>JAJQWJ010000007.1:23842500-26820000 GCA_023637945.1 Phaethornis superciliosus
TGGCAGCGGGGCTATGTGAAGTATCCCAGAGCGCGTCATCCTCAGTGTTTATTTACTCTGTGCCTGTGTGTGCGTGGCCAGGGGCAGGCGGTGCGGTCAGGAAGGCAAAGATACGCAGCCAAAACGCAGCAGTAGTTGGGAGAGCAGGGACGAGGGTGCCCTGTGCAGGCCAAAGGCACCCGAAAAAAAGCTTCAGCGCCCGGTTCCCAGCGCAAATCTCCTTTCATTCCACCTGCGTTGCGCTTCCCAAGGAAAATGGTCCTTAACAGGTGCTTTGCATGGAAACTTTGGCCAGTCCTCTTGTAACATTGCTGGTTTTGGTTTCCCGGGGATAGGGAGCCCCCGTTGAATGGACAAGGAGAGGGATAGGAAAGACTCTGAAGGTCTGTTGCAAAACCAACCCCCTGGCACCACCTGCACTTCCAGTTTGGAATCCCTGAGTGCCGCAGGGAGCTCTTTTCAATGGGTTTTGTTTGCAACCAGGAGATGAGCCTGGACTGGAAAGGCTGCTGCAGGAAGCCATGAGAGACCAGCAGGCTCCTCTTGAGATTTGCGTGATTGCAAAAAAAATAAAAAATAAATCAGGAATTCCTGAGGACAGGAGAGGGAAAAAACTCTCTTGGCATTAGACTGGTAGCATGTGAGAACGAAGTATATTTTCATAGGCTTGTTTCTAAGCAACGGGGCAAGGAAAGAAATGAAGTTTAACTTGAACTTTCTGGCCTCTGCCGGTTTGGCCAGCAGTGCAGAGACCGTGCGCTGGGGAAGCTGGCCTGGCCCTCCAATCTGTCAGTGACCAAAATTGGCTCTGAGCTGCGAATGACTGAGAAAGAATCATCACTTTGCAAAACGAACTGTATGACAGCGACAAGGCTAGATTAAGCTGCATTTCTGTCTATTTCTGCTCTTGCGCTGGCTGAGTTTAAAATCGCAGATGCTTTCCTCCTTATTGTCAAGGTGGAGGCGCAACAAACGGTATTGCATGAGCCCAGGCCTGGGGGGCTGGACTTGGCACTCTTCTAGACCAGATGTCTTGCCCGGGGATAAGATGCTCCCGGGTACCGCGCCTCGCTTTCCTCATCTGTAATATGGGCACAACGGCACTGAGAAATGCTGGAGCTACTGGGCAGAATGTGCTTTGAGTTCGCTGAGAGGTCGGAAATGAATGCAAGTGTGGGATTAAAGGGCTTTGGTAAGGCTTGTTTTAAGCAGATGGATGTGTAGGTATCTGACAGGACAGTCCCTGTAGTCCTTCCTGGCACAACAGTCAGACACTGTCCTTTACTGAAAGCCAAACATCACTGCATTAATTGACTGTTCCTGGTAAAAACCACGAACGAGTTTCATTATGGCACAGGCTGCAGGATTCTGGGTTTTCTCTGTTTTGTTTAGGTTTCCTTTGAAATACACCATGTCTTTCCATTTTTCTCCCCCGTGCTCCTGCCAGACTTCCTCCTGCTGAGACAGCAAGGTCAGGCCGAGCGCCGGGGAGTGGAGGGCACAGATTGGAGCCTGCTGGCCTAAAAAGGCTCATGAAAAAACAAAGGTTGTCAAATATTTCCTTCTTCTAGCTCATTCCTGCTCTCTTTCTAGAAAGCGAGCAAGACTTGGCAAGTTTCCTCCTGAAACCATGAGCCAATGATAACCAGGAGGCGAAAGGGGGGCCTGGTGGGGAGGTTGCAGAATTAGCCCTAAGAAACTTGTCTTTGCTGTGTCAGCTGGAAGTAGGCGGAGGAGGAGTGGTGGTGCCGAGACCAAGTTTCCTGTGGCTTGTGTTTGGTGCAGTCCCTTATACCTCCCCAACATATTTCCCTGCACCCTGTTTCTTCTTTCCGTTCTCTTCTGCTCCCCATTTGGGGATGGGGGGCTTCAGGAGCAAGCTATGGGGGTGAGGTGGGGCAGGTGGGCAGCCCTGTGCCATGGTCTGGGGTGGGAGTTAGGGCAGGAGTCATGGGAGTGGGGCACTCAGGACACGCCATCTTGGGAATGTGTGTCACTCGGGGAGGGACCTCATTGGTCCTTTGTGCAAAGCAGCTTCCGAGCTGTCAATGCAAAAGCTAGTAGCAACAGGCCTGCAAAGCCTCAGATCTGAAACAGGAAAGTCTCCATTTTTCTTTTGATCTGAAGTTTCAACAATAATAATATTAAAAAGAGAGGGGAAAAAAAAAAAAAAAAAGGTGAAATCCATCAGGTGCCAGCAACAGAGCTGGGTTTCTGTGGTGTGTGTATATGGGGGAGTGAGAGATGGAGTGGTTCAAACAGGAAAGGAGGGGCCTTGGCTGGAAAGATTTTTCAGCAGCCTGGTTTGTAAGGAAGGAGGGAGAATATTAAGTAGTTGATCCAAATGAAATTCCTGCCGGATGCCAGCAGAGTTCACCGGAGAAAAGACGTGGCTCTCTGTGAGCGCATGTGTGCGTGCAAGAGGGACAGAGCTGGTCTCGAGCTCCGGGGCACCACTGTCATCCTGGACCTGATCCAAGTGAGCCCCTCCAGAGCCTGTTTCACCATAGCCTAGAACAGGGGCTGGTCTCATATGGGAGCCCCTGAAAACCTCAGGGATGCTGGAGGAAGGCTTCATGCCTCCTTGTATCACTATTTAAGAGACCAGCCCAGATGATTGTCGTGGCTTTGGCACGTCAGTGGCGTGAGCAGAGTTGTGTGTGACTGGAAGTGTTTCCGTGACTGCGGGGGGTGAGGTTTCTCCTCAGGCTCAGTAGAGAGGGGTAGGAGAGCTTGGGTACGTTTTGTGCCAGACTCAAGACAGTCCCCTGTTTCTTTGGTTTCATAGTTTGGCACACATGTGTCTGGGTGGCCGGGAAGGAAGGAGAGGAGGAGAAGCAGCAAGCTGGTGTTCCTCGCATGGAATGCAGTGCTCTGCTTCCTCCTAACGTCCGCTGGAAGTTTTACTCACTCTGGGTTGAAAGACATGGCAGCTGGAGGAGCAGCTCCAGGAGCTGCTGTAGCAGTGGTGGTTCCCAGCGATCTTCACCCCAACTGGAAAGCTTGGGAGCAGTCTAAGAAGCAGAGCAGGAATCTCAGCCCCTCCAGGGCTCATCCTCCTCTTATGGCAAGCTGCTAAGAACAGCTGCAGCTCATTTCACCTGTGCTGTTACAGGGCAGATAAAAGGGCCCCTGGCATGGCAAATCCTGCCTGTTTGTTGTTTTGTTGTGTTTTTTTTTTCTCCAAGCACTTAGTGCAAATTCAAGGTCAGACACAAATAAAAGTAGAATTTGGCCAGAACACACCTGCCCCTCGATGTGGGCTTCAGAACAGCAGGATTAATATGCACAAGGAAGATATGCATGTGAACATATGCACACATGTACCCACATTCACACGCCCACGCACGCCTGCACAAACATTTAATGTGTGCAGACACACACATGGAGCATTTTGGTCTCTAGGGGCAGATTGGTTTCCAGGCAGCACACAGAAACCTCTCTTAGGTGCCGTGGTTCTGCTTCTGACTGGCATGTTGGTATTTTGCCATCAAGATCAGATATTGGCTTACAGATCAGCCTACCCTATCCTCCCACTGAGGGCTGAGAAATGAGATGCAGCAGGTGAGCACATCAAACAACGGGAGGCAAGGAAGGAGAGAGATTCAAGATATTCCTCCCAGCCACCTGGGTGGATCCAAACTCACCCCCCTTGTGCTTGGAGGTGGGTTGTTTTTTCTGGATAGATTGAGTCTAGATTAGTTAAATACCCCAAGAGATATCCCAGTGAAGGTGCAGATGGGTTTCAGCTTGCAGAAAGAATGCAGCCAAGCCATCTCCTGCCCCATGCTAGGGCAGGAGAACATGGGGGGGGAAAGGGGGTTAATGGTGCCTCATGGCATCAGTGGAGAAGTTGGTACAACTTTGACATTGAGGGACATTGAGGCTGCTGGGGCCCCTGCAAACTTCTCTTTGTCTAAACAGCAATAACTGGCCTTTGGGGAAGCAGTAAAGAAGAACTGAACTGAGAAAAAAAGGCAAATTTGCTGAGAAGTGGCAATCTCAGGGCAGGATAAACAACTTCCAGTGTTGCAGAGGAGGAAGCATCAGGACCTGAAGACATGGTGCCTGCAGAGATCAATGATGATCCAAAGTTTGGCCTGGGTGAGCTCACTGGCAGCCAGCATAGTAACTACCTAATCATTTGTAAGGAGAGTTTTTACTGGCAAAAATATGTTACCTGTTTATCTTTCATGATGGGTGTAGCAAAAAACATGAGGAGGCTCTTCTGGCAAGGAAGAGGGGAATATCTGGATGGAATCCCCTAATACATGGACCCACCGGGTCCTTTTAGAAAGAAACTTCACAATGGGTCACCCTGGGGTGATGTGCAGGGCTGCATGGGGGTCACACTGTGGGGTGGCAGCTGTGCCAGTGCTCCTGGTTCCTTGGGCTGCCCTTTTGAGATCACTGTGCACGGGTCACGCTTGATGCCTCAGCCTATCCTGGAAGGGTCATGTCACATCTGGTGATGAAGGAGTGACATTGCCCATCCCCTAGCCACTCAACCCCCACAAGACACTCTCTATTCCTTCAGCTGTGTAGCCAAGGCAACTCTCAGCAAGATGTTTTTGAGGTGGCTCTTTGATGCTTGTGAGCTGAGGGGACTCCTTAGTGTTCATGTCAATCCACTGCTCACAGTTAATTCCAGCAGGAGCCAATGTAATTTGTTTGCAGAAATTTGGGACTCTCAGTGGGCAGATTTGGTCTCAAGTAAGCCATTTCTCAGCATGTTTTGGTGGGTCTCCTGTCTGCTTATGATGTTTCCAGAACAAGTGTGCTAAATGCCCATCAGTCCATGTCTTTTAACTTGTGGTCTTTCCCAGCTTCTGGCTGGGAAACCACCCCTGTCTTAAGCATTGCTGGCAGGAAGGTCCAAGCCTCCTCCAGCTGGTGAGAGACTCTGATCAACAGGCTAAAGGAGTCATCTTAAATTTATGGAGTCATTGAGCATTTTATGTGTGTGTGTGTGTGTGTGTGCATAAAGCTTTGCTCTCACTATTACCCTCATTCTCCAGACCCCTCTGATACTCCCATAGTTTTTCCTTGTGCCTCCACCCTAGTGGTACTGCCTTTTTTCATGCAGAATATGGGAATGGGGGGTCAGTAGCTCCCCTCAGCAAACTGGCACATTGCTTCCTATTAGCCTGGTAGAGATTGATGCTAAGCACCTTTCCCCAAGGCCCAGAACATCACAGGCTTTTGGACACCTGGATCCCACCATGGGAGCCAGCTGCCTCAGTCCTCCAAGGACTGTGAGGCTAAAGCCAAAGAGGCTGTTGGCTTGGGTAGGGTTGGTAGGATTGCTCTTAGCTGGTAGCTACCTGCCTTGAGGGCTGTTATTGTAGTTTGGTTTGTTTGCTTGTTGGATGGACACAGCTGGCTCAGTGATTGAGATAATTGTTATGTTGATGAGGATAACTTGCCTGGCTGCTATTTAAGGGCAGGAAGGTAATCCTGACAGATACTTAAGGAAATGATCCCCTAGCTAAACAAGAGAGGGAATTTATCTTAAAGGTACCTTAAGTTGAGGCAAAGTTGGTCAACAGTCTTAATTCTTTTTGTAAAGAAACAGCAGAAATATTTTCCTTTTCCCATTTCACATGGGGTTCATCCTCAGAAGACAGTTACATGAACAGATTGATTGTTATTTATCCTCAAGAAATCAGATGTTATGCGTTGGATTTATGGTGAAAATCTAGAAGTTAAATAAGCCAAGTGACCTACTATAGGACCTGTCTTTAATGTTTTTTTTCTTTCCCATCACCTCTTTTAAATCGAAAAGTTTTATTAGGGAGGGATTGCATGTCTTAGACCTGTCCAGCAGTCAAGTATTGTGCTGCCAAAACCATGTGTATGTCTTAATATATCTTAATAATGTTTTGATGCAAAGTGACATACAGTCATTTGCTTTGCCTTGTGACTCCTGCTTTCCTGAAAAAATACCAGAAGTGGGTAAAATTTTTTTCTGCATCATTTATAACCTTTTCACTCTTCAGTTATTTGGTTTTGTAGTAGCAGAGGTGGCTGGAAGGTTTAGGAAAAATAATAAGAGTGCAACTGGGATTTTATAGTTCCAGAAAGTCTCCAGACCTGTGGCAAAAGGTGATTGGTTGTCTTGGAGCTTCAAATCCCAAAGTGAAGGTCTGCACCTTTTGGTCCATCAAGTGACCTGTGGTATTTTCTTAATACTGAAAAGCATCTTTACATCATGTTGGGTCAAAGGGAATTGGTTAGTGTCTGCAGTGGTACAGTGCAGGGAGGGAAAAAGCTAGGAGAGGCAAGAGTCATCTGTCAGAATCAAGTTTCTGCTTATCAATATTGTCAAGAGTGTGAATATCAAACTCCATGTACTTGTTTGTGGTATTACTTAGGTGGATGAGGCGATTAAATAATGGCCAGACCTAGACTCCAGGTGAAGGCTTTCTGAGAGAAGAAGCCAATAAGAAAGTAGAAGGGAGTCCTGCGGGCAGAAGTGGAAATCTCATGGCTCAGAGCTCATAAAAGTCAGGTTGTATGGTACATGTGATGATGTGTCATCTGCTGCTGACACAGAGATGAGCAATGGATGATCTTACACATCTTTTCCATCTGGTTTAAGGCAGAGCTGCGAAACTCAGGCTGAAGGCCTAGAAATTAAACCAGGCTAAGCTGGAAGCTGCAGTCACAGCTGCACACCTGAAATATTTGTGGTGTTGGACCAGTTCTCACCCAGCACCTGACACAGGTGCATCTCCAGACTCCACCTGATGTGCTTTCATGTCTCTTTTGGGCAAGAAAAGAGTCTGGCATTCTTGGAACTTCTGTTCTGTTGAGGCTGACAGAGACCCTCAATAACATAAGGAGGGATGGATCTTTTGATGGAAACCACTGACGTCTGGTGGGAGCGGTGTCTCCTGGATTCAGTTCCAGTAGACCAGCTGCTAAAAGCTCCTGCTCAGTGTGAAACTTCATGAGATTCAAAACCCTGTTCAAAAGGAAAAAGCCACCTTCATCCATTTTCAGGCCAGAGAGCTCAGGGTAAACTGAAGTGTCTACATCTTTGGTAGGACATCGTCTTTTCAGGATCATCTCCTTTAAAATAAAGTTTCCCTCTGAATTTCAGTTTTGCTCTTTTTGCCACAAGTAATCCCCATGGAGAAAATGTTGGCAAACAATTCAGGGATGCTTGTCAGGAGTACTCCAGATTCTCCTTTCCTTTATTGTCAATTAGACAGAGACTTCTGCAGTCATCTTTTTCGAGTTTTCCTTCTTTGATCTTTTTTGTTTCTAGTTCCTTGACATCCTGGTAGGGGGGGTTGCCACCTTTATTACAACTAATGGAATCTGCCACTAGGTTGGATTTGTTGGAAAAGATGCATGACTAAGAAAGACCAAATGATTCAATGCTTTCTGGGACTAAAAAATATGTCTTGGTCACTATGTGATTTTGAAAGATGATTTATTTAGATTTCTCTGGGTCGTTCTGTAGTTCAGCTCTCAGCTTCTTTTGCAGTTTCAGCATATAGAATGGGAAACATCTGCAGTCTCCAGATGATGTGAAGGAAATATGTTTTATCTTCCTATCATCAGTGCACCAGCAACAGGAGCTTCTTGATGTAAATCTAATCTGAAATACTTCCTTCCCCTTCACTTGCCAGTTCAGTTCTTTGGAAGTTAACTTTGTTCAGGAAATGTCAGGCTTATAAAAGCATTGATTTGAAAACAGAGCACCTGCACTTTTGCAAGATGGTTCACATTGACATCATTTAATTGAAATGGATGGATGTTTGCTGATAATCTTACTGGAGAGAGAAACTCTGGAAATTTTCCCAACTCTTTTACTGCTTAGATATCTGAAGTACTCTCATGCACAGATATAGTCATCAATGGAAATCCAAAGTCTCTGGCCATGCTTCCTGTTTACCCAGACCCTCACCTGGACTTGGTGTGTCTTCTATGAGCATTGCAAATTCTCAAGCCTGTGTTAAGAACTTATCATAACCAGATTTGGGAGCTCACTGGAGAGAAAGAGATAGATCTAAGACAGCACCTTCTCCTGCTGAGCTTCAGTCCTTGCTTGTGCATCCCAAGTCAGAACCAGCCCAGCCCAGCCCACCAGCTGGTGCCCAAGATTGGCTTTTCCAGCACATCATGGGTGCTTGGAGTCTGCTGAACTAACAGGTAGTAACGTGTAGTGAAAGAGCTTACATCATGGAGCTTCCCATATCTAAACCTGCTTTTCTCCTTGCCCTAGAGAGTTGCTCCCAGGGAGTTTTATTTTGTGGCTGTAGCAAGGAAGGGCAACTCAGGAAAGTATCATTTGGCACACAGTAGCATGGATCCTTTACACTTCCAGTTCCCATAGCTGTAGCTCTCCCACCTCCGCAGCAGTTGCTGGCACTGTGGAGAAGTGGTGCTGAACCAGAGATCCGTTCCTATAGATAGGCCCTGAACTTCCAGAGCAGACCAAAACATGAGCCAGTTCCCTTGAGAGCTCTTTTCCCACATGCTGAGCTGCATTTCTCCGCCATCCAGCTCTGTATGACACCGAGGTCATCAAGACGATGATCTCCCTTTCCCATGAATGCTGTGTGAACCTGGGGGCAGCCCAAGCACCTGATATTCACGCTCTGCAGGTGAGCCCTGGCTGATGCAGCAGAATCTGTATCCACAGGTTTCTGCTGAGGAGACATTAATCTCCTGAGAAAGAGCTGGTCTTCCAGGCTAGTTCAGCACTGCCAAAGCAATAACTCAAAAAAAAAAAAAAAGGCCACGGTATAGCACATCCCTCTGCTATCCATCCCTGTTCTGTGAGGCTCTTCAGGTATTCCTTAGCTGTTCCCAAGCATCCTCATGGCTCTGAATTACTAAAATGGCTATGTCTTAATCAGGGGTTGAATCATTACAGTCCTCTGGCTACTCTTCTATCTCTTCTCTGAGAGGAAGAGATTCTTTTATTCTCCTAAAAGGTGTCTCTGTGGGACAAGAGAGGGAGGTCCCAGCAACTTTCACCGTACTGTCACAGGTACTGGAATACCCCAAAGCTCTCTTCCAAAACCTTACGTGGCTTTTGAACTCTGGACTACTTGTACTCTTGATCCTATGTCTTAGGAGACTGGGCATGGTGGGGCAGAGTAGGGGCTTTTGTGGGTGCTTCACAATGCTTTGACTGCTCAAGACTTATTTCCACACTCTGCCTTTGGCACCTGTTGAGTTACTTAATTCTTGGTTTAGGAAATAGCATCTGTGTTTTATTCCCGTGCCTGTAAACCAGTTTGGCACTGCCACCCATGAGAGCTGCATCACAGGCTGCAAGGGTACCAGGACTGAAGAGGTGGTGGGATTTATCTCTCTTAACTTCAGACCTTTGGAGGCTTAAGTGTGACCACTGGAATCACAGATGCAGAGACTGGAGCTCCTAGAGATACATCATTCCACCCTAAAATCAGTACCCAAGCCAAATGATAGGACTGGTCACAATTTGGAGGGTGCAGCATTTCTGCAATGATTTTGACATAGTTTATCCATCCAGCAAAGCCCAAACATCTCTGTGTTAGCACAGAGGCTTTATTTGACACAGATGCCTTTTGCGCACTGCTGGGACTTGGAGGAGGTGGTGGGATGGTATTCCATACAGGAGTGCTGTTTTTCTGTCCTTCTTGGTGTGTGGTGTCTCCTCCCAGTCTCTCATCGCCAGCATGCTGCCTCGCCAGCCTCCACCAGAGCAGCCGCGCTGAACTGCCGCCGAGTCCCCACCAAAGCACAAAAGTTCGTCAAAAGTCCAAAGCACATTGCAGCTGGCTCTCCAGCAGCTAACGCCCTGGGCTAGCAGAGGGACTGGCCAAAGCCTGCATCCCAAGTCCTGGCTGCTCCTCTTCTGGTGGGTGCCAGACCGCCTCGGGCTGGGCGGCCGCCCTGAGATCACCGCCTGACTTCACCGGGGCGGTGGTCTGGAGCAGTGACCCCAGCCCCGGGCACAGCGCCCAAGGCGCCGCCACTGCCCACCCCTGCAGGGCTGAGGGTAACTCACTGGGGGGTTGTGCCTGTAAAGGGAACATAAATGAGATGTTCTTTGTTAGGGCAGCAAAAGCTCCCTTCTGTCTGGGCCTCCTGGGAGCTCGGGAATGCTTTTGCTCAGTTGTGCTCTTCAGCTGCCAAAGGGCGCGAGATGAGATGACCCCTCTTGCTCTGCATCTCCTCCCTGCTTGCATTATCCCCTCCCTGCCTGCATTTGGAGAATGGAGACACCATGGCTGTCTCTGTGTGCTGACCAGGAAGGAGGGATTTTTGTTTTCTTGTCATCATGGGTACAGGTGCAAGCGCAGGCTGAGGAGAAACTTGCCTGCCCATCCCAGGAGGTTTTGGTGTAGGTCAGGCATGTCACCTGCTCTGGAGTGGGGACACATGTGGAGGGCAGCTGGGGGAAATATACATTGGGGTCTTTATCAGACAGGGACCTACGCACAGACTTTCTGCATAAGACCCAATCTGAAGAAAAATAAGTACATCTCTAACATGATTTGCAAGTGCAAAAGCTGTTTTCAAGGGCAGCACAAATGTTCCTCCTCTCTCGGCCACAGGGAGCTCAGGGAAGCTGCTTCATGTTGCCCAGCAAGAATAAATACCAGAAAGGCTGGGGCAGGAAGGAGAAGTGGGATGAACCCATCCCTCAGGCAGGCATAGGAAAGAAAACAAACATTGATTTCAGCAATCATTGCCTCTGCTTCTGTGTGTGTGTAAAGTCCAGCAAGAAGACACAAAGCAGCTGGCATGGGGCTGTGTAGATTATGGAGCTGTGGTAGATACTAGGCTACAGCTGTTTGAGACGAGGAACTCATGTTATGGGTAAAGCTTGGAGGGAGTGTCCAAATCTGGCTGTTTGGCACTTGGGGGTTCCCATCAGTCAATGGGAACAGCAGAAAAAATCCCTCCCTCTCTTCCACAGACTCTCCTGTATTTTTTTTCCTTTTTCCATTACCAGCATCAGTTGCCTGGGTGTTTTATCCGAAAATTTTGTCCCTTCCCCCCCCCAAAAAAGCCAAGGTATCAGAGGTCATTCAAACAGGTTTGGAAAACTCCATGTTCCGTAAGCAGTGGTGGGACAGACAATGGGGTCCTCCAAAGACAGCTGCCACCAGGGCTCAAAACCACAGGGAGCCTGTTGGAAAAGCTGGGGGTTACTCATGAAGTCCTGCAGCTGATGATATCCCTTTCATGGGTATAGTGCAAGATGGCACTTCATTCTGGAGGTAAATCCTCCTTCAGTGGAAAGCAGAGACAGTGGAAAGCACTGTTGTACTGTGCTGTTCAGTGGCTGACATTTGCTGCTCCATAAGCAGCAATATCTCAGCTCTGGATAATGCAAGCCTTCATTTCCATCTTGCAATGAGCACCTCTAGCAGAGATAGCCCAATTTTGGGGGGGCAGAGGGAGGACTGGGCAAATTCTCAGTGTCTCCTCCAGTGACATTTGCTGTCGTTCCTAAGCTAGAGGTTTAATTAAAGTCCCCGTTAAGTCTTTCTCCAACACCTTCCTGCTTAAGTGGTGTATTAGGTTAGTGCTCATGCTGTAAATAATAATAATCCCGATAGTAATCAAGAGGGCTGTTTAGTAATGTTGTGCTATGGTTGTGCTTGTCCTTCTTAGGTGTATGTGGGTTTTGGGGAGGTTATTGAACAGGACAGCAAGTCCTGTGGATGTGATGAGCACGGATCATTAGCAGGGGTGGTTACTACATACTTTTCCAACCTTCCTTCCAGCAACCCATGAAAATGTTACAAAAATTCAAGGTTCCTAGGTATTTGGAACAAGCTTCCTGCTCCACTTTGTAATATCAGGAGAGAGGGAGGTGGTGTTCCCACACGCCTCACACCCACGTCCAAACACACCCACCTACCCTGTGGGGACCTCACACGTGTCCAAAACATCTGAAGCACAGAAGTACACAGATTTTTCCCAGATGCAGGAAAGTGCCTGGGCTGCTCTGGGTGGTATCTGTTGAGGACAGTAAGCATCCAGGAAGAAGAAATTTGTGGCTTTCCACAAACTCTGCCTGGTGTTTTTTACTCTATGTCCATTCTGTAGGGGCAGGGTGAAATGGTTGGAAATGGCTCCTGCTGGGGAGCCCCTTGGGTCATCCGAGAATGGGGAGATAGAATGCTGGAACCGAGGACACCCCATTCTCTGCCACAGGTTATTTTCCACCTCTTGGGAGCCTGCATGGATTAGGACTTAATAGCAGTCCTTCTGGCCTGACCTGTGTCATGAGTGTGTGATGCTCTCCCCTCTTTCCCTGAGTCCTCACTGAGCACCACAGTATCACACCAGACATGAAGCCAGAGGGTGACTCTTGAGTTCAATCTCCTGTCTTGGCTGTAGGGTCAACATAACCTCCAGGCTGGCCAGTCATCCTTGGCTTGGCCAGCAGTCATTCTTCTGTGTGGTCAGCGAGCCTGGGACCTCTGCTGAGAGGTCACCTCCTCCTGAAGAGTGTGGAGAAAGGATGGAGAAATGAAAGCCACCTCCTGTTTCCTACTGTGCCCTGGCTGGGGACATACTGAGTGTGGCCTCCCTGCCCATGCCTTGTGCCCCCAGCTGAAATACAGAGCTGTAGCATGCTCTGCACACAGCCACCACCTGCCTGAAACCCAACTGCAGCGCTCCAGGGCGGATGTAGGAATAGGCTGCAAGGGGCTGTGCAGCAGGCCAGATCCTGACAGCAAGGGAGGAGACACTCCAGCCTCCATCCTGAGTCCCAGACAGGCACAATTAGGGCTCATTCGGGGAAATTGGGCATTGCTCCTGACGGTGGCTCCTCGTGAAGAGAGGCACAGCATGTTACCGTGCTGCCTGCCACCAGCCAGGCAGCCTGGGGAGGCAGAGAGAGGTTAACAAATGAGCTGATGGGTGAGGATGGTCAGGCTGGTGCAGCAGCTCTGGAGATGCTGACGTGAGTGTCTGGTCCCAGCTGCAATGGGCAGCTGCAGGTTGATGTGGATGAGCCAGCCAGGAGGTGAAGGGGGGGGGACTGCATGGATGCTGCCTGCCCCAGCTCTGTCCTTCCCTCTCCTGTGTTGGCACAGGGAAGGTCCCTCACCAGCTGCCCAGAGCTTGTCAGGAGTTTGTGTCAGAGACCTCTGCCCTTCAGTTTGTCAAAATTGGCTTGTTAGTATCAAATTAGGGAACAGATAAGTCAGGTGCAGGAGCAGAGAGTGTTTCAGCTGAAGGAAATTAGGCTATAAAAAACACCAGAGGGCAGAGGAAAAAGATCTCTCCGAGGCATCCATGGGCTTCTCACTGGGAAATAAAGACCCAAACTAGGCACCACTGCTGAACTGCAGAGGGGTCCCACTACAACCATCCGTTGTTGGATTGCTACTTGAACGGGGACCCATGCATGTCAGGGAGGTCACAGAAGTAATTTCCAGGTGCTTTTTCAGCCCTGCCAGAAGAGCTGGACTTGGGCTGGGAGCTGTGAAGCTTTTGGTGCACACTAACCCTCAGCACCCTCTGCAGAGCACTGGGCTCTGGGTGTTTACAGAGGCTGAAGCTGCTGACTGTGTGAACAGGCTGAGCTGCTGCAACACCAATTGCATCATGAGTCCCAGGTACTAGACAACACGTGCTGTTTTCCTGACTGAACCCTCACTGCCTTGACCTATTTGTTATTTTAGGTTTTCTCAGAGAGCTGTGCCTCTGATACTTGTTATTGCAGTGGTATTGCCCCTCATGTTATTGTAGGGTTGTCTGTGAGTATGAAACCTCCACGCCCCGTAATTACCATAGGACAGCCCAGGGAGATGCCCTGGCTCTGCTTTGTCCAACCCCAGCAATCAGTGCCAGAGGGGATTCCTGGGACTGACCACAGCATGTTCCATTGCCATGGAATGGCTTAGTCACTGCAGATGTCTCTGGTCTTCTTTCAGACCTAAGATTGCTGCAACAGCTTTGTGGCAAAGGATGTGCTTCTGCTGCACCTTGTACAGTGTCTTTTCCTCAAGGACTTTTCCCAGTTTAATCCATCTCTTCTCTATCCCTGTGATAGAGAAGCCCTGACCTATGGGTGCCTTTGAGTCTAGTAGCAATTAAAAAATGTCAAGCATAAAAGCATCATGGGGCAAAATGGCCAGAGAATCTGGTGCTAGGGATATGTGTGAGTCCCGGGGATGGTGTGTGGGGTCATTTATGTTGTTGTGGGTGCTGAGTCTGGGATGCTGACCCAATTCTGTTCTTGCAGAAAGAGGAAAAGAAAGAAGGGCTGCTTTAATAAATCAGTGGTCATGGAAATGTTTCCAGTTTTGCTTGTAGAGGGCAGGTTACTTTGTCAAGAAAGAAGACGAGACTGGTAGTGTTTATCAGGTTTTATCCTGAGCTGCTTTCTTTTGTCCTGACAGTGATGTTGCAAGAAAGGGCAAAGTTGATGTCCCACTATCTTCACCACAGGGTTGCAGCAGGGGATGAGCTGGGTTCATTGCCATCAAAGTCACAGGAGACACTGTGAAGGGAGGGATTTCAGCCATTCTGGTGTTTCCCTGTGCTCACTGCCCAGCCAGCACAAACCTAGTGTTAGTGGATGGCTGCTGAGAACTGGGAGACTGGGAACCTAAGGAGTTTTTAACTCTATTCTAATTTAGTGCAGAAATGACCCTTTTTCACTCTAGTGGCTGCTCTAAATGTCACAAGTCATCTAAGTTTAGACTGTCACCAGCTCTCTCCTATATATAACCGTGCAAGACTCCTGACTGCATCCTGCCGGCATTGGTCATGCTGGGGTGACCTGGGGGGAGTATAGGAAGGTGATAGCCATGGCAGAGCCTCAGTGCACTCCTTCCTGACCTTGGTACCATCAGTGGCAGCTGCAGTCAGACAGCACAACTTGACAGAATTAGCCCAAGGTTTGCTGGCTGCTTGGTGCCTGCCAGTGGACAGGGGCTGGTTTGGTCCCATAAGCATGAGGCTGCAGGCAGAGGATCTGGGAGATCCTAGCACTTGCTAGCACTTGTCAGCCACATCTTTGGTGTCACTGCACAAGCATCTGGACAATTTTTTGGTGCCTTTGCTGTGTGATTGGACTTCTCTTTGGAGTTGTCTCATCTTCAAGCATCCCTGGCTTTTGCTTTTACATCTGCAACACAGGATGGGGTGTGAATTTGTCACTTACTCCTCTTGCCATGGCTCAAGAGGGGCTTCTCTGCCACATTTTGTGTGTCACGTGGTCCTTTCTGGGTGTGGGATAACCATCCCACCAGTCCTTCTTCACTGACACATTGCAGATGATGGTGGCCTTGTATGTAGGAGCCAATCCTGATGCTCCAAATATTCCATGCCCTCAGACACCTTCCTGTCCTGAGCTTGAGGGTCACACAGAAGCCATGTCAAATCCCACACAGTGGGATAAAGCCAGGGCTGTAGGTAACAGCTGGGAAAAGGATTTCTTTAGTCACATATTCCCATAGTTTCTGGTGCAATGGCATCCTTTGGGATGGGGCGGGAGGCTCCCTGTTCCAAAACATGCCCCAGTCAGATCATGGAGACCTGACAGTGGTATCCCTTCCTTTCCAGAGCGGGAGTCCCGAGAACACGAGGAGCCAACCACATCGGAGATGACAGAGGAGACCTACCCACCCAAGGCCTACCGGCCCAAGCCCGGGCGTCTCTCCGAGCTGAAGGCTGAGGCCCTGAAGAAGGACCGTCGGAAGAAGCTGACCCTGGCCAAGTTCATGGGTGTGGCAGAGAACACTGCACACCCCCGCATCGTCATCCCTGAGCTCCGGCAAGAGTTTGAACTGGTGGGCACCTTCACCTTCCCTCTGTGGGGCTGCCGTGGGCAGGGGCCTGAGGGAGGGCTTAGCTCCTCTGGGGATCAGGTGCTGGTGGAGGTGACAGAGGACTTGGGGCATTGGCAGGAGGCTCGCTGCAGTTTGCTCCCTTTCTCACACTCCCATCTTCTTGCCGCCTGCAGGGCCCCTGCCGCAGGCACATGGAGGCATCTCTGCAGGAGCTCAAGAGCAGCCAGCGGATGGTGCCTCGTGCCGTTCACCTCCCCAACTGTGACCGAAAGGGCTTCTACAAGAGGAAGCAGGTAAGAGCCCTATGGAGGAACACTTCCCACCCAGGGAGGCTTCTCTGTGCCACTGCCCTAAATGGAAATTACGATTTTCTCTCAGCTGAGCTGGGAGGAAGGTTGCTGCAAGCATCTTGAGGCATGTTTGTTGCTGGGTGGCCTTGCCGATGGCTTTAAGTGCCATCTGGCTTGAAGTAAGCATCTTGGAGGAGCTGCTGAGGGAGGAAGAAAAGTCAGAGAGCCCTGGGTTGGGATAGCAGCAGGGATGGAGATGTGCTGAAGGCAGAGCACAGGAGCCATGTCCTACCCAGGGGATTGCAATGCTGAGGTGAAAGGGGTGAAGGACAGGCTTGACCCTGACCTTCAAAGCAAGAGACCCACAGGATAGCTTGTGGCCATCTCCTGATCTCTCTGCCCTTGGGTGTCTCCCCAGTGCAAGCCCTCTCGAGGCCGAAAGCGTGGGCTGTGTTGGTGCGTGGACAAATATGGCATGAAGCTGCCGGGGACTGACTACCTGAGTGGAGACCTGCAGTGCCACGCGTTTGACAGCAGCAACGTGGAGTGAAGTTGTATCCCCTCCCTCCACCCCATCACCACCTACCCAGGCTCCCTTCCACCCTCCCCTCCGCACCTCCCCGGGACTCCGATTCCTTTCATCTCATGTACGAAGAAAAAAAGAGAGGAAAAGAAAAAAAGAGCAAGGAAGGAAAAGGAAAAAAAAAGAGAAAGGAAGAGTAAGAAGTAAAGCAAAAAGAACTGAAAAAAGAAGAAAAAGAAAATGAAAAAGAAAAAGAGGAAAAAGAAGAGAGGGAAAAGAAAAGAAGAAAAAAAAAAGAAAAGAAAGGAAAAGAAAAACAAACCCTGAAGAAACTGAGGACTCGGAATCTACAGCAGCCCCTTGACAACAAGGACTCAGCAAGGAAAGGACAGAGCCAGAGACAAGCCAGTTGCAGCCATTCTGCCATCCCACACCTTCCCATGCCTCTCACGAGCACCGCCCGCATTCCCCTGCTACGAGCAGAGGCCACCCTGATGTAGGAAGCTCTCCAAGTTGGTGATTTTCCAGTATGGGTTTCGGGCAGGTTAATCTTTTTTGTTTTTTTTCTTTTTTTTTTTTTTTTTTTAATTAACTAGGTTTTTTTCTGAAGGGTCTCAAGAGAAAACCTTGTGGCTACCAGCATCCCCCCTCCTCACTGCGGTCCTCCAGAGTTTCCTCCCCACGTTTCTGGGACTCACTCGAGTCGTTTTGATTTGACTTCAGCCTCAAACGACTGCTCCGGATCCAGGCAGATTTTGACATGTCAGGAGGAGGAGTGGGACTGCTGGCTCTATATCTGGAGATGAGCCAAGAAGAGAAACACAGTGCCTGCAAAGGCATGAATACTCCCAAAAAAACATTCACAGACTTAAAAAAGCAATCATCCAAAAAGGAAAGATACCCTTCTCTGTCCACTTCCTCTTGAATGGGAGGTCAGAAATCTTTTTGGACAAGTGGGATGATGACCATTGGTGTTGCCTGCATGCATGTCTGCGAGCATTTGTGTGCACAGATGTGGCTTTGCCTCCTTGCAAAAGTTTGCCTAGAAATCTGTGATCTGGAGGGCTTAACTGTAAAGTATAGGGGGAGATGCTGCCTCCCCAGAAAACAATAATAATAACCTGCCAGACGAGGCACGGGAGCAGAGTTACAGAGGAGCATCAGTGCCTGCAGGATCAGGGCCCCACCAACACCAAGGGCTGCATCTGAGCCCACAGATATGCAATCACTGTCCAGACTGAAGCATCGCTATGTGGGGACAGCGGGATTGGGGCCAAAACTCTTCACCACCCTTTGTTGCCACAAGGAAGAACAACTATGGAGATTTTTATTTTATTTTTATTTTTTCACAGCCAAAAAAGTGGTTTGCTCCAGGGAAAAAAAAAAAAAACAACCAAACAAACAAAACCCAAACAAACCTACACTTCATTTTGTCTTGGATTTTTGCTAAGGCTGGTTTATAGCCTTTCCCGTGGGTAGGAAAATGCCATTCTCCGTCCTTTCACTTTGAGGATACTGCTCACGTTGCCATAGCTGATTCCTGCCACCTTACAGTAAGGTCCTGCAAAGGGCCTTTGCCTTTAACCTGGGATCCAGCTCCTTGTTGAGTGACAGCAGCCACTGCTCTGTGGAGACCCACTGCCTCAGGTGCACTGGGACAGCCTTCAGCTGCCTTCCTGACTTTTTTGTTAGTTTTCATTTTTACATTCAATTTTGGAACTGTTGCCTCTCTTGTGCCCATGACAAGGGTTTCTGGAATGTTGGTGTTCAGAGGAGATCCTGCAGCAAAGGCAAGGAAGGAAAAGAAAGTGAGCTGTGGGGTCTGAGTGTTGCAGTCCCAAGTGGTCAAACGTGCATCCATCAGGGACCACATCCTACCACTGCAGCTGGACCTGGCAGCCAGCCCTTCTCCGAGAACACAGCTGATCTCAGGGGGAAGGTTTGTGAACCCCTGAAGCTCCTTTGAGCATACCAGAGCTGGGCAGGGAGGAGAGGGAGCTGCCAGTGCCGCTGGGTCCCTACCAGTGGGGATAGGACAATGGGAATTTGACACTGAGGATCTCCAGCAGACACTCCTCTCCATCATGGACTGGGCACCCTTGTAGCCTCTCCAAGGCATGACATTGCTTCTCCAAGCACCTCAGACACACACCCACCTTCAGGACACTTGCCCCAGTCAGGGGCAGGAACGGATGCCCTATAATTATTTCCCTTGGAGTTCCGGCAGGGCTGAGTGTTGTTGATGGGCTTCCACAGAGAGCTGGTGGGGCACGTTTGGAGTTGGGGACAATGCATCTTCCCTTGCTGAAAAGAAGGGGATGCCCCAAATGCAGATCTACCCAAAAACAAGCCCTGAAAGAGCAAGGTGATGTCCGTGTTGCTAGAGGGGGGGGAGGGGTGCAGCAGGTGATGCAGCAAGGGAAAGGACACCTCTGGACTCTGCAGGGCTGATGGAGCAAGGTTGGTTTGACCAGGGTGTTGGTTGATGGTGCAGAAAAGGTGGGGTGAAGAATGGGGTAGAAAAGGCAGGTGGAGGCACCTGTGCAAACACCAATAGCCACACGTTGCCATTGTCACCACAGTCCCCCACCTGCTCTGCTTGCTAATCCCTGTGCAAAACCTCCTGACTGTTAAAGGCCAGTACCACCTTCCCCAGGACCCTTCCCTCCTTCTCTCTCCCTCTCTTGATTTTTTGTTCATTTGTTTGTTTTGTTTTTTGATTTCCCAAAACTTGAAAGCCTTTGGCTGCAGAGAAAGGAGACATGCCTCCAGGGTGGGATGGGAGCAGGCAGAGGGACAGCAGCTCCTTATGGACCTTGCCTTTCAGGGCTGATACTTTTGCAGCATGAGGGTCAGCTCACAGGGCCTTGTGGTGGTCTCATTTCATGGCCACTATGGTGACATTGGGAGGGGGACACAGAATGCCTCCCTGGCCCCTCCCTGCAAAGGTAGTCTCAGCCATGGCCCTGGGAGCCCAGAGCACCAAAATCCATCCTGCACAAGCTCCCTTCTCAATTCACGTCCAGGGTATGGGTGGTCCTGTTCCCACCAACCAAGGGGAAGGAGGATGCAAGGAGGGAGTTGCACCACCCACACTTCCCTAAGCCACCTCGGCTCCCAGGACAGGCCACGAAGTAACCCCCACACTGCCCTCTCCCTTGAGGATCCCCAGCAGGACGAGGCTGTTTGCAGGCTGCACTAATATTTAGGACTGCGATTGGAGCCTGGGTCAGGCTGGAGCTAATTCAGGAGAGGTTGCCCAATGCCTGGGGCAACAGCGACAAGGTGTTCCTATCCTCAGCACCCAGTGGCACCCCTTGGCTTTCGGGATGAAAAAAACAAGAGGGAAATGGGGAAGTGCTGACACTGTGGGCATCAGGGAGAGGCATGAGGCTCAGGGGTCTCCAGCCATGGCATTTGCACCTCGACAGCACTGGTACCCGGGATGCTGGCTGGGAAGGAGAGGTCAAGGATGGCACAGGGGTGAGGACAGCCCTTCTACCACATCTCCCCAGGGAGTAAAACTCAGTGGCTGGGCTACCCCTTGTCTGTACTGCAGTGGACTTTGAAAACCACTAGTACAAGAGCATTTTGCACTATTTCTCTGCTCTCTCACCACCCTTCTCTTTTTGCCCCCCTTCCCCATGAAAATTTTCTTTTTATTGTTGGGGGGTTTTGTTGTTGTTGATTTTAAAAATTTTTTTCCCAAACGGAGCATTGTATATTTAAGGACCGACAGTTCACCTCACTTCCAGACCGCTGTCCTGGCCCTGGCTAGGAGCCCTGCCTACTGTGCCCCCCCCCCCAGCCCCGCCAGCCCCCCCACCACTGCCACCGGGACAGACGTCACTGCGCACGTTACCCACCGTTGTAACACAGTTGTTAAAACACACCAGATTCCGAGTTTCCTGCCTGGTTTTTATCTTTAAGCAATACTCACTACACATTTTACGGTAGCTTTTTATAGCTTTACATACATACGGTAGCTCTGTTGTTTTGTTGTTTTGTTGTGGTTTTTTTTTTTTTTTTCCAGTAAACAAGAAATACTCATAATCTTACTGGTGGGAAAAAAAAAAAAGCAGTTTGTGAAAAACTGACAATGGAAGAAGAGCTTAATGCTCTGTTTAGCATTTTGTACTTAAAAAAAAAAAATCTCACATTTTATTAAAAAGTGAAGATTGCTGTATACTATTTATTCAACTTATAATTTATGTTACTCTTTGATCTTTGTCTTTTCTCATGACAAAGCATTTATTTAATAAAGTTATGCATTCAGTTAGCTTCTGCCTGACACTCGTGAAGCATTTGCATGCTGGGGCCTGCAAGTGAGCTGCTCCAGCAGCACACCCCTGGTCAGTCGTGCTGTGGCCCTGGGGGGCTCAGTCAGATCTATAGAGGTGCTGGGGGAGGTACAGGGCACATGGTAGTATGGGGACAATGGTTTAGGAGACGTTTTGCCACCGGAGGAATATGCTAAGGCAACAATAAAATTGTAAGCTTGAGGCTAGAGCATTCTTAGAGCTGTCCTATGGGGGAGGGGGCCGGGGGGGGGGGGGTGTGGTTTTAGCAATTTCTTTGCATGGATGTGGCAGTGGGCCCAGCAACAGTGTTCAGACAGGTTGTGGGGGGAGAGGACCAGGCTGCTGGTGATGCTGAACCTCCATCTGGTATCCCAAACTGAGCCCCAGAGTTACCAGACATGATGTTTGAGCCTCACACCTCTCTGGGCAGCAGGAAAATTTGTCCCAGAGTGCAGGATTATCCTTGCTATCTCTTACCAGTCCAGACTGTGGTTCTCAGACACTTCATGGTCGCCATTGGTGACGCCATGGTCGCCCTTCCTATTGCTCTGTGCCCAATCTGCCCTCCGCCTATACACACACGCACACACACACACACACACACACACATACAGCCATTACCCTTCATCCTACCACACACCCTCTTACCTCCTGCTGCCGGTGCTACCCCATGTCCTCCATCTGCCCTGCCTGACGGCATCGACCCATGTGCCCAGTGCAGGGTGGGATGCAAAAAGACCCAGAGACTGCAGGTTTCCAGGGGTGTGCTAAAACATATCCCCTACACTACCTGCACCCCCCAGGGCTGCCTCAGCCGCCTGCTCCTCATGGCTCTCTGGCTCCAGAGCATGGATGGGGCCAAACCTCCCACCCCGAGCAAGTGAGTGTGTCTGGAAACCCGGTGCCCCCCCCTCCCCACCTTCCTCCATGCCACCCCGCCCAGATGAGCCCGCTGCCCACATGCACCCCGCGGCACAAGAGCCGCACAGTGCCGGAGCCGGCACCAGGAGGCGCCCCGAGCCCGTCTGCGGGGTTTGCGGGGAGTGCGGGGCTGCGAGGGTGCGGGGGCCTGCGGGGGCTGCGAGGGTGCAGGGCCTGCGGGAGTGTGAGGCCTGCGGGGGCTGCGAGGGCTGCGAGGGTGCGGGGAGTGCGGGGCTGCGAGGGTGCGGGGGCCTGCGGGGGCTACGAGGGTGCGGGGGCTGCGAGGGTGCAGGGCCTGCGGGAGTGTGAGGCCTGCGGGGGCTACGAGGGTGCGGGGACTGCGAAGGTGCGGGGACTGCGAGGGTGTGGAGGCTGCGACGGTGCAGGGCCTGCGGGAGTGCGGGGGCTGCAGGGACTGCGAGGGTGCGGGGGCTGCGAGGGTGCAGGGCCTGCGGGAGTGTGGGGCCTGCGGGGACTGCGAGGGTGCAGGGGCTGCCAGGGTGTGGGGCCTGCAGGGGCTGCAAGGGTGCGGGGCCTGCGAGGGTGCGGGGGCTGTAGGGACTGCGAGGGTGCAGGGCCTGCGGGAGTGCAGGGGCTGCGTGAGTGCGGGGGCTGTGAGGGTGCGGGGGCTGCGAGGGTGCGGGGGCTGCGTGGGTGCGGGGGGTGCGGGGGCTGCGGGAGTACAGGGGCTGTGGGAGTGTGGGGGCTGCGGGAGTGCGGGGGCTGCAGGGGCTGCAGGAGTGCGGGCCCTGTGCAAGCTGGGCTGGGAGGCACTGTTGCTGCTTTCAGCCACACGGACACTGAAAATGGGTTCCCACACCACAGGTTAGGACTTCCCCCTCCCCACTAGTAAATTGTACACCCACCCACAGGCTGTAGCTGTATGAAATAGCTAGCTATAGCTTTACATAGATACAGTCATACAGCCTTACGCTTATTATATTCTTTATATTAAATCTTATTGTTTATACTACTGCAAAATTTTTATTCTATGCTGAAGTTGTTGATTGCCAGTGTGAATACTTTTATGTGTGTACACCAGAGCTGCTGGGGTTTCGGCTGCTACACTGTGTGCCCCTGGCCAGGTCCCACACAATTACCCAGAGCCCAAGAGGCACAGAGCCGGCCCAGGTGAAACCAGGGGAAGCATCCAAGCAGCGACATCCATCAAACCCATGCACACACACACATGAGGCCTTCAAGGCCATGTTACAATCTCGGGCAAACCTAACCAGAAGCTCATTGCTCACCTTGGCTTACTACTGTCCTTCTGCACCTGTGCAAGGCCAGCTGCATGGGCTCCCATTTCCCTCCAGCCCTTGAACCAGAAGGTGGCCTGGTCATGGCTGGGCTCTGGGCTCCAGCACCTCTGACATCTCCCAGCCCTCCCTGGGCAGGACCTGATTAAGTACTCTGATGCTTCATGATGCTACTTGGCACCTACCCCCCACAGCATCTCCTGAGCCACCTTCAGCTGCCCCCACAGACATAAAACAGGATGGTACTAAATGTTAACTTTGTTGCTTTTCCAATGTTGTCCAGCTCACACCCCACTCCCATCCTGCCTGTCCTCCCTTCCTCCCCTCCAGCTTCATATTATTGTCGACTCCTGGTTCCACACATTTTCCTGGTGCTGCCCACCATTGACCAGCCCCTTAGCAAAAACATCGGTACTACTCAATGTACTGGCATGGTGTAGGAAAAAACAGATGGGAAGTAGCCTGGTGGTTTTGGCAGCCTTTGGAAAGGCCAAAGGGAAACCACAGCCACCTGGCTGCTGGCTGTTGGGGCCACACATGGCCTCTCCTTCAATGCTGCAATTTTAATCGAATGCCTCATTTGTTTTTTTTAATTACTGTTGTTGTTTGCGTCCTTGTGGCACCCCAAGCGCTGAGCTATGCTATCATGCTCCCTTAGGCAGCAACTCTTACCCTGGGAAAAGGTGGAGGACCTTCAAGAGACCTGTCTCCCTGGCCCCATGAATGGGGCAGCCTCAGCCAAGCCCAAATCCCACATGTAGCCCAGGCCTCCCTGAATCTTCTCAGCAGTTCTGGGCAAATACTTAACACAAAAAATAAAGGCTGGCTTTTTAGCTGGCTCAAATTTTGCTCTCCTTGAGCAAGAAAAGGGGAGAGCCCTTGTAGAGTCACCCATGGACTGTTTCTTCCTGCAGTGCCCCTCCTCAGCCAAGGAACTCTTTGCATGGGCTACAAGGGAGACTAAAAACATTGTGAGATGCTTAAAGCAGCCTGCGTGATTCGTGGAGAACAGGTCCACCTGCCGGCTAAGGAACGTGCTAGCACAGTTGAATGCAACTTAAGAAGCCCCTGAAATACCAAGGTTGGGAAGCTGCAAAGAGCAGTGCTCCCATCTCCTTACAGCCTTTGCCCAAGCATCTGCCAAGGTTCTTGCGCTGGGTAGGAGGGATCTTCCCTCACAAAGCTGCTCCCCTACTAAAGCAATAGGAAACGACTGCTTTCCCACAGCCTCTTGGCAGCTCAGGTTGCTCCACAAGCATCAGATGAGACAGGTCACTCACACTGCTGTCCTCTGCCTGGCAAAGTGGGCCATGACCACCCTTTCCCACCAAATCTAGCTGCTGTCAGGCGGGGAAATGGTCTCTATACATGTGCTGGCCAGATGCCTAGAGGACTTGATGGCATGGTTGCATTCTGCAGACTCACAAGGTACCACGCATGGAACAGGAACAAATCAGGCCAATGGATAAGTGACATCAGTTCCTCCCTGCTCATACAGCTGGGACCAATGACAATGAAAAGCCCAAGTCCCTATTTGCCACTTGTTGGACACAGTGTTCACATCCACCTGTGGACAAAAGCTGAAATTTGGGTGTGATGCATCAGGCAAGGAAATGTGTCCTATAAACAGAAGGAGTGGGGAGCAAGGAAAATGACAATTTTCTGGCACCCCATTTAATTTATTCCACCTTTATGCAGCTCAGCTTTTCCAAAAGAGAAAGGAAAAACACAAAAGAAAACTTCCCGATTCCTAAACAAACCAAAAAGTACAGACTGCAGATGAGAGCCAGTGTGTGCAAGGTTTACATGAAAAAGCAGAACATCCTCAGATGTTAACAGAAAACAGGTAGCATCATTTTTACAGTTACTTGCTTTGCATGCAGCTATGTTTTCTCTCTCTCTCATGCACTCTCACTCCCTCTCATACACATCCTCATGGACGTATCTCCACCCCTGACTTTCCAAAGGGGCTCCTTCCCCTGTCTTCTCCACAGCCTCATCTAAATCCCTGCAAAGTCATCAGGGGCTTAACTTGGAGAGACCACCTGTGCCCTTCACACTTCAGATCTAAAATGTAGGGCCAAGAAGGAAAGAAAAAAAAAAAAATTAGAACTAATCCCAGTGTTCCCCTTCCTCCAGAGTCCACTGGGCTCTTTTGCTTTACCTTATCCAGATCTAAGTTCCTGGATGGGGGGTGGTTTTGGCAGCAAGGATCCTGATGTGGTGTTTCTCCAGAACCATCTGGTGTTTCTGCAGTGTGCTGGCAGTTAGCAGGGCTGATCCCATCCCCATGGGTCATGGTCAGGCAGATTTGCTGCCTTGCCTCATGCAGCGCAGACACAGGGTGCTCTCAGCCAGACCCCACACTTGCCAGAGAACCCCCTTCCTCCACCCTATTCAACCTAGCCCCGTGGGGGACCTGGTATCTGGAGGCTGCTTGCTACTCAGAAGCATTTGCTAAATATTAGGAGATGCTTTATTTCCCACCTTCCCCTGATTTCATTTAAGGAAAGACCGAGACTTCATGTAAAGGAGAGGATTTTTCCAATTGCTCTACTAATGGTATTTACAGTAAAATGGAATAAAGGGGAAAAAAAAAAAGAAAAAAAAAAGGAAAAAGTTTATAAAATCTCCTTGCTTAGGTGATGGGGAAGTTATTTATTCTCAGCATTGGTGAATTCTGTACAGAAAGAAATCAACAGATAAAATAACAGCAGAGAAATATCTCCTCAGAGCGGTACATCCGGCACAAAACCAGACATGGAGTTGCTTGGCTATAATTTGTATAATGTGTGTGTGGGTAGAAGGGTGGGTGGGGGGTGTCAGGGCCTTTACAAAGCAAGATATATACTGTAATTTACTTAAAAAAAAAAAAAAAAAAGAAAAAAAAAAAAAAAGAAAAGAACAAAAGAAAAAAAGAAAAAAAAAAAAAAAGAAAAAAAAAAGTGTGTGCTGATGAATAGCAGATGCTCACTCCAATCCCAAACAAAAATGGAGGGACAAGGGCAGCTGCTTGGGAGTGCAGGTTTTAGATGGTTTTTTCCTACCTAGAAAAAAAGAGAGAATGAGAGCAAGAGAGAGAGCCACTCCCTGGCTTCTTACCCTAAATCTACACAGGTATCCTTCCACCCAGCCCCAGCAAGTTCACTTTAGCTCCCTCAGCATAAGCTGATCCTAAGAAATACTGGGCAATAGCCCTTCAAACCCCCTGAAAAACCAAGCATTTAGCTTTGCTGTCACCCAAAGTCCCTGTCCTCCCAGACCAGCAGCTGGAGTTAGGTTCCTGCAGGGCTGGCTGTGCCCCAGTGCCAGGAAGGGAAGCACCCAGGGGTGTTTTGTGGGGGGAGCTGCCTCATCTTTAGACCTTTCCCTTGCTGTTACTCCTTTGGGGATACCTCCTGAACACAGTGGCAAGTTCCAGCTGGGAAGCTGAAGGCTTTTCTCCTTCCCTCCCTCCCAATCCACATCCCATGCCAGGACCGATGGCCGGGCTGGGGCACAGAGGACTGGCAGGACACAAGAGGCAGGCGACGCAGTATTTACAGTCTTTGGTCTTGGGGAAGGGAGGGAAAGAGGGGGAAAAGGGTGGGAGTTTTATTTATTTTGTTCTTTGCTTCCCTCTTGCCCACGGCAAGGGATTTTGCCCCTGGAAGGTGTCAAGAAGCACATGGCACTCCATGCTGGAGGGTGCAGGAAGAGGCCGCAAAGCAGCAGGGAGGACAGGGCCGCAGAGTGAGGAGCAAAAAAGACCAATTCTCTGGCTTACATTGGGTGAAAGACTATAGGAAAGCAGTCCCTTCTCCTTGCAACCCCCCCCACCGCCCTTCCCCTCCCGTCATCCCTCCCCAGGAGCTAGGCAGCAGGGGAAAGAGGGCAACACACAGGACCCAACCCCAGTCTCTTCCAGAGCCTAAAAAGACACACTGAAACCCAGATAAAATCCAGCACTGGGGCCATGGTGAGCCACCTCCGACGAGCAGGATCATGTCTGTCTACTGGCTCCGCAGGGCATGTGCTCCCCGGTCCTCCTGCTCATGGGCTGTGTAGAAGAGGTGGCACTCGGGGTCCCCACGGATGGTGGGTGCACCCTGGATGACCTTCCCATGGATAGGGTCCACACACCAGCACTCACCACGCTGCCCATTCAGTGACATCTTGCACTGCACAGAGAGGGACAGAGCAGGCATCAGCTGAGGAAGTAGGACAACAAAACCCCCTTACCAGCCCCACCAGCCCAAAGCCCAAACACAGGCAGAACTGGGGTTTCTCCAGTGATCTGGCACTTCGTTGGATTTGGATCTAGGCAAGATTCAGGGATGCTGCACTCAGAGACCTCAAAGTTGGACCTCTTCCCCCATTTGAATCTTTCTGGGTCCTGTAAATATTTTCAGAAGCACGCTGCACCCCAACCCTCACCTCTCCTGGAAGGAATCACTACTGGAGCTCTGGAGCCAACCTCTATTTCTGGAGCAAAACCAGTAAAGTTCACTAAAAACTTTCCTGATGCCATAATTGCTTTCTGCTTTTTCTGCAGGACTGGCCAGCATTCAGCCCCTCTGCTTTTCCCCTGTAGCAGGGCACAGCCAGTACAAGACTTGGCTCAAAGCATATGAAAACAGACCTGGACAGATAAGCAGCTCTTATGGGGAAGAAGAGACTCTGAACTAAACAGATTTTCCATCTCTGGGTGGCCCACAGCCACATGTAGATCTGGGTCTTACATCTCCACTTAGTAGCCCGTGGCTGCAGACACACCTAGGTGTTACTAAACCTGTCCATACCACATGTGATATTTGCTGTTTTGCTCCACACCTCACACCACTTGTGCAACATCAGCCCTGCCCTGAACTGCTGCATGTCCCCTTTGACTGCACTTGGTGGGGTAATACGTGTTGAGCCGAGGGCTGCTGCTGGGAGTGCAGCCAGCCCTGGGGCTCTGGGTCTCCCTACTTGCCTGTTTGAGATTGTACAAGCCATGCTTGTCGCAATTGGGGATGTGGAGGGAGTAGAGATGCTCCAGGGGACCTCGTTCATCTGGCAGCCGCATAGTGGAGATGCGTTCCAGGACCTGATCCAGCTCCTGCTGACAAGGGGTCTGAAAAGAGCCCAGAAAGCAGGAAAAAAAAAAAAATCAGGGCAATGTGTCTCATCAAACAGTATCACACAGTATCAACACTTCAGACAACAGAAACACAAGTAAGGATGAACATCTGTATGCACCTCCTCAGGACACAGGCTTGACAATGGGGCTTGCTGCTGACTTCTTCACTTACGGGTACCCAAAGGCACATCTGCACATGCCAGTGTGTGTGGAGATACACATGGGGGGGCATCTCTCCCATGTGCTTCATGTGACCAAAAGCACCAGGTCACAAGGCCTGAGGGCAGAGAGGAGGTGAAGACTCAGAAATGCTCCAATGGGTCCCAATGGTGATGACAAGCAATGTGAAACAGGACTAATTCAGACAGCCCAGGAGGCTTTCCATAAGAATTGCTGAGATCCCACAACTGTGATGCAGTTTGGGCTCAGAAGTGTAACTCAAAGCATGTAAGACCCTCATGGGAGTGGAGGGCAAGCTCCAGGAATGAGGGCACCCAGCAAAGCCATCCTCTGGAGGCATCAACAGCAGCCCCAAGCCAGGGCTCCCAGCCAAGGCAGGAGTTGCATTACACCTGATGTGAGCCAGACTGAGCCCACACACCTCTGCTTTTGCAGTTGTGGGGTTTTTTTCTCCAAAGAAGCAGCAGGAGTATGGGAGCTCTCTAAGTTGATGGTGCCTGCACCTCACTTTGTACCGCGGCTTTGCCTGTTCCTTGGAGATGGTTGATGGCCCTTTTCAAGTTCCTTTCTGTCTCAGCACTCCCCATATAGATAAATATTATTATTTTTACCCTATATGTTTATAGAGATATGTATTACAGACCATTCGGGGTGGTTTTCCATCCCCACCCCACCTAGTTGCCTTGTCCAAGCTGCCCACTAGAGGGAAACCACGGCCAAGTACTGGAGGGACACGGAAGAAAGGGATAGGGAGGGCTCTGGGCGCTCTCCTTGCCATGCCACAGCCCCACAGCCTATCTCAGGGGGCTCAGGGCACCCCTCCTCAAACTGGAGATGCTCTTCAGCAGGCAGACACCCTTCCACTCCCCAAATCCCCTTGAACTATCCTTGGCACTTGCTTAGGGAAAAAGGGTGTAAGGAAGCAGGTCCATGGGACACGGGCATGCTCACACCCCTGCAGAGGTAGGTGTTGTGCCAGCAGGACCCCTCTTCTCCAGCTCTGCTGTCAAAAGGTGAAGCTGCAATGAAAATAACACCTCCTTGACAGCACACGGAATTTCATGAGATGGTGTTTTCGGCCTCAGCTTCAGGCCAAAACAAACGTTTGCTTTTCTTTTTTTCTTTTTTTTTTTTTTTTTTTCTTTTCTCCTCCTCTCCCCCATTTTTAGTTTCTCATTTTTTTTTTAAGACAGTGTTTTGCAAATGTCACTAAGGGGTTTGCATTCTGCATTTCCCCAGCAAGCCTGCAGCTGCCTCCATTAGTTCCCCATGCCCCCCCTGCCCTCTCACCCTGCCAGTCGACAACCGTGACTTCTTCGAGTCGTCATGGTTGTGATGAGGCTTGCTGACTTTGCCCATCTGCCGCTGCTGCTCGTTCACCTTCTCCCTCATCACAGCCAGCTCCTTCATACCCGTCTTCATGGGCTTCCTCCCACCAGCTCCACTCAGGATCCCTGTGGTGCCATCTACGTGGTTCTCAGCAAGGATGCTCTCAGACCGGTCATCACCATTATCTGCAGAAGACAGGGCAGACAAGGGAAGGATCAAGCTCAGCCAGGTGCTCTCTCACGTGTTCATCCCACCCTGCATGGCTTTCAAGCATGGCTAGTTACCAAGCCATAAAATCTTTTCATGCAAAAATTTTAAATTGCATTACCCCTTTCATCTGGAAGGTGAGAATAGATCCTTTCATTCTGGAGTTATTACCACACTAAAAACAGTTTAGAGAGCAGGGGAAATTGCTGTTGGAGAAGTTCTTTCTGGTTTTTCTTTGACCTTCTAAATTACTTCCCAAAGAATGTAATTTTCCCATCAGAAGTCCAGTTGGGTTAGGGATGCCAAGTGTACTTCGGCTCCAAAACTTAAAACTACAGTGATTAGCAACAATACCTTGAGTTCATCTATCATCCCCCAAAGTATCTCCAGGAATACTTACTCAGTATTAATGTGCTAAAATAAATTCTCAGGCCTGCTTTCAAAAATACCTTGCCTGTTTTATGACCACCGTAATTTCCTTTGGAGATCCTGCCATTCCAGTGACTGTCCTTGCCATATCGTCTCTCACATAATTTGTCATACAGTGCATTACTCATTTATCTTCTACTTCTGCATTTGTCAGCAGAACAGTCCCACGTGTTCTGGGCCTAATTCTGCCCCTGCTATAAGCAACAAGACCCCCAGCTAGTTCAGCCATTTCAAAATGAGTTAGCAGAAATCTGGGGATAAACACTGGACTTTTTCCACCTCCTCTACTTTTTGCTTTCTGCGTTTTTCCAGTTCCCTTGGTTCCAATTCTGAGAACAGTCCTTGTCAAAGCAGGACACAATGATCACAGTGCCACAGACAGTCCTTTAGCCTTTGTGGTGGCAATAAGGACAGATCCCAGTTCCTCCTGCTTGTTCTGAAAGGTGACAGCTGACCCCTCCCTAGTGCCTGGTCTGACCTGGCAGAGCAAGCACATCTAACTAACTGGATCCAACACTGAAACTGGTGCTGCTTTAAGCAGGGGGTTGGATGCAGACCTCCAGAGGTCCCCAGTCCGAATCATGATTCAACCACTGCACATACATCACATCTCACCACAATAACCCAGGCTCTCTGTATACACCTCTGTATACAGGAGCTCTTCAGCAGCTCCACAGGTCCCACACCAGTGACAGACCAGAGAATTCTGGTCCTACAGTGATGACAAACACAGTGTCTTTTAGCATATGCCAAGGAGGAACTGTAGTACGCAGCCTACCAACATTAGCATTCTCTCTAGCATCACCAACTTCAGCTTTCCAGTCCTCCAGAATGCAGGCACTTAGATAGAAGTAAAGAAATCACATCAAACTCCACAATGAAGGGCAAGCAATGCTTTGTCTCATGTAACAATGCTTAATTTATGGATCTCTCCTGCTTCTTTGAAGACCAAGCACACAGATCACTTACAGATTTTAACATTTCCTTTTTTTTCCAAAGCTTCATCAAGATGTTTTGTCAGAGCACAGATCTACTGCCATGACAGGGAATGAAAAATCAACATAGCAAGTGTTTATTTCTGCCACAGCTTTCCAAGCTCTTTTCAGGTGTGACAACTCCAGGCTCACAGAAGAAACTGCAAGAAGAGTTTTGTAGGAATTTACTCAGCAAATGTGTGCAACTGCCAACAGACTGATGGCAAGAGAACAGCCCAAGGGGGCTGAATCAAAGAGCAACCCCAGCCCAGCATGCCATCCACAAGAGACCAACAGCAACTGCTTGAGGACAGATGTCAGAAGAACCATTCCAAATCTCTGCTGCAGATCAGCAGTAAAAGCACTTTCATGACTGGAGACTGCATCTGACACAGAGGATTTAAAAGCCACCGAAAGACCCATCCTCCAATTAATTTGTCCAATAACCTTTTGAACTGCCTCAACATTTTGGCCTCCAATCTCCAAATACTGGGATCATCCCACTTCCAAGAAACACTAATATGTCTGGTCTGCAAGTCTTTTAGCTGCTTAGGTAGCAACTGAAAAGCAATCATGGGGTAAAACCAATCCAACAAAGTCCATAACTTTCCTCAATACTAGCTCCAGATGAGAACTGGGACCAGGTTTGATAGCCAGATGAGCAAGCAAAAAGTCTGGGCCGCTGCCTGGCAACTGCCATCTGGCTGTCATCCTAGGAGTCGGACAAGGAATATTTTGAGCAGGAATCTTCTGTTTATACACCAGTCTCCTTGTTAATTAGAAACACATAGTGAGAAGAAGGCCATGAGGCTGCCCTTCAGACAGGATCAAATGAAAAAGCCCTGTGAAAGAGATGGCCAGCCTCTGATCCTCAATGACCTGCTTAGGAAGGCTTTAGCCTTCCAACAGTCTTTTGTGCTCCTCTTCTTGGTGTCCCACCAAGCTGTCAACAGCACAAGAACAAGCACAGCAACAGGGCAGCATCTCAGACACTCTGCAGTCCTCTGCTTCATTCAAAAAACCGATGGTACAAACTGACAGAAAAGCAGCAAACTGGAAGCAGTGCCTTCCCCCATAGATTCTCACTCCTTTCTGTCTCCAACTAAAATATACAGACATCTGCCCAAATAAGCATTGCACTAGTAAATGAAGGCGAGCTGGTAAGCCTCTTGTTGGCTGATTCATTCACAAAACCTGCTTCTGATAATATTTTTTCTCATTTTTCTCACTTTCCAATGCTAACAATTATCAGCCCAAAGAAAACCACAAATGGGAGCAAAGTGTGCAAGACCACGTGCATGAACACACCCAGGAACAGGAGAGATTTTCTTGGCTCCCTGGACACCATCACAGAGGCAAGCCTGGAGCAGAGGACAGGAGGGCCTAACTGCTATCAGCTGCAAGGTCTTCTTCCCAAGGCCAAGCCAGCCAGTGAGCCATACCCTCACCCAGACACTGAGATGGACTGATGCCAGAGACCTGTCACAGCTTTTCTCAAAACCCTGGTGCTGCTCTTGGGAGGTGCTCTTCTGATCTGAGACTTGCTGGGATGGCTCAGTCACTGGGAAAGGGAGACAGGACAGAAGTATGCACCACTTGCAAAGCACCAGCATTTCCTTCTCAGATGAGTTCTATGCACAGAAGGATAAGCATCAGGTGTGATGGACTCCATTTGAAAGACCAAATAGGCCAGGGAGCAACAGAGTGGAGGCACCAAGCCTTGAGGTTGGGAGAACAGAGGGCAAGCCATGAGCCAAACACCACCCTTTACAGTCAGAGAATGGTTTTTAACATTGCCCAAAAGAAGTGTGTGTGCTTATGACTCTCCATGAACCAATTAAGCCACCCAGCTACCCTACCAGCATGGGATGGGCAGCTATGCAGTTGTGTCAGATATTCAACCCTAATCCATTTGTCATCCTGGCAAGCGCCCTTTTGCTGCCCAAGTTTAATTCATGCTAAATATATCTGTGAAAAGAGTTGTGCCAAACTCTAAAACAAAACAGGTTTATAGTTCTTCCATTTTCCTATGCCATGTAGAAAACATCTTCTGTGCTATTTTGGATCAAAAGGTAGAGCACTTTGTGTAGGGTGGGACAAAAGTGACAGAAATCAAAGCAGATAGCTGAAGTTCTCCGAACACTGATGTGGAGCCCACGAAACACCTCCCTCCATGCCAAGGAAACAATTTCTTTATGACCTTTTTCAGGGAAAATTCCCACTGGCTTCAATGGGGCGAGGACTTGGCTGAGGTGAAAGTGTGTTCAAATGGCCATAAGCTAATATCTGTAGGGAGCTGCACGGTCTTGCCAACAGTTTCAAAAACAGCTACTGAGTTCCAGCACTGAAATTTTCAGGAATCTGGTTTGAGACCTCTAGGCACCTCCACTAAGATAGCTGAAAAACAGAGGGGCTACACCACACACACAAAAAAAGGGCAGCTGCCTGAAGTTAAAAATACATCTTTATCCCTTTTAAGAGCTCTGAAGTTTTCTCGGCGGTGGGACAGGACTGAGGCAGCAGCACTCACTTAGCAGGAGAGGGCCAGCCTGTGTCACAGGGAACACACACCATGCCAAGGACCACAGCCACCCTCTTCAGCACTGCTAACCCTCTGAGCTTGTTTTCCTTTGAGGACAGCTTGGCTGCAGAATCACACATGCATTTGCTTATCGGCCCGGGGCGTTTGCATAGTTTAAATGCTGCTTAAGGTCTCAGGGGCACAGAAAATTTCACCCAAGTGGCCTTTAACAACCTGCCTGGAGGCCCACCAGATTTGAGTTCCAGCTGTGTCCTGGGCTGGATGGGGCTAACATCTCCCTCCGGCAGCAACTGCAGCCTTCCTTGGCCAGCACTTTCCCTCTGAAGCCATCAAAGTGCTTTGCAGCTCATTAATTACCCTAAAGAGAAAGGTGTTCATCCTAGGCTGCACACGGTAAAATCAAAGGCATCGAAAAATATGAGACTGATGCCAGAGCCATGCGGGGAATTGAAGAGTGAATGCAGGAGCCTGAGCTCCTGCCCTGGCACAGGAGCCAGAGCACCTGGAGTGCAGCAATGGAGCATCCAGAGAGCGATTTTTCATCCTGAGCAGAGATCTTTGCCTCATCTAGCTTTATTTTTTTCCTCCTCCAACACTCTTAGCCTCCTGCGACTTCAAGTTCTACCATTTAATGATAATTTAAGTGCCTGTTCTGGGTTTTGCTTGCCACTTCTTTATTTTAAGGAGCAGGAACTGCCTTGTCCCAGGCAGCCAGGAATCCAGCACTTGTCCTCTGCAGCCTGAGAGCAGACAGGGTTTTAAACCCGATTTGTAACATATGCAACATCCCCAGCAGGAAAATTGTTTGCAGGGAGGTGGGGAAGGAGCAGACAAACCCCGACCACAGCCCTGGTAACCTCTGCCTCATCAGTCTGCAAAGTATTTCTAGAAGAGCCCTGGGCAAAGGTTCCTGTGCAATAGTTCTGGTGTGGGTGTTTTTGACCTGGAGCTTGGATACCTCAGCAAACGTTTGCCAGCAGGGATTATACCGGCGCTGCAATTTCCTCACAGCAGGAGCTGCCAAGAACAAAGTCCCCTCCAGGCCCTCTGGTCCATCCTGCCCCCCCAAAAAAAGACCCAGTGTTTGCTGATTACCGCTGCCAAATTGCAAAGCGCTGAGCCACGGCAAAGCACCCATCAGCGTTCAGCTGGCAGCGAGGGGGAAATGCGGGGGTTCCGGCATGTGGGCTGGCCCCAGGTGTAATGAAACCGAGCTGGATGCAGCTCTCTAGAGGCAGACGAAACCAAAGTAGCCACTCAAGTTTCATTTTTCTCTTCGCACCAAAGCAGCGTGACCAGGAAATGCCACAGGGTACACAAGCAATGGACCATGTAGGCAAGGGAGTGGTGGGAGATGGCAGAGAGAGCAGAGAAGTCCCCCAGCCCCAGGAGTGGGGGGGCTCGGTGAGGGGGTCCCTCACAGCAGCCAACAGTGGATGCTCAGGGAAGGAGCAGGATAAAGGACACAATGACACAGCAATCCCTCCTCATCTCACCGCCTGGCAATTAGAATTTCAAGAGCCAAAGGTTGCACCTAGACTGGGTTTAGCAGCCACTGACAAGCCTAACTGGGGAGGAGTCATGCATGACCCCTTCCTGGATTCAACGACGGGGACTCGCCCCTCTTAGCCTCATCCAGTTCTGCACAGGCAACGTGGGTGTTTAAGCACTTGATTTGCTTGCAGAGGACACACAGCCAGCATTCCTGAGCAGCCCATGGGTGTCCATGCCACCCTGGCTTTTGAGAGGACTGGAGGGAATGCTAGTCTCCCAAATCGCTCAGAAACACGGGCGCCCAGGAAACACACATGGAAATCAACTTGGAGCATCTCCATCTGCCAAGCAGCTCTTCAAGGTGGGCTCCCAGGATCCTCTGCCTGTCTGCACTTTCCAGGGTCATTTCATCACACCAACTTGCTCAGTAACAGTGAGCAATTGCACACCACAGCCAGAAAATTCCTGCATCAGACTCTTAAGAGCTCATTTTACCTCTGTGATAAGCTGTCCACAAAGCACTCCGAGATCCCCTGAGGCCAAGAGCCCTGGGGCTCTGCAAACACCCTTTATTTTGCCACGGGATCTTTTCAGCCCACCTCTACCAACAAGGAGAGCAGGACTGGGGAGGGAACAGCATGTTCTGGACAGGGGTTGCTTAGCAAGCTCCTCTCCCTGCCCTGAGTGGCTGGCACAGAGGGGGTTGATCCAAGGGGCACCCAGTGCCTTCCTTTGACTCCAGCATCCCACAGGAAATGTTCCTCCAGAGGGATATTGACTCAGGGAAGCACAGCCTTCACTCTTTCTCTGCCCATTCCTAGTGGCTAGAGAGAGCAACTTACCCTCCTCCATCCACCTAGCTCCAGAGCCAGTAAAAAAAACCTCTTACCCAGTGCCCTATAGTGCACCTGTGCCCCATTGCACACAAACTCCTCTGGCACCCTGAAGCCAGCACAGAAGCAATACTGAACTGAAAGCTGGTGTCAGATGAGGGAACAAGAGGGATCAAGACGTCCCTTCCCCTGGGCTTTATTTCAGGTTTTGGTTGTTTTGGTTTTTTTTTCCAATTGTATTTGTAGACTGGTTTCCCAAAGATACAGGACTTGAGCAACAACACAGCCTGCCTCTATGTGTTTCTGCATGTGCATGTGTTTGGATGACTGTCTCCCTATTAGTTCTCCTCCACCTCCCAATATATCTACAAACACGTCAGCAAATGCCAACTACATCTCAAACAAGGAAAGAATTCTCAAAAATAGTAAGTTTCCACCATTTCATGGAAATGTGCAGCCAGGCTGAAGAGTGATAAAATAGCCGGGTTTGTTTTGTTAGCTTTCTTTCCAAAGGATCGACTGATGGGCCGTGTAGCACATCACCAGCCCACTCTGTGTGGGCCCAGCCGAGCACAAACCACCACTGGGGAAGGTCTGCTCCTGCCCTTCTCCTGACAACAGCAAGCCTGCAAGTGTTGTTTGCAACAGCCTCTTCCCTTCCATGCCAGCTGTTTGCTTCATGCCAAGAACGATAAGGGAAAATGCTGTTCAGGTCCCTTAAAAATGCAGGAGGACACTTCAAGTGCCCTCATTTACCCAACTTCCACTTGATATTCAGCTTTTCTTTCACCCACTTCACCCCCACGCTTGGGGCTGCTGAACATCCCAACGTGCACCTACGGCAGAGACTCTTCAAACTCACCCAAAAGCTGAGGAGCTGGAGGGTCTCATCTTGTGGCTTGTGACAGTGCTTAACTTCAACAGGAGTGCAGGCAGCTTGTTCAGGGGGAAGACCCTAAGATGTCTGGAAGGTTTTGCAGAGTGAGGCTCTCCAAGCTCCCTGCCACCATGAAAGAATTCCCCCTTATTAGTGAACTGTACCTCAGCCCTTTCAACACACTTCACTGATTAGCCCTCTGCAAAGCTGCAACCTTCCCAGCAGAACCAAATTAATTAACTTTAAAGTACTTTCAATCTTACATTAATTGCACTGCAGCTTCCCAATTTGACCTTGACCCCATCTGTAGTATCTCCAGAGTAGCTGCTACTTTAGTCAGTAGGGGTTTCTGCCTGAGTGACTCGAGACATTAACCTTACACAGCCAAGACTCTGCTGTCCTTCCCTGACCACTCACATGCATCCCTGTGGTCTTCAGTGCCCCTGCCACCTCCTAAAGCCTGCCCAAAGACTTCTAGTATAAGTTCAGCACCTAAAGTCCTCAGCTCCTATGGATTCTCAGAATGAAACAAGACCACAAAACCACCTCATTTTTCCTACAGGTTTAACAGCTATACTTGAATTACCTTTATTTCCCCACTGTGTTTTAGGAAACACAAGCTCAACTCTGACCTCAGGTCCAAGCCCATCAGGACTTCTGAATCCCACAGCCCAGACTACGCAAGCACAGAAGAGCTTTCCCTACCACAGCCTCCATGAGGGTGCCTGCATGTTAATTATTATCTAGATGATCCCTGTTTGGCATTGAGATGCTGCACCTCTCTTTTCTGCAGGAGAGCCAGAGGCTGGCAGAGTTACAAGAGCTGATCCTTTAGCAAGGCTGATTTCCAGGCATGACACTCCGCAGCCCACTGGAAAGGGCAGGTGAAGGGCCGATGATCTGATGGATACACAAATCACAAACAAGAAACTCTTCTTCAAATTCATGCAAAACATTTCAGCCTCGCTCCCATATTTTTGGAAAAAAGTATGATATACAGGACCTGTTCAGACTCTTCTCCTTTTTTTAAGATGATTACCTTTCTAAGTGCAGGCAGTAACAAGCAAACACCACGTTAGCTGGAGACTAAAAACTCCATTTGAACTTGCACCATGGAAAGATGTGCTATTGGAAGAAGGGCTCACATCTGTCCACCAAGGTCTTAACAACTCAAGAGTGTGTCTCTTGGATAGATGCTTTCGCTAAACAGAAGGCATTTTGCTCCTAAGAGAGGCTGCTGGGGGAAATTTTATGGTCTTTATTATAGGAGAAGTTAGAGGAGATAGTCTTGAGGTTGTTTGTGGAAATGCCTTCTGCCCATTCTGGATCCTCAGGAGCTCAACAGAAAGATGTCCTCTGGCTCAGAAAGCCCAGCTGTGCCCTTTTGTGCCTGCTCACAACCCCCATCAAGATCAACAGCCAGTGTAGAAGTGGCTCTGGACAGCACATGACCAGAGTATTTCTGCATGCCTTCTGAGAAGGCTGTGTTCAGACTGGACAAAATCAGAAGAAAAAAAATATTAGAGTAAAGAAAAAAATACTTAAACCCCTAAAAAGGTCAGAACAGTTCCCCACCCTGCCTGCAAGAGCTCTCTCTCATGTATCTTCAGTATTTCTCCACTCCTTTCTCAGCCACATTGGCTTCTCTGGTTTTTATGACTATTGCATGCAAATGGAATGAACTTCAGCCATTTGTATTACTAGTTTTTAAATAACATCTCACTTTTCCACAGTTGATTTTCCAGGCAGTGGCTCAGTCCAGGGCTCCCCTCACCACCCACCCAAATTTCATCGCACATTTCCTCAAAAGCCTGCCTTTTTCAAAACTCACTACTATTACAGTAATTCCTTCCTACCTTCTCCTCAGAAATCCTGCCAAGCAATTACCACCAGTGTCACTCCAAGGTCTGCTAGAAATGCAGTCCCCACACAGACCCCTATCCAAACACCTGTCCTTGAAGCCAACCTGGTGTCTGTTTTTTTCCCCAGAAACCTTCATTCTCCAGGAAAAAAGCACAAGAGCCTCCAAATAAAACCAAAGCACTGTACTGTAGGTGGAAAGAGGCAGTATCTGCTGTGATCTAGTTAGAGTCTCTTCCACCCACCTGCATCTCCCAGCTGCCTCCAGCACACACAGATATTATCCTCCTCTCCTCATGGGGAATATTGCTGAGTTGCTGTATCCCACATTTAAGCCCCAAGTTAAGCTGTTCAAAGACTGGGGGGAAGGGGGTGTCTCATCTGACGGTCAAGCTAAACAACATTGCAATTGTTTCAGGTTATGTCAAAACACTGTTCATCTGTTCTTGGGGCAATATTTCACTCAGTTTTGCAGTCACTTTGCTGGATTTCTTTAACCCTTGTTTCATCCTTCCCCCACATAGAGGGCGAGAGCTCATTTGAACCTTCATGTTAAGAGCACACCATGAGAAGGGACTGAACCTGGTCTTGTATCTGTGTATTCATTATCCACATTTACTGTTTATCTTACTATGTGTATTTACTGAAACAAGGCAAATGCCATTCTTTAGGAATGAAGTCTTTACTGATACAACACTGCTATTGAAATAAACAGGAGTTTTACCAAAACTGCAGGTTTGACCCACTGCTGATTGACACTCACACACCTGCAGTAATGGTATGAAGGGCTCTGGTTCATGGACAGCCTACCAGGAGGCAGCAATTTACTGCAGATCAGATGATGTTCAAAGACCGTGGGATGCAACGGCCATGTACATGTAAAGTAATGCCAATTACCTTTAGGGTTCTTCAGTGGAATAAAACCTCCAGAGCCTACAGCATGGCCAGATCTGTGTCACTTGGCCTTTAGAATGGGAAGTTTCCACCCACACAGGTGGGAGGGAAACGGTGCAAGGCAGCCTGCTGATTTGCTCTGCTGTGTCATTGCTTTGGGTTTTTGCCTTTATAGAAAAAGGGGCTGGATTTCACTTTGTTTGCAAACGACTCTTTGTTCTGGACCACCCATGAAGTTGCCCAAGATCCAACCTCAGGAGCATGCAGGCTCCCACAGAGCTAAAGGTCGGAAGAGAGAGTCATAAAACTGTGGTAGAGAGAGGAAGAAATGAAAGGGGAACATCAGTCGGCTGCATTCCCAAGGAGGAGAGAGGCATTACGAAGTTTAAAAACAGACCACCACAAAACATGGGGTGATGGAGGCAGATGTGATAAGCCAACTGAAAGGGAAGTTCAGATGTGCAACAGTCAGCTTGCCACCCAAACAGCTCCATGAAGCATTTCACATACACCCAGCCAGCACACTCCACACCAAGTGCCCTGGTGTGTTTGGTGTGCACATGATCTACAAGCACTCCTTTCCTGGTGGGAGGATCTGGTTGTCACCTAAAGGCTTGGAAGATACCCGGGCTTGTGGCAAAAGACTGGTGGTATGTGGTGGGGCTTGGTCCCCAAGCTAGATCAAAACACCCATGCCTGTTTTAACAAGCCAGAGTTAAAACACTGAGCTTCTGCAAGCAAATTCCAGGGAAACCTCAGGTTTCAAGAAGGATTAGTGGAGCATGGAGTTCACCCCAAAATGCTTAACAGCTTCAGCTGGCCTGTGACGTATTGATGTTTAAGTTCTTCTCCAAACCAACCCTGAATGGGTCTGAAAGCCCAGCCCAGGTGAACCTCTGTGCATTGCAGGTGTTGTGCTGCACGTGAATAACAGGTTTTACCTGGTTGTTATCCAACTTCTCACAGCTTTCTGCTGCATTTCGGAACCCCCAGATTTGCAAAACAAAATGTGGCGGCCATTTAAGGGCATGTAAAACCTCAGGCCCTCCCACAGGGTCTGGAGAAAGTGCATATCAAGGAGGTAGCCGCAACCTCCCAGGAGCTCTAATGTGGGAGGCTGTCATTAGATAAATTGCCCTAAAGTGCTAAAATTAACCCACCCTCACTGCTCTCAGTGAGACCACTGCAACTGAAAAGCACTGTAACCAGAGCTATCGCTGGGACATGGAGGAAGAAGCCAAGGAGATAGTGGCAAACATCATCCCTGAGCACCCACATACCCTCTTGGGGCTTCTCTCAGCCCCCAGAACAAGAGCACTGCTGCACCACTATCCTCAGGAAGCAACAGGAACGGGCACCTGCGTCTGCCCCCATCCCACTGGATCAGTAAGACTTTGCTTCATTAGTCACTGTTGCCACATCTGTTAGTGCTTTGAAGCACATACATCTGGCTTAATTGAGCACTTGACTTTACTGTTTCTTTATCTCCATTTTCTGAACAGGCCTTGGAGAGAGGTTTCTATGCATTTAGGGTTGGTTGCTTTGTGGGGTTTGTTATTTTTTCCTTCTTAATTTTTGTTTCCACTGAAATGCCACCTGAGGCAGAAATACAAGTACTTGTGACAGCTGGTTACACACTAGGGTCTGCTTTTAGGTAAGTCTGCCCCCCTGGACAACAAAACCCATTCCTAACTATTCTGGTTTATGTGCTCCAAGGCTGCAGAACTTCAATAGACCAGTCCTCCCCTCCCACTCTACCTCTGCCCATAAAAAAAAAAAAATTCAGAGTTACTGGCGGAAGGTGTCTCAGAACATGCCAGGGAGGAAAGAAAGAAAGAAAAGAAAAAGGCTCTTGCTGCCCCTGCAGTCTCTGAAACTTTGCCTTTGCCAAGTTAAAACAAACAGGAAAAGCAAAATCAAAACACAGCCCCCACGTCCCCCTCCATCCACCTAGCACAGGCTGCACCAGTGCCAGCTACCACTCACAATCACCCTGCAAGCCTCCTCTGGCACATCCTTCCAGGTGGCCTGAACAACAGAAAAGCCCAGCTCAGGAAGTCAGCATTCCATGAATGGGGTGACTGAAATCCCCTGCAGGAAGGGCAAAGCTCCTTCATGCCCCCAGACAGAGGTTACCTGCAAGCCCCTTTGCCAGCGAAGATGCTTGTGTTTTCCCTGTGAAAGGAGAAGCCAGGCACACAGTAGCTGGGAAGAGAGGAGTACTGGCTGCAGAGCTGGCTGTTCTCCCACTAAGCCACCCCAAGGGCTTCCCAGACACTTGGAGAACAAAAGGACTGGTCCCTCCTGCAGGAAGGAGTTGGGGCACTATTACTGGCCTGCAGCATTCTCCCAAGGCCCCATGACCAGTGTTATTTCCAGATTTCAGGCCATGATTTGGCATGGGCAGGTACCAGCAGTGTCTCTGAATCCTGGCTTTAAAGCACTGCCTCAAGACAGTATTTCTCTTGCTGCAGACTGGGGTTGTGACCACTCAGCAGATAGCCTGGCTTTTACCAAGTATCAAATGCACATCAGATGCATTTTGCTAGTTGAATCTAAGACAGTATGCAATTCGCGTGTGCAGCCCTGGAGCTTCATAGGACGACCTGCTGAAACCAGGATTATGGCAACTTCAGGGTTAGTGGCCAGATGAATATGGGTGCCTCATCACACCACCATGTGTCACAGCTGAGATGCAGCCGTTCCCACAATCTGTTTCTGACACTCAGAAGCAAGCTCCTCAGTTACACCACTTGCTTTTCACATCTGTCAGGTACATTCCTCGCCCCCACTGGTCACCAGCCCAAATGTGCTGCCCTGACCATCAAATACTTGTTCTCTTGCCCCTCTTCCACCCCCACCTACAAGGGAGTCCTCTTTGGCCAGCCTCTGGCTTTCAACTCTTCCGATGGAAGCAGGATTCAGTGTCCTGCTTGTCCCCCTTCATATGAGAGTAAGACATTCAAAGCACTGTCAGCTTTCCCAACGCTGTGTTCCAGTTTGATTTCATGCTGCAGTGCAGAGTCCAACCATCTTTTATCCTCACTGCCTCGTATCTTTTCTCAGATGTCTAAACACAAAAGCCACCCTTGAAGCAAGCAAAAAGCACAGCGTACTAGCAGCAGCCGAATGAGCTCCCCTGATCCTTCCTGCCCCAGTCCAACAAGACTTCAAACCCAGGAGAAGAAACATCTGAATAGTGAAGTGAAAGAGGGTCAAAATTTAATTAAGCTCTGCATTTCCTATCCCAGACTGTTAGTGGGTGTTGTTGAGGGTTTGAGAGTAAACTCAGGCACTCGTTTCACTGGAGAGGAAAACACCATCTTTAACAAGACAAGCTTTTTCGAATTCTTTGGAAGGAAAGCAGTAAATAAATCACAATTTCTAAACCTCTCTGTGTCTTATTCCCTTGCTCTAGCAAGGCTGATACGCACAAACCGAAGACATCTCTCCTATCAAAAATCCCTCAGGCCTTCCAACTGAACACAGTTGGGCTCCACCCATGGGAAGACAAACCCAAGTCATCCTCACAAGGACATCCCTGTTTCCAAAGTTAGGGAAGGCAGATATTTTATATACTGCAGTACATAAAAAGAAAAACCTGTAACTAGAGAACTGGAGCCTCTGAGTGTGTGTCCTCCACTCAGGGCCCTCACAACCCATGAGGTTTGGCTTAGGCACAATCCCCCCTTCAACTGAGACCCATGGAGAGGGGACAAACAGGGCATCTGCAGCAATGCTCAGCAGTGAGAGAGGGCGTGGGCTGTGGTCTCCTTGTACAGAGACCAAACTAGTCACAAATCCAAAACACAAGCTGACCATAACACAGAGGTTCATCCACACAGAGGTTGAGGTAGCAGAGCAGACCAATCCAGCTGCACACCGCTTGTTTGAGGCTCCAGCACATGACTCTTCTTCATATCTCCCTGCTAAGGCATCAATGTGCTCTTCCAGCACCAGGCTGTGATGTCTGTGATCCAACAGCAGCTACAGCTGAGGTCAACAGCAGATGTTAGGAGGAGCGTAAGGACTGATCTTTTCCTCTGCTTCTGGAAACCAGTGGTGTAGGGGCTTCCCAAGCCAGAGACTGTACACAGATCTTCATATTTCATAGCCAATCATCCCTCTATGAATTTCTGTACTTCCATTTAGAAGCCATTTATACCAAGGGCATTTCCAGCTTCCTACAGAACTTACTTTCATGGTTTAATTCGGTGCCCTGCTACCCCAGATGTGCTGCTTGATCACTTTGTGGAATGCTAAATGAAACTGAAAAATAGTTTTCTCATTCCTCCTTCTCTTCACAGTATCACAGCTCTCCGCCTCAGTCCACAGTGCAGGTCTAAACTCCAAAGTGCAGGTCTTCATACCCTGTTAAGACAGGTTTTGAAGACCCCTTTAATGAAGGGGTGACCTTCAGAAAGCAATGTGCACCTGCTATGTGCCATGCGCACCTCCATCCTGTCTCTGAAATCAACCACAGCCCTTGTGAGGGGCTGGGAGCCAGGACACCTCTTCTTTAAAGAGAAAGAAGAATGCCCGGCCTTTTCACAAATACAGAAGGTCTTGGCACAAGCTGAGGGCACAGGAACAAAGCCAAAGCACATGGAAAACTGCAGCAGCAGTTCTTACTGCTGCTTGTCTAATTGGAGAGCCAGGACAACACCCCGGAGTGAGGGAGTCATTGCAAGCTCCAGACAAGCTGCATGGGGTACACAGTGAGAGACCCCTCCAGTGCCACCCCTGTTGCTGCCCCAACCACCCCAGCCCATCAGCTCTTCTTCTTGTCATGTGCTGCTTTTCCTCAAAAGCCTGCAAAGCATGTTGGCTGAGCCCCAAAGAAAGCACCTTCTAATGGGATTTTTCAGGTTTCAAGGATATCAATGTCTGGCACAGGCTGAAGTAATTAAGAGGACATCCAACAGACGATCTGGCATTGATTAACCAACTATTTACCACTATTTACACATCACAAGTTCCACTCTAAAACGCTGCACCAAGTGTTTTCCTGATTGTTTTCTCCCTTGCCCCGTCCCTGCCTTTCCCAAAGCCCAGCTGCAGCCTCTCTTGCACCACTCCCTCAGCCTCCCTGTGCATTGCAATGCTAAACAAACCCAGCCAGGCTAAAGCTGGACGGCTTGCTAAGGGTTAAAAGGAAAAGTGTGTTTCTCTTGGCAAACAGATAAATACTGTTTTCACCACAGCCCTCAAGATGGACAGCCACAGCCACACGTGCTTGCAGCCATCATGTTTCCATTTGACTCTTCTTATTGAATACTGGGGTAAGAAAATCCTTTTTCATTTTGACTGGCTTCACTGGGCTGGTTCCTTTACAGACACGGATCTGTTCATCAAGTTCTCCCAGACCTGAGACATCCAAGTTACAGACTTTTTTCACTACAAGTTCCTCCTACACGGCTTAGAAAGTGTGCCTGGAGGAGCAGCAAACAAGTAGCCCTGGAGGGAAAGGTTTGCTGTCAGCAGTGAAGAGTTACCGATGGCATTTAACACCTCACAGAAGCAGTAATGCAAATTCTGCAAGGAGAGAGCATTCCAAGACAGGCTTTACTAGAGCAGCTGAGACAGCAGAATTGGCAGATCCTGTTTCACTGGAACAGCCTGCGCCCTCCGCCCCAGCAGAGGAGGACCCCATGCAGAGGGCTGAGCCAGCCCTGCAAAGTTTGTCAGTGAGTTTCATCATGCAACAGATGAACAAAAGGTCGGTGGGTTTTTACACGGACCAGACTTGAATAAGGCACTGCATGGGCCACCTCTTCTGGACATGCCAAGCGAATTACCAGAGTATTTCCACTCTCTCTGTATGCACTAGCAGCAGCAGGTATGTCATCCTCTCTCTTTGAAGGAGAAGCAGGAAGGTCTTCCAATCTCAGAAAGCTCCAAAAGAACAAAATACACTCTGCACCTCCAGTATTTGGGTCCTCTCCAACAAAGCTCTATCATCTCTGCTCCCTGTAGCTTCACATTAAAAAAAGGAGTTGCATGGAGAGATTAGAGATAGGTGGAGCACCTATCCTTGCTTCTTTTGAGGGCTGCGGAATACTGTGTAAATTGATGGGGCAGCACAAATATTTATTATTAAAGGAGTGTAAGAGAAGAGGAGAATGGAAACGGCTAATCAATAATGAAAAGCAAAAGCAAATAAAACCTGTAGAGAAAATTCCCCACAAGCTTCTTGCTCATTCCTAAACACAACTATAATGGAGCAGCACAGAAGAAATCAGGATACATTTGTCAGGTAAGATACTAGAAAGGAAAAAGAGCAACCAGGGAAAATTTTACTTTATCTTTATATAAGTATATGAAGACAAAAAAGGAATTAAAGAGGCAAACCTGGACAATCCAAACAGTTAGCCACTAGCACAGTTTGCAGAAGGGTTATGGCATCTCCTGTTGAGTGATTTTGAAGTTAAAACTGTTAGAGTTTTCTTGTAGCAATCTAGTCAAAACAGCAAAAACCTGTGGTCTGAACTGGACCAGGACTCAGGCTTGCAGATAGGACACTATCCTTCTGGCCTCAGAGCTGTGAAAAATTAACCCAGCAGCACCAGAGATGGATGCACCTAGGAGAAGACCTGACACTGCATGGGCTGACCCCTAAATCAAGTATTTCTGCCGAAGTAAAGGGCAGTTCTCAGATCAGACCTGCTACGGTGGAGCTGGTGAGCATGGGTCAGAGGTCTTTAGGTGATAACTCCTTACAAAAGTGGCCTTGATCAGTTGCCATGACTGATGAGGTTAACATAAATCCTTAAATCATACAGGAAACAAGGCAGCATTCATACAACAAAACAGCCCCAGAGATGGACAAAGGAACAAACTCTTCATGGAGCATCAGGTGGTGGAAAATGTGTGAGGTCATCAGAGAAGTCATCCAGACAAATTAACTGGAAAATGGCAGAAGGTTGATGACTATTTGGTACCAAAACAACTATCAGCCTCCCTGGGACATTCCCAGTATGAAACTAGAATGATTCATAAACAGTCTGAAGTGCATCTTGCTCCACTGCCCCAAAGGCAGCACACCCACCCTGGGGGAACTCAGAGGTGGGGAGAAGCAAATGCAAGGAATCCAGCCCTCACTGAGCCACATGAATAAACCACTCTACAGTACATACAAAGAACCACTGGAAAATGGGGAAGAGTCTACTGAAGATCTTAAAGGCTTGTGACACTTCTCAATTTCTCTCCTGCCAGCTTCTGTTTCACTTGCAAATAAAGTATCAGAGATGCCAGCTATCCTCTTCCCTGTCCCTATCAGGGCTGTTAGCCTAGGACCACGTACTTGATACCTCCTCAGCAACTGATTGTCTATCAAGGGCTTCCTAACTTTACCACATTATCTAGTTACTGGGATTGCAGGAGTTTTCCCCCATTTTTTCCACTGCAAATATTCACTTTCTGTGCACTTGCCATTTCTCCAATCTCCCAATCCTCTTTCACTGAAAGTTTAAGGTCACAAAGTACAGATTTCTTCATTTCAGTTACCCCCAAAGCTGCAGTAATTTGGCTTGGCTGCAGGGCAAACTGTGGAGCCTAAAGAAAACAAACACACAGGACACTTTTGTTACCCTGAAATGCTGAACAATAAAATCTCAGTAAATAAATAAACACACAAAAACTCGCTTTAGAGTATGTCATGCTGCTTAGTTCACTATAATTAAATGGCAGGCAGGCAGGCTGAAGTTCTGCACCTAGAAAACAGTATTAACAAAGATAGCAAGAAATCTCTCCATTCCCTTTGGAAACTCAGTATAGTAACTTGCTGTGAGACAAGAATATTGCCTTAGCCTATATCCAACTGCACCTGCAGACTCCACATTATGAGAGCACAATTTCATTTTGAATTTGGTGGATAAATATTGATCTTTAACAACCACTCTCCCATGACAAAAATTCCCTTTTGCTAAGGTGCAGGAACATTAACCTAGCAAGGTCAGCACTGGGTTTCTCTGTGCACTGACAAAACCTGCTGGGTCCATGAGCAGAACTAAAACAAATTTAACATTCCTGTTTAAGGAAAGAATCCTTTCTGGGATTTGTGCAAGGTCCCCCTGAGCTACTGGACATGGGACTTGCCATCATCCACATCACACCAACCTCCTTGGGAGAAGAGGATCTACCTTGCCCTTGAGGTTTCACCTGGAGAGGATGTCCTAGCAGGACTGTCCTTCAGGCAGCAGAAGATGCTATGTTTTCTGCATGGGATATTATTAGGGCCAAGCTATATTATGGTAATGCTGTCCTTGTGTTGGCAACTCTTCTGTAGCTCACAATGCTCTTTCCCCTCTTTCTCTTTGTTTCTCTCCTGTATTTTGAGGGAGCAGCCAAGTCCTCCCCAAAGCACATGCTCCCACTCCCCTGGAGCTTGTCCCTGCACCTGTGCCTGCCCACATCCATTTTTTCAATCTCATGACTGCAGCTCAGGGTTTGCCAGCTGCTTTTACAGATAGTTAATGCTTCCCTCTCTCTGTGGGACACTTCTCCCTGGATCTAAAGCGAGCCATGTGGTTTTTGCAAAGCAGGACCCAAATGGCAGTCCACCCTAACTCAGGGATCAATTAAAACATACAGGCCTTAATTATATGCTGACAGATTTTGCTAGCAGAAGTCCCTTTCACTGAAGCCTTCTTTCACTGCCCATTCCAGCACTCATGCTAATCAGTTTTATCCCATCCCTCACCCCATCACCCCTCCACAGCACTTATGCTAAAGAGTTTTCCTGAGCTTTCTCCCTCCATGACAAAGAACAGAACACAATCACAACTATTCAACATCTTCACACCTATGGCTTCCACCAGGCCCATCACTGCCAGGTGTACCCACAGCCAGGTACACCTCACTTCTTATCTCCAGGGTCCTCTACAGCCAAATCCCACCATCTTCACACAAATTTCTGTCACTCCCTCACCACTTCTTAAACAGACTCCCTTTGTCCCTGTTTCAAGGCACATTTTCTCGCATGCATTTGCATCTGCTGCTCCAGGGGAGATCACACAGACTAGGTAACTTTTTTTCAGAAAATTATAGTGTATCAGACAACAGTATTGGCTCAGACTGGAGTGACCCATCATCTACTTGGCATTTCCCTTCAAGCCCTTTTATTACTCTGTCCTCCAGATCTGCCAGTGTCATCCACAGCTGAGGCTGGATTAATGGATGTGTATTTGTCTGAATCACTTCACCTCTGGCAATCTGAAATACTGGGTCCCTGTCTCCTATTTACTACCATGACCTAAAAATCTTTAAACATGACACAATGATTTTTTTTTTTTTTCCCCTAGTCCTTTCTGAAACTGGGGACAGCCTTTCTGGTCTTTGCCTTCCACCTCATTTCAACCAATTTAGTTCTTTGACATTTGGTTTTCAAGGTTTCCTGAAGCAAAATTTGGTTAATATTGAAGCCATACCTTGATCATCTTTAATCTCCAGTTGGTCCTCACTGCAGAGCGGCTTCAAGTCTCTTTTTATTTATATAGCTGAGAAACCTATTGCTATTTGTTTTAATTTCCTTTGCCAGGCCTAACACAGCGTGACTTTTGGCAGTTCTCATTTTATCCCTACCCCTCCTGACCTCTAAGACATCACTTTTTTGCCGATTAGTCCTTTTTTCCATTCCTTCCAGACTCTGTTTAATCCCGACCATGCTTTTTAAGGTGGCTATTCAACAGCTTCAGCAAGGAGCCCTCTCCTGACGTGTTTTCCTCCTTTGCTTGGGAACCCCGGCCCAGATAGTTTCTGCACCTCTGAATTACAAACAGGCTCTGCATCCTCTGCATTCAAGTTCTTATTCTTCTCTGCCCAGATGACTTCACCCACCAGGTTTCTTCATTTTTCAAAGTTTGCCCTTTCAAAGACAAGCATCCTAGTTCCAGACTTACTTTTGTTTAGGCTTCCATTTGATTTAAAAGGAATTCATTTTATGAGCACTATGTTCAAGATTCTTCCAGACCCCGCTGATGTTACAACATCAACACTAGTTACCAAAACAAAACCCAAAATAGAACCTCCATTTGCTGGTGCTGTTACTATTTAATAAAATATCTGGGTTATCACACCGAGGAATATGTTTTACCTTATTAATACAACATGCATGCCAATGTGTATTCCTAGATATTAAGACACATTCCTAAATTCCCCATAGCAATATTAATTTGGTAACATTTATCTTCCTAACAATGTTACAGAGAGATCTATCCACACAACCTCAGTCACCCCTCATTTCACAGGCTGCAGCTCTGTCTGTCCTCCCATGCCTATTTCCCAAAGTACTCAGATGAACTACAATCTTCTAAGGTATTTTGTGAACACCTTCAAGTGGTCCTACCACCAGCATCTCTCAAAATAACCAGCTCATCAAAGGAACAACTGTACCAGCCGAGACCATGGGTCTACATAGACTCATCTTATACAGAAGAGAAAAATTAAGTGGAGACTGAGTCTGAATTAGATTAAGACAAAAATGGATTCTGGCAGGTTAAGAAAGTCCCAATGATCATTTTGTTACTGACTGTGAGGCCAGAGAGCTTTGCTTTCAGTACTTTGTTCCTGCCCTCACTCTAGTTTTTGCACACTGTGTTTTGCAGTCAAGTCCTTGGAAGCAGCTTATATGGCCCTGGCCATAAGCTGTCAAAGGCAGTTGATGCTGGTGCAATATAGCTGACTTCAGGAAAGCCAATCCTGACACCAGGAAGGTCCCGTAAACAGTCTCAGGGCCAAGTTCATGAACTGGAATTCAAGAAAATTGGATTTAAGCCCTCCTACCCTGCTTCGTCCTCCTTATGAGACCTTGAGGAAGTAGTTTATCACTCTATCCAGCAGTACCCATCTATTAAAAAAGGGATCATAAAAATCTCATCCTCGACAGACTGACTGTTAACAACAAGCCAGCAGATGGAAGTCCTTGTAACTATGTCAAGGACAGCCATAAAGCCACATTGAATAGATATTTAGGTGCAGGTCCCTTGCTCTGACACTGACCATGCTCTTAGTGCCACATAAATAATTCCACTTTACTTGGCACGTTATTATCTCTGCACATACAGGTTAAAGTGTAAAGGGGGGGAGGAAGGGTAGTCAAGTTTCTTTCTCTTTTCAGCTCTGCAAAGGTTGGAGCTGTTTAGTGAAATCTGAGTGGGAAAGGATTATGGTAATTACCTCACCTGCCTCACTCCAAAAACTGCCTCTTCACATAAAAGCTCATGCACTGCAGCTGCCCAAACTGAGACAACCTCAGGCATTAACCCTGAACTGTGCATCTGACTTGCCATTTATCTCGGGCTATGCAGATTAAGCAAAGCTGACCCCATGCAGAAACCTAGGAGAGACAACTGCCTCTGGATGCCTCCCCAGACAATGCTCCCACCTCAAAGCACTCAGCAGGGTGGGGGAAACGCAGCTGTTTCCCCAGAGCACCAAACACACCACCACCTAACCATATCACCTGGTTACCTGCTGAAGAAAAAAATCTAATCTTTGCTTGGCACCAGGCACTGTGATTACCAGGCAGAGGTTGGACACTCCTCAAACTCAGGACTTTGAGGAAAGATTTGAGTAAGTCTTTTTTCCTCTCATACAACCAGAATCAGCACTTTTGCAGAAGTGATTTGCATTTTCTCAACCCAGTAACTTTTCATATCAAAGAGGTGTACGTGCCAAAACACATGTGAGCCTAGGCACGTAAGAGGCAACAGTAGTCTCCAACTTGCCCTTGAGAAAAGTCAGGCAGTAATGAACTATTTACTCATGGGGAAAAAGTTGCTCCCAGTCAGTGAACAGCTTCAGAGGGACCAAGGTTTGAAAGAACCATAAGACTCCAGGAGCAAAGGTCACACTCTGCTTCCTAAAAGTGATTAATCTAATTCTAAGCCTGAGCCACTTTATCAAATGATATTGCTACCACTTAAGATATACGTGTTAACCTGAGGTCCTTTCAGGACAACAGAATCCCAGTATACAATTTGCTGAACAAACTTATTTAGAGATAATCCTGTCTTTTAAAGCTTCATCAAAGAAACACAGTTGTGATTTTAGGGGAGAGCTGAGCACCCCTAATCTCATTGCTTCATGTCTGGATTAGATAATATGAATATTCAGGGTCAGGTCATCTGAGTTCCTTCCAATCCACCTGCCTCTGCTGAGCCTCCTGCATCTGTCTGACTCAGGCTGCAGTAACCAGCCACATTATGGAGGAGTCCTCCAGAACCAGAGCCTTCACTCTCCTTGAATGCATCAAGGTTCATAAATTTTGCAAAATCAACTCTGCACCATCATAATGCTTACATACAGCAGTTGCCTAAACTGGAGCAACCTCAGTTGCTCCTCAGGATCATGCAGACATCAGTGGCAGAGCTGGGAAGAGCTTTGTCTCAGCTCCTTCAAAGAGTCCCAGCTCCAGATTTCAGCCCTTGCTTTATCCCCAGTGGATAACTTAACTTCAGGGTTAGGCAACTTGACTTGTGCAAGTCCAGACAGGCTGCTCCTCCCATCATAAAGAATGCTCTTGCCTGTCTCCACTGCATGGTCTGTATGGCCATGGGTTTGGAGGGAGGACAAAGCAAAGGAACAATGCAGCGGTATAAGACAGCAGCCTGGTCTTTCCTGTTGCCCTATCTCCTCAGCTGGTTATAATAATTTCCATCAAATTAAATAACGAGAGGGTGACTAACGACTGGACTATGATAGTGCCTTGCTGAAGCAACACAGCAGAGCAAAGAACCCTTGCCAAGGGCAGCAGAGAATTTTATTTAATTTCTTCCATGAATACAGCAGCCATTTACCAGTCTCGCCGCATCCCATCATGCCTTCAGTAAGGTGCTGCCATGAAAATAAAAAATTCATTTCTTGTCTTCCACTGATTAATGCCTCCAAATCATTTAAGTTTCTCTGAAGCCCTTTTTCCCTTTATGACCTAGGCCAGCTCTATGCTTTTTCATCTCAGCTGTTCACAAGGACCTATTAGAGATATCTCAAGCACCCAGAGAAAGGAACAGGATCAACCAGGAAATCCCCAGATGACCTAAGGGGCGGCAAAAAAGGGTGCATGATGCAACTTGGTGTTGAAGTAAACCTGCCCTAACCAGTTCCTATACAGAGTAACTTCTTCCCAGGACAAATGAGTTTCTTCCTGAGCCAGATGTTCGTTGACATACAGGTGTCCAGAGGCAGCTACCTCCATGTTTCTGCTGCCTTGTGTCCAGCACTTATGCCCCAACATCAATTATACCTAATGTTATTTCACTCCCTGCTTTAAGCAAGCACTGATTTCAGAGAACAACACTCTTCCCTCATCTTTTTTTCCCCTCCATGTTTCCACATCTTGGACCAACCCTCCATGTTCTCACTTTTGCAGCAACATCAGTTTGCGCCTCTCCCTCATTCTCCTCCAATATCAAATAAGCAGTAGTTCAAACCTAATCCATAATGAGGATTCCCATCTGGATGAACTTCTGGGGACTAAAGCAGTTTCTGCAGCAGTTTACTCTGAACTTGAGGGTTGTGCTGTGCTGCATGATCTAGAAACAGATAGAGAAAGGGAACTCCTGCTCAGAGAGCTAAGGAAGGAACCAGGAAGGTCTGATAGACATCCACTTGCCATCAGTGGGGGTGGACATAGCAGGTGCTCCCAGGGGAAGGCACAGAATAGGAAAAAAAAGGTTTGACAAACAAGAAAGGAACAGTTGCCTTAAAATGGCCAGATCTCTACCAGAATACTCGTGAGCTGTGGGGGGGACAAGGCCAGTTTCATCATTTCATCTGCCAAAAATTACAATCAACTGGTGGGTCCTTCAGAAAGCAGAACCAAGGGGACTAGTATGGATGCTTTCTATGTGGTTCTCTGACATCAAATTCATAATATTAAAAAGGTTTGATCTCAACCAATTTTTCACAAAATTAATAACCTGCTTAAATGGCTATAAAGATTATTACACTGGGCACGCAAAGGAACAACTGAAACACAGGGAGTATCTCAACTTACATATAAACTCATACTGAAAAAAAAAATCACCCATAGGACCTGACTCCTATAAACAGCCTGGAAAGACTGACAAGAGAATATGTTTGCTCACCACCAAATCTTTCCTTCCTGAGCATTTCTCATCCCCAAAGTCCAGCCTAACATGGAAGCACCCAGAGTTAAGGTGGAGCTGGAAAAATTCCTGGCAGCAGACAGCAGCTGTGTGCCACTGCAGCCAGACAAGACAGAAATATAAAAGGGACTTGGCACATCCAACTGATGGTGCAAGACAAGCCAATGAGTTGCCAATTAAATTTCTCCTCTAAGACACCTAATGTCCAAAAGAAATGTGACAGTACAAAGTGTTCCACAAGGTTCTGTTCCAGTCCCCTACTTTAGCTCCTTGTGCTCACTACAGAGTGCATGACCATCCAAAAGGGACTAGACAATGCTCACCCCAGGAAAAGCTCCAAGAAAACCCCAGAAGACAGAAAGTCCTGCCACAGCAGACTTAGCAAGCCATCTCCAGAGGCAGAAGCACTAACTGATTAGAAACACCTTTAAATCCCCAACTAGGGAGGTGCCTGAAAAAAGCCAAAATGTAGTAACCATGATGGTGATCTTAGTAACTGCTGTTACTTGTTATCTTCTCAAAATGTTGACAGCAGCTCTTAGCAAGCACGCACCAGTGAATAGCTTACATGCGCTAATTCTCTCTTCAAAAGCACATGCTTAACCCTCATCAGAGAGAACACTTCTCCATCCGACGTGCAACCTTAGGGATTGCCAAAATAATCTAAAACCCTAGCAAACAAGAGCTCTTGAAGGTGATAATCAACCCCCTCTTGCCCACACGTGACTCTCAAGGTCTGTTTCTCATGTTCTACAGTTTCCAGCTAGGACCCATCAGCAAGCTATCAATTGTCCCTACATACAGATGAACAGGTAATTAGTAAAATGACCTAATTAATATTAATACACCAGAGTGATAGAACTAACAAATCTTGATTTTTAAGAGGTTCTTTTATGTAGCTGCTTCCTGAGACTGTGTTTGAGAGTTAGTCCTCTGAGCTGAGTTTCTGCTACAACTCATCAGAAGATGCCAACAAGGTACAGTACCACCACCCAGCAACTCTTTTTCATGAAAGCTGTAGGAAACCTGTATCTTAGATCTCAATCTCTTGAGCACATTTTCTGGTTCTGTAGTTTTTGGCGTAGCCATAGAGACAAAGATAATCCACACGTGCCCACACACAAAGCTTGTTTGGAAAAAAGCCCAGCTCATAATGGGACAGCCAGCACATTGTTTTAAACCAAGAAAGAGAAATCTTCACGGAGTGATAGAGCTGAACAGGGACCATGTTTGCACTTTATCAGAACCCAACAGAGTTCACATGGCAAAGCACATGGTGGAGATGCTAAGGGGCAAAGATCTGCGCTTCGACCGTAATCAGATGCTCTCTGGGAGCAGAAGCAGTGCATGCACGTGACAGGGGCCAAAAATGTTAAGATTTGTGAATTTTAAGGGGCGGGAGAGAGACAAAGAACGGACACAGTGAACTCAGCCTTGGAAAACACATGCAGGCACTTGCCTGCACTAAGCGCAGCCGCTGAGAGCTTCGGCGTCAGGTCCCGGGGCAGCGCAGGGGATCCCGCCCGCCCTTCCCATCCCTGGGGCTCAGGCGGCGGCAGGAACAAGCGGGGACAGATGTGTTTGGGAGCAGCCCGCGGCCCGATGCTCACCTCGCCAGGCCTGCGGGCCAGGCTTGCTCACTTTCTGCCCCCAGCTGCTAGGGCAGCCAGACCTGGGCTTTACCTGCACCATGTCCATGGGACAGCATCCGGAAAGGACAGAGACCAGCCCCGCACAGAAATGAGATGTTTTACTCCAAAAAACGTCCAGGCCTGGAGGTGTTTGCACGTCTCTGTGACTCCAGCACATCCCATGTGGAGGAAACTCAGGGACAGGACTGGGTCAAGTAGGAGGAATGAACTTTGAATTTGCTTAAAACAACATTTGGATGCAAACAAAATACAAGGGGTTGGGAGGACACTGCCAGCCGGGCTGGGCTGTCCACACTGTGACCAAGGAATTCTGAGGCACCTTCTGCAGGTGAGAGACCTCCCAGCTCCCGTGTCTGCAAAGAGCAGTATTTGCCCCTCTACAGCATCACCCAAGAGGCCATGGAACTAGTCAGCATTTCAAATATTCTCAGAAGTTTTCCACTCTTCTCAGGCTGGGCCGTTTTTCAAGGAAGATTGTCAAGCTGACATACCTCTAAAAAACCCAAAACTGCTACACATCACATCCACAGCCTGAACCCTTCAAACCAGAAGCAGAGGCGAGAGAAAGGAAAAAGCTGTGTCAGGATGGAGGACAGCACAAAGGATGCAAGCACAGGCAGGTCAACAGCCCCTGGGAAAGAGGGGAGGGGGGGCTGAAACACAGCCTGCTGCACAGCAGCTGGGACTTAAACACTTGTTGCAGCAAGAGAAATCATTAATAGAAATCAGCACAGGGAAAGGTGGGGGAGTCAGGTTCGAGGCCTGTACTGCACTGAAGAACAGCAGGAAAAAATGCTCTTTAGAAAAGCACTGGTTGGCTTTGTTCTGCTTTGTGTTACGATTTTTAAACACTTCAGGCTCCTGACCACGCCTCAGGAGATGTGCCCCTCCCCTTAGATATTCCTATTCCACCATCTTGGTACATCCCCAGGCATGAATACTCTGGAAACAAGAGCAGCAAGTAAATTTTTATTATTTTCTGTGCTAGAGCTTTTAGGGAATCAAAAGAAAATGCTTTTGTGGATGGCAACAGCTTACTTTGTTATCTGCAGTCCCTTCCAGTGATCTTTGCAAAGTATTGAATGGGAGCAGTAAAATGAAAAAAAAAAATTCCACATTATTACCCCATCTCACAGCAGTTCAGCTCCAGCCCACACCAGCACAGACAATTGCATCACTGCCATGAATCAGAGCTGAGGTGTGTTTTGGTGCTGCCCAGGCATGGCCCACTGCAAGGCTCCTTCAGCACGAGGCCACCCCACAGCTCAGACCCCCTCTGCCCCAGGAAGAGAAAAGATGCAGGATTGAAGACAATCAGCAGCCACACTCACCATTTTCTCAGGACAAATCACACCCCAGCCCTGTATTCCTGTTGAAGATAGTCTCCAACCACTGGGTCCTGCAACTCTCATGCAGGGGATCCCCCTGACCCAAGAGCAGCACTGGTGCAAGTGCATCTGGGGCAGCACCAGGGCACTCACACCCTGCTCAGAGCAGCCCCCTCGGGCCACCAGCTGAGCCATGGCAGCCACTCACATGCAGTGCTCACAGGAGCCTCAACACATCCAGCCCCTCACTTCCACTTTAGTCGGTGCATAAGAAGCTCAAGAACTGGTGTGATTTAGGCTAAGACATTTGGTTTCCCAACTAGAGAGGAGGGAGAGCAGGTATGTGGTTGATGGCCCAGCTTCAGCCAACAAATAAACTCTCTGTCCTTCAAAATGCTCGTGTTCATGCCTACATAGACTTAAAACCCTAGGCAGGCTCCCTGGAAGCAGAGGTTTATATTTACATAGAACTACTGAAGCAATAATCCGTGCCAAATCCATCCATTTTAAACTGAAGCATAGCACAGGTATTCTCCTGTTTGAGATTTAACAGGTGCCAGCAGTAGCTGTTCCTGCAAATGGCAGAACTCTCCTACAGCAGAATAAGCAGTGAACACCTCCATCCTGTATCTGAAATAGTTTGAGCTAAATAAATCATTGAGCTCAGCCACCCTCCATCTGAGACAATATGACTGAAATGAAGGCTCCTGAGCCTTTCTCAATACCTTTACGCTGGGACCACGTTCAGTCTATGGCTGTGGAGGATTATGCAGTCCTCTGATACTGAGATTTTTTTTTCTGCAAGGAATGTGAACCACTTGGAAATGCTAGCTGCTTTCCCACACGGATGCAGGGAGGGAAGCTGAGAGACCAGGCAGCCACAGCCTCTCAGAAAAGAATTTGTGATGAAAAATGATGGCTTAAACTGGGAGAGATTCTAGACTCGGGTTCTGCACCACAGCCACTTGCTCCAACTGGAGATCTCAGAGCACAGTGTTGTTGGATCAGGACCATACCAATACATCAGGACTTTTTTTAAACATGTAAATCAATGAAGAGCCTCATCAGGAGTCTAGTTGGGCTGATGAACCAAAGGGAGGGAGCAGGACAAAACTGTAACAAATTGAAAATTCAACATGGATTGCATAACGGCATGAATACTTCCTTTCAAGCCAAAAGGGATTCCTGCAACAGAGGTAATTTGCTGTAATCCCTCAGCTCCACTTAATGGGAGAATCCACATACAGTTGGGTGGTTTGGGATTTGTTGTTTTGTTTTGTTAAACAACAACAAAAAAAATTAAAATGCTTGTAACACTGTTGCATGCTGTAAGATGCAACTGATCTTCTATGAGCAGAGAAGACCTGGAGGAACCAACCAAAGAGGCAATGCTGGAGACAGATTTCTCCACCCTGGCTGGACAAGAAAATTGCTCAGATTTACAAAGATGCTCATTCCCTTTTGCTAGAGACAATTTTTCACCAACGAAAGCAATGTAAGAAATAGTCATAGGAGGGGAGAGGATCTGCCGACAAATATTTTCTCTAAACCACTGAGATTTATTAAAGCATGGGATTACCTCCCAGCAGGAAAGAGGAATTGGTGAAATAAAGAAGGAAAGACTGGAAAAGCAGGGGGAGGTTTAGATTGGATATTAGGAAAAATTTCTTTACTAAAAGGGTTGTCAACCACTGGAGGAGGCTGCCCTGGGAAGTGGTGGAGTCACCATCCCTGAAGGTATTTGAAAGATGTGCAGACGTGGCACTTAAGGACATGGTTTAGTGGTAGACTTGGCAGCGTTAGGTTTACAGTTGAACTCAATGATCTTAAGTGTCTTTTCCAACCTAAATGATTCTATGATTTTGGTGCAGAAAGTGCATTGTTTCCCCAAGTGAGAGCCAGCCACCTCAGGAGCAGTTCCACCCATGAGTGCATGTTGGGCACTAGCAACCACATAGATGCCCTGATGTCTAATATGGTAGTTGAACCCACAAGACAGCATTCCTCACCACAGGGCCACTAGCAGGGCTTTTCTCTACCTGGCCAGTGATTTTTGTCAAACTTAAAATAAGGAAATCATTGGTCAAACCTCTGCACCACCCCACCTGCAGGGAGTTGGTCAGTGGATACAAAAACTTATGGGAAAGGGAAAACCTTTACAGGAATCAGGCTAAAATGCATTCCCTCCTCTGGGAACTTTAAGGAGCCAAGCCCACTGGCTTTGGAGCTTCCTCCTTGAATTCCACATCATATTTTACACTGTTTGCCTAAAACCAGACCCCTATCTCCCTGCCAAGTGCTCCTAATCCGTTGGCTTCAAGGTCAGGACTGCAGCCCACTCCACAAGTTCCTTCCCTACTCCTCCAGGCAGTCCCAGCTGCTCCTCCTTTTCCCTGAACACCAGCCCCACAACTCCTCATTCACCACTTTCCACCCTAGTTCCCCCCTCCCTCTTCTTGCTCCCCACATGAACACCGCAAGCCCTAACTCCCCTTCCAGCCAAACCCAGGTCCCATTTTTCTTTTCAGGAGAGCCTGGGTGCTATCATGAGCTCCAGAACCAGGCATGAAGACCAGAGAAAGGGACAAATGGCAGGCTGGGTGGTTAGGAGGCTGCTGCTCCTATGGAGAGGGTAACTGATGAGGAGAGCACTGATCTTTATTTCCCTTTGTGTCCCTATTTAGGGGTAGGGCTGCAATAAAGGGGTTCAGGACTGCCTCCTTCTGAATGGTTGGCAGAGGCAATTTTGCAGCTCAGTGCTTCACATCTTCACGGGACGGCTCTGAGGAGCCACACCGCTACCAGGAGCTGCTGCTCCACATGCTCCCACCCCACTCAAGACAGTGCTAACACAGCAGAACCAAACCCCTCCATCCTCCTGCCCGGCTGGGCTGGGCTGTGAGCAGTGAAGCCCGGGGCCCGTCCCCCGGTTCTGGAGCACCTGGTGCTGCACAAGCGCTGACTCAGGTGTGAGCAACACCAGCACAAGGGCATCGCCTGCCCTCGGCACCTGGGGCCCAGACAGCCCACAGTCTCAGCCCAGAACACAACTGCACCAGTGAATCATGCACCAAACCCGGCAAGTCCTTTCAAGACCCATCAGTCACCAGAGGGGAAAAAAAAAAAAAGATTACATGCACACGAAGTAATTAGAGGTGTAACCCTCTCCCCTCCCTCTGTGCCAGCTTAATGCTCCCTTTGTCCAGGCATGTTTGCCTTGCTAAGTCGTGCCTCAGGACAGCTTTCTTGACAGAAAACAAAGGTTAGTTGGTTTAAAAAAAAAAAAAAAAAAAAAAAAAAAAAAAAAGAGAGAGAAAGAGAGAGAAAAAAAAACACAAAGAAAAAACCCTCATTAAAATGGCCACCCTCTTGGCACAGCTCTCTACCCAGTCTGGACCTTCCTGGAAACAGAGCACTGACCCATGGCCGTGACCCTTGCAAAAAAGCCAAATTACACACAGCCAACTCAGGACCTTCTCCAGCCATGGAGGGGTGGGAAGGCAGCCAGCAGAGCAGACCCAAGACACAGCGTAGTGCAAGCCCGATGGCTGTTATCCACCTCGCCCACTGAAATCCCAGCCTCGCTGACCATTTGTCTCCTGTTAAATTAAAATCTTGCCCTGGCAGTTTGGTGGCACACATCCTGTCACCTACTGCAGCTCTGCCACTCCCTGCACCAACATCTCTTGAGAGTACATGATGGTAGATGGGATATGAACTATCAAAGGTGCTCTGCTCCCATCCCTCCTCACCTAAGCATCCTTCACTTCCATTTTACCACCTGCATTATCAAATGTTTCACCTCCGTGATGGAAGTCTCTCATTACAGCACATGAGAAATGCAGGTAAAAGTCTGCTTCACACCTGCACTTTGCAAGTGCAAAAACATCTCTCCCACGTACTCATCCAAATTACCTCAGACACACACGAGCACTTCTGATCCTGTTAGCTACAGAGAAGTGGAAAGCACACACACACGTGCATGCTCACCAGCCAGCTCATTAAATCTAATTAGGCAGTCTTCCATGGGGAATTTTGAAATGCATATCCAGCAACTGCTGTGCACTGCTCTTTCCTCAACCCTCTGGTGTTTTCACCACATGAAAAATAAAAGTTAATATGAAACTTAAAGGAACTGCCATACTTGCACATTAACAGAGGTGCACTTAATCAGTTTTCTTGCTTAGAGACAAATATGGTGGCAGCAATACCAGCAAAGAAGAACACCCAAGTCTCAGATTTGGATCCAAACCTCTCCAAGAAACTGAGAATCCAGAATACCAGAAGTCTTTCTGCTATGTCAGGTGTGAAGCCAACACATGCACAAGACTGCCAACACCATGAAGACAACTTAAGGCAACATAAAAGGGACTGAATTTTGAGGGACTTACAGAAAGCAAAAAAATCCTCTCCATGAGCTTCCAGTAGAGGAAAAATGTGACTTCAGATCTGATATATTACACATAGGATATATGAGGGCTAAGAACTGGAGGGTCTAATGCATTCCCCAAGTGTTGTCCTTCCCCAGCTTTGCCAGTTTCACCAGTCAGGAGCAGTTAATGCCAACTCCAGAGACATTCTCTGTGCTAAAGACAGTGTCCTTTACAACATCTGCTTCACTGCATCAATTCATCACACAACAAAGTCCTTCAACTGGCCTGCTTACACAGGGGAAGCTTAATCTGAATTCACTTTCACAATAGAGTAGCTAAACCATGTTAAACATGCCAGCTCTATCTAGAGGATCCCTCCTTTGAATTTGCCTTCTTCTTTGCATGGATAATTCTGCTTCCTTTTTCGTTTCAGGGAGCATTTCAATTCTCAGTGAGTCTACTGCATGAAACCTACAGATAAAACTAATCCAGACTCAGGAGCCTCCCATCAAGCCTAATTCAGCAGACCCCAAATAAGTTTGGTAAACTCCTTTCCTTGCTGATGTGAAAGCACCCCAGCAGATTTGAGAAGGAGGTGGCAACAGCATTGCTGATGTGCAGCAGCCTATGGAGGGTTCTCAGAAGACAAAATGAGCATCTCTTCTGGGGGCATCATGTCTCTAAGCTATGTTCTTTGTCAGGTGACTGGTCACCTAGTACTGCTCTATTGAAATAAAGAAATTGTGTCCATTGAAAATATGTATACACTTATAAAATATTTTTCAAATATTTATTTTCCATTGCAGAGCTCATAGTCTGGTCTCCACATGGGCAAATGTGAACAACCAAACCCATTCAACACACCACTCAGGACACAGAGCTGTTATATATCTATATATCTATATATATATTCCTGATCTATATATTCTGATATATATATATATATATGCCTGATCCCAGGAGCAGTAGATACAAGTTTTACCTTCATACCTACTTCCTTTCAGACAAGCTTTACAAACGCTTTTAATACACAGGGGTCACAAACAACTTCAAAAAGACATGAACCACTAAAAGTTGAAGAGCATTTGGCATTTCAAACCCCAGCATACAGCATGGAGGCCTTCACCTGACCATGCCATACCCTAAGCTGAGCTTCTGCCACTGAGCTTCTCAGACCAGTTTTGCAGCAGTGCATGGTCCTAGATGAGAGGTTACAATTGCTGTTCTTCTTTGAAAGAAGTTGAAAAACTCTCCCTTGCTGTGCCATGTGCTCCCTTGCACTGCCTCCAGCTCTCCACTCCCTGGTGACTTTGGATGAAGACATCCCACAGACATATCACAGCATCTGACTGCCCAGTGAGGAATACTGGGGAAAAACCTCTTATGATAACATGTAGGGCCAAGACAGGCTCCAGTTCTCCTCTCCTAAGCCTTGCACAATCAAGGTGTTCCCTCACAATCAGGGAACAGTCACAGCCTGGCAACACCCAAGCAGCAGCTATGTTTGAGGGCAACCACAGAGACATGAGCCTCGGGAGCCCATGGGGCCAGCACAGCCCTTCTGCCATGCTGCAAGGGATTGTCCCAAATCCAGCCACATGGACGCACAGAGACCTCTCAGTGCACATGGGAGCATCAGGGGCTGTGTGTCTGCCTAGGCACCAGACACTGGCAATTGAATGTCCGATGCTCTGAAAATAGGAACACAAGTATGACAGACACAAAACCCACGTACCACAACTGTGTAACAAAGAAACTTCCCTAATTGTTCTCTACTAATCTGCTTCGGGTCAAATGCAGCTGTAGGCAAGGATGATAGAAAGGCTCCCACTGACCTTCTGGGAGTGGGATATGTTCTTCAGGTCCATGCACTTGCATAGGGCACAGCTGATTAAACATGAGGTTGCTATGTTCAGTGAATTTGCAAGTTGGCTAGAGAAGCCTCTAGCAATTTCCATAAATCAGGCTGCTCCCAGTTTTCTCACTCTTGTTCTTATACATATTAGAGACAAAAAACAAACAAACAAACAAACAAAAAAACCCCAACACCAAAAAAAAACCAAAAAAAACCCCAAACCAACCCAGACACAGAAATTCCTACACTAAAGGGAAGATGGAATGGAATGGAATGCAGCAGAGGACTCATTCACATGGATGACAAACCTGTAGCATTTGCCTTTGTTTTTCTTTCTGGTTAAGTATCTAACTTACATTTCTACTGCTGACAGTAAGAAATGCAAATCTAAAACATGCAGGATGACAAGTATCCAGCTAGGGATAATACACATGGCTACACTGACCTAGCTGTTCAAATTTAATGATTATTCCAATGATACAAGTTTGTTTTAGGCACCACAGTTTCTATCTAAATGAAATCAGAAATTAGCTGTAAACTGCAGCATGTAAAGCTAGAGAACAGCCAGTTGCCAAAGAAAGACAAAAAAACAAACCAAAAACATTCTCACTGGTAAGACCTTTCAGGAGAAGATCAAGATTTCAGCGAGTGATACAATCAGTAAGTGACAGAAGTGTACTTTAAAAAATCCCAGGAACCAAACCCAACAGCTTTCCATAGTGTTTGTGACTCTGTTCATTGTGGCTCATGATCAGAGATGGCAGTGACATATTTTCAAGTTTTTTCCCATTTTGGTCTGAAAACTTTGAATCGTACCAAAGGCTTTAAATAAAAAGAGAACCTGTAAATATTAAAACAACACAACCAAAGGCTTGGCTGTATTACAGAGCTGGCTTTGCTCTGTAGAAGTGTTGTTTCAGCAAGAAAACTAAAAGAAAAGATAATAAGACATTTATTCTGACTTCTGGAAAATACAGATGTTAGTCCTAGATTATATCCTGTTAAAAAGAAAAGCTATGGGAGGGGAAAGACTTTTTTAAAGTAGTGGAGTCACAACAGCTTTTTCACAGAGAGAAGCAACTTGAATGTAAATAAGTGCCCAAAATAGGTCAGCACTCTTTTCTTGGCCACTGAAGTCTGATACTTTTCACTTGAGGTTAGCCTGGGCAGTGGTGGCACACACGCTGCAGGGACAGAGGCTGAGCCCACCAGCAAGTCCTCCCGTGGCAGGAGCCCCTGTGCCTCCCACAGAGCCCCATGGTGATGGGTCTGGGCTCTCACACCCAGCATCACCCAGCACCAGCTCAAGGCAGCAGCCACACACACACTGCAGTGGTACCTGCGTTTCCCCGGACTGTACAGGTTTCCAAGACAACCCCACTCCTGTTCCAGGAGGGTTCTGAAATGCTGTGTGTCCACAGCCAGTTTTCAGCTTATCAAGCAAGAAGCTTAGGAGACATGGGGTTTTCCTCAGCCCCCACCAACACCAAGTCCCACAAGCTCCATGCGTTCAAGCCTGAGCATCCTGGCCACAGCCTAGCAGGGAGCAGCTCCGTGTCAGGGCAGGATGGTACAGGGGGCAAAGCCACTGCCCTCCTCACCAGAAGTTACAGCCCTTTAAACCAAAGCAGAAAGTAGTTTTCACCCCAAAATTAGGCCATGAGGCCCAGAGCATGCACCTCAGCTGCTCTGCAGCTTTCTCTATGGTGGAGGTTGGGTGGGAGCAGTAACATCAAGCTGTGGGTGTGTCACAGGTTTCCTCTCTCTCTCTCTCTTTGTTGTTTTTTTTTTTTGAAGGAAAAAAATGAACAAGTTATTTCTACAGCAATGAGAAGCAAGCCTGCCAGTCCAGCCTCGGCAGAATTCCTGCCTATTTTGGCTTGTTTACCACCAATAAAAAGCCCATTAGTTGCACAATGTAACTGTTAAAAAGAATTAAAAAAAAAACCAAAAAACCATCACTGGCAAATTAGTAAGACATCAAGATGCACAGACACCTCAGCATGGTGTTATGGAAACCACAGAGGAGTCAGAATTCCCTCGGGAGCTTTTACGAAGGAAGATGATTTCCCAAAGCCCAAAGATTTCTCTCCCTTTGAGTGGACCCAGCTAATCTGAAGGGCTCAAGACCAAAATACAGCTGTCACCCATGCAACCAGCCCCAGGTTTCCAATCAAGTGACTTGCAGAGAATGTAAACTCATCAGGCTTCAACAGGCACCAATTTGTGCTGATGGGAACACAAGATCCCCCTTGCACATTGGCAACCAGTGGAGGAGTTTGTGATGCTCCGGAGATTCCCCAAAACTTCACACCCCTGCCTAGGGTCTGATACAACAGCAGCAGGTGCTGACTTAGCATACCCTGCTTCCTGGTCACCTAAAGAGCCTGATTTAAAAGCATCATAGAATCACAGAGTGGTTTGGGTTGGAAGAGACATTAAAGATCATCTGGTTCCAAACCCGCCTGCATGGGCAGCAATACCTCCCACTAGGCCAGGTTGCTCAAAGCCCCATCCAACCTGGCCTTGAACACTTCCTGGAAAGGGGTACCCACAGCTTCTCTGAGTAATCTGTTCCATTTTTACATACTGAAGAATTTCTTCCTAGTATATATTCTAAACCTCCTTTCTTCCAGTTTTAAATGATTCCCCCTTGTCCTATCACTACACACCCTAGCAAAAAGTCCCTCTCCAGCTTTCCTGTAGGTCCCCTTCAGGTAATGGAAGGCTGCTATAAGATCTCCACAGAGCCTTTTCTTCTACAAGCTGGTATAAAACCAAAAGAAGGCATGGGGTGAATCATAAGTTGCCCTCTTCTAGGGACTGGTCACTCCTCACGGGGCTCCTGTGGGCACTGCTGGCACGAGGAGAAAGACCTAACTTTTCCCCATACATTTTAATGTAACTGCTATAACAACAATACCCAGCTCCCAGCCCAGTCCCTGACCAGAAAAAACACTAAACTTAGCCTTGTCACCTGCCACACACACCATTACTCTCCATCTAAGAAGCTGGAGACAGGGATCTCCTTTTCTGATAACTGCCCCCAAATTCATGCAATTCAGGGTTCACTCTGAAACTGACTTCAGTGTTCACAGTGGCAGTGGAAAGAGTGGAGGTAGTGTCTGACTTCGCATATCCTCCTCCAGCACCCAGAGGCAAGGACACAAGGGGAGACCCAGAGTTACTTCAGAGAGGTGGATTACAGGCAGAAGGGCTGAGAGTTTTTACAATAGTGTGCTTCTCAGCACATCCCCGTACAGACTGACCATTCCTGGGAGCTGCTCTAAACTCAAGAGCCATCTTGCTTTTTCTCTTGAACCCAGCTGACTTACATGGAGTCTGCCCCAGCCAAACAACCGAAATCCCCAGCATTGCCACCAAGAGTCTGTAACTCCTCTACAATTAGGATGTTCCTGCCTCTCCTCCATGTGAGCATTCACAATCATTTTCACAAGTCTGGCGATCCTTCTCCACTGCCCTTGGAGAGGGAACTCCTTTGGCAACATGCCAAGCAGAAATACACATTGAGGACCCTGCATTTGTGAAACACAATGAGGATCCCCTTCTGCTCACATGGTGATGTGATGGAACTTCAAAAGCAGATGCAAATATCCAAGGTGGCAATGTAGACTGACCTTTTCAGAAGATAAAAGCTCTCTTCCCATGCTCACACAGGAGAGCAAACATGTTTTTCAGACACATGCTCAATTCTCCGGATTTGTAAGAATGAAAATAAAGTCACACAAGCAGGTGAGCAAACACTGGATTAAAGCCTGGCTGAAAACATAATCTCTCGTTAGAAGAAATAAAAACATTCATTAGTACACAGGGTCCACAATATCTGATTTTCTGCTATTACTAAGAATTCTCCTGCAGAGCCCTGAACACTGAAAATTCCCAAGCAAGAACCAAATGCCATGTCAGAAACACTCACCACCCTCAGACTGTCAGACAACAGCTGGACAACCACACTAACAGACTTACATGCAGGGGGAAAAGAGCTCCTCTCAGCTCAGGAAAGAGAAATAAACAGACAGCCCCACTCCCACCTAGTATTTAAATTCATAGAACCATTTTAGTTGGAAAAGACTTTTAAGATCATTGAGTCCAACCATTACAAATTCCTGCTAGCAGAGGATGTTTTCAATCCATCAGTCTCCGGGATACAGGCCTCGCATGCTTCCACTGCACCACTCTACTGCCTGAGTCCAGGTAAGACTTGATGGAGACAACAGAGGGATATGAACTGCAGCCAGTATTTTGGCCAGGATTGTGAAAATGCTCAGCTGCTTCACATGTGATCATACCCAGTTAGAAACGAGTAGGAGCCACTTGCCTCAGAGGGTCTCTATTTCTGAAACCTGCATTATGGTTTTCAAGCTGCACTCAGGAACAGCTTTCACAGTGCCAACAAGCCCCTTCCATAATGCCAAGACCAGGGACACCAGTGAGGTTACACTGAACAAGTTTGGCCTGTTACGGTGCCTGCCAGGTATGGTTTTTAACAAACAGAAAAGGAGCTCCTTCTTCAAATTCTGCCACCAAACCACAGCATGGATGTAGCCATTAGCCATGACTCGTGCTAGACTGCCATCCCCTCTAGCCCCATAAGAGTCATGTATTCCTGCACCATTTTAAGTAAACAGCTCACATTTCTGGAGATCCTAACCCCATCCTGAGGGTTCTTAAAATCAGACCCAAGCCACCGTGACCAGTGACTCACTCCGCATACATCCCCAGTGCATCTAACGCATCCAAAACAATTTCAAGGGAGAGGGCAGGAGGGATGATCCCACTCCAGCAGATTTTACACCCGACAGAGCATGGCACAACCTGTGCCACTGTAACAGGAGGCCAGCAAGGTGCTGTCAGCCCCAGCAGTGCCAGGCAGCCCGCCAGCACAAACACCCCAGCAGCTGCTCCGGCAGCAACACAGCCATATCCCCAAGCCAGATACAGACCAGAGCCTGCCAGCTGAGCTGGGCACGCACACTTCCAGTGCCAATGGACATGGAAGCCCAGCTTCAGTTTGCCCCTGTTAAGCCATTTTTGGGTGCTGGGCTGCTGTCCCAGCCGGCACAAGGGAGATGGGAATACAAGCCCCAGGAGTTCGCTATAAAGGAGATCTCTGTGGCTAGCAAGTGCGAGGTCTCCTGGAAACAGCGCTTTTACTGGGCTCCAGATGCTGTGGAGTGATTGCTTATATGAAGGTGGGGGAGGCCTCTTTACTGTTTCTCATTTCCTGCTTTTTTGCTTTCCCTCCTCTCCCCCCCACCCCCCCCGATTTCCTGGTTTTGTTCAGAAGCACAAGAGAGTCATTCATCATTTTTCTTCCAGCACAAGGAGCGCTCTCACCTCCCCCTCACCCTTAAATCCCTCCCCACCAGAAAAGGGCACACGTTCACCAGCCAAAAAGGCTCGCAGCAGGGAAGGCAAAGCTCCCCAGCTCCTGTGAACAGCTCCGGCACAAAGAGCCACATTCTCAGCTGGGTTCAGTAGGTGCCAGCATCCAAAGGGTGAAGGCCAAAACTCAGCGACAGCAGAAACCCCAAGTCAGAAAACGGATATCAGCGACCGGGGAAAGCAATTTGCACCGGCTTGAATTACTGGCAATGCAAAGCAGAGAGGAATTTGCATGGTGAGAAGACAGACAGCGCCTCAGGTAACCGGAAAAAAAAGGAGCTAAGGGATAAAAGTCTGCATCTCAACCCACATGCCCTGTTGGTCATTCGAATCACTAAACGTGGGGAAACTTTACGTGCAGAGTTGCCCCTCTGGAAACTGTTTGGGCACTGGTCCAAGTGCAGTCCAGGATTTGCACCTCTTCATGTGACAGCAAGCCACCAGCCCCAGCTTTGGGGTGGGCTTTTCCATTCAGTTTGCAGGAGGGGGAAAAAGAGGAGGGTACAGATGCAGACATTTAACACAGACAGAAGATCAAGGATACCCTTAGGAAAAATTCACTGTGGGTCCACCTGCAGTCACACTGCTCTCTCCATAGCTTCTTGATGGTGTCTTCTTGCCCCATTTTGGATGGAGTGACAGAACTAGAACATCTCACTGCAGCTGCAGCAGAGAAAAGAAGCTCCCTCCAAATGCCCCTGAGAAAGAGAGCGAGTAGAAAAACCCCACAGTAGTTCAAATTCTTGCACATATTTTTATAGAGCATTTGAGTGTTTGCATTAAAACAAGGACAGTTCAAACACCTGGGGTCTGTTTGGGGCCTTTTGATTTGGCTGATCATTGGAAAAAAATAAATAAAACCCAGACATATAGAAAATGTTCCAGGTTTTGGGTTTTTTTGGGTTTTATCACAGCAAGACAAAAGGTCTGATTATGGTTGAATCTGAGGGTTCTTTTTGGTCCTTTTAGATGGAAAAGAAATAGAAGATTGTGGTCAGCACAAGTTCCAGTTGGGTGGAGGGGAGCCTGTGTACCAGCAACTCCACCAAGGAGGTACATTTATGGCAGAATTTCAGCAAGAACTGGAAGAGCAATGAAAACACAAGCTACCAAAAGCCAGGCCATTTGTGACTAAGCTCTCCCACACCCTCTGAGCCAGAGATCCTGGGGTTCCTGCAGCTGCTGCTCAGGAGGCTCACCAAGCCAGGCAGGATCCCTATGCTCCTCCAGGGTCTCCCCCAAACACCACCAGCTGCTTACACCAACTGAGATGTCAGCATTTCATAAGATCCAAGTGCTACAGTGTGGAAGCCCAGCCAGTCTGTGTCCATGTCTCAGGCAAAAGCAGTTTGGGGCCACTTTTCACACATCCTGGGTCACTGGGTAAACTGGTGGTATACTCTTTGGGGCCACTTTTGAGAGTCTGGCTGTACATTCACTTTGCTTTCTTTAAAGATGCTCAATGGTAAACTTTTTTTGCTGCTGGTGTCCCTCATCACCTTTGAAAGTTTGTGTTGAGGTCCCTTTGTGCTTCCAAGGAGAAACACAACACTATTTCAAAGTTACCTGAATAAAACCTTAAGACTTTTTTAATTATTATTTTAATGGTTTGGCAGCCAAACCAAAATGATCAGCTCCAAGCAGGAACCAACCTGTGGACTCCGTCATACTCCAAACCCAGAGCCTGTCACCTCGACAGCTCCCAGACATGCTCCCACAGAACTCTCTGCCTGACCCTCCCACCCTGGCAGGATAACCTCTGACAGCTCCTCTCTCCGGAGCAATGGCAGGTTTCAGCAGGTCTTCACTAAGCCAGACAGGTCAAAAGGAGCCTGCTAGCATCCTGCTGAAAATACGCAAAGTAAATCTGAGAGCAGGCATGGGGAGGGAAGGTGAGGCTGGCAGAAATGCTGCAAGAGAAAATAAGAGGAAATGAAAGAGAGCGCAGCACTTTGTAGCAAGGAAAAAATTTAACATGCTAACCAAAAAAACGGAATGGGAAAAATGTACAGGGCTCTACGTTTCTACGGAAGACAACATCAGCAAAGAAAGAAGGCAAGAGGGGTGGGATGCACACATTGGTCTGAATGCACATGGCCAGCATGTCTTTAATGGTGTGTATTTTCTTCTTGGCACCAAGGAGATCCAGAGGGCTGCCAAAAGCCTTTTGCAAATCAGGACCAAGCTCTTGACTTTTCCTGGGTGCAGCAGCTGCTGAATCACTCCTTACCTGTTGGGCTCTCATCCCACAAAAGTTCAGGCTTCTGCTATTCAAAAGAGTATTAAAATAAACGCCAAAAAAATCCCAGGGGGTTTTGCATTGGAGCCTTTACAGTGTTCTCCTCACCCTGGCATCTTCAAACTAAGAGACATGTGGCACCATCGTGGCTGCTGTCATATTCATCACTTCAGCAACTTGCAAGCTGTGCAGTCTAAGAAATTTGCTCTACTGAGATACAGTCCCATCAGTGAGTCTTCCAGGACCGAAGGAGCAGCACCCCCAAGAACAACACACCCAGCAGTACCTGTCTCAGTTTCTTTGACTTCCAGATGGGGCTTTTACAGTGCAGCAGAGACCAAAGGCAGGTGCCCCAGCCAGTCTGTGCCTGGGAACCAAAGAAGTCACAGTCGGGAGGGATGAGATTAATTACACGAATAACAAAAAGCCGGATGCCAACCCCCACTCCACGAAGCTCAGACTCAGCAACACAGGAGATGCAGGAGGGAAGCAAGTGGCTCAAAACCCAGACAAGCTCCCAAATTAGGCCAATACCCTATTCGAACTACAGACCTGCATCTTGGCCTTCACAAGGGCCAGGAAAGGTTCTGCACATTTTCTTCAGAAAGAAGCACAACAGTGAAAAGCCCCCAGTAGGAGTTTTTCTTTCAGCCTGACCTGCCCCGTCCCGTGTATCTGCAGCGAGGGCACGGCCACCAGGATCCAGCTCGCCTACTTGGGGAGGAGAAAAGGGAAGTTAATTTTTGCAGCCAAAAGAAAACAGGGAGTTTTTTTCAGATGGCAGGAATGTAACTGTCACGTTTAGTCACTTGCTATTTCTGCTTCCTGGGTATGTCTCTCCACAGGAAAGCCTCTGGACAGAAGTCCCTCCAGGCAGCACTGAAACACGTTTGCCCAAACTTTGGCATCTAAACCTGCTCCAAGGTCTCCAATACTGGCTCCCTGGGGAGCTGTGGGGTTTTTTGGGAGGTTCAGTCTCGCTCACTTAGTACCTTGACTGCCTTAAACCAGATGCATGTGTCTAGCTGGAAAAAGGGCAAACCAGCAACCCTGGCTTCAGGCTGCTCAGGGTCACCAGCTGAGAAGCAAACAGCCCAAAGCCCATCTCTCCTCAGGACACACAGGCCAGGACAGGACAGCAGCACTGCACAGCATCAGCCCCTGCACTGCATGAGGGTGGGTTCAGAGTGGCATGGAACCAGTGCCACATCTCCAGCTCTGAAATGCAGCAGTTTGCCACCATCACAGTGGGGACTTTGCATTTGTTCCACATTGAACTGTGATGGTGACTGACCCTACCTCATGGCATTGCTCCTGGAACGAAGACAGCACCTCCAGCTCCATCCCAGAGACAGTAGGTAACCCAGTCCCTTCCATTTAGCTGTGGCTACCTGCCCTTCAGCCACTGTGCAGTCTTCCACAATTGCAGAGAGAAGAGAGCAACCTGTCCCAGGGCTACTCCAGGACTAGGCAGACCACAGACCTTGCACAACAAGCCCCAGATCCCAGTGTCAGGCTGTCAGGTCAGGTCATGCTGCTGACACCATCCCATGATTTCAGGGATTTCCAAAGTGCAGCCCTGCCTGCTGGCTGCTTGCAGAGGTGCCTTCCTCATTGTGTCACCCTGCTCATTGCAACCTTGCACTGCAGACACTCTGCCACACAGTCTGAAGTCCCACCCATTCACAGCTCTTTCTTGGATAAAATTTTGGGAACTTTCCCCATAAAAATAGTTGCATAAATCTGATGGGAGTCCACTGCTTCAAGAGAAGAGCTGCAAAAGCTTGCTGCAAACCCTGCAGAGTTTTTCAGGATATAGTTTATTTGGCAATGGGCAGCCCACGGTGGGTTGTAAATGCTCCCACAGAAGCATTCACACACACAATACTGAGCACAGGATCAGTCTTGAACATGGGTAATATTGACAGGAGACAAGCAAGATGCATAATCTAACTGCCAAAAATACACTTCATCACGGGATGCCACAAAGGGAATGTTCAGTTGACTACCCCCTCATGGGCAGGGAAAAATAGAAGAGCTGGGGAAAAAGGAAAAAGAAAAAAAAAAAAAAAAAAAAAAAAAAAAAAGAAAAAAAAAAAAAAAAAGAAAAGAAAAGAGAAAAAAGAAAAAAATAAATTAAAAAGATTAAACAAAAAAAAACCAAAAAAAACAAAACAAAACAAAAAAAAAAAAAAAACAAAAAAAAACCACGAAACACAGGCTCAGTAAAATATTTATAGAGGGCTGTTGCATTTCAATCACAAGCAGTTTTTTTAGGTCAGCTCAGACGTTTTGGCTGTGCTAGGGCAGATCAGCTCCAGAGGACAGGACACTGCTGACAGCCACAACTCAAAGGCTGCACTCTCCTAGCATGTAACTCAGAGACAAACCAGATCTGGGCAGGGCTGTGCTTCCACTGGGCACAGCCCAGCTGACAGGACCTCCCCTTTCACCACAGCTGTTGCCACTGGACATGTGAGATGGTGGGAGATGGGAACAGGTAGGAAACTGGATTCCTAAGACCAACCCCAGCTTGGTCTTGTTCATGGACATCTTCCTATCCCAAAGCCTCAAGACACCACAGTAATGTACCTCGATGAACCTTTGGCCAAGTTACTGAATGGCCTGAATTTACAAAGGTTGGTTTTGGCACACGCAGGACCAACCTAATGGCCAGGGGTTAAGGTAACAAATCCTTGAAACTAGCCTGATAAAAAGAATAAACAAAAAAATGGAGGAAAGCAATGACTGAAATCAGTATCAAACATTACTAGAAAGACAAAAGCTTTCCAGCTGTCTGTGTCTACATGGTCATTTTTTCCTCTTTTTTACCAGGCACATTTTTTAATGCTGAAAATCCAGTGTTTCAGTCCTTTGTCAGCTTGGCTGGCCTTAGTCCCTGCAGGATGAGGGTTACAGTTCTTAAGAAGGCTGAGCACCAACAAAACCACACTTTGTGCAGTGGGACCTGCAGGAATTTTACCACTTCCCTGGTCAGCTTTGTCATGTTGAACTCACTTCATCCAAAACTAAGAGGGAAAAAGCCAAACAAGTCAAACCTTGGTTCACAAAGGTGAGGTTAAGCAGAAAGGAGGGGTTAGACTCAAAAGGAGAGCCCCATGTCCAAACACAAACATCTGAAGCAATATTGCCAAAGGAAGCACTAGAATAACCATCAAGCTGTGTGTACTTTGCACACCTGCCACTTACCAGCAGGTAAATCTCAAGACAACATCAGCACTTCTAAAAAGGGATTAAAATAAGAGCACACTGAGTCCATGGGCAACCTTTGTGTAAAAAGCCTCGTGAGAGGTGGTAAGTTTCTACAGGCTGACTCCCCACAAACATAAGCAGGGGAAAGTTATCAGCTCTGGGCTACCAAAATATTTACTCAATCTAACGTTACTCTGACAACTCTCAAGGAGACCTTTCTAAAGTCCCAGGCTCTCATTTCCATGGCATACCCTTGACTGAAACTCAAACACAGAGCATCCTTTCCCAAGGGTATTTCCAAGCATTTTACCGTAGAAGCAAAGGGTTCCTTACAAGGTAGTAACAGCACTGTGGAAGCCCATCCCACAGGGAAAGGAGGTTGAAGGTGTGCAGCCTCCACTGTGCTACATCCAAGGGTCAGATCTGAACACTACATCAAACTGAAAATATCTGAGTAACTGAAAAGCCTCGATGGATAGCTTAAGATGAGCAGGGTCCAAGAGAGAACACACTCCCATGGAGCAGGCTGGGGCATTTTATTGGCTGCAACTGATGCAAAACTTGGGTTTAGATGTCATTTGTCTGAAAGCCATAGTTAGGGAAACATGTCTGGTGGAGGATGTTGGGATAACTCCGCATGTTTCCTCACACAGGCTTGGGCTACCAGTTCTTATTTTTAGTACTATTTTCATTTCTTCATATAATGAGTTCAGTGTTTCAGGCAGCCCTGTAGGAGCAGGAAGGACACGGCCTGTAATAACACTAATTAATTGATGTGGAATTTCTAGCCATTATTGTGAAATTGGCCAAATTCCTCACTCCTGAAAAGCTGCCAAAATGGCCATTAATCTGGCTGTGGTCACAAGCAGAATTCCTGTGGCCTCCTGCAACACCCAGCCAGCCCCTGGGACAGAGACTGCAAAAACCAAAGTGGATGTTGCTATTTCCTCACACCAACTCCCACAGCCCCAGTTTTACTAAACAAGACAGTTGCCTCAGAGGGCTCATTGCCAAATTCCTCCCAGTGCCCCCACACCAAGCATGCCCCAGTCATGTGCAGAGATCTAGACCTCCAAAATCAGCCTGAGTCAGATATTGGAGCATTATTCAAAGCTCTGCAGATCAACATTTCCATCTGCCCAGCCTTGGCCATGCTCTCAATGGCAAGTGCCTTGAAGGAAGCAGGTCTCCAATGTGTCCTGGAGACATCAGAAGTTTTGTTTCCACCACATAGCTGGGCATAAGCAAGGAGCCTGAGCTTTTTGGGTCCTGTATGCCAGCAGTGGGAAGTTGGGCTCCTTCACAGAGAAATTCCAGGGAAGAATCTCATCAACCAAAATGCCTCAATAATGCACAAGAATTAATGGAATCTGTTGAGCTGGGGGTGACAGGGTCTGTGGGGCCTGGCAGAGAAAAAAAGCATGGAATAAACTTATTTTAGTCATTAAATCAACAACAACAAAATGACTCAGAATGCCCACAGGGAGCTGACCTATTGTGTAAGAAGGCACCATTTTGCCATAGTCTCATTTTTCTCTTCCAGTTCTGGACTATTCTTTAAATTCGGTGATGGGTTAGCAGGTTAGCCTCTAGCAGTACCTCTGATGCTGTCCCACTATCCAGGTTCAGGAATGGTCATATTCCCTGAACACCACTAGAAATCCAGACCTTTTGCCCCAAATGTCTTGTGTAATGGACTATCTAAAACAACTTATCTAACAGTCTAAACAAAAGCTTCCCAAAACCATCTCTGCACAAGCCATGGAGGCAGCACTGTTCACTGTGGCCACAGGAAAATCTCCCCTTGCATGGCCACCCATTACTTTAGGCCCCCTCATCCCAATTTCCATCATGGCAGATGATTTACCAGTCCAGTCACACTACAGTCAGATCAAGATTTTTCTACAGAAATTTCTCTGCCATTGTATCAATCTGGTTCACATATGTTCAGAAGAAAGGAAAATGCCCTCTTCACATCAGGGATTGTATCAAACTCATGGCTGTGAGTACTACACTAGGAAAAAAAAAACAGCTCTTGGAGCCCAGTACTGGAGACAGGGAGAAGGTTCCACCATGGGAACTTTGTCTTTGACCAGCTGGACTAAGAGGTGCACTACCAGAGCATGGGATGGAGCCTACAGCAGCTCTTCCAGACTTCAGAAAGAATGTAAGACTCATTATTGTGTCACCACCCAGGATTTTCCTTGTGCTAGTTCAGCTGCAAATCTGGAAGTCCAACTGGGCTGTTGGGTTAGCCCCACTGCTAACAGTAACACCATGGTGGCCAACCACCTCACCCTACATCCTCCATACCAAACTCTGCCAGTGACCAGAATGCTGAGGACACAAAGCAGGCATCCTGGGAGCCCCAGACCCAGCTATCTTGGATTATCCACAGCCTCAGTAGCTGCACATCCCTGCTGGGGCTACAGAGCTGAGCCCCAGCACCAGCTCTGAGCTCCAACAGTGCAGCAGTGTGGAGCCAGCTCCTCTGCCCATTTCTGCTGGCTTCTGAAGTGCTAGATGAAACACCACCAGGTGGAGGTGAGCTATAGGCCTGCTGAAAGCAACAGGAGACAAGCATGGGCTGTGTGGGAGGGCTGCCATGGTGCCCCTCACAAACTCTGCATCTCCCCCTGGCTCAGCTCACAGACAAACAGTGCACTGAGCACTGCAGACAAGACCTCCTGGATTCAAGCAGCCTCCAAGGATTGAAGTTGAATCCTCCTGGATTCAACAGCCCTGAGACAATCTTTCAGATGAAAAAAAACAAAAAAAAAAAAAAAAAAAGGCGGATTCTGGATACTTTCACATTTTCTGTTCTCCTGCTTTCACTGCGGCCGTTCAGGATCGGTCTGCTCTCCTCAAGGGAAGAAGTTTGAGACTTCTAAGGCACAGAGCACTCCCTACCCTAGAGAAGGCAGGAGGTGACGCTGGGGGACACTCCTCTGATCTTTGGAGGCACCAAAATGTCTTGGAGGAGATGCAAAACCACTGAAATACCTTCAACAACTCACTGCACCCACCAGTCCTCTCAGATGGATCAGCAAGGACTCCTGGGACACTCCTGTGGTTTTGAGCAGAAATACTGGGCAAACATTCATAGATGTTCCATAAATCACTGGACAATGGGATTCTCCATATACAACAGCACACAAGTGACTGAAACAGCATGTCACTGTTGTAGGTATTCTGCATCATTTGGCTACAAGGACAAGCTGCCAGGAGGCACAAAAATTCCTCTTTAAATTCACCTCCAGCTAGTAAGGTGTTGAAGGCATTATCAATTTCAAGGGCAGAGCATTAAAAATCCCCTTGTCCCACCTGAGCTGGTTTATCTGCAGAAAATTGTAATGGAAAGCAGGGATTTCAACATGGTCCAATTCCCACCAGCGCTTTGTGTCACTCTCAATTACAGTCCAGAATGAAATACCAAGAAATCGTTCCTCATGGCTGGCAGAATTAATAGGATCTTTGACTACAGAGAGCACCAGGCAGTGAACTTGTTCCCTTACCAGCCAAGAGGCACAGTGCAGCTTTCTTCAGAATAAAAGCTGCAATGTCAAAGGATAGTTAAGGCTTATAAAAGTGATCCGATGTTTCCCAGTATTCCAGTCCATAAGAAAGGCACATGATTACTGACCCTTTCCTTTCTAAAACCATTTATTTCTACCATAAGCTGATGCAGCAAGAGACTTTATTTTCCCCCTGGTATCTATCTAAATTACATGTGGGGCAAAACACTGAACAGAAGACAATCAATTGTTGCTGCAACAAGCTGGGTTGCAGCAAAGCTCTAACAGAGGTGCATTAACCCCTTTTTTTTAAGCCTTTCCCCAGGAGAACCACCATATCACATTTGCTTAGAGTTGGATGTCAACTCACACATCTAGTGAGGTCACACTTGGTGAGTCCATGAGTGGGGAACACCTCCCAGCTTGCTGGCAGTGACTGCTAGAGGTAGGCAAAATGATTCACCTGGTGATTTGGTCTGCTGAAGGCAGCTTGTCTTTGTGGAAATTATAATAGGATTGGATTTACAATCTGTTAAACTGGCAGAAAAGTTCTCCTTCCAGAAAGGTAAAGATTTGGTTGGGTTAAATCCCTATCATGGCTCACCTAGTGTCCATCCAAGGACAGAGACCCGCATGGTGGACCATGTGGATGTGCACTGAGATAGGGAGGGACTGGGACACAAATGCTACAAGGTCAGATCAGTGAGGATGAAAGACAGACAAGAATAATATGCACAACATATCAGGACCCCCAGCAAGGATTTCTCCTCTCCTGAGTGAGTCTCCTGAGTGAGTTGCCCTGGGTCAGGCATGGACCATGGTTAGCCTCCAAAACCCATAACACATTTTGTACCCCTGAAGCAGCATGTTGTCCCATGGCACACAGCAAAGGGACCCCTAACACAACTCCCACCCTGGTCAGATACAGGGCATTAAAGCAGCTTTCTCCACAAGACTAATGTCACCTGGAACCTCATCTGGCAGCTGCAAACAATCAGCAGAGACAAGTTGAAAAGCCAAGATCCATGTGTTCAATAGGTGTTGCTAAAGGATACCATAAAAAGGGATCACACGTACACTGATTTAGGCAGCACCCCCCAAGGAAGGGCCAGGGGTGAAGATGGGTGGAAGTGATCCTGGAAACACACACAAGGACAACAGGTTTGCATCCTTCTGATATGGAAGGGGTCTGCTAAGCAGACATTGGATCAAAGTTCCGTATTTCATCTTGACTCAAGGCAAGAACCTAGGAATTCTTAAACCTGGAAACTCAGTACACCACTAAGCTCAGCCCTCCTCCTGTAATGGAAATGCTTCAAAAGCATCCTGAGTTTTTACCTCAACATTCCTCTTACTCCCTGTACATAAAGTGAAAGATCCTCCCTAAAAGAATCAGAGCCCCAGCAGGGAAGGCAGCTGTGACCACACTCAGAAAGCTGGAATTGTCCAAACCAAGCAGAAGCACAAAAAATCCACCAGGAAAACTGCTGTTCCTCCTCATCAACACACAACCAAGAAAAACAGGTATAGGAATCCTGCTGGCCACTGGCATGAAACCTTGTCTTCATAAATCCAGTCGTGTCTGTGGGTAACAGTGACAGCTGCTCATTGGCAGACAAATTAGCCCAAGCTGATACTGCACCCAGGTCTAGTACAGAGCCATACACAAACACACCTCTGGCATTCCAGTTTTCACTGTTTTGCCTCCTGAATTGTTTATCTCAGCTCAATTCCTGGATGTGGATTATACAAACGACATGGACTTTCTCACAGATGGGGCTTCTTGCTGTTCCCTTGACAAATACCATGCTCAGCGAGTATGAGACTGAAATCCAGAGGAAAGGAAACAACTGCAAAGAGCAAGAAGGAAACAGATCATTTGCCAAGGGACAGCATGAAAACACATTTCTCTTTTCAGACAGAATCTTAAAATCTTCCCAGGCTTCCCCCTCCCTCCAAACCACCATTTTCACACAACCATCAACCCCCTACAGCAAACTCATGTGGGACTGGGTGCAAGGAGTAGCATTCTTTTCAAGAAGCTGCTACATAAGGTATTATTTATTGTCTTAATACTTAAAGATGACAGCCAGACCAAGGCCCAACCAGGTTACCTCTTGACCAGACACAGCTGCTGCAAAGGAGCTTGGACACCTGGTCCACCTACTGGCAAAACCCCAGAGGCAGCAAGGACAGATGAGCTGTGTGGATTTTTTTCATTCATGTATCATCCTTAGAGCTGTTAATAATTGCATTTCAGTTTTGAGAATTATATGCAAGGCAAGAAGCTCTGCAGATGTACAGTTTCTGCTGGTCTGAGCTGCTGCAGTGGCAGTGGAACATATTAACATATGTGGATTTGGTTTCTGTGGTTGGTTTATCTGGCATCTACTAACGTCCAAGCTTGCATAAGCCAGGTTGGACACATGATTGTAGCACTTGTAACTAACCTCCTTCTTGCTCATGTGCTTATGCCTCAAAAGGTGTCCAGCACAAGATGAGGGGGACACCCATAGCCTGACTCTCCTCTACTCCTTGCCCCCTTTTTAACAGCACGGTGCCTTCAAGACCTCCACTATTCTGTTAGATCTGGCCAACTTGACTGACAGGGGCAAAAGTTGTGGAGGCAGAAGGCCAGATACACACATGCACATGGATATCATGACGGATGCTTCATTTCCTTATAAAAGCAGGAGAAAAGCAGAAGTCTTCCTGGCAATTCACTGGACTTGAAAAATGCACTCATAGCATTACTGGCATGGTTTTCAAGTTGCTGTTAAAATTCCGCTTATATTATGCTACCTCCAACCTCAGTCTTCTGTGCTTTGGAGCAATACATTAAACTCTCTTTTAGCAGCTGCCTGCCAAGGGGAAATAGAGGTTTTGACATCTGACCCATAAGGAAGGATGTGTGGCATTTGAGGCTACCCAAATAAGGATTTTAGTTGGATGCTAAAATAAGCCGCATTTGTAACAGTTAACTATTTTGACGCTGCTTTTGTATCCTGGGAGTTCAAAGTGATGTCCCTGACCAGGTGAATAAGGCTGACCCAACCCTGCAAGTTCAAGTTCGCCTGGGGCCACATTCTTTGCTCAGCTCTCTTTCCATTTGGAAAGGTTACTTTCTTTGCACTGGCGTGGACTAAAAAAACACATTTGTTTTAATAAAGAAGTGAGATTCCAAAGCAGTACTCAGTAGCCAGCAGTGGATTCTGAGGCAAATCCCACTGAATCAGTACAAATATCCCAACAACAAAATAAAGCAATACTACCAACCCCACCAAATAGCACCAGCAAATGGAAAAAAAAAAATTCCCTAAACTGGTCAGCTTTGAACTGGTTAGGTCAAGAACTGATTTTTTCAGAGTGGAACAAGTTTTATTCCTAGGGCCTTGTCTCCACTAAGAGAAAAGACATGTTCTTCAGCTATTGCCATAACTCTGGCAAGACAATTCAGGACAGCTGTTGACATCACTAAGACCTGCCCTGCTCCACCTCCTAGCACAAGTTCTCATCTTGGAGAAGCACTGGCACCATGCTGCACCTTGATCTCACAGAAAACCCTAGACTTGTTTCCTGGGGCTGGCTTTTTGCAGGATGAGCTCCTGAACCAGCCTAGCCTGACACAAGGTGAGATCCAAACCCAGCAGAAGGAAGGGAATGCGACAGTGCAGCTGAGCTGAACAAGACCACAGAAGCCCCTGATTCTAGTTCATGATGGTCAAAGCACAAGGGAGCATTCCCACCCTCCATCTGAGACTGGAGAAGTTGAGACAACTCACTGGTACCTGAAACACCTCTAAAAGCATGTTGTTTCTCCCAGATGCATTCAGTCCTGGGCCACCCTAGGCCTGACTGGAGAGAGGACAGCTATCAAGGACTGGGAGATTATCTACGAGGACTCAGACTGCTACGACAGTGTACAGACAGTCCTCACTGCTCCCTGTTCCTGGCAGGCCTCAGACACATCATTTAGTCCATCTGCAAAACAGCGTGCCGACCTCTCTGAGGTGCTGAAAGAATAAACACACTCAAGACTGGCATGAACTCTGCGAGCTTTGTGCTCACAACAACAACCTTCTGTCCCCAGATCAGGCAGTGGAAGTCAGCAGTATGTAAAGTTTGTTACATGATGACCTGAAATAAACTGTCAGAGTGTGGTCCAGTGACATCAAAACTATTTCAGAGGCCCTGATCCCTCGGCTTCTAAGCTGCCTTCTTGCTCTCACCATTGGTGGGAGTTCATGCACTCACCTCCCCGGGGGAAGGTAGAAGTTCTCAGCCTGATTTCCACAGACTGCTGCTATTTTGTTCCAACATTCCCAACATCTTCAAAATACCCGAAGCCTCTTGTGCAATGAGCAACATCCCCTGCTTCCTAGCTACATGGTGGTTTATGTTACTTTCCGCCTATAACCATTTCAGGATTGGCTTTACGAACCTAAGTGGGAGACTAAACAATGCTGGAGCCACAGAAGGAGAATTTGCAGTTTTATTCCTTGTTTCATTTGGGCAATGCTTCTGCCTCTCACCAGGGACAAAACAACTTGCCAACCTCTTAATTTAGGAATAGCACGAGCTCTGCATTCCAGCCCTGGATCAGCCAAAGGAGCCTTTGGAAAGGGGAAAAAGGGCAAATACCTTTAAGCACATTTAAAAAGAAAACAAACAAACAAAAAAGCCTCAACACCTGCCTTCTGCAGGCAAAAACCTGCTCTCGGGCACTCTTGAAACTAGCTTGACATCAGCATTTGAAAGGGAATTCCAATCTGCTCTTCAGGTGCCAGACTTGTATCCCTGACACTGCTTTAAAGAAAAAGCAAACTCCCTCCTGTAAGTTTTGCTGCAGAGGGAGAAGCCACTATGAGAGTCTGAGCAGATCAGTATCAAGTGAAGCTAGCAAAGTCAGGTCCTGTTTTTGTTGTGGGTTCATTTTGTTGGTTGGTTTGGTTTAGTTTGGTTTTTCTAATGGCTACAACAACCTGTTACAAGTTTTGTAATTTGAAGAGAGCAAACCCTTTTCTGGATGTCCAAGATCCCCTGCCAAGACATGCTGGACTGTAAATGTTCCAGCTGCACATTTCACATCATGCTGCTTAAGGATGTGCCAGTGTTTTTATTATTCACCTCCCATGGACATTACAGAGCACCACATATATTAAAGTATTCTTAAACTGTGCTATTTATGTGTGTGTGTATTAGACAGAAAGATATGGTCAAATAGATTGCATCCATTGTAAATTAAAAAAAAGATAACAAAATCAAGCAAAATTCCCAATGAGGTAACTCTGACATTAAGACCATGAAAAAAAAATCAAACCTCCCCCCCCCAAAAAAAAAACCAAACAAAAAAACCCCCAAGCCCCAGCATTAACTCAGAAAATCACCTCTCAACCCGTCAGTGCAATGCTCTTCACCTTCCCCCACCCCAGTTTCTTTTAAAAGCACAAGCCTGGAAGTCAGCTCCAGATTCTTCAAATCTAAATGCCCTCAGCTCCTTCCGGAGCGTGTAAAATTCACTCCCTTGACACTCATATTCTGTAGTCAAGCGAGATTTCACATCAACCTGTTCTCCAGACTCCCGGCTCTCCAATGCCCTTTGCAGCTAGGCAAAGGAGGGGAACAGGAGTGGGGACAGATGCAGTCAAAGTCTGGGTGCACGGGAATCAGCAGTTTGCAAAGTTTTCCCTGATACAGGTTTATTTTCATCCCCCTGCCTCCATCTCTCTCCTTGGAGCTGAGCAGCGTCTGCAGCTACCTGAAGCATTATGAGCAGGTACCCAGCTATGCTCCCATCCTCCAGAGAGAGAAGCCGGGAGATACAGCCCAGTTCAGAGCACTTTTAAACGAGGCAAGGGAAGGAATTCAGTCGTACTGCTGAACTAGGTTTGCCCTTAAAGAGGGTCAGAGATCCAGCTGTGGCCAGGGGAGCAAAACCAGCGAGGAGGCAGTAGTGAAGCAGGGGGGATTTCAAAGGAGAAGGTGCTGATTTCTACTCTCAGACCTATCTCGCAATTTTCATCAGCTTGCAGCTGATAGCACGGGAGCAGAGGCATTAAAAAAATCAAGCTCTGCTGAATGAGCTTCCCCAGGAGCACTCCTTCCCGCAGCAATCGCAGCAACAGGTGAGGAGCCTGTTGGCTGTGCCCTTGGGGGATGCTCCTCTTACACCGGCTCCCAGTGCCTGGATCAGGTGGGGACAGAGGGAGCCAGGACCCCCACGAGAGCCGGCAGAAGCCACCCCAGCATCCAAGTGAGCTCTGCTGGGAAGGCAGCCATAGAGAAGGGGCTCCACACACAGCAGGGCCCCCACAGTTCCTCAGATGCCTCTTTCCTACCAGACAGTACACAGTCCTCCCACACTGCCTCTCCGTATATCTTTGGGGCATCCGTCACCCTTCAGGGTGATTTTACTACCCCACCAAACCCAAGTAAGAACCTCCACCTCCCTCTGCTCCTCGAAGGACTCCCCCTCCCCTCAGCTACATCTCCCCAAATTTCACCCTCAGCTGCCGCCACAGATTTTCTCTAGAAAATACTGACCTCCACCCTGCCTCCCCCGGGCAGTCCCTGCATTTCTCCCCGTTACACCCCAACCCTGGAGTTCCTGCCCTGTGTCCAGGAAACCTCTCTAACCCCCGGGACAGCTGTGCACCCCCAAATACCCCATTTTCCCCACACTCCCAGGGATGCACATCCTTTGTCCTTCCTTGTACTCTCTCTCTTCTCCCCCTCCTCTGCCCTCCCGAGCTGCCCCTCTGTCCCGCGCGGATCCCCTTGAGGACACCCTTTAGGATCCCTTTGTCCCCCCGACGTGCCGCTGCGTCGCTGCCCTGGCGCTCGGTCCTGGGTGGCCGCAGCTCGGTGCACCCTCCCCAGTCTCCCTGCGCCTGGAGCATGTTGCACGGTGCCGGGTCCTCAGCACCACCAGGTCGCCGGTGCTGGATGCCGGTGGGCAGCGTTTTGCCCCCAACACCAGGTCGCCGGCGCCCGGTGGCGGTGCACAGTGCCAAGCCCCAGGTCCCGGTGCGCGGTGCCCGGTCCCCAGCACGCAGCACAAGGCGCTCGGTGCCCCGTCCTCGATGGGCGGCTCTCCGCGCGGTCCCCGGTGCCGGCTGCGCGGTGCCGGGCGCTGCTCACCTGCGGGGCGCTCGGCGCTGGCGCCGTACTCGGCCGTGTCGCGGCGGCGGGCGCAGGTGCCCTGCCCCTGCACCAGGGCTTGGAGGGGCAGCTCGGCGCCGGGATCGGGGTAGCAGCGCAAACCGGAGGCGCAGCGCGGCGTGTAGACGCCGCACGCCTCGGCCTCCAGGCGGGCGCACACCGGACAGCAGCCGCAGCCCGGTTCCCGCACCAGCTCGGGGCAGGGCGGGCGGGCGGCCGGGGGGCAGGCGGCCAGGCGCTCCGCCGTGCAGGGCGGGCAGCGGAACAGCACCTCGGGCAGCGCCGGCCCCGCCAGCGCCAGCGCCGCCGCCGTCGCCGCCAGCAGCAGCCGCGGCCAGGAGGCCCTCGCCGCGCCGCCGCGACCGTCCCCGCCGAGCGCCATGGCGGGACTGACGGGCGGCGGGGCCGGCAGGTGGACACGGCGCTCAGCCCCCCGGCGGCGCGGCGGGGCGCGGAGGGGAGCGGCACGGCGCGGAACCCAGCGGAACGGGGCCGGGCGCGGCGCGGCGCCGCCGGGTCCTAGAGCCGCCCCCTCTCCCTCCCCCCGCCCCCCTGCGGGGTCGGGGCTGCCCCAAAGGGGAGAGGGGATCGGGGCTCGGGGCTCGGCCCCAGATTCACAGAATTCCCTTGGCTGGAGAGGACGCTGCAGATCGTCAGGTCCAGCTGTTAACCCAGCACTGCCAAGGCCACCGCTGAACCAAGGTCCCTCCACATCTACCCGTCTTTCAGATACCTCCAGGGATGATGACTCCACCACCACTTCCCTGGGCAGGTTGTTCTAGAGGCTGACAACCCTTTAAGTAAAGAAATGTTTCCCAATGTCCAATCTAAACCTCTCCTGGAACAACCTGTGGCCATTTCCTCTCATCCTATCACTTGTTACTTGTGAAAAGAGACCCACACTCACCTTGCTACAACCTCCTTTGAGGTAGTAGTAGAGAGGGGTAAGGTCTACCCTGTGCACCCCCAGACTGACAAGCCCCTGTTCCCTCAGCTGCTCCTCATATGACTTGTTCTCCAGACCCTTCACCATCTTTGTTTCCCTTCCCTGGACACTCTCCAGCACCTCAATGTCCTTCAGGTGAGGAGCCCAAAACTGAACACAGGATTCCAGGTGTGACCTCAGCTGTGCTAAGTACAGGTTAACAATTTCTGCCCTAGTCCATGCTGCCCCAAAGAAAGTTGGGGGTGCTCCAAAAGGGGAAATGGGAGGTGTGGCCAACGTGGGGCAAGAGCTTGCCACAGTGGGAAGCAGGGTCTGCCCCAGGAGGAATGGGGACTTGCCCTACTGGGGGCCAAACCCAGGGGGGAGCAAGGTCTGCCCCTCAGGAGGGAGCGGGACCTGCCCCACAGGGACAGCCAGTGCTGGGGCTATGGTGGCAAGGAACTGGGTTATCTGCACAACCCCAGAGAGAGCTGAGAAGGCAACTGGGGGGACAGGCAGGGGTCCAAAGTCATCCTGCTGCCCCAGAGGTTCCAGATGAGGCACCAGCAGCCCCATTTCAGGTCAAGTCCTGCGATAGGAATGGAGAAGCAAAACCTGTGCCCAGGGGCAGTCCCATCATCCTGCCCCCCACCAAACACTGGGCCTGGGAGCTACCCTGCCTCCACGGGAGCAGGGCCCAGAGGTTAGCTGAGACCCCTTGGAGAAAGGCACAAGGTTCCATGCCCTTAGGGCTGGCTGTATCTCCAGCCTGGGTCCCCACAGGTCATTTACATCCCCCAGATCAAAGCTCTCTGCAGCAGCCCCAGCACCTTCCCTGCAGCAATGCCCCCCACAGGTGCCCAAAACTCAGGGTGCAACTAGGGGTGCAGAGGCTGAGCTCTCTGGTCTGGGTTTTCTGTATTTCAAACCCTATTACAGTCCTGATCCTGATGCCTGACTGTCACATGCTCCATAGAGGATTTTAAGTACATGGGGCACTACATAGAGGCGACTTTTTTTCACTAATAAAAAATATTATCAGAACCAAAGGAGTGCAAGCAAGCTAATAAAAGTGGAAAACTCGGTTCATATTGTTGTGGGGCTGTATGGTTAAAGTCAGGCTCTGAGGCAGCCTGAGTTCTCTCAGCTGCAGGAATGTCAGCTTTGGGGCACTTTAAGTTAACATTTACTGCTCTCTTTTTTGTTGCTTTGGTTTTGTTTTGCTTTTCAAATTAAGAAAAAGGCAAAATGCTGCTGGAGATGACTTGTGTGGCACAAAATTTGGCACAGGAGTTATTCAACACAACACTTGTAGGATTGATGAGTGCAGGGTGGGACAATGGTCTTCAGTGTTCAGCACACTCTGTGAAATTCCTGTGATACATCCTGGGACGAAGCATGCAATAGCATTCTGGTCCCTGGGTCTTCTCAAGCAATAACTCAGGTTTTCAAGACTTTGATCAAGCATGGTCCCTTTCTCTGGCTGTCTGTCAAACTGTGCATACCTCATTATGATAGAGCTGCCCATTTGCTTTACTTTTTGAAACGCATCGTTTCTTGTCTGCACCTCCCTCAAGCTGGGCAGTGATTTTAACAATCCCCATTTCACTTCTGGAAGAATCCAGTTAGTTTTGGGGTCCCTCTGGCAGCAGCAATTTTTGCTGCTCACAGCACTCATTGCTCTGAGTGTAAGGGACTCCAGAACTTCAAGCCCACGAAAAGTTACCCTGAAAATAGAAACAAATAACAAAGAAAATTTTTATCTGCTTCACATTACAAAATTCCTTTTTATATTACAGAACCTGATTTTTAGCCTGAGTGACTCAAGGAAATCTCTTCAAGCAGACAAAAAAAAAACCCCAACAATCTAGAAAAAAGCCGAACACAGACTTTGCATTCATTACTCCCACAAATTGCAAAGTGGGAAAACGGGATGCACATTCCGTCACACAAGCAGCCCCTCAAAAGCTTCCCTTTAAAACAGATTTGCCGGCAGATGTGCAATAGAAAATGGAGCAAATTATTTTCACTGCACGCTCATGACTTCTTGGGGATGGGGGGAAGGAGGCGCTCAGTACCTTTTTTATGATCTGCCATTGACTTCACTAATGACTCACATTTGGTTCCAATGAGGTACTTTCATATGACTAATGAATCTATATTTGGAGGCGTAAGAGGGTTTGGCTAATTATCTGTTGCAGTCAGTTGAATATTCCAAGTATTCAAAGCAGGTTTTCTTCCAGTGGCAAATGTGATGCCCCCACAGTGTGTCTTTTCCCAGTACTTTAAAAGCAGCCCAGCACTTTGACTCGTCCCAATCTGACATCTGAGTTTCTGCATGTGTAAGCACAAGAGATGGCCTGAACTTAATTATAAAGAGAACCAATCCTGCATTTTTTAGGTGGCCAATAGGTCATTCCCCAAGGGACGATTTAAATCCAACTTTTCAATATGCAATGGATGCTTGCAGAGGCCAGTTTTGCTGGGGGCATTTACTGGGGTGCCAATATTAACTCTTGGCAGGGGCAAATTCCTGCTGAGAACAGTTGTGTAGGCTGCTTGTGCACAAGTCATTTTTTCCTCAGGGACGTCTCAAAATCTGATGAGAAAAGGGAAGGGAAAGAGGAGGGGGAGGGAAGGGGCTCTGTAGGCTTAGCTGCCTGAAATTCAGGAGGACATTAAACATAATGATCCTGGAGGGAAAGAAACCGTATGCAGCTCAGATGTGGGAACAGCCAGGATTTCCTGTTCATATGCCTCTTTAGTAGGTGCTTGGGATGTTCTCCTTCTTTTATCACTGTCTTTTTCTTTGTCTGCCACCGAAGCAGTAATGGCAGTAAAGTGCAGATACAATGGATCAGATGTTCCCCCTGCTCCGGCTGCTGTAGCCCTCAGCTGGGAGACCTCTCCTTGCTGCTCTCCAAATCCAGCAGAACAATAAAGAAGATTTTACAGCTGTTGTGAGGATGGGGGGAGGTGGGGAGGCAGAGGGAAAACAGCTTGAGTGCCCATGGCCAGCTATAATTTCTCCAGTGGTTCGTTGCTGACAGTTTTAGGATTAACAAGTGAGGTCTGTTCCCAGGCATTTACCCCTCTGGATAAGCTGGCCTGTTTGTTCTCAAGGGTTTATTTTACCCTACAAAATATGGCATTGCCAAACAGATGTAGGCTTGTTCCTAGAAAGGCAAGTTATAGCTGAAGCTGCATCTCACAGAGGCTTTAGACCTCTGAATTGTTTGGAAATGCTACAGTATTCCTCCGACCCTTTTCAGGGCAGTTTTTTCCCACAGACGTGCTGGTCGATTCTTTTATGGCTCTGTCCTTTGTCAAGGATGAATTAGGAAAAATAAACTTGCAAACAAAAAGTGGAGGCCCAGCACAGAGATCCTCTTGCTACCAATGAGTAAGAAGTATTTTACAGCTTGGGGGGTGGGGGGAAAAAACAATGTGTCCTCCTGCTCTTTTCTTTTCCTCATTTTTAGCTCAGTTGGTAATGGGAGCTAGGGTTGGGGGTGGGGGGAAGAAAGAAGGAAAAAAAAAAAAAAAAAAAAAAAAGAGGAAAGAAGAATAAAACAGTCTTATTATTTTAAAGGCCTTCTTTTCAATATGAAGTGCTTTACAGTGGAAAAAGCTGCCCATGTCCCAGAGCTGGCATGTTGAGGGGCAGGTGAGGAGGAAGGGAAGGCAGCAAGGAGAAAGGCTGCAAGGTTTTGTGCTGAGCCTGATGCGAGTATTCAGTGGCCAGCATCTTGCTTTCTCCCTGGAGATCTGCCAAGCTTCAGCCAAGAGCAAAGGTTTGCCAGGGGGCTGGGACCTGGGAATTGACACTGACTTACAGCAAAGCATATCAGGGGGTGACAGCAAGGGATCTGCCCCACCTTACCCCTGTCCCTCACTGGAGGATGGCAGGGGAACATGCCCAACCAAGGTCATGGTGAAGCACTTGTGGGGGCAGAAGATCTTGACTGCCTGCCATAGAAGCAGGAAGGGTAAAACATAGCCTGCCTCCAGAAACTACAGTTCAGCAGCTTCACTCACCAAAATTGGGTGGTGGGAGTGATCTGAGCAGGGTGCTGCAGGGATGAGCACTGCAAGACCCACCTGATCCCACCTGCACACAGTGCTGGCTGCTCCCCAAGGCAATCAGGCTGAAAATGGCAAGCTTTCAAGGAAATAAAAAGAACAGCCCGGAACTAAGTTGCCAGCATCACCTCTTCTTCCTCATGAGGGTTAGGTGCCCAGTGGTTTGAGACAAACCTTACCTGTGCTGCCAGGATATTCAGGAGGGAGCAAAGTTTCACGTGGTGCCAGACCAGATTTTTGCCCCCCCCACTAGGCTCAGTCAGCAGAAGTGATTGACCAAGGAAGCTGGAATGGTTCTCATCTGAAATGAAGCTCATGTTTGCTTACTTGGAGGAATGAGCAGCTCTGAGCACTCCTGCAAGAGGCAAGGACAAAGCTGCACCAGCTCTGGGGTGTTGCCCCTCTCCCCAGCACACCCTCTGCCTGTCCCTGCCCTCCTTGTGACTCACTTTTGTTTGCCCTGCGGTTACACCTCAGCCTTTTGTCCTCCCCCCTCTCCCACCAAAACTCATCCAGCATGTTTCATTCTTCCCTCAGCGCTTGTTCTCTGGAGCTTGGTCAGCTCTGGTGAGCACAGGTACCCCGCAAGCTCCTCTAGCCCTGATCTCCAAGCCCTTAGCTCTGTTGCTCCACAGGTCACACTGTGAGGTAGGTCTGAACCTGCCTGGTGCCCCAGGCTCCTTGCCCGATCCTCAAATTGTTTTCCACAGGTGCATCAGCCCAGACAGAGTTCAGATGTCAGCAGAAGGGTCAATTATAGGCCACTTTCTTTATATTTACCCTATCTGAGATGTTTTTAGAGCAACCCTAAATGCATTATCAGCCTGATCCAGTAATTATGTATGCTTTGGAGTGGTCCAGGCTAGTTTGTTTAGGTTTCCCCAGCACTGATTAGAGATTAGCAGAGCTAAAACCACACATTAGCTGGAAGGCATAAAGCAGTGGTGGTTTTCAGGCTCAGGGGGCAGATGCTTTGTATCTACTCATCTCCCAGCCACTGCCACTCTTCAGCAAAGGTGCAGGGGAATGAAACAGGGTGCTGCCATATATAGCAGCTGCCATATATAGCAGAGGCTTGTGGATTTCGACACCCCAGTAGCCAAGCTAAATCAACCATGATTTTGCTTCAGTGGTAGGAGTGTTCCCACAAACTCAAGCCTGTACATAAGAGCCACCATGTTGGTTGCATCAATCAAGGCTCCTGACATGCTCCTTGGTTTCCGTGGCTATTTAGACCCCCAGATAAAAGTTATACTCACAATCTCCTTTGTTTCAGCAAGCCCAAAATGCTAGAGGGTTAGGCTCCTTAGAGTGGGCTGGAACAGCCTTCCAGCTTCATGAGACAGAGGGAATAGGAAATGGTCAGGAGCCTGCTGAAAAATATGAGAACCCAAAGATCTCTTTGATGTTTACATTGATAGGCTTTCCTGGGCTTACCTTTTGTCTGGTACCCCTTGAGCAGGGCAGTTGGATGAAAGCATTTCAAAGCACACGTAGATACTTAAGAATTTTATTAGCAGCATCAGCCAACATTTCCACTTGCTTTGTATTTGCTGTTGGAAAAGTAATAACAGTGTTGGAGAACCTACTCAGGAGAGAAAACAGCTCTTTCCTGGGAACCATGCTGAGACACTGCTTTGAGTAACAACATTGCATGCAGGAATAGAGTGGAGAGAGGCTGCAGCCCCAGGAGGAGCAGGGATTGCTTACTCGAGTCCACAGAAAGTGCTTAGATGGAACAGGATGAAGGGAAGTGTGGAGTGACTACATATCAAAAAGACTCCAGCTGCTGGTCTCTAGCTGCCTGTGTCAAAGCCTCCTCAGGGAAGTAACTTTATTTGTCTCTTGGGACAAATAAATAAGTACTGGAAGAAATACAGGGAACAGTCTTGTGCTGGCAGGAGACAAGATAGACCATTCAAATTTTAATGCAGAGCACAGAGCTTTCCTGAGGCAAAAGAAGTATTTGAAGCTTCACTGATGTTTACCTCTAACCCAAAGGTGATCCCAGGCCCCTGTGCTCTCCTGGCTGTAGAGGAACAGGAGATACTCCAAGCCTAGGGAGTGTATGTGGCTGTGCTGCCTTTGATCCCCCACCAACTCCTAAAACAAGAATTTCTCCAGTACTGTTTCACTGGTCTTTTGTCTGCACCTTGCTTGGGTCTGAGTAATTCCTGGAGATGTGGCCAACACAGAAAGACAAAGCCAAGAGCTGAAGGTACAAAGCATCTTCCAGGAATAGGTCCTCACCCCACAGATTCCCTGCCCTCAGACAAGCCCTGTCCCACCTCTATCCCTGCTCAGTGGTAAAGACAAAGACCTGTCTTTCTGCCTCCAGGTACAGCCCCTGTGCCCTCCTCAGCAGGAGTGCTGGAGAAAGACTGAGGGACCAACCCTGTGCAGAAGTGTCCTGTTCTGCTAGCAGCTACAGGTGAATGAACATCTCTGGTATCATGGCTGTTCTACAGGTAACGTAACCAAAATGCCAGCTGAAAAGACAGGGCTACAACTCAGAATATTTAGCCATTTGCTTTAAAGCATGCTACCTGTCAAGGCAGGTGTGGGAGGAGATGATCTGGATGATCTCATTCCCAGGTAATGCCATGAGCCCTTCTGCACTGTTGCAGCCCTGCTGAGACAGCAGGCAGCCTGGAGGGTGGGTTTCCCCTTGCAGGACACTCCCACAGCAGTCTTTACATTTCTTCAGCATGTCTATATGTACCAGTCTGTGAACACGAGCAGTGTCATGCAGCCCACAAGCAAGACCTCTTCTGGGACCTTCTGCCCAAGCATCACTGCTTGTTTCTGACTTGCCACTCTGGACCCTCACTGATTCCAGTTATGCAGAAGGAGCTGGAACAACAAGCTCTCCCCTTCCTTACTGACATGGACACCTTGACAAAAAAAAATGCCTGACAAAAGTAACAAGGATTGACCACCACTGCCCAAGAATGTATATTCCCTCCATCCCAAGAGAAGGTCACCTACTGACCCCACAAACCAGTACTTCTTGGAGCTCCCCATCACAACCAAACAGATGCCATGCAAAGCAAAGGGCTGGGCCAGGGAACTTCATAGAATCATAGAATTGGCTGGGTTGGAAGTGACCTCTGAGATCATCCCTTCAGAGCTGCAAAAGCTTGTTGATGGCCTTGTCCTGTCTAATTTTGAACATCTCAAGGTACGGAGAAGCCACAGCCTCTCTGGGCTGAACCACTCTCCCTGTGAACTTTTTTACTTTTTTCTGGTCAGAACTTTCAACAACTTGTGCCTGTAGCTTCTTGTCATTTTGGGGCAGCACAGGGAGAAAACACCTGCTCTATCCCCTCTGAGTCCTCCCTTTGGAGAGTAAAATACAGCAATTAGCTCTTGCCCTCCCTTCTCCACGTTGAATAAACCCCAGCCCACAGCTTCTCCTCAGCACTTGCTCTCACATGCTAGTTATTAACCAGACCTTTTATTAAAGATTCTAGTGTCTCACTCAGCAGGAGAGAATGATTTTAGTTTTATAGTTCTGTGTCTGTTTCCAAGAATCTTTTACTGGCCTGATGTACCAAGTTCTTAAACTTTAAAATGAAGTAATTGCTGCTGCAGAATACAGCTTGCTAACTAACCTTTAGCAAAAACACTGCAGCTCAGGTCTCAAAGCATGAGAACCAATGCAGCCCAATGAAAGGGCAGAGGGCTTCTAGGAAGATAACAGGAGGGATCCAGATCACGGGTTTGCCTGGACATCAGAGCCACATGAGCCAAACTCTATCACATTGCTTTGAAAACACGCAGACATTAAAGCCAAAGATGCTCCCACTCAAATAAACTAAATTTGGATTTTAAACACAGCCCCACTCTGCAGAGCAACTCTATAAAAATGTCATTGTGGGACTTCCTGTTTATTGTCTCTTGCAGACTCCAGATGAAACCCATCCCACCACTGAGGGCTGTTTTCTGACAAGCCTTCTGCAACAGCAGGTTCTCCTCCCTCACCCACCAGCTCTAAAACAAAGGGTCAAAATCTACCTCCCCAGAGCCCAGACCCACTCTTGCTTTTGGGATATTCAGCCAGCTGGAGCCTGATAATCCACTTTCTTGCTTTGGACGGATCCAACCTTCTCCTCCAGCATCTGACTCTCCCACGGGTGACTCTGTCCCAGCAGGCACTGGTATGGGGAGCAGTCAGGAACCTTACCTTTACCTACCAGAACAGCTGTGAGAAGGAGCAGAGCATTTTTACTGTGATTTTTCTAAAGAGACAAGGAGAACCAGGAGCCTGTGCACTACAGGCATTCAAAAGCAAACGAGTACATGGCTTTCTGCAGCACTTTTGGCTCTCCCAGCCTGCAGCAAGTACAGCCCAAATCTGACCTCTTAAAGGAAGCAAATGCACAACAACTAGTGCTGGTTTTCCACAGTGTCTTTTGAGTTTTAAACCACACTTTAAATCACTTTGATGATGCGCACACACTAATTTGTCCGGAGAAGACAGAGAGCACCTCCAGGAAAAAAAAAAAAAAAAAAAAAAAAAAAAAAAAAAAAAAAAAAAAAAAAAAAAAAAAAAAAAAACCACCAAAAAAAAAAAAAAAAAACCAACAAAAAAGAAAACAAACAAAAAAAAAAAAAAAAAAAAACAACCAAAAAAACCCAGAAATATCTGTTTCACTTCAAACTTGATTTTTTAAATTTTTAATTTACTGGTTCAATCTTAGATTCAGTCAGGTCTAAGGGTGAATGGTGCACATATTCAGAAAGAAGGAAACTTGATGAGGAAAATTCTTGTGTCCTGCAGCATGTAGGATTGTACACCTGCCAGCTGGAACAGTGACAAGCAGCAATGTGAATGTGCTACAGCTGTAAAGGAGTAGCAGGCACAACCTGGGCAATATTTGCACACACCATGGGCAGAACTGCTCCTTGCTTCTCACAGGCAGGCTGGGAAACAGCAGCTCTTCCAGGGAATCAGCTTTCAAGACCAGAGCAGTTGTGCTCCAAAGTAGACCAAGAAAAAGAATTAGATGTCTCCCAAAACAGCAGTACACAAACACAGGCTAAAACAAAAAACAAACCAAACCAAAAACTTCTTGTACCTGGCCATGTAAGTAAGGCTAGAAAACAGTCCAAAAGTTTGAATATAGGGTACCAGTGAGGACACCTATGTAGCAAAGAATAAAATGTGGTGGTAGTGGCCAGAGGAAAAGGCAAGATGCAGCCAGGTGACAAGGGAAAAAAAGGGGCGGGATAAGGTGATCTTGTCTGCTGAGAGTTCAGAGCAATCCCAAAGGATCTTTCCTGGGTGATTTGCTGGACTTGCAGCTCCGGCCCAATGGGAGCAGTGCCGGAGGGACCGGCTGCCGGGCCACTCACTTGCCCAATGCCGGATGCCGGAGCCCGGCGTGGCCACAGCGGCATCCAGAGCCCTGGTGGCAGTCAGCTCCGGCTCAGGCCAGGGCTGCATTTCTCCAGGCCTGCATGCACTGGGAACTTCAAGGAGAGGGAAAGCTAGAAACTGCAATAGATACAGAAAGTAATGGAGGGCGAGCTAAAAAAAAAAAAAAAAAAAAAAGTTGAAACATCATTCTCTCACCACTTGGAGCTCTCTGAATTACCTAATGGCTTGATGAAACAATATTTTCCTAGCTCAAGTTCTCAAGATTTGAGTGTCTGTCTTCCTAAAGGGAACTAACGCTGCTTTCTAGTGCTGCTTGAACATACTTAGAAGGGGAAAAAGTGGATGTTGCAGAACAATAGAGGTTTGGAAGGGACCTCTGGACATCATCTAGGCCAGGGCCCCTGATAAAGCAGGTTCACCTACAGTAGGTTGCACAGGATCACATCCAGGTGGATTTTTAACATGTCCAGAGGAGGAGACTCCACAACTGCTCTGGGCAGCTTGTTCCCGTGCTGTGTCACCCTCAATGTAAAGATGTTTTTCCTCATGTTCAGATGGAACTTCCTGTATTCCAGTTTGTGCCCATTCCCTCATGTCTTGTCACCCCTGAAAAGAGCCTGGCCCCATCCTCTTGACATCCAAGCTGTACATATTAATAAGCATAGATAAAATCCTCTTTTCAGTCTTCTTAGGCTAAACAGAGCCATGTCTCTCAGCCTTGTCTCATAAAAGAGATGCTTCAGAGCCCTTACCATCTTCATTGCCCTCAGCTGGACTCTTTCCAGTAGTTTCTCATCTTTCTTAAAGTCAGCATCCCAGAATTAGACACAGCACCCCAGATGTGGCCTCACTAGGGCAGAGTGGGGTCAGGAGGGTACTGACATCCTTCTCTCTGAGCAGGACTGCCCTGCCCCATGAAGAGAAGATGGGAACAGAGTGGGTGCTATGAAAAGACATCCAACTTTCAAACTCCTCCAGCCATCTAGCCAGTGCAGAAACAGCCCCCAGGCCAATGGCTTTTCTGGGACTAGCCCAACCCAGCAGAGCTTAAACACAAAAAATCTCCTAGGAAATAGCTTCTGTATGGGACATGTCAGGGCAGGGAGCTGCATAGGAGCCAGCCAGGGTTCCTGTATACATGCACACCACCAGCAGCCTGCACATGAGCTCCCACAAGGTTTAAATCATGGTCTGTGAGAAAATATCAGCTTTTCTAAACAAACCATTCACACACAAAAAAATCAACAGGATTGGTAAGCACCTGGAGAGGTTTGATAGGAAGCGCAGTGTGATACACACGGCACCATGATATCTGCTTTTTCACCTGCATCGTCCCAGACAGGTAGAGTCTTTCTTGGGACACATTATAGATTCTCCCTTGTTTGGAATTCACTGGAAAAGCCACCTTGTGTGGCAGGGATGGAATTCAACCATGCAGCTTCCTATACCAAACACTGCTGCTTGCAAAATCATCACAGTTCCCCTCTACACCAGCTTTTCTTCTGAAAAAGCAAGGAGGTGTTCCCACTCCATCATAACAGTAGCCTCCTACATGAGGACAAAGGGTGTCACCACGTGCACATTGACATTTTGCCAATAAAGAGTCATTACTCAAAGAAGGGCAAGAGCTCAGTGAACAGCATGACAGGCTTGGTAAACCAGTTCACCACACTGGTTGGAACTGGGAAGATCTGTGACAGATCAACCGGCCAAATCCTTCACTAGTGTCCTTTCAAATTACCCAAGTCGGTCAGGACAGTGCAGCACAACCAAGAACCTGATGGGATGGGGTGTTCTGAGGCAGCTGGACTTCTCTTGTGTTCAGACTGTCTTGGGTAGAGGGTGTTATACTCCATGGCTCACCCCAGACACCTGGCAGAATGACAGTGGCCTCCGCTCTCCCCTAGAGAACCCAACAGTCAGGATGAAGGTGGTTGTGTGCATGATCCTGAGGGGAACCAGTATGCAGCTGGGCTGGATGCTGAGATGCTCCATCTGGGGGTGAGGCAGTCTGGCTGTAGCCTCATTGCAGACAAACATTCTCCATCACTGCTTCTGCCCATGCTATATTCTGTACCTGACTCATGGGATCACAGGAGACATGACTGCTCTATCTGAGCTTGTCCCCAAAATGGGGATTGTTTGATAGCCATTTTTCTCACACACAGATACATGCCCCATGTGAGGTTGGAGCCCTGCAGCCAAGATGTAGTTTACCTGATCTGGGTGATCAGACACTGCTCTGGTCCTGGACAAATACCCAGACCATGAATGTCAGCAGGTCAGAGATCTGGGTATCTACTTTCCAACCCACTCTTGAACTGGCAGCATGAATGCCAAGGCTAGTTTGTGGCTGTAACAGTCTAGCATGAAGCCAGAAGGTCTAGCAGGGCTGTACCTCACACTAGGTCAAAGTTACCATCCCCTAGGATGACAACAAACTGTCCCCAGAAAAGAACAGCTCTGCTGGTGTAACTGCACTGAGGACTTCAGAGAAGCCAGCTAAAGCCACTCACAAATCACATCACCCCACACCCCTGACCTGCATAGCTCTGCAGATAAAAGTCTGTACCATTCCTCTGGCCAAAATCATTAGACATAACAAATGTATTTTTAAAACAAGGGGGAGGAACATTTTTCAGGCCTAGGGGTTAGAGGATGTTGGCTTGAACTGCAGGAGAAAGTTCAAGGTCAAATCTTCCTGCATGCAAACCAGTTCCTCCAGCAATACTTTGCATCAGTGCCAAGCATCACCTTCTTTTCTAACATCTTCTACGCAAGTACCTCTCCTCCTTTGGGCACACACATTTTTCTGAAAAAAAAAAACCCCAGGCTGTAAATCAGCTCTACTTTTAGCTGGTAAAATCGTCAAAGCAAGGAGAGTCTCCAAATAATACCTGAAAACCTTGCAACAGAAGGCCATGTGATGCTGTCTTTCTTATATCAATATGTGGGTGCTGCATCCTGTGTTTCTCACTCAGGATCCCAGCAGAATGTTTAGGCTTTATAATTACCATTATCACCTCCCTTCCAAGACTAAGACAGACAAGAAGATCATACATCAGCAAAATGGATAACAATTAGAGTATCCCGGACTCTTTGCTGTGGTTTTCTTTCCACTGGGAACCCAACCTGAAAGAGTCTGGACCACTCTCCAAGTACCTCTAACCAAAACTCTTTTCCCAACAGAGATTGTCCAAAGACAACCAAAGGGTTATTTTGTGATTGAGGTCCAGTCAAAATCATGAGCTAAAACCAAACTGAAGTCCTCTCTTGGGCCTCACTGCCAACATATGTAATTATACAAATTGGTTTTCTTGTTTTTTTAAAGTATTTAAATCTTCTACTCATTGGAAGAGACACAAGTGATTGACTGTAGGGAAGGAAGTGATGAAGCCTACACTATTCATAATGTTTTGTTGATCTTACTCATGATGCCCAGCCTGAGCCACAGCAGATACTGCACAAATTAGAACTGTAAGAAAATGTTATCTTATCAAATTATCTGTTAAGTTCTGCATTTTGGTGAGCAGCATTTCCAACAGTGAAACCTCCTCTTGCAGGTATGCTTATTCCCCTGAAGAAATGTCCTTGTGTACAGCAGATTTATCACTGTCCCCTGGGCATGATGTTCCTTCATTTTTATTATAGTAAACTATTTTCAGCAGAACTATTGCATCAGGAAATCAGCTATGCTACCATGTGAAGAAATGTACCTTGTATGTCTCAGAAGCAATAGGCATGGTCATTTTCTTCTCTACCCATTTTCAGTTCCTTGCCACCCCTAAAAAAGAGATTGAGGAAGGTGCATAATGGTGTAAATTTTGTTCTTAGGTCTTTACCTGCTCTTTAATTCAGCTCAACCCTCAACAGAATATTTTTCACATGCCTGTCCAAAAACAGTCGACCATTCAAGAGGTACCTGTGGCTGCAAGGCACTCTCATTAACAACCTTCTTTAGAATGCTCCTCGCCACATAGGTGCCCCACACACTTCCCAGAGGTTCTGGGGAGGCAGTCACCCTGGGGCAGCACTCACAGCCCCTTGGCCAGGCTGAGCAGGACCCTGCAGCTGGAAGGGGGAGCTCAGGATGTCTCTTGGGAACACGCTGTCAGTGTGGCAGTGTGCCAGAGACAACACTTGTGCTGACCTGCACCTGTGATCAAGAAAATGTCATAACAGAGACCATGACAAACATCTGGGCGCCTGCTGTGGCCAGGTGAAATTATTGTAATGATATGTTTATTGGCCTCTCCCTGAAACTGGTCCAGGGGAATCCATGTCAGGGATGGGGCAGTGCAGGAGGAGCAATGGTTGCACTCCCCAGTGTGCTCTCCATCTGGACAACCCTGGTCCTGGCGACTGAACATCAGCTGGACTTGCAGTGGGTCATCTTCAGGTCTCCTGGCTTGGCATTGTAATCCTGTCTCTGACAAATTTCATCCCAACTCTCTTTGCCTGGAGGAGATCTGGTGGCCTGAGCCATCCTGTATTCCAGGCTGTCCACAATGACCCAACCAGGACCAGCTGGCCCACAGGGAACAGATCCTTCCCTTGATTGCTCACCTTGTCCTATAGACACAGATCTCCTTCTGCTGGTGCCTGGTGATTAGAGAACTACTCCCAGTGCCAGGCTCTCCTCCGCTGCCTGGCTGTATGCTGGGACACACTGGCTTCATGTCCAAATTTTTCAAATATTTTGCTTTGTGGTTTTTCACGTAGCGCTCAAGATATTTTGCAAAAGGCACCTTATAAAGTGACTCAATAAATACACATAAACCACCAGATTTAATCCTTCCTTTCACATTCTTCTTTTAATTATTAAAATGTCCTCAACCTACTGACTCCCTCCCCACCCTGTGTTTAGGCTAGTCCAGCCCAACTTCAAATACTTTTGGCTTCTACAGGAAGGCTGGAAAATTATGATTTTATTTCAAGGAAGCTTGTTTTGGACTAAAATCAGGGCTTGTAAATGGTCATAGCAAAGAATGGCTGTAAGGACTATCACATCAGGTGCACAAAATAATGACAGCGTGGCAGTGTTTTCATGCCAAGGGGCCCAGTGCTGTATGACAAGACCTTCACTCACCAGCCCTTCCTCACAGGGTCATCCTGATTGAGAAAAAGTACCTACAAGCACAAAACAAATTCTCAGGGATAGAGAGGTTAAAGGGCACCAAGAAAAGGGATGAGCAGTATAGGAACTTCAGGGACAGACAGTACTTGCCCACACCAGTTGTGGCACTGTCCCTCTTGTATGGGTCAAAAAGATGCCTGATGGCAAGTGAATGATTCCTAAAAGGTGGGTACAGCTCTCAAAACAGTTCATAAGGCCTTTAGTTTGGATGCACCTTTAGAGGAAGATCCATCAGATCTGCTTTGTTTTCTTTATTGTCATGGTGTTTGTTTACATCTGTTACGGGTTTATCCTCTCTGTTCCGGATCTGACACCCAATATTAGCCTTTTCTGGTACTTCTTTGCAGAGATGTTTGAACACTTCAGTCTTTTCTTCATTTGTGTGTTTCAAATCAATGTGTTCTTCTACACCATTCCCCTGGCTATAAAGCTAAAATCGCCATCATTTCTATCCTCAAGTCCTGTCCCACCGTGGGAGACATGGCACTGTGTATGGCTTTCCTTCCAGTCTGGAGCCACCTTTACAGATTCCTTCAGAACATCTTCATCCTGTCGTGTGTGCTCAATGTCTGCTCCCTCCTCTTCCCCGTCCTCTGGCATCTGTGGATTTATGCAGGAAATGCCAACTCCAATTTTTATTATGCCATCATGCTGGCTTTCAACATAGGGCAGATCCTGCTTATCTCGGATTATTTCTATGCTCAGGCACCCAACAACTGTCTGCTCACCAGCTCACTTCTCCTCTCAGCTCAGCTCTGCTCAGCACTGATGGATCATCTCCAAGCCTTCTGTGTATTAAAGAAGTAACAGGATAAGCCAACAATCTGAAGAAGCAAAAGTCAAATTGTAATGATAGTTTAGCCTGTGCTAGCCCATGCTCTGCATCCCATTGTTTTCCTTCAGCAGCTGAGAGAGATGGAGAGAAACAGCAAAGTACTAGAAGGGTACTTTGTACATCACAAGGTAGTAACTGAGCATTCAGGATTTCTCCTGTCACTGGGTGACAGAGTCTCATCAGAAAATAAGAATTAAGCATGGTTACCTGCATCACAGTCACAGGGCACAGTGGGAGATTCATGCCATCCATAGGGATAAGGGAGCACCCTCACCTGACAGGACTCTGGGTGACAAGCCACAGAGGATAATATCCATGCTCTTTAAAAAGCACAAGAGTCAGCACAAAGTTCCTAAATAGCATCTCGTCAGCTAACAGGTCAGAGCAGCTGAGAGAGCATGCTAGCCCAGATTTTATTCTCAGAGCCCTAACCCCATGGTTTAACTTTTTTAAGATTGCTTTAAAGATCACAATGTTCTTGACAAGGGACCTTTGGAACCTCTTGGGTAAATGTGGGCATTCCTTGTATTCATCACAAGCCTTTGGCTGCATCAATACCTTAGCTATTTCATCACAGGCTCTCATGCCTGCTAATATGTCTTTTGGACTCATTTCAGCCCCAAAGTCTCTCAGTTCCACAGTTTTGCTGAATGGCTTTTTCCTTTTTCAGAAGGAGCTGAGCACTGTGGTCTAGAGGTTAAAGCCCTGGAGGCCTGTGCATGGGGCAGTTGGCCTCCATCCTTGGCTCACTGCAGCCTGAGCATCCCTTTTACCTTTTCTGTCCCTCTGAGCCCAATGGAGAGAACCTGTCAGGACCAGGGTGTCCTGGCCTGTGGTGTTTGTGGGAGGGGAAATTACCTGTGCACATGTACACTTATGTCTGAGGTTCTTACTTCTTCACTGGTAACCCGGAGCAAGATGTCAGCAGTGAAGCCAGGCACACCACCTGCCAGCAATGTCTGACACTTGGGAAGCTTTACTGGAAGACCTGAAAGGCAGAGAGGTCAGGATGGTTTGTGCAATAAATGAAGGGATAAACCCCGCTTTTGATACAACTGTCATTATTTTAAGGTGGACTCAAGGCCAAATGGAGCTTTATCTCCAAGGTCTGAAAGGCGAAAAACATAAGAGTCCTTTTCATGGGATTTTTCTGGATCTTTCTTTGCAGAAATAGTTTGTTCCAGGGGTCAGGGAGAGGCTGCAAGCAGAGCCACAGACAGCAAACCCAAACTTACGTGCTCAATGGAAAACAAGACCTGAGAAATAAGCACAGCAATGTCTTTCAATGCCTACTGTGGGAGGAAGATGCCCAGAGCAGATAAGGACCAGAGTCCTGTCCCTTCTCCATGCACTCCTGGTGGCTTCCCTGCCCATCTCCTGTGACAACTCTCCTTGCCCTCTTTCCCCTAGAGGTGTGGAAAAACTGGAGCTCATATGCAAGCTGGGGTTTCTCACATCTCTGCAAGTGAATCCCAACAGGATCAAAACCCTCAAAAACAGTTAACAGTTTCACTTGGCCTTTTTTGCTTATGGCACTGTACTAGCAAGGTTGTGGCACTGTCACCACGCTGCCTGAGAGGGACTTTCCAGGCTGGGGGCTTTGCTGCCCCCTAAGCATGGAAGTTTTGTTCTTCTCTAAGGCTTTTAAGAGTGGTTTAATCGACAATCAGCCAAGTTAGTCAGGAAAAAATGTTGTCAGGTTAAATGTTGTTTCTTTTCTCTGCTAAAAAAATGTATTTTTCCTTCACCTCTTTTAAACAAGTTTCTCCGATTAAGGATGAAGAAAAAAGGCCCACAATTTGTTTTAAAAGAAAATAGCCTCAGCATTGGAGTTATTTGATCTGTTTCCCATGAAAAAAAATCTAGGGAAAAAATTTCCGGGGAGACACATGCTCTGTTGAAATGCTCAGTTTCACAAAAAAGACTGCTTTTCATCATAGATAAACAATTCCTTTAAGAAAATTAGAAGTATGTCTGATGAGATAGTTCATGTTGGTTTGTTTCAATAGGAGCTACAGGACCTGATACTCTTGTATTTCTACCCTGTCAAGCTCTTTCTGAAACTGTCAGGAAAAGAACGTGCATCCTATAACCAGATAACTAAGACTGACATCTCTGCTCTTTTCATCATAGACAGGGATTTGTTGTTGTTCTTGAAGGCCTTAATTTGCAGTATGCAACAGCTTAACAACTTCCCCACGCCTTCTGCTCATTAATTGCATCAGTGAAAAGAATGCATTTGATTTATATCCATCTACATCAAAAAACCATCATGAGTGACACTTTTTTTTAATAGGAATACTGTATTCAGCAATAAGAGAAATGTCACAGTGCTTTGAGGATGACAATAAATTGATAGAACTTGGAGTTTTTAAAGCCAGAATAAGGTAAATTAATTCAGATTGTTCTTCCTGGTGCCAAGTCTGAAGTTGATGCCTTGCCAAATCTACTTTAGAAGTGCAAATTGCTGAAGAAAACCAACAAAAACCATGAACCTGTCACTTTCCTATTGCTCTAGTTGGGATTTCAAACTACCTTCTCCAAAACAGCTGGCTACATGGAACACACATCCTACCCAGACAGAAATTCCTGAAGAAAACCCCCCACCCAAACACCTTTTTTTTCCCTCAGCTCCTTTCAAGGGAGAGAGAACAGGTCTCTCCTCAGGGTAAGCTACAGATGATGACATCAAGGACCCTACCTATGCATAGGAGTAAAGAAGAAGGAACTTGAAAGGATATTGACACTTCACAGACTAAATGAAACCTTTCACAAGGCCAGAGATGCAGACAACGTGACTCAGTGTTATTCGAAACATACAGCACCCTTCCTGCACCCACATTTAAGGAAAGGACCAAAGGTGGCATTAGGCAGACCATATCTGGTTCAAATTTGTTATCTGGCCATGCTTTTACCTATCAGCAAGGCTACAGGATACGCAGGTCTGCTTGCCTATCTTTCCTTAAGTTTTGTTGTGCAGGTCTGGCCACTGCAAATAACTCCACACTGCGGGCTCTGGAAACTTCATCCATTTGTGTCCAGAGGAAAGGCCAGACAGCTGAGCCACTGCAAGCTTCAGTCCAGCCAGAAGTGGAGAAAGAGGAGCCTGTCTTTTACCAGTGCCCCCTGCAGACATGATAGGTGTGCTGAGTTTTGGAACTGGGGCTGGGGTATATGGGAAATAAAATGACTGAGAATAAAAGATGGAGGGAGAGGACAGGTTCAGATTTATAACTTCAAATCTGAAAGTGTGACATGAACCATTCAGCCCATGAATGACACAATCCCAGGGTGATGTGGTTGAGACAATAATTATGCACATGGAGAAGAGAACTAATATGACAGGTGCTCTTCAGTCTGGAAGACAGAAGCATAGCACAATCTATGGTATAGCAGTAAAACTGCCAAATTAAGCTTAGAAATAAGCGTGGTAGAAGGATTTGCCCATCGGCACAACTCACGGACAGCTGTTATGGCTTCAACAGGTAGATACTTCTTGCAGTCCTGAAAACTTCTATCACTGTTCAGAAGCTTAAGTGATAAGTGTCCCCTTCATCTTACCTGAGCCACTGCTCAGCTACCTGCTGGGGACCACTTAAGATGTCCAAGAAAACGAGTTCATCAAAATGAGCTGCTGACCTACATTTTGGAGAAGGACTCTGCTTCAGCACCAGGCTCCTGAACAATGCAGCCTGCTGGCCAGATATTTCTCTCCCTCTGCCCAAGCCATTAGCTCAGAAACTATCCAGAAGAGACCAAAACGATCACTCAGTCTGAACTCTTGTACAAAATAGACCACAGAGCCCGCCCCAGTAATTCCTGCATGAATACACTGCGGTCCTCTGGAGCCACTGGGAATACAAGGCTGGAAACAATAGCTTTGAAAGAGCAAATCAAACTTACAATACAAGAAAAAAAAACAACAACAAAAAAAGGCGGGGTGGGGGGGGAAGCAATAAAATTCATGATGAGTCAAGGAGGTAATTACGTGTGATAGCAGGGTTTCTTCGGATGGGGACCAGCAAGAAACACTGCCTGCATCCAGCCCTCAGGATGAGCATGACAGAGCAGTTTGTGCTGCAGAGAATTAAGTCTTCAGATGGGAGAAAGGTGAGGGGAAAGGCAGCAATCTGAGATGGGGCTGAGCCTAACTCAAGCATGCAGAAGTCATTAAGCTAATGTTTCTTGGCTAATTGCACACACGGAGATATATTCTGCAAGGAAAACTGCCTCAGAAACAGCCTCATGGAACAGGCATTAAACAAATGCATTAAGCAGGGGAACAGTAATCCTTTTTTGATGCCAGCAGGGTGTGAGGCATTTTTCATCCACAGGACCGCAGCCATTCAGTCACGCTCAGCCCACAGAAGCAAGAAACTGCAAGAAGCTACAGGCCCCCCATCATTGCTTCGTGTACAAAGACTTAGAGCAAATAGGAAGAGATCTGGCTGATGATACATGAGTGCTGTTAAACATACCTCCCCAGGCTTAGATTTAGTAATAAAACTGTGAAATGGGAGTGGAGGAAGGAGGCTAAGACTTCTGAGTACGGTTTGCAGCATTGTCTGTTTGCTCAGTGATTCAACCCACGTTACTGGATCATCTAGAAACAGTCCCTGAGTCATCCGCACCATTGGTTCCTTTCCCCTCTAGAAACCCCCCCAAATCCAGGAGGGTGAACACAGAGGAACAGCATTTTTCTTCATGAAACTGTTCGTCTTACACATGCCAGATATCTGTAAGCCTCAGGCTCCTCCAAGCAGAAATGGTGGATGCAAAACCCAATACCCTCAGACACAGGTAAAGTGCTTGAAAGTAGGACTTACTATTTTTAAAAGCCAAAGCCAGAAGTGATCTCAGAAGGACAAGCTGCTTTTACCCTTCCAAATAGTGTCAGCTCTACCCAAGTACTCCTGATGGTCATTAGCCTAATCTCCACCTTGAAACTTTCAGAGATGACATTACTACCACATCACTTCATCACTACATGGCCGTCTTTATTGGAGGGAAGTTGTTTCTACCATAGAACTGTAGAATTTTGAAGCTAGGACAGACCTCTAGAGGTCTCTGCTCCAATCCTGACTCAAAATAAGGTTAATCAGATCTACTTGTCCAGATGTTGGGCCATCAACATCTAACCTGTGTTTCTCTTGCTGCAGTTTCAGCCATCACTTGTTAGGTCTGCCACAGATACAGGGAACCAATGAGGCTCTTTCACCTAACAGCAAAATCTTTTTTGTAGTTAAAAAAAAAATGTTTTCAAAAAGCCTTTCCTTCTTCATATCTTTCAGCCTGCTCAAAGGTCATGTTTTTGAGACTGCTGATATTTTTATGCTTGCCTCCCACAGACAGTCTCCAGCCACACAAATCCTGGAGCTGCCAACCTCATGAAGACTGCTGTGACTGTAAATGGGAAGAGTTCAAAGCACGTGCATCCACAGGCTTCCTCCGTGGAGAGAAGACAGAGAAAAGGCAGGCAAAGCAGAAAACACTCATGAAATTCTCTGAACACCAGTATTCCCTTGGGCTTCTTCTCCTCCTGTCTCTGACAACCTTGAGCATGAAGCACAAAACCCCCAAGTGTTCAGTTCAGCTGTTGATAGCTGTGGTACTTCTTGCTGTGCCAACAATGCTGCATGCCCCAGCTCTTCCCCAGGGCTAGCAGCATAAAAGAGTGGAAAACCTAACTCACGAGATGTTCCTGTTACTGTTTTCTAACAGGGCTGCCCTAAGAAACCCTCCAACCAGAGGAAAGCCCTTTTGTGCCATGAACAGGCCACACGGTATAGCTGTTGGCCAGCAGACTGGGAGGAGAGGCCCGTGGTGTGTCCCTCAAGATCCAGAAAAGTTAGCACCAGCTCTCCCTTGGCTATAAGCCTTCCCTTGTTCTGCAAATCCCTTCCCTGTGTCACTTCATCTTCTTCCCAGCCCTGTCCTGGGAGCTTCAGCTCACTCTTCCCTGCTGCCTCCGCCTCCCAAAGAATTTGTCATCTCCCCAGCCCCAAGAAAAACCCTCATCTGACTTCTGTTCAACCTGCTCTCATCCTGCATTCTCACCATGTCCTCCCCCTCCTCAAACACAGGCACGTTTTAGGACTGAGAAACTCCAGTCAAACAGGAGGAGCTTGAGGAGCAGAGGGCTTTGAACCAAAAGGGCCTTGCCAGGTTAACTACAGGCACCTGCCAGCCAACAGCCCAGCCTCTGAATGCACAAGAAATTTTGACCTCACATAGAGAAGTTTCCTAGAGCTTTAAACTCTGGCTGTTGTTGTTGTTGTCATTGTTTCTTTGGCTCTCTTGCTTTTCAATTTTCCACTTGGCAACTGTGTTGAAATGATGCAACGAAGGAGACACCGCTTAATTGCAAATTATTAATTAGATGCCAAGAACTCTCTGCATGACTGCACACAGAGCAAGGGGAGCAGTGTCCTACATTACAAAAATCAGTGGACAGGCTTGATATTGCTTTTCTGTCCAGAGATGTATTTTAGTGTCATGTCTCCAGCTGTTCCAGAACTGATTCCTAAAAGAGAAGGCACTTGCACAGTCTCTTGAGGGGGGCAAGAAACAAAAACCCCACCCTTGATGACCAAGGGTCTGATCCTTCATCTGTTGAAACGCTTTCCTAAGAGCCTCAATCACTGTTAAAACAAATACTAATTGTTCTTAGCTAGGGACTGGCTAGAAATAGTCTGACTGAAGATGTTCTGCTGGTAAAATACCAATCTTATGAAATTGAGAAAGACTTCAGGCTCTCAGGGCTATCCATCTCTCCAGGTTTTCCTAAGACTTACTGCTGCCCCTGTGGGAGATGACACCCCTCTGCTGAGACAGGGTGTCTGCCCACACACGTCCTCCCAGACGGCTGCAGCACAACCAGAATTTGGTTTGCACAAGCTGTGGCTGAAGGCACTGTGGCTCCCGGTGCTGTATGCACACTTTGCCCTAGACACATCTTTGCTCAGAGGACGTCATAGTTTAAATTCTCAAGACCAACAAACATCCCAGGGGGAATCTGTTCCAATGGGTAATTACCCTCATTGTGAAAAATCAACATCACAATAATCGTAGACAGCTGGGCCTTTCGTGCCTTTTATAGCAACATTCCCACAGCTCCACAAGAGACATTGTTTGGGATTCACAAATATATTTTCACCCCAGCTCAGGATAAGCCCTTAGACAACTGTTTCAGATGCTTTCCCAAGAAAGAATGGTTGCTTCCCATGTGGCATATCTCCCTGGCATGTGTGTCGCAGGCAGCAGGGCTGGGGGGTTCAATGCCTGTAGAAGCAGAGCTTCGGACAGTTCTTGTGCACCCAGAGTTATTGCACCCTTAATTTGCTCTGTATTTTTCTTTACATTGGTTTGTCTTGGCACTGACAGAGATTTGGGAGCCTTTGGTTGGCTTCTGCCCCTCAAGAGAGCCCAGCTGATGGCTGATGGCCCAGGGCAAAGGGAGGCTCAAGGAGAAGTTTAAGCATGTAAAAAGCTACATCCAGCTCATCTTCTAGGGAGTAGGAAAACGTGATGAGGAGATGGACTGAAAACTGCTCAAGAAACTGAGCAAACAAACAACCCCAGCACCTGCAAGCCAAGCTGATAATGCAGGAAAAGACTGGCAGAGGCCTGATGGGAAGGCTGGAGGGAGGTTGGTCAGCTGTGAGGACATGTATCCTACAAAGCAAAAAGAGCATGCTTGGCTTGAAGTTCTCCAAGTGCCAAATCCTGAGGGGTCCTCAGACTGTCATTTGAGGATAGACCTTATCTACACCCTGATTATCTCAGTCCTGAAGTGTCCCCCTCCCTCTACCACCCACAGCAATTCATATTTCTCTATTCTGGGAAAAGCTACCCAAGATCAAGGGCGTGGGCTGGCAAGGGGCAAGAAAATCCTTTTTCAGCTCCCCTACATGCTGCCTCTCTGCAGCCTGATGCAAAACCAGAGCAGAATGATACAAACCATCAGACAGACCCTGTGCTGGAGTCCTTGTCCTGAGAATCAGAAAGTGTCAGTAGTCCAGACCAAGAAATATCCCTGGGGAATCTGCTCCACTGGTTAATCACCATCACCCTTAAAAATTAGTAACAAAACAATAAATAGTAGACAGCTGTGCTTTTCCTGCCTTTTATAGCAATGTTCCCACAGCACAGTGAGGAACATTGTTTGGGGTTCACAAAGAGCTTTTGGGCTACATTTGTGCCTCCTTCTCTTTTTTCCATGGCCCATCTCTCACCTGCTGGACTCCACTCACCAGAAGGCAGACAGACTGCCACATCCACCCCAATAACACCAACAGCCAGCCAGCAATAAAACACACACAGCAAGCTTGGCCCTAGCCTGGGTGAAGCTTAGCATTCCTTCACATTCTGAGTTGTGGAAAGAGTTGTTCAAACCAGGCTCATAGCAACCTTTTAGACATTGCACTCAGAGTTATGTAAAGTATTTTCCCTGCTTGGGTAGTTGGCAAACTTTGTTTTACAAGACAAATGGAATTTATTAATGCAAAATATTTATCGAGTCTTTGCACTTTTTTTTTTCCAAGGGAATAGAAAGGTTGACCAGGAATCTTTCATCTTTGTTGCCTTCTGAATGTTAAAAATGTAGCTGATTTAGAGCAAGACCACAAACCAGAATCTCTCATTTATTCTCTTTTTCTGAAGGTGATAGCAAGTTCTCCCTTTGACAAAGGTATGATCTTTCTGTAGTGATGGCAGGGCATGCTCCTAAAATGTATTCTGAAAGGCACGGGTCACCACAGAAAGATCAAAAGAAGTGTAACCAGCAAGTCAAAGGAGGTGATTCTCCCCCTCTACTCTGCTGTCATGCTCATGCTCACTCATGCTCCACCAGGAGTACTGTGTCCAGTTCTGGGCTCTCCAATATAAGAACTGCATCGACCTGTTGGAGCAAGTCCAGAGGAGGGCTATGAAGGTGATTAGAAGGCTGCAGCACCTCACCTAAGAAGGCAGACTGAGAGAGCTGGTATTGTTCAGCCTAAAAAAAAGGCAGCTCAAGGGAAACCTTATAGTGATCTTCCAGTACCTACAGGGAAGCTTTTTACAAAGGCATGTAGTGAGGTAGGAAAAGGGGTAACAGTTTCAAACTGAAAGAAGGCAGGTTTAATTAAATAATAGGAAGAAATTCTTTACTGTGGGGTGGTGAGACACTGGCACAGGTTGCCCAGAGAAGCTATGGTTGCCCCCTCTCTGGAAGTGTTCAAAGCCAGGCTGGATGGGGCTGTGAGCAACCTGGTCTAGTGGGAGGTGTCCCTGCCCATGTCAGGGGGATGGAACTAGATGAGCTTTAAGGTCCCTTCCAACACAAACCATTCTATGATTCTATTGTCTCCATCCTTCAGGTGAAAAACAGAGTTAAAAGGCAGCTTGTGGGACCCTCTGTACTCAGCTCTCCACAGGTGGGCAAAGAAAGAAGATATTCCATGTCTGAAGGACCTTGCATCTTCCATGAGAGTATGTGTAAATTGATAACACACACACAAAAAAAAAAAAAAAAAAAAAAAGAGAGGAGTAAAGTAGTTGTAAAGGGTTGGACAGTACAATGCCCAAATGAAGTAACCCATGCACAGCCACTTTGATCACTGACCCTTACCATTTAGAAAGAGAAGTAATGCAACTGGCAGTTCTACCTCCATGTCTGCCACCTTGGATTCTCCAAGTAAGCAATGTGAAATGACTTATCAGTGTTTAAGGTCCATGTTGTAAAACCCATACCTGTCTTAAACTGCTAAAATCTGATTCAGGAATAATAATCGAAACCAAAGCTCTAGGCAATGGTCAGGCTGCTGGTGGGCTCAGATCACAAACTAGTTTCTTTAGTCTTCCATATCTGATTGTTGATCATCTTCTAACTTGCCTCTAACTACCAGCATAGTGTTTATCTGAAGTTCACAAGGATTATCATGGCATATATTTTTGTGGATCTACTTTGGAATAACCACTTCCGTTTGATACAAGAAGTTTCATTAATTTATTTCTTATTTTTCATGCAAAAAGTATAATACATCTTCAGCTAAGGTTAAAAATTAGCTGTTTTATCTCTAGATTGTTTATTTGTTCGGATTCTTCCCTTGCATGTCTTGGGTCTATTCCGCATTTTTTAGTGTTCTCTTTACAGATTTTTTCTTTACTGTAATGGATTGGATTTGAGATTAAAACTAGCTTTAAATCCAACAGCTTGAATGGAAACAGGTGGTTGATAGACACCAGGATAGATCCTACCTTCAAGCAGTCACTTTGGCCTCACAGCTGGGATATTGCAGGCAGTGTTGTTCTGCACATCACACTTTCTCCCTTCGAAGGTGAGGTGCAGTAGTAGGTGGTGACTTGAAAGAACTATAATCAGTGAAAAAAATCAAATGCCCTTTTGGTCCAGCTCTTAGCATCTGCCATAAATATTGATTTGGAGGAATTTGGTCCTCTATCCACACTTTCTGGAGCCATTCCAGAACTGCCTGAAGGAGAAAGCAAAGCAGCAACTTACAGGACATTTGTCTCAGGGTGGGCAAAGATTGCAGAACAAAATGTTCCTCTTATGAGATTTAATCAAAGAAATGGAGGGGGGGTCACAGAGCAAATTCCTAAATCAGACTTCAGAGTTATAAATAAATATTCCCTGATGTGGACAGAGGTCCCTTTGGAAAAGCCCACTGAATCAAAGATGAAAATATTCCATTTTGGTGAACAGCATACGAAAAAAAAACCAAACAGTCATCATTAACAAGAGAGCTACAAGATCTATGAGGGCCCACTCTCCAGGTTAATGGGCCTATTTCAACGCCAAAGACACAACTTTTAAAGCAGAGAAAACGTGAACAAGAAGCCTCTTAGTGGAAAAGCAGTGAAAGGAGTGAGGCATCGCATGACCTGGACTACTTTTCCAGTTCCCTTGACAATCATCTCTCTATGTCAAGGGCTGCCCTTAGCTTTCCAGCCCTCTGCTCATCCCAGGCTGTAGCACGATGAACACAGGCTCTGTGGCCCCACAACACAATTTCCTCTGCAGCTGCTTCCCCACATCACCCCCCACCCCTCTTGATGAGTTCTTTCCACAAGGGACTCTGAGAGCAGGAAGAGGATACAACATCCCAAACACAAATTCATGCTCCCAAGGTGTGTCCACCACACACCTGACCGAAGGCCAGGAGAGAATGCCTGAGGCAGAGCAGGAATTTTTTACAGAATTCTTGTTATAAAAGGGCAGCCCGAAGCCCCAGCCCTCATAATATTGTGCTTGTAATTGCTCAAAAATAAGGAACCCCATCCAGCTCTTCCTCTGCTGCCACAGGAGTAAGGGGCAGCCATGACCATGTTGATAAAGGCAGCTCCAACCCATTTTTCCTCCTTGGAGATTAGGCATAGGTGTGCTGCCAGCAAAGCCCCCAGACCTACAGCCCAGAGGGATGACCATACTCTTCCCCTGGCTGTGCACCAGGAAGCTGAGTTGCTTTCCCACAGCAGTGCTCTACCTGCTCTGGGGCAGGAGGTAAGAGAGGACAAGTGAAAAAACAAGATATGGACAAAGGTCAAGGGAAAGACAGCCCTTCAGCTCTCCAAATGCTTCAGCAAGATTGGCTCTGATGGAGCACAAGGGAAGTTTGTAGCCTGATGTATAGGAGAAGGTTTGTTTTAAGGAGGCTTTGGGGTTTCTGAAATGCTGCACTGGCTTCTCCCCCCCTTTCCTTGCTTCGGTGGTTTAAGAGACCAGAGCAGCATTGCCCTGTGCCTGGGGCAGAGGCAGCCTGGGCCTGAAGCTCTGACCTGCAGTTCCTGCCTGGCTGGGGGCATCACCCCCAGGGCAGCTTTTACATCAGCCTAAGCACTGGGTGGGGAAACAAAGGGGAGCAGGACAGCCTCATTCACTTGCTAACAGACTATTGAAAGATAAACATCAAATCTGTGATTGCCATGCAAGGACAGAGTCTGGCTTGCTAAAAACAGAAGAAAAAGCAAAACTGAGCAAAGGAGGATGGGAAATAGATTTTCTAGAATCATCCCATGCCCCAAAATTCCAACTCAACAGGAGGAGGCTGAGCAGGGCAGTGGCAGCAAACTCCTGAATACCAAACAAGCACTTTTTTCAGCTCTGGTTAGAAAAAAAATTTTTGCAGAGCTGCCATGGTTCATATGCTCAGAGAAATTCAACAGAAAGAAGGGTAGGGTTTTTTGGGAAGGGGGGTGGGAAAAAAATAAAAAAAAAGCACAAACCCTCTGCTGGGAAAGCCACACCGATGAGCTTGTTAACATTTGAAGAGACTGCTTGGCATGATTCCTTACACAGATTCCTGCCAAGAATTTGCAAGAAGAAAGTATATTTAGCAATCCAAGGCATGCCAAAGCCTTGTCAAGAGAAGAAGAAAAAAAAAACACATTTTGAATATGTGGAATAGCAATCAGACATTCTGTAAGCAGCCATTTTCAAAATGTATCCAGGCATCTAATAAGGGCACCTGAGGCACATCCACAACTTCACCACACTCCAAGCCTCAAGAGACATCCGCAAAGGATCAAATACACAGAGGAAGGATATGTTACAGGTGGCAGCTGCCCACTTCCAGAGCACTGGGGCTGGTTTCAAGCATGTGATTCTCTGTCACCCTAAGCCACTGGAAATACAGTCTCATGCCACTGCTTATCACTTCGTAGCATCTTTTGAGGAATATTTTCTCAAAAAAACCCCAACCTGTGAGCCATGCTGCTTTGCCAGAACAGTGTGGTGTTACCTGTCTCCTTCTTTCAGGGGAGATGGACCACCAGCTCTGCAATGCTGTTTTCCCAATGGGAGCTGCTGAACAGGTAAGATGAGCAACAAGCTTGGAGGATTATGTAAAATCATATGGTGACTTGCAGCCTGTTAAAGTGCTGCAAATCACAGCAAACCCCATCCTGGCTGATTCTCTCTGAGATGCAAAGCTGGTAATAAACTTCATCACTAAAACTCCTTTCTCCTTAGGGAAAGATCTGGAAAATTTTCTCAGAACAGGGTATATCTACTTCAGGAAGGTAACTCACCTGCATTGGTCACTTGTTCCTCTCTAGGAAGCATCATGCAGGAAGAGGCATGAAGGAACATGGGAAGCCAATGGGCAGCACCTGATTGAGCACAAGGTTGAAGGCAGCTAACCCTACAGTAAGGCCAAGACATATATTGTTCATGGGAGTTAGAAATCACACTGGGATATGCTCCTTAAAGTGTGGTGCCCATCATGCCAGGCTCTATTGTAGTCAAATCCCTAAGACACAAACCCAAATGGGAGTACCATGGGCTGAGTTCACACCTCCTTTAACTTGGGATGCACAGAAGGGACAATCAAACGCCCATAGCTGAGTTTTTTCATCCCCATGAGCCCTAAACCCCATCATGTGGCTTAATAAACACATTCCCCCCAGGGCTTAGTATCACGATCTGCTACAGGCCAAACAGGCTGTCAGGGAGCAGGAGGGAGCAGGAGTGCAAATAGGGTAAAGCCAAGGAAACTGTTTTCTTTTGGAAACAGAAATTCCTAAGAGCAAAATCAGAATGAGGACAGTTGGCTCAAGTTCTCTTAATCTTTGTTTTCCAAGTTCCTTTGGACTCCTGAACACCTTTCTGAACCTGAACCACCACTAATGTTACAGCCACCATTCCCTTGGATTATATTCTCAATCCTGGAAAAAAAAAAAAAAAAAAAAAGAAAAAGAAAAAGAAACAAAATCCCATGGGACTGGCAGATTACTCTGGGAAAGAGATCCCCTTCCCAGCTGCTCTTCAAGAGCAGCCTAGGTTAGCCAACCTACTCAGTCACATCTACTGATGTGTAGTCAATCAGAGTCAAAAGTCTCTGATTCCATCAAAGACTCCTCCAGTTCCCATAGCTGCAGCAACTTAGATGGATCAGAAACTGATGTAAACTCACACCCTCCAAGACAGGTGCCAGCACTTTGCATTCTTGCTTCTACAGCACCTAAGACAATGCTATCCAAGATCATGACTGAAGCTTATCAACAAGCATAATAAAAGCAGTAAATAAAATTGCTAAAAGTTCCTGGTTTTACCTTGGATTCCCACAGGAAACAACAAATTTTGTCACACCTGGTCAAATCACATATTTGTTGATGTAACAAATTCTCATAGGATAAATAGAGTTTGGGCAGAGCAATGACACCAAATCAGCTCTGTTAGAGGTGACAAGTGATCACAAAACCCCCATCTCCAACCTCCCACTTCCTATTTCTACCTCCCGTTCTCTTTCGGAACAGACCCCTGTTTCAGTTAAAATCACTGTCACGGCCTATTTTAGGGCGAAAGCTTGAAGCTGTGAGCTAAGCAGCCCCAGGTAAGCAGAGCCTTGCTCCTGGATGGGAAGGGAAGCTGGGAAGAGAGGGAAGGAGCAGCCATGGAACACGGAGCAGCAGAGCCTTGCTCCTGGATGGGAAGGGAAGCTGGGAAGAGAGGCAAGGAGCAGCCATGGAACACGGAGCTGCAGAGCCTTGCTCCTGGATGGGAAGGGAAGCTGGGAAGAGAGGCAAGGAGCAGCCATGGAACACGGAGCAGCAGAGCCTTGCTCCTGAATGGGAAGGGAAGCTGGGAAGAGAGGCAAGGAGCAGCCATGGAACACGGAGCTGCAGAGCCTTGCTCCTGGATGGGAAGGGAAGCTGGGAAGAGAGGGAAGGAGCAGCCATGGAACACGGAGCTGCAGAGCCTTGCTCCTGGATGGGAAGGGAAGCTGGGAAGAGAGGGAAGGAGCAGCCATGGAACACGGAGCTGCAGTGCCGCCTGCTGGCCGCTCGCGGCATTGCCACCTGGCAGCGCTCCCAGCACCGCATCCCTCAGCTCCCACTCCCCTCTGCTCCTTCCCTTCCTTCCTGCTCTCCCTTGGAGGGAACGTGCCGAAACAGGGAGCCCTGAACGTTCAGCACCACAAAAAGCCCCTGCTCAGGAGCAGACCAGGGTACCACGGTGCTCCTGGAAGAAAACGAGCAGCCATGGAGCTGGTGTGGCCCAAGTGGGGATGCAGGTAGGACCATGAAGTCCTGGTCAAAATAAGAATCATCCCACATCCTTATCTTCTCTTCCTATTGCCCCCTGCCCATCTTCTACCCTATGCAAATACTACTCTCAAAGGGGATTAATAACGTCCTCAGCAGGAACAGAAAGTCACCTCAGCTAAGATAGCTGTACAATCACCCTGGGATACCAACATAGTAAACACATAGGCTCTGCACCTGTTAATGAGTAGCTACTTCATTGCAGTTGAGCAGGCTTTAATTAGAAGCTCATACTTTAATTAAGACCTCTGCATTAATGAAAAAAGCAGAGAGGTGTGCAGTTATATCTCAGCATCCAGATCTGAGAGAGGAGAAGTACATAGAAATGTGACCCAAGCACACAGAGTCAAGAACAAAAAGCAAAGCACAGAGCAACGCTACCCTGCTTGTGAAGGGCCCTCATTTCCCAAGCAGCAAGAGCTGGTAACACACACCTCCACATGGCAGCTGTCACAGACAGCTACCAGCCTTCAAGAGAGCAGGTAAATCCAAATTTGCCAGGAGCATCCTCACCAGCTTACAATTTAGATTTGATTTTAGCAGTTCAGGAATTCCAGAAGAGAGCAAGGCCTATTTAAGCAGGGTACACCTGCAGCTATTCCACAGACTGAGCATCCCATTTCTGTCAGATGAGAGGCAGAGCAGTGACTTTCCTGTGGCAGATAAGCCACAGCCATGGCTCTCATAACAAGGCACATCCCTGTGAAGTTTTGCTCCAATAAAACACCACATGCTGGTGCTGGAGTTTTGAACCTCTTCTACAGCTTCACTGAAAACAGCAGTCCCACCTCCCACCAAGTCAACTGCTCGGGAAGCTGAGGTGCTCTTTCCAAGCTGTCGGGCCTCCCCTGCCTCGACTGACCACACAGCCTCCCAGTGGAAACTCTGACCTCTGCAGAGCAACCCACGGCACTCAGAGCCCATTCTAGAGACAGTGCAGTACAGCCACACCACCACAGAAACCCCACAAACACATCGAGTTTTACCAACAAAGGCTGTCACATGACGGAGCAGCAGGCAAAGTCACCAGTGCTCATGTGGTCCCATCACAGTTTCCCAACAAAAGGTCTCACATTTTATAATGAGAGATCTGCAGCTTAGTATCTCCCATCCTTGCTCTGAAACCTTCTCCTAAGCACTCTCTTAAGGCAATGCACACATGTAGCCCATACCTCCTGAGCTCACTCACCTCCACACAAGCTGGCAACTGAATAGATCCTCCCCATCCACTTCACCCCTTTTCCTGGAGGTCCAAGCAGGACAGAGCTGTTTCTGGCCATCCAGTCAATGCAAGCTCCCCAGCACTTCCTTCTTGTTAAAAGTTTCCCTAGCAAAGCAGTTCCTGGACAACACTTCATAAACCTGTGCAGGAAGGTAACCCAAAGTCTGGGGCAGCACCTTTATAAACTCACTGAGACAGGGCAGCAGCTGTTTTTTCAGACAGCAGTGACATCCCCACAGCAGAAGCTGTCCTCATGCACCTTCCCCCCTACCTTCAGGGGAAGCAGAAGCCAACAGGAGAAAACAGTCTCCTGGAACTGTTCCAGCTATCCACACATAGGCAGACAACCACCCCAAGGGAGCAGGAACGTCCTACCTGAAAATTCAAGGCAGCCTAGAGATGGCATCCCAAGACATCTGGGACCAGCAATAGCAGGGCTCAGGGCAGTCAGCCTAACCAAGCTGGGAAGCCTGTACATAGAGAACACTGCCATGGTCCCATAAGAAAAGTAGCAGCAAAAGTGAGAGATCAGTTTCTTGAAGCCACAGGCTTGCTCGTAATCCTGCTCACAGAAAATGTGTGCAGAAAGCCATGATGGTTATTTTTATCAACATACTCAAAAATTACTAAGGAAAGCCACCCACTGCCACCTCAAGTCTGTCACACAGACTCCCCTGCTGAACAAGGTTATGTCCAGAGATGAATGTACATCATCTCCCCCAGAAGGTAGACTGCGAGTCCCAGGGAATGACCTCATCACTGCTGGGAGGTCATGTGAACCATATGCAGGTTGGTATGAATTACACTGGATACCTGAATACATGGACTTGCTTCAGTAAAGAGAAGTTTACAGCACATAGTTTTAAAAAATAGTTCAGGAAACAAGTCTGGGGACACTGCAAACTTCTCAGCCATAGATGTTTTGCATCTAGACAAAAAGATCCTGCTTAGGTCCAGTTATGGATCCAACTTTCAAAGATGTCAGGCTCATTAATGGCAATTACTGTAGCTCATCACTACCAAAATCCATTTGAAGCTTAAGCTGGAGCAAGAGAGAGCAACCCCTATGTAAACCTGCTTACTATTTTTCCTGCAGCAGCTACCAGTTATTACCAAGACTCCTATTCTCTCACCTGTACTGGCAGGGATGGGAAAGGTGCTGCAGACACACACACACAAGAGAAAAACAAACCTCAAACAGAAATCAAAACTCACGTGACAAACAGATCATAAACAATGTTTCAGCATCTTAAACCTGACAACCCGGGGTGACTCGGAGGAGGCAATTATAATTCAAACAGCAGCTTCTCCTTTAAGACTGAATGTTCCAGGAGTTGCTCAACATGAGAATTTATTTGCTTTAGTAGATTAGGAACTTGAATGTACAGACATGGGAGCCTGCCATCAGCCCTAAAAAATTCCAGAGGTACAAGCCAGAGTGCATTAAGGTGGACTGACCTCAAGATCTGCACACAACAGAACACCACCACACCTATCACCCATAGCTGGGGCTGGAAAATTAGCAAGACAGTAAGAGATGACAGCTGCTGCTCTTGTACCATTCCAGCCTCTGCCCCCCATAGCAGTCACAATGCTCTTTTATCCTCTTCATCCTGCAGTACAAACCCTACTCTTCTGAGCTCTCTCCAGCAGAAAATGGGAAGAGGCAGTGATGTTTTCCATGTTCTTCTCCCCCCTTACTTCAGTCCATTCCTCCACTCATGGAGCTCTACTCTATTTCTTAAGGCACAATCATGAAGGACAACTCAGGATGCACTGGGCTTCTTCCACCTCTCCTCTGATTCACCTCAGCACATTTAAGCAACAAAGCATGCAATTAACTGGAAGGGAATTGGCTTTTAATGGCTTCATCAGTAACAAGGACCACTCAATTACTGGACACCACTACTGTCTCTATAGTTACAATAAATACAGTAAAGCAAGACAGAAAGGACGTTTTGCAGGAAGATGAACATGATTCCACTCCATTATCACCTTTTTATTGTTAAAAAGACAGATCTTGACAGAGGGGAAAAAAAAGGATGTTTCACAAGGAGAACAGGATGCAGCTTCTACTGGTCCTTCAATTCCTTCAGTCTTCTGATTGCAGATTTCACTGTCACTGCAGAGGTGGTACTGGAAGAAGAAACAGAGTCATCTGCACAAGGCAGTAGAAGAACAACCCGCACCAATGTTTTTGGAGAAAGCACAAATAATCCCCACGTCAGAGACCTGATTAATTAGAAGCTGTTGAAGCCCTTTTTGAGAATAGGTTGGAGGGAGAGCTGTCAGGTGTCATCAGTATAGTTGATTCCACCCTACAGCTGAATGAACCAACCACCCTCTCTGCTCTTTTTGTTCCAACATCATGAAAAAACTGGCCCAAGAGCAGTAACTCATGAAGCAACAACTGCAGTTTACATCTTCAGTAAGAAATGCTGTTATAGCCAGGACAGAAAATACTTAAAGTGCTTCAGAATTTCCATGTTTCAATTTCTTTATTTGAAGCTTGGAAAAAGATGCAGAGCTTGTGTTTTTGATGAACAAAAGAGCTACCTTGAGAAAGCCCAGAGAGAGAAAGAAATTTTGGAGGGACCCACCAGAACCAGCAGCATTAATATGATGGATAAAGTACAATGTCCTCAGAAGCTACACAAGCTGGGAAGATTAGCAATCAAATCCAATTTGATCCATTCCAATCAAATTTTAACACAGCATGCAAAAAACTCCCACATATCACTAATGTGAGACAGATCTACTTAATGGTAGACTGAAATTTAAAAACATTAAAGAAAAACCTGTATTATGACTCAGCTATAGCAGAATAAATGCTGATAGGAGCTGCTTTATTTCCTTACTTGTAAGTCCAGGCACCACCTGCAACTGTCTTCATGCAGGATCCACAGTGCCAGATACCCACAGCCTTTCTCTTCATTTTGGTCTGTAAAAAAAGGTAAAAATAAATTAATGAATAAAAACCCTGGCATGCTACATGAGTTGAAAAAGCCAAGAAAACTTTTACTGCCATCCAACAAGCTTCAGGTGAGGTATCAGCCTCATACCATAGCATTACCAACAAGCCTAGTTAAGACAAGAAACTACCAGGGAATATTTTTATGAGGATTCTTCAGAACAGGGAAAGTCCTTCTGAAACACTTTGTCATTCAAATACAAAGTAGGTCATTTCTAAGCACATCATCAAAAAATCATCTCTTTTTGGAGGAGGAAAAATTAGGAGTTACACTGGTCATAACAAACCAACATTCTCCCCTGGTTTGATAACCAATGTAACATCATTGTTATTAGTGCTACCAGAACACCCCAAGATGCTCTAAACCAGACCCACTTTTAAGGGCATCTACAGAGGGAGCAGTGGGTACCAAACCTTTCACCCAGGCAAGTTCCCATCACCTTTCAAAGACACCACTGGATTTGCCTAGGCCTATACTGGATTTAGACAGCTCTGCAAATGGGTTATCAATATTCCTGCTTCGCGTGAGACACTGAAAATAAAAAAACTCAGATGGAAATGTTTTTAAGCTTCCAGCCACCAAAAGATACCTACTTTACACGTATCAGTAAAAATTAACTGAGCAAAGCACAAACTGCTGGGCCTCTCAGTCAAAACAATTATTTAAGAGTGAATTATGGCTAGCTATATGAGTAGTAAGATAAATTCCTATCAGAAATTCTTCCTCATCCAGAGTCATATGGCACACAAATATAAATAAGCAGCTATAATCACAAGTTGTAACTGAGAAAAGCAAGTTCTTTTCCTCCTCCAGGTAACATATAGAGATGGTGAAGGAAAAAAACCAAACCACCTCAAGCCATAGCTTAGTTAACAGAAAACAAACATGGTGTTCTAATTCTGTGAGGTCTTTTTATTAGATACCTATAATGTAAAGCATGACATTTCTCACTATTTTCTGTAATGAAACATAATTTTTGTTTTCTAGCACTTAATATACACGTGAGATGACCACCAATCTCCTTTTATTTTATAAGGAATCCTAATAAGAGCCTAAAACGTGCAATAAAGTAATCATTGTCTCAAAACAGAGTTACCTATTCAGCAGAAAAACTACCACAGCATCACACTGCATCTCTATCATCAGTAACAAAGTTGGCAGACCACTTCAGGGAAGGCCGTTTCTCACCTTGCCACAGAAGGAGCAGGTATACTTGGCATGCTGGCTAATTTCGATCTTCTTCACCATCTTCCTAAGGGATGCACCGTAACGGGTCCCATATTTACCCACAATCCCGACCTTCTTGGTGCGCTTAGCCTGTTGGAGCAAACCAGAATAAGCTTAACCTTTACTGGGAACGCCATCTCCTCGGCTGCTCCTCCTCCTCTCCCCACAGCCCCCCAGAGCCTCCCCCCGACCCTCTCAGCAGTGATAGTTACGAAACCCTCAGACACTGACACTGCCTCCCAGCTGCAAACGGAGCCCTCGGGGCAGATGGCCGCCGCCTGGCAGCCGAACCCCCCCAAAGCTCCGTCCTGCTTCACGGGCAGCCGCTGCCGCCAGCACCGCCACCCCCTTCCTTACCGCGCACTCCCGGCCTCTCACCGGGACGCCTATTGCCTTCCACGGCCTCCCCGTCACCCCCCCCGGTCACCGTTCCCCTCACTCGGGCCGTGTCCCACAGGCTGCCCAGGAGGGGCCCTTCTCGCCGCCGCCTCCCAAAGCGCGGGGACGGGGCCTGCTCGGGGGCAGCCAGGCCCGGGGGCGGCCCTCAGGGTGCTCCGCCCTGACCCTCACCGCGCCCCGGGACCCCAGCACGGCAGCTCGGGGGCGGATGGCGGCGGATGGCGGCGGATGCACCGCGGCGCCCCAGCCTCGCTCACCATTTTCCTGCCCGGCGCCGACGCGGAGAGAGGAAGCCCAACTGCGCAGGCGCTAAGAGCTGTGGCTGCCGGAAGTGAGGGGGAGGGAGGAGGGAGCCTGTCTGCACCCTGGCGGTACCGAGCTCTATGGTCGCGCTGTGAATTCTGTATCTTTATCCCGGGATAACGGGGTTATCCAAAGCCTAAAAACAAACACAGCGGCGCGCAGTCACAGCCCGATGCGGGAAGATCAGAAGACACCGATATCCATGTGAAAGGCAAGCGGTACCTCAGCCCCTGCCGCGCCGGGTGGGAGGTGCGGGACACGAGCTCTGATTCCTGGATTTCCACCCAAGGAGGAAGAACTGGAGAGGAGCAGTTACATTCACACACCTGTTTTGTTTTGGTTTTTTTTTTTTAAGACAATAAAACAGGTAGATGTCAGAACTAAAGAAAAGGAACAGCAAACCAGACCAGAGCTGCAGAAGGATTAAAATTATATTTTTATATATTTCCATATGAGTGCGTGTAAATCAATGAGGATGAATTCTCATTTTAAAACACACCAGCCATAAATCAGAGGTTCCAAGAGAATCTGGATGGTCAGGTTAGCCCAAGAGCTTTTTAATCACAGAGCTGTCTGCAGCTCAGCCCCCCCCGCCAGGAGGGACCCGGGTTGCCCAGCACCCTCCCCAGGTCGCCCAGCACCCTCCCCAGGTCATTTGCAGGCTTTTTCCTTCCCTGGCTGCCTTGCCCCACAACAGCTCTCACCCTGACTTGGGACCTGCTTAAGTAAGATGAATTAATAACTAAAGCTCTGTCTTAGCTGGGGTCTGCACTGTTGGAGATGTCCCTGGACAGACACCATAGTCCCTCATGGCTCCATCTTTGAGGGTCTGAATGCTCACATTTTAATTCCCTCTGTTACCCACTCATTCCTGGAAGCTCTCCTCCCATCTGACCGGGTCATTCCCAGCGCTGGTGAGCCAGCCCTGCTCCAGATGAGGGCTCAGCAGGGCTTTAGGCAACGCTGTTTGTATATCCCTCTGCTGAGTCAAAATTTCATTCAGTGCATCCTAGGAATCCATCTGCCCTTTTCAGATCCTCATCATAATGATGAATCACAGGATACATCTCCAATACCAATATATTAGAATTAAAAAAAAAAAAAAAAAAAAAAAAAAGAAATTAAAAGTTCCTAGGTTCCTATGGCTGCTTTGTGACTATTTCCTTAATAAAAAAACCCCAAAACTAAAACTGTCAGCCAACATATCCAGGACAGTGGATCTACAGCTGCTCTCTAGTCTGCACCTCCCGAGGTAAAGCTCGCCATGACACTACAGTCCTTGTGTCTACCTTACATCCTTCATTTACCAGTGTTACAGCTCTGCCAACAACCAGCCCCTCAGACAACACCCAGTGCCAGCACTGCCCAAGGGAACAGGGAATGTACCTCTGCGACTGACTTGAGGTGGATGGGTGCAGACAGGCAAGCACAGCTCCAAAAGCCTCACAGCAACACTCCCATCACCTGAAACTCCTGCATACCCCAGGCTGGCCTGTTTCAGCTGCCTGAAGATGTAGTTTGAAATGTTTATTGTTCTGGTTTTTTTACCTGCTTTTCCTGGTTTGGCATATTTCCTGAGAAGATGGCTTTCTCTGACGTGAGTGAGAGCACAGATGCAGGCGTACAACCAGACATCCAGGGACAGTAAGGCACTCAAAGATCCAGCAAGGTAAGTCCTTCTCTTTACTCATCTGGGCTTTAGACAATGCCAAACAGTTACAGAGGTACTATCTTCAGTGGGAAGGTGTGGGAGTCACCAAGAGCACTGCAGGTTCCTGAGCCTGCCTGTGGGCCTCAGTGGCAGCCTACCTTATGCACACTACCTTATACCAACCCTCATCATAAAGGCTGAGCCTGCTGGCAGCTTCCCAACCACCTCCTCTTAATGTTAAAAGATGGACTAATGGTGTAATTGGGCTAAGGCCTGCACAGTCTTTCCAGTCCCTTGATACAGTGATTGAAAGCACTTTCCTGCAAGATTCTTCTCCCCTTTTTCATCTAGTAAGGATAAAGTGAATCTCAAGTGTACCTGAAGTGCCTTTAACACTGCAGCAAACCAGTTAAGGTTAGGAGCCAAACTCCTCACAAAGAGTACACCTAGCATTGTTCTAATTGCTTCCTAATAAGGCTGGGATTTATCAATATGCAGATAACGTAAACAGAGTTTGTGAGAAGCTTTATCTTCTCCAAAGGTACTTTCAGCAGATTTCAGAAAAATATTCTGAAGTAGCTGTTGCTTTACTTGGAGAAAGAGAATTACTCCTATAGGGGATGACTATGAGTATACAAATAATATCTTTTTTTTTTTAATTAAAAAATCAGTAGACAGAAACATTTCTCACCCTTTACTCAGAACAACCCCCTCTCTGCAGTTAGAAAGATCATGTGTCTTAGAAACAGATTCAATACTTAAAGTTAAGACAAACACTTAAAAATGTGTATCTCCTGACCAGCTGTTGGAGCAAGAGAAAAGATGTTTAGCACTTGGTCTCAAATCCAGAGTCAAAGCCTTTCCTCCAGTCACAGAATTCTTGGTCCTGCCCCTCTTCAGCTGCACACACACACCAAAGAACCTTCTGCAATCATGAATGAAGAGCAAACCTCCATGCAGCACAATTGCATACACAGCCCTTAGGGCATTTCCATGACAACTCGCTGAAAATGGGATAATCAAATATTTTGATGCAGGGAAAAAAATTTCACAGTTACTATCTGGCTGATGTTGTATCACCAACTTTTTCCTTCTCAACCGCAGGTCTTTGTCTCCAGAAGCTGAATGTAAGCTTTCAGTTTGCTTTCCCCCCACCCTGCTCTGCAGATTATGGGTGTAAAACATAACTAACTGGTATCTCTGTGAAATTACATCTTCTCCTGTACTCCCTGGTCACACTTCCTTAACACTAGCTCATTTGGTTCCAAGAGTATTCTTGGAACTCTTCTAGTACCAAGAGAGAAGTGTGAAAGACATTAATTTGGGATCACACTACACCACACTAACACACAAAAAAAGGCAGCCAAGCAGAGAGCCAAGCCAGCCTGAAAAGATTGGCTGTGATAAACAAAGACATTTGCCTTTACATCAAACCCACATTAAAAGTGGCCTGTAGAGATCTTGCAAAGGCATCAGTGCTGTGAAGTGGAATCAGGCTGCCCATGGGACAGCAACTTGTCACAAGCTCCAGGAAGGAACCAAAGAGCAGGTTTGCTCAGTGCAAGTCTCCTAGTTCATAGGACTAAGAGCTTGATAAAGACTAACAGATCAAAACCAGGCCTTTTAATCACTGCATCAAGTAACATTACTGCTTTTGGCAGTCTCGGTGTAACCTGCACAGAGCTGTAATGGCCACAAGTAATGGGGCTTGGTGTACCAGCCTAGATGTCTTACGGAAGTAGTTTTTGGTTCATCTGTAAGTATCATGAGAATTTCCCTTTTCCAAGTTGATGTATTCTAGAAAGCACAAAAGGAAGCATCCCCTAAAATACTTGTATTTCAGTGGTTGCAAATATATATTAAAAAGGCTAATACTTCCATTGCATAACATAGTTCTCAAGCCTAAGGTCCAAATGGGAGATGTCTGAAATGGAAAAAGTACCAAAAGTTTGCAAACAACAATTTAAACCAACTTTTTATTTAAACAGCTCAGTTCAGAATTGGTTTCTTACAAAAGTCCACACATGTGCCCCTCTCCTCAGTCATCTATTGAAATTAATCTCAAGTCTTGAAGAAAACCCCTCCTCCTCCTTTGTGAGCAGCTAGGCTTAATTCCTGACAGCTAGCACAAGTTTCACCATCGACTGACATAAGAAGCACACGCCATGGAGCAGGTTCTAAGGTTTAGCAGATGAGGCCAGAGATCACTGTGCTCAGGCAGACATGTGCCATACAGGCAATAAACATCTGGCAGACAGCTATACTACTTAATTTCAAGGTACTGACTGCTCTGCGCAAACAAAAGTCTGGGGCTCTCCCTCCTCTACCCCACCTCCACCAAAAGTCAGTATCTGTCTGGATCTTTTTTCCTCACTGCCAAACTGAGTAACAGAGAGCCAGTTTGTGAGGGACCCAAGAAAGGAACAAAGTTTGCCAGTGAACTGACTCTTTATAGAGACAAAATTCTTGGAGATGGAAAATTGATTGTTAAGTGCTCTGCAGCTGCTGAGAACTTAGATTTCACTAGAGTTCAGCCTTGTGGATAGACAGCCATTATCTGCTTTTTAAACAAAACAACTGTGGAAGCTGACATGCTGAAACAAAGCAGCATGCTACTTGCCCATGGACACTCAAATCAGCAGCAAAACCAGGACTGCAAAACCTGCAGGCTACCAGGTGTGTGCTGCTCATCTTCCACACCATCTGATTGCCCTCTCATCCTTTGAGATGAAATACACTAGAGATACAGAAAACTGGAAGTCTTTTATTTTTGCAAACTCAAGAAAGAACACTTGATTGCTTTTGTTTTCTCTTGTTTAATAAAAAAACCCAATCTCTTAGCTGCCTTTTGCTGCCACCATTACACTTTTAAAAACTCCTCATTACGCCGCTTTTTGGGAGGACTCACTGAACACATCTCTCCTTCTGTGTCTTGCAAGGCACTGCCAGAATCAAACTCACAGCAAGCATCATCTGCCTCCAAAAGCAAAGCTTCATCACCGTCACCTTCTTTCTCAGAGAAGGTCCTCTGGAAAAGGTCATAGATGGTCTTCTGCTTTGGATCTGGCTGAGAAATCAGAACAGATAGAATGTGCATACACATTGCCATATAAAAACAAATAGTCAGAGGGCACTCCCCAGGACAGTGTACATGTGTGTGTATATCTCATATGATATCCCATACATATATATATATACACACACACGAATGTATATGCTCTGGAGGTTAACAGGTCTCCTTGCATGTAGCAGGTTTGGGAACTCTCTGTCAAGAGTCCAAGCCAAGGTGTGAATCTTGGGAGGAGTTGGAGAATCTGGTCTGTGGCATTAAATGCAGAAGAGACATAAGCTCAGCTCAGCCATCACCTGCCAATCTAAATGTACACAAGCCAAAGCCCATTCAGCCTCTCCCAGGGACCATCAATATTCTTTCAGGTCAGTTACCTTAGGGAAGTAATTAGTAGATTCAGCTGTATCAGAGAAATTGGTTTCAGAAAGACCAGCTTCCCCCAGCACTTTAATTTTCTCTTGAATCATTGGCCTAGGAGAGATAAACAGATAATACTGAAAGGAAGAAAATATGCAAGGACACTGTGTCATTTACTGTGTATAAATGAAAAAAAAAATACAAAAGGTATAAAGATGGCTTTTCTACCAAAGCTTGTGACTTCCTTAACCTGTCCTGCTCTTGTTTATGATGACTATATACTGTCTTGAGATATCACAGAATGGTTTGGGTTGGAATAAACTACTCCAACCCCTTACCAATATCAATCAATCCAATTTAAATAAGCACTGATCCAATTTACATAACAAAAAGAGGATTTCAGGCTGTATTTTGAGAATGCACATAGCCATCAGGGAAACCAATTGACTGAAGCAGCACACATGGTATGAAGTTAGAACAAGATGCTGCTCAAGAGAGGCCCAACAGCCCTGGTTTTCAGTCTCCAGGGCAGGCAATAGTAATTCCCAAATAATAAGACAGCATTTCTAGAGTACCTCCCAATGCAGGAGGAAGAATCTATCACTGGTCCTAAAGGTCCCAACTTCACCTGCAGAATAGACACTTTGAAAGAACCTAAGGCCACAGCACAATTAACACACTTTCCAAATAGCCTTGTCTCCTTGTTGTTTTTCTTGCCTTTAAAAATGATGCCACTGTCCTCTGAAGAGCCATATTTCCTTCTCATTAAGCATTAATGACTGCATGGACAGCATTTCACAAATAAAGGCAGAATTACTGTCATTAACTTCCCATGAAACATGGGTGATGCATCACGTTTCCAGATCCCTGCATTGTAGGGTTATAATTATTTGCCATCATGATATTCTGGGAAGTGCACAAGTTCACTTAGTTCATTTGTTCCTTTAAACGAGGTAATAAAGATGTAATTTAGGACTTTCAATAAACCAGCTGGTGGATAATTTCTACTTATCATTTGCAGGTCAGTTCCCTTGCAGCACTAAGGATTCCTCAGATCCTGGATGTCAGATTCCCCAGCTCTGAGGACCAGTGTCCATGTCCAGCTCTCATTGCAGCCAAAAAACCTCAGACCACAACTATCCACTCAGCAGCCAGACTGCTCCTCAGACCTGGCCCACAATACACTGAACCACCTTCAGTGTTTGTTGACTTCACTTGAACATACTTAGCACTTTACCTTACCCCAGCACAGGAATGTTCTGGGATGTATTTAATGCAATTCCTTCTCCTTATATAGAGGCTGTGAAGTTTTTAGATGCATCAGCTCTCCCAGAATTTCTCTCAACAGCCCTCTCTTTGTCAGATAACTACTTTTATTCCTCCTGCTTGTCATCCACTTAGTTATGGTCCACTGTGGCCAGGCTGTGTCACCAGCTCACAGCAGCCCAGTTGGCAGCTACTGCTCCTCCCCTTGCAGGCTGTGGAAATCAGCATTAACATTAAGCACCTTAGATCACATATGTGACAAACAGTGAAAACAGGTGACAGGAGAGCCAAAGTGTCTTTCTCACTTCATACCATAAGTAGTCATCTGCTGTGCCTCTGGCCACCAGGTAGTGAACATTAACAGAGCTGGTCTGTCCAATTCGATGTGCCCGATCTTCTGCTTGGATCAAAATCTTTATGTAAAAACATGACAAAGAAGAAGTGAGAATTGCAGCATCTAAGAAAAAGCATAAGAACCAGAGAACAGAGGGACTGCTCTTGTGCTTAGTGACTATTAGTGACTATTTCTCCTTTTAACACCTTCCTCAAACACAGACTAAGCCCAGATGTAATCTGGTGCACCAAGTTCCCAAAAGCCACTGAGCACTTTTCAGAGGTGAAGGGTCAGCACTGATGACAGACAGTGGTGACATTTCAGCTCTTGGCTGGGTGAGCTGTTGAGAGCTCTATCAAGTTAAGAAACAGGAACATTTTTCCCTTTCACACCATCTTCTTCAGCCAGCAAGCTGTATAACCAGCCCCACTGGTTCAAGCCCAGGCACCTGGGGATGCACAGACAAGCAGCCATCAGGGAAGGGAAAAGTTCTACAGAAAGTGTCCTGGCCATTACATCTCCCAAGCACCAACGTTTCTGCTCCCCAGGACACATACCCCCGGATTCCAGAAGAGCTCTGCAAACACCACCAGATCTGCAGCAGACAATGTCAGGCCCATGTTTGCAGCAGTGAGGGACAGGACAGCCACAACTTGCTTCTCTGAGAACTGGAACTTCTGGCAGAGAGACTGCCGCTCAGCTGAAGGTGTGGCCCCATCAATGCGAATGTATTCAACGTGCTGTGAAAAGGCAGAACATCATACTGCTCAGAGGCCTTGTGTTCCCATTCTCATGTCTTCCCTGTTTTAATGGATTCTGTTTCCCTTCCCTCTGGAAGAACCATGAAAGTAAAAAGCCAACAGGTGTATTTTTCCTTTCCTCATCTTTAAGACAGAGTCAGAGTAGCTCAGCATACAGGGTACCCCCTCTCTGTTTACAATGCACAACTTGCTCTTATGTCTATTGCTGTCTCATCAGGCCAGAAGCAACAGGAAGGACAGCAACAAGCTGGCAACTCAGGTACAGTGCAAAAGCAACTGGCTTAATATGAAGCTGAACAATGCTTGTGTGCTGACATTACAGCTGCTACAACCTCAACCTCCTTAAGTCTTCCCCTATTTGAGATAGGAAAAGATGGGACCCTAAATATCTCAGTTGCTCTGTGGTAGGCTCAGGAGAACCACTACAACCTGGGTGATTCAGGGCTGTAACTCTGCAGTGTCCAAGCTCCTTGCTCTAATGGAAGAGGCTGCCACAGAGGCAGCAAAATATCACTACTGCTGTGGTTTATAGTTTGGAATATTAACTTAAACCATCCTTCCCACTGCTCCTCAGCATGACCCAGAATTCTTCAGGGGCTCCCATGGAAGTCTCTTGTGAATGATTAGCCAAACACTTCTGAAGTCAGAAGAATTATTAGAGGGTCTATCATGTTGCATTATAGTTTCAAGTAGAAATTCTCTGCCACTAACTTTCATAAACTCTCTGACCAGCCATAACTCTGGGGAGCCCTTAAACAGCTTGGAAGCTGCAATAGTTATACAGTTAAGACAACTCAGTCAATTACTTACTTTCTTGTCCAGCTCTGCAACTATTGCATCCAGCACTATCTTGTGATGAGCAAACACCAGGAATTTATGATTCCCACTTTCCAGTAATTCCAGGATGTATTCTCTACATAAAAGAGGAAAAAAAACCCCACAACTCTTATGTGTTGAGAGAATACGGGCTTGCTCACAACAAATTTCAAAGATATTGCTCATCTATACACAGAAACTAGGAAACAGGCTAGCATAAAAAATTGTCAGTAAAATGCAAGTAGCAAATCAAGCCTCCTACTGATTAAAAGACATTGCAGGAAATTAATTTTTCTTCACTGCAGCTCGACAGCTGCCTACATCTACATTTCTGTATCAATTTATTATATCCTACTTGAAATATAGTATCCCAGTCCAATCAAGTGGATGTCATTTACACCTACTTGACAATTTCATTCACCCTACTGTATTTCTAACTTTTGCACAATCACAATACATTAAGCTAATCTGTATACAGCTATCCTTTCTACGTAAAGTTAGAATTGGGTTAATTTTAGAAGAAAATGTCTCTAAACACTTGCATCGGGTTATCCTAAAAGTAGCTTTTCTTAAAAGGGTTCATATTGACCATTTACTACAGCTTAACAATCTAAATACTGCATTTAACAAATAGATAGTTGTTTCAGTCGAAGCAATGGAAGACACTGTCATCAAGGGTGAGACATGGGAGGTGCTGATGATCAAAGAACCATTAGCTAGATGGTACTGTACATGAGCAGCTTTTGATAAGTGGTATTTTAAATGCTATTCAACTGCAGGGGAAAAAAAAATGGACTAGCTCCTACCAGAGAGTCAAGTAAACAGTATTTCATGGTTTTATATTCAGTTCACACTTGAAACTGAACATAAAAGGAAGAATGTCTTCTAACTGTTCACCAACATAAAAAGGAAACTCTTCCACGAGTGCTGGGACTCTGAAGTGCAGTTCTGTGCCCAACAGGCAGATTCTGCAGCAAGGTCTGAGACTATGAAATCACACAGCACACATCAGCTGGTCCTTACATTCAGAAGGCTGTGGAAAAGTAAAATCTTTCTGTGTTATTAGCAATCCCAACAAGAGGTCAAGGATGAAAGGACATGGAAAGCCACAGAAGAAAGTTATTCCTAGGGAAGATGGAGTTAAAAGCACACCTGTGATAGGAAACTTTTGCTACTGAGGTCCCATGTGAGCTCTGTGGAAGAGTCAAGAACTTCAGTAGGGGCTGTGACATCATTAAAGCATGCTACAACTAGAACTTGGCTCATCTCGTAAGCTTTTTGGCTCAGGGTTCCTGCTGCAGCAGGACTGCAGCATTTTTTTTCTTGAATTTTGTTGCTGCTTTTAGTTTCACTACTCCCCCCCTGACCTTAAATTGAAATAAGGTCCATACCAGGGAACGTGATCCAAGTCCCAAACACCAAGTAATTTTAGATGGTTCAAATGACAGTTTAGATCCATATCTGGACTGAAATCAGAAGACTTACTCAGCCTATTAACTCAGAGAAGCAAATGTTTTCTATATTGTAATTAAAACAATTTTTTTCTAAGCTGGCTTGAGGCTATGCTTCATGTCCCTGCACTGTTACCTATAAGGCACCATTTACCCATTCTCAGTGGAAAAAAACACATTTTACTAGGCAAGAATGAAGCAATGACATGCAGCTTACACAACGGAATGGATTTTAGCTTCTGCTGTTCGGTTGTAGAAGAGGAGAAGAGCTTCCTTCTCCTGTTGCTTCTGCAGAGAAAAGATAAGTAAGTGTGAATCTCAGAAATGCCTTTTTCTTCTTCTTGCTTACAGACCTCAAGATGTCTGAGACAATAAACACTTTGCTAGAAAAAAATAAACCTATAATGCACAACAAAAGGAGATACACTCCTAATTCTGACACCTCTCTACTGTCTAAGTCCTACAAGCTGGATGACAACCATAAAACAAAGGTAGTTTTAGTTGAGAAAGCATTTCCCAGCTAAAAGTCACAGGAAAACTCTTAAGTCCTTACAGAACTGTACTGGCAACTTAGAAGCCTAGAACATGCATTTTCCATCCATACAAGAAAAACAATGAAAAAAAGCAAAAATACACAGTTCACATTTTGTCCGCTGCTGTGTTCAAAACACAGCTCAACAAGGCTTAATGGCATTACAAGGCAAGAAAAAGGAAAAAAAGGTGTGCTGTTTTGATTGTGTTGTACATTCATTTAGAACTGTGCCTTCAGCAGCCCTCCACGATGCCTTCACATGAAGTGTGGCTCTGACCTTTCCTCGAACTCAGGGAACTGGTTTTCCACTGATGTTTTTAAATAAAGGTACCTGAAAAACCAATGGCTCACAACAAAAACAGTTTTTGACTTACATTTCCATAACTTTTGGCCATCTTCTTTGCTTCAGCTGCCAAGGCAGCTTTGGTCTTGGCACTAATGCCTTCAGGAGCCACCACAACCATTTTGCGTTGCTTTGCTGGAAGCTGGGAAAGCACATCTGATTTCAGACGTCGGATCATGATTGACTCTTCCAGCAAAATTTTCAGCTCAGTTAAATTGGATGATCCTGAGTAGTCCCAGCCCCAGGGCATCTGTGAAAGATCAAAGCAGTTATCAGTGTCAAACTTACAAGAGAGTGACGCTTCTGGTCTGTAGGAAATCCAAGAGCAGGATAAACTTAGAGGGAAACTGGACAAGGCAAGAACTTAATGGCCATTAAGAAAAGAGAACTGACAAAAATGGCAGTAAGAGTCAAGTGTAAAAAGGAAACCACCCGACATGAGAAGTGTATTTATAAATTTTTCTTTATCCTACCTACAAGTGACACAGAGGTGCAGGGAAGAGCACTACATGGAACAGTAGGGATCCCTACCACAGGACCTGTCATCCTCATACAAAGGCATTTCTGCAGCTTTGGGCAACCTGACAGAACTCACTGCAGTTCTGCACACACATATTTACCTCAGCTGTAAGCAGAGACACACAAAAGTCTTCTCTAACAGCACGAGGACAAACATGCTTAACCCAAACACTTTCACAGAGATGTTATGCTTCTCTAATATGCCCAGTAAAATGCTGGGTCGAAATTGCATGTTTTCCACTTTGACCTGTCTCCTGGTCTGCTTCCTGACACATTCTGTTTCTGCCATTACTATGTTTGGCACAGACTCAACCAAATCATAAATAAATCATGGTCCAAAATACATGACTCCCAAGTATTGTATCTTCAAAGTATCATCACATCAAGGCTCCCCTGAGCAAACCCTTAATTTCTTCTTGGAGAACTCACATCTGAAACTGCTCTATCCTCCAAAATCCTGTGTGTACACACTACATCTATGCTCAGTTAGCTCAGCTCATCACTTCTCCTACTTGTAACTCCACAGTCTATCATTTGTTCTCCAGGAAAGAACAAGTAAGCTGACAAAGGTTGGCATCAAAATTGGTACATTCCCCAAAGGAAACATCTTTAAACAGCTTTCTTTTGAACAGGGGACCAATGAATTTTTTTATGCTGAATCAAAGGATGAGATGCCTTTCTCCTGAAGAAGAGGACAAACATGCTTAACCTAAAAACCTTCACAGAGAAACCTTCTGCAACACAGAACTAAAAGTAAAATACAAAAAAGCTCCAAAGTATTCATTGCACCTTCTACCCTCCTGTAGAGTGCATAAGAAAAAAAAATAAATCATACCAGCCATGAGGTTAGTAACATTACAAAGGAACAGTGCTTTTTGACAGGACAGGAATGAGAACATACTACAAGACAGGAAGAGGAGGAATCAAAGAGCTCATAAGCAATTAAGGCCTCTCTGATATTTCAAAGTGAGCATTCCTACTTTGGGTTGAGGCATAACGGGACATTCTGCAGTTGTACTGCTATGTTGCACTGATGCTAATATGCTGTGTTGTACCATTACATGACTTCAAACTCTAGTACCTACGGCCACCATTAAAACTCGTTTGAATTAATCTGTGTCCACATAGTTACAGTGCTGTCTTATTATTCATAGTTGGTTCATTAAAGCAGGAAACAATTCAAAACCTAGATACAGAGCCAGTTGGGATGCTGTAGAGTTAAAACTTTGTCACCAGCACAGTGGACTACAGCTAGACGTAGTCCACTGTAGTAAGTCCACCTGGATCTAAGCAAGCCCTCAAAAAGCCAACATGGGTATTATTGTCTCTGCCTTCCTAAACCAGGAATGCAATGCAGATGCATACCTCAGGTCTGTGAAAAGCTGGTTCACATCTAGCTGGGTTTATTAGTTTTAGGTATGCTGGGTGAAAGTTGACAGTACCGAGCCCCAGTATTTGTGCCCCCTTTCTGAATTTCTTCAGGCTTTGTGGATGTAGCAGACCAGATGTACAGAACACACTCAGACCCACCTGGTGTTGCACTCAGCCTCCTAAGCCCCCTGCCCACACTGCTCAGTGCACGAGTAGCAAAGTAGCAGGGATCAACACTGATGAGGCTGATGAGCAAGACCTGCTAAAGGGCCTGGAAGCTCTCCTCAGGCTGCCTCATTCTACTCATGCAGCCCCTCTTTTTTCACTTTCCACTTCCATAACAAGCAAGTGATACACATGTTTTGTGTCCATGTAGTACAGTTCTATTTCAGAAGACTAACATCATCAAAACTGAAAAAACAAGGCACATAACCAATATATTATCAACTGTCATATTAAAAAGCATATACAGGCAGAATATCCGGATTACCATATTTCTTTTATGGTGACTGTTGCTGAGACAATCTGCCAACAAGGAAACATGCTACTTGTGTTCTGCACCAAGCTAGTGATAAAAAGATGATCTTTTCAGAATTATTAAAATATAGTTTAGTATATGCTATTATGGGAAAGAAAAAAGGGATATTTATTTTGCCAAAATACACATCTGGCTTTGATCCATAACATTCCGGAACAAATGCATCCAACTGTGATTTTCTTACCAAAGTGTTACAGCATCTTACATGAGTCAGTAAACTTATTACAGTCTTAGTAGAAGCTGCCAAACTCTTACAAATTCAGAGCATGTGCTCAGATAGAAATTATTTAATATTTGCCAACATCACCCTGTTTGAAAAATGAATTCACAGCATGTATTTTGAGAAATAGACTTGAGATATTTTGTAAATAAGCAAGTGACATTTCACTTGCTGCATTTTTAAGAGTACAGATGATGCGAGGCTAAATTAGAAAATTACAAACTTTTATTTTATACCTTTTCTAATCATATCTGCCAGATACTTGCAATTTTCAGTCACAAAATTTATTACCACTAAGCAGGAAGTTGCCAGATTTTAGTTTTAAATTGAATAGTTCAGGTTTATCAATTTTTCTTTCATCTTATAATGCAAACAGATTTATTATTAATACAAAAAACATTTTTACACAGCACCTTTCATCCTGACAGATCTCCAAAAGCCTTGCAACAGCTCTCTGGTTCTCTGCAATTACATCCCCTCACTTATAATGCTGCCCCTTACAGGACAGAAAGAAGAACTATTTAACTAATGACAGCAAAAGTATCACAACAGCTCTTAAGAGAGAATATAACTCCTAACACAATCTGAGATTAGAGATGCAAGAAGGAACAAGAGGGACATACTACAGTCATGAGGGAACAGCTACAATCATCAAACTACCTTTTAATTTACGTACAGCTGAGTGGACCTATGGCAACCCAGTATTCAGCAGGCTCATTTTTCCTCCAATATCATCCACACCTCTTAATTTCCAGCAGCCCTACTTCTTTAAATAACCAAATTCTTCCTAGGTTCATATTTATGACATTCAGCAAAATGTCACAAGAGAGCACTGAGAAGACCAGTAATGTTCAACTGTCTAGTAGAGAAAGGGCAAACAGCAGCAAAATCTTACTGGAAACCCTGCAGAGGTTTTAAAGGGAAGCTGATACAGACTGCAACCTCCATGCTGAGTTTCACTGTAGGGAGAAAACTCATTTACTCAGAATACACTGTTAGAACCTGAATCATGCAAAACAATTTTATTTCTTTTATCCAATTCAACATCTTACCTGAGGTCCATATGCCTGGTAATTGAAGCAACAGCTAGTCATGCAGAACTTTACTCTCAAAGGGTTTATGAAACACCAAACCTATTTAGACTCAAAGACTGCAATTCAACTTTCCTTTTTACTGCAGAAAACCAACAAGATTAAACTGCATCTCTTCATTTCCCTCTGGGAAGCTTTCTGGACAGTGCTCAGGCAGGAATCTTTCAACAAAGATAATAAAGCTCAGCAGATGTGACTCTCACTCCATATGATTCCTCCTATGGATGGGGGAACAGCAAGTTCATCCCCTGCCAGAAAAGCAGGGCTTTGCTAACAGGAATGCTGTCATCTTCCAGAACTCAGCTTCTATGATTCTGCATGCTTAATGGCCTTACTCTGATCAATGGCATCAGCATACAAATACCAAAGCCCAATGAATTACTCATCTATTCTGCACATTTGGACATACACAGACCACTACACCAGCTATGAAAGTAAAAGTGGACATTCAGATCCAAGAAAAAGGGGATTTGAAAGCTTTATACAAGGCTGCAATATAAATCTTCATGATGGAAACCTGGCATATGTAGCTACCTAAAAAGAGAAAAAACAAATCTCTACAAATAGCTATAACTATTTTTATGGATACACTGATGATATTCAGTTCTTTTGCAACTATTTCTGAGCACTGAAATGGTCATTTGGTGTTGTTTTCAATCACATTGCTAGAAGTTACTGGCCAGTCTTACAGAAAATGAGGCACAATAAGTGAAATGGAATGCTCAAGAAGAGCTAGCAAGTTCATGCACTTATTCCAGGTCCACGCTCACACTGCCAAGCCATTCTGTAACACGTTACAGAACTGGAACTGGAGGGCAAGCTAAATTGTACCAAATCAGAACTCAGTGTACTCCTTTTTGCATCTGTGCAACCAAGACAGAAGATCCTAGGATCCTCCTGGTACAACAGGCAGCAACAAAAGCTCTTCTCTCAGCATTGTGTATTCCAACACACACAGCAGCCCTAGAGATGGCAAATCTGAAAGCTGAATTGCCCATATTGAAGGCAAAAACCAGCCACTAGCCACCATAGCTGCAAATGCTGGCTTCCTGCAAAGCCTAGATCTTGCAGTGGTTGGACTCAATGACTCTGCTGAAACTATTGCTAAGCAGCTGGCAGAGATAAGAGAAGTTAACTTATTGTCAATATATGCTAAGGACCACATACATTTTCTGAATTAGATTATGGTGGAATATAAAAATGACCTATAAATCTTCATTTTTTACTTACCTGGAGGTATAAAATCCAAGAATCACAAGCAACAGAGACCTTACTTCATTAAACAGTCACTAAATCAGACTAGAAACTAGCCCCACAGTTAACTCTGCCCATCTGAAGCGCTCTGGGGGCAAGACCTTATTAGAATATACTCCTTTCCCCAGCCACGGCCATCTATTTATTTATTTATTTAAGCTTTTAACTTTGGTGGCCTGTGGGGCAGATTTAACATTAGCATAATTTAGCAAGAAGCATTACTCCACATCCTCCACTGCAGCCCCCAGAGCTTCTCAGGTTGAGAGCTTTCGAAACGTTACTCCGGAGCGAGAGTTTCTCAAAAAAAAAAAGACGTAGCATGAGACAGAAGAAAGGAAAGTAAAAGCCTCCACATCTTGGTGGAATGTGAAGCCCCTGTCTGCAGCTTCCCCCCCTGAGGTACCTTCCTGGCATCACAGTAGCGCAGCCCAAAGGAGTGGAACAGTGGGAAGAAGGTTGGCTGGACAGCCACGATCTGCGTGTAGAGCTCTGCGGGCCGTGACATGGCAGGGGTTCCCGAAAGCAAGATCACCCTCCTGGCAGCCTGGGAAAGCAAAATGGAGCATTGTTATTATACTGCTTACAGTATAAGCAGAGTCTGCTAAAAAGTCATCCTCAGTCCTGAAAGAAAATCCTAGGGGCATTGGGCAAGCACCCTAGATGGCAGAGTACTTCACCTTTCATAGATCCTTTCAGCCTCCAGTACGTGAACATTCTCAAGGACAGTGCTTAAAATTATTATGAAGCAGGACAAATGATGTTGTTTCTTATTCATCAGCCACATGTTGTAAGGGAAGAGGACATAAATTTTTATGACACTACGTTCTGAACTGGCATTTACCCACTAGACACATTACTATCTTATGCCTGGTTCAACATTTCATTTGGCATCAGATGTCATAGGAAAATGACACACCCTCTCAGGTACATCCTCACCACCAAAATAAATTTTCTTGTAATAAACCTGCCACAGCGAGTCATAAACAGACTGTCTTCCTCAGCATTTTTGTCTTTTTAGGGGGAAGGTTGATTTGTTTTGTTTTAAATTCTGCTAGCCAGGAGCGAAAGGTGAAGCTATGTCATGGCTTAGCAGTTTGGTCAGACCAAAAACCAAAGGACAGCAGGACCAGAAGATGCCCACCTGACAGCCCTGGTAAGTCTAGGCACAGATGGCTGGATGATAGAACAAGAATTAATAAATACAAATCATGTACGATTTGTAAAAACCTGTAAAACATGTGTTGTAGAGAAGGCAGGAAGGGGTAGGGTAGGAAACCTCTATCTGAAGTTGGTGCTCCCAAAAAGTCAGGAAAAAATTACAATGTAGCCATAGAAGCCTCCAAGATGCAATTCTACCTTCATACCTCCATTGTGATGTAATTCTATTATTAGATGAGAGCTATGAGTTTCTACTGCTGCAAATTCATATATAGTAGTTGAATTACAAATACCTTATAATTTCCTGGATGGTTTAATGCAGGCTCATTAAAATAACAAAGAAATTCTTGAGTGACATCTGTACCAACAGCTCATTCACATTTAAATGAAAAGGAAAATGAAATTCTTTTATCATTTCACTGTGATCTACCAGTCACCCAAATCTATTCAGCTATAATTCATCCACTCACCAGCCAAATCTGGTGGAAAAAAAGAGTTCACAGATCAGCTACCGGAAATTAATTTCAGGACTCTTTATCAGATATTTTTATACAGGTTGTAGTCATGGTGGGACTTGCCTTCTCTCTCAATCTCTATTAAACAGATCAGAAGGAAATGCAATCACCACCATAAGCATTTAAAAAAAGAAGGATATTATTGAACTAAATAGAAGGAGAGGTCAAACCTTTGGACGTGCCAGAAGGTGAATTAGTTCACAAAAGACAGTGGTGCCTATGCTACTCAAACGAAAAGATACCAGATCCCATGAGGAAACAAAGGTACAAAGCAAAAATTAGGTCAGTTTTTAGATTTCAGGTAACAGCAGAAGAAAACTGAGCAGAGACTTGACAATATTTGATACCCTGCAGAAACCTTTAAGGAACACACTGACACTACCCTGAGAAATCTGCTGAAATGCACAGGGCAGTCCTACATGTGCAAGAAACCTCCACATGAAACCTTTTCCTCCTGCACTAACAGAAGGCTACTGCTAGTGAAAAGATAACATGGAGATCATAGGATCACCAACAGCTCATCTAAAATAACTCTGGATCAAGCTAAAACAAGAAAATTTCACTGAAAACAAACGAAGGAGACATTAAATAAAACACAGATCCAACTGTGTTGAAAAGTTTTATGCCATTCATTCTCAAGGATCCTCCTCTTTGGAGGGTGCATCCCAGGAGCTACACAAGACAATGCTTACTCCCCAGGAGTCAAAACATTTGAGCTCTTTCCCTAATCCCTAAATAGGTAAGAAAGAATTCTAAGTTACAGGTTATTTGAATTCGAATCTTTTCCAGTTGCTACTGTGCACAATTTAATTTTCAACAAATATGGTATTTAACCACTGAAAGCTCTTACCCTGTGATACATATTCTACAATAAATAATTTTAAATTACTTGAGAAATAAAAAACCAAGAACAACAACAACAAAAACCCCCCAACAAAACTAACAACAAAGAACCCAAAGACAATAAATCCACAAAAGCTCTGAAGAACTCGAAGAAATTTATTCCAGAAAATGTGTACAACATTGGTGGTCTAACTTACTATCCCAAGGACTCCTTTCAGTTTTAAAACCGAAGACAAGAGGGAGTCCAAGAGAAAAAAAAAAAGAAAAAAAAAATCCTAGGAAAGACAAGTTTCCAAGTGCTGAAGGCTTACTTAAATTCTGGATGAGGGAAATGGCTTTGCTTCACATCTCTTTCTAATGGCAACACATTTTGAGTAGATGCCAGTACAGATTTGCTCCTGCAGAGAAGTCTCTGCTTAGTTCTTGTTTCCTGCTGAACCCTCTGTGCTGTCAAGACTGAGAGCTTATCCTCTTTCTTCTGAGGGCTGTAAGAATAATATTGAACACCTGAAAGGACATTTTACCAGATCTGTAATCAGTTGATACATATTTCCACATAGAACATCTGCATTTAGGCATGAAGTTTAGTCTTCCCCAGATGCAGTGCTCACTCTCATGTGTCCTTGTGACTGTTTTTCAGGTACTTTCTTGTGCAGTTGCTTAAGAGAACTTTGACAATGACTTGACTACTAGAGACATGCTCTGTAGCTCACATTTACTGAGTAATGTAAGACAAGTGTGGCTTTGCAGCAGGACCCTTGTACACACATTACACCAGCAATAATTAATTCCACAGCTACGACAACACATACAAAAGTCTCTTTTGAAAGTCAAAGAATATTTTATGAAATGGTATGAAATGATTTAGAGGGCAAAATGCAACACACAATTGATTTGAAAGAGAGTAGGTGAGGAGAGGGGCTATGCCACAAAGAATTAATTGAACATGCAAAGACCCTCATTAACATACAATGGCTGTCTCTGTATTAAATTAATTTCACAGCATGAGCTCTGCCTTAGCTAACAGACTGACATACTTATTTAAATAAGTGTGGCTGGTTGTTGCTATACAATTACTTGTGTCCCTAGTTTTTGTTTACGCTGTCATTTTGAACTGCTTAACATAAAAATACCTTATCCTGTGAAATCTAAAAATGTGAGTGGCCATCATATAGCAATCATCTGATAAGATAAAAAATTAGATAAAGGCAAAGGGCTGCAGATGTTCTGAGGACTCTGTTTCTGTACTTGGGTAAAACAGGGCTTTTCATTTCATAAGATGATCCTACTGTGGTTTTTCCAAAAAATGTAGATTCCTTTCCCTGTTCTTAAAAGGCATCTAGACAGGGAGTGTGTTCAAATAGCAATGATCAGCAATCACTGAAGCAAATTACACTGCCTCCTTATTTTGAGAAGGAAGGGAAATTGGAAGGTAAGAGCAAGTCTGAAGAGGTAGCCTTGAATACTCACAACTTCTCCAATTTTAAGATTAAGTTCCTTCTCTCAGCAGATGACAGCAAGCAAAGGCTCAGTTACCCAAACCATATGGATCTGTAATGCCTAAAGATATCTCCTATTTAATTCCCACTGGAAAGGGAGATTTTTGTATTCCCTCCTCACCTTGTACCATCAGCACTGACCTGTTTCCCTCTATTATTTTTAAGCAGCTCCTGATTAAAGCAAGCAGAAAGAGTATTAGATTCCAGCCACACAAAGTATTTGGACTTCCATAACAGAAACAAAGACTTTTAACCCTGCAAACATCAGGATGTCCATGATGCTGTTAACCTGAACATCAGCTCAATAGGAACAATCATATTAGTAATGTTACCCAAATGTTGTGCAACAAAGACCATAAGGACCACAACAAGAATAAGACTATTTTATGCCACTAGAATCTCTGATTAGATACTACCTTCTATTTCTCTGTTTCTAACCCAGTTCTTCATTAAAAGTTACTTAAGTGCTTCCAAAAAAACTCATCCATGTTCCACTGGGACCTTCCTCAGTTTCCACTGCCTTGCAATACTCCATGCAACTACAGAAGAAGAAAGGCCATGCAGCACTTTGGCTGGCCAAAGAATACAGAATCTTTTTCACTTCAGTCCCCAAGAGATCCTACCACAGATGAGTGAAAAACTGTTTTTTGTTTCTTCTTCATCTACACCCGAGGCTTTGCCATTTTATGGATATTGGCAGCATGTATACTCCTGCTCCAACGTTCATGTCTTTGGGCCAGTCTAATCCTGAAAGGAAAAAGCCAAAATTGCTACAAAGGGTGTAATACCATGACACTTTCTGTCTCTGAAGGTGGCAGATGCAGGGCACAAGCAAAGGGAACAACCAGTATTGTCAGTATGCCCAGAAAAACTTAGTCCCCATCACAAGACTAAACAGACCAGCAAAGTGGCAAGTAGGTCTTATTACCGATTGCCACAGCTCTGGATTAGAACAAGCAACAGGCCTGACAATAGTGGCTCAACCAAAGCCCAACAGCACGAGGCTGTCTGCACTCTGATGTGGATGGAAACAAAAGAAAAGGACCACTGTGAACACAGGAACTTCTAACCCTCTAGAGTATCATGAGAAATGCTGAAGGTGTGGGACAGATCTCACACAGCTGCTGGCACAGACTGGCCAGTGCAAAAGCACGAATTTCGCCACATGCCAAAACAAAGACCTGTTGTTCTTTCAATCCATCTGCCTCCATAATTTTGCTGGGATGCATAAAGACTGTGTACAAACTCTGCTTCATATGCCTACATGGAACCAGGTGGCCTTCTCCCCCATGTACAGGTCTGCACACCCACAAGTTTACACATCCACTGGGAATGTGGAGGGAGTAAGAAATCTGGCCTTAAAATTTTGCTGCTACAATTTTAGCTTACAATTACATAAACAGTGAGATAAGGTAAGTTCCTCTCAGAGTTTTGTCGAAACAACAATAAATTGGGCACAACACTTCTAAATAGTTACTCTGAACTAATGACAAGGGGGCAAGCTACAAAGCAGCAAACATTGTCATTGCATACATCCAGCCATTATAAAAGTCAGAAAAAAGTCTTCCTGGTCCCACTTTGCACTGTCCCAAGGAAAACATTCCCAGATCTCTGTCAGGGCAGCATCTAAGTATGTCACAAAAGACAATGAATGCCACATACAATGAACAAAGCACACACAGAGTTTGTGTGGTTTTTTTTAATATTAAAAAAACTTTGGAAGTTCCTAACTGACAAATTTAGGCTACATGCTTAATACACAGTTCTGCCTGATAATTCCGTATCACAGCTGCTGCTCTGCTATATATACAAGAGAGCAGGAAAAGATGAATTATTACTGAGTGGCTAAAAATACCACTTTATTTTGAAAACTGGTCAATGGCAGATACTACACCTACGATGAGGCTCTAAATGCTGCAACTGGTTTAAATATTTCAGAGGTGGAGATTCAGCTGTCTTGTCTAAATAGGCAGATTAAAAATTAGTATCCAAAATAATGGTTATTAGGAATGTATTTATTTAATCCAACTATTATGCAGTTCTGTCTTAACACACATCACAATTTTTGTATTTTTTCTTATTATTAAAATGGAGAAGTCACAGGTCAGATTCTATCACGATAAAAAGAAAACATTAAGCAACGATGGAAGTGACAGAAACATTTCAAGCTCAAACATTTAAACTTGGATCTGTCCAGTGTCATTATGGAGTTGTAAATCCTTGTAGCACCAGAGGGACAAAGGATCACATTTGTGATGTGTTTTTCTTTCTTTTCTGTCCCCAAAAGTAAGTTCAAGGCTAAGCTTTCATGCATGGATGTTGGGAACCTTGTAGGCAATACAAGCAACTATAGCAATTTCAGAAATTTTAAAGTAGTAATGTTAAGAACAGTTGGAAGTGGTAATGCTTAAAAGCTAGCACAAGGCACATGAAGGCTCCAGGAGCTCTGGTTACAGCTCTGCCATGGCTTTACACTGTGACCTGAATGAGGGACTAATGGGCTAAAAGCAGTGTATCTATCAAGGACTTCCCCACTGATAGATTTATTTTGTCTCCAAGAGCCCCAATACTGCTCTAATCCTTTTAACATAAAGCAGGCAAGAGCATAATATTATCTCCAGCAGCATATTTATCTATGCCTCTTATTCAATAGTCTCAAATAATCATGTAAAATACTCCCATTTTTACCCCACTGAGTATTTGCTATAAATATGATAGACTACAGTGGTTACATCCAGTATTCAAGTGCTGAAAACTCATATTTTGGCAGTTCTGCCAAATATGAAAGCATTTCTGTGATGTCAGTAGTGAACAGCATCACTCACAAGTAGTTCAAGAAAAAGCTGCCAAAGGGGCTATTTTTAGAGCAAAATGGCTCTGATGGAAATCAAGAAGGGCAGAAGAGTGGCTATTAAAGCAAATACTTGCTTTAGAAGTTATAGACTGCAAGCAGGAGAAGAAAATTTATCTGAAATATCTAACACAAAACATCTGGTACAGTATGCTGTTTGCAGGTGAGATAATGCCTGATATGAAAATGAAACTCTTAATGCTTTCAGAAGACAAACTTAGTTTCAGAAGCACCAGTTTTCAATTCTTTAAGACCAGCAATGTGACAGAATAAAACTGCAAATTCTTGATAAGCTCATACAGGCAATTAACCTCCACTTAACAGCTACCATATTTCACTCTCATATCTCGCAGCCTGCAAATACTTTTGACAAGCTGATCCTCCAACTAGGAAGGAAAGAAACTGCTTTTCAAGTATTTTGCAATGAGGTAAATTTGTTGTTTTCCACCGTTTTCAGATATCCACCCTTACTGTTGTACTTCAAACTGCTCATGAAATTGGACCTCTTGCTTAAGTTTCCAAACACTAAAAGCCTGAAGTGATTTGAAAGGCAAGAGAAGACAGGAGCCAGGCCTTTAAAGACAACAATGAAGTTATCCAAAGGCAACCACCTTCAGCTTGCCATTAAGAATTTTAGATATGAAAGTTAGTTCCAATAAAGCCATCACAGATCAAACCTTTTTATACACACTTTCTGAACAGGAAACTCTATTTACCTTGTTCTAACATACAGACTTGTCGTGCCCTGAAACTACTCAGAACTGTAATCTGCTGTAGACTATCAGGGAGTTTGATTCTTTGATCCCAGGATGACAGACATACATTTAAATTTACATTTCTGTGGGCCTCTTGTCTTGATAACCTCACATTCTGCCATTTCCTACTAGTTCTGTACATTTAACCAGAAGGAATGCTCCTGAACCCCAGCCACACATATACATTGGAAGCTTGTAGTAACATGATAGAATCCAAAACCAAAGCCAAGGAATGGACCTAGGGAATGCTGTTTTGATATACAGCAGGGATTTGTGTGCCAAGAAGTAAATGATAATGATTATTTTCATTAAACAAGCTACAATGACACTATTGTATTTTTTTACTCTTCCTGAATATATTCAATAAGTTTGGATGTAACTTTTTTCCCATTACCATAAAACTCACCCATGGCAGTACAATTACATCAAGGGAGCTTCTGGAGTTCCCTTGTTAGGTCTTGCTAAGCCAGAGAAATAATTTTGCTCTTGGATCTACAGTGTTATCTGGATTTCCACTTGCACAAGAGAATTCAGCTGCTGGCTCCTAAACCTGGTAAATGGAGCAACACGGAGTTAGAAACCTGACCTTAGCTGCTGAAGGCTTGGCACCCAGCATACACACCTTGAGAAGAGGCATGGCAGCTCGGCATCTTGCAGTTTTTATGTTCTTGAGGTAATGAGATTCATCCTGAAACAAAACAAGCATGAAAGTGAGGACAGTTCTGATCCATAGGCCAATGGTGGCAGGCTACAGAACAAACTCCCAGTATCTAATATTACAAGCCTATCATCTCGGAGGATATCTGAAACATTGGGACAGTCACATCAAATTCTGAATGAAGAGACACCATGGAGAGCAGCAGGTTTCCTACATTCACACCTGCAGCTGCAAGCAAATGGAACAGAAATCAAAACTTGAAGCCATGAATCTCAAATGACTGCAAACAAGCAAGTGGAGGGGGCTGGAGAAGGAAAGGGAAAGTGGAACATTATTTCCAGCACCAATACTCATTTGTCCCAGTGTGTCCCTTAAATGCAGCAAACCCAGGAGGCCTATACAGTGCCACTTCCCTAAATAAGGGGTTAATGAAAACAATAAGGAAAGAAAGAAATCTAATTGGGATCCAACTGTTCTGCTGATCAGGCTCACCAGGTGGATAATAACCTCCTACCTGAGACATCACCCCTAAACAGGTTTCATTTCTACTGATGTAGCAAGGCAGAACTTTGACACAAAAAATAATCAACACCCTCAAAAGGTACATTCTCATTTTTCCACGTATGGATAAGCAAGCAACTGTGCATGCAAAGCCAATACAACTGCTTAGCCTCACAGGCACAGCCTTGTCCCTTCCTGATAAACAAGTAAGCTACATTAATGTTTCCAGCCATCAAAAGAACACTGGGAGAAAGGATTATTTATGTTCCAATTGTAATTTCTCAGGGACAGGTACATGTGTGCTGGCAGCTAGACTGAAAACATCAAACACTCATAGTAAGCTACATAGGCTCTTTAGGTCTCTATTGATCTAAACTGCATTTGAAACACTAGATACTTTGAATTTTAATAACTGAAATATAGAAAAATGCCTTTTACCGTGGCTCTGTAAAAGGTTAAAAATGGATTTTGAAGTAACTTACAAAAGAAATTACACAAGTGATCAAAGGCAGCTTAATGGAGATTGTCAGTGGAACATAAGCAAATGGAGATACTTTTTGATGCTTTACCCACATACTATGTTAAGAGGTTACCTGGTTTACTAGATAAACACAGGAATCAAACTTTGAAACTTTTTGAGCTAACTAGTAGAGAAACCACCTCCTTCTTCTCATGAGAAGAGCTATGATTACAGTCACAATTACAAAATAGTTTCAGCCCTAAAAATGGTTCACTTCAATTCTCTGCTATGCACTACAAGTTACCCCATTTGCATTTTACAATTAACTTAAAATTTTTAGTGTACCACTTACAATAATAACTACTTGGAAAGTGCTCTTAAGTTGCTTGTCCATCTTGCTGAGGAGGTCAAAGCTGATGATGTTGATCAAGCTTCCTGTGAGATTGTCTTTGCCAGTCACTATGACATTGGTGCTACCTGGACTCAAGGATGGAAGCCACCTGTGAAATGCCTGGAGGAGGGGGAAAATGATTAATTGCATTCAGGTGCTTCTGTCCTTTGTCAGGATCCCAAAGCACTTCACAGAGCATCTTGATGAATGCTTAGAATATGTAGCCATCCCACCTGCCACTAGACATCACCTGGAAGCACCATAAGAGTAAGAAGCCTTCCCAAAGCAACAACCCTAGTAATGGGAAGAACAAGAGAACTCAGGCTTCAGGCTAAATCTACCTTCCACAGCTAGAGAGGCTCAAACATGCTCTGTTCTTTCTTTTTGTTAAAGAAATAATAGTATCACGGAATGATCTGGGTTGGAAGGGACCTTAAAGATCATCTAGTTCCACCTCCCTGCCATGGGCAGGGACACCTTCCACTAGACCAGGATGCTCACAGCCCTATCCAGCCTGGCCCTGAACATTGCCAGGGATGGGGAGCCACAGCTTCTCTGGGCAACCTGTGCCAGTGTCCTTTGTTTGCCTCCTCTGCATTCAGAGTATGGTTTGCTATTTTTGCATCCTTGTCTTGGTCAAATTGTCCACCTTGATTTGAGCCAATTCCAGAAAATATGGTTTAATACACTATAAAATTTCCAAGCCATGCTTTATCTGAAGTCAAGATCTCGATTTTGTCTGACATTATGGCACCATTTGTCTTTCCAATGATACCCATTTTGTCTTTCCTACTCTTAGAAACTATTTCTACATCACAGAAGAAAGACACTTCATCTAGCCTTTAGCAAGCTTGTTGGGTACCTAAAGTGTAACAAAGAAAACTCTTGTATTGGCTCATTTTAATGCCCTCTGCAACTACCCAGAAGGACTCTGGAGTAAGGTGGGTGTTGGTCTCTTCTGCCAGGTAACAAGCAATAGAACAAGAGGAAATGACCAAGTTGCGACAGGGGAGGTCCAGATTGGGTAGCAGGAACATATTCCTCAATGAAAGGGATGTCAGGCACTGGATCAGTAATTTTAGCAGTAGTAGTAATGTGCATAACCTCCTGGTAGTATTACCTGCTATACTCAGATCCAGAGAATAAAGTGACCGCTACTGGCAGGAAAAATTTAGTTATCCCACTCAACAGGAATCCTCAGCCTATGTAACATAAGACTTCTAAGCAGTAAAGATCTCTAAAGTAAAAATGCTTACTGCACAGGGAGGATAAAGTACAACTCACCCAGATCAAGAAAAACTCTTCCACTACCTCTCCTTCTTAAAAAGTCTACAAAAAGACCAAAACCAACCAATCAAACAAAATGAAAATACTGAGTTGAGAACACACCAGCTGCTCTATGACAACAGCTGAAGTGCATGTGGTAATAGTGATTCAAATCAACCTCTTGAAATGCTCCACACACCAGAGCAAGATATCCTCCCCCAACCCCATCTGTTAGCTAGTGAACACCCACTATTTCCCTTGTAATTGTGTCCTCAATAACACCAACTTCTCAACATACAAGTTCTGCTGATGTTACTCTGCAGAGAACTGACTAGGACCTTAGCAATCAAGATCTGGTCCTTACAGAATGTATCCAAGGAACAATCATGAGAAATGGAATCTATGTCTTCACTTCTAGAAATCCGCCAAGCATCATTCCTCTGCTCTGTTCAGTAACCACACACAGCAGCCCAAGGAGTTAAATGAGATCTTCTCACATTTATCAGTGTATGAGAAATAATTAGCTATCTTTCATCACTTACTGTAAGTACCACACCAAAATGGGCCAACAGGCAGGCAAAGTTAGATCGAAACCAAGAAAATACTTGGCTGATGCTAAGCCAAAACTTAGACAAAGTTGGTAGCAGTGGAAAAGGATCTGGAAGCTTCTAGCTGTACTGCCCTCTCTTTTAATAAACACAACTAATTCACACGATACAAGTGATCCTATATTTCTCATTTGTTGCTGACCTTTGTCCAAAAGTGCTTTGAAACTGCCCTGACCATTAATTATTTAAGTTTCAATGCTGAACTCCAAATGCATACAGCTGCATTACTTCTCACCCAAGAGTCCCCTGCATGTTCCTACTAGCCTTCTATGGTACCTTGAATATAAAGGCACTCTGTGTCCTGAGCCCAGAAAGCCAAATTAAAATGCTGATAACTCAGATAACTTCTGGCTATTCAGCTCTGGAGACAGCACAAAAGCTTCTTCCGTGACAGTAAAATATATCTGTGCAAGAACAAACTGAGTAAATTACAGACCACAATAAACTCCACCTTCTTCCACTTTCTGTGACATGCTTTCCTATGACATGCATCCTTCACATACCCGCAAAGCAACACAGATTATTCTACAACAAATGCCCTAACAAAATCTCTCTCACAACAGCCTCTTGGGGAGTTGGGAACGGGTCAAGGAAGAGGAAATCTACCACTCATGAGAAAAAAAAACAATCAAAGCCAAAAAAGAATAAACATCATATCCTCATATTGCTTAAATCTCTTGAAGCAGATGTAGGAGTTTAGCTGCAGGTGCCCAGCACTTCAGGAGACCAAGCACCAAATTGTTTCCAGTATGTATCATCCCCCTAGAAACCATGGATTCGGGTTGGGTATTGACCAGAGGTCAAAGGTTCTTTGAAATATCAGATATGATGATAATCAATCCCTTGTTCAGTAAAGAAAATTTCTTTTCCTATCACCCAACACTTTGTTACACTACTGGACATGGAAATACAAGCCAAGATGCTGCAACAACTTTGTTATAGCACAAAAACAGCAAATCCAAACGAATACACTTCCCATAATTGCAACATTCCAGGGAATGCTAAACTCCCACCCTCTCCTCATCAGGCATGAAATTACTCACCTAAAACCTTGGCTCATCTTTTCCTCACACAGTGAACATTTCACTAGCCCTGAGGCCACCAAACAGCCTCAGTATACAAGACTGGAAGAGCAATTTCAAGATATAATTCCCAACCACACAAGGTTTCTTTGGCTTCTGACCAAAATTAATGAAGAACCCAGAGGAATCAACAGCATACAGTGGAATGGCCAAAAGATGTATTATGACAAACACCTAATGATGATAACAGGGCCTCTTGAATAGAGCAGAGAATCCCAGCATCTGGGTTTCTATTCCAGCCAAGGACTAGGCAAAAGCTGCTATGAAGGCCATTAATACAAGAGACAATTGCTTGAATGCAACTATTGTCTTTGACATTGATGGGTAAAACGCCCCCTTGGAGCCAGCTGACTTGCAGGAACAAAGTTAACAGAGGGTCAGTGGTGATATTTTCTCTAGATTTCCCTCTTTCCAACAGACCAGCTGGACACAAAAAGAAAATTGGCCAAAAGAAGAAAACAGACATATATCACACAGTTAATGCCAAGCAATTCCCCCACTCAAGCTTGTAAAGAGGTAAAAATTTTTGTTTCTTCCACTTAACATAACTTCCATAAATTTTAGCTTGTGCAGAATGCAACACAGCATAAGCATCACACATACCCTCTACTGGCCACCTGCACATGCTCAAGCTCACAGTACCTCTGCCCATGTAAACCTCACAGAAGAAGGAGTCACCACGAGCAAGGGCCATTCCTGTTGGTAATAGGCAGCAATGCAGATGGCCTGGATGGTCTTGCCCAAGCCCATGTCATCCGCAAGAAGTAAACGTCCATTTCTTAAAATTGCAAAACTAGGAAGAAGAGAGAGGAGAAGTAAGTAAAAGTCAATAAATGACTTACTATCTGTCCAGGCAGCCAAGATAAGCACAACTCATCACCCAGCCTATCATGTGGATCACCTTGAAGTGATTTGGGTTCATCAATAAACCTGGATCTTCTCCTTCACCTTAACATAAGAGAGCAACTCACAAACATCTCAAAGTTTGGAACCTCCTGAACAGAGTGGTTCTGCCCAGTTCTCAAAGACTTTGATTTCATATGAGGAGTAGTCTAAAGACCTTACAACTAATTAAAGCATGTTCTTTCTATGCTACCACTCACATTCTGTCCCATATTTCACCCTGGATGAGCTAGGAAAATATTATTAGCAACAATGCCATTTTAACACCAGTAAGAACAGACGTCCCTGGATTGCCTCTTGAAGTCAACAATTAATGACCATATATGATAGGGACAGGGAGATTTAAAAGTTTATCTCTACACACAATCAGTAATTTTAAATCTTTCAGGGTCTGGGCGCCATCTCCTAGCACTTCTCCGTGTGTAGTTAACACTTAAAACAACAACAACAAAACACTTGAGAAAGAAAAATGACCTTACAAAATAAAAAAATCGTATGACAATTAGGCACATACTGAATCACAAGACAGAGATCAGAGATGTATCATTTGAAGACTTTTATAAGACTAGCAAAATTGCTACTTTCCTCCTGACTCATGATGAAGAATTCTAGCTGGAAACAGATGTGTCACTCAAACAAAAAACAAACCAAAAATCCACGAACCCCCCCCCCCCATACCATACCAAACAAACAAGAGCCCATACTGCCAGTGTAACAGCTCAAGACTCTGGAGAAATGTGGAGCCCTCTCTGCAAGAGCATGCAGCCTGGGCACCAATATAAAGTCCAAAATTCTAAGCAGGGATGGGGCCTTAGCAGCATGCAAAAAGGACATACTTCACACCTTCCCGCTGAAAGGGCATGAGGCTCGTCACAATTTTGGAGTCCACTACTGAAAGGTCAGCATCAGGAACGTCTGTCTGTGATGTAGATCTCTGTATTTGAGCAGCAAAGGTTTGCACTACTGCCTCAGGCAGTGGCTCCACTTCTACTGACACAAGGCTCTGCAACATTTCCACTGCAAAGAACAGAGCAATTTATTATCAGAAGGGGCAACATACACACAACTTACATTATGGATGTCAGGGCACAACTGTTGACCTCATCAACAATATCGTCTCCTATCCTGAAACAGCTCAAGATAACACTGCATCATGCACAGGTGTTTGCCTGGCCTCTTCCCTAAAGTTTATTTCAGAACCACATGATGGATCACATCTCCTCCCCTTGTATTTAGACTTGGTTATAAAAAAACCTGAAAGTCTGATGCCATCATTCAGAGATGATTGCTACTAGCACAGCTGAAGCTGGATTATTCATGCTGGGGGCATTTTAGGGCACATTTTACTCACAAATAAAAGCTTGGATTTGAACAAAAGAGCCCCTGAAGCCTAGAAGATAGGGACATCTTTACCTTGACTTTGGTATTCTGCATTAAACTCCTCTGAGGTCTCTACCATCCCCGAGTGATCAGGAGTGACCCCAGACACAGTGACCTACAGAATAACATCTCCAACTTTGAAAATTCTTGTCTCCTCCTGTTCCTCAAATTCACTCAGGTTTGGCTGTCTCCACTTTACCATACCTAGCTTACTATGTTTGGATAAGAAAACAGAAGAGTAAACACCTCAAGAGTGAGAAACTGCTCCCTACCACCATCAGCAGCACGCCGTCAGCCATCATTCAGGGACGTGGTACTAACAGCTACTCCCTGCTCAACTGGTGTCCTCTGCTATTCTTCTGGACAGAAGCAGCTTGTGGGCCAGAACCAGCCCACAGGCAGCCACCTGAGTCCCTCACTACTACTGTTGTTTCACCCATGAAGCCCCTCAACTTTACCTATAGCATAAAACCTTACCAGTCAAACTGAAGTGATTCCCAGCCTTCAGCAGTGACAGGGATATAGTAGGGATATACTAGAGAGCCCAATGGAGGGCTAGAGGGATGATCAAGGGACTGGAACACATCTTATGATGAAAGGCTGAGAGACCCAACATTTAGTCTGGAACAGACTGAGAAGGGATCTTATTAATGTTTACAAATACCTGAAGGTTGGGTGTCACAAAGAGGGGTCCAATCTATTTTCAGTAGTGCCCTGTGATAGGGTGAGGGGCAACCAACACAAACTGGAACACAGGAGGTTCCACTTCAACATGAAGAATACTCTAAGGGTGACAGAGCACTGGAACAGGCTGCCCATGGAGGTTTTGGAGTTTCCTTCTCTCAAGACTTTGAAGACCTGTCTGGATGCATTTCTGTGTGACCTGCCCTAGGTGATCCTGCTTTGGCAGGGGGATTGGACTCTTATGATTTCCAGAGTTCCCTTCCAACCCCTAACATTCCATGAGTCTATGATTATGCTAAGACCCCAGGGCCTCCATCTTTTTAACCCATGCATCACAACAAACAAAGTGGCTGGGCAATGGCCCTCCTACACAACCTTATTTCAGTCCCCTCCAGCAGCCTCTCTGTTCCATCCCAAAAAGACATATGAGTTTCTTTTTAATCCAACAGTTAATTTATATGGAAAAAATGTAGTTTAAAACATGCAGCAAGCTGGGATAAGGAAAACATTTTAAATAATCAGTTTTTGACCAATCCGTTATTGCAGGAGACAACTTGTATTTTTATTTTTGTGGTTGGTTTGCATATGAAGTCAGGAAGATATAAAACAATTCTGTTTGCAAAAATAACTGAAATAAGAACTCACTTTACCAGCAGTAAGTGAACCTTCAGAATTCAATTAGGTATTCTTATTTCAGTTATCTCCAGGAGGAAAGCAGAAGGATGGACCCCTGCCATATGAAGGGGGAAAGCAATTCCAAGAAATATACATATGAAAAGATTTCCATTTGTGGTTGGGAAATGACCAAACTTTCTAAGCTCTCCAGTTTAATTCATACTTCTTCAATAGCAGGAACTCTCTCCACCTGAAGTACAGCACAAGCTTGTTATTACACTCACAAACTGAGCTATGTGTTAGGATAATTGCTACAATTTGCTCACTGATAATTCTGTTGCTATTGTTCTGTACATGAGCTGGGAAAATGATTAAGATATATCTGACACCAGCATGATTCATCCAACAGACATTTTTTTACTGAAGTGACCTTTATAGAAAGATGACTGAGCAACTAGGCAAAGAGACATTAACCTCTACAAATAGTTTCCAGCTAATAGATATCTCTGCTGGAAATGGCAACCAGCCTTCTAAATTTCTTTTTTTTTAATTTTATTTTGACATAGGTAAGGGAACAGGCACAAAACAAACGCTGGTCCTCAAAAAGGCACATGCTAGAAGCCTCAAATGCCCTCACAAATTACACCCTGCAAGAACATTTACAATTTTTTTTTTTCTTTCCTCAAATTTGTGGTGTTCTAGATAATTCATGTGGTGTACACAACTGGCAGCCAGTAAGGATGAGAGTGACAGACTGGGACATGTTTGCTCAGGCTGCCTAGCATGCACTACAGGATCAAGCCCTTTGCACATACAGAAAGATCCTTTTAGCAAGTTGTGCGAGATCATCACCTCTCACTGAAATCAGGGGCTGTCAGCATCCTAATCCTGGAGTTTCATAGTAAACTCCACCAAGACACACTCACTTGTTTTCACTATTTGGCATCCCTACAAGGCCCCACATTGTGGCTTTCAGACCTACAACCACTAATAATGTTATTCAGACATGCCTCATAGGAGCATGTAGATACTCAATTATTAAACAACCTTTAGTATAGCATGGAAGAAGGAGCCCATGCTGGAAAAAAAACCTACTCTGATCAACAGCATTTCAGCTCTGAAAAACTCCGTCACATTTTTTAAGGACGTGTGTCGAACAGCACCCTGCTTATTATCTTTCTGAAGCCTACCCCAATCAAATTCCACAGCCATGTACCTTCACATGAATACCAAGACAAACACAGCAGGCCAGCAAGGATGATAAATAATAATTATAACACTTAGGACTTGAAAAATGCTACTCATCCTAGAGCACTCTGCAAACTTAACATAAAACATGAAGAAGCAGATGTGCTAGGATTATCTGCAATGTGACATCAATTTTTAGGAAAAAACAACAAAAGAAGCCATAGTTCTACATTTCAGTTCAGGAAGTCACATTTTCACCAGCATTACACAAATGCATAAAGTCAGGAGTCTACAGGTCAACTTCTACCAAGGAGCAAACATTGTAATAACACTGTGGGCTTAGATTCCATTTGCAAGGGAAAATATGATGCTATCTTGATTAGATGTTTTTGCTAAGCTCTCTTTTAAGCAGCCACCAACCAGCACTATAACATTTTAGTAAAGTATGAAACTGTTTCAAGAAGAATGCTTCTACTTCAAGGAGATCTGCACAATTCTGCAAGAGAAACAAGCCAGCTCTTCTTGTTTGCAGCAAAATCAACTCAGCTATGGAAGCAAACTGTATTCTAACCTGCCTCACACATCAACTAAAATGTAAAAGTTGTGTGCTGCCTGCAAAGCCATCATTACCAGCAATAACATGAGGCTGAATAAAATCAGCTAGACAGCATCCAGACTGTAACTGTGGATGAACTGCTTGGTACAGAACTCATCAGTTGGTTTGAAAATCTAACTCTCTGTCCTGAAAAACAAAATTTACTGGGTGTGGAATGACATGTTTGGAAGTACACATTTCTTTTCTAAGCAAGGGATGACTGTGCCAATTTATTAGCTGACTTTTGCTCACACAAAAGGGAGCAAGGTGTGCTGGCACTGAGGATAAGGGAAGAGCAGCTAAAATGCATCAGTAAGACTGAATTACTCTAAGTACAGAAAGGCTTGGCAGCCACCATGCTGCCCTCTTCAAATTTGGGAAGTGGGAACATAGGAGTCCATTCTCCTGCAGCTCCTTAGTTCAAGTAGAGCTGCTGTACATTGCAAGCAATAAAAATAACTGTGATAGTAGATCCGTGTGCTCTAAGAAACAGCACAGAAATTCAATGCAGAATCTGACAAAACTGAGCTACCCTCCAGATAGGCCCCTAAGGGACTGACATGAATAACACACATTTATAAAGTTTTGATTTTGGACAAACAGTGTAAATGTCTGACAAAACAGGACACCTGCTTTATGGTTCATTAGCCATTTATCTCTCCCAAGTGAAAGGGCTTATCCCAAGAGATGAAGTTAGAATTAATTTGCCTCCCCAAAAACCAGCCCCAGCCAGGAACACACAGCTACTCACTTAGTCTGGGATAGTCCTGCAGCAGGAAATTCCATTTTCTGGTGTTCATATCTGCAATAGGTACACACACTGTTGTTAATCTCTTTAAAAAGTAAATCCTCTGTCCATAAGAACATGGCTATCCATCTGTATCCTCTGCATTTCAGAAATAGTTTAAAAGAATTCTTACCTTGTCCAGCAGTCAGTTCTCCTCTGCTTGCTTTCACATTAAAAGAAGTTTGAAGACATAAACATACAAGACTTAGAAGTGGTGGTATCACTAGAGCAAGCCACAGTCAGCTACCCTAATGAACCATTTTAATGGACCCACCTGCCCAAGCTTTTTGGCAATCACTTTCTCTTCATTACAAAGAGGGATTAAGAATATGCTTGAGTGTTCTTCTTTATTAACCAACAAACTTTGACCAGTCAGTAACACAATCACTTTCAATTGTACCACCTGTACCCTACAGATGATGGGCTTAGGAAGTCCAGAGAAAACCCACCAATTCACCAATACCCAAAATGTAACATGAATGCCAGGCATTCTTGTCTGGCAAGTTTTTCCCCTGGATAGCACCTGCTTACAACTTCCAGGGAAGGAAGAGTGAATTCAGGCAGCTGAAGACACAATGGCCTTACCCAAAGAACAAGAAATCCAGGATTTGTTTCCCATGTTGTCACTGACCTGCTGTGACACTGCAGAGGCCACATCATCACTCTGTGTTCCAACAGAATAAGTGGGAAAAACTGATATTTGCCATTGAAATCTGAATGTCAGCATCAAAAATGCTCAACAATTCCAACTGCCCCCAAAACATCAGTGAAACTGGTGGTAAACTCTTACTTGCTCAGCCAGTTGCAACCATTATACACCACAGTAAAGTAGGAGAAATATGAGAGCGTCCAGCTACATTTGATAATAAAGATAAGAACTTATGCGCCATCTCCACATTTCTGGCAAACTATCAGCACATCCCACCTCACAGTAAATGAAATCACACAAAGTCCCAAAATATCACCTTGGCTAACAGGTCTGGAAGAGGACATGTTCTGGCACAGAGTAAAGTGGAGGACATTACAGAACTACACCAGGTCCATTACAGGACTACACCAGAACTACAGGAGCTCTCAAAATCTTCACCAAAGCACACCCTCTCACGCTCTTTCAGAGGGATGTGCTCTCACAGTCTCCATCCTCTGAAGCATGCATAGCACTCCAAGAGCAACCAACCCCAACAACATCGCTAGAATAAAGCAGAAGAAAGCAGAGACTCACCATAATTTCTGGAATCCATCTGTTTGAACACTCCGATCACCTCTGCAGAATACCCAATATCAACTTCAAACCGCAAGCGAGAGATCAGCACACACTTCCCTTTGACAAGGGCTGAGGGCTTCTTCCAGTTCTTACACATCTTCAAAAGGGATTTCACATCAACCCTGCTGCCAGCAAAATGAGAGCCTGATGCAAAGCCAGCTACATTTTCTCCTTCCAGTGGTACCAGAATTACCGACGAAAGTCGATTTGCTGCTTCCACTAAAGAGAAAAGAACGAGACACAGAGAAAAAAATTAATCTCAAAGAACACGGATTAGCTAAAGACACACAGGATGCTTTGGGAAGAGAAAAGCAAGAGGATGAAAAACAAACCCTGCACCTCCAAGTTCAAAAGAAATAATGATCCCCTGCTTTCACTTCCAGTGACAAAGAACAGAGAGAATGATGGCCTGGAAGAGCATGTTGATGAGATATTCCACAGAGAATACAGTAGAGGCAGAGGGATTATGTGACAGTAGGTGAGCCTGTCCAGTACTGTCACTGCATTAGGCTCCCTCTCAATCAGAAATCCCAAAACTTGGCTCACTAGGCCAGGGCAACCAATCTGCAGAACCACAATCAGCAGTAAACAGCACACATCCACACAGCATTTTACAGTTGCACAGACAGGGATATGGTGATCAATAGTGTGCACCTGAAAAACCTGAGAAGGTGCTTCTCTGTCACAATGCCAGGGCACAGGGAGAGAAGGGACACAGCATTTTACAGCTGTCAACCTGAGACCACAGCTATCCACGCTAATAAACAAAAAATCCACTTTTCCCTGTGTCTTTCTGCCAATCAATACCTGTACCTTGTTTTTATTATTAGAGCTGACCTGTGGTGGTTAAGGAACAGGAACCATTTTTTATTTTATTTTTAGAGCACCAAAATAGTGTTAATCCATAAGACTCCAACTCATAGGCACTTCAGTAACACAACAATCCATTGACATCTCTAAGTCAGTCAGACTCAAGTACAGGGGACTACTAAGCACATTCTGCCATCATGTATTTGCAGAGAGGCAACCTCCCCTACACAGTAGTTGTTCAGAGTAAGTTCAGGTGAATCCAGACCTTTAAGGAGGGAGCTGCACATCAGGATTCACTCTGCTTCTTTTTAAATGGTCCAGTTCACTGATATACAACAAAAATATACAAAATTTAAGTTCAGCAGTTAAAATTTAGAAAGGGAAGAAAAGGAAAAAAAAAAATGAAATTGACACCTTCTTCATAACCAGTTAATAAAGCATTTGGATTTCATCCAACTTCATTTTAAAATAAGTGACTTCTAGAATAAACTCAAGCACTTGAGATTTCTACTGCGAGGAAAAAGTTTAAGAGCATCAAGTGTTAGTAATTTTTGAAGTAGAAGGCAAGGAAACCACTGATTTAGACTTTCTCCTCCCAATACTCCAAGCAAAAAATTTAGATGCTGCTTTAGCATTGCATAGTTAGATCTCACCTCTACAACAAAAACTGAAAGAAATTGGGAAAAACCCCAACAATGTATTTTACTCTTATTTCAACATCTGTTTCTAGGCTTGAGTGCATGTTTTAATTTTTAGTATGAAGAAATGCAATACAGGACAAGATTATTCAGAAGAACAAAATTAACAATGGGAAGTTTTAAAATAATTGCTTTTACACTTAAGACTTCAATCATGGCCCTCTAAAGTCAGTTCATTTTCTCTCCAATGTCGTTACCTCATGCTGATCAGGTATTGTCTTTGCTTGTCAACAGGAACTTTCCACAGAGAACTCATATATTTGATAGCCTTAAGGAAAAAAGCATGATTTCTAAAAACTGTCCTCTTCATTTGCAAGCTTCTTGGTGCTGAGACTCAGCTCTCATCTGTACTTGATACACTTCAAACAAACCAGCAGCATGTAAATTATAAATGTGTGGCAACCCACATGGGAAGCTAAAATACCAGCACTCAACTGTGGGTTTTTCAAAGTGCTCAACACAGGCCTAATTCTGTTCCCACTGAAATCAATAGTGATTTATCACTCACTTCAATACACTGTGCTTTTGAAAAGCTTACCTGAAGTGTTTGCCTCTATCATCTCTCAATCTTCCCAGAACAAAATGACACGAGAGGAAAAAAAAGATAAAATAGTCCTTGTTATGCAAAAAAAAGCAAATCCATTTTGAGTCTCACTCAAAGCCCCAGAGAATTACCCTTTTTCCTTTTCTGATACTCAAAATTAATAGGGGAAAAAAAAAAAAGAAAAAGGAGATGATTAAAAAGAAAATACAGGAACAGACCTAGAAATTAAGCATTAGCCAGTGCAACATGCTCAGTTGTCAGTACAGATTCATATGAAGCACTTGCATGGCAGATATTTTTCTATTATCAGGCTTGCTGGTCACTAGGAAATTCAGCAATGGCAGAAATAAACCTATGCCTGGCTTTTAGATTACATGAAAAATTAAGTTATTTCTAATCAACCACAAAGTGTGAAAAAAATGTTATGAGCCAGATGTCTAAAAGATGGGCATTATGTTTGAGTAGTGCTAATTCTATTACTCCAGAGAATAAAAAAGTTAAATAATAATTATGGAAGACAGGAGGAGGGGGGTTGTCAAGATTTGGATTCTTTATGATTGAACAGCCCATTACTTACTGAAACTGCTGTAATCTTCCAAGCTGAAATTCCATTTTTTCATAGCAGGATCTAAAATAGGCAGAATATGAATCATTTGGGGTAGAAAAATATGGTGTAAAATGTTTAGATGAGGTAAGAGAGAATTCAGTCTACTCATGGAAACTTCAACAAAGTGTATGCCCAAGTTTACAGCTACATTACACCAAAAAAGCCATAGAGCACATCAATACTAAGACAAGAAGAATGCAGCTGCCATTCACAGCGAACAGCAACATGTTGGGGAAAACAGAAGTAAAATATAACAAATAAAGGCACAGAGAAAAGATCAGAAGCAAACAAAAAAAAGGTGGAGACTGCACTGCTCTCAATAACCCAGCTAACAGAATTAGCTCACCAGCTCTGAACTACAGCTGAAGTGGCCCATTTTCCCACAGCAAATCATTAATAACTTCTCTTCCTTCACTCCCAAAAGACTCTGACCAGATGTCACCACCAAACTCTTAGAGCACTGTTCATAAAACAGGACTTATGATTTCTTAGCTAAATCCAAGATCAAGCTACTTATGCTCACAATTTCTTTGCAATTTCAACTGTCTCTGCTTTTCCAGTCCCCCATTAACACCACATATTCCACCCCACAACAGCTGCACTGCAAAGAGTATATAGCAACCACGATTCCAGTTGATGCTGACACTTCAACATAAAACAAAGAGAAGAGCAAACAATCAATTCTTACCATAGCTTCTACTTGGTATCTTCTTAAATACAGCTACGAGTTCAGCATTATACCCTATTTCGACCTGGAATCGGTCTTCCCCATATTTCACACATTTTCCTTTTGTAACATTATTTGCTTTTTTGCAAGAGGCACCTTCAAAGGCAGAGCCTGCACCAGCAGAGCTGGTCAGCTTCTGCATCCTGCCACTGGCCTGAGAGGCACCACCTCCCCCCTCTCTTTCTGTTGGTCTGTTTGTTTTTATCAGCACTTCTGAATCACCTGGGGTGGCACTGCTTGGTGGTGAAACATGTTTTATGGCAGATCTATTCCAACTTTGTAAATCTTTACAACCATCAGGATGCCTACTGTCAATTAATGGAGGATGAGATGGTTCTGCAGGGCTTTTGAAAGCTGAGTGGCATTTGGGCTGCTGGAATGTACCAAGATTAATTAAAGCTTGTTGTCCGTGTTCCTGATGACCAGCATCGAAGTAATGTTTATGGGAATAACTCGGAGAATTTGGGATGACTGTAGGGAACTGTTTAATGCCACTTGCTTGTTCCGAGTCCTCCGAACTATTCTTCTCTTGCCTTCCATGTGAGCCAACCATCTGCTGGTTTGCAGTGTAGCAATTATCATCTTTCTGAAGACAGCTCTTCTGCTCCGCAGGACTGCTTGAATTCTGTTGGTGCTGGCTAATAAGCCTGACATGATTGTTTTCTTTCGTCAAGTTTCCCCAATTACCTGGGCTCTGTTCTTTCACCTGAGGTCCAGCAATTCCCACTTGCCCACCCCCCTGGGCTGCTAGCCTCTCTGCTCTCCTAGCCAAAGCCTTCTGGCGGTTCTCCTCAATTCTTCTCTTTTGTTCCTCTGTAAGGCCTGATGACATCTTCAACAACGGGGAATTTATCACTGATGCATCAGCTTCTTTACAGGAATGGGGGCCAGCCTACCCGATAAAAGAAAAATTCACCAGCAAAACAAGACAAAGTTTCAACTCAGTTCTCCCCCCAAAATGTTTATTGTGTTCAGAACTTGGCATTATTAATGACTGAGTATTACTGTAACTGATCCTACACAAAAACCTGGTAGTACATCAAAGCTGTCAGACCAGAGCTGAGCCATTCTGTCAGCAAGCAGATGCTGACAACTACTCCTGAGGCTTTGCATGCCTGTCCCACATAGACAAAACATAAGGAAAAAGGAGAACCCCCCTATTCCGGTAGCTCTGAGCACTCCTCTATGCAAATCCCGGCAAAACTGATAAAATAGCTAAACACAGGGACACCCTGCACTGCAGAGCCAGCCCTGCAAAGAGAAATGCAGGCAAAGCTTCCAGTGCTCAGGTACCGCACAGCACGTAGCAGGCAACTTCTTCCTTGAGAAATGGCCACTCGCAGGCCAAGGACCTTCTGAGAAAACCGAGGCCTGGCTCACCTCTGCTCCCAGCACAGGGCCTCACTCCCCCCACTCCCTGCCTCAGGCCTGGGGGGCAGCAGCCCGCCTCACTCACCACTCAGACACCGCACAACTTCCCTCACCACCCTGTAAGAAGTGGGGCTCACCCCGTGCCCCGCTCCTCTCCCCAGGACCTGGCTCCCCTGTCCCACACTCCAAAATTAGTCCTCGCAAGATGCGGTCCCCCCACCATCCTCAAGGACCACCCACCACCCCACAGGGGCCCAGAGCCCACGCCGCAGGCCTCGGTCCCTCCCTTTCCCTCGGGGGCTCCGCTGCATCCCACCCTGGGCTCATCCCCGGCCGAGCCGCCTTCCCCCCCCGCCACAGACCCACACACGCACCAGCCGGCTGAGGCCCGCTACGCCGCTCTAAGGCGCGCAGCCCCGCAGACTACAACTCCCGGCAGACCCCGCGCTACCGCCCGGCGGCACCCAACAGCCGCGCTGTGCGGCATGCCGGGAAATACGTGTCGGAGCACGGTGCGCTCGGCACGCTGGGAAATGTAGTTTTCCCCTGGCGACGCCATCTTAAGAACGCCGGGAGGGAGGCGGTGAGGCAGCCCGGCAATGAGGCAGTGCTCGCCACCCACTCGCGGGAGTGTGGGTCAGGCCCACGTGTGGGATGCAGGCCTCTGGCGGGAGCCATGGGCTGAGGCTTTGCCCCAGACGGTACCTAATGCTGCACGTATTGGGAAGGGCTGCCTCGCCGGCTGCCTCTGGTCTGTGGGGCCTGGCATGCCAAGGTGTGTGGCTCTGAAATGGTCACTATGAGAGGGCAGTAAAAAAAATAGAGGTAGTGTGTAAGGAGGGGTGAAAATAGTGTTGCCAGCTGTGAGGGAAGAATCCACACCAGGGTGTTAGAAGCAGCAGCTGACATTGGGGCAGGGCTGCTGCTGTCATCTTTGGGAAGTTCAGAACATGTGAGGATGTCCCTGATGAATGGAGGACAAATGTCAGTTATCTACAAGAACAGCCCAACAAGGACCTAGAAAACCACAGTCCCCTTAGTCTTATGCCAAGGAAAGTACTAAAGTGAGTCTTCATAGAGGCTCACGAAGCAAATGAAGCGGGAGAGCGGGAAAAGCCAGCACAGACTTACCGAGGGCAGAGGAACCTAATCACCTACTACAACAGTAACATTTGCTGTCTCCATGGGGAGATAAGGAGGAGCTTCCTCCTGGACTAGAAGAGTGGTCTGTGAAATGGGTAGGACATTGGCTGACAGTCAGTCATGACAAGCTGTGATCAGTGGGTTTTACTCAGGCTGGCAGCCTGTCACAAGTTGATTCCTCAGGGGTTGGTATTGCGCCCCACACTGTTCAGCAAGTTGCACCAAAGAAGTTCCATCTTGATGCAAGAAAGAAACATTTTGCAGTGAGAACAATTAATCACTGGAATAACCATCTCAGATACATGTTAGGGTCTCTGTCAGTGGAGGTTTTCACGATACAATTGGACAGAATGCTAGAAAATCTCATGTAAGCTCCCTTTCCCTCAAAAAGTTGGACCAGGTGATCTTCTGAGATCCCTTTCACAGAATCACAGAATTATCCAGATTGGAAAGGACCTCTGAGATCAAGTTGAACTCTCGATCCACTACCGCTGTGGTTACCAGACCATGGCACTGAGTGCCACATCAATCTCTTTTTAAAAACCTCCAGGGACAGAGAATCCACCACCTCCCTGGGCAGCCCATTCCAATGCCTGATCACCCTCTCTGTAAAGAATTTTTTCCTAATATCTAACCTAAACCTCCCCTGACAGAGCCTAAGTCCATGTTGTCCTATGTCTCTGTGAGTCACAGAATCATCAGAGTTGGAGGATCCTTTAGAGGTCATGTAGTGCAACCCCTCCTCTAAAGCAGGGTTGCCTAGAGCACATTACACATGATTGAATCCAGGTGGCTTTTGAATGTCTCCAGAGAGATTCCACAACTTCTCTGGACAGCCTGTTCCAGTGCTTTGTCAGCTTCACAGTAAAGTTTTTTCTCATGTTTAGATTGAAGTCCCTGTGTTCCAGCTTGTGTCCATTACCCCTTGTCCTTACACTTGCCCTTTAGATATTTAACACATTGATAAGGTCTCTACTCAGTTTTCTCCACTCCAGGACAAAGAGTCCCAGATCTCTCAACCTTTCCTTGTAACAGAGATGCTCTGGTCCCCCAGTCATCTTTGTTGCCCTTGGCTGGACTTGCTCCAGCAGTTCCCTGTTTCTTTTGAACTGTGGAACATAGAACTGGACACAATACTCCAAATGTGGCCCCACTAGAGCAGAACAGAGGGGAAGTATGGCCTCCCTTCACCTGTTGGTCTCATTCTTCACAAAGCACCCCAGGATACCCCAGGCCACAAGGGCACAATGCTGGCTCATGGTTAACTTATTATCTACCAGGACTTCAGGGTTCCTCAGGGCTGCTTTCCGCAGGTCAGCCTCTAACCTGTACTGATGCATGGGCTTGTTCCTTATATTTGCCCTTGTTGAATGTCATTAGGTTTCTCTCAGCCCAACTCCTCAGCCTGTCCAGGTCACACTGGGTGGCAGCACAGCCCTCTCTCTGCTGTGCTGGACACTCCTCCCAGTTACACACCATCGGTGAACTTGCTGAGGGTTTGCTCTGTCCCCTCATCTAGGTGACTGCTGAACAAGGCCCCACATATAACCCTGGGGCCTCCATCTCGACCCTGCACCACTGATCACTGAGCTCTGTCACTCAGCCAGCTTTCAATCCACCTTGCTGTCCACTCATCTAACACATTTCCTGAGTTTCTTAGTGAGGATGTTATGAGAAACAGTGTCAAAAGCCTTGCTGAAGTCAACACCTTCACAATAAGGTGATTAGTCACATTTCCATCGAAGTTCTGAGTAAAGGAGTCTCTCAGGGTTTTAATTGTGTGTGGAACCTGATTATACACATCAACCTGCCCTTCCTGGACAGCTGTAGTTCCCATGTACATGACCAGAGCAATACTTGGGGAGAAAGCAGAGAAAAGACCCTGGGGAGACTCACAGCTCTTTACCATCTCTAACTTTCATTACTCTGCCCAGCATTACTTCTGCCAGGTCTGGAGCTGCCATCCCTGGTCCCAGATGCTATTTTCTTCCACCTGACAGACCCCTTGGCTGGGGACACTGAAGCCAGCTGGCTGTTTCACAGTTTATTCATTCTTCTCTCTGCTGGTTAATTAGAAAAGGTTATCCTTAAATTGCTTCCTGATTAAGCATCAGTGACTACCATTAGTCAGAAGCTCGTCAGCCTGAGAAAAACAAGGCAGGCAGCAAGGACGAGGTGTGGCTTGACACACAGCACAACCCTGGCACTGCTGTTACCTGAGAATCACTCATGCACAGATGTGAGCATGCTATGTGCACATAGATTCTCTTAAGAAAAAGAGTAAAAGCTGAACTTTTTTCCAGATTCCAGGCCCACTCACTGCAGAGAGGATTTGCTAGGGAAGGATGCTCAGCCCCATGGTCTCCGTTCAGATCTTCTGCCGTTGCCCTTTCTTCCCCTCCAGCTGGCTACACAGCAGAGAGAAAAAAGAATGGATGAGAGACCTTTTTTTCCTCTTTCTTGTCACACTCTTATCTACCCAAAGCTAAACCAAATCCCAGCATCACATATGGGAGAGAGAGAGGACATACAGAGAATAACCCTGCAACTGTTTCCAGCCACCCAACAGCCGTACAGGTTTTGAGTCTTTGTTGATGGCTTCTTACATTTTGGGAGATCTGGAGAAAAAAATATAAGCTTGGAAAAAGTGGAGAAAAAACCCTACCGGGGTCTGCCACCAACTCATGAAAATTTAAGAGTGAAACATCGTGTGCAGAGAGCTCATGGGTTGCATGGTCAGGCAGACACACAGACAGACGTTGAAGCATTTGGTCCATATGGCACAACTTCAGTGAGGCCCAAGAACAGCCCAGCCATGCAGAGAACAGACCTACAAATGAGAGGCCATTTGTGAGCAGTTTTCTGGTAGCACTCCAGGTGTCCTTTCAGGCATAACAGCTTCCAGCAGTGGCTTGGGCTCACCCTCCACATATTGGGCCAGGGAGCAGAGATGCAGCATGAAAATCCTGGGAGGGTTAGCATACCTCATCTCTGCTGCAGAGGACATGGCTCACCTGCTTCCAAAGAAATGCTCCCATAACTGAATAAACAGAAGGAAATGGAGTCTCAGTACTTTTCTTACCAGGATCTTTCCATCACTTGGATGGGTCTCTATGTATCTTCTCATGAGCTGGGATGACTGGTCCTGATTTCCTCCCAAATGAGGACAGAACTGCCTGTGTTGTACATCTTGTATAAGCAACAGCTTATATCCAAAATACAAGTGACCCAAGACCCCAGAGCTGTTCTGAAACCTCATGGATTGTCCTCTGAGGGATTTTGAGCTTCTCTTAGGTGGTCCTACTGTTATAATATTGAATGTATTTTTCCCACTCCACCACCTTGACAACAAACCTTGGTGGTTCTCTACACAGCCAGAGTTGGCTGCCTTCATCCTGGATGTGTGGCCATCCTGTACTCTCTGCTAGGGCTGAAATTGTATGCAGAGCTACTCTATGTAGCAAGACAGCAGGCAAATGAGAATCAGTCCAGGCTAATGGCCCTCAGATGCCCCAGCTTCTTGAAGGTTTTTAGTAGCCCACTCTGAACTCAGAGACATTATTAACAATGCCCAAATATGACAGTCTTTGACCAGCTGTGGAGAACTTGTAGTTGCACCTTCAAAAATAAATTGATCCCTTGCTCAGGAGCTTTATCAGTTCATTCCCAACAAAAACTAGTCAAATGGCTGGACTGGGGACATGCAAGTCAGCTCTTCAGAGAAGGTCTTGAGCTTTGAGAATCAGAGAAAGGCCCCTGGACTGGCAGAGTTCCTTCTGGTCAGAGAAACCTTTCCTTGTGGTCTGCTGGCATCTGGCCTGAATACTTTTACAGCTCTTGTCCTCTGTAAGCTGCAGGGTTGTTCTTCCCCTGCTCTGGTTTGGGGTTCTCAGCAAAATCTAGGATTCCTGGTGTGGAACCAGTGCCCTGGGCTTGGAGGGCTAAAGTCTGCTTCTGTCTGGGGGGATGCTTTCCCTGCATCCCTCCCTCTACCAGTTCTCTCTGGATTTCTTCTCGTAGACAGCTGTTTCTCCCCTCTGCTTTCACTCTGCCATAAAGACAAATCAAGGACTGTGGCCTGCTGGACCCTTTGACAGCCCAGCTACTACTGCAAGTTGACTCTGAATCAGACCTTGTCCCCAAGCACCTTTGTAGCACCAGAGACAAAAATTGGAGCTTGCTGAATCCAGCTGCTCTTAAAACTCTGATGAAAGAGGGCCTGCAGAGGCTTTTCTGGGAGTTTTTCTAACATGAGAAGATTTCTCCCCTCCTCTGACTGCCAGCTCAGTGAAGACCACTTCTTTTTCCCTTCTCTTTGGCCACCCAGTGCAAGGAAAAGTGGCCACTCTCCATTCTTTTGAAGCAGCCTTTTTTATCTACACAGCTTGCTCTCCCCTGGCACGCTGAAGCCTTCCTGCTCTTGTTTATAGTACAACCTCTCCAACAGATTGCAGGGTCTCTTTTCTGCCTTCTGTCCTTCTTGGCTGGATTCCTCTCCACAGCTCCAGTCCAGAGCAATGGTCTGCACAGCACATGGCCTCCGCTTCACTGCCAGGCTGCTGCCACACTCACAGGGCTGCTGCAAAGCTGAGCCCACTAGCCCACTCTTGATCTTTTTTTTTTTTTTTTTTTTTTTTTTCAGGTGATGTAGCCCAGGTGTGGCACCCAGAACAAAGAAGTAAAAGAGAAGAAAACAAAACAAAACAAAACACATCCTACACTGAGATGCAAACAGCGTTTCCAGCATTTACCAGAACATGAGCTGTGATCCAGGTGGGGTGAGGGTGCTAGGCAATGGGGACTCTCCAATGTCCTATAATGTGCTAAGGATCATTCCTTTGCTATACACAACTGTGTTTTTTTGTCCAGAACTGACAGAAGAGTACTGAGTTAGATGGAAAGGCTTGTGTGCACACATAGAGAATTTAACTTAATGATCTTTATTACCTTAGGAAATAGGTAGAATAGGATAGAAATAGGTAGGATAGGGTAGAATAGAGTGAAATAGGTAGAAACCAGTCTAACAAACCAAGCTGCATTTTCAGTTCAATTCTGGAGCTTAAATTACTGGCCTGGTTTTCAGTCTCAGAACAAGCAGCTAATCCTCTAGCCTCAGTATTGATGTGAAGCCAACTTTTCAGATCCTGTTAAAGCTAGCCACAGTTCTCTGCCCTTTCTCTTCCTGGTGCATTGGAGACCTAGAGACATGGAGAAACCCTTTACACAGGAGCATCAGAGGTCACTGATGCTAAATAATTAACAACCAATGTAATATTAATGTTCCTTTGACCATTAATGGAGCATCATCTCTCCTTGAGGATCTCAAAGCATACTATGGACCAAGGGGTGCTGGCAGAGCAGCTCTGGACTTCCATGGGATGCAAAGTTGTATGCCAAGGATTTTTCCAGGAGACATATCCAGGGTTGTGGCGTGCCCAAGACTTTCTTAAAATCCCTGAGTTTACAGTGGGTTCTTATTCAACTATTCCTCATCCTCTGCTGTGACTTAGAAAGAACCAGCATAAGACCACTGCTTTAATTAGGAACATGGATTCAGCACAGGCTTCACTTCTGCCTTGGTAGTCACTCAACCAATGATGCAAGAAGGTTGCCCTCATCCTAGAAAGCTGTGTGAATGCAAAGCATGGAAAGCAAGCCAGAATCTGGCCTTTGAAAACAGGAGACTTAAGCACATGCTTAACTTAAGTGTGTGTGCTTGTGCTTAAGCTTGTCGAGCCTCCTCCTTCAACAGAGATGATTTTCCTTTACGTTGGGGGTCTTACCTGCTACAGAAGGGGGAGAATCACAAGGTGATTCAATTTTTATATTTTGTATAGCAAACTGATCAAGAAAGCACTTGCTGCCAGCTGCAGTATTTTGCTCCAGCTTGTCTCAGCAACTTCCAGTGGGCTTCTTGGGACAGCAATTATTCCAGAATAGGGAATGCTCTTGGAGTGTCAGGGCAGTGTGCTGGCAAGGCACTGCTGCAGTCAGCCTGAGCAGTGCTCTGTGTCTCTCACTCTTAATAGCAAGGGCCATAGGCAAAGGGAATGCACGTGCCTTCACTTAGGGGGGTATTTCCCCATTTTGATCACAGTAAAAGTTGTGACAGCCAGATCCTGGGAAGCAGCTACAAAAGTTCCACTTAAAAGAATGTGACTACAGAAAGCAGATGCTCATCAAGTTAAATAAGGAATTTAATTAGCCTGCATTTTATCTTGTTTTCAGCACTATAATGACAAATTGTACCTTAATAAAATAACATTAGGGAGCAGCTCAATTCCAGTGCTTCAGGAAATGAGAAGCAATATAAGTTATAGAGGCCTCTTCCCACTGAAGAAGTAATTCTCATTCAGAAATCTGACATGATGTTAAGACAGATAATGTTTTAGCAAAATGGTCCTCTGGCATTTAGAAAGATTTACAGCCACTTTCACTTTTAAAAGGCCTAATATAGGGTGGGAAAGGAGAAATAAGTGGCATGAATAGCTCAAGGGACTGGTAGTACAATTAATATTTTTTTATTCCTGTGGTGGCACAGGCATGCAGGGTTCTTCACAGATGAATAAAAAGTTGTTCTTTCCCCAGTGGGGCTATAATTAAATGCAGATGCTATACATTGTACAACAAACAGCAGGTTTAGTGTTTGTCATGTAGTCGAATATGTCCAAATTCAAATAGAAACTTGCATTTAATCTAAGATACCACTTTTGTGTAACATTGTGAGGGCAATTCTTGCCTCACCCTGAGAAAGGTTCATGAAGGATCCACAAAAAGTTTGGTCATCTCATAGAATCATAGACTGTTAGGGATGCTGGGGAGCTCTAGAGATCATCTAGTCCAACCCCCCTGCCACAGCAGGATCACCTGGCACAGGCCACATGTGAATGCATACAGGTGGGTTTGAAAGTCTCCAGAGAAGGAGATTCCACAGCCTCTCTGGACAGCCCGTTCCAGTGCTCCATCACCCTCACAATAAAGAAGTATCCTCATGTTGAGGTGGAACTTCCTATGTTCTAGCTTAAACCCATTATTCCTTGTCCTATTACTGGGCACCTACAAAAAAAGATTGACTCCTTCCTCTTGACACCCACCTCTCAGATATTTATAGACATTAATAAGATCCCCTCTCAACCTTCTTTACTCAAGGCTAAACAGCCTCAGTTCTCTTAGTCTTTCTTCATAGGAGAGATGTTCAAATCCCTTAACTACCCTCATAGCTCTCCATTGGCCTGTCTCCAGTAGATCCCTGTCTCTCTTGAACTGTGGAGCCAAGAACTCCACAGTTTTCCAAGTGTGGTCTCATCAGGTCAGAATAGAGGGGGAGGAGAACCTCCTTAGGTCTGCTGGACACACTTTTCGTTTTCACTTTTCATTTTCACTTTTCACCCCAGGATACCATTGGACTTCTTGGCCACAAGAGCACATTGCTGACCCATGGGGAACTTACTGTCCACTAGGACTCAGATCTTTCTCCATGGAGCTGCTTTCCAGCAGGATGTCCCCTAATCTGTACTGGTGCCTGGTGTTACTCCTTCCCAGGTGCAGGACTATACACTTTTCCTTGTTGAACTTCATGAAGTTCAACTTTGCCTTGCTCTCTAGCCTGTCCAGATCTCATTGGATAGCAGCACAGCCTTCTGGTGTGTCAGCCAACCCTCCCAGCTTCCTATCAGCAAACTTCCTCCATCGCCTCATCAAGGTCTCTGATGAAAATATTGAACAAAACTGGACTCAGTACTGATCCCTGAGGAACACCACTGGCTATAGGCCTCCAATTTGACTCTGTGCCACTGATCATAACCCTCTGAACTCTGTTGTTGAGCCAGTTATCAATCCATCTCACAGTCCAATTGTCTATCCCACATTTCTTAGTTTTGCTAGAAGGATGTTATGGGGGACCATGTCAAAAGCTGAAGTCAAGGTATATCACATCCACTACTCTCCCTTCATGTATCCATTTGGTCATGCCTTCGTAGAAGGATATCACGTTAATCAAGCAAGATTTCCCCTTAGTAATTCCATGTTGGCTAGTCCTTCTTCTTTTCCATGTGGCTAGAGATGGCCTCCAGAATGAGCTATTCCATCACCTTTCCAGGGATGGAGGTGAGGCTGATTGTTCTCTAGTTGCCCGTGTCTTCCTTCTTGCCTTTTTAAAAACTAGAGTGACACTGGATTTCATCCAGTCCTCTGGCACCTCTCCTGTTCTCTATGAGTTTCCTAAAATTATGAAGAGTGGCTCTGCAACAACATCAGCCAGCTCTCTCAGCACAGGGGGATGTGCCCCATCAGGGCCCATGGATTTGTGTGTTTTCAGTTCATCCATGTGATTTCTAACCCAGTCAATGACCTCAATGACCTGTGGAGAGTCTTCCTCCCTCCAGTTATGCTCCCTTCCTTCCAGTGACTGGGATTACCGAGGGCTGGTCTTAGGAGTAAAGACTGAGGCAAAGAAGGCATTCAGCAACTCTGACAAATCTGCATCTTCTGTTACCATATCTCCCACTTCATTTAGCAGTGGACTCACTTTTCCCCTACTCTTCTTTTTCTCACTGATGTATTTGAAGAAGCTCTTCTTTCATCTCTCTAGCATGTAACACCTCAAACCTGTAATGTTTTGAATGCTGCAAACATTTGTCTAAACTCAATTGTTACTTCTGGGGCTGAAGAAGATAGCATTGTTGAAATATTTCTGTCCAGTAAAAAGGATTACAAAGCACAGGAGTAAAACCAATGAAAGATGATGAGATTTATCTTCATTATATAAGAAAAAAGGAAGTACTTGTCCCATTCAGCATGGTTGTCCACTGAATCCTTTCTTTTCAGTACCAGGGAACACATCCGTGTTTTGGGTGCTAGACTAAATATAGCTGTCCACTATAAAATGCAGTTTGATCCTGGGTAACATGAAACAATATTTTTCAGTTGCTGACAATATGTTGTAATAACAGTTATTCCTGATGATCTGTTTGACATTTTCCATCTTTCAGATTCAATAGTTTCTCCATAGCTCCTGTATTAGGAGAAGAGTGCAAGAATTGTCGGATTGGATCTCTCATCATGTGAGACTGCCCACAGAGTGCACACCTTGAGTTTATACAGGTATATGCATTTGTGTATATACAAATTATATATATAATATATAAATGTATTTGATTCTAGAGTAATTTTCTGCACTCATGACATAATGTATTCATCTGAGATTAAGCCTCTCTTTCTGAGGACAGAAGTGCTTCAGAAGTCATTGATGAATTGGGAGTTTTCTACCAGTAACTTCTCAGCCTGCATGTAGTTTAGGTTGATGGGGGCTGAAAGCTATTGCTCTCTGACATCTGTTCACTTGTGTATGTGAAATGAGTTTATGATTCTTGAGCCAGGTCCTAGAAAATAGATGATGTGCAAAAAACCAACCTTTGCTCTTTAGACCCTCACTAATACCATCTAGAGAGGTGGTGATGAAGCTCTGCTAAGTGTCATGGGGCAGCTTTGCATCAAAAGACAAAGATAAAGTATGTGTTGCGAGTGGATCTCTTTTAACAGGCAACACATTCCTTTTAAAATTATCTTGCAGGAGCTAGATTTAAGTGTGAATGTGGAAGGCTGATGTATTCTGTTCTCTCTATTGCTGGAAATTTATTTTTAATTTTGAAATTTATTGACCTAGAAAAAACAAACTCAGAAGAAGCAGCTGTTTTTTCAGCAAGTCCCTTGATCTTTTCCTGTTGTCCACCTGAATTTACTGTAACACAGAGAAATCAAGCATTGCCTCTGAGATCAAGCAGAATTTGGAAGTGGCCACCATTTCTCTCTAGAAGAGAAGGATGGGTAATGCTTCCCCATACCCTAAGAACACTGCTTGTTGGATGTGAAGGGCTCAGGTCTGTAAGCAGTGGTGGGGCTGACTTTTCTCATTTGCAGAGCTGTTTGCAGAGTTGGACCCCAAGCCCTCCTGGACCAAATGCTGAAACAATACACAAATCAAATCAGGATGCTGACTGTGACTGTGTCATGACACAATATAGTGCTGGCAGAATTTGAGGCTAAAAGCTGTGACAATCTTGTCTAGCAATGTCTAATACATCATAAGGTTGTAAAGTGACAACTGAGTCCCAGAGGACAAAGACTAACTCCTTTATGCTTTGCAAATATTTTCCAGTCCACAACCAAGTTAAAGACCATATCTTGGAAATCATTTGAAGCAGCACCTGACCTTGATCTCCTAACAGCATTTCTCCTGAATTTGCACATGCTGTCAGTTTTATTCATGGTCATGACACCATGTGGTATTAATGTTCCCTGTGGATGCAACCAACTTTTTCATAGATTTTCCAGGCTTTCATTCATTACTTAATTGGCACACAGTAATGTAAGAAATAAAGTACATTCTTATAGGGCAGTCATACTTCATACAGGCACCAAGCTGTTTGCCAACAGAATTAAAAACAAACAGGAGAAACATTTTCATGCGTTCCTGCTTCATTCTCAATTTCATTAAAAAAGCTGATATATTGCCAAGTACTGATCCCACTACCTGGGCTTTGTCCAGTTTGAGAACTTATTAGTGCACATTTGAGGGAAGAGGGAAAGAAGGAGAGAACACAGCTTGTATAAATCAGATTAAAGTATTGATAGCTCCTAAGCAATGCTCATTCCAGGAACAAGCTCACTATGTGATAATACCACTCCTATAAAAGAAGTGCATTTTGAAAGCATGCCACTTTGCAGATACCTGGTGGGTCATGAGTTCTTGCAGTTTAGTTCCTAGAAGAGAAAACGGGATTGCTGGGAAAGTTAAAAACACTAGTTGGAGATTATCCACATGATTTAATATGTGAGAGACTTAACAGCCTCTGGACCTTGCTTTGGCTGTACTTGATGGTTCAGAGCCACCTTGGAGCAGAGAAGAGGAGAAATTGTTACAGCTGATACAGACTAAATTTAAAAATCAGACACTTGATCCAGGCCTAGTTAGCAAAGAACTCTACTGTGCTGCAATTAGCCTTGGTGTGCACATTCAGTGGGAAGGGCATGGTTAATTGCAAACCTACAAGAACAAACTCCCCTCTCTCCTTGCAGGACATCAGGACCATAAAATATTAATAGTGTGTGTTACAATTCCCCCTCTTTTCCTGCTTCACAGATGATGTGCATCTGTCTCTGCTTTCAGCCAGAGTTCATCTCAAGATGAACAGGGAAGCTGGGAAGCTGGTGCTTTTTGCCTGGGAGCCCTCGATGCACCCAGGAGCAGGGCAGCTTTGCCACTGGTGTTGAGTCTGGGCTTGGCAGATGGCTCCAGCTTCCTGACTGTCACCCTGGTATCTTGCATCAGCAGTAAGAAACCCTGCATTATTTTTATTTGATACATTAGTCTCTCTGCTTCTTCTTCTTCTTCTTTTTTTTTTTTTTTTTTTTTTTTTTTTTTTTTTCCCCCCACAAAGCAGAACATGAGCAAAGGGTTGGAGACAATGTGAGATGACTGGAGGAGGGATGGATAGCAGGGTAGTGGGTAGAAAAGGGAGAAGCTGTAGTTGCAAGTAGAGAGGTCTTCGGTGGCTCCATCAATAAGTATCCCATCCACGTGCCCCTCTCTCTTTTGCACACACACACACAGGGAGCTGAGCTGTGTCAGACTGCGAAAGACAATAAGTAAATAAAAGTGTCATAGGATAGACTCATTTGCACTTGGTCTTCTCTCATCTCTCTGCATAAGTCTGCTGGTATGTAAAGATCACACAACCAAGAGATATAGCACTGACTTGGAAAATTTATACCACTGAGGATAAAAATAAACAAAAAAAGAAAATTGTAGGAAGGGCATGACCAAGGAAGAGAACAAAAGGAGATGAATTTTTTTCCTTTGTACATGAGGGTTTTGTTGGGACAATTTCATGGGAGCACATATTGCCAGTGCCACTGGAGGAGCAGCTCTGCCTCAGAGGAAATAGACTGGATGGGAGACTTCTTGTGCTGAGATCCCTTGTGTTCTTGATCCTTACCTGCCTGTATCAGGGTTCCCCAAATGGCATCAGAGCCAGACAGGGGTGAGTCCAGCAGCAGAGTCCCAACACATGATGGCTTCAAACAGAAGAGATATCATCTCCATCTGCAAGTTCTCCTGATAAAACACATCCAAACTACATCAGGGAGGGCAGGAAGAGGATATTTATCAGCATAGTTTCAGCTGATTTTTCCTGTGATTTTCCAGTTGTCCAGTAAGCTGGCATGTCCAGAGGAAACTCTTCCCCTCTGTGTAGTTCCACCATGTAACTGAAAAAGATCATCCAAGGATGAGATTGTTGGTCTGACTTCTGTGGCTTTGCCTGGCTGACCAGGGCGTCAGCCACAAGCTTCAGTTGGCATATGTCAGCACCCACTCCTCATCCTCATACTGTACATAAGCACAGTCATTCCTGCAGCCCTGACAGCTTGTGATCTTCTGGCTTCCATTAGACCCAGGCCTATTCCCAGAGTCACCATGAGCAGTGTAACACCATGCCCTGCAGGTGACAAAAGCTGTTCCTGCACTGGGCTAACCCCACCTTGCCCCATGCTCCCCATGACATGTCCACTGTGCTGGGACAGGGGGATGGTTGGGATCAGGGGAAACAAAGGCCACCAGTTTTGCTGGTGGGGCTGCCACAAGCTTGAATGCACATCCCTGCTCCTCCAGGGGCAGGGGGGAGGATCTGGGGCACCATGCTGCTGGCTCTCCTGGCCTCCATGCCTACCATAGGACTCATCCAGGACCACAGTCAAGTTTAGGGGTGGGATGAGGTCCAAATTTGGCCTGTGTCTTATGTGTGGAAATCTTTTTTAGAACATCCTGGAAATTTTTTTCCTAAGGCACTATCTATCCTCCAGGGCATCCTTTCCTCCTTCTCATTGCTAGTTTCTACACAAATGTAGGATCTTTGGTGCTTAGTCATTCTACTAGTCCTGCTGTTTATTGCCTCCGACGGGCGTAATTCTCTGCTCAGGAGACCTTTGCGAGTTGCTGTGGAGGAGCTGTAGGCTGTTGTCATTCCATTTCCAGGGGGCAATAAACAGTAGCAGTCAAACCTCCATAGAGCAAAGATGTGAGATTATTCAGTAATAAAGAGAGGGAAGAAAAACAGATACATATTGTGTGTGTGCTTATTTGCACATGACACAAGGATGTGCAAATTCCTCTCAGAACAGAGTCTTGCTATGAGGTAGAATATGTCCCCACATAATTTTTTGCTGATGACTCAAATGAGGGAATTCTCCTGCCTGTGCCTCTGTTTCCCTATGTAAATGAAAGGACTTGTAGCTCTTCCTGCCTAGCTGAAGTGCTTTCAGAACCAGGTCAGGAAGGCAAGAAGAGAAGTGTTTCCTGGGGTTAGTGGCTTGTGTTTTTTCCCTCCTCTTGAATGAGAGGAAGATCTAGAGAAACCACATTAGTCTTGAGATGGAAAGGGATGGAATTAGAACCAGCCCATCATTGCAGTCACTTGCATCTGACCTGAGTGTTAAAAAGCCATCACCAGAGAGAGCTAAATCCTGTTAGAAAGGAAAAGCCCCTTCAACAGCAGGGAATTACTGCCTACATGAAGACACTGGCTCAGAAGCAAGTGATTTTGAGGGTTTACTTTTGGGGGCTGTGATTCTGTGGACTGAATTATTCAGTCTAGTGGGACCAAGTCATTAAGAGTTGCATGACCCCAAGGACCAGAAGGGATTTCCAGCTCACCAACAGCAAGGGCTCAGCCCACTGGGAAACCCAGTTGCTCAGGACCTTAATGGACTTACTCAGCATCTGGCAGAATCTATCCCTAAAATGTTCCCCCACTTTAAAATGTAACTACAAAACCTTTTAACTAAATAAGCTTCTAAATCAATTATTGTCTTTGCAAGCAAATGTGTATGGTTTTGAAATCTCCCTTTAGTTAACATAAAGTCCATTAAAAAGTAGGTAGATCTAGGCCATCACATGGAGGTTAACACTCTCTCACTTCACATACTCCCAAGGCCTGGGGAGAGTGCACCAATGCAATGCTCAAACTCCATTTCAGATGCCACATGTATGATCAAGACCTCCCTTTCAGCATAAGGTTTCCATTCTGATGGAAACTGGGGGACCCTCCTTGGAAATGCAGTGGACAAAACATACTGTTTTCAGTGTTGTAAATCCATTAGCTTTTTCCACTCACTGCTCTTCCATTTCTCTCTGCTTTCATTGCCAGCCACACTCCACCTCCAACAGCCTGGTTTTTAAATCCTCTCTTATCCTCTTGTCTCTGTCTCATCTCTTCCCGATGGAGCCGTCAGTTCTTTTATTGATGGACACTGAGCTTATCCTTTGTGTAAAGGTGTGGGAAGAAGTTGCAAAGGAGAGAGATACTTGCCGGTGAAATATCTGTGCACTTATTAGCAAATTATTAGTTATAAGTTTGTCTGTATTTCTTATACATTCATATTCAGTGTGTGTGAGAGAGAGAGGTAACACAGCATCTTAATGGGCTGTGGTCAGCCCATTTCCAGGCAGATCTGGAAACCTACTGACTGCTCCTGCTGTGAAAATCATGTGGACCAGATGCATGTGGTGAGTGCTTCTTCATCACAGGGACAAACAAGGATGTCCTCCAACAATGTTCTTCATTGTACCTTTGGCTGACCTCCAGTGTCCCTTCCCTTCTCAAGATCCACTCTATCCAATAAGGGTCATTTAGGAGACACTTAAAGTGGTCTTCTCCTCAGGTCTGGGCCTTGGCCTCTGCCAGCATGGAAAGTCACCTGCTACTGATGAAACTAAGATTACCTGCTTGTTAGTGACTTCACTGCCTGCACTGTATCTAGGCAGCATGTGTATATTTGCCTGATGACCCAGAAACAAGCTGTTGTAGCTGAGGAAGTTATCTAGGCAGCCCAAGATGTTAAATCCTAAGACATGGATTTGTAAGAATTTGGAGAAACCATCTCAGATGTTGAAGATGTTTTTGACACTGCAGCAGAATTGTAGCCCAAGAGGGATCTCAACTCAGCAAAGGATTCACAAGATTCATCTCCTAGACATCATGGCATGTTGTCATCACACATGACCCCTGTGTCTCATGTCTGGGTGCTAATGAGGACAGACATTCAGTCTTCCCATACAAAGATGGTCCTGTTTTCTTGAGCTGAGAATGCCATGTTGTGACACAGTATAATCATGGTGGTCTTAATGGGAACATCCTCAGTATTACTATGTCTGATAATGAATCCTGGTAGCTAAGCAAATGCCTGATGATACATTAGATTCTCTCAGTTCACCTTGATTTGGAAAGCATGGCATACTTCTCACGATCAGCCCCTAATGGTCTTGTTCAGCAACATTGTTTTCTCTCTAAATCCCATGTCAGACAAGTGAGAGCTAGTTCTAGGACTGTTGCATGTCACTAAAACAACATTCATCTAAGAATGCAATTAGAGACTTGAAACAAATTTGACTTGACTCAGGAGAGTAGCGGAAATATCCAAGGGATTTGTGATTATATACTTTCTCTTTTTAGAAAACATCTAAATTTCAGGTTCTTTTAGGTTTGGGATTTCATGACAATTACTGCATTCCTGGAGAGTTAAAATCACTCAGCACTTGGCTAAATGCCTTCTGAAGATATCCTGAAATGCTCCATCTATTACAGCTGCTCTGTTCAAGTCACAGCTCTGACTAGTCACCCAAGGGGACAAGGAATTCCTTTTGTAGGAATTAGTTAGCTCTATGTTTGTTGTTGTCTAGTCCTGAAGAGAAATGCTGTGACTTTACAGGTTTAAATTTGAAATCCAGATCCTAAAGGAGGAAAAGTGGGGGCTGTCCCCAGCAAATGTATGCTCTTTCTCACATACTCCTGCACAGTGACTGACTTGAAAACTCAAAACATCCCTCTCTTCCCTTGGCAGAGAGCAAGCTGCCATAGAAGTAGAAAAACTTGCTCTGTATCAACTCAAGTGGCAGATCATGATCCTTGCAGGAAGAGGGAAGTAGAAATTCAGTCTGTGCTTGGGGAGAAACCAATAGCACAGGGACTCCCTGTGTGCAGAGTACCATGCTTTTTGTTCCAGCAGCAGAGAAACTAAGGGACACCACACCAGAAATTATTTCTAATTTCCTTTGAGAATTCCAATTAATACATGGATTATTTCTTGGTGCTTGGAGTATGCATAACCCCTATCTGCTGAGCCCAGCTTCCCAGCAGCAGCATCCTTTGCATCAGCACATTTTCAACTGCCCAGAAAGAAAGAAGGACCAAAGAAAATGTGACAGAGCTCCCTCCAGCCCACAGCTGTGTCTGCCCACAAGCTCCGTCAATGGAGTTATGGTAATGACATTACTTGTGATTTATTTAATATTCCCACCCAGGAAAAAGAACCAGGAAGTCTGGCTGTGACAAGCAATCAGAGGGTACTCAGCTGATGCCCAGCTCCCCATCACTGAGAGACCGGTAGGAACCTTCAATGGATTGGATTTAAGTAATGGTTTGCCAGAGGGATGGGGCCCACACCACAGCAGTCAGGGCTCCTCTGCACCATTAAGGAGCTGTAAGTGGAGCAGGAGGCACAGTGCAGCTATTGACTGTGTAGGTGTGCATGAAAATGGGTTTAGGTAACTGTTTACTTCCTGAGAGATGGAAAACACAAAGGGATATTTCTTTGGCAGCTTTCTGGCTCTCTGATCTTGGCTGTCCACATCAGCATTTATATTGTCTGTCTCTCACATACTCAATCACAGTGACCAGCTTGCTGTGTCCATGTTGTTGAGCTACAGTCAATGCAGAGCTTTCCTGCTTGCATTTGCCCTCTATCTTCGCCATTTAAAAAATATCTAAATCAGCAATATATTAAAAAAAAATGTTATATATATATATTTCTGATAGGATTTTATATCAGGCCACCACATAGGCAGATCAAGTATTGCTACAGCTCTAGCTATACTCTTTCTTCCTTCCTCTACCCCCTCTGTGGGTGAATGGGAGGCACATAAACAGCACTACTTTTTTCCTCCTTGTCAAGGTAGCAGCTAAGGGCTAACGGCTCTAGAAGACCAGAGTTGAAATATCTGCCACGAAACTGACCTTGACATCCTGATACCTGAATCAATCCTGATGAAGGATCTATAAGAAACAGGCATGCAGGTCTGCACTGAGCTGCCTCCACATCTCCCCTTCAGATTTCCTAGTCAGTAGCTCAGATGTAACCAAAAAGGAGGAACTAGGTGTCTCCCATATGTTTCCTCCCTATGTTTACCTCATGACTATTAGTGGTCTTAAGAAGCAAAGCATCAAAACTCACAGAGTCAGACCCTTCTGCTGAAGGAGAAGATGCTGCTTGTTATTTGCTGCACATTGCTTCATGTGGAGCAAAGTTAGGAGGGCTGCACTGGCCTCCTGACAGCCCCCTGCTCTCACTGCAGTCACACCAGAGTGCCTTGGCCCAGCTCTTTCCAGTGTGACCACTTTAAGCAAAGCACCTTGATCCATACCAAGGGGGCTGAATGCAGTATCCAAGTGTGAAAAGATTGGCTGCTGTCCCATTTACAAAAAAAGGACTAATAGTACCTACTCACCTCTGGGAACCATATGGAGCACCTCCAATTTATTATTTCTTTTATTTATTTTGTCACATTTATCAGCCATTCAACTCTCTGGGCACACAGCCTACACATTAAAACCCAGAGTATAACACAAAGATATCCTCTACCCTGAGCATATACTTTCTGTAAAATCAGGGTGGGAAAGAAGAATGAGATGCATTACACAACCAAATGACGACAACAGTATGCGACAACAATATATTTTTCTCCAATTCTGTTATTGATGGAACCATTCTAAAAATGTTGGTGACATCAAGACAAGAAGATGAGGGCAATAAAAAGCAGGTGTGTGGAAAGCCATGCTGGAGCATGGGCACAGATACTCAGCCGCCAGCCAGCCTGTCTGATGTTCAGGAAGTCCCATAATGCTTTTTACATTATTATTTCTCTAATGACCCCACTAGAGATGTGGAATTCTGAGGAGCCTTAAACATGTTGTAAAGAGTCACAATGGCAAATCTCAGCTTTTCTGAGAAATGGCAGGCTGCAGTGATAAATGTTTCAGCTTTAGAGCATCTTGATGTGTAATTTATTTGCTGGAAATTAATTGTGTGTGCTTGTTTCATTTTCCTGTGGTGAACAATCAGTTTTTGCTCCCATTTTAATTAGGTAACACCATAGATTCCTTTGTTGATCATGGCACAGTGGTTTATGTGTATCACATCTAATTCTAAGGTAGACAATTTCAAATCATTGTCTAGGGGCCAGTGCAACTTTTGAGTGACATTAGATTATCTGTTAGCTGCAGCTGCTGGGTCACTGCCAATGAAGATTTCAGGCACAAGATCAGCTAGAGAACCCACCCTGGGCATTGGTGCATGAAGAGGAGTTTGAGAAAGCCCTACAGAGAAACCAAATTAAGGAACCTGAAATTTCTATGGAATTGACATGATGTCAGAGCCAGGACCAATTCTATGTCACCAGAAGGTGCATTCCATCTGGCAGGTGTTCACTGGTCCCTAAGCTATGACAATGCACTGACATTAGACAGATTGCTTCACCTGGAAGCCTTTTGGATCATCTGTATTGTTAATACTTTTGGTCCACATCAAATCCAGCACCTTTGTCAGCTGTTCTAGCTGGGATGGCAAAGACAAAGTTCCAGTGGAGAAGAAATTTTTCCCATGTATTCAGGGACTGGGTGGGGCTGGATAGAAACAAACAGGACAATGTGGAGAAAGCCATGTCTGCTGATGTTGGCAGATAAAAGCTAATGGACTCTAGCAGCTTCCACTTAAAATTTTCAATAAGGTTGAAGAGATGTAAAAATATCAGCTTAGGCTGCCATTGGTCACTTTGGGCAAATCTCTAATTAAGCAATAGTTTTCAGTCATATTTACCCTTCTCTGGGCTACAAGAAACATATTCCTACTGAAACATATGCTACTGAAACAAAACAAATCTATCAGTGTGCAAATGCTGCTGGAGTGAAATGGAAAAAATATTGATTATCATAGCTATTAAACCATTAAATCCTGTGCAACTAATTAATCTGCAAGGGAAAAGTTTGTTAGTGGGATCTCCGCTTCCTGCTGGGAACCTATCAAGCAGGCACCACTGCCCGAGAAATCCCCAAACAGGCGATCGATCTCCACTTGCCACCGAAACTTTCTGTAATTCGCAGGTCCCCGCAACGGCGCGGTGGGATGTGAAAACCACCCTGAAAACACAGCTCCACAGCGCAGAGATTTCGCCATCCGCGGGCCGCGGAGCCTGGCTGCCTGCTGGCAGCTCTGAGACGGCGGGGCCGACCCTGCGGTACCCGCGCTGGGCCAGGCCGGCGGCGGGACCCCCGGGGGTGCTCGGGCCGGGGGGGCCGGGGTGAGGGTGCGGAGCGGTGCGGAGCGGTGCGGAGCGGTGCGGAGCCGCCCGGAGCCGCCGCGCCCCCGCCCCTGCCCCCGCCCCCGCCCGTCGGAGCTGTCCGCCGCTCGTGGTGCTGAATCCGCAGCGACCGCCCAGCCCCTTCCCCCGCCCCTCCTCCCTTCCTCCCCGGCCTGGGCTCCTGCAGGCAGCCGGCAGCCCCGGGGCATCAAAGCCTGGGGAGGGCCTCGTTTCTCCCTCTCATTTCCCCCTCCCGCCACCTCACCCCGCCTTTTTTCTTCTTTTTCTTTTTTTTTCTTTTTTTTTTTTTTTTTTTTTTTTTTTTCGGTAAACCGGGGGGAGGAGAGGAGCGCGGCCACGTTACACCCCTCCCTTCCTGCAAATCCCCGCTTGCACCGCAAACAATCTGCCTTCCCCATTGCATCCAAGGGAGATAGCAACAGCAACATCATCACGGCAAGCCGGATGGGAGAGCAGAGAGGAGGCTGCTGCTGCTGCTGCTGCTCCTGCTGCTGCTGCTGCTGCTGCTGAGGGAGAAGGGCGCACACGCAGGCACCAGCTCGGTGTTGTCAAAGCAGAAAGAGCCGCACGAAAAATAAGCCATGCTGCCCCGTGTGTCTGGCGCATTGTGCTCCATCCCAGCCTTTTAGGAGGAAGAAGAAAATTATCTGCTCCGATTTTTTTTTTTTTTCCTTGCCAGCGAGAGTGCGACAGACTTGAGATGGTTGAATGTCAATGCCTGTGAGAGAGAACAACAGTCAGAGGAGGAGGAGGACAGAAGGGGAGGAAAATGAAGGTGGGGACGGTGGTGGAGAGAAAGAAGGAGCCTCGTCCAATGCATCAAAAGGAGGTCCCTGAAATTGCCGATAGAGCCCCGGCTGCCTCGCCATCCACAATGGTCTGTACAAGCTGCCAGTGCGTTTGATGACGTTCCTGTTTTGTGAAAGGAGGAAAGGAAACGTGACCATGTAAGATCCACGTTTCCCCGGTCAATTACATGCGAAGAATAGATCCGATTTCGACGTGGGTTTTTTTGGTTGTTTTTTTTTTTTTTTTTTCCCTGGTCCAGGATGGTAACAGCTTAGGGAATAATACAGCCGCCTTTCCTCACCAATTTCCCTCTGATTTTTTTTTTGGTGTGGTCCAGACAGCTGCTGGAATAGAGAAGGTCAGAATATATAAATATATAAAAAATATACATGATATATTATATATATATTATATATATAATGTATTTATCTCAGTACATCTGGGATTAAGCTCATCGAATGCTAATTATTTCTTTCAGGACTTTTAATATTTACAATGAAATCTTTTAAAGGCAACCGTAAAATCTGAAGTCACCTGGGAGTACAGTGTTGGAAACGTAGGGTGTTTTCCCACAATGTGAAGGTCTTTTTTCTCAAAGAGGCAATTTTGATAATAACGACAGCTACCAATTTTGCATTTTGATAGCCCGACTGGCTGCTATTTTGTCTGAGTGCACACTGGGTCTCGTGTGATCGGGTTTTATTTTTTAGTTGAAAAATTATTAGCAAATAGAAGAAAAAGGAAAACTACTTGAGATGCCAAATACTGTCGAGAGAACCGTATTCTCCCTCCTCCCCACACCCTCCGGCGACGTGGACCCTTCTTTTTTACAGGCTTAGGAGTTGGAAGAGCCGATCGGGGGCTTTCTGACGAGCCCGCCCCGGACCCCGGACCCTCAGACGTGGGAGATTTATTTCCTCCTCCCACTGATTTCTAAACAAACTTGTGGTAGAGGGGGGGGGGGGAAGAGGAGTTGGCAAGAATCCTCCGGGACCGCAATTTTTTTTTTTTTTGGGGGGGTGGGGTGGCGGGGGTGTTTGTTATTTTTATTTTTATTGTCATCCTTGTCGGATCACAGTTGGCTGCCGGGGGTTGCACCCCCTCTCCCTCGGGCTCTGCTTTTGTCCTTTCCCCGCCGGCCAGGGCAGCCTCCCCCCCCCCCCCCACACACACACCCCCACCCCCCGCCAGGCACTGAGGCCGCAGCAGAGTCCCCCCTGGCCGCGGGGCTCCCGGCTCCTGTCCTTTTCTTTCCCACCCCGTCCCCGCCTGCCAAGGAAAGGCACATGTTAATACCACCCGGCGCGGGCATTTTCTTCTACTGCTGCTGCGGGCTCCTCCGTCCGAGACAGATGTTGCGAAACCAAGGCCTCCTCAAGTGCCGCTGCCGCATGCTCTTCAATGACCTGAAGGTCTTCCTCCTGCGGAGACCCCCCGCGCCGCCGCCGCCCTCCCCGCCGCCGCCGCTCCCCATGCCCGGCGGCGCAGAGGCGGCGGCGGGGGCCGCACCGCCCGGGGGGCGCGGGCACGGCTGGCGGGCGGCGGCGGCGGCGGCGGGAGGCGGCGGCGGAGCGGGCAGCCCGGCCGCCGAGGAGTGGGACAGCCCCGCCGGGGAGCCGCCCGCCTCCCTGCCCAGCAGCACCTCCTCGGATGACTTCGGCAAGGGCAAGGCCGAGGACCGATACTCGCTGGGCAGCAGCGTCGACAGCGGCATCCGCACCCCTCTCTGCAGGATCTGCTTCCAGGGGCCCGAGCAGGTGAGACCGCGCAGGGCGCCGGGGCCGGGGCCGGGGGGAGGTGGCTGCCGGGCTCGCCCTATGGCAACCGTGCTCCAGCCTGCGGGACCTGGGGCCTGCTGCTCGCAGGGGTTTCTCTGGTACCTGGAACAGGACCCCAAACCCGGGGGGGCGGCTCGTGGTCTCTGCCTAGATTTTGCTCGGCGGTGTTTCTCAGGGAGGTGTGGGATGGAGGCCTGCTCCATCCCCTCTCTGCTGCTCATCAGCCTTGCCCAGAGCACCTGTGCCCGGCCTCTGTGGCATGGCAGGGGCTGCTGGGCTCCTGCATGGAGCAGAGTGTATCTCGGTGTGAGGGCTTTGTGTTGCCTCATGGGTATCCAGTTGTGATGATCCCTTAAGTGATGCAAAGAATGTGTCTAATGTGCTGGTTGCTTTTAAAAATACAACTCCAGTCTGTATAAACACGTGGCAGGAGGCAGCCCCACCTCATCAGTGCTTCCCAGGGGACAGCTAGGTAGGAGCTCTGCAGGTTTGCCATTGCTCCCATGCTCCCAGTTGCACTACCTGGAGCAGGAAGACCGCTGGTTACTATTGTACCTGCTGAAGTTCCAGTATTGAGATGCTCCTTGATACAGGCTGAGGTTGGGCCAGTGAAGTTTTCCTCCACCACACAGGAGAAGGAAAGAAATGCAGCCTCACTAGGACATAAGGTGCCACCCTGGGGCATTATGCTCCCCATTTAATGACAATTAAAAGCAGTTCAGGTATTTTCAGGCTGGCAACTTCCTCACAGTAATATACACAGCAACATTTGTACATAAAGAGACAAGGAAGGCTGCACACCTTTATTGTGGGATCAAGCCCAGGTGTGCAGATAGCCTTTATTCCCCAGGATATTCCCATTAGCTGTGAGAATAAGGGATCCTTGGACATAAGGCTTGCAAGGTTCAACTTGGCTGATACCCACTTTCCTCTGAGGCACAGATCTTGGCATGTAGAGTGCTATGTTAAAATCCTGAGCAAAACAGGTTTTGCTCTGTTTTTTCTTTCTCCTTCATAGACCTGCATGATTTCCTAAGGAAGTACTCACCTGAGAGTGGCCACGCTGTGGCACACAACCTGCTGGTTGTCTGTGGTGCAGTGATCACACCTCCCTCCCCATGTGTCTGTCCAAGGATGGTGGTGATGGGAACAGGGAGGTGGGGAACAGATTCTCATTCTTCTTTGGGAGAAGCAAAACCTGCCACCAGCTGATTTGAATATCCACAGCCCAGCTGCGTATGTCAGACCAAGGGTCCCATAGACCAGAGCTCAGTGCTCAATGGGCTGTAGCCTTCTCTAATGGTTTGTGCAGCTGACTGATAGCTGTGAGACTCAATTTTCAGCATAGACTTTAGATGGGGGTGGGTAAAATCATTCTTTCTTTGGAGATGCTTTATGTCTTCTTCAGTTGACTGTCTCCTCCCTGTCTTTTCTGAAAGTTGGAACCCATGCAACTCCCTGCCTGGGAGCTTGCATTATTCCACATTTCTAGTATTCTTCCCTGGCTTGCCATTCAGCCTGGGTACACAAGATGTAGTGCCTGCAAGATTGGCTTACGTGTTGGAGCAAATAGAGCCTAAGCAGAATTAAAATAGAGGTAACTTGCTTCCTTGGAGAACATTAGTGCTCAAAAATAATTGGATGCTAACTTTCACACTGAAAACCTGTGTATGTTGCATTGTAAAAGTGAGACTATTTGCTAACCATCTGCCAGCTTACCTTACTGAGAAGCTGAGCAGACGTGACTGACATCTAATAGAGTTTCACCAGGATTCCTCTTTTTTAGCTTCTCACAGTTTCTGACCAATATAATAAGACACTTACAGCTGGATTCTGTCACTCATCCTTGAGTAGTCCCTTATTCTGCAAATATTTTTTCTTCAGCAGCATGGCTTGAGGAGTATCTGAAACCCTTTGCCCTGTAGCAGCTGGGAAGCACAAGTCATTATGGAGGTCCACATCCAGGGCCTTTAAAGTGTGGCCAGATCCAGACACAGTTTTCTACAAGTAAAGTTCAGAATAACTGGCAGCTGAATCAGTGCAGCTGATATCAATACCTCCAGTTTGGTCTATTTGGCCCTTTTATCAATAAAACTTCAATAGAGCTGAATCCCAAATTCATTGCTCTTTTTTATTAAGGCAGTTTCTACTGCTTCAGCCTTTATTTCCCCTTTGCTTTCCAACTCAACAGCTGAGCAAGAACCCATAGTGTTTTGGATCCTCAAAACTATAGAAGTCATAGATGCACATTCTTCTATACTACCCTTGCCAAGATCATCATGAAAATTTATCCACTTGGAAACAAAATATAATTGCTAGTTCTTTACTGTGCAGATTAATAACAATGACAGATATAAACAGTGTTTTATTTACCTGTCAAAAACATATGAAACAGCTGCAGTTGTGGGCAAATCTGCAGGGCTGCATCACAGTACCAAGAACAAAAGCCTTCATTATAAATTGACTGCTAAGCGTTATAAGCTTATTTGCCCAGATAAAATGATGAGTCTCCAAAAGATATTTTAATCCTGTTTTTTGGGGGGTTTTACTTGGGTTTTTTTGGTTGTTGTTGGTTTTTGTGGGTTTTTTCAATGCAACAGCCAAAAAGGTTTCTTTACTAATCTGCCTTTGCAAGTAGATTCTATATAATATCTAATGCAAAAGAAAATTGGTAGGGATTTGCACTTTAAATTTATGATTACCTAACACGCATGCTACTTCAGGCTACCAAATTGTTTATATCTTAAGCTCCTCATGTTTGTTTGTGGCTCTTATGGGTAAACTGATCCCTTAATTTTAAAATGTGCTGAGGACCATAGGAAGGAGTAAAGCTCATTATTGTAAAACTGTTCAGATCCTTGCATGTTACTCAAGAGAAACCAGTGATGCAGAAAAGAAAGAATGGATCTGATGGCATGGTGACCACAGTATCTGGGCACCCATTTTGAGGGCATGAAGAGCAAGCTGTGCTCAGGTCTGGCAGTTGAGAAAGGCAACTGCTTTTAAGGGGAATGAGGGCTTAACATCATCAAAGCTGATGGGCTGAACTGCAAGCTTGGCAATGGCATTGCCTTTTAGGGGGCTGCTTGGCTTTTTCAAAGATTTCACCAAGTTAGCGTCCTGCACCATTGTGTCAGCTAATTCTGAGACTTTGGATTGAATGGCAAAGCTCTGGGGAGAAAGTGCAAAAGAAAGATGCTGGAGTATTTTCTTCTGTTTTGGTTAATGCTCAGTGTTTGCAGAATTTTTGTCTGCTTTCCTGGCTCTCTGACAATGTTCCACAAAAGAAAGAAACCAAGATGAGCTCTGCTCTCACAAATGTTTCACAGTGCTTGGTATGGATCCAAGTTGAAAGCAAGTCATGGAAAGTAGCAGGAAAAGACATGGGTGAAGAGTCCTTTTGCATCAGCAGATGAACTGTTTGCCCATGTCACAAGCAGTTAGCAGTATGGTGGAGCTTAGGAGTTTAAAGTTGGTGCTAGCTGTGCTGAAAATAAATACAAAATAATTCTTGAATGAAACAGATCATATGGAAATCACTGTGTCTCAAAGATTGCTTGTTAGGTTTTCAGTCAGAACATACATACATCTTTTCTTACTTGTCAGTTTCTCTCGGCATTTATGTATTTCTGTGTCCTGAGGAAGAATTCTGTAAAGATGGAGATTTGAAAAATCAGTGCAGATAGGATTGGCTAGCTAGGGAAGATCAGAGAGAGCATACTGTGGACTCTTTTACCTGCAGGCTGCTAGCTTGGACTTAGCTCAGTATTCAACAGAAATGTTTGAAAATAGACTATTCTTCCTGCTAAAGTCCCTTCCAGACTTTAGGCATAGTAACTCATTCATATGAGAATATGAAGATCTACAAGGAATTTGGAAGGGAAGAAAACTTATAATGGATTTTAGGGCATGCATTTCCATGTGATATTTCATTATGCAGTGGAGCTCCTTGTTGCAGGCCATTAGGAGGACAAAGAACTTGACTAATATAATGAAGGATTGTAAAGCCACATGTTTTTTAAGGATATGTAAAGTCATCACAGCTAATTCTTTTGAATGCAAAATTAATGCTTTAGGTCTGAAGCCAATCTAGAGATCATGGTAACACCAAAGAGAAGCAGAGCTCTAGGGCTAGTCTCCAGCCCCACAATTCACCAGACCCTGGTGTCTGGCCAGTGAGATCAGCCTCTCCAGGTACCTGTCTGGAATTCATATATTTAGCATGCAGGCACCTGTCCATGCTCAGGACCTATCTAGAGCTAAAGTGGACCTAAATTACTCAGTCTGGATTAACACTCCACTCCTGAGGGCGCTGGGAATGGTCAGTGCCATCAAATGGGTGGTGGTTAGCACATGTTGGTTGTAATAACAACCTAGAATATCAACCCCGTTCGTGTTACAAATAGAGAAACAGGCAAAAGCCATCATTAGCTTAGTGGTAGTGTCTGCAGAAAAGCATGAACCAAACCAGGAAATATTGCCACTCTGGAGACTGGTCTCTCAGCAGCACAGTGGAGTGGAAGAAATCTCTTGGATGCTTGATTTCTGACTTACAGTGTTGTAAAATAAAGCAGAATCAGGTACTTACTTTTCTAGAGTGAGACAAAGGAAAAGAGGTAGCCTGTAACAGAATTCAGGGCAAAAGTGTGATAATGAATGAGTGGAAGAGGAAAAAACCGCTTGACCAGCATCACAAGCACATCCAAAGCCAAGGAAACCTGGGAAAGGGGATGCTAGTGTTTTGTGGGGTCTGTCCCAACTTGGTAGACCATCAGGACACTATTTTCAAACACATTGAATCACATAATGACCATGCAGGCTTCCCATCCATGCCCTTTTAGTAAGTGTGTTCCCACAGGATTCATTTACTTGGTGCTAGGAGAATCATTCATTTGAAAACATCCAGTCCTGCTAATACTGAAGACTAAAAAATGCTGAGATTCAGCCCTTTAGATTTCAATCTGTCTGTTGTAATTTTTGACAGAAAGAAAGGGAAGATGCTTCCCGTGACATTCTGTCCACCTCTCTGCCTTCCCATCTGTGAATGTTAACACCTCTGTAGCCAACTCTGTTGTTTCATCTGTCCCAGGATCAAATCTATACTGTAAAGACAGAACATTTTGGCTTCAGTAAACGCTATGCTTGAGCCATCAACTGAATGGAGCCTTTGATGCCATTTATTTTAGGTTTAGATTCTGTTGCTACAGAGTTGATTGGCAAAGCTCCCATTAACTTCAACAGTGGAAGGGTAGGCATCCAGTAGCAGGGACGTGACCCTTGTATTTCAATAATATTATGCACACTGGGTTTTCTATAAATAATAGTGGAGGCCACTAATCCCATTGACTTTTAATTGCTCCAGGAGACAGGGGTTTCACCTCTGTGCCACTGAAACTATGATGCCTGACCTGTTTATTTCAGTGCCAGTTGCTAGCCTGAGGAGCTGTTATTATTTTCTTTCACTTTTCCTCATTTAAAAGGCTTCATGAAGTAACTTTTCTGCATTTTTGTCTCTGTTTCTTAAATATACATTTCAAACCATGGTTAACAGTGGCTTGTGTCAGTTAGTGACTGAACAGCAGTGCAGAAGCATGTAGCTCCATTGTTTGCATCTGCAGAGTCACTGTTACTGCCACAAAGGCAACACTTGCTCCTGGAAGGGCTCAGTTTGTACAAGACTGAATTGCATTCAGCTTGTCTTTCAAGCAAAAATTCATTCCCAGTGAGGGCCTTCTCTGTGGAAGGCTTTTGCTCACATTGGTATTTTTCTATTCAAGGCTGTCCCAGTCCAGAAGCCATAAACACGGTAGTGCCAAACATCTGTGACATTGTGTGTCCTCTGTGCCTGCCATGTGTGTTCGTCACTTCTAGGCCTGGAGTAAGATTATAAGATAGACTATAATAATTATTGGTCCATATCTGTGGCCACCCTTTTATCAGCTGGCTGCTAAAGGAATAAGGCCATGTGGCAGTGTTAGCTGTTGGAGTTTATGCTTATCATCCCTCTTCTAAACCTGCTGGCCAACTTCAGCCAGATTTGGCAGAGACTGGAGATCTGAAAAATATTAAATTCCTGCAAGCTCCATGAAAACTAGCTAGGTAAAGAAGAGGAAACCTAGAAACATCCTGTTGTGGGAGAAACTGTAGCATTGGCTGTACTACGCTCTGTAAAATCGACGCAAGACAGAGCTTCAGCTGGAGCAAAAGCCTTTAGAGGAATGTGTATCCCTTTAGACAAAAAAGAACCCCAACACAACATGATATGGTTTCCATGGGAAACCAGGCTCAAATAATACTCACAGAAGAGCTTGTTAACTTTTTATCTTTCTCCTTTTCCTTTGTTAATCAGGGTTACTTGCCTAAAATGAATTGCTTGATGCTGAAGACTTTCTTAGCTTCCTCCATCTTTTCACAACCAACCTTTTATCCTTTTTTGATTTATCACTGGTTACAGTAGCACAGATTACACTGTTGGCAGTGGAGAGAGATAAGTGATGCCTTTCTTCTGGTGAGGAAAAAACCAGCAAGACCTGGAAACCTATGTAGATAATAAATGGGCTGCCCCTCTGTGAAAAGTAATGAGATAAGGCAAAATGTTGGAGGGCAGACTAGTTCCAGTGGCAGGACCCAGATCCTGATGTCCTTATAGATCTTTTCTTCTGTCATGTCATTTCACTTTTTTTAAATGTTTTTTTCCTCTTTTTTTTTTTTTTTTTTTTTCTTTGTTTTCTTTTTTTTCTTTGTTTTCTTTCTTCACTGTGAGGACAATCAGACATTGGAATGGTGCCCCAGGGGAAGTGGTGGATTCCTCCACTTTGGAAAGTTTGAAGTCTCATCTCGAAAGGGTGCTGCAACATCTCACATAAACAATAATAATAATTGAAGGGTTGGACCAGATGGTCCTTGAGGTCCCTCCAACCTGACATTCTATAATTCTATGATTCTTTACTCTCTTTGGCGGTATTCTCTCATCTCCTCTCCCTTCCCTTCATCTTGGCCAAAGTCAATTGGCACATCAGATCTTGGTCTCACCCGTCCTTTCTGGCTCTGCTCTGCACAGCTTCTCCTGTAGCCTATGTACCACCTTATCCAAACACCCTCTGTTTGCAGCTTAAGCACTGGTGGCATCACTCACAACAGTTGCACCAGTTAAACCTGCTTCCCTGGGTGGGAGTGAGGGAAGGGATGATACAGTATGGGACAATTATAAACAAAAAATCTTTTATATGTTGTTTTATTCTTTCCTACATCTGATGCCTTGTGTTTGTTGGATGAACCAGGCTATGATTGGGGAAAAATGCGTAAACTCCATGGAGGTAAGGTTAGTTTGATCTTGAACAGATTCTTGAGAAAATTTTGTCTTCTCTGTAGAATAACTTTGTAGGGAACTTGCATTATGGTTTGAGAACAAGACTCTCAGCCGTATTTTTACCATGGAGTCACAGATACTTTAGACTGGCAAGTCCTCATACAAAACAGCTTTGCAGAACAGGAGAGAGAAAATGAACTTAATATTCCACTGGTTTGGAAGGCCAAAGATTGCTACAGTCTTTGTGGTGACCCATTATGCTGTGCTGCACTTAGCAGAAGTTTACTGAGAGTTGAATGACAGTGTGGTTATGTTTAAGGTAAGGCTGTGAGGTCCCATTTACCATGCCAAAAATGTGTCATTAGCTAAGAGATCCATGTAAGAAGCACCTTGCATTTGGAGGTGTTTCCGCTTTCCAGATAGAGACAGTCCCATAGCTGCAGCCTCTGTGAAGTCATTCCTGTGACTACATCATAACCTTTGGCAGTGCATTGGTGTAGCATCCTTTATTCATGCACTAATCATGCCCAAGCACTGGGTAATGCTCAGGTCTCAAGAGATCAGTTGCTTCACTCTTTAAAGTCCTGGCAGAGGGTGATCTAAGCAGTTCTGAAGGATGACTGTGGCTGGAGATTTCATCTCTCCTGCTGCAGCTCATTTCTTCTTGTCCTGCCCATTAGAAGGACAGCAGATTATTTTTACTGTTTCATTTTTTCCAAGCAGTAAGTAACTGAAGGTATTATCAGGTAGTTGCATGTAAATACAGCAGAAATTCATGTTCTGAGGACTTTACAAATTCAAGTGACAACTGAAGCCATGACACTCCCTGTTCTTCTCTAGGCCAAACAATCCAAATTCTATCTTTGCTTTTATGAAATGTCTTATAGACCTCTAATCATACTTGGTGTTATCCTCTGGAATCTCACCAAATGGTCCATATTTTGCTTTAAATGCATTGTCTAAAGTTGGAAACAATTCTTCATCTGAGTCCTTGTCAGTGCTGAACAGCGCAGAAAGATTTTGAAACCTGTTTAAGAAATAGCAGATGCTATCCATTTCAGGGCAATGTTCACCCTCTTTATTTATTTATTTATTTACTTGCTTATGGAACAGCAGAAGATGATTGATTGTTACTCAGATCCTGATCCCATATAGTTTCCATGCCCTTCGGAACTGCTTCCTAGGCAGTCCTCCTTCATACTGGCTCAGTGCTGTTGGCATTACTGTGTTGGTGGAGGATCTGTACTTGGCCCTGCTTAGTTACATCCTTTTTTCTCCAGTCCCCTCTGCAGTAGCAGCCCTTTCCAGGTGGGCCTGCAGATGCAGTAAGCATTAATGCTATTGAATTTGTCATTGGTCTTCTGCCTTGACTCCTGAGGAGAGTTGGGAGGAAAAGGCTGGAGAAGCATCTCTGCTTTTCTCTAAGGATTCCTTGGCTGCCAGTGGTAAAACTAAGGCTGGTGTGGGAGATCAGTGGACAACACGCAGATTAATATAATCAAAGTACTGAGAGTAGCGGTAGCTCTTTTATACACATTCAGGCTGGTAGCATAATATAAGCATATTGCTGATTGGTACAACACATTTTTCATATGCCACAGGGTACTATCTAACTGGTTAAATCCAACTGTTTATGCACTGTCTATGAGATGCTTTCCCATCCTGTTATTCTTCTTTTCTGCTGCCAACCTCCTTATCTTTTGCATGTAGCTGATTTTTAATAACCTTGCAGCCGGGCCTCAAGGCCCTTAGCTCACTCTGGCTAATGCTAAGTAGTCAGGATTGCTCACATGTCTGTTTTCTTCCAAAAACTCTCCAACAGGCTGGGTCTAGTCCTGTCACTGCTCACTTATAACCATCTGGAGAAGGAGAGAATCGATCCTTGTTACTTCAGATGTCTGGTCTCTGCCCCCAAATGGAGCCACCCTCAGCAAGGCATAATATGCCCTGAACTGATAAAGGCAGGCCTCCAGCCAGTCCTGCCTGAAATGTTGCCCCCACCACCCATTTCTCTCCTGCTTCTCCAATCACTTTATCATTGATGGAGTGGCTCATATTTCTTCCATAATCCCCTAATGGGGTCCCACAAAGCTCCTTTCTCCTCATCCTTCCCATCTTTCTCCAGCTTATCCACTTCCTCCATTATGGCAGCCTCTGCATTCTTGGCTTGCTCCAGTCCAACCCCAGATCTCCTTCTGTCTCCCAGACATCTGCTACTGAATGCTCTGACATCAGCTTAGCTTTCTCGTATCCAGCATTTTCCTCCATGTCCATTTTTTTCTGACTTCTTGCTAGCACTGCTACTTGGGGCATTAACCATACCCTCAGCCTGAATTTCTTTCCTCTCACTTCCCAGATGTGTAGTCATGTTGTGCCCACATCTTTGGTTGCTTTCTTTTGGGTTGAAGAGACACTTGCTCAGATCCTCATTTCTTCCCTTAACTTCTGTGATCCCTTCTCCTCTACTTTGTCAGCACAGACATCACCCTGCTTCAGTTAAGTCAAAACCCAGATGTGAATATAATTTTCTTTGACTGTTTTTTTGATGGAAGAAATGTCTCCCCTGAGAACTCCAGTCTCGTCAGTGATCCCTGCCTTTAGATCCTCTCTAGTTTCTGCTCCAGTTCTTGGTCTTTGGGAAAGCCAGGAAGACCCTGTGGATGGATCTGATGAAGATATAACACATAACTTTGGCATGCAGGAGTACTGCTGACACTTCACCCACATCACATCATCACCTACTCTGGCAATTTCACGCAGGCAGTGAACTAAAGCTCAAAGGGTGGTTTGAGCTTTCTGCAAGTACAGGGCCATGGGCTAAACCTGCCCCTCCAAACACACCACCATTTATGGTTGTATCAGGTCATCATCTCAGCCTCTCTGATGTGCTGTATGACCTTTCCCTGTCTGATGAATGAATCCCTTTCCCTTTCTTTTTCTCCTTCCTAAGCACACTGGGACCTGTCAGAATTCAAGGTGCTGGAGAAGTACAAGCAGATTATTAGCCCATTCCAAGCGATATTAAAAGAACATTAAGATGGATCAGATGGGCATTCAAGAAAAGTAGGTAATAATAAAATACTATATGAGAGAGAAATAGCAGTTAAGTAGTTAAAGAGGGCATTTGCACAAGAAGCTGAGGTAAAGTTATAGGTGCTTCTGGCCTCCAGACCATTCTTTATTTTAATACTGTGGTAACCTTTAGAGGATGTCAGTATGTCAAACATTGCACCAGGAAGTGAAGCAAAGGCTTTTCTTGCCCTAAAGAGTTCATATTCTAGGACATAAAAACACCAACATTTCCTTAACATTGAGGGGTGAATTCTTACAATATTTAGGGCCAGAGGGGGCTATTGGGCTACACTAGTCTGAACCTCTCTACACTAGTAGCAAAATAAGTTCGCTCAATGAAGTTCCTGCTTGAAGGTCAATAGCTGTGCAAGGACTGGAGAAGAAATACCGAATCTTTATTTTAAAATTTCCACCAATGGGAAACTGTTGCAGTGCCTGAGGAGAAAATCTGGGGAAACAGAGAACTGAAACTGCCTTTACATATGAGCTTTTGTCTTTTCTGTCACAGAAAGGACCATGTACTGTGTGCATCCTCAGAAACCAGCTACAGAAACCTTTGGGCTGGGTGGTAGAAAAGATTTCCCTCATGGAAAAAGTTCTGTGTTTGAAGGCAGTTTTATTCCACATCAGATTAATAGCAAGAAAGTTTCAGTATGGGAAAACATGCTTGAGATTCAGCTAGTTACAAAAAACCAGTTAATAGCCTCCTTTGACATATGAAAGCAGAAGTGCTGTCACCTACATTTAGCCCACATTTGGAAAATTTTCTTCATGGGCAGGATGGCTACATCATTGCTAAGAAAAATGTTTCTACAGCCCAAATTGCTTGCAGGGAGGATCCTACATAAAATCCATCTTGCTAAGCTTCCATGGCCTGGCCCAGCTGCCATTGGCTTTTTCTCTTCCAGTCATTATGGGTTTATTTCTTGCCCTTCTTGTAGACATGCAAAAATCTGTGGGAAAGCTGCTGGACTTCCCATCCTGCAGCTATTACGGAGATTTCTTCTCTTTTTCTTGGTGTTGCCAGACAAGAGTTTCATATCTTTGTTGGTATGCTCAGGCATATGATGCAAATGTCAGGACAAGGTGGTGATTCTGGGTGTTATATCTCAGGTCAACCAAAGTCACACAAGTCTTGAGTAATTTAGGATGCAGGGATATCTGGAAGTCAGCTTATCCAAAACACTACTCAAGTAGATCTGACTAGATCAGGTTGCTCCAGATCTTGTCCAGCTAAGAGCTATATATCTCCAAGGATGGTTACTCCATTCCCATGGTCCAATATTTAACCTCCTTTATGGTGAAAATGTTCTTTTTTCTTTCTGATTTCTAATCAGAATTTCTTGTGTTCCAAATTGTGTCTGTTTCCTCTGGTCTTATAACCATACACCTTTGAGAAGAGTCTGGCTATGTTTGCTGTACCTTTCCATGAGGTGGCTGAAGACAGCAGTAAGATTTCCCCATAGCCTTTACAGCAGTTTTAAGAAGAGCTATACAAAAGATAGGATTAAATTTCTGTTCTCACTCCTCAGGTTGGATTTGAACAGGGGCTGAGATTTTTGTAGTGGTAGTCAGGTAAATACCAAGGGGAACAGCCACCCAGCCATAAATTGAAGAATGAGAACAAACATCACTAATAGTAGCAAAGACTCAGATATTTCAGTTTGTCATAGCTGAGACACTTCTTGACCTAATAATCATTAAACCTCCTATTTTGCTATTTCAAGTCTGAGTCTTACAGAAATACTGATTGTAGAAAAGCTGGACTGAGCCAGAACATTTCTGTTTAAATTGAACAGAAGGATAAGAAAAGAGACATCTGTAACTAAGACTTTAAATGCTGCAAAAGCAGATTTAGAAAAATTAGAATTTTTTAAAAATATGCAATATAGCAGAAACTTACTATGCATTGTCAAATGACTACCAAAACAGCCTTAGTCTCTATAGCAAATAAAAATGTTCTGTTACATTGCTGCTTTCTGGAAGCTCACACTAATTTTCCGTTCTACAGGCTATTTTTGTTTTCTGCCTTCAATTAATTTGTCTGGAAAACCATTCAAAACCTGTTGCAAGATGTATTTTAATAAAAATTAGAAAGTATTCTTTTCTTTCTTTCTAGTTTGCTAGACAACAGTACTTACGCATTTAAGTTTTGTTTATAAGACCATGAGTGACATTTAAACTTTGCCACAGCCTGCCACCTTTCATTAGTGAAGGCTGCAGAATGCTTAAGCTTTTATGAGTTGCATGAAAACATGGCATACCCCCCACATGGGTTTGTGATGCCATGAAGGAGAGCTGTCCTAAGAGATACAACCTTACTAGACATTGAAGAATCCACTTTACTTCCAGATACAAATCGGAAAACTGTATTTTGTTTGGCTCCATTTCTCTGAGAGCTTCTGGGTTTGATTTTTGGTTTGTTCTCCATTGTGCTTAAATTAAAAGGCAAGAAAAAGATCCATCTGCTAGCAGAGACTGAGCTGAGCAAGTTTGAATGCATTACTGAGTATTTCAGAAAATTACACATTTATGAAAACTGCGAAACCACATAGTAAAAGTTTTAGAGTCTTCTCCAGTGGTCACAGTCAAGAATCTAGTACTTCAGTTGGCTTTTCAAAGGGCACTTCTCAACAGGGCAGTCACACCCAGACAAGTGATGGTATCTCCCTCCAGGCAGCTCATGGAGCTGCCTAGGATGGTCTGAAATCCTGAACCTGCATCTCGGGTAGTTAGCTGATGGCAGCACCTCTTCCCCAAGCCTGCAAAACACCGTGTGTCACTCTGTATCTATGGAAAACCCAAGTGGAGAGCCAGGTGATCCAGGGAGCAATTGTAGACCAGTTAGATGAGTGTGCATCGTGGAAAGAGTATCTGAAATAATTCTGTGGAACTTAACAAGAGGAGGAACTTTGATCAGAGGCAGCCAAAATGCATCTGTCAGTGGGGAACTGAACTTAGCTGCTGGGACTCTGCAGCTGTTATTGTCGTGGTAAGGCAAGAGGGATGCAGAGATAGTTAGAGGCTTATGGGTTTCTACAGAGCAGTCCAAGAGGCTCCACATCAGAGATTATTTGCAAACACAAGGCGTACAAATGTGTGTGTACATGTAACTGAGCTGCTCTGTGTGTGTTTGGGAGGATCAGAAACATACAGGGAGAATGTTACAACCTCCTCTGGAGCTGGCAGGAGGTTCGCTACCATAGCATGGCTATGTTTTCTGTTTGGGTTGGATCCAGTTATTTTTCCCTGTAATGGATGTGTGGAGGCCACTGAGATCAGGTTTCTTAGATGAAACAGAAAGTGCAGGGGAGTGATCTTGGGTGAGCAGAAGCTGGAAAACACGTGCTCAGCTTCTCTGATCAGCACAAGGTTGTGCTGCACTTGATGGAGTGTTACTCATTCACTCCTTTGAGCAATCCCAGTGCTGCCAAAAGATCCCAGTGACATTTATCCCCTCCTTGCTGCTTTGCATCACTCCTAGTTCTGCCCTTCCTTGCTTGTGTAACCTCCTTCCATAGGATTTATAACTTCATTCTTCTCTGGGTGATGTCTCTCAAAGAAGCCAGTGGAATGTAACTCCATGAAATAATCTTCTTCCCCTAAGTGGTGGGGACTGAGCCCTCCCAGGCTACAGGGAAGGTTTTTGCCTTCTCTAACTACATCCTGACTGTTCCCAGTTTTTCAGCATGCTCTGCATTTCGGCCTGATTAGGCTATTTGTTCAGTTGTATGTCAGAGATTAGGAGCTGTGCATAGGCACAGGAGAGTATGTTCTCTATGTATCCTGCAAAATAAGAGAAAATTTGCTCAGGCAGATATGAAACAACCTGGAGTTCAAAACTCACTTCCACGGACAGCTGTTTTGCATTTTCATACACTTACCAGCCATCAGCACTGGCCAAGGTCTCTACCCCTAGGTAAATGCCCCTAAGGCCCTTAGCAATTTGTATGCTGGAGACAAAAACAGGCTGTGCAAAGACACAGAGATTAGGAAAACCGTCCAGATCCCTGCTATTCAGACAGCTTTAGCCATGTCTCAGACAAATATTCCCCCCTTGAGTCCCTTTTCTTAGACTGCCTTGTGGTATTTGATTCCCAGGGGTGAGTTAAAACCCACAAGTCCTCCGGGGTGATGCTCTGTTTCTAGAGTTTAGTAACCCTCTGATACAGCTTCAGATGTAATGGGTGGGCTGCAGGATGAATAACAGCCCTTCACAAGATTTATATCCTGTTGGAGTGCGAAGGAATGATTTTTTCCAGATACATATTTACCTATAAATGTGTATGGCTTAAATGCTGGGCTACAGCTGTACTCACATGTCTGTCCTTAATCCGTGTCCTTTTAAATCACCATGTCCACATTGCCTTTAGTTGTTTTTCTTTCCTCCTGAAATGTGCTCATCAGCATCAGAGGTTGGTATCTTTAGTGCACTGCTCTGCACTAAACTGCATCCCCTCTGGGGCTTTCAGGAGATGGTCAGAGAACTGTGGAGATCATGGGCCCAGCATCCCACTGGCTTCTGTCACTGGATGATCCCTGTGATTTCCAAGCAGCCCCTGGCCATCACGCAGTGCCACCACGTGTGCCAGTCCCAGTGCTCCCTGGTAGGCAGTGATTTGCTGGTGCATGGTTGTGGCACTGCAGTGGAAGGCAGATGCCATGTGGCTGAACCAAATAGGATACAAAAGGAGATTAAGTGGTTGCTTGGGGGTCAGCTTTTCCTGCAAAGAGCAGCTTGGTTCCATCATATATATCAGATATTCTGAGCAGATGCAGCAGAGTTTTCAGACTGCTGCAAGACCCTTTCCTGGAGGTGTCTGCTGAGCTCACTGCAGGGCTGGAGACACAACACAGTAACCAAGAGCTGCCCTAGCCAGGCATCTTCCTGTGCAGAAAGCAGTCCTTTGGTGACTACTTTTTGGTGTTACTGGTACGTTTGTATTCACAGGTCAGCAGTTTGGCTGTTTCTACCCATTGTGTGTACAGGGCGTGTCTAGTCCATCACGATGATGTGCAGCATATTAGGACTGGGATGAATCACAGTGGGCCATGGATCAGACCTGTGCATCTGCTTTTTTTTCCATCCCCCCAGCAGTGCTCTACGTCCACCTTCTGGGGAAGATCTTTCCACCTGTTTGGTCAGCTATGAAGATCATCAGCTCATGAAAGTAGACTGCCTCAGGAAGATCCAAGACATGATGGTAGTTAAGAACTTAGGCTTGCTTAGGCTTGAGTACTTTCTGACACTGGGATGTCAGGGCTATGACTGTGAAACAGTAGTGAGCCCTTGCTGGACAATACAAATGGTAAAGAAAACTTACCAGTCAGGGCAGTATTTAACCTATGTGAGAAGGTCTCTAAGCAAACAGCATACCACGATATGGAGTTAAAAACCCATGGCCTGCCCCTATGAGTGCTTGGAGAGAAGAACCTCTGCTTTCTGCAGAGTGAAGGTTTGCCTTTCTGCTAGAGAAAAAAGGTAGGCTGAAGCATGTGGGGAACTGAGCAACAAACACAATTCTCTCAGCTGAGAGCTACCCTAGGGATCAGTATTAACAAACCTCAGGTTTTAGGGTCAAGGTGGAGCTTGGTCACTGCATAACAAACAGGTCCCAACCCAGGTGGAGTGCTACTCACTAAGTGGACACATTTAGTGTAGTTGCTTCATGGTGACAGCTTGACTAGAGTGGAGAAAAGAGGACAAGTGGACAAAAGAGGACAAGCAGCAACTCGAGGATCTCCTCCAAGCTTTGTAAACAAGCTGTGATCACTGAGGCAGGACGCAGTTCTGGGTTGCAGACACCTAAATATGAGTGTTACGACGTAGGTGTCTGCACATGGACTGGGTGTCTAGGCAGTGAAAAATCAAGAGCTTGACTCATGCCCACACAATTTCTTAGCGGAAAACATCTTGAGATAGGTAATTGTGCCCCTAGTCAATACAGTCAGAGAAGCTGGAGAGCCAGACACCTACATTTGCTCAACTGACTCACTCCCAGGGCTCTCCTGTCAGCATTGACTAGACCTCCATCCATTATATGGGAACACAGATAAACAGTGTGCATATAGCTGCTGCATCTAGGAATAGTCCATCTAGACCTGGATTCACATGGAGGGTTACGTAGGGCCATTTTATCCTGCCATAAAGCAGGTGTAGAAATCTTCATTGCCTCCTAGGAAAGCTGTGAGGGATCCTTGCTTGACTGTAAAACCTAAAACACTTCAAGTCTAGGTGCTCTGTAAATGCTGAGTGTTCACATTACTCTAAGTAAACAGCAATTCAGAAATGCACGCACAACACTGAAGAGTAGTAAACAGATGGGAGAAGTTGTCTAGTAAGGCCATGCTGAAGTGGTGAGCAAAAATAAGTGTTAGAGACAGTCTGACATTTTTATAGCGAGACAGACACAGCTAGGATTTGAAGCGTATAGCAATGAAATGGGGCCAAGGAGGTGAGCTGCCTTTTTTAGGCCAAGTTCTTTCATTGGGCAGTCCCTTCTGTGCTCGAACAGCAAATATTTCTTTTTCTGGCCTGACTGGGAGTGTTTGAAACAATCATGGCACAACACAGCTCTGGTGGACAAGGCAGGAAAAGCGATATTGTTTATGATAAGCTGCTGTGTGGAAGAAAAGAGATTTTAAACACTATTTTGAAGTCACTGGGTGACACCAGCACTGGGCTGAGTTGAACTGGCAACTACTAATTACTGAGAGAAAAATGACTCACTAAAACCTGGTAATAATTGTTGTACATCTAATTAAAATAGATGATTTAGAGTCAAACAGAAAAGCTACAGTCTTGGCACTGGAGATATGCAGAGTGTGATGGACAGCCTGCAACCCTGCATATGTTTCATAAAAAGAGATTTGAAAAGTTGTGCAAGACATACTGTATTTTAATTAACTGAAGCTCAGAGAAGCTGTTCTGCAAACTTAGTTGGAAACTGCAGGTGAGGACACCATCCTCCTGGCAAAGCACTGGAAGTCCAGTCTGATGCTGCTAACAGCAAAACTCCTCTGACTTCCAAGGAATCAACATTTTTCCAGTATCCAGCTGGAACCATTACTAGAAATGCTTCGATGGGGAGGGGAGAGCATTGGCAGCAAAGGTTTCTACAGCAAAATAGTTAGAGGGGACAGTTCTTGGGGATTGATGTAGTAAATGTATGACAAGCACTTCAGAAAATTCATGTGTCTGTCAGAGATGCCAGAACTATTTCATGTTAGTGTGATAAAAATGTATGAAATGTTTGTCTAGGTTTACACATGCATGGTTTATAAGGAAAACTCCTGTATTTTAAGGGATTACATGCTTTATTGCAGTAAATGCTACCTAAGTAGTACTGAAAACAGTTTTTGTGTGTGCCTGTGCTACAAGGGAACAGTAAGCAAAAGGCAAACAGTTGTAGGTAGTCTCGGGTGTACTTTGGATGCATAGGTATGGTTTTTCTCTCTTAGGCATCCAGAATGATCTTTCACCTCCACAGAGTGACCTGAAGTCTGGCTGAGATTTGCACTGGCAGCAGTGAAGCTCTCCTCAGCTGAGTGTAAACAGCTCCACCACACTCCTGGGGCATCAGAGCTCAGGGAATCTCTTTCTGGTTCCCAGCTCAGTTTTTAAGCTTGCGCAGGTCATTTCCAATCTCTATTTTGGGAAGGACACCTTAGCAGACCTTGGCTCTGAATTTCAAGGTTCTGGTCCCACTCAGCAGCCAGAGGTGTCTGCTGGGGAGCAAGACACTCAGCATCCCTGGAAACGGCGCCGTTGGTTCAATGTCATTCGTTTTTAAGTTGGCTTGGCCCTTCAGTTACCATTACCTTCCCATGGGTATGTTGATAATTCCTTGTTGTTAGATCATCTCTGTTTGTAAAGCACTTGTAAGAGCAGTTCAGGACCAGTGTGAGACATGCTCTTCCCTGAGACAGTGGTGGCCTCCTCTTCGCCTTGCCTTCTCTTTTCCTCTCTCTTGCAGTTGCTTGAAAGTTCCCTTGCGCCCTTGCTTAGCTGGTTCACCCTAGACTCAAAATAGTAACAGGCTTAATCCAAGGGGCTTCTCTAATCCTGGGCTTGGAGTGAGAGGCATGAGTGATTGCTCTAAGCAGCAAACCCATTTATGCAAAGTGTTTCTGAGCAGCATCACTGAGGAGAGATGAGATTAGAAGGATATCACTGGCAAAGTGACTAAGAGATTTATCTTATTCATAGGCTTGGCTTGTATTTAAGGAATTTACATTATTGGGATTTTTCAAAATCTGGGCTGTCTGAATCTGTCCTTTCAGCAGTGTCACAGATATCAAAGGCTTGTTTTTTCCTTTCTAGTTCATACCTCCCAGCACTAGCATATCACTCCCATTGCCTTCTCTGTTGCTTTTCTATGCTTGTTTTTAAATGCCAGAAGGAGCACAGCCTCCCCCAAATTCCTAAGAGATTATCATAAGGCGATTCAGTGTCAAGACATTTACCCAGGTGTTCAGCCTGTCTTTTTCTTTTGCTTAATTAATTTCTTCCTGATTTATCTAGTTAATACTGTTGGGAAGGATTAAGAGGATGCATCATCTCCCTCTGACACTGACATGTCCAGATACTAATAATAGAGCTAGCTCTCCTTGAAACCTGTAGGTCAGGGATCCCCGCTAGAGAAGGACCTGGGCCAGATTGTAGGATGGAGATAGAGATTTCTGTGCATCTATCCTGAGAGATAAGCCCCAGGAGGACAGACCTCAGGGAGCCCTTACCCCAGGGATGCCCTGAGCTCAAAACACAGAGGGACATTCTGAGGTGCCTTTGCTCTGCTAGGACTGTGTATTCAGACAAATTCCTTGGGAAATTATATCAGGAAAACCCCACACCCCTCTGCTAATGAGGACTGACACCTTACTGGGGGCTTTGGAGAGGTAACAGTGCTGGTCTGGATGAGGAGTGGGGATGGCTGGGCTGGCACAAATGAGTTGCTCTGGGGAAAAGCTGCATGGAACAAGACGTGCAGTGCTGGAAGGCAAAACACCCGTGGTGAGCAAAGTCAGGCCAAAGTCAGTTGAATAACTGTGTCCTCTCAGGACAGTGTCTCCCTGCTCAGCAACTGAGCCAGAAGCAGCAGGGACATTCCTCAGGTGGGGGGAAACAAATGTCTTTGAAGTTGAAGAAGAGGAGGTCAGAGTCACTGAAAGAAGGTATAGTCTGATCTTTCCTCAGTGTCAGGGTGACTTTATGGCCTTTTAGTGGTGTGTGTTCATGAACAAGCTGAGCCAATCTAAGCCCATGCAGCTATAGTGAGCAGCAACCTCAGCCGTGCATTTCCACCCTTTCTGAGCACTGGTGACCATTCAGTCAGGGACTTCATCCAGCAAGAATCGACTTTTAAAAATTTTTTATTAGCTTTCAGTTGCATCTGTTCCCCAACCTGACCACTCTGTCACCAACACAGCCCCAGTGAAGGGACAGGGCAGCACACCCCAGGGGGGCAAAGAGATGGAGGGGGTGGCAGCAAAGACTTTAGATATAAACTGTGCATGGAATTGCATCCCAATACCAAGAATTTAGCTACTCCCTACCAGCAACAGTGACGTAGAAAGCATTTGAAGATATACTGCAGCAATTTCAAGGGGATTATACTAAATTCAGCCCAGTAATATAAAGCATACTTTGAGATCAGCTCTTCAAGAAAACAAGCTCCCTACCTGGCCTGACATCTGGATATCTGTCCCAGGAGAGAGTCCCTTTTAACCTCTGTAAAAGGAAAAAGAAAATCAGTGAGACTTTTAGGCAGCGAGCCACACATTTTCATTCATATACTTTGCAGTTTTCTAAAATGGCACTGAAGTTGTTCCCAGATCTGGGATGCAGTGTCATCTGGCCAACTTGGGAAGAAGGGCTTTACTAAGGCTGAGTGTGTGAGGTGGTTGCAAGCTGTAATTTCGGTGTCATCTTTCTTATTGCCCAAAGATTTCCCTAGTACAGAAGAGAGATTGACAGTCTGAGGCTAGTCCATGGGAGGGCTGCTGAAATGATCAAGGGGAAGGAGCCCATGGTGGGTGAGAAGAGGTGGAGGGAGTTGGACTTGTTCAGCCTGACAATGAGAAGATGAAAGAGGAAATCAGCTGCCTTCTGCTCCCTGCAGTCAGGGTATAGCAACTGCAGAGCCAGAGGGGCACAGTGAAGGACAAGAGGCAATGACACAAGTTGTAGCAAGAGAAAACTCATTGGTTATGGAATAAAACTTTCACAGTAAGAGCAGTGCAGACCTGAGACAAGGGCCCAGAGATCTTCAAGGTTCAGCTAAACAAAGCCTCAAGCAACCTTGAAGATATCTTGAGTGTGAAAGAAGGTTGGACTAAAGAAATCCAACCTAAATTCTGCAACCCTATGAAAACCACAAGGCAAGGGGACTGAGAAGTGTTTGTGTTGTCATTGCTCATAGGATTTGGACTTAGTGTTCTGGAGAAGGGTGTTGAGGTGGGAGATCTTTACACATGCAGAGATGTGCATCCTCCCACTTGTCTGCTTTCACACGAGGACAGCCTGCAGCCAACGCAGTGGTGTCCCAACTTCTGTCATATTGACCTTTAAACACTTGAGCTGGCCCAGCACCAGAGCCTGCTCTAATGAGCAGAGTCTTGGAGCAGTGGCAGCAGTCAGAGCATCAGTGATGCCCAGAGGGTGCCCATGCCCCGATTCCTGCTCATGTCATGGGGACTGCTGCTGCTGTCCTTCATCTGCCAAATTTTTAGGATTAAATTAATATAGAACCAGTGAAAACTGGATCTGTAAAGGGCTGGATAGACCCTGCTCTATGTCCACCACCTGCCTTACCTGTACCTTTGACACATCCCATGCCCTATCCCCTGCATAACCCACAATCTCCCACCCCACAGCACCCTTCTGACTCCCTGCTACTCACTTTTCTCCTTGTTTCCAATCATGTTTCCCTACCTTTTCTCTCCTCTCTCCCTCAGGCCATTAGCTCAGACCTGGTGAGGTCCCACGGGGAGACCATGTTCTGATGAGCATGAGGCCGTGTTTGGTGTCTGTCTCTGCCTATCCCTTCTCTCCCAGTAGAGATGGAAACTGTTTCCTCCAAGTCTGTCTTGCTTATGGGACTCTGGGAGCACTGGAAAAACCAAGTGTCTGTTCCCATTCCAGCACTGCTGCTGCTCTTTCTCTATCAGGGAATAAGGAGGGACAAGAAGCCAGGAATGAGGAAGCACTTCTTTGGCCAACCTGATTTTCTGCAGATTATCCCAGGACCCTCCAGTGTAACATCAGACCATGCTCTTTAGTTCTTTACTCTCACTACTATTCCAGTCCCTCTCCCTAGGGCATCCCAGTCCTCCATCTCCAGTGGCTGTCACCACAGAGCCACACTTGGAAGCACCCCTCTTACACCCCCATTTCCCAGAGTTCTTCCAAGCTCAGTACTGCCAACTCATCACACTTGTGACTATCCTCACACAGGGTTCTTTGTCTGTTGGCACATCCCCATTTGCACCAGCACATCACCTCCACGCCCTCACCTCTTCCAGCCCAGTGTCCAGAAATTTATCTCCCTGGTCCAGATTTGCCAAGGGACAAAGAGATGACAAAATGCAGCCTGTACCAGCAGAGGAGCTGGTCGAAGAAGATGGCTCTGGAAAGGAAGCAAGGGCTCACCCAGCCAGATCTGACTGTCACAGACAACCCTGTATCTTCTGAGCATTCCCAGCACTGGCAGGCAGAGAGTTTGTTCCTTCCCTGCTCTTTTTGGAGACAGACCTTGAGCATCCCTGCACTGGGGATGGCTAGGAAATCTCCCGTGATTTCTAGCCTGCCTGCAAGTCCAGGCTACTTGAGACTCATTTGGTCCTTTATTTAACCAAAGTCAGGCTTTCAGCTTCATCAATATGCTCTGAAGTATGGAACACTTGATTCCTATTCCTTTAAATTGCTATTAATTTCCTCTTTCAAATTTTCCTTCCTATTCTCTTGTGGTGCCTGAATTTGGAACAGATGCCAAAACCAGCCTGTCTGTCCCTGGAGAGGGGCAACTTTCCTGGCCTCCACATGGGGTTTGGTACCAGGTGGCAGGTTTACACAGGAGCCATTTTCCTGATTTTGGCGTGGGCTTCATCTCCTACTCAAGCTGCTGTGAAAAGAAAGGCATTAGGGAATGGCTGTGAGGTCTCTGGAGAGCCAGACCTAAGCAGAACTGTGAAATGTCACTGTGCCAGCGGGTGAGAAAGAAGAAAGTGTGTTAATGCTTTTGAGAAGCACTGTCAGGCCACAGATTTTATTTCTCAGCCATCCTCCTTGCCACTCTATTTGCAAACCACAAATAGTAACACCTCCCTCCATCTCTCCATCCCTCCATCCCTCTCAGGAGCCAAAACTAACTATTGCACAGCCCTCTAAGCACATGAAGCAGAGTCCAGAAGGTCTATGAAAAGGCTTTTCCGTGACGTAAATCCCCACTCATGATGCATTCTAGCTTTTTCAGAAAATTAAAGGTAAAGCGAGGCGAGCCGCCTCCCGGCGCTGGGAGCTGGGTCTGTGCAGGGTGGGTTTCAGCTGGGGGCAGGCACTGCTCTCTGCAGGGTGAGTGACCTGAAGTGGTGAGCCTGCCCTGCTTCGAGCACAGAAGGAGGGATTTTGAGGCTCACTGCAAAGGAATAGCACTGCTTTCTACTGTGGTCCTAGCTTTGTTAAAGCAGAGCATGCTGCCAGGAGCAATTAGGCAGAATGAGTTTTATTCTCTCTGAGAGCAAGAGCTTTCTCGTGGCGAGGCCGCTTCTTGCTGCTCAGAGGTGGCTTAGCTGAGGAATTTGTCATGGGTTTTAAAGGGATGCTGCCAGGCAGGGTAGGACGAACAGGCTTCCTTAGAAAGACAATGAACGTGAAGCTAAGGAGGGGCATGCTTGGTGTGGAGGGGAGGAAGGATGGTGCCAAGATGAAACCTCTTGTCTGGCACTTGGCTGCCTGCGGCTTAAATCCGGAGAGCTCCCATGGGTCCTCCAGCAAATCTCTGCCCACGTGCCAGCTCCTGCCTGGGCACTGGGGACACCGTGCTGTCCCTTCTCCCTGGGGAGACCACGAAGGTAAAGGCATTGGCAATTACACAGCCCTCAGACTGTATGAAAAAAAGAGATGCACATGCCCGAGATAGCTGCTATTACCCTTGCCTCTTTTTATATATTTTTACAGCTGCAGCAGATGTCTGTGCCTCCCTGGAGGGACATTAGGTACTTAGAGCCCTTTCAGCTCAGAGCTGCCTAGAGGAGCTGATGGCTTTGGCCCTGCCTCTGCCAGACTCTCTCCTCTTAGGCAGGCTGATTGAAGTTGGTCGAATCGTCCCTGCCCTGAAAGAGATTTGTCTGTGAGAGCAGGGATGGGTTTTCACAGCCGGGTCAATGCCAGCAGCCACTTGCCCAGATCTAATTGCAGGCTCAGGACATAAATAAGACAGAGGATAAATATGAAAGGATGTGTTGGGAAGCCCCACAAGAGGAAATAAGGACATTATTATTGATTAGTAAGGATAATAACAATAGTAGCTATCGACTTGGTCTTGCAGTGTTGGGTGCACCAGCCACGTTGTGGTGATGCAGAAGGGAGTGGTGCAGCAACACCATGCAGTGGGGCATATCAGTCATGCAGCTCATTTGCTCTTGATGAGATGAACGAAGGAGCAGAAAGTGCTTCTCATTTTACCATGTTGGTAAAATGTAGCCTGAACATCATAAGCTAAAGTGACCTGTAGGATTTTCCTGCCACAAACCTGGGAGCTGTTGACAGCAGCAGTCCATAAATATTTTTCTGTGGCATCAGCCCAGAGGGCAATGGCATTGGTGGGAAATGTGCTGAATTTGGGTAGCTTTGGAACTGGCTGGAAGAGTTTTGTAGAAGATGGAGTGGAATTGGGTTTTGGTGTCAGGGCACTGTTTGCTTCCAGTTCCAGGCTCTGTAGAAAACTGGTCTCTCCCTTTAAGCCCCCAAGAAGGGAATGCAGGCTGCAGAAAAACCCATCACCTACCCTTCATGGAGTGGAACGTTACACCCGTGATTTTTGCTTGTGGTGTAACCATCTCTGCTGTGACCCTCTGTGGGTTTTTGGGGTTTTTTTTGTCCCATCAAAGATTATTTTCCCCATTCCTGCCTAGCTGCCCACTGCTTCTCTGGCCCTGGCCAGGGCTTTCCCCCTGCAGTGCATGGGTGATACCCAAACATCGCATCTCCAGCCACCCCGGGTGATGGCTTAGCCTGGCCTGGAGTGGGAACTTGAAACAGCCAGGAACAGGACACCCTGGCAGGCAGCTCTGCTACCCCCTTTCCCTGCTCCCCATCTCACCCATGGACCCTGCACAGGCTGCCTCAGCCCCCATCTGTCTCTCTGCTCTGCTCTCCCTCCCCATGTCCTCACTGGCTTGGCCTGCAAAATCCCAGTAGCTACAGGGAGGTCCCCTTGTCAGAGCAAAGGGGCATTTTTTCCTGTCTTCGGGAGTTGCTTTATAGGGCAGGGTTGGTTGCTAGAGACAGTGTCCCTGGCACATCCCATTTCCCTGCAGTTTCCAGCTGCTTCCTTGTGTCTTTTTTTTCCCCCTCATACAGGAGGTACAAATAAGAGCAGCCAGCTCTGTTAGGTACTAGGATGCTTAGTGACTTTGTGGCACCTAGACAGCCTTGGATGAAAGCACATGGAAGACGTCTCGACATTTTAATTAAACCCATTTTCTACCTACCATTCATACTGTGCTGCCTCCCCAAAGCCAACACGTCCCTTGCAGGTGAGGTGAAAACCTCATTCTGAGCTGCTGAGCCAGTCGTGGGGATCTGCTGGTGGCAGAACCATCCCTGGCTGTGGCACAGGGGCTCACCAAAGCTCTCTGGGCTCAGAGCCAGGCCTGGGAATGCCACGTGGTTGGGTGTATCCCTCCTGCTCCAGTTCCCAGCCTTAGTGCTGAGGCAAATGATGCTCTCTGCAGAGCCAAACACTAAATTCTCTTGCTGTCCTCTGCTTCGTATCCCCCCACAACCACTGAGAGCCACCTGTCCCCTTTGTGAGGCAGGTAGCTTTTAATCAGGGAAAGGACTGTCAGGGTGCTGCAGCAGCTGCTGCCTTGGAAAACAAATTACTAATAATCCGAGTGAGGAAATGCAAAGCTCAGGTGACCCTCACCCAGAGGGGCTGTGGGGTGGACACAGCTCTGCCCGGGGTAAGAGGCTTATGTGTGTTAGTGTGAGCTCTGTATGCATGAGGAGCAGCTCGTGTTTGCTTTGTCCTCTCACCCCCTAAATCTGCTTTAGGGTGGCCTCATCCAAGAGGAAACCTGCTTATTTCCCATTCCTTCTGTCTGTTTCAATTCACCCTGCTGGCCACCCTGCTAGTGTGCAGCTGTATGTGTATGTAGAGAGGTGTTAAGCCCTTTAGAGCATGAAATGTGATCTCTCTCCCTGCATGCTTTGTACCGGGGCTGCAGAGGGAGATGGAATTAATTGCACCAGCAGAAGCAGCTGATTGACAGTCAGTGGGGAGGAGTGTCTGCAAAGGGGTGAACTTTGTCAAAAAGCTGGTAACCAACTTAAATCAGAAGGGGTTTCCTTCAGCTGGCAGCGGGGCAGGAAACACATCTGTTGGCATTGGTACCTAAGGACACTGATGTCTGGAGGTGGGCAGCCAGGGTGTGTGGCAGCCTCTTGAGTGCTGGCCTGGGCTCCCCAAGGGTGCTGAGAAGAGCAGCCTCGGATGTGCTGCATGGGAAACCTGGTGCAATGTGACTGGAGGAAAGGGACCACAGACATCACTGGGGATGTGGGCTGTTAATGAGGGCTTGGGACTGGTCTAAAATACACGATTTCAAGTGAATTTTGGAGGTAGCAGTTTTCAGAGGAAGCTTCGCTTGGCTGTCTCTGGCTTCCCCTGGGTTGGAGGATAAGGGATATTAGCTATTCATCTTGCATGAGACTCAGCCTGGCATTTCTGGTCCCAGAGCATGGAGCACCTGTGAACCCACTGTGCCGGGGCAGGGTAAAGCACAGTGGGCAGACAGAGTTGTTTTTACTGTGCCATAGGCAAGACTGATGGCTGATCTCCAACGCCCTAGCTCAGTGTGGAAGACTTCATTAAACATCTCTGTAACCCCCAAACCACTTTATCCAATACACTGATTCAGGGTCCCCACTAGGGCCAGATCCTCAATGATTCCAACTTGGTATCTCTCCCTCCTCAGTGCCAAGGAGAGGTTTTATTGTGTGCGTCAGAGATGTGACCACCCGGGCTGATCGGACCGAGGCTGATAGTCACCATCATGACAAATTACTCCATGGCTCTGCCTTTTGTCACAGGGCTATTGCCACCATGTCCGTGACATACAGATGAATCATTCTGCCCAGTGTACAGCCTCTTCCAGAATGGCTGCTGGTTACTCATGCACAGCAGCCATACGTTGCTGCCTTGCTGCTCCAAGACTCTCATCTCCAGCTGTGGCTTCAAAATGCAAGAATGGAGTGATGTAGACCCGCCCTTAATGGGGATGAGCCCCTATATGGGTGGGAAAAAAGGGGCAGCAAATTGTCCCTGTCCCTCTGCGGAAAGCAGATGTGCTCAGAGTGTCTAATGAGCACAAGGAAGAACTGGGGTTTCCAGCCTTGTCAAAGTCATTTGAGCTGATCTCAGCAGGAGGCAGGGCTGGGCAGCAGGGCCCCTCAGCCTGGAGTTTGGATCACAGCTGATCCACTGCCTGACATGGGGAAAGGAACTAAGGCTTCTGCGCACCCGCTGAATTTCCCCCTGCACTAATCTGGTCTGGCAGAAGAGGCAGAATGAGATGCCAAAATGCTTTTCTCCTTTTTTTTTTTCCCTTTTCATCCCCTTTTTACATAGCAGTTCAGCTGATGGGCAAAACATGGTCTAGAGTAGCATTTCAGGCGGCAGAAAATTAGTTCAGCTTTTACCCTCATTAGCTGATTGCCAGTAATTAACATTTTGTCATTAACTACAGATGCTTATGGCCTGGAAGAGAAGTTTGGGTGTCTCCACATTAGCTCTCAGAAATGCACTGATTATCTCCATTTAATTGACTGACTGTGCCTCAGTTTCCTTATTGCTAAGGGGAAAAAAAGGTTATAATGGCTTACCCCCATCCTCTGCTCTACATCCTATCAGCCTATCAGGGCTGTAAAAGGAGAATCTGCTGCCATTAGATATGGGTCCTGTTAGGAAGGTCAGCTTCAGGAAATGCAGTTTTTCATTCTCTGTAGTTTGCCAGCCATTCCCCTTAATGAGCCTCATCATCCAATAGATCATAATTTCCTTGGCATCAAGTGACTCTCCATTGTGTTCTTAGGCTTTTTTCAAACTATTATCTTCAAATGAGCCTGGATGCCCACAAGTGCATTCATGCTTGTTTTTTGATTGCACCTGTTTCTTTTGAAGTTGATTACACTAAGGTGTGTTAAAGAAGAATAGCTGGGGCCCAGGTGGGCCATTCCACCCTAGAGATCCTTCTCCTTGTCTGAAAAAGCAAGAATAGCCCAACACTTTGGTCCCAAAACCAGTGGCATCTGGGGATGGCTAGCACTCATTCATGTCATCCTTGTTCTTTCTCCCACTTTGACAAGCTTCTGTATCTCCTGGGGTTTCAGAACCAATCCTTCCATACTGCTTTTTTTCTCATTAAAATAAATCCATTTAAGTAGCAACCTCTTCTAGAGAAGGAATTTGCTACCATGGGGTTACTATGTGCAGTCTGGCATTTCAAAGCAACAGTGTAATGGGAAATAAAGCCATCTGGAGTTTCATTGAGGGAGCTGAGAGAGAGCTCCCTCTCCTCTATCTCTACTTCTCCTGCCCAGGACACTGAGCATGGCCCCAGCGATGTGGGGTGGTTGTGGCTCTCCTCCTCTCCTATTCCCACTGCAGCTGCCACAGCTCTGGAAAAGATGAAAGGCAGCACTCAGTGTAAAAATGTGTTTCCAGGAGGAAACTGAATGAACCAGGGAGCCTAGGTAGGTGGGAAGAACTGGAAAATCATGCACAATACCCTTCCAGTTTCTCTTTGGAAGCCACTCCTGTTTATCTGCCCATCTCTCCCATTCCTCCTGCTGCTGCCGGGAGGCTGAGCACCCTCTGCTCACCAGCTCTTCCTTCTCCTTTGCCCACAGAGCAATCCTGCCTTTTGATGCTCATTCTTCAGGCAGGAAGGTGTAAATCAGATTCCCAAACCCCGGAACCAAGCAGTGCTGCTTTGTTTCTGCTGCAGTGACTCTGAGTCTCTTCCTGGTGACTCCGTGTGCCAGGTTGTACATCAGTGCCTCTCCCAGGTATAGCTACAGTCTCAGCTGGCTGAGACAAAGGCTCTGACTCTATCTGGAGATAGTGGCAGTCTTTGACAGGAGGGAATAGAGGCTTTCAGCAGAGCTGAAGGCAGCCTGGTGGTTTCTGGTTCACTCAGCAGGCCTGGAGCTCAGCTGCTTGCTGCTTGGGTGTGCCAGCAAAATGCACACATCAGTGCAGCCCATCCCACACAGCAGCTTTGGCTGTTCCATGTGATCCCCATCGTATTGATACCCCAGTAGTGCCTGATGTTAATAAGTGTCAGTATCAGGATAAGCAGAACTGACAGTCCCTGGGGAGAGCTCACCTGAAGGAAAGGGGCATGAGGGCATTGCAGTATCCAGGCTGGGGCTGCTCAAAGTCAGGCACGGGATGGACTTTTGGTGTTGAAGGCTGGGGACAGGCTGAGGGCAGGAGGTAGAAGGAACAATGTTCATGCAGTAATTCCCAGTGCTTGCCTTTTCTTGCCCTTGCCCCTGCTTTGTTACCTCTCCTTCTCTGCGGATGTCACCTACTGAGTCTTTGGCCTTGCTTTTCTGTGTGGCATGCCCTGGCTTTGCAAAAATTAAAGCCAAGCATGGCTGAAACCCCCTGGGGCAGCACTGGGGAAGCAAGCAAGCAGAGAGCAGCCGAGGCAAAGGAATTACCAGGCATTCAGAGAAATCCAAGTAGGAGTTCAAGGACTGGCCTCAAGCAGGGCCAGCATGTGGCCAGAAGCCATGTCACAGGCACATGTAACTCCAGGTTATTATGAAGGAACAGGACGCCAGTGGCTGTCCAAGCTGTGCAGAACAGCTTTGCATCTATCTTCCACTCTGGGCTCTCCGTGTCCTGGTCAGGCTGAGGGCATGGTACAGGCATGCTTGGTCTACTGTCAGAACAATGGTCCTGTTGGGATGACCTGTAAGTCCCAGTGGCTGTATTAGCTCTTGCTGGACCCATTGTTCCGCTCTTCAGCACTAGTATGTAAGCACCATCCCACTGGTGTGGCTCTGCAGAAGGCTGGAATCCCCAGTCCCTGGATTTCCCTCTGCTCTTGGCAAACTGGCTTTCCTCATGCAGTAAAATCTCCAAACACCTACAGGATCTCTACAGAGGGAAAACTCCCAGTCTCTTTTGGTGAATTCTCTGCCTTCTCTACTCCTCAGCACACCACCCAGTTGCATCGGGTGAAATATCTGCTCTGTAGGTGGAGAATGAAATCCAGAGGAACCTGGAAGCTGTGCTCTTCCTGCTACTTATATGTCTTTAAAGTGGAAGAATACTTCACCAACAGTCTCAGCAAACATTGCCTTCAGTGCTGGCACCCTGGTCCTAGCTCCGTGGTTTCCAGGAGAAAAAACCCTGGGTATTCAAGGGAGGTCTTGAAGAAAAGGGTAGATTGAGGCTTATCTAGACTGCTTTCCTCTGTGCCTTGCAGTCAAATTCTCTGCTTAATCATGTGAACTGAAGCAATTTCCAGGATACCAGGGCATTTCTAGCATTTCTCTTTGTGTTCTCTCCATCTTGTGTGAATACTCCTCTCCATAGTCTAATAAGGAATATAACTCAGTCCATTGATTTTTCTGTGTTGGCGTTTTTAAACAAAGTTTCTCTCTTTTATGCGTTCTCATATTTTCAAGAAACATAAGATAATTTATAATCCCAGAGCCCTACAATCCTTTCCAAATTTGTCTGAAAGTGGCCAATGACTTAAAAATTAATTACTGGGTTGTATACAAGTGTTAACAGCTATGTGGTCTTGTAAGCCCCATTCCTATTAGAAGCCATGGTTAAAAGGGGAAGAGCAAAACCTGGTGGGATTCCATGATAGCTGATAAGGAAAGTCGTGGCGGGGAGAGATGCAACACTGTAGAGGTATCCGTGATGAGAGAGCAGAGGTGAGGTCATCCAGACTGTGCAAGACATGGAAGAATGAAATTCAGTAGTGTGTGAGGCTGCTGAAATGATGGGATGTATCTGATATATGCTGGCCAATGCATGTGCTGGGGTAATCCAGAAGATTGCAGTTTTGGCCAAAGGGTGGTACTTCAGGTGTGAGTGAGCACCAGTTTGAACAGCTTCATGCTAAGAACCTGTGGACATACCAGAGTCTGAGCTACAGAACTGGGCAGACCACTAGGAAAGTTGAGGCAGGGCAGGAATTGGCGCATGTGTTTCTGCAGGCATTACTGTGCAAACACATCATAACTTGGGGAAGAGCTTCAGGGATGGACTGGAAAAGTGCCTCAGAGGATTTGGACCAGAAGGTATCTGGGCAGGTGCTCAATATGCCAGCAAAGATGGGAAAAGCCCCTGGGACATGTCATTGCCACAACTGCAGTAACTAGGAAAGTCCTCTGTTCTCATGACAGTGCTCATGTGGCCCTTTGGTCACCAGATGGATGCCAGAAAGACAAGTTGCTTGTGAGAACCTTTTCAGTCATTCAGTCTTCTGTCCAGAATAACTGCTTCCAGGTGGGGGCTGGAAAGGCATCTGGGACTCAGCATGAGCCTGAGCAACACAGAGGTCCTCATCATAACCCAGCAAGCATGAAAATGGGGAGAAACACATTTCAAACTGGGAGCCAGATGTGGATCCAGAGGAGAGGCAGGGAATGTCTGCACCCAAGAGGTGCAGGGGGAAAACAGTGGAAGAAGAGGGCATGGGGGTGGCCTGCAAGAGGAGGCAGGTTATTCCTGTCACATTTAGGTTTGGACCTGAGGAGGAGTATGTGCAAGTATTAATGTTCTCCCATGGAGAATGTGTGCAGCCTCATGATATACAACTCACGTCTGGAAAGCAACAGCTAGTACAGAGATATTCAGAAGTCTTCAGGAGGCAAAGGTAAATTATTGGATTTTTTTTTAAGTGGGTCTTCTATAAACCAGCTGTCTGGGTTTCTTTGTAGTGTGAAATGTGAGCAGGTTCCTCCCTTTTCAGATCCAGGGACACCTATAATTTAAAACATAACCAGGTTTTGTTTCAGACTTCATGACGTGGGAGATCTAGTGCATCTCCATAGGTTCTTTAATGTCTGGTTGCTTTCACTGTTTCAAAAGAAAAATGCACTGTATTTCTAGACTGTGTCTGTTTGTCTTCATCTTCCATCCACTGGATCTCATTCCACCTGTCTACCAGATTAAAAAGCCCTCCACTGTTAAATCCTTCTCCCTGTGCTAGTACTTAGCAGATTGCAGTCATGTCACGTCTTCACCTTCTCTTCATTAGGCTAAGCAGATTAAGCTTCTCTCTCTACTCACCAGACAGGCAAATTTTCCCAAGCAAGGACTCATAGTTTTGCTTTTCACCTCTGAAATTGTAGGAGGGTTGTAGAGAGTCAGAGTATGGTCCAGATGGTTCAGTTGAACAGACTAATCTCAAGACATGAGGATAAAGTGCAGGCCATGCTTGAGAGACAAAATACACTTTGTCTGAAATGCTCATTTGCAGACTCTAATCCATGGAGATGAAATACAGTGCAATATGGTCTTGAAGACCTCTTTTCTCCACTTTATATCCTTCCAGGATATATTTACAGGCAAAAGAACATTTCTTAACTTTCCCAACTTACAGCAGCTCCTCTCTGCATCTGGAAGTCCTTGGGTTGATCTTGCACTTGGAACTTTTTTGATTTGCAGAAATCTCCTGTTTTATTTCTTGTGTACACTTTGTTAAGGATAGGCCCATATGTCCTGTCTGCACATCTAGCCTGAAGAGGATTGACATAAACGAATGATGCCATCCACAGCCTGATCATACTTGGCATCTTTGTATTTGGCAGAGGCTGTGGAGCTAGTTTTAAATAAGAAGAAAGAAGAAAAAAACCTGGAAGATGCTGTCAACTCTGCTTTCCTAAAGTGCTTATTAGAAAGCATGTTGTAAAAATCTGCTCAGCATTTTTGTAATTTGATCAGAAGTACCAGGACAGATGAGTTAAGCAATCTGGAAAAAATAAGAATTGATTCAAAGCTCAGCTCAAAACTTATTGGAAGTTTGTAAATTTGAGCAGTTTCATTTAACTCCTCCCATTACTGCTTTCGTGAGCTAACACTGGGTCCTGGATTCTGAATAATAGAAGTGCTCTAAAGTCAGGACATGCCCTGCCTGACCAGACATTCCAAGTCTTGAAGAGGATCTCTGCCTCTGGATTTCTGGCCAAGCCACTCTGATGATTCTTGTGTTTCTCTCTCTGTAAAAATGTTCAGTTTCTCATCCTGTCAGTCTGAGAACATGCTGTCATTGCTGCCACCTGGGAGTAGTGGGTGGGATAGGGCTCTGAGCTGGGGACTGAAAGATATCCAATCCTGGATCTTTGCATTCTGTTCATGATGTCTGTGAAACACGAATCCCTTCCTAGCTGCTTTGGTTTAATGCACGCAGATAGTTTTGGGTCATGTCCTCAAACCCCTTCCCATTCTCTTCTCTCTGTTTTGTAAAAAGTCTGGAAAGGAATGTCCAGCTGACCAAACTGTGCCAAGGACTGAAGAATCATCAAGACTTTGAAGTCCTCAAGACAACACTGAAAGATTTATTGAGGGAGAAGACTTAGCAGGAAGCACCTCCAAATTCCAGGAATAAGACAAGTAATAGTTGGAGGTGATCCCAGTGTCACTACAATAGCTCTGCCTGCTGCTTGGGGACCCTTCCAGTCCAGACCCAACTGATCACCTGGAGCAGTACTACTGAGTTCAGGAGATATCCCCTGCCTGCCTCCAGTCCCCAGTGTGATGTTAGGGCTTGTGTTTATCTCAAGAAACTTGCTTTCAGTCAGGCAGTGCCTGTTCCCACAGAAGGGTGTGAAAGTTCTGCTTGTGCTTTTGGAAAGCCATCCAAACAATGATGTCCTGGCGAAAGGGCATCCAAACAAGTGTCTGGGCTACTCACTAGGCTTGGAAATTAACTGCTCCCCCAGTCTGCCTAGATCTCTCCTTAAAGTTATTAAATGTCATACCATTCATGAAATCAGGTTAGGAGAGGAACGGATTGAGGGCAGCCCTGAGGAGAAGGACTTGGGTCTTTGATTGTGTCCAGAGGAAAGCCACTAAAATGATCAGAGGGCTGAAGAACCTCCCCTGAGAAGACAGGCTGAGGAAGTTGGGGTGGTTCAGCCTGGAGAAGAAGAGGCTTCAATGTGACCTTGTAGCAGCTTTCCAATACCTGAAGGGGGCCTACAGGAAAGGTGGGGTGGGACTTGCATGAGTGTGCAGTGAGTAGACCATGGGCAATGGTTTAAAACTTGTAGAGGGGAGATTTAGATTAGATACTAGGAGGAAATTATTTGGTGTGTAGGTGGTAAGACACTGGCACAGGTTGCCTAGGGAAGTCGTGGCTGCCCCTCCCTGGAAGTATTCAAGGCCAGGTTGGATGGGGCTTTGAGCAACCTGGTCTGGTGGGAGGTGTCCCTGCCCATGCAGAGGGTTTGGAACTAGATGATCTTTAAGGTGTCTTCCAACCCAAACCATTCTATGATTCTATGATAAATTGTAGTAGTCTTACCAATACTAGTGGCACTGACACCAAGTTACTACTTCCAGTGGCAGCCTACTGCCTCCCTGCTTTGGCCCCTAATCTGTGCATTTCCAGTTACCTATTGACATATGTGCACCTCATCTGTGTGTGGCAAGTAGGTGAGTTGTACATTGAGCAGTAAATCTGATGCCCCCGGGTGTCACTGGACTTATTGGAACAACTGGACTTTTCCAGAGGAAGAGTCTGTTTTCATAGGAGGTGATAACAGGGATGGTTGGCTGGCAGCCCCAAGCAATGCCTTCAGTGTGTCACACCATGCAATGGAGAAGTAGTTGCAGGATTTCATCCCCAGTATGTGAAGCTTAGCAGATACAAGGGTACATTTAAATTGTGGAGTTGTGCAAATACTATGAGTATAACCCAGTTCCCTTTCTGGCCTTTGGGTAAAGCAGAATTGAAAGGTAGCAGAGACACCCAGTTACGCTCAGGCTAAAAATAATTAATCCTTAAGAATGCAAAGAAGGAGTTTAAAGAGCCGCCTGCCTGTGTGGTTATAAAGCTCAACAAAATGCATTTGACAGGGAGTCAGTCAAACATGTAACTTACCAATGACTAAATTTCTTAGCAAGGAGATATTAGCTGCCTCGGCAGGAAGAGAGGTTCAGAGTGATGACCATGAGAAATCAGTGTCCCTGTGGTAGTTAAAACATCCCCTCTGTATCCCTCCGGGCTGCCACAAAACACTCAGGATAGGATGTTTAACCTGCTATTTAATGTGATAACTTCAAGCCTCAGGGGACTTGTGAACACTAAACTCACCAAGACTACAGAAGGAACTGTTTAGCACTGGGGAAATTTCTCATGCGAAGATCCTTGTTCTTTCAGCAGTAATGGGTGTTCACAGTATATACATGTATAGATTCATGTTCCTTTTTGCATCTTAGAAACCAAAATTATAAGAAGGTTGGGAAAGCAGAAGGTATAAAAATAAAAGGTAAGAAAAAAGGGAAAGAAAATTATTTGAGATTATGAGAGCTGCAATCTTTCCAGCTTTCTTAATTCCTGGACACTACCTGAATAAGGACCAGAAGTGCAGTCCCTGCACTACTCACCCAGCTCAAGCCATGGCTGATGGCATGCTGGTTTTTGTTTATCAGGTTTCCCAAGGGGCAGAGAAAACCTGGTTGAAGGACAGAGTGGTTTGGGGGGCTGTTACAGGAATGTGCTAATGAAATCTTCTGATGACATGAGGCTCAGAGGCTTTAGTCATGGAGAGGACTGTATTACTCTGGGTAATAGAAATGACACAAAATGCAGTAGGGCTACAGGGTTTAACAGCCTGGACTTCCCTTGCAGCTGGAAAGGGCAATGTGGAACCTAGCAGGCAGCAAAATCATGACCTTTAACAAGCCCTCCTGGGAATGCCTCAGCAGAGAGGGGCTTCTAGGATGGCCACAGGCATGCAGATGAGAGAAAGACACCAGCTGTGTGTTCAGCCTAAGAAGGCAAAGTCTGGAGGAGGAACACTGGGAGGTGGGAGACCATGGCATGAAGGAGTGATCTACACTAGTGGTCAGCACTGGTTCTTAAAATGTGTCCAGTTTTGGGCCCCTCAGTACAGAAAAGACTGCACTGCAGTGTGTCCACAGAAGGGCAACAAAGCTGATGAAGAGCCTGGAGCATATTTCTTACAAGGAGCAACTGGGAGAGCTGGGTTTGTTTAGCCTAGAGAAAAGGAGTCTGAGGGGAGACCTTATCGCACTCTACAACTACCCGAAAGGAGGTCATAAAGAGGTGAGGATCAGTCTGTTCAATGAAGTTACAAGTGATAGGAAGAGAAGTAATGGTCTCAAGTTGTGTCAGGGGAGGTTTAGATTGGATGTTAGGAACAATTTATTCACTGAAGGTATAATCAGGCACTGGAACAGACTGTCCAGGGCAGTGGTGGAGTCACCATCCTTGGAGGTATTTAAGAGTCATATAGACATAGTACTTACAGATATGGTTTAGTTAAGGACTTGGCAGTGTTAGGTTAGTGGTTGGATTAGATGATCTTGAAGGTCTTTTCCAGCCAAGGCAATTCTGTGATTCAAAGGAAAGAAATTTGGAAACAGCTTCTCAGTACGAATAACAACAAGAGGAAAACTCCTTCTAAGAGGAGCCTGAGTATTTTTTGGGGGATTGGAGCTTTCCTGGGAGTCATGTGACTCGAGAAATCCAAGTTCAAAGTCTCCCCTGTAACAACAGTCAGCTTGGAAAGGTCTCTCATGGATCACCCACCACTTTATGTCCCAGAGTCTGTCCCTACAGTTCTTCACATACCCAGTGCTCATTTACCAAAAACAATAAATAAGGTGGGTACAGGTAAGAAGAAGGTGGCATGAAGTTTTATCTAGTAGAGGAGGATTTGATGTTCCAATGTTATGTATACAATTCTATATGTACATCTGGCTAATACCAGCTGGATTTGTTTGTTTTAGTCAGTTGAGACTCATCCACTAGAAAAAAACCAAAAATAACTTAGAACTTATGACTATTTCATCATCTCTCATTTCTTCTCCCTGATCAAAAACTAGAGCAGTAAATCAGATGGTTCATCTTTGTAATCTACATCTAGTTAAATAAATGTTTTCCTATATCTTAATCAGAGAAAAGCCTTCTTTGAACACAGACTATAAAGCTGGGGAAACAGAGACATACATACACACTCTTAATCCCACCAAAGTAGCTGTCTGCTGTCCAGAAGCAGAGGGAAGAGATTTACTCTGGTCCAACTCCTTCTCTCATAAACAAAGGCACAGCAAGCACAGACACCAAGACCTCGTCTCAGCCTTGTCTTAGTTCTCGTGGCTTTGTAGAGAGAAGATAAGATGCAAATCATTCAGGTCTGTGTCTAAATTTCCACTGTCTGTCCAATTGGTGGTTTCTCAAGACATAGCTATCTGAGGACCACCCCAACTGATCAGAAGGCAATTGGGTTTGGCATCAGAGGTATCTCATTACCTGTAGCTATTGCAGGCTCTTTGGAGGTGCTTCTAAGTGACAGTCCCATTGTACCTCAGCCACCTGTGCAAAACAGTACAACCTCTCCAGCACATGATGTTAGGAACGTGGCTAATGCTCTCTGCTAGCAAAAAACCCCAGCACTCCCAGTAAGTGCATTTGGGAATCACCCTTCCTTCCTGGGCCATACCAAGGTACAGCAAGCTGTCCAGCTGATCTTTAAAGGACTTTCAGAGACTGTTTTTCCACTGAGAAATTGCAAGGTCCACTCTAAACAATTAGCTTCAGCTTTCCTGAGATCTCATGAAAACATGGAAATCAGAAGCTGAGACATCACTGGGGTGGCTGGTGTCTATGGAAAGCAGTCTCATGCTGCCTTTTCACTTAGAAGTATCTCTAGGCACCTCACAGCCCCTCAAATCAAGGTCTGAAAAAGGCTGCAGGAAGGCAGCAGAGAAAGGAGTCTGACCATGCTTGCTCATCCATGGCCAGAGTTACCGCTTTGAACCTCTCCTTCACTCAGAGAAGGTTGCTGGCCTTCAGCAACCCTGAAACAAACTTTGTATGCAATTATTCCTTCAGCCTTCATATGTGGTAGGAGAACACGTGGACTCTTTGAAAACCCCTCAGCCAAGTGTCCTCCTATAACATCCTTTCTCATGGTCTTATTTATACCCTACACATCAGATTTCCAGTGCCTGTGGGGTTCTCCAGCTCTGCTTCTCCCATGCTGGCACTGCCTTTCCAGGGCACAGCAGAACTGGTTCATCATCAAAAAGTAGTTCCCAATCTGCTTTACCAAACCCCAGTGCATGTAGAAAACCTCCCCTCCAGCCCAGGTGGGCCTGGAAAAGGACATCTAGTTCTTCACAGCTGAAAACATGGGAGCTTTGAACACCTACTGAGTGACCTGACTCAAGACCATCCAGTGGGAAGACATAAATTACCCAGCTCCTACCAGCTGCACAGAGAGCATTAAATGACTCACTAGGCTGTTTAGCCAATTTGTTGGTTTTTTTATTATTTTTTCTTTTTAATTTAGCATCCAAAAGCATTTTTCATATCCTCTTATCTGCTTTTAATGGAATGCATTTCGTTGTGGTTTTTTTGTGTGTTTGGATTTTTTTTAACCCAAGATTAAGGCATGTTTTTCTGTTTTAAATCTGGGCTGGTCATTAGCTCTGTCAAAATTTTTGGTATGTCTGGAGTTTCTTTTCCACGTGCATTAAGGAGAGAAAGATTTGAAGCAAGAATAGACGTCTTACATTTATTCACTGTGTCTGCCATGAAAACCATTCCTGTTAGAAATGAAGTCTTGTTATCTCAAAGATGCCTCTTCAGTGGTGGCAGCTGCCAGAGAAAATGCATTATCCATCCAGCTTGTGCAGGGGGGCAGTGGCTGTGTGTGTGGGAAGGGAAAAGTGTGTTTTCTGGAAGGACCCTTTACCCAAGTGCAGATTCTTTTCCAGCACAAAATTCTTGCTACTGGGGTGAGAGATATCAGGAGAAGATGAAGGTTCCTTCTTAGGAAAACATGGGAAGAGCAATTGAGATGAATGGTGTGTGTTGCATTTTAAGGCAGTCTCTACTGTCACTCAGCTCTGGCGAAGATTAATGTGATTTTCTGGTGGAGCAGAGGGCCTCTGAGAGGAGCAGCACAGCCCTCACTGCCCACCTACACAACAGCACATCCAGGTCTCATTCCCAGCCTTTGCCAAAGCCTTCGCCAGCCCTGGGGATGGAGGCGTGTGTGGATGAGAAGGTGCCTCTCAGAGCAGCTCTCCAAATTGCATCACTGGAGAAAAACAAGGCATTCACGCAGGGCACAGGGAAGAGGGAGGAGGAAAGCTGGAAGGGTGGACCCAGGCATACACAGAGTAGGGGAGATAAACAGGATCCCAGGAGCAGAGGCAAAGAGAGCTTGATGCTGTCATCAACCTGGGAGGATCAGGCAATGTGGAATGGCATCCCCAGACTGTGCTGGGATATAGAATCATAGTATTTTCAGGGTTGGAAGGGACCTTTGAGATCATCTAGTTCCAACCCCCCTGACATGGGCAGGGGCACCTCCCACCAGATCAGGCTGCTTAGAGCCCTGTCCAGCCTGGCCTTAAAAACTTCCAGGGACGGAGCTTCCACCACCTCTCTGGGCAACCTGTCCAGTGTCTCACCACCCTCACGGTGAAGAACTTCTTCCTAACTTCCAATCTAAATCTACCCACCTCTAATCTGTATCCATTCCCCCTAGTCCTGTCACTATCTGCAATCCTAAAAAGTCCCTCACCAGCTTTCTTATAGGCCCCTTCAGATGCTGGGAGGCTACAATAAGGTCTCCTTGGACCCTTCTCCTCTCCAGACTGAATATCTCCAACTCTCTCAGTCTGTCTTCATAGGAGAAGTGCTCCAGCCCTCTGATCATACTCGTGGGCACTCTCTGGACACACTGCAGCACATCCATCTCCTTCCTGCAGAAGGGGCTCCAGAACTGGACACAGTATTCCAGGTGGGGTCTCACAAGAGCTTTGTAGAGGGGAAGATTCACTTCCCTTGACCTGCTGGCCATGCTTCTCTTGATGCAGCAAAGGATAGGTATAGCTTTCTGGGCTGCTGACCCATGGGTGGATTTGCTAGCATACAGAGATTGCACAGCATCTTCATCATCCCAGTCTAATGTATTGACTGTGATTAATGCCATTACATTGCATTTCTGATTAATTAACAATGGCTTCCCACTTGAGATTACTGCTACCCAGCAAGTACCTTAGCTTTCCTCTGGCAGATGCCAGCAGGGGTGTTTCTGGTCCCATCAGTGGTAGTCCCCAGTGTCCACTGTGGAAGCACTAACAAAAGGGCTGAAGAAGATACGCAAAAGGACCACGCTGGTGGCAAATCAAGCCTTGTTGCAGGAAGGGCAGGGTGGCCCATTGTGCCAGCAGAAAAGGTAGCAAAGGGGAGGATGTTCATCTGGCTAAATGGAGCAGGAGGCTTGGAAAAGTCAGTTGCCCCTCTGCAGGGCCTTCATCCTCCCCACAGTCCCAGCTCCCAACCACCAGGCCATAGGCTTTGATCTCTCTCCAACTGGAGGACTCAGCACTGTTTGGACAGGAGGGGTTGAGGCTCTTCATTGTTTAACACCTTCTCTTTTGACATCAGTACTCCAGCCTTGCCAGGGAAGAGGAGCTATGGGAACCTCCTCACCCTGATCTCCATGGCAAGGGAAATCAGGAACCTGTGTGTCTGCCTCTCCTCTCTCCTGTGCTCAAAAGCCATCTTGATCTGCTGCCTGTTGGCACCTGCATGGGAACCAAAGGAGAAGGATGGATTTTTGCAGCCTCTTCTGTGTGGAGGAGAGTTCTCCCTCTACCTTCTCCCTTGTCTAGAGGCAAAGCCACCCTTTGGCATCCCCTCCTCTGCTGTGTGTCCATCCTCCCCCCACGCCAGCTGCCATTCTCTCTTTGTGGTATATTTTTCATGGATGTTTTCCTGATAGCTGATAACCTGTTACCATGACAACTGGCCTCTGTTGTGACATTGGTCTTGAAACAAACCCAGGCTGATGGTTTTCAAAGTTCCTGCATGTCTCAAGTGGTCAGAGGGTTGCCTCTGTGCCCTCCATTCATCCCTGTCCAAGAGGAGGAGAGTGAAGATTGTCTCTAATGAGGGCAGTGAGTGCCTGGATACAATTTTATGTATTACTGAACCAGAGAGAGATTAAAGGAAAGAGGCTCCACTAAAGGATTAGCAGATTTGGGTATTCAACTATCTCTTCAAATTATTATCCCTAATTATGAGTATGATGAAAGTCCACTTGGTGAGGGATTAGAAAACAGTCAGATACAGCACTTGCTGCTCTTGTGTTAGTGCCAGGCTCTGAGATAGGTCTCCATGTTGTGCTTTTGTGTGCTCCATGCTGCTCTTTCTTGTTTAGGTGGAGAACAACTCACTTAATGGGAGGCTGTGGTTCTGGTGTTCCCTTTCCTCCCCTCTGAACCCTGTGAGATGTTTCATGTGAAGAAGACAAAGGCAAGCAGGACCCCTGCTCCCCTCCTGGCTTCTCACCATCTCCCTTTGCTTCCATTTATGATTGGACGTGGTGTCTTTGTCTTCCCACATCACAACATGATCAAAGCCTCACAATTGTTTGCAAAACCCTTTGGTGTCCTTCCATATGTTCCAGACAGAAATACTAGTAGAATTTAAAACACACTCAGTCTTTGCTACATATAGATCTTTTGCATCTGCTGCATTATTTTCCACTTAAAAGGAAACACTGGTTGCAAGGGCAAGACTTGGGTTCCTGCTACTGGCAGAACTACTGGTGAGAGGGAAGAAGAAAGTGTCTGTCACTGAAGACACAACAGCTCAAACAGGGTCAAATAATGGAAATGCTCAGGAAATGGATGAGCAGGACAGGGACTTTTTTCTAGGAAGAAAGATGAAATTTAGGCAGGAGATAACTGACCTGTGCCTGCAAAGTGCACACAGAAATGTTTTAGGTAATTTTGAGTGTCATTCTGGGGGTGCTTAATCCCCTTTCTCCTGGAAAGCTAACACACTGCTTCCCAGCAGCCTGCAGGATCTGGAGTGAGCCTCAACCACAGCTGAGCATCATGAATCAGAAATGGGTCTAAGATCAAGGGTTGAACTAATTAAGCTCAAAAACCCTCTGGGGAAGGATGAGAAGCGGCAGGCTGGGGAGGAGGAGAAGCATCTGGCATCCATGAACCTGGGTTTTGTCAGGGGCTTGATGATACCAATTCCATGGGAAGAGTGGCATCTGGGAGAAGGACCCCATGTGACAATTCTTTGTGAGCCACGAAACCAACTGCAGCAGCCTGGGCTCTCTTATGGCTGCGTTGTCATGCTACAAATTTGACTAAATAATTTCATTTTTAGGTACTGGATGTTTGGGGGTGAGGGAGGGTGAATGTCTGTCAAGAATTTGAAACACAGCAATTAACAGGATTAAAGTGTCATGTTTTACAGGACTGCATATATAGGTTACAATAATAAGGATTGTAATTTAAGTTCTCCCAGCTGACAAAGAAGACACAGCTTTGCAGGTCAGAGTGCCTTATCCAGCACACCACAGCAGCTCTTTGGGATGGAGTAGAAACGAGTGGCAGTGATTTGGAATGGCATCATTTTGGGGGAGGAGCTGCTCGGTAGGCTTGTAAAGGAAACCTGAGTGGTCCCAGGTCAGGAATGGAAATTACATCCAAACCAAACATCATCATAACTATCAGAGCAGCAGAGCTCCAAGTTATGTCCTGGTAACCACATTTGGATTGCCCCCAAACTGTGATAACCATGAGTTTACTGAGCTGCTTGCTGAGGAAAGGGGAGGAGCAGATCACAGAGGAGGTGAGAAACCACATTTCTATCACTGTGGCTCACTGATTTCTCTACAGTGATGACCTTAGGCATGTGCATCTGGTGGAATAAGATTTCATGATGTGCAGGAGGATCAGTGTGGTGAATAGAAACAGCTCATTGTGCAAGGCCATGGCCAGTGCCCCAGGCATCTCCCCACCTTGGTGACTGCCCTGAGCATAAGGCATGGTGGCCTCACGGTCCCTGTCTCAAAGGGAAGGTCTTTGGTGCATGCTTGGGGTGATTAATTAGTAACATTATAATCATGAGCTAAGAGGTGTCAGTAATTGGACTCTGCCACTTCATTTCATCTGCAGCACATCAATTCGGGGTTTTCCAGCACAAGGAAATGGATGCCAAGCAGGGATGGATATTTCAATGGGTTTTGTTTGGGACTTCTCTGAGGCTGGCTGCAGCATGAAATCCTCTTGTACTCCAGCATGTGGCTGGTGCACAAAACTGTTTCTCCTGCACTCCCATGGCCATGGGCTCAGCTGCTTCCTAGCAGGCAAGAGGAGACCCAGGCTCTGGGTCATGGCCTGGGTAAATGGCACATCCTGAGCAACATGCATTGTCCTCAACATACAGTGTGGGAAGCACCTCCTGGGTAATTAAACTAAGAAATTTGAGAGAGGTGATTTGATCACTGTTTCTACAAGCTCCATCTCACAACATTAGCAACAAAAGCCAAATTTTACCTGTTAGTTTGCTGTCCAGGAGCTGGTTTTGTGGTAACGATGTGTGGATTCAGTTATGTCAATTTATTCCCCATAATTTGTTCCCTTGCTACCTCATAGGTATACTCCAAAAAAGTCTCACTTTTCCAGGAAAGAACCCAGGAGTAGGTTACCCATAAGGATCAACCTTGGCATCAGCAGGTTTCCAGTTAAAAATAGGGTCAAGCCAGTCTCTAAATTGTCCAGTACTACATAGCTCTGACCTCTGGGTCAGTAGTTCTCAAATTAGGTTTTGTCTTAGCCAGGTCACAGACCCCTTTGAAATACATTACAAGAAGTAGGGCTATGAAATGAAGCAGTGGTGTTCTAGGAAGTGGACCATCCATGAAAGTTTGGATGCAACAGGGCTAGAAACTGCCACCAGAAAGAAAACCGAGGGGCAACAGATCCTGTTGGCTGGGAGGGTGGCACAAAACCAATTTCCATGGGAAACTGTAGACACGAGCAAAAATTGTGTCCTTTACTTGGCACTGATCACCAGTTACCAGGATCTTTATGTAAAGTGCACAAAGGCACTGCAGTATTTGGGGGATAGTGAGGGCAGAGGATGGGCTAGATTTACTCAAACGCAATTTCAGAGAGGCTTTTGTGAATGTTGACACTGAAATTCACAGCGAGGGCAGAACAAAGCTCATGCAACATGAGGGCATCACAGGAAAGAAAAAGTGAACAGCTCAGAATGAGGGGGTTAAATCTCCATTGCCAAGGAAAGCTGGAAAGCAAACTTCTTCCAGCTCGTGATGTGCCCACCTTCCTACCAGGCTGCTCTGTAAAATCCCTGCCTGAAACTGAGGCTCCTCTTGGCTCCAAGCAGTTGTTGCTCCTCTACCATTTCAACCTGGGCCTCTTAGATCACGTTTACAAGGTGCTGATGGAAACCTGATTCATAGATCTCAGCTGAGGAGCTGGGTCTGCATTCAGTGAAAAGCAAGTCAGGAATGAATGTTGCCTCCGATGAGATCAATTGTTAGAGGTTTACATTTTTTCTGCTAGATTTATATCCCTGTCTAGCCATACTCTTCATCTGGGGGTTACTGCTGCAAAAAAAATCATGAATAAGTGAAAAGCTGGGCTGAGATTCCTGCATTTAAGCAGAAACCTTGTCTCTTTTGGGCTAGTTTTCTAATGGCCAGCAAGGAACAGAACAATCCAAACTCCCCTGTGCTTTTAGCCGAAGGCTTTTCCACCGTGTCTCAGGAACAACGTTCAAAGTCACCCTCTTGCTGATTTAAATGTTTCACAGCCTGCAGGTCCTTAAATGAGTTGTGTATTATGAACAATAAATTACATCTCAGCGTGTGCAATTGGGTTCAGCCTAAACATGAAATATTCCTTTCCCTGAGTCAGCGTGTTTTCCCGGATAACTTTTAAGGCCATTTGTGTTTAAATGTCATCTGTGCAGAGGATCTGGGACCTGTCTCTTTGAATGCTGAGGTCAATAACTGCCTGCTGAATGCTGGCAAGAGGAATAAGAATTTTAGTTATCCCCACTCTTTTTGCCAGAGAGATTATTGCTTTGTTCACAGAAGTTGTTTGTGGTTGGAGTATCATAGGGGATTTCAAAATATGCCAGGAAGCTGCAGTGTTTGATGGCAGGAGCTCTGTGCTGGATCTTGAGTCTTGGGTTTGACTCTTAAGTCCATATTTTGTCTTCTGAGGCACCTGCCTTTCCCATGCCTCAGTTTCCCCAGTACTAAAATGGAGACGGTGGCATCACCCTCCCTATAAAATTATATGAAGTAATCCTAAAACTTGTATGAGAGGCATTACATTTTCAATATAGTGTTAATAAATACTGCAATACAAACTATTCAGTAGCCTTACATATTACTATATACCCTCCTTAATTATTGAACATGCTTTAATAAAACATGCGACAAATAACTCAAAATCTATTCAAAGGAAAGGATGTGCAAAAATTCTTCCTGTAAATATGTACAAAAAATAATTTGTGTATTATTTAATCAGAGCAGTCCCCTGCTCTATCTATAGAGAATAATTGAACAGAAAAATATTGAAGTTAGTAAACAGCAAATTAATAATTTACATAGTATTTACAGTTACATTACACCATATTTTCCACCAAGGGCATGTTCTTTTTTCACCAATCGACCAAAGAGATCCTGCAGTCTGAGGCATTTGTGTCTGTGCACTTCTGTGAGCCATTCTGTGACTGGGGCATGCTGCTGTGAGTGACTTGTCAACTTGTCCAGATGACATTTAGGCCAGTGAAAAGTCACCAAGAGGGAAAGCCAACCCCTAACTAGAAGTCTGTGACATTTCAGCTCCATCAGCTGGAGCATCTCACAACCCCTGTGTTTTGCAGGGACTAATGATCTCATTTGCATGCTCTGCATCCCGGCCCCATTATCACAGACTGTTTACGACATAAAAAGAAATTAATTTGCTTCGTCCTATCTCTGAAATGGTCAGTTTTGGAGGTGGTTGTCCTGTGCTAACATTTACTCTTCTCTGGAATTGTCTGAAAATCTATTGCTTGTCCTGTACCAAAATCTGTTTGTTTCTCCAGAAAAGTAAGATGTCATTTAAGGTTCTCATTTAAAGAGGAAATGGGGGAAGAAATCAAATTTTGCCACAAGATCTGTGAAATCTTGGTGAATCACTCAGAGTCAACTTCAAACCATCACTACATGTGTGCAAATTTAGGGAAGAAGGAACAATTTGAGTTACCTGCTCTCCTGACTCCCCATGCCTGGCCTCCCAAGGGGGCAATGCCATGAGGTGTGCACCCTTAGTTCCCAGATGCTGGGTGTTCAGGGCTCCTAGGCATTGAGGGGATGGTTTGAAAGAAACTGCTCATTGTGGAAACATGGGATGGTGTCTCTGGAGCAGCTTATAGACAACCAGTTTGTACCCCTAAGGGCATCCCCAACCATCAGTGGGGGGGCATTTCATCCATGTCCCCAGCCATGACCCAAGGGAAGGTGTTTTTTAACCTCACACACACAGCAGTGCAGGAGGAGACATCCCAAGGGTAGTGCTGGGACAGCCTCCATAGGCAGCTGTGACACCAGACTTGGGATGTCTGCACCTGCCTGCAACCCTCCCTGTTAAATCAAACCCCTGCAGCCAGGGAGGAGTTTGCCATCTCTACAAGAGGCCAAAGCCAGAGGGTCAGACAGATTTAATGTGGGCAGCCCTCAGGGGAGGGTTTCAGAGCTGAACTCAGGAGCTTTTGGGCCATTTTGGTTAGGAATGGCTCCAACCATATACCTTTTCTCCCCAGGGCAGGTCTCTAGAGGTCAGTGGGTTTAAAAGCTTTGGGTTTTTTTCCGTGCTGATCTTGGGGGAGAAGGCCTTTTCAGATACTCTTTGAACACGGTTTTCTAAGATGTAGATTTCTATTGTGTCCCTTCCCTTTCTTCAGATCTGAAAATTAGGTGCTTCCAGACTTCTTCAGGATTTTATCCCCACAGCAGTCAGATGTTGCTTCCTTTCTGCTAAACCCAGAACAGCCACTGTGTCCGTAGGCTCAGAGACTTGAGTCAGGAAAGATAAGGGTTGTTTGGTTTTTTTTTTTCCTTTTTAGCTAGTCACATGGGGTGGTTTCATCAGGAGAAGATCTGAAACTGTGTCTTGTCCTAAGCCCCGGATCAGATGGTTTTGAATGAGCAAGATGCCAAGATGTGCTCACAGTAAGGTCTTTGCAGAGCTGGGATGGAGTCAGGGAGTTTTGGGGAGAGTCAGAAGTTTTGATGCAAGGGGAGCAAGTGGTAGGCAGCTCAAGGAGAAGCCAGGAACAAGGGAACAAGCCGCCAGCCAGGAGTTAAGAGTGCTGAACCCAAAAGAGTGGGAATGTCTGTGGGGGTGTCTGAGTGGGGAGTGGGGCCGTGTTTGCGTGATTCAGAGACATCAGCCCACAGGGGTGTGTCTGGATCTGCTGATGAGGGTGAGGAGGGCACTCACCAGAGATCTGCATCAGGGGTAACTTCTTCAATCCAGTTCCTCTGGCATTTCCTCCTGGGAGCCCCTGACTGACAGCTCTGCAGCAGGGATTCATGCAGCAGTGTCAGTCATTCATTACTGCTGGAGATGTCACATGCTGACAGCAGCTACTGATGGGACAGCAAAGGAGCAGGGGGTATCTGAGGGACAGGAGGTGCTTTTTACTCCACCATTTCCCTTCCTTGCTGAGGCTCACTTGACTTCATATCTGACAAATATAGGGGTGTTACCTTCAGCTCTGTGACCAGATTTTAACGAGGCAATTCTTTTATTTCTGCTTTACCTTCATTGAATGCCTGGATGCAGAGAGGAGTAATTGCACAAGGATTAAACCATTATCAAATCTGCCAGAAGTGGCAAGTGGGAGCTGCCATCCATGTTTCCTGTCCCAAATCTCTCACAGAGGCCGTGATGGCCACCTTTCTCCAACCCACAGTTAGGAATCATCATCCTCTGATGGTGGCCTGGGGTGAAAGTTGCTCATTAAAGCCAACTTCTTGTCTTTCAAGGTTAAGACCATGGAGCAGAAAAGGCAGCCATGAATTTCACAAATGTTGCCTTGCTGTCCCAACAGGTGAAGGCTCTGCGTACAGATAATGACTGGAGATTCCACTTGAGCTCTTGCATGGTGAGGGCTGGTGAAGCTGAATGTAGACAAAGTCAGGAACCCAGTGATGTCATCAGGGACTGGCCCTAGACTGACTCAGATCAGAGAAAGGAACACGAGTTATCCTCATGGATGTATGTCAAGTCCATCCTGGCCAAAATTACTTTTTTGGTTCATGTCTTTTCAGGTATTTTCTTGGACACTCCCAAACCACATTAGGGAAAGCAGAAGGAAACAAAAGGGTGGGATTCATATGGCAACACCTGCTATTTTCACTTCTCGGTGCTTTTCCACATTTTTAGTTCCCATCCTCTATAACTGCTTGCTTGTCTGAGGTCCTCAGTCATGGTCTTGCTTTGGTCAAACATCAGTGCCTGTGAGATGTGTGGCAGGTTTTGTGTGGTTTGTCTCTTCTGGCACCCCTGCAGTTGTTCATTCATGAGTACATTCCTGTCAGTATTCTACTCTTTGGGTAGCACATTGGCAGGTGTCTAAAGTTAGGGGCTGGATGTTCTTAGCAGAAGTATCTGTTCTACCATGAAGGTGGAACCTTCCCTTTTTCCAAGGGTATGCTCTATTCCTTAATAGTTTTAACACTGAAGATAGACCACATTGCTACTATGGACCTTTTCTGGGTCTTTGTCACATACTGAATACATTTAGCATCTGTTTCATGCTAATGCCACTGTTTTCTTTTGCTCATGTGAACACCAAAAGAAGCACAGAAGTGAAATTTAGATGATTTTCTTTGTTCTCTCAAAAGTATAAAGAGCATTATTCACAGTAAAGATATATTTAAATCAGCTGAAAGACAAAGTTTGTCTCCCCTTCTATATACATGTAATTTGATTTCTACTACAATTTAAAATTGAGGAAAGTTATCACTGTAAAAGCTAATTATATTCTAAGACTATTACTGTAAACGAGACATCAACTGATCAAAAATATTTTTGCATTTATAAAAAATTTAAATTCTAGTCAGCCTGATTGTGCAGGAAAAAGCCTAAAAATATCGCATCTCAGATTTCTTGAGACAGAATCTCTGCCATTGGGATCAGAGTAGGGAAATTTCCAGGTGTACAGGGGAAGGTGAGCACGTTGCAGCCCACACACCCCCAGAAACTTCTAGAAATCAAGCACTATCCCCATGGATTAATAATGGACATGGTACAGCAAGGAAGTGTCAAGACAAGCTTGTTGGTCGTGTCTGGGTAATGGCTCTCAGCCTGAGACTCTTTCTTAATGCTGTTACCAGCACAACATAAAGCAGTTGTCCCCAGACTCCATCATAAACACTGAGCTGTAAGACAGACATCATCCCACCCCAAGTAAGCAAAAGGAACCTTGCCTTCTCTCACCTGTCTTAACTCCTCCATAAACCAGCAGCCCTGGGACCTAAACTCAGAGATGTCTGCACTGCACATTACATGTGACAAATCCCACCTTCTGCATCTCTTAGTCAAAGTATTTCTTTTGCTGTCAGTGCCTTTCTCAATATTCCTCTCCATGTCAGGTTTTAAAAAAAGGCTGATGTTGCTGCTATCTATAGGTTATGCATATTAAACATCAAAAATTTTTCCCCCAAAATATACCACCTTCTTTAGCTCTGTTTCTTGAAAGGAAGAAGCTAAATAGCTCACCTTGGCTTCTCAAAAGAAAGATAGTGGGGTTTACAGAGTAGAAACCTATAAAATCCAGAATGGAGTACAAGAAGAGGGAGTAGAAGAAGTTGTTTATTCACCATTTCTTCCAGTCCATGAACCTGAGTGCTCAGTTATCAGGTAACAGGAGAGAAGGCAGCAAAAAGGTGTTCCCACATGGTGCAGCAGCTGGGTGGCTCATTTCCTCAGGGTGTTGCTGGAAGAAAAAGAACGCCTGAAAGAAGGAATAGGAGTTACTAATCTCAGTGGTCCAGAAGTGACCTCTTTCGGTGAACTTATGGTCTGACCCTCTTCTTAAGTTGACTGTTGTTGTGAAACATTAACCCCAACCACTGCTGCAGCCCCACGAGGAATACTAATTAAAACACAGTTGTCTGGTCTGGGGCAGACAGTACCCAGGAGTGGTGGGGGAAGAGTCAACAGATATTGGTGGCTTTAGAGGCCATACCATTTCATGTCTAAAAGCAAGGGACCGTCAGCTGGACTCTAGGAAATGGGGAGCTGATCTGCTGCATAGCCTCAGGCAAACCATTTCCTTGGAATTGCTCCTGACCCTGGACTGTCTTATTAACATGATGGTCACTCCTGCAGGGAAAGAGCAATCTTTTACTATTTGTCTGTTCAGTTGTTAAGACAAATCAGCCCATCTCTCAGGCAGTGACTCTCATTGTGCTTGCAACAGAGACCGAAATTGGCAACAATTATGTCTATTATGGAAAAAATACCCATTCCACTGTGTATTTTACTCTGCATATTTGAAGCTGTTCCATTTACAGACACCCTCCATGTGTCACTCCAGTTACAGACTCTGATGCAGATGGTCCAATTATTTATTAATCTCGTTTTAGAATATCCTCAGAGTGTTTCAGCAGGAGACACTTTCTTCAAGGTCCCAATTTCAGCAGACTCAATAAGAGTTTTGCGGTTGAATTTTCTGGAGAGCAGGATCGAGGCTTCTTTGTCATTTCTGACCTTCCCTTTCACATACTACCAACATCTCTTAGACCTGGGAGAGGCAGTTACTCTTGTGGTGTGTTCATATTTTTAAAATATCTGAAGTTGAAGGGATTACATCTTAAATCTCTGCTTGCATCCGTAAAGTGCCTTTATACTCTCATAAGCCATTGCAGCTTGGATAAGAAAAAGAAAAAAAGTTCTTTGAATTACGTGTTAAAGAGATGGTTGGGTTTTTTTCTTTCTGCCGCGTGTCCCAGAAGTTCAGGACATCTAGGATGTTGTCTACAGGACTGAATGAACTGGTTTTAGTGGCAGCTCCTTGGATTTTGTCCCCTGTCTCTTTGTAAGTATGTGAACCAGACAAGGGGATTTATCCAGCCCAGGCACTACAGCTGAGTTGGGCATCTCAGTGACTCAGGCTTTTCTTTTGCTGTGACATGGGAGCTGCCTCGCTGCAGAATAAGCACAATTAGCCATCTCTGCTAGCCAGCCATCCAGCTAGCCACCAGCCACGTTCATGGCCCAGGCCACATGGGCTGCTCTGAAACCCAAAGGCCAATTTCACCCCAAACCATGGGGGACTTCAAATGTCAGCTTGGGGATTGCACCCTTCCTCTGCAAAAACAGAGAAAGAGAAGTGCTAAGAAACACATTCATGGCCTTTTTCCTTTCCCAGCACCAGTAGCTGACCACTCTTGCTGATGTGTTCACGAGGGCTGATGCACCAAGGGGTTCCAAAAAGCACTCTGAGGTCTATGCCTGCAGTCTTCTGCTGGCTTCACAGGACGAAGGCTGAAAATAACCATGGCCTTCAAAATGTCACAGCAGAAAATAACACAAGACTTTCCTCTCATGTATACTGTGAGCCTGAGGTCATGGTATGACACTGTTATTGACACAGCCAGCTTGAGCTCACCTGGGAGAGTGACTGCCTTGTACTGCATGTCACTGAGTGTATTTTAGAGGTCTGAACCTCTGCCTCCAGCTCAGTGCTCTGCCCCATCTGCAAGAATAGCTGGAGAGGCTTAGAGCAACAGGGCAGCAGGTTTCCCCAGGGTGAGTCCTTTTTGGCCTTATATCCTGACCTGCCTCTCAGAAGTATCTGTCATTCAAATCCCACCATTGCAAGGTTAAGCTCTCTTTTGTTGCACTGAGTAAATTTAGAAGCAGTTAGCTAATCAGTACATTTGTCTTATGCCCATTAAATTACAGTGCAGCAAAAAAAGGTGTCCCAGGATTAAAACAATTAACGTGGAAAATGAAAGCAGCCGTTTGTTTAATTCCCTCTTGTAATGAATTGTTTGGACAATGCAAAATTTGAATCGATGAGCAGGAAACAAAGGGACTCTGCCGTTAAAGAGAAGCAGAAGTCCTCCTGGTGCTGCTGCTGGTGGGGTGATTCTCCCCCTCCCAGCTCCACAGCTCATCACAGCCTGAATGTGCTCACTGCATCCCAGGTCTCAGAGGGACATGCAGCCAAGAGGGAAACCAAAGGCTTCTGCTTTGCTGAAGACAGCTCTCTTCAGCTCACCTGGGCTTTTGCTGCTGTGCACCTTTGTGCTTTCCCACCGTATTTTTTAGCTTTTGGTAGCCAGGGGTTTCTGGCATTTAAAGATACTTAGGCTCAAATCTTGACCCTGTGGCTGAATTGTCCCAGATGCCCAGAAGCAACATCAGGCTTAGGCATGGACAAGGCTTGGGCAGGTCTGGAAATGGTCTATTGCGGAGCAATGCTAAAGGTGTAGCATCCTCTTGTAAAATATCAAAGTCCCTAATGCACAAATACCTGAAATTTTATAAACTTGTGAGGCTTCCACCTCACATAGGCTGGCCTCACAAGTCTCCAATAGACACCATCTGGTGGAAATAATATTCCTACGCCTGCTGCCCTAAAATCTTGCACACATCAGAAGCAGGCAGAAGTATATTTTCTTCTCCTTTCTTTCTGTCTGATACCTCCACCCTTTAAAAAATTAAGAGCAACTGAAAGAAGATAACACAGCTTCTTGGGTAAGCCTGGTATCTGTTCATCTGTAATACAGAGAAAGACCTTGGTGGTGGTGTTGAAGGCAGGGTGATTTTGAATGACGAAGGTGCTTTTGGGCTGAAAAAAGTCAATAGTTATCCTGCAACAATGTGGAAAACAGTCTCCCCACCATCTCTCTTGCAGTATTGATACCTCTGTGTCTGGCTGCAGGAAGGGCTGGGGTAGGAGAGCATGAGGAGCAGGTGACCCATGTTTAAAGGGGAGGCTTTCAACCCAAAAGCAAGATAGAAATAGGCTGCACATAAAGCCACAGTGAGGGGGTCTCAGGACCCCCTCAGGAGGCTAGGAAAAATCAATAGCTGACAGGGGACCTGTTTTATCCTTGTAAATACAGAAGAGAAGGGCAACTCTGTGGGGAGAAAGCTATTCAAGACCCCAAACTTATTTTGCAGCAGGAATGTTTAATATATAGAGAGCTGGAATTACTTTCTGGTGAAAATCATAAGCAAGTTTCTAAGTGACCAAATAAGGAGGTTTTGGAGGAGATTTCCAGAAGGAGTTGGGGCATTAAATTGAAATTATTTTATAATGGAGCAGAGCAAATTCCTGAGCAAGTCTGTATGACATGCAATAACAGGAGGCTGGAGCTGGCTGCTGAAATGAGCTCTGGAATCTTATATCTGTTTATCTGTTTTTTATCTGATTTCTTAATGTAAAGGCATTTACCTCAGTTAGTATGGGGAGATGTGTGGCTGGTCACCAGCCTGTGGGCTTCTCCCCATAGCTCAGATCTGCTTCCTATAGTCTGCTCTCTCTGATGCTGGGCTGGAGGCTCATAGGTCCAAGGAGATATCATCAAACCACAGTGCAAGGCAACAAAAACTTCTGCATCAAACAAAGTCCTTCCTTTGAAGTCAAACCCAGTTGTCTTCTCTTCTTTGGAAGATCTTCTCTTGAATGCTTTTAGGCTTTTTTTCTCTGGATACAAGAATTAAAAAGGTGTTATTCCTAAAACAGAAGCAATCCAGAAAAGACATCCACAGAACAGTAGAACCATTGTGGCTCATGACACATGAGGTCTAGAACTGAGTCAATGCAAAGAGAAGACCCTTTCCAGCCCAGGATAGCATCATCCAGGCTAAGGTGGACCCTTGTCATGTGAAGGAATTTTGTTCATCTCTCATTGCTTCTCCCTGAACTTGGCTAAATAATCACTCTCCCTTTCTGATCTTGCAGCCTTCAGGGGGCCATGAGCACAGTGGGGTTACCTGTCCCTCTCCAGCCTTTTTGCATGCCTTTTACCCTGAGAATTCCCCTGTGCTAAACCCCCTTGGGTTTTGTAAGTCTGAATCAGGACAAGCAACTCTCAAATCAGGCACAGTCACTGAAAGCAACCAACTCCAGACTCACACACATGAGGCAAAAGGTTAAACCTCAGATTGGTAAACAGCCTATTGCTCATTTAATATTCTCTCTCAGCAAAGTTCCCTGTTTGCTAATACACCTGGGTGATCTTGTTACAATTACTGTTGAATTGTGGAGGAGCATCCTCCAAAATAGTTCCTGGTAGGTAGCATTTGCCTGGCAGACAGCTCTGAGTATCTCTCAAGTGAAATAAGTACTGTTTACACCTAAATGGGATCTAAGGAGGCATTCAGGAGACAAAAAAAAAACCAACAAAAAAACTTCCAAACAACACCAAAACCAAAACCTCTTTGTCCTGAGGACAAGTATCCTGAAGAACTCAACAGCATCCTCATCCTGCTGCTGGCAGTTCTTGTCTCACAGATAATCCAGGCTAAGATAATTTTCCTAAAGTGTAAAGAAAACCACAGAATTAGGTGGAGGAGGTGAGAGTCTTTGAGAGTCTTCTGGAGTCTTAGCCATCAGCCTCACAGTGTATTATCCTATCATAAAAAGCTGCTGGGTTGTGACAGCATGTTTCTGTGAGCCTGGGGAAGGGAAGGAGGGCAGTTCTCTGTGCAGTTCCACAGTCTGCAGAAAGGTGTGCAAAGGAATAAAGGTGAAAAAGTGGCTGGAGTTGCAGAAAAACCTGTCAAGTACAGGACGGATCCCAGCCATAACATTGCTGCCTGAAAGGGAGCACAGCCTTCAGGGTACACTTCATTTATTGTATTTATTCTACGAGTGTGCTTAATAATCAAATTAAAGAGAAGGCTTGGGAAGGAGAAGTTCTAGGACATTTTTTGGAGATGTGCAGTGCTGTGGCAGCTCTAGGGAGTATGCAATGTTCCTGCTGAGGAGGCCTTAGCTAGAGATGCCCCAGGTTCTCCCCAGCCTGTGTTTTAGAAAGTTGGGCTCCTGGTAATGTTTTCTACTATAGTCAGGATGCTTTTAGCATATTTAAAAAGAAAGGCTGTAATAAGAGTGTTTCACGCTCCAGGGCACTTTAGGATCCTCCCCCCACTGCCTGGTGGTACATGGGGAAGGTTTTTTATGTGTAGCAATCACTGTAACTGAGCATCAAACTGCAAAAAGCCTGGGTGCACCCATGTCAGTGCCCTTTCTTATAAGGCACCCTCCACAGGATGTATAATGATGTTTCCCTTGCAAACCCTTGCTCCCTGGGTCTGTCCCCAGATACTGCCCCCATCATAGTTCGAGGCTGAACCCAAAACAGTGCAAGTGAACGTGGCACAGAGTATGCAGCTCTGCTCCTGACAGTCTGGGATGAGAAAGAAAAAGCTGCTGGGTGCAGGCAGGTCATGTAAAGAGCTGAAAGGGAGGGAAGGAAAGGTTATGGCAGTCAGTTGGGCAGGTTTGAGTGAATGTCTTTGCATATCTGAGCTTGTTTTACAGTTAGTGCAGGGAAAATAATGGTTTTGCTTCTGGAAAACAATATGCAAGCTGATTATGGTGCCTTGAAAGGTTCACACCCCGGGGGTGATGAGTGTGTGTAATCAGCCCAGAGGTTCCCTGCCTGCAATCCCAGGGCCTGAAGCAAGGAAAGCATCACCCTGCTCAAGTCAGGATGGGATCTGCTGGCAGTCTCAAGGCAGTGTGACTTTAACACGCTCAGTCCCAGCAGCACTTTATCCCTACCTCACGTGGGGAAAACCAAATATCAAGTCTCCCCAGGTTGCTGCCTGGATGTTTCTGCACAGCCGGTGCTGGTACCGACTGTGTCCAGCCTGCTGGCAGCTCCGGGCAGGGATGGGCACCGTGTTTGCTCCTCACACCTCAGCTCCCCACATCTCTGTTTCCTTTGCAGCTTCACACCTCGCTCTCTTCCATCACATTACACTGAGGGGACCCTGCCCCCCTGCCCTCCCTGCCCTGGACCTTGCCTTCGCACACCCGAGTACCTGCAGGCCCTGCAAATAAAATCATTTCCACGGTGGCAAACATGTCCCTATTTTTAGCTCACCTTGGGAAAACTCTCACTCAGCCTATGTCCCTGTTTCCTTGCAATCTAAGCAGGTAAGGGGGGGAGGTGAGCTCCCCCCGTAAGGACAGGCATATCTAGTAGTTGCAGGCTTGAGTTTTGGTTGGGGTTTTATCTTTGTTGGTTTGGTTTGGTTTTTTGGGTTTTTTTGGTTGGTTGGTTGGTTTGGGTTTTTTTTTTTTTTTTCTGTTAGCAGTGGATTTATCCATAAAACACAGTAGTCAGACCTGGGAACCCTGCTCCCTGGCTGTCATACAGCCAGCCCTGAAACACGTGGCAGTGCAGCAGAGCGTGTTTAAAGACCTTCCCCCTGTGTGCTCATGTTCATCAGCACTGTTACCGGGCAGACTTTCCTCTCAGACATCTCCAAAGAAATTAAAGAAAATAAATTGAATTAAAAATTCAAATGCTGTTGCTCTCCTCCCAACATCAGGGTGGGCAAAATTGCTGGAAAAGCTGGACAGTAAAGCCCAGGACACAGATTTCCAACCCACCCTGTCGCCTTCAGGAGATCCTATTTAGCTTCCCTGCCTGCTGGCAGAGCCCAGGGATGGTGGCCAAGCAGAAGAAAAGGATCTGAAGGACACAGAAGGCATGTTTTTACCTGCCAGGCCCTGGGGCTGTCAAAAGTCCTTTAACATCTCAGGATGATTGCAAGTATCCTTGCCAGCGTGCACCACTGATTTAATTTCTTTCTCACTGCCCCTCATCAAAAATCACTGGGTGAATTTACCACCTTTGGAAGTGCATGGATACGTGAAATGAAGGCAGGATGCAGCTTGAGCAGGAGCTCTGGATCATCTGCCAGGGCAGACCTTGCTCTGCCATCCCCAGAGCCAGGAACCTCACTGAGCAGAGGCACATCTTGGAGGCTTGCATGGTAGCTAGGGGTACTTTTTTTGGAAACTAAGTCTCCACAGCCCATTTCTTTCAGCAAGGTCACAGAAGTCAGACCAAAGATTTGTGTGCAAATGAATTGAATAAGAGAATCCCCCCCTGACTGGGTGGATGTGCAGTAGTAGGATCATTCCTTTTCCCTCAAAGGCTCAGTTTGATTTCACATAATGCTGTCCGGAGGCTCTGAAGGACACCTTCCTCTTACTCACACCTGCAGGTGGACAGGGCTGCTGCAAGGGGTGGGTCAGGACCTTCCTCCAGTGCAGGCATGAGCTGCCCTGGTGCTCCAGGCTGGAACATGCTCTGACTGCCAGAGCAGCAGGGGAACACCAGCACAGATCAGTGCCCATGCAGACAACAGCCTTGTTTATTCAAGATCTCAAAGCCCCCAACAAATGCAGATAAATTAAGTCTCTGGTTGGCCATGTGTGGTGGATAAAAGTCATTACCCTGATACACAGAGCAAGGATCCTGGCATGGAAATTGCCTCAAACCCAACAGCACGTTGTCAGTGGAGCTGCAGGAGGCAGAGCCAGGGCTAACCTCAGATGGACACGCTTCCCGGCACACCACAGCCCATGAGGAGCATCTGCAGCTGCTGCAGATATTTCCCATTCCTGGAGCATCGCCGTGAAGGGTGATGGCTGGGTAATGAGTTTCTTTAGTCTTGCCTGAATGCTTTCAGCTCTGCAGACACAACTTCTCAGTGTTCAGCATCAAAGAGCAGATGAGTAGCTGATTACATACTACTCTGCCCTGAACACAAATCTCAACAATTATTGGGACTTCTTCCAGATAATGTGCATCTGTGAATAGTGATAATTTCTTTGTTCATGTCTCTACCAACCCCAGTTCTGAAAAGAGAAGAAAAAAAGTCAGGGACTTTCAAAAACCCATGCTAAGAGATCTCAACCCATGGGACTTCCAGCCCTGGCCACTTTCCACACAATGCACCCAGGGCAAAGCCCTTCTGTCTCTTATGGCCCAGCTGGAGACTCTATTGCAGCATGAAATGATGGAATAACTTTTATAATGAAGAAATAACTGGTCCTGCCAGGAGACAGCTGGGAAGGGGGCTGGCCAAGTGGCACACTTCCACATTGCTCTTAGCCCTGTGCACCAATAAGTGGGGTAGAGCAGCTGTCTGAGTGGGTGTAAAAGACAGTCTGATCCGAAAAGCTGACCACAGATAAGAAAGACAATAAAATCTCCACCACTGGTAAGTAGCAGTGGTGACACCTCTGTGCAGTGCAAATAGCTGAAGCCTGTGGTCAGTGCACGCCAACTTCTCATTCCCAACACTAAACAAGAGCTGTTCAAACAGCAGTTTTACTGCTTGTGCTGTTGGCTTCATTGCCAGGGCAAAAGAAAAGCCTGGCCAGGAGCAGCAGATATTTGACCCTTCCTGTGCAGAGACACATCTTGCTAAGAGAACTGTAAGTTGTGATGGAAGGAGGAGAGTTGTTTAAAAGGAAGACAGCCTATAACTAAAGGAGGAATGGAATGTTGGAGAACCCATCACAGGCCAGCCTGACTGGATGTAGTTCACCAAGTTAAATAAACAGATCCAGGTGTGGTGGGAGGAACCTCGTGTGTCAGAAACAGGTTCTATATCTGAGACAGGAAATCCCATGGGGAGGGAGCAGAAGCAGCAATTTGACAAAGCACAATAAAGACCAACAATAGAGAGGAATTAGAGGATAATAATTCATATTTCAATAGGGCATCTTTTGTGCTGAAGGATACAAATTATTTGGCCACCGCTTGATATTCAGCCACCTCTGGAGTGGAACATAGCCATGCATAACATCTGACATTGCCTTGGTGTTGATGTGTTTGTTAATATGCAAATTGCTAATCGGTATATCTTCAAAAGGTTATTGCAGAGTCAGATAACAAATCAGCCCTATGTAATGCCTGATGTCTTTACGCTGACAGTGCCGAAACCTCAGCTTGGGCCCTGTTCATGTCTGTACACGTGTCTCTGTGTATTTCACTCTTACACATACAATAAACCTGATAGTGTTCTTGTGTGAAAGAAAGACTGAAAGAAAAAATAGAAAATGGTCTGCATACCCCACTTTGCTGATGTTAGGACTATTCTTAGATTCATTTATACCTTTTATCCTCTCTTTTTATACTCTGCCTGCAAAAGAGAAATCTGGATTCCACAGCTGGGCGGGAAAACACAACAAGACTTGTCACCAGGAGATAATGTAGGCAAAGACCAAAACACATGGATTCCTGCAGCTCCTGATACAGGAGTCCTTTGGCCAGGGCAGCACTGGAAAGTAAGAATTAATGTTGTTCAGCTTCCCCAGGGGACAGTGCAGGCAGTACCGCTGGTACCTTCATCTCTGTCCTTTTGAGCTGCTCTTGACTGGAAAGTTGTCATGCAAAGCAAAGGGATTTGGGGATTAAGCTGCCTGTTCTCCTTCTCACATGGTTTATTTTTGCTGTATTTCTACTGAGTGGGCGTACAGGTTTATGGGCTCTGGACCACACTCCCATGGTGGGGGTTGAGGATGGTGCTGACAGTCGGCAAGAGCCTGGTTGCCCTTCTCCTAATCCTCAGCTTTTCCTCACTTACTTTTCCACCTTGGATGCCTTGGAAGTAGAAAGCAAATGAAGAGGCAATATGGCCACTCTTGCTACAGCCAAGTGGTTCCAGACTCTCTGCTTTTGTCCCCTCCCTTATTGCATCCCATGCTCTGGCTGCTACTCTGCTGCTGGCTCTCCCATCTAATTTGCAGCCCCCTGACTGCTCCAGGTGTGACCCTGAGCTGCCAGTCCTGCAGACTCCTCCATCCAGATCCTTTAGGAGAGGTATTACTGGCTGTGGTTGTTTTGACCCATTTGGGTGCCTGCGTGGTGTCTGCCATGGCTGCACGAATGCATCCTGCAGGCAGCTGCTCTGCTGCCACGCCACTGGCTGGCTCAGTGGATACCTGCTGAGAAAACACTTTCTTTATGGCTGGTTTTTAGGTCACTGCCAGTAAAGGCAGTTCAGCCTCACTCTCTAACTGCATCATTTCCAAAGGAGGTGCCTCTTCCTCCAGTGCACATTTGTGCCAGCCAGCATTTTGACTTTCTGCCAAACATTTAAGTGACCTTATGGCAGGGTTGGAAGAGAGGGCTCTGGAGCTCCACCACCCTCAGGGCCTCAATTCTCAATTCTCCTCGTTCATATATTTTTGTTGAGCATCTCTGCTTGCTGCATTGCCTGAGACTTTAAAAAGAAATGCCTTCCCCACTAAGACACTCTGTGGTAATAAGGAACTTGATCTCACATAAATGGGGATGTCCTGAGAACCGTTTTAATTTCTGCTAATCGTCAGATGAAAAATGAATTGCTTCAGATGTCATGTCCTACTGCATGAGTCTCATAACGTTTGGAAATGCCGTAACAGAGTTAGCTGGTAATTGAGGGGCTCTACATGAGTGAACTTTGTAATTGCATATTCTTCTCCTCGAGTCCAGGAGGCAGAAAGGGAAACCAGATCAGACCACATCTTAATGAAACAGCTCAGTCCTGCAGCATTACTGAGGCTAAAAGTAAACAAACCATGCTTGTTATTTTATATCCCGAGCTTCCACGGCAGCCCTGTGTGTGCTGTCCTGCCTCCCACTTCACTGCCCCTCCACTGCCTCTCCTTCCAGCCCTGCACCAGCCTGCCCTCACCCCCATCTCCACGCTACCCAACACGGCAGGAGGCACAAACAGCTTTGGAGAAACAAATGACTTTGGAGGGTTTCTGTTTCCAAGCTGCTGTTCCTGACTGTCCTGGGAGGAGGAGGAAAAGAAACTGCATGAAGTCCTCATCCAGAAACCTCCTGCCGACCCCCACCTGCTCCCATCTGGAAAATGCTGCCTTTGACTATTGGAAGTGTTTCAACCTGCACATGATTATTGGCTTCTACTTACTGAACGTGCACAAAGCTCCCTCAGTTCCCCACCCTGCTGCCCTCAGTCCTGGCTGAGGGTCACTGGTGGGCCCCATGGCAAACAGGAATCCCCAAATCCTTCTGTACTGGCATTTTTCTCTCCTCTGCACCGATGAGCTGATGGTACCAGTAAGAAGCAGCTCTTGAGCAGTTGTTGCACTTTTGGAAGGAGCATCTCACTGCTGTAGAGCTGCAAACAGCACTTGGCCATTTTCTTGTTCATGAGGAAAGCAGAAAAATGAAGAAAATATTACAGAATAAAGATTTTCTCAGCTCTTATGTTGAAAGGTTTTTCAGCTTTCTCGGGAAAAAGAAAAAGGGCTATTGCTCTGGCTCTGTTTGTTTCACTATCTTTAAAAGTGGGATCTATCATCTGGAGAGTCAAACCAGCATTTCTGTGGATTTTCCATGGCTGTTTCTGAGCAGCTGATGGCATAATATTTTCTGAAATGGCCATTAGCTGAGTATCTTTATGAACAGTTTCCCAGGAAAGTAGCTGCAAAGTTCAATTTGCTGAATAATGAGCACATCTCTGATAAGAATTGCATTGTATGTACTTGCATGCTGAAAGCATTAACTTCATACATTGAACTTTTAAAATACACATTGATGGATCTGATGAAGTAGAAAGGTGGAGGTCCCCAAGGCTTAGAGATTATAAGGAATAATGGCTATAATTTTTGTCCATGAAAAAGAAGCAGTATGTTTGGAATTCTATTTGACTAAGCCCTTTTCACAAGAAAAAGCCATTTATGCCCCCTCCTCCCTGATATTAATGGACAACTTCTTTATTTGGTTGAAACTTATTAGAAAAAGCCATAACTTAAGGGCACTTGATTTGTGCTGAAGAGCTGTTTGGCTTCAGAGAGTCACATCAGATTTACCCCAGCATCCTAGGGAGCAAAACTGAGCTTGCTCTTATCTCCCATAGAATAAATCTAAGTATTGTCTGAAATACTTTTGTTTTTTTAATTAAGAAGAACAGCAGTGGATTTCTCTTTTAGAAGAGACTAGATCATTCTACCTAGATTCCATTCTATCAAAATAAATACTGTCTACCATAAATCTCCAGAAGCTTAAGGCCTCAGTACTTCAGATGAAGGCCAAGAGCTGCAAACTAGGATTCTCTGGGATGCTGAAACTGCTCCACTCTGTACTCAGGACAAGTCTGGAGCTGAATTTGCTTTAACACCCAAGTGCTCAGGGATATTCAGGTATTTTGATTTCACATACACAGCACTGTGATTTCTGTGCACCGAAGGCTCTTCACTTAATCGGTGCTATTATCACACCTGATGAGGCACAGCAGGTGATATTTTAGATGCTTGCCTTTTTATTCCTTGCAACTGAGCAACATTTAGTTAGAATTACTTAAATCAGCTAATCAAAAACATGTTCAGTGACGTTAGGATTAAGTGGGCTGTAGAACACCCAAGCAAAGTTGTTTTTCTTGTAGAAATCCTTCCATAGAGAGAAAATTACATAAATCCAACATGATCTATATGTTATAAGCTCTTTACTCCTTGGGCTATTGATAAGTAGTTCCTAAATATCCTTTGGTATTCCATATTCCAGGAAAGGTTCAACTTTCCTGTGGTGGTTTCATAAACCTTCTATGATGCCCTGATGAGCAGACAAAGTGAGCTGATGGTCCCTTAGCTCTGCAATGACGAAAAGTCTCCAAACACCTTTTGGGGATCAATAGGGATCAGAAAAAGAGTTTTCTTTCCCCCTTTCTATCCTATTCCTAAATTTTGAGCTGCCACCTTTGCCTTTGTGTGTCCAACTATCCAGCCATCCACCCATCTGTCCCAGTGGTGGTGACAGGCACAGAGTGCTGGAGAGAGGAGCAGAGATCACTTAAAATTTCACTGTATTGTAGCTGAATGCTGTGGGCAGCAGCTGCTCAGACAGAAAGTCATGTCACTTGTGGTAATGATGGGATGAGTTTTCCTGCAGAAGGAGGCTGCAGAGCAGGGAAGCAGTAGGATAAGCCAGTCCTGGCCTAAGAGGTGGCATGGCTGGTGTAGTGGTGGCACCTGGGAGTGGAAAAGGAGCCATAAGGAGTCTGGGTTATTTCTTGTTATAATTATTTGCATAGATTTTCCTAAGAGACCCCAAGTTTAGGTCCTTAGGGAATACCTATAGGTATCCCAACTGGCCAACCAGGGGATCTTCCCCCTCAAGGAAATTCTGTCATGGTGGAAACCAGGGTCAGCACCCAGCTCTGCATGGTGCCTGGGAAGATGTCATCTCACCACAGAGATAATATGTAATTATATCAGTATGTAACAGTATATAAATTGTTTCCTGTGTTGTCCTGATACCACATGAGATGTAAGCTCACTCGTTGCTGGGTCCACACACTGCATCAGTAGCCCACAGTTCTGGGGAATTTTCATGCAATATAGATATATATGTAAATTTATAACTTATTTTGTGTCCTTTGTTTGCTGTTGCTGGCTGGAACAGCACTCACACACAGGAGTGTACACAAGGGAAGCATTTGAGCTGTTGATAGTAACTTGTGGTTTTAGTTTTAAAATCATGGAGGGGCAGTTCCTGTAAGTGTGTATGAAGACAGAGTACCTATTTATTGAAGTTTACCAGCTCTGTAACAATGGGATTCTCTTTGACATTGGATTCAGTTCCTCTGTAATTATGTTTTTAATATAGAAATGATTTGGCATTTATTTACCATAATGAAACTTCCCATCACATTTAAATTCAATGTGAAGATTTAAGGGTATTTAGGAGACTCAGTTGAAGACCTGAAATTAAATATTTCTGGTTTCCTTTTCCAAACAAGACAAACTCAGATAAATGCTAGCAGTCAGATCCATGCATGTGGCTACTCCTGTGAGCAGCATGTACTCTGAGAGAGATGGTTGCCCTTGTGATGTGTACAGCTTTTTTCAGCCTCTTCTCAGCATCTTGATCTGTCCTTGGGCACTGGTCCTACTGGTGATGGTAACAGCTGAAGTTTCTTTGTACAACAAGCAAGGAAAACACACAGCTGAGTTAAAACTGCAGGTGTTAAGATCACCATCAACCATTCTCGTTTGCTGTACAGCTTGCACCCGTTTTCAAAACATTTGCTTTAATAGTCACAATAGCAGGATGTGGCTAATGTGGCTCTTCAAGCTGAGCTAGTGTTCAGGAGTAGCCCAGGGAACAGATGCAGGTCAGCACAGCTGGAGCTGGGAGAGCCCAGAAAGCAGTCATGGCCCAATGACACTATCATCCCCAGCCCTGCCATGGTCAAAGGCAACCATGTGGGCAAATTTGCTTTTACTTAAAAGCACAGGCCTGGGAAACACATCCCATGACTGCCTGTGGGCGGGTGAACAGCTGCAGTATTGGTAGCCACGAGTGGATGGGCTCCCATATAAATGATAAATGACAGACAAAAGAACTGGGTAAAACACTGACAGCAGCAGGCAGGAGGGGTGACACTGCTCCTGGCATCCTTTTTTTCTCCCAAGATATTCCGAGCATCAGAAGAGTGCACGCTGGCAATAATTTTTTTTCCCCGTCCTTTCTCAGAACTCTTCCCAGTAGGCTTTAAAAAGCAGGGCCTGGAGAATCATTAATCACTTTGACATACTGCAACAGGCACAGCTTGGGAATTCATAAGGAGAGGGCAGAGCTGGAGCAGTCCCACATTCCTGTCTTGTCTCCAGCAGTATTGTCTTCCTCAGTTCAGCCTGGCCTTGCCACTGCTGCTTCTAGAGACAAGATCCCCTCACAGACAGAAATAGGGAAGAATACTACAAATAAGTGCTTAATTTATTACTGTTCCAAAAAGCAGGGAAGAGTGTTTCAACCATATGTTGAGAGGCTTATGGCTGAAGCCAGAGCTACCCTTCCCCTTTTGTTATCTCTATTTTTCCACCTTTGACATGAACCCTAATTTAGTCTTGGCTAGCAACAGGGAAAAAAAAGCAGGTGCCCTGAGTCCTAAGCTTGCTCCTGGTTGTTTTAGGGGAACAAGGTGGTACAGAGCAAGCTGAGGGTGAAGCTAGCAGCCATGGAGCATTTCTCTGCTAGCTGCTGATAAAGCAGAAATGCTGCTTAGACTGATCTGAGTGATGGGTTGTAACTCTACAAAGGAACATTGCAAAAAGAAATGTTGGGAAGTATAGCCTTCAAAAAGTTTCTGGAGGGCAGTCCCCAAAGGGAAGTGGTGAGAACACTGTTTTTTGAAGCACTGAAGAGTATGTGGTGCAGAGCAGTCTTCTACAAACCTACAGAAATGAGCATGAGGATTTAATTTCCATCCCTAATTGCTGTGATCTGCACTTCATGTTGGGCTTGCTTTTGTGTGTATGTAGCTTTTAGCAGAGGTCTCTGCACAGCAAATCCTTTATGTGTATTACAGCCAATGGGCTGCTCCTGAGCCCACTGTATAGCCAGAGATGAGAGTCCTTCTCCTTTTCTGTACAAAGGATTTAGTCCTTTAACATGCCCCTGGTGTTTATTTTTTCTGTTGGTAGAGGAGTGCATGTGCAGGTGTGTGCATGTGGCAATGCTTTACAAATCCCTTCTCTGGACAGAATTGGGCCTTGCAGTATGTAAAAATAGCTGTGTGCCACACACAAGGATATAGTACTTCACACAGCTGGAGAAAATGTGGTAAATCAGGTTTTTGCTGGATTTGCAAACATCAAGAAACTCCACTGTTGAGTCCTGAGCTCTTTCAGGAGCTGGCAGGACCATTTGGGTTGGAGCATCCCAATTAAGAAAGGGGGGCCAGGTGTCCATGGCACTGTAGGATGTCCATGGACAACTCTTGTCTCTGAGAAGACAAGCTCAGATTTAATAGACTTGTTTATTAGAAAGCCCAAGAAGCCAGTGTTGAGTCCAGGTTGCAGCTACAGCTTTTCTCCTCTGCCTTCTCCTGGGGTTTATTGCTCTTAGTTTCTGCTCCTTTCTGCCCTTTTCCTGATGCCTCCAGCTGCTGCTTAGACAAAGCCCAGGTGCCTCACTCACCCTTTTGAGCCCTACAGAAGACCCTGCGGTGCAGTGAGATCGAAAGGCAGGGATGCCATAGAGCTGGGAGGTTTCTGCATTACCTGCTTGGTGCTGGGATCACACTTGTGTGCTGGGGTGTGAAGCTGCTGAGAAAACAGAGCACCAGAGACTGAGATAAGGAGGGTAGAATGGGAGGCATGGAGCAGCTGTGCACAGCTCCCCTGCTTCCCTGCCTGCCAAACCTGTGCCTGTTACACCCCTCTGCTGCGTTAAGAGCCACCCTAGTGCCAGGGCTGCTGCTCCGTGCTTCTCCCTCCCTTGTCACATCCAGGCTGGCACTATGTGCCCATGCAGGTTCCTTTCACCCTTGCGCTGTCCCACCCCAGTCCCAGTAAGGGACACAAACCTACACAGCCAAACCCCAGTAGCCCCAAACCTACTTCCCTTCTCCTGGCTTGTCTCGTTGCACCTTGCCAGGTGAAAAAGGTCCCTGGATCCTACAACCCTCCTTGCTCCCCCTCTCCCTTTGCATCCCAAGGTGCAGTGACAGGTAGAGCTGAGCCTGGTTTTGTAACATAAACAGTTATTTACAGTTTTGCTAACATTTTATGGAAGATGACATTTTTAGGCCACCTAGCTGAAGCAAATAAAATCATTAACATGTTTGCATCAGTTTTCTTTTTAAAAATTGTCACTTTTTCCAGGGTGGTGCTGAGTTCTTCAGGTCCTGAGACCTGTCACGATACCCTGAAAGCTAAAACAGTTTCCCACCAGGTAGGTGGGATCCTGCAAGAGTAGGATCTGTTAGTTAGGGCTTGGTATTGGGGCCAGTTCTGTTTAATATTTTTATCAACAATTTGGGTGAGGGGATCAACTGCACCCTCAGCAAGTTTAAGGATGACACTAAACTGAGCAGGAGTGTTGATCTGCTCAAGGGTAGGAAGGCACTGCAGAGAGATCTGTACAGGTTGGATCAATGGGCTGAGGCCAGTGCTCTGAGGCTTAACAAGACCAAGTGCTGGGTCCTGCACTTTGGTCAAAATAACCCCAACCAATGCTACAGGCTTGGGAAGGAGTGGCTGGAAAGCAGCCTGGCAGAGAAGAATCTGGGAGTACTGGTGGATGGCCAGCTGAACATGAGCCAGGAGTGTGCCCAGGTAGCCAAGAAAGCCAATGACATCCTGGCCTTTATCAAAAATAGTGTGTCCATCAGGCACAGGGGAGAGATCGTGCCCCTGTACTCAGCCCTGGTGAGGCCACAGCTTGAGTACTGTGTTCAGCTCTGGGCACCACAGTATAAGAAAGACATTGAGGTCCTGGAGCATGTCCAGAGAAGAGCTATGAGGCTGGTGAGGGTTTTGGAGGGTATGTTGTACCAGGAGTGACTGAGGGAACTGGGATTATTTAGTCTGAAGAAGAGAAAGTTCAGGGAAGATCTTGTTGCTCTCTACAATTACCTGAAGGGAGGTTGTAGAGAGACCAATGTTGGTCTCTTCTCCCAAGTAACTAGTGATAGGATAAGAGGCAATGGGTTCAAGTTGTGCCAGGGGAGATTTTCATTGGATATTAGGAAAAATTTATTTACTAAAAAAGTGGTGAGGCATTGGAATGGGCTGCTCAGAGAGGTGGTGGGGTCACCATCCCTGGAGGTGGTAAAAAAGCATTTAGATGTGGCACTTTAGGATATGGTTTAGTGGTTGTGGTAGTTGGATTACTGTTGGACTTGATGATCTTGAAGGTCTTTTCCAGCCTTAATGATTCTATGATTCAATGATTCTGTGATCTGATTTCCCAACCCAAGGCAGCTGGGACAGATATCTTTCATGGTATTTCCCAGCCTCAGATTCCAGGCTCTGTTATCTTGGTGCACCATCAGGGGTAATGATAGGGGTGATCTGGGGATATGAGATGAAATATCCTCTCCCCACATTGAAAGTATGATGCCAGTCTTCCCCGGCCTGTAGATACACTCATTCTGCCTTTAAAACCTTTTATATCTTGAAGCACAGATAACTACACTGTTTGGGTCTCTACTGTAGCTTCTAAACATGAAATGGTGGGGAGTAAAATGCAACAGCTCTGTTCTTCCTTAAACAAACAATGGCAAACGACTGTAGAATGTTCTCCAGAAGTTGCGCGTGTGTGGAGAGGGGAATTTAGTTCTTTGGTGAACAGGATGATAGCAGATGGATCACAATAATATTGGGGTTTCCTGGATACCTGTATTGAAAGCTACACCAAAAACAAAGGAGCAAGCCAGGAGATTCAGTGATTCAGCCACCACTCATAAATGTCTGTGTGTCACAAGCCAGAACACAATTTATTCTCCCATCTTGTTTGCTTCAAGGGTGGAAAAAGCCAGCCCTGCAGGCTGTCCATCAGTATGACTCACTTTTGGGACAGACTGTTTGGGGAAGATGTAGGGGGGGGACAGTTGAGGATGTTTTCCCTGCTGGGCTATGGATACACAAAGGCCTGGATGCAAAGCATGCCCCCCATGGTCAGGTTCATCCCCCTTAGTCTGGTAGTGCTGGAAGGAGACACCTGTGTCTAGTGCTGCAAACCCCTGCTGACTGCCAAGTCCTGGGAGGTGCCACATGGTTCTGGGCTGAGTCCCAGAGCACCTCCATGGATGTCAGAAGCCTGCACAGAATTCCAAGGACCACCAGTATTCCCCCTCCTGCCCAGCTGGGACTGAGGAAGCCACCTTTAACCTGCAGCTGAGGCTGTCTCACAGCTATTCCCATCACCACTCTCACTTTCTAAAATAGGTAGCAGAGAGCCAGAAACCTGAGCAGTTTAGCAGTGGCATCTGGTTGCCTACAGAGCCATGCCCACTTGTGCTCTAGTATCTAGTAAAAGCTATGCTCATCTGGCTTTTCCTTCAGCAGTGGTATTAAGCATCTTTCTACACAGCTGTCTCTTCACACACACACACAAAGTAGTACTTGAGACTGTTACATCCTGGTCAAACTTTTTTCAAATCAGCTGAGAATTATTAGAGGGAAAATAGATGTAGGCAGCACAATTACCTAAGCCAAACCAGGTGAAAATGAGCAAAGAGTGAATGGGGAGATGATGGGGTTTCTGCTGTGACATGCTGTGCTCAGCCACTGTGGGAGGAGTGGAAACATAGAATCACAGACTGGTTTGTGTTGGAAGGGACTTTAAAGACCCTCTAGTTGCAACCCCCCTGCATGAGCAGGGATGCCTCCCACTGGATTTACTCCAATCCTGTCCATCCATCTCATCCCATCTCTCCTTGAGCACTTCCAGGGGTGGGATACCCACAACTTTTACGGACAACCTGTTCCAGTGTCTCACCACCCTCACAGTGAAGAGTTTTTTTCATAATATCTACTTGAAATCTATCCTCTTTCAGCTTAAAATGGTTCCACCTCATCCTGTAGCTACACGCCATGGCAAAAAGTACCATTTTTCTTCTAGCCCCTTCAGGTACCGGAAGGCCACTGTAAGGTCTCCCTAAAGCCTTCTCCTCTCCTCACTGAGCAACCCCAACTCTCAACCTGTCTTCACTGGAGAGGTGCTCCAGCCCTCTGATCATCTTCATGGCCCCACCCTGGACTTGCTCTCCAAGGAGCATCAAAGAAATCAAACGGTGGGACCTGGCTGATGCTGTCTCTCTTTTTCAGGGGGAGTTGCTGAGCCCGTGTCGATGCGACGGATCGGTGAAGTGCACGCACCAGCCATGTCTGATCAAATGGATTAGCGAGAGAGGCTGCTGGAGCTGTGAGCTGTGTTACTACAAGTATCATGTCATTGCCATAAGCACAAAGAACCCTCTGCAGGTAAAGGTACTAGAGACATTTCAAAGTCTATTTATTCTCATTCCTATTTTTGTTTCTGGGAGGAAGTGGATTACTTGTGTGGATTTTCCTTCCCTGCGTGCAGGGATCTGTACATCTGAGACACTTAGAAAGGGTGGTCAGGGGGTGGTCCGAAGAGGTCTGTGAGTATCTTGAGACCTGGTGTGTCTAGATTTGTGCCATAAACCCTGATCTCCTGCTGGGCCTCCTTTGTGTTAGCATGAGGGATGGAGGAGGTGGGTATGGCTCTCCTCTCTGATTGTGACACCCTTTTCACTTTACTGGCCCCTGTGATCAAATACATCCTGGTACAGCACAAGGAGTTTTGGCTGTGGTGGTCTGGTCTCTTCACCACTGATTCTCAGTGGACATTTGTATATCCACACAAAACAGGTAAGGGGTCTCTTGAAGTGCATGGCTATGAAAGGCAACAGAAGACCCACCTTTCTCTTCCAAGGTCAAAAGCAGTATGGTGTATGTAATAAGTCCTGCTGCAGGCTGGTAATTTAAAAATCAAGATTCAGAACAGGTAAAACTGTGTGGCTGTTTACAATGGGATAAGATATTCTTAATAACTAATGATTTTTTGTGGGGGCAACACCTGAAGATGGATTAATTGCTGTATATCTTTACTGAGCACTGTGAGTGCCTTGGGCATCCTGAAGCACATCCAGGCACTACTGCTTAATTGGCATCATCTGGACTGGAGAGACATTATGGCCATGTGCTGGGGTTTAGAGATCAGGGCAATGTCTGTCAAGATGTTGGTCTGTCGAGAACCTGGAGGGCTTTGGATTCTCTGCTCTCACTCTGCTCTCTAAAAGTTGGAAGCAAGTGCTTTGCTAATGATGGTGCCCAGTTGTATGGGGTTGAGGGGAAATGCAAAGTCCTGCTCTCTTCTCCAAGCTTCAGTCACTGTGTCTTTTTCCAGGCCTGAGTTCACTAACAACAGTGAAGAAACAGGGACAGCCTTTTAGGACTCAAGATTTAAAAGAAGTGAAATTAGCAGAGCATTGTGGGAAACTTTTGCTGGGGGGAAGGAAAAAGATTGCCTGCTCTCTGCAAGTTCCTACAGCTTCTGATTCAGTTTTCCATGTGCTGTGGGCTGGAGAGATCAGTAGTTTCATCCCAAGCCCCAGACCCAGGATGTTTTAATTTCTTGGCTCTAGTAACTCAGAGCAGATTGAAACACAGGATGGTAGATGTGGACAAAGCAGCATTTGTTTATTTCTGGAAAGCTGGTCCATGAATGCCCTGCTGCTTCCCTCATCTGAGATTAGGGCTGCAGTGCTGAGCAGCACTGAAGATTTGTGGGTGCAGAGCTATGAGCATGCATGTAACTAACACTGTCTTTAATGATTTCCACATGTTTTGCATCTTCAGGTGTCTTAGGGCAATGGGTCAGTGACTTTCCTCCTGCTCCTTGGCTAAAATTTATTGGAGCAATTCAGGGACAAGCTCCCCTCCCATGCACATGCATTCAAAAGCCTGCACAGAGGATTGCTCTTTTTGGGCTCTCTTGCTAGAACGTGGTCAGATCTGCTGGACTTTGCCACCAACACAGAAACTGGGTGGCAGGAGCAATTGAGTTCAACATCTCAGCTCCAGGATTAAGGGTCCCAGGAGACCAGCAGATCCCAGGCTTGGAGGCTTCACAGCACTTCTCACAGAAGCACTGGGAGACTTGGAGGGTGGGAAGAAGCAAATGGAGTGAAAAGCCTCTTGATCTGGAATATGTGTGGTGTTTGTGGAGTTCAAGCTCTGTCTGGTGGCAGCACAAAGGCACTTCTGAGAAGCAGTTGCTACTCTGGCAAATGTGAAATCCTGTGGAAAGTAGCTGGTGTGCCAGGCATAGACTTCCTACGAGGACTAAGGTCTCAGGACCCCTCATCCTGTCACCACATACACCACTGGGATTTTTCTCATTCTTCAGTGGCTCTCAGCATCCTCTGATACTGGGAAAGGTCAGTGAGGAGGACCCAGGAGCTGGGCTGCAATGCCCTGGCACTTTATGCCTTGTCAACCTGCCACATCATGTGCAGGTGGGAAGAGCATAATTCTGCTCAGTCTTCACCCCACACATGGAGAGCAGGAGCCACCTGGGCATACAGCATGCAGTAAAGCATATAAAAAAAAAAAAAAAAAAAAAAAAAAAAAGCATGCAGTAAAGTATGTATACAGCATACAGTAAAGCAATAGTCCTAGGCCTTTCTTGCAAGGTTTGCTGGCACTTCTGCACAGCTTTATTCTTAGTAGAAAGCTCTGAATTTCTGAAGCAGAGGTTTTGGAGGGCAAATGATATAGGAAATCATCATTGTCTGTTTATTCCAGGCCATATAGGCAAGGACCACACAAATCTTGTCAAATGGATGATGCCCTGAGCCTGGCTAGATTTTAACCAACGACATGCCCCACCTATCTTCTGTAACTATCCCTGTGTCCTCTTGTGTGACAGACCTCTGGAATGCCAAACCCAGGCAACTGGCAGACCCTGGGGTCCTTGAAGCATGTCTAATTGGTATTACGAGAGCAGCATACCCAACACCCACATGTGCCCCAGGATATGCATGTTTCTCCACCCGTTTTGACATCTACTGCACATTTTTTGGACCACCTAGGAATGGTATGGGCCAGATGTGTGTGCAGACTCATGGTGTGGGCAGAGAAGTTACAGCCAGGGGAACATGGTTCATGCATAATTAACACGGATTCTTTCCAGCCTCCAGGCTGTTGTGATGTCTCACAACATAGAAAAGCCTTCAGTCTGGTATTTTGGCAGAATGAATCTTTATAAATTAACTCTCCCTCCCTCCTCCCCACCCTGGCTCCATCCCTGGTTTGCAGGAATATAAGAGAAAAGGTCTTAAAGCTGCAAACCTTCTAAGACTAGGAGATTAAAGTTGTTGGACAACATGTCAAGTGTCCTGCCAAGCAGCAGTTGGACAGCAAATGAGCTAAAATCTCCCATCAAATGTGAGCAACCAGAAGATCCAGAGCTTTTGTCTGTCCATCTATCCATCCATCCATCCATCCTGCTTTCCAGTCTGCCAATGACTAAGGAGTCATGAATATGGAGGCTTTAAATGTTCCTCCCCACTGCAATATTTATGCAAAGCCCATGACTTAAATAATACCCTGAAGGCTCCAGGTAATGATACCATAGGAGGCACTCTGATGATGGAGTCATGGGACACTGCAGTGGTTCCCATCTGTACAGCTCCTTTGTAGTTGCTTCTGAGCCACATTCACTCTGATGAAAATACAAGATGCATTTGAAACAACCTTCCCAGAACTACATCTGCTGTGTCAGGGAGTTCAACTCTGCTTTACAGTTGTTATCACTGACAATTTGTGTCTTGTGGGTTGTCTCACCTCTAGAGATACTCATTTATCCAGGACTAGAGACAGAATCCAGTCCTAGGTCTCCTCTGTCTCTGCGTTGACTGTGGTGATGCTCTGTTGAAAGCTGATGGGTGTTTGTTTGTATAACCTCTTCATCAGGATTCCCAAATCTGCAAGAAAAGTGGGCAAGGTCCCAGAGTGTTCCACCTGGGTTCCCAACTGAAAAAGCTTGAGACAAGTTCACTGGAGTCTCCTGCTTGTCCTAACTTGCTGTTGTTGTGGGTTGGGTAGGAGCCTTGGCTAGGCCATGCTGAGCTCCAGCTGCAGCCTGTAAGCAATGGGTGCAGTCACAGCACGGGAGAATTCATGGCCTGTGCCTTGTAATGAGGACTTTCTAGGATACCCATATGGCAGCCTCAGTCTTAGCAGATGCTCTGGCACATGGAGGAGAGGGGGTTTCATCACTTCATGTTTCTGTTGCACAGCCCTACTGGACCCTCCTTCCTCCCTGCTGCATTCCCAGTATCTGAATAAGCCACAGCATCTGTAAATGTACAGCAGGGAAGCTACCACAGTGGTGGCATAGCTCTGCTTAGTGAATTAATAAAAATAACAGCTATCCTCCAAAAGATAATTGAGGAGGATGGTCAGGGCCTCGGGACAGCAGAGAAGGGAGACCCAGACCTAAGCAGTGCTGGGAATGGTCCACTCTGTCTTTCTAGGAAAAAATTTTGCTTGCTTGTGATCCTGGATCTGGAAATGAAATCGCTGACTCTCACAGTTCAGGATGTTAATGATACGTACTAAGGGGACATGTCAGATACAGCAATAAAAATAAACTGAACTGCCTGAGGCAGGCATGGGAGAGTTCTCAGAGGAGTGTAGGAAGGCTTTTCCTGCAAGCAAGTCTTCTTCACAAGCTGCTGCAGCAAGACACAGTTATCTTCTGCAGGCAAATATCTGCTTTGGATCTGCTCACGTTGGTGCTTGGGAACCTTTGGAGACTCATGGTGCCAAAAGAAGGGTAATACAGATCAGGCCTTAAATACTATTGTGGTGTCATTATTTATCTGTATTACATTGGTAGTGGGGGTGTTCACTCACAAACTTCTGAGCAGAAGCACAGGTTTGTCTCAAGTACAACAGGTAGGTAATAAAACAGTGTAAGACAACAAGCATGACAGGACAGGCAGCACCAGTCCCTGGCTAAGGCCACTACAAATGTCAAACCTGGGCTCCTAAGAAACCCTCTCTGAGGCATCTGGGTCTCAGAGCTTTCTGATTTGGGAAAGATGGGGGCACCTGGGGGAAACATGCCCAAGAGAGCATGGTATTGTGCATGTACCCATGTGGGTGGTGGTCCAAAGCAGGTGTCCAAGGGGGACAGTAGCAGAGGAAACACAGACAACTCCCAAGTGAATGAGGACATTGCCTACCACAGGGATGGAGCCCTTCTTCCAGCTCAGGTGGGAGCCATTGCAGGCAGCTGCTTGGCATGCTCCAAAGCCATAAGCCCAGAGGTCCCAGAGCTGCTTCTGTTATCCCACAGGAGCCTTTAAAGCTTTCTGGTACCACCAAGTCCTTGGTTGTGCCCTGTTCAGTGCTGGCAGAACAATCTGAAGAGCTTTCTACCTAACTATAGGTCACATTCCTGATTGGCAACCTGGGTGAGCTGCTGGGTGTTAAAGGTGCATTTGAGTGCTCAGCAGCTACCTGGGACTCAGCAGTCATTACCAGCTGAGGGCCTGGGTTTAGGTCTGTTTCTGCAAGGTGGGATTGCTTGACACTGTGACCTTGCTAGAGCTTGAACTTTTGATCTGGAGATGTGGAGGCAGGGGGCTGTGTCTGCAGGCAGGCATTCAGACAAAGAGCTTTGGGGCTCTCAGGTGTGCCAGTAAAGAGACTGCAGAGAACTTTATTTGCAGTTCTAGCAGTGACTCAGGGACAATATGGTCACCCACCAAATCCCTGGTCTGCTGACCATAATAATGGTGAAGAGGGACTAGGAAAATGGGTGATTTTCTAAGAGGTGTTATGAAATCTGAAAAGCACAGTTCTGTGACTGATATGGGTTCCCAAGGCCACCAGTGCAGGGCCAAGCTCCTGCAGCTGAAGTCTATCCCTGAACAGCTTTTGAACCCTCCTATATGTGCTCTCACTGGGTACTGTGCTTTTTCCTTGGTCTCACCCCTTTTCTTCTCTCTGTGCAAAATGGAATTAAAAGACAAAAAATGATGACTACAGTTATTGGTGGTTCAGGCTAGATGTGGGATGTTAAATTGCAGTTCTCAGGGTTGCCAGAGAGGAGATACAACATTTATTACTTACTTTTTTTTTACTTTTTTTTTTTTCTTCTGGAAAATATTAAATTCTTCGGCAAGCTGGTTATTTTCTCCAGTGTTCAGCTCTGACCCATTTACCTTCTTGCCAGAGGGTAATCACACCCCAGTGCCACCTCCTGAACAGAGTCAGGACTGCTGCTGCGTGTGTCACTGTCACTTAGTGCCAGATGCCTGGGGAGAGTCTCCTACCCCCGGGCATGGCTGATGGACTCCAACCTCTTTGTTATCGACACAGCAAAAACTCCCTGGCAGCTGCTGCCAGCTGAGCAGTGCCTGGCAGAATCCCTGCCTGTGCCTCAGCCTCTCTGTTCCCAGCCAAAGGGAACAAGGTTTGAAGCTTGCACTCAAGTGTAACTCCTCTATGCTCTGAGCCACATCTCCTTTGACAGTGTATTGAGGACTGCACCCAAACCTCCCTGTCCCTGCAAAGTGCTGGCAGTAGTTCTGTGTGGCTCCTAGTTGTAGACAACAGCTCTTTCTTCTTTTTCTGTCTTTAATAGCTACCTTGGAAGGACCTGTTGCCACCACAGGCCTTGCAGTGTGCCAGACAGATGGTGAGGAACCAGTCCATTACCTCCTCCTCAAGAGAGAAATGATGCAGAATGATTTGGCTGGCACAGGCACACACGGGTCAGTGTGAGGGACTTGCAGCAAAACCTTCACAATCAGCACCAGGCTGTACACCATGATCCCTGCACTCCTGTCCCTGTGGCATTGACCAGTTGGTGGAAGGGCAGATGAGGTCTGGGCAAAGCTGCAGGAGTGAAAGTGCAACCCCACACACTTACCCAGCTTTCCCCCAGCATGTGCCTCTACTCCTGGAGGTCTAAGCTGATGGCTTCAGGTGTGGCTTTGTCCTGGATCTGCTTATGGTGCTGTTGAGGATGAAACTGAAGAGCTCACAGAAAGGCAGCACAGCTGCTGATCCCACCCTCACAACCCAAATTTGGAGGTAATGGTGCTCAGAGGTCTATCACTCCCCCCAGCTCTGAGGTGGCCTTTGCACTATCCAAGAGGAGAGGAGAGGAGAGGAGAGTCACAGCTGTGCCTCTCCTGTGGACTCCAGCACCCCTTGACCTTCCTGTTGTGGCTGGCATCACCAAGCTCCCAGCCCTTAGAGGGGGGAAGTTCACTGCCTCAACTTGCTGGCTTTGGTGGAGGTGTGGAGTGGTCAGGCTATGGCAGAGTGGGAGTGAGCTCGTACTGAGTGTCCTTAGAGCTCAGTGTTTGCCTTTGGCTGGGTCAGGAATTGGAGAGGATGGCAGGAAGGGGACTAGGGTTGGATGAGACCTGCCTCAGTGAGGAACAGGTTCTCTTCTGTTCAGCATCCGTATGGCCATCTACTCTGTGCCCAGCTATGAAATGGTACCACCCACTACACTGATGCTGCACATCCCAGACATATGATTTGAGGGCTGTCTGCCCTTGCAGAACATAAACCAAGAAGCAGGGCGGTCTGAGGCAGACACTCCAGCTTACCACTGAGCCAAGCCAGTCAATCTTCCACTTGCAACCTTCCACTTGCAGCCACAGACCTCTGCCTCAGGCTGAAGCTCTTGCCTGTGCCTCTCCAAAGGCAGCATTTTGCAGCAGAGCGCATTTGGCTCAGGGGTTTGGTCATTGGACTGGTAGCAATGCCATGCATCCCTGTACCAGCACAAGTTTCCTGTTGTCCTTACTGCCCTTCATTCAGAGTTCAGTGTCCTCCTTACCTCCCAAAAAACACTGGTAACTCCTGTCTGGCACAGGCATTAAAGAGGGACCCAGCAGCTGAACTCCATTCTTGTCCTACAGAAGGATGGGGCAAGGCTTGACAGGTGACCCCACTGTCCCTGCATGTGTTTGACAAATGGGCAAGGTGCTGGAGGTATGCCAGAGTTGCCACCTCAGGGACACTGAATTTGGGCTGAATCCAGTATTTTCAATTCCTCTGAATCCTCTGTACCTGCAGGAGGTTGAACCTCTTTTGTTTATCCTTCTGCCAGTCCCACTGAGATTTCAAGGGCATGTATCTCACAGCTAAAGGTGGCCTATCTACTTCAGTACCAGGAGAGACTGTGTTTCCCCAGCCTGTATACACATGAAATTTCTGATTTTCGGGAGGGGGCCATGCCCCCAGATCTTGTAGAAGAAAGCAATTTCTGCCCTTTGTTTTTATAGGGCATTTCTCAGCACTGTAAATCTGAGTAGTGAGGCTTTCTTCTGGATGACATAGATGAGTCCGGGCTTAGGATACAGCATAGGATATATGTAGCTACAAAGGTATTTGATATAATGAGTGGATTTGGGGGAGTTATTTCTATTTTTTTCCTTCTTCTGGGGAAGAAGGATTGGCATTTACCTTGGAACTCCACATGAGCGTATCACCCAAAGGCAGAAATGTTCTGACCACAGCAACTTGCGTTGTTTGTAACAAGTTTTGTGGGATGTGCATTTCTGCTGTGAGATCCTACCCAGTGCTGTGATCCTGTCAGATCTCACAAACAGGCACAGAACCAGGTCATGGGAGGCATCTGAAAGAAAGCTTGGCTCTCTGAGACACTTATTCTCATGGTAATAGGATGCCTATCTGAAGATGCTGCCTTGCCTCTGAGGTAGCAATTGAATGTTCTGGTCTGTGATGACTATCACAGCCCCGCTGTCACGGGGATGTTGCTTTCAGTGTCTTGTCCCTAGTCCTTCCTGCCTCCCTTGGATCTCCTTGTCTTCCTGGTGAGATATGGGATTCCTCCCCATTTCCTCTTTAGCAATGCTGTCTGAAAACATGGGGCTATGCACAGTTGTACAATTGCAGCACTCCAGCCCAGATGTGGACCAGGTAAAAACATTTATGTGTAGAATGCACATGTAAGTCATAGGTGCTCCTTGAGAGCTCCAAAACCACCACAATGATGTAAAACAGTGATGTGCCCCATGTAACTAATCTCTTCTCTTTTTCCTTCCTCCCCTCTTGTCCTCCCTTCTCTCCTCCTGTGGTCCACCCTTGCAGTGGCAGGCCATCTCTCTGACAGTCATTGAGAAGGTTCAGATAGCAGCGGCCATCCTGGGTTCCCTCTTCCTCATCGCCAGTATCTCGTGGCTCATCTGGTCGACCTTCAGTCCTTCAGCCAAATGGCAGCGCCAGGACCTGCTCTTCCAGATCTGCTATGGAATGTATGGCTTCATGGACATTGTCTGTATAGGTGGGTGATCATATCTCATGATACGGCTGAGGTTGCACACCCAGTCGCCCATGGGGATGTAGTAAGAGATGGCATGGAGAGCTATCTGTACAGCTCAGCTGATTGAGCCTCCCTGGCTTTTCCTCCTCTTTGCTTTGGTGGCATGTTTTTTATGGTCCTCTCTGCTCATCCTTCGTTGCGACAGGCAGCCCCAGAGTGTCTCTTTGGCTGGGCTGGCAGAAGGACCTGCAGCAACCCCAGAGAGAAACAATTCACTGTTCAGAGCAAGAGGAGGGTGGGGATGTCTGGGGGAGGCTGGGGAGTGTAAGGCTTTTGAGAAACTCCTTTGTGTCTGGAATAAGTAATTTGGGAACTGTCGCGTGGTTGGCTATGGCAAGGTCTCTCCACGTGCAGCTCACTGGCTCTACAGCCCCGTCTCTGCTGACCAGGGGTGGCTGCCCCTTTTTTGGCCCACCCTGGATCTGCAAGTCCCAGCCAGCCCAGGTCATGGTCTTGTCAGGTTGCTGGTAAAGAGGAGTTCTGAGGATGAAGCTGCCCCACACTGAGCAAGCCCAAACAGCAAAGCATATGCTTCAGCAGGGTCTCCTGGAGAGCAAGAGCTGCAGCCCCAGTGCAGCAGGACAGGGGAACATAGCTGATGATACCCAGAGGCAGAGGCACTCACCAGCAAGGCCCTTGAAAGAGCAGTGGCTACCAAAACAGTCTAGTGAACACCAGCCACCTCCCAATGTCCTCCTGAACATTGTCTACCCATGCACAGCAAAGAGGGTCCCCTCCTTATGTCTGTGTCCTTCAATCATTGGTATAAAGGCAGAAGGAATTTCCTAGAATCTTGATGGGGCAAGGCAGTCCTCTTGAGTTAGTGAATTTGTGTTTGTATGGGTACAGGAACTCCAGAGAGAAGGAGCACAGCCCCAGTTCAGCCCTCAGGAGGAGCAGGACAGACTGTATCACAGAGCAGCAGTTGGTGAAATTGAGGTACAGAAGTAAAACAAACTCAGCAGCACTGACAGAGGTCTGGACTGCACACCCTGGTATCTGCCTTCAAATGCCTCTGGGCTTCAGCATCCTTCCTGCACAGGGACTCAGGTCTGCTGAAGCCCAGGACAGTTCCTCCAGGACACTGTTCCCACCACTGCTCTGACAACAAGCTGTGAGCTTGGCCTGCAGAGATCATCCTGCTCCTGCGTGAGATGCTGGTGGAGCTAAGGGTGGCAAAGGGTGCAAAGGGTATCAAAGGGGGTGAGAGAGACAGGCAGCACCCATATCTTGGCACAACAAACAGGGGTGGCATCCTCTTGCTGATGGCATTAGGAGTGGAAAAAAAAAATATTTAGGTGTGTGTGGAGTGCATTTGTGTTGCTTTGTTGGCAGAGGACACAAGTGGAGAGCTCTGGCCTGGGTGGACATCAATAACATGATTAACTGGCTTTGATAAAGCTTCAAGAGCTGAGGGGAACTGGTAGCTCATCTGTCAGTAGGAGCTAAATCCTCCCACACAGCAGCAGACAAATCACACTACCTGTGAACTGAAAGAGATCTGGGCAGACAGATTCAGAGTTGATGTTTTTTCTTTCTTTTTTCTTATTTTTTTTAAGAGTCTGGCCTGTATTTCTCTTCTCTACCTTCTCTGAGGGGGAAAAAATGCCCCTTAGCATCTCCACTGAGGTCACCATTAACCTTAATGGCCTAAGCTGGGAGCTTTGATTTTTTTTCCAGCCAAAGAGCAAGCAGCCATCCCATTCCCAGGGGCAGTCTCTTGTCTCACAGCCCTCCCTGTGCAGCTGGCCATCCTGGTGGGCCAGGAATGCTGGCTTTCCCACAAACTCAAAAAGCAAGTGGGAAGCATAACAGATGCAGTGAGTTAATGTGTCTCTATCTAGCTTCTCTTGCCCAGCATCTATAGACTACCCAGAGATGTCTCCATTTGTGCTGCATGCAGCATGTCTGCCTTTGCTGCCAGGCAGCTCACCCATTCTCAACCAGGAGAGATGATGTTCTGGGCCATGTGAGCCTTTGCCTACATTTCCCTAGAAAATCTCCTATGTGCATGCAGCCAGCCCTCTGCCCTTGCCATGCTCCAGGGTAAAAATTGCTTGCATTGTTCATCAACACCCTTGGCAATCCCCACTGCTGCTGGATCTGCAGGGCAGGGGAAGAGAGCTCTGGGCAGTGCTAGCCAAGATTGGGTGTCCACTTTCCTCCCCTCCTCCTCCTCTTCTTTCTCTGCCCAGGTTTAATCAAGTGGCAAATGAGATCTTCACAGGGAGCTGTGACTCCCTGGCTGTCGAGGCACTCAGGTCTCTCCCCTGCGTGACTTCTCTCCAGCCCTGCTGATTTCAGGGGCTGCACTGGCACTGGCCAAAAGGCTGATCTGACCCATGGAGAGGCCAGGCCAGGCCAGATCAGCAGAAGGGGCTGATCTAAGGGAACTCCGTGTCTGGATTTAATTCCTCGTTCATTATGGCATTGCTAGACTGTGATGGATGCAGCAATGCCAGCTCTCTAGAAGACTTGCAGTGAGTTCCTTACTGTGGAATAGTTATTCTCCCTCTTTTTATCCTTCTCCCAGACCTTGCAGCCTCGCACAGTGTCTTTGATCACAGCCGGACAAAGCCAGCTCTGGAGATTCAGAGTTCTGGTCCTGACTGCCAGCATGGCTTGAAGCCTCTTGTTACTCCTCCCTGTGCTTTAGTTCCACTTCTGCAAGTTCAGGATAAAGTGTCTCATGGATAATTGCAGTGACAACGGCTCTTGAAATACCAGGGTGCTGTCTGTGCATTTTGGTGTCTCCTCCTCAGCAGTGCAGTCCTTTTCCCCTTTTGCTTTTCAGCCTGTGGGCAGGTAGGAAAGATTTAGGAACTCAGGAATACTCAGCCACAGGTAAAGAGCAGGGCATTGAAGTGCACTCAGTTCTACCACAATTTTTTTTTTCAGCTAATGTCACCCACACATTGTGCATTGTTTGGTAGCAGGCTGGGCAGCCTTAGCTGGATGTTATACAGCAGGCCCTATACTAAGTGAATTCCAATTGTTCCTTCCCTCAGTGTGACCCCAGGTTTTGCTCTCGCTGGTAGAAGAGCAGAATTTTGAAAGACAGGGTATTTACTAAAGCAGAGTTCCTGCCAGTTCCCACTTCATTTGTCCTTGCATGTCTCATGTTTATTGAGTAGCTGGTGACATTTGTCCAGGAGGTCTGTGTACACACACTGTCACCAGAGGTGCTCAGCAGGTCACTTTCTCAGCCATTGTAGAGTCTGGAGAAGACACCAAATCTGCACAGGTCCTGACTATCATCAGGCAGGGAACGTGCACCTAGTCAGCAACTGCCCAGTTGTTATGTGTCATCTCCTCTATACTAAGTCATTAAGGCATGTAGGTAGCAATATGCCAAGACAGAGGTACCTGTGGCAGTTTGCATGGACAGTCCTGTGGCAGCACTGGTCTTTCCAATGTGGAGTCAAAGGTGAGGGCACAAGTGCTCTCTTGCACATTTCCCTTCCTAAGCACAGACTATTTGGTTGTTGCTATCTTCACTTGAGCTGTACTTGATCTGAAATACGCAGATCATCTCCAAGCTGAGCTCTCAAAGTATGACTGTTAACTCAAATCCATGGATTAAAATCCAGGGGTCTGGTGTTTGACACACATTCAATAGTACATTCATTTTCTTTGAAATTCTCTAGATCCTAGCATACTCCACAAAAAAAAGTTGTAAGAAACAAACATAATTTGACACCCCTTCATTCACCATAGAAACAAAACTACAAACAAAGTAAAGTGAATTTGATCCTCATGACCAGCAGAACAGATGGTATGGGCCCAAATACCAGAAGCTATGTCCATCTGGGCAAGATGTGCAAGATGGTCTTTCAGTCTTGCTCTCAGATATCTGACAGGAGAGAAAGAATTGCTTGAGATTTGTGGTAGTCTCCAATGCTGTTTTTTTTTTTAAGCTACCTGCTAGAAGACGTATATCAAGAACAAGTTGCAGAGAGATCCCAGTATGTGAAGGAGTCTAAATGCTTTTTGATACCCATCCCACTGCAATGTCTCTGATTTTGATCCCTCTTGTCTTTCATGTGCACTCATGTCTGTAGGACAGATATGAGAGTTGGGTTAAACTAGGAGCTGGTAATGGTGCCAGCATGGGTATAGCTCTGCTATGAAGCTACCTACAGCACGAGTATTTGAGGTCAGCATCCAGGAAGCTGCTGTGAAAAGTGAGATGGGGGTCTCTTCATTTGATTAACTGTTCTCTCCCTGTGTCCACGAGAGGTAAATCCAGAAAGCTGGTGTAGAGAGGGATTAGTAGAAATGCAGTTATCAAAATTCAGAGATAAATGGAGTGAGCCTCCACAGGCCTGAATTACTGTGTAGGGAGAGTAGCAGCTTAGAGCTGTAAATCCTGAGAGATACCTGCCTGTTAATTAAATGACAGTCCTTGGAGGGGAAGGAAGGGTTTTCCTCTCTCTCTGTCAAGGTGCAATTAGGGAGAGTCAGTGTTTGTAGATTAAGGTGTCATTTGGGGTCAGGAGGACAGGAAACCATCTCCTGTTAAACGAGGAGGAACTGTGCCAGCTAAAGAGAGTGTGTCAGAGTCTAGGCTCAGGCATCACCAGGGGTGAAGCACACCTCAGGAAGGCCATGAGCAGGCTGTGTATGCAGGGCTGTCCTGCTTGGGCTCACACAGGGATATGTATTCCTGTGGATGGCAGGATGGGCGCTCATCCCCAGCTATGCAAAAGCAATGCCATCTGCCTCTCTTCCAAACACTCTCTGGTGAGGACTGTTGCTTTGTCTCTGCCCACCTAGTCCTTGCTCTCTGACTCACCCTGCCTTGGTGCTGACAGACACACACTTTTACAAGCATTAAATCCTCATGCTCTTTGAAGCTTCTCCCCAGCTTTCCTTGGCAGCCAGTCCCTGAGGGTATTTGCCTTCACAGCTGTAACTGCACTGCAGCCCAGCAGCACAAGAGACAGGCAAAGCAGGACCATTCATCCTGCAAACGATTTTTGTTGGCACACCATGGCCATCCATTACAGATCAGGAAGTGTGTGCCCACTGTTTTTAATCCCAGCTGCCAGCAAGAATAATCAAAAGCATCCAGCACATCTGACGGCATCTCAGCACAACCGTAGGTAATAACGTAAGGAATCAATAGCCAATTAAAACTGATCCACAGTATTTGATCTTTCATAGTGCAATGGGAACAGTAATTAATGGATCTTCCTTGAGACAGTCACAATTCAAACTTCTGCCAAGACTAATGTGGTTTCATTTTAAATGAGCTTTGTTTCCTAGAGGTAATACCAGGCTGAGGTAGCCTCAGGGTGTTTTCTAGCCAGGTCACTCAGGCCCTCAGCATTCTGAAGACTTAAGAGTCAAAGTCCCAGTAAAATAAGGAGAAACTGAGAAGTTGTCTTCAGAGTCTTCACCTGTATTGATCTGAGTCTTAAAAGGAAAGCAGATGTTTTCATTCAGCCTGCATAGTACCCAAATTACAAAGCAGGAGGAATGGCTACAGCAGTAGGGAAGTAGTTCTGGAGAAGCACCAAGCCCATGTGTTGGCTCAATGACACTCTAAAGCCAGAGCAAGAGGCAGAGAAGTTCAGCAAATGTCCACAGAGGAGAAATCTGAGACCAACACACTCAGCAAATGTGCATGGCTTCAACATACCTGGAAGACAACTCTAGGTGTATAAAGAAGTCTTCTGCACCCTTCATCTTAATTCACTGCTTGCATACTGTTCTTGCACTTCTTCTCCAGTTTTCCAGCAAACTGGAGCTACTGGGAGCTAACTTCCAGGCCATATCATCAGAGCAGGCAGCTGGGATAAAGTCAGGCAGCCAGTTCCCTTTTTGACATTGTGAATCCTGGTTTGCATACAATCATCCACAACACACGCTTGGAAAATCACTGAGCAAATCATCGACTTCTCAGCTGTAAAAAGGGTTATGGAGAGAGGACTAGTGCCCACAAGGCATGTTGTGGGGCTGTCAATTGTGCTGGGCAGGGACTGTCCCTCAAGAACAGTCACTGAGGTCCCTGTACCTGGAGAAGCAACACTGCGTGGCTCATCTGCCAACTGACTTCTTGGCCCCTCTCCAGGAACAGCGGATGCTCGGCAAAGCAGGGACATGCCTCTCCTCTGTTCCTGAAAGATGGGACCTATTTTTATCTAATGCTGCATTGATTATTCAATAAGAGAGCAGAGTGGACCAGCTGGCATGCGTGTGTGTGCGCTGCTTTCACCAGCAGGCATTTCTGCAGAGGTTCCACTGAACCCTGGTGCAGCACCAGCAGCTCTCCACAGAACAAGCACATCACTGCTGAGCAAAGAGCCACAGGGTTTGAGCCTGGCTCTGAACCCCCTCCATTTTTCAGGGAAGGAACTTGGCTTCCAGCACAGTCAGAGTAGAACCTGGCCTTTTGCAGGTGTCCTTTCAACTCCACAGTCCTTCACCACAAATGCCTCCATGCATTTTCCCACTGTTGCAACAGGGCTCTGGAGATGTATTTTGAACTGTTTTGTGAGTGACCATGTGGTGCTTTCTGCTCCAGTGGATCAGTGTGTTCAGCATTTAATGAGGGCAATATAATTAACATTTTTTGAGGGGGAAAATAAATCCTTTTGCCTTGTGAACGGCATCTTGTGCTTCTGAGGGAGCTATGTTATAATCATAAAAATGCTTCCCTGTCACTAAACCTCACACTGAAACCAAGTGCCTGGTGTCCCTGTGTTAAGTTCCCATCCATAGGAAGAGGCAGAAGCATTCACCTGCCTGTCACAGTTTCTACATTATGGCAGGAGATTCCCTTGTGGGCAGCTGGTGGGATCTCCTGCGCCAGCTGCATAAACTGCTGTCTAGTAAAGGATGGAGATAGTCCTCAGCTCTGTGCCAGGCTGTGTTTTTCCAACTGCCTTCTGTCCCATCACTCCTCCTACTACAGCTTCCATTCCTGCAAACACATTTCTTCTGGAGATGGGAGGTTGTGTTCCATGCCTTTGTAGCCATAGCAAGAGAAATCTACTCTGTAGTCAAAGATGAAGCTGATGGAGCTGCAAGGGGGTCATCTCCCATGCATAGTAAATGAGGCTGCTTTTGTAGCTCTGCAGGGAGCCAGAAGCAGAGGTAAGAAGAGATAAAGAGATTAACCTGAAGTCAGCTCAGGGATCACTTCTTAAAGTAGTAAATGCTCGGTTCTTCCCCTACCAACAGAGTCATCTTTCAGACCCGTATACAACAGTCTGCAAGCAATAATACTGCAAGCAGGCCCATGGGCTTAAGTTGCTAAATTTATTCTGTCTGGAAGTTACTCCCTGAAGCAAAACTTTTCTTCCTGAGCCAAAGTAGCCACAGCCTGAATCCATCTGTCCTATGGAAGAGCTGGATCCACATTACCCATACAACCATGCAGTGTTTGGCAGAGGTTGCTAAATAAGATTAAATAACTCCAGAGATCCTGTGCCCTGTCTAGCCAGAATTTTACCATCTTGGAAAAATTCCATCCAGCAAACAAACCCATAGCTATGACATTCAGGCAAGGCCAGTGTGGAGTGGGCATCACTACCTCCTGAATGCAGAGAAGCCTGAAAAGCCAACAGTCCAGGCATCTGCTATGTAAGGTGGGGCAATTCACTCTGCTCAGCCACAGACACATCATCAACTGCTCTGTGTTCTATAAGGCTCTTCTCCAGACCTTTGATGCAGGCTTAGCCACTCTCAGTTCCTTTTACTTCTTTCATTCTTGTCAGTTTAGCATTGGTGCATCCCGTAGGTCAATGTGAACCCTTGTCTGCCCTGTTCATCCAGTGCCAGCATTCACTCAGATGGATATCACAACCCCTAAAGGTCTTCAGCTCTGGTGGAAGACACTTGCACACCCAGAGCAGGAAGGAAGAATTTTTGCCCTCCTAGAGATCCCATCTAGTAACAGATCAGAAATGAAAGACCCTTGTCCTCTTGGCTCCTACCACCTTTCTTAATTTTGAATAGTACCCCTGTGTGAGAGGTGAAGACCTTTGCAAGGAAGAAGGTGGGATGAAACCTGTGGGAATAGTATAGGGGAGTAGGGAGGAGAGGTCACAGCATTCAAGGTGGAAAGATCCTAGAAATCTCACAAAAATACTGGGATCTGCAGTCAAAAATTTTGTCACAGGTGTGAAGGACAAAACACCAAAACACAGTCCAAAACCAGTGTGTCCCAGGGACACATTTATCCCAACAAAGAGGACTATGGGCATCATCTGACTTACATTGCTGGTCTGTCTTCCTACATAGCAGAGGGGAAAGATGCCCACATCTTGCTCCAACAAGAAGGTAGAAGCCATCGTGATGCACATGTCAACCTAAAACTTCAGAGGCACTCCCAAGTCCATCCATTTATCCTCTATGCCCTACATTACCCTGGGGTTGCCCTGTCTGGGGAGATCTGTGCTCACCTTTATGTCTCTACTTAATGGTTCCTTACTCCTAGTAGTGAAACAGTGCCTGGATGGTGGGAGCAATCTGAAGGGCTTTGGCTCACACAGCACCTGCATTCCTCAGAAAATGGAAAGGCTGAAAAGCTATTACCATTTTATCTTTCATAATTTAGTTTGCTAATAAAAGCAGGGAGGGAGGCACTAGTTCTACCTTCAATAAGCAAATGTCATGTTTTGATCATTATTGAACAAAGCATTTTGATTTAACATTTAGAGATGACTGCTCATGCTGAGTATTTTAAATTCAGTGTCAGAATTAAAATACAAAGTTTAAAAATAAATTAAAGTCCTAATGAAATATTTTCATCTGTCTGAAAATACGTATGTCTTCTTACGTTATGGGGAGCAACATGACTTTTTCAAGTCTCAGTCCAAGCAACTGCAAAGCCAGATTGGTAAACCCTACAAAAACCAGCACTGTCATCCAGCATTGCCTTTTAAAAGATGTTCCAGGAATGGCTAAGGATGCAGCATGACTGCACAAGAATCAATAGCTATAGAATGGAAAGTTTCAGGACCCAGATGTGGAGGACTCACTGTAGTGAAATGGAAATCATGTGCTTTTGCTTTCCTCACCACAAGTATCCACTTCTGTGGACTTTTGTCAGGGAATATCTGGAAACAGAGACCCAGAAACCAGGATATGCATTTGGCCAGGCTCTGTTCAATCCTGTTTGAAATTATTTTCTATTCCCTTCTTTTAACGATCTCTAAGTATGTGCCATCCACACAATGAGTGACTTTCACCTCTAGTGTGCAAAGTCTTTTCAAGATGTGGGGTGTTTTCCTCATCTCCATTTTAAATTTTGGGAAAAAAGGCACCAAGAGACTCTATATAATCCTAGCTACAAAGCAAGAAACGAAAACTCTAAGAGAGCAAGCAGTTATATGGTAATGCCTCCAAACCCTATCCCTTCTAGCTAGCAGTTATAGGTAGACTTACAAATGGGGAATGATACTGGTGATGTATGATTCAGAATCTAGGCTGTTCTGGTGGTGGAGCTCCAGTCTTTATTTATTTATTTTCTTTTTCCAAGAAGTGTCTCATTTATTGCCTCCTGCATAGCTAGAGACTGCCCTTTTGTCCTCTGCTTTATCGTGCGCAGTGAATTAAATACCACAAGAGTGCAAGAGCCCTTAAGGGCACAACATCCATTTTGCTGTAGCTGTCCACAGCCAGTTGAGTTACAGGAGTGATTTTGTTTATGGTTTATCTATTGCCTGAGTGAGGATTTATCTGTATTTTACCTATTTTTGCTGTTGAGTTTTGGTCGTTGGGGTTTTTTTGTCCCAGTTTTGAGGGAGAGTGCAAAGTGCTAGTCTTGGCAGGAGAAAGTTGTGGTGGTTGGTAGCTCCTCTGCTTACAGCTCAAAATACTGAGGCATTTCTAGAGCCATGATGTTGCTGTGTGCAGTTCCCAGGGTCAGCCCAGCTCCTCTGTCACAGATGGCATCCTACAGACACCCGATGCTGTTTTCTCATTTCAAACAAACCATGTTGAATGGAAAGGAATCTCCTGTTCCTTGGACACCTCTTGTCAGCTCCTTAATTATGCCACTCTTTCCTCATTTGGGGTCTTACCAGCTCAGCCCTACATGGACTAGCTCAGAAGTTAGAGTAACATGAGGGTTGACAGAGGACATGAATGAAGATGGTTGCCCTGGGATGAAGGTAGCATCTTGCAAAGAAGGTGGCACCTATCTGGCATCCATAAAAACTCCCACAATGTTCCTGCAACATGCAGCCCCCAGCTCCTACCCGCTCCACAAGTCCCATGACAGGCAGCCCTACCTGTCCTACCTGTCCTCTCAATCTGTGCTGTTGAATAAAGTGTTCCTCCTCCATCTACAAATGCCACATATGTGGAATGGACTGTTCCTACTTTCAAGGGGAACCCGTAGCACCCTGTGCTCCCAGAAATCACTGCGTTACTTGAACTCACGATGTTTTGCGGTGTCATGACCTGGAAAATGTCCCTTGCTATAGAGCTCAGCAGCATGCTGCAGAATCACAGTGCTGCCTGGAGGAGACATGCTCCTGGATGTCACATCAGGCACTCCCAGCAGTAAAAAGAGAGATGCCTTCTTTCCCTGCCCCACCCCATACCCTACACCAGCATGGCAGGTGGCCACATCTGCTATGATCACTCTCCTGGTGGAACAGCAGCTGTTGGGGACACTGAAGTGCTGGCACGCTGGATCTCGGTCTGGGGGGGTTGTTAATGGCTGCAGAGACCTTGGGGCATAGTGTAACCACCCACCCAGATGGGACCTGCTGCTCCCATTGCTCTGCCAGATGGAGCAGAGGAGGCAGAGGAGAATGGTTCTCACTGCCTTGGTGAGGGATCCTGACCCACCTGAGGCTGGGGGTGCTTTGAGGCAGAGCTGTCCTCAAACCCCAGCTTGCATGAGAGGAGACAAAGCTGCAACAAGCACAAGGTTTACCTGTTAGTCAGCAGTGGAAGGCTTGGGGGACAGCCCGTTTGTGCTGTTAATGACCTAAAAAAGAAGGGTCCATACTGCCATAATGTACCTCCCCGAGACAGCCAGGAGCAGGTTTTCTGCGTGCATTGGTGGGGTCTCTGCCCAGGCCATGCAGTTCTCACCCTTGGAGGATCTCAGCTTCAGTTTTGTTATAGTAGTGGACCTTGTGACCTGGGGAGAGCCAAGCACAGCATGCACACCAGTGTGAAAGCTGCCAGCCACTGGAGCCCCTCTACAGCAAATGCACTTGATGGGCAGGAGGAGCATTTTGTCTTCCCCAGACCCATGGGCTCCATGGTGGCACATGTCATCCAGTGGTCAACTGTGTTTAACAGGGTCCAGCCATGCAGCCACCCCAATTCTGCTAAGCCAGAACACACCCAAGCTTTGCACGTATTTAATCAGTTCTTTAGATACTAAAAAAATGTGCATGAAGAATGATTAATGTGAAAATACTTTATTATAATCAGCTAATTATTTATTCTACATGCTAAACATTCATTTGAACTCTAATCACTATGAATATATTTTCAGTTTATGCTATATGTTATTTAATGCTGGATGTTTCTCAGCTTACACATCCTCTGTGTACAGTCCCAGCATTCTTCAGAGGAGACCCTTGCTAGGTGTCTTGTGAAGACATCCTGCTTACTGGTCCAGTGCCTTGCAACAACCAGAAATGTCTAAAAGAAAGCACCAGAGGTTCCTTGTTATCCATTACCTGGGCTTCTCCTGTATGCAGGATAGACTTTCCACTAAGCTCTTGAAACATTCTGGGGGCAAAATGTGTATTTTGGAAATCAGTGGCAACAGTTACAAGGGAGTCTACACATCCTATTTGGTTTCATTTGAAAGCAAAGAATCCCTAAAAATCTGTATGTAGCAGTAGTTTGTATGAAAAGTGACTGTGCTATTAGAGCATTCCTGAAGAAAATCATGATGTGAAGATAATGGACTCCAGAAAAGCAGTGGCAGAAGCCTCAGGGGACCAGAGCAGGGAGTGTCTCCTGGGAAGGGAATCTGAGGGATAAAAGAGCTGTGAACAGCTCGAGGCTGCCAAAAGGGATGATACTAAAGGCACAACAGCAAACTGCCTGTGCAGGGGAAAGCTCAGAAGTGTGGGAAGAGAGCTCTGAAGCTGCATCAGGAGCTCTTTGAGGACCCACAATCAGAAACTCCAATCACACAAAAGGCAGAAAGAAGAGCCTGCAACTAATGATAAGTCTGTAGAAATGACACAGGCATGTGGAGCCATCAGAGCCCAATCCTAGGACCACCATCTGGAGATACAAAAGGCAAAAAGAAATGGGTCCATAAGCATACACAAATAATAAGACAAGTCTAAGAGCTCAAATAATATTTTATACAAAAAGGGTCAAAGAGTTAAATGTTGCCTTTGTTTCAGTCTTCAAAACTTTACTAAAATAATTTTAATGAGAAGGAAGGAAGGAGCCCAGGGCAGAGTCAGAAAAGAACAAACTCAAAAATATTCAAATGAGTTATCTCTGTCCTTGTCAGCATGTCCTAACAAACTTCAGAGGAAGCTGCAGAGCAATCTCTGACCCATGAACATTTCATCATCAGGAACTTGGGGAGGATGCAGGAGGTGCCAGGCAGCTGGGGAAATGCAAGCAGAGTACCTACCTTTAAATGTAATCTCTAGCATTAAAGAAGGTAGGAACTGAGAATCAGGGGGAAAAAAAGGCAAATCAGCTTAACTGATTCATAGAAAAATATTAGAATATTTTTTAAACTAACCACTTGATGAGCACAAGAGTGTCATAGAATCATAGAATGATTTGGGTTGGAAGCCACCTTAAAGACCATCTAGTTCCAACTCCACTGCCATGGGCAGGGACACTTCTCACTGGCTCAGGTTGCTTAAGGCCCCATCCAACCTGGCCTTGAACACTTCCAAGGAGGGAGCAGCCACAGCTTCCTTGGGCAATCTGTGCCAGTGTCTCACCACCCTCACAGGAAAGAATGTCTTCCTAATGTCTAGCCTAAATCTCTCCTCCTCAAGTTTTAAACCATTGCTACACACCCGTGTAAAAAGTCCTACCCCTGCTTTCTTGTAGGCCCCCTTCAGATCTTGGAAGGTTGCTATAAGGTCACCTCGGAGCCTCCTTTTCTCCAGACTGAACAACCCCAACTTCTTGAGCCTGTCTTCATACAGATGCTCCAGCCCTCTGATCATTTTAATGGCTCTCCTCTGGACACACTCAAAGAGCTCTGTGTCCTTCTTATGTTGGGGGCTCCTGAACTGGACACAGCACCACAGGTGGGGTCTCACAGAAGCAGAGTAGAGGGGGAGAATCACCCTCCTTGACCACCTGTCTATGCTTCTGTTGATGCAGCCCAGGATATAGTTAGCTTCCTGGGCTGCAAGTGCACACTGATGGCTCATGTTAAGCTTTTGGTCCACCACCACCCCCAAGTCCTCCTCCTCAGGGCTGCCCTCAATCCTTTCTCCTCCCAACCTATATTTGTGCATGGGATTGCCTTGACTCAGATGCAGAACGAAGCACTCAGCCTTGTGGAACTTTGTGCAGTTTGCATGAGCATGCTTCTCAAGCCTGTCAGGGTCCCTCTGGTTGGTATCCATTCCTTCCAGCATGTTGACTACACCACAAAGTTTACTGTTGTCAGCAAGCCTACTGAGGGTGCATTCAATCCCACTGCCCATGCCACTGGCAAAAATGTTAAACAGCACTGGTCCAAGTGCTGAGCCTTGAGGAACACCATTCGTCACACATCTCCATTTGGACACTGAGACATTCATCACAACTCTTTGGGTGTGACCATCCAGCCAGTTCCTTAACCAATGAGTGGCCCATCCATGGAATCCCTATCATTCCAGTTAAGAGATTAGAATGTCCTGCGGGACAGTGTTGAATGCTTTGCATAGGTCCAGGTAGAAGATGTATAACCATATCTAATTTGGGATGGTAATTGTCCTAATGGCTAAGGAGGAAGCAGTCAGTTTGATATGCTGTGACTTGGGCAATGCTTTTGGTGTTTTGCCTTAAGGTTCCTTTAAACAAACCAGGGAAATTAAATTAGGTAGCAGATTAAATACTTACAATGCAGGTGTATAGCCAATTGAAAAACTGCTTTCTTGGTAATTGTCAAAGGTGTGCTGTAAACTGGAAAGATGTTTCAAGGAGGACTAGTTTAGACTCTGTTCTCTTCAGTATTTTCATTCATGGCTCAGGTAATGAAATAGGAAGTGCTGTTACAAAATTCACTTGGATGATACCAAGGTTGGGAAGGCTGCAAACACTCTGAAGGATCAGCTCAGCATTTGAAATTATCTTGGCAAATTGGAGAAATCAACAAGATGGAACTGAATAAGGGGAAGTGCAAAGCCCTACCCTTAGGAAGGTGAAATCAGAATCTCAAAAAAGAAGCTGGACCAGGCAGTCACACTGCTGAAGACAGTGATTCTGTGACAAACCAGTTTATTTCATCAGGGTATCACAAGCAAAATGAGGTGTACAGTGCTGTTCACCTCTGCTCTGGGAACTGCCCCTGGCTGGGGAGTTCATTTGCAGGAAAGGGGGTGGGGGGAGCAAAATAAAAAGAACCTCTTTATCTGTGAGGTGGTGAACAGGAGTGCTGAGAGAGGGGGCATTACCTGATTCCCCACCTGATCAACCCCAGTGTCACATCTCCCCTCCCAAATGAGCCCAAGTGCATAGTCCTGATGCTGCCACAACATTACTTCCAGTTATGAATCTACCTCTCCCCACTCCTCAGTTCACCCTCTTCCCCATTGCCTGCAGATTACAGCTCTGCAGCCTTGAGTCTTGCTTCTTGGAGATGCTGTGTTGTTTAAAGAACTTATCATATTTATCTGGAGCTGCCCCTGCCACAATGCTGAGGGATGTCAGATACCAGGTGTCCCTTTCCCAGCTCATATTTGCAAGAAAAAGTTCCTCTGTGTCTCTTTTCCCAGTTTATTACCAAGGTCTGTCTTGCATCATGGATGAGGAATGAAGTCCAGGGGCTTACACTGAAAAGCAGTATGGGTTGGAGGGGTCCAGTGGGAGCTCAGTGGGACTCATCTCTCAGGTACTGTCAGGTACTTGTGAAGCTGGGGTGTGGCAAAGACTCATGGTAATTTCTAAAATGCTTTTTGGAGTGGAGTGACCTCCTGGGGACTGTGGAAATTTGGGAACTGGTAGGGAAGCAAATGCAGAGTGCAGAGCAAAAGTCAATACACTTTACTACAGTAGAAACCTCTGGTTGGGGAACTTAGCTGAGTCTAAGGAGACCATCTGTGCCTAGGTATGGCCCTGACAGCATGCAGAACCTCTGTCACTCTTCAGCTTTATTTTCACACCCCACTTTTTGGCCACTGCTGGAGGCAGGTGCTATGATAGACAGATCCCTTGTCTGAACCAGTACAACTGCTTTCCTGCTCTTAGGTTGAGATAAAAGGCAGCTAAGGATGGAGCTTATAGGATGAGATTAAAGCAAAGAGATAAGTGAGGGCTGAGCTCCTGGAGCTTTGGAAACAAAAGTGAGGGAATTTGAGACTGGCAGAAAAGCAGAAACATTTCACAGAAAGGGAAGGAGAGGTTTGACATTTTTGTGTATGCAATGATGTAAACAGAGGGAAAGCCCTAAAATGAAAGTGTTACCTCCCAGGGGCTTGGTTTGCTTTGGCATGAGCCACCCCTGTATAGTGAGCTTTGATCACAGCTACCATAATCTTCCTCTGGCACCCAGTGATGAAGGCAACAGAAACAAGCTAAAGCAGCTCTCTGGCTGAGGTGAAACTGCATTTGGAAAGCAAACCAAAAAGGAAAGTGCTACAGAAGGTAGAAACAAGAGGTGACAGCTCAGGTGACATGAACAGGGACTTTATGAGAAGCAGGACAAAGTGGCTGGAATGGACTGTGATTTTTTCTGCTGTAGATAATGTGAGTGACAGTGCAGGGATGATGTTGCACTTGCTGTCAGCAGAAGTCTTTTTTTTGTGATTTCTTCACTGGTAATCAGGAGAAAGAGTTCCTGCCCCAAGAATTTACCTGTCTCTTTCAAGAAAACATATGGCAAGTGTTGGAATAAGAGGAAGGTTAATTAAAAGCTGTAGGTCCTGATGAAAAGATCACTTGATGGCAGAGGCTGACAGTGTGGAGAAGGTGACTGCCTATCATTTCTGGAAAACTGCTGCTCCAGAATGGAGACTCACAGCAGTTCATCTCACAGGGTGGTGGTGAAGCAGCTGATGCTCCCTTGCCCATCCAGAAACACAGAAACAGTTGTCCTTGTTATCTCTAGCTTTGTCTTCATTCTTCTAGCCATTGGGCTGAGGACCTCTCTCTTGACCAGTCTTGCCACAAGCACACTGATGGCAACACATCTCTGTCCCAACTAATCCCAAGAGACAAAGGGCCACTGCACACAGCCCATGTGAGTCCACCCTCAGCACCAAGAACATTTTCTTGCACAGAATCTGCCCCCATGGATCATGTTGTGGTGCACACAGATATTACAAGGTTCAGAGAAAGCCTACAGTGACATGAGCCGTGCCTCTGGGCCATGGTACCTCACCCTTGATCATGATCCCTATCTAACTCTTGCATTCTAAAAGTCCATAAGCCCAGGGTTAGACATGGCAAACAGTAGAACGTGGATATTAAACTTCTTTCACCAGTGTTAGCACTATTGTAGACTGCATCTCAATCATCTGCAAGACAAACAGTCCAATTATTCTTGCTCTGGGATAAAAGTGATGGTGTGGGGTAAATGGGGGAGGGGTCTTTCCCCAGTGTCAGCAGTTGCCAGCTTGCTCTCCCAGGTGCTGTGGGCATGCAGTGACTGCAGTGACACAACTCTTGCCTAGGCAGCCTGTATTGATGTTGATTACCTGTGGCTTTAAATCCAGTCAGGAACCAGGCTCTGTGCTCTTTGGGGCTGGATCACTTACTGTCATTGTTTTGCATAAGAGCAGTGCTTAGGTGCTGGCTACTATCCTGTATGTAATAAATGAAAGGAAGCATAAGATACCAGTGTAAGTAATGTGCAGTTTTGGTATAACCTCTTGTTGTGTTTGCCTTGTGAAGCACAAAGCAGCTCCTCAGCTCTTGGAAGCAATCCCTGCAGCCAGGATAATCACTTGTCCCTCCTGCCAGAACTGTACAGAGCTCCACAGGGATAACCATGATCTGCCCACTTCATGGACTCAGTAATACTAAAGCCATGAAACAAAGAAAAAAAAAAAACAACAAAAAAACGGGGGCTATTATATGGATTGGATGAACACAGTGAAAAGAGATCAATATAGTTTGCTGTACATATTGTTCTAGATTCAGCGTGTGTTAACTCAGAGCACTGCACTGGGTTAGCTCTGCCATGTTAGCTCAGTTTCTATGTCTTATCCTGGGAACAGGTCAGCCACATCTGTGTGACAATGCAAGCAGGGGCATTAGAAATATTTTTGTAGGCTTTGCTGCCAGCTTAATGACCCCATCACATAGTATGTGCTGTCTCCAGCTCCAGAGCCATCTGGCAAATCTTTAGTGGCACAAGCTAGTGAAAGTAGAAATGTCTAAAGATGTATGAATGGCCAATGCTCCATCTAGACAGCTGTCCTGCTTACATCAGTAGCCACAAACAGACAAAAGAGGGAAATAAGAACAAGACAAGCATATACAGTAATATCCCCTGAATATTTCTTACAGCATTCAACAATTTTCACGTCAAGAAATTCTTCTGATGTCCAGCCAGGACATTGTTTTCTCTATATGAAAAAATGGGGGTAGAAACAGCACATCTTCAGTATCTACTTGCCATGGAAGTTTCATTTCACCAATACCATAAACAAAGGGTTTTCATGGACCAGGCAGCAATCCAGAGCAATACTTCTTACATTAAAGTCACCAAGATTTTCCTTTGGAAAAAGATGGTTTTACAGAAGATCCATTGAGAGCAGGTTTTGTAATGCAGAAGAGGGCAAGATAAGCTTGTGTGGAGTGGAAAAGGACAAGGCCACTATCAGAATCCATCTAAAATTCTCATATAGACATTTATATGTTGAAAAAAGAAAAGTACACAGAGAGACATTCACACCAACCTGCTATCTTCCCCACATAAACTGTGTTTGGCTTATGGAATAATTGCTTCTAACTGGACACTTCTAGTCAAATACAGTTCGTCCTGAAGGATTTCCCACTAAGTCTGGCCTTTAATTGGAAAGTTTCACTTCTGTAAATAAGAATGATCCTCAAGAGATGAGTGTTTCTGGTCGGGGACATACAGAGCTGAACATAGGAATTCCAATCCCAGTTTATCTCAGGCAGACAAAATTTGCTTCTCTGGGATCATTAAGTGTCCTGCAGCTTGATATAAACTGATGGACTCTTGCTTACTCTTGGCATTTACTCTTACAAATGAATCACTATTACTTCCGCCTCCCTGCCCACCCCTCCACTTGGTTCCTTTTTAATTTTACAGCTTCCTGAGCTTGACACTGGAAAATCAATAAGTAATTTAGAGCCCAGTAAATACAGAGGAAAACAAGTTATTTTGTACTTTTATAAATATTTGAAAACCAAAATTATCTAAGAAAACAGGTGCTCAGTTGACTCAGCAACCCATCCATCAGCATCACAGTTAATTGCATAAGATCATAAACATTTATAATTAGAAGGCAAACAAACAAGAATTTTATAAACAGCCCTCTTGAATCAGGCTGCACATTAAATATTTGTGATAAGGTAATTAAGAATAGATTTACAATCCCAGCTCAGTGTTTAATACTACAGAGAATAGCTTTGATTCTGTGGAGAATGTTCCATAGACAAGGAGAAAATATTCGATTTTGGATCTTTCATCCCAGGCTTAAAGTGGTCTCAGGGACACATTGGCTCTGTCATTGATCAGAATGGAATTTCATTCATTACAGATCAGAGAGCTCATTTAAATATATGTGTAATGTCCCTTGTCATGGGCTGATCCACTTCAGGCTTGCTTCAAAGCTCATGTCTCCTTGGCTGGAAAGGTAGGCTTTAGGGTAGGCTTTCCCTAAGTCCTGCTTTTTACGGTTGATGCTTTGATCAGAAGACACCAGAATTCTCAACTGTGTTTCAAAGGAGGGAGGAAAACCTATATTTTTCTATTATGACATCATGGTGTTTGTTATGAAAAGCCAGAAGGATTGCAGCTGTGCACTCTCACAGGTCTGTGGGAATCTGAGTGAAGAGCTCTCCCGTACTGTAGTGACCAATGCCATTGCCTGTCCCAAAATAGCCAGATTGAATACAAAGCTATGTTTATATCAGATATCTATAACTAATGCAACTACTTATGCAGCCAGGAAGCAGGCTCAGCACCCCATTACAATGAGTGAGAATCCTGCTGAAATTATTCTGTAATCCAGTCAGCAGGGATTCTGGTTATGCTTAAAAACAGAGAAGCTAGAAAATCCATCTATACCAAAGCTAGATTTTAAACTCTGTATAATCAGATGCAAGCCCTAAGAACCCAGGTGGATCCACCCCATCAGTGAGTAATGGGAAGGTCAGCCCTAAAGATAGGATATTTTGGTTTTGGTTGTGCACAGATTTACTCCAATAATCGCCTATCATCAGAAATGAGAACAGTCTGAAAATGCTGGGTGGAGGGCAAAGCTACAGCACTTGATTCATCAGGCACAACAGTAAACCACTTTATTCTGTGGTGACCATCATCTCCCTGTACTAGCCTGGTCAACCTCCTGGTTTTGCTATGATTTTGCTTCTTACTTCTTGTGGGGTTTTGTGCTTTGCCCTTGTATTAATATGCTTGCAACAGGGAGTCATGAGAGCTACTCTTCCAAGAAGTGGTTCTGATAATCTCGATCCTGACCCAAGCTACCTTTATTAAGAACAATGAAGCTGCCCATGTGCTAACTGACCCAGTCCTGCCTGCTGATCAGTTCTCAGTTACTTGGGGCACAAAGGCACTTTCCTAGCAAACAGGTTTCTACAGAACAAGACAACTCAGACACCCCACCCAATCCTCTTTCTGTATAAATCTCTCTCGCTTGTAAAATTTGTTAATTACATTACAGTGTATTGACTGAGTCAGTCTACAGGAGACATTTCAGCTTCTTCCAGCCTCAGCAGATAAGAACTACACAGTGCTGCAGTCACTGCTGGTCCAAGCACTTTCACAGGGTCTAGCCAAAGCCTGGCAGCTTGAATAGCAGCAGAGATTAATACTCAAGTACTGTCAGCATCTAAACAACTAAAAACATCTAATCCTTAAGTTCTTCAGCAAGGGTGGGGAGGATGACAGAGACCGCTGGGAGGTGAGGTAGCTGCTGGGTGAAAAGGTCTGAGCTGCCCACTGTCTTTCAAATGCAGAGACAATTCAAAGTCATGTGTCTCACAGCCCAGTGCCATTCCCAGGACATCACCTCTGCTCTGTGCAGGTGGGTAGCAGGACAGATGCATTGTGTGCATGCTATTTTGTTAAAGCTAATCTGTTTTACGCCTTGGAAGGGAGAGATGATGTACAATGAGGTATTGGCTCTGCAGTTGAGCAAAACTTTGCATAGGATGACAAATTACAGGTATAAACAGATTTTTTCTTTTTTTTTTTTTTTTTTTTTTTTTCAATTGCTGCCTCTGGCCTCCATCTGTGTGTCTGCTGTGTGTGTGGGGAGAGACTGGGGCTGTGCACACACATGACGCTGGTGCAGCAGACGTCACTGTCACGTCAGATCCAGTTACACCCCCTCCAAACACGCTGCTGTTAGCTGGGTGAATCATGCCTATGCCGCATGCAAAACCAGTCCAGTGGTGCATAAACCTCGGGTGTTTATTGGTAAACAGATACTGTTTTGCTCTAGGACCTTAAGTCAGTCTGCTGTGCTTATGATCCATTTATTGATTGCTGAGATAAAACTGTAATCCTTTTAATTCAGGGGGGAAAAGGATACAGCCTAGCAGGAGCACTGGTAATTAAAATACCTGATTTATCATTGAATAGATACTGGCTGAGCTAACCAGCTAGGTGGGAGCAGGATGCTGAGTTAGGTTTATCGTTCTTTCTAAAGTTCTCTTTCTGTTTTATGTTTATTTCTTTCCCCCTTCCCTCCAGGTCTAATAATACACGAAGGGCCCTCGGTTTACCGGATTTTTAAACGGTGGCAGGCGGTCAATCAGCAGTGGAAAGTGCTGAACTATGACAAAACAAAGGACATGGAGGAACAAAAAACAGGGACCAGGACAAATCAGCGCCCTTCCTCCCAAACCACCCACTCGTCCTCCACTGGTGGTACAGCCACTAACTCCGCTCCAGCCGACAGCGGGGCACGGGCTGCCGGCCATGCCACAGGCACCCTCTCTGACCACCACTGTGCTTATACCATCCTGCATATACTCAGCCACCTGAGGCCTCACGAACAGAGGAGTCAGTCTAGTAGTAACAGAGAGCTCGTCATGAGGGTCACGACAGTCTGAACCGAGGAATTCAGGAGGCCTTAACATGAAGCAGAGGAGAGAAAGAACTCACAAAGCAGAGGAGCATGGTGTGCCTTTTTCTTTCTCTTTTCTTTTTTTCTTTTTTCTTTTCCTTCTCTCCTTTCTTTTTCGGTAACTGCACAAGATACAAGAGGTGGCACCTGACCAGCTGAGGAAAAAAAGCAGGTGGAGGGGGAGCTGCACACTCATGCTAAAGAGGTTAATGTTTTCCAGCCAGTTTAAAAAAAAAAAAAAGAAAAGAAAAGAAAAAAAAAAAAGCAACAACACAAATCACAAAAAAAACCCAACTAAACAAGTGCAATACAGACTACAAACTGAGTAGGCAGAGTTCTGGGGAAGCAGAGGAACAGACGGTTTAGCATGTCTTACAAATCCTATTACCTGGAATAGGTAATGCTCTGTACACACCCCCCGTACACACACACGCGCACACAAACACACAGACACAGTGTGAGGTTTATAAAAAAAAGGAAGGAAACAAATTATTTGGAGCAATTTTATTTTCCAGACTGTGATTAACCAGGGCTATGAGTTGTTTGTTTCATGAGTCACTCTGGAGCCTTGTTCAATTTACCATAGGATACCTGAAGTGAAATGGCTGGATATCTTTCAGTATTGATTTACAGAGAGATTGAATCATCCCACCAAGGAAATCTAACAAAAAATTCAAATATCACCAAAAATCCTGTTTTTTTCATAAGGATCTTGAAAAGGGGTTTGTGAGAGTGGAATGGGGAGGGGGGAGGGTTCTCCATGACCTTTCTTTGATGTTATATGCATTTTTGGCAAGTTTTGTACAAACACTCCACAGGTGTTTCAAGCACAAGTACTGTTGTGTTTTATTCCTTCATAACCTCAAATCCAGCATCCAAGTTTTGCCACTCACACACATCATTTTCCATGCAGACATTCCAGGTTATTTTCCTTCCATTGTACTCTGACCACAAGGAGCTCAGTGGGTTTCTGCTCCCGTACTGATTCAAACATTCATGCATTAGAGATGTACATCTCTTTTTTTCAGTGTCTGTATCCCTGCTGCTCAATTTGCAACAGTCTCACTCATTCTTGTAGGCTGAGCCTTTCACATCCAGTCTGTTAGTTTATTACAGAGTCTGTTCCATTCATTTAGTCTGAAGAGGGAGCACAGTTGCTGATCAAATATGTAACACTTCTTATAAGCCTCCTTCTCTGGGATATATCCTCCAAGGTACCAGTTGCTCTTCAGGAACGTTCTTTTTCAATGCACAATGGCTGAATCATATGTGGATATTAAAGGGACACTGTCAAGTACTTTTTAAATAGTTTTTAGGGTTTGAGCTTTTTTTACTCTCCATTGTTTGTAATATTCTCGTACAAGCTTCAAAATAAAATTTCTTTCCCTACCAAGTTTGTCCTTTTCCATTTGGGCACGTATTGTTCTCTCCACTCCTCCATTCCTTTCACCACCCCTGTCCTCCTCCCCACCTTTCTTCTGCAACAGGAGAAAATCCATGTTACAGATTTCCTGTTTTCTGTCCTCGCTCTATGGAGGATATGTCCCAGCTCTACAGGGTTGAGCTGTTTTTCCAGTGCAACTGCCACAAAGGATGTGTAACCCTAAAAAACATAGAGATCAGCTAGCTGAGGAGCAACAGCTCATCAGTCCCATTACAAAGAACCTGTAGTGATGAAGCTTGAACCCAGGTCCCCCCAAAATTACAATAAGGACTTCAGCTGAACTGCATCCATTTAGCAGCAGCATCACTGGGCAACGTTGCACAATGGCTGCATCCCTCCATCATCATGCCAGCACCTCTTGCTGCTTCTATTGGAGCCAGGGCAAATGAAAGCCACCAGCTCCTTCAGCAGCTCAGCTGTCATGGGTCAGGTGTTTCTGGACTGGAGAAGGTGTCAACTTTCAGCCTCCAGGTTTGAACACACTAGCCATTCTGCAACATTGAGGCAGGTTGTATTTTTCATTTTGATTGCTTGACAGTGTCCCTTTGAATATCAGGATGCAATAGAACAGGTAGTTCTCTGGCAGATGTGAGAGGTGAAACACCAGCCAAGAAAGCTGATTTATTGAGGACCTACCTATATGGAACAGCATGGTTCCTGAGGCTGCTGTACCTTTATCTGACCAATATTACTATCTACCAAAGAGCGCTTTTGGCAGAGGGGTGAAAGGAATGTTGATGGGTGGAGGGAGAGGGAAGGAGCAATTCCTATCGTCTCTAAAAGCAGCTACCCCCAGAATGAAGGTTTTGCAACAAACGGTCTCTGGAAGAGCTACATCTGATCCACAGTAGAGAGACACCTGGCCAAAGCAAGCAAACACAGCAGCCTCTCTCCCCCATGCCTGTCCTGGAAGCTGTCCTTGTTCCAAGAGATAAGTAATTATGGTGGTTTTGGGAAGGAAAGAGCATACACAGACGAAGGGACAGCTGTCAGACACGATGTTTTTTCCCTCTCTGTACCCTGCTCATTTAGTATGGAGATGTCGAAGTCCTTTAATTTGGCTAACAGCTAAAAGTTTATGAGGTCAGAAGCACAACTTGCCATGAGAGAGTGGTGTGATCTAGTACTCTGAGCACACAGGACTCTGCATACTCTCACTCCAGCTCTGCCACCGACTCTGTAGCCTTGGGCTGTTTGGCTCAGTCTCCCCTCCACGCCAAGGGGGAATAACAATACGTACCTACCTCACAGGGGTGTTGTGAGAATCCACGTTGGTAAAGCTGTTGAAGTGCTAAGTCTACCACCGGTAGTCACGACGCGCGTGGTGGGGGTGAGCAGCGCTGCCCTTCGCTGGTTCTGGTCCCAGTCACTCAGCGGGAATCCCGCGGCCCTCTCCTGCTTGGAGATCCTCCTCGATCCGAAGCGGAGGGTGTCGTCCCAGTGCCCTCTCCTCCATTGCATGACATTTTAAGCAGCTGTGAGGTGCAGGGTAGTGACAGACATGAAGTCCTACTTGACCAGGGATTTGCTACAACGTTTTCTATATCCGTGGGGTTTGTTGGTTTGGTTTTTCCATATATTGTGCTTAGAAATAAACTTTCCACTTAGGGCTGGCGGTTCGGGGTCTCTTCTGTTGCATGGCAATGTATACAAGTCTTATTGTCTGTCTTACTGTGCAAACGATCCCGCAGCCCAATTTCAGAGATGGGTACGGTCTGAGCCTTTTCGTAGTGGCGTAAGACTCAAAAGCCTGTCTAGACTGTTTAATATTTAAACAACACTATGAACTTGTCAATTGTATGTGTTCTGTGCAATACGAAGCATGTCATTAGATGGCTTGATGGGCAGAGGGGCTAAAGGAAGGTCAAAACTTGTTCAAAAAGCTTCATACATGTGCCAGCATGGAGCCAAAGGGCTGCCACCAGCAAAGCAAACTCGGGGAAGCCACTGGAAACTGTTTTCAGTACAGTTTACTCCAGAACAAGGTACTTCTGAGTTTATGAACTATTAGGCTGCCAGCCTGAGAGAACAAGTGCAAAATTTAGCCTGGGGTTTGTGGTTTTGGATTCTTTTTTAATTTCCTCCCCAAAGTATTGATGGTAAAACTACTGATGAGGGTCTCTTCCTTCCATAGCACAGTTCTCTCATCCCCCACAACCTCCTTGTGCCATCCCCTTTGTGCTACTATGCAGGACTTTTAAAAGGTGCAAATGGAGACAGGATTCTACCAGCATGTGCAAAATATATTGTGTTGGGGATTCTAGCAGACAGAAGAGATGGGGCAGAGCTATCCTACATGAGGCATCTCTTCTTCCCCACAGCTTTCTTCTAGACTTGTCTGCTGGGTTCTTGGAATAGTCTCTGCATTTTGTTACAAAGCAGTCAGATCAGCTTCCACCGACAAACAAAGCTTGCAGAGTTTGGCAGCTGCTTCTCCCAGTGGAGAAAATTCCAGGTCCTATCACTGTGGAGACTCCTCAGTTCTTGGGCTTTGTAGTCCTCCAACACTGTTTGGGGGTGGTCAGTGTGGAGAACTGTATTCAGTCATCAGAGATCGTGTGTGTGTGTGGTCCTGCTCACTCTTGTGATTTCTGCTATTCCCCTGATTTTAGCATCAGTTTCAACAGGTCTTTCTGGCAATGCTTTTCTGGTTATTGCTCTGTCAGTTGCCAATTCTATTCTTCCCTACTGAAACATCAGTGCTGGCCTCCAGTATCCACATGGATAGATTCTTAGATTCTTGCCATCCAGTCTCTTGGTAAATACTCACTGCCAAGTCCAACCCTCTTGCTCTGTGCCTGCAATGGCTCAAGCACATGCACTAACCCCAGGGTCATCAGAGAACACAGGGACCATTAAGAATCTGTACCAACAGTCAGACTCCTAAACCATCAGTTAGTCCTCTTTGATGTATGTTCATTTTGCCATTCTCCGTGCCTGCTCTTGATTCCTACCAAACCCCCATAATGCTAGCAAACCCATATAACCAGGTAACGGTTTCCAGTTTCAAATGTCAGAAGTTACGGACTGTTTTTCAAGTAAATAAGATACGTTTCCTGCTGTGGTTTCTCAAGCAAGATGCTGAAGAGATCTGTGTCTTACCTTACCATGATGGACAACCAAGGAAAGAGCAAGCCAGCAGTATATATTTGAGTCAAAAGAAGTGTCAGCTGTCCACTGTGTTTTCACTCTGGGAGAAAGGAAAATATTACTCATGTCTGCCAGGTCCCTGACCCTTTCTGAAACCCGTGTGTGTGGCAGCAGTAAAATGTCAGACACAATGCCTGTAGATGGAGGACAATTTTGATGACTTTCCAGTTCTGAAGACCATCCCCTGCCCATGTGTAGCTATCAGCCACTGAAGCATCTTCTCTTTGTTTTCCTCAAGAGAAAAAATATATTTTGACTAAGCAAAGTCTGCTTCTCTTCAGTGTAGGAGGAGAGTGGACCATTAGCATTTCCAGCCTGTGGTTTATCCACCAGGACTCCTGCACATGGCCAGAAGATATACTCAATCCTCCTACTATTATATGTCAGTCAAGCACTTGGAGGGAAATAGTCAGCAGTGCACTTGCCATACTGACTACTGGGTGAGTAATCTGAACCTCCCCTCCACTTTTCGCTCCACTTGTGACCACTCCTTCTCATTCCTGACCCAACAAATGCCTCATCCCCTCTTCGTGTCATAGACTCCAGCCCTGAAGATCTCCTGAGCAGAGACAGAGGAACAACAGAGGAACAACAGTCAAAAGACTGGTTTGAGAGTCTTCTACATCCTTCACCTATCCAGACAGGCAAATTCATTTCATTGATAGACAATGACATATTTGAACCCTGAGAAGAGAAATAGTATAGGAGCTTATAGCAGTGACCTTCACCTCTTCTGCTGTGTTGAAGGAGATACAAGTAAACATCAGTTGGTTTCCATACGACAGAATGAGCTGATGGCTCTAGGAATATTTCCCCCAATAATGCAGGTCTGCCATGCTGCAGTTACTGAAAGCAGTCTTTGATCTCACACCTATCATGCTGGATACAAGGACAGAATCTGACACTTCTGTGCCATTTACACACACATCAAAAAGTATCTTAGTTCATTATTAAAACTACCTTCAGGTCAGTGGGTGAATTTCTCCTTTGGTGAATTCTTTTTTCTCTTTCCAAACTGGAATTGCAAAATAAAATATATGTACACATATACTTATGTATGTTATCCTGAAAACATAAAGAAAAGACAAAAAACCCAGACTCCTCAAACTTGAAAGAATACTTAACTGTATTGCATAAATCTTTACAGGAGCTAGGGATTTGCTGTGTGGAAAGTCCAACATATGATTTGACTTCAGACAAAGAGAAGATGGAAGAGGGAAATGCTTTTATGTGACCTCTGGCCTGCCTCTGGTTCATGCTAATTCTTTTACAGCATTTAATTAATGCAGAAAACATGGAAAACAGATGCTCAACTCCAGCAGCAGAAAACAGACTGAAGACCTCTCAAACTTATCTGAGCCATACTCAAACAAGCACAATAATGCAAAAGCACAAGCACCTGCCATCACAACTGTCTGAGAAGATATGGATTTCTGAACAGGGACAATGACACAGAGAGAAATTATTTTCCAAGTTCCATTGGCAGTATTTTTCCCAGCTTGTTTACTTCCTATTATTAACCCTTTTTTTTCTTCTCCAAGCATCTTTAAAAAAAAAAAAAAAAAAGGGATTCTGATACCCAGGATCTAAAGAATTAAATAACAGTAGAGGAGAGGTACTGAGGGAAGATGCTTCTTTATATGTTACGTTATGCATCAAGATGAGCTTTACCAAACATAATTTGGACATCACATTCTGTTCCCTGCTTGCTCAAAGGAAGTCTGAATGATTGAGACTTCTCATAGTCAAGGAGCCTTCCTAGAGCATAGCCACCTACAGGGAACCACAGCTTCCCTCTGGATGGGATAGCCAGCATTAGGCAGAGATGTTTTGTCTCCAGCTGTGCCTCTCTCTGGCAGGATGGCAACCTTTTGTTAGAAGGGTTTGTTAGCAAGACACTTTGGGGCAGTGGGAGCATCTATCAGCTTATGTACGTATTGATATCAGTAATCACAAGAATTGCACATGTCCAGTGTATCCCCACAAGTGACCTGTCCATCCTTTCACAGCTCAAGTTGGTGACACAGCTGCTCTACTCTTCATTCCAAGACAGCTTTCTTTTTAAATCCATCCTGTCACACTTTTCCAGGAGTTTTTCCACTGCCCATTGAAGAAGTTCAGTTTAGTCCTTTCTCCTAGAAGGATGCACAGACCCCATCTAACTCACCAATTTTCTTTACTTGCTAGAGAGACAAAAAAATGTTATCTGAAGAGCTGATCTCAGTACCTATGTTCTTACGAGATTATATTCCTCCTTCCCTTTTCATGCACTACTCCATAAGCTTTGCTTTCTTTTGGAAAGGGGTGATTCATTGCTACTAAATGATAGAGCATCTCTGAGATGAGTGTGGACAGCCCTTCTACTCCTTGCTAACAGGCACACAAACCTTCCTCCCATCCCTCTAGACTGGTATGGCCAGCTGAATCCTTTTTTATGGAGTTTAGCTTCTTGATCAGAAGCATAAACACTTCTAAGCATCTCTTTCACTGCTATTGAGCTGTGAGATAATGGCATGGGGAATCTTGGTACTTAGCCTCAGGGTAACTGGAGAGGGTGATGTACTTGAGCCAAAACCACGGTGAGGACAAAGCATGTGTATTTCAGATGATGCTAAAAGTGGGTGAGGTCTGCCCTGATGTCAGGGGAGCAAGAATCGTTGTCAGATTTATACAGTAGCAAAGCAATATGGCTTTGTCCCTCATGTTTTTAGCTCCTACACATCAGCTCTCCGTTATACACAAACCCTCTGTAGGCAAGGCAGGCCAGGCTTGATGGGAAATCTTCCTCATTCCAGAAGCACAACCAGCCCATAGCTATTCATCAGCCCCTTCAGGACTTTTTACCAGGGAGGCTGAGAGTAAGAAGGGAATTAGCTAGTGGGGATGGCAAAAACACCTCCCTGGATCTTCATCCCCAGTGGGCAGAGTCCCAGGTTGGCTAATTCTGCATCTCCTTATGTGAGTTTTCTTTGAAACTACTCCCAAGGACACTGGTCTGATGCTTCATTATTGGAGGGTCTGCCCAGGAGAGGAAGCAGTGTCTCTGCATGGATTTCCAAGGTCTGTTGCTAGTGTCCTGAGTCTGGCCTGGAAGAAATCACTATGTTCATTGAGGAATTAGATGAGTTAATGGTGTGTCCATGCAGAAATACTCTCTTTGAGACTTCTAAGACATGTCTGTGGGGTTGGGAGGGGGGTGTAGTTTTGTTCAGGGAAGGAAGCACGGGGAAGGGAAGGTTGCAATGTAAGAAACAATCAGCCACAAGGGAGGGGTTGACTAAGAGGAATGACCATGTCAACTGTGTTACTGTCCCGTCATTCTCCTGAACCCAGAATGGAAACTTCCAAGTGCTCTTCATGAGCTTACATTTATTAGAAAACTATTCCTGGGTGTTAAAGGTTGTTTTCTAATGAAAATATACATAATAAAAAAAAAGCAAATGAATGACTCTTGTTAATCTTTTCCTCTCCTCTGTCAATCTGTAACACACACTGTGAAACTTTCCTTCTTCCTTGCTTGTTTACTGCCATTCCTGTTCAATAAAATCTGTTCCTTTCTGGTCATGCTCCACACAGGGCCTTATACAGCAAGCTTTCAGCTTCTGCCTACACATCAATAGGCAAATAAGTATTTGAACAAAATGCTGTGGCTTAGTGTACACAGCACAACATGTTAGTGCTCTGACTTACCATTTGTTTATGGCATTAAACAGCAAAAATAATACACCAAACATCACTGTAACATTCATGTATGGTGCCTTCCCTTCCTGCAAGAGAAACTCTTGAGGCAACTATGGTGAGTATAGGCAAAGCACTGAAAAATACTGCTATTTTCACAGTACCCACTCTGGCCTGCTAAGTCCTTCCTAGGGACAACATTGAACTGCTTTGACACTGAACATCCCCTCATCTAAGCAGTGCTGGAGTCAGCCCTTACACGAGGGCTTTATCTTCTACAGATTGTTGTGTGAACATAGAGACACGAGGCATGCTTAGAGTAAGCATGCATGGAGGAAATGAGGATGATGGAAGCAATCTCCACTCCCATGGAAGGAAGCTATTGGTAAAGAGCTAGGGTAGATCTGCAGCTCCTCTCCTGAATTCTGGGACACATGACAAGTTGTACAAGATATCTTCCAAGGCTGTCACTTTTTACTGTCGTGCCCAGTGATGCCTCAAGCATCACTTTTCAAGGTGATGTTCCTAGAAGCCCAGTGTAGTCAGACACACAGCCTTCCTGTCTCAGGAGGAAAGAAGGGGCAGTGTTTTACCAGCTAAACACAGAGTTCACAAAAGGCAGTCACATGAATCTCTGAAAACTCTTCAGCCAAAGGGTGTCAGAACTTTCCCATGCTTGCCCATGTGAGGATCCTTCCATGGAAAGACAGACAGAGTCTGTTCCTCATCCTTCCTCTGGAAATGAGATAAATCCTTTTCTGTTTAGTTGTAGGTCTATTCCAACAAGTCTGTCAAAATACACAGAGAAATGGAGAGGGAGAAGGAAAAAAACGGGGAAAAGAAAACGGGCAAGACAAGGAGCTGCTTGGAAAGAAACAGCTGTGCTAATCAGAAATGGAAGAAAAAAACAAGAGGAGGGGAGGGTTCGCTGCAGGAGCAGGGGCTGAAGAGCAGTCAGCTCAGTAGATTTCAGGAGAACAGGGATGCTGGAATGATGGGTCGATCTAGAGAGGAAGAAGATTGTCTACAAAACAAGGTTTGAGTGATATTGCAGCATGGATTCCCTCTCACACAGTCAGGAGTGTTGCCAAAACACTCTGAGCTCAAATTGCCAAATTCAAAATCAGAATTGCAAAAATGACAGGTTTGAGTGTCAAAAGTATTTCAGGCAAGGTGTGGTGGGAAGAAGTTTTATCCCCTGGGAACATGAAACTACTTTGGTTTGTGAAGGGATGAGAATTTCAAAACCTAATCTGCAGGAAATGTAGGTGCATCTCCATATTTACCTGAATCATAAAGAGAAAATAATCTGATTTGAGAATTGTGAACAGTGAACAAGTGTCTCCCATCCAGAAGTTACTGTCCACTTCCAAAAGCAGTACAACAGCTGTCTGCTCAGTGGTCAGAAGATGCCAGTCCCTGCAGATGGCAAAAAATTGTGATAAACTTCCCAATGTAATGTAAGTCCATCAGACAATTAGTTTATAAATTTTGAATGAGATCAACGAAGGGCCTGTGCTAAACTGGATTGAACTCAGCAGGATTTTTCCTCAGGCTTGAGTGGGCACACAGGATCAGAACTGTGCCCTTGGGGCATTTCATGCTCCTGGCTCTACAGTACTCACATCTGGTTTTGCAAGCCAGAAGCAAAAGAACAGGAGAATAGTGGGTGGATCAGCCCTGCAAGACCAACTGAGTCAAGTTTTCCTGCAGGATTTGCAAAAGTCACTGTTTTTACTATCCACCACCACCACCAAAAAATAAACTAAAAAACCCACAAAATCAAACCAAACAGAACATAACATTTCCCAGTGAATTAACAGCCATTTATCTTAGAGCTTCATCTTTGCAACAAAGTTTGTGTGAATCCATACATTTACATCTGCAGAGCTTAGGGGTGTCATCACACACCTGTGTGAGGTGGTACTCACACTGCTCCAGGCACACACAGAGTTAGTGCAAGGCAAGCCCAGGAATGTGCACCAGCTGTGCTATGGTGACTCCAGATGTGAATTGTCTTATTGCCCAATAAACTGGTATCAGCCAAAGGGGAAATGCAGTTGGTTACCTTGCATCTTCAGGGATAAAAGAGCCTGTTCACAGGCAGTTATGGTAGATTAGCTGAAACGCTGTGAGTTTGTTACCATGATCAGTTACTCATACCTCTATAAACAAGGCCTAACACCCCCCAAAATAGCCAACAGCAGCTCCTTGCACCTGGGTGAGATGCAGTCACAGAGTTGCACATCTTACAAAGAATAATTAAAGTATTACCCTCCCTCTCATTTTGAATTTAGCTGGGATAGCTCATTACTTAATGTAAACAGTGACCAGTTATTTAATGTGCCACAGAACAACAACATAAACTCACTTATTTTGTATATTTTTACACGCCTACAGCTTTCTCTAGTTTATGAATGTTATGCACTTTATTGCATCACCAAAGCCTTATGGGACTCTGGATCAAAGCATCAGAGCATGATGGATCACTTTGAAGGTTATAAGCAGAGTAAATGGAGGCTAAATCATTTCACCAAATTCCACCTTTCACATTCAATCATTTGTCCTTTCCCTTCAGATAAGGTTTCCTGGTGGTAAAAGATTGCAGATTTGGAATAGTTTCTGTTCACAGGACATGGAGTGACCCTGAAAGCTACATCTGTCCTCAGTCTCCAGTAATGACTTCTATCAGCTGAGCAACACTTACAGTCGTCTATTTCAACAAATTTCAATTTGTACATATTTAATGTAGGCATCTACAGCTACAGCTCACCCGAATTTATACATCTAAAGGCCACTTGTCAGATTCTAAGATGCTTTAGTAATCATCAGAGAAAAATAGGTACCTGCTAGGAGGTATTCATCCCGATTGTATTCAGCACTGAACTGCCTACACACTTTGTCTAATATGATGTGAGGTGCTTGACTGGCCTTCAGTGCCTGTTTTAAACTAACACCCAACTCTAAAGCTAGGGAAAAGCAACCACCCCTCTCTTGCATGTATTGGGTAGCCAGCAGTCAAATCAGTCCTCTGTCCCCTGACTTTATTAATCAGAGGAAGTAAATTGGGTTGCCCAGGCTGAATAGAAGATGTGGTCCTCAGAACATTGGCTTCTTCATTGGTCTTACTGAAAAAAGGAAGAAGGGACATAAGGGATTTGTGAGATTCTCCTAACATCCACAGTTGTTATGAGAGACAGCCACCAAACATCTCAGCCCTGCAGTTAATTGTGCTTCAGCTTACTACATCTGTTTCTTGCAACCTGTCTCCTATTTTCTCTGCTTTTAGTTCTGAATTTGCAGAAAGGATAAATTAATTTATGGTGTTTAATTCAGAAGATTTCTTAAAGTAGAATCCCAAAAGAATACTGTCCAACTTTTTCTAAAAGTTAAAAAACACTTTCTAGATAAATTTAGGGGCCCCACCTTGATGCTACCTCCTGAAAACGCAGGACTGAATTTCTAAATTCTAAAGGGAAATCCAGCATTCTTGAAACAGCAAACTGCAAGGCTGTGAATGAAGCCTGGCAAAAGACTATTCTCTGAGCAGCAAGGCAACAAGTCACTGTCACCATTTGCAACTCATGATACTGCAGAGAGGTCTCATCATTAGAATACATTTTGTATCTGAAGAATCCTTCAGAACATTGGGAAATTATTTCATTTTCTTGTTTAAAAACTAGAGAGGGGGGAGAAATCCTGAGAAAACAGAAGAGGGAAGGCAGAGAGAGGCTGAGTACCTAGGCAGAATGGAGCAACCACAGCCTCCAGTAAACAAGCTGGCCTGATGGAAAGCATAACCTCATGCTAAAGGACATCCTCTGGATTAGAAATCATTCCTGAAAATGTTTAGCTAAGGTATTTGCCTGACTGACAAAGCAAACAAGAAGCACACAGGGGTGTGTTGAGGTTTTAAAATATTATTTGCAAGGTTGAAGGAGGTCACAGGTTCAACAAGCCAAAGTTATTGGTGTCTATTACCTATTCCAAAGTAACTGACCTATGAAGGAGAATCACTCATGACCACCCCACAAAACAAAACCCTGATGTTTTACAGGGAGAGTTTCACACCCAGGAGACATCCCTTTCTCAGCTACCCATTCAGTAGTGCTCCTCTCCCATCACTTGCAGTCCATCTCAGTCTCCCCTTCTGGAAAGCCAAGTCTTAGTATTCTGAACATCAGGGGCAGATGTCACTGGCTTCCCACCAGCAATCCATGCCCACCAACAAGTGGGCCACTGGGCCTGACCTTACAGGCACTGGCAAATTTGGTGGGATCACCCCTGTATTTAATATGGACATCATCAAAAGGGACCAGCAATCCTGTTCTTTGTCCTGGTCTTGATTTGAACCCATCATGTTACACTAAAACTATGGCCTAGGAGCCATACATTCACAGTATATTTTTAAGCAGTTCATTTCCAAACATGTAAAAAAAACCCAATCCCATCACTTTTCCTCTCCAGAAAAAATCCACTGTTGCCTTTGGCATCTGTCTCTATGCTTTCCTCACACATTCCTCTGGGTTTGTGGTGGTGGTAGTTGCTGCTGTTACTGAGATGCCTGAGATTATGCACCTGTCTAGCATTTTGATTTAATCACCTAGGAGAAAAATAAAACCTCTTCCAAAACCTATTAGTAACTAGCAGCCAGCTCCCTCCTGCCCTTCCTCACCAAATTCCCACAGAAGAAGGATAACAGACAGATCCCTGGAAGCTCGAACAAGCAGCCTGCCTGGATCAATAACATCCATGGAACCAGAGATTTCAAATGAATTCTGGGCAACTAATCTGCCAGCGAAAGACAATCTTAATTAAGAAAAGCCAAGCTGTTCTTTTACCAAACCTTTTGACTAATAAAGCCACAGTATTGATTTGGACAAGGATTTTACTCAAAATTTTAATGGGCTTTGTGATCCTATAAAACATTTTGAAAGCAACCATGCAGGCAGTGGTATAGTCTTCAAACAGCAGTCAGAGATGTAAACTCCTTATATGTCCTTCTTGACATCACATTAAGGATGAATGATCTATTGCTCTTGACCTGTGATAATTCCTGAACCATGCTGGGTACTCTCATGGAGACTGAGCCAAAAGCATCTCAAAAGCCATAATACAAACTTATTGAGACAATTCCAGTGCCTCGGAATGTTTCCTGGGAATACATTCATAATGGAGGACATGTCTCAAACCACTTTGGTAGGGCATATTTAGAAAGACCCAAGAAACTCCCCCTAAAGTGGCATTATTCCCCAGCAAGGACTTGGTCAGATGCAAGCAAAACCCTTCTGCAGCTATTTCCACATGCAGTTTTGAGGGCCTAAGAAGGTGTGTTCTTTTATTTTTCCAAGGTAAGAAGTCTGCTTTTGGTCTATGAAACATGTGACAGTTTATGACATTTCCATCTTGACACAGCACGAAGACTCAGGAGACCAAACAGTTCAGTACAGGATGTTTCTGGAGGTTATAGGTATGTGACAAAGAAATTCCAAAGACTCTCAAAGGGAATTTTAATCTCACTGTCCACACTCATCTTTGCAGGTCAAATACTACTCCTGTCACTGGAGCCAAGGAGGTCCTACATATTTATTGGCAAAAATTAGCATTTTCCCTAATGGTAACCTGGATACAGGGTAATTATGGTAAAGACTGCTGAAAATCATTTAACTCCTGCTATGGGGACAGCATGATGGCAGCTAGATTAAAGATGTCCCTTATAAACCATCACAGAGAAAGAGAACATGATAATGAATGAGTTAATTACACCAGCATTTGAGGTTGATCCTACCCATCTGCCACTTTGATTAATTAAAATTCTGACAGACAACAGTGAGGCCCTTCTCTGGTCTGAAAGCAGTTAATTGCCAAAGTCCTCAATAAATCTAACAGCATCACTGACTGAGTTGGCAGAAGAGACCACTTTGAACAGCCTCAGAACAGAGGCAGCAAATCAGACTGTGTAGTTTGAAGTATCCCCAATATGAGGCATTAATCTTTTGATGTAACAGTGGGACTTGGGGCCTAGCAATTTTAACTTCTTGCTTAATCTCCTCTTTCCCTTTCCTTCCTCTCAAGATCAGAGGAAGGGGCAGTCTTAGCAAAAATCATGAACTACTGAGAAGATTGTTAAGGAGACCCTGGCTCTTTTTGTCCTTTGTCCAAACTCTCTGAGCTGCAATGAATAGGTTAAATTTTTAAATTTTGGATATCTGTTCCCCTTGGGCCAGTTGTAACCTGTCCTCATGAAGCAGGATTTTGGAAAAGCATTGGAGAGCTGAACTTCCAATGCTTTCCCTGTTCAGCATTCAAAGAATGACAAAAAGCAACAGCAGCTGCCCAGAAAGTGGTGGCATGTCAAGTCCCCCGGCGGGCAGGTCAAGGAAAGACAGGAACCAGACAGCCTGTGGGGGTTGGTCAGATGGAAACACAGGTCATGAGGAACACAATATTAAACTGATCAAAGGACATCCTACTGTGAGACATCCTGGACTCCAGAACAGCTTTTCAGGGCAGGAAGAAGGGAAAGCCCTACTGCACAACCATTAAGAGTGGAATTTGTTGACAATGTACTGAAGGGAAAATTTGCCATAGCCAGGAGGTAGGGGAGGGATTAGTGCTTTTCATTTTTTTCTCTGTCAAGTCTGAACATCAGCCTTGCAGGCTAAGCTCAGCTGGGACACAATGGGATTTTGAGAGAACATTATGAAAGACCATATTCTTTTGCAACAAACAGCTAGAGGACATCAGACCATCTTCAAAGCCAGTACAGCTCAAACATGTAGATTGGAGACTTTACAGTACAAGGTGCTGCTTTTTCAGAGAGATGGGGGGAAAAAAAGGCCCTTCTTTCCATTTTTATCCTACTCATGCATTAAGTAGCTCTTGCATTTCACCTTGAGCAGCTACAATTGAGGAGCTAAAGCTCCTGGATCCAAGACAATGATTATTAACAATTATCAGCAGTGATTAGTTAATCTGACCATAATACAACAATCCACTGCCTGCCAGTCAATTGCAGGCATCAGCACATTGAAGCATGACAGCTGTTCCCATTAAACACTGCCTGGCTCCTGAGGACAAGAGGAGAATTCTCTCTGCAGCAGCAACCTCAGCTGAGCATGATGCAGGCTGCAACTTCCCATGCCAGAATGGGGCAGGAAACAGTAAGTTTAGACATGCTGAAATAAATACAGAGGTCATTGCTCTACAATGACAGCAGAGAGAGAGTAATTATATCCTGTGCGTATGGCTCTTGCTTATTGCTGGGTCTTTGGTTCAGCCATAAGAAGGAGCCATGCATGAAAAGGGTAAAAATGGGGTAAGTAAAGAAGAGGACAAAAAAAATGGTTTCTTTATAGGGCTCCCATTTCAAATTGTAGAAGTTTGTTCTTCAGGTCTTGCAAAAGGGTTCACTATGGAAATGAACATTTAATATGCAAGTATAATTAACAATAGAGCCCTTTGCCAGTTAAAAAAGGAATGGAAACTAGTCAAGGAAACCAATGAACCTGAAATGTGGATAGTAGGAAGGCACTTTGCAACAGATGAAGTGGCCACTTGCAAATACTAATAACTCTGTCTCTGTCTAAACAAAGGAGGGTGCAAGGCAGATGCCAAATACATACCTAGATTTCCCAGAAGAATGGAAGAAAAATTAGGACAGACCAGATGTTCAAGAATTCATTTTTTGGAAGAGTAACTGAAACACATGAGGAGCTGTTATTGTTCAGGTGAGCTCCAGCTGCCTCAAGGCATGCCTGTATCAGGCAGTACAGAACCATGCAGGTGTGCCCTAGGCATTTTGGAGCCAACTAGGTCAGAGCCATGCAAGTATCTGTTCATAGCATCACACTCCCCTGAGCCCAAGGGGAGAGAGGAGGCTAATGCTTTGCCAGTGCAATTTAAGCCATCTTCAGGAAGCAGGTAACACAGCACATCTCTGCAGATCAGTTGACGTGACAGATATGTACAAACATGTGCATCCACTGTGGAGTGAATCCATCATTCAACCTAAGATTTGGGTCAGATTTGCTGACTCCACCAGCAACTCAACTAAAGAGTACCTAAAACCACTGAGGGATAAGGATAAGGCAGGGGTGTGGGTTTTTCTCACATGTGTTTGCTTTCTATCAGGGCCAAGTATTATACATTGTCTTACTCTCCAAAAGCCCTTTCCCTGTTGCCCAGCCCCAAAAGTCTGCAGATTCAGAAAGCAAACTGAGAAACTTCTGTCCAAAGACAGGGATTTTCTGTCCCAGTTTCAGGTTTAAGCCCGTTTCACATATTGACTTTTAATTCTAAAGCCACAGCTCCCTCCAAAAATTTAGGTTAGAAGAAAGAAGTTTTTTAAACATTAAAATCTTGTAGCATACTGCAAGAACTATTGCTCCAAGCTCCGTGCAGTATTTGGTATTGCAAACTAAGATGAGGATGTGGTTATAATTTTAGCTTCAAATTTCTTTCTTACAACTGTTAGTTCAAGGTAAGCCCCAATGTTATTTCCATACACTTTCTATATTTTAAAGACCAGGTGTTAGAGAAGAACTTGGTGTAGCATGCTTCACTGCAGAACATGTGTCATATTGAATTAGCAATTCTCTACTGCACTTCTGTCCTATTCCTCCACAGTCACGTACTAGAAGTGTTAATCCAAAAAACCCATGATCACTTTCTAACTCCTATTTTATAAGCTAACTAATACTTCCACTTACATAGCATTACTGTCAGGGACAATCAAGAGGAGAATTGATTAGGCTGGCACATAAGACACCTGTTAATTACATTCTCAGTTCTCAATGTCAGGAGAGTCTCTTGCTTGTACCTTTAGAAGCTGTGAGAGGAGGAAGAGTGGGAAACCAAATAAAACTCTTCTCTGATGCTATGGATTTCTTGAGTTGGCTAACCAGCTACTGCAGTGTAGCTTCCTTATTTTTGTCACAGACTAATGTATGCATATGCATATGCAGCTGGAATTATTTTATCCACAAGAATATACAAAATAAGCATCTCTCTGTTGGAATCAGTAAAACGGTATAGGTATGTAAACCAGCAAAAATTGAAGTCAAAATTGCAACACATCACTCCTAGCATTTAATAATGCTCCGAGATCACAGGTGATGTTTCAAAGTACTCCTACATGTCTGGAGTTGAGCATTATATTTGGCCCAGTTCAGCTGGTAAGAACTCGGTACAGGAGACCAAAACACCATCTAGGTTTGAGGGAATTAGAGATAATATTTTTGTTTCAGACCCAGCTCTGACTTGAACTGATTTTCCCCTAATCTATGTATATGGTACATCTTTTAAGATCTTCCTCTCCCATAAAACTATTACACTTTTCTTGCACCTGTCCATCTCACATACTTAACACTGCATTTTCACAGTTCTTTTACAGCTGGTCTCTGGACAAAAATCCCTTCTGAAGAACAGAAAGGAAAAAGATGTGTTGAATGCACTAAAGGCCTCAGGAACTGACCAGTAAGTTATTCTCAAACAAGGGAGAACTGAAGGAGCAAAAAACCTAGGACTAGAATCAACATCCCTCCTGTACAAAGACTGAACAAAGTGAAGGGTGTATCAGCAAGGGTGAACAAGCTCATCTGTTGAGCAGCACTGAAAAATTAAAGTCCTGCTCAAAGCTCTGCTCACATCATTGACCTGAACAAGGTACCTCTGGGGGCAGAGGGAAAACTTGCAGCAAAACTAAAAGGACAACCCAGAAGTCTCATCAATTAACTACCAGCACATAAAACATGCCTGCTAGAACATGAGATTTTTGATCTGCTTTCATATGCTTTGATTCAGCAGGCAAAGAGCAACACCAACTCTGATGACACATTCCCACACCACCTCCATCAGCCAGGCTGTGGCAGACAGCAAGGAGCACACAAACAACCTTTGGCACTGAAGTACTTGTGTCTGGAGCCCTCTTGCAAGCTCATACAGAATTAAGCACAAATAGATTATTATATTCATTTGATAGTTTTGGAAATAGATATCTAAAAAAGCAATCAATGGAGGACAGGCCTAGTTGGAAGGAAATATGTTTGCTCCCTTTGGAGTGAGGATCACAGGCTGCTGCACAAGAGAGCAACCCCTACACATTGGGTTACAGCTGTCACCAGGGAGCATCCACACACTGAAATGTCCTGGGCAGGAAACAATAGGGTCTTTCTCTACTTCTTGCTTTTTAACTGCTGCATCTTTCCTGGAAGAAAAGGGCTGTGTACATGTTGGCTTCTGCTAACACATCAATCCTCTTAAGAGGTTTTACAAAAGATCAGTGAACCTACCTTGAACAAATGTGAGATACTTTTTCTTTCTCCACAGATAATGTGGGGGAAAAGTTGCCCTTTCCTCAAGTTCAAAAGTTTGTATCAGCCTCAGCCAATCCATGCCAGGGAAGGGGATGAAACTATTATTCTATCTTATCCAAGAGATCTAAGGCAAAATAAGCCATTTAATATCTCCCATCCTTTTTCTTCCATGTTCTAGCATGCAAGGAAAAGTTTGTTCAGAGCCATGGATTTCTAACCTCAGAGGCAACACTTGGACCAGTTGTTCTGACTTCTCACACACCCATTATCTCTTTTGGCTAATCATTGATTTCCCAGAAAGATATCCATAGCACTGAACAAAAAATTCATGGGAAAATCTATCCGTTTTCACAGTTTTTTGATCTAAACTGTAAGAGATCTCTCCGTGTCTGCTGCCATGGCTGCTTTTAATTATGGAACCTGAAGCACATCACTCAACTATGCATTGCAAATCTCAAAACCAGGGCAAAAAGATTACTACCAGTCCATCAAAGTGCAGTGAGATCATCACAAGAAACATGGTGCTGATTAAAAACAGATTGTCTACATTTCAAACACTGTCTGCAAAGTGAATCAAAATTTAAAGGTGTTACTACAGACAAACACATGTGATTAAAATAAAAATTTCTCTGGCTGTGTCAGCCAACTCTCACTGATACAGACTATGTTTAGCAAGGGAGACAGCAAGACATGCCTGCATTCAAAGTGCATGTCATGAGAATTTGCCATGCCATCAACACTGTATGGGCTCAGACAGCAGCAACAAGATGAGTTGGTAGAAAAGTTTGGCTTATATTAGCCTTAAAATTGGATTGTTACTCTATCCAATTGTTAGTCAAGATTGGAGAGTTACAGAAGGCTGGATTTTGACAGAAGATGACAGGACAATGCAAGTCTCAACACAGGCACATTTTGAACCCACAGAGACACATTCTGCTACCAGGAGCAGCAGAAGTATTTTTGGAGTCATCCAAAATCTGCCTTTTAGCATCTCTTGTTATGCTCATCCTCAGCCTCCCACTCTTTCTCCACCTTCTCTCCAACCCTGCAGTGCAGGGAAAGGCTGGATTTTTGCATCATTTGCACCCCTGAGGGTACAAGAGTTTTCTTCTGAGAAACCAGCACTGAAAAGCCTTTGCTGGTAGAGCAAAGCCCACTGCTAAACACCGTAACTCCAGACTACAGGCTCCAGAGATGGACCAGTTTCTTGCCTTTTACATTCCTTCCGGGGCTTTTGTTGCTATATTTGGTATTGGGCCACTTGCTTTGACTTGCCCAGCTCAAGTGTGCAGCCCCAAAAGATATGTAGCAGGGATATGACTTCTTTTTGCCAACCTAAGGGCCCTACTTGAAGGCTGCACCTTTCTTCCTCTGATAGGCACAGGTGGAGTAAACAGTTGCCCAGGAGAACAGTTCTGAAGCTGTACTGGATTTTACAGATCCCCAGTTGTTGCTTGTACCACTGAGTTGTGCCCAAGCTGAAATGGTGCCAAAAAATAAGGTCCTACACAAAGTTTGCTTAGACCAGGACTATCACCTTGCTCATTGCTTGGGCAACCAAGTGCAAGTGCTCTCTGAACTGCACTACACAAATTCAGAAACAGCTCCTCTCAGGCAGCATGGTGACCCCAACAGCCTCAGTGGCATAGGGTCAGCTCAAGACTATCTCTTCTGCTGGCTGAAATTTTTGCTTTAGGATCAGGATCCTAAGTTGACTTCTCTGCAGCCTGCACTAGCTTTTGTTCTCAAGAGCTTACATGGGTGATGCTCTTTCCTTCCTCCTGCTGATCTACAGATCAATATGAACCTCTTTATTCATCTAGTTATAGCTGCAGGGGGTGCTCTTCACAGCTCAAGTGCATTTGTCTCCCTGTGATGTTAATACAATCAGGCACAAAGATCACTTCATTAAAAGATCATCTATGCTTGATCTTATTTGAGCCATAAAAATCACTTATTTGTCATACAAACTGTATGGCTGAAAGTGCAAAGCTGTATGACTTGCCTTAGGCCAGGGAGCAGAGGTGAGCTCCAAAGAACAGCTGGAAGAGGAAGTGTCACCAAATAAATGCAGCTCTTCCACCATAATTCAGATGGAGCTACAGGCACCACACTCCAAGCCCCAGTTAGCTTTCTACTCAAGGCTCCAGCTCAGCCAGTATCTTGCACTATTTAAGTACTAGTCTAAGACACTGCTGCTTGCCTTATGGTTGAGCTGGTGGGACAGGACTGTAAGCATCCCTCAGAGTCACTCATCCATCAGCAGAGTGACTGAACTTGCCTGGCTGGCTCTGCAAAGCCATGAGCTACGTTGCACCATCCACATCCTTTCTACAACAGAACTGCTGGTGGGAAGGACAACCCTCCAGCAAGAAAAGCCCCAGACCTGCAACAAAGCAGCAGCAGCCTTCAGCCACCTCAGCTGACTATAGAAAGGACACGCATCTCTGCCCAACAGGAGCCATCCACCACATAAAGGGGCACTCTGCAATAAGGTGGGAAATGAGTACATGGAATATAAGATGCAGAGTACTTGTGGCAGAACCCATAGCAATGTAGAGCTCTCCTCTACTGCAAGATGATGTAATCTTTTTTCAGTCCAACTCCTGCACCTTCCTACTATATCCCTCCTGGAAGGCAAAATGGGGAGTTTATTTATAGTGGAGTCAGTCAGACACTGTCCTCATAGTGAAGGGGCTCTTTTCTAAGTAGTTGGTGGCCTCAAGGGTGTGCTTTCTGTCAAGGAGGATGAGAATGTCCCAGCAAATGAAGCTCCAAGTTGGTATGTAACAGTCAGCTGACACATGTAGCTTCCAGCTGGTTTCCCACACATTTTTAGCTGTAAAGACTAAGATTCAAGATTAACAACAAAGAGGAATAAGGTAGAGCAAAGATTTTGATTTGAGAGTTCAATATTGCTAGAAAATCCTTTACCCTCTTGACTAGGACAATAAGGGGGTAAGGGAAGAGCACAACCAACCTGCCTCAACTACATTTTCTTCAGATCTCACATTTTCACAGACAGCATCTGACAACACCTAAGTCTCAGGCCTGTGGGTGAAGAATACCTTCTCTGTTAATTCTGCAAGGAAAGTGATGAAGCCTTGAGCCACTGGAGCTTGCACACAGAACATGCAGGCTGAGCACAGGTTTTGCCACTGACTGTGTCCCAGTCCAAAAGAAGCATCTTCACAATCACCCACAGAGATGCTGTTGCCCTTCCAGCATCTGTATCTCTGCCAATACTGACCCATCCCTGTGGATATTGCCTCTCTACATTATATATCACTCGGCTGAATAAAAGCAGCAACACTTCATGATCATTTGAAAACCTCAGGTAAGCTCTTATGGCACTCTCTGTGCCACTAAATTATTAATAAACACACAAACTCCTGAAATCTTTTTTAGCAGATTCTAACTGAAAAAACCCAATAACCTGCACAAGCTATAAATTCAGCAGCACAGTAAAACCTGCACTCTTGGTTCATGATTTAACAGAAATTTCTGGATATGAATTAAATACATATACTAACACCAGAACTGCCCATATAGCAGCACCATAATGTGAGTTCTCAACTTATCAGCCAGAATGATTTTCAGGAACTAGTGGTCACAAGAAAATTCAGGGAGAGATAATAAGGTTATCACTGGTTGGCACAGGCCCCAGAAAACAGGGATTAGCTGTACAGAAGGAACAATGTAAAAAACTGTAATGGAGCATCTTTGCAGTAAAGACGACAAATTGGCAAGAGGCAGTACCTTTAGCAATGGAGAAATAGATAACTCCCAAAAGAGTGGTGGTTTGAAGCCTCCTTGATACCCTTCTGGAGAGGTCAGTTTTGTAAAGTCATTCTTCAGAAGGTTTTGAGAGGTCTCAGTTCCTCCAGGACTTAAATTTAGATAGCAATTTCCTACAACCAGTGGGTTTGCCCCCCTGTTCTGGAAGTGCAGCAGACAGTGCTGATTGAAGCTGAAGTTAAGCGCTGAGAATTAAGCACAGCAGCAAAACAGGCTGGAGGGAGCAGTCATATGGCTGGAACTGGAAACTGCCAAAAAGGCAAAATAAGAGTAAGTAAGCAAAGCTGAATGGAGATTCAAAAACCTGTAGCCAAATACAGAAGTGCTCTGTATCTAGTGCACATGAAGGAGGCAGAGGAACACACTGAGAAGGTGCAATGCACAGAAACAGGTAGAAAAAGAAAAGTTACAGTACTCCCATGCAAGGTCACCTTCCTAGAAACCATCCTGTCTTTTCTTCCTGCTGACCAGCAAGGTGGTGATGGCTACAGCGTGAGCCTCCATACACTCAGTATGCTCCCTATGCTTGTAACACACTTGTTGCTTCTCATCCCAAATTACCCTTACTGCATCTCTGCATTCTCAAACACGTATGCAAAAGCAGCATGGCAGCAGTGGTACGAGGGGCCTGATGTGCTCACCGTGACAGATACATGGCAGACCCATGGCTATGGTGAGAGAGGAGAGAGCAAACATCACAGCCTCAGCCCACAGAGCCAGAGATGCTCACTCCCAGCACACCTCTGTTAGGCTGGACTGATGGCATTCTCCTGTCTCTTCACATTAAAGGATTAAAGCTTGGAGCTGCTCAAACACCAGCTAGCAAAGCCACAGTCACTCAACACATTGCCTCTCCTTTAAAATCTCAGAGAAAAGTGTCACCCAGTTGTTTTGAAGGAGTTGTTTTGTCTATTCCGTGCACAAAAGGCAAACTATGGGAGCACATTCTGTGCCAACAGGCTTGCTGAGCTACAATTTCTGTTAGTAAAAATAAAATAAAATAAAATAAAATAATAAAATAAAATAAAATAAAATAATAAAATAAAATAAAATAAGATAAAATAAAATAAACATTTCCTCCCAAAGGTGTTAACAGTCAGCTGGTCACCAAATGAGCCCATTCATCTCAGGGCACCAATAAAAAAAAATACACTCATCTTATGGCACCTCATATAGCATTAACTGCTGCTTCACCCCAACTTAGAGCAGTATACAAAGAAAGGTAAAAGGTATAAACCACCAATTTTCACATTTTCAAAATTAATTTCGGGGATGTCACTGTTTCTGTTCTGTGCTGCTATGAAGTTGAAGGCTGTTACGGAGACATCTGTCATGTGTGCATGTGCATTCACATGTTCACAGACATCACCACATTGAGACAACCTTTCTCAAAGCAAATGAAGAAGTTGAAAACCTGACTGGGTTGCCAAAAGGTTCCCATCTTCCCCATCAGCTGGTTTGATGCCATCTCTAAGGGCACACAGGGAATCTTCAGAGACTTTAGGAATTCTTTGTAATATGAAAACTTATAGATATGTGTAAATTATCTTCAGCTGCATTTACTCTTCTAGGATTTGGGAAGTGGAGCTGATTGTTTCCTTAATGCCAAACAAAACTGTACCCCAACAATTCCAGTCATTCTGCAGCTTCCAAGAGAATCACAGTTTTACTCATCCTATGTTTTTTGTACCAGTTTCAAACAATTCACAGCCTGGCCTGGAGTAATTTTAAGAACAGATACTGGCAAACTGAAAGTCAGACTCCATCACACAGATTCCTGCACACAAACTCTGTAGTTAAGAGAAGGAAACAGTTTGCTTTGGGTACCTGTAGTGAGATAAGGCAACACCCAGGTGCTGCTCATCACCAGGCAGTGGGTGTGAGCCTGCATTCAGCCCACCTGTGCCTGGTTAGGGCTGGGCCCAACTGCGCAGGGGCAGAACCAGGAGGCCAATAAAAGGCCTGGCCTCCAGCACAAGCTCAGCTCACTTGCAGAGCAGGCCAGAGGAGAGGTTGGTTGTGTTGGGAGCACTAGCACTGACCCTGAAGGCATCAGCTTCTGTCAGAGCGTCATAACCCAAGAAAGGTTCGTCTTGCAACAGGTACCTAACATACACTTCTCCACGTAGCTGTGGTTTGCCTTTGAGTTCTCTTTACCTCAGAGTAAATCTCTGAAGCTGCCCACAGCTCTTCTGTGAAAACTAGATTATGCAGAGTAATCTTCCTTTGTTATAAGAAGTCATCTTTCCTTCTTATCCCTTATTCTTGTAAGGATATAGAGCTGTCCAGAAGGGGTGAAACTTGTCCTGCTTTCCAGCACCCACTCACTCTAATATGCATGAAATTATTTGTTCCCTTGATTTCCAGTGGTTTCGTTGGGAATGTATTGTCCTTTTTGTGTCCTTTTTGTGTTTCAAGTTACAGTAGACCTGATGTAGGAAAAGGTCATTGCTGCACATTTTTCTGTCTTCATGTCTGTTCTCTGTCTCACTGCAGTTTTTACATCTGAGTCATCATCATCTTTGGGTTAATGGGGATTATACTCAATCTCATGTGTAAACCTTGAGCTGAATCATTCAAATATTAAACCCTCTATGGATCCCATCTCCTGAGGACTGCACAGAAATCAGAGAAAGCTACAACCCAATTACATATTGTCTTGCTGCAATAAACCTATTCCTTCTACACTGATTTTGTCACTGCTGCCTGAAGGGAACTTCATGACCATTTGCATTTTTAAATAGGTTGGTGTGTGAATGTCTGGGAGAACCATAAGTAAATGGTTCATTATGTAGAACAGCTCAGGTTGTTTTGGTTTTTTTTCCCCAATATTAAGCTTTGAAATCTCATCTGTTTCCTCTTCTTGCTTTTTAAAATCACAAAGTGACATGATTGTCCCTTTCTCCAGAATATCTCAGTCTTTGTCTGCTTAATATCTGCCTCTCACATATTCCTGCTGCCTGTGAGACACCTAATGGAATACCCACTGCTCCACTTCTCAAGACTAAAGATCATGTTCTCCTCACATCCCGGGGAGTATCACAATAACTTGCATTTTGTCTTCAATTATGCTCCTCCCACCTCAAAAATCTTTTGCCATGATAGTTTTGCACTTACATAAACTCTCTCTATAAAGTCTCATTGAACAGAAGTCTCCAAGTCTTTTGACTGCCTTCTCTGTGAGGCACCATGAGCAAGCAACTTTCCCCAGTTGCAAAGGGAGGATAATCAACAGGCAGATCGAGTAAGTGGCCCCAAACAAATCCTCAGCAGAGCTATGAATAACACCCTACTGCTTCTGTCCTTCACTACTGAACTAGATTACCTCTCTTATTTTGTTATGAAAGATGACAATGAAGAATTTTTAATGAAGCTACAGGGAACATAGCCTTATTCTCTGATTCTTTAATTTACAGGTTGATTTAGTATTAGTACACCTCTGAGAGATTCCAACTGATACAGAACACACCTCATTTAGAATACCTCCTTTATTTCCCAAGAAGTCCGACCACCAGATCTCACAAAGTTTTGAATAATCTTTTGACAGAGCCAAAGAACCCTTACAACAACATACAACAAACCCAATCAGCTCAGTGAAACACATGGTCCTTTTAAGTGCAGGTGTCCTCAAGTTTTCCTTTTTTTGCTAGCAAATACAGAAACCTTCCCTACCTCTGTCCCTTCAGTACCTTTCTGCAGTAAGTGCAGGCCTCTGAATCTCATGTTAGCATCTGCAAAGCACAACCCATACCAGAGAAACAATGGCTTAATAAACTACAGAACACATTGGTAAGTTCTGGTACTTCAGGAAGTTGCATGTAAGATAGAAGCATGTTCATTGAACATACAAAATTTCCATGTCACCACAAAAGCTTTCCTTCCCAACCCCCTTTGTCTCCTTATCTGCAGGGGGAAGAATCTACCTGATGTTACCTACAATGAATTTCCATATAAGAATGAAGTGAATCAGCAAGTTTAGCTTCGAAGAGATGGTGAGAATATTAGTCAAGAATGGGATTAAGATAATGTATAAATTTGTACACTACCCAACAAAGTTTGTGAAAGGTGGATCAATATTGCTTATGGTATGTGCTTCCTGGAGAGCACAGCCTTTTAAAGGTTGGGGTAAACTGAAATGTGGAGATACTATGGTTGATAAGTACTTAAATTTCACAAGGAGTATTAGAAGACTCACGGATGAAAAACCTACATCCCAAGTCACTAAACAAAGGTCATATTGCTTCTCATCTCACCCTTGGTGAGCTATTTTTTAGCCTTTGTAGATGGACAAGTGACATTCCTTGAACATTCAGGAAGGGTGTGGGCTAGAATGTTGAAATTCACAAGGGATTCATGTACTGCAGTGTTAAGGGACTGCAGGGAAAAGCTGTTGGGTGACTTTACCCATTCAGATTGGGGCTTTCCATGCTGGCCTGGTTGGGATCAAAAGAAAAAACCTCTCTTCTGTCCACTTTTTTAGTAAGTAAAGGGTCCCTAAGCATTCTGATATAACTGCTATAACTTGTGAAAAGTCAATATAGTGCAGGGTGTTACATGCCATTCCTCACATTCTGGATGCATCTCACTCCATGGGGGAGAGAATTTAACTACTCACAGTAGCAGGCTGGAGAAGAAATTCTCATACATCCAAGCCTTATAAAACTCCATCAGGTCCTACAGCTATTTTACCTCACTTTACACCTAACATTATGCCTGATCCACAGGCTTCAGGCAAAAATATCTGCACCACAGCTGGTCTCATCAGGTGCTTGTGCTCCCTTTATGCATTATCTCAAACAGCAGAAAGGAAATGTATCCAGTTATATTTCAGCACTGGAGGTATTCCTGTTTTCTGTTAGCATCCTGAAAGCTGCAACATTCACTTCCTTCTGGAGGAAAAGGAAATGATAGTTATTACTGCCTATTATTGTGTATCAAAATAGGAAGGAAGGATGAGACAGGGTTGAAAATGAGTAAAAATACAGAGGAAAAAAAAACCTGTGGTTTGATACATTGAAAGCAACATTAAATATATTTCTACTGTCAACCTACCAATCCCATCATAGATTTCCAAAAGTGTCATGAGATCCACACAGTTGACTTGGTGCATACAGAGAGATCCTGAGAATCAGTATAGCAGTAAATATATATGACCAAATTGAAATACTTTTTAGTGCTCTGGAATAGCTCCAGACTTAGTGACAGTAAAAAGTACTGTCAGTACTTTAGACTGCTGGTAAAAGAGTTATTTTCATGGTCAATACCTGAGAACTGTACTGGTGAAGCATGAGAAGGGACAGGATTCATTTCACTGTATCTTAATCATGTTGGAGTCATAAAATTGAGGGGAAGGGGCAGCTGATTAATTTCTGTCCAACTTACTGAGGTACACTATGTGCTGAGAGTAAGTCAGAGGAGTGAAGGGCCTATTTTAAGACTCTTAGTTCACAGATGCACTAAAATTATGTCTGGTCTGTAAAAACTAGAGGAAGGGACAGGTTTCTTAGTTCTTGTTTAGTTCTTCTATTGTCATAAATGTAAGTCCTATTCCGTAACAGTTGCGAGGGGCAGCGGGAGAGAAAAGTAATTTTTGACCTTCTCAAAACTTGCTATATAGAAAAACATGGTCAAACTTTAAGCCATGTTCAAAGGTTTTCTAAGCAATCTTCTTGTAAAGTGTATCTGCTTCTATGCCAATTTTTAATGTAAATGTCAATGTTTTTTTATCCATTGGGAAAGGCAAGAGAACTTAAAATCAGAGTTGCCTCTTTTTTTGGTTTTGTTTTTCTATTTTAGGTCTTCAAATCAGATTATGACAGTATTAGCAAAGTCAACTTCACTTATTCTGGTCTCCTGTACCTTCCTTTATCTATTCCTCTAGATGTGCTGTACAGATGACATGAAGATTGATGAAATACTTCATGAACTATATGTTTATTGCTGGACAGAAACAATACTCTAAAAATGTGGTTAACTGGTACAAATGAAAAAGAAAGCTCTAATATTCTATCCTCTCTAGATATAATCCTATATATCCTTGACCAAGTCTTCTCATCAGTCTGTGCAAAATGGTAAAAATTATTTTACTTGTGTGTTACAAAGTTTAGAGTTTGTAAAGAACAGAACAAGTAATTACACTCAACTTGTGCAGAGGGATTTTGATATTCACTGTTTACACTGTATGCCTAGAAAAGGGGCCTTTGATAATCTCTCTTAAGCACTGCATAGGTGATTTATAACCTAATTTTAGCAAACATGGTTCTGAAGAAGAAAAACCAATTTTTAAAATGTTTTATTAATAAAATTTATAAAATACAAAACAATAACCCAGACACTGGTATGGTCTTTAAACTGGCCTTAAAAGGCTTTCAAAACAATGTACTGACCAAATATTTCTCATATAAAGTTCAGAAAAATATCTTCTGGTGGCACAAATGCTCTAAAGGTCTGGAAAGATCACTTATTCCCTGCCATCTGCATTTGAGAAACATTTTCTAAGTCTGCATGAACTCAGTTCAGTTCAGTCAGGATGTAAGAGGAAAGATCAGGTCACTGTGTAGGGAGATAGGGGCAAGAAACAACTGCCATTTCCCACACACTGCTGTTCAGAATAAAGGGCAGAAACCTCAAAACATTTTTTAACTACAGATCAAGGTTTTTTGATCATCTTAATACTACTAATGTCAGCATACAGCTTTCATAGATTCTTCTGCTCTATGAAAGCAGAGAATTAAATGGGGAGGTAACAGAGTCATTCATTTTCTTAGCACTAGGAGTTTCTACAGTAACTGTAGCAGTTAGAAGTCAAAAAAAATCAGAAATGACAGCATATGAAACAAGAAAATATATTAAAAAAAAAGGACAGAGACTGTTGAGCTGCTGCTGAACTGACAAGACAGAGAGTACAGAGATGACCATAATTACTGACTTGGGTACAGTATTGCAAAATCAGCACATCTGGCTTTGCTCTGCTTAAGATTCTGTTGTGTATTTCAAACTATTACTTTGTGACTCTGTGGCTTAGAATTTTTTTCCATAAGCCATAGTGGTATGGGGTTTTCTTGGCTCTGTTTCTTCTGTAGGAAAAAAGCAGGAAAACAGACTTTTTTCCCTTCTGCAACCACAGGTCTATGGAGTTACCTCCACTAAAGATTCAGCCTGGTATCCTCACTGCAACATTTCTATATTCCTTTCCAGGCAACATAACAAAAAATTCAGAAAATTCAGGCACCGGTGCAGACTGTCATTAAATTTAGTAGTGTTTAGCTGAAAGCAGTTCCAAGGATAAGTGAGATTCAGAATGTTAAAGGAAAAAAAAAAAAATCAAACTCCAAGATGCCTTATCCTTACTACACAAAAAACTTCAGATTACTTCAATCCTCTGTTCTAGCTTTGAAAGGTCAGATGACATTTATACCATCTCCAAATATCTCTGGGACTTCTGCTGTCATTTGAGAAACTAAAGATGGATATACTGTCTTCTCATTAGCATTCTGTTTTGTGCCTTATCTCAAAGGGAGATGTCTTCAAAACTTGGTTGTTTAGTCACCTTGTATCGCTGAATCACATCATGTCCAGCTGCAGACAGAAGACATATAGAAGAAGCAGAATTGAATTAAAAATATTTCTTACATGAGCTTAGTGCTTAGAAAACAAAGAAAATTTGGAAATCCTTATCAGGTAACATAAGTGGACTTCACAGGATTGAATACTAAACTGCTATAAAATAAAAAAACAAACCTAAAAATCCCATCTTCACAGAATAATACATGCAATTTATAGATTTTTAGAAGTACAGTCCAAAAGTAGAAATCTGCCTGTTATTGAAGCTTCTTTAAAACTGTCTACACCATCAGATTAAGCATTAAGAGACAGATTTGTAATGACTCAGCTTGTAAAAAATTGCTAGTATTTATTAAAAAGCATCTTGAAATCCTTGAATTTCAGCAAGTCTATCTAGGAAATGTTAATTGAGAAAATTAAAGCATCTTTTTTACAACAATTTTGAGTTTTCAACCCACATTAATAGCTGTTCTAGATCTACAAGCTTTGTGAAATGCTATTATAGTAAATTATAACATTCTGCTATCAAATAAGCAGCCTTGTTGGCTCTTTTGAAAACCCTTAGAGGACACATTGAACCTCTGTAAACATCCCTGTTACTCCCTAACATAGTATTTGCCATCATGAAATTACATGCCTGGTTATGGTTTACAATAGCAAATAAGTAATTTCATGTGGCTCTTTCCTGACTCATTTCTTTAGGTGTTTTCTAAGACACAAACTCTACTGCTCTAAGGAGGACTTGCTCTCCCACTGCACCTTTCAGTCATAGTTTAATTCTAAAGCCACATCATGTCTTCATGGTACTCACCAAATCATCAACATCACCACCTTCATCTGTGGTAGCCAGACTTTCGTTTTTCTTTTCTTTTGGAGCCAAGAACTGAAAATACAAATGTATTTATTGAATACTGACAAATCTTAGACCCTAAATGTTAAAATAACAAAATGTCTGCTTTGTATGACAAAACAAGTCCACCTGTAATTAAAAATTATGAAGGAAGTTTGTTCTGGTTTTCACCCTCCAAAATAATCTTAGACTACAGGAAATTTCAAAAGACTGACTTCTAAAGGATTTTATGGTGAAGTCTATTCAAAACCAGATGGATATAGTTCTTCAGACAATGCATGGTTAAGTGGTAAAACACCTTATCCCAAGGATACTGTATGTATTAGTCCCTAGTCTCATGGGGAGATGGGGAAAGTTCACTGAAGAGATGTCCCAGCTCAAACCAAGACATCTGTGAAGTTCACAAGACCAATGGCTTGCTTAGCAAAATCTAAAGTATGACATTCTAGTGCTATGTGAAACTAAGTTCCCACTTAATTCAATTAACATTAAAAAAATGAACAAAGACACAAATTTTTAAAAAGTTCTCAAACATGCAAGATGGTTAGAATGCCAGTCTCTAAAAATAGAAAATCTGTTACGTAAAATTCTATTGCGGAAGCTGCTGATACAACTCACCATATGCCCTTCACTTAAAGCATGACATCCATAAGCAGAAGATAAAGGTAAGCCACTCAGATACTCAGAACTGAAATCACCTATACAGATCATATTGGGACTACAACCACCTCTGAATTAGTTTTCTTTTAGCCTAATAAAGTGGAAAAAAAATATTTTATCTTGAATGGTAGAAAAAATAATTGATTAATTGACTCTTTAAGTATCCAGAAGTTTTAGCTATAGTCTCTTTACCAATATCCTTACTATATAATTATAAATTTTCTTTTTCTTATTAAATTGCCTCAAAACAAATATACAGATCCAGGAACAGCCCATCCACAAATAAAAAGATGGCTGTGAAAGATGGAGGAAGAAAAGCCACATTCCACAACTTTGAGTTCCATCATCCTCAATTCAGAAAAAACCTGCTATGGCTCTAGATGATGAAACAGAACAGGTAGTTAGAAAATAACCATATTAAACACGTTATAAATATCTGTTTAGACTTTAGGTAACTCTTCTGCACAAACAGCTGGCTCCTGAAAGCAAGCTAACATTTTCCTAAGGACTCTGACAACCATGGAGGTTGTGTAAAAGGCCATGGGATCCCTAACAGAGCAGTACCAGGCTCAGAGACAATATACTTGTCCTGTAAAAAGCTTAACTATTATTTTACATAACAAACATGTTCTGATCCTTCTCTAGAGCAATAGTGACAGCTTTAAACAAGGGATAAAACACTGAGAAGTGACCTGCTGCATTATACTAGTGGGAAAGTACTGGACAGCATATGCACTAGAATGAAATGGGAATACATTGGTTTTGGTTAACTCCAAAGACAGAGGAGTTAGACCACTTCTGCCTACTTCTCTCATTATTTGAAGGTCTCACCATTCCTGCATCCTTAACAGCAACACCCAAAAGGCATTTAGAATTCTTACTCCACAGACAACACTCATGTTTAAACATGCTGACTTCAACTTACCATACATATTTTGTAGCCAAAAAATGAGACTGTGATGAGGCCAGGAGTTAGAATTTCAAGATGTGGTGTGTCTGTGTATTTTTTTTGTTGGAAAGGTTCTCACTCTAGTAGTAATGTAAAGCACACATGCCTACATACATCAGCTAACAGCTGATGACATTGCCAGCTCTGAAAGGCTTTTTGGGCAAGATCAAATTTCATTTTACAGTTAATTAAGAGTAAACAGTACTTCTGGTAGTAGCAATTTTTTCAAAGTTTTCAAAATTAGTTTTCCCACATTAAATTTGGTAAAGAAAGCTGAAACCTAAAGAATTGTATGATGAAGATTTGCAATAAATTGAAACTTTAAGTTTCCATCAGATGCTGAGCATCCCAAGTATTTTTTTTTTTCAAAACCTGTTTTACATTTATGCAAAAGAAAATTACATATAGCAGTTGTGCTGAAATCCATCATCTTCCGCAAAGCCGCCACAAAAAGTATTTGACATTTCTGATTTCTTAACCTATCCTCATGCTCCAAAAAGAGTACCTCCACTATTATCGAAAAAAGTACCTAAACCCATTTTTCCCAGTGATAGTAAAATATGCATTATTTTGAGCTTATCTCAACCAAAAAGAAAAATAAAAATTTTACCTCACTAATAAGGGGCCCTTTTAATTCTTCCTTTCTTCTTCAAACAGCAACTCTCTAATCCTGAAATCTTATATCCACAACAGTTCTGAAACTGCTGTCAGCAAGTGATCTGCACGTTAAAAGGCTTTTGTGTCACATAGGACCACACTGACAGTCAGTCTCATATTGCATCAACCCCATAACCTCAAGCTAACATTTTCTATCGCTGCAGTTCTTAGTCCAAGAACATAAAGTCTTAAGCAAAGGTCATATGAAACTCTGGCAAATCAGGGTTCTGGCTTTGGATCTGGAAAATGTGTGGGGATGTGGATGTCCAATGAATAACTGGAATTACAAACTGCCTCCTAAGCAAGGAGATGCAACCCATTTATTCTGAAAGTCGAGGTAAGTGCTGTATTAAAAAACTCTTGCAGAATTGATTTCATGCAATTTCTCTTATTCTTCTATTTTAAAAGTTATGGATATTGTAGGTCCTTCAATCAATCAATCAAAGATTAATTTCCGTGTATTGCAACACCTGGCTGACTGTAGGCTGACATTAAACAGAAAAGTAATTTTGAAGTCAGTCTACCAATGCTTTGCTGTAGCTTAGTCTGGCAGCTGCAAATCCAGTTTAATTTGTGCTGTACTCCTATGTAGACACATTGTTTTGTAGCTACCACAAGCTCATAGTTAAGACAACAGTACAGTACACTGCAAGGTCTTCATGGCTAGCAGAGATTTCCTTAAGGAAAAGTGTCTGTTTCTCACACCAATAGCATGGTTTTGAGCAACAATGGCAGTTTCAGACTAGAAAGTAAAGTTCTCAAGAAACATAGTCTTAGGAAGTTTCCAAGTAAATTGATAGCACTTGGAATATGAGACAAACACTGATGCTCTTTGAAACCACCATTGGGGAAAGAGTTGCTCTACAAAATTAGGTATTATGAGAAACAGCCAATAGGTCCTCCATGTCGAGAAAAAAGAAAAATCATATTCTGTCATTTGTACACTGCAGAAGTGCTTACTTTTTAGACTCTTAGTTTGTTAGCTTTTTGTTTTCATGACATTTCTGTGCTGCCTTCATCTTGTGGTAAATTGTTACAGATGAAAAAAGCAGTTTCTAAAAGACAACCTTTTACCCACTCCTAAATGCACTCATGAGAATCTACTTCTACCCCCTTCTGGTTATTGCTAATGTAAGGCCTGGAAGTTGCAAAAATCAATGTAGCAGCTTTTATAAAAGCTGCTTCTCTGCAAAGTACTTAGTGATTTTAGCCACAGGTTTACCTTGAGGGGTCTTTAATACACTCATCTTCATTCTCCTAAACTATTTAAAATCATGGCTAGCAGTCTGATACCAGGATGCTCATCTTATCCACACTCCACACAGAATTTCTGACAGCAATGCTGAATTGTGCTTCCTGTCAAACAGAAGGCACCATTCTGCCTGTTGGAATTCACTCATTTGTAGCTGTGGCATGCTTCATTCACCACTACTGAAGTGCTGTATTTCTGTAGAAAGAGTATCTGCAAACACTCCAACATGTTTGTTTCCAGAAGCATCTAATATGATCACCAGTAATAATACTAGAATCACCACATATATGGTGAAAACTAACCATAACAACTTCATGTTGCTAGAGTTCCCAATGCTATTGGACAGAAAAGGTATCTTGAACTCATGTGCTAGCAATGAGATCACAATGAGATCACATTTCTTTCTGTGAAGTTCAAATAGTGATTTTGCATAGATAAAGTCTATTGCTGCTCTACTACACTGAGATCCTGAAGTGCCTATTCTTTGTAGAGAATATTTTCAGAAAATTATGTCAATACATGCTACTTTCTAAAGACCAATTAAAGCAAAATGCTGTGGTACATGCTAGGGAATTATTTTGCTCTGAATTGGGGCAATTTCAACTGTTTAACAAAAAAGGACACTTCTCCTTCATAAAGATCCCATTTCATTCACCCAAGGACTTAACCACATCAGAAAGAATCTTCTGTTCCACAGCAAACACTCTATACAAACAAATGCTCATTAAAAAAATGATACCTTTTCAGCCTCTTCACTAGTCACCAAACTTCCCTCTGCTTCAACTTTAGTGATCAAAGAAATTCTGTCTGAGAAAATAAGAGATATAAAAATATCATTAGAAGGCTTACCAAAAACACAGTTAATGCTAGGGATGAAAAAAGGCTTCCAACTTTGAAATGTGTCATCATCAGCAGCAAAAATAAAGAAATATTGCTCAAAGGAAAATGTGACTTGCGTAAATGAGTCAACTATGATACAAAAATAAATTAATGAGCATATGCATAAGCTTGTGGAAATATCCACTTAGGAAATTGCTAATATTATGACAATCAGACTAATGAGACACTGAAATAATTGATTACAGATGAAATGCTGAAACTATATCAGAAATTACACTTTTAGTCATTTGCAGTATGCTCTTAGGTCCTTCATAGCTTCAGAAAAATAACCACACCCTTATCCTGTGATTACCTACAGTATGTCTAGCAAAGTCCTGGTCCTACCCCCACTGTGCTCCTTTGCAAGCACCAACGTTCTGTGCATTGACCCACTCCTCAAAAAAGCCAAAACAAAACAAAAAGCCACAGACAAACAAAACCAAAACTCAATTACTGTTTACCTCAACTGTTTCTCTATTCTAACACATTTGTGCCTGAATATAGCAGAGCTATGGATGTGAGAGCAAAGAACCATAGATTCATAAACATTATAGCAACAAATGCAATGCCACCTTTATGTGCCCACAGAACTACAAGATTCATGAGACAAGTGAACTTGTCTAACAGATCTGTCTTGTTCCAGAGCTACTAACTCATTAACTCACATCCATCATCTTTTGGTTACTGCAGTTAATCATCACCAGACCCAATGCATGCTGCATTTGGCAGAAAAGAAGGGATGGTTCATGTTGCAAGAAGCAGGGAAAACAGGACTGACGCTTTTGGTAGCAGCAAGAAAACAATTTCAACTACCAAGTGAAAGCAGCTCTATTATGTATAGAGCACCACAACTTTATCTACTTCTCATAAGAAGACAACCTATTTTGTATGGAAATACCATCTCTGTTTGTATTTGTAATTTTTTTTTCTCAAAAACATACTCCAGTTTGTTAAAAACTCTGGTTTGTACCAGATAAAAACTATAAAAATAATATTGTAGCATGACTTCAGAAGAACCAAGTTTCCTGCTTTCAAAGCTTCAACGTTTAATGAGGAGAGGCTGAGGGAACTGGGAATGTTTAGTTTGGAGAAGGCTGAGAGGAGACCTTCTTGCTCTCTACAGCTACCTGAATGGAGGCTGTAGGGAGGTGGGTGCTGACTTCTCAAGTAAATAATGATAGGACTAGAGGAAATGGCCTGAAGTTGAACCAGGGGAGGTTTAGACTAGCTCTGAGGAAGAATTTCTTTACTGAGAGAGTAGTTAGGCATTGGAACAGACTGCCCAGGGAGGAGGGGGAGTCACCATCCCTGGAAGTATTTAAAAGCCATGTAGATGAGGCAATTGAGGACATGCTTTAGTGGGAATGATGATATAGATAAATACATTTTATTTATTGAGGCGGAGGGGTCTTGACAGTTGGACATGGTAATCTCAGAGGTCTTTTCTAACCATGACAGCTCTGTCATTGGCTGGGTTTTTTTTGTTGTTGTTTGTTTTGTTTTTTTCAACTTTTTCCAGAGAAGGGCCTCTATAATACTGAACATGATATTTCAGTGTTGTCTTGTGCTATTGTTTTGGGTTGCTAAAAAAATTCCCATCTTGAAATCCAGAAAGTTGGATGAAGGTAACATTACAGAGTATGTGGAGTCTGTCACTTTTAAAAGTGCTACACAAAAGCATATCATTAATTTGTGATAGCATGTACCTTTCAGAGATACAGATGGGAATTTAACAGATTTTCTCTGCAGCAGTTCTAATTCAAAACAAGAGTATGACATAAAAGATTTTTTTAAGTTCACCATGTTTCATATTTGTGAAAATGTTCCTTTATTTATCACTTGCATAGTCTCTGAATGTCTTCTGGCAATGCAGTGCCTCATATCTCCCAGTTTAATCATAGGTGGGTGTCCTATTACCACATATTCTGTCCTTCAGTTTGTTAAAACACAAAATGATCAGTGACATATTTCGATGCTATCTTGCCTTTTTTGAAGCTTAGTTTGGAAGAATCTTTTTATAGACCTGCTGCATGAGTTTTTTCCGTTTGTTTTGAAATTCAGCTGAGACAGTATCTTCCTCTATTTACCCTGTAACATTTAATTTGTCTCTCTTCTTCCACAATTAATTTACCATTTCAACATGACTTGGCAAGGCGTTATGGATATTGCAGCTTTGAAACTATTGGTGCAAAAAAGGAAGTTGCAACATGAAAAGGTTTAATTTTTCTTTTTTGTTAAACAGGCTGCAGGAATGAACCATATCACAATGTTGCTCTGGAGTTAGTTTAAGTGTCCCATTTTTAACAAGCCATCCTACCTTGTATCACGATCTCCCAGAAATCAGCAAAAGCTTTATCTTCCACCTTTGATTTCAGAGCTTGCAGAAAATCATTAAAGCACTGCACCTTGGACAGCTGAAAAAAGTAACAGCAATGATAACGGAGAAATATTAAAGTAGCTTATGAAAGAGTGATGCAAACTTAATTTTTCATTAAGTCACCAAACATGGTGAACACAAAAGTCAGTACAGATCTGGGGTTTTATCTCTACTAAAATCAAGCATTTATATACTGTATTTCAGAAAGCTAGGAAGGCTTTCTTATAACTGGCTTTACAAAGAAATTTGGAGGATTGACCATTTTTCCTTCAGCAGCATCAGATCACAGGGCCCCCAACTGTTTTTGAGTTTAAAAGAAAACAAACAACAGCAAGTAATACCAGTGAAGCCAGTCTCCATTCCAGTAAGAATAAAGAAATATAAAACACAAATATATTTCTAAACTTTCAAAAAGCATAACAGATTTTAATTTACAAAACAAGATGTAGCACAAAATTATCAAATGTCTAATACAGCAAATAGACCCATCATGTTTTTAATTTAAAAGAGACAAGAGTTACCTTAATGGCCTCCTCTCTGAAAACTCTGATACAATTGATCCCTTTCATGTAGTATTGTGAACCTTTATTTTCCAGGAACTGATCAATGCGGTGTATCAACTGCTGACTCACTGAAAGACAAGGAGAAATAAATAACTCAATGAATGCACGCTTTCAAGGCAAACAAAAAAGTATTTTTCCTTTATGTCTCTTTTTCTATTCCACAGAAAGATTTAATCATACCCATCAAGTTACTCAAGGTGGTAACTGTTAATGTAGCTATTGACAATTCAGCCTCTCCAGAAAAGCTTAGACACAAAGAAACTCAAGCATGGCCAAGGCAGAAGTCTTTCCTTTAGGGACAGGAAAGCAAGCACTGCCATAGCTTGTTTGATACAAAGTAAAACCAAAATCATAGAATCACAGATTTTTCAGGGTTGGGACTTTTAAGATCATCTAGTTCCAAGCCCCCTGCCATGCGCAGGGACACCTCCCACTAAATGAGGCTGCTCAGAGCCTCATCCAGCCCCAAGAACACTTGGGATCCTAAAGCTGAGGGAGGTTATGTCCCACAGTGCAAAGAATAACCCCTAAACATCCTGTGAAATGCACACATATTTCAATTAAAGCGTTAAATTTACAATGAAGGTGTACTGACAGCAAAACAACAGCTGTAGGGCGATTTAAAAGACTACCTTGCTATTATTGACATTCTCTTGACTCTATACAGGTAGTTTGACAATTTTTCATCAGGGCAATGCTGCTTACAATTATGGTGATATTATAAACTGTGAACGCCTGACAGAGAGAAACAGAAGCAAACAATGAGACTTGTCATAGGAAGAAGAGGAGCACCAGTTTCACCTTCACTGTTGAGTTCCTAGAAGGCGGGCAGATGTAAAGTCTTAAGATGTTTACAGTCTTAAGTTGTGTCAGGGGAGATTTAGGTTGGATATTAGAAAGAATTTCTTCACGGAGAGGGTGATCAGGCAATGGAATGGTCTGCCCGGTGAGGTGGTAGATTCTCCGTCCCTGGAGACATTTAAAAAAGACTGGATGTGGCACTCAGTGCCATGGTCTAGCAACTGCTCCGGTGGGTCAAGGGTTGGACTTGATGATCTCTGAGGTCCCTTCCAACCCGGCTAATTCTATGATTCTATGATTCTATGAAAACACTGAAAATGTGACAAGTGAAAATATCTCCAAGAACACTGCAAGCCCAACCAAATTATACTGGATTTTAGCACTTAGTTTTCCTCATGTTTAGTTACAGGTGAGGAACTGCCCAATTGTACCATCTGCAGGTGCTTCAGCCTGAGAAAAGACAAGTGTGAGGAGCATGCAACAGTGATCTATAAACTCAGAATCTCTGTGAAAGAGATCAATAGGGAGTGATGGTCACTGCTTCTCTCACAACAAAAGCAAAGAGTTGGGTTAAGAACAAAAGAAAAAAGTACCTATTCAAACAAAGCCAGTTAACCTCTTCACCACAGGTAGATTGAAGAAATCCTCAGAATTCTTAAGAGGGAATCTACTGAGGGACATTAAAGGTGATGTTGCCACCAGGGAAGAAAATGTAGGAAAGTATTCTGGACAAGTCACAGCATCTGCCTATCGTGGATTATCTTTGGCCTAATCTATAGCCCTACTTATGTTCAGATGTTATGGGCATAGATGTCACTGCAACTATTTCATCCATGCAAATATCAACATAGAACATACCTGCCAGAGTGATGGAAGAGACAAGAATAAGTAAACACACCAAGAAGCAGACATCGTTTAAATATTGTATTCCATTGTGCTCACTTCAAGCAAACACAGTGCTTGCTATTTTTATGTTCTATAAAATACCTAATTGAACTGAATCTGAAGGACAGCATCTCTGAAAAGAGTGAAACAAGACATATTTGATAATGTCCCACCAGCTCCAGAGTGGGAAACTCTACAGTTTCTGGAAAAGGAGGCAGATAATGATTCAGTCCAACACCAGCTATCACAGAAGAAAACGTGCTGAAGTGCCTACTGCTCCAGAAGTGATCAGCTCATTCTTTTTATTTTACCAGTTGCTGACAAACTAGATAGAATTCTCACTACTTAAGCTCCCCAAGTTAAGTCAGTCCATTTGTTTAATGGTTAACGATTTTCTCATTAAATGTTCTCATTTCTTATGAATTGCATTAATAAAAGCAAGTCCCGCTGGTGTTTTCAGTGGTGATGGTGATTTTTTTTAAATGTTGCCTTTCCATTGATGTGTTAAATTAAAACCCCAGGCACTATGAGGGTGCAACGAAAGTCTTAATTCTAAACAGTATGCTGGAATCATTCTGAAAATAATCAGACACTCTTCTTCCTTTGCATTTATTTTTATTTTTAATCCTTTTCCATCTGATTGCCCTGGCAGGCATCAGAAGAAAAAACTCCTTGCTACTGACTGTGAGCTGCCTTCTTTTGAAATCTGTTGTAAGAGAAAAAAAGCCCTACAATATTTTACTAGGCACTGCAAGACCATAATATATGCAGGAAATAGATTACATGGCTAAAAAATGGGCCTGCCCAATAGGTCTCCCTTAAATGACAGGCTGATAAATCTTAAATACATAAAATTCCTGTGTCCTGGTTGTTTCAGTGGACCAAAGACAATAACAGAGATGGTAGATAATTATTATATCTGACAGTTCTCCAAAATTCACTCTGTTCCATTACACTTTTAGGTTTGGGAATTCTGTTGATTATGTGCTGCCTATCATCTGCCTTTCCATTAGTGTGACACTGGTTTTGGTAGTGGCAAAAAACTGATCTCCTATACATCAAATAGATTTTTGGAGGAAGGCATGTTCTACATAAAGATGTCTATTTAATTAAGCTGTAAATATTAGCATTGACTCTAATTGTCCTAAGCAAAGCTCAGGCATCAGGGTTTTGGAAAAGCAGGTCCTAGAGGTGCAAATTGACAGCTTTGTCAGGCTACCACCATGTAATGGCGAGTTTTTTTCTTCTCTCCTAACCTCCCCCATCCCACACATACATTTAAGGAAGTGAACGAAGAAAATTCCACATTTTGCATAAACTGGAATTCCATCACTCCTAATAAGTACCATGTTCTACAGATCATCCCAAGAACTTTTAATCCTCTGCTTCCCATTTCTTCTGTATGTGATTCGTTAGGTAACAAAAACAGTGACTAAAGGCTGGAGAATTACAGGTTACAAAAAAAAAAAATAAATCTTTGAATAGAAGATTTTAAGTTTTAGCAGCATTTAATCCCTTTACCACTGGCATTCATATATATTCCCTACTCTAAAACACAATCACCAGTGCTCTTATTCATTGTGAAATATGCCATGAATATTCACTTGTTATCTCTGAGTACTTACAGTACAAAAGTGTACCTATATTTTCATGTTTGCTCAGTTTGGTCCTTTTCTTGGTTACTATGTCAACCAGATTAAAGCATCATAACAGATAAGGCTGTATTATAGTCCCAAATTCAATTCCCTAGGGATTCCCCTTTCCCTCCTAAGAAATTGATCAGACATTGGAACGGGCTGCCCAGGGAAGTAGTGGATTCTCCACCCCTGGAGATATTTAAAAAGAGACTGGATGTGGCACTCAGTGCCTTGGTCTGGTAACCACAGCGGTAGTGGATCAAGGGTTGGACTTGATATCTCTGAGGTCCCTTCCAACCCAGACAATTCTATGATTCTATGTTAAAAACATCTCTCTTCCTGTAGACAAGAGACTGCTGTTTTTACCATTTTTTTTAATGTATCCAGTGGTGGTGGTAATGATTTGTATTAATGGGCAGTGCTTAAAGTCACTGACAAATCAGCTAAATCAACTCAATGATTTTTAAACTAGTGTTCTGTAAGTATCATCTTTTTAGAATAGAAGAGATTCTAAACAGAAAACTGTCACAGTTTCTTAAGGACTTCCATCACCTTTAAGCCAAGAAATAAAAATTTTAAGATCAGAAGCTGTTGAACTACTCCAGTGTCCTATGAGGTGATGTTCAATTTTGAAATGGTCTCCTTAAATGGCCTATGGGTATGGATCAGATTTAAACTGGATGTCTGAAGGACATCTGTTCAAAATCCTTGCTGAAACCAGAGTTGCTATGGACCAGGTAACTCAAAGCTCTACTGATTTGGGTTCCAAGTAGCTCCAAAGATGGGGAGTGTCCAAGTTCTTTCAGCCTCTCTTTCTGTGTCTGACTACCATCACAGTGATTCTTTTTCCCCATAACATCTAATACAAATTCTGTTTATTGCAACTCAGAGCTTTGTATCTCAGCCCATCGCTACACCCTGCAAAGATGAATCTGGCTTCCTCTTCTCTGTGAAGGAGACATACAGGAAACTTGAAAATAACCATATACTCAAGCATTTGGCTTGCAATGGCTGAATCATTTTCGTTATACTGGCCATTGAATTTGGCCTACCGAGGAGAAGAGTATGAATCGTCTCCAAAATACACAAGTACATTCAAAAAGATAAAAATCCAGACAAACTGCAAGGACGTATGCCAACAAAAACTGGAAGTAAATAGTAGGGTTTCTTTTTAAAATATCCTTGGTGTAGGAAGATAGTTAACTATATACATTTCTAGAACATCTTGCAATACAGTATTTTCCTTGTTGAAGCTAATAAATTTCCATTGCAAGTCTCTTGTACATATTTCTTTTAAACAATTAAAGCATACAGTGCAAAATCAGTGTTTCACTGTTCACTGAAGAAGCTATGCCACAGCAAAATTTTGACACCTCAGGCACAACAGAATATCTGCTGAAATATAAGTAGTTACTGACTCTTAAATTTATTTTTTTAGAAATGCCTAGGAAATGACATATTATATTAACAAAATTGCTATAAATATAAAAGATAAACATTTGGTTCAATTTGTCTCTGGACATTTTTTATGTCCATAAACAGTACAGTTGTCACTGCAGATGTCTCTCCTCACTGCTTAACAGTAAAATTAAAAAAAAAAAAAAGGTTTTCACCTATAGGACTTCAGACATCAAGTTCTCAGGAGTACTACAAGATGCAATGAAATCCAGCCTATAAACTTGCACAGAAAATTCACAAATCAAAGCAAATACTGTGCCTGTGTCAGTATCCTTTTTATGCCCCATTAAGCCACTTTATCTCCTACAGAATCGGATGAAAATACAGACACCTTCTGCTCTTCAGAAATGCAGACATGGATAGAAACCTGTGAATAATCAAAAAGGATGAACTGATAGTCATATGGCTACTCCTCTGGCATTACAAAGACAGCAAGCACTTGCTGTATTTGAGAATCTTCTCTGCAGCCACAGCGATGAAGCAACTCTCTGCACACCCTTGAGAGTAACAATCAGATTCCACTCAGGCAAACTAATCTATTTTATTTGCATTCATTGACAAAAACGTCAGAAGTTGTTACCAGAAGACAGCTCTTTGTGATGACTGTGCACTTGTAACCTGCTCAGAGACAGACCTGCAGAAAATGACATCTCTGGCCATGAATGCAAACAAGAAAGTAAAGCTACCTGGATGGGAAATACAAGAGTAGTTACATGAGCAATCAACTTAACCAGTAAGTTGACTCCCTCACACACAACTCACCAAGTAAGCCGTAAGTGGGTTCCTACTGTAATAAACTACACAGATGCCAATTAAAACTAAAGCTGATTACTGTTCCAGGAATTGAGCTGCCAGTCTCAGAAAACCTATCCCTTAGGCCTTTGCCAATTTGAAACTCTTAGATTTAAAAATAAATATATATTTACACATTAATGACCCAGTTCTCCCTAACAGCAAATGAGACATTTCTCCTGCTCTGGTCTGCTGTGGGAGCCAGCACTCAGGCATTCCCTGTCTGCCCTGCCCACAGACTTCTCCTATGAATGGCAAACCCTGATCAACAAACCACAGCAAGGTTGCTGCAGGAGATGCATTGGTACAGATTTTCAGTGATTAATATAAGGTTAGGACTTCCTACAAACTGTATAACAAACTGTATGACAAATCCCTTGTCATACTTTGGTAACTTTACATTTTTGGTGAGAGCCTTGCTGTGGACTGAACAAAAAGCATGCCATTAACCTGCAATCTAATTTAAAAGCCACCGTATTGTCAGTATTCAAAGGACAATTCTTCCTAGTGCTACAGCTTCCCTATCTACCCCCAGGCAAACAGTTTAAAGTCCTTTGTCCTCCCTGTGAAGGGAACCTGTTACTATTTTGTGGGGAGAAGAAGGAATTCCTGCCTTATATAAAAAGAGAATGTAAGCTCTATTCAGTTTGGAAGATTGCGCTGGATACTCTTTTTATCTAAGAAAGAAACAAAACAGGATGCAACCCAATGGATCTTCTGTCTGCATTCTGATGCATGTAATGTAATTGTTTGCTTTTTTCTCCGTAACCAGTTTGAATGACACCTATTGTCCTTTCCTACAAAGGCATTTTACATTTCACGTGTTCTAGGAGAGGAAAAAAAATGTTTTACCGTTATATATGATACAAAATTATACAAAAAAAAAAGCCCTTAGAAACACTGAATAGTGTTAAGGTAGCATTTACTCTTTACATTACAAAAATCCAATACAGCAAGCCATTAAAAACATGTGTATAATGTTTTATGTATTAAGCTACCTAGAAGTCTCTAAAACAGAAAAGGGATTATGCAGAATAAAAAAATAATATGCAGAGCACGTTTTTATTTATAGTGGCTTCTCTCTCTCCTTTTAATGGGTGACTGCACTACATTCTGTCTAACTACACCTTATAATTACAGAGCAGATATCACAGAGTAAAAGCAGATTGCTCAAAATTTCAGAAGCCATCCAAACATGTACTGTAGTTATCTCCAGCACAGCACCCAAGTGGACATATTTAAGTACTCTTTAGTTAAATAATCTTCAAGGGTAATCACTATACTTAATCCTGCATTAAAGCTTTCCTAGATGATGAAATTAATTACCATAACCAAGTAGTCAATGGTTTCATAGTTTTGTATCCTACTCTAGGGTACAAAGCTTCCTTACTGCATCTCTAATATATCCTAGATTTGAGAATGCAATTCCAGGTTTTTTCTACACACAATTTCTCCTGGATCTAATGCAGAATTAATGTAAAAAGCTGGCTAGCTGTCTTACAGATCTGGAAGTTCTGGAGAGAAATAGCTATGTAGGCTTTAACAGAATGTCACAAATCAATATACTATTCAACACCCTTCTCAAACAGTGTCTAAAAAGATGAATGGCCTTGTTGAAATACCCAGCACCTAACTGCAGCACCTCTGCAAATCTTTCTTTGAAAACAAAAGCTACATAACTGACTATTTGGTAGATAAACCTCATCTTGCCACAACCTTAAAATCATTCTTTAAAGGAAAAAAGGACCACATTCATATTGTGCATTCTTTTTTGGATACCTGATATAGCAGCTCCAGTAGGGCAATTACATACAAACAAATGATAACTCCTTTGAATTTTCAGATTTAGGGCAAGACAGTAGTTGACATATGCTTTTTATTCTTTTTCACCTCTGCATCAAAACCCTATCTTAATGTACACTGAGAAGAGATTCAGGGCACACAGATCCTGCTTTCAGCTTTAAGAGTTGCATACAACCTGCTTATCACACCCTAAATTCACCTGAGCTTTCTTGTACACACAACACACAGTAAGAACTGATCTTTTACATGCAAAGATTTAAATCCCAGGCATTGGATTCTTATTTCTTCATAGAACACATTAAGTAGACAGAAGAAGACAGGTTTCTCACACCATACACAGCTAACAGCCCTTCAGTTCAAGTCAGAAAAATCCCATGAAGTCAGATGAGAAGCTGATACCCAGTTTGAATGAGGCAGTCCAAGGGATCCTCTGTTAGAAACACCAGGAGATGCCTCAAGGTAGCTGCCTAGTGCCATCTTACACAAAAGAAAAAGATTTCTGAGACTTTCAAATGAGGAAGGCAAATATTGACATGGGAATTAAGAGAAACATATTTCTTTACTGAGCAGCCCTAGAAGCTAAGCAGTAGACTCCAGAGAATCTCACATACCACTAGAAACTTACAGTTAGACAAGTGCATTGCATTTACCAAACTCTGAAGATGCTACTAAATATAATTAAGATAGATAAAAGTCATTTACCATCTTTGAAGTCAGCATTTTTCTGCCTCACCAGAATTCGGAAATCTTCTGCTGGGTTAACACTGCCAACCTACAAAAGGTCCAAAAATGATACAATCATCTGTCAATATCCATCCTTTATTCTTTCAAGGCAACAAGAATCATTAAGATTCTGTTTATTTTAATTGGGAAACAGAAGCTCATAAATGCTCTGCATGCGGAGTCCTAAAATCAAAGTCTGGCAATGTGTTGTAACAGGCAGTACTCCTAGCAAAGGTTAGTTAGGACATGAGCAAGATGAAGGTACACTTGCTATGCTGTACTCTTATATGACACCCATATTCTCTGGGGTTTCCAGGTCAGAGGCTCAGTAATTCAGCCTATCCACTAGCTCAGTTTTGAGACTTTCTGTAGCACAGAACTCTTGCTGATCTTGACAGATGCTTAATGGGGAATGGGAGTTCTCAGGCATGTGGGTACAGAATCATTGGATGCCTCTCCAGTAGGAAGCTCAAAAAGAAAAGCTTGCAGTTGATTCACCTATGATTTCTGGCACACTCCAATATCATAACATTGAAGCTCCAAATGGGCGTACAAGCGCAGAAACTTTATAAAGGAACTGAGAACCAGATCAAATTTAAACAAATATCTGAAAAACAGGTGCAATAACTTCAGAAAAAAAAATACATTGCTTAGCATGTCCTTTCCAAATGAATCCAAATTCTCATAAGTTTATCTGAAGATTTTATGTTTGCTGTCAAAATAATTCTTTGCTCATTCTATAAGCTTACTTGGTATCTTCGTGCTTCTTTTACATCTGGCAATGCCACATCAGAAGTGTACATTAGGAGTATGAAGTATTTAAATATTTTTTAAATTTCAATTTTAAAAAACAACCATAAAGGACAGTTTGAAAACAAGAGGAGTTATCTCAATTAATATGAAATCACCTTTTTGTCCTGTGATATGAACAACCAAATAATGGAAGATGTACAGTTAAGATACAGGCTTCATCTATCCATGTACATACTATCTGGAATTAAGGCAGATAGATTTGGCATATCACCAAAATGAAGTGAAATTTGTGATTTGGGACTGCAAAAAATGCTGAAAAAAGTCTCTAAAATCAGATAAAAATTTTCATTAAAAATGATTAATACATTGATCTGCAACTTATTGTTGCAGGTGATATAACAGAGAGCAAGAACAAAATTCAACCACTGAACCACAAATACGAGATTCTGTTTTCTTCAGATCCTCAGACTTGCCCTTTTCATCATGGCTGATGGAACCTTGTGCTAGCATATGCTAAGGGCAGAGGAAATTTTCATCAAAATCTCTAGCAGAGTCTCAAATCTACAAGTAGACAATATTTCAGCCATATTTTAGCTAGAAACTGTCCTTTTATCAGGAATTCTGTATATTCACTATAATACACTTAAATAAATTAATCTACCCCTTTAATAACCAGACTTCTGAAATATGCTTACAGAGGTGACATTGCCTTCAGCAAGTTTCATGATGCTAAAACTACCCTCTTCATCTTCAATTTTTGGTTTCTTAGGGTTGGGTCCATCTTCACTGCTGCAAGTAAGGACAAAAATTAATATTAACTATTAAAGTAAAGTGTTCTGCCTACTAGAAAGGGAGACAAAGAATTATTGAAATATATATTGAAGACTGAACAAAGCTTCATTATACAGTTGTTCCCAAATTAACACTAAAGGATGCCTAATTTTTCCCCACAGGCTGCACAAAGCATTCAGTAGAAACAGACATCAAACTCAGGATAAGGCAAAGGCAGTGCTTGTTGAACATGCAAGATTCTTCATGCTTATTTCAGGAGAGAATTGACTCACAGGAATCTTCTCCACCTTTGTAAATACATAACAACTCTAGTTACACCAGTCAAATTTATTTCTTATCCAGTTTATTTATACAGAACCTGTATTTTGAGTTAACCTTAATAATTTACGGTATATTACATGACATTTGGTATTCTCACCAGATCTTCTTAACATGCAATGACAATAAAGCTTAACATTTTAAGTAAGAAATTTATTTACTCTTCAAAATTACTTGATGGTTCTTGTCTTGTTATTGATACACAAATCTGTTTACACAGTGGCTTTTGAGTCTAATGACCCACATTCTACATCAACACACAACAGCTTTATAATCTTCCACTTAGAGCAGTCAAAATTTGCTAGCCAAATCCAAGTTAACTACTTAAGAACTCTCTTAGGACATTTTAAGGTACATCTCAAAAGGCCTTCAAAAGAGTATCAGTCCTTTCTAAGAAGTTAATTGTGATTTCAGTTTACTTTCTAGTTTTACCCCCACAGGTAATGTACATCAAGGCGTTCATTCAAACCAGGAATTTAATTGTAACATCCAGTGTGCCAAACTTCAGAGCATATCTTGGCAACAGAAGAAAATCCAGCTAATCAGAAATAGGAAAGAAAACCAGACACTGTGTTCCATGTCATTTAATGTGACAGGCTACTGACATAGAAGAATTTCAGTTTAAGAATGACCGAAAGCTGCATAGTAATCTAAAAAACAGTACTTGTACTCAAGGAATCCCAAAACAAAGTAAGACTTTTTTCTTAAAAATTCTAAGGTTGCAGTGAAGTAAGGAACAATGTAGGGCCAAAGCCAGAGATCTTGAACGAGGCACCATTTTGCATTCCACAAGATTAAAACTGATTTTAAAAATTGCATTGCATGTTACAGAGGCAACTAACCATTAGAAAGAACTTAGACAGTCTTCCTTCTTACTTTCTACAGCACACTCATCACTCCTCCCCTAATTTACAAGCAGTGTCTACCCCACTTTGTTTCAGTAGTCTTCTCTGTCCTTTATTTAATTTTGTCACTACTGAAATGAAATCCCTTCTACTCAGCAACTCCTGTCCCTCTATAAAACCTTATTTGTCACTCTAGGAAAAATTATTACTTCGGTTATGTCTCAGGACAAGGATAGGATACCTTGTGTCACTCTCAACTCTGCTGACTTTCTGGCTGACCTTCAACAAGCTGCTTGATTGCTCTGGACAGCTGATCTGCCTCTCTGCAAGATGAAGAAACCGAAACTTGTCTAATGCCAGTAAGTTTAGAACTTCTACTTCAATATAGAAGAATTCTGGTTAATGTTGTTTGATGAAATGTGCAAAGAACAATGAAAATTCTCTTTTAGAATCTTTTTCTCCAAAGGACTTTTCTGCTCAATTGCAATGTCTTGAAATCTTTTTCTTCCTGCATTATTTTTACAAACTCAAAATGCTTTGAGATTGGAGAAAGGAGAAGAACATAAATTATGATGCTGCATTTAACTGCCTAGGACCAAATATATAGCTGTCATTAATCAGTGCAGTACAGCAGAAACTAATGAATCCATACCAATTTATACCAGCCAAGGATATGACATTTAGAATCTGTTCCTGGTAATGCATTGATTAGCAGTATTTTTAAACTGTAAAACGTGCAACTACCATCTGAGATAAAAAAATTAAATACAAGACTAATTTAAAACACCCACTTCTACATTTATATAGAAGCCTCTCACATATTGCAAAGATGGATGAGCTAACAGCCTTTCCAAAGCCATCATAAGAAGGAAGAAAAAAGTAAAATGCTTTCTGTTTTACTGCATTTTTCAAACCATACATAACTTAGCAAAAGTGAAACAAACTAATGCTGAATATTAAAATCTTTATTAATGTATTTTTGTTTCCTTTGTAATTTATGCTTCTTTAATCCAATTAGACCTTAAAAATTAGGAAGAGATGAATCAGGTCAATATAATGATAGGAGAAACAAATTCATTTTAGGATTCAAAAATAATGCTCAAGAGAGCTTCTAGCCAACTCTTCCAAAACAATTTATTGCAAATTATCTAGATCATACAGTTTTAATAAATTAAATGTTATCTGGTGATTAACATTTTCTTTAGTAATTGTTGCACAGTGATGTACTTTTACCAAGTGATTTAATTACAAGATTTAGCTCTTCACCAAACACAGAAAGCCAAAATTAACACTTCTGTTTTAGTACTGACAATACTACTGCTCCCATTCATTACTACAGCAATGTTTTTTTCTACTTTTAATCCTATTAGCATTCATTCTTCATTGCATACTAGAGTCTGTATCCTTTTGCCTCCCTTACACATTTTTTAAATTATTGTAATGCCTTACTCTAATTTCTATTTCAATTATTTTTATAGCTAGTTTCATCACTCCTCTAAAAGGTAACCAGTCTTGAGAGGAAACAGCTTTCTTTCTTGCTTTCTTTCTTTCTTTCTTCCCAAAGACAACACACTGAGGAGGCTCCAGACAATCCAAGATAAAGGATATTCAAGGATTTAGCTAAGCAAGGCCTCAAATTGGCTCAAATATGTTCCTAGCACTGGAAGAACTGAGCCAAAAAAAAACCCCAAAAAACAGAAGAGAAGGAGAGTGAGCTAACTGAAAACTCTCCAGCATCTCAGGGAACCCACTGATTATATTATAGACATTCAAGAAATTAAATTCTAAGCAGCAGATTCTGTTTGAGCAAGTTTGTTTGACTTGTGGCTGGGGTGATGGTACCGGTGCAGTAGCAATTAAGCATTTATACCTCACATTTGTGGCACAAATAGAAGTGAACACAGTATATGTAACAGCAAAAACATCTTAAAAACTGTTCAGACACTAGATGTTCAGAGTAGAGTCCATTAACAGTTTGATTTATCACGACATCCACATTTACTGCACAGTAGGTAATAATGAAGCTCCCTTTCTTTTGGTTTGGAATTCAAAACAAAAGCTACAAAACAACCTACATCAAACAAGCTGAGACGCTCATTTTAAACTCTGCAGCATTTACTCTAAACTAAATTAGAATCTCTGTTATTCTTATTTGACCTATTTCATAACTGCCATAGGAAAAAACTGCTTAACAAGGAGACAGAAAGGAATGCAACAGGTTGCACAGGATGTGCAGTTTCCAGCCGTGGGATGTTTTCAAGACCAGACTGAATAAGCAACCTGATGGATTCTGTGATAAAAAATACAGACATAAGGAAGCTACAGACTGGTTCCTGGTGTGTCTTGCCCCAAAACAGTAAGACCACACTATTCACAAAGTACATCAGTCCTTCTTTGAGACCACAATATTTTCCACCCATCAGTATTTTTTCAGTATGCAACTCAATTCAATATATAACTCATTGGTCTTATATTCAAAAGACTCAGCCTGCTTCATCCAGTAAAAACAATTTGAAGTGTAAAGAAACATTTTTTAAAAAGCCCATAACACATCTCCAACTTACTTGTCTTTGAAGATGTCTTGAGCAGTCTTCTCTTCTTTTTTCCTGCTAACTTCTTTTAAGGGGAAAAGTGCTTTTACTTTTTCAAGAGGAGCCTGACACCTTTCTTTTACCACATGGGGAATTTCCATCATCTCTAAAAGGTGCTGTTCAATTGGTGGCAATGGCTCATTGGGGTGAAAAGCCTTATGCTGCAAGCACTACAAGAAACAATATGAGTGAAGAAAAACTTTCAGTTCATGTGCTTTTATTATAATGCCTGTATGCGTGACTTCATATGGTACGTGTAAAATATCTGCCGTGCTACCTTCATAGGCTGACAAAGATTCCAGCTCACAAGTGGATCCAAAGTCATATGATAAGCTGCTTAAAACGATTAATAATGATATTTAATAAGAATACTGATGCAGAGGAATGTTCTTACACTCACTGAAATGAGTTCTACAAAAATGATCAGGAAAATTCAAGGAATGAAACAGTCATAGAATTTCTTGTAGTAGGGGCTCCAGAACTGGACACAGTAATCCAGGTGGGGTCTCACAAGAGCAGAGGGGGAGAATCACAACCTGCTGCCCACATTTCTCTTTAATGCATCCAGGATCCAGTTAGCTTTCTGGGCTGCAAGTGTATACAGTCATTTGCACACATTCTGCTTTTTAACTTCACTTTACCTTTAAAATGCAGTTCTATTATACAACAGTGACATGAAATATTCCTACACATTCCAAAATTAGGCAACAAGATATATATCTCAACCATGTACTCCTGTTACTGTCATGGCTTATTGTCCCCCAAAGAAAGTAGTTTTTCCTGGTCCATAAACTCAGGCATACAAGAGAAATTTTTACCAGTTCAAGAACAAATAGAAAGAAAGAAGTTAAATGTATTCAGGTGAGGCACAGAACCTTGGTATGTTTGCAAATTAGCTTTGAAAAGAGTGAGGGAATGAAAGGACCTGACCAACATACATCACAGTTGGAACAGATGGTAAGAGGTACAGAGGAGAAGGCTTTTCCACCAGAGTGTAAAGACAACACACAGCCAGAGAACCAGGCAGAGGGACAGAGATGAGGTTAATGAGCGAGACTATCAGAAATTCTATTGTGAATTTTAAAGACAAAGGAAGCATCCCTTAAATGTTGTGAAGTGTGGGATAGCAGCAGAAATGTATGTGCATATGTACACCCAGGTACTGGTGCATGAACACATAAAAACATGGGATGTACATGGAGAATAACTTTTCCAAGCCCATCGTCCTGGGTGAATTAGGCACAAGTGTGAAGGTAACTACTTAGTAAACAAGGAATAGAGCAGAGATTTGCTCCCTTGCTAGCTGTCAAACACTACATTAATTTAAAAAACAAAACCAAAGCAAACCAAAAAACCCCTCTATTCATGATGAAGAGCTGCCAATAAAGAAAATCCAGACCATATGCTACACATCAATACTGATGTGCTTTCATGCTGCCATTAAGATTCTAATCCATATTAGAGCATACTTTCAAAAGGAGGCAGTAACACAAGGCTACTGATTTGGAAACACTTCTAATGATTTAAGACATAATTACTTCAAAAGAGAATAAAAATGTTTCTGGCAGCTGCATTAATGGCTCTTGTGATACAAAATACAATATTAAAACAACATTAGGGGACTGAATTAAACTCACAAAGCAAAAATCTTAAATTCTCTGCTGTGAATGTTTTTCAGGCTTTCCATCTAAATTCTCTGTGTGCAGCTACAAGAGTTGAGCAGACTGAGTAGCCCCAGCCTTCACTTGTTCTTGTTTTTAGAGTAGACTACATTCTCTGAAACATGGAATGACAGGTACCATCAAAACTCAGGTGCCAAATGGAGATGACTTTGAACAGACTTGATCTGAAGTTTCTAATCCTAAGCAGAGGCCCTTTTAACCTTGCTTTCTCTTACTCCTGTGTCCAGCAAGAACCACTCCTACATTCACCAGCTAGTAGGCAACCTACACTGCCACTAGTTTCCAGACTCTTCATTCTATTCATGCTTATTGTCAGCAACATATTAGCTCCTCCTTGCTATCCCTAATTTTCTTACATTTCCAATCAAGAGATGTATCCAGCTTTCAGCAACAGGTCACACCAAGATACTGGTCAATGGATGTAATGAAGAGGGCTTTTCACATAATTCCATGCTAAGCAATGGCAAAAATGCACAACAGGAATTGCAAGAAAACGTCCTGTCCTCCCACACAGCACCTAGGAACGTACTAGTTATGGTTTGGGCCAGGACAGAACTAATTTTTTTGTCTTGTAATTTTGCTTTCAGCTAAGTCTCTTCTAAGTAGCTGCAATCATGAAATTAAAAGCAGTCAATGTCTGCTTCTAGGCCTGATAATGCTTGGTGTTTATAGTTATGGCTAGAGAATGGTGTGCAGAACCAAGGCCACTGCTCAGGTCTGACAAACATCTTATGCTCTGGAAAGAGAAAGGAGTAAAGGGGTCACACCCGCATCTCTCTTTTAGGGAGGAGAGGACAGGACAGGTGACCAAAATTGACCAAATGGAATATTCCATCCCATACACATCATACTCAGTATAAATTCGAGGGATCACAATGGTGAACCTCTTCCTTCTGCTTCATCATCCATGGCCAGCATCCTGGGAGGCTTCTGTCTGTTCATCTGTAGTCCTGATCTGTGCCATCCTGAATCTGTGTTCCTGCCTCCACCTCCTGCCTGCCTCCACACTCCTGCATCCAGCCTGGGACTTTTCCAGGGCCTGCCCTACAGCCTTGGTGGTAAGGTGAGCATGATTGGGGGAAAGAGGAGAGAAACATGGTATCATTTCTGTGTAAATTTGTACATAATTGTTTTTTCAACAGTACTGTTTCATTAAAGCTGTATACTTTAGTTTCCAAACCCTACCTTTCTCTCCCTTGTTCCCTCTCCTTTCTCTGTCAGGGAGGGGGATTAATGGAGAGCATCCATCAGTTGTTTAATTGCCAGCCTAGCATTAAACTGTGACAACAGTTCTGTAAGAACATAATTTAGCAAATCTATAAACCCTACAGGAACTGGATAGTATTTAAAGCCCTAGAACACTGGAAAGAGATTCAGATATCTAAAAGATAATCACCTAGTCTACACCAGTCACATATTCACTCTGCATGCTCCAACTATCATATACTTATGATCTCCAAAACAAGAAGGATCAATTACTTTTTCTAGGTTCTTTTTTTCCATGGATTATGGAATAGACTTGGACTAGTTAGCTAACTTTAGGGTGTTTAAACCTGTGTGAACTGAATCCTAACATTTAGAGTTCAGCTGATATCTAGTTTGTGATGATTTCCAAATGACCTTCCAACAGACTCTACATTAAATCAAAGCTAAAATTATGTGTTGAAAGCCCTTAGGAACTTCTGTGAGCTACCTTCTGCCTCCTGGTTACTCTGCTTTTTGAAAAATATAAACCAAAACATCACTGTACAGTCCAACAACTTAAAAATGAGCTAAATCCTCTATGGTCACTTACATGTGGTCTAACAAGAGCCATTACAGGCCACTGTCCCCACAAAACTTCCTCCCTAGTCTCAGTACAAAATAGTAACTGCTGAGCAATTTGTTTATGTGGCTATCAAATAAAAATACCCTGCACTCCCCAGTTATCTTATTTGCTTCAAATACCTGTATTTAAGAAGAACAACTTAAACAATTACATTAGAAGTCTGCCACCACAAAAGCTACAGAAACTCACTTGTGCTTTTTTGCAGGAAGGAAGGAATAAAAGTTGAAACTCTGGATATAAGATATTACTCATCTTCAACTCCAGCAAGAATTAGCAATTCCTTTCCACTCTATCATTTTCCAATGCTTACCACTACTTCCAGTGATACAATTTAGCTTTATGGTTCTGTTTAAAGTCTGGCTCTTGTCACTTATTCCAAATATCTTCATGAGGTAACAGAGCAAGAAACTGAAGGGGGAATGCATCCTGTCTTCTGTTATTTTTCTGAATCACCTTTAGGTCCTGTTCAGCCCAATCAATTTATTGGTTACATTCAAAAGATTATGCATAGTTTTCTTCACAGTTCTTAAGGAACCAGCAGTGACACTTGGTCTAAGGGATAAATATTAAGAATTTAGAGCATGATTGCAGCAGAGGCAAGAACAATCTGTCTGCAACTCATACTGATTAATACCAGTTTCATAACCCAGACAAAAAAATGGGGCTGTGTGCAGGCTGTGTGAGAGCACTAAAAGGACCAGTAGTTAAGCGTGTATAAACAGCAAGTTCTGCAAACACAAACTGTATACTACCTAGTACATTTAAGCAGTCAATAAATACTTTTTCCAGCAGTAGCACTCACCCTTACAAAATTCTATTATCCCCTAAGGAAACTGGTGAGTTAAGTAGTTACTTTCCTCTAGCAGCCCTTGACTCAACTGCTGGGACACCACCACCACACTGCTTCAGAAGACAAATGGCACACCTAAGGAAACACTTGTTGCTGATAGGTGACACCCACTGGATCAAAATAATGCAAATAATATTACAATAAAATAGATGAAATTCTATTTCCTATGTGTTTCATTTACAAGCAAAATCGTACTTTTTTGTGATACCCAAGCTTTAGAACCTTTCTTAAAATCTAAGTCGTGCAAAGGTCAATCCATTTAAGCACTTGCTCAGCAATAACCTTCTACAGACCAAATGTGGCATTCACAGACTGTCTTGTTATATGACTGGCAGAATTTGAAGGGAACACAGAGTTCTTCAGGTGTCAATCAGAGCAGGATTTGAAGACAGCAGGCTTACATATGTTCCTGAAACATACATATGACCTTCAGGTCCATTGCTGCTTTCGCAATACTGAGGTAGCAGCATGGCTTTTGGAAGCTTTTGGTAAGTTTTCTTAATTTAAAAAAGCATCTTCTTCCTACTTGTAAACTGAAAAAAAAATTGTAATTGTTAAGATATGATGACCATGGTTGTTACAATACCATTTTTGGTGAATTTCCAAATGGATTCACTCACTCAATGTATCTCCATGGCTCTGTATACAATACAATTCTGCAGCTGTATAAAGTGCATCACAATTTTCCTTATTTTGGAATTTGCTGTATCATTTTCTTGAACTTGAATTCTAATCTATAATTAAGTCCTTCACACTCACAGTTCCAACAAAAATAGCCACGATGAAAGGAATGTAAATAAAAATGGAGACAACCTGATACAATAACTGCAAGAAATGTTAACTGCTCTGCTGTCTGTAAAATGCATCAGGCACAGACACTCAGCTGGAATATTTTAAATGTCAACAATGCTAACCACTTACTAGTGATCAAGTTCACCTCAGACTGTCCTGTCTTGGAAACCACTGCTAGATGCAACAAAACACAGAAAAATAACTCTGCTCAAGTTTTGACAGGACACAGAATGAGGAGCTAGAGATCCCTGATTTTCAGTCAATTTCTCTCTTTGCTCAGAAGCTGTAGACTAAGTCTACGTCTGCACCATGACTGTGGCAATACAATCTTGAGATATACAAGAAAGTTTTAACATGTCTAGTCTAGGTGCCTGTGAATATGTTTGATAATTCCTCTTGTTTCATGGAAACAGGAAATTTTAAGACTAAGATCTTTCAGGGACATACAAACCAACTGCCTACCCCATACTTAAATGCAGAAGAATTTATATTCTCATTTTCACAACATAGATATTTCCAGTGTGAGACAGAGGTGAAAAGCCTCAACAAAAGAAGTTTTTTTTTTAAATGCCCTGTCATTCGTCTCACCTGAAATAACCTCTGAAAACGGGGATTTGGAATTTTGCTGGGCTTAAACAGGTCCTCAAAAGTTTCTCCATCATCATCTTCATAAACCAAATTCATAGAATCAATCAAAGAGTCAACTGCAGATAACTGATCCTCTAAGGCAAAAATTACATACAAAGAAAAAATAAATACTGAATGCACTTCTTGAAACCATTTATAAATGAAGATTCACTTCACAATCGGAGATTTTGAATAAGGAATTACATGTCTTAGCCATTCTATGATCCTATGTCACAGAATACACTGCAGATATAGGCATACCAATAAAAGAATATGGATAATGGACACAGTAATAAAACCCCTGCTTTATTTAAGGACTACAATGTAAACACAAAGAGCAATTTTTTCCCCAAAGACCTCAATTATTGCTGCCTTTCTGCTTCCACTGTTACGCTTTTTCAAGATGTTTTTATTTGCAATGGAAGGTTTATAGGCCACTTCCAAAATAAGGATAACAGTTGGTTTGAAAAACTATGTTGCATAATATACATTTTATATGTTATGATTGCAAATTAACACAGTTCAAAATAGTCAACCCTTGCTTTAGTTAAGAGAGGTTTTAGATTTGTTCTCAAACTGCTGCAAGAAAGCTGAAACAGTTTCAGTAACAACCCATCATGCTTTATACACCCTGATGTGCAGATGCCTGTTCAATGAATCTCATAACAAACTAATGAAATGGGAGTGGATTTTAAACTACCTCCATTTATACTCATTGCTGTGTAAAATTCTCAGAACAGTGAGTCAAGCTTTGTATGGCTGCATGGCCTATGGCTCTCCAAAGACACCCTCCATCTGAATTTCAACACTTGTAATGCATGCTGTAAAAAACAATGCACCACAGAAAATAGTCTTTGAACATTACATTAACAAGTCATAATGCAACTAGTTACAGGACCAGCTTTTTACAAATAGAGATGATGTTTTTATTTTAATTCTAGCCATCTAATCACATATTGTAGTTCCCACAAGGTTTGGCCATTTAGTCTAACATGTGAGTTCAAAGATCAAAGGATAGAGATGATTAAACCTCAGATGTCTATCACAGAGGTCCTGTCAGACTAAGAATCCCATAGCCTTAAACAGAAGTCATTTAACAGGACAATTTTAAAAGACTGCCTGCAAACCTCAAGACTGCAACTAATCTGTTGATACATGCTTTACACTTCATGATGATGTACCCTAAGGTATTTCCAAATGGCTGGGCTTTTTTCCTAAGTCAAAATAATGACAAGGCTTATGTTTTCACTGGAAAGCCAAATATTCGAGGTCTTTAAAAGAGTGTCTTAAAGGAAGACAAATAGGTTACTTTGTCAAGTTGCCCAGTGAAGGATTTTCTTACCTGTAGGAATGCATTTTTTATTGTTTTTCAAAGATGAAAATATGTACTGTCTTAAGTCTTCCATATAGGGTAGTTGTACATAGATGAGACACTGAGAAAGACAAAAGAAGACAAACAACTGAGCCTCAAGTGAAAAAATATAAAGTATCCAAAAGTGCCCTGGCAGGGCAATATAAACATAAGAAAAACCCAAAGATCCAATATCTGTGTGAATCAAAACACTTGCATAAAATCTTTACAGAGCAACACAGCTTTAAGCAGAATAAAACATAGCATTATTTTACAATATAGTGATGGCCACACTACTAATTTTTCTACTAGTGAAATAAAGATCTCCCAGATCATCCAATCCCTTTTTCTTATGCAGAATTTAAAGCAGACAACCTTCAAATGCTCCATACATTGGATATTAGGAAGGTTTCATCACAGGTTACTGCGTTTCAAAGTCAAAAGTTGTTTTTGTTCTTTTAACACTCTCAGCCTACTTTTTCCTGTATTCAAACACTTCCCTAAGTTCATACTACTTTAAATAATTCCTTTCCAGCCTTTATGTTTATACTCTTCAAAAGCCTGCAGATTGTTACATCCACCCCCACCTTTGTCATTGCTTAGCCAGGCTATACATATTTAGCTCTTTCAATAGTCTCTCAACTAAGATCAGTGGAAACATATGCCTCAAAAATTCTTACACACTGTTGCCTCTAGGTATCAGAATTTTAAAAAGTGGCATTTCAAATGTGATTTTACTCTGTGCAAGACTTTTTTTCCCTAAGAAATAGACTTCATTTTTTTTCTCCCGTTTTTTAAAATAACTTTTTCAAGTAAACAAATACACTACTATCTTCCTAATTCTCCACAGGAACTTAAATCCTGTGAGCTCCTCCCTTCAGCTCCACTTGATCTGGAAACCTAGTGACAAGAGCATAGTTGGACACCCCTGAAATGCCACCCCAACTATTGATTTCAAATTTTGCACTACCAAGAAACCCAGAGATAAATCTGCAGCTTAAGAAAATAAAAGATTCATGAAAGTTTGGACTGTACACAGAGGTAGGTAGGTAGGTAGTAACACAGAAAAAAACCTGTGGTAAATTATTACAGAAGCATGTAATTACACTGTTACTAGGTTTAAAATAATAATCCAGAATAACAAAATTAAATTATTGCTATGTTACTATGAAATAAAACTCTGTATTATTTGAATCTGTAATATAGAGGATACAAATGAAAATACACAGCATTCTTCTTCCATGTATTTTAATACAGATTTTTTAACACTATCTATTACCTCCTTGTCCTAAGACTTTGTACTATTTCCAAAAATCACTCTGAAAAGCCACATTAGTTTCTTCTGGTATTACACAACACTGCAAATTCACATGGTTCAAATATTACCATTTACTAATTAGTATTTCTAAAGCAGTAATACAGAGGCTCTCTTAACAGAACATAACAGTGAAAAATTACCTCATATGTATCCTTAATATATGGAAAAGCTACCCCAATTTGTGGGTTGCTTCTCCTATCATAAGCATAACGCACAATAGCTACCACTTTCAACTCATCCAATGCATGAACAAGGGCAGAAAAAGCAACTGCTGCATTCTGGAATAAAAAAAAAACAAACAGGTTTATAGGGTCATACAAGTTCTGATTAGTCAGATCCATCTTTCACAGTGAATTAAACAGTATTAATTTAGTCAAGATTAATTCCCCTTTCAGCTATAACTTCGACACAAGCATTTCTCAAGTTCAAAAAATGAAGCAGCAAAAAGGTCAGATCTCATAATGACAACAGAACCATTCAAAGCAGAGCAAACTTTAGATCCAGAATGTTCCACCTTTTCCACCAGCTGTGAAGAGGTGTCAGAAGTATTACGAGAGAGTGAGGGAAACAGAGGTAAGTCAGAACCCTGAAGGAACACATCAAAGCACTACTACTGTGAGGTTTTTACTTCTAATATTTAAAATAATTTGGAGGTTTGCTCTAAATGGCACAGAGCTAGGGCACACTGTTGCTTTGCATGAGAATGGACTTAAGCACCAACTCCAGGGGGCCCATGTGCTTGCAGAAACATAGTATATACCAGTTTCTCATTGTTCATGAGATACAGTATTCAGCTGAGGTTTAATCCAAATTCTTTTCATCCTAATGGGCAGCAGAACAAGCCTTCTCTAAGCTGCATTAAGAATATTTGTCTTATTAACACAGAAAGGACAATTTCAACCATCACTACTATTCTTTCCTGTTCCAGAGCAAAATACCTCCAGCATTAAACTTTAGTGCACCTTACCTTATCATCTTTTGCTGCAAAGACCTTCAGAGCCTGGTTGCCCATGTAGTAATGCCTCTGGATCTACAAATTCAAATGGTCAAGAGTTAGTCTGATCTGAACCAGAACTCATTAATGAGACTAGACCAATTAAATGATGAAACAACTCACACATTATTCAAATGAGAAGCCATAAAATTTAATTACTGTGCAAAGCAGTTAAAAGCCTGTGTATGTTTCTTATCTCCATTTATCACTCAATATATGGATATTCAGTCATGTTCAGCAGGATAATCTCACACCTTCTTATTGAGTATGTGCAGCTGTCACCAGTCTGAATAATACTGCAGTAATTCAAAAGTGAGCATGGAAAAAACACAGCAGTTAACCAAAATGACACCACATCTATGCTATTAAAATTTTTTTTCCAAAGGTATGTCAAATATAGGCTAAAAAAAGTCATATCCTTAATTAATAAAGCTGCTTCAACAGCAGCCTGGAATATATATACACCTGTACTGGCAAAGCAGCATTCTGCTAGTACTGTTTATGAACATGGTTGATTTAAAAAAAAAATAAATTGCTGGAATAGCTGGAGGTACAGATGGTGTGAAGCACACCCAGAGAAGCACTGTAATAGTGGAAAACCTGTCAAAAATACTGCACACTAGTAGGAACAGTCGTTAAAATTACTTTTGTTAAAGGAAACTCCCTTCAAATTACACTGTCTCCAAACTAACCTAGCGTGTCATTGCTGAGCAAATTACCATCACGATGTTGAAGTCAGTGACAACTTACACCAGCTCAGATTTTTTAATGTATTAAAGCACAATTCTTCAACTCAAAGCATTCTACCTGCAATTATTCTTTGCTGTTTTGTCTTTAAAAGCTCAGAAAATGTTATGTTGAGTACAGTATAAATATCTAGACATGTATCACCACACCATTTTTTCTTGCAAAAAAAGGTCCCTTTGTAATATTTTCAAGTATTATTTCTTGATTTACATGGCATTGCTTATAAATTAAAAATCAAAGTTTTAACGGCTTCTGATCTTCTTTCCTGAGGGATGTGAATAACTCAGAAAAATAGTATGAGGTGGTTCTATTCCTCTTTAATTATGTATTGGGAGCTGTTCCAGTTTCTCTAGTTAATAATAAATTATCTTTTCTCCAAAGTTTCCTTTAAAAGCAATTCAATATAAAACATATATTTGAATTGTGTCAGTATTATGATTCCAAACAATACAATTCAGGAGCCAAAACATACAGAAAGCATGGGTCTTGAAAATTCCAATTGCAGTTGAACACTTCCTGATACTCTTATCTGTACACTGTAATTTTAATCCTGCAACCACAACTGAGTAATTCTCTTCCACTCTTCTATCTCTTTTCTTTTACTGAGGTCTGTGCAACTACTATTGGGGATAACTGCTCAGACTCCCAGTTACAGAACCACAGCACAATTTATTGAAGACGTAGTTCCTATTTGTTATAAAATCCACAGACAAAAGAAGCACATCATAAAAATTATGAAAAGCAATAAATATTTTGTGCATTGAAAGAAAAAATAAAACCAAATTTTTAATTCTTTGATGCCTATTTAAGTGAATCAAAAGTATTTCTTCAACTAATTTAATCCTACAATTAATTAATAATTATGTATTTGAAAGTATTATCACACTATCTGGTCAGTGGTGGCAAAAAAAAAATCCACATGAAATAACAGCTCACAGGAGCACGATGCTTCTCATCTGCTTTGCCCTTAGCTTCTGTTTTCAATACAAGTCAGATTTCAACTTAAAATAGAAGGCAAACCTCCAGCATAAGAATACCCCGTGCATAGTGGAAAATACACTTTACAGAATCAAATTAAGAGAGTAAGTCTCATTGAAACACTGGGTTCAGACACAGAATTTTCATGTTATACACCCAGTCTCTGATACAGGATTTGGCATTATCTACCGTTTTGCAGCCCTGGACTATTTAGGGCAAATAAGCTCAAGCATGATGTTTTCTCAATTAATTACTTACAGTACACAAGCTCCCCTGCTACTAAACAGCTTTAAATTCTGACTGTTCTCAAAGAGCAACCAGGTTACAGCTTCTTGTTTTTGGCTAGCTTCTCCTTTCAATAACTCAACGTCATTTCCTGGTTCCTGAATAACTGCACTGCAGCAATATACAGGAGTCCCTCTGACACCCATACTGTAAAAATACATTAAGTTACTTCCATTTGGGAGCAAGCTCCCACAGATTGTATTTCATTAGCACCTTTCTTTTGTGGTTCAGGTAAGAACTCCTCAGTCTTTGTCATAGGTTCTATTTTGTTCAGGCAGTGAGCCTCCAAGAACTGTGAAGTTTCAATCACCCTGTGCAATACCCCCAAAGAAGAAGGAGTGGGAGCAGCTTAACATCTCTAGCAATTACTGGTACTCACATCTCTGTACTTCCTCCTCGTGTGCCCTACTTCAAGAAGGGTTTGTTATGCTTTTCCCTAGGGCTTTCTCAATGCCTAAATTCTGGATTTTCTGCAAGGAATCACCTTATGCTGGATAGCTTTTATTAAGGTATTTGCTCAATTTTATTTTCTTACAAACTCCAGGTAAAATGAATAGCAAAGTTAGTACCACAAATACAGGTAAGTACATACAAACATCAAGGATCTGACTGAAATACGGAGAGTTTTTAAATTATCTTCATCTAAGTGTTATGAAAATTTTGCTACATTTATTTTTTACTATAACAGAAAGCAGCAGCAAATTACAGTTGACAAACTAATCCTCAAGAAAATGAGAACTAATGCAGTCATTTCTGAGGCTTTCTTTAACGTTTCTTTAATGTTAAGTAAAAATGACCTGTTAGAAAGAGCATATTCATGGCTGGACAAAGCCCAGAATGGCTTTGCAAGAGCTGAACTGAAGAGAGACCATCTGCTCTTGCAGATCTGCCATCACTATTTAAGTTTATGAGATGAAATGAGACTACAATAACTCTGTCTCCACTTTGCACAGATCTCAGTTCAGTGGCTCTTGCTTCACTTGACTCAATAGACACTTTTATGAGCTTCTCTCCTTCACAAGACTACATACTGTTTACATGTACCAGCATCAGGAATAAAGTCACCCCCATGTGATTTGACTGCAGATGTCCCATTCCCAATACTGGAACCCTGCACAACACCACAACTTGAGTGCATTAAATATTGAAATCAAGTGTATTGAATAACCCAAAAAGCAGAATTGCAAGAAGTTTAGTACTGTACCTGAGATGATCTGCTGAATCCCAAGACAGAAAAGCATTTTGCTTCTGTTTTGTATTTCATTTGCTCTTCATCTTCCTTGGAAAAAGGAACTATATCACTCCCATAGCGAAACCCTTCAGAATAAGAGAAAAGCATCTGGTAGGCACATGGGCCTAAATTTCTAACACTGAAATTAGTTCTCTGAATACTTTAACAATAAATGCATGCCCCACAGCTACACTTCACAAACACTCATCAAATTACTTTCCCTATTAAAAAAAAGAAACAAACCACTAACCACATAGACAGATTTTGTACTTCACAAGCAGGAGTTGCATTCATTGTACATTGTTTTATCTAAAACAGCTCTCTTCATAGAGAGCAGGAAAGAAAACAAGGGAACTCAAACGTTTTGCCCAACAAAGTTAAGCTCATACAATAGATTTCAGTAAACTGAAATACATTTCTGCAAATAGACTGCAACACTCCCTGCAAATCCAATACAAAAAACCCCAAACACACCAGAAATCATGGACAGGAAATAACACCAAAAAGGATTCAGAGAACAAAACACGGTAACAGGGGAAACAAGATACACCCTCACACACAATGGAAAGCCAAAATGCACTTGTACACACAAGTGTCTTTTTATACATTTCTGTGTTTTATTTCCTATGCTTTCCATTACAAGGACATCTCCACAAGACAGGAAGCTGTCAGTTTCTCAGAGGTTCTGTTCCATTATCTGTTCCAGCTGTTTATTGACCCACCTCAAGATATAATACTCCCCTGTAATATAATCACTTTATGATACTGTCACAGGCTAAGGATTATATCCTTAGATGTGAAGAAAGGAGAAGGAACAGAGGGAAACCTCTGGATGTAAAACCTATTTGCAGATATATTTGCCTGGAGACCATAAAGTAAACAGGAAGAACAAAAGAAATTTCAGTGTGGATGCTTCAAATGCAAATTATTGACTAATTATGACATTTGTCAAAATGTCCACAAAAGTCCCTGAGGCATCAGGAGCTCTTTAAGAAACAGACAGAGAAATATTCCGTCTGTTTTGTTCACACTGAACTATTCATCACATCTTTTTACTAGTGTCCTACAACCATTCCCCAACTCAGGCAGTCAGGACATAAGCAGAGAATGGTCACAGATCCTTCAAAACATTCACTATGCAAAGTGGATTTTTTTTCTTCATTCTACTAGAATTTTTTTGATTATAAAACATGAACAGACTACTACCTTTTACCTATCATTTCTACTTAAAGAAATAAAGAAAACCACAGTGTAGTTGGGACATCTTTGCCTGCTATTGCTACAAAACACCTTATATAATTACAAGTAAAAGAGATTAAATTAAAAAAACAAACAAACAAATGTGTTTGTCTTGATTTTTCAATTTATTTTATTAATTTGACAGCACTTTCTATACTGTTATCCAAATAGTTCTGCCTTTTCCACTTGTGTAGAACTCATACAGCACATGAAAGAAAAAAAGTAGTAACAAAATATACCTATACAATTGCAAAAAAAGAAACATAGTTGCTCAACACTACTTTAAATAAGTAGACTATTTCATACTGTTTCTGGGTCCTTTAGTCTTTTAAGGAATTTCTACTTAGGAAGAAGCTAAAGGTTATAAAAGTAGCATTCTCATATCACTACTTCAGACCAAACCTGTTGTGGGATTTAAACAGCAAAGCTAATAGGCTCTTGAACATTAAACCTTCCTTTAATAGTTTCATCTTCCCAATTGCAGAATACCTAGAGCAGTTGCATATCTAGAAGAAAAGGCAGTTAGACAAGTATTTGTGTTATTAGTACAACTGCAGACTTGAAAACAAGACAGAGGTAGCAGTGCTACTCCCAAGAGAACAGAGGTATGGTCCTTCACAGAATACAGTGTAAGAAGCTGTAATGCCTTCCAAGTTCCTCCTGGTGGTATTATTATGGTTATTCCTACTATTCCTACTATGGCTATTCCTACTACTGGCAAAAGTTAGAATTTTTTTAATATGTGGAGACGAAAAGTCTCACAGAGCAGTCCCTGTGTTCCATCAGTTTACGGAGCTTACATTCTGAGATCACAGCTATGCTTCAAAGTATAAAACTAAAAAGCACTTAGGTGATTTAAGAGTATAAGCCATTATCTTTGGTTTGTCTTTGGGGTGCACATAAAGAAGTCATACCTTGAATAATATCATCTTTCTGAATCTCTGTTTCATCATCATCATTCAAGCAGTAAACCGTTTCTTTCCGCACATCCTCTTTTCTGAGGGTTTTAGCATCCACCACTGTCCAAACTTTTTTCACCTTCTCTTCTGTGACCTTTTTATCAGAAAGATAAAGGAACAATGGAAAGGAACATTTAACATTTTAGTGGGATCTAGAGTGCTTACCAGAACACACAAAAAACTCAGACCAAATGCTGTTATTTTTCCTGTAAGGGACTAATAAGGAAAGCCCCAAATCCACATCTCTGGCTGCTACCACAGCGCTCTCAGCACCGTGTTGTGTCTGCATGAGACCCAGCACCTGAACTGCATCATCCTGACTGCATCTTGCCTTGGTTATTCATTCAAGTCATGGGACAGGTCATTTGTGGACATCTTTTAGTCACAGGATAACATTCAACTTGCTTGCTGTGTATTTTACTTACTGCACCTACATAAACACTTTTGATAAAACACTAAGATGTATGTTAAAGATACATGCTCATTTAGCTTGTTTGCCCAAGTTTTGCATCAGGCTTACTACAGTACAGGATAAAAATACCCTACGGTACTGCAGTCTCCCCAAAAGGTACAAAAAGATCCCAGTTGTATTACAGGACTCAGAGGGGAAAGAGAAACTAAATACCTGCAATACATGAATATTTCCCAGCTACCAGGAAAGAGAAATGCTTTAAAACAGAGAACTAGACAGAAAATAGAAATGACAGAATGTAGGCATCACAGGTCTACTAGCACTGATCCAACTGCTGTATGACCTTGGGCTAGTCACTCAGTTCATGTTCTTACTCTCCCAAGATTCATTTATTTTGTTTGTAAACAAAATCCCCACTTGGAAGGAGACTATCACAGCCTATCTGTACAGGTCTGGCACATTATCCCAATTAAAGAAAATTATGAATAATTACAAATATAAAACTAGCAGCAGAGATCTCTTCCAAGGCTTTCAGAAGTTAGATATATTTCAACTTCAAAATACAGTTGAATACAAAATACACCTTCCTGAAACCTTGCAAGGACTAAGACTCTTAGTCTTGGGTTCAAATAACAAACCAATTAATCTCCATCTCACCAGTTCCATCAATGCTGTGACTCTATATGGTTACCTATTAATTATTCAATAACTGGAATTTTGCACATTTTCTGTGTTTAAATACACTTTTTCTTACCACCAGGTGAAGTACTCATATAAACTGTAAGGGAAACAGACTGTGCCCAGGATATACTGCCAAACAGTATAAACCAACAAGACTAAAATAATAATAGATGTGATTAGAAACAATAGCTGGTAAAACATTTACACTCACCATTTTACATACATACGTGTATAATTCCTCTCATACCTAGAGCTTAAGAAATATATATTAAGTCTCATCAAACTGCAGACATACGACTGAAGCAGAACAGAAAGTGCCACCCAAGTGCAGCATTCTTAATCAGATTCATCAGCTGCAATACCATTAAGTGTCACAGCATAGATGACAATTACTTCTATTCCTGTACCTCATGAATTTGAGTTCTTTAACATATGTGTTCAATATGGTGTAGTCAAAGTTGCTGTGGGAACCACATTTTCAGATGTACTGCCTTCTACACACATACAATTCCTACCATAATTATTTTGGATGTTGTTTTATCTTTTATTTTCTTATCTTTAAGGAAGAAACACTAAAACATACAATTTTATTAACTTACTGATTTGTAGGCCACAATTCTTATAGACAAATTTGAACCAATAGTGAGCTGGCAAGGCCAAGCCATAGGTCTTCTTTCTATTTTCTTAAACATTGAAAGACGCTCCAGGGTCTCTCTAGATGAAAGAATCAGGAAAACAGAAATTTATGCTGGTGAGCTGAAATAAAATATTACAAACAACACACTCTCTTCAAGGAGATGCAGGAGTTTGATTGTTTCATCTTGCACTGCATAAAGCATTAGAAAATAAACTGTATGAATAATCTTGTTATTCACTATTGTCAGAAAAGACAATTAAAAAAAAGAGGTGGTACAGTAGATTATCCCCATCTCAAGTCATTATGGGAGTGTGACATTAGGGCTTGAAGTGTGTTGTGATGAAACTGCACAATTCTTATTAAGCATTTTACATTTATCTGTGCTCACTCAATCAGGTCACATGGTTAGCAGAACAACCCAAACTAGAAAAGGTTTCTTCTCTAAGCAGTACAATGTTTTCTCCAGTGGAGGTGAGGAAGTAAAGAATCCAGTTTCAATTAACAGGATATTGTGTGTGTGGTAATTAACTTTTGACACTTTTTTTTTTATACAGTACTAATAAAAACATTATTTTCAGGGCATTTAGTCAGACTGAAACAAGTTACCTAGAATATTTCTGTTACCTGGAATATTTCTAACAGCATATGTGCAAGTTCATAAAACACAAAAATGAACTGTAATGATTTTACAGAAAGGGAGTTTTAACTCAATTGCACAATTTAAGCATTGATGTTCACAACTTAATAATTGTCAGTAAAAGCAATTTATAATATATTACTGTGAAATCAAGTAGGCTTGCAACCCAAAACAGCTTTGAACTAATACAAACTGTATCAGCTATTTTGCTATAGATTTCCAGTGCAGTAAAAGCACTCATAATATTGCACAGTGAAGCAAAGAGGAATGTTGACCTCAACTTTTTTTCATATAATGATAAAACCCACAATCTACTTCTCTCTTGATTAATGCACTTTTCTGGCAGAATTTAGAATCAATTCCTGAACATACTAGCTTGGGAGTGTACTTTTCAACTTTCTGAGGATGGGCAGGGGTTTTTTTTCAAAATTCTAACAGAACCACAATGAAAGAAGAAAATGCCCTAGGATTTCTGTAAAGCAATAAACATCGTATTTCCCTTTTTTCATTTCTTTTTTTCCTTGCAGGAAGGAAAGGAGGAAAAATTACTTTTTTCACAATATAGACATCAATATAGGATTTTTAAAATAACCTACAACATTGTTAGAATTACTGCAACATATACATTCAAGGATGATGTGAAAATCAAACACCTAAATGTGAAGTGCCTAAAAATGTAATTTAAGCTGAGTTAACTCTGACTTTTAATTTCTTACATTTACAGAAAAAAAGTGCTCCCAATTATCAAAGAGGGCTCAACCAAGAAAACCCTAGGAAAGGCACATTTCAACCTTTATTTTTAAAATTTCTTTTCTTTTCTCTTCTCCAATCCCTTCCCCCAAAACCAGAGGCAGCAGACTACCTCCTGTCCAAAAGTCAGAATATCAAATCCTAAAACAATACAACAGGATTTTCTCATTTGCTGGCAAGACTACTTTACGTTCACCAGAGCTGAAATATTTTTACCAGCAGGGATGATGAATAAAGACAGTCTATCTGATTTTGTAAATCACTATGGCAGATTTGCAAGCAAGGCTAACTTCTTAAAGCTTGATAAGCAACTTAATTACATTTAAAACCACAAATATTTTTAAACAAGTTAGACGACAAAAGCTTTTATCTATTAGCCAAATACCTATTTAATGGAAGATTTTGGATTTCCCCTGAAAGCATGGCACAGAAACAGTTTATGCAGTAGCAAGAGTCTGCAATAAACAAAATAAAAACCAAAGTGGCCACACTGTAGCTTCATGCATATGGATTACCTGGAGGGATATGAAGGGCCAGAAAGATACTGCTTTCCTGTGCAGTTTTTTGATGCAGTGACAAAGCCTGTGTTTTTCTAAAGACTCAGACTGCTCTATTGAATAGGATGGAATGCATGCACAGTGATACACAATTTTTCACTAGTCCCCACTAATGCTCAAATAACAGTTTCATTGGCTGCTGAGGTGCAAAGCAGATCACTTAGGCAGGGCAAGGGAAGGAAATCCCAGAAATCAAATCAATACCACCACCATGCAAAACTACAGGTACCTCATCTAAAAATTACACTCAATAATCCCATTGCAACTATGGTCTACTAAGTTGCCTGAAAAATATGCAGTCTAAAAAATCACACTTCATAACTGTGGAATATAACCATGAAGGAAATAAAATCAGACTTTCATAAGTCACAGAGATGCATTTTGAGTAGTGCCTTGGCATTGCCCGACTGAGACAACACCAATGTGTAAAAGTCTTGGCTAGATCATTGCCTTGTTTTTCAGACATGTGCATACATTTTTATTCTTTCATTGGGGAAACAAAGTGAAAACAACATTATTATTTCTTATATTAGGAATTCTGCTAAAAAATAATAATGTTTGGCAAAATGGAACAGCAGTCTGCACTTCAGAGCAGGAGTCAACAACATTACTCAAAACATTTGTGGGAGTTTCATAAACCAGTGAGCTAAACGAAGTCCCAGACCATGGAACAAAGGCTACCATTAAACACAAATGTTCTGCCTGCACTGCCATAAATTCCAGCTCCTTCCAAAACATGCTTTTCAAATCTCATTTACAGAAACATTCCCTTCAAACTCCACTAACACTGAAGTGGAAGAAAACTGATTTTTTTTCTTTAAATACACATAGAGAAAAGTAATTTTCCACTGAAATCTGAATGCTTTTCTACCTATTCTAAAGCCACTAAAGAAGCTGTTTGAAAGGCACTGAGTGTACAGTAAGTGACAACTTTCACTGACTTCAGTGAAACTGAAGTGACTTAAGTGACTACTTAATTCCATCTTCTGAGGAAGAAATCACAAAATAAACTTAGTGTGATAAAGAGGATTAGCCATGTTTACCTGAAAGTATAGATTTCTTCCAGCCCTCCTTCTTCATCCAAAGTATGCATCAATTTCCTCACCACATCAATGCCTTCCTTCTGTTGCTCAGTTAAACCCTTTCTTGGAAAAGAGTTCCTGTGCATTTGAGAATGTATACTGGCACTTGTATCTCCACCCCCATCATCAACATCCACTGGAAATGGCAGACTAAGAACACAAGCAGAAGCAGTTATTTTTACTTTCTTCTTAAATAAAAAACAACCAAAACAATAATAATCTATCACAATCAACACTGCAGTCAGATGTATAAACAGCCACACAGTTTGCAAAACTCATGAAGTATTATTACAAGTTTATATGGCATCAGCAACAAAATCTTTACCAGAGTGCTGCACCAGTTCTGGCATCATACAGGAATAAAGAGGTCCACATACAGGAAGGGATTAGAGTGTAAAGACAATTATGATTAGAAAAAAAAATTGAACAAAATAAAGCCCATAGAGAAGAGAGTCAGAGAGCAAGAAAGTCTTAAATATAACAGACTGCTGAGAGAGAGGAAGGGAACAATTGGTTCTTCCTACTCAGCCTGTGCTCAAATGGCATCATGGAGTCAGGTCAGATATTAAAAACCTGACAAAGGCATTCCACACCATCATCTCTAAACCAACCACCTGAGGAGATAGAAGAGTCTCCATCACTGAAAATCTTTTTTATAAAAAGACAAGACAAACAGCACTCAGCAATGGCATAAATGCAACTGACCAAGTCTGAAGCAGAGGATTGCTTTAGATGACTCGTTAAAGGCCACTGCAGGCCCATGATTCTGTATCAGCTCTAAATGCCAGCAAAAGGGACTTAATCTGCTGAGGAGCTATAAGAATTTCTGAAATAAATGTTATTCTTTGAGATTTTATTAGCTTACAACACTAAGTGAATTTCTGACTCAAGATGACACATTTTCCTGCACTTCAAGAAACAGATTTTAAAACTGAGCCAGGGGTTATAGATAAAACGATTTTGCTGCTCTTCAAAATACAAGAGTTAACTGAGTATAATTACCAGAAAAAACAGAGATGTGTAAGATCCCCCAAAAATGCCTGCAGATTTTTCAAATCTTTCATCTAATCCCATTTTGAATGAATCACATAAGTCTTACCACACTTCCACAAAGTAAAAGAATCTTAGCATTGTACTATGCTTTCAAAAAAGCACAGACCTAAATCCTAATTTCACCTCATTAGTCTTTCCTCACTAAACTTGTCTGTGGAGCAACATACAATAAGCAGACAATATGCACAACAAGGTTGCATCTAGCAGAATTAAAGGCTAGCTTTAGCAAAGTGTTTGATACATTTTCAGAAAGCAGCATCCACTGACAAAGGGAAACTGTATTTCAAAGCTGTTACGAGAAAAGATTAAAACCACTGGTACATAAAAGATTACTTTCATTATACAGTGCCTAAAAATTCCTGTGATGAGAATTGCACAATAGGCAAAGCTACGCAGTGCTCAGCGGTTGGGAACCAGAGCAGAGAGCAACTTTCTGCCACAAGTTACAATTTAACCAATAAACAGGGCAGAAGAGCTGAAGTATGGGTTATAACAAAGGGACAAGGTTTAGCAAGAAATTATTTTTAAACTGGGATCTTGAGTATTTTACATCTGTACATACACAAAAAGTGTTGCTTTTAAATAAATTCCTACTAGAAGGTCTGTAGCTTCTGATGTTACCATAATCAGCAACAACAGCACTTATCTCAGCACCTTTATCAAGACAGCCAAAAGATTCCTGTCATAACATCTAGGACATTGTTTTCATTTTCAGCTTCCACATTCCACGCCCATCTCTCTGAATATAACCCCTCTCTTCAGACTTACTTTTCAGGCTATAAACATCTGCATACCTTGGTATTCCTTTCTAGCAGTTCCCTTACCTAAAAGGCTCTAGGCTGTTGCTGTGACAAAAACGTTGCCTTCTGAGCCTATTTCTGCCTCATTGTTACCTGCTTCTCTGCTTTTGTAGATCTTTTGTCTCCTGTTCTAGACTTTGGCTCTAAATGGAGAAGAAGCCCTCATTTTACTGTGTATTTGAACATCATTTAATTGAGGGGACTTGGCTCATAACTTGAATTCATGGCACATGTAATATCAGTACTTATAACAATCATATTACATACTGGTACATCTCTGTAGAAACAACACTCAAACAGATCACCAGCTCCTCCAAGGCTGATACTAAGAAAGAATAATTTCCCTTTAAAAAAAGGTATAGTGCATAACAGACACTTCCATACTTACAAAAACTGAAGTGAAATTCCTGTTTTCTTCAAGTTAGCAATTATAATTTCCAGCTGATCCTCACTGACAGGACTACTAAGGTCTGTAAACAGTTCAATGTGTCTCTTTTCATATTTCTTCCCTCTTAAAATACAAAAAAAAAAAAAAAAGAACATTTGAAAAGATAACATGAAATTGAAGCTTTAACAAAATTATATACTTGTAAAAAAATAAATTAATTACTTCATGTGAGTTGTTCTATCATTCTTTGTATAATTTATAGGAACTTTTAATCTTTATATAATTCCCCCTAGCTACTCCTAGCCCCTAAAATTGAGGAGTAGAGTGATGTGACTATAAAATACTAAGTACACCTACATGGATGGAATTCTGCCCATTTTCAACTATGTTAAGAAAATAATAGTAAAATATGTTAGGCTGTTGATTATACTGGATATTTCCCTTGCAGTTGTCTGAACTTGCAAAAATGGAAAATGTATTGAAAAGTACCCCTGCAGGTGGGGGTTCCAATTTAGAAAGCTCAATTGGTTGATTCACTGGGTAAGAAGCTTGTTAATACAGCAGGAAGTAGTAATCTTATAATCCTTTTTGTGTTCAATCTGTTTTGGTAAGTAAGGCTACCTTCCTTTCCCTGGAGTGTCAGTCACCTCTTACAGAGTCAGATTTCCAGTTGTCCATTCATTGACAACTTTGTAATGCTCCTGCCAACATTTTCTATCAGCTTAAAGAGTGTTTTGTCTTACTGCATGTTTATCTCCCACACCTTGCATATTTACAGACACCTTATCTCCAACAGCCTGTAAATTGCTAGGCTGAACATATTCACCTTTCCTGTTTTGTTTTCTTTTTTCTTTGCCATCTCCCTTACAAAACTGGTAGCCCTTTTCTATCAATTTTAGCATGTGAATTAATGCTTTTGAAAACAGATCCCATGAGACACAACTCTAAATTAAATCTTTGTGCCTTGTAGAATGGCATTAATCTCCTTAACCTGCTGCAAAGTTCTCAGTTGCATCAGAAAGCCCTTAGATTGACTGGAGAAGCTAGATGTCTCTTGAGGATTCTTCAGGGACAAACTCCTGTACCGTGTTTGTTTATTGTATGACTTTGGGTTTGGATTTTTTTCAGTTTGTTTGTATCATTTGTTTATTAAAAAGCATTTTTCATATTTATGCAATACAGGAAACATAATACAGACAAGAAATCATATCAGCTCCAAAGTGCAAGGTCAGAACTCTGTAAAAGGCTTTCAGATGCATACTCACATTGTTTCCTTCTGAAGTAAGTCCATACACACAATAATTGCATCCAGAACTAAGCAAATTTAAGGAAAATCTTATCTGGAACATGAATCATAATCACAAAAGTGTTTTTCCTATGAAATAATGTTCTGTTTTCACACCCTCCCAGATGCTGACAAACATGCATTTTAATTAACAAGCAAATGATTTTTTGAGATGAGTACTCTTCAGTAACTAAATATCTCTGAGACAGGGGCCTACTGGAGAATGTCCAAGGGAGAGCTTGAAGGATGATTAAGGAACTTGAACATCTCTCCTACGAAGAAAGACAGAGAACTAGGGCTGTTTAGCATTGAGAAAAGAAGGCTGAGAGGGGATCTTATTAATGTCTATAAATATCTGAGGGGTGGGTGTCAAGAGGAAGGAGACAACCTCTTTTCAGTGGTGCCCAGTTATAGGACAAGCAATAAAGGGTTTAAGCTAGAACATAAAAAGTTCTACATCAACATGAGAAGAAACTTCTTTACTGTGAGTGTGACAGAGCACTGGAACAGGCTGCCCAGAGAGGCTGTGGAGCCTCCTTCTCTGAAGATTTTCAAAGCCTGCCTAAAAGCATTGCTGTGTGGCCTATCCCAGGTGATCCTGCTTTAGCAGAGTGGACTAGATGATCTCTAGAGCTGCCTTCCAACACCTATCACTCTATGATTCTATCATCTACTGTATAACAGGTTCCTATATAACCTGCTTTGTGATCTTGTCTTGTCCCCATTTACCAGATGGCAGAGTAAAAAGACCCCTCAGGGGACAGTCACAAATGTCAATGAGAAAGTTCAAGTTCAACAAAAGGCTTAATATTATAGAATCATAAAATCATTTTGGTTGTAAAAGACTTTTAAAATCATTAAGTCCAACTGTTAACCCAACACTACCAAGTCAACAACTAACCCATGTCCCTCAGCACCACATCTGCATGTCTTTTAGATATCTCCAGGGATGGTGACTCCATCTTGTCCCTGGGCAGTGCATCCCAGAGTCTGACAACCCCCTCAGTGAAGAAATTTTTCCTATCCAATCTAAACCTCCCCTGGCACAACTTGAGGCCATTTCCTCACTCTCTCTCTTGTTACTTGGGAGAAGAGACCAACACCCACCTCACTACAACCTCCTTTCAAGTTGTTGCATATTATTACTAACCTTGTTCTCTGTAACTGAAAGAACACTTCATAAAAGTAACTATTCCCTAGGGCAAACACCCCATCTGCTAGCCTAAAAGAATGCCTAAAAGCAGGTAATTTGCTTTTGAGCCAACTTAAAATCACAAATTAGCTGAACTAGAACAGTAGTTATAACTTCTGAGGCAAACTTGAGCCCATTTCACAGCACTAACTTCTTGTCTCCTGTGTAGCTGGATCAGTTCAAGAAGTGCTCGACCAAGAAAGGATACAGTCTGCTTGTGCAGTGCCTGGTTTAATCACATCTTGAATGTCTTCCAGCAGATCAAAATCTGCTAGCATTAGTGACCTGTGTACAGTAATGTTTTGGTATTGGTCCCCACTGGCAAGGCCATTCCTGGTACCAGCTGTGCCAAACAAAACTACAGCAACTTCGTCTTTACTCTCAGCAAAAACCTGGAAACAGAAAATATAAACCAAGCATCAAAACTCAAGTAGATTCATACAACTATGTTAGGGAGACTTGAGAAAGCTGAGCTAATCCTGAAGCAATGTCAAGCACACTGAATTTACTGCTTACTTTTTCAGTGCTTTTCAACCAAAATGTAATCTTGCAGAGTTCATTACTTCAGATATAATTAAACTAACAGACTGACAGGAGGCTATCTGGCATTAGCCAAGAAAAACTGCCTCACTCACTCAGCCAATGGGTTTTCAGTATGGCAAATCTTAAGAAGGTTGAAACATTTTAGAGAAAGGAAAGTGTATTTCTTCTCCACTGGAAGTTTTGACTGCCCTAAATAAGAAGTGACCAATCCAGCTGCCACATGTCCACTAAAGTACTGCTGAAACAAAAAGCTCTTTTAATCCTGCATTAGACTGGACTAATTCTGACTCACTTTGTGTTTATCTCAATTGTTAGTAAATGAGGAGAATATTTCACAGGTGTTATTGCTTCCTCTCCCTTTTTAACAGTTTTTAATTATGTGTAAAGTCACACATACCTGTCGCTGCACAAACTTTGTCATAACCTTCTTAGCTTGTTCAAGTGGTGATTCCTCACCAGGAGCAGAGCTGCTCATTGTAAAGCCTACATCCAGGCACAGCACTATGGCCATCTAGAAAGGGAAGACAACACCAATAAAGAATGTAACAGGGTCAATATAAGTACAGTTACTTAAAAGGGTTAGTTCAGATCCTTTAATATACAAAACCTTAAAATCAAACTACATAATTGCTAATTCTCACTGAACTGAGAATCATTTCATCCTGTACTATGTTCCAAGCATTCCAGTGGAAAATACAAAAAATGCTACATGACACAGTAATAAGTTAAGGGGACAATTTCTGTTCAGAGCTTTGAAAATATTAAGGATCTACAGGCTCCCTAGGAAACAAAGCAGAGATATTTCAGTTGACAGCTATCAGCACAACACAATCCAATCCATCTGCACAACACATGGTGGATATACACGTGGATATCATTAAACGCCACAGCTTCACTCACTCCTCACAGTATCTTGTAACAGCTGCAGAACACTGTCTGGTCTAACCCAAAACTGCACTTCTATGGCTTCCAGGGAGAGACAGAACATCTGTTCTTACTGGAGGTGCCTCTGCAGTGAGCATTGATGCCTGCAGCATGGCAGCTACGTTCTTAATGCCTCAGGATGAATTTTGATTTCAACAGACTGAGCCCACTTTTATTGCTAACCTCCCCGTGATGAAATGAGTTATAATAAAGCTGAGATGTGGCTACAGTAGCACTTCAGCCTCCAGAGCAGTCACAGGCTGTGCATAACAGATACTAAATTGCCCTCTGTCAGAAGAAAGCTTAACAGTATTCACCAAGAAGACTGCTTAAGCATAGCAAACAAACAAACCACATCTGTAGGACCAGAGGGAATGGATGGAAGCTGTGCCAGGGGAGGTTTAGGCCGGATGGTAGGAAACATTTTTCACTGAGAAGGTTGCCAGGTACTTGAATGTCCAGCCCAGGACAGTGGTGGATTTACCATCCCTGGAGGTATTTAAAAGTGTTTGGACCTGGTCCTTAGGGACATGGTTCAGTACTCAGTTTATGGTGTTGATCAAATGTCAGACTGGATAATCTTGGAGGTCTCTTCCAACCTAAAACTGAGATTCTGTATCAGGGCAAAAACATTTTCATTAATATTTTAGGAACGGCGATTACTACTCCAGTAGCTGCGCTGCGCTCAACACCGCAGATCCCCCCGAGACAGGGATGCTGAAGTCCCTTTGAATTACGCTGCTTTGTACCAGCAGGATCTGGGAGCCGGCATCGGGAGGAGTTACCTGGGTTCGGCGGCACCAGCCCTCAGAGCAGTGACCCGCAGCCGCGCTACCCGCGGCGCCCAGTCACTGGCGGGCCCTCCATCCCACCGCTGAGGCACGTCCCTGCCACAGTGGCGCGGTGAGGGGATGAGCCTCGGGAGGGGTGCCCTGGGCTGTGGGGATCCCGGCAGCCCCCCCTTCCCTTCCCTTCCCTCCCCTCCCCTCTCCCCTCACCTTTCCGCTGCGCGCCATCTCCCTGCTTCCGGCAGCCGGGTGCCCCGCACTCAGCGCTCCGGCTGCAAACGCACCCCGACCGCTCCGCGTCCTCCCGGGAACATGGCGGCGGCGCCTGGAGTTCCGCGGGAGAGGCAGCGCCCCCCGGCGGCGGCGCGGGAGGGTGCGGGGGTGTGGGGGGTGCGGGGGGTGCGGGGGCTTCGGCCCCGTCTGCAGCGGGGACTGCGTGAGGGCTTCGCCTCTGCGCGGAGCTGAAGTGGCATTGAGAGGGTACACGGCCTCCGAGGCCACGGGCCGAGGCTGCAGGGAGCAGCTGGGTCGGGTGTGGCCCCGTGGGGCCGGAGGGAAGGGAGGTGGGGGGTGCCCTCCCTCCCTCCATCTTTCTCCTCAGGTCACCCCCGCCAGCCCCCTCAAAGGGTGACATGTGGCAGACATGAGTTTATCTGCTGGCTGGGCCATGGGGTGAGCAGTGCATGGCTACGGACAAGCCTGGTTTGGGTGGGCAGATGCCTGAGGAGAGGCAGCGTCAGGGTGGGACTCCTCCTCTCCTCTCCTCTCCTCTCCTCTCCTCTCCTCTCCTCTCCTCTCCTCTCCTCTCCTCTCCTCTCCTCTCCTCTCCTCTCCTCTCCTCTCCTCTCCTCTCCTCTCCTCTCCTCTCCTCTCCTCTCCTCCCCTCCCCTCCCCTCCCCTCCCCTCCCCTCCCCTCCCCTCCCCTCCCCTCCCCTCCCCTCCCCTCCCCTCCCCTCCCCTCCCCTCTCCTCTCCTCTCCCATCTCCTCTCCTCTCCTCTCCCATCTCCTCTCCTCTCCTCTCCCTCTCCTCTCCCTCTCCTGCCCCTCAGCTCCTCCTGCCTCACCCCATCCATCACCCCACCCAGCACCTCCTGGCAGTGCCCAGGAGTCCCACAGGAGATATCTGCTGAGGGAACCATTGCCCTCTGCCACCGGGACAGATGTGTGGGCTGGATGAAGTCTCCTGTAAGTCACATTCTGCCCGTGGATCACCCATGGGACAGGATTTAACTAGTTAATTAAGTATTGGCACAACACTAGCTTTGTCTTGACATTAACAACAGAGAATTGCTCAACCAAATTACATCCAGGCTCTCTGATGAAACTAAAGCCTGCTTGATTTTATAATAGGTGCTGTATCATGTATATCTTGGCACCTGTTGAATATTAAATCATCAGCAGGAGTGTCTAGAGAATGGTAAATGTTTCATCACATACACTGAGTACTTCTTGTTCTGCATTTCCTTCCCTGTATGCTTTGAGAATATCATTACCAGAATTGTTTCTGTTCCCAGTGTATCTCAAAAAACCCCACATTATTAGCTGTTACTGTTCTCAAAACAGAGTGCAGAGTGGTGATATTAGTATAGCTACAAGACTAAATATCACGTTTACACTTCAAAAACATTGTACCAGAAGACTGACCCTGCAAACACAAGCGTTTCCTTGTGGTGATGTGTGATCTGTGAATGATGTTTCCTTGTGAGTGATATCTGAAGACAAAAATCCCTTTTCCCTCCTAACTACATTGCCATGCTTTGGGATATTGGTAATTGACAGACTCTCTCTTCAAAGCTCTTTGTATATCAAAGGCACGGAGCCACTTGGCAGTGTGACAAAGATTTTATGTGAAACCTGTAGACTAAAAAAAAAAAAAAAGCAGTCAGCAACTGAAAAAAAGCAGTGTGTTGTCTTCTTGAATGTGTCTAAGGATATTTCAGATTAATCGGCCAAGGAAATAAGGTCTGCTTACTATTATTATTATTATTACTATTATTATTACTATTATTCCTGATGTTAGCTTAGTCCCTAGGAATGTTTGGCACAGACCAAATCCCCCCTTAGACTAAGAGTCAGGTGATCCCCCCCATCAGCTGACTTCTGACACAGCCTGGAGTCTAAGCATAAGCCGAGAGATGTGCACACACACAAATGAGAAGAGCAGAGAAACAAGAATTGATCAACTACATCAGCAATGGCTTTTCACACAACAGTGGAAAAGCACTTTGCAAGGCATCATAATCAATGAACATTTTATTTTTACGCCAGAGTTGGGAAGTAAAAACCCAGCCCTGAATGCTGGCACAGAATATTGATATAAAATCCTTCATAGTCCTCTCTGAATCCTAGATTTGACATAAAAGATGAATCTTACCCATGCTTTGGTCTAAACTCTTATAGCTAGAGCAGTAATTACAAACATTACTCAGAGAAACATCATTTGCCTTTGAAGCAGGAACCTGTGTGTGTGCCCAGCCTAGGCACAGCACTCTGTTCCCCTCCAAAGTCTGAGTAAAACTGAAGACACCTTTAGCCGTGAAACTTCTCCTCTGACCTCCCTAAGCGTTAGCTCTCACTCTGGTATAAATGGGGTCTTGTACCTCCCTCAGAAAAATACACAAACAGTAAAGCCCATTCCTCACTTTGTACCTTCATGCTGCCAGATTTCCTCAGATTTCTAGTATTTCCAAAGGAAAACTGGATAATTATTCCTGCAACAAACTTTTTCCTTCCCTCTTCAGGTCTCTGCAGGGCTCCATTATAGTTAACCACCAGATCTGACTAATCAACTCCCCCTGGGGGCAGTGGGGCTTTGTTAGCCTGGATTAAGAATTAAAGATCTTGGCTTGTAAACACTTGCCAAAAAATGTTTGTGATTGACTGGCCATTTCCATCTTACAGAATGTCAGGTTCTGATTAGAAATAATAAGCATGTAACATCTCAAAGGACTTAGTACCTAGGGTGTTCAGCTGTAATGTCCTTTACAACAAAGAGAATCAGACCTCAGACCCAGTAAGGTTCTCACTCATTGCTTTGCACTCCTTTTTTGGTTACTTTTTCCAGAAAATTTCCCCAGAAAACTAAGCCTGGCTTAAATAAGCACACTCCTGGGAAGCCAACAATGAGAGGCCTGACTTGTGTTTAACTTCACTCCATGCCTTTACAAGGCAGCAAGGGAAATGGCTTCTTTGTTTTGTTACAAGAAGAAATGCATTATCCAGAGAACTGCAGCTGGGACCCAGCTGCTTATGGCAGCTCTCTGCAAATGTGAATAGCTTTGATGCAAAATCAGAAAGATGATTTGGCCTTACTCCCTCTTGGAACAATTGCCCACAGGGTAAAAATTTGGATAAATGCCTGGCGGAAAGAGGCATGCCATAGCCATCTGGGATCTAGCCCAGTAGTTTTATTGAAACAGATACATGAACCAGAACTTTCCACAGAAAAATTAACTTTTGCAATCATTACGTATTCTTCTGCTGGGTTCATATGTAGAAGTGGGCACTAACTGCAGATTGAGGAATTCCAAATTGAATTTACTACAGACATGAACAAAGCAGGGCAAGGACACTGTGACACCAATCAGCTTTTTATTTCTACCTGTAGAAGCTTGCCAGCAAGCTAAAAGACAAAGTAGACAGGAATTTGGCACCCAAAGTAAAGCAGAGCTTAGAAGCACATCTGTTAGCATGTTAGCATCTTCCTGTGTTGGGCTCCATGAGGTGTGCACAGTTGTCTTCTCTCAAGAGGTTTTTCCAAATACCTGCTTGCAAGAAGGTGCCAAAACTGTGGTGCAGCCATCTCTGGTATTATGTCTGTCTGGCAATTCCTGCTGGTCCTTCCAAGAGATGCAAGCCTAACACACTGTTTTTTCTTAGTTGCTTCTGTGGAATACATCTGCAAGGAAAAAATCTCACTGTTTTCACTCTCTAAAGCAAAATTGGTCTTTGACTTTGAGGATCAGCTGTAAAACCACAGGACTTGTCCTCTGGCCATCTATGACTCAGGAACACTTGGCACGTTATAAAACTGTACCATTAATAAACTGAAAAATTACAATAAAGAAGTCCTCCTGGGGATTTAACAGTTCCCATCTGTTGCTCTGTCCATTTTTTAGTTAGTTGATGCAATGGAAGGAAACGAGTATACCAGGAAAACACAGACGAAAAACATAATAAGGAGAGGGAACAAGTTATGAGAGTATATTGACTGGGGATGCACCTGACCAGACAGATGCCATCTGTCTCAAGGGCTTCCAAATTCTGGCAAATGGGTGGATCATGGCTGATACACAAATTACTTCAAAGCAGCACACCCACAACTCCTAGTCCTTCCCTACCACAGAGGTGACAGGGAATACTTCAGAAACAGCTCCACAAATCCTTCTGCATGGAACTGAGAGACTCGGAGGCCCTGTGCTCATAGTTCATCTTCCAAAAGAAAGTGTCACTCTTGATTTTCTTCTCAGTGCCCAGCTGCTGAATTTGCAGCATTCTCTTTCCACTGTTCAGTCTGTCTCTCATCTTCAGCATATCCACTCAATGCACATTTCTCAGACAGAGTAACAACTTCCACTGGCTGTAATACACCAGCAGAGGTATTATCAAATGCCACAGAGGGAAAGCATGAAGTTGTAAGCCAACTTGGTCTACAGCCCATTTTCCCAATCTGGTATTTATAATTTCCACACTATCATAGAGTCACATCGAGAATCACACTCTTTCATAGCTCAGATATTGTCCTGAAAAATTTCTGCCCATCCAGTAGTTCTTCCACCTCATGCTTCTCATTCACATTAACAGGGCATTCACCTAAGAGGTTATGTACTGGGGTTTTTCTCTCTTTTGGACCATTTATGAAAGTTGAGATAATTATCTTTTTAGTTCTGATCTTCTCAGCCATTACACTTGCCATTCCTCTCAGTTTGGTGCCATTTCCAGATTTCATAAGGACATTTCCCTTCTGGGCCCCTCAGTTCAGGAAGGAGATTGAGGTCCTGGAGCAGGTCCAAAGGAGGGCAACCAGGCTGGTGAAGGGATCCAGCACAAGTCCTGTGAGGAGAGGCTGAGGGAGCTGGGGGTGTTCAGCCTGGAGAAGAGGAGGCTCAGGGGAGACCTCATCGCTCTCTACAACTCCCTGAAAGGAGGTGGGAGCCGGGGGGGGGGTCGGGCTCTTCTCCCAAGTAGCTACCAGTAAGAGAAGAGGGCATGGACGTAAGCTCTGTCAGTGGAGCTTTAGGTTAGAAATTAGGAAGAAATTCTTTTCAGAGAGGGTGATCAGGCATTGGAATGGGCTGCCCAGGGAGGTGGTGGATTCTCTGTCCCTGGAGGTTTTTAAGAAGAGACTGATGTGGCACTGAGTGCCATGGTCTGGTAACCATGGGGGTAGTGGATCAAGGGCTGGACTTGATTATCTCAGAGGTCCTTTCCAACCTGGATGATTCTGTGATTCTGTGATTTTGTCTTCAGCCAAATCATGCAGAAACAGTGCTCAACCTAAGATGGCCACTCCTGGATGTAACTACTAGACATAGCTTTCTGTATGTAACAATTTAGCTGCTTTTGCAATTAGTTTATCATACATCAAAACACACAACAACTTCCTAGCCTACTATATGTATGTTATTTAAAGCAGCATCAAAGCCTTATTAAAATCAATGTAAATAATTTCTATTGAAAAAGCCTGTTTCTGTCTTAAAAGAAAAAGGAGGGAATTGATTTAATACCATTTATTCTTTTAAAAAATTCTGCTTTTCATTTTACTTATTAGCTTCTGAGCACCTATAAACAGTTTAAATATTTGTTATGCTGGTTTATAGTAACTGGAGCATAGTCTATAGGTCCGTGACATCTTTGCACTCCCTCATCCCCTTTTAAAATGAGGTGTTATATTTGTAATCTTTTCCAGAAAAATCATTAATGCTTCTGAGGTTGCTCTAGCCAGATTTTATTTATCTTGAATTAATTTCACCTGGCTCAGCTGATTTGAAAACAAAGGTTTCAACCCATCTGAAACCCATACCGCTGTCAGGAGAAATCTATTCGATGGAATTTCATCTTATTTCTTGAATGTGCTTTTCCATTATGAAGTAAATAGAACATTCAGGTTGCAAAAGTCCAGGTCCAAAATGTGGGGAAATTCTGATATTTAAGTTTTTCTCATAACCATAACCAAGTATTTTCCATCTGTATGTGGTCCAGGTTTCACTACAGGAGCAGCTATGTTCTGCAATGCTATAATCCCTTTCAACACATGTTGGGATAAAATTAGGGCTGTGCATTAAAGGTGTCATAAAACTCATGCCTCATTTGTTACAAAAATTGGAAAACATGGAGCAAAAGAGGAAATCTAGATGATTATGGTAACTGAGTTACATTTTAAGGATTAAAGTATCTGGTTTTATTCAGTAGGTTGCCCATGTTCTGATTTACAAATCATTTGAACCCAAGTCTCTCACCAGTAGGCACTGCTTCTGTGAGTCACATTTTCTTACTCCTCAGTTTGAGATACAGTCAGATTTGCAAAGTGCTCAGAGCAGACAGGTGCTCATGAAAGGAGCTTCACTTTCAATAGAGGAAATGCCTTACAAATGTTCTGAAAAAAATCAGCTCTAAAGCATCTTAGAAGGGCACCAGGACTTCATAGACATTTGCAGGTTTTTTAATCCTTATGCCTTTGTTGCTACATATAAGTTTATCTGCAGTTGTGTCACTGGGTATTAAAAAAAAAAAATGTTTACATGAAGCACTTACTTTGGTTATGGCAATGTATTAATGAGAGATTGCTTTGCAGAATCTGTGTAAATGGGTTCTGGCCACACTTTGAAATATAAGGGTAAAAGAAAATGCTGGAATGGCTTCATTAGATGTTTTCAAATGCCTAACTGTATAAACCTGGCCAGAGAAAGAATAGCCTGAATTCCTGTGATCAAAGATTGGTTCAGCTTGCATACCTGTAAGGAACAGGAAAGGAAGGGATTAATTTTATATAAATATATTAAAAATTGTCACGATGCAACATCTTAGTATTTGACATTGCACTTTCACCTTACGTAGACTTCTTTGGATGTATTTCTAAGGCAGGAACAAAGAATACCGCAGTGGGGTTTTCTCCCCGTTTCTCCAGTTCAGCCACTGGAGGGCACCAGGATCCACCCAGACCGCCACCCAACTGCAGAAATCAGACAATTAAAAAAACAAAAAAAAAAGTTTCTATAGTGTGGGGGGTTTTTTTGGAAGGTACATTTATAAATTTCTTCTTACATCTAAAAACTAGGCAGCTGGGTTTCTGCTTAGGATGATGTTTTCATGAGTTTTAAATCCATGGATTAGCTAAAAGGTTTCTGAAGCAGGGGATGTGAGGCCCACTCAGCTGGGTATGAGGAGAAGTGAAATATTTCCCCCTGCTAAGTAACTGAAAACTCGACACATTTCTACTCTTTTAAATAACACTGGCAGACTTTTCTGGATTACTTGTTTAATCCATTGCAACAGGTGATTTCTTTATTAGATTTTAGAGGACTATACGCAGCACTGGGGCTGATTTTCTTTATAATTAATACAAATAATTTGTGTTACTTGAACCCCAGAGCACCTGGGTTCCTGGAGAGAACCAAAGAGTTCATGTCAGATTTGCTGACTTTGAGGAAGCAAAAGAGTAGCAAATAGTGTTTGAAAAAAAGTTAAAGCCGTTATTTCAGGAAGATATAATAAGTACAAAGTAGATGCCAACAAAAAGAAAGGGCACATTAGAAACTGGTGGAAAATGCAATCTGTATTGCAGGACATGGCAAAATTTTGCCCCAATTTGTGTTGGTTGCTGCTCTTTCAGATTGGGATATTGCAGAAGCAGAATCTCGTCCATGTCTTATCAAAAAGACATTAGAAGCTGATACACAGCTTAGGGCAAGTAATGGATTTTAGAAAGAATGAGCAAATGAAAACCATGCTCTTGGTTTTGCAGCCTTTCTCCCTGTTTCACCTCTGTGCAGTAAATCTTTGTTTGTAGCCATTAACAATCCAGCTGTGATTTCAGCATCTCTGGAAAGCGCTTTCATGTAGCGTGATTGTTCTGGACAAGCTGGCCAGGATAACTCACTGTGTGAAGGATTTGCTTTGTGGTTGCACAAGGATAAGCCTTTAGTATCCTCCCCCCACCAGCATCTTGCACGTATGCATGCATGCACGCACATGCACTGGCTCATGGTCCGATTTAATCCTCATAGCAGAGGGATTTGTTCCTTATCCATCCAACTGGCCTGCGGGAGGGGACACAGGGTCTTTAGCTGCCGAACAAGGCTCTCTCCAAACAGGGAGGGAGGACCCCATTTGAGATTCCTCTTTGTTTGCCTGCACCTAGAAGCAGGCAGAAATCAGAATGAAAGTTTGTAATTTTGGATGTTTAGAGTACAATCAGCCTTAATGCACTTTAAAAATGGCACACTGCAAAAATGGGAGGTGGGACTTCATGTTTTAAAGCATTTAATTCTTGTGAGTCATGTTTTAAAGCATTTGATTCTTCTGAGTTCCCAATTTGCACAGCTTTGGAGAACAAAGCAGCAGTGAGAGCAAGGGAGCTGCTATTTGAGAGAAAAGAAGGAATTAAGTTTGTTTTTTATTTGCATAAATTGATGCTAACCCATGGCACTAGCAGATACATGACAGTGTCAGATGTATAGGCAGGGAAAGAATAATTGCATGTTTTTCCTGTCAGTTATTTTTTGCAGGAATTTCTTGGAGGGAAAAGACCCATTAAGATGTCAGCTGCTGATTTCTGCAGATTTTTTTGTACTAGACAAGGCAGATGTTCAAGCTTTTGTAAATTTCCATTGAAATAAATGGCAAATTTAGCCATCAAAAGTGAGTTGATTTTAGGGTGGAATTGGAACTTCAGAGAAATCCTGCTAAGTCACCACCACCACAGGACTCTAACAGCCTTAGAGTCTGTTTCTAATATTGAGTTCATCACTCCAGCAGTGTGTCATCACACTGTGGAGCAGTTGCTATTATCTACTTTGAATCACTAAAGGTAGCTCTACCAACACAGATTTGTAAGAACTGAGATGTCATTTAGCAATGACACTACATGTGCCTTGGGATGATACTGCATACTATATTAAATATTTTGCTTTTTTTTCCTAATACATGCAGATACTAGGAATTATTTCTGCTCATTTCTTAAGTCACAGAGAAGCTTGTTTGAATAAATTAATGAAGGCTAAAATTGGTTCTGCTTCTTAATTCTGCATGCAAATTTTACAGGTTGAAATGTTAAGGAAAATCTCCATTATTATGTAAGGAATTTCTAGTAATTGCCTGTAATTATAAGGGCAGCTCACTACAAATGCATTTAGATACATCATAGCAAAAGACATTAGAAGCTGACATAGCTTAGGACAAATTATGTATTTTAGAAAGACAGAGTGCATAAAAAGCATGATCTTCTTAGGCTAACTGACCCAGGAGTTGTTTAATTCATGCCCAGCATTGACAGTATAAAAGCCATTCAGTTTACTTATGATATTTGGGGTCATTAGGATCACAACTGCAGCTGATTCAGATAACCAGCTAGAATAAATGAAGCTGCATTTATGCTGTATCACTCTAAGCCAGTTTCCGGCTATTTTGTAGTACAAATGATTCACTTACCTTATCACTGTAGGAGAAAAAAAATTGTGTACATATGAAGACATTAAAAGGCACTTTGAAATATATAGATCTTAATAGATGTTGCTGATGGAGGAACTTGAAATAAACCAACCCCTCAGGGAACATGCTGCCTGGGAAGTGGTTTTTTATCCTATTTGCCAGGAAGATTATACTATCACATTCACTAGTTATCTATTTTTATCTTGTGAAGTTAAATTTCCAAGGTAAAGAAATAGTTAGGAAACGAATCCCTAAGACAGAGAGATCACATCTGGGCAGAAACCTTGCATCTTAGAGGGCAGATCTGAATTTCAATGGATGCAAACTACAACAGATTTTAACTGCTCTGGGCTTTGAGGGAAGGTTCTGTGTTTTAGTTCACCCAAAGCAAAGGCATTTTTTTTAACACAGGGACAAATGCACTGCTGACCTGACTCAGGTCTTCTCTATCTTAATGCATTCTGACTAATTTCAGCTACCATGTAATGACAAGAAATCAGGGAGACGGAAACTTAAAGGAACTGGGTGACCAGGGGGGATCCATGAGAGCACCTCAAGCCTCATCTACCTGAGCTGCCTGTTCAAATGCAGCCACGCTTCACCCATTTACAGGAAAGGATGCTTAGGGGGCTTTTTGAACACCGTGGCAGTTTACCCTGCTATCAAATTAAAAAACAGACCCTCTCTCATCATCATCAAGTGGCTGCCTGTTGGAAGACAAATCATGCTTTAGTAGTTAAAACAAGCAAACATGATGTCCCTTCTAATTTGCCACTTAACCAACAAGTTGTGTTTTCAAGTAGATTGGCCCCCTTTTATGGGTAGTGGTATTTGGAAAAGGTCTGAATTCGCTTCAGTCTCTCTTTTTTTTTTTTTTTTTTTTTTTTGACTTCCCATCTCCACATAGGAAACAAATTTGGATGGAATAATATATTCAAAAATGAATCCACAGTAATCTAGCTGCCTCCACATCAACAAGACTGTCAGGAAGCAGGAAGGTCACTGATCCCACAGATAATTCACTGCCCAGGACAAAAAAGGTATGCATAATTTTTTGTATCCTCCACAGGGGAGGAATGTGGCTGTGTATTAATGTTTTCTCTCTTTAATGCTAAAGTGTAATTGCACGGTTCAGTGTGCAAAAACACATTGGAGTGGCTTTCCATAACTAGTGGTTGCAGTTTCAAAAGGGTATCCATGGGGGTGGCCACATGGATCCATGGAGCAGCTCCTGCTAATAGTTTCAGAGTGAGGAATTGCAAGATCCTGGCCTTAGGATTCAAAGCACTGGACCGGGGGATTAGAAGGGTCCATTCCAGAGACTAATTGTGGTTAAAAGCACAGTTCACTGTGTGACTGTTTCAGTTCTTAAAGAAACTGAATGGCATGGATAAATAAGCAGGCAGAATTACCACCTTCTCTTCCCCTGGTGAAACACATGGTGCAGTCATACAGCTGTTTTTTGCCTGGTTCAAATGTCTTCCATAGAAGCTTCTCCCATGGCTAACCATTATCTTAAAAAATTATTACCTTGTACCTCAAAGGGGAGAACTACAAATGTCAATGATCTAATTCCCTGGGCCCACTACCTCGATCCCACCATCCCACACCAGGAAGCAGTTTGTGAACCACCAGATTCTTCACTGGAGGTGGGAACTCCCCAACAGAAATCCACCAAAATAATCCTGTTCCTTTTTCAACATTTGCAACAGGCATCACACCAAGAGCACCTTCCTGGTATTTCCAGCTGCTGTGTTGGACATGTCACTGCCAGTGTGAAGAACTCAACTGGAGATGGCTTTTCAACATGAAGAGCTGTTACACTGAAGCTGTGCTAGCACTCACCTTGGAATTTAATCTGGCTTTTCCAAAGATACGTCTCATTCTCAGAAGAAAGAAAATGCCAAGTAAGTGTCTGCCCTGTGCTAGCAGGAGGGTAAGACTGTGTGGGAGAGCACTGAAGGTGTGTGTGTCTTTTAATATTTAGATACCTCGAAGAAGTGTATTGGTGGATTCTCCTTTGTCTTACTATAACAGAGACCTGTCTGGAGTACTTAGGAGTTGTAACAAATCTTTCCATCACAGCCATAAATAGCAGCTCCAAGTCACAGACACACAGACCATATTTGTTGAGTTAAATGTATTTCCTATTTTGGTATGGAAGTGTGTCCTTCCCTACAGATCCTTGGGGCTAAAGCCAAACAGATAGCCAATGAGATCAGAAAGTTTCCATTTGTGGTCTATGAAGAAAAAAAAAGAACCCAGAGCCCAGAGATAGGACAGTTCTGGACAGAGATAATAAAACTGAGACCCATTTCAGGCACAGTGTAAAGTGGGTCTTCAAAGATAAATGACTTTAATAATTTATCACCAGCACAAAATGATTGTGTCCATTCCACAGCACTGTTATTAATACAAAGTCAAGCAGAGGCAGGAGAGCAACACTCTTTTAAAGACACATACATCTTTATTCTCCATCCAGGCCAGCAAGGATGGGGAAAGGGAATGCAATTTAAAATAACAATCAGCAAACACACATTATCTTTACTTTAAAAAAAAAAAAAAACAACATCCAAACTTGAGCAGCCAGAAACACACTCGACAATCAGAGTAACTGGAATTCCCTGCAGTTTGACAGTGGCACATAAGCAGAAATTACTTGTAAGTTTCTGAAAGCAAGGGTAGAACATGAACAAAAATTGTGCTTTTTTTCTACTACAACAAGTGATTATGATTATATTTTTGCAGCAGGCAAACCACTCTGGGAGATAACAGGCAAGAGAGAAAGCTATCCAGAGTTATTTTGAGAAAAGTTTGAATAAAACTTTTACAAATAGCACCAGAAATAACCCCAAGCTTAAGATAGCCCTCACTAAAATCAATGGCAGAACACCCTGACTTCAGCAGGAGCAGAGGCAAGCTTGGTTAACTGTAAAGAAGTAGAAAACACATGATGGATTGTTCTAGTTAATCCCCAAAAGGTGGCCTCCAAACCCAGAAGCATAGCTGCCATGGAGAAGGAGGGTAATACAACTTCTCTGACACTCCTTTGTGTTTACACAGCAGTAAGAGGCACAGATTTGGGGTTGTCTCTGCTCTGGCAGACTGTTTACAATTCTGAAAGCAAATCCTACAGCTCAGCAGACAGTTCACATGGCTATATTCTGTAAAAAGCCAGTATTTATCATTCAAGCCCTCCGTAAGTGAGGGCTCTTTGTGCTACTGACCCCAGCCTTTCGTCTAGCCCTGAACAGCTGCTGTTGAGCAGTGACAGCTGAATTGGGGTTTCTCCTTCTGCAGCAATGCACACTTGCCAGCCGTGCTTTCCTCAAGCCCACTTGTCTGATGTATGTAGGGGCCAAGACACACAATCCACTCCTTTCACACCAGCAGTATCCCTCTAGGCAAAGTATGAGAATGCTTGCCAGTAGGCTGTCCCTCCCATTAATGCTTGTTAGGCATCATTTCTTCCCACCATCCAGCCATGTGGGAGCCTGCGATTTCCATGTGGAAGAGTATTAAGCAGAGTGGCTGCACAGGGTCACTACAGTCTGCCAGCACTGGCATGACTTTTTCTCAGCTTCTCTATTAATCCAGAAGCATATCAAACTCCTTATTGAAACAACCTTGTGGAAGGCATTTCATTACTTGAACTGGTCCCAGGCATATGTCAGCCTCTTTGAATCCCATTGAATTTGAATTTGAATCCCACTCGATTGCTTCACAGGTTGCTGTCTTTTTTTTTGTTTTGCTGGAAGTTGGTCATTACCTATGAAGAGAGAGCCTGTAAAAACTGAAAACTGTGCATCAGGAAGCAGCAAACACAGCCTGGCTGTACCTGTTAAGGCTGAGGCCAAACCTACTCTTGATATTTGGCTTGTACACTATTCACACTGTTAATCCTCAAACTGGTGCTCAGAGGCTGCTTTGCCTGGACCTCCCGGAGGAGGATGGAACAAGGATGCAGCTGGGACTTTCTCACTGTCAGGCCTGGAGCATAGGATGGGCTTACTTATACATCCCAGCTGCCTTAACCAGGACAGTCAGTGTAGTCTTGACCCTACCTTTGAAATGCAACATGAAGCATTAGTTCCTGTAAAATCCAATTTCTGAATGTTTCTCTTTACCATCCTAAAACTAGAGCAGTTCCCCCTCTTACAGAGAGACCAGGGAAGTGAAACACCTATACAGACATGAGGGACTATGCAGCCTGACTGACTGCACACTAGGAATTAACTACCTACATGCATGCAAATGGTGGGTTCCTCTAGTTTGGGGCTGAGACAGACCTCCTAGCAGCACCAGTTGTGAACTAGAGCACAGAATACTAATCATGTTTCAGACAGGTAACTCAGTCCCCATTAGAGTCCATTACACCTCTCTTATTTTTCTTGTGTCCTCCTTAGGACAAAACCCCAACATTCAATTCAAAAGAACAACATTCCTGCTAGCCATTTTTTAAAAACAGACAATTAAAATTTCTCCAGCTTATGGTAGCCACCTCAGCCTGCTCTGGGAGCCCACTAAGATGACATGCAATGTCCCAAAAGGAAGAAAACCAATTATGAAAATGAAGCATGAGTCAAGGATATATAGTCCAGTGCTCTTCCATATAATTAACTGGAAAGTGTGTTTCCAGAGCTGAGGCACTAATGCTGTTTGCAGTGGCACTAACAGACACAGGCTCAGGGATGCCCCATTCTGAAATACTGGAAGACTTGCTATGCTTATCAGAAGAACTGGAAAAGGACCTTTCCTAGGAAAACTGCAAGAACATCATGTTTTGCAATGTAGCCATCACCTCTGAATGATTCTCTAGATCCTGAAGGTCATCCCCTAAGTAAAGACTTCTTTTTTTTACTAAGTGAACAGGTCACTGTTGTGCTCCATTCCCTAAAAGCAAAGTATGATTATACATAAGTGGACCTCTTAGCACATAACTTTGCCACCTCACAAACAGCTCAAGCCCCACAGACCTGGAGTTTCTCACCATTTCCAGAAGTTAGCTAAACCAGATCACAAATCCTTGGAATGCTATGCACCTCTCTACCCAGCCCACATGAAGTTAGCACACTTGCATTCTGTGACATTTAAAGAGCACACCCAGCCCAATATTTAATTAATTATGTTTGTGTTTATATATATATATATATATGTAAAAAAAATCAGTGTGTTATTTTCTAGATGGCAGCCACTCACATATGACCAAAATAGCCAGCCAGGATAAAGGCTCAGACGGCTGAGGTCTCAACTCCCTGTGCAGAGCTTTTGCCAGAGAGACTACCTGAGATATTGTCAGAATCTAGCAGCTCGACAATGCTGTATGGAGAGCAATCTTCCAAACCCAGCTTGCTGCAGAGCCAGCCACAGAAGCCTTTCTCCATATCCCTGACAACACGCCACCAGTACCCAAAGGACCATGCTACCTGGGCCACAGCTGAGTACAGGCCTAGGGAAAAAGACACAACCATAATTATAATTGGGTAGAAAATGATCAAAAAGGGACAAAAGGTGATTTTGTGCCAGAAGGTCCTCTCTTCATTGTACACCAAGAAGATGTTGTACCATGTAATGGTTCCATAGTAGAATGAAACCACGAAAGACACTACAAAAATGACAGGAAGGCAGATGATGGTCCAGAGGACAATGTGGGGTCCTCTGTCCAGTCCAACATCACAATTCTTCTTCTCAGATGTGTCCTCTTTAGGAGGTTCCTTTGATTTAGCCAGTTCCTGCATCTCTTTGTCCGTCAGTGTGACATGGATGTCCACCATCTGACCCTTCTTCTTTCCCCTGGTGATTGTTCCAGTCAAGGTGACATACCGGCTGTCTAGAGGCATGTTCCAGACACCTATGAACACATATCAACTAATCTCCATTAGATTTATTTTCTGTACCAAGTACTTTGTGTAAATCCTCAAAGACCCCAAAGACATAGTGCATATGAAGTTATAGTTAAATTTTTAAAAAAGATGGAATGCAAGAAGCAATGCAGTATAAAGAAGATTGTCACAGAAGAAAATTAAAGAAGAGCTAATGAGGGAGAAGATAGAAATTCTGGGTGACAGAAACCACACAGGATCTGCACTGGGGACAATATGTGAGCGGAGAGTGCTGCATGAGTATATGAGAAAGAGATGAGACAGAGTAACTGAATAAAAAATGGTATGCCTATTATCTCTGATACCCCCATAGATTTATTCATGAAATTGAATTTCACAAATTGTAGTGAATTAGATATGAAATATGACTAAAACTCTTGTTCCAGAATAAGCATATCTACACATGGAGTTATACCTGAACAGGTAATATTTCACTTTACATTCGCACTGTATCTCAACAGAAATTAATTTTCAAACCTTAGAAAATCCTTACAAACCTTTGTATAATTATATTTGTATCAATCATCAATAAAAGCACCAAACAGGAAAGTGTTGAGATGTGTGTTAAAGTCACAGACTGCCAGAGCTTCCAAGTGACATTAATTTAGGATGGTCCCTGTACTAGTACTGGGCATAAACTATTCTATGGGGCTAAAAATAAGCTTCTTCCTGGTCTTAATTCTGACTAGCTTGGAAGGAGGTCTTCAGAGGCTCTTATAAGCAGGCTTAGTTGTAATACGTGACTCATAAAAATAGGAAGACAGCAGATAAGCCATGAAAATAGGGCCTGAGATCATAGGGGAACCTGGTGTGGCTAATGGACCAGGAGCATGTATCAACATTTAAGCATCTCTCAGCCTGAACTGTAGCCTCACAAGAGCATTAGCCAGAAGACCTATTTCCCACACTTCATCCCTACAAGGGTTTCCAGGACAGACATCAGAAGTGGAAGTGGCTCCAAGATGCCTCATGATGACCTTGCCAAATAATCACTCTTTAAGAGGAAGCTGTGTTGAGAATATGAGAAGGCAACAGCAAATCCTACATAATGAGTAAAGCTCCCAGTCACAGGTAGAGCAACTAAGTCTATCTGCTTCCACACTTTCACTTAAAATGCCTAAAACAACCGCCTGTTAAAACCAAGAGTGTGGGAACAACCAACTTCTGTGAAGAACTGCAGGAGACACCCCAAATCAGCCTGTAATGCTTTTTATTTCAGAGTGTTTTCATGTATGAACTCAAGCTGTCCTTGCCACAGTCCTGGAGAGGGTTGGTCCCACAGTCACGTTCATATGACCTCAGTGGATGCTGTCACCAGAAAATGTTTATGGAAACATAAACATGTGTTCTCAGGAATACATACCATCTGCCATGGTCTGACCCAGGAATTTGGAGCCTTCCTCAGAGCTCCTCTCTCCTCCTTCCTCATCTGCCTGATCTTCTTCCACCTTATTCTCATTGTCTGACCGATACACTATTATTGACTCAGGACGAGACTCTTTCTTCTTCTTTTTCCTCCGGTCCATAGTGGCTTCCCCATCAAAGGTGACAGTGGCTGCCACAGCCCTTCTCACAGAGCCATGGTGAGGGCTTTGGCTTCCAGACTTGCTCTCCTTCTGCGTGGTCTCCTCCATGCCACTGCTGCTCTCAAGTACCTCACTTGGCATCTTGTAGCACTTGTTTCCAATCTGAGCTCCTTCACTTAGAAGTCATTGATTAGACAACAGTCCTGTGGATTCTTTGATTTGGTACAATGTCCCACTGCAGACATCCAAACTATGCACTCCATTCCCAGCCTAAAAAGAGAAAGAAGGCTGAAAAAGTGTCTTTTTGTCAACAGGCAGAGAAAATTGCCAGAATTCACCTACAGAGGGTTACTTCCAACTGGTTTAAATGACTCCTGAAGATCCTTATTACCGTCTTGAACATCAATTTTATTACAAGCACACATTTTGTAATACCACCTAATCCTGATTCTCAGATTCCAATTTTAAATATAAGAAACCAAAGCAACTGGAAAAGGAAAGAGTATTAACATTTATAGGAAGAAATTAAACAAGAACAGCTCTCTGGGTTACTTCAACATTCCTCCACAATGCTGGAAGCAAACACAAGACAATACTTTTGGGCCACAGACATGAGAATGAAGAAATGAAATCATAGAAGAACTTGACAAAAAGAATTTGACTAATTTAAGGGACTGACCAAGATTAGAGACAACTGCAGCAGGAACTGCAGCTTGTCCTGGATTACAGCAGCTATATTGCTGCCAGCCTTTCTCATTTTGACTGTCTTCTGATTTACCATTGCAAGGATATTTTAAAAAGTAATCGAATTATGTCAAAATGAATAATATTTTAAACCTTATCAATTTAGCATTATATAGTGCTGTTAAACCTTAAAATATAGAACATATAGTGGATTTAAAGAAAAATTGCTATCAAGATGACTTCACTGGGGAGGGAACTGGAAACTACAGTCTTCTGATTGTGCAGGAAAAACATCCCAGATCTTCACAAATCTTTGTAGCAAACTTAAGGGCTCAGTTTTTCACTCCCCATTCAAGCAAAATTAACAGTATCAAGAGGCAGTTTTAACTATGGGAAAGTAGCCTAAGTACAAAACATATGATTAAAACAGCTTCAAAGCAGACAAATCCTGCTCCATAAATGGAGGAAGACACAGTGGTTCTCAAATTCTGATGCATTTAAGAAAGTGATTGTACCAAATATTCATGTTTAGGTACAAATCTGAATACACTGAATAACTTGTTAACAAATCTGTAGAGCTCTTTTGAACATTTACATGAACATTTGTCTTTAAAAGAATGCATGAGGAATAATTAAGCTTTAATCTAGTATCTGAGTCATCTCTTTAACAGGAAACTAAGAAACAGTGTTACCATAATTTATAGCCCACACAATGCTGGGGAAATCATTTCACTTGAACAGATGCTAGAGAAAAGTTGAGCATTTTTAGATTTGGCAATATGGTTCTGGACTTCCCACAAATACAAAACTTTGCTGGTTTGTTTTGAAATTTGTTGTGAAATGTAGATTAACGATTTATGCTTCTTACACACAACTTTTACCTATATCACTTTAACACATAGGCCCAGGGCCAGATGGGTATATGAGGTTTTGAAGAACTCCACAATACAGATTATTGTTTCACATTATAGAAAATAAATCATTCATGGTGATCAGAAAACACACAAAATGGAATTCAAGATTAGGCATACCTCAGAAGTCAGACAACTTCTAAATCACTGGGCAGGGAATATCATGGCTTGCTCTGCAGCCTGGCTGGGAACAGACTGCTTAGACTGCCACCTGAGTTTATGCCATTCAAAAATCTATGCCTAAATTTGCAGATGTATCAGAAAACAGTTCTATAAAAGACTAAATTTACTACAAATACTCTCCCCTCACTGTAGTATCATGTGTTGAACTTCAGAACTACCTAGAAGCAGTTGTTTAAATCTTTCACTGGAGGGAACAAGAACAAGGGAAGCAAGAACAAAGAGAGGTGGTGATGATGGATGCCCTAGCCTGGTGTACCAGGTAGGTGTGGTTCAGTGTGGGGTTGTTCAAGATCACGGTGCATTCTTTGCCCATCCCAAAGTCCAGCCTTATCAGAGAATGAAGAAATAAAAAAAAAAAAAAAGGAACTTTTTCCCAGAGACTTTGGGTGTCTGGGAGAAGATTTTATTATCACCTCAACCTCCCAAAAAAACCTCACATAAAGAAGCTACTGAGAAGCAATTCCTCAATACAGTTGCTGTATTCATCTGCCCAAGGAACATGGCTTTTGTGTCTGTCTGGAAGCAGCATGCTAACAGGCAGTTTTCCACACACCAGGGTATAAAGGAAGAATGGGATATGCAAGAAACTTCACAGTGAAATCTAATGCTTTGCTTTCCTCTTCCCCCTTTTTAGATCCAAAGCGAGCCGTCCACCGACTTCAAAGGTAGCGAGCTCTGGTTCTTAATACGTTAATGTTGGCAGGAAACCCACATCTCTTCAGATCTATTAGAATTCATATAAGCTTTTGTCCAGTGTTCTATAAACATGTCTTTGTGGGGAATTGGATTAAATTTATTCTGTGGAATAAGATCACTCTTTGTAGTAAATTCATCCAGGAGCTCAAATAGGCTCTACCATTCTTTGACGATCAACAATAAAACTGCATGGTTTGGATCTATGAAATCCTAAAATCACTAATGAGCCTCTGAAACAACAGTAAGATTCCCCTCTCAGAGTTGGTGAAAAGAAAGCAGGCCTGGAGTCACAGAGAAGCCAAAAGAATCACTGCTGGAATGATTTACTGAAAGTCTGGATACACCATAGCTGATCTGTGATCAGATTCCAGATGTTCCTGGCTTTAGTTCCACTTTCAATCCCTACTTCCTTGAAAAGGGGACAACTTGCCAGTAACATTTAAAAAACCCACAAAGACACACGTAGGCAAAGATTTTGTCACTGGGCTTTTTTTTTTTCTTCAAGTTTATCCAGCTGTGACCTTAGTTAAACTCCCAGCAGATGATAAGCTAATGTCAGTTCTTGGTGATGACAGATCCTAAAGAACCATGTCAACCTTGGCTATACAATGAGGAGCAAGGTGATGTCACTGTTCAGTCTGGCACAGATAGGCTCTGGAAATCTGTCCAGTTCTTGTGCTCACTGCACAGGGAGGGTGCTGATTACTGACCAGAAGACACCTATGATCACCAATCTGTTTTGCTATGTCTAACATTCCACCCCCACTACATCAGCTACTGCCACTGTGAATTACCACCAGAACCAGAAACACCTCAACAGCCAGGTTCTGAAGGGTGGCAGCTCAGTTCCTTCTTCTCTTGCTCCTGAGCTGAGGGGAGGAAATAGGCAATGGGCAACAAGCCCCTGAAATGTGCCACTGTTGTGGCTGGGTCATAGCCCATGGGTTAGGAAAACAAAGGAGCACAGATCATTCTGCTTAGGGCAGAAGGAGGTAAAGTCTGATGTCATTCTGGCCACATCAGAAACAAAAAAATGGTGAAGAAGATCCTCATTTCCAGCAGAGAAGGATGCAATAAGATGAAAAGCTGAAAGATAGAAATATAGAGCAGACGTTAAGTAGGTGTTTTAACAAAGTGGGTAGGAGTCACTTGGTATACATCATGGAGGGCTGTGGAGAGCTGTCCCATCACTGGAAACTTCCAAATCTGGACTGGGTATCTTGGCAGCAGTTTGGTTACTATTACTTGATCAGAAGTGTTAATGTGGGGAAGTCCTCTGCCTTGTAATAAGAAGTCAGACTGAAAGATCACAAAGATACCTCCTAATCTTAAGCCTATTTTCACAGTAGATATGTAGATATCTAGATAGATAATAAGTATTTATTATTTCCTCATCTGTTTCTGCCGATGGAGCAGGATACACCCTGCCACCTGGTCCAGACAGCAGAAACACAACCATTAACCCTGTATCCTGCAGGGATTCTGGAGAGTCAAACAGGTTCATGCCCCAGTCCCACTTTTCCTGGGAATATTTTCTCCATAGTGAAAAAAATGGGCTCTTGCAGAAATCACAGTACTGTACACAGTTCATTTTTCCTCTCTTCTTTTTCTTTACATCCTGCAAGAATACACAGCTGTCCACAGCACCAACTCTTTCAGCCACACACTGAGATCTTCACACCTTAAAAGCTTGTCTGTGGAGCTGAAGCATGACAACTGCTGTGCATCTAATATTAGTGATGTCTCCTACATGGGAGCACAGGGGCAGACAGGAATCTAATAACTGTCCATGGGAGGAAAGGAAAAGAAATGGTCAAATTTCAGAGATAGCAGGGAACAGTTTATTAGCCACACAATTTGTTAGTAATCTCCATGTGAAAACAGATGGAGAATGCTGAGGAGGTGACTCTGAAAAAACACTCTGTAGAGGAATTTTTAGAAGCACAGTCTTCTGTTACTATGCAGGAAAGCTACTGCTGCTTATGCTTCCCATGACAATATTAGTCTTTGACACACACAAAAAGAGACTAAAATCTTGGCCTTGCACCATTTAGGTCAAAGGAAGTTATTTCCATTGGTCTTCAGGCCTTGATGCTGCTATTAACAGAAAAGAAATTATCTGGTTTGAATGCAGACAGGGAGGAAGAGCCTTTCCATAACTGAATAAAATCCTTTGTCTTAAATCCTTTCTACAGCATAAATAACCTCTTTATGACTGCTCAGAACAGATATGAGAAGAAAAAATATAGATGGTAAGAAGTGAGGAACATCAATTTTTATTTTTATAGTCACATAAAAGGTACAACACATAAGAACTGCCACTGTATCTTCACTCACATCATGCAGGGGTTATCTGCAGAAACAAAAAAAAGCCTGTGCTTTAAAGGTAAAGTGAGTTACCCAGGATGGGGGATAGAGAAAGGGAGATTTTACCCCAGAGACCTACCTGGAGAGAGCTCACCAGACATGGATCTTCCTTTACCTGCTCCTTTACTTCATAGCCTCCCCATTCCTAATCTCCACTCGACCCCACCTCTGATTTTGTGCACATGCACGTGTGTGTTTCTAAGGATCCATGCTACCCAAAGGATTATTTCCAGTCCCTAGTATTTTTAAAGGGGTTGTCTGCTGGCAGATTTAGACATGACAAATAGATGGTATTGGATGCATCCAGCTGTTCGGAATGGATCTGTCTGCCACCAGTCAATCATGTTATGACAAAATGCACTGGTCTAATGCATAACAGGCAGTCCCAGACCCTAAAAAAACATGGAAAGGCCGGTGTAAGAAAGCTCATTTAATTCAGACTTTATGCTGAGAGAGGATAAAATGGTAGGGCTCCCTTGGCAGCTTTGAATCAGTTTTAAATATCTAAATGACTCCATGATGTTTCACCGATGCAACTTCACTATACCCTGCTGAAACAGAGGACAATATCTGTGTTAATTTAATGGTGAAGTAGCTCAAACTAAAGTACAATTACTTGAATCCTGCAAATAGTCAAATCTGTGATGAATGACACGTTAGAAGGTGAGGCAAGAACAGCCCTTCCCTATCAGTATGTGTCTGTGCAGCTTGCAGTGAGCTTGACAGAGCCTTTTATCTCACTGAAAATAACCCTTTTGCATTTTAAAAGAAACTTAAAATGTCATTTTCAGCCAGATGTATTCCCTTGTCAGGTTCACCATGCAGCTACCGCTAGAGGAAAGAATGTCTACAGAAGGGGAAAAAAGGCATCCCTTCATGGCATGGGCCCATTGCAACACAATGAATGCAACCTTGGAGACAGATAGCAAATGTCAGTTGTGAAGAATATGAATACATAATTTTTTATGGTATGACTAAACTATTGATTAGCTGTGAAGATTTGAAAGAAAGCCAAGAACTTTATTTGGGCTCAGAAAACTTGTTGACTTAAGGGAAAAGATTTGTTTTCTTTCATTTTCAGTTCATATTATGTACTTCAGATTTTGCTGATTGCTGTATAATATTTGTTAGGAAAAACGAGTATTAAATGTCTGTACAATAGCAAGAGGAACAAAGAATCATCTATCTGTGCCATCACAAAAAGGTAGGAGAAAGCAAACAGCAAAGATCATAGATCACACCAGTCTTCCCCTCCTAACTTAATCCACAAGCTTCAAAACACTTCCGTATCTTGGTGAAAGAGACAAGAAAAATGACCAGGCTCTGGGTTTGCATCTGAGTGGGAGCAGACCTCAGGCTGGACTGCTGAAAGCAGAAGATGGCACTGACCACCAGAGCAGAGGGTTGGTATTTAACACGCCACTAAAAACTTCATGGGTGTTTACTAATGGAGCCCTCCCACCCCGTGCCTTTCCTTCAGAAGCAGAGGGTGCTAAAAGCTGAAGCTAAAAGAGAAGGTAAGAGTGGACAAGAAACAATCTCTGCAGGCAAACACCAACAGATGCAAGTTTGCCCAGTCCTTCCAATCCATCACTGGCACAAGGCTCTGGCCTCTTGGCTTCCTGGTGCCCACACCGTGCCAGGCAGCTCCCAGGCACCTTGCTCTCCCTGCCACCCTTCTGTGAGACACAGCCTTGTGGATACAGCCAAAACAAAATGAAGTGCTGAAGAGAGGTGTTCCAAAGTATGACTAAATTGTTTCTGGATGGCATTTTCGAAGGATTTTTTAAAAAAAGTCAAGGACATTTTACAGAGTATCTGTTTTCCAACGGTTATTTTTATTTTCTTCTGCTGTTCCATAACTTTCCAAAATGTCACAGAACAATAGCTGCTGTGTAGATAAGTACTACAGAAGGCTGGAAAACAGCATAGAAGAATAGCTGTGCATTTTTATTTTATACTAAATGAAATGCCTTATCGATTTTCTTGCATACTAACTTTTTCAAAATCCCCAAATATACTGTTCTACCTTTTTTTAGAGTGAAAGCCTGAAGCACTGCCTCTCTATTGTGTCCCCATGTCTTTGTCCAGTCTTTTAGAAGAAAGAGAAATTAAGACAAAGGATTCAAAGCTTCCTATTGCCTCCACAGGGATGAGATCTGTTTCTTTACTATAGTTTGCTAAAAATGTCAATGAATGGCACATACACAATAGCTTTTAAAGAGAACCAAGGCTTTAAAAGCAGAATGATTTGAAAATAGAGGTTGGTTTGAAATCTTCAAAGTAATCCAGGTGGTTTAGATAAGAATCTTGAATAAAGTTAACAGATGTCCCCAGATCTTGTAGGAAATAAATTTCCACGTTGAAGACATGCTCTCTCTCTGTTGCTCTGCTCTCCCCTTCACTTATGTGTTTGTCAAAGCAGGCCATCCTGCACCTTGAAACAAGTGCCTATTGTAATTCCTACCCCATCCACCAGGTCACTGATAAGATTACAAGGTTCCACAGAAATAGCTGAACCAAATGAGTCCCACCAACTCAAGACCAGCATCCTGTTTACACAGCACTACACTTAGGCTGGGATCAGCTGTAGCATCTTTTTTTATTGGTATAATACCTGATCCATCCTCAGTTTGAAGCCTTCAAATTAAATGAGATTGGAAGATGCACAAGGAGCCTGCTCCACCCAGCAAAGCAGTGGTCCAGTGGTGGGCTTCCTCTAAGTACCTAAGCAGATGTCTAGAAAAAAGTAACGCTGGAGCAAGCATGTAGTACCTGAAAACAGCATTTTGAGCCCTCCACCTCTCTTTCCTGAGTGCAGAGGAAACAAATCTTCTGCACAGTGTACATCCACACACAAATGCAAATCAGAAGCACCATGAGTTGCCCTGTCTGAAGACTGTAGAGCCATGAAGAACCAGTGGTGGGTTTGAAGTACCAGTAATGGGTGTGAAGCTAATGCAAGACAGCACAGTCCTAGATAGCTAGAGATCTGGCTAAATACAATCTAAGATAGACAGTATCTCCAGCACCAGGAGTTGGCACAGGGGACTTTTGATTGGATACAAGCTCAGATCCAGACCCATGACTCTGGAGTATTAAAAATGCAGCACATTCAACTGCAGACAAGAGAACAGCTTAGTAACATTAGTATGGTTTAAGCAAGGTGTGTGATAATTTAGAAAATCTGTCTACATACCAGTTTCAAACTGAGGCTGATATTCTACATCTTGCATCACTGTGAACTCTGCTTTGAGTGGGGTGTCTGTCTTTGGTATCTTCTGTATTTTTTTTAATCACTGGAATGAAATTCCTATGGATAATGATGAAAAGTTTTTAAATCATCATCACCATCTGATAAGACTGAAATCCCTCAAGATACTCCTGAGAGTAAAATACCTTTCTAGAGGGGAATTCCCTACAGAGAGAAATTGACCAGAAAACCTGACCAGGTCAGTTGGTGCTGAGCAGGAGGCATTCTGACTTGGAAAGCTGAACCCACAAAACAGAAAGGCTCTCACTTGCTGGTGACAGATGATGAAAGGAAAAACAGCCACAGGAGAAACTGTGCAGACAGGAGGTGAAAGTAGAAGAGATTTCCAGAGAAGCTTTTTCTGTAATCCCACAGAGAGGTCCAGAGAGGTAAGCAAACAGAATCTTCCACTGGTTTTTATTTGGTTTTGTCTCAACCTAGGCATTTCTTGTAATAGGTATGGGGGCTGAGAAGTGCTGTTACATTTCATGCATTTTGGTATCCCAGTAGAAGTAAGATATGAATGTGAAGCATCCATGAAAGTGGGGTTCTGGCTGCTGGAGAGCAGGCCTGATTTTTTCTGAAGGCCAACTAGAAGAAACCCTCTGTCAGAAATAATCTTTGACCTTAATGTTTTATTTCTGGCACTGAGATGGTTTTTGTTAAATCTCCTCTGGTCTCACCTCTTCATGAGACCGCTGGCCCCAGGGATACCTATCCCAGGGTATGGATCCCACAGAGATTTCTCCTCTTTGGAGACATCTGTTTTCTCACATCAGGTTGGTATTTAACAACTTTGAGACCTTCCTCCTTGCCAACAAGGATTATGAGCTACTGGAGCACAAAGATACTCTGGAGGACAGCAGGACAGGAGGAATTACTAAGACAGCAGATAGAGCTGCCAGGATTTTTAAAGCACGGGAGCCTACTGGACTGGCAGATGTCACCAGCTGAATAGCTGAGGCATAGGCTGGCAAATCACAAAATCAGCTTTTGACAAAAGTAGCCTTTTCTGAAAATGCAGTTTCCTATTCATCTCAACAAATTAAACTAATTCATTCAAAGCCAAGACACAATCTGGGAGATGTAAAAACAGGAAATCTGCTTTTTCCTCTTCAATCTATAAATAAAAAAGTAGATGTTGAAGAATTATTGTGCTAGACTCTGAAAGAGTTGACAACTGGAAAAAAATCTACCAGTGAATTCTTTCCCTAAATGTGTAATTTTGGTTTTTGAATGGATAATGTTTTAAGTGATGTAGAAAAAAGAAAAATTCAGGTGGTATTTAACTTTGAAAAATTAAATTTAAGGCTCTTAGACTTTAAATGCAGATTTATTTTCTTCCAAATGCGAGCTGAAACATACCAACAAAAATAAAATAAAATATCAGCTATCTAATTTCATAATACATAAAAATTAAGACTCTGAACATTAAGTTTATAGAACAACATCAATACATAAAAAGAGTCTTCTTACTGAATTTACCATTATGGCTTCATGTAGTGATTACTAACATGTTTTAATGCTACCAATAAGAGATATTCACATTCTTTTGCAAATAAAAGAGTGCAGGCATAGAAGATAACAATTTACTTCACTTAATAAGATTTTCTTCTTTTCAGCTTAAATAATTTTAGATTTCAACCACTGAAGTAAAATCAATTCACACAAAGGTACACTTTGAGCCCTTGGTTCAAAGGCAACCCACACAACAGTGAATAGAAGCCACTGCCTTGCTGAAAACATCTATGAGCATTGGTTGTCTCAGCTCTGTTCTTTGTGGATAGATTTTGTAGCAGAAGGGGCTACCCTCAAGTGAATGCTGAGGAATGGATGTCTCCTTACCCTCCAAGTCTTTATGCCTTTCCCCTTTCTCCTCCCACCCATCACCCATAGAACCTTAACTCCTGCCTTCTGCCCTTTATTTATAAAACTTCTGTGGCTCCTATAAAATCCAAAATCCAAAGCAATTTATCCTGACAGTGAAGAAAAACCATAGTACCCTCCTGGAAGCACACTGAAATCAAGCAAGTCATGTGAGCAGAGAGGCTCAGTGGATTTTCCTTGGTAGCCTGTAGCTCACTTGGGACGGCAGGAAGGTTGGAATATGAAGATCTAGTTCAGTAGCACAGATGAGTGCTTCTCCCTGGGATTAATTAATGATTGCTCTGATACGACCTGCCAGAGGCAATTAGCAGGCATCTGTAGAGTCTACAGATTGTAGAAAAAAATTCTTGCAGTGTCATCCACAGTACTTCACATTTTCCCTCCTGAAAGCAATACTGTGCTTTAAAATACTAAAGTATTCAGCAAAGATTAACTCACTCAGAAGGCAACCTTGCCTAATGGTTGCCTCACTGGCCTAAGCCACCATTCAGAAGTCCATTCCTGTCTTGTCACCTTTTGCTGAGTGATTCTGGACACACCATTAACTTCTCCATGATTCCCCTTCCCTACACTGGCAAGGAGGGTATAGAATTTCCTTTTAAACACACTGAACTTAAGGATAAAGATGTTATATTACAACTGTCTCTCATGTAAAGTATTAAACCTTAGAACATGTTTTGAGAAAAGTAGATAAATCCATGTAACAAATGAGAAAACCATAACAGACTTTTTTTTTTTTTTAATCACTCCTCCCCCTCATTAGCCCTCTCATTTAGCCTAAGGCAGAAATACCCGGACAAAACTGAAATATACTTTCAGCATCTCTTCTATTGAAAAAGCCTGGGAAGATGCCTGAAAAGATACCTGAACATGCAGACATACACAGGTCCTGAGCACATCAGCACTGGTTAAAATCACCTGCAATGGATAAAGATGCTCTGTCCCTTCACCATGGGATAGGCTGTTCCCTGTGCCAAGTGGATAATTAATACAGGGCTTATTGAGAGGGATTTTCAGGGAGAAAAAAAACAAAACAAAACAAAATAACAATAAAAACCACAAAACAACCAAAACCAACCTAACAAAGAAGACAGTAAAGACATTTAGGCACAAAATGGCTATGTCAGGGACACGGTAAATGCTATCACCTCAGCCTCCCTGCCCTCTTCCCGACAGAAGTCCACGCCTGAAGAGGAGATTCTCCTCCCTCTGGTCCCTGGCAGGAGAACGCCAGCATCTTTCCCCGCTATTCCTGACACCGTCAGAACACGGCACTGCGCGGGGCTCCGCTCCCGGTGCTCCCGAGGGTCCCTGCCCGCGTCGCTGCGGAAGGTGACCCAAACGGTACAGGAAACACCAGCACCCCTCCCTTTCAAGCAGATGAGACCCCGGGTGGGTGTAGGTGGGTTTGCTGCAAGGCTCCAGAAGGCGACCCCGAGGCACCAGGACGGTACCTGAGGAACCGATCCCACCCAGGTGCTGAAGCCACCGCGGGGACAGATCCGGGCGGTACTGACCCGTGGACAACCGCTCCTCTTACCTGCCGCCCGACGGCTCCAGGGCCGCCTTCTACCGTCCCTCAGGATGCGGGAGCGACCCGGTCCGCCGGAATACCGGGCACACCCGGCACCGCAACCGGCACCGGCACCGCCGCCGATCCCTGTCCGCCCTGCCCGGTGCTGGCGGGCGGGGCCGCGCGTCACGTGTGGGGGGCGGTGGCGGTGGCGGAGCGATCCGCGGTGTGAGGGGGGAAGATGGCGGCGGGTCGGGGGTTGCTGGCGGCCGGGCTGTTCCGCGGGCGGGTGGCCATTGTCACCGGCGGCGGCACCGGCATCGGGAAGGCAATCGCTGCTGACTTACTGTCGCTAGGTGGGCGCGGGGACTGAGGAACAGGGGTGGGTGGGTGAGGGAAGCTCCGCAGGGAGCCCCGGTAAGGCAGCGGGGCAGGGGAGGGGATGCCGGGGGAACAGGGTCTGGGCTTGAGGTGAAGGCGGGGGCTGGGGTTGGAGGGAACGGGTCGGGAAGTGTTCGGGGATTGTGGTGAGTTTGGGGGTGGCCGCGCTCGGGGAGTGGGTCTGTGAGTTTGTGAGTGGGACATGAGTGTGACAGCGGGGGACAGGTCAGTCCTGACAGGAGGTGTGGCAGCCGTCAGTGAGCAGCGGGGAGAACCGGGGGGGAATGGTGCCATTGGACCCCCTGGCGCTTAAAAGATGGCACCGTTTTAAATTCAGTGGTCAAAGTGACCTTATATTAATATTTATATGACACCTTCTGTCATGCTGCCCCTTAAGTGAGTTTTCGTCTCGCTTACCCGGAGGATTAATCTGGTTTGAGGAAGGAGGGAGGGAGGGATGGCTTCTGCTGGGATGCTGAGATTATGGAAAGGGGGAACTAGGAGCAAGACCTCCTTGGCAGCAATAGCTAGTAGTTTGCTTATCCATAATATGAAATTGTGTGTCTGCTGTAGAAGAACTAGGAATTAATTTGGTATGGTACGTTTTAATCTAAGTAGTAGGAGTTGCTAAAGCCTTAAAGCTGATCTGAGTCCTTTGATGCAACACGAGAAATTAAACTGGTTGCAGTGCGGGCTTGCCATGAATTTGGCACCTGCATTGTTTTTCTATGTAGAATTAGTCCCTTCTGCCTGCAAACGCTGAAAAATGGAGAAGGCTTGAACTCCCTTTTCTGAGCTAGGATTCTGCAGCCTGTGCCAGTGCCATGAGGAAGCCTCTGTTCTTTCTGTCTGCAGGTAGGGATGAATCTTATGAGGCTGTCATCCTTTCCTTCAGATTCTGCAGGGTTAAAAAGCAGAGCATTACATTCACTCAGCAGTAGTCAAAATTACAGACAGGCATACAGCGAGATTATTTTTGTGGTTTTAGGAGCAAGCATGTTTTTGTAATCAGGACCTGCTGAAACATCTTTAAGTCACATAATTGATCAATGAGGCAGCTGTGAGCAGAGGCAGCAAAAGCGATGCCTGGAAGCTGCTTTGCTGACTCTGCAACTCACAGGCTATCTTTCCTTCTGCAGGAACCTTGTGAACAATTTTTTGATTGCTATTTTCCTGGCACAGTGGCATGGTGTTGCTAAGAAGCGCCTGGCAGCAATAATCTCTCTCTCTCCAGCAGGAACTTCAACATATATCTTCGAGGCAATGACTAATAAACTCGGATCCTACAGGATACCTCCATAATGACATTGAAAAACTATGATAACTCTGATTTTAGCTGTGTTAGCTGAAGGATGTCACATTTTGTCTCTACAGGTTGCAGTGTTGTTATTGCCTCTCGTAAATTTGACCGATTAAAGGCTGCAGCAGAAGAGCTGAACAATACATTTTCTTCCATGAGTCCTGCCAAAGTCACTCCCATACAATGTAACATCCGCAAAGAAGATGAGGTAACCAGCAGTGATCTTGTTCTGGGGAGTAACGTGTCAAAATCATATTGTGTATATAAAGTCTCAGATCTCCAGAAGTCTTCTCTGCCTCTCTTGAAAGTGTCTTAGATGAAGGGACAGGTAAAGCACTGTAAAATTGATCTAGCTAAAGATGTGCTTTCCAAGAGAAAACAGTTTGCCCATGTAAGCAAGAAGGTATTTGTAATTGCAAATATTTTTCTTGCCATGGATATGTATTTGACATTTTTCTGGGGGAGGCAGGACTTGGAACTGGCATATTCTACAACAGATCCAGGGCCCAGTTAGCAAGGTTCTGTGTCACACGTGTCAGCAGTGAGGGGGTGTTAGGTTGTGAGGGTGGAGACATTAGAATATTTCCTTCAAACACAAAGTCATAGCATGGATCTCAAGGCTTGTGACTTGCCACAAGTGCCCTGCATTGTCAGATTTGCTTGGATGAAAGCAAATAAAAGGGCACAGATACTATTATTTCTAGCCATGTTTCAAATTTTTGTTTACCATTTGAGATGTTCTTCATTATGAATTCTTATTATCCCAGCTGAGTTTTTTTCCTTTTTCTTCGTATTACTAAAATGGAAGATCAAGAGCAAAAGTATTTAATCCAGGTTTTTTAGAAGTCTGCATTTACCTCCTGATTTAATCTATGTAAATAAACATTTAAGAATCCAGCATCAATTTGGACTTTAAGCTTGCTGAACACAGCTAGAAAATATTTTAGCAACGACTGGTTCTTACCTTATTCCTAACCTTTCTAAATCTCTGTTGAAGTCTACCATAAATTTATTAATAACCTTCAGTAGCTATCTAGAGTATGGAAATATCCTAATATGCAACCATAAGGGAAATAAAAAGTATAATTTTTCCTCCGTGGAACGGCTTGTGCCATAAAATATTTATAGTGATACTTTCTCTCCTGAAGGAGATGAACCCTGGGGCTGTGCAGCATGTCACTTCACCTACCAATGAATTTTAGATTTGTATTTTCTTGCATCAGCAGTGTGGCATAATAGGTTATGACAGATGTCAGAGGGCAACTTACATGATTAAAGCTACGGGGAAGAAAAGAGGTAAAGAGGTAGAAGATACTTAAGCCTTCTTTCACATGACTGTTCTTTCAGAAAGTGCTCTGTCAAGCTTGAAAACCTGCAGATGAATCTTATTTCTGCCTCAGTTTAAAAATTATTTAGGAGGAACTGTAGTGTTCTGTGAAATAGCAGAGGGTTTAGATGGTGAATTGAGGCCACCTCCACTGAACAGATTACCATTCCTTCTTTGTTTCCTGTTTATTAAGTGTGGCTAAATACTTATTTGGCAAAAAAATCTTAGTCTTTAGAAACTTTTTTGGAAGTTATTTTAAAGCCATTTTTACAGTGCTGTGTAAAGTGTTGAGGCATTATTCTGTGTTACAAGGAGTCATGCTGATGATTTGAGACACTTCAGTCTTTGCTATTACCCTGCAGTTTCTTCAGAGAACTGTCTTGTTTCCAGTTTAGCTTTAAGTCATTTGCAGACACACCAGAACTTTCTTAGAATTTTTCATACAATATTGGAGAAGCCTCTATCAGGTGTCTTCTTCCAGTGGAAGTTCTTATGAATTGTTTTCATTTCATCTCTATATCTATTGAGGATTCATAGGAATAAGGTAGATTAAAATTCTGGTTTGAGTTTTTCAGTCATTGTCTCAGTCATATAATTTGACTCACTTCAGTTCTTCAGCTACACTTACTTCTTTTATTTGAAGTCCTATTTAGAAAAAAATCCCTATGAAAATTTCCTAAGCCTTTTGTGGAACTTTTGGGTGATAGAATTTCTGTTGGATGTTTACATAAGAACTTAAGTGTACCTGTTAAAGATGTCCATCTTCAAGAGCAGGTGCTTTTGATGGTTAGAGACAGCCTATGATTTGGGGGTTTTAGCTTTTATTTTTCTGTTTTTACCCTTTTCCATTAGCTCTTTACTGCTGAGATTCTTTGAGATCGCTAAATCCTGTTAACTTGTTACTTTATTTCTGAAATTACTTTTGGACCAGCAGTATGTGGATCATATTTTCAGCTTTTTAATTTGTAGTGAGGATATTACTTCCTTACATTTGGGTGTTTAGTGTTTGTAAGTTGAAGCTAGATAAATTTACAGTTCAAGAATTGGTAATTTATACAGCTAAAAACTTGTCAGAACTGAGGAATGTGGCAAATTTTCCACAACCCATTTCTCACTTTGCTTATTTATTATATTTGCTAAGACCAGCTATGGTAAGTACTGTTTTCTAATTTGCATTTGATTATCTTGCAGAGACTAGAGGAAATGTACCTTTAGCATATCCACTTTCAAAGCCCATTCCATTCTTAACCCAGAATTTAGTGCCTGGGACTTGTAGTCTTAGGAACAGAGATCAATAAAAGATGTAGTGAAGGATTTTTCTAGCCTTGGGGTAAATTTTTGAGTAGAGGCAACAGCAACTCGCTTCATGATTTTCACAAATACAGGAGTAGCTTCCTGTTTACAGTGAAAGATGGGGTGAGTAGGCATTTAAACTTTAGGCTTTCCTTGTGAAAGAAATAAGACTTGTACAACTGTTTTGTCTCTCTGTGCTACTCATTAATAGCTTTACAATTCATTGTCTGGTCTCAGCATAGTACCTGTGAAGAGTATTTACCTCAGAAACTCATGCAAGCACTGTTGGGTAGAGACAACAGCTTGCACAAGTATTCTGTGAGAGTCATTACAACCTCTTTCTCAGCTTCTATACCAGGTACCCAAGAAAGTGTGAAGAAGAAAGATCTTGTAACCGTTTTAACAAAGGTAAAGATTCAGTAGTTCAAGCCTCCCAAGATACCAGAACTGATCCATCACAAGTTGTGAAGCCCAGGAAGCTTCCTGAAGAGCCTTATAATTCATTTACTATATCCTTCTCTTTGATATCTCAGTGAAACCTTTCTTAGAGAAATCTTTTTTAAAGGAAGCCACTGTGATTACCTGTAGGAACCAGCCATGTGTTCTTACTGTAGCATACCTTTTTTTAATCCCTCCATCTCCACCAGTTGTTCTGCATTTCTCTGAAGGCCCCTATGAATTCTGTCCGGGTTTTAATTTTTAAATCATACAAACTGGACACAGCAACTTAGATGAAGGTGCTTTCAAAATTGCCAGATGATGTGGGGTTTTTTTGCCCTCTATTGCAAGCCTGAAAGTAACTGATCTGCTTTGAAGATGACACAGTTTACTCCTCTTGTGCCCTATTTTGAATCTGTGAAATTCACACATTAGAAGACATACCTCATCATATAGTGCAATATATCTGTTACAGCTCCTCCTAGGCCTAGGAGGACAGTCAGAAAAGGTGCAGTGAATTAATTGCTGCAGAAGTTTGATGGTAGATATCATGGGAATAGCTTAATGAAGTCACATTTTTAAGTCTCTTCATCTTCATTCTCAGAGGCCCACTTGCTTTCTAGCAAAGCTTACTTTTTGTTTAATGTGCAAGAAATGATCTTGCTTGATGGAGGATTTTCAAACAATGCATGTCCTGTCAGGCTTATTTCTGTCATGAGTTTACTGCTGTGACTTTCGGCTTGTTTTCCATTGAGTGTTTTATAATAGATAAAAAATGTCTTTTGTTTTAAAGATTGAAGAGTAGAGGATGATGGAATACCAGTAAGAGCACCTAAGATTTCTACGTTGAGTAGATACAGACCATGCATTGCTTGTTGTTTTATATCTGATGTTTTCTACTGCTAATTCAGTACAGAGGAAATCTGATTGATATCCTTCCCCAGTCAAATCTGTTTCAACAGCAGCATCTGTCTCTCTTGTTGTTTATTTTTCAGGATTTTTTTAGCCTGTGTTTTCTTTGACCACAGATGCTAGATAATTTTTACTTATGCTTGAGTAGGAGTAACTAATGCATGGTATCTAGTTCTGATAGGTAACATAAACAGGAAATAGTCAGGTTGTCCCATTTCCCCTGTTTCTGAGGTAAAGGTTAAACGACTAAGCAGTTGCTATAGAGTTCTTATTCTCAGCTGACTAAACCTGTCAGACCAATTTTCCAGCCTCTCTGAGGCAGCTACCTCCTCTTATGTGTGAAAACGGTTTGAGAGAATACTGTATGAAAATTAAAATGGTGTATTTAGCTTAATCAGTATACCATACAAATATTGTTTCAGGTAGAAGCTTTAGTGAAGTCTACACTGAGTCTGCATGGGAAGATTGACTTCCTGGTGAATAATGGAGGGGGCCAATTCCCGAGTCCTTCTGAAGCCATCAGTGCAAAAGGCTGGAATGCTGTAATAGACACAAATCTGTCAGGGACCTTCTACTGCTGCAAAGCAGGTAAGGACTGAATATTAAGCTTTTTTTGTTGTTTTAGTTTTTTGTTGTTTTGGTTTTTACAGCAATACCAGAAGACAAGCAGTGTAAAGTTTCCCTACCTTCTTTTTTCACACACTTATCTGGCCGTGGATATATGTTTTTATTAATCTCATCCAAAGCTTTACATTAAACTGTACATTACATTTATTCATATATACAAATGTACATTCAGATAAGTATAATCTCCTGATTAAGGCCAGGTTTGGCAAGTCTGTTGTCTTGGATACTCACGTAAAGGACTACAGGACTTCTGTGGCCTGTATTTACTATGTGTAACAGAGGAAAAGACTTCTCTCTCATCAGGGATATAAAGTTAAAGGTAAATTGAAGCATAATACATGATTCTGAGATAGCATTAGGAATATGGAAATAAAAGTACGTTATGTGGAAGCAGGAAATCTTGATTTCCACCAAAAGGCTTCCTGACAAACTTTGAACCTTACCTAGACCACACCTGTTACTTCACCAATCCAGTAGTGAGACTATGGTACAAAAAGCAGATTGTTTTAGCTAGAGTGGCACAGGAAATGTGTAGTCTAGTTGGAGTTAGGACTCCAAGTTTGGTTTCCACTTGGCAAGTTAATTTGGCATTTCTTCTGACATTTATAGATTATTTTGCTCATTTATACAGTGTACAATGCCTGGATGCAGAAACATGGAGGAGTCATTGTCAACATTACTGCTACAGTGAGAAATGGGTTTCCTGGAATGTTGTAATATATATTTTATTTTATTTTTTACCTTTTCCTATACTTTTCCCTTAGAAGTATTAGTTGCTCCTAAAACTTCATATTAGAAAAGTGTGCACAGGGCAGCAGCAGAGTGTAGATGTACAACAGCTAGGCCAGAGGAGAGCAAGAGTATCAGTTGGCTGCATTTGTGGGGATCTCTTATTAGTTCAGTAGAAACTGCAGGAATAAATGTCTCTGTCAACTTGTTTGTGAGAAGCTATGAAGCAGGACTTGCCAGGGAAGCTTTCACTGGAAATGGCATGCTAGTGGGACTAGTTGCACTGAAATGTAAACTTTGCTTCTTCTCTCCAAATTTCTGGAGGGTTTGCAAGAACTTGGCACCTGTTGTTTTGTTTAATCCACTCAGTTTGCAGTACTTGATGGTGTAATGAGTTATGAGAGTTAGTCTGGAGGGAGAGGAGTAGGAGGAACATTTCTAGTATGTTACCAGATTTTGGCTTTGTCCTTTGGATCACAAAGTGCCTGCTTTTTCCCTTATACTCTGTGACTTTGTAGCAAACTTTCTTGGGGAAAGTCCCTGATGATGAGAATTGGTTCTATTTTCTCTGCTCCTTTCTTGCCTGCGGGGAGGCTGCTTAGTACAAACATGGTAACATAGTTGTTTTATACTGACACAAATAATCACAGCTGTCTGTATGAAAATGCAGCATCCTCTCCATATAGATACCATATTTATACACATTTCTTTATCCTTGAAATTGAGGTGAGTAGTAGTCTTCTGATTTGAAACTTTTCCACCAAAAAAGATCTAATTTAGTGGAAGAGAAATAATTATCAGAAAATTATTCTTTGTTTTCAAAGAAAATTTTGAACTTATCAAAATGCTGCATTTTTAGTTTAACTGAAAAAAAATCTTAATTTCTTCCTTGAAACAACTTTTTTTTTAAACTTTGAAATTGAACTTCTGTTGAAGAAATACAATTTGAGCAAATGTGACATTACTGCTCTTTGTTCAGAGTTCAAAGATTTCAACATACAAAGTTGTTAAGGATCAGCAGAATATTTTCTACAGCTTGTTCTTTGCATTACAAAATAAATTTAGAGATCCACAGGGTGGTGCTGAAGCTTCAGTTATTTGAGTTTCTCCACTCTAATTTAAAGTCTGGTTGAACTGTCATGGCAAATAGGTTGAAGCTGTATTTGAGAGATGAATCAGAAGATAAAAACCATAATGCTGAATAATAGTGGAAAAAAAGTTTCCCTAATAACTGTGGGTGTAGGTAGATAGATGGACAAAACCACTTTCAAATTATATTCTTGTTGAATCGATGCTTGCTTTAGAAATGTATTATTGAAAAAGAGTTGATCTTACAAGTCCAGCCACTTCTCATGCCAAAAATAACTTCATACAGTTTTTCATCGTAAGACTAGTCAAGTTTGTTTCCTCATAGTGTGCTTGGAGGTTGTTTATTTCTGTCCTATAGATATTTAGAAGCTGGGTTTTCTTATGTTTTTCTTAAGTTTTTCTCATTCCTTTCCTGGTGTCTGAGAAACTATTGTATCTTTCTCTACATCTGTTTTTCTACGCTGAAGGAATTAAAAGTCATTCACTTTTCTCTGAGTCCCACTGTCCCCTATTCATCAGCACAGTAATTTTTTTGGTTTTTTTTGCATTTGTTCAAGCTTGTAGTAATTGCATAATAGTTTCCTCTAGCAGCAAGGTGTATGAGATCACTCTGCCAATGGCCATTTCTCTCTTCATCCACCTATGGTAATTTTTGAATAGTGGCTTATTTTAATCATGTTTGCCAGAAGATCTGAACTATTTTTCAGACCACTGTCCTCTCAAGTGTTGCTCTACCTGTGCAGCCTGCCTTTCTCATTTTGAACTTTGCCTCCAGTTATTTTTCATTTTACAAGCCTGCTTCAGCAGTAGAATGTAGCTGACCTCAAGTCAGTTTGGGGAAGAGATGATAAGTATTTCCAGAAATTATGGGAATATAGATTATTTAAACTGTGAAGCAATGGTCAAACTAGAAAATCTCTTTCTCTCAGAGATGGTTGTTCCAGGCATAGAAAACTACTCTGACTGCCCTAGGGGGACTGTGGTAGCATTAGCAGTGGGCACTGTTAGCTGACAGAACAGATGCTGCTTTTGCTTTCTTCTCTCAATAGGCATTCAGCAGCTGCAAGAGCTGCAGTGAATAACCTGACCAAGACTTTAGCTTTAGAATGGGCCCACAGTGGAGTAAGAATCAACAGCCTTGCTCCTGTAAGTAATGGCAAACAGTCCCCTTAAACTTAACCGTCATAGATGGTCATGATTAAATCTTTCAGACCTAAAGGGACTTAAAAATCTACATCCTATAATTGTTGTTTGTCGATTGTTTGTTTGTTTGTATTTTCCTCATTTGTGTTCCTCAGGTCATTTGAGAGTATTTTGTATTTCTGTTTGGATAAAAAGACAGAGATGTGAGATAAAATTGCTTCTCCTTTGGCTTGGTCCTCTTGAGGACTGAAATCTGAGTGAAATCTGTTTGCTTTTGTATTTCACAATAAAATTCATCTAGTGTTCTTGCAGATCACAAGACATAGTTGAGAACTTGTTCTTTTGGCTGTGCAGTTTCCTGCTGCAAGCTAATATGAAATACTTGTAATTTCAAAACAGTCTTTCAGTTTTTTCATGTTCTTCACTTCATAGTTGTTGCAGTGACAGTGGAGAATTGGAATAGTCTGAATTATTGCACTTGAACAGAGATGTGGCTAGCCAAATTATCTTCTTGTATAAATTGTAGTATTTCATTAAATTTAATAATTTGCATTCAAGCACTGCTTAGATAGTTTAATACCACAGAAAATCATGGTAATGACAACACCGCAAGTTTACAATGATCACAGTTCAAACATATACAGGAGAGCTTAATTTTTATTGTGTTCTTTTAAATAGGGAACAGTATTTTCAGAAACTGCTGTTGCAAACTATGGAGAACAAGGTGCAATGATGTGGTTACAGAGCATACCAAAGATTCCTGCCAAGAGGTCAGCAGTTCCTGAGGAGGTAATGTATTTCAGAACATTTTTGATATTTCTACTTCTCTGTCTCTGTTTTGAAGCCACTTTATTATGCAGAGGACAAAAAGACTTCATTTTGCACTTTGGTGGGATATTCAAAGAGAAAAAAGTTTGTAGAAGTGTATAATAGTACCAAGTGAGGGACTTAACCAGTAATCACTGTTGCATTAAAAATTGAACTTTGGTGCCTCTTGCAGATTATATGTTTCATAATAAATACTAGTTCCTTAAAAGGTTGACTTCCAGCAGGGAGAACTGAAATAATTAATACTAATATGAAAAAAATTGTATCTGAAAAGTATGTAGCTGTCTTCCACCGAGAATGTGCATCATTGTTAACCTATTCATCTTTTTTCTTTGACTTTCAGCATCTGATGCTGATCTTTGAGAGCTTACTGGTGTTCATCTGTTATGTACTTGATATTTACTGCTGGAGGGGTGGCTTTAAAACTTACAGTTTTTATTACTGACTAGAAAACATTTCTGTGTATCACAAGTTTTTACAAGTGTCTTTGACGTGAACAGTTCCCAGCAATTTAAGATACTTTAAAATTGTTTTGGTGTTTTTTGTTAGATCTCTCCTGCGGTGTGTTTCCTGCTGTCTCCAGCTGCTTCTTACATAACGGGGATAACTCTGGCTGTGGATGGTGGCCAAAGTTTATATAGCCATTTCCTAGAAATACCTGGTAAGAAATGGGCTACAAAAAAATGTCCTTCAAGTGACTGAAGTTGAGCAGTGGGAAGATACAGAAGTGAAATGCTTACTCTCTCAGTCAACTAAGTATGTTGTTTTATTTGTTTTCCTCAGATCATGACAGATGGCCCTCACCACCAGAAGGAAAAAATTCTGAAATGTTTAAGCAGCTTCTTTCTGGAAAGTTCAAACCAAAGCTGTAAAAGAATGAGATTTCATCTTATTTCCAGTTACACACTTGCTGATAATCTTGCTTTGTGAGTTGAGCTTATTGTTCTTAGTAATATATATTTTTTGCTCATATGTAACTATAATGGGTGCCTTGATTTTTGTTCATTTATATTTAAAACTTGAAAGGCTCTATGTAGTTGATTTCTGTGAAAACACTCGCTGCCCTGAAAACATTTGGTCTCTAGGTAAGGGAAGGTATAAAAGACAAATTCTCCATTAGCACAGGCATTAAGTAATTAAGGATGTCAGGCAGAAGTGAATTTAAAATACTTCTTTTGAAGTAAGGTGTATGGAGAGGGAATGTTTCAGAAATCTATTCTGGATGAGTTTGAGGAGAAGGTAATTTAAGTCTCTGTTGCTAGTTACATCAGTATCCCTTGAGGTGGCTGTTAGCTCTGCCCTGTTTCTGTTCAGCCACACAGAGTGTGCAGCCATGATTTTAAAGACTAAATAGAGCAATTATTTATCTGAAAAGAATTAAAAATAAGGCAGAATACTGCTATTAATATTTCAAACTAGTATGGTGTAGTATATTTGGAATGTTTGGAATTGTTTGCAAATAAAATAATGTAATGGAATTAAGCTGGCTGCAACTTAAGTTTGACAATAGAATAAACAGATAATAAACTTAAGCTTTAACATATAGTAGTAGAAAACAGTATGGATTCAACAATTCAACCTGCAAAATATTTTAAGTAAAAGTTATCATGTATATTGCAGTGCTTTCTGCAGTCTGATGTAGTGTTAAAGAAGAAAATTTAAATCCTTAATTTATCATTTTCTGTCTACACTGTGCTGTCTTACAAAGTTAACACAGTTTTTTTCATCATTGTCTCTAAAACTGGTGTAATTTTTGTTGTCAGTGCAGAGATGTCATTTAAAAAACAGAAATCCTGCAAATATCACTCAAAGAGGCTACATTTGTCAGTACTCACTTTTTAAAAATTCACTTTAAGGCAAGTGTGATATCCCATGTGTGATAACTTAATCAAAATATAAAATTAAGTGATGGGTTGTGATGTAGCAATTGAAATTTGTGGGATGGAATTGCTGATATACAAATGACTTCTTTAATGCTTCATTTTGGGTTGAGTGTAAGAGTCTCTGCCAAGTGTTTGTTCTCTGCAAAGATGTTTGACTTTTATGTCTTTCATTAAAATGTGGGAACCTACATATGTACATGTATATCACTTTTTCATCTGAATGGAATGGAAATCTGAATGCCTATTTTGTGGGAGAGATGAAGTTTCAGCCAAAATGCTTTCTCCTTCTGATATATCCTCTTTCCTTAGTTACTGGGTGGCCTTTAAGGGGTTGTAAGAAACTTGTACAGATATAAAATCAGCTTTTTTTCAAACTTCTTCTGCAAGGTATATTTTGATTATGGCAAATATTAGTTCAGGGTACACAACAAGAGAATTCCTGGAAGAAAATGCACCTGTTAGGTATCCAACTTCAGAAGCCTAGCCCATTGCATTTAAGTGAAATTATTTGGTTTGTTAAGAGATTTTTTCTGCATTCTTAACATGTTTCTGTAAAAGAAGATTAAACACAAACAGGCTTGAGACTTGTGGAATTTACTTTCTTTCCATGTTTGATTATGAGCTTTTATAATATGTGTGAACTGTAGATTTGACATGAAGTGGCAGTGATATGATACTAAATAGCTTTTATTATGCCCCAGAGCTGTTCTCTACATTATTTGAGCATGAACTTGGAAATAATTATTTTATAGTGTTGCCAGTTTCTTCTTTTGCTTTGGTGGAATTCATAAAGAAGCAGAGTTCACACATAATGATTGTGAAATGCATCACTCATCTCAGTGAGATGGGACATTAGAAAGGTGAGTGTTCTGTGTGGGAGACAGGTTCAGTCCACTCTAAACTCCTCCACCTATAAGAACTATAACAAACTATTCTGCTTGCACTGAACACCAGGAATTTCTATTGGACCTTGCCTTCTTCAACTTGTAGCAAAGCAGTGGTGGATGTATTAAGAAGATGTAAGTTCTTAGAAGAGGATTGCTCTTGTGTGGGCTTTTTTCTCTGGCAAGAAATTGAAACAGCCAGCATTTGTGGAGCCATAATGCACTGCTGCTTAATGCAATAGGAGAATACACTCAAAATAAGGGAAAGTACAGTGTAAGAATACAGAATATACATGCTCAAAAAGAGACATGTAAAGAAGGGCAACATCAGTGTTCTCTGCTTTTTTTTTTCTTTTTTTCTTACTAATAATGTTACCCATATTCTGAGGCTTACTGTGCACAATATTAAAATGATTATCACATTGAATTACTTACTCTTCTGCTATAATGTTTTTGCAATGATCACAGCCTGGTGTTTTTTGTGTGCATTTTTTCTTCCTGCATCAGAGAGAACATGAAATGTTTAATTCTCAGAACAGAGGGTTTATTTTGGTCCTTGCCTCTTCACTCTCTTTTTATGCAGATTAAAATTATTTTAAAAGTCTTGCAGTGCCTGGCAGAAACCCAGTGTTTTGTCAGCTGGCAGCATGGATGTTTTAGGTTTCTGCTGCTAGTGCTGCAGATAGTATCGGCTGTAGCAAAGCTCTTCCTATCCTGTTCTAACAAGAGCCCTTGATCGAAGGGTATTGAGAGGCTAAAAAAAAAAGGGTGTGGTAACAGAAACATCTTTCACTTGTATAAGATTCAGGTATCTGAGGTTTAGAAAACCTCAGGGTTTTCAAGGGAGGTGGATGCACCTGTGGGTAAAGGGCTGAGAAACCTCAGGATAAATCGATTAATTGACCAAGCACTATAAAGTTTTAATCAGCAAAGAGAATAATGTTAGGATGACAGTTACATTTACCATTGTGTTAGGAATCTCCTGTTACTTACACTTGGCTAAGCTGAACCTATTCTGCCTACCCTTTATCACACTGATTTGGCTGATAAATAGGAGCTTATCAACTGCTATTTTCCCCCACTGCCTGGTGTTGTATTTGAATTTGTGTTACAGAACTTTACATCTATGAAAGCCTTTGTGGTTCCATGAAGGGAAATTTTTGTCAACTGTGGCTGCCTTATGTTTTACAGATATTCCTTGTGTTAAGCAGAATATTAATTATTCAGAGTATTTATTTTGTGTAAAATGAAGTTTGGGTATTCAGGGGTTTTAGTTAGTGTAAAATGAAGCCTGTGCTGTTAGAATCATTCTTCAAAGATTAACAGTCCTCATGTTTGTTAAAGGGAATATAGTCTGTGCAGTGTCATTCTGTGGTAAGGTCCCTTGTCTGCCTTAGGACATAAATTAACAAATATAAGGCTTCAGTTGTTTCTAAGTTTTATGGCTATGTTTAGACTTCTGAATAGTTCACAGAATCAATGAATTGTCACAGCTGGAAAAGACCTCTAAGATCACTGTGTCCAACAGTCAACATCCCCCCTCCAATAAAATACGTATATAAATATCTGCATCACTCATGTTGTTTTATAATACTTCCAGGGATGGTGATTCCACCACATTCGTGGGCCTAACTACTCTCTCAGTAAAAGAAATTCTTCCTCAGATCTAGTCTCAGCATCCCCTCATACAACTTCAGGCCATTTCCTCTAATACTATCATTGTTCACTTGAGAGAAGAGGCCAGTACCCACCTTCCTACAACCTCCTTTCATGTACCTGTAGAGAGCAATAAGCTCTCCTCTCAACCTTCTCTCTTCCACACTAAAAACATCCCAATTCCCTCAGTATCTCCTCACAGGCCTTGTTCTCCACAGCCTTCTCTGACCTCTCTCCAGCAGCTCAATGTCTTCCTTGTAGCAAGGGGCCCAGAACTGAACACAGGACTTGAGCTCTGTTCTCACCAATGCTGGATAGATAGCACGTGATTGCTTCCCATCTCCTGCTGGCCACACTATTCCTGATACAACCCAGTTATATAGAACATTCTTTGTGAAAGCCTGTTACTCATCAGAGTGCTTTCATATGTTTCTCATAAGCTTCTCCTAATATGCTTTTACCATCTTGCATAGCAGACTTGTGTTAAATGGCTGAATAATGTGGACATTAGGGGAATAATCTTATTAGTAAAGTCAACAGTGCCTATGTTCTGGATTAGTGAAAATAGCCAGGTCCTAAAGGTAAATTAATTGCTTAATAAATTTCAGTGATGGAGTTTGATGGAGTTTGGAACAAACAAACCTCTCAGTACTGCTGCCCAGTCTCTTTTATATTGTGCAATTTCTAGTTCTCTAGAATTTCTCTAGTTCTCTAGAATTGCTTCTGCAACTCCATAGCTGAATGGCTACTGTGTTTTTCCCTTATTTTGTTCCTTTTTAGGTATTACAGACAAGCTAATAGCTGCCTGGTCCTTTTTTTTCTTTTTCTTTTTCTTTTTCTTTTTCTTTTTCTTTTTCTTTTTCTTTTTCTTTTTCTTTTTCTTTTTCTTTTTCTTTTTTTTTTTTTTTTAATTTATTTTTTTATTTGAGCTTGGGCAGTGGGAATGTGTCCTGAAATGTGAAATAATATGATGGGAGATTCCAGTCTGGGTAAGACATACAGTTGCTAGGGGAGAAGATAAAGCCTCTTACCAAGGAGTTGAGACTCATCGAAATAGAATTCAAATAAGATTGTTAATAATTTATATTCTGTGTCATTCTTTTTTATTTTAACCTAAGTCCCTTAATTTTAAAGTGTAGATAAAATCTTACTTAGGTGTCATCTTTTAAAATTACTTCTGTTTGGCTTCTTTTCTTATATTCGTGTAGGAGTTATTTTTTCATTAATTTTTTCCTGCTTTGGGGTGAGAAGAACTGGTTCCTGTAACTGCTCACCATAGCTGTATGTACTCTGAAGAAATCACTTTTTGCTTCAGATCTTTAAGTCTACAGCTCTAGCTGGAAAAGTGTAATGAATCTTCCAGCAGTGATTTAGGATTGTCCTCCCCAAGCTATTTGCTCTTGCTTTCTTTTGGCATCAGCCTCACAGTTATGGTGACAGGTAGAACTAGCAGTATTACTGTTGTTTGCTCAATTCATGCAATCTGGATTTAAATTTATAAACAGAATCTTGGCCCTCCTGCTGGTGAGGACTCTTTATCATGTTATAATATCCTGGCATCACGAAATCTGTGCTACTGCTCTTCCCAAAAGAAGCCATTTTGACTTCCCTTAATTGTTTTGTCTCCAGAATCTTATTTATTTGCCAGTTAACTCCTCTGAGTTTGATTTTTGAAATATTAAATTAATCACTTTCTAAACTAGGTCCTTTTCTGGATGTAGTTCAAAACATGGTAGCATGCTGATATGATAGCCATAGAAAGAAGTTGTGGTGAGGCACAGTAAGTTTCTGGGAGGAAAAGTAGGAGGATTGGCATGGCCATGAAAAGGGACTGGTTAGTTCTCCTTTAAAGTGCTTAGAAGCTGTGGATTTATTGTTAACTAATACAGGCACTTGGTAGCCTCAAGCTATACAGCTAGAAGGAGAAAACCTCTTAATGCAATGAGGTATTGATTCTGGAACCCAGGGAGAGCCATACTGCCAGATTTCAGTCAATTGCTTGAATAGACTGTCCTAAGATGTGCTTACCCTACAATTTCCACTCCCACTCCTCACAGCTTCCATTGCCAGTTTAGGGCTTGTGCTGAATGCATAAATAATATGCTATATTGCAACTTCTGACATCTATTTTTATATGCTGCTTTTCCATATCAGCAATTAGACTGTTCCTATGAGCTTTATTTCACTCCAGTAGAACTGTGCCCCTGGGTTTGGGTTGAGTTCAGTGTAAGCAAGTGTCGTAAGTGCTGGTCCCTAGTGTTAAAAGATCATTTTTATCTCAAAGTCAATATTTAGCTGTTTGTCCTGCTCCTGATACTGAAGATGTTCTGGTTTAGGGATTATGACTTGTCAGGATGTACATCACCCCTGCAAAGCCCTCTGGGGGTGGTGCTCATAATGACCATAGTGACTCTTCATGCAGAAGCAGAAAGAACCACAAGGGCAGAGGAATATAGGATGATTTTCCCCAACTCTTGCTAGCTTCTTTGGTAGTGGAGGAACTCATGTCAATATCTACTGTTCACTAACCTTCCTCCTTCTGAGATCCATTTACAAGATGCTAAAAATGAGAAATGGTCATGAACTGCAGTATCAAGGCAAGGAAAACAGTGTATGTGTTTTCAAAGCTGTGTAAGCAGCTGTGGCTCATTGATCTTGCTCAATGGTGCAGGAGCATCACACAGCATCAGCATTTTTCTCTGCTCTTTCCCTATCATTTAGCAGGGAAGGTTGCCTTTTTAACTTTCTAGTTAAAGACTCTTGGTCATGACAAGTGTCTCATGAACATGGATGACAGTTTTGGTGATTATGGAATGAGGGATGACAATGTTTCCCTGTTGTCTCTGGAGTTCATATTAACCAGTTTGATTCAGAGCCTTGTGCTTTTGTTGGATATGCTTCGTCACTGGTCTTTCTTTAGCACAGACTTCAATATTTTATTTTTTTTTAAATTACAGTATTTGTCGTTTCCTGCAGCCTATTTAATTGGAAGGCACAAAAGCTGTGAGCCTTGATGTGCAATGTCTTATTTTCATATGGAGTTCCCACTGGAAGTTTAGTTATCTGGATATGCAGCTTAGGGTCTTGTCCCACTGAAGACTTGAATATTTGAAAGCTTATTGGCATAATGACATCTAACTACATTAATGATGTAAGTTTTAAACTTTTGTTCAAGTAGTCTTTTCCAGGTTACTTTAGGGTGACCCCCAAACCCCTTTTTTTGGTAGATTTTGGAGGCTCGCTCAGGCTTTACTAAACCTCTAATTGTCTTAAAGGTTTAAGTGGTTGTGGTCACAAGGCCGGAAAGCATCGTGTGAGTGGCAGCTCACACTGCCACGGTACAACCCCGAACACGCGTGGCCTCTCAGCATGGCACACGAGGGCTTTCCACAGAGTGTTAAACACCTTTTAAGCTTGTTTTTAAATATGTATGAAACTAATTGCATTGCTGTAATATTTGCTGTCCCGCTTTTAGGCTCCGAGGGCAGCAGCCGTAGCTGTCCTGCCATGGCCTGAGGGGTGAGTGTCCCCCCGCTGGTGACAGAGGCGGCTCCTGCGGGGAGCAAAGGGGAAGGTGAAGGCGGCAGAGCGGCCGGGGCAGTGTCCTACACGGCCTGCCCTGCTCACAGCGGAGCCGGGGGCCGCAGCTCTGGGTGTTCTGGGGTAAAAAGCGGAACCGCCACAGGCCGGCCCGAAATTACACCCTCTCTGTCGACAAAACTCGGGGGCAAAGGCTCGCGGCTTCCCGCAGGTTCCCGGGAGGCGCCAGATTCCCGAGCGGGCTGCCTGTCGGACGCTGCGGCCGCCGGGTGAGGCGGCGGGACCCCGCCGGGGACTGGCTGCGTCTCCCGGTACCACGGCAACAGCGGGCGGGGCGGTACCGCACCCCTGCGGCCGCCTCGAGGTCCGGCCCCGCCTCTGGCCTCCCCTCTTCTCCCCGGGGCCGCCTGAGGAATCAGAGTGCAGCGACGCGGGGCGTCGGTTCTCCCGCACGGCCCATTGCCCATTGCCCATTGCCCATTGCCCATTGCCCATTGCCCATTGCCCATTGCCCATTGCCCATTGCCCATTGCCCATTGCCCGCCCCCGGGACCGGAGCTGCGGGGGGAGGGGAAGGGGGGGGTGGTGGCGGGGAGGCTGCGCTCGTTGCGCACGCGCTCCGCCTCCTCCTCGCGCGCCTGCGCGGGGGAGGGGCCCGTTGGTTCTCGCGCCGCCCGCGCGCCCTGCCGTGATGACGTCTCGCGCTCCCCGCCCCGCGCCTCCCGCCGGCGGCGCTGCCGACGTCACGAGTTTCGGCGGAGCGGGAGGCGGAGCTTTCGGTTGGCAGCAGCAGCAGCGGCGGTGGCCGCCGGCGCCTCACGGCTGAGGGGATCCTTCCTTATTCCTTCCCTCCCGCCCTTGCCCGCCGTAGTTCCCCACGACCCGGTCCCGCCGCGGCACCAGCGTTGGGGAGCACCTTCCACCCCTCCCTCCTCCCCGCTCCCTTCCGCGCGGGCCCGCCGCGGCCGCGCCGACCTCGGTGCCTGCTGTCAGCCTCCCCGCCGTGCCTCCGCGCCGGCAGGCCCCGGGCCCCTTCCCCCCCTCCTCCGGGGGGGGTGGGCTCCTCTCCGGAAACCTGGCCGCTCCCTCCGCGCCGCCTGCCCAGCCGGGCCTGCACCCGCCGCTGCCGGGCAGCGCGGGGGGTCCCTCCCGGCCTCCGCCGTGACACAGGTCGGTGCGGGCGGGGGTGGCTTTGGGAAAGGCCGGGTGGCGGGCGGGGGCCGGCCCTTGGCGGCGCGGATGCGTCTGTGTTTCGGGGTGTGTGTGTGGGGGGGTGTTTGTCAGTGCGCGTTGGAGGGGACCGGGACCGGCGGTGCGGGGGGAGCCTGGGGCACTTTGGGCATCCAGGAGGTGCCCGAGCTGTGGGGGGAGCACGAACCGCGGTGCTGGGAGCCGCCGGGGGCACCGTCCCTCTGCAGATGGAGGTAGGCGTCGGTGTAGTTACTCGGGGTGCTGGGGGGGCTGACAACGTGGTGGTTATTTACGGTGCCGTTGCAGAATCTTAAAGGTTTTACGACCTCTACAAATATTTCTGTGTCAGCGTAAACCTCCCCGTGATTGCATGCTGATGCTGTAATCTCTGGATTGCTCTGCAGTGATAGCAGTGCTGCGAATTGGGTATGTAGGTCAGATTCTGCGAGATATTTTTGTCGGGGGAAAAAGTGAATGTTAGAATATTTTTTCCCTTCAAGCTTCCGAGGTGCATTGCAGCACCCACGAGGTTGGTTTTGGTTTTTTCTGGCTTCCTCTCCAGCTTCGTAAATCTGTTTTAGTTTTTGGCTATGGAATTACTGAAGACCAAAGAATTAAATAAGCTGAGTACTTTGAAGCTGTATTGTATCATGAAGTGTCCTCTAAGAGGGTGGTGAAAGATAATAGAAGTCTGGCTTGAAATAAGCCAGAAAATCCCTTGAAATAAGGGATTTCTAGTCCATGCAGAAAATGTTATTTAGCTAGAATATTTCTTTTCTTCAAACAATGCAGCACGTTGCAGAGTGCAAGAGGCCTTCAGAAACGTGTTGCTATGCATATAGTAAAGACAGTATTTGCAGAATGAATGGCTGCACGTTTGTCTTGTGCAATATCTGTGCTATATTTTGGATCCTTTCATGGCATAGCACTAGCTGAATACCCTAGAAAGTACTCCTTTGGAATTCTTTTATGAATAGTTTTAAGAGATGGACGGCGAGTTAGTTCTTGTGCTACACTGAAAAGCCATAAAAGAGTTTTCTTCATTGGTTTTATTTGTTGTTCTTTTTCCTACTCTATGGATAAACCCTTCACTGACATTTGAATAAAAAAGCCAAATACTGTGAAAGGAAATTATACTTTTATCTATACCTTTGTTTACAATGGCTTTTAAAATAGCTGCTTTTCTCAGAAATATGTTAAAAATGAGATCTCAGTATCATTCCTGTTTTCTTTGTACTTGTTCTGTCATGGTTGCTGCTGAAAGGTATTGAACTGCAATGTTGATTCAGATAGCAAAGATGTATATAATTCATTTAAAGTTTCTATTGCGTTTTGTTTAAGCAGAATATCAAGGTAATATTTGTTAAATTGTCTCAGAAAAATCTGTGTACAGTTTGTCTTGTGCTCAGTGTCAGTGGTTTACCTGACAGCAATGGAAGACTACACTGAAGAAAACAGATGTTTCTGCGTTGCTTGTCTTGGCTTGCTGAGATTTCTAAACTGTCAGAGGAAACTTTTCCTAAGATAGATGTGATGTTTGGTAATCTTCAGACCTTATGTAGTATATGTGAGTAGTGTGAGTATGCAGGTATCTGTGACTGGTAGAATTTATTAACACAGTGTAACTCTAGATAATTTATAGTAAAAATAACCTTTCAAATTTGGTCACATACCCTGTCAGTGGTTCTTTGCTGTTGTTCTTCAGAACTCTAATCAGTGTGCAGACTTCTGGAATTTAAGGTGATTGAGTGTTTGGGGCTAAATGCAGAAAGTTGTACAAAAATAAGAAGATATTTATAAAAATAAGGTTTTCTTCTTCAAAAAGCAAGAAAATAGGTCATGCTGCAAATTTAATTCACATTTATAGATTTTCCTTTACATTTTGATCTTAGAGTTTCCAAAAATACAGTAGTAATATATAGGTACAAATCAGAGTTACCATTTTTTTAAACCTTGTCATTATTAATAATTACATACTGAGAATTTTTTGGCAAAAGCTTTGCATGTTAGCAATCAGCATTGCTTTTTTTTTTTTTGTTGTTCATTTATATTCTCTTTACTGCGGGCTGGATTTTTACATTAGAAAACTTGAGTTAAAAATAATTAATAACTTGTAATTAATTATTCAGCCACATTCAGTGACTCTTTGACAGAGTGCTCTTTGAACTGAAAACAGGTGTTTTCTTAGAAAATGCAACCTGAGAATGGTACTACAGTGATTTCCTTCAGTGATTTCCCCTCTCCCACTGAACACACAGCCCAAATTGTGGCTCAGCCCAAATCTATTGAATGGTTTGTGTTTGGTTTGGAGTAATAAGCATATATTCTAACAGTTTCTTAGTAGATCTGTGCTTCTAACATTATACTGTGTTTAGACTACTATTTGGAGAAAAATAATGATGAAACTGTGACTGCTCACTGTAGTTAAGTACATCTTGTTGCTTTTCCAGAGCTTATAATATATTTGTCTTAAGTGGTTTTTTTTTGAGAAGGTTTTGTGATGATGAGTAAAGGAAAGATGGAGTTTTACGTTGAAGTATTGCACTGATTTCTGTCTGTGGGAACTGCTGCTCTAGAGACACTTGACCCAAAAATACACATATGGCATAATTTAGAGCCCAGCTTAATGAGGTCATTTGAAATTGAATTTATTTGTGCAAGGCCAAAGCGGGGGTATCTGCAATTTGCTTTAGAAATTGACAGTCAGGAATTGGGAACTTACGGAGGCTTCTAGAGATATGACTTTTTCCTGCCTATTTTACAAGTCTTTTACTTATGTTTACTTTTGTATTTCAAATTATACTATTGAAATTACACCAGCAAATTGTAGCTTAGTTTTTCACATGACTGGAAAAAAATCTCTCTTAGGATCAAGGTTTTTTTCTTTGCTATAGCTTTGTTTTCAACAATTTTTTTTTTTTTCAGTCCTTTGCTATTTTTTCCTCACTTTCCTCTCTTTCTGTATTTCCATCCAGTCTTTTGTCTTTATCTGCACTAGTAGAAGATACTTCTTTTGTGTTCCTCAGTTGTTTTGTGCTAAATACACTAACAGGCTGACAACAACAATGTAATAAAATCCAAATATTTCAGGTAGATGTTGATGTTGCAAAGACTGTAATTCAGTAGCTCATGTATGAGTTCTCATTTATCAGTTCTCAAGTATCAGTTCTCATTTGGATAAATGAAGAAGTGAGAGATGTGTAAGGGATTTCATGAGATCGGTCCCTACTATGAGGCAGAAGCAAAAATGTGGAAATCATGTCAGACACATTTGTCTGATCTCAAAAAAATCGAAAGAGGGGAATACCACACCTCTTCACAGGTTTATTTATAGCTGGTATACAACTATCATTATACTTAGGAGGCTTTTCTTAATATTTAACTTATGTTTCTATCTTGGTGCTAGTTAAGCCAGTTAGTTCTTGTTCAACTATTATTGCTCATGCAGGGTAATGATTTCTGTACTCTGTGCTGTTTGTGTATGTGAAGACTGTTCCCTTGTCTCCTTCTATTTCAGACATCTTTTTACTGGACTTGCAAATAAGTCTTTTCTTCTCAGGCCGTGTTTCCTCAGGATTTTTGCTGTTAGCTGTCACTAGGGTCTGTGTCATTTTTTTTAGTCTGTATCTTTTTGAAAGTTCCCCTTGAAAAGTCTTACAAGAGCAGAGTAATTAACATAGTAAGTTGCAGCATATGTAATATGACTGCCTTATTAAAATGTCATTCTAGGGTGTGTGTCTGCAAGTATGGGGTTTTTTTGGTTTTTGTTTTTTGTTTTTTTTTTTGCAACACCATCAGGTTCTTGGCTCCTGCATTTGTTAGCACAGAAGCTTCTATTAGTGTTTGTTAAATCAGCTGTCTCTTTCTTTATATATATATCAATCCGACATATGTATGAATCTTCCTGGAGTATCTGGATTTATTTTCCTTGTACAGTAGTGAATTCAGTCTTTATTTCAGGTCAACTTTCTTATAGTAAGCATTTCTTAACACCATTACTGTTCAATAAACTGTTCTATGGGAAAGTATGCAGTTACTGCTCTTCTACATCTATTTCCTGGTGCATACAATCCCTTTGGCTGTTGAATGTTACCTGCTATGCAATAGACAACTTGAATGAGAATGAGCTACTTCTGTTGGCAAAAATGTGGTTTTGGCAGTCTATCTTATATGTGTGCTCTCCTTGAAGTATTGCTAAGATAACTTCTCCTGTAACTGTACCTGAACAAGCCTTCTTCCATTTTGAGATATCTAATGACATACAGAAGACATATTTCCCATAGGTGTGCTTTATAGAAAGAATGGCAGAGCTAACTACAAACAGATGTATTCAACGTGATCCCTGGCTTTATTCCATTTTATCTGACTTATGTAAATGATTTTTTCGGTTGTTTTTGAGGATAGATCACAAATGAGACAAACTGTGTGAATCTTTCAAAAGTTCTGCCTTCACAAAAAATGAAGTATGATTATTAAAGAAGACGTTTAGTTTCTTACAGGAATAGTTATTTAACTAGTCAGTGTTGATTAGCTCTTACCTATCCTCAAAATTATTTTGAAATAATTCAGAAAAGAGAGTTCTGTAAAAGCCAGCAGTTTGAATTCAGTGTTATCAAAATGATGATAATGGGAACTATAGTCTTATCTTTGAACAAAGGTTTGAAAACTGGAAAACATCTGGATCAAGCTGTTGTTTGAATTAAAAAAACAAAAAGGCAAACAAAAAACACTAGAATGTGGACACAAGCAAAAATTAAACTTTATAAGAAAATATAAAGAAAGTAAAACATTCTATTGATGAATATGAGGATTGTCTATTAAGGCTCTGTGTCTATGACATTGGCATGATCATGAATACCAAATGAGACTTTCAAATGAAAATTGAAATGTTATTGATGAGGTGGTTGTCAGGTTTTAGGTAAAATCTTAATACATAATGAAATCAGACAAAAGATAATCCACTATTAGTCCTCCAGTGGTGAGCCTGAATGAATGTTAATAGAAGAGTGAAAACAGGGCAAGCATAAATAATACCTACCTTAAAAATTCTTTCAATTCCTGACTATTTTATAGGACTGAGCAACCTGGTCTAGTGGGAGGTGTCGCTGCCCATGGTGTGAGGGTAGAACTAGATAATCTTTAAGGTCCCTTCCAACCCAAACCGTTCTATGATTCTATTTTCTGTTCTGGTTTTTGGATAGCTAGCAACCTTTGGATTTTTATCCTCAAACTTTGCCAGTCCTTTTTTTCTCATGTAGCTTAATGCCTTGCTTCCAAATATCTGTTGATAAGAAATTCAACAGGTACGCTTTCTATTACAGTAAAAATCTACCTTTTTTTTTTAATTTATTTTTCAACATAGCTTGTACTGGTGTCTTTGGTGCCACTCATCTTTTGGAAGAGAGTGAACAATTCATCACTGTCCAATACAAAAATCTTTCCCTCTTCCTCATAGGATTTTGTAGCTCTTTATCACTTTATCCCTCCCACCGAGTATTTGAAACCAAAGAGTCTCTAGCTTGCCTATTTGTTTTCTGCTGTAGAACCCATTCTGTGCCTTCAATTAGACCTTTTGTGTTTCTCTGAAACTACTGTATTCTACCACATCCTCTCTGGAGGTGAAGGCCCTAGGACTGCTAGTGATAATCAAGATGGGTGCACACTGATCTGTTTTGAACTGATTTTTTCCATAATAATTCCTAACATTGGCTTTTCTTGAATGGTTGTAGTATTCAGTGCAAAGCCCATTGGTTTGCTATATGCAAAGTTAGAACTCTTCCTCCTTGCCCTCAGTTACATAGGCTGATGGTTAGTTAAAATATAAAATAAATCTTTTCATCTGGATCATCTGTTTGCTCTGGATCTCCTTCTTATCATTGAGTTTCAACAGGAAAACAGTAGCTACTGTAGTAAAGCAGGACTGTTCCCTTGGCAAATCTAGTCTTAAAGATGATTAGATGTGGGCATGTACATAGTAAGGCTTCTTCTGGAAGTTTTGAATCTCTACTTAGTTAAACTTACTACTGTGTTTATGAAGGTTATTACATTTTTATCACTTGAGAGAAGAATGATTATGTAGCATCATAGATGTCATTGTAATGATTTGGCACCTTCTGCTAAGGGGTGTACTCTGGGAGATGCAAGAAGGAAAGCTATGAGAATGTGTTGTCTTCATGTCTTTGCGTTTGATTCTTGAGTGGTTTGACAAAGTTTTTATTATTACACTTTTGTTTAAACATTTTTATGAAGGATTGAGTTGGATTATGAGGTTTTTTTCCTGGTTTGCTGGAAGCTCAAGATTGTTACCAAAGCACCATGTGAAAAAGAGCTTGGTTATTTGATAGCTTAGCAGTATCTTGATATGTTTGTTGATGTGGGTCTTCGAGTTCAAAACCAGTACCTACTGAATGAAAACTTACACATTTGTCCATTTAGATCTGCTCAGTGAGAACTACTGGCTACAAAAATTATGCACAGTAAAAAAATCTTTGGAGTTTGCACAGGATGTGTTATCTGTACACATGCATCTGTTTCTCTCCGTTTCCACAAAGTAAACACTTGTCTGGCTTCTCAGTGATATTATTGAGCCCTCTGTACAGTTAGTTCCAAGCATGAAAGGTCTGAATCTACCTATACCTGTAGCTCTCTGCTTAAATTTATTGCGCTTTGTGGTCATGGTTGTTGAATGCTTTAATCTTGAATTGGAGATTGATTCAGGAGTATTTTTCCATGCTATGATGGAAATCAGTATGGTGCATAAATGTCTTATCCTACTTAAATATTCCATGCTTCTGTATTCTCTGTATTCTAAGATTTTTTTGCATTTTTTGCATGGGTGTGTAGCGAGAGGACAAGGGACGATGGTTTAAAACTTGAAGAGGGGAGATTTAGTTTAGATATTAAGAAAAAATATCTGTGAGGGTAGTGAGATGCTGGACCAGGTTGCTCAGAGAAGTCGTGGCTGCCCCCTCCCTAGAAGTGTTCAAGGCCAGGTTGGATGGGGCCTGGGAGGCATCCCTGGCCATGGCAGAGGGCTTGGTACCAGGTGGTCTTTAGGGTCCCTTCCAACCCTAACCATTCTATGATTTTATGTTGTTATTATTGATGATAGAAATAGTGGAAGAAATGTCTGGGTGGATGTACTGAGTTAATTTGAGTTAAAACATGGTAGTATGAACCAGGAAAGGCTATTTATGCAGAAATTCCAGGTGATTATGTCAATAGGCTGGAAAAACTTGATGGCAAGGTAGAAGAAGATGGTGAGAAAAAAATCATTATATTGCTGTACTCTGGTTTCCTCATTGTATCTATGCTTTAGATCGTGTGCCAGAAGAGCTATGCTTTGAGGACTAAGATAGTATGTAATGAAGGCTGTTCTTCATGATTTGTTGCAAAATTTGAAAGATATATAGCAAATGACACTGAGATGTCTTTACAACGAAGACACAAAAATGTCACTAAACAACTAAATTCTGTCCTTGCTGCTGTCACAGCAAATTCCCAGGAAGATCACATTAATCTGAAAGGTTCATATATATTGTTGTGTTCAGGTTACTTTGAAATTATAGTAGTGGGATTTGCAGCCATGATTTAACTCACAAGTACTGCAGCTGTGAAATCAGACATTTTGTGTTGAATGGAAGATGTTATCAAATGTGGTGCTTATAGTGAAGAAAAAGAACACTTACTGGGTTTAGCACTTGTAGATAGATACTAAAACTAGTTATAGAAATGGAGAGTGGATTTATTTCTCTTGTTTATTTCCCCAAAATAGTAAACTTTCAAACCTTCACGGTCACAGAATTGGAAGGTGAAGTGAAAAAGACAGAACTAGTTATGGGGGTTTAAGGGTATGCTTTGTTCTATATGTTCTCAGCACAATCTGAATGGTGATTTGTATGTAATTGCTCTCATACGTTAATTGAAATGCTCCTCTTGTTTGCAATACCCAGTTTGAGCTGGAAGCCTGATTTCTGCATCATTACATTATTTTTGCTTAAAGAATAATGGTCACAAATTGTATGTGGTTTGTAGTGGCTTTGGTAGCATGGTCTTCCATTCTTAGAGTTGAGAACATTGCAGGAATTGCCAATACCAGTAGTGCTGGTAAAATTAAGTTTATTTACTGTCTACGATTATTTCTTTGGCTTTACTGGTGATCTTCAATTCTATCACAAGGAAGAGAGATACACTGGGTTCCTTTATGGTATGTATTGTGAATTGTCTCTGATAATGATGCCTTTTTTCACAGAGACTCTTCACCAGTAGTTTGACTTGCTAGTCAAAAGTTTATAGTAAAACATAGATGCCACTTGTAAACATCAGCTTGCAGCCTCCAAATGACAGCAGCAGGTGCAGAGCTAAGACCACCACTGAGATTTTCAGGAGGAGAAAGAGAAGCAACTAAATCAGATTATAACACTCACAGTAGTGCATGTTTCATTGGACTGTACAGATTAAAATTTCATGTACCTATTCTCTTTGAGAAGTCTTTCATGGGGGTACTCAGTTTACGTAAGATAAGCGTATTATAAAAAATTTACATCACAGAAGTGTTTTGCTCTGTGTACTTGTGGGCACTGTAAAATTATCTTACTATAGTAAATAAGCCTTAAACATTTTATGAAGTGTGAATAGCATTAATCAGTATGTGTAGCTTATAGCATAGTTAGTAGCAAGGATTTTGTTCTTAGTGTTGTGGTGCTCTGAGACTTTCCACTGTGGTGGTGGTGATAAATTTCCAAGAAGCCAAAGTGATTTGGAGGCAGTGATGCAATTATTTGTAGCCCAGTGAACTGTGTCTATTACTTTTTAACATGCTTTTGTGAGAAAAATATGGTGTTGGATAAGAGTAGAGGAGTGTGAGCTGTTACTAAAATATTTTGCAGGGTGTCATTGTGGCATCTGTTTGCAAGTTTCAGCTGGTTTGACCTTTCCTCAATTTAGAATGCATACATTTTCTTCCTAACTGGATTTTGTTGTTGTTGATGATTTTCTTTCCTGGAATAATGAACAGGTTTTAAGAAAGCATCATAGTTTTCAAGGCAAATTTGCTTGATATAACAGTGAAGTCATTCCTCAGGTTGAGAAATGAGTGCTTTACTGTTGAAGCAATAACAGATACAGGAAATGGAGAAGTTCTGTAAAATTTAAATTAGGTGAAGAAAGATCTTGTTGAGGAAAGTAGATACATTTCTGTTTGAGGCCAATTAGTCTTATTCTTTTTGTGTACTTGGAGTAGGCTTATGAAGGGTTAGGTGAGAGAGGCTCTAAAGTAGGAAACATGTATTTGATTGCCTTGAGACTCTCTAAATATGTATATCTCTTCCTATCAGCAGTAAAGGAAGTGTGAAGAGATTAGCTTTCCTGGGCTACAGTTACTCATAGTGAGTATTGCTGTAAGTATTAAGAGATCTCAAACATAATTTTGCTATAAACTCATCTTGAACTAGATTATCTGCTACTTTGCATTTTTATGAGAATAATCCTTAAAAAACTGTCCTTGCATTCTCAGACCTTCCAGTGCCTTTTAACTTTTTCCAGTCAAGATTATTTTTCATCCAGTGGATAAATGTTACATGAATATGTCAAACTCCAGTTTATAGAACAGTAGGAACTTTAAGATTTAATCTGAGTAGGATGAGGTTTTACTTTTGTCATTGGGCATATTGGATCTTCAGTTCAATCTGAAGTCCATTTCCCAAACATACTTTTAGAAATGAACTGCATTTATGATGCTAGAACTGACAGCACTGCTTTTTGAGGTTTTATCCTCCCTGTAACTGAAAGGGCACCATCTATAATTGGAAATTCTATTTTATGCAAGTGGTTTTTTCTGTCTTTTTCTTTTCTTTTTTTTTTTTTTTTTTTTTTTTTTAAATTGAACTCTGGAAGCAGTACAGCTAGTAAGCATTCTTTTCAGAAAATAAACAAATACCAACTCATGTCTGTAGCTGTACAGATGAGGTCTGTGTGGTCTTGTGTGCTAAATTAGACATTCTTTTTTTTTGCTTGCCAGGAAGATTCTAAGTCTCCAGTTTAAGATATTTCAATTCTGCACACTGTAGAGATAAATGATACATCTGTAAAAGCAGTAAAGGTGCTGATGCCATCCTGCACTTGCTGTCTGCAGTCTTTCTGATACTTTGCACTGAAAAGTGCATCTAGGTTGTGTACAGAAGCAAGATGGCTTCTCCATACACTGCATTTTTATGCTCACAAGGATTCTATTATCTCTCTAATTTTGTATTATACTTACATGGGATAATTATACATTAGGATTTAATAATTCTTTTGAATTGTCTCTTGTTAAGACTGTCCAGTGTTGCAATTGCATCTTTTTTCCAGTTTCCTAAATGATCGTATTTATGCCAAAATGCATTCAATGCAAAACCATATTGAATTAACACAGTAAACCACAATATTTATACCTATATAAAATACAACTTTTAATTATGGGTGGTGCTGTTCAGGTTGCAGGGATGCTAAAAGTTCAAAAAGCTGTGCTGTCAGTTTTACCACTGCAGGTGGTAAAAGCAGGTAATTTCTTAAAATTTAGACAAAATAAACATATTAAATGAGGAAGAAACTAGCAATAAATTATTACATACATTTAAAATATTTAACTATATTTTAATACGTTTTATTGGACTGTAACTGCTTTCAAACACAATTCAGGTCATTTGCTTCCTTTATTTGTGTATCTCATGTGCCTACCTGATCATTGGTTATCTGTAGGAGGCTGCACTGGGACTCATGTTCATTGATGTTTTCTGGTAATAAATAGAGCTCAATATTTTATTCCATCAACTGAGTTACTTGTTAGTTAATTGAGACTTTAAAGCAAATAATTAAAAAGTCATGTAATATTTAGCTGAATATATTGAAAAAGTCTAAGTATGGTAATTGCTGTAGTTAGTTCTGTTAACTAATAAGTAATTATTTCAAGAAGCCATATTTTGCATTATTATTTGTAATAATAATCCTTGGAATCAAAGCATTTACTGTGTTTTTCTTTCAGTATTATAGTATTTAAGCTTATTTTTATGGCATTTTAAACTCAACTGAAATAATCGGCAGCTTTTTGAGTTTTCCCTTTGTCATTCTCAGCTATTCAGACAACTTTTACAACCCAGCAGAATCTTGTTTTCAGAGTGTTTCAAAATATTTGCAAGAATGGTCCAGAAAACTGAACCACTAATTTCATAAAGAGGCTTGGACTCTTTTTAAATCTCCAGATCTTTAATTTAAAATGTTGGATCTGAAATATATAGCAAATAATGCATTGCATCTCTTTGTTGTGGATGGTGAAATTTCTATTCCAGTAACACTGTGCAGTGGTTTGGATGCATCCTCTTGTTTGTTTTTGAAACCAGAACAAAAAATGGATGCATTTGTTTTCTTCCTGGTTGTATCACCACTTGTTATTTCACAATCTAAATGCAGTAAAACACATGTATCTGAGGGCTTTTCCCCTGTAATATGTTTTTATTCATTTATAAAAAAAAATAATTAAAAATCTAATAATTTTGAGTGAGTTGGTTGCTGTTGTGCCCATGGTGCTGATAGTGGTAGATGGCTCATGACAGTGGTATGATGTGTTTAAGGTTGTTGCTTGGTCTCTGTACCATAGGTTAAATTACCTTGGGGTTCTGAATAAACTGGTTTAGTTACAAGACAGTGAGAAATTCAGGGCAAAGTTTAGAAGTATACTAACTAATTAACATACATTTAGAACAAGACTTAAGATATTTAGAAAATAAACCCAAGTACTTTGTCAGGAAATAAACTAGAAATGCCCATTCTGTAAAGGAGTGTTTGTGGTGTTTCTGCCATTTTAGTGGCAGAAGGGTTTAATTCAGCTGTTGAGGACAGAATTGTTGAATGATAGTTACTGTGTAAAAGACAGACATAGGGGGGAAAATAGAGGGGAATACACTTCCTGTCCAGTGCTGAGTCCAGGACAGGTAGTCAGTCAGTCCTGAGTTACTGTTGGAGTTGTGAGAGATGCTTCCCTAGATGGTGTATCCCTTTTCCTTGCTGCGGGACATCAGCTGGCAGAGCTTGATTGGTTCTGCTGGTTTGCTTGTCTTAGCACAGCAGAACTAGGTGGTTGTTCTCAGTGTATTCTGTCCGGTGCAATTAATCTCACTAACAGGATAAATTAAAGGGGGAAGTAAGTGCTTGAGGATTGAAAGGGGCACATGATGGAGGAAGAACTGAGAAGGAGAGTCATACTTATCTGTGTCTCATGCCCCTAATGTCATGTTGTCGAGAGGCAAGATCTCTCCCTGCTGACTTTCAGACCTTAAGATTCCTTGAGATGTGGTAAGAAGGCTGGAGTCAAACAATTTAACAGCTTTTTCCTAAAAATATATTTCCCCTCCAATATATGTTCATTCCATAGTACTGTTACAGGATGAATATTCACAAGGTAAACTTCATTTCTAATGCCCCAAATTTGACAGCGTCTTTTTGTTTGGGTTTTTTTGTGGCTTTTGTTTTGTTTTCTAAATATCACCTGGTTTTATCAATGTGTAATTCACTGGCTTTTGATTAAGGTTGGTTTAATCTTTCTCTCCCTCTTCTCCTTTTCCTATGAACATCTTTCTTATCTAGTGCTACAATGTGGTAGAGATCTGAATTTTTCTAAAACCAAACTCACATCTGATATCTTATTGTTAGATTCCCGTTATTAGCACACCTTTCTGTTGCCTGCTTAAATATTTTCTTGTTACGGCTCTTTGCTATTTTTTTCTCTTTCATTATTTTGTGCTACTGCTGCTACTTTTATATTCTTTGAAAAGGGCAGCTTTTTGTCCAATATTCATTTATGCGTATGTCCATATAAAATTCTCTCCTTTACACTCATTTCTATGGAGTTACCATCTTTTTAGGTATCTGCTAATATCTCGTTACGATACTGAATTTTCTTCTATGCTTGCCACACTATGGAAGTTTCTGTCATTTATCCAAACAATTGCTTTGAACTATGGAAAAGCCTATAGTTCAGATTTAGGTATTACTGTTTTCTATCTTGTTCACAGATGTACTTTTTATTCAAATATAATTAAAAATCACACGATGAGCAGTGCTGCACATTATTTTAGGTAAAAGTTAAGTAGGTGTATTTGAATAGGTGATACCTTGATGCTTTGTCAGCCTTGCTTACTGTGATCTATAAGAGGTTGATTGTGTGAGACCAAGCATTTGATTTTTTAAAAGTAACATTTTGAGGGTAAAAGTTTTGTCTGTCTCCATTCTTCTTGCTATGAAATACATTTTTAGAGTTTTACTTTATATTCTGATTATGCATACTATGGTCTGAAAAATTACCTGTGAACATGCACTCTTCATGTTTACCTGTCTCACTGTATCATGTAGTTTTTGTATTGACAAGTATGTCTCTGAGTAGCAGTGCTAGCAAATTTTGATTTCTTGTCATTTTGGTTTAACTTAAGACTGAAATAGCATAATTTCCAATTTAATCTTTACCTATGATTGGAATAATTACAGTGCATCTTTATTTTTGAGTTCACACTTTGTCATTATGCTTTGGTGCAAAAATGGGGAACTATGTATCTTTGGGCTGCTTTATTTTAGTTAAAATTTGTAGGGAATTGATATCTTGGAGATTCTTGCCTTACTATTGGAGTAGGTTTGGACTTCAAAGATGTAAGGCAGCTTTCTGTGTTAGGTACAAGTGTTACTGTGTAAGAATGAATTCCTTACAAAATCAGGCTAGGATAAATTACTTGCTTCACTGGTTTTTCCCCCTTGTTTTTTAACATACGAGGCAGCATGAAAGCTGTCTATGTCCTTGAGTTCTTATATGCTACCTATACTGTTCTCATATGATTAGTTTATGGCTGTCATTGTAAACATAGCTAATTTTACCTTTTAGAAGTTGTAATTCTGCTATGAAGGTGATGCTGTAGAAATGTTTTGTTTCTGCACACTACATAGCTCCATATTCCACAGAACTAAAACACCCTTTCTAACTCACTAAGTATTCACCTCATCCAGTGTCTGCTTGCTTACTTCCACTGCTGAATGAGGGTAAAGGTTTTTTTTCTTGCTGACAAGTTTTTGAATGTGACAGTCAGTAGTGAGAAAGGATGTTACATGTATGCCAGTGTTTGTGTACTTTTATCTCTCAGTATCCAACAGGCAACTGAACCCTGTTGCATTTATTATAGGAAAAGTGTATGCATATGGACAATTAGCACAGAATATTAAAACATGACTGACTTGCCCTCAGGCTTTGTTTCATTTGCCATACGAAAGCTAAAAAAATTTTCCACTTGGGTATTTTCTTCCTTCAGTGGATTTCTCAGATTCTGAAAGATTTCCAGGCTCTGTGGAAGGTGGCTGATGGGAAGTAAATCATGAATATGAATCAGCATCTCTCCACCCTTATATCCAAAATGCTGTTGCTAGGATATTCTTTGTTTGCTAATCTTATCACATCATCACCTCTTTGAAATTCACTCTGTCATCTGTTCTTTAATTACATTCAAATTCAAGCTGCTTGTGTTTGTCTGCAAGACCTTGAAAAAAATCTTACTCTACCTTTGCATCTGCTTGTGTTTTGCTGTCTTTGCTTCTCCTGAATCTTTCTCTTAAGTTCCAGTTTAATCTGTTTCACTTCCTTTTTATCCTAGGTTGTCACCTACTATGTGTGTGTGGTTTTGTTTTTTTTGGTTTGGGTTTGTTTTTTTTTTTTCTTACTAAAGCTACTTTGTAACAGTGGGGTAGGGTACACTTTTTTCTCTTTTTATGGAATTTTTTCTTGTTTAAAAAAATGACTTTGTCATCCTGTTTGTACTTTGCCCTCACCACTACCCTGTTATTATAGTCCATGGTAAAAATGAGCTGTTAAACACAAGTGTTTTCTCAGTTTACTAAGGTGAAGTTTTCATAAAACTTAATTTATTACACATTTAATTGAAATTATAATGTTGTTAGCTTATGTTAGCTATGGAATAAGAAGGAAGTGGAAGGGAAAAGAAATGGTTGTCACTGATTGTATAATAAAGAATGGATTCTTGTAGCTTAATGAACTTGCTGAAGACATTAGCTACTATGTTTCTTCTTCAGCTTTCCTGCCTTTTTTAAGCCCCGTAGTTCAAGTGTCTTAAATCTTCCAAGTTTGGTAATTTCATCTAGGCTGAGAAAGAACATCTGGGGTATTTTTATTTGGAATTATAACTTGTACTTGTTTTCTTAAATTGTGGCAGAAGATTTAAAATGCCTGAGAGAACTGTTGTATTTCTTTAAAGAATTTATTACAAAAGTACTTAATCTGAAGTTACGCAACACATTTTTATGTAAACATATGTATTAAGACAGCTAATTAAATCAGACGTTTCATGAAAATGACAATAGCTCTCATTTTAAGACAGTTGGATCAAATACAGAATTAAATGTTTTAAAAGCACTTTCATGAGTAATGCTTTGGAAGATACCCCAAGACTACTGCTGATACAAAAAACATAGTGTAGGAGGTAATTGAATGTATGTTCTGTTTTGCTTTTTTTGACTCTTAGGGATGCAAAAGACAAAAAGAATCAGACTTGGGGGTGAAAAAAGTTATTTGTGTTACTGAAGACTATAGAGGTAGTCCCAGTTTACCAGGTAAACCAGATCTCCTGGCATCTTGTGTGAGTGCAAGGCACAAAGATTCTGTCCTTATTGTGAGTTATCTTGGCTACTATCACTCAGCAAATAAATGAAATTCAGTCCCTGTTTCCTGTCTGAAGATCAGTGCAAATCCCCTTCTTCTACTTCATTGTGGTTTTCCCTTTCTGTTATGGAGCAACAGAGGCATTTTATTTTTTAGGTTTTCTTGAAACAGAATATTCTCTCTCCTGCTGCGATGGTATCAAGAGGCTAGAGATCTTGTTAGTAGTAAAAGTTGGGGTTGTGTCTTGGGGATGCAGGCAGCTCAGGCCAAATATTGGAGCTTGCAAGAATGTAAGTATACTTTATAAAGCATTAAACAGGAGTTTTGTTCCCACAACACTTGGAAGGTGTTTTAGGTTTTGTTTTCAGGCTGTCTGTACACTCAGGAGCGGGTAACTCTGAATAGACTTGAATAATATTTTCAGCTTTATTTTCTAATATTGCTCTCTTGTGTGCTATCTCAACTGTACTCTGATTGCAGAGTGGGACCACTGGGTTTTCTTTAAAAGCCTGATCTGTTCTTGCTTATTAGTAATCTTGCAGTAGACAATATCAGATAACTCATCTGATTTGTAGGTAAAAGGCACAGCAGAGACCTTTATATGGCTCTCAAATCCAGATTTCTTTCTGAAAAAATGTGCCAAAAGTACTTATAGCTTTACAGCTTTACTGGTGAAATGAATGCTTCCTGAAAGACTGTTTTCATGGAGACAGTGTGTAAAAGACAATGCCAGAAGATGCTAGCGGAAGATGGTCAGAAATCCTTTGGAAAATGTAAAGTAATTTGCCAGCTAGAAAGTTGGCAGAATTTTGAAAAAGGAAGCCTGACTGGCTGGTGCTCAAAGAGCTGCTTCCCTGTTCTCAGCCAGATGCTTCCTCAGGTGGCCCTGTGTTGGTATCAAGTTGACACTGGTAAGGAACAGTAAACCATGAGAAAACAAATTCTATTTAAGAAAGAAAAGAAGAAAAAAAAGTCATTCTGTTGGTGTAGCTCCTTCAATGAAACTTGCAGGGAAATCATGTTTTTTATCATAGTAGGGTAGATCTTTCTGCTCTGAGTCAGAGGTTGGTCAACTGCAGCCAGGAAAGGGAGAAAGAAACAGCTTTCCCTACGTGGTCACAACGACTGCCTAAGAAGTTGGAGAGTTTTCCTTGAAGAACTTCTGTTAAAAGTGTTGAATTTGTCCTGCTGTAGCCTGTATTACATCAAGTCTCGTTATCTATTTGGGGGTATCTCTTTAGTTTTTCCTGTTAAACTCAATAATAACATCTCATATATAATTTTAATTGGTCCTTAATTATTTTTTTTTTAAAAATAGTTGATATTAAAATTATTATAATAGGGTTTGCTCATAAATGTCTCCCCTATGTTTCTGCTTTTCTGGATAACTTATTTATTATGTATTTAAAGTTAATACCAGGGCCATTTGCTTTCAGGGGTATTGTGGTGTCTGTGTAAAACTCTTGAAATATGATGAAACTACTTACTGATTGAAGGTTTTTAGGTTATATAATAAATAGGTATTGATGCCTCTTGATTTGTGTTGTGATATATATATATATATATATATATACACACATACATACATATCTATATCTATATATATATATATGTAATGTTACTCAGAGCCCAGTGTGGATTTGGGGACAATATCAGTTTTCTCCCCATCATACCTACATATGCAGTCTTGTTTGTAGCTTATATACATATTTGATTTGTAGAATATTAAAAAAACTATGCATAAACAATGAGGTGTCAATTGGTTTTTGTGACTTCGACAACCTCAGTAATTGTGTACTTTTTATTTTGTGTTTTAGGGAATAAAATAATGCTGATGAAGCAACCATTTCCCTGAAGTTCAAGTTCTCAAGCTCACTGTTATTATGGGTAAGTCTTGTGTGTAACGTGTATATAAAAATTTAATTCAGATACTTTTCATTTCTATTGAAGACCAAAGTCATTAATTTGGCTGTGTAATTCAATGTAATGCCTATGTGAAAGTCAGTATTCAAAACAATTTTGGTTGTTTTTTTTCTATTGGAATGTTGTCCTTTTCCTTCACTGTGTGGTAAGTTAAAAATTCAAATATAGGAAATTGACATGCATGGTATTAGGGTACAGAGCACTATTTAGTGTGCTCTAAAAGGTAATGGCTATTGGGGAAAAAATGCAACCCAAAAAGTCTATATTGAAGAAATCTATTGTAGTGTGTCATTGCAGTGCAAAGCCAGGACTGTGTAGATGGTCTGTACTGTGTTTTTCTAAATATGTAGCATAGTTGTATTACTTTCCAAAAATTGACATAAAAATTAAGGTCCTATATGCTTTTTAATGAGTTGACCATGTTGTTGTAATCCCTTATGGTGATCACTCTCAATAAAAAATCACAACCAACCAACCAAAATACACGTTCTTGTGGTGCTTTTGTTTATCTTTAATTGTTATGCTATTTTTTCCTTACTTTGTGCTTAATAATAAGGTAGCTGAAGGTAGGAATACAGCACTCTTTAGATTTGTGATATTCTCTAACATTTCATTTGGGAGAAATTATTATTGAGTCCTATTGGATGTTCGCTGAACTTTAGATGCTTTGCCACCATGTGTTTGTTTCCTTTGGATGAAATGTGCTACATAGTGACCTCTGGGAATTAAACCTCCTCCAAACAACTGCTAAAAGAACAGATTTTTTTTATCACTGAGCACTAGAATAGGCTACAGCACAATGAAATAGATTTAACTTGAACTGTGGCAAGTACTGACATGGTTTAGTTTGAGAAAGGAATAACTGAGCTGTAAGGATACCTTTTGTTCTGCTATTAAGTATTTCTAGAAAAACTTGCTTTTATAGACTTACATGTCTTAGTAGAGTTAGGAATAATGACAGCATGATGATCAAAGTTGCTCATTTTCAGGCCAGCAGTCTGATCTGTTGGGAATCTATTAAACTAGAACACTGACATCCCACAATTACCTGATACAACAAATATGCTTGGGCATATTAGAACAGAGTATGAAGGAATTCTTATAATAGCTGAATACCTGGAATTCTTGCTTGGTGATTTTAATGCTGAGTTTTTCTCAGGTCCTCGTTTGCTAAATATTGTTCTTTGTAAATCACAGCACTTTGCAATGAATTCTTCAACAAACATATCAGTAAGAGTTAGAACTAGATGGTCTTTTAAAGGTCCCTTCCAACCTGAACCATCCTATAGTTCTGTAGTGAACTAGCATGAAGACATACAATCACAACTTTGTAGATAAATTTTGTTATCCAGTATTCTAGATGAGTGTTGAGTATAGTACTGGTGCTGTGGCAAGGAATTAATATAAAATATTATTGACAAATAGATTTCCCTTAGTGGTGCTTGTAGAGGTTTTTGAGCTCTTAAATGCTTTCCTGTCTAAAGGAACATCCCAGTTCTAAGGCAGACCTTATTTAGCATGGCCCTAGGCCATCACAGCTGCAGTAGTTTATCAGGATTTAGGATTTTATATGAACTTGACATCTAAATTATTTTGTTTCTCCATGAAAATTACTCCCGCAAGCCCCCAAAAACCACAGCATTTTGCAGCCCTGGAAAATGTGTGGTATTTTGGATTTGTTTGGTTTGGGGTTTTTTTAATTGCTCTGTGGGCTGTCAGCAGATGCTCATACAGTGGAGGTTTTCCTCTGAGAGTATATGTTTCATATGTGCATGACTGTACCTGTTCAGGACAGAGAAAAAATGATTAAAATTATTTGCTTTTCTTTTTCTTGATTTTATGAACTGAGGAAGGGCAGTATGATAACTAGTTAATAACTCATGCCATGGATATTATTTAAACAATGTAGGTTTTTTTCTCCCACCCTTCTCTTAATACAGCCTGCAGTTCTGTAGATGGGTACTCTCTGTTGTGGCAGAGGTTATAAGGTTTTTTTTTATTTGTCATTTAAGAGCGTTTACTGATTCAGCTGTTTTATTTCCTTAGGCACTGTTAGTGATAAATAAAATTTAAATGCTTGCAGTGTTCATGGCAGTATTACTTTCATTTGGCAGTTACGTATTAAAGTATAGTATGTAGTTTTAGACTTTAGAATAATGCCTGCCTGACTCTGAAAAAAGACAGTAATGCACTTAAAATTTAACAATCATTTACTCTCCTCTGTGGTCTTTCTCTCTGAGCAGATGAGCAGCAAGCTTTGAATTCAATCATGCAGGATTTGGCAGTGCTTCATAAGGCCAGTCGTCCTGTGTTGCCCCAGCAAGAAACAGGAAAACCGAAGTCATCTTCACCTAAAAAACAGGTAATCTTTAGTATCATTACTAACCTACTGGACACAGAATGTCCTGCTGTGAATTCTGTGATGATTATTCTTGCCAGACCAGTGAGCACACCAGAATGAGCTATTAGTTTCACACATGTGCTGCCTTTTTCTTTGTTCATGTTCTTAAATTAGCAAGAAATGAAATGGTGGCATTTCAGACCAAATCATAGTGTATGCTTAAATTACACCAGTCCCAATAAATTGAAGATCAGAGGGGTGTTCTGGCACTGTGTGTAGATTCTTAAATTATTGTTGTTGTTATTATTAGATTGATTATAGAGTATTTTAAAATATCGGGGTGTGCTGGCATCTCTTACTTGAAAGGCTTTTTTAGAATTAATTTTATAGGTACACTAGACTGTCCATTTGTCACCTGTGTCAGACTAAAGACTGTCAGTACAGCATCAGAAACATACTTAAGCTTCTTAATTGCATCTCTGGCCTCAGTTTGTTGTTTGTTCATATAATGGAAATAGGAGTTCATTTCAGCTCTCTTTTTTCTGCAGACACTGAACACAGTTGGAAAAGTAGTAAATACTAAATTGATAGATTTGAAGTACTATATGGAGGGATTAGGAGAGGAAAGGATGTGAATTTTTCTCAAATTGCTGCATTAGCCCTGTTGAATTACCTGTATGTTTATTTGATTGGATCCTCAATTGATAGTCCAATATTTCATAAAACCTCATTCTGTGCCATCTTGTTTTAACCTGTACTTGAATGTATTTCTTTGTGTTTAACAGGCAGCTGTGTCTTTTTTCTTCTGTGTTTAAAAGCTGTAGGAATCCAATACATCACAGTAGTGCTCTGTTAGTATTATATAACTCTCTTCTGAGCTGTGACTTTAGACATTAAAGTAATGTACATATAGGATCCAAACTTATTTGACTATTATGTTTAGAAAGTTAGAAGAGAAATAGTTGAGTCATTTCTGAGTTTAAAAATGGTAGTTGAGGGAGAAATACATGTTTTGACATTCTGTTTAAATTTGTGAATTTTTAAAGTTATTTCACAAAACAGTAATTTTATTTCCATATTACTACAGGTATTTATGTACATATTTGTTAATGGGAAACTGATTGCATGAATTCTGGTTTAATTGCTTCTTTGTGTTTCTATTGTAATGCTTATGAAATAAGATGTTTCTTAAGCCTGGAATGCTCAGTGCTGAAGCATACATAAAAATACATACTAAGCTAAGCCCACCTGCCTGCTATTGATAAATTCTTTTGTAATCAGTTCCACACTGAATTTGAAATCTTGAATCTCTTATTTTAAATTATATTTTTAGAAAAGACTATGCTTACTTACAAAGTATTTATTGTACTTCAGAATTTTTGGGTTTTTTTACATATTTTAAGCAACAATCAGGTACCTGAGGTGAAGTAGGTTGTTAAAATGCTTGGTATATCAGAGTGGACAGGAAAATAATAGACTGCTTAAGGGTTTTACTTCTGGTGTAGGATTATTGAGTGGGATTTCATGACCTTCATTAAAGGAAATTAAGCTAATAGTACTTCCTTTATCTCTTCTCTTACAGAATGATGTTAGAGTCAAATTTGAGCATCGAGGTGAAAAAAGGTAAGGTTGAGGACACAGGAAACAGTCTTGTCCTAATTATTTACTGGATTTTGTTGGGCTCCTATCAAAGTTTCAAATAAACTATTCAAAGCGTTTCAGATATTTGTGTGTATTTGGTTTGCTCTTTAATTTAATTTTGATAGTAATACAATTCAAGGAGAATTATTCTGTTTAAAATGTGTGCTCTAAGTATACATAAATGCAGAAGTATTTTACTGTAGCTGTATGCTATGTAATATTCTTCATTTGTTTACCTTTCAGGTAGATGTTTATAGCTTAGAGCAATTGCTTAGGTCATTAATGTAGATCTCAAATGTGAGTAGACCAGAAAATAATTTTTTTACTACATCATGTACATGAGTGAATAATAATAGGTTGTTACTGTAACACCTAGAGGAAGAAGCCTAGATCTTAAAGCTCAATAATTGATTATAATTTGTGAAGGAACCAGTCTGAAAACTGTACTAGGAAGAAGATTTATCAAACTTTGTAATTAGTTTGTTTATATTTATAATTTTGAATAATCAGTTAAAATTGATTTTGTGTATGAGAGATGAATGATATACATACTTAAAGTATGCAGACATCTATCTCTGCTCTGATGGCTGCTCATAAGCTTTTGTAGAAGTTGATCTACAGTTCTGTGCAGAATGACTTTGTGGAAAACTCATTGTGTCTGCCTCTTTCTGAAAACATAAACCTTCATTTTACCTGCAGTGAAACGATTACAGAATAAGATCTTTGCAAATATTTAATAAAAAAGGAAATAATATTCTGGTCACGCTATTTGTTAATAAAAATGGTAAATTACTTAAGTAAAGATTGCTTCAGAATGAAACCTGTTCTACTTCTAGGCAGTCCTTAGCATGGTGAGCAACAGATCAGTGTGTATCCATGCTGATCATAGCATGTGCTCTGTCTTCACTTGGGGTAGTAGAACATCAGTAAGTTCCTTAGGTGTTAACATTCTCCAGCATCTTTCTGTCACTTTTCTGATTATCACGTGATAGTGCATTGGGAATGGCTGAGTGCTGTAAGTAATTTGGAGAAAATAAGTCTTTTCAAAAGCTTTGAAAATCTCCTAGCTAACAATTTTTTGTGGGATAAGCATGAATTTAAAATGGATTGTTTACTTGCTGACAGTCAGAACCGACAGTGCATTTTTACAGCTTTTTATCTTAATTCGCTTTTGCAGTAGACCAAGTCAGTTCTATATGAATACAAGCATAAAGTAAGTGCATGCAAAGATACCTTGCCCAAGCTTTTTTGCTGATGGGCTTATCACTGTTTTGGACTGTCCAAAATAAGTTGAACCTCATTGACCAGGGGTCCTAGGTAGCCCAGGCTCATTGCTCAGCAATGTTGCTTGAGTGTGTAGCTCTAAATATGAAATTATGCAAGAAAAATAAGTTATGCAATGACATTCTTACTGTTTTTTGAGAAGGGAAGTAGAAAAGAGAAGTGATTCTAGAGTTTTTCAGTAGTGTGTCTCTCTCTCTGTACCAAGGAATGTGCAGTATGATGGGCTGAGTTCCAGGCTTAATAAATTAGTAACTCCAGTGAGAATCGGTGTTGCGTTTTTTTAATTTTTTTTTTTTTTTTTTTTTAATAATTTTTAATTGGAAGTGGCCTGGCTTCTAGCTTCATTTCAGTGAAGAATATTGTTCCCTAACCAGTGTATCAACTGAAACACTTAATAAAAAGCAAAGTTACCTTTTGCTAATTTTCATGCTTCACAAAATTCAAGTGTTACTTCTTTTATGACTGTGAACTGATTGTGCCTCACTAAATTAATCACTTCTAAAAACTGTTTTTAATAGTGGTGTTCCTCAAATGATACAATAGTTTTCTGTAGTAAATGGTCAGTTACAGGCATTTTGGGCTGTTTGGTTTCAAGAGACATTGAGCTAAAATCTGAGTTACTGATGTACAACTGCACCATTATTAAAGGGGTACACTTGAAGCATTTAGTGAGCGACTCAGCAGAATGAGCATGAAATTTGTTGTAGTAAGGACAGGGCTATTTAGTTACCTGCCTCAGATGAGAAGTCATTTTGATTTCAGAAAAATATAGACTATAGGAGTAATTCCTAATTCTAGCTTGTGCTAGTCAGCCTGTGGTACTCCATTGTCTTAGTTTTCTGAAACAGAAGATTTTACAAGTTTCTAAGAATTTGCTTCTGCAATGCAGGCATGCAAAGTGTTCAGAAAGAAGTAATGTGCAAGCAAGTAAAATAGTCATAATGAGATAATTTTATGCATGATTATAACTTGTAACTTTTCCGCTGCTTTTCTCTCTTTTAATGAATCAAAATATGGAGTACATTGACTAAAATATAGCCTCTTATGGTTGTCTGTAGTAATAAATTTAGTTCTATGATTGCTTTTAAGTAATGAGTTGCCACATTTTCATTATTAATGTACAAAAAAAATCTTTACCTTAAATTGTGTTTCAGGATCCTGCAATTACCAAGGCCTGTTAAACTTGAAGATCTTGCAGCTAAAGCTAAAGTTGCTTTTGGACAGACTATGGATTTACATTACAGCAATAATGAGGTAATATTCTGTGTCTTCTAAATTCTTTGTGACTTGTACATTGATTATTTTAAGGCTAAAATTTAGCCTCCTAAGCAATGAGAACCACTCCCAAGACAAAACTTAATGTATGAGATAAAACTTACTCTGGTGATAAAAACACTGGTTTCTAATGTGTGTGTGTTAGCAAATACATAAGACTTGTCTAAATTAGCATAGGCAGGAGATGCATGGAATGTTTTATCAGAATTGTATCTTAGAGATTTTTGTCTTGGAATTGGTTGAGAATAGGTAAATTGTCTTCGTGCCACAGTCGCATTGTGTGACTTTGGAAAAGTCATAAATTCTTTGAGCTTTGTTATATCTGTAAATTGGAAATAACATTTATCCTTTCCTGTTCACATTTTTAAGGATTAATCATTGTTAGATAATGACTAGAATGCTACGTTAAGTAATGTTTAGATTGGACAACTAGGCTTAACTGTTGCTCCTCTGAAAGTGGCTCATTCACATAGTTTTCTTGAGAACAGTGCTAGCTGTCAAGCCCTTTTCTCTGAAACTGCATATATCTAAAATGATTGATCCTTCATTTTGAGGATTTGCTTCACTGTGCAGTAGCTACTGTAGGCATCTGAAGAAAGAGTTAAAGCTGAACTCCAGATGTTTTGGTAGTAACTTGGGGTATCATTTGATAAATTTTATTTTCAAGCTGTCTGGAATAAATGGGAACAATGTAAGTTTATCTGTTTCTCTGCACTTGACTTCCTAACTCATTTTTTTCCCTGTTTAAGGCATTTATTTGTATATTTCTAATTTATTATTATTTTCCTCTTTTTGTAGCTTGTAATTCCATTAACCACACAGGATGACCTGGACAAAGCTATTGAATTGCTTGACCGTAGTGTTCATATGAAGAGTCTCAAGATACTGCTTGTAATACATGGAAATACACAGGTATGAGTTGACATGCTAATTGTCTTTTTCCATGGTTTTCGTATTGAAGTAAAAATTTATCTTTTCTTACAGATGACATTTTTTTAGTTGATAATATTGTTAGCTTCTTCACTTTATGCATCTAGTAGCATTTTGTATTGAGTCCATTTTGACTTTTTCCTAGATCATGTTCCTTTCTTTCTTTGCCTTCCCTACCATGGTAGGATTTTAAGTAACTGTTGCTATCTGGTACTGTTCTTAAGTCCTGTGTTGGGTGACACTCCTCTGTGGCAAGTTAAATGTTTGTTGTAGCTGTGGGCTGTAGGCTAAATACTGAGTTATTTTGGTATTAGCTAACATATCACACCCATGATATTGATAGGATTTGTGTATTAGCATGAATTAAAAAGTTATTTTTAAATTTCAACTACAACCTTCTAAAATGGATGAATTCTTACATAAACTGACAAGCTGCTTTTTAACTGATTGAAAAAGGAATGTGCTGCACAAAGCTGGTTGTGAAGCAGTTTTTTTTTACAAGGTAATAATTGCAGTTTGTGTGTATGCATTTTCAGTCACCCAGTGTAAATAATGTGGAACCCTTGCCCTCACTGGAAGATTTAGATAATACAGTGTCTGGTGTGACAGACAGAAAAAGGCAACTATCTATAATAGGTAAGCTACCTATTTTAGTATCTTAATTGTAAGAAATTTACTTCTGTAAAAATCTCTTTATAAAGATCTTGCTCTCAGTGCAGACTGAGTTTCTGTTGCTCACCAATGACTGTATTATGGAGTTTGCACTTGGAGAAGTGGATTTTGAATTTTAAGTAAAAGGTGGTTTAAATATACATAATACAGAAGATTAACCAGAAAATTACAAGCAACTAAATTTGAGGTTACTGAATACTAAAAAGCTGATTTTAGTAGTTCACCTTATTTCAAAATTCAGAAATGAGTTAGTGAAAAATGTGTTTGTTTATATGGCGATGCATTTTCTTATTCAATTTAGGCCCCCCATGTTTTTTTTAATCTTAATGTACAAATATTTTTTAAAGATACTTATTTTGGCACTGAAACTTTTTTGTCTTTGTTTTAAAGTAGGTATGATTTTAACTTCCTAATTTAATTATGAAGCTAGACAGTTTAATCACAAGTATGTCAGAAAATTTAATTATTTATTATGAATAGTTATTCATATTCTTGCAGACAAAGGAAAACTGACATTTTCAAGAATTTTAAAAGACTAGTTGACATGGATCGAGGGGGTTGGATTTTTATTTTCAGACAAAAAAAATTATCCAACTAGACAGATGTGTAGGCAAATTATACTTCTCTTCAAAGGTAATTATTTTTAATAATATTGAGGCTACCATGCTAAAAATTTATCATAATTCCTGGAATACAGGTTTTAAATGGTGTGCATAAGTTTTGTATTGCTTAGGCATTTCGTAAATATGTAAAGCAAGAAGTGATCAAGATGGGCTCAGTGCCTGTGAAACATTGGATAAAGCCCTTGCTTTTCGGATTAATTAAAAGACTGACTCGTCCTTTTCTTTGTAAAGGTTCTAATACTCGTGATAGGAGTTCTCCTCCCCCAGGATACATTCCAGATGAGCTGCATCAGGTGGCCCGAAATGGGTCCTTCACCAGTATCAACAGTGAGGGTGAATTCATTCCAGAAAGTATGGATCAGGTATGTGTGTGATTTACTAAAATTAAAGTTTTTGTTAGGTTGATTTATGAAACACTGATGTTTAAGAAGGATATGGGGTTGTTAGAAAGAACAGGTAAATAAACTATGACAACCCTCGAAAATAGAATCTGTAAGAGAAAGTTAAGATAATTGATTGTGGGACTTGTGGAATTGATTGTCTCTTCAATTGTTTCAGTGTGGTGCTACAAGGACGAAGACAGTAGTCTTAATTTCCATGGCACATGAGGTAGTGATACATATAAATTAAAACAAGATATGTCTCAATTAGGAAGCACAAATGAATTTGAGAAGGATATGTAAGCAAGACCAATTTTACAACTTTTCTAGGTAGTTAAAGGAGGTTTTAAAGAAGTGTTTGGATCTGTCTGAATTATTTGGACTCTGTTCATACTGTGTTGAAAACAGAAGTAAGGGGAGGGCAATGGTCCTGGTGTAAATAAGCTCTGAAATACTGTCCACAGTCATTTTTTGTTAAGACCAGCCCTGAAGACAAAGATTTGGGCATGCTGGTTGATGAGAAGCTCAACATGAGCTGGCACGTGGCAGCCCAGAAAGTCACCTGTGTCCTGGACAGCATCAAAAGAAGCATGGCCAGCAGGTCAAGGGAGATGAGTGACCCCCACTACTCTGCTGTCATGAGGCCCCACCTGGAGTACTGTGTCCAGTTCTGGACCCCCCCAACACAAGAAGGGCATGGAGCTGTTGGAGCAAATCTAGAGGAGGGCCGCAGAGATGATCAGAGGCTTGGAGCACCTCCCTAAAGACAGGCTGAGAGAGTTGGGGTTGTTCAGCCTGGAGAAGAGAAGGCTCTGGAGACACCTTATAGCAGCCTCCAGTACCTGAAGGGGGTCTACAGGGAGCTGGAGAGGAACTTTTTGCAAGGGCATGTCGTGGTTGGTAGGCTGAGGGGTGCCAGTTTCAAGCTGGAGGAGGGGAGGTTTAGATTAGACAATAGGAAGAAATTCTTTCCTGTGAGAGTGGTGAGACACTGGCCCAGGCTGCCCAGAGAAGTTGTGGCTGCCTCTTCCCTGGAAGTGTTCAAGGCCAGGCTGGGTGGGGCTTTGAGCACTCTGGTCTAATAAAAGGTGTCCTCTGCCCATGGCAGCAGGGCTGGACCTAGATGATCTTTAAGGTCTCTTTCAACTCAAGTCAGCCTGTGATTCTGTATTTTTTGTGTGAGGTTCACAAATGTAGGCTATTTCATTTTCCTTATTGACCTGCATTATTGGTGTGAGTATGAGCACACATGAATAAGAATCCTGCTGTCTGAATATCAAAATTGCTTGTAAGAACAGCAGGAAAAGATAGACGAAAATAATGGCTCACAGAATCAGCAATGGAGAAAAAGATATTTAAAGGAAGGGAAAAAAAAAGAATTTTGCCTACCCAAATCACTTCAAATTGTTGTTGATATTGGCACTGTGTTCACAAATGGCAAGAGGCAATGGTTTTTATGAGCTGACTAAATGAGAGTCAGATGATAGAATAAAAATAGAGGGGACAGACATTGTGCAATTTGTTGCACAATTTTAATGACTGATCTGGGAATAGAGACTCAATCTGCTAATTTTCAGAGCAGGGTGCTATTTATTAATGTAGCCACATGGTCAGATCCAGCCCAGGCCTGGATTCATTCAGTGAAATTATTCCTTTTGGCCTGAGCAAAGTAATTTTTGCTCACTGACTGGTGAAACAGACAGATGAGCTGGGGCTCAAGATGTCCTTTCACTTCAGAGTACTGAGGAAACATGTAACCTGTCATGTACACATTGCTGTGGGAACTAGTCAGCAGTTTATGCATTTTATTTTCATAGGAAGCCAGGTAAGTTCAACCTAAGCATCCTTGAGGGCCAAACTGAGGTGTTGGGAGCTCACTTCTGTTTACTCCCTGCCCTAAGTTGCCACATCACTTTGGCAAGTGTTGAGCATGCTGCCAACATCTGTCACAGCCTTCCCCACAAAGACAAGGAGGGAATTTGGCAGCAGAGGATTTTTCTCTTCTCTCCTTTGATCTGCCTGAGCACAGCCAGTTCACAGACAGCAAACCGCACACTTTCTCCACAGAGGAGATGATGGGTTGATTAGAAGTAGACTCTGGTTTGCCCAACAGCAGATGATTTTTTCCCCTTTAGGACCCACTCTTCACCATAAGTAAAGAAAAATCTAGTTTCTGAACCTATGGTAAATGTCTTCCCCAATACAGAGATCACACATGTGTCACTTTCGGGACACTATTTCTTAATTGGTACATAGCCAAGTATGTGCCCAAGACCTTTAAAGTGCAGCACACATCATAAAAATTGGAGTGGCAACTCCTTAATGTGCAGCAGAAAGACTGGTATCCAATTCACAGAAAATAATAAATGCTATATAATGTGCCAAACTTTACTTTAGGGAGGAGCTTATTTTAAGACATCAGACAAGCTGTTTTGGAGAGGCAGGCTGGTAAAATTGTCACATTCAGTAATTCAAAACTGAGATTTCCACTTCTTCTGAAAAATAAATCTGAAACATTCCAGGTTGTTGTCTTACTGCAAAGGAGAAGAGAGTGATGTTTGCCTGTCATTAAACTAAGGGTGGTAGTGCAAGGCAAACATTGAATGTCAGACAATAGTTATAGCTGGTAGTCAAGCTAGCATTTTTTTATTATCTCAATTTATTTTTCTCTGGATTAGAGTTTGAGAAACAAAATAAGTGTTGACAGTTCTTTTTATTATGTAATAGATCTGGCCTAGATAGTTTTATGACTTAAGATACATGTCGATTTTCTCAGAGCTTGTGAGCATCAATTAATTACTAGGTCATCAGAAGAGTTCTAGGAAAAAAAATATTTTGTTTTTTTTAAACTACTTTCACTTGATAGTTTAAAATAAGCTCACTTAGCTTTTCATCCTTTAAAGCCTTATTTTTGTTATTCTATTAAGCTATTCATGCAGCTATTAATGCAGTGCTTAGAGACTATGTTGTATACAGAAGACTAGCAGTACAACTTGTTAGGTACAATGAATGATGCAGGATTAAATACCTCAATATATTCTAGCTAAATGTGACAAAAATGGCAATCATTTCAGGAAAAAGTATGCAATGCAGGTTCAACTATGGCAGCTAAACTTTTCTCTAGTAATTTATATTTCTGGTCTGTTTTGTTTTTACAGTTGTTTCAAAGCAGAATTTAAAAAAAATGAACTTATTGGTCATTCTCTGCTTGTTACTTATTAGATGCTGGATCCATTGTCTTTGAGCAGTCCTGAAAACTCTGGCTCAGGAAGTTGCCCCTCACTTGACAGCCCTTTAGATGGGTAAGAATTACTTCCTTTCATTATGTGTCTTTGTTAGATTGCATAATGTATCAGTTGTAAGATGTAACTCCAGCAACAGCTATTGCTGAACTTCCATAAAGTTGTCTGTAAGTTACAGAACATTTACAAAAGCTTATTTAAAGTTAATTGCTTACTAATGCATGAAAAGTAGAAGTAGCTTTTTTGTTTTTGTTTTAGGTTTTTTTCAATTATTATTATTTCACGATTTGCATTTGAAGGACAAAAATGTAGACTTAAGATCCTACAAAAATGTAATAAAGGTTTTTACAGTATTTTGCCAGTCTTATATATGTGAAGTATATTCCCTGGCAGTGAGCAGCTCCATCAAATTTACATTTCTCAGGTACTGCCATACGAAGTAATCTTCCCTTTTCCAAGGTTGAGAGTACATAATTCAAGAAAGAGTTCAGAAGCATTTAAAGACTTCAACAGACAGTCCTGTCCTTTTCTTTGCAATTACTGTCCATTCTTCTCCCCGTGGTGAACTTTCCATTTATTTTTCCTTGTTTAAACCTGCCAGTTAGAAAGAGGCAGTGTTTACTGTGGTGGGTCTAGAGATCTGTTTTGATTGACCTGTTAGGAGGGTGATGTGTTTTGAGAGGGTCAGTGTCCAATTTCTCAGGCATTAGGTAATCCAAACAGAACATACTCCTGTTTGGTTTGTCAGGCAAATAATGTTAGGTCTTCTGTTGTGCAGACTGGCTACTCACTTGTCTGGAAGTGCTGTACTGCAGTACTATGCTGCTAATTAGATGTTTTTATTTCATAGCTAGTAAGGTAAAAACTTGGAAAGCATTGCCTGTGGCTAGTAATCAGAGCAATAGTGTTCTGTAGTACCATTTCAATTGGAAATGTGGTTTGAAGACACAAATACATTTAGTCTAACAAATTAATTTTTGACTTGTTATTTAAGTCTTCACAAGCAAAGCAATGATAGATATGAAAAGTATTTTGTGGTTGGAGTGTGATAGGTTATACACACAGTTTTTAATGTAGCTGGATAGGATAGAAATCCTACCAAATGCCAAATTTTTAGTTTTCTGTGGGGTAAGGATGAGTGGATGAAGGGGAAACAAAGCAATCTTAATTTGACTCATGCTTCTTCTTCAAAGCTTTGTGGTTGTTCTTTATTTACTTCACTTGTCACAGCTACTTAGTTTGTTTTCCTTTTTTTTTTTTTTTTCTTTTTTTTTTTTTTTTCCCCAATTCAAGTATTTCCTACAAAGTTGTAGGTTTTGTGTCTCCATTTAGCTTCTGTTACCCATTAGAGAAATTCTTACCAGAAAAAGGAGGACATTGTTTTGGTATGTTTATGGAAATATACTGTATTCGGTTGCTCTGACTGGCAATCCCATCCATTCCTTTTGGTGGCTGGGAGTTACATACCAACTGTAGGTAAGAAACAACATGATTGTGTAAGAACCAAAAAATTCTTCATCACTCTGTAACTCAATAAAATTACTCTCTTAATCCTATGACTTTCATGGAGAGAAGAGGAGGTATTTTGACACGTTAAAAGGTTCTACATTTCTTTGGCTAAGTTTCCTCTAGAGATTTTGTGCAAGAGATTTTGTCAGTCTATAAAACTTTGTGTTTGGCCGTAAAGGCATTAAACACAACAGTGCTCCTTTGTAGCTTTGCTTGTGATAATTCATGTTTTTGCTAATATCATTGCTCATTAACAGTCTGTTGCTTTCTTACATTAAGCTCAATAAGCAAGCTTTTCCATTGTTACTGATCTGGAATTGTTATTGATACATATTAGATTCTATTTTCAAAATTGAGTTCTACATTTGTGAACTTGTTAAGCAACATGTATAGCAATAACCTTTCATCTGTTGCTGTCTCACAATTCTAAGATGAAATGCTTAAGTACTAGAGGAACAGCAGTTTTTAGATCCTGTATGCTTTTACACTTCCAGAGACAACTATCCCAAATCTCGGATGCCAAGAGCACAGAGCTATCCAGATAATCATCAGGAATTCTCAGGTAGGCAAAATCACTGGACATACTTACTAGCTTTCCAGAACTCTTCCTCTTGCAAATAATACGGCTAAAAAGGGAAGTGCACACTGAGAGGTGTTGTATTGCACAAACTTAATATGGCAGAAAAAAACTTAATGTAGTAGGAGAAATAAAAAAAAATACAGTCTAAATGCACACATTAAAAGATAAAATGAAACATCTTCCAAATGTTTTCCTCAGTAATAGCATGTATAACACCACAGTTAGTGTGTATAACTTACCTACTTCTCTGAAAAAAGCAAATTATGCAGTGGATAGGGACATGCAACAGTTTGTTAAACTGGACTGTAATACCTGTCTGTGAGTTGGCATATAACCCTGGTTAATTTATTTAATTTTTGAGTGTTGTTGTTTAATGCCCATAGGCAGCTAAGCACCACACAGCTGCTCACTTGCTCCCCTGCAGTTGGATGAGGGGAGAGAACTGGAAGGGTAAAAGTGAGAAAAGTTGTGAGTTGAGACTAAGGACAGTTTAACAGGTAAAACAGATGCTATGTATGCAGACAAAGCAAAACAAGACACTCACTCACTGCAGCTGGCAGATGTTAAGCCATTTCTAGGAAAGCAGGATTTACACCTAACAGTTACCTGGGAAGAAAAATTCCATAGCTCTGAACATAGTCCCTCTCCCTCTCTCTTTGTTCCAGCTTTTATTGCTGAGCATAGCTGCATATGGTGTAGGTAATTCCTTTGGTCAGCTTGGGTCAGCTGTCCCAGTTGTGTCCCTTCCCAACTTCTTGTGCACCCCCAGCCTACTGGCTGGTGAGACAGCCTGAGAAACAAAAAAAGCCTTGATGCTGTGTAAACAAGGTTCAGCAATAGCTACAACATCCCTGTGTTATCAACACTGTTCTGGTGACGAATCCAAAATATAGCACCATACCAGCTACTATGAGGAAAATTAACTCTGTCCTAGCCAAAGCCAGTGTGTGGATCCTTCATGTGAAATTAGGGTCACTTTCAAGTGCTCATGAATACTGAAACTGAAAGCACTGCAAAGTGTAAGGCTAAAGGAGAACTATGTGTTCTGCCCATAAATTAACCATCACCAGTGATGTTTTCAAATGATACTCTGGCTTGCATCCAAGTAGTTGTCAGTAGTTCAGGATACAAAGTGCTCTCAAGTGTCTCTCATGGACATGCTTCACTACAGAATATTACTATTGAAGAATAATTATCTTCCAGTGAATCTGGGTTTTTTCTTGGGTTTTGGTCTGTTACATCCTTCAAGGCTTCTGTTTATTTTTTGATGAAGCTTTATCCATGTAACTGTGATGTTGATTGTTCTTCTAACGATTCTGGAGTGCTTAACAGATTGCACCACTTTTAAATCAAAGTAAAACCAAAACTATGTTTAACAAGCATTTGGTTGGCAGAGATAAATACAAAAAAAAGTTGGAAATGCAAGAGGGTTTTTTTTTCCAGTGGGATGATCTGGTATTTTAACAGCGGGATAGACAGCTATCAATAATTACATGTTCAAGATTTATTCTCATGATTTTATGTGTATCAAAACCAGAGTAGTATATTGTCAGATACAAAAATGTCCATTTGGTCTAGTCTTTCCCTTGCTACAAGTACTAGGCTTCTATAGAGGAGTGTGTTGTATTTCTTCCCTAGAATTTGTTCCTAAGCATGTATAGCTTTAGAGTTCTGCAAATGCAAGATGCTCTCCTATGATCTGATGGTTTGGTTTTTTCCTTCAGCAAATTTTTCTAGTTCCTATTTCAATTTGCACAAACTAAGTCAATATCAACAGTATGCTGTGATAAGAAGTTCTGCAACTTACTGAGTGTTACTGATAAGTCCTCTGTGGGGTGTTTTTTTTGTTTGGTTTTTTTTTTTTTTTTTTTACAGAACTCTATATCTCCCTTTGAGCTATTGCTTTTCTAGTCTGTAGAGGCCTACATTCCTTATGGGGAAGCAATTTTGTATCTTTGATCTTCGTACTTATAAACCTTTTCCAGTTTTACTAAATCCTTTGAAATGGACTAATTCAAAACTTTGTTCAGTATATATTAATGATTTATAGCATTGAATTTGCTTCTTAGCCAATGCAAGAGATTTCAGCTGCTGCTTTATTGAACTTTTATCACAGTCCTGTGTGCTAGCCTACACTGAATTTCATCTGCCATTGTACCATCCACTCATGTAGACTCTTAAGGACTTTCCCAAATTCATCTATTGGCTTTATTTCTCCAAATGATTTTGTTGCTTCACTATTTATTCTGTCCAAAGAATTAATGCATAATTCAACTCTATGAGTTTTAGCCCAGATTTCTGTGGAACTGTTGACCATTTACTCCCATATTATGTACTTACCTTCTAACCAATTATTTATGCATGAGGGACTTTCCCTTTTATCTTAGTAATATTTTTCTCCTTTAGTAATTTTTAAGAGGACGTATTGAATGTGTGTTAGTAATTTAAGCTGTGTTGGCTCATTCACCAGTTTTTCATATTTATACATCTTTAAATTTAGTTATTTGTAATAGTTTTTGCCAATTCTTCTGGTGAATGGAATTTCCCAGAATTCCTCTAGAAATTGTTTTTAAAAGTGGAGTAATTACGCATGCTGCAGTTCACTGACATTCTTTTAAGGAAGAGATTACAAATCACTTCAGCTATTGAATTCTTGATCCGTTGGAAATTTTGGATCAATGTATTTTTAGTTCTTGTTTTGTTAGATTTCTGGCTTTTGTTCTTAAATCTTTTTTTACTCTGATGCTTCAACTTTAAGTATATCCTTTGATATGTTCCTCCATGTTTAAGTTAATAATACCAGCCTGAATTTAATATCCTTTGTTACATTTTAAATTTTGAAATGTATCTTTTAATTTTCTAGTAGAGTACGATATTCCAATGTTTGAGAAATTTGGAAAGGGAGGGACATATCCTCGAAGATACCATATTTCATATCATCAACAGGACTACAATGATGGTAAGTGTGAATACAGCAAGAGTTCTCCTTTATTATAATGTTTCTTTTCATAAAAAGGGAAGGAAGAAAATTTACATAGTAAAATATTAATGAATGAAAATACTGAAGAAATTGAAAGTTTAACTTCTTTTCCCAATCTCACTTGCTAAACTGCTAATGATTCATAGAACTGCTGAGGTCTTACCCCTGATAAAGTTATGGTTTACTGAATTCATGACTCATATGCAGCTATGACTAAAGTTCTCTTATCTTTGGTCATTCTCGAGTTATCCATTATAAGCTTTTGACCTTTGTGACTCTTTTCTGTCCAAAGCAGGTATGTCAGTTATTTTGTCATTTCTTGTTTTGCTTTTAAAAAATGCCAAATATTTGAGGGTGTTCCTATTAAGAGTTTCTCAAATTAAATGATTAAATAAAATCCAAGACCAGTGTCTTAAATAAAGAATTAACAATTAATTAAATCAATTGTTGGAATGCAAGGCAACAACTGCTATTGTGGCCACCAAACTAATTTGTACACTAATAACACTGTTAAATTTCAAAAGGAAGGAAAGAGGAGTAGTTGAAGGGTGGACTTCAGGGTGTGCCAAGCACTAGATTAGAAGTGCTAAAAAACTTCTTCAAAGACCAGATGGTTTCATTTGCAGTATAGAATAAGTGCAGCAATAAATGGAATTCTGTTGCAGAAATCATTAAAAGTACCAAGTTAAAGAACTGCAAGGCAGCTTTGGTCCAATCCCTTGCTCTAAGACAAGTTAAAGGGGCAAAGATCTGTCACACTGACTTCTAAACAAACTTTAAATTGACTTCAAGAGGTATTGTCTTAAATAACTTCAACTAATGGGCTATTTTATAACTGTCTCCTACTGAAGTTTTCCTGCAATGAAATTAGTGACTAGTTACTCCATTTTAACATAGTTAAAAGTTGGTCATTGCCTGTATGGAACACTACAACATGCACACATCTGTTTTCTCTTCTTTCAAGCCTTCAACCTTACCTCAGACATTTTTGCAAGACTCATGGTTTTTTGTTTGTTTGTTTCTTCTCCACTCTTGTAGTGGCCAAAGCTCAATAGAGTTTTCCAACTGAGGCTTTACCAATGGCCACTTCATGCATAAGATAGCATATAACTATAACTTGGTGTATAACAGTCATGTTAATATATTCTAGAATTACACTTTTACTGTTTTTTCACAATCACCCACCACAGTGACTGCTTTTCAGTCTGTGATATATTATAGTTCCTGTATTCTTTTCTACACGACTTTTAGCCAACTAATTACTTCATACTTTGTGGTTTGTGCATTTAATTTCTCTTTAAATATGTATGGTTTACTTCCTTATTAAATTTCATCATCTTGATTTCTGAATCATCTCCAACTTAATAATATCGTGAATTTTGATTTTTATCTTTAAACAGACTTCCAGCCACACTTACCTCAATGTCATCTGTAATATTTCGGTGTATTATCACAGAATCACAGGCTGACTTGAGTTGAAAGAGACCTTAAAGATCATCTAGGTCCAGCCCTGCTGCCATGGGCAGAGGACACCTTTTATTAGACCAGAGTGCTCAAAGCCCCACCCAGCCTGGCCTTGAACACTTCCAGGGAAGAGGCAGCCACAACTTCTCTGGGCAGCCTGGGCCAGTGTCTCACCACTCTCACAGGAAAGAATTTCTTCCTATTGTCTAATCTAAACCTCCCCTCCTCCAGCTTGAAACTGGCACCCCTCAGCCTACCAACCATGACATGCCCTTGCAAAAAGTTCCTCTCCAGCTCCCTGTAGACCCCCTTCAGGTACTGGAGGCTGCTATAAGGTGTCTCCAGAGCCTTCTCTTCTTCAGGCTGAACAACCCCAACTCTCTCAGCCTGTCTTTAGGGAGGTGCTCCAAGCCTCTGATCATCTCTGGGGCCCTCCTCTAGATTTGCTCCAACAGCTCCATGCCCTTCTTGTGTTGGGGGGGGTCCAGAACTGGACACAGTACTCCAGGTGGGGCCTCATGACAGCAGAGTAGTGGGGGTCATTCATCTCCCTTGACCTGCTGGCCATGCTTCTTTTGATGCTGTCCAGGACACAGGTGACTTTCTGGGCTGCCACGTGCCAGCTCATGTTGAGCTTCTCATCAACCAGCATGCCCAAATCTTTGTCTTCAGGGCTGGTCTTAGTAAAATGTGACTGTGGACAGCCCCTTTCCTCAGGGCTGTTCTCAGGCTATTCCCTGCCCAGACTGTGATTGTTCTTGGGATTGCCTGACCCATATGCAGAACCTTGTACTTGGCCTTATTGATCTTCATGAGGGTGGCGTGGGCCCACCTCTCCAGCCTACAGCTGTCCCTCTTGGTGGTGACACTTCCCTCCAGTGTTTTTAATCATAAACTCCGTCTGTCATATGGAAGTGAACCGAAGATAAACAGCTGTGAGTGTCCACTTAAATTACCTTCTTCTTTGGTGAGACATTGCTAATATGAGGAATATCAGAAGTCAATGTTCTGAATCTGGTCTGGGCATAACTACATACTCAGTTGGTCCACGCAACGATTCACTTGTTGGTTTTGGAGAATGTCCTGATGAAATGGGGAAATTGATTTAGCTACACGTGACAAAGGAATTATAGCTAGTTTATTACATTATTATCTTGTCAGGGCTTTATAAGTCAGCTTAATGATTTGTTTGCATTTTTTTCTTGAAATTTAAATTGTCCGGGATAGTATATAAATCTGAGTCTACTTTTTCAAAGATATTTTATCTGCTGCTGTCAGTCCTCTGAGAACCCCTTTTCTATTATAATACCTAATAAATCAGAGATTCCTTCAGCTATTTCTGAGTCCTGTAGGATTAAACTTCAAGCTGACCTAAAAATGTTTTTGTTCTTTAAATATATTCACATGAATTTGTTAATTATCTTGTAATTATTCTTTTTTAATTTAGATGAGTTGTTTTTTTTAATACTAAAACTGTAGCCATCTCTGAATTATGAGTTGTTCATGATTTGGATTTTTTTTTTTTGCTTCTAATTTTTTTAATAGTTCTGTGGTCTTCATGTTGATTCCATGTGTAGATCTTTCTCTGCATTCAGCTCTTATTAGTTTATAGGATGAAGAAGCTAGTCTGAGCACCACTGAAATGTCATATTGCTCACTCTCCTATTTATGAGCAATTTGGTATTTTCACCTTAATAGAACTATAAAAGCAAAGGGTGGGCATATTCTTTTCTCCTCTCACAGAAACCTCCCGGTTTCTGAAACATACTGATTACATTTCAGAACAGTTCCAGCATTTGGTCCTTATTTTGGTCACTTAAATGTGCACCAGTTTTTGATTCAGGGTAATTCCTACGTACATCTGTGATAAATGTTTCTTTTCTTCTGGGTGGAAAGGGAAATGTCATTATCACGACGACATATCATACGCTGCCATATTGTTACCCACATCATGTGGCATTCATAAAGTATTTGCATAGGCACATTGCAGAGCAGTATTTTTCAGTAGTGTAACTTTAGTATTCTTTGTCACTGAAGGTCGTAAAACTTTTCCAAGAGCCAGAAGGACTCAGGGGAACAACTTCCGATCCCCAGTGAGTTTCAGTCCCACTGACCACTCGCTGAGCACCAGTAGCGGAAGCAGCATCTTTACGCCGGAATATGAAGACAACCGAATGAGGAGGAGGGGAAGTGACATAGACAATCCTACCTTGTCAGTCATGGACATCAGCCCACCCAGTCGCTGTAAGATAAAACATTTTGGGAACTCTTCTGTAAAACTCTCTTACCTTTCAAGTGTATAACATCAAAACCAATCGTGTCATCAAAACACATGCAATTGAATAATGTTTTTACTTCTTTAACAGGAAAAAGTCAAGACTTGTATGTTCATCAGGTTTTTTCATTGCTTACCGTGCCAACCCTTAGGTAGATTTTCAAGTAGGGTTTGCATCTGTGATAACAAAACACTGTAAAAATATTTTTGATAAAGGGTCAAAGTCCTTTGTTAAAAGGACTCAAGAAGGGTTATGTAGACGTTGGTCATGTTTCATGTTTTCTGATAAATTGTAGACCGTAAGTGATACTGGATTATCTTTGCAGTAGCATTTCAAGGGCAAATATACTCTGTGATGACTTCCATAGCTGATACATTTTAATCATGGCTCAACTTTTAAAGAAATGCTTCTAAGTTTATTTAACATGCTTTTTTGTTTTTCAGATTAGCTGCTGCTTAGTTGTTTTAAGTATTTGTATCTACCACAAATTATTTTGTGAATAGATAAAAAGTTGCTCCTGCTTCCCATCTTGCAGTGTTTTTTTTATCTTTGTAACTTGTATTGGGAGGCTTAGGATGCACAGACTCTGTTGTTGAGAAATGTAGTCTTTAAAAAATTATTTTCTGTGTATTCCAGTTTTTCTCGATCAGCTGAATAACAAGCTCATTTGAAAACCAAAACATACTTATATTTTCAGCACCACGAGCTCCAACTAACTGGAGACTTGGTAAACTGCTGGGTCAAGGTGCATTTGGCAGAGTGTATCTGTGTTATGATGCTGATACCGGAAGAGAATTGGCTGTTAAACAAGTTCAGTTTGATCCTGATAGTCCAGAAACCAGCAAGGTAAGCAATACCTTAGAGAAAGTTTGTAAAGGAGTTCTTCTGAAGTGTGTTCTAGACTAGACTGATGTTTATTTCCTTGAACAGGATCATGTCTTAAAACATGTATTTTCATGTTCTTGTTAGGAATCAAGGTTTGTTAAGTTTGTTTGATTTTAATGTTAAATGATATTTTAAAAATTTTAGATATATCCTTGTGCAGTCAATATACATAACTTAAATTGGTGCAGTCTGTCTCTAAAATTAAACAATCCCTCAAAGTCTTCTCCAAAATAGATAATTATTTATATTTATGGGACTTAGAACAGGTTCCATTTATAAACAGAAAAATTCATTCTAATTTAAGTGTTCCTGAAAATAAATTTTCAAGAATATTTTGTTTGGCTATGAACACAGTTTGAGGTTCTTATCTTTCTAATTTTGGTAGCAATTTGGTGGAGGTTTTGGGTAAAACTTTGGGCATCAGGGCTAACTACTATTACTCACTGTATTTCTATCTGATGAGCAAAAGTTTAACTGTCAATTTATTATCACTCTAAAATTGAACTTCTTTAAATACTGGATTCTTGAGAAGAGAAACTACTTTAAAGTAGCAGAAATACTCTATTTCTTTTTTCCCAAACCATACTTGCTGCTTTTTACAGAAAAGAATTATTACTTCTTTACATAATAATTATATTTTACAGAAAAGAATTATTACTTTTCCTGCTTTAGGACTGCATTCTGCACTGTGGGGAGCAAGGCCGGGGAAACAGTGGGTGTAAGCATGATTGCAGAATTGAGTAGCTACCAGTTATAGTTGCTGCTACTAATGATGTAAGATCAAGGAAAAACCTAAGAATATTTTGTGCTGTAGATTTCTAGTGTAGTTATTTTTTCTGATTCTTTAAAATGTAACAGAAAAACTGATTATACTTTGGAAATGTTAAATGTAAAATACTGTAGTGTCTTCTGTAGAAACAGTTTGTGACTTCACTTGCTATAGCATTTTGTAATGTGAGCTTCTCAGTGTCAAAAAAACTGTCTTTCTTCTAATGTCAGAAGTGTGAGAGTAATAGTCTGGGATGGATGTAAAGTAAGTTTTCATAAAAGACTTAGAGATGAAATTTGGCATCCAGTCAAGTTTGAATTTGTTAGTATTTTTCCAGCATCTTACTGTACAGTTAATTTCATGATACTTCCTTCTTTGCAAAATTTTTAGTATTTCACCTGGTTCTAGGGAAAGCACCACATATGTTAATGTGTGTTGTATTTCATTCTTAAAACATTAAGTTGTCCTCAAGGACATTTTTACTGTATAGTCTTTTGTCCTGAAAAAGTTAGTTATTGCTAATTATGCCACTACAAAGACTTAAAGATTGCTTTACCCAGTTGTATGCCTGTGACATGTTTCATAGTGACCACTGGCTTCATACACATATTGATATATGCTGTGCTTTGAAACAAACATAACATTTTCTGATTTAGTTGGAATAACCCTTCATTGTGTACATACTGTCCTCCTTTAAAAAAAACAAAACTTTATTACTACGTCAAGCATTGTAAGTCTTGTCTTTTTTTTTCTTTTTTTTTTTTTCTGTTAGGAGGTAAATGCACTTGAATGTGAGATTCAGTTGCTGAAAAATCTGCTGCATGAAAGAATTGTTCAGTATTATGGCTTCTTGAGAGATTCACCAGAAAGAACACTCTCCATATTCATGGAATATATGCCTGGGGTAAGCAGGAGAGCCAGTCCACTTCAACCATTGTTTCTATGCAGTGTGATGAGCTCCCAAGTGGACAGCTGTTGCAGAAGTGCATGCAGATATTAAGGAAATAGCCAAGATAAAATCAGGAGCCAAAAATGGGTACTGGCAAGTGCTTACAGTAGCCTGTCTTCTCCATTGCTTGCTTGGGTTTTCATAATTACAGTGATTTGTACAAAAGTTCTCTGCATTTGATTTTGGCAGAAGTGGTGCCTGGCAATATCTTTGAAAAGACAGCATTATCATTAGTAAATTCTCAAATCTTCCTGAGTTTTAATGTTTCTTTCTGCTGTGCTTCAGCTTGTGCTTTTGCATAGTCACCATCTCAAGTGATCAATTATTCCGGGAAAACAAAAAATAGTCAAGATGGGAGTGGAAATAAGTGTGTACAGAAAATAGTCGTGGTGTTTTTTCTTAGTGTGGCACCTAAGTACATGCTGAACTGTTCTACTGTTTTATTAAGAAATACTATAAGATCAGAAAACTGTTGGTTTTCATTTTCTCACCAAGTGGGGTCAGCAGAGGTAAATAAAATATGCTTGCCTATATACATAAGCTCTGCATTTCTGAGTAGTCGAAGCACTCTACTGAGACTCCACAGAATAAAAATTGAGGTGTTGTTTTTTAAGTTCTGGGCTTTATTTTGTTGAATTTTTCTGAGATTTGGAGGACAGCAACACAGAAGTGATCTTAGTTTGTAACTATGTGTGACAAAGCCTGATTATACAAAAATTCATGGTTTTGTGACTATGTTTGATTTAATGTTATTTTAAGGCAGGACTTGTTTACCTCTTAATTTTTACATACAGTACTGTCCTCCAGCATGTGGTGGTTTGTTCCTTGACAAGGTTTTTTTTTGTTTGTTTGTTTTTTCTTCCACCAATACAAACTATCCAGGATAAGTGACATCTCTTTTGCTCAACTTGAGTATAACCATGTAACCATACAAAAAGTTGAGAATGGTATTTGAGGAAAAGTGATGCTGGTCTCTTCTTTTCTATATCACACTGGAACATTCAGCTGCTTTACAGTTTTAATGCTAATAGCTTAACAATTCAGTATATGACCTTTGTCCAGCCTCTTATTTGTTGAAGTTTATATTTTTCTCGGTGAAAGTTAAATTGTATCTGTACTTTTAAGTTGATCTAGAGAAATATTGCAACTTAAAATGTCTACATTTCAAGCATAAATTTAATTTAAGTTCAACTTTAGTATTAGCTCACTTATGAATCTAGAAATGTTACATTGTTTTATACTTCTTGTTTTCTATAGGGTTCCATCAAAGACCAGCTGAAGTCATATGGAGCACTCACAGAGAATGTGACTCGTAAATATACACGGCAGATTTTGGAAGGCGTTCATTATTTGCATAGTAATATGATTGTCCATCGAGACATTAAAGGTAAATGATGGTGCTGTGCACAGCAAAGGGCTCTTTAATGCAGATTGTTCCTGATCTTATGTAAAGTGCTAAAATGTAATTGTTTGAAATGCCAAAATACTGACTTAAGATCAATAGGACTGCTTTCCATCATTTAATCTTATCACTGCTGTAACCTGAACTGGAGGGGGAAATGAACATTTTTGTGATGTTCTAGCAGATTTCTAAAACAGTTTATATAGTATCTGACTGCAAAACAATAATGATAAATATCTTTCTGATTTTATTTTAGTATTAATAATTTTACTATATTAAATGGTGTCATTATAAATATACAGAATGTACAGAGGAAGGCATCATGACTCAGAAGTTTATTTCTGCAGAGTTGTTTCTATCAGTTGTATAGAAATTACTGTGCACCTCACTGCTACAATAAAGGCCTGGCAAGATGTGACTTGCCTGATCAAATGACTCAGACTTCTTCCATTTTACTTCTGGGAAACCTGATCAAGCAGATGTTTACTTTTTGCTATATATATATATATATATAGATAGATACAGGTGACTTGCAGTGCTGCATGAGTAAGTTAAAAGTATATAGGAAGATGGTGATATACAAAATAGGTGTGATAGGTGTGTTGAACAAAATGTTGTATTCCTTAAAACTTGTATAACTTTCTTGTTGCTTTGTATCAGTAGTTTTCCAAAAAAGGTTGAGATACCCCAGTCAATTTGTGCATGCTTATGCAGATACGGTTTTTGAATTTTTGAATTTTGAAATTAAATTATCTGTCTCAAAAACTAGGCTGATCTTGCATTATATCACTGAATCCAAACTTCTTTTAGCGTTTTCCACACCAAATGCCCAAAATGTTGATGGGCATGTCCTGAATGTAACACTATGGTGCCTTTCTTTCAGGGGCAAATATTCTGCGAGATTCAGCAGGCAATGTGAAGCTTGGTGACTTTGGTGCCAGCAAACGACTGCAGACTATCTGTCTCTCTGGTACAGGAATGAAGTCAGTCACAGGAACTCCATACTGGATGAGTCCAGAAGTTATTAGTGGAGAAGGCTACGGCAGAAAAGCAGATATCTGGTATGTTATGAAAACACTTCTCTACTGAAAGTTATCATTTCTGTAAGAGTGTAGATTGAGTTTAGACATTAAGAAGAAATAATTCACTGTGAGGGTGGTTGGGATATAGAACAAGTTGCCCAGGGAAGTTGTGGAGGCCCTGTTCCTGGAGATGATGAAGACAAGGGTGGATGTAGTTGTGAGCAACCTGGTCTAGTGGGAGGTGTCCCTGCCCATGGCAGGCAGTTGAAACTAGGTGATCTTTAAGGTCCCTTCCAAGCCAAACCATTCTGTGATTTCAGAATGGGCTCTTTTTAGAACCGAGTCTAAGTGTTCATTATCTGAAGCTAGAGTGTTTCATTCTGGGGTTTTAGCTGAAGAAGGTGGCAAGTGTGAGCACTGACAGCCACACTTGGAGAGTAAACCACTGAAATTTGGGACTTTTTCATTTGGCAGTTTTTCAGCCCCATAAATTTCGGGATTTTCAGAAAATCCTTTGAATATACCTTGTATGAATTTAAGATTACCAGACTGTTTGTAAATCTAGGGAAGGTACTGGGTGAAAGCAATATGAAACACTGAATCATCATTTAGAGCCATTGCTTGTAATGAAACCTACTTTTGATACAAGGTAGAAAATGAAATGCTGATTCTATAAAAGATGAGCACGTAGGAATGAATTAGACAGATTTAAATGGGTAGTATAAAAAATAAGTTGTTAATAAATATTTAAGAATTAAAAGAGAAGGGTAAATTTAAAAAATGAATGATGCATTGTGTAATATGACATACTCTAACTTGGCTTCAGGCCAATGGACAGATGGTTTCATCAGTTAGGTTCCTTGCACTGCAGGTGATCTATGAACACACAAAATTGTGGGTGGGTAACAACAGATACACAGCAGTAGTTGTGATTTGTGTGTTTAAAAATGAACCACATTATATCCAACCAATGACAGTAATTTTAATGTCAGGGAAATGAATTTAGGCTACTTCAGATCACTTAGTGATTATTCTGCTATACTCAAATAACAGAACAGCCTTACAGATTTCAGACAGTTGATTTGCTCAGATTTGAAATATTTCTACCAAGGCTAGTGCATGTGTTTCGGTGGAGAAAATTCAGGTTAAAACTAAGAAAAAATACTTAAGTCTGACTTCTGTCATTCAGTAAATCCTTATTGTGTAAAAGAATGTACCTCTGTCTAAACATAGAACTTGCAAGTATCTTGAAAAACCATAGAACTTCCTAAAAACTGTGGAATTATTCCACCCTGTCTGGCAGTACCATTTACTTTTTACAGAGTGAGGCTGATCTTGCAGGACTTAGGGAACAAAGTTTTTCTGGCTATGCACATGGCCTTGCTTTACTACATTCTCTAAAAATCTTTGTATACAAAGATTGTTTAGGATCTTAATTTTTTTTTTATTTTTTTGCAAGCCATGTATATTTTCAGTATCCTGAACTACAAGGTACCTCTGAATTACGGTTTTAAACTTCTCAACCTCCGTGTTATGTTTGTGCATTATTTATTTGTGATAACCTCTGCCGAGCTAGCAGAATACACAGGATGCCCCTATGTCAAAGCGTTGCTGTTGCTTTGCATTTCCATTAGGCCTTAATGAGCAAGAAGGCTTTCAAGTGCATTCAAATCCTGCAGGTGTCTGAAGAACACAGGTAGGAGAGTCGTGCAGCACTTGGGGCACGTGTCAGCCTGCTGAGCACAACACAGTTGGTATCACCTGGAGAAATACCTGATTACTGCTTCACTAAGGTGGTGGCTTTTGGCCCAGTGAAGTAATAAAGCAAAGATGTAGGTAGTGATTTGTATAATTTAGAGATAAAGCATATAGCTGTACATGAAATTTTTTAAACACCTGTTCTGCTAAAGTTGCTCTGTAGAGTTAAGTGGACACAATACTTGTGGTATTTCAGTTGCTCTCTGCTATTTCTTGTTTTCTTAGGAGGCCATGACTCTGTTGTAACCTGCTGTTTCACTTCTGCCTCTGTTTCAGGAGCGTAGGTTGTACAGTGGTAGAAATGCTCACTGAGAAGCCCCCGTGGGCAGAGTTTGAAGCAATGGCTGCCATCTTTAAAATTGCCACTCAGCCAACCAACCCCCAGCTACCACCTTATGTCTCCGACCATGCTCGGGATTTCTTGAAACGGATTTTTATCGAGGCCAAGCTGCGACCATTTGCAGATGAACTGCTAAGACACACGTTTGCACACTATCACTAACAGCCTGCCTCGACTTGGCTTGCATCTACTGCATTTGTTTTCTATTTGACTGCACTTTTATTTTTATTTTTTACAGAAAAAAAAAAGAAAAAAAAAGAAAAAAAAGAAATAAGACAAGAGAGAGAATATTCTCTTGAATCTTTGTTTCACTTAGATTGTAAACAATCTTAAATTTTGTATCTAAATGAGAATCTTCTCTCCCCTGCTCCTACCAGGACTAGAACTTTTTGTTTATATAATGTACTGATGTGGTTCATGTAGATAAAGCACTTTAGTACATATTTGTTCTTTATTTAAAGGGGAAAAAAAAAAAGACAAAAAAAAAAAAGACATGCTTGGACAGTCAGGAACTGCGTGACTTTTTCTGACACCGCTGACTGACTCAGGTTGCAGGGAATAATAGACATGCAGCTAAAGGACAAGAAGGTTACTTCTGTGTAATTCTTCTTTATCTTGTAGGTACTTGCAGCGGAGAGTTCTAAGTTCTTAATATAATTTAGCATTTTAATCAGTTCCTGGATTTTACAGTTCAAGCTGGAACGTGCGGTTCTGAAAGTTAACCATACAGCTGGGAGAACTTGGAACTCTTTGCGCAGCGGCGTGTCTAACCGGTACTTCTATGTGACCAAAAGAAAATAACAAAAAATAACTCAACACTGATGTACTAATTAGAGGGTTTGGTGTAGAATTATTATATTATCTTAACAGGAAAATAATAACAGGTAAACAGATTATGGACCCAAACTGCTAGGAGCTCCTATACTGCAAGGAAAAAATTTCTGTTGTAGACAAGAGTCAGATGTTGGATGTAAATAGGAGAATGCCTCCTGCTGTATCTGCCAAAGAGAACCTCTGTTGCATAAGCTCGGAGGGGAGACAATTATCTTAGATAAGAACAGTTAATGATGATGAGAGTCATTTCTCCTTCACAATCCCCTGAATAGTGTCAGGGGAAGGGGAGTGACTAATCCTTGTGTAGTATATGAGTTAATCAGAATGAGCTATAAGAAATAATGTTTTCAAAGCTGTCATAAGGCGCTAGGATGGAATGTATGTCAACATCAAGTGCCTGAATACTATAAAATTCTTCCTGTTACGCACTGAAAAAAAGTTGTTTTAGTGGCAAAGGGCAGTCATCTAGGATGTGCTGAAAATTCCTGAAATAAAGTTAATATAAATACAAGCATCTTTTAGCACCAGGAATAAGTCACTGAGAGATAAGACTCCAGTTGTATTTTAAAAAGGTAGCAATGATGAATCCACACGAATAAGGAGGTACAGCACAAAAAATGGTATGAAGAACAGGCCAGAAGTGCAAAGGGAGCCAGCAATTAAATAACTTGAGCATGATTACTCCAGCCTGGTAGTCTGGATGTTTGGTGTTTGACAGATTTCCAGTTGTCATAAAACCATCACTTTTGCCATTTCTGAAAAAGTATAATGAAAGAACAAAAGTAATACTCTGAAATACTGCTTCTCAGTTGAGAAGTTCAGCTACTGATCAGGTGTAGTGAGTAGCTGACTTTTCACAACAGAAAAGTCAAACTCGTATTTTTGTAGAACACAACATAAATAATTTAAAAGGGCATTTTGAAATAAACTACTGGACTATAGACCTGAAATAATGCATACTGGTTTGGATGATTCATTGCTTGGTTTTGCTGTTTTGTAAAGGCAGGGTGGGCTGGTACTAAGAACCCTGTGTGCACTAACAAGGCTCTACCTGTTTTGCCTTTTTAGGGAACTATCAGACCTATGAGGTGCATGGAAATAGAAAAATAAGCTTATCCATTCCCATGGTAGTTCACTCATGAGATATCTGAAATTACTCTGCTAACTTCCAAATTTTACATTAGAGCATAAGCAGGAATATGGATCAATCTTAATTATTTTACCTATAATGGAGTAACAGTAATTTTTTTGAGGCCATCTCTCATCTGACTGAGAGCAGTGGCTTCTTTGGTTTATGTGAATATTTCACCCAGCTTACCATGTCCTCAGTCAGGGCACACAACTGTGCCAGCTTTTCTGAGCATGGGAAAAACTACTCAGACCACGGAAAGTCTAGAAGGCTGAAAGGAAAGTCAGCTTGTACTGACTTTTTTGCTTCTCTGTCACTAGCTAAAACCTATGAAAACAGCCTGTAAGAATAATTGGTGCATACTCTGTGTAAAGGACCTGTGCTTTATAAGCAATATTTAGTGACAGCAGGGATGGTAAGCTTAATGTAGAGCCTAATATTTTGTGTAAGTAATTTAAAGATCATATAATTGAAATGATTGATTTCAAGCAGATTAAGAAGATACAGAAACCTAGATGAAAATGTATATAAAAATCAGTAGTGGACAGTGATATCTGAAAAGGTAAGGAAATTTTATATTACCAAAAAAAAAAAAAAAAAGGACATTAAAGGGAAAAATGTAACCAGGTTTAGCTGTAGCATTCATAACATTTAAATATAGTATTCCAAAAAGAAGCTGCACTCTCTGAAGCTTGAAAATTTTCAGAATCTAATTTTCTTATAATGTGTCCTTTTTGTGAGACAGTGCTGGCTCACGTATATTGCAATATCACTTCATTGTGATTTTTAATAACTGAATAATCATGTTTGCTGCTTTTGTGCCTTTTCTATAATATGGCATTCAGTCATGACAACGGTAAGCATCTTGGAGCCAGGAAAAAAAAGAATTTGCAGAATGCATTTTCCTTAATTTTTTAACATATCGGAAAGCTTTCAACATAAAGACAGTGCTTCTTAAATGAAGATGACATTTGCCAGTTCCAGTGGTTCAGGTAAAAGTTCATTAATTCAACCAAGATATGGTTTGCACTGTTGGGTTTGGGGTTTTTTGATTTTTTTTTTTTTTTTTTTTTTTTGACTCTGTGAAGAATGTCTGCTGACTTAAGCAACTTACAGTAAAGTAGGTGTTTATCAATGTAGATGTTTTGAGCTATAAATAATTATGAAGCTAAATCAGACTTTTATCGAAAGGTTAGCTAATATTTATCCCCTGTTGGGGCAATGCAGTAAGCCAAGCTGCATTAAATAACATAGTACCTCTGTATACAGTGTCTGCAAAGCACATTGTATGATATTGAACAAACCCTTTGTTCTAGAATTTGAGAGTATGCATGGAATCATAGGCTTAAAACACCATTGGAGGAGGGTTGCGGAGCCAAGATCAAAACTTCAAATATCTTATAAAGATCCAGCATTTTAGAATCATTAACTATTCTTAACTGTTGAATCGAATTCCTAGAAAATGCCAATGAAAGCAATTCTTTAGTGTTGTTCTTTAAATGCCACAATGAAGCTCTGCTCTCAAAAAATAAGGATCAAGGTTCACAGTGAGCATTAATATTTTCAAAAGACTTACCTGGTAATGACTTTTAGTATTCTATTCATTGCACGTTATTAAGTAACAAAAGTTAAGCTACTTCTGTGGTATGGTTTTAATAGTGTAACAGTCCTGTGAGATAGCCTGAAAGTTTCAGTCATGCTAGAGCAAGTTGTTTATTTGTAATTAACTGCAAGGTTAAATCGACATGGACTTTTTTCTTGACAGTTTAAAATTTTAACTTCATTTGCTGCTTGATTTGTAGCTGGTTTTCTACTGTATTTTCAGTATAACAATGAAGTTACTTTTTTTTTTTTTGCCTTTGTTTTTGCCTTTTGAATGGTATGCCTTAATTTTGTTCATTTTTGAAAACCATATTGAAGTATGTCATACAATTCCATGTCACCAAAACAGTCACAGAGTGTGGGGTTTTTTCAGTGCTCAAACCAGAATTCACCTAATTCCTTGAAAAGGGGACTCTAATTATGCCCTGCTGCCAACATTGAAATTGAGAAGTTTAAAAAGGGACTTTGGAAGCACTTCCTGTGCTAATGCAGGGTTTGTATTTGTGTGGCAGGATTTGTATTTGTGTTTTGGAGATGGTACACTGATGTACATACCAGAAAAATTACTTTTCTGCACTCAAAAAAATACTCTTTTAAAAGAGTCAAGGTAGAGCCTGCTAGCTCTGGGTACTGGACTCTGCAGTAAACCCAGAGTGCAGCCTAGGTTCTTAATGGACTTGAAGTCACAGGCAGCACATTTGTGAACATGGTACTGCATTAAAAACTGTTTCCTTTCAGTACACAGGGATAATATTATGTGTCTAAGCAAATCAACAGATTTCTCAGTGTAGTCAGCATTGTGCCCATGCAATTCTTTCCTGTGCCTTTTGGATAACCCTGATCTTGCCATTGCCTCGACTGAATGCCTTGTAGCACCTGTAGGTACAGCACAGTACAGCAAGCCATTCTTTGGGACAACACAGAGCAATGTCTTAACTGCAGCTTTGGAGACCTGAGCAAATTGGTCAGATCTACAGTTACTTATTACTCTTACTTCTTACTCTTTAATCTTGAAAGTCTTCGTCATGCATATAGAAAAGCGTAATGTGTGTGCTTGAATGTCAGTCCCTATGGTGTTCCTGGAAAAGCAGAAGTATTACTGCCAGTATCGTTTCCTCTTGCTGGTAACTTGCTGTCTTGTGTTAATGACAAGTCTGCAGTGTAAAATGACATAAAATTACCAAAGCTTTTCTATCCCCATATACATATAGCCAAAAAGTGAGGTTTCAATGGATTAGTACTGTTACTTATATATATCCATCAGTAAGCTATTGCTAACAGCATAAAGCAGGTACTAGTGAAAAGTGATAGACACTGCCCATAATTAAGAGATTTGGGTGTTTGTAGTTGCTGTTTTGATGTGCAGAATTCATGCCAGCATTAAAACTCAGAGTTTGCCTTTTAAAACTCTTTTTAACTTTATCTTACTGTTGTTATTCTAAAATCAAAGCATAAGCTTGTTGACTAAACCTGGTGAATTTACCAGCCAGGTTTGAGCTTTGGGACATTTAAGGAACACCGTGGAGATGAGTATATTTGTGACTGAATTGCTGTGTGTGCCATAGTCAGAACATGTCACAGTCAGCTTGCTGGGACACCCAGCTGTCACCCGCAGCTACTGGGGTGTCAGTGCTGCCTTCAGGAGGAGACACACACACCCCAAAGGCAGCAGGCAGAATTGCTATCTGCTGGGGCTTCTGAATCCGAATCCTTGATCAGAAACAAAGTTGTTCCTTTATATTTTTATTTTTCCCCACTTGGCCCGCACAGTTTCCCCCCCTGGCACCCTCCGCAGCTCTGGGCCATGCCAAGCCACCCTTGGCTTTTCCCTAGGGATATACATGTGTATGTTTTTGAGGGGTAGATGGGATGGAAAGAATGAAATTTGTCATGTTTCAAAGCACCACTCCTCACAGTCACAGCTTTGGCTAGGTCCCAGTTTTCATAAACTTACTTTAAATGGAGAGCAACTGGATTAAAACACATAAAATTTTATCTCATGGTTCAGGTCTTAATTTGAGTCCACCAATGAGGACACAGGGTCAGGGGGTTCTGTCAAGAGATAAGGAAAAGGATACTCGATTCCAGGGTGGATATTCATGGGAAACATTTTGGAGGTCTTTCCTGTCTTTTACCCCAGAACTAGACCATCCTTTTCCCCAGAGGTTGTGCTGTGTGGGTTTAAATCCAAGGACTGCGTTTTCTTTTCTGAGCAGGCGTTAGATTGTCAGTTCCCTGGGGTTTGTTTCGTGTTGACAGCAGGATAAAAGGTGGTGTCATCCTCAAATTGGAATGGTTTATTAGTGTCTGCATCTCAGACCTCACAGGAGTCCTGCAATGTAATATCATTGTAAACACACGGAGGAGGCTTAGATGAATTGGAGCATAGGCTTTCAGTTTTCATGAAGCTATGAAGAGAAATCTGTAAGTTTACTCCTGATCTAATGTACATTTTTATGTAGCCATTAAATTCTCTATTTAATCTATCGGTTTCTCACTGTAAATGTTTTTACTCTCAGTTGAATGCTGGGCACAGTTTGTAATGTATGTACACAAAGGTGTTTTTTTCTATCAACGTTGACTTTTTTGCACATTTTTGGAAATATTTAATTTGTACACTGATTTAATACTCTGACCAATTGTTGATGGATGTATGAGAATCACGTGTGTGTGCAATGTACTACTGTCTGGATGTATGGTTTTTTTATTACTTTTGAGATGTTGCTACCAGTAACTGCACTGCTGTTGCTGCTTTACATGGAATATCTTGTGTATAAAAAAAAAAAAAAAAAAGATATAAACAATTTAAAAATTAGCCTATGGTTATCTTGGTTGAGGAACTCAGGAGTTCAGCATTGCTTACTAGTTCCCTTGGTCTACCAACCTTCCAAACTTTAAAAAAAAAAATCCCCCAACAAAACAAAAACAACCCCCCTTGTAATTCTGTGTATGCATTGAATGTGTGTGTATATATATCCCAGTAATCTTATTCCACAATTTCATTTCTACATTTTTATGAACTTGTTTTTTAAGGGTACTATGTTTAGTTAGAATAATTAAATATATAAAAGCTTTGAGAGATGATTTACTAGATAAATATATTTTCAGCTGGCTGATGTTCAAAATATTTTTTTAATTTTTGTTTTTAACCATTCGAAATGTATTTGTATTTCCAAAATCAGACACGAATTGTACTTAGAAATATATTAAAACACTCTGTAGGGATAACAGTGTCATTTCTCTTTTAAGAATTTTGTCTTTCAGAGCAGTCCGGAATGTCAGTCTCCCACCTGAACTTTTTTCTTAAATTGAAAGGTGTCCTGCGGCAGCCTCTGTTTTTAATGACGATGATGATTTGTTAAAAGCCTCGGCCCCTTCCCTTTCCCCGCGGATCCGTGGCTATTCCGGGGGGGCTGCTGCTCGCCCCACCTCAGGGCCCCCCCTTCCTCTGCCCGCCCGCCCGCGCTTCCCCCTGCAGCGGGGGCGGCCCCGGGAACAGAGAATCGATGGGGCTGCGCGCGGCTCTGCTCCTCCTCCCCTCCTGCCGGCCGGAAGTGACGGGGCGGGCGGGCGCTGTGGCGCGGCAGCGGCCATGGGGAGGAAGGAGAGAGGTGAGCGGCGGCCCCGGCCCGGGGGGGGAAGGAGGGGAGGGAGGGGAAGGGAGGAGGCGTCTGGAGACACCGTACCGGGAGAGGGTGAGGCGGGGAGAGATCCCCTCTGGGGAGCCTCGGGTGCGGGGATCCCAGCTCCGACTTTGCTCTCAGAGAAGAAGAAATCCAAGAAGCGCCATTACGATGACGACGAAGAGGATGAAGATGAAGCTCCCGGCAAGGAGTCGCAGGAGGCGGTGCCCTCCGCCGCGGGGAAGCAGGTGGAGGAGAGCGGCACCAAAGTGGACGAGTACGGAGCGAAGGACTACAGGCAGCAGATGCCCCTGAAGGGCGACCACTCCTCGCGTCCCCTCTGGGTGGTACGTGCGGCCCCGGCGCCTCCCCGCACCCCGCACCCCGCACCCCGCCCGGGTGAAGGTGCCGGCGGCTCCCGCTGGAGCTGGCGGATGTCGCGGTGACACCGGCTGCGGGCCGGGGCAGGTGTCCCCCCTGCTGCACCCCTGCCCCTTACGGGTGGGGTTTGTGACTGGCGGGGACGTTTCTGTTCCCTGCCCGTTCCTCCCCCGGCAGAGGAGCCGGGAGAGCCGCACGGAGCCTCCGGGAACACCGGGGAGAAGGGCTGGGGAGAGCCTGCTCCTGGGGTGGCCGTGGCAGCTGAACCCAAGCCGGGTTTGCTGTGGTTTGGATGGGATGTGCCGGTGCGGAACCCGCCTGAGAGAATTCCCCTGCTCTGCCTGGGAGCTCTGGGAGAGCCCAGATGGATGGCTCCCATCCCAGCTCTCTCCTCACAAGCCCCCTTCTCCACCAGGCCCCTTTCCTGCGGGCAGGCCATTGATTAGATGAGGCAGTGGTCCACTGATATGCCAGCACAGGCATCTCTGGAAGGGAAGTGAAATAGTTTGCAGAGGTCACTGTATATAATAATGACACAATAGGATCTGCTTTTGCAGTGACACATTAGCAGGGTTTGTATATTGGCATGAAAGCTTGTCTTAAAAGCTGGTCTCTTCTAGAACTGGTACCCTGTGATTTTTCTGTCCAGAAACAGACATTAATAAACCTGTCCTGGAAGCAGCCAAGCAATGCAAGTGTATAAAGAAGAGGTGGTTGCCCTGCCAGCATCTGCAGGGCATCTGCTCCTCTCTGTTGCACACAAACAACTTGCATCTCTGCTCCTTTGTTCACACTTTGTAAAATGAGTGAGGAGTTTTGTTTCAGGAGAACAGGGCTGGAAGCTTGCCTCTGCTCAGGCACTTTGCTTAGTGTGAAAAAGACTAGGATGCCAGTCTGGTAAAGCTTAATTGATCTGAGTGTGGCTTATTGTTTCTTAGCACCTTAGAAAAGACAAATCCATGTCTTCACCCTTTCAGAAAACAACTCTCTTGCTAGTTCTTGTAGTTCTGTGTGAAGTTGTCTTTTTCTTTTTAGATTGCTTCAGCATCTTGATGGGGAAGAAGGGTAACTGTGAAATATATTAGATATATATGCTAAATTTACATCAGTTTTGTGGTTATTTGGTTTTTTTAAGTTTTTTCTTTATTTCCAAGGATACTTTCTTCTTTTTTGTGTAACTTTTCTGTGATGGCAATTTTTTTTTTTTTTTTTTTAATAAAAACCAAATGATGCATCATCACCTAAATACTGGAGTATCTTTGTAGCATAATGGCTGTTTTATTGGAAAGTTCTTGTTCTGCTCAGCTAACACTATTTTATCTCCAGCATTTCTTTTTATTTCTGTAGGCTCCTGATGGACATATATTTCTGGAAGCCTTTTCTCCACTTTACAAATATGCACAGGACTTTTTGGTTGCCATTGCTGAGCCTGTGTGCAGACCAACCCACATTCATGAGTACAAGCTGACTGCTTACTCTCTGTATGCTGCTGTTAGTGTTGGCTTACAAACGAGTGACATCACAGAGTACTTACAAAAGCTGAGCAAGACTGGTGTCCCAGATGGAATCATTCAGTTTATCAAGGTAAGTGTATGTTTTTCCTTTGGAAATAGATCTGCTGCTAATGGTGAAAGCCTCTCCTACTTCTGCTTAACTGATTTAGAGTTTTTTATTCTAAAAACTAAGAAATTGTTAGATTTTAGATGTTTTTACCATCTTACTCTATTCTGTCACTGTTTCAAGAGAACAGGAGCTTTATCTTATGGTTTTTTTTCCTATAGTATATTGCTGCACACATACTGTTTTCAAAACATATCCTAAGTGGTCTGTAGATCTTCTGAAAAAGAAGTATAGTGAAGTGTCAGTGTGCATGCTTTTAGCCAGTAGCAGTTGCAAGTGGGGAGTTACCTCAGATTTGCTCTGGAAGATGACTGAATGTGGGAAGCAGTCTGGAATAGCTGGGTGCTATAAGACACAGCCTGCCTTATCCTGCAAATACATTCTTGCTGCCTTGGAAACAGATTGGAATTAAGACACAAAGCCTGAATATTTGCAAGTTATCTCCTCTATGAGATGATGTCTGCACCTTCTGAAAATACCTTTTCAGGTTTGTTCCATAAGTGTGACATTGGGAGTAAATGCGTTACAGAATCATGCTTCCCCATAGGGACCTGAACTGCATTGCAGCATTTGGACCCAAATGTAGAATTTCTCTTTTGCATATTCCTAATGACTGCTCTTGTTTGTTTGTAGCTGTGTACTGTCAGCTATGGGAAGGTGAAGCTGGTACTGAAACATAACAGGTAAGTGGCTGCTTCTTTAGGTAGTGTGAGAGAGGAAGCCTTCCTAATGCACTGCTCTGCATAAACGAGGGGTCTCAGAAGTTGAGCAGCTCAACTCACAGCTCCCAGCTGAGCTCAGTTGCAGGTGTTTAATACATCAATCAATCCATGCAGTTTGGCTCTCCTGAGCTATTAGTGCTTATCATGACTTTTTAAAAGCAGGTTGCAAATTTGATATTCTAGTTTGTTTCTTTATTGCTTAGACTGGCAGCATATCCTTGGGGTTTTCAGACAACTGTTTCATTCATTGCTTCCTAATTTACATGACCCTGGTTAGACAGGATTTCTGCAGCTATCTTTCTGTCTCATATATTATTTGTTAATTCAGTAATCAGGAAGGATAAGCAATTCCACTGGCAAGAGTTGTGTGCTTGTGTGAGATCTGCTTGTTCCTGAGTTGAGTATAGTGTGTTTTAAACAAGATAATGTTGAAACAGACCTTGAGAGGTCATCATTTTTATCTAAAGCTGTGATTCTGCAGTAGGGAGAGGTAAGGGAAGGAGACAGCAGTGACTTGAAGCCTGTGTCTGCACCTTCCCTTCTCCTTCTGTTTTGCAAATTTCTCTGTTGTCTGACAACCACAGATAAACTCTGGGACTGTAATCCAATGCTTTGCTTCTGCGGCTGCTTTGGGTAAAGTTAATGCTAATATTAATAGCAGGTTTTGTCCTCTTCCTAGGTGTTTCTGAGTGAAAAAAGAGCTCCCATGCCAGCTCAGATGTAGATCTCTCATGACTCATGTTTTAAGTGTGTTTTTCAACCAGTGTAATTACTGATAAATGTGGAGGGAGAGAAGCAATTTCAGGATGCACTGATTTAAATTTTTAGGTGGTCTGTGCTTTGCAGTTCTTGGGTTTTTGTCTCGTGGGCTTTTCTGGCCCTGTAGGCATCTCTTTGAAGCATCACATGCAGTATTTTCAGAGTCTCAAAAAAAATATGCCTGTCTTATTTGTGACAAGTCAGTGAGAGCTCTCCCTAACCACTTCTGCTGGAGTTTTCTCATTTATGTCATTTGAGACAGACAAGTAACTAAAAGTACGTGCTGCCTCTGATACAAATCATCTTTTTAAAAAAATTATTGCTATAATTTCTTTGTTCTAAAATTCCATTCCTAAGATGGGTATTTGACCATGCATCTGGGATATCTATAGAGTTAAGCATCTGCGCCACTCTTCCTATCAGTTATTCAGGGGATTAGTTCATAAAAATGTTTTTGCTTTAATTTTAGGTATTTTGTAGAAAGTACCCACCCTGAGGTCATTCAGCAGCTTCTGCAGGACCCTGTTATTAAAGATTGTCGCCTGAGAAACGCTGAGGGTGAAGAAACAGAGCTCATTACAGAGACATTCACAAGTAAATCAGCGGTATGTTTGGGCATGTTTTTAAATGACTGAATTAATATTAGGTAAACTGCTGTTTGGTGTGGGTGTTGTTTGTTTGTTGTATCAGTAGTTCCTTTCTCTTCTGTCAGCAAAGATCTGGGCCTCTTGAGGAGTCCAGGCTGGGAAAAGGGGTGGGAAGTGTGTCTCTAATGAAACTCTCAGTGACAATTCATGTCTGTTTTAGATTTCCAAATCCAGTGAAGGAGGCTTTGGTCCATCAACATCACAGGGAACAGATGCTCAGAATAAGCCAGATGTCCCAGCTGACTTATATGAGTTTTATGAACAGATGGACAAAGATGAGGAGGAGGAGGAGGAAACACAGACAGTATCTTTTGAAATCAAGCAGGTACGACTATTTTAGTCTTTGCATTTGTAGCTCTGGAGAATGGGCTGAGTACTTGCAAATCAACATGAGAACTTGTACTCATGTACATGTGGCTGTCTGATAGGGAGGGTCACTGGAAGTCATTAACATTTTTTCCTTGTTGCCTTCCAAAATCTTTCCTCTTCAGTGTGGACTGTGGGTATTGTTCCTTCCCCACCTGCAAGACATACTTAATGTTGCTTGTTGAGTTTTTGTTTTGTGATTCGTGTTTGCAGAAGGAACTTTCATAGCTTGAGAAGAAGGTAGTTGGATGTCCTGGCTTCAGAAAGGTTTTGTAAAATTTCTCAAGTAGTTTTTGGACTCAGTGATTCTTATGATGCTTTACTAGGGAAAACAACAATTTTTTTCAAAAAACTTTATTATTATTTATTTTAAAAACATCAACATAGTTAACAACTTCTTGGTGATTGAATCAGCCTGTCACTGTAGTGGAATAACTATGTTGCCAGGGTGTGAAGATTTTCCAGAGAACAGATGTGCAGCTTTGCTAGGCCCTTCTGTGTAACACCACAGAATCCTTTGTGTCTGTTAATCAGGTCTTTGTTGCAGAACTTCAGGGTGTAGTTCAGTCACTGCCAGATTAAAAAAAACATATCTGAGATGAAAGGTTTGTGTTCTTTCATCTGTCTAAATAGCCCTCTAACACAGGTTGTTGCTTCTGTTTGATTGGGGCAGGGGTGTTCACAAATAGAGTTTTCTGAATAAACTTCAACTCTTGCAGACTTCGTAAATGTAAAAGATAGATTTAACTTCACATGGTACTATGAAATTAGGTTGTTAGGGAAAAAAAAATTATTAATTCAGATGTAGAGAATTTACTATCTGAAGCTTTGTTTCCTCTACAGGAGATGATTGAAGAACTTCAGAAGCGTTGTATCCATTTGGAGTACCCTTTGCTGGCAGAATATGATTTCAGAAATGATTCTGTGAATCCTGATATTAATATAGATCTGAAACCTACAGCTGTTCTCAGGCCCTATCAAGAGAAGAGCCTACGGAAGATGTTTGGAAATGGGCGAGCCAGATCTGGTGTTATTGTCTTGCCATGTGGTAAGTTTCAGGTTTGGCATTTAGGAGTTTTCTTTATTCACCTGTAGTCAAGTAACTTCCCAACATGACAGCTGCTTAGACTGCACACAGCAGTAGGGGCTGTTCTGAGTCACTAGTGTATAACCTGCTGGTTTTTACCAAATGAGTGCTGAGGCTGTGATGGAGGAGAGCCTGGTTGATGGAGCTGTTGGGCATCTGCTCAGCAGTGCTGTCAGTCTCCCTGTAGTGACTGAATAACTGATTTTTTTTATTTTTTTTTTTTTTTTTTTTTCCTCAGTTGTGGTTGTGGTGGCTTCCAGTTACCATTCAGGCTTTGACTGCTCCTTAAGTCAGTTCTGCTGATCTAGGGAAATACATAGCTGTTGGCATTGAAATAATGTGTTCCCTGGTTGGCAGTCAGGAGATGGGAGGAGCTGAGAATACAAATATGGCTTAAAGGAGGGTGCAAGGAACAGAAGAGCTTGCACACACAAGTTCTGGGCAGTGGAGCTTGAGAAAGAAGTGAGGAATGTGCAGACTGGGAAAACCTAGAGGAAGCAGTGTAAAAGGGAGAACAGGGGACTGTGTGGCAGTGCCCTTAGTATTAGGAGTGGAGGCACACAGGAGATACAGCAAAGGCCTGAGAGAGTGTGTAAGGGATGCTGGAAGGAGTGTGAAGGAGGAAAGATTTAAGGACTTTCAGTGGAGGGGAGTGAGTGTAGCTGATAGGGTGGTGTGAGAGATCACATCTAGGGGAAGCTTTCTGTAGCCACCTGGAATTTAACCTGCTTTTGAAATTAAGTGTTAAAATGATTGCTTCTAACTCTTAATGCCATGCCAACAATGATATTCTTGAGAAAAGTTACATGACCACTAGAAAATCCAGCTGTTTTTTTTTAAGAAATACTCCATTTCTTTAAAACTAGTATAGTAATGAAACAAGAAAATTTGCCCTTACTTGATTTCATATCCTCTTACAGTTTGCCTTTTTTTTTTTTTTTCCCCCCTCCTACTCGAGTGACACCTGAGAGATGACTGATGAACATCACTCTTCTTCCCCTGCAGGTGCTGGCAAGTCTCTGGTTGGAGTGACAGCTGCCTGTACTGTCCGCAAGCGGTGCCTGGTCCTGGGCAACTCTGCGGTGTCTGTAGAGCAGTGGAAGGCCCAGTTCAAGATGTGGTCCACCATTGATGACAGTCAGATATGTCGGTTCACTTCTGATGCCAAAGACAAACCCATTGGCTGTTCTATTGCTATCAGCACATATTCCATGTTGGGGCACACGACAAAACGATCCTGGGAAGCAGAAAGAGTAATGGAATGGCTTAAAAGTCAAGAGTGGGGCCTTATGATACTTGATGAAGTACATACTATCCCTGGTAAGGAGACTGTGCAGACATTTCATGTTGTCTTTCTCATGATTAGTATAGTGAGTAAGCCTGTGGCTTAGGGCTTGTGAAACAGACTGCCTTTTTTTCCCCTTGATACTATAGAGTTTAGCTGAGTGTTGTTTTTCTGAAATCCTTCAAAATGACACCGTTTTCTGTGTAACGGCAGTGTAAAACCCAAATGCCTTCTCTTCCTGTTAAGGCTGATGAAGTGCTGTAAGGTACCTGAATTACATTTGTATAATTTTGCTGTAGATGGATTTGAGTAGGAGAGGAAATCATCTGCCTTTCTTTTGAGATGTAGTGGCACTTTGGGATAGCTTTTAATGTATTTCTGCTCCATAAAATATGAGTAACTGTAGTGATTACTGTTCAGAAATAGCTGTTGTAGTCAAAATTACTATGTGGTTGACATTTATACTGTTGGAAATCAATACTGTCATATTGAAGTGTCACAGGAGTAGTCCTGGCTAAAAACACCATCCAGGATTCTGTTAGATGCTCTACCTTGTTTTCATTATTTCATTTGAATATAATTTGGTATTTGAATATATTTTGGAATAAATCATACAGAAATGATAGATTTCAGAAGCAGATCTTGATGATTTAACAGCTATTTCATCTAAGTATTATATTGCTGCCACTGTTCTTCCAATTTTGTTCTTGATTTCACAAAAATGAAGGTCTGGAACCTGTTCTATCATCTCTAGCAATACTAATGATGAGTAATTCTGCCATATACTAAAAATCCTGAATGTGGCTCTCAGTCCAAATCCTTCAGTCACAGTTCTTTCTATTAAATACTATATAACCTAAAACAAGCCAGGTAACTTAAGCATATTTTATTTTCTCTTGGGAAAGGGGAAATTATAACAATACATGTGAACTAAAGCTGCAGTCAGTGAAGTTTTGCTCTACCACAGATTTGTTAGATTTGTATGTGAAACGGGGTAAAATTTCCCAACTTTGTGCTTGTTTTGTGTTCAGGAGTTTATGAAACTGTTTTTTAAGTTGCAGTATTTGTCTTCTAAATCCATTCAGGAAAGTAAACAGAAAATTTGTCTTGCATTTCTTAGCAAAAATGTTCAGACGTGTGCTCACTATTGTGCAAGCTCATTGTAAACTGGGGCTGACTGCTACCCTGGTCAGAGAAGATGATAAAATTGTTGACCTGAACTTCCTGATCGGACCAAAGCTCTATGAAGCCAACTGGATGGAGCTGCAGAACAGTGGTTACATTGCTAAAGTCCAGTGTGCTGAGGTGATGCTCTGCTTTTTGGTATTGCTGGTGTTTATTTAGTATGCTTATAATTTATTTAATTTTTTTAAAAGATGTATGAAATTGTTAGTATTTAACTAGGGAAAAGCAGGTGCTCTTATGACTGTTCACATACTTTGTAGCATAGGCAAGGCTCTCACTGGTCCATGTGAAGGTGTGGCAAATCCAGCAGCCACATGTTGTTCAGCCACATGTTCCTCAGGGTGACTTCATCTCTCTTCCCCTTCACAGGGTTTGTGGTGTTTGATTGGCTGTGTCCAAGCCAGCATTTGGAAATGTGAACAGAATTGTAGACCCTGTTCAATGCAGTTGACATTTATGTTGTCTGACTTGACTTGGTGTCTTAAGCTCAGTTCTCTGGGGTAGTGTAACATTGTGTTATGGTGAGAATAACATTGGATGATAAGATAGAAACTGCTGCTTTTTAAAGACTGCAACTGGTAGTCTGTAGTCACTGAGGAAAATTTTAGAAAGTTTCAAACAAACAAAACAAAATACAATAAGATAAGTTAAAACAAAACAAGAACGTTTAAGGCAAGAGCCACTTATTTCCAGCCACTTATATCCATGGAATGCATGATGATGAAAATCGACAGCATTGGGCTGTGTCTTAATATTTCTTTCCAACATAATGGTGTGACCTCTGTTCTTTCCATCATATGGGGGAGAGAAAAATCTGGTGTTGAGAAGTAGAAATGTGTTTCTTTTTTGTGAACTTGTCCAGATTGCCATTAAATAACTTGATTACCATTTGACAACTTTTAGAAGCTACAACTTGGAGTTCTGTAACTTAACTGTTGCTTGGATTTTTCATGGACTTTTTTTGCTTTCTTTTTTGTTTGTTTGCTTTTGGGTTTTTTGTTTGTTTTCAGTTTGTGGGGATTTTTGTGTTGACATTTTGATGTTGTTGAGTGTATTCTTTAAACCTCTCCTGCTAGTTTCAATTCTTCCTAGCTCTGGTACTGGAAAAATAGATGGAGATGCAGTTTAGCTGTTCTTTTGAACCTTGTGCAAACTGGGGGTTGTAAGCAGAAAAAACCCATAGCTGTTTTTAAGTAAGAGAGTGCAAGTGAAGAGCTTCTACAAAATAACTAGGTTTAAGGGAGAGTTAGGAGTCTGCAAATTGAGAGTTGATTGTTTGAGCACTTTGGTTAATTCTGCCATGGGAGCATAGTTCTGGAGTCCTGAACTGCCCTTCAGACACTGAAGTGAAGCATCAGCTGCCTTTGTTCTGAACAGAGTGAAAATTCTGCAAGTTTATTTCATTTTGGCCGGTATATTGAAGTAATATTGGATGGAAATACCTCATCTATGCACAATTGCACTGCAATTTGTGGGCAAGAATCCAAATTCTTGGGATTTTTTTCACAAGTTTAGAAGTAGCATCTGTAATCAACTTGGTTTATTCCCCAGAGCCAAGAGAGGTGCCTGGTTCAGCCTTTATGTGCAGTTTTTTCCAGGTGGCAAGAGAGGGCAGTGCTGCTGTCTAATAAGGCAGAGAGCAAGCAGCCAGAAGTTCTACAAAATAGAACAAGCCTGTTCTTTACCTATATTTTCGAATTTTGTAATTTACAAATAATCCCAGTTACCATACCAAGTTTTTTGCTTATCGTGCATGCCTTGCAAAATGTAAAAATGAAAATATCATTGGAGTGAGAAGTGTATCTTACCCGTTTCCAAATCCAGAAGACAGTTCAAATACAAATAAAAATCAGTTTGCTGTATAATCAGAGACACTGAGCAATAGATAAATTATTCTACTACAATCAAATGTTCAGTCTCATTCTCACTTTGAAGTATTCTCTTCTGATTTAAGAATCTTAGATCTTTCATATAGACAGCATACAATAACAGTGGAGCCTATTCAATGCAGATATTTATTGTTACTGTAATCAAGGATGAAAAAAGCCTCATCTACCGCTAACTTGCTGGGAAAAAATGTTCAAAAAAGGTAGTTTAATAGTACAGAACAATTCCAATTTAAATTAACTTCTGTAAGTTGTCACATAACTCTCTTAGCTGAAAGATGGCTATGAAAGAGGCTTTTCTATACAGTATTTTGTTATTTTGTAGTCTGCAGTGGACATGGGGGAATAACCCATGGACAGCAGTGTGAATATCTTCTAAATTATATGCACTGTGGATAGTGTTTCAAATCGTAGTGTTTTGAAAGCTGTAGACTCAATAGCTGTTAAAATAAAGGTCATTCCTTTGTGAGTATATGAAAAAAAGATTAATACATTTCTTGAGTACTAAAGACTAAATATATCGTAGCTTCCAGAATATAGATGCAAATCAATTCTTATGGACAAAGCCCTGACTGCTGTAACAGAGAGATTATGCAGACAGTTCATTCCCTGAATTACTGCTTTGTAAAAAGATAGTAGCATTCAGTAAAGTTATTAAGTATGAAACATAAAGGAATTAACTTCAGTCTTATTCCAGCTCTGCTGCCTCTTTCTCTTGGTGAACTCATTGCCAAAGAATTTTGGAAGGCTGTAATATTAATCAGGTTAAACAGTTTGGCAATGCTTGAGACTACACCAACCAGTAGCTTTCATTTTTGTACAGAAATTACTGTGTCAAAAGTCTGTGGCTTGTGCTACAGAGTGTCATAATGCATTATCATCCCACCATTAACTTTTCAGTTCCCACTGGAATAAAATAAAAACTAATGGAGGGTTACTTCTGTGTGTGTGTGCTTTCTAATTCTAGGTTTGGTGCCCGATGTCACCTGAATTTTACAGAGAATATGTAGCTATCAAAACAAAGAAACGGATCCTTCTCTACACCATGAACCCAAATAAGTTCAGAGCCTGCCAGTTCCTGATTAAGTTTCACGAGCGACGGAATGATAAAATAATTGTATTTGCTGACAATGTCTTTGCACTGAAGGAGTATGCTGTCAGACTTGGGAAGTAAGTGTTCACAACCAGCCATGGCACTGTTGGTTTTCCTTGTAATCTTGCAGCTTTCAGTAGTCTTTAGGTATTTATTGTAATACTTGTATTTAACTCCAATCCTCCTATATAAAAAGGAGCTCAGGGAGGTATTTTTTGGATGGAGTTCATTGTCACTGAAACATTATTTTGGTGTGGAACTGTTTAGTGCTTGCTTCAGAGGGGTTTTCATCCAAGATCTTTCTGAAAGACTGTTACTATGTCTCCATCCATTTCAGTATAAAAAGCCAGTGGAAAAATGGGAGGCTTTAAAAAAATATCACTGAACTTTTTCTTTAAGAGGTGGTAGCTTCCCCTGTCTCTCTGAGACCAAATACCCACTCTCTGGATCTTTGAATATCTTTTGGGATGTAGGGTGTCCTCTTTGGGTTCTCAAAAGGTCTGAACCTTGCCTAAAACAATATTTTGGGGGATCTGTGCTGTACCAGTGCTCTGCCTACAACTACTGCAGTCATTTAATAAACAGGATATCGGTGCCCTGAGATTCTCACCTACCTTAAATGACTCTTAAGGTGAGTGCAGTTATGGAAGGTTGTACGAATAGATTTTAATGAGGGGTTGGCATCAGTGTGTTTGTAGGGCTTGGGGAGGCATCATCAGGGAGAGGGTTTGCCAGGATCAGGCACAGAGCAATTATTGAGGAAAATAAGCATAGAAGCTAGCCTGGTCCTTTCTTCAACAAGCCCAAATAACACCTTGCTTGCTGGAAGCTGCGGGGCACTTTGACTGCATTTGATTTAATGTCTAGGAATTTCATCAGCTCTTGTTAGCAAAACCACAAACAAGTCTTACACCTTTCAACATTCATGATCAGTTTTGACTGTAGTATAACAGCCACATTGTGCTGGCTTGCTGTGACATCAAATAGTAAGCAGAGCTAATGGTGCTGGATGAATTCCAACACCCGTGGTCTCTTTCATAATTTTTTTAATCTGTCTGGACAGAGATTAGCTGTAATGATGCCTCTGGAATGTCTCTAGCAGAGTTCACACCACAGAAAAATCCTTTAGCAAAGGAGATGCTGGGAGGGGGTGCTTGCTGAGTAGCAGCAGCTGAGTAGTGGGATAGATGCTGTAGAAGCATGGCAGGAAAAGTAACTGAAAAAATACTGATGCTTGCTTTTCATGTGCTTGTGTGAATTCTCTGTTCCTCATATCACGTAGGAGCCCCAGGCTATATGGCTGTTACAAAAAAAGGAGGCTCACAGCACTGGATAAAAGTGAGGGGATCTTTATTTTAAGGAGAGAATTTTCTGTCATAGTTTCCTGTGATCATGCTGAAACAAAGGGAGCTGTTGGTTTTGGGGAGGCAGGAGCTGCACATGTGAGGAGGAGAGAGCAGCCCAGCAGGTACAGCACTGCCTGTCTGCCAAGCCTGTAGTTCTGGTGACCTGATTCAGGCATGGGGGTGGTTGGACCCCTGGATGGAGGGAGAAATAACCATCACCTGGCTGGCTGACAGCTCCTCCCTAACCCCCTTTTCCTGTGGCACTGGCAGGGAGAAACCATGCACATGGCAGGAGTTATTTTAACTATAAATTTGGGGGCTACACAATTTGAATTTGCATAGCCAGCTTTTACTCTGTCGTGAGTCTGTCACCCAGTGTCATATAACTCATGTGATGAAGGTTTTTACTGGTGTTACTAATATGTTTGAATCACTGTTTTTAAAAGTCTCTGCTTTTAAGGTTTTGACACTTATGTCAGCTAATAGCAGAGATCTAGCTTTGTAAATCCCTCAACTATTTTGCAGTGAGGAAAAGGGGTCATTTTAGAAAAAAAAATATTAAAAAAAAATATCTAGCATTGGCTGTTCTAGGTTTGGGATCTGGTGGGAACCCAAGTGGGGGTTGATGGCCAGGAGTTCTAGGTTATTTTGTTCTTAATAAAAAATGTGTTTGAACCCCTTCTTGGTGGCTTTAAGAAACTGAAAGCTCACAAATGCTTTAGTTTCAGTTTAAATCTTCCATTTACCTTTTGTTGGGGATTAAAATTGTCACAATTTCTAACTATTAAATGAGATTTCCAATAAGGATTAAAAATGTTACTGAATTCAACTTATTGAATAACAACACTATTGTTTCAGAGTTGACTCATTTGCCGCTTTCATTTTTGTATGAGTTTTTCTAAAAATCTGGTTAAATACACTAAATGGAAGGATTAGATGATAGGTGACTGGGATTGACTTGTGTGAGCCTTCTGGATTGAGATATTACATGTTCCAGGTGATTCATCTTCCAGTGTCAGAAACCTTAGCTGAAATGTCACTGTGAGCTGCTCATGGCTATGGAATGTTTGGGACCTTGTTCTCTTTCAGAAGGTCCAGAAAGTATCAGGAAGTCAAGAGATGAGCTGCAAAAGCAAAAATAATTTTCCCAGAACACCATCCAGTAGCTGGCTCATAACACTCAGCATATCACTGATGAGAGATGCCTGGATTTTCAAGTGTTTAAATAGGAAGCAAAGGTTGCAGCTGTCAGTGTGCTAACTCAGTAGATTTGAGGAAAGAAAAAAAATCTCTTATTTTAGCAGCTGCCTTGAGCCTTTCATGTAAGCTTATAAGATGTATTCAGCTGTCTATCTACAGCTTCATTGGTGCACATAATTGCAAAACATAACTGTCAGGATTGATTTCTGGTAGACTGGGTTCCACAAGCAATTTGGTAGCGGCCATAAAGAGCCAAAGAAGTTAGAAGTAAATTAAGCTGTACCAAAATTTGTTTTGTTTTTATATCAATTCAAATTGTGTACTGCACTCCCTGCTAGGATATCTTAGTACCTTACAAGAAATTGTTGAGATATCATAATTTAATTTGCATATGTTCTATTCTTTCCAGACCCTATATATATGGTCCTACTGCACAAGGAGAAAGAATGCAAATTCTACAAAACTTCAAGCACAATCCAAAAATCAACACTATTTTCATTTCCAAGGTGAGGACATTCAGTCTGTCCTTGTGTGCATCTTCATCATGAACTTTATTTAACAGAGCATTATACATGCTTGTTGTGCATTTGACATCTTTGTATCGCAGCTCACAAAGGTGTACTTTGTAATTAAGTCTTTATTTATGATACATGGAAATAAGGTGCTGCTCAGAAGCTGCTTCTCTATTCCAGGTGGGTGACACATCCTTCGATCTGCCAGAAGCCAATGTTCTCATTCAGATATCTTCCCATGGTGGGTCTCGAAGACAGGAGGCACAAAGACTGGGACGGGTGCTGAGAGCCAAAAAAGGTAAATGAGGTGACTGGCTCTGGGCCTTGGCTCATAGGATCATAGAACTCCAGAGAAACAGGGTATTCATGGTACTTTGTATTGTCCTTGGATTTATGGTTTGGTCAAAGGGTATATATGCCTATATGCCTGTGAATTAAAAGGAAGCATTTTCTGGGTCAGTAAAGCTTTGTTTTGTGAAAACTTCCAAAGGACAAAAAAACTGAAGGGAAACGACCTTTTTCTGTTATTTGGTGGCTGTTTCTGATTAAATTCCTCAACAGGAAATTGTTTTTTTTTTAAATCATAGCAAGCTTCTAGAAAGCATTTTTTTGATACTGCAGGTTAATTTTCTTTTAAAAATAGGATTTTCTTTCCAGCTAGTAGTGTTTTTGCAAAACATAACCAAAGAGCTTTTTGTTTAGAAAATGATTCTTAAACTTTCTTCTTTCAGTTAAGATCTGTTCACACTTATTTTATGGCAGTTTGTGCTTGGTACAGCTGAGGCCTTGTTTGAAAATGCATACAAAAGCCATGTTAGTGAATTAACAAAGTCTTAGTGAAAACATGGGTTTTAAAAGAGAACCCAGTGCTGTTTGGTAATAGATCTTAAAGACTATAAGTTTAAAAAAATAAATTATATGCAGCCTAGTATATCCTGTGCTTCAAATAGACCAGTGAATTCTTAGTTCTATATATTTGTCTCACCTTTTTCAGTGCAAAAACACTGGGAATTGTGGTTTACATCAGCAATTTTTTTCTTTTGTTTTATTCTCTTGAATTTTAAATGTGTGTTGCGATCCTTGCTTTTCACTTTGTAATAGACTTTAAAATTGTTTTATCTTTCACCTTGCCTAGCATAATAAAGAAGCTCCTCTCAGAGCACCAGTATAATTGGCTTAGTCTACATTTTCCTTCCCATTTGTTCCTTTTCACCCATTCTCAAGTTATTAAGAAGTGTAGGAATATCAGCGCTGTGTACTCTCTCAGTCAGCTTATGTAAAGTCTGGGTGCAGTTAAACTTTGCACGTTGTTTTTGTGGAGAGACAACTTACTGAAACACCTTTTTTAAGTATCGAGTCCTTTTTTGTTCTTGGTTGTAGTGTTCCAAATGGAACTAATTGCTCAGTGTCTTTGTCTCCTAGGCATGGTTGCAGAGGAATACAATGCCTTTTTCTATTCTCTTGTATCCCAAGACACTCAGGAAATGGCATATTCAACAAAGCGACAACGTTTTCTTGTAGATCAAGGTTATAGCTTCAAGGTAACTTGTCCCTCCTGTTTGTTACAACTTTCTTACTCTTTCTTGTTAGCACTAAGTCAAATCTTTGAGAATTCCAGGTTTAGAATGTATTAATGAAGGTTTTACTCAAGAATTGTTCGGTCTTGCTTTATCAGCTGTATTATTGAGCGGGTAGATACAAGTAGCCTAAGAAGGTAAGAAGCTTCTAGAAGGTAAGTATTTTAACTTCAAACCAGGCACCCACTGGGCAGTGAAGCAGAACTTTACTTGCATGGTTGGGTTATGTTCATGCACTTCAGTTGTCCATCCATGCAGGCCTCCTGCTACACGTTACCAAACTGGTTGTGCACAAAGCATTGTTGAGAGGTGTTCGTTCTGTTGTAGTGGCCAGCACCAGTTCAGAGAACTTCCAAAACATGACAAATCACAATTAATTTCCAAAGAACCTGTGTCAGGACCACATTGCACTATGGGGAGAAAATATTTTTCCTTGATGGCTGAAGATACCATTCAGTGGGCAGGATTAATTCGTCCTATATTCATACATCTGACTTTGGGAAGCATTAAGTTAGGTGTCTGAAGTGTCTAGCAAACCATTCCAAAACAAACACCTTTTGAGGCTTTTTGTTCTCATGCTAATCTTGTGCATCATTTCCACAGTGCTAGAGCTGTGCAAAGCCTGCAGTGGTACAGAAAATCAGCCAGGATGCAGACATGTTGATGCACTGGCTCCATGTGAGCAGAAACTGTTCTGCCAAAGGCAGGTGTTCAACAGTTCGACCCTTCCTCTTGTAATTTTCTCTGCACAGCATGAGGTATATCACCAAAATCACTGGGTTAAATTAATTAAGAAATATCAGAATTTACTGGAAGAATTTATTGCAGAGTAGAAGTCTTCCTACCTACAACTAAAATATACTCCTCAAAATAAAAAACATTTTCAGTGTTGGCAATATAAAGGATGCATACGTTTAAAGTCAGAAGTTACCTGTAAAGGACCAAATGCCATTTCATTTCTCTAGACATACTTGAAAATTGGTCATCCCTTGTAATTCAGTTTATGATGCATCTTTATATGTTGCTTTCTTCCAAACAAAATCTCATTCCACCAAAACACCTCTGTGTTATAGATTTCATAGCATATCTCATTTATTTTTCTTTTAATCCATGGACTTCCCCATTTGCTAATCAGCTGGGTTGTTAAAGCCACCAGGATGTTATGATAGCTCTTGCTTTTAGGTAGAGTATTCTGATACAAAACTGCAGTTTACTGCTCTGATTAGAAGCTTTCCCAAAAAGAAACATTGCTGAGAAGAAGAATAAAAAGCTCCTGAATCTGCCTTTAGGGATGAAGCTCAAGCTCATGGCACTGACAGAATCACCCAAGGAGGGCAAGATGTGTAAGGACAAGCAGCCTCTGCTAGATTGCACTTAAGCCTCACTATAGAAGATCTTTTCATCATGAGGCACATATGCAGTACAGGACATTCCCATGGGTAAAACCTCTCTGAACTACAGCTCTGCTGAAGTAAATAATTGCTCTGTAATCATTGGCTCATTAAAGAGAGCTTTAGGGGAGTGGTTCCTTCACTGTGAATGTATTTTGACAAAATTGAAGATAATACTAAGCTGCAATTAATTTCAGCAAATGCATCTGTGGCCATAACCTAGAAGATTAGAGAAAACCCTTTACTTATATTTCAGTGCCTTGGATTTTACAACTAAGAGTGAGGTTAAAATAGAGGGATTTTATTTTGCAAAGCAGACGTAGTCCTGACTTTGGTATAATATGGGGGAAACAAAGGCAGTGCAAGTGGCAGCTGAGTATCTGGAGCAGTATTTTAGCTGACCAGTATTGGAATGTTCTTTACTTGCAGTTTAGGAACAAAATGCTAGAATATCTGTTTTCTTCTGTTTGCCAAACTTTAAGGCTTAGTCATAGCTGGCATCAAAGAATAATATGACTGGAAGAAACTTCCAAGCAGCTGTCTATTGTGTTTCTTCATTCCAAGCTGGGAATGTTGTATGTCATCCCCAGCAGATGTTTGCCTTCTTATTCTTCCAAATATAGCCTCTCTACCTCATCTTTAGGTAACTTGCAGTGTTTATGTCCTCTTTTCAGAACTTTTGTTTCTGAATTATTAAAAATTCATTACACCTTTAAAAGGATAATAGTTTTTACTTTTTTTCTAGGACCTACTTTCTTCTTGCCATCTCTCAGCATCTCCATTCTCTGCCTTTCTTCAGAAGGAGGACTATAATATTTTTTTTGCTAAGTCACATGTTTTGTCTTTGCTTGTAAAATAGGAGCCTTGTCATCACAATTTACTGCTTGGAGTTTACTGCTAGCAGTTTGGGTTTTTTTGTTAGCTAGCCATAGCTTAATTATTAACTGTCTTGTGTTTTTATTTGGTGGCCAAATTAGGATATATTAAATTTTAAACAAATAAAACACTCACTGTGTCAAAGAATTTGGGATAACTTTGAACTTGGCATCTGTTGAACAGCTTAAAAAATTATGATGCAGTGAGAATTCTTTCCATTCTATGAATCATGTTAGCACTGTTTTGCAACCACAACTGGAAACAGGCTAATACAATTTAAATTACTTTTTGTGACTCTTTGCCTTTAGTTTTGAGGTGATCATAGCACATGTCCTTCTAAATATACAAGAAGGGGGTCAGTGTTCTTTTAGCCATATAATAGAACAGGTTGCTTCCCTGAATAGATGGGTAAAGCTAGGACATTCCTCAGATAGACATCAGTTTTCAAATCAGAAATGCCATTGGCAACAGCCCACACCCCTGTTGTTGAAAAACAGTACTTTGTAATGTGGATTTGTTTTATGTTAAGATGTAGTTATATATTTTTAATCAGTCTTTGTGATCAGATACAGCCCAGATTACAGCCCAGGTAATTAGTTTCTAATTGTATTGACTCCAGAGAAAAGCTGTAAGAAAGGAAGATGAGGGGAAACACTGTATAATCAAGGGAAATGTCTGAATTAGAATGTCTTTCTCAAAGTTCTTTGAGTTGGAAACGTAGTGGGAAAACTGATATAAATGCAGAATATATTTAACTGCAAGAAAAAAATCTGGTGAAAATTTCAGAATATCTAGTGAAGAGAGCAGGGTGCCTATTGTAAAATTTTATAACAGAAGCTTGAGAGCTTTTCAGTTCTTGAGGAGGTTTTTCAGCTGATGGAGTTTATGGCTCTGTGTTGCCAGTAGATGGCATCTGTCTTGCATCCCTGGTTATCAAATGAGTTACTGAAAATTTCAGAGAGCAGGAATAAAAAGTTATTTTGTGTCCAAGCACAGAAACATTGAACTAGTCCTTGTGCTCTGCTTTGCTGTTGATGCTTCACTGTTACTCAACAACTGTTAGTAGATCTCTCGTTAGGTTTTTTTTCCCCATATGCCTCAATGTTTATGCTAAAACATATAGCAAAGGATACGTGTGTGTGTATGTATGCACACCACTTGGCAAGATGCTGTCTGTAGTGTTAAGCTGTTCAGATCATGAACAGAAGTTGAAGGCAGTGCCAGCAAGATACAGAACAAGAAATCTCTCTTGGTTTTAAATAGCTAACACTGAGGAGAAAGAGCCCTCACCTTGTACTGTGCTCTGTTTCTTAGGTAATAACAAAACTTGCAGGCATGGAAGAAGAAGAACTGGCATTTTCAACCAAAGAAGAACAGCAGCAGCTTCTCCAGAAAGTCCTGCAAGCATCTGACCTGGATGCTGAGGAGGAAGTAGTAGCAGGAGAATATGGTTCAAAGTCAGCTCAGGTAATAAAAGAATGCTTTGAAAAGGATGACCACAAATGTGACAAAACTGTTCCAGTCCATTTTATTCTATATACTTATGCCATCATTGATGCTCTCATCTTTGTGAAACATTAGAGAACAGATTTCTTTTTTTGAGCTGTAGCACTTACATATTCGAGTAATTCACTCAAATTTGGTGCTGCAAAGAAGTTAAACATGGAATTCATGTCTTTCTCCATCATATTTGAGGGACAAGATTACAGATCTGTTGTTACAGATTTTGAAGTGAATCTTTTGAGTCACAAGCAATGCAAATATTTAAAACATTTTTAAAATACACATAGGTTACAGCATAAACTCTTGTAGCATTGTGCTTCTTCAGTCATGTACTGATTTCCTCATGCCCAGAAGGCAGAAACATAACGGCCACTTCTGTTCATTTTCAAGAGAAGTACTGTTATTAGGTGTAGTCTGACATTTTCAGTAACAAATATAAGGAAAATAAGTAGCTTAAAATATTTATTGATACATAAGTTGAAATCAATCTACAATGTGACATTCAATTTTTAGGGTTAATCTTTAGCTAAATGGCATTGTTCTGTAAGGCGTGAAGAAATCCCTCTCTAAGGTACCTTTCCATATTAAGCCTCACATATGTTTGTATACTTATGCTCAGTGTCAGGCAGTGACTTTCTTGCTAGAAATTCTTCTTAAGGAAAAAAACTTTGAAGGCTCTTTGCCAGGGAGGTCACTAAATGAACAAGAATAAACTGCCCAGGAGCCAGTGAGCATGTTAGAGTTGGTCTGTCTAGTCACACACCAAGCACATGTTTTTTCTCCCCTTACTCACAGGTCTCACGTCGTACAGGCACAATGAGCTCGATGTCAGGAGCTGATGATACAGTTTACATGGAATACCACTCTGCACGGAGTAAGGCTTCCTCAAATAAACACATCCATCCGCTATTCAAACGCTTCCGGAAATGATGTGCTTCATCTCTGCTTTTTGTTCAAACTGTGCATCCATGTACCTCTTTCCAGAGCTAAAAATATGGAGCTGAAATATTCAACAGGTCCCTTTGAAAGACTTTTCTGATCTCCAGCTGTAGAGCCACATATTTACTGAGATATATGTGCTTTCATGGGTGAATATGAAATAAGGAAATTAATTGAGATGTACCACAGGAAAGATCATCTCCAGTGACTGGATCCTGGTTATACCTGTCTGGTTTTCAGGGTAATTAATAGAATTTATTTTTTATCATCTGAAGACCCTTTTGCAGAAGAATTCTGGGAAGGTTTTGTAAATGAAGTTTGTACTAATGTTTGAAATATTATTTATCTGGTTATTGTGTCTGCTCAACCAAAATGCTGTTTTTTAAAATACTTAAATAAAAATCTTTCATTGAGCTGAAAAAATCCTGATGGGAGCACTTTATATAGTATTTTTACAGTGGGAGCTAATTTATACTGATGGTTTAACCTGTCTTAAAATTCTAACAAATGATTTGGAAATATTTTGATGTTAGAAATGGGGACTGTCTCTCAAGAAAATACAACAAGGAAAAACTCTAGGAGAGCGTAAGTAAATAGAAATAAATTCTGTGCTCTGTTCTCATTTTTCTTTCTAGTGTTGAGGTGATGCTGAAATAAAAGCTGTTTCCATTGTCGCTTAATATACTGTTTATTAAACACTCAATAAAACTATCATAACTACTAAACAGTGCAATGTCCCTACAGAAGTTACAGAATCAGAAAGGGTTTTGACTTGTTAAAAGGTGAGGTGAAAGCTGTAGTGTAAGGAAAGATTTCTGAGGATTTTTTTTTTTTTCTTCATAAAGACTACAGTATATTTCTAGAAAAACTGAGGAAAGAGGGTGGTGGTTTGTGGTAGAAGGCAGCTTTTTAAATGACATTCTTAATATTGTAATGGTTATACTCTTTGCGTTGTATTATGCGGTGTGGTTTTTGTTTTTTTTTTTTCTGAGAATTTCTAGAGCTTTAGGGACAACCTATGAAATAACATTGATCTGTTGGTTCAAAATAGGTTTGTATAAATCCTTACCATACTGGAAGGAGCAGGTATGGTAGAGCTATCCTGGTTCTATGACAAACATACTTCAGGAAAATATTGCTTCTGTTTCTTAATAGCTTAAATCCACAAACTGGGCATATATAAATATTGGAAGCATATTTCAGAACACATGGTGCTTGTTTTTGGTGTCCATCAGAATCAGGTAATTTCTAAAATGGAACTGGTCTGGTTCAGTCTAAACTTTGTTTTGTGTCAGATCCCTGCACCACAATCCATGGTTCTTTCTCTTGTTCTGAGTTGTCTTCCTCACATACTGGGAGCAGCCAAGACAGTGCTTGAGGGGCTTACATGGAAGAGATTAATGTGCAGTATTCTGACACTGATTTCCTCTCCCCACTTTTAAAGCATTACATACTTCTAACTCTAGTTTGGAGCAGCTCTTGTGGCAACAGTTAATGGAAAGATGGCAATTCAGTATAATGGGAGGGGTCTGTGACAATGGGATAGCTGAGCAAGTCAGCCAGCAACCCCTGACTGATTCTCTCAGCACACTTGATGAATTGCTTTGGATCTGTTCTCCACTTCATAAATGAAAAAAAAAACACAACTAAATGTGGAAATAGATTAATAGTAATACTAATTTTTGTAACTGTTGCACTGGTTAGTAGCTGGGTTTCAGCACTCTAGGTTTTTATGCAGTAAATCTTGTCTGTGATGACTTAATGATCTCTTCTAAGTACTGTGGGGGGTGCAGTACTTTCAGCATCAAGTAAAGCATAATTTTACGAGGTGAAAATGACTCTGTGCTTCAGAGTCTTGGTATTCAAACTTCAGATTTAATTACTTTGATATAATTACTGCAGTAATTACTGCCTGCTATTACTCCAGACCGTAGCAGTGAGTGGCAGACTGGTGTGCATTTACTCACTACAAACAGTTTGTGCTGCACATGGTAGCATCTCTCCTGAAATACAGTCAGTCAGTTCTGCTGTCCAGACATGGATTAGTCACTGAGAAACACTGCTGGTTCCTGGGGCTTTTGTTGTACCTTGCTGCTCCTGCAGTCCAGCAGCATTCAAAGTTAGGACTCCTCACCAGCAATAGGCTGCTCCAGAACTAGTCTGTAATCCCAGCCCTCTAGGGAACTAAGTGAACAGTAGGAACTCCAAATGAACAGGGATGGCCAGATGATTACCTAGAAATTACTTGTTTCCTCTCACTAAACTGGGGGCACAGTAATATTTGTGTGGCAAAACTGTTTCAAACCATGAGTGATAGCAAAGGCAGGTGAATTTTGGGGTAAGTACATTATTGCTTGGAAGTCTGCTGTCAATAGAGGAGGTGCAGTTTTATTGGATGTAATCCAGGTTTCTTTACTGAAATAAAAGCTTTTACTCTGCTCCCTGACTGCCTCCTCAGCGTGAATTCCAACTGGAGGAAACTTAATGGAATTTTCATGTTTTTAATAGTTCTTTTTTGTGTGTTGCTGATAAGCTACAATACTGAAACTTGTTTTTGTGCTTTTCATCCTTGTGGCAAGCCAGTAAGTGTTGGTTTGTAAAGGGATTAATGAAAGATATTCTTGCTAAGATGGACTTCTAGATTAAAAGGACACAGTGACATTAGTGTGGCATTACAGCTCAGCAAAGCAAGAACTAACCAACCTCAAATTCTATTTCTTTGGTATCTTATGCCTTCCTGATGGTCATGATTTTTAGTAATGCTTTGCTTTTTTCTAGTGTGTTGAAATACTTCGGACTTGAAGAACCTGGGACTTGGGAATGATGAGGTGTGCAAGTTAGAGGCATAGGAAAAGGACATGAACCTGCTACAAAACCTCTGCCAGCAGAGCTGAATTCTTTATTGCAGTAAATTAATGAGGTTTTTTGTTAGTCACTAAACAATAAATCATGCACAGTGCTAGCAACACCTGGGATGGACTAGCCTGCTCAGGTTTAGGTATCTTCTTTTTGTACAGTGTTAAATTAAGATTTTATTTGTTGTCATGTGGTAGGTGAAACTAAAGACTGAGAGAAGTTTTATTTTTCTTTTAAACTAAAGGTGTATTCAGTATTGAATTACCCATAAGCTCTGTTCTCACTTTCTAGCCTGTCTAGTTGAAATTTGTCCCCTTCTCAGGAAAAAGCATAGGAATTTAGAAGGCATTTAAAATTCCAAAGAAGTAACTTCACAACTTGAAAAGCTCTTTCGGAAAATGGGTTTGAGGGAAGCCAGAAAAGCTAAAAAATAACTTAACTGTATGGCTTTTTCAGTGAAGAGATATTTCAGAATACACTGAAAATTTTTGCTTATTTATGATGTTTCAACTTTGTTTTTCAGCTTTTCTTTGCTCTGAGGAGCTTATCTGTACGGTCTTCAGTGCAGGTGTTCCTTGGTGCCTCCACTCACATCTCTCTTACTTCTGTGAATTTTACTTGCTATACATTAGCTATTTAAACAATAAAACTTACAGTAGAACATTTATTATACTGCCTATCATAAAATAATGTTCAAGTAACTACAAGCCAGATATGGCCAAGATTGATAAAAAGTGAGAATGATCCTAAGAAAAGAGAATTCCTGGTAAGTTGGTAATATAACCATTGACTCGGAATACTGATGTTATTAGGACACAAAGAAAGCTTCAACTGAACTTTGACAAAGTTCATAAAAAGAGGAAGGCAAGTTTAAGTTTGATTTAAAAGTAACTATGTGAAGGTAATAGTACAATTCGTATGACCCTACTAGGGGGTCTAGACTGAGAGAACAGTGTGACTGTGTATCTGGACACAAGTTGTCATCCAAATATGATATGTAATCTAAAATTATCTATAGATGAGTTCAGTTTATATTGTGATCCCATTACATACCAGAAGTTAACTTAAATTGCCTCTACTGCGAAGAGGCATGTGCTCTAACTTGTTTGAAATAACAAAAGTCCAAACTGAATAGTTACATAAAACAATTTTTCAAACTCGGCAGACCTACAGGCTAGGACAAACGTCATTATTTAAATAACTGTGAGTGTATTTTCAAGTCCTTGTTAAGACCTCTTACATATATACATTCTGGGAGGTTGTAGAGGTAGGAGAAAACATTTATCTTTTAGGTCACAAATATGTTTTGGTTTTATAGTGCTGATGACATAACTTCTCCCTGTTTTATGGGTGGGTTTGGTGCATTTACATAGATTTGAAGTAGGTCTTACATCATGCCTGCTACAATTACCATTATCCTTTGGAATTCTGTGGTGATACCACTCTACTACTGTTAACCTGAAACAAGTCAGTGATCCTATTTGGGAGGAAAATGAGGATCAGGCAATGCCAATCCCTCTTATCAGTTTAGGTTACACCCTGAACTTTTCAGTTTTTTCAAATATTCGTCGGTTTCTTTCTCTCATTCTTCCTTTCTCTTCTTCAAGGCTGTGTTAAGAAACTTATTTAAACCTCACCAGTCTTTTTAGCATACATTTTGGGGGGTTACTCAAAATGTTGATTATTTAATGTGCTGCAGTAGTAAGGATGCTACGTGTGTCAGTAAAGCAGCACCCTTAGTGGCACACACATGCATTAATATCTCAAATTTGAAAATCAAACAGAACCACAGAGTAATGATCTGGCACAGCAAAGAGAAGCAAATACTCTAATTACAGATTCCATGTTGTGGTAGCCCACATGTACTCATTCTCATTCATAAGTATTTGCTTGCTGTACTTGGCTATTTGACTGACATGCAAATTGGCAATTTGAGCATTCTTTTTCTATAGTTTACCTAGAAAAACAAACTTGTATCTGCACCAACAGGTTACTGTAGTATTGTTGATTATTATTGTAGTGTAGTGTTACAACAGCGTACGTGAGCCTGCATCTATTGGTGGCTCTGCATTTCTACTCCATCTAACAAACCTCCTAGAAATATCTATTATTTATAAAAAATTTTTGAGCATTAAAACAGGCTTATTTAGTAACCTGCCTTGTGACCCTTCTGCAATCTCTTACAACAAACTACAGTATGTAGGATGGACTTTTAGGGCCATTGGTCCTAATTCTAGTGGTCCACCACCTGTACTATGTAAAAATTTATTTGGATGTCAGTCCACCCATATCTCTCTTTGTAGAAGGAAAGTGTTCTTTATACAGACTGCAGAACAGCTTCTTTATTTCCCTTCAAATCCTTCTTTCTTTCTTTTATATCCAAGAATTTTGGCAAATTTCATCATTAATGCAGTGCTACTTTGTGTGCTTTCTTCATTTATTTCTTTGTTGTACTCAGCTAGTGTCTCTAACCTACTCTAGAAATTCTTCAGGATAGGGTGGTTTTCATTTCATTTGTAAGACATGATGATGGTACTTTGTTACTTCCTATCTTGTATTTTTATTACAATTTAAGTGTCATAGGCACTCCCTGATTAGGGCTCTTTCCTCAAATGGAACATATATTCCACCACTTCTTCAAAACAGATTGTAAGTAAAATTTCTTATACAGGTTAATGACATCATTTGAGGTTTTCCTGTTGTTTTTCAGTTGGTTTGGTTGCTTGCTTGCTTTTTTGATTTGTTGTTGTGGGGCTTTTTTTGAGTGTGTGTTGTTTTTTTTATTGCAAATATTTGCATGTGAATCATGGCTAATACTTTCTTAGACATTCCATTATTGAGCACTATCTTAAAAACCAACAGAGAGCACCAAATTTCTCAGGACACTTAGCACAATGGGTAGGTAGAATTTTTTTTCCTGAAATTGTCTTTATTGTGATTGTGTAAGTTGCACATACAAACTTTATAGCTGGTAACCACAGAATGTGTTACTAATGTTAAATATCTGCTGAGGATTGCCACTAAGGAGTCATACCTGAAGCTGTTTTCTATGCCATACCAGGTGAGGTAGTAAACAGAGAATATATATAAATGTACACAGGCAGCTGCTACAGTGGAGGATTCATTAATGAGTAAAGTAAGTATTTAAGAACAGCATGCCATGGTAGAAATTATGTAATAAAGAATACTGCAGAGACATTGCTGCTGTGAAGAAGCATAGCTGCCCTGGCTGCAGTTAAAGACAAGACAGCTCTGCTTTATATTATTAAATTCATAATACAGCACTCTCTCTGTCCTGTATTACTACAGCCTTGCACATTGTACCCAGGGTCTGTGGTTCAGTCTCTCCTGAAGTGAATGGCATATGGATGATTAGTGCTGTCTTCAGCTCCCTGTTTTACAGAAATTGCATATTCTCTGAGTGTTTACCTCTTTATGTTAAATGAGATCTGTGTGTCAGACCATTTTAGTGCAAACAAATGAACAACAAATCTAACAAATTGCTTGGAAGACTGAATGAAAGTGGGGTTATACAACATCGTTTCTATGATGGAATTACTGCCACCTTTAGAAAATCCTCAGGGAAATCAGGTATTCTTCTGGTCAAGTACTTAAAGGCAAAACTAAAACACTTTTTCAAGTAGCTTGGCTAGAAACACTCACTCGTACAATGATTTTCTTCAAAAGGTGATAACAGTGGGGGAAAAAGTGAATGTCCAAATGTATAATTCGCTGCAAAAACACACAACCATCGAAAGCTACTGCCAGCTGCAAAACTTTAACCTTTACAGCATAATGTATCTGAGTTTATCTCACTGGCATATTAATGGAAGCAGATGCTTTGCATGATCTTCACTGAAAGGGCTGTGAGGCACTGGAAGAGACTGCCCAGGGCAGTGGTGTCACCATCCCTGGGGGTATTTAAAAGACATGTAGATGAGGTGATCAGGGACACAATTTAGTGGTGGCCTTGACAGTGCTGGGTTAATGGTTGGACTTGGTGATCTTACAGGTCTTCTGCAACCAAAATCATTCTGTGATTCTATCTTAATGGTGTATGACTTAAGAATAATTTAATAATACTTACCATGTTGATAGCTCTGAGCAGCATCTTTTAGCAGGAGTGCATATATTCTTTCCATCGATCTAGAAATAACAATATTAATTTAATTTTTAAAGCTAGAGAACTACGGCAAAAATTTGAAAAATAGCTAATTTTCAAAGCATTACTACTTGGGATTGTTATTTTTTAAATGCTTATATAATCTTTAATATTTATAGACAAGGGGTTATATTTGTGCTCATTATAAAAATAAATTCCTATTCTTTCCATTGTTTGCTGTGTTACAGTCTAGGATCTTCTGTTGTTCAATACTCTTGAATATAGCAAATGTAATTTAGATGGATAACTTAGTTTGGATTGTTCTTTGCATATTCTAGGACTTGTGTCCATCTTTCCTGTCAAATAAACAAAAGTTCTGTTTTAAAATCCTTGTGCAGACACCTCATAGTCCATCTGCTCTCTCTGGGGGAGTCGTTCTTGTTCTCCATTGTTCTTCAGTGAGATAGGGACTTAGCCTTTCATTTACTCCTGATGATTTTCTGAGTAACTGTGTATCTCAAAGCATCATCTGATAAATATTAAAGCAATGATGTAGCTATACCATGTAGAAATGTAGGATGAAAAAGGAAACTCCAGAGGTAACCTAGACTGTGATATACCCAGATGTGCCTGAGAGATTTTTCTCAAATGTGTTAGTACAAAGTCTGATAGCAATTACATAACCTCCTGGGATACCCTGGCTCTCTGAAATATCTAAGAAACCACAAAAATATCTGAAATATCAAAACTACCTGAAAATTTAACCAAGGAATCTGTAGTTGCAAACTAGGCTTATTATTTTCTGTCTTCTCTCTCTGACATGCATCTTTTTTTGACAAAAGACGTACACATCTGTAGGCTGTTGTTATTCTCCTGGTAGTTATCTTTCCCTGATGAAATAATTTGCAACCACTTATTTTTAAAAAAAACTTGAATTTGTTTGCGTTGTTGCTCTCTGGACCCTCTGGAGTGTGACAAAGACTAATGACAGCATTCTAGCTTCAATCAGTATATACTTTATGTATTTTAAGATAGTTCACCATCTACCTTTTCTTCCTGTAATATTTATTTCTGTAACTACAAAGATGAATGCACATGTCTAACTTCAGAAGTAGATTTGTTTCAATGGGTTATAAGTGGTAAAATTAAGCATGTGCGCAAAACTTAATTGGATTTCAGCCTCAAAAAAACAAATGCAGAGAAATAAGTAGAAGGAAAACCAAAGTCAAGTAACTTGGAAGCTCACTAGATTTCCTTTTCCAGAAGATTTTTTTGTATCTAAGTTCTGGAAAAGTGGATCTTCCTCGAGACATTCCCGTGTCCTCAAGTTTACCTGAGCTGCTGATTAAAACCAAGGTGATCTCTTCCACGTAATTTCTGATACTGATCAACATCTTACATGTTATCACTAACACCTTCAGGATGGAACAGATTGAGGTATGAAGAAGGCACAAGTGCTTTTGAAATTATGCAAACCAAACTGATACATAGCTCAAGTTCTCTGCATTGTTATAAGTCTGTGCAGAAGAACTGAGGAAAAACTGAGGGAAAACTGCAGTTACAGGTTATTATCTACAAAGGTAACAAAAGCTGCTTCCAGTGTATCATGTCCAAAGGTAAATCATTCTGCAGTACAAATACCATCTCTATATATTGGAATTTGCAGGAATTGTGTGTAAGGTTACTGTGTAAAGCAATTGCTAAATGTTTTCCATGTCTGTTACAGGATGATGAAGAGTAGTTAAGAGACCTTCTGGCAGAAAATACAGTATTTTCTAACATATGGAAACTAATGCCACAGAAAAAATTGCCCTAAACCCACTTTTTTAGTGAAGGAGAAACAGGATAATCCTTCTGTGAGCTTTCTGCTAAACCAATGGGGGGGAAGAGGGAAAAACTAAACTTTGGCTGCATGCTTAAACGGATAAATGTATCTGATTTGAGTTATACAAAATAATAGGTTCTTTCTATTCAAGTCTCATCCCAGACCCACCCCCCTTTTCCAGCCCTAGGGGAGGGAGCGTTAAATAATGGTCTGTGTAAACTGATGCTCATGCAGTAAGAGTTTGGAGAAGTGCTGCTTGTACAAGTCAAAGCAGGCAGTGAAGAAAGAGCAACCAAGTAAAAAGCAGCTGCAGGAGCAAACTGGACCTTCCTGAAATTAAGAGACATGTCTTTTTTCACCAGAGTTTTAACAATGAAGTGCAAGCAGACGTTTGAAACTGAGAGGACTTACTTTTACCAGGCGGTTTTTGTCAGCAGGTTTCACCAGCTGCCCAAGCTTTCCAGCAGCCCTTCCCTGGAGGTGCAGAACAACTCCGGAGCGGCGGCAGAGAACAAAAGCCAGGAGAAGGTGGGGGAACCGGGGCGGGCAAGGGAGCTGCCTCAGCCCACCCCGCTCCGGCTTGGCAGGGTGAAGAGCCTGCAAGAAATGCCTGGACCCAACACCCTCTACAATCTCTACGAGTTCTTCTGGAAGGACGGCTTCGGCCGCATTCATGAAATCCAGGTACAGCTTACTCGGCTATTTCATATTTTATTCACGCCGGGGTTCTTACTTCAACCTTTCCCCCCTCACAATGCTCAGGCACCGTGTCCCCAGCACCGCCTTCCCGCTGCTGGGCAGAGCCGGGGTCCAGAGGGTTCCCCCCCATATCCCATCGCCCTCTCCCGCACCACTTGGACCTTTTAGCACTTTTGTTGGGGTGAGGACCCCAGGAGTCAGTGCCCCGCGGGCTGTGCCGAACCCCTGCTCCCGGTTCTCCCCTCTACCTCACAGGGGGTGACCGCCCCGCCGGGAGGGAGCCTCTGCGCTCTCCCCCTTTTCATACTGATGAGTACTTTTAACTTTTAGGTAGATGCCTTAGGAAAAAAAAAAAAAAAAAACAACAAACTGAAAACCTCCTCATCTTTTTCAACTGGGTTGTTTCACAGCCTTCCAGATCACTTAATTTTGGCGGGCAGAGCTGGGAAACGTGGGCTTTCTCCCTGATGGCACCCGGGGCCGTTTCGGTCGTGCCCTGGCTTGCGGCTGAGGCTCAAGCTCCCGCTGCTTTCCTCCCCTCAGGCCAGCCCAGCGCCCCTTTGCTGTGGCCAGAGACCATTTTGTCTCTCCAACCCTCACTTCTACCCTGGCCTCCCCTTACATAAATACGCCTCGCATATATAAGTCCCCTGAGGGGGCGGTAGATGCGCCTGGCCCCGCTGCCGTCAGAACCGGCCGGCCCACGGCTGCCTCCCCGCTTCCCTCACCAGGAGGCGGGCGGTTTGAAACCATCCCGGCGGGGGGGGGGGAGCTAAAAACGGGACGGGGGAGGGGGGGACACGAGTGGCGGCTGCCGCTGCCCGCCCGCCCGGAGCCCTCCGCCGCCCCCTCCCCAGGCGGCCCCATTGGCCCGGGGGCGGGCGGGGGGGAGGGGAGGCGGGAAGCGGGGCCTGGAGGCGGCGGGAGGGGAGCGGTTCCTGTCACCTGGCGTGTGGCAGCTCGGGGGTGTGCGGTGGGGATGGGATGGGAGATTTTGTGGAGATGGGAGGTGGCAAGAGCAACCTCGTCCCTCGGGTGGGGTTTGAGACGCGTCCTCTGTGGGTTTGGGCACCTTCCGCGCCGCGGCGTGGCCTCAGTCCCACCCGCGGAGATGGGTGAGTGGGGACGGCAGGAGTCTGCCGAGACTGCACTGTCCTTGCTCTCTGTGGTCTTTTCTTGGGTGCTGGCATGGGCAGCTGTCTTACCGTAAGGCTGTCTCTATCCAAGGATGACTTTTTTTAATCTTTCCTTGGCCAAACATGTGGGTTTCATTCCTGAAAAGTCAGTGCATCTCCTGGGGGCCCTTCTCCATGTTGGCTGAGGGATTCTAAAATCGAGGACCCATGTTTGAGGGAGTAAAGCTCTGTCTTTTGCCCTTTTTCGAAGTTGTGGATCTGTAACACTTTCCGCTGGCACTACGGATGTCTTTGGGACTACTTCAAACGAGGCATTTGTTATTTTTCTGTTCTTAGTAACCTTTCCCGGATGCCTAGGAAGAAATTCACAGACAACCCCAAGAGGTTCATTGCCTGAAAATCACTGAAATAAATAAAAAAACAAAAACACCCCAGAAGAAAGTAAAAGCAGAAAAGGGAAATGAAACAGCAGGACAAAAGTTTAGATGATTTGAGGATCAAAACTCAAAAAGTTAGCATTTATGGAGAGCCTAAAAACATTAGAAAGAGGCAGGAAAAACTAACAAAAAACTAAATCACATCTGACTTACTGTGTTTACTATTGAGATTTCTAGAAAGAAGTGTTAGGCTTCTCAGTCCATGCTGTGTTTGGTGGCAGATAAGATTGCTGCTGCTGAACTGCTCAACCTAATTGCTTGTTAACCAAGACATATGCAGATGAAACTTTATGATTACTAATGTTTTTTTGATGCATTATTTATTTTTTTTCTCTGCCTCTGTGGTGGTACACAGACTTTGAGAGGCTCTTATTGTATCCTAACATTAAAAAAAAACCAAAACAAACCACCCTTCTGTTGAATTCAAGGTTTCATGATACTTTCACAGTCAAAACTGAAAATTATTCAAATAGTAAAAAGATTAATAGACAACCTAAACATTATATGCTTTTCACTACCATTAGATGAAACAAAAATTTTCTACTTTAAGGAATGTTATTCATTGAAAGGAGAATGGAGGAAGGATGAGATGCAATATGATACCTATTTTCATTCTTGTTTGAGTGTCAAAAGTCACTTTTCAAATCATGGATGCCCTATTTGTGTACACACTGGGTACAAATAGGCATTAACTGGATTAATAACAGTCTGCTAAATTCAACAATACAGTGAACATCAGGAATGAATTAATGTGAAACCTTTTGGTAAGCAGCAGAGCTACTGAACCGATGTCCTTCGGCACCCACAAGTATTTGTGGGCTATATGCAGAAGGGGTGGGGAAGCCGGGCACTTCTTCACAAAGGAGGTTCTGTTCTCAGTAACATGATTCCAGTTAGCCCTGGCCAAAGCAGTAATGCCGACAGCAAATATGACAAAGAGAAAGTATTTTTAATTTGATGGGGTTAGATCTCTTTTGTCTCATCAGTGCTGTGCAAGTATAACAAAAGAAAGGTGAGGGGGAAGGGTTTGGATGGTTGACAGCTTGAATTTATGATGTGTGAAAGAATGTCTGGTGTGAGAGTGGTATGGGAGTAATTAAAGGGTAATATTTTTAAGGTTTAGAACTAGGGAAAGAAAACTATGTTGTGATAGAAAAAATGGAAGAGAAACTCCAAGCATTTCTTTAAAAGTGAGGTTGACACACTGAACACCATTCTGCTGAGAGGAAAAGATGTCCAAATGCCTTGTCCTTGTCTGTTTCTGGTTTAAAACTAATATTTCATTTGTTTGATTGAATGGCTTGATACTTGATTTATTTTCTGTTGCAGTTTGTCCTCCTATGTAAGTCTGACCATCAGCGGAAAAAGCAAACTGCTGCATAAATAGCAAAATTGGAACCTGTTTTTCTGATGACCTCTCTTCCCCTCAGCCCTCTGCCTTGTCCTTGCAGCCTTCTCTCACAGTTTATGCTTTTCTTAAAGACTTATGCTCTGAATTCTCTTCATGTTCAGTTTCAACATCCCTAAAGTATCTCCAGAGCAAGAGATACTTTGGGGTTTGGGAGTGATTGTAAATTGGTCTGCATGTGGTGTTTGGTTAGCAGCAAACCAAGCAGAAATGACAGCAGTTGAATTCCTAACGTACCATTTCCTTCACCAGGGTGACTAATATGTGTGTCTCATCCAGATGATGATTTTTGAAAATGTTAAGAATATAGTTGTAGGAGACCTCTAAGTGTCTGTTAAACTTGGTTGAAATTGCCCATCACATTCCTAAAGTTGTTAAGAGGAGACTGGCAGAGAAAACAGTCGCACAACTCTTGTTATATTTGGAAATCAGCAAAAAGAGTTACATTTTTTAAAGTATTTGATACCATGTGCTGAAGAGTGATTCATGTGTCTTAAACTTATTGTTGGCAATTAAACCATTCATCTCTGTAACCAAGGCTGATTAAAAAAATATTTCTTGTAAGTGTATCTTGGGTCAACACTAGACTTTCACTACTGTAATTGTGTCTAACATCATCAGCAAGCAGACGTCTTTGGATTATATGCAGGTAAATTGTCAAAGTTAAGCTTTGCTCAGTTTAACTTGTCCTGCTACGCCAAGTGAAAATAAAGGCTTTCAAATTTAAAGCTTTCGTAAAGCTAAAGTCCTAATAATATCTCTAACAACTCCTTTGCAGTTTTGGTTTTTGGTTTTTTTTTTCCCCTAAAATGATGTTGTACCTCAGCTCCAAGTGAATTTGTAAGAACTGGGTGTTTCGTTTCATGACCATGTCAGAATGAAACCTGGTTGAGCTAATCAGTAAGATTTCATGGGGCACTGATAGCACAATCTCACTGGAAAACTTAGGTGTGTTTTATATTTACTACGATGTTCTCCAATCATTTTTCTTGATAGCCTGTTGCTTGCCTCAGCTTAAATCAGACAACTTGCGGGTCAGCCACTAAATAAACCTCGCTGCAGGAATAACATCTCAACTTTTCCTTCTTTTTGCAGAATTAATGTATGTCATTCTAAAGTTCTCTGCTAATGAAGCTGTCCCAAAATGCAGTTTCTCAGTAGGCTGCTATGCTATTATCTTCCTTGGTTAGGAGTTGGAAAGTTATAAATAGTCTTTTTGTAGAGGATCAAATTGTACTGTAAGTCTTTGTTTTCAAAATAAAGAAATAAAAATAAATTATTATACTTTTGGATTATAATATTTACCTCTATGTTTTTCAGACATTCTTTCTAACGTGTTTGATGTGAAGAGATGTGTTTTTAAGTGCCCCAACTCCTTTCGTCTTCAGAATATTTGGTTTTGCTCATGCTTTGTGCTTCAGAGCTCTGGGTCTTTTCAGTTGGAGATCCTGAGGGTGACCTCTTTGTCTTGTGAATATTTTGCAGTAATGCTTAGACACTTTCTCCCAATGTTCCAAACCATTCCTTGACTGGAAGGACTGGGATTAGGTTCTAGATATGATAGATTGATTCACTCTATGAAAAACTGCCAGTTTGCTTTTGTGTTATTTTTCCTTAGTAATGCATTACTTCTCTTTCTCTTTGTTGGTGATACTGTAGCAAAAGCACACTCAGGAATATGGAAAGATCTTCAAGTCTCACTTTGGTCCCCAGTTTGTTGTATCCATTGCAGATCGAGATATGGTTGCTCAAGTCCTCCGGGCAGAAGGTAGAGCACCACAAAGAGCTAACATGGAATCCTGGCAGGAGTACAGAGATTTACGAGGGAGAGCCACGGGGCTTATTTCTGCGTAAGTGCTGCTACTCCTACGTTTTTCTTGTAAATATGTAGTGATTTTTCTGAAGATCTCTACAGGTCATCTAGGAATCCATCCTTTTCTATGTGGGGAAATTTATATGTCCAGTGGGGGGGAAGAGGGTAGGAATTTATGCTGAATTGTCTGAATTATGCTGAGTGGGATGATAATGAAGCATAATTTGAATATGGAATAAGCTACCTTGCATAAAAACATTCTTGGGAAATGTGCATAAACTAGAGATGTATGAGCTGACTCGCTTACCTGGAAGCAGAATTGCAGAATAGGACTTCCTGCCTTTGGCACAGCACTGCACAACTGGGGGTTTATTGTTTCAGATGCACACTGTTGCTTTGAGTTTGCAGTTTGCTCTGTGGACTTGTTGGCTCAGGTTGGCTTTAGTTCTGTTGTTCACCAAAGTGCCCCTTCAGTAGAGAAATACAGAGAAGTCACTGTATGGTAAATTCAGACTGTAGTGCATCCCCATGCAAATATTTTTTGTATGTGGCTGATTCTAGAATTTATCTGTCTTTAAAGCTTGCATAAACTGGCAGTGCATGTGGGTGTGGTTAATTGCCACTGAGAGCTACTCACAGTCCCCACTGACACAGTATGTTTATTTAGGAGGAAAACTAATTTCCTGAGTCACGGACAGTCTGTTTCTTTCATGGTGGCAAAGGCACTATGTGTTGCACTGCAGACTGAAATTTTAAGCTGCAGTTTGGAGCCAAACAGACAGTTCCTTGATATTTTCTGAAGCGAAATCTTAAATTAAGAGACAATCATGAGACTAAGGAGATTAAATTCTTTTGCTGTCCAGTAAGTTTCTGTACCTTTGAGCAGCATTTTTCCAGATGAAATAATTTAGTGGGAAGTATTTTCATAGTAATTTAAAATATACACATGAGAAAATTCCTGGTTTTCAAAAGGAAGGGATCCCTGGAACCACTGTTCCCACCCTAAGCACTCTACTTCAGATTTTCTAGATGTCAATACATAGCTCAGCTAAAGGAGAACCCAGCTGTAAATGGTTTCTCAGTGTCTAGGTCTGCTATCCTATGACTTTAGATTTAGAATAAGGATATGTGATGTGGAATTAGAATTAGGAAAGTGATGTGTCAGTGATTGCATCTATGGTACTAGCTTGAAGAATTGATTTGTCAGATCTGGATGTGATACCTTTGGTAACTAAGCACCAATTCTAGTAGAAAAGAATTTTGCAGACTGTACATTCAAATAATTTAAAGTAATTTTAATGAAAAATTTTGCAAATTTTGTGCTAGCTACTGCTAAAATACCAATATAGAGACACTTGTCAAATTGAGATCACTGAGGGGACAAGTTCTTTCACTGCAATCTGAGATTCACTTACAGATGTCTATATGTGTTCCAACAGTAAAATTTAATGAGGATGTGCAGTAAATACAGAATAAATACATAGGAGCAGAATAACAAGTACACATTATCCTAATTTCATCTCACCACTTGCTTTAATTTGAGATGAAAAGTCATAAACAATTTTATTGTGGAGCTCCTACTTAGCTAATGATTGTTACGGAGAGCTGTGTTATAGACCTTATCAATTATTTCTTCTAGGGAGGGGGAACAGTGGCTAAAAATGAGAAGTGTGCTGAGGCAAAAAATTCTGAAACCCAAAGATGTGGCTATTTACTCTGAAGGAGTCAATGAAGTTGTCACAGACCTAATTAAAAGAATCCACACCCTCAGAAGTCAAGAGGATGATGGTGAAACCGTGACCAATGTTAACAACCTTTTCTTCAAGTATTCAATGGAAGGTAAGCTGTGTAACATCTGTAAAGAAAACGGATGTAAAGCCAGTGTGCTTAAGAGTAAGCATTTTTGTCAAATTGACATTGTGATCAGTCTCAAAAGAGAAGCTTGATAGTCTGCATTCAGGTGTCTTCCTATGTAGTGCAGTAGGTAGCAGTAGAATTCCTTTGTAGAGTCTGAAGAGATGATGCCTTGTATTAAGGGACAGTTCCTGTGGAAATGCTGGTATTTAGGTGAAATATAAAATCAGTACTCCTGTACTAATTTCTCAAGGGTAAGGGTGCTGACCTTCTAAGGCACTTTAACAACACACTAGCCAAATTCCAGGTGGGGAATCACTGTGTAATGGGTCTTAATTCTGTTTATAGCTTAACGTGGGAAAAGATACTGCTTTCCCCTGCCTACACATGCCAAGTGTGGGATTGTTATGCTTGCCTTAAAAATCATCTGCTGATGGCTACCATTAATGAAGGAACACTACATGGAACTCTAGGCTGACTTGGTACATTTCCTGTGTTCTTATGGAAATGTAATGGTGATTCAGATGTTATGCATTCCTTTAACCAACTGCACACAACCTCATCTTGTTCCGTGTGCTGCCTTTTAAAAACATGGGTACTCTTTGCTGACAGGCAGCTGAGTAATTTCAGATTTACAAGAAGTTCCAAACTGCACACCTATGAAAATGCTCTATCAAATGGCTGGCTGTAAACTAACCCAAGTCTGTTCTACATTAATATTGTCTAAGAATGGCATTCAACTAAGAATACCAGTTTCATGGAATTTTAAACTCTAAGCTTATAAATTCACTTTACCTAATGTGTTTAAATTCTTCACATTCTTTTAGCTTCTCTTTTATAACTTGTGCCTGGCACGCACTTATTTCCTATATGAATTACAATTTTAAATAACTTACACTCTGAACTGTTCAGGAAACCACCGTATAAGTTTTTTGGTTTTTTGTTTTTTTTTGAAAAGACAATGCAAAGAGCATAAGAATGCACACAAACTAGCAGTTGCTGAAAGAGGCCCAAGAAAAAAAAAAGGGCACAGAAAAATATCTTCCCAGGGAGGAAAGTTAAGGAGGGAAGACTGAGTTGAAAATAGCCAGATTTAAAAATGATTTTTGTCAATAAAGAAGAACTGCTAAGCAATGAACAGGAAAAAGAAAAGTTTTTAAAAATCTCTCTATATATGTATTTATACTTGAGAATTTGATGTGGGACAAAGTCAAGGTTAAATACTTTAGTTTTAGCATGCGAAGCAGAGAAAAGAGACTAGAATGTTAGTAGACCAGTCACTGTGATTATCTGGTTGACAGTTATTCTAATATTTGCTGGAAAGATGTGGACAAACTATTAACTAATGAATTTTAAAATACAATGTTTATTTTAAAACATTTAATTTGAATGAAGTGGCTTTGAAAAAGTGTATAAATGCCTTTTAAAATTACCTACCACATTTTTGGAAGGTAGTTCCTTTATGTTAGCATTATAATTAGTTAAATTGTTAACGTGTATATTTGTACATGTATAGCAAATTGTTTTTCTTTCATGTGTGCAGGTGTGGCAACTATTCTGTACGAATGCCGGTTGGGCTGCCTGGAAAACAACGTCCCACAGCAGACTGTTGAATATATTGAGGCTCTGGAGCTGATGTTTAGTATGTTTAAGACTACTATGTATGCAGGTGCCATTCCCAAATGGCTTCGTCCACTTATACCAAAACCCTGGAGAGAGTTCTGCAGATCCTGGGATGGACTCTTCAAATTTAGTAAGATTCAGTAGCAGAAAAGTTCAGCTGTGTTTCTGAAGATTGTGTGTGTGTGTGTGTTAACAGGACTTGCTGCATTTCTCTTCTAAAATTATAGAAAGACATTGTGGTACAAGTAAGTTTCATATGAAACTCACACCGGCCAAGGGAATCATTTAAAAAGTACTCTGCTGAAAAAGAATTTTACCAGTACATTTTAAATATTCCACTGTTTTCTACTGCTGTTGCTTTTTCTGTTTCAGCACTCAATCCTCACTTCGGGTTTGAGTTCTTTGCCAAGGCTTTATATTAAGCCACTCAAATTTTAATGAGGTTGGTTTTGTTGACTTGAACAAGTTTTCAGTCAGGCATGCTGACCAACAGTCACAATTAAAACTGACTAGAAAGTTTAAAAAGAAGACTCTACCAACTATTTAAACTCTTTGTGAAGCTTACATGTACCCATACAAACACACAGTGCTCTACTCCAATATCTTTTTTATGAATAAAGCATTACAGGCTACTTTATCAATCAGCTTTTATGTTAGTAAGAGGCAGGATATTGCAATAAGGTTTTTTTAATATTCTGGAATATTTAAAAATAGGCCTTGAACCCTTTTTTCGTCTCTGATGTTAGAAAGCTGTGTACATTTTAAAATTTATTAGCACTGTAGGTAGGTCTGTACATCTTGAAATTAGATTCTTGAGTATACTCTTAAATTCTAATATGCCTAATGTGGTTTATTTTAAATCCATATTTTTCTGTACCTACAGTAGGCATTAGAGAATGCATTTCATGTTGATACTGGTGTGTTTTCTGCAAAACACATACTTTTTCATACTGCCATTTCTAAATTGTTTTCAAATGTTAAAGCACTCTTGTTCCTTCTTCTGGGTTAAAAGCAACTGTAGACTTCAGCTTTATTTTAACAGCAGCTGAAAAGCTGTTTTTGAGGAATATGTTCTTGTTACAAACTTGTTATGCTCTTTCTTTAATCCTTTCATGAAAGGGGAATTAAGTGGTGAGAATCACTATGTAATCTGTGTGTTTGTGTAGGTTTCATAATGGAACATGTTGATTCTAGTTTGTTTTTGTTTTTTTCTTTTTTTTTGTAATCTCATTCTGTAAGGCATTAAGTTTCTGAGGAGTTTTTGTCTTTTTAAGGCCCTTGTTTCACTGAAGATGCAGTTCATAGTCACTCAAGTATAAATGAGACTCTGGGTGAAATTGCTCAAAATGTCATTCACTGAAGCTTTTAATTTATTTTTTTTTTTTTTTTTTTGCTGTTACTGGATGCTCCTCATCTTTGCCTTTAGTGTGATTCAGTTCTGTGGCTTTGACCTGCTGGTTGCTGCTAACATCTTGTAGCAACCACTGTGTGCTGACTTGCAGCATGCTCTGCAGAGTTCACCACTTGCAGAGTCATCAGAAAACAACCAAGGTGGGCGTCAAACTTTGACCTTGAGCTGTCTTTGCCCCAGTCAGAAGCTGTAGTCCCTGGTGCTCAGCATTCTCATGCTGTGAGCTGTGAAGGTTCTTCTCAGATCTATCTTTCCATACCATGAATACCCAGGGACCTCCACCACCACTCTGTAGTTTTTCCCTAAAGATTCCAATATTCTGTCATTTTATGTCTGTGTAATGTAGTGTGAGGGGGAAATGTCATTACTGAATGGAACCAGCAGAAAAAGAAAAATGGGGGCTTAACAATTATTTTGATCCCAAAGGTCAAATCCATGTTGACAACAAATTGAAGGCTATTCAGTCTCAGCTGGACCAAGGAGAAAAAGTGAATGGTGGGCTACTTACATACCTCCTAGTCAGTAAAGAACTTACTTTGGAAGAGATTTATGCCAATATGACTGAAATGCTTCTGGCAGGAGTGGACACAGTAAGTTTGTTATAATTTTTCTTTGCACAGTTGTTTTTGTAAACCAGTACTGTTTATAGATATCTTTAGGAGGTGTTATGTTTTTTATAACGACGTAATTTCTGATAAATCTAAGTCACTACATCTTTAAAATTATAGAAAATAATTACAGCACTATGTAATCTCTGTACTAGAATGATGTCAGTGTTGTTCTGTTATAGCTGTGCTTTACAGAAACCCATCATTTGGGAATCAGTTCCACAATTTATTAAATGGATAAAATAGCAGCTGTCTTTACATTTAGCTTGAATTTCATGTCTTCTTTTCCCAGTTTGAATATCAGGTTGGTATTTGTGCTTCTTTAGGTAAACCACAGTAGAAAAGGTTGCTGAAAGCTAGTGTGAAAAAACTGATCAATAGAATCATACGTAAAATTTGGTATTGTTACACATAGCTAATTAAATCATGTGGGGGACACATTTTTTATCAGATACCTGGTTTGTGCTGATGGCAATTAGGAGGGTGGGATAGGCTAGTGTGGGTAAGGCATAAATTCTTCAGCCAGTGGTGGCAATATACAGTAAGTCTGAAGCAAAGAGCTGTGGTGATGGGGCTCAGTATTAGTAAGGGTAGTGTGTGAGATATGTTAACACCTAGTGAAGCAGTTTAAGTGGCTGTCTTTATTTTTCTGATTTGTCAGCTAAAGCGTTTGAAGCAACATTAAGGTTATGTATGTTTATCCTACCCTCTTTTCATTTTTATGATGTGAAATTAGTGTAGCTTAGTATTGATTGCAGCATGAGTTGTTGTTTTATATATACAACACATGTGGAATTATTTAGAATATTAATGGACACTATTATTGTAAATTATTGTAAATAAGCCTCTTGAAAGTAGTCTATATGAATTTGATAAATAAAGTGCTATGTGGGACTGTTTTTGACAGTCTCACAGTAGAAAAGATTAAAGTGAGTAAAAAAAGTAAAGTAGCCTTGATGTAAAAAAATCTCTGGATAATTGAATTCATATTTTTTTTTTATTTATTTAAGAAAGTTTTTAGGGTTTCTAAAGACAATAAAAACCACAAGTAGTACTCTTGAATTCCAAAATAAGTAGCATCTGTAAAGCTCATTTATGTGCTGAAGATTATTCAGTTGGTTAAAAATCCCAAGGGCTTATGAGTTTGGAGAACTTTTTGATGTTTGGTTCTTAAGTAAAGCACAGTTATTCATCCCATTAATTTTCTAATCTTTCAGACCCATAATTTTCCATTTTTAGTGTGTGAGAGACTTTTCATTAAATTGAAAGGACAGTGTTCAACTTGATGCTAACAAGAGTTTCTCTTTCTGTTTGACTCAGCTTTCTCAGCTGGCAACAATCCTTTTGTGAGAGGATGGTACTTCTGATTTCCTCATTTCCAAGTACAACACAGAAATTGAGGGAACCTCTTTTCCCCTGCTGCTGTCACTTCAGGACTCACTTTATCACAGAGAATGAAAGAGGTTTAGAGGATTATAAAAGCTTTCAACAAAATTTTGAGGCAGTTTCTGGCTACAAAGCATTTTGGCTGTCCCTGGAACAGTGCTAATTTTTAAGAGGCTATGAAGGAGCTGGGAACCTGGAAACTGTTTATATCAGAGAAGTTCTGTGTACAGATGGCACAATTGCCAGCTCCTCTGAGCTCTGAGAGGAATGGGGCAGAGTTCCACTTTAGCAAGGAACAGACACTATCACAAGAAGGAAAAAAAGAAAGTTTCTGAGAATTATACTTCTGTACTTCTGAGAATTCATCCCATTCTGAAGACAAGACATAAAAGGTCACCACCATGGTGAATTTGCATTCTAAATTGATATTAAATTTAAGCCACAAATAAGACATCCCCAAAAGTTAGGGCTTCTTAGCCATAGGTTGTTTATAACCTTGAGCTTTGTTTTGCCAGTGAGTGAGAAGCTGAAAATAAAACTGTTTGCAGCCTAGCAAGTGACACTGCTTGTCTGTCTTGGTTACACAAGTTGAAAAGGATAAATTTAAAAATAAAGAAAATTAGGCTGGAGGTTGACATTTTTCTCTCTTAAATGCTCTAAGATCCTAAGAGGAACAGGATGATTACATTGTGACTTTCTCTGTCATCCTTACTCAGGAACACTGAAAATACATTTTTCATGGAAAACTTTCTATCTTCAGTGGTGGCTATGAGGGAAACAGGCTCAAGAATAGCCATTTGCTTACATTAATGTCTTGGGTACAGCTGGTAGCAGAAGCAAAAGGCCTCAGTCTGTCTGGTATTTGAATGGTGTTTGAAATCCAGGTAGTTAAAACACAGGGACTCATGGTTAAATGAGTGATAGATGTGGGATAACAAATAAAGAGCTGAAGCACTCTCCTTAGTTCTGTGTTAGTACAGGTGGACTTCATGCTCTCGGAGCACGTCCTAAACCAGAAATGTGAGTTAAAGTGCAATTTTCCAGCTGAGGTGAAAGAGGGTTGAATTAGATTTCCTTGACATCGTCTTGTGCTCAAAGTTGAACTGTCTTCTGCCTTGTGTTCTGTTTCTTCTTTCAGACAAAATGCTTTAAAATAATTTTTTCACACAGCGCTTCTTTTATGGAGCCTTGATGATTATTAGAATCATTAACGGGGATGGGTGGGTAAATCTTAACATTTTGGGGCCACTTTAAATATATACACTCCTCTGTGAGCTTCCTTAAAAAAGGTTATAATAGGATGATGAATTTCAGTTGAGTGGTAGTTTTCAAGAAGTGCCAGTTGTGGTGTTGAATTCCTTCCCAAAGGATGAAGTATCCTAGCAGTGGTAGTATCAATTCTGTTGCGTGGATGCTATGCAGAGATCATCACTTAAAGGACACTGGTAATTTTCTGAGTAGTCTTCTTTTATCTTGTTTCCTGTGAAATCTTTTTGTTAGGAGGAAAGGTGAAACACATTGAAAACTACCAGTTAACGTAATCAATCCATTGATAGTTAGAGTCCTTCTGTTTCAGTATGGCTTGTGTAGTCCTTTTGCATTTGTTTTTTGTTTTGCTTTTTAATATTTTATTGGAAAATATCAGTATGAGTTATTTTAATATGTGGAGGATTTTTCCACGGAGAAGGGGTGAAGGAGGGGATGGTGATGTTTGATAATATCCCATTGAGTCCAGGTGTGAATCACTGTCAGTCTTTTTTATGACTTTAAACACATAGCTTAAAATGATTTGTCTTTCTTGGCTTAAATTTTTTAAATAATCTAGTCTTGTTGGACTTCATTAATATGGTTGTGGTTTCTTTCTTAGACTTCTTTTACTTTGTCCTGGGCAACATACTTGTTGGCAAAGCACCCTGAGGTTCAACAACGTGTGTATGAGGAAATAGTCAATAAGCTGGGGAAAGACCAAGTTCCTCTTGCTCATGATGTCCCCAAATTGCCTTTGATTAGAGCTGTGCTGAAAGAAACCTTGAGGTAACTAGCAGACAGCTACAGTCATTAATAAAAAAAAAAATAATTCTATGTACTTTTAATGAATTTGGAGTCAGAGCTAACATTTGTATTTAGCTATTGTTACTGTTATTTGCTGTTTCTGTTTTTATATATTGTAGCAGTCTTGTGTACAATGATGCTCAAACAATGAAATATAGTAGTTTATGTGGTGTTTAATGTTTTTAAGTGTGGTAGAAGTTGTATCACATATGCAGAACATTTCTGTTAAGGCAGGTAATTGAAAGCTTGAATGGAATGCCTTTTAAGCATTAGTCTGTATCACTGACTGTAACAACCTCCCCCCCCCACTACTGCAAAGTGGTACTTTGCAGTGCCACTACAATCATTTTAATTTCTTGATTTAAGTTGAAGGCATGTGACAAGCTTTTTTTGTATGTTATACCAAGCATTCATGTTGAGGTGAAGGGAGTAAGAGGATTTTAGAGAAGGCATCAACAAGGCTTTTCCAGTTCACAGTAGTGGTAAAACATCTCCAGCTTGACCAGCCAGTTGCATGTTTGTACATTTGTGAAGCAAATAGAAATATAGACCACATACCTCAATCTCCAGTTACTAGGTACTGAGAAAACCCATGAATTATTAAATCATTTTCTCACAGATGATTTAAGGTCTTTGAATCTCTATGTTGTTCTGTGCTTTTGAAAAACTTTTTCTTCTGTGAATGCATATTGTATTCATATTGCATGTTTGTGAATGCAAGTTGGAATCTAAACATTTTAAGTTGTATTGATTACACTGTTGAGCTTAGCACAAATGTTTGTCTCTAGGCTATATCCAGTATTGCCAGGAAATGGAAGAGTGACCCAAAAAGACTTGATCATTGGAGGATACTTGATTCCTAAAGGGGTATGTTATATTGCAGTCATCTGCAGAGAAGACAGTTTAATTCTTGTGTATGAAATGTGATTCATTATAACAAAAATAGACTTCATTGATTTCAAAAGTTATCACCAAGCTAGAGCATTAAGAAGAAAGTATTTCAATAATACCCATTTACATTGCAAAAATGCATTTTGTAATTGATTGATTGCTGTTGGTTTTTTAGATTTGTGTCACCTGAGGATCAAATTTTTATCATCATGATTTGCTCTTAATATTCTTGGGGCTGGAGCCTATTGATAACACCTCTGTGCAGTGTTACAATTTTATTAAAAATATTAATTATTCTAACAGTTTTCTAATTATTTAGCTATTATTTTGCTTTGTGGAAGAAGTTTAATTTTTTGTTTTTAATTCTGAATCTTTCCTTTATTCTATTCAAAGATTACACAGAGATCATGATGGAACTTCATGGCTCTGTATTAAATGGCAGCACTAATGTGTTAGAGCAACATAAACTTGGAACAGTCAGGATTCTTAATTCTCATTTTTCTCATTTAAATATTATTCCACCACACTCCTGGCAATTTATTTGGAAACATCATCACATCAATTATTTCTGGCTTCTTTTTCCCTTAATTTTTTTTTCTTTCCATCCTCATTTTTTTCCTTCTCTATTGTCTTGCATCTCTCTTCTCCATCTCTGTCATACTTTCAGAGACCATTCCCACCACTTGAGACTTTTGTTCCTATCTCCTTTCCCACTCCATCTTCTTTAATATATCCAGCAACCTTTAAAACAATTTGAAGATAATTTCTTTGGACCAGTTGAGAAAGGGGTCTGATTTTCTAAATGTCCTTTTTTTCCTAGATGTACTGAAAGATACTAATTTTATATCACTCCGTACTGCAGTAATTGTAGTAATTGCAAGTGCTTTTTTTATTTGGTTATGTGTATTGTAGTTAGCTAAATATAAATATAATTTATTTCCTCAGACACAGCTGGCACTCTGTCATTATACTACTTCATACAGTGAAGAAAATTTCTCAATGGCAAATGAGTTCCGACCTGAGCGCTGGCTGAGGAAAGATAATTTGGACAGAACAGACAATTTTGGTTCCATCCCCTTTGGTTATGGTATTCGAAGTTGCATAGGAAAAAGAATTGCAGAGCTGGAAATTCATCTTGCACTGATTCAGGTTAGAACTATGTGACAGCATTACAAGAAGAAAATATATTGGTATGATCCAACTCTGACAATTCTGTGATTCTGTGATTCTTTTCTATGTATACTGTTTCTGGATATCTTGCAGTGCACAGAACCTTTGTTTTGGAGTGTTGCCTAGCATACTCTTCCTGCAAAGGGTTAAAATACTGAAAATCATAATGCTTGAAACATAGCATATTAACTAAACTACAGTGCAGAAGGAAAAGTCTTTATAGTACAAATGATGTAAAACTAAAGTTAAGTTTGTTAAGGAAATATATGGATTTAGTACAGAAGATTTTTGTATGCTGATTGGAAGTCTTAATGTATATAGGAATGGCTACCTGCTCATTTTCAGCATTTTAATTGCAAAGAACTCAGTACTTACAAAGACATTTTAAAAGTTTTTATATCCTGGTACTGACCACAGTATTAAGGCAGATTGATTTTTTCTGTGTTCTGTGGTTTTCTGTCCCGTCTCGTTCTTTCTTCTAATTTTATTATAATTTTAGATATAAATAATCTATAGTTATATAAGTAGATAGTACATATTAACATATATTGTTTTGCATTGTTTTAATATCGTAAAGAAAGCTTTCCCAACAGCTGCTACATTTTTTGTCATTTACAAAAAACCTTTTAACTTCAAGTACCAAGCTCAGATTGTACAATCAAAACTCAAAGATTTGGAAACTGTTTATACTTACTTCACTCTAAAAATATTTAGAGCTATCATATGTATTCAAAGTAAAGCTTGATTGAATTTGCCTTAAAATTTCCTTAGGTAAACTCCTAGAACAATCTCTAAACAATTAGCATCAGTCTTTTGGAACTTGGAGTGAGATATCTCTGAGGGGGCTGGATAAAACACAAACATAACTTGCATCTTTTTGAAAAGGAGGATCAAGGCAGTAATGGAGAGGCTGCTTTTGTTTGTTAGAAAGAAACTAAAATAAAATAGCACACAACTTATTTACAAGCATTGAGATGATATTTAAGTGATCAAAAATAGAAACACATGAAGTGTAGTTAAAGAGAAATTGTTCCAGACCAGTCTGACTTCTTTCTTTGATCACATACCTAATGTGGTGGATACAAAATAAATCATATATTCTGACCGAAGTATTTTTGCATGACCTGTACCTTGATAAATTAATAAAATTTGCTCCAGATGAAAGTACCTGTAAAATACATGCACAACTGGTTGGAAAAAGAAAAATAGCTGGAGGCAGTAGCTGTCAAATACTTGCTGTTGAACTAGGAAAGCACTTAATTAAAATTCTACAAGATTCTTTCCTGCATTTGATTTAGGCTAGTATTTTCATTAAAAATGTAAATCCTGGGTTAGAGAACATTTTTAGAGTTTGTGTAGGATACCAAGATGACATGAATGAAACTCAAATCAACGGATGTGAATATAGAATTAAGAAAAAATGAGGAAATGTTCCAAAATAAATACAAGGTTGTTCACTATGGCCAGTTGCAGGTTACCCCTTTTGAGAAGAAATTGAATGCATAAAAAGAAGTTGCTGGCTAACTGACTAGTACCATGGAAACAGGCTGGAGTGATATAGTTTAAAATGCAGTCAGCAATAATGATGCTAATTCTGACAAGGCAGTGTAATTCTTTGATATATTTACACTCTTAATAGGCATATTGTCAGAAGGGGGGAGCAAAATCACTCTGTCCTGGCAAACCCTCAGCCAGACAGTGATATGCAAACCTCCTTTGTATGGATCTCCTATGTGAAGTAGTAACATTAAACAAAATGTGCTGCATTTTAAGGATAATATAGCCAAACTGGAGGAAACTGGGAAGAGAGAGAGAATATCAAGAATGAGAGATTTTAAAAAAACAAAAATGATGACAGTGAGAAAATTTGATCAAACATCTAACACTGAAAAGGGAGTTGTGTAGGAAAATAATACATCGTTCATCATGCTTACTAGGAAAAGAGTAAGAGAAAATTGCTTAGTTTATAGGAAAACATGTTTGAGATTTAATTATAAGAAAAGCTGAAGATATTGCGGTATTTCCTTCTTAAAGTTTAAAAATAAGTAGCTGTGATGTTCTATGTTCAGATCTATAACAGCTTGTGAAGCTTGAAGGAGGCCTTAGTTTCTCTGATAGCTCAGACTCTAATCTAGTGTGGAAATTCTTCTGAAAGGATTGGTTCAGGCCTCAGTCAGAAGAGGAAGATTTTAAACTATAATTTTTACCATGTAACAACAGTTTTTTCTTTCCTGTTTGGGAATTTTAGCACATAGACCACAGAACTGGCAACAAAAGTTTTGTTTGTGACAGTCTGTTATGTTCTCTTTTCCAAAGTCTAATCTTCATCTATAATTTTGCAGCTTTCTAATCCTTGGCCTGTCTATCTTTACAGTTGCTTCAGAATTTTGAGATCAAAACTTCTCCCAAAACTGAACCAGTTCATGCGAAAACCCATGGACTTTTGACTCCTGGAAACTCTATCAATGTGAGCTTTTCTGACAGAAAGTGAGACTCAAATGTCACACAATACTTGTGTGATTTTCATGGGAACAGACTTGCATCTTATGGATGTTCAGTCACGCTTTTCTCTGGTTTGTACTCAGTTGGCAAAATGGTCAATGTTTTGCCTTAGTTCTAGTAGAACAGAAATTACCTCTGCTATAATAGATAATAACATATATGAAAATATATATGGAGAAAAACCTGTCCTGCACTGGGAATCTCATTTTATCTGGAAAGATTTCTGGAAATAACACATACATTCTGAAAAAAAACCCCACCAAAAATTAAATTCATAGATGTCAGTGTCATTCAGTGGTTTTGTTACACTGCTTTGTCCTAAAAGCCACCTGCTCAGTGAATCTATTTGAGAGCAAGAGGATTACTACATAGTATTTGAAAAGTAGTGCATTTATAAGTTTGTTTTCTTTTTTTTTTTTTTTTGTCCTCCACTGTTTCCTCTTAGCAATGAATTTATGAGATAAATTTTCTCATCTCTAAAAACATTTACTCTGCGTGTTTTAAAAAATTAATATAGTAATTCGAAAAGTAAAGATAGAATTAAATACAATTTATGTCACTTTGTTTAAACTCAAAGTACAGAAAAATAAAAAACTTATCAAAAAATAATCCCCTTAAAATGTTTCTATACAAATTTTAAAAAAAGTAATATTCTTAAAAATAAAAGCTTAAATGTAACTTTTTCGTTATGAACCCAGATGTTCTCCTCATCACCAAAGCATATGCTGAGTGGAATAGCACAAGCCACTTTCTCTGTTCTAGCCAATATTATGCCAAAAAACAAATGTAAATAATAAAAGTTAAGTAATTGTTTCATTTTTATAATTTCACTGAAATACTGCTATTAACTATCTTCACAGTTCTGCAACAGTAAGAACTGGAAACCTCCTATTGTAACATGCTGAGCCCACAGACAAGTGCAGAGTTGCCCTTTGTAGGATGGAAATGTGACTACTGAAGTATTTGGAGATCTTTTACTATTTGGTGTCTAATACAAAGAGTATTAGGACACCTGAAAGGGATTTTCTTAATTATTTTTTTATTTGTCTAAGGACAACTAACAGAAAAGTATCTCTTGCATGATACTTCAGTCTTTAGATAACTTCAGTATCACTGCACTAATCTTACGTTCTCGTTTTTGAGAGAAACATTAAACCCTGGGACCATGTTATTCCTTGGACAATGCTCAAACCTGCATATCCTAACATAAAATTAACTATGGAATTATGTATAGTTAACTGTTTACGTGTCGGGATCTGGCTGTTGTTTGTGAGGTAGTTTACCTCCTGATAATCGTAAGTTTTTTAACCATATGGAGAGTTTGAAAAAGGTTTTGCAGCTTAGTTTTAAAAATGACAACATTTTTTCTCATCTAGCTATAAAAAATCAAGCACAGGTTGCAAACTGAATAACACACTTCATTATTAATTCCTTATTAATGGTGTACATGAAATTCCACACCGTGAACTATTATGGTCACATTATTGTAGTAACTGATTTTTGTAGTATCTTTTCAAGGTCTTTCCAAAAGAAAAATAAAAAAACCTCCTTTGTATGGATCTCCTATATGAAGTAGTAACATTAAACAAAATTGATCTGACTTATGAGAAGGTTAAATGTTTACATGATGACTTTGAAATGTTAATCCTGTATTGAACATATATGTATATATAAATGTACTATAAGAAAAACTAGTAATCTGTGGAGAGTTTTTTTTCTTGAATGAGTTTGTCTTCTTGTGCTGTTTTCCAGGGCTTCACGTTATTCCCTTTTTTTTTCTTTTCCATTTTTATTTCCAATTGTCTCCATCTTAAATAGAATGAAGAGAGTTGTATTTGACAGAGCCAGCTGACATCCCAAAGGAGATGTTGTGCAAAGGTCTGTTTAAAAATCTGAGTATTTGACTCCATGACTCTGGTTTTGTTGACCTGGGGACCAAAGACCCCAAGCTTGAATCCAAGTTTGGATTTTGGTATAAGTCCTGAAGTAGTACATCACTGTAGAAGAGGGAAGAGGAATTCTAAAATACTCTTTAAAGCATTTGAATTTTTTAATGAAAACAGAAAGCCTGTGATTTGTTTAAATAGAGCATCTACCATGTAAGTTGTCTCATATACATAGTAAAATATTTGTACACATTTCACCAGTCCTGTCCTAGTTTGTATTTTAATTGCTATTTATAACTGTGTTTTTCTTTGGCATCTTAAAGCTTTTAGCTTGCTGGATAGAACCAGAAGATTCACTGCTACGTGGGAAATTACTAGGTCAGCTAGGAAAGATGAGGATTCATACAGGAGTTTAAGGTGTGTAATGACCTGGTTGAAGGAGACATAATATTATGTTAAGAGTTCTTTATTTTTGGGGAATGTTGCTGACAAAGTAGCCCAAGAAATACCCTAGAACTGATTTCAGTGTAATGTTTAATAATGAGAATTGCTTAGTACATGGAAGAGTATTAATGATATAAAGGGTGAAGCCAAAGTTTTAAAAAAAACCCCAACAACAGAACTCAGTATGTAATAGATGTGGGATGGAATTTAATTGCAAAAGACACATATGTGATGAATAAAGAGAATTTAAGTGAGGACTAGAAATTGCAGGTGTGTGAGAGTTTCCCACACAATTTTTTTCAAGGAACCCCTTGAAAATCCTACATTTTGAGTTTGGTACCACTAGGTGGTGCTGCCTTTATAGTAGTCCTCAGTAGAAGTCCGTGATTATCTATCGATGGGAAAAAAAATTATAGCTAAAAGCAGTGTATAGTAAGCAAACTTACTGCAGTTTCTTAAAGATTGAGGATTTTTTTAATACTTGTTTGACATGAACTTTTAGCCCTCCTCTGTGTAAATGTGCTCAGTTTGTGTCCATCTTTACATATGCTTCCTTAAAAATGTGAATTTGCATGTAAGAATAGTGCAGTGTGTCCACAGTTTCATGTGTTAGAGGAAACCCAGTCTTTGCAGCCCTGTCTGCCTGCCGCTGAGATTGTTAATCATTGAGCTTTGACACTCTACCTGTTATCATGCACAATTCAAAATAAAGACAGTTCTTTCTCTGGAGAGATTACAGTCTGGATGAGATAAGAGTTAAAGAGCCAGGAAATAACAGAGAGGACTATGCTTTGTGGCACCATGTGTAAGTTTCAGTCCTGCATTGCAGTAAACCTCAGGTCTTCTAACACCATTTAAAGGATGTTATACCAGTCTGGGCAATGTTCGAAATTTAAGGGATTGCTGCCAAGTGTTTATCTAGTTGGGACACAGTCAAACTGACATGTAAATCACTGAAGCAGTCCCCTTTACTCAGATAAAAGCAAGGCTGGAGTCAGGGATTTTGGAAGGAAGTGTCTAAGGTATAAACAGCTGTAAGAGAATATTTACTGTAGTTAAGTTTCAGGATAAGAGCTGCTTTTACCATTTTATTGTTTCGATTGGTGTTTGTTTCAATTGTTTATTGTTTTCAATCGATAGAATTGGTGTCTAAACCGGAAGCTGAAAGGTGCGAGCAGATGGTTCAGTTTGCATTGTTTCTAGAGTTTTGAGAGAACTAAATAGAAAAATTTGGAAGAACAAATGAAACGTTTTTCCTAAAGACAAAAAGTTTTGAGCGGGAGTTGTCCTACATGTCCCTGTCAGAGAATCATAGAATATGCCAAGTCGGAAGGGGATCATCAGGATCATCAAGTCCAACTCCTGTCCCTGTGTAGAGCACCCCCAGGATCACACCATGTGCCTCAGAGTGTCAAACACTTCTTGCACTCAGGCAGGCTTGGTGCTGTCACCACTTCCCTGGGGACCCTGTTCCAGTGCTCATCCACCCCCTGGGTGAAAAATCTTTTCCTAATATCTAACCTAAATCTCCCCTGGTTCAACTTCCTACCATTTCCCCTAGTCCTGCCTTCAGTCACAAGAGTGAGGAAATTGGTGCCAGTCCCATCTCTTCCCCTCATGAGGAAGCCGTAGACTGCAATGAGGTCTCCCCTCAGCCTCCTTTTCTCTAGTCTGAACAATCCAAGTGATCTGGATTATATATATCCAGAACATGAGCTATGAAATTTGTAGAATCATTAGTTCAAGTTAACCATTATTTTTGCTGAAAGCAAATTGCTCAGGCAACTTTAAGAAACTAGTAGGCAATGGTAGCTGTTTAAGGGATAGATTAAAATTAGGTTTAATTTCTTTGTCTGCAAAATACAGGTAAGGATTTGCATTCAGGTTGCCACTTCTCAGGTGAACTGCAGAACATTTGTGGAAGCTCTTAGCTCTTGTCAAATACAAAATAATGCAAATCACCTGCAATGAAGAATATTTAAGCCAAGCTTTAGTGTTGTGAACCAGCGAGTATGCATGTAAGCAATTGCCAAACTGAACTCACTGAGTTCAGTTAGGGCTGAACTTGCAAGAATTATAAGAGGTCTGCATGAAGGTACAAGATGGGAACAAAGCATTTAAAGGGGTTCCTACAGTAAAGGGACCAGTGTCTCACATGTGGAAGGGAAGAGACTTAGTGCTTCTATTCAACACATTAGGAGTGATGGAAGGAAGAGTAGGAGGTTTTCTGGTTGTCTTCCAAGCATCACATCTTTGCAATATAGAAACTAATTTTGTCTTTACCTCCATATCCAAGAGAAAAGTATCAAGTTTCATGTTATCCCTTAGCTTATGAATTAATGTCACTATCATCAAGTGTGCAGTGAAAAAAATTACTTTGAATGCCTTCAAATAAAGGAGAACATTGAAGCAATGGCTTAATTCTCCCACCGCTTTTTTATTTTTGAGGTTTTGGGATTTGGATTTTGACGTTTTTGTCCTGTCAGGAAACCTCTTCGTGTGATTGCAGAAGGTGGGGTTTTGAGGGAACATCCTGTATTGCAAAATTCCTGGTAAAGACATTGAGATGATACAACATTTTGAGACTTGTTCTTTTGCTTTTGGAGTGAAGTAGTACAAACAGCATGCACTTCTGTCACTTGTACATTGACATGTTAAAAAACAGTTTCACAATTCGAGATGTTTGGTTGGTTTATCTGATAAAGCTGCCTTGTTTCAAAATAGAGTTTGGAAACAAACACATTTAGCTTGATTTATTTTTTTTCCTTCTAGCATGTGGGTGACCTTGATACATGTATACACAAGGCTGTGAGTCATTAAACTGTTGAGGATGCTTACTGTAAATTCTACTAAATTTGGCAAGGACTCTTCAAGATGTCCGAGCACTGACATGTAAAAATGTGAAGAGAAATATATTCATTCTAACTGGGTGACCACAGTTCTAAGTCTGTATTATTCCTCTGTCAATTTTGAATCAAATTGTATATGAAAGAAAAAAAAAAAAGGTAATTTACCAAAGTTGGAAACAGCTAAGTATCTGAAGCAACTGAGTGCACTATTTAGAATGCAGGTAAGAATCCAGATTAGAATAGCAAAGAGCTGTTCACTTTTAAAAACCATTTTAACAAGATCATCTGCTCTTTCCTTTCAGAATGTCGTATGTTTCATTCCTGGCTTTCTTTTCTGTACTACCCCAATGCATGGACCCATATTATTTTTTAGGTGGAATATTTGAATGATGCAGCTGGTATCTAGCTAGTACAAATGTTTCCAATGCACGAAGGCTTACATATGGTAAACATCTATTTTAATTGTCTTGAGTCTGTTATTTTGTTTCTAGAAATTAACTAGAAATTAATTGGTGCGCACCAAATGATGGTATCAAATATTAAAGCAGATGCCTAGTTTGAAAAATTCTTTTAAGTCCCTATAATATCCAGAAGCATTGTTTCACTATATCAGGAGACCTTATCAAGGTTTATAAATAGTTAAAGGGTGAGTGTAAGGAAGACGCACAAGCAACAGGACAAGGGACTCAAGCTGGAACACAGGAAGTTCAGGTTAAACATGAGAAAAATCTTTACAGTGAGGGTGACAAAGCACTGGAACAGGCTGCCCGGAGAGGTTGTGGAGTCTCTCTCTAGAGACATTCAAAATCCACCTGGATGCATTCAAAATCCACCTGGATGCAATCGTGTAATGCACCTTAGGCAATCCTGCTTTAGCAGGGGTATTGATATCTAGAGGTTCCTTCCAACTCTGATCAGTCTCTGATTTTTTTTTTTTTTTACTAGAAGTACAAACATTTGTATTGATTTACCTTTAATAAAAACTAGGGACTCCAGAAGTTTTTTCTAAAGATGTACAGTTAACTTTTAAATTACTTTCTGTAGTTCTTAAATTCTTCTGAGCTCTTCACTGTCTTTCAAAAGTCTTTAACAGAGCTGATAAAGCCAGCTGGTACAAATGGTGGAGTTGTTACAGGTAAGAACAGCTTTTTTCTATTTGCCTATGTTGTAGGCAGTTCAGTCCTGGTCCAGGACTAGGAAAAACACTTTTATAAATCTCAGTAATTATTAATTAGAATAGATTGCATAGTAATGGTGTATTGAATCCAGGCAGAAAATTGCACTTGTGCAAACAAAAAACTTGCCTACTTACCATCCTTATTTTCTGAAAAGTGAAACTGCAAACACCCAAAGCAAAGACCTGAGTAATTTTGAAAACTAATCAAATCTGAAGTGTCAGGGAGCTTACAGTATATGAAGGTGAGATAGCTCTCATAAATAATTTTTAGTAAATGAGTTACTCAGTTTCATTACCAGGGCAATGAAACAAGGCTGTATCAAAAAACCTTGGGGAGGTATGTTTTATGTACAGTATTTTCTGGATTTCACTGATGTTTTGTATTGTTGATATGGTATCCTGATGATATGATGATGGACCATGTGTTTAGCTATAGATGGGTATAAACTGGCCCACCTATTAAAGTATATTTTTAATTTCCATTTTTAACATATTTTAATAAGTAGTAGAAGGCTTCCAGAATAATTTTCAATGCAAACAAATGATTCCTGACCCTTCTTGATTGATGAGAATGAAAAACAACACCATCAAAAAATGTTTCATATGTGCCAAATTCATTATTTTCCGGTACAATAGGGCACATGGAAGTTCTGGTAAGCTTCTTCGAGGTATAGTTGGGCAAAACTTCCTGACCATTGCCATTCTTTACTCACTTCATTTATTAGTGGAGGATAGCAAATGTTACAAATTCAAGGCCTCAGATGACTTTTTGGTGGCCAAATCCAGATAGACAGAAAACAGAGAAAATAGGTACCTGCAGTTGAATCAAGCATCCAAAATGGCACATGGATGGAAAAGACATTGGATCTGAATTTTGAAATTCAGTGAAATGTCTGCCAAAGTTTTGAGGTCCCAGGAAGATATGGCATGAACACATTCTAAAGAAATTAAGCAAGCTTTTAATCAAGGCATAGTCTTTGGCAAGATTCTAGACAAAGTTTTAATGTCATTATATATTCTGCCTTTCTCCTTTTCTGAGGAGGATGTTTTTCTGAACTAGACTGGCCAAACTCAGCTTTAGAGCCTTCCCTGGTGGTAGAATGTATTTCTCTTGTTCTGGGGACATGAGAAGAATCACTTTGGCATTATCTTCTGTTTTGCATAACAAGATTATAAAGAGGTGCAACAGAAATTGGGAGTTTGAGAGATGTGGTAAAGAACACCTTCCAGACACTATTGTACAGTCAGAGCTGTTTCATCATGCTTTTGTTTTAAATGACAAAACACATAGTTAGCAAGGTTTTTGATCTATTATTGCCAGAAATTTCCTAATCCTTTCCAGCACCTTTCTGTGGGAAAGCAAAGGAATAGTTTGCATGAGAATTCGGTCGTTCAGAAAGGAATGCTAAGGTAAATTAGATAATGGTGACACTGGTGTCTGAATTACCCTTGATAATGTTATCAAGTTTAGTGGAAAGATAAAAGTCACCTTTGGAAGCTCTTCCTGAATGCTGTCCCAGAAGATTGCATGATCTGCAATGGGAAGAAAAAGGTAAGCAGGATATTTAGGGCAAGCAAGGTTGGAGTTAGAACTTGATTAGATTTTGCTATGTAATACATTTTGTGTATTCTGTTGTCTTGTGTATAAATTAGTCCTTCAACTGTCCTCACCAAGGCAAGGGAGTGGTACTGGCAATGTGTGAGGCCACCTGGCTGGAGTGTTGTGGCTGGAGTTAGAGCTTGAACAAGACTGTGGGTCCAAACAAATGGAAGTTTTGGGGTTGTTTAAAGAGTGAGCCTCAGCTTTGAACACAGAAAAGAAATAATTATTGAAGTAGATCAGTTTTGTATTATATTAGTGCTTGGGGAGAGAAGCTTCAGAGTTGCTGAAATAATTTATTGCAAATATTATTCAGTATGAATATAAACATTTTAGGAATTCAGTAATAATGTATTTACATTTACCATAAAAATATTTAATTAACCAAAGTCTACTAAGTATTTTAAAAAACAGTAATTATAAACTTAAAGTCAGAACTCATTGCTGAAAAGAAAAAAAAAGTCAATTTTACTTAATTTTAATCTTCTCTGTAACTGGAACACAGAATATATATTTCTAGTTCTATGAATGGTAGAGATGACTACTATGGTAACTTTAAAATAATTTTATTTTATATAAATGAATTGAATGATACATGAAAGGTTTTGCCACCAGTAGCAGGGAAGCAGATGCATTTTGAGCACTGCAGCTTGTAGCTGTAAACACACAAGCTACAATTAAATGGTTCAAGTCAGAGAAAATGTTATAGATTTGTTAATCAACACATTGCTGAAATCGTTCTGAGAAAGTATACCAAAATTAAACCATACCAAAGAGAAAAACATCCTGCTCCCAGATGGACAAACTTAGCAAAACAGGAATAACAATTAAAAAAAAAAAATGTAACAACAATGTGTGCAATGAAGGGAATAAATTGCACAGAAGAATAGACTCCAACCCAGCATGTACTTAAGTGTGTGCTTAATTGTAAGCAGGTGAGCAGTTCATCTGCCTTTAATGAGACAACTGAGAAGCAAAATGCACTTATGAGGCTGTGACCTAACATAGGCATCATTGAGTAGGATATTAATTAAGAAAGCAATAATAAAAAAGCAAGGGTAGGTATGTACCTGTTAAATCTGTGTGTATGTGCTGTTGTGTTTGGCAGATTTGCTTCCTCCCTATGAACTGTGTATATTAATCATACTGTCACCAGGGAGATGGACTACGGGTGGGTTTCATAACTCACCTGGCTTTCTTAACTTCAGCTCTCTAAGCCATTTATCTAATCTCCCCCTGTAGTTAAGGGGGAAGGGAGAAGTTTCTAGATGCTGTTTTACCTTTTATCACCCTTTGGAAATACTGATTTCTCTCTTCCAGCTATAGAAAGGAGCCTAGGTTACTCAAATTAAATTAGACACATTTAGCTGGTTACAGGTGGGTGAGATGAAGTGGCCTAGAGTCTAGTGTTAGAAAAAATGAGGTAACTCTGCATGTATTGAACTTACTGAATGTCACTGCAGAAGATGGTTGTAAGCATTAAGTTCAGTTGTGTAGAACCTGTCCATAATGGCTTCTAAAATGTTAGGCAGCTCTGCCTCACAATGACACAAAGCAGAAATGGATGGAATGTAAGCACTGAGTTGCTAGTCTGTATGTTTATTACTATCTGATCAGATTGCTCTGATCTCAAGTTTACAGTTTTTTACAGAGGTGGATACATGAGAGACTGGGAACCTCTTCTGTCCACAAAGCAAGGGCCTGCAGCACGTATCACCTGACTAAAATGGCTTATATGTTCATTCAGATGCATAGCCACTCAGAGTATGTGATGTTCACTGGCTCATGCTAGGGGAACAGATTTTGTGACACACCTGGAGCCCCACAGATGCTTTTCAGCTTTGATGTTGATTCAGTCAAGCACAGAAATAACTGGGAAATGACTCATGCTGAGAGGTGGGTGCTTGCTGTTAATCCCAGCTTTTAAAATGTCTACAGTTTGTAATCATTTTTCATTGTGGTAGATGTCTGTGTCTGGCCACTTTTGTTTCACAGTTGTCTGATGTTTGCAGTGGACTTTCTTTTCAGCTCACGTGCTGCAGTCATTTGCTTTTCACTTGAAAGGATGTAATCAGAAAAAAATCCCTTCAAAACCAGTTTCACTGAAGACAAGATATAAACTGGAGAAACAAATACATGAGGTAGGATGGGGAGGAATGTGTTTTGACCCTGAAACATCTGCTCTTTTAAGCGTGATGTTACAAATGTTTAACCGCATGTGTATCTTCAACAGCTCAAGCAAGAAGGAGGAGAAGGAGACTAAGAGACAAGGAAAATGAGATGTTAATTATGTCTCCAGATGATACCAAGCAGTGAGATGCTGCAAAATTGTAGATTATACTGGGCAGGAAAAGAAATATGCAGATATCTAGTAAGGCTAAAATCATGGGCAAAATGAGATACATTTGGGATAAATACACAGTTGTATCTGTAGCTATCTAGTTATGTATCTGTAGAAAACCACATAGAAGTATGAATACTTAGTGCAATACAGTGTGGCATCACAGGTATACACATGCTTGAATCTGAATATTGCTATAAATCACTGTACTTTTCTCATACACAGCTGAAGGCACATGCCTATTTCATTAAATAGAAATAGTACACCTGCTAACATAATTGAAGTATAGCATGGGTTTAAACTAGTTTCTGAATGAGGGCTTTTGTCAGTAAAAAAATGCCATTGTCATAACAGGTAAGAAATGCAGAGGCACTGTCTCACAAAAGATGTTGACAGATTCTCTGCCCACAGTTTCTAAGGGCCCTGGTAAGACAGTTGTTTTTATTCCAAATTCTGAATGAGGAGAAATAGTATTAAAGCAGAAATGGGAAGCTAAATGAAATATAAGATGAAAAATCTGTCCTAGCTCTCTCAAGTAATCACCTTCCACATTTTTCTGTTGCTGTAGATTATAACAGTGCATGCTACACCAACCATGTGTGTGAAACTCTAGAGATAATAGTCTTCATCTGGAAAAATAAAGGCTGTGTGTAATAGTCTTGGAACACAGGTAGGTTTAGGTACCACCTTTCTGTTGAAATAGATGTAAGACAAATGCAATTTCATTAAATATCTAAATTGTCTGCAGAGCAGTGGTTTGGTTTATACTGTACTGAGTGTTGTGTGTGCACAGAACAGATGTAAGCTCTTGCAAAGAAGACAAGTGTGCAGACAGTCTCGGGGTCTGATTAATTTATAAATACCTTCCCCTCAAGAATGTAAATTTTTCACTTCGTGAAGATCCAGGGATAAATTTGAAAAGTACCTTTTTTATATAAACTTAGGAGTATACAAATCTCCTAAAACAAGTATGAATGCTATTTTGCTTCAGGGTACAGCAAACCCAATCCATCATGTATCTAAGATTAATCTTGTTACTGTACAGCACTCTGTAATTGTGGCTATTAATGAAGTCTGATACAGTCATTAGCCAGCAACTCTAAGTAATGTTCCTTGTTTAGCTGTTTTTAAGTATTAGTGGCTCACTGCTCCAGTGTGGGAAGACCCTTGGTGTCTTTCCCTCTGTCCCACCTCCTTTTTTGCAATGTGGTCCAAAGAGCTGTGGTGAATGGAGTCAAGTCCAGATGGTGGCCAGTCACAAGCAGCATTCCCCAGGAATCAGTATTGTGGCCAGTTCTTTTTAATATCTTCATCAATAATCTGGATAAGAGGATCAACTACACCCGTAGTAGGTTTGCGGATTACACCAAGTTGGGCATGAGCCTGGTGGGTAGGAAGGGATCTACAGGGGATTCTGCTGGGATCAATGGGTCAAGGGCAATTGTATGAGGTTCAACAAGGCCAAGTGCTGGCTCACAACAACCCCATGTAATGCTTCAGGATTGGGGAAGAGTAGCTGGAAAGCTGCCTGGCAGAAAAGGACCTGGAAATATTGGTTGACAGTGGTTGAATGTGAGCCAGCAGTGTACCCAGGTGGCCAGGAAGGCCAACAGCATCCTGGCTGCTATTGGCTGCACCCAGCAGGACCAGAGGACCCTGTGCTCAGAACTGCTGAGCCTGAACCTCAAATGCTGGGTTCAGTTCTGGGCCCCTTGCCATAAGAAGGACATTGAGGACAGGAGTGTGTCCAGGGGAGGGCAACAAAGCTGGTGAAGGGTCTGGAGAACAAGGAGGGGTTGAGGGAACTGAGGCTGTTCAGTCTGGAGACAAGGAGGCTGAGGGGGGAACTTAACACTCTATACAACTACCTGAGAGGAGGTTGTATGCAGGTGGAGGTTCATCTCCCAAGTAACAAGTGATAGGACAAGAGGAAACAGCCTCAAGTTATGCCAGGGGAGGTTTAGCTGGGATGTTAGGAAAAACTTATTAACTGAAAGGGTTGCCAGGCATTGGAAGAGGCTGCCAAGAAAAGTGGTTGAACCCCCATCCCTGGAGGTATTTAAAAGACTTGCAGGTGTGGTGCTTGGGGACATGTTTTAGCGTTTGATTTGGCAGTGCTGGGTTAATGTTGGACTCGATAACCTTAAAGGTCTTTTCCAACCAAGATGATTCTGTGATTCCCAGCTTTTCATAACCTGCCTGTCTCTTCCCAACTATTTCATACCTTGCAGAACCCATCAGCCCGGCCCAGAGGAGACTGGAAAGGTGTGGAAAACCTGACAAACGCCTGCCCTCAGTTCTTCCCTCCTCTACCCCCCCCCCCCATCCAGCATCAGCAACATCAGCATCGCCTCTCTGGTAGGCGGGGGCCCGGCTGTGACCCCGGGGCCGGGCGCGGCCCCTTTAAGGCGGTGCGGGGTGCGCTGTCCCTTTAAAAGGCGGTGGCGGGCGGGAGGCGGCGGTGGCGGCCGAGGCCATCGCCTGCCCGCCGGGTTTTTTTTTTTTCTTTCCTTTTTTTTTTTTTTTTTTTTTTTTCCTTCTTTCCCCCCCCCCCCCCCTCCTTTCCTGCCGGCCCGTCGTTCGCTAGCAGCCCGTTAAAAAAGAGGAGGCAAGATGGCTGAGCTGGGCAGCAAGGGGGTCACTGCCGGGAAAATCGCCAGCAATGTCCAGAAGAAGCTGACCCGGGCACAGGAGAAGGTAGGGGAAAAGGGGGGGGGGGGGATGATGGGGGCTGCGCGGCGACCGCCGCCTCCCTGGGATGCGGGATGCGATGCGGTACCGGGGATGACACCCCCCCCATAAAGCAGAGATGGGTCCCGCAGCGGGTGTACCCCCCCCCCGGGGATGGGGGCTGTCAGCTGCCTTCTCTGCCTGCGGATTTAGGGCCTCCTTTGCATCCTGAGAAGGCAAAATTTGGCAGTAGTGAGCGGCAGGGGTTTGCCATCCCTCCGCACGCTGAGGGTAAGCAGGAACATGGCATCGGGTTCAAATGGGAGAAGGGACAGGAATAAGGAGGAGAAGGGACAGGAATAAGGAGTGCCGCACGTTTGTTTTAAAGATGTAGGTGGTGATTGTTTCATCAGGAGGAGACCTCTCTGTGGTATGTGGGTTGTGCTTCATGCGGCAATTTCAAGAGCAGCGTTCTGTTTTTCCCTAGCGCTAAATACAGAGCCGCAAAGATGGTGAGGAAAAGATGGGTCCTGGCTTCCTTACCCTCTAACAGCACAGCGTGGTGTTCCCTGTTTGCTTTACTGACCTTGAGCTCCAGGTTTTGTAATGGTAGTAAGGCCAAAAGCCGTGCTGTCTGTGAAGATTCTGGTGAGGGAGGGAGGGAGGAGTGTTTTCTGAATCCCGGGAGCCCTTTCGCTGCTCTCTGCCCACCCCTGTGACAGCTAAAGGTGCCAGGAATATGCAATGGATACTTTTCATGATCATCTCTCTGGCATGCTGCATCTGATGCCAGATGCCTGCTCTGTGCAGGGATTATCGGCCCTTTTACGCAGGGACATTGATCAGCTGCTTTTATCTCGGGCACGCTCATCTTGGTTTTCAGTGATTTGCTGTGAGATGACATTGACTGAATAAGGACTGGTGCATCTTTGAGGGGGGGGGGAGGGTGAACAGATCTGCCCACTGCTGCTCGTGTTCACTGGGAGTTATCTTTAGCAGTTAGATTTAATCTAGGAGGTTTGGGATTGGATGCTGTGCTGGCCTGAGCCTTGTGCCAAGGGCCAACACTCCTACAAAATGCTGCTGGGTCAGAATGCCAGCCCAAAACTCTTGGGCCTAATTTTGCTTGTGCTGCATCCACTGGTTTAAGCTCATTTACTGAGACTTGAAGCACACTTTGAACTTGCCTAACTGCTTGGAAAAAAAACCCCATTGAATAGCAGATCCAGTATGCAACTTCCTGCAGCAAGGAGATCCTGGCCTCACCAGTGGGTGCAGCCACACCTCTGGTTTTTCCCCTTACGGCTCTTCCAGGAGGGGACAGGACAGGGAATTTGGCTCTGGTCTACTCTGAACTTGTCATAGACGTTAAATTCCTTCTATGTTAGCCACCAGATGGCAACCATATTTTTAGCTCTTATTAAGGTACATGGTAAAGGCTGAGCTCCTTGGCGTGCTGATGAAGTTACTGTATTTACTGATGCAGCTTGGAGCCAAGGGTGGCCTGCCAGGCCCTTCCCCAGCTTCTTATCTGAACACACACAGGTTCTTTTCCTAGGCAGAGAATTTTCCACAAATTCCTCTCAACTGGTGATCCAGTTCACTTCCTTTTTTATTCCTTGGTGGTGATTTGGGATGTGAGAACAACAAGAACAATAATTGAGAGTTTAGTTGTGTATTGCAGGTAATTTGCGTGATCCAAAATATTTTTTTTTCGTGTCCATATACACAGAAAAAAGCACAGCTCCCTTTCCCTCTAAGCAGAAAAGGATAACAAGACACAAAGCACTTGCTTAATAAGTTAACACAAATTCTAGGCTCTTTGGCTGTTATCCTAATACAAATGAAACAACTTTGCTCTCTGGGGTCTCAAGAAATCAAAAAAAAAAAAGGTATTACTTGCTTGATCATCTGACTGTCCCCTTCATACTGCTACAGCTTCATCTTTAACAAGTCCTCTTTTGTGGAGTGTTAGGTTTTTACCCTTGTCTCTAAGGGACAGACTTTCACTGAGGCAAGCATGTGAATGAACTTTCAGCTTGTGAGGAAAGATACATCTGAATCTGAAGTGAAGAGGAAGGCATCAGTGGTTATAACACTATACTGCTGTCAGTCTTGTGGTGTTTTGTTTTAAACTGTGATATGTGATACTATGTTTAGCAGGAGGAGTAAACCAGGTGTTTGGAGATAAGGACCAGGTGTTTAAAAAATAATCAAAAAAAAAAAAAGGGTAAACAGAAATGTGCAGAAGTAGATTTGGGTACACAACAGATCAAGTACTTAAAAATTCAATACATTTTGGTGAAGGGATGCTAAGTGGGGTTGAACTTTCCTTTTTGAGGCTTAAAGAAGCCGACTGTTCCTTTTATGTATCCTCTTGTGGTTTGAATCTAGGATAAAAATTCTTCCTGTCAGAGTGGTATCTCCCTCCCAACTTGGGCCCTGAGGCTTTGACTTCCTCAATTTCCCTCATGGTGAATTTAAGCCTTGTGTTAAGCAAAGAATAATGTCTTTTTGTTCAATGCAAAATTTGCACTGAAACACTGTACACATCCTTTTTTTCCTTCTGAGATGGCTATTATGTAAAATATGTAAGATATTCCTACAGAAGTACTGTTTGTTTTGAGCCTTTCAGCAAAATATTGGCTATTTTTGGAAGACACTTTCTCAATTCCGCAGGAAATATGGGGCAGAATGGTTGACTGTGCTGTTTGCAGATGGTCTGTGGACCCTTTTAACCTTTTTCTCTCTATTCAAAGGTGGCTTCAAGTACAATCCTTGGCAATAATTTTCCTGTTGTTTAGTTAAATACATCAAATAAGTTTATGCCTCTGTCCAGAAGAATCCACCTGACAGAAAGGACTCATGCAACCATTGCTGACTAATATATCAACTAACAATTAGGTGATTTAGGCTGGAAATAGTGCTTTGATCATTCTTTAGTTAGCTGAAGGTTTTCTTTAGACCAAGACATTGAGCTCTGAACTCTGAATAATTCTTAACATCTTAAAATAGAGTAAAATTAAAATGCCCCTGATGTCATGGTCTCTTTCAGAGAGCTTAATCTTTGAAAGCTCTTTTAGACTTTGCCAGTGAGGATCTGAATTTTTTTTTTTTATGTCTGTAATTAATCATCTTGGTTAAAATTTTGTTTCTGCTATTTGATCAATTTTTATTTTATACTTTTGAAAGTTTTAAAAATCTCCCCAGTTTCCACAGTTCTTAGTTTGCTGGAAGAGTGTCTTGTTTCTGGGTGTGTCAGTCTGCACATGCATAAATGTTTCTGCTTTGAACAAATAAAAACAGTGTCTTTGTCTGGATGAAATCCTTTTGTCAGGGTAACTCCTCTGTGGGACCTCAGGGCAGGATTGAATTCGGAGAGCAAATTGATTTGGGTTTTATTGCTTGGCTGGTCGTGAGGGTCCTCATCACAGAATCAGCCTCTTTATTTTCCTCTAGCAGATTAGGCAGAGATTCAGAATGGAAAGAGGGCGTTGGCTGTAGGGTCTCTGACTGTGGATTTAAATTGTATGCAGATTAATAGGCACGTCTGAAGAAATGAATTGTAAAGTTGACATTGTGAAGAGAGGTTTGTCCTCTGGAGGTTTTTTTGTGTGGAAAGTAGAACTTTTTTTTTTTTTTCTTTTTTCTTTTCAAGATTTCAACCGAGCACGTGATGTTCTTATTCTATAGCAGTGGTTGACTCTTGCTCTCTTTTAATTACAAAGCCAGGGCAAAATTAGGAGTCTGGGTTCTGTGACATGAATAGGCTGTCAGATTTTTTCATGTTTTCATTCTGGTATTAAAAAAACCAAACAACCCAGCGCATACCCTTTTCTCCTTCTCTGCCCCAAACCAGAGGGGAAGGCTTTTTTCCAGGACCTGTTGAAGTTGAATTTCAACATCCCAACTCTCTTGCATTAGAGTGTATCATTTAAGTTGTAGGCTCTGTCACTGACTTGCCGTGTTTCCAGGAGATGTCACTTCTGCTTTCGGTTCTTGGCTTGCTTCTTTTACCCCACTGATGTTTACCCACACCTGTGTTTGCAAAGTCTGTGATTAAACCTTCTGTCAGGTTAAAGTTCTGTGCTCCTCTGGTTGCACAGTCCAAGGAGGCTGGGCTGTATTCCTGGTCTTGCAGGGCGAGTATGACATAGCTGGTAGCCAGGCTCACTCATGCTTATTCCCTGCCTGTTACATTAACAACAACAAGAAAAAGTTTTAAGCCAAACATAAGGCTTTTTAAAGAATTTGCAACGCAGTAAGGAGAAATAACTAAGGACACCTGCCCCAAGAAGGAAGGCTGAGACCTGCTTTTCACAGACCAGTGCAACCTGATGTTCCAGTACTTTTTCCAAATAATTTGTCTCCTGTAACAATTGTAGCAGCACAGGCTGTATCCAGGAAGAATGTTTTTTGTTCCTATATCCTTAGTCTTTGTTTCTTTCTCCTTGTAATCCCTTGCTGGACTTGGAGGTTGTGATTTATGCAGAACACAGTTTGCAGAAGGCATGGCTTGCATTTTGAGTTTGCCTTGATAGAACTTTTTCCCTGATAAGACATGGTCCAGTAGATCATAGCTGGAACATGGCTAGTGAGAACACCTAGAATAAAATCTCAGCCCTGTTGAAGCAGGTGAGAGTCTATACAAATGAGCAGCACTCAAGAACCCTAAGTGAAATTTAAGTACATCTGTCTGATCTGTAGAACCACTGGAGATGGAAAGTGAGGCTTTATATATATTAAAAAAAAAAAAAAAAAAAAAAAAAAAAAAAAAAAAAAAAGATGCAGAAAGATCTCTTACTGAGAAGTAAGTTCTTGCTTGGGAAGAGGGAAGTTTCTTATTGGTTTTCCTTCAGAATCATTCTGTGACTTCAAAACTTATATGTTTTTGCTTGGTTTTGCTGTCAAACCATTCTACCCTATGCAGTCTGCCTCATTGTGCCAGGACAAGTGAAGGACTTCCTACTTTATGTCTATTAGCTTGCTTTCTCAATAAGGCAGGACTCAGGTGATGAGCAGAGTCTCAAAGGTACTTTGTGCCTAAAGTTTGCTGGAAAACAGGCACTGGATAGAGAAGGGAGATCTGAATTAATGCCCTGTAAGGTACAGATGATTTCACTATGAGCTCAGACTGTATTACTGGGTATCAGATAATCTACATGGGGCAGGGAGGAGGTGAAATAGGAAACCAGGCTCCACATGTTTCCTTGCCCAGGGAATGGTTTGACTGGCTTACAGTGCCCTGCTGAAGGTGCCCCTCTGTCTGGGTGTTGGCAATAGTTGGTTGGTTTTTTGTCTTTTTTTTTTTTTAGCAGCAGAATGTCATGGATGGATGAAAATTTTCTTATTGGAAAAGGCCCAAAACAGTTCCTGATCACTTTATCTTCCTTGTAAGTTTGAGTCTTACAGACAGTCCTCTTCAGTGCAGTTCTTGAGAGATCCTTAAAGTAGGATCTGTGAGATGTCTTTTCAGTGAATACTTTTGTTGAGGCCCTAAGCAGGATAGAGTTAGTGTTACAGACTCATCTATCAGGAGAACTGCCATCAAACTCCTCTGTCATCTCCCTTCATCTTGCATACTGATTGTTAACCACAGTTTTGTGTTTCCATGCACAAATGTTTTATGCAACATCACGAATGCTCTTGGAATGTGAGTAGCAAATGAAATGGACAGCCAAGCCATCCAGGAAAGCTGAATGCAGTCTGAAGTGTTCAGCATCTAGCCAGACTGGAGTCTTTGGGAATAATTAAAATGTGTCATAAAGCTCTCATTTTAGAAATTTTGGAGTGACAAGAGGGTAGCTTAGGTTGATGAGTATTGCAGTGGCTGTTCTTTCCCCACCGTTGTGATGGTGACCAGACACCTGAGCTCCCTGGTGTGTGAATTCTGGAACTTTGCTAGGATTATCTTACAGTCCTGGCTGTCTACCTGTACATGGCAGGGATCAGAATTTCTTCCCAGAAGTGCTCTGCTGTAGACTTGACATTATCACTCAGAAATCAGGCTTGATTTGCCCAAGCAGAACAGACTTTGTAGCCCTGTATTCTTCATCTGGATGGCAGCTGAGCTCATCTCCCAAAGTGAGCTGGCAAAATCGGGGTGTGCAGGTCAGCTGTTCCTGCTGTGGGGTTGACCAGGAGACTCTGCAGTGAGATGAGAATAAATATTAAAATACAGATAAAGCTTCCTTGGAGAGCTGCTATATATACAAATCGGTGTCCATTTTTGTGTCAGTCTGCTCTTTAGACTTCCCTTGAGGGAATGTATGTTTGCTTTTCTCCAACATCTGCAATATTGCATGTGTGAGTGCCAGCAAACCTGTATCATTCTGATATCCATACTGCTGAGTTAAAAGGGGGCATCTTTCATGAGAAAGGGTTGGAAGACACAAGAAAGCCATTTACATCGTCTTGCTAGTTAAAATATATTTTAAATATGGTATTAGTTGACTGTTTAATACTGTCGGAACAGCAGTAAAGACCCTGCTCTACAGGACTGCCCAAACTGCTTGTATGGTGCAAGGGATGAAAAAATCTTGGCAGGTGTTTTTTCAGCAGGTGTGTGCAAGTGAGGTCACGTTTCCCTTGGAATATTTCCTGGCTATGCCAGCCTCTGGAGCTGCTTGATCTTCACAGATCTGGCAAGTACCACAGAGTAGGTCCTGTCCCTCATCCCTGGAAAAAAATTGAAATACAGGTATTAGCAGAAAAAAATATTTTAATTTTCTTTTGTTTTAAGTTACATTTTTATTATTCCAGCTTGCTTGCATGGTTTTGTCTCTTAGCTGCTACTCAGGAAGTACCTCTCTTTAGGGTTATATTCTCTGGTCTGAATAGAATAGAAACTGTCCAAGCAAGTTGGACAGTCACTTAATTATTTTTTTTGCCTTTTTTTTTTTTCCTTTTTTCTAAGTTTCTCATTGATTATGTTGGGTGCTTGCGTTCAGTAAAAGTTAGAATAGGAGTTAGATTTTGAGAGACTTGGAAGCCAGTCTTGGAGCATAACACAGACCCAGATAGATGTCTCACAGAATCCCCATGAAACAGCCTTATGAAATGAAGAATAGATACTGTGTTTGCTCACACCTCTGCAAGTACACATGAATAACATAGATTTTTCTTCTATTTAGGCTGTGCTGAAATAAACTTGCTCAGACCTGTGGTTGGCAGGTTAAAGTTTTTGAAAGTCTGGCATTACCAGAGGGGAAGAGTTAGGAAAGTCATAAAAGCCAGACAGTGTTGTCTTTCTTTTGTCTCTCTCTTTAGAAGAAAGAAGTCTGGGTGGCAGTTTGTTGTTAATACATATTCTGCCAGGCAGGGTGGAGAGTGCAAACTTTACCAAGAAGGAGGGAAGCAGTACTTAACAACCACTAATCCCTCTGTGAAAGCCATGGGCTGCGTTTAATCTCTTGATGATACACAGATATCAAAGTCTGCAGGTTTGGGAAGCTGGTACCCTGCTCTGAAATGATTATTTATTTGTTTATTTTGGTGTCATTCTTCATTCATCATGTTTGGTTTGTATTTTAAGAAAGTTTCGAACTTTTTGTTAAACTTGCTCAAAGAGCTGCACTTCTCAATTCTTTTCAAAGTCACCTTTTCAGGAGGGAGATTAGAAGTTGATATATCTGAAGTACAAACATTTTTCACTGAACTATTGCTAACACTGTGCTTTGAAACAGTGTTAGAACTGCTGTGCTTGTTTGCCATCAGGGACAGAAAGGGAACTTCACTTGTACAGTAACTACGGTTTTTGAAAGCATGGCTCACAGTATTTAGTGGTGTGGGTGGTTTTTTGGTTTGTTTTTTTTTTTTTACTTCATGCTACTTGGCTTCATTGCACATTTTATCGGGGTGGAAACAACAATGTGGATCTGAGTTTGAAAGTATTTGCAGAATGAATAAGCAATTATATCTCATTACTTGGAATGGTGCCAGGATCAGGCATGAACATATACCAAATAAGTTATAAAGACTGAGATTTGAATAAAATATTGATCTCTGCACTTTTCCTTAACAGAATTGCTGATCCTGTAGCTCTCTAGTTTTCTTGAAGATAATGTTACTTACTCGTATAAGTTATAGTAAATATTTTGATCTCGTCAGTTCCAGGAGTGTAAGTGTGGAAACACCAACCTTATTTTCATTCCTATTTCTGCAGCGATTGTGGGGGGAAAAAAAGGCTAAAACTTGAGGGGAAAAAATAGTATATTTTAAAAATGCCGGAAATTCCTTTCCTGGAATTTGAGTGTTCAGATCATTAATTTTGAATTTTCAGTCAGTCCACTGTTGTCTCGGGGAGATACTTTGTTTCCCCCCTAATCCCCATCTGTGGTGGGGACCCATCTGGTCCAAATGTTGATTCTGACACGAGATCAGGAAAAGGAATTTATTTATTGTGGCAGTGGACAGTATGTTTCAAGGGTTCCTTTAGATATATATTTTGGAAAAATTCTAGTGAGGGCTAATGACAAGTTCTGTGAGGGAAAGAGTGCTCAGAAAGTTTCTCTGTTCAAATGGAGAAAAATACTTGGGTTCTATATTAAAATGTTCCTTAAGCTATAGATAGATTCCTCAGCTGAGGAGTGAAATGACTATTCTTCTGCACATAGAACAGACTTCTACAGTAGGAGAATACCAGGGATTTTTCTGTTTTCTGACAGATGAGACTGAACAGCCATTGGAAAAATCCAAGCCTAGCTGTGTGTTAATCAGCTTGAGCCACTGAAAGAATGTGCATACTCTGATAATGTTTTCCTCATCAGGCATAGTGACAGTGTGATGATTTGTTGTTATATGAAGTTTGATTATATTATATATATTACAAAAAAAGACCATTCCCTACCCTGGAACAATTCCAATGTAATTATTGGACAGTCTCAGTTCGTTAAGATACTTTTATTTTGTTTCAGTAAGATTCTGTATTCCAGAAGACTTAAAAGGGTTTTCAGATATGTTTGCAGAGGTTTGGCAAGGATGGTTTTGTAGGCAAGCATGCAAGGCTATGTTTGGACAGCAAAATTTTTTTGAAAATGCACAGTCTGAAGAACTAGGAAAAAGAGATTGGCTTTCTTTGGAGAGAAAGAGCAGCTGTATGTGCAAGGCTGGTAGTGGAGGGTTTGGGGGGGGTCTGTGTCAGAGAAAGTCAGAGGGGTGATAGTTGATCATAGAGCCCTGTAGTGATACCCCACATCCAATTGCTCATGGGCTTGTTCATGAATAGGTATAAGAGTCAGTTGCTAGACTAGAACTTCTTGCCAAGCTGGAGGCTTTTGTTCTCCTTGTTTCCAGACCTTCAGCGAACATAAATGATTCAAGGAGGAAGTGTTGTTATCAGGATGGATGCCCTTATGATGAGGCTGCAGGTGTAGTAGGTGAAAAGAGCTGTGTTGTTGTGCTGGATGAAGGTGAGCAGCTCAGAGCTGGAGTGGTTTTAGCTAGAATGTCTTCTAAGCTGTCAGTTCTAAGTCTCCAGTTGAGCCCTTAGTTTTTGATGAGGCTTGTTGAGGAGTCCATTGTGGTGCTTTTCATCTCCAAAGAGAATGTGGGCCAGATTCTTGGCAGGTACTCAGGCAAAGAGCCTAGGAGGTTTGCATCCACTCACAGCAGAAGAACTTGGCCCATCAAGCCCAGTTCTCAAATTTGCTGTTACTCATCATCCAGAGCTTCTGAAGGAGAGGCAGTCTTCTCAGGTGGGAAGAAGAGCTGTTCCTAAGCTCTTTAGGAAGAACCAACAAGAGCCAGTCATCGTTGTTGTTCCATGTTTCTGCTCAGATGGGACAAGGACCCTCTGCATCCCACCCTAGCTGTGGAAGGCACTGTTCCTAAATCTTTTCCTCAGGTCTGATCCCTTGCAGCTATCACCCTCTGGGTTGGGGAGGCCCAACATCTGCTCCAAATCTCTCTCTCTTTTCCTTTAACCCAGTCATGCATGTAACATGTTTCATATCTGTCCTGCATTTGAGAAACTTCCATCCTTGTTCAACAAGGTGATCGTGAACCTGTACAGGAGCTTTCCTAACTTCTTAGGTGCTCTGCATCCAGCCTGCCCCTTGTGGATTCCCTCTCTCACATTGTCATGCTCTATAAGAGTTCCTCTGCTCCTCTCTCTCCTAGCACACACCTGCTTCTTTATCTCTTTCTCCAGCTCTGTCATGGTCCCAAATGCCTTTTCTGTTTTGTCCAGATTTGGTTGCTTCATTTTGCATTAGAGCCTGCATAAAAATACTTCTTGCAAATGTATCAGCATTTAAAATGAGTGTTGCAGAGGAGGAGGCAGAGGACTTGAGAAGGGGGATATGTGCAAACAGCACTATTTATGCAATCTGTTCCTTTACTAGTGTTACTGTTGGCTATAGATAGGGTTTAATTAAGCTATGCTAAATGCCGACACAAGCAATGGACATTGATGTTGCTGAAGTCCTGTTGCCTGGAATGTCATACTGATGCCAGCTGAATTACATGATGCCATTTTGGCCTTATTAACTACAGACCTACAATGCAGCTACTGTCCAGCTCTGCAGTTGTGCCCACGTTTTTTGATCTGTGATTTGGTATCTGCTTAAAGCTGGGTCAGACAGAAGGTAGGGTGGAAATTTACCTGCTTTCTTGGAGACTGTTTGACAATTCCTGCTTCTCTATTTTCACATTATTGATAGATACATCTACTCCCCAGTCTCTGTTTTGCTGAAAAGCCTGAACTCTGGAGAATTCGGTGTTTTTACCTGCCTGCTTCAAATAAGAGCAAACAAGTAGAAAAAAAAATGCTCAGAAAGTTATGAATGAGGCATACAACCATGTGTGGCCAACATGGCTTGGTTGCACAAGCACACCTCACAGCTCTGTACTCAAGGGTCTGTCTCTTGTGCAGTTACATTGTAGAGTGGTAGACACATGCAGCCCATGAACCCCAGACCTGACAAACCAAGGCTGAGTGGTCAGGATGATCCTGATAGAGCCCATGTGTCTTCTGGTGAAGCTGTGAGTTTTCAGCACCTTTGGTATCAGGCCACCTGCTTAAGGTGCCAAAGCTGAAGCATTTGAAGTCGGAAAACTCTGGCTTAAGATCTTAATATTCTTAATCCCCCCACACTTCTTGAGGTAGGTGTCTGCTTCCAGCTCTGGATTTGGTCTGGTAGAAGTCACCACTTCCAAAATGTTATCCCACTGCCCCGTTTCCTGCTGTGCACACCTGCTGATAGAGTGGTCCAAATTTCCATCCTTTCGCCTTTGGATAAAATCTTATCTTTGTCAGACCAAGAGTTTGAACTGATCCAGCAACTCCCACTGGGGCAGTGATTTCACAGTGCTCTTGAACCACATCTGCCCCCAAGATGTGTCATCTCCAGATGTTTTCTTTTCTCCTTCTTTCTGTATGCTGCTGCCCCCTTACTGTCCCTAAGACTGTGCTGTTTTACCTGTTTTTCTTTCAAGCCCGTCCTCACAAATAGGTGCATTTGATACTAAGTTCTGCATGGCTGGACGAGAGGGAGAACAAAAGCACAGAGACAGGGGCAATACTAGCAATCTGAGATTTTCAAGAGAAGGATGTGCCCTGAGATGAGAGTAAAGTGGAAGTAAGGCCAAATGTGACCCAGTGTCAAGTATGGCTGAATCCATGGGGTGGTGCCTGGGCTGGAGCAGTGGCCTTCAGCTTGAGAGGACCAATAGCTAGCACACAACTTCTTAATTTTACATTCTCTTTCATTTATATTCTGGCTCTCTGAAACTCTTGGCGGAAGTAAAAAATGTAGATGAGAAAAAAATTGAAAGTGATGTCTAAATGACATTTGGCAGGTTAGTTTTTATTTTCAGAAGCTTGGGTGGTAAAAAGCAGGACATCTCCATGTTACTATTAAAAATAAATACAGAGTAAGAGGAAGGGTTAGAAGAGGGAAGAATGTTTGCTTTCTTTTTAACTGATAAAATCTGTCAAGAAAAGGAAAAGATACATAAAATCACTATGTTTGGTTTTTTTTAAAAACAACAAACTTCCATAAAGTGAGTAAGCATTTATACAAGGGAAAAAAGTCTGCTGCAAAATTCAGTTAGACCTGGAGGAAAGATGATATATCTATCAGTTGAATATTTGGGAGTGAGTCATTGGATGGCAACATAGATATATCTGAGGAAACTAAAAGCACATATATTGTTGGTTGTAGCCACGAACCCTTGAATTTTCTTGGCTAGGGTTCAAGGGTTGAGTTGATGCTTCAACCCTTGAATTAATGGTAGGATACAAGATTAGTACCTGGGTTCTACCTATTGTACAGGGCAGGTGTAATGCAAAATTGCCTAAAGGAATGAGAGTAACATAACAAGCCTAAATCAGCTAAAGCAGCAGGAGTCTTTAAAAGGAACCTGGTTTAAAGATGCTTGGATAGCTTATAGGTAGACAGACACTGAGCTGCATGTCAGTGTGTGAGTGTAGCACAATGTGACTGCAAAGACTGAGCTATGATGTCAAGTCAGTGAGAAGAGAAATTGCTTTTCAGTACTGTCACAGCACCTCTCCTGCTGTATCGTGACTTAATTTAGACTTGAATGATGATAAAAGCTAAACTGGAAAACCAGAGTGGAGGGAAATGGAAAAAAAACAACCTAAGATGTTGAGAACAGTCAAGGGGCTAAAATCTCCATGTAAAAAATCTTGGAACATCAGGATTTGGGTCAGTGCTGAATGCACACCAGGGGCCCCAGCCTGTTCACTGGCTCAAGCCTGTCTTCTAAATGCCCTCTGTGGGAGAGAAGGTGGCTGGTTTGGGCCTGTGGTTTTGTGCATTAAAAGAACCTTTCTGCTTAACTGACTTGCCATGTGCAAAGGTGATGAGAGACAAATGCTTGCAAAACATCCAGAGAACTGAGGTTTTATGTTTGTTTTTGTAAACATGCTGTAGAACTGCCTTAAAGTAGCTCTTGCATCCTGGACATGTGTTGTGTGTTTTCCAAACCTGCCAGTATGCCTGTTTTCATGTGGAATGCAGTCTTTCTGTAGGCTGATACTAGAAATAATAAAGATGCATTAATTTTCTCTTGCAACAAAAAAATACAGATTTTAAAGCTAGATCTTTGCTTCCACTCAGATTTCAGCACAGTTTAAACAACTCATATTCACCCATTTCCACATCCAGCTTCTTATTGCTATGGTGTTGGGCCAGAGTCTCACTGGAGCTGAGCTGTCCTTCTTGTTGTGAGAACAACTTTAAAGATGCTTATGCTACATCATCTTTGTCACTTCTGAGAGTTGTTTGAGGGATTTTTATTTGTATGTAAGTAGCCACATCCTTACTGTCAGTGTCGTTTTAACAGGTAAAGCTCTACCATCACCCTTATTTAGTTTCATTTTGTTTTTAATGTAAGTGGCAGTAAAAATCTGTTGCAGTCAAATGAAGATACTTTTATCTTTACCATTGATTTGAATTAATAGTAAATCTCAGAGGTTGGGCTGGCAGGCATGGGAGGAAAAGCCTGCCCCTTCCCAGCCTGTTCATGCACATGGTAAGCTAGCTGTGACTTACTGCATGTAAAGGGGAATGAGGAGTGAAGCTATGGCTGTACTTATTTTCTTTCTGTGACAAAAGGGAAAGCAAAATGATGTTGCAGTCTCTTACCACCTTAATTTAATTTTGTGCCATTTGACAGGTGCCAACAGCAGCTTTCCTTTTCTGCTGGTTCATGTTGCAGCAGTGAGATTTCTCCTGCAGAAGAGGTGCTGAAGCCTCTTTTTATGTTCCTACACAAAACTGAGTGCTACCACCTTTATCAGTGGTTAATGTTCAGAAAAGCAGTCTGCTGTGATGGTAAAAAGTCTTGAGGGGCTCCTCTTTCAATACCCCAATATATTGACTTTGACAACCACAGTACAGTATGGATGCCAATGACCTGAACAGCTTATCAGAGAAGGAGGGAAAAATGATGCTGCTAGCACTTTCCAAGATGATTTTCTTCCACACAGGGATAAATGATTAATTCAAAGTCACTCTTAAATTAAGTGAGAAAATGCCCAAGGTGGCTGGGGGAAGGAGCACTTGATTCAGGATTGCAGTAAGTTGCTGTACTGCCAGGTATCTTTTGGAATGCCAGGAAACATTTTCAGCAAAAGTGCCCTTTCTGCAGTGCTCATGTCCTGTTCGAGGGAGCTGACTCCATAAATGGACTATTTGGAGGCTCTGGAGCATAATATTCCCAATTACATTACCTGCAGGGTCACCGTGCCCTCTAATGCAGCTTGCAGACAGAGAATGGCTTTGCCCTGTCATGTGCTTAAAGAGCATTACTCTGATTATCCAGGAGGGTGGATTAATGGGATTTGATGGATAATTGGAGGAAGGGAGAGGTGCTCAGGAGGTGAATTTGAGTTGGCAGACTTGTTATGCAAAACAGTGTGATCTGCTTGTGAAAAAGTAAGCCAAAGAAACAGGTGTTGGGAGTCTGTCCTACCTTGCAGAGTTTGACGAGGCAGAAAGGTGCTTGTGTGGGAATTTGATCATAAAAGTTGTCACTAGTAAGTTGTGATGATGTTTGAGGTACCTCAGTAAAGTCTGCTGGAATAAAATGGAAAAAATGAAAGACCCTTCTGCCAGGTACTGACAGATAAATTGGAATTTACTCTAAATCTGTTTTCTGGCTCCAGCCATCTTCCGTGGCGTAAGGAGCAGACTCCTACCCACTGGGACACTGGGATCACGAATGGGAAGCACTTAGACATTGCACAACAGCCTGATCTCCATACCACTGTTGGGGAGAAGTTTCCCATCTCTGTGATGGAAAGAGGAGGCCATGGGGCAGAAGGAAATGAAGGAATTACCTGGCATCAAAACCATCTTGATGTCCTGTGGCTGAGAACAGCAGTGTGTTGTTGGGAGTTGTGCAAATTGAGGAGGAAGAGGATGGGAATGGTTTTTCAGCTGCAGGAGAAGACCTGATTATGTAGAAGGAACAAATGTGTGTTAGAGATCTGAATGGGAACAAAATCTAACTGCACTAGGGATAATGAAGTAGGGAAGGGAAGGAGGGGTGAAGTGAGGCTTCCAGAGGAGGAATTGAGACTTTCTGCAGGGGGAGTGACACTAGTGCTAGGTCTGAACTAAAAAAGTGCTATTCTAGAAGAACAGGAAATAAAGGGATTGTCAGAGCAATCCCTAGAGTGATGATCTGCCTTGTGTTTCTGAAACATGCTTACAGGGACTGAGTCCTGCCCTTGCACAGGCTTTTTGCACCACTGGTGGCCTTGGCAGGGGCTGCATGTCCAGGGCTAGCTGTGACTGTCCTCAAAGCCCTGGAGACACAGATACCTGTGCTCCTGGTCCAGCCAAGGGACAGTAACACAAGTGGGTTTCCTGGGTGATTTAAAGTTCACCATCATGAATGGGGCTGTGAATGAAAAATACTGGGAGGGGACAGGGGAGTGTCAGGGCTTGGAAATAAAGTCCTTCTTGAGAGGCTGCAATACCTGCTTGCCAGCCTCTGGTGATGGGCAGCAGAAGGCAGAGGGACAGCTGATGCTCTGCTGGGCTGGGGGTGGCATCCTCTAGCACATTCTTCAAGCTTAGGGATGGCACAGGTCCGAAGCCAGTCATGCTGTAGATGTGGAAGGGTAGAAAAAGCATTGTTGGATATTTTTAGCCAGAATGAGTAGGGTCAAGTGTGGAAGGGGTGGAAAAAAAATAGCCATTCTTGCATTTTCAGTCTCCTGATACTGAGGTACCAGGTGTCCTTTTCAAGGGATGACTAATTCTCTGTTTGATGGAGAGGAGAACAGAAAACAAGGCGATTTTTTTGGTGGTGGTGTTGGTTTTTTGTGGTGTTTTTTTTTTTTTTTTTTTTTTTATCTGCTTTTTTATCCCTCCTTCCCTCTCATCAGATGACACAAGTACTTGTTTTTGGAGGTGAATCTCTCTTGCTCAGCATCTGCTGCCTTCAGATCTTCCTTCTCTGTTTAGTTAGTGGAAAGGTGGCACTAAGAAATGCCTTTTTAATGTAAATCTCAGTACCCTCACACACTGTAATATCAAAGACTTGACTAATGTCCCTTTCTCTTAAAACAAAACTCAAAACCAAACAGCCTTCCCCCCAAAAAAATCCTTGTATTGGAGGGAACCCTCTGCAGGCAAAGCATGTTGTTTGTTTGCTCCAGTTTGTTATTGTAGGGTTGCTTATCAGAGTGGGGCTGTGAGTATCTTAGCCCTTCCTGTTTCTTCCACCCCCAGAAGATAAAATCTTTTCTATGGTGAAACAGCTGGGGAAGATAACAGGAAGGGGAAACCTAAGGTCCAAAAGATGTGTAGGTTCTTGGGCCATTCTTAAGTGCTTGCCCTTAAAGAGTCTCTGGATGATGAAGATTAAAAAATGGCAAAGGATGTGTGTGGTGAGAAAACATTCTTCCTTAATTTCTTCTCCCTGCTACCACCTTTCTTAATTTTTGTCTCTAGTAACCTTTTGAAGATATTTTAAATTATAGAATATTTGTCCCCTATGGTTATGGTAGCTCTTCTAATAACCCCATGCACATGTACCAACCTGGATAAATTTTTAGTGTATTATCCTCAAGCTGTGGCTAGAATAAGCAGGGTTGTTAACAAGTGGATTGAAACTTGAGGAAGTTGTATGAAAACAGTCTTATTTTCATGGTGACAGGCTGAGAGAAGAAAATTCATGTTTAAAGCTTTCTGCTGCTCTTTCTGAGTAGCTCTACTGCTTCCTTACTAAAATCCCCTGATGTGCTTTCTGTTTGTTTCTATAATTTTCTCTTGTGTTTTTCTAGCTGTCAGTCATGGATGGCTTGGATTGACTTTGTCATTTGTGTACAGAGAAAAAGGTGCAAGCTGGCATATCCTCTGCTGAAGTTAGCTGTGGCTGCTCTGGGAGAGTCTTGCAGAGGGGAGAAGGTGGGGAGGTGATGTGAGATCAGTCAGTACCCCTCCCCTTTGCTTTGTTGGTCAGGCATGCTGGACTGATACAACTCATTTCTTAAGGCTTCTGAATCCAGTAGTAACAAATGGATGGAAGAAAAAAAAAAAAAAAGGAGAGTCTTGGAAACACTGCTGTGTGTTTACCTGTGTATCTTGGGGCTGGCATCTCTGCCTCCTGTATACTTCAATCCTGTCTCAAGCAGTAAGCCTCACTTCAGCAGAGAATTGTCATGTGGGAATGTTTGTTTGAACCCTTTAGAGTGGCTTTCACTGCACAATTCATGCCCTTGCTTTTTGGAAGGAAAAGACCCTGTATGGCTGAGATCTACCCTGTGCAAAGCTGACTTGAGGTTGCAAAAGTACCCAGGGCTTTTCATCCTGTCTTTCACCATCACCTGGTTCTTGAAACCTGGAAGGCAGAAAGAGAGGCAGGAACCAAATCAAAGTCTTTTTCTCCTCCAGCAATACCTAGGCTTGCTTTTGTGTCAGAAATGTTATCTTGCAAGTGTGGACTGATAACATACTGGTGTTAGCAACGGTCAGGAAGAATGTTCAGGAGTTGTGAAATTGTGCACTTGATTTTTACAGTGCCTTTTCACTGTGTGAGAATAGTGGCCCCACTATGATAGGAAGGAAAGATAGTGGTATAGAAAAGCACCATGGTTTAGACAAAACCAAACAGCATCTGTGTCAAAGGCAGTATTTCAGTACACTTTTCCTGGTTTTGAGGAAACTGTGACAGTTTCTCCACTCTGTCTGTAATAAAGGCCTAGTATTGACCTACATGCAATTTAGGTTTATGTCTTGCAACTGTTTTGAAATCCTTGGGTAGCCACAGACAAGTTACTTCTTCTATAGAGGTCTTATTCTGACACAAATGATAACAGGGAAGGGATGCTGTGCTGGGGCAAAAGAAAGTCTTTAAATACATTCACACATGCAGCAAGCCATCCCACATTGCCTGCTCTCCTTTTGAAGTGCTGTTCTAATACAGATAAGATTGTGCTCTCTGTATTGGATCTTTATTAGGCTTGTCTTCTCTGTGGTGGTGATGATCAGCAGGGATGGGCTGCCTGCTTTCAGTAAGCATTTTTGGCTTCTTTATGTTCTGGCTCTGTAGCCCGGGTGCTGGTGGAGCACTGGGGCAGTACCAGTGCTGTTGTGTGATGCATTTGTTTCTTTTGATGCAGAAGATGGTTCTATGTTTATTTCAGAGGAAGATGTTCTAGCATTTCAAGTGCAGAGAAGGTGACTGTGGCAGAATAGCTGCAATACTTGTGCTTCACCACCAGGTACTGGTGATTAGCTCTGATTGTGCACACGCTCTGCTCCTTTCATCTGCTTAGCAAAGCCTCTAACTTGTTGATAGCATCAACTACACATCATTGAATTTTCTCCTGCCAATCACATTTTCCTTTCAATCCCACACAGTAATTTCCAGCCATCACAGCGGTCCTTGGCAGGAAGCCAACAGCCTAGAGGCCTGGATTCTCTCATCAGGCAGTTACCAAGAAGAAGGGATTTCCCCAGTGAGAGCCAGGGAAAGCCCTAGGAGTCTGGCTTTGTTGCTGTGCTCCCAACTCTTTTTAGTTGTAGGAAAAAGTGCTCCTGCTCTGACTGTGTTTTTCCATTTTTGGAAAAACTCAAGCTGTCACATCCAGCAATTTACTCTTTGGATTTTTAATTCTAGTTCAGCCAAAACACAGGCAACCCTTCCTCTTCCAAGCTATCACTTCTTTCTTAGGGTTCATCTTGTTCCACAGTAATATCTATTTAGCTGTTGTTCTAAATCCTTCTTGCTGTAATTTTTCTTTCTCTTCCTGTCATCTTTAACTTTTTTGCCTGTGGTAGCTGTGCAGTCAGACCAGAATCCAAATTAAGCTGCTTCCTTGATCCTAGCCTGCATTTAATAATAGGGATGTTGTCGTTTCTGGGGAAATAACATACCAAGGTGCATTGGCTCTTCTCTCATCCAAACGTTTAATTAGAAGTTTGGACAATATATAATAGGCTCTGTGCTCTGGAGTAGTTGTATGGAATTAGGGACCCACAGTACACAGGGGTGCATTTGCTGCTCATTAATACTGTTACTCTTGGTACTTATTATACCTGAATGAAAGGCATGATAGGACACACGAGTTCATGATGCCTGTGAAACCTCTGGATTTTGAGTTTTGCTTTCCTGTAAATCTTCCCATTTTCCTGGCAGCATTTCATGCCTTTTGGTAAAAAATGCATTGGGTTTTGTCTAGCCCAGGGTTGGATGTCGTTTCTGTGGAGCAGTTAAATGGAAGCTGGGCTTACAGAAGTGCTTTGGAGTTTTGCTTTTACAGATTTATTGCCATCATTTTGCATCCTACTGTATGTGGCTTAGAATAGGAGATTCCCACTTTTTTTGGGGGGGGGGGGGCGGGGGGGGCGGGGGGGTTGGGGGAGGCTTGTTTTGTTTGTTTGTTTGTTTTAAGCTCTTGGATCTCAATGTCTCAATGAAACCTCCAGGTATTTTAGAAAATGTGCAAAAACTGGGGTTTGGAAATAACTCTTGGTGAGTGAAGCCAAAATATTTTTTAAAAACTAGTCCTAAACCAGTTTAAATTTAAATGAGCTGAAAGGTGACTGACTTACCTCTTACCCCTTGTATAATGAAGAATTAAAAAAAAAATTTGAAAGGCCAAGATGAGAATTCACCAACTTATCTTGAAATAGAAAAAGGCGTGGCTGTGATTTAGAAATGCTTTAGAAATGGGAGTGAATTTTTAGTTTGAAATACAAGTTTGGCAAGTTTAAATGTTAATGTTTTCCAGGAACTTCATGGGTGGAAATGGGACACATTATGTTCAGATTTCCCAGCCACTGAATCTAGTCCTTTAGCCAAAGATCTACTCTCACAGTCAGTGTGACTTCAAGAAAACAATGTCCAAATACTTTGTAAGAGGACGTGAGTAGGCTTTGCTGCTGAGAAAACCAGTTCCACCCCCTGTCAGACAGGGTGGGACATCAGAAACCATTTTAATATAGTTTCTGTTACCATTATATATATATATATACACACACACACATGTATGTATATATATATATGCATGCACACACACTAGTGTATATATATGATAATATTACTACTTTTAATTGAGGTTTTTTTCTCAATCCTGTTTAGCACAAAGCCACTCATAGACTTGGGTTAACACAAGGGGTGCTATTGCAAAATGAGTGTCCTTGATTGGAAAGCTTTACCTACTCATAAAACTATGGTATCTCCAAAGATTTCTCAGTGCTTTGGGTAATTCTGCAGTCCAAGACAAATTTTCTTAGAGGAGATGCTCTATCCATCTGTGCTAGGAAATGAACTTCAAAGGAAGGTCCCGTTTCTTGCAGAAGGTGAATTAGAGCAGAGCTCTCACCCTGGAAATTGCAACTACCAGATTTCTCACTTGGCAGTGATTTGATGACATTCAAATTCTCTATGTATATAAGCTGTCTGCAGAAGATGGCTTCCACATCTCCTAGACAGTCCCTGAAGGTTTTTAGGATGGTACCCTTTGACATGCAGTCTCCTTCAGTACAAGTCAGAGGTGCACAGAAGGCAGAGCAGCCCAGCCTATTATTTCCTGCCCCATCCTGTTTCCCAGTGCTGCTGGAATTGATCCCTGTTGATTCTGGCACGGTTGTGCTGAAAGCCACAGGGGACAAAGCTCCTTTTGTTGGGAGCTGCAGCCAGGCTCATGGACGTGCCTCTCAGCACTTGCCTTTTCCTGGGGCATCACGCGGGGATTTTTTGTCCCTCAGCTCCTGGCTGTGGTGCTGGCCAAGGAGTGGTTCCCTTTGCTGGATTCTGGGAGAGGGAGGAGAGAAGAGGCTTGAGTAAAGTGGTGATTGAGGTTTGCAGAAGAGGAAGCTAAATATTGGGTGAATGTGACCCTTTATAGCCAGGTGCAGATAACAAACAGTGAATCAAGAGGGACAAGTAGACTTTGTTCCCTTTTCCGTCTTCGCTCTTAAAGATACTTTATGCTACTAAATCTCAGTTCTGTGTGTTTTTGTGTTTAGTTTCATTTTTATTTTCCCTAAAACTGTCCATGTTCAGGCAGTACTAGGATTTAGTACTCTAGAAACTCTTCAGGCTTCACATAACTAATACTGAAGTGCAGTGGTTGCTGGGGAGGGGAGATGAGGAGCAGGTTGGGGTCAGAGGTGTGAGCTGGGGAATGCCCACTTGGTACAAGAAGTTCTCCCTCTTTCCCAGGTTTCTCTTTCCTTCGAGGGGAGCACTGCAATTTGTGTCCTTGCGTGGCTGTGGTTGCAGAGCTGTTTAAGGAGGGGGAAGTGAAACCTGTGGTAAGACAGGATCCAGCAGGGAGATTTTATTCTGTGTCCCTGACTGGTGGGGAAGGGAAGCAGCAGAGCATGTTTCTTGCCAATGAGATCTCAAAAGCTCACATTTAATCTCTGAAACTCTGTCTCCCATGCTCAGTAAGTATCTGCAGCACTGTCCACTGTGGAGGGAATTGAGCAGCTGCAGCAGCAACTGCTGATGGTAGCCTCAATGCTTATACCTCTTTCCTGCAGGTAGTAGTGAAGTATTTAGATGATGGCACTTGCCTCATGGGGATGAAGGCATGGTGCAGTGTGCACGTGTTGTGTTCACTTTTCCTGACCTATTAGTGTGGATAGCAGCAGCCATGGAACACTTACTGGTTGCTGTCATGATTAATTTTTATTAAAAATCATGCCAAGCCAAAATGAGTATGTAGGAGCTGCCTGGGAGGCTGGTGTGACTGTACTGGAAAGACATCTGTGTGGGTGAGCAGGCGTCACACCATCGCTCTCTGTGCCAAGGAAGGAGTTTCTTCTTCACCTGCTCACTGCAGTTTACTGCAGGCACAACATATGTGTTGTTGAACATGAAGGGTAGTGGCTGGGTGAGGGATGTGCCATGTTTCATCAGCTGTGTTGGCAGACCTGCTATGGCTCTGTGTTAGGGATCAAGGAAGGAGTGTTAGTCAATTCCACTGACTCTTGTCTGGGAATTATAGGAAGCAGAGAAACCTTTATAAGGCCGTTGGAAAGAAAACCTTCGAGAGTTTTACACCACTTGCTCTAGGTTTAAGTCTTTATTTGTAGTTGGATTATATTGTCTTGCATTAGTCTAATGAGGTGCTTGTTCTTTTTGTCAGACACTGGTACTGGTTGCTTTTGGTGGTGGTGGGGGTTAAACCTGACAGTCTGAGTTGTATCTAAGCAGAGCTTTTTTTTTTTTTTTTTTTAATTTCATTCCTGTAGCTGGGTGATATATATACATGTCAGTGGGATTGAAAGATGCTCCCTTAAAACTATGATGAGGAATATGCCATGTGAAAAAGCCTCGTCTGCACTGTAGATGAACTAGGGCAGGGCTTCCAACCTTTGAGTAATGGGGCCTTAATTTTCTTTTCCAGGGATTTCAACTTTTCTGTAAATGCCAAACATATAGATTGCTTTGTATGGTTTTTCTTCATGGGCCTTGAAGTCTGCAGGCCACATGCTGAAAATCACACAACGTTCTCGTGTTTATTACTGATCTCTAATTTCAACCCAGTATCTTCTGGCCTTGCTGTCTGGTTAACTCCCTGGGCTGTTTACATTTTAAGATTCTAAGCAAATAGCAATGCATAGGGAGGCATCTGTAATCCCTCCACATGTGCTCGAGTTGTCCTTGGCCTGCTTCTCTGAGCAAAGACTTTTCAACTTCCCTCTTTTGCAAAGGAATTTTAAAAGCTGAAATCTGTGTATGGTTCTGATCCTGTGTATCACCACTTGAGCTCTCTTCACCCCTACTTCAACTCTGGATCTTGATATCATCTCTTCAGACACAAAACTGTTCTTCCAATTCCTGCAGGTTGTCTGGTAGACCTGAGCTTTTCCTTCCCTTCACTCTGCTCCTCTTCCACCTCCCTTTGTTCCAGGTACCCTGTCACACTGTGACTGGTATTCAGTGGAAGCAGTAGCTTACCTCCCTTTGGTTAGTGTTACAGGTGATTTGTTGAATGCTACCAGCCTGGGAGCTGCAGCACTTGATGGTTCTGTAGCACATATGGTGTATGGTTATTCATTGTGCAGGGGTATCTCAAGGACAGGTAGCATTTTTTTCCACTGCCAGTTTTCCCCTTCCTCCTCCCTCCCCCCCCCCCCCAGAAAAAATATTTCTCCCTCCGATTCCCCAAAACGATTCCCTCCAAGTTAAGCTAAAAAGGAAGGAGTCAGCTTTGCTGTTGTCTTACAGGAGGGCTTGGGAAATAGTGTGGGGTATGGCTTGAGCTTTTGGCAGAAATAATTTAGTGGAATAGTCTGCTCCATAGACAAAGGTGCTTCAGAGGTGCTATCCTGTTAGAGCCATGGGTGCTGACCTGCTCAGGGATCAGAGTGAAGGCAGGCATGGAGAAGGATGCAAAAGTTGCATGGGTCAGCCTTGAAGCTGATGCATGGGGGAGCAGCTCTCTTCTTGGACTCCTTATCAAACTCTGCAATTTTGGTATGACTTCTTTAGTCCAGGCACAAAGCTCATGATCCTGTGTGTCACTCAAGTGAACTTTTGTTTCTTTGCCTGGCAAATTTCTACCTGCAGGAAAATTATGAAGGATCTGTATGTTCATGGGAAAATGCTTTCAGGAGTCTGCAAACTGAAAAAGGTTGTATCAGCATTCCAAAACCTAAAATGACTGTTGTGGGGTGAGCTTGGTCCTTTTTTTGGTTCCTCACATGACCTGCATCTGGAAGCCTCTTGGCCCAGTCCTGTAGTGGTCAGCACCTGTTTTAGCAGATTAGTTTGTGCCAACAGTGTAAAACCTGAGTGGGGTTTTCTTCTCCCCATTCTGAAGATGTTAGATGTATTCATGTGCCTTTCATATTCTTGGAGGTACTTGCTTTATTAAGTCACCCTGGTGACCCCCATCCAGGCTGTGCTGAACCACTAGAAGCACAGTATGAGGGTAAGATCTTGTGACTGTGCCCATCCAGACAGGGGCAAAACTAAATTGCCTGCTCAGATCTGGCTGCCAGAGTGGTGAGATGGCTTTGCTGCAAAAGCCCCCCTCTTTGATCCCTTTGTCTCTGCTGAGTAGGATGATTTTGGCAATTAGTGGTGGAGATTGCTTGGCTGATGCCTAAGTCTTGATTGTCTAGGTTCATCTCATCTCCTGACAGCTGTTTTCAGAGACAATCAGAGAAACAGTAGGTAACTTCTGTAGCATCTCCAATGCGTCAACTCTGTCAGCTTTCCATTGCTTCCTACAGTACTAAACCATCTGATGCTGTTCCTGCCTTTCATGTTTTTTACCATGGTTTTACCACCCCTGTTCTTCAGCATAGATCTGGACTCTGTGCTCTGCAGGGTTCATTTGCTGCGAATTTACTTTTCTGAGTAGGTGAGCAAAACCTTAAATCACTCTAAACCTTGAAATCTTTTCCCTTCTTTTGCTGGTTCTGCTTCTTCCCTGACTTCAGCAGCATCAAGAACACAGGAACAAAATGGGAAACCACCATGGTAAGGGTGACCTTCAAAACAGAAATCAGTCTCAAGTTAACAGTGGAGCAAATTCACTGCAAGGAACTAGGCAAGTGGGAAAAGCTCCTGCTATTATTTCATGTGTGGGACAAAGGAGAAGAAACTGACTTGCAAGTAATAATCTGGAATAATAAATTATTAAAATGTTGATTTCATAGTAAAGATTCAAACATGGCAGTCCCTGTTCCAGAGACAGAAGCTTTTCAAAAAGCTGTTTGGGAGACTGATTATTACCCAAGTTGTACACGACTGCTTGGAGAGAGTTAATATAGATAATTTGCCCTATTAGTTGTAACAAAGCATTTAAACACATCCTGTTGGATAGCAGCACAAAAGGTTGTCTGTTCCTTTCTTGCTATTTGGATTTCACTTTGAACTTTGTCATGATGGTCATGCATCAGTGTGAGCTGAACGGATGCTGGCATTTATGAGGTCCCCTGGTGAATCTGCCTCAGGGTCACAGCTTGGCAGTTTTGTCACTGTGCTGTTTTCTTTGGCAGCACAGAAGATGAGGTGGTCTCACACCAGTTAGTGGATGTGGTTGTAATGTATCAAATTACATGGTACAAAGTATACTGCACTAAGTTTTCTCTTGTTTAAATGCACTCACTCAAGTCTTTCTGTTTTTCTTACACTGCCATTATGTCTTGTGGTGGCACTGCACAGGAGTGTGGCCACCTTCCCCTTAGAAATAACACTCTGTGGGTGGCTGGGACAGGAGCAGGTTCCTTAGTCTGACTTCTTCAGTAGATGTTGTACTTGAATCCTCCTTGGTCAAACAGAACAGAGCAAGGTGTCTATTGCATGTCAATTTTAATATGCTAATATGAAATGAAATGTAAAAGGCTGTGGGAGTTTTGGGTGATGTTTTATGGCTGGCAGGTCCTGTGGTCTGTGTCCTAGGCAGGATGCATGCTCATATACCTGCACTCAGGTAGCCCAACAACTTGGTTTAGCTGTAGTGAGATGGCTTTGTAGCAGCCAGTGGGCCAGATGAAGGTGTACAGTGACCTGTTTTGGCATGATAAATCCTGAAGGTCCATAGTCATGAAAAAGTTATTTTATTCTGTAATGCAGAGTAAGAGGGTTTACAGCCTATATAACCCCAGATAGCTGGATAGAAGCACTCAGATGCACTTTGTATCTCTTGATTTGTCCTAGTATACACAGGTCCAGTTAAAATCTATGTGACTTAAGCTATGTAGGGTAGAATTTCAAGGTACTAGCTCTTGGGACTGAGAAGGGAATCTAGAAAAAAGTTTGTGAAATACTGAAATCTTGGTATCAAAGATAGATTTAGTCACTGGAGTTAAAGATATCTTTTGGGTGGTGCTTTCACAGCTCATGTTGAATAACAGGAGGGTTTTCAAGAGCTGTGGAGGTAGTGATGATATAACCAAAGGTAGGCAACAAGTGAATGGGCATGATATCTATTAAACAGCAGTGATGTGGTTGTGGTTAGAGAGTTGTGCTGATCCAGAGAAGAGCTTGAGTTTTACATGGACCTACTCTCACTCTCAACTGCCTCCTGGTAACCCTTTGCAAAAAGCTCTTGGGTAAGAAGAGATGTAAGCAACTGGATGCAGTTCTGGCTTTCCTTTTCTCATGAGTGCTGCTGGCTATAGAAACAAGCATGCTTTAACCACAGAAGGTCATCTAGGCCTTTAGGCACTGGACAGACATCTGATTTTATTGTTAGCCTGAATAACAAGATTAGCACCAAATGACTCACGGAACAAGTCAGGTGGTCTTTAATCTTCTGTAACTGGGTTGGTATGTGGGTATTTTCATTATCATGACATTATTTGACTGAAAAATTTGACAAAATCAGGTTTTCAAAATCAGGTTTTCAGTGACAAGTGTTTGCTATAGGAACTCTCAACATAGCTTAAAAATACTTTTGAAGGGTGTGTAGCTTTTTTTGTTTGTTTTTATTTTTTTTTCTTTTATAGTTGTGGGGGGGTTTTTTTGTCTTTTTTTAAAGAATAAATGGAAAATTTTCCCAGAGAACCCATGAAAAAGATCTTGCTGTTGAAGTCTTTGGGAGAGAAAGTGATGCTTTCTCCTTAGCTCTGTGCTGACCCAAGAGGTGGTCCTGACTGAGGGGGCGATGGACATCACAGCTGAAGCTACAAGTTGTATTAGATTTTCTTCTGGAGGCCAAGTTCCTTTCTAAATCCTGGGCTGCTTTCCTTCCTGTACTTACAGGTAGCAAGCTGTTAAGGATAGCTCCAGTAGAGGACTCAATGTTCATAGTATTAATAAGTTGGTGAATCCCCACTGTAAATGTAATCAATGCTAAATAAAGAGTGTTTTACAGCACAGACATTCCTCTTAACTGCTTCTGTGATCATGGATGGCTTTTATGCCACAAGTACAGAGGGCACAGCAGTTTGCTTCCATTGTAGGAGCAGGGTAGGATTCAGGCTAGGATGCCTTTGTCTCCATTTCAGCCTTTCTTAGACAACACAACTGGCATAGTTGAAGGAATAAAATCAGAGCCACCCTGCAAGTATTGGTTTATATGTCATCTTGAAAGTCGTCTGGAGATTTCCTCATATTGTGGTGAAGCTAATCCCATTTTTTAAAAATGAGAAACATTAACCTAAGTAAATATCAGGTGGCTCTAGCTTATCAAGTGGTGCGATGGGATGGGAAAGGGAGTTGCATTTTAAAAGTGGAGGTTGCTAATGAAAATATGACAAGTTAATTTCTGGCAAGGTAACCTATCCTCCTTGTAGATTTACATCTCTCTTGTTTATTATCTGACTGTGATAAGTTTATGGTTCTGTGTTGTAACAGCTCAAGAGGTTTAAAAAGGGCTTTGATTTGCACAACTTTTGCAAGAGGGCACAGAGAAGCATAAACTTGGATCCCTGAATTTTCCAAGAGGCCCCTTGAACAGCTTCTGAAACTGCTGAGAGCAAAGTCACATGTGCAGGAAGGATGAGAACTGTGTGCTTGACTCTTTTTGTGGGAGCTAAGGCCACTTATAACTGTGGCTCTACTTGTGTGTACCAGTTTTATAATACAAGTGTGTGAGGATGGTGAACTGAAGATCACAGAGCAAGAGGGAGGCCAGGAGAGAATAGCTGAGTGGCATTACTTGAGCATGTGGGTGTCTTAGATACTTGTATCAGTTTTAGGATGACAAAGAAGGATTGAAGGAATAACCATGATATCTGTAGACCTGCAGAGGCTTTTTAGAAGATGATCTTCAGATAGTGAATAAAAAAAGATGAAAAATAATGTGGTGGGCAAGGAGTGCTCAGATCCTAGTGGCTGAAGTTCAGTGATGTGTATGAAATGTAAAGTCTGCAGTGTGTAACAAAACCACTCCTTCTCTACACACTTTTCTGTCTGAGATGCAAACAGGAGTGAGTGGGCTGGGTTTTATCCAAAAACACTGCCACACACCTGGAATCATTCAGACAAATCAATGGGATTTGCTCCTGGATCACTGGGAATCCACCTGTTTCCCAGAGAATCATGCACTCAGAGCTCTTTTAAGAGATGAAGGCACATGAATTAATTTATGAAATATTTTTGTTTTCATAAGAAATGAAGGACCACCTAATTTCAATACTTTCTGAATGATCCTTTAAGATCAAGTAGTGGTGTGTGGAGCCAGGGCCCTGGGGGAGCTGCGGGTTCCTCTGGTTATTAATGGCCACAGAAAGGACTCACAGGTTCTGAGAATAGACTCTGTGTTTGCTTTAGAGGAGACAGCTGACAATGGTGTTTGATACATCAGTATGTCTCTGCCTGACTTTTGACTGACAGTAACACAAACTCCTTCTCCTCCCAGCCATGGCTTAAACCTGGTGACATTTACAGCAGAGCTAACTTCTCTATTCTAAGTTTAGATGGTGATTTTTGCCTTTGTCTGCTTGTGTGTGCTTAATAAGATAAAAAAGCAGGAGAGGGACTCCACAAATGAAAACGGAGCAGGAATTTCAAGCTATAGCTGAATGTGAATGAGGGAGGTGTTAAACCAGAACTGATTTTAATGGACTGATTGCTGTGGACCCTTGTTCACGATTGGAGTGTTGAAGGGTTATAACCTACCTAGGCACTTTTAGTTTGCTCTCGTGAAGTTTTTTGGCAAATATTTATAACTATGTGTTGGTCTGTGTGACAGGGTATTTTTGCTTTTTCTGGGCAAGGTTTCATGTGGAATTGGCTTAGCCCCACCTGTGCACAGCAAATGACATGTAATGTGGGTATATGTCTGTAAGCCATCTGGAAATAGCATGGGATCTTAGCTGACTGCTGAGACTTCTTGCCATCCATCCATGTTACTCTTTGAAAAGCTTTTCCTATTATTGTACCCCCTCACAGGAGAAAAATCTTCCCTCCCACAGCAGACAAGCTCAGGACAACAGGGCTGGCTCTGTGCTTCTTAGACCTGCCTGGAAGGATGGTCACTGTCAAGGAAACCTGTTCCATTTGATCCTCAAGCAAGAAGTGCTGAAGCACAGAGCAGATAAGAAAGCAGGTCCTTGTCCTGTGATGCCTGAGTCAAAGGTGTCCTGAGCTTATGTGTAACTTTATGCTGTGGTTGTGTGGGAACAGGATCACTTTTTGTTCAGAATCACTTAGCCTATTTCAGGTGAGTGACCTAAAGGTTTTGTCACATGTTACAGACCTTTGGTAAACCTACATTCATTCAGGAACATGATTTTCTTCTTATACTGTCTTCTCCAGGGCCTGCCCTGGCAGCAGGTCGTGCGACCCAAATAGAAATAGCTGCCTTTTAGACTGGGCCCTGAGGGCTAGGCATTGAATGGATGTAGGATTTGCATCTAAGTTCCCCTGGCATTAGGATAAAAAATGGCCTATGGAAGCTGTTGTGACCCAACTCTTTGTGAACATCATGAACAACTTATTTGGCATGTGTTTCTGCCAAACTCACCTGTGACTTCAGACAGACTGTTACTTATGCAGAAAGATCTGATGGCAGGCAGTGTCTAGAGAGGTTGCCTCTGTAAAGCAGGTGAACCCATTTCAGAAAAACACTAGCATTTAGAAAAGTGTTTTGAGCCATTCAGTAGAGGGAAGGAGAGCTCCTGGGTTTGGCTCCTTTCTCTAAAATGAAGGTACACTGGTCAGGGCAGAGATACTCGATTGCATCAAGCCCTTTAGAGCTTCTCCATCACTTCAGCAGTCCACATGCCTTGCATCTATCTTGCCTCTGCTTGCTTCTGAGATCCTTGTCAGGAGCAATTGTCTTATCTCTGATGGGTGGGAAAAGATTTGCTGAAAATGTTTTCTTCTACCACTCGTTTCCCCCTGTTTCCACTTCCCTTGCTCTCTGCTATAAGAGTTTGCAAAACTACACTTATGTAAGCAATGCTAGCAGTGTTTTCCACTGTCACTTGATATTTGTTGAGTGAGCTGCATCTTTTGTCTTCAGGAGACTTGGGGATTTTTAGTTCCATGTGCTTTGCAACCCTTCAACCCTTTGCTAAGCCAGACACGTGGTCCAGAGTCATTCTGGTTAGTGTGATAATGCATAAGTACTGCAGCAGTTCTGAAGGGTAAAACCCCAGGGTTCAGATCCCACTGTAATCAAACAAATCTGGAACAAGAAAGTCCCCTTGCCTTCAGGTCTCATACAATGAACAATGATGCAAAGCAGACCAAGCTTGCAGCTGCACTGGTGCTGTAATCATCAATCCTGGCTGCCTGCATTTGGGATTTTCTGGAGCATGATGTACAGCTGTGGGTGAGAGGGGAGAGCTGGTCCATCAGCACTTCTGTGAATGGAAGGTGCAGAGCTCTGCTGATCTGATGAATCTTATTTCAGTAGTTATTTGTGGCTTAGTACCAAAGTCCCTTCGTATTCCATGTGACAACTGTGGAGGGATGAGTGGTGAGTAGGTATTACCTTTCTTGGAGGAAATTAAACTGGGAAACTCTTTTCTTTCCACACCCAATCACATGAGAAAGATGTTTTGAGCCATCTCACAGTAGCCATGTACCTCCCTAATGCTTTCCTTGAAATCTTTCACACCATTTCTAAATGATCAGCCCTGTATTGTTTCAGAGACCTGTTTTTAATGTTTATGGATGTATGGCACATACATTGAGGAATAAAAGCAGGCTGAAGATATTTTAACAGATTCCCCTTCCAATTGATTTATAATGACAAAGTTTCCTCAATATGTCTATTGCTTCTCCTGTAGGAGTGCCAGCTCACATCCACATGTTTGTAATATATTCAGATCTGTCGACACCCTTCCAGCCTGGAGCTGAGCAGGGAACCTTCTTGTCCTAGGCTGGTAACTGAGCCCATAGACTGCCGTCAAAAATAAAAGCTGCTGAGCTTGAATCAGATCTGGTTATCTGAGAACTGGAAACTGCATGAGGGACAGAAATGACTGAGTTGATAATTAGTAGCACTTAATGCTTTGCCTTGTCTGGGACATTTTGATGTGAAGGTTTGAGGAGAGGATGAGCATGAAAAACTACTTTTCTTGAGTTGCTGTGTCCTCGGCCCCATTTAAGGGTTTATTTAGCAAATAATGCTACTGATCTAGCATATGAAGGGAAGGAGACCTCTTTCTTCTGCTCCTCCTGCCTCCTTTAAAGAAAAAAACAACAGACATTGGGGTGCCTCTGCCACTCTCTGACTCGCTATGCCAAACTCACAGATACAGCTTCTGCACAGCACCCTTTCTGCCCTGTGGTAGTGTTGGCTGAGCTGAGCTCTCTGTTGGCCTTTACATCTTCTGCCACATAAGAAAAAGATACTTAAGAAATTTATACAGCACTGTGTAGAGGACACAATTGTGAGCAGAAGGGAAGGGGGCAGCTGAGCTCCTCATGTCAGTGGCTGCTGTGGGAACACGTACATGATGAGTAACATGGGCAGAGCATCCCCTTTCACACTGATAGTGAATCTGTGCCACACATAGACAGGAGAATGAAGTGTGGAAGGGCCCTGTTCTCCAGAAATGGTGGCATCAAGCAATGTGTGATTTGTAGTGTGGCTGGTGTCAGTTGTCCTGGTGCCCTTCAGCTTTGATTTATGCTTTTGGGAGAAGGGACTGAAGCATTCTGGATCTGGCCTTTGGAACGATGAAAGTATTTGCTGCCAGGCCAGCCAGGTGTCCTGGCTTAGTCTGTCTTTGGTATCTTCTCTAAAGGTCTCCAAGTTCAGTGTCCATCTTGCTAGTAGCTAATAGAGCAAACCTGCCTGATGTATGCTCACTGTAGTTGTTGTTGGAAGGAGAGAGCTCCTGCTTAGCAACCTATTCTTAAACTTGAAGAAGGTCTGAGGACTGGTCATATGACTTTAAAAATCTTGCTTATTTCTTTGGAAATGTCTTTTCACTGCTGACCACTGAGAGGGTGTTATGTAGAGACCCTACATAAAAAGCTTCCATATTATCAGTGTTAACAGTTCTTGCAAGCATATTTTGGAATTTTTTATAAGACTACTAATAAAAGTACTGGACATACTACTGTAAGGGGAGCAATTCTGTTTAAATGTTGTTTGTTTTTTTGTTTTTTTTTGTTTTTTTAAATGAAAACTTTATGTAACATCTTATGTGGAACATTGTGCTTATGATGTTGCTTTTAAATAATATCCTTTTGATATTGGGAAGATCTGAGGTATGATGTTTGTTTGGGTTTTTTGTTACTGCTTTTCTGTTTGTTTGCTTTTTCACTAAAAAGTGGTATTTAGAGTAAAGCAAGGGAGTGCATGTACAGCTTTCCTGTTACTTCAAAGATCTTGTTATTTTATGGGCTTTTTGCTGAAGCTGATGCCACAAAAAATTGACTGAGCCCCAGGGCTTTGTGTATGCTTGAATGTCATCTTTATCTCTTCTCTTAATTAGTCTGTATGAAAATGGAATTAGCACAAATTAGCTGCATGGTACTTCCTGAGCCTTTTGGTTTCAGAACTCTGATTCACAGAACAAGTCCTACTGCTGTTTTGTGGAAAGCCAAGAATCAACCCATCAAACTTGCTGAGATTTAGATACTGTGTAGTCCAGTTGCATGGGAATTAGCCGTGAGCCTTTGGAATGAGGTAAACGACTGTGAACATTTTAAAAAACATCTCTGTACTGTCTGGGTATCTGTACTACACTCATTAAACTATCTGGATGCCAACATGGTCTGAATCCTGTATAAGAGGTATAGGAAAAATCATGTTAGTTCAGGTTCCTGATCATATCCTGGAAACTTGGAGAAAATACTGAAAAAGACAGAACAAGGTCAGTAAATGACCTTTCTGCATCAAAGCAAAAAAACCCAACAACCAAACAACAACCTCTGAAAGACCAAACACTACACTACTTTAAACTTGAACATGATTTATTGGAATAAGGCAAATTTCAGAAGTCTCTGTATTATGCATGTTTTCATAGATCAGATACTTATCATGGAACCATAGAATCTGCCGAGTTGGAAGGGACCCATCAGGATCATCAAGTCCAACTCCTGTCCTTGTGTATGTGCTTCTAACATATAATGCAGAACTGTTCATAAGGTATCAGCAGGAAGCTGCAGAGGGGTTGCAGGGAGTAGTTGGCCACTGGAGGCAGGACGGGTAGGTGTTAGGTTTAACTTGGGTTTCCTGCCTACTTGTGCAATGGTTGTCAAATAGCACTGGATATGAGGTGCTTATATGGCCAGGTGAGAGGATGAAAAGGACCATCTTGTAGTAGTGTGAGAGAAAGGGGAGACAGAAGCTGTTGGCTTGCTTCTCTGAGTGCTCCAGGCAGTGTAGTAGATAAAAGAAGCAAAGGAGTACTACAGCCTATGCCTAGGAGAGGATTGTGGAAATCAGTCAGCAGACAGCTATTTCAGAACTGCTCTAATTACTTACCAAAACTCACTTCTCTAGTGCCATACTAGCTAAAATGCAAATTGCAGCCATGTTTTGGTTTTGATTTTTAAATGCACAAGCCTTGGGACTGTTGATTCCCAGTTACTCAGACCTATAGGCAAATGGGCTCCCAGCCTTCCTGTAAGTAGCAGCCTGTAGGTACATGGAAAGAGAGGAAAAAGAAAAATTAAGACAAACAGAGATTGGATATTTTAAGCTTCTCAGTGGGTTTTTAACTTAAGTGTGACTGCTTATTTTTAGATCATGAGGATTTGCCAGGTTCTGCCTTCTTCTGCAGGATTTGTCTTTCTGAAACTTATAAACTGTGTGAATAATTATAAATACAAACTTTTGGGATGTGAAATGTGAATTATGCTATATAATGTGCTGGAATATTATGCCTTTGCCTTCCATAACAATTTGCATAACCTTTTAAGGGTTCATCATAACTCCTGACAAGCCTTCCTCATTGTAGCTAGTGTAGTCTGTGTGAATAAATTCATGTGATAGTGTGCAGGTGAGTTAATACAGGTCTCTAGACTCTTTCTTCTCCAGCATCACCTACAGTGGTTCAGTCTGCTTAGGGCCCTAAAATCTTAAGTGAATTACACAGAAATATACAAGAATTGTGTATGTGAGTGTTGTATAGGTAAATATATGTGCAGTTCAAGAACTTTAGCAACAGTTACCCACGCAGTAACCAGCACTTGTAGAACACAGATTTTTTTCCCTTATGTAGGGCAGGAGAGTATCTACACCAAAACTCTGCTCCCATCTTTGATGCTTGGAGCAGTTACACCTTCTCATCTATGCACTGTGACTTGAATTTGCAAAAATCTTATCTTTAGGCTATGGAGTGGACATGAGAGTCTGACCCATGTGCAGAGCTAAAGCACACAGAGCTTTCTCCCTCCCCTTGCTGGCTGTCCTACCCTGCCAGTCTGAGGGTTGGGCCAGTTCTTCTGATGGTGTTAACCTAGGTCATAGGACATTCAGAAATGAAGTAGTATGCATGATGATGTACTGTGTGATAAGCAGTACTATCAGTGGTGTGAATCCCATGTTTGATATCCTGTAACTTGAGAAAAGTGTTCCCAAAGGGAGCCAAGCACAGGAGGAAGCATCCTAAGAATGAAAGATTTCATAAGTTTGCTCCAGTGAGTCTTCAAAGTGAGTATTGTGAAGTAATTTAAGTACCTTTACAACACAGAGAATGCAACTAACAAAGTAATATCCTTTCTGTAGTAGCATTGATTAACATGTTTCTACGTGTTGTTTTTGAGATGTTTCAGTGTGGCAGCTAGCTGAGTCTTTGCATCCATTTATGGTGGATGCTGGCTGCCTCACCCCATGGGCAGAAGCTGAGCATGGTAACTTTGATTTGCTTGAGGTCTTGGGTGAAGCCCATGGTGCACTTCAGATTAAGCTCATCCCCATAGGACCATTGCTACAGGCTTGTAGCCTGCAGTTACTTCAAAGAAGGCCTGTGGAGTTTGGACCACAAAAATGTACCGTAGAAAACAATATTTGGTAGAAAAAGGGGATCCTTCAGCAGTGTATTCAAAGGAGAATACTAAAATAAAGCAGGCATTCTTAGATGAGCATGGTGGACTTTTAAAAAAAACATGGTTCTAAAATCTCCCCAGATTCAGGGTTCTGACCAGATCTCTCCACCAAGCTTTGCTTCTCTTAGAAAACAAAACAAAACAAACACCACTAAAATATGCATCTGGATGTTGAAAATATGCAGCTTCAAAAGTGGGACAGGTCCTTTGTGTACCCCCTTCTTGGGGATATTACTATTTATGACTGAGCCTTAAGGATAAGATGACCATTGTTCCAAGCCATTAGACTTCAAAAAAGTCCTGCACCTGCTGTCCTTTTTTCTATAGCTTGTCTTACACCTGGCATGATCAGAAACATGGGTGTTATTCTTCAGATGCTCATTTTATCCTGGTGAAACTTGTTGCTGTGAATTGCCTCTGAGCCCATTATGGGGAAGAAAATTTCACCTGAAAATAATACAGAATGAGGAAGCAGAGCTGCTTTTTTTAGCCCTGTTGACTATAGAGTCAGAGAGAAGGATGAACCTTGTAAGGCAACCCAATGTGACCACACTGAGTTATGTTGAACTTGAGAGGTGTGTCCTGAAGAAGGTGCAGGTCATGGTGGGCCTGCTCTTTAGCAGGTGTCAGAGGCAGATATTTGAATTGAGCCTTCAAGGCAATGCACGTGACTCTTACTCCTGCAGAAATTGTGCAATATGGTGCCATTTAGGGAAGGTGGCAGTGATGTGTGTTTCTTTGACAACAGGCTATATGTGCCATTACCTCATCACACTTGGATATATGTTACACTTCTCCCTGTGATAGAGAGGAAGGAGTGAGGTATTTCTTGGGAAGTTACCTGTTCAGAGACAGTGTGATTGACCTTCTGTTGCTGTCACCTTCAGGATTTGGGAAGACTAGCTTTGGAAGAGCTTTACAAAGTCCAACCCATGGACTGGGGTGGGATCAGTCCAGCCTAAATCATGCTTGAGATGGTTGTCTAACTTTTAAAAAAGTCTGTCATTAGCAAAGGAACTCCATACAGTCTATTTTAATGATTTAAATTCTGCACTGTTGGCATATTTGTGGGAATTGCTCAAAGACTTCAACACTGCAATGTGACCCCAAAAATATATTTCTAGTTGTTTGGATCTTTCCCCCTAGTCAGATTGGATTTTGCAATATGATTACACAGGCAGACTTTCATGTATTTTAATTGGAGGGACACCTGTGAAAATCAAACTGAATGTATCTTGAGCCAAGCACCCAAACCTGATCATTTCATGTCTCTGTACCTCTCTTTACCATTTGCTATCTGGGGATGCCAGTGATAAATTTGGTGACTCTGTGATGTGCAGAACAAACAGTCCTCTTTATGCCTTGGTGGATGTGACACTGGACATGGATTTTCCAGGTCATTCAGGAAGTCTTTAATAAATGCCATATTGAACCCTGATTTCCTTACTCTTAGCCCAGTGGTTGAGGCACTGTCCAATTTTTGCAGGATCTATTCAACCTTGTCAGCAAACAAGAACTGCTCTGTCTGTGCCAAGTGTGACATTGCCCTTTCCCATCTTCCGGTGATCTGAGGGTCTTGCTGATTGCTTAGCCATGGGAATAATTTTCTCAAATTAAAATGAATCATTAGTGTCTTTGGAGTTTCTTCCCCTTCACCCCCATCCTCCTTTGTCCACTTGTTTCAAAGAAAGACTTAATTGTGCCAGGCTTGCATGAGGAAAGCCAGGCTGTTCCCAAAACCATCCCAGAGGCGAGCATGTAGGGCAGGAGGACGTGCCCTGCTCCCAGAGAGGGTCAGAGGGAGAGCAGGACTACTGCTGCTGCTCTTGCTTTGTTTCCTTGAATCTAAATGTAAAAACCAAATTATTCCATAAGCAGAAATCTGCTTCATTGAGCAAATCACACTTCATTTGAGCAGAGAAGAAACCAGGCTTAAAAAAGCTTGTGAAAGTTCCTTTGTACCTTATTAAGTTGTGTGGCTTTGTGCTTTCCATCTGACTTGGACACAGTTTTATTCTCCCCCTCTTCTGAGTGGTTATTTCTTTCATGGAAGAATAGGCAGCATCCTGAGATCAAAGATTTTTTTTCTGTTGCTAGTTGAACCATTAGCACATACCAATTTGTTGCAATTAAAAATCAGTCACAGTATTTACTGGCTCTATGCCCAGCTGGTAGTTGGAGATAATGCCCTGGAGTTGGCAGGTACTGAGGAAGTCAGAGGCATCGTTTATGAGGGGTCAGGAGATGGAGTAATTTAAGAGCATGAAGCTCATATGAGTAAGATGTAATCACAGCCCTTTCTCTGGTAACAGAGGGGAATAAGATGTGGACCTGCAGAGCTCAAGGTTGTCTGCTCTGGCTGTGGGCTTAATGATTCTCCCTTTACCAGGGCCCATCCCATCCCAAATGAAGATGTTTCAGATGAAGATTTAGCTCTGTTTGGGATTTCCAAGCTGTGTTTATTTTTTGCCTACCTACTTATCATCTGCATTCTCTGAGCTGGTCTTTGTCCTGGTTGACTCATGTGCCATGAAAAGTAGTCTTATTAGGTTACTGGAGTCACATAGGGGGCCTACATGGTGTTTGCTGAAAATAATTGTGTTTTCAGGTCTTTTTTTTTGGTGATACTGATATTCCAGAAGAGGTGCTGAGTGAGAACTGTGGATGCATTTGGTGTATATTTTGCTGATAGAAAGCATAAACATGAATCTGTTAGCTGCTTTTTAGACCAGAACAGAACTGCATTATAGTTGGTTTGATACTGCTTGTTGATGCTGCACTGCTGGCAAGTGTTTGTAATGGTGATTGCTGTTCTAGCAATCTCTAGAGAGTTTGGCGGTCACAGGGCTGATCTTCAGATCTCCATTCCCTTCATGCCCAGTGCTCGAAGCAGAGCATGGAGAGACCCTGTGCTAAGCACTGCAGGGGTTTGCTCTTTGGAAATGCTTTCTCCTCCACATGGAAAAAAAAGGGTAAACTGCAGCTAGTTGAGATGCTTCCTTTTGAGTTCTATAAAACTGTTTTTTTGGTAATGCTCAGTCATCCTGTCAATTTTGCAACTTTGCTTTCCAGAATAACCTGCAGCTTGAATTTCCCTAAATAAACTTTGTTTTGTTGGGAAAAGTTGCTGATTTTAAAGGCTATTACTTTTCTGACCATTGCTAGCAGAATGCCAGATTGCTGATACAGAGGATTTCTGATTTCTCTGACATTTCTTCTGTTACCTCACTTTGTAAAGTATTTCAATTCAAAGCTTCCTTTAGACAGTTCTGTCTGCAACAAATACACCCATGATATGAGAGGAATATAATAATTTACTTATTTTTTAATAACATCTTCTCTTCTAGAATCTTAAAATGCTTTTAAAACTTAAGTCAAACTCTGAGTCTCCTTGTTCCTTCTGTTCAAATGCAGGGAAAACTTGGGCCCCATGGGTGGAATTTGGCTCTGTTGGAGTTGCAGTACTTGTTGGTCAGGTGCCTGTAGTTCTAGTTTATCACCTGCAGATCTAGCTAATTGTTGGAAGCAACCTAGTTTCTGAGTAACACTGGAAAATGATGTGTTCAAATATATCTGGTGCCTGAGGCTAAAAACATTGGCTAGGATGACATCCCCCTCCTGCCATAGTGAATCCATAGTGAGCCAAGACTGGAATGTACTGCAGTTCTGGAACCCCTCCTGAAATATGTCCCACGAGGTGTTTTGTTGGATTCATTCAAAGTATTCCTCCCTTTCCCCTAGCATGCACCCTCTTGAAATGGACCCTATCCTTGTGCAGGGCGAGGACTTCTCAGGTCAAGGGCAGAGGAAGGAGCTGAGCTGTGGTTGCTCCTTAATCTTTTAAATGCCAGATCCATGCCTGCTGCCCAGTGTGGTTTGCCTCTAGACAACAGCTGACAGATCACACCATCTCTGATCCGTCCAGAGGTCTGGGAGCTGCAGCGGAGTTCTGACTCCTACCCTGGTAAATCTGCTCCATTAATAGCTATCAAAGAGCTTGAAGTTTCCATCAGAACTTTATCTGGCTTTGCAGCAAGCTGGAGGATTAAAAACTGTTGCAGGGGAAGGGAGGGAGCAGCCGGGGCTCACCCGGAATAGCCTGACCTATGACAGCACCTACCAGCCTGGGATGGGAGTTGTCCTCTGAGCTCACAGGTTATTAGCAGTGAGCACAGACATGCCTCAGTCACCAGCACACTCAGGGCCATCTGCTCCATCCCAGGCTGGTTTAGGGAGATTTGTTAGTACAGCTTGCCTGTGTGGCTCTTTGATGGGAGTGCTGGGAACAGGCTTGAGGGCCAGCCTTGTGGAGCTGTAATTTTATGCTGCTCGAATGACCACAGGGTTTGACCTTTGGGCTGTTTGTATGGGGCAGATCTGGTTTTGAGGGAAAGTGGTATGAGAAGATAACCTCTGCCCTGCTGCAGCCCAGGGCTATTGTCTCTCTGCTGTGTCATAGCAAGTATTAAAGGGATAGAAGTGGGTTGTATGGCTGGGACCCCTATAGGACTAGAAGGTATAGAGCACAAACCTTCACCTCCCAAATGGGGAAAGACCCATTTAAACCTTTGACCTAGGCAACCCAGATTCCTCCCACTTAAACAGCCTCCTTTCTTCCCCTCAAGGCTGAAAGCATTGAAGTCTCCTGACTAGCCAGACAGATGCATTGCCCCATAAAAAGCTCCTCTGTAACCCAAACAACTCTATTGATTTGCAAGCTGGGAACATCTGCTCTGGAATTTGCAGCTTGTGTGCTGTATCTATTGGTGGTGGGTGAGTGCTAGGGTGTTAGTGCTCTTGGACATATAGAAAGTCACCCAGCAGGAGGGAGATCTGATGCTCCATAGGTCTGGTTGCCTTGGGGAATACAGCTGAACACAGGGCCTTTGAGCAGCACTTTTTCTGGAAGAAAAGTTTTCTTCTTCAAAAGAAAACTTTTTCTGTTTTCACCGTGACACCTGATGAGAAAGATGGGGCCATACTGAATCCCTCTCTCCTGCTGGCATGGCAGAGAAACATGTATCCTCCCTGGAGCAAAGGAGGCACCAGTGGCTGGTGTGCAGGACTCTGTCTGTCCAACCAAATTTGCTGCTTCTGCTTTCCAGCAGGGTCTTCTGTGCCAAGGGTCTGAGAGGAGGAAGGGGATATTCATGCTCTTTACATCCTGCTGCATAGACAGGTTTGCCAGGCACGTTAGGCAGTGGTAGCTGCAGTTTTGCTGCCATTGCTTATGCTTCTAACTCTGGAGGTTTTTGGTTCAGCTCTTGGTCACAAAGAGTCCAGTCTTCATCTATGTGTCCTTTCTCCCTCCCCCTCCTCTTTTGCTGACACTTGAATACCTGGGCAATTTCTGGAGGTGAAGAGAGGCTGTTGAATAGAGGGAGAATGGAAAACAGTGATTCCCTCCTAGACATCCAATCCCAGCCTAAATAAGGGGACTTAGGAGCTGGGCACTGAATGACTACACTGATTAATTATGGTGAGTGCTAGATCCAGTTATTGCAGTCAGGGCAGAGCTGAGAATATACATGCCTATATGGGGGAGAGGGCAACTAAGTGAGCCAAATAGATATAACATAAATGTTCTCTACCTTGGTTTTGTGAAAAGATGAGAGTGGGCCAGTAGGTGCATTGGCTGTTGGATTTAGATGACTATTGTAGATTCCCTCCAACTGAAAATACTCTATTCTGTTCCACATCCTGTTGCATGGATCTCTCAGTGGGGAGGACCAAACATGACCTTTTAACATTCTCTGAGAAGTTCCATGGGTAGCAAAGGGAGCTGGAGGAAGGTGGTTTGGGTGTCTGTCATGGCTACCTGGCAGTCCCTCAGAGTGCTGGGCCTGGTGACATTGACTAGTGGCCTTCCTGTAGACCTGGCAGAAACATGCACCTGCTTTTCCATCTTGACCCACTTCTCTTCAGGAGGTGCTGAACACGATGTCTGGGACCTTTCACTAAAGAACTGATGAGCTCAGCAGATTGAGAGAGACTTCGTCTTTCCAGACCTTCTGCCTCTTGGGCAGTAATGCTCTTGCCAACTGGGGTTCCTGTGCTTATTTATACTTATTTTGACTTTTTATTTTAATTTTTTTTTAGCTTTACTTTTATTGTTATTTTTATTTTTAATTGTATTTTTTTTATTTGTTGGCACAGTCAGGTTTTATTTTCAATTAATGTACATGTTGTAATTGAGCCTAACCAGCTATAGTTTAGTTTATACTTGTCTCCCTGCTGCTGGAATTGCATGGCAAGTATCTAGTGCCCTCCTCCACAGCTGAAGTTTGCACAGCCCTCTTGTGATGGACCTACCTTCCTGTCCAGAAAATGAAGTGCTTTGTTCAATGCCTGGTAGTGATCCACTTAGCTGCATGGAGTTTGTTAGTAGAGAAGTGTGATAAGGAAAGTAGTCTGATAAGGAGTTTTTTACAGGCTATGGGGAGCTGTGCAGAGAAGCAGGGAGGGGAACAGGGCTGGCTGCTGACACTCTTAGATGTGACACTTAGTCTGAGTGTCATGTCAATCTGTGGGGTAAGGTCCCCAGTGTCTCTCAACAGCCAGCTCCTGACAAGTATGTGCACAGTGAGAAAATGTGCAAAGAAGGTGGGACTTCTACTGCTCCAGCCACCTTCTCGCTGCAGGGAGATATCTGCATGGCTTTTTGTGTCTGAGGACAGCCCAGGTGTTCTGGGAGCATAAAACCCCACCCTGGCTGGACCAGAAACTAATGTTAAATCAGGATAAGAGTAACCACACAACACAAGACATTAGGGATGTGGGATTTTTTCTTGCTGGTTCAAGAGACAACAACTGGGTTGCATTTGCCACTTCTGCAAAAATCATTAGACCAGTGGACAAACCTCAATCATGCTCTTTGGTGCAGCAAAGAGGTCTGAACTCATCAGGATTCAGCTTTGAGCTTTTTTAAAAAACCATGATGTGGTGGAGAAATATTACAGAAATTGAGTGCAAGCATAAATTAGACTTTTAAACTTCTTTCAGCCCCATGGGCAAAACTTTGCAACTGTTTCTTTGTTTCTGCTTTGCTACCTCTTTGTTTGAAGCCTCCTAACTTTTCCCTCTCTTTCTGCAGGTCCTTCAGAAACTTGGGAAAGCAGATGAAACAAAAGATGAGCAGTTTGAGCAGTGTGTGCAGAACTTCAACAAACAGCTGGTAAGATAATTTGAGATATGTAATTACAACCTGAGTTTCAGTGTTAGCTTCCAGTCATCCTGTGCTACATGCAGTTAAACCCCACTAGGTTAAATGATGCCATAGGCCTATTGGAGTGACTCCCAACTCAGAGCTGTTCACTTATGAGAAATTAAAGTGTGTTCCAGTGTCCCTATTATGTCAGCAAGAGTGAAAAATAGTACTTGTTCTAGACTCTAGTTAAGGAAAAGAAGTAAGGAGAATACTTCCTTCAGTTGGCAGCTTTGTAATGTAGCTTTTCCTGTTGGGCTGGAAGGAGATATGTAAGTGCCACATTGTGTCTCTGAAAGATGGATGGGTTAGGAAACAGACTGCAAATCAAAATAAAGTGGAACAAGGCAGATTCAGGCCCTTAAGTGCAGCCAGAGAGCAGGAGAGACAACGAAAGTGAATACTGAAAAGAGATCATCCTTCCGTGGCTAAATCTAAATCTAACTTCCTCCCCATCCTTGCACAATTGCCGTGTCAGGCCTGAAAGAAGATTTGTGGGTGTGCTTCATCCCACATTGTAGCCACAAAAATATTATAACACTCCAGCAATTTTCCCCCACCCTTGCTGGTCAGTTTTGTTTTGCTTTGGTTTGTTTTTTTAATTTGAAACTTTTAGCAGTCCAGAGGAAGAGAAAACATCAGTTACCCCAGGGGATTTACACCATTGTGCATGCCATTCAGGAAAGTCATGTTTCTGTTCCATGGTGGGAAATGTATGCCACACCAAAGCTCAGGTTGTTCTGATGAAAGAAATATTTTATCCCTTTTATATGTGGCCTGACATATTTAGGGCCTTTTTTCTGGAGCTGTATCGGGCAACTGTGTTGAGTTTGTTAAGACCCAGCAGATGTGGTTGTATGTTGCAAAACCAGCTGAGAAGGGATTTGCCACAGCTGAATATAATAAAAATCTTTCAGTTTGACTTTGACTTATGTTTTACTGGAGCTGACTGCAGATTCCTGGAGACTAATGCTCATTCTCTTGGCAGTGGTAGTAGCTGTTGCTCCAGAAGTTCATACAGCATCTCTGTAGCATGTCCACCAGTGATATTCTCTTGTACATGGAGGAACAGAGTTTGGCTTCTTTCTGACAACATAGTGTTACCAGGTGTGACTTTTCAGTATAATTTTTAAGTGCTGGCAGTCAGAGGATAGGCTTTTTAAAGGAGGAATACTGAAAAACTCACATTCAAACTACTTGATCTGGCTGTCTGGGATGGCTTTTCAGTTTCCAAAGTCACGAGTTCCAGTGGTGCACCAAGAAGCTGAATTTCTTTTCTTGTCTTGCAGAGGCAAGTTCTTGTATGAACCAAAGTCTCTAAATAATGTATCAAAGGAGCTGGAGACTGCTTTGCATTTCCTTCTTGGGGTCTTCTGGTTTTGCTTTGGTCGTCAGTTTCCCTATTATTGAAGTAAAGTTTTTTTACAAGTCAAAGTGTAAATGTGAGTTAGATGGATTCTTAGAATATCCAGGGATGAGGATTTGCTGTAGTGCCAAACACAGTGAGGAAAAAACTTTAACAAATACACACTTGTTTTTATTTGTATACACATGTTTAGTGTAGCTATGTGTGAGATTCCTATGGTCTTTCCTTACACAGTCTTCTCCAGTGGGAAATGTGGAAGTTTGGAAGAAAGCTGATCTTTTGTTGCAGGCTTGTGACAAAACAGCTTTCCTGTGGAAATGGCTGGGGAGTGACCAGGTAGTGGCCTTGTTGGCTGCTTGATTAGAGACTCCTCTGGTTCTAATGATTGTGATGGACCACTTCAGCAGCCTGTGCATGTCAGTGAATGCAGAGCAGGTCAAAAAAAATCCCTCTTTTTCAGCCAAGTTGTCTTGTGGATCTTTCATATGGTGGTTGAATGGACATAAAGGGAAAACATTGTACTTCCCAAGTCCCTGTCCAGGTTCATATGAGAGGACTATTCTGAGGTCTCTGAATGGCAGGAGCTTTTTAGGTCAGATGGATGGATTTGCTTCATGATAAATAAGCCTCACATTACCATTCTTTTGCAGGGCCACAGGGCTCACCTGTGTCTCTTGAGGGCTTGACTAGCAGCACATCTGGCCCCCATATTACTTCTTCATGGCAGATTATCTTTGGCAATCAACCTTCTGAAGGCTCCCTCCTCCTTCCCTTTCTTATTGTCACTTCTGTTCAGGTACCAACACAAAAGGGCTGTGCTGGATATTGTCCTTGCAGACCAGGCCTGCTGCAGAGATGCATCACAGCTTCTGCTCAAAATGTGCCAGGCTTTGACTTCTCTTCCACTTCATTTGAAATTGTTGCTGGAGAAACAAAGAGTGGGAGGCTGGTGGCAGCCCTCATACCTAGCACCATGTGTTGCTGCCTGGCAGAGCACCTGGGTTTTGGTACCTTTTGTGAGCTATACTAGTGTTGAAGTTCTGGGTTGGTTTACAGTGTTTCATACCAAATGTATGAGAGACAAGCTGCTGCTGGCATGCACTGCATCCATCTCTGTCCCTACCCTCCAGTGTTCTGCACAGCCTCAGCCTGTAGGGCAGGCAGCGTGGGACTGAATCTTTGCTCTTGCAACATAGGTTTGGCTTTGGATCATTACAGTCAGCATCTGTGAGAGGGACTTTTTGTCCAGGCAAAAACCCTTCATGCCCAGCAGTTTCCATTTTGGCCCTATGTAGCAGAACAAGTGTACCAATTTGGTACCCCAGGATGGGGGCTTCTCACCTGTTGTTCATGTTTTCTATCTTAACAGCTCTGAGGTTTTGCTGAGGGAGGTTTATTTGGAACAGTTGTTTGAATATTTCCCTCCTCCCATCTTTCTAATTCCACACTCTGCTCTTCCAGCCCTGTGTTAATGTAGTCTGGAACAGGATATTACCTGTTCCTCTCAGGTGAAGAACATCCCTGCTGATAATTAAAATCCTTCCTACTAGAACTGCAAAACCAGGGGGGTTATGTAAAGAAGGGGTTGCAATCTAATGTTAGGATGAAATAAATTCTTGAAAATGGGGAAAAAGGAGTTTAAGAAAACCTGTCTACTACCAAGAAACAGCTCTACAGAAAATTGCATGCTTAGTTAACAACAACCTCCCAACAAAACAAGAAAGTACAAAGAGAAACCAAACCACTCTTGTGTTTTAATTTAACAGTGCTGTAAGTATAGGTGGTTCATTAGTTCCTTGGTGAGAGAGCTCTTCCAGCCTACCAAGAGTAGCACTTCTATTTTTAAATATGCATCTTGCTGTACATCTGTACATAATGTCCCTTATATCTGGTTGTATATCTGGCTTATGGGGTTGAATTACACTGTGACTGCATGTGTGGCAAAATCTGCTCAAACAAGATGACACTCGTGTGTTTGAGTAGAACAACTTCAGTCAGTTCTAAATCAAGATGCAGTGTCATTTTCCCTGTACAAAGGTTTTAAGACACTTTGTTAGTGCAGGGATAAAAAATGAATATGGGGTTCAGAATTGGCACTGATCTTCAATTTTTGTCACAGTCTTATTTTTCTTTTGTGAAGTTTTGTTACTCTGATAAAAATATGCACCCACTTTTTTTTTTCTTTTTTTTTTTTTTTTTTTACATTCTTGTATGCCATTATATTTTTCTAATCTAGTCTTAACATCTTTAGATTCCACCACATTCCCATAACTACCTTCTCCACATGCTTATACTTACTGCTCTTCAGTAAATGGAACATGGATTAACTTTCCAGATTCCAGTTTAACTGTCTTACCTACCGCTTCTTTTTTCTTTGATCTTAGGAAGCATCTTTTAAAACTGCACTCAAGGGCATTAAAAGCTTCTGTTCTGTAGAGCATTTGACAGTGTCCAACTGTGTTGATAGAGGTGTTTATGCAGAATTGTGGCTGTCCTCGACAGCCTGCTTCAAAAGAGCAGATGCTGCACATGCAGAGAGAAAGCAATTGCCAGAATTTCTTGGGAAAGCGTTAATGCTTAAAATAACAAAAAGAAACCCTTGTAGCAAATGAGGGAACTGCTTTACTCGACCACAAGAAATGAAGCACTGGAAATGCCAAAGAGTGACGTAGATGGGAACTCCAGATGCCCAGGGTTGCTGGGGAAACGGGATTCATGGCAAAACTCTGAAAGTCTTGCTGATTGCAGATTGTACAGGCTGTAAAGTCTGTTCACTTTCACTGTCAGGCTCGGTCCTGTTAAGAGGCTTAGGTGATTCCAGGGAGATGAGCTGTATCTCTGGCTTTAAGCATCAACAAGGGGTGACTGAGAGGGACTATTCTAGCTGCAAGATGCAGCACTTGGTACTGGCTGACTGCACATGGCGGTGAGACAGATGATGCTGAGGATGCATTGAGAGGGCACAAGGCTAGTTGTGCATTGCTGCAATTTCTCTGGTACTTGGGCCCTGATTGCAGGTTTTTCAGTTGGTCTAGCTAAAAACCTAGATTTGATGTTTCTAATTGTGCTGGTGTACCTTTCAAAAGGTGCCTTTATCCTTGTGGTTTTGGGGCAAGGTATCAAGACTTAAGAGTTCGTAAGTCTGGGTTCTGTCATGTGCTGCTTGGATAGGACTTGGGCAAGTGTGGATGAAATTATAAAGGTGATTTTAGGTGCTGAAATTTTAAGTTCTAGACGTTGCATTGTCCAAGTGTTTGGTGGACGAGTTCTGCAAAGGACCTTCCCTGCTTATTGGTGTCTGATAACCTCAAACTGTGTGTTCAAATTTCATAAATTTAAAAATGATACAGCTGCTAGATAATAATGTGTCTTACCTGAGGAATTTTGCATGATATTTTCTTGTGTGCCTCTTTTGTTCTGACATCTGATCCTACCAGTTCCAGTCTGTGATTTCTAGCATGGACCAGTTCTAGGAAGACAGCACTGCTTCCTCTGTCTTTCTAGCTTCCTTCATTGGGCACAAGCAAACACACATTACAGGTGGATTGAACTTCTGCTTGTCCGCTCAGCTTCCCTGATGGTCCTCTGTGTGTGTTCTTTTTGATTACTCTGGCACCTTTTCCCTGCTGGTTTCTGATAGTACTGCTAAAAAGGTCTCATCTAAGCCAGGTTTCCACATTCACCTTATGCCAGGATTTGTTTGCTCTGTGTTTTGAGAACCTCTAGGACTTCTGCAGCAAATGTGGTCGTGATTCTTTTCCTCTCATACTCTCTTTGGGTCAGTTCCTACTGCTTCTCCAGACTCTGACATTTTTGTCTCTCCAGACTCTCCAGAGTCTGACATTTTTTTACAGAAGTGGCCAGCTCCTTCCCATCCCTTGTTTCCTATGTTGAAATAGGAAAAGAACAAACATGAACTCGTCCAGAACTTTCGAGGCAAGGAAAACAAATTGGACTTTGGTGTTGGAAGCAGATGGATTTTTCCACAAAACTATGCTAGCATTGCCACTTCAGCAGTGGGGCAGATTTAGTTTTTGCTTAGGGAGCACAGCTGCACTCAGAGCACAAGTGATCACAGTATGAGCTCAGCTGAGACAAGATGCCTGAGTGATGGGGAGGGCTGATGGGAAACATCTGCTTTTGAAGCTAGTAGCTCTGAAGCAGCTGTCAGAGCTGTCCTGTGAGTTCCCCATCTCTGGACTTGTCTTCAGCTGTCAAAATTAATTATGCTGGAGCCCCCCCTCCAAAGGGACACAAGAGGGGAAATGGCAGCAGGCTGTGAGGAAGGTGTGAGGTGTAGTTTTCGCTTTCCTGCATTCTTGTTGTTTTACAGCTGTTTGGAGGATAGTGAAGACTCTGTCAGATACCACAGGATAAGGGAAACTCTTGTAACAGAGAGCTTTGCTTCTCAAACTTATGTACTTTTTGCATACTCCAGAAATTGTCTGCACATGTGTCCTCAATGTTTGCTTCTTCCTTTGCTTTGACATTTTTTGTGTGAACTTATCAAGCCTTACTTTCCTTTTATTTTCTGTTTGTATAATGCTACTGGGACTGTTTTTATAATATTACTCTTGGATTTGGGAGTATTTCCCTGTCTGCTTTGCGCCACTGTCAATGACATGTGGCAAGGTAGAGGGGATGTGGGTCTGAGTGTCCTTATCCTAGTACAGGAGAGCAGATATATGGGGAGTCCATATACATGTGTGTGGCTGAACCAACTTTGCTGGAAAAATAGCCATGACCCTTTCTAAATGGGGTTCTTGTACTACACTCAGCTATGTCATCTGAAAGCTTTCACTGGCAAAACTCAGCCCAATGTCTGGGTTTAAGCCTTTTTTCCTGGTGAGTGAGGTCTGCTCCTTGCAGGCCACTTCCATAGAAAAGCTAAATTACAAAAGCAAACCACCTCTGTGTTTCCAAGCCCTGCTGCACAGCACAATTTATACAAGATGTTTGGGCAGGTCAGAAGTCCAGTCCTTGTTACCCACTCACTTTCTACTGGGGTTTTGATTTTCATTCAGTGTGGCAAGAAAAAATGGTGTTCTCAACTTCCCAAACAAGTACTAAATAAACTGATAGCATCCATCTTCTATATCCTACAGACCCCCTTCAGTTACATTTGTTGCATAGACCCACTAGACCTTGGCTTATAAACTAATTGTTGCCCTAAGCAATTTTGTCTAGCTGCTTGTATGCATTCAAAACACTAAAGATGGCTCTGCTGAGAAGAGTAAATCACAGCTTTATCCACATAAAGTTACTTGATATCTTGGGGGTTGTTGACCAAACAGGCCTACAGGTCACTGTGGGTTTGCCAAGACAGAGGGCTGTGTGGTCTTCCTGTTAACATTTATTTCTCATGTGGTAACAGGGTTGGTGTGTAGTCCATCTGCAAGACCGTTTTTCTTTATTTATAGAAATTCTTGAATCTTCCCTTTTACACTATTTTTTTATGACAGAATAACTGATGTTTTTCTTCCGGTGTTCACAGTCTGAAGGCACAAGGCTGCAGAAGGACCTCCGAACTTACTTGGCTTCTGTAAAAGGTAAGATCTGCACACACATAGGATTGTTTCCCCCTCTTGTGCTCACCTATGCAGTGAAGTTTCTGCAGCTTTCCCCTTCCTGGTGTTTCCTCAGATGTGAGGTGTAGGAAAGGTCATCCTTGTCTGAGTGGGAGATCTTTGAGAATCCTTCAGGACCAGATGGGATGGAATGGGGATATGCTTTGATGCCTAACAGGTGGTGCTGTCTTAGCAGATAGACTCTACTATCTTCTACTAGGAGAGGACAAACACAAAGGGTTTGATACATCTGCATCCTCTGTTCCTTTCTCCCTCTGGTTATTTTCCATTTCTATGTTACCAAGGGACAGACATTCTGTAAGGAAGAGCTTAGTATTTGCTATAATGCTCCTGTGTCTCCGTTCCTCAGGGTGAGGGTTAAACTGTGAGGAAAACACTATTTCCTTCTTTCTGAAGCAGTTACTTCTTCATTCCTAGCCATGCATGAGGCCTCCAAGAAGCTGACGGAGTGTTTGCAGGAGGTTTATGAGCCGGATTGGCCTGGGAGAGATGACACAAATAAAATAGCAGAGGTAAGACTGTCCAGGATGTGGGGGTCATCAAGCTTGGTTTGTCAGTGGAGATGAGCTTTGGAAGCTATGACTGTGTGCCACATTTCTTCAGGCATATGACTTCGCAGAAGACTTGGAGAGACAAACTCAGCATTGGGAAGAAGGGAAAGCTGAAGGGGATATGGCCTGTATTTTTGTCTGTGTAGGACACTGCCCCCAGATGCTTGAGTGCTACACAGAGCCATATGCTTATGCCCACAAGCAATTTGTTCTCCCAACAGTGGCTAAACAGGGACAGAATGCCAAAAGAGTCAGTGTGGTCATCGGCGTGTATTGCTTATGCTCTGTGCAAGAGAAAGGGGAGGTTAAATCTATGGCCAAAGCATGATCAAAGCAGCTGTTGTTTTGCTGCAACAACCTACCACTCATGGCCTTATCACCAGCTGCCATCTTTTGGTTGCAACCATGTTTGGCTGAGCCATGTGTCACTCCAACCTGCTGTTCTTCTCATCCCTTGGTGAGGTGATGTCTGTCCAACTTGCCCAGGCTTTCTGTGGAGCTTATGGCACAGCCTGTTATTTGACAGTGTGGATCCCCCTTGGGTTGTGTGTGCAGTGGGTCCAACTGGAGGTGGGTGCCTCTGCTCTCTTGCCCAGCTGTTCTGTTGAGCAGCAGCTGTGGTAGTTCAGCTTTGTGAATCCATCTGCCATGAGGCTGCAGGACTGAGCTTATCTGCAGCTGTCTGTGTCACTGAAGCCGTGAGGAAGAAACAGAGAGGAGAGCAGGAGGAGGATTCTTCCCTTCCTCTGCTTTCCCCTGCAGAAAAATCTCATTTGAAATAACATCTGCATCTTGCCCAGGAAATACTGATTTCAAAGCAGATAAATGAAACAAAACCTGAACATTTCCAGGTCAATTCTTTCATTAACATGTAAACTTTACATTAGGAAGTGCTCTTATAGTAAAAGTGCTCTTATAGTTAACTGTCTCTGCTGGTCTTGTTTCTTTCCGAGCCACTGCAGTGTATCCTGAGAGACTGTCCTTCAGAGAATTTAAGCTAGAGAGTTCAAAGGGAGCATGAGTCTTGAGACCTAACTGTAGGAGTTCTGCCTCTGAGGACTTACAGGATTGTTTCCAGCTATCCACCTCCCTCTTTAATGTGCCTTTGTTTATATTTCTCTCTTTTCTCTCTTTCAGGAAAAGACAGGCAGGAGAAAAGTGCTATTCCTGAAAAAATTTAAAAAAAATTCTTCATAAATTGGGCATTTTTCCTGAACACTTTAGCCAAACCCCTTTGTTCAAGTGGAAAAACAGGAGAGAGGGGCAATTACCACCTAATCCATAGTGTTGATGGGAAGTTATTGTGCCTGGGATAAGATCTGTGTTAAAGTGTGTACAGATTAGGGTGCAAACCTTGGGTGTGACCTCCATTAGGCTGTGGAGGTTGGCGGTGTGAGGGCCAAAGATGGCAGGAAGAGCTTTCTTTTGTTCATTGTCTTCCAGAAAGCTGTGTTGTAATGAAAAGCAGAAATGGTGCCTAGTGGTGTCAGGTGTCTGATTTTTGTGGCTGCTGAGAGAAGGAGGTGAAGCCATCCTGACCTGACCTTCATCTTCCCTTCCATTGTGTAGACTTGGGCTAGCACTGTGGGGGGGAAAGACAGGACCTCAAAGGAAGGTTCACAAAGGGTGCTGTGTCCTTGGAGAGGTCACCTGAATTAGCAAGGTCAGGCTTTCTTCTCTGTTTCTACATATCTGTAATGACCTCTCTTTTCAAGTAGTTTCTCTGGTCCGTAGTTTTTCCAAATAAATTACTATTTCTTAAGAACTCTGAGGCACTGAAATTGTTGACTGTAGCACTGGTGGAGAAAAAACAGAAATGCAAAGCTTTTTGCTCTTAATAGTTAGCTCACTACTTTTGTTTTTCAGAACAATGATCTCCTCTGGACGGATTTTCATCAGAAGCTGGTGGATCAGGCACTTCTGACCATGGATACGTATCTTGGCCAATTTCCAGATATTAAAGTAAGATTCTCTTTAAACCTTTTGATCTAGAAAGCCACAGCAGATGAAACCTCTTGAGAATCAATTTCTTGCATCCCCATCTTCTTTAGGAGGATGTGTGTGCTGTGCTGCTACAAGTTCTCCTTTTAGAGCAGCCAAGATCATTGCAACTCTGGGTCATGTGTAAAAGTTATGTACTCCTTTTGGGCTTGAAATGAGAGTGAAGCATCCAGGGGAAAGATGCTGAAGACAACATCATTGTGAAACAGGAGGATCCATTAAGTTTCTTATTGTGCCACAGTGCAGAAGGGCCGTGTCAGCAATAACTCAAGCTTTTAGGCTTTCTTTCCAGTTTCTTTCTTTGGGTTTTTAACTTCCTTGTAAGTACAAAGCACTGAGGAAGTAGTGAGTGGCAAATGTGCTTTGTCAGTAGTGGCTGGCATGGAAGGCAGATTTCTGTGCACTCCCTTAAGTCTTCTATGCATGTAACCAGCCTTTTGCATAAAGAGGGAATACTGGATAGGTGCCTTTTGAGGGAAGATAGTATCTGAGGACCTGGGTTTGAATGCTATTCTCTGCTTTCTGCCACAATTCTCCTCTCTGTATGTTTTGAGGAGGTAATGCAGGATATGTCTTCACCATATGGAAGTGGTAGTAATGATAACACCATATGGGAAGTATCAGCTTGGCTTCATCCCAGCAAAAACAACCCTTTCCCCACTACATCTCTTAAAACGTTTGCCAATATTTGTCACTTCAGGAGGATCATGCTGTACCAACAGGAGGTAGGTCATAGCCCTGTAGAATGAGCCCTCAGCAGAAGTGTCATTGCCTCCTGCAGCTTCTTGGTTTTGGTTCATTTTTTTACCCTCTTCTTTCTCTGGAAATCTGAAGTGGTGAAGGGCAAAGAGCCTTACTGTGGCTTTCCACCTACTCAAGGCTGTAGAGCTGATCACTCCCCATGCTGTGATGCTGTGTGCCTCAGTTAGCAGCACGGAGGCTCCTGCACTGCTTCCTAAGCAGAAGGTTTTATTTTAGGCTCGTTATAGACTCAGACTTCTGTATTGCTTCAATCCAAATAACATTTTACCAGCTTTATTGGCTGTGTGTTGGGTCACCTCAGAGTGTCATGTTTCTTCCATGCTTAGTAGCTTTGGGATTTTTTTTAGCTCTGCTGGGTTCCCACTGAAGCTTTATGGTGGAATTTTAAAAGGAGCCCAAGATTGTGACCAGCCAAATTCCACCAAAATTCGTTTTAGGCACTGACCTCACATAGACCCCTTCAGCCTTTCAAATGGGCCACTAAGGTGTTTATTACCAATGTCCCTTTGTCAATGTCCAGATAATGCTCTAGAAAATGGGAAGTTAAAGAAATTTTATGCACCATTTAAGTAATGCTTTTAAGAGAGCTCTACTCACCTCTGCGTACCTTCCTAAAATGAGTGAGAATTTGGTTTTCTTTTGGTTCCTACAATAAGGTATGGATGTATTTCCAAAGAGTCTGCTATTTGTTTAAAAAGGGCTTTCACTGGCATAAATTTTAAAAAGTCAGCATGTTTTTATTGGTAATTTAGCTGAATGCATCATCTTCCTTACCCCAGAGCGGTGAGTAGTGCTCACATCAAGTCTGGTTTCTTCAGTTGGTAGAAATAAATACTCTTGTTGAAGGTTGCTACAGTTTACAAAAGCATAATTTGGCTTCATATGAGCAATTAGAGCTCTTGAGGGTGACGGGCAAAAAAAACCACCCCAGTTTTATGTAATTTATAGAATATTTCAGTTGGGTTTGTTTGTTGTGGTAATAGTTTCCTGTTTTGTGTTTTCCACAAAAGCAGATTTTCTGCTTTTCCTGGAATTCTGGCATTGCTATGCTAACAAAAGGTGATTTATGGAGAGAAGATTAATTTAGTTATGTGAAGGCCTGTATTTTGTTGATGACCCAGTAATACAAATGTGTGATGAGTGAGATCATGCATGTGTTATTTTTTGTTAAATTCTAACATATTTGGAAATATCCTTCACTTGAGGAATTGGAAAAATTGCCTGATTTTTTTTGAGTTCCAACTAGATCCACAGCAGGATGGTGAAATCAAGAATTTTTTTATACTTAAAGGGAGTAATTTTTAAATGTTGGGTGGGGAGGGGTAAATAAAGCCTCCCTGTCTTCTCTAAATTAAAAAATGGGAATGCAAAAGAGACTTTATCCTTTCTTTGCAGAAAAGTATCTCTTGCTTCTTGGAGTTAGGAATCTTGCATAATCTGTTGTATTTCTGAGTGAGTTTTTGGACAAGGTTGCAGAATATACAATAAGAGTAGAGGTCTCTGTCGTGAGCCCAAAGATAGAAACCCTAACACAGTCTCTGAATAGCTGTGGATCCAGTGATTTTCTGTCTTGCACTGAAACTGGTACCCTGTTTTACTCTGTTTTTACTCGGTTTAAAATCAAGTATCAGTAAGTGGTGGGGGGTGAGGGTGTTATTTGTGGTGATTTGGGTTGTGGGTGTTTTGGTGCTTTTTTTTTTTTTTTTTTTTTTTTAAACAGAGGCCTACATTAAGGTGGATTTATTGCAAAAGCAGTAAACTCTGTTGGAGTTCAGCTTTTAAAATTAGAAAGTGGTGGGTAGCTGCAGCCCTCCTAGAGTCATAAAAAGCAGCTTCCCAGACCTTCCAGGACTGGTCTAGGTCCCATGACTGCCAACACAGGCAACTGTGTGATAGAGGTTACTCTAGGAGGGCTTGCAGTGTATCTGTACCTTGAAAGCATTTCCATGTACTCTGGTAGAAATGTGAGGGTGAAGGTTAGAAGGGGGCTGCAAAAAAGAGCAGGATTGACCTTGTTGAGGGATGGATCATTTTGAATCAAACTCCCTGGTGAGGTGGAAGGAAAACCTGGAGGTGGCTGTTTGCCATGTCAGAGAGCTGGGCAAAACTCCAGCTATCTCTTCCAGTCTGACCTAGGGGAAAAATCCTCTCTCTTAAATCCTTAGTCTGAACATATGTTTTATCTGCTGTGTGTATAAGATGGAATAACTAGCATCTTGGAGATTGTCATACTGCTGGAATTTCCTTCTGACACCCCCTGTCTGTGGTGGGGGGGCAGTGTGATATCAGGGAGGTGTCTTCTAGTGACCTTGATTCCCAAGTGGCTCAGCTTCTTCCTGATTTCTCTCTTGGAGTGATCTGAGCACTGCATGTGGCTGATACCCTGCAGATCTGCCATGACTCACACAGAGCTGCATCAGCATGGGCTGGAAGTGCAGAGGAGCATGTGTAGGAGATGTGTGAACTGGTCCCAGCTGGTCTGGCAGAAAGATCAGCCTTGAATGTGGTTTTGCAGCTTATCAGCAGGAGGCTGGGGATAGGAGACCACATCTTCCTGCCAAGTGCAGTGGAGAGGGGGATTTTGTTTTTGCAAGTAAATCCCAATCATGATTCTTCATCGTGTCCCTGGGTGCTGTGGTTAATTAGAAACCCTCCTGGCTCCTTGCCATGCCTTTTCTCTCCAGTTCTCCAGTCTGTCTAGTCTGCTGATTACTGACACTGGGCCTGGCTATTCAAGCTGGGGTCAGGCTGGGAAGACCTCTTGCTCCAATTCAGACAGTCTGGAGTGTTTGTGGAGAGCACAGGCCTGAGGATCTAAGGGAGATAGAAGGTTTATAATCCAGTCAGCCTGAGCTTTGCCAAGGTGAATCTCTGGAGCAAAGAGCTTGAGACACCTTAGATGAAGAGGGGCAATGGAAGATCAGGCCTCTGTCTGTTCCAGATTCTTACCCATGAACCCATCAGGACTCCATTCCTGAACATGAGTCTGGTACACAGCTGGCCCCTTGCTCAGGTTTATTATGGCTTCAGAATGTCTTGCGTATTAGTGCCACAGTGCTACAAGTTTTCCTTCACAGTTCTGTTGCTTAATAAACTAGAAACAATGGACCACTGCCTGTGGCTCTAGTCACTGCTGTCTGGACCTCCTGTTGCAGGGTCCAAAATACTGTTCTAAGTGTACCCTGAGTACATGGATAAATGTTTTTGCTGTATTGGCAACATAAATGTCTTCTTTTGTTGAATTTAATCTCTTGAGCTTCCATAAAAACTAAGATTGTGAGACAGTTAATTGGAGTCTGGTTGCAGTCCTTAGGAGTCCCTGAAAATGATGAAGCAGGTGCTGGTAAGATGCAGACACACGGGGAGGCTTAGGAAGCTCTGAAGCTACAGTTCTGAAAACATTAATTTCATCCACAAATGGAGCCTGTTGTTGGTTGGATCCCTTTGGTTTCTTTGGCTGGGCAACCTGTTTGGAGTATTCAGTGAGTGTCTGTGTGTGGGCAGAGCATGGGGTGCTCAGGAAGTTGGGTGAAGAGGAGGTTTTGTTTTTCTTCATTGAAGGGCCTTTGGGGTTTCAACTCTTTTCTCATTTTTCTTAGTCTCGTATAGCAAAGCGAGGAAGGAAGCTTGTGGATTACGACAGTGCCAGACACCATTTTGAAGCCCTGCAAACTGCAAAGAAGAAGGATGAAACCAAAATTGCAAAGGTAAAGCAAGCAGAAGTTTATGCAGCCATCCTTCCATTTCATGAGGCATTTGCCTACTTAGCAGTTCTTAAGTGCACCTCTGCCTGGTGCACTGGCTCTGTTTTTTTTCAGAGAAGTGTCATGAACTGGTGAAGTTTGTTTAGGTATTTCCTTCTCTTTTGTTTAGTTATAGAAAAAATGATGGTCTCTGTGTTGGCTCAGACTCACCATCATTAGTCAGTGTCTCTGTGGCCAAGGCCTAGACCTGCATTTCATGGCCCACAGACAATCCTTTTATTTTTAAGCTGAAAATGATCGTTCATCTGCTCATCCAGTGAATGCACTGTGATTAATCTTGACAGACAAGAGAGAGGCTGGTGGCTCAGGTGTCATTGCATCATCTTTGTGTCAAAGCAAGTCCTGGTTTTGTATGCAAGGCATGAGGCCCAGCTGGTGGTGCCTTCTGTTCAGAGCAGTTCTGCACTGTGTTTGGGGGTGAAGAGCAGCCTGTCCCCGGGGCATGTAGCCTTACTGGTGTGTGCCTGTGGGATCTTTGCTGTAGTGAAAATGTTTTTTGGAGGAATTCATCTACTCAGGTTAGTACCGGGTATTCTGCACCAAAGAGGCTGGCCACCTTTGTCACTGCTGTACTCGTTCATGTTGCCCCAAATGCATTAATAAAGACATTATTAACAAGGGGTTGTTTGTTGCTCTTTTGTTAAAGTATGAAGAACAGTGCAGTTTGGAGAGTGAAATGCTGAGATTTAGGGGTTGGTGCTCTGTTCCTGATTCAGCCTGTTCAAGTGTCTCTCAGCACTTGGTCAGGCTCTTCACATTAGCTACAATGTGCACTGGATCAAAAAGAGAAATTTTTGTTATGACACAGCATGTGAAAAGGAACTGGCTTGACTGATGTTTCATAGTATAGTAGCATACACTGCAACTCAAATGTTTTTTGGAGCTATATGGTAAGGTCTTTTCTTTTTTTGTGTCCAATATATGGATATTCTTTTCCCGCTCAGGACTCCTGCCACTTACTGCTAAACTCACAACCCACCATTAAAATAAAGTACTGTAGACTTTCAGCTGTTGCATGGAAATAATTATGGTCATTAATTAATCCTGACCTTTCTTTAAGGAGCTCTTCACAGCCATGACTTGGAGTAGGGTTGTCTGTGTGCTAGGTCACTAACAACTATATCTGTTGCTCTTTGCAGCTGCCTGGCTGGTCTGCAGTATCCCAGCCCACAATGGAGCATTAATTTCTGCTAAACTTGGCATGCTTCAAAGGATTCATAACTGATTGGTCCCAGGATGTTTGTTTTTCTCGCCTTGGTGATACTGGTTTGGCCCGGCCTCTAAATACACTCTCTGTTGTGACTCTAATTTTTTTATCCTAAAAGATGTATGTTTGTCTCTCTCTTGTTCTCTGTTTTTTTTTGTTTTTTTTTTTTTTGTTTCCACTCAAACATGCTCCCATCCCCCAGCCTGTTTCGCTGCTTGAGAAAGCTGCGCCCCAGTGGTGTCAAGGGAAGCTCCAAGCTCACCTCGTGGCACAAACTAATCTGCTCCGAAATCAGGTGACTGCTGCTCTACCTGCCTCTAACCCTGCATGTGCTATTTTGGGCTCTAGATTGTACCATGCAACTAATCCTTGGCAACATTCACTCTAGTCCCTTCTGTTAAGTGTGTCCTTGATATTCCTAAGATACAGTGGACATGTAGAAGTAGCTGGCTAATCATTTGATCTCTGCCTGCCCAATTGATTTCTAATCAGGTATGTTAATACTGGACTATTGTTTTCTTCCCTAAAATGAAATGAGGATGAAGAAAGGGTGTGAAATAATGCCAAGGCAGAGGGCATTATGTTGTAATGTAGTTTCTGCAATTGTTCTTTTCTTTTTCATCTAAGAGAAGCAGTAACTTCTTATTCTTACTATTAAAAAAAAAAAAAATGAGGAAAAAGAAAAACAAGAAAGAGGAAAATACTGGAAAAATTGGTTTCTGTGTTTCTGCTACTGAGTAAAGCCATAAAAAACCCCACTTCACTTCCAAAGCAATTTCTATGGCTGTTATGTTGCAACATTGTCCAGTGGTATAATCCAAGTTTCCAAAGTGGGCACTGTCTTGGCTCTTGTGGTCTAGATGGGTTGCTTTCAGGGTGCCAGGGTTCCGCCTGCAGAGAATAAGTGGGCCCAGAGCAGGAATTTGCACCTCATGCTGGTTTTCCAGCTTTTCTTCACAAACATAAGCAGGCAGGGAAAAATAGGCTTCAGTTTTTACATTTTTGTGAAATGTAAAACCAGCAGCTTTGCTACTGTCTCTTCTTCCTTAATAATTTTACAACCTCCAAGCAACAATGGGGTCAGCAAGACCTATTATTTCTACTGTAAAACCAAACTCCTACCTCCAGTATGCAAACTCCTGGCCTTTAGCAGATATTAACAAAAAAAATACAGTGGGAGTTTTCTGTGAAGTCTCCTGTGGGGTTTGCTGTTGCAAGCTCTCAGTTACAAATTTTGGTTACTCTGCTTTTTGAAACAAAAGGAAAAATGGCATAGGACAGCAAATTCTTGCCAAGATCCCCTGAAATGCTGAGGACAGAATAAAGAACAACATGGTGCTGTGGTGACAACAGAATGATATTTATGTCTGTAGGAGAAAGCCAGCAAGTTGAGTCCTGGAGCCAGGTCCTCTTCTGAGATGTGGGTCTGCCTGGGGCAGGGTACTCAGCTCTCCTCCTCCCCCCTGCCACATGGGTGTCCAAACTGTTTACTGAGCAGCTGTAATTTCCACAGATCACAGCATTGTGTTTGAAGTGAAATGGTCACCACATTGCCTGAAGGCATCAGGCTGGATATTGCCTGACACCTGGGGGTGGTGGGATGCATGATGGTAGGAATTATACTGGGCAATAACAACCTCTCTGCAACAACCAAACTGGTTGTGCTCGGGCCTCTGTGCCTTGACTAGGGGGAAGGTCAGAAAAGCCTATGTGTTATCCAGCTCCTGCTCAAAACTCCCTTTCAGGCAGGGAGAGGAAAGGAAGAATTTTCTGAGATCACAATGTCACGGACTTGGGAATTATGTCCTTTTGCTTCGTTTCTCCATCAGGTTGGCAAAGATAACAGCTGAAATAGTGCACAGATATGGTAGCAGTGAGCCCTGCCCCTGAAACCTCTCTTTCCTCCTTTTTCCCCTGTACTGAATGAGCTGGCTACTCTTCTAGTGGGGCTCATGACCAAGCTGATGTCCCTCTTTGGCTGGAAGCAGTCAGGGCTTTACAAGTGTCAGGACCTCTGCTTCCAAGCAAAATTAATCCCACTGGTGAGAAGATTCCCTGGGCTAACAGGGAAGTGAAGAATCAGTTCAATGCTGTATCTGGGACTGAGAGCACTAGCTGAGCCACAGGCTGTAGATGGAGCCCTGATTCCTACAGCTACTCTAGAGTGAATGTTGCCTGTTACTGATTTTGCCTTTGCCTCAGGATGTCACATTATTCACACATTGCTTTCTAGGTTCTTTGACCTTCTGAGCAGGTAAATGAGAGAGAAAGAATGTTATTAATAATCACTGTATCTGGAAAACTAACAGCATTCAGTAGTGCCTCATCTCTCACATACCTTTTTTGGTTTTGTGCAAACTCTCAAAATGTGTTTTTCAGTGAGTGTAGCAGTGAAATATAGGGGTTTCTGGCTGGAAGCATCATGACCCCTTCTTCCCCTGCCTGTTCCTCATCAACCCTGCTTAGCTTCTGAATACCTCCAGTTGTGGGGTTTTTTTGGTGAGACATTCTCTTCTGGTTGAGTACAAAATCTTAACTTTTGGCTGCAATGGGTGACCTCCTGAAATGTGGAGCTAGCTGGAGATTCTGTTGCATATATCTGTCAGGAGCAGTTATCTGTATATCTTTAATTTAGTTGGCACAAAGAAGATAAAACCTCATTTTATACAAGGGGTAAAAATCTTAACTGCAGGCTCATAGAAAGATCCACTTCCCCAGTGGCCCGTGGTGTCTTTACAGAGCCCTGAGGTGCTGTGGCATTCCTGCTGTTGTCACACACATTAGTAGGCATTCCTGCTGACCTACCTGTTAAGATGTGTCTTCAAGTTGCTCTTACAGGGATTTGTTATTCTGTCTGCCATAGCACAGGGGTATGGAGGAATGTTCTACTGTTGCAAATTACAGAATAGAAACATATTAATTAGCAAGCTTTGGGTTTTAAGTGAGGGCACTGAAAAGAGGAAGAAGTCACTTAGGACAAATATGGGAAGGGGGAAGTGCTTGTTGCTGGTGTCTGCTATCAGCAGCAGAAACCAGGGTCATCCTTTGTGTCACTGAAACCCAGCAGAATTCATGTGTCAGTGTTGGGGTCTGTCAGAGTCTATATCAAATGAATAGATGAAATTTAATCTCTCAACTGAGAGAAAGAGGTCCTCTACAAGGCATATTTCTTTTGGTGTTGGCCAGCAACTGGACAGGGATATCTCAATGAGAGTATGTGAGTGCTGAACCCAGGACCTGCTGCTCAGGCACTCCAGCTTGGCTTCCTGCTATCACATCATGCTTTGCATACCCTTCCTTGCTTCTCCAGTCAGCTTTGTGAGAGAGCTGTGTCAGCCAAGGGTGCAGACCTCCTCCACTCCTCAGAAGAGATGGGGCTTTGGTGTGACATTACCTGAGCAAAGAGACTCCACAGATGGGGGAGAATCTCCTCTTCACCATTTGGGATGGATTTAAACTTTTTCAGAGACCTGGCAGGGAGTGGGGGTGGCCACTGTTATATTCATCTGTATCCAAGCTGGAGGCTGAACTGCCTGACCAGCTCCATTCAGTTTTTGAAGCAAGGGAAACTTACAGAACTTAAAACACATAAGTAAATGTTTGAATTATTTTCTGAGTATCCAAACAGGGAAATCTGTTGAGGGAAAACCTGAGAGAAATACTGCAAGCTGAAAGGGCATCAGGTCACTTGTGATGCAACCCTGGTCCCTGGGAGACTCATTTGGGATGCAGTTTACCCTATGCCAGAATTTTGCCTGGTCTGACAAGGAGCAGCACAGTTGTCCCAGCCCCCAGGGTACTTGTGCTGAAGCTGACAATCTTCCTTCTCTGTTATTAAGGCTGAAGAAGAATTGGTAAAGGCTCAGAAGGTGTTTGAAGAGATGAACGTTGATTTGCAGGAGGAGTTGCCTTCACTATGGAATAGGTGAGTGCTGGAAGGCTCTTGTATAATTTCTTTAGCTTGGGCTGGGTGTCTGCTTTTGTTTTCTAGATCACCTCAGAGATGTTTCCCATCTCAGGCTTTCTGTGCTTTGCGAGCAACAATCCTTGCGAGAAACAATTTTACCACAAAGAGAAACTTTCTGTGCTATCAGATTAATCTGTTTGCCCCACTAACTCTGCCCAACTTTCCTGGACAGTGGCCCAGGTTCTGCTGTGAGCAAGGGACAGAGTCATTAGGATTGTAGGTGTGGAGCTGGCTGGATGGAAAGAACAAGTGGGTATTTCAACTGACTGGTTAAGGGAAGGTGAGATGTCAGAGGGGTGCATACAGTCACCAAGGTTGGACAGAGTGAAGAGATGATGCCTTGATCACTGTGTCTTGCCATGCAAGCTTGTGATACTTCATGAAGCAGCAGGTTTAAGAGGACAGGTTGCTTGGCTTTGGGTCTCACTTTCAGGTTTGGGCTGTTGAGGGAACAAAAACTAAGGAAGGATCCTGGTGTGGCTGCCTGATTTTACCCCTAAATGTGCTCCTGGCTATGGGACACAGGACCCAGTGAGTAAAGGACCCAGTGAGTAACTTGTGATTACAGCTGTCCTCTTGTGCTCTGTTTAACAAATGCCGGCAGAGGAAAATGGGCTGAGTAGGGAGACTTGAGAGATGATGGATTTGCCACAACCTGTGATTATGGTAATGAAAAGGGAGGAGAAAGAAACCAGGATCAGCATTTAGCTTGGAAGATGAACTGGAGGGCAGCAGCTGATGTATGGGGAGATGACAGTGGAAAGCAGGCAAAATCTTGCTAGGCGTGTCCCAGTTTCTTATTTTTAAGTGCAGTGATCACATCTGTGTTGGCACTGCTGGTCTGTGGGGATGAAGAGGGTGGGCAGCAGCAGGGCAAGGAAGCAAAGTGCTGATGTCTGCCTTCAGTCCCCTTTCCTCCCAGCCTGGGTCAAGACTCTGCTCAAAGCGAAGTGCAGGCCTGGCTTAGGAAGGAGCTGGAAGGGATACCAGCATCTGGGTGATTCCATGTGCAGAACCATGGTGGCACTGGCCTTAGGGAGCATCTCCCTCCTGCTGGTGCTGGTACAGCATTCCCTATTGGCAGCTGCTGGGGTTTAAGGTGCTACAGGTTGTTCACAGTCTCCTGCTATCTAGCTGATACTTCTGCTTTCTTGTTGCTCTCTGTGCCTGTCCTGTGCTTTTTTTTTCCTTCTTTTTTTCTGCCGTGAAGCAAACAGTTCATGCTTTTTTGCTTCTGTGCTGAGGGATCTCAGAATGAATTAATATCTGCCCTCCTGCCAATTCTTCCATCTCTTTCTGCACTCCACCTGCTTCTGTCCTTTTCCTTTTCATGACCTTACCACTCTCTCTCTTTTCTTTTTCCTCTCTTTCCTTTTCTTTCTTCCTTCCCTACCCTATACCTCCCTTTCCATTTAGCCAGCACATGTTCAGATTGTATCCTATCTGGCCTCCTCACCTTGGACATGTTTGCCCCACACCTGGCTTTTTCTCCAGTACTCCCTTCACACTTCTCTGCCATCCTTCTCTCCAGCATGTGTGAGGTCTGACCAACCAAACCAACTCACCCAGAAGTTGTGTTTGAATGGGATTGGTGGGTGGGAGGTAGTAGAAGGGACAGAATTTGAAGGTTTTGGGAGGGCATTGTGTCCATTAAGAAGGTCTTTCTTATTTTTCATTTGGCAGTCGTGTTGGTTTCTATGTCAACACATTCCAGAGTATAGCAGGCCTAGAGGAGAACTTCCATAAAGAAATGAGCAAGGTAAGGCAACCAGCAGCTTATCCTACTTATACACAGTCTCCTCACAAACACGAGACAAACAAACAAAAATAAAACACAACCAAAACTGAAAAAAATGTTGGAAAAAGCCCAGTGTTTGCCCTATGCCACAGGAAGGTGTTAACCCTTAGGTTTTTTTCTAAGCCACTTGGGAGAAGGGCAGTCTGAGATAGTAATGTAAAAAAACAGATCACAGGGAAGAGAGCACAAGGCTATGTAAAAGTGGGGAATTTGTGTCACTTGGCTGGACTTGTTTGGACATCCACAGAGATAAAATAAGCCACTTTCAAACCAATCTTTTGCTGCCTTTTTGAGTTAATCTACATTATAGATCTGTAACCTATTACCTGGGGCTTCTCAGACTGGTATCTGTTTGCCACCTCATTTGCTGCCTGGCAACCCTCATCTCTCCAGCAGTGGGGATAAAAGCAATAGGGAGTCTGCCAGCATGCAGGTTGGCTGAAAGCTGAGATATACCTCACTTCAGCCCTTCAAGAAGGCACTTCCCAGTAATACCTCTCTGCTTTGGTTTCTTTTCTGCACTGTGCATATAAAGAAGGCATGTAAATGAGTGCTTATCTTGGCCCTTGTGTGGGCCACCAGTTGGCTACAAATTGGGAATCACAGCAGCAAGCATTGTTGTATCCTGATGGTGGCAGGCCAGATCCTAACCCATCAGAAACCTCAGAAACAGTGTGGGAAATCCCCCCCATTGCCAGTTTCATTTACAAATATGTTCTTGTTCTTCCACGGACAAGCTAGAGAAGTCTTGAATTCCTTAGGTCTATGCCCTGCTCCTAAGAGTAAATGTAGCTCTAATCTTGATGAGCAACTGAGAGCTCAGCTGGAAAACTCTTGCATTCCCTCCCCTCCCAAACGTCATCCTGACAAAACAAGACAGCCGCTAAGCAACAGGCAACATTATACTCCTTCAATTCCCAGCAGTCAGGGGCCCTCTGCCTTGGGGTAATGCATCAATTTTGAGCCCTGCTGACATTTCATGGGGACCTTTCCAGTTAATAGCCTGCTCTTCTCCACTGAGGGATGAACTAACTGTTAAGAATGGGGAGGATGGTTATAATTATCAGTTTAGTGCTGTTAACTTACACTGAGCAAAACATGGGAAAGTTGCTTGTTAGACAGGAATTCTCTTCCTGTATCGTTCTTGAGTTTTTCTTTCCTGAGGAGTTTTGTATGAGAGCAGGGATTTTGCTTTGTTCCATGAGACCCATCTGTTTCATATTAGTGCTACAGCATTCAATTAACTGGTGGTGTTGCCGGCACGATACCTCCAACATTGATTGCCTTGGATCCCTCCTCCTACCAGTGATAAATCTGGCATCTCATCTTGTTTGTGAATTGGCTGTTTTAGAAGAGGAATGTCTGGAGTGAATATTGCAGCTTTTGGTAGCAGGGAGAGTTAAACCCTCAATATTGCATTTCTGCAAAGATCTCCAGGTGCTGCCCAAAGCTAGATGGCAGCTTGTGAGATCAAGGCTTGTTGTTGACTGGAATTCCAGCTGCCTATGTTTGGTCAGCCTGTGCAGACCAGCCCAGACTCTATTCTGGCACTTGGCTCTATTCTCATTTTTTTTCTTTTGTGTTTGTATTTTGCAGTTGAACCAAAACCTCCATGATGTCCTGCTGGGTCTAGACAAGCAGTACTCAGGCAATGCCTTCCCTGTTAAAGCACAGCCCAGGTCAGTAACTGTGGGAGGGGAACAGTGTCTTTCCCCTCAGCAAGGCAGGGGAGGAGGGATAAGGATGTCTGTGCCCAGGGGTATTGAAATCTCCATGTTGTCAGCTGGGGCATGATTTCACTACCTGCAGTTGCCAGCCAGTGCCTTCCTGAGACTTCCTAGAGCATGTACAGATTGCACCTGGAGCTGGGTGACACAAGACAATACCCTCTTACCTTTATAGAATAGCATCTGGAGGCCTAAACTTTCAGTAGGTGCTGATGTGTAGGCAACTGTCTCTCAGTTCTGCTTTTTTGAAGCTGAATTCCATGCACTGATAGTACTGAGCTGCCCTTCCTTCTGGGTACAGCTGCCCAGCACCAGCCCTACTCTTTCACAGGTTTCCACCATCTACCTGCAGCCTGTGAACTTGAGGGCCAAGAGCCCATTTGTTTTCCCAGACTCCTATTTGGTCCTCCAGACTTGTAACCACTTATTTGCCAGAGCCTTGTGCCCCTTGGTGTAGCTTCCTGACGTGTATTTATTTCCTCTTTGTGTGTTACAGAAGTAGTTGCAGCCTCACTAAGGTGAGGCCTCCTGACCTCAGTGCACTTCCAACCTACACTAGTGCAAGAAGTGTGTGTCCTCCAGGCCCTTAGTTTTTTTTCCTCATCTGAGTCCATTCCTTATGGTTAAATGCAAGTCTGCACATTCTCTACCACTGAGAGGGGAGGGAGAGGTCGGGCTTTGGATGAGGCTGTCTGGCTCCCATCCAAATGTGTGAGTGATGAAACAGTGTTGGGCTCTGGCTTCCAGCTGCTGCTAATCCCACGTGCTGGGTGAGCAGGAGCACAGCCCCAAGTCCTCAATTGGTGCATTGAGTGAGGGAGGAGGTGAAGTCAGCGTGAAGTCAGGGCAAGCTGCGCTCTGAGCGCATTGATTCGGAACGGCCAGATCAGCTCCTGAGACCTCTCTGCTCCCTTGTCTCTCCTCCCAGTTTAACCTCCTCTTGCAGTTGTGGACAGGCGACTTATGTGTCTTGTTCCAGTGATATTTGTGGTGCTCACTAGCTCTAAAGAAAGAGGACGTTTGAGTTGAATTTGAGCCCTGAATTTTGGGTTGCTAAAAACAAATTTTCAAGATACTTGTAGGAATGCTTCCTTTGAAAATGATCTATTCCTCCCAAGTTAGCATGCAATATCTGTTAATCATAGCAAACCAAAAAGACTAGAGCACAAATCTTATGAGGAGTGGTTGAGGGAACTGGGATTGTTTAATCTGAAGAGGGAGGAGTCTTTACAACTCAGTCTTTACAACTACCTGAAAGGAGGTTGTAGTCAGGTGGATGTTACTCTTCATCCAAGTAACAAGCTCCATAGGACAAGAGGATATGGCCTCAAGTTGTGCCAGGGGAAGTTTAGATTAGGTATTAGGAAAAATTTCTTCACTGAAAGAGTGGTCAAGCATTGGAGCAGGCTGCCCAGGGAAGTGGTGGAGTCACCATCCCTGAAGGCATTTAAAAAACATGTTGACATGGCACTTCAGGACATGGCTTAATTAGCGTGATGGTGTTCGGTTGATGGTTGCACTTGATGATCTAAGAGATTTTTTCCAACTTGAATGATTCTATGATTCTGTTCTATGATTCTAAGACTGAAGCCCAGTGAGGAGGTTGAGATGTGTGCTATGTTGTCTCTAATTGCAGCATCCTACAGAGTCCTTGAAGAGGTAACAGGACAGATGAAGGCTGTAGCCATTGCTCTGTCCAGCTCCTTCCTTCTCTTTTCTTTTTTCCTCAAGGAAGTGACTGCAGATTGTAGGGACAGCCTGGTCCAGATAAGTTTGTTGTTGTGGCATGAAGTATCTGGCCTGAAAGAGCTTCCAAATGATAAATTGTCTGTCCTTATTATTTTTGCTAGCTTCAACTGGGGCAGTAATGGGTGTCTCAGCTGCAGCTGTGTGCTCTTTGGCTGGCTACAAGACCACATGGCCCTAAAAACTAAAAATGAGCACACACTGGGAGGTTCCTGTGCTGGCAGCAATCTGGGTACTGCTGCTTCATCACTTACTCCACGCATCTCAGCTGAGTTGCCAGACCTGCCCCAGAATGACTCTGTTCCTCCTGAGTGCAGTGGAGCAGGGTGTTGTAGGAGGATGTATCACAGGTTTACCAGGGTAGTAAATATGTTTTGCAGTGAGCAGGAAATGCTGTGAGGCACTTGTGTCTCCCCTGCACATCTGGTCTCTCACCATGGCCCAGGGCTGGAGTGAGAGTGTACAGGAGGAAATAGCCCTCACTGATCTGATTGCTTGTCGTGGCCTGCAGTAGGAGCAGATGCTTCCCTAGCCCTCCTCTACTGGGAAGGGGATTGGAGATGGATACAATGGCAGGAAATGAATGAGGAGGTGTGAGAAGAGAGGCAATTACCCATGTACATCATTATGGCATTCATGTGAGGCTCTGCAGAAATATTACTGAGGCTGATGAATCTGATGCTGTCACAGTAGCACAGAGCAGCTGATAGATTTCTGGAAACCTCGTATGTGTCTGGGATGTGTTTCTCCAAGAGTTTGAACAGTCATGGCTCAGATGTCTAGAAGACCTAGGAGATTCATAGCATTATGCTAGTGCAATTGGATAAACTGGGAAAAGATATAGCAGGTGAGCTGCTGATTAGGTTCCATGTGTAAGATTGAGCACTGATTGCATAAGGAAAGGAGAGTGGAGAGCTTGTTTCTTGTGTACAAATATTTGCAGGTGAGAGTAAGGAGCTGTGATTACCTGTGAAAAATGGACATTTACCGTTCTCTGCTGGTGTATACCTGTTCCTTTTTCTTATTTTCCATGTGCACTCTGGCCCCATATTCAAAAGAGCAGGGAAAACACTTGTTTGCTCACATACTTGTAAATCTTTGAAAGACACAAAAAGCCCTTTCCTACCCTCTCCAAACTGGGCCATAGCTTTCTAGGAACCAAGGAAAGTGTGTACCTGTTTCTGTGTGTGTGTGTGAGAGAGAGAGAGAGAAAGAGAGAGGAGATCTTGTCATCTAAATTACAGTGAGCTTTGTAGCACCAAGTGAATGAGTGCTTGGAAGCTTAACTTTTCCTCCCTGGTTTGACTGTGCCGTCCTCAACAGAAAGAAAACTAAACTGTTCGCCAGGCTGAGGAAAAAGATGAGCAGGTACCGGTACGGAGAGCAGCATTTCGATACGCGTTTGATTTAGTTCCTAAAACTGGAGAGGCTGTTGCTGGACTCATAACAGCCTGGCACGTGTTAATTCTGTGATGGGAGAGGGGTCCTTTGCATGATACTGTGTGTTCATGGCCTGTTGAGATCTTTGTGTGTTTGGGTAATCCCATTAACTGCTTGTGTGCCTGGTTTGAATCCTTGCTTCTTTTCCGATGTAAGAAGGCAGCGTGAAAGCTCAGGCATTATCTGCTCATTTGGTTTTGTGTGACTAAAAGCATGGTGCTGGGTTTTCTGTGGAAAACAGGGCAATATTGGTGACTAACAACTTCTAGTTTTACCCAGTGGGGCTTGCCTTATTGAACAGGTCTGAAATGCTGCATTCTCATTCCCTGCCTGGCCAGGGAGGACCACAAGGCAGGTCCTTCGCACTCAGAAGTCCTGTCCTCTCTACTTGTTGCAGTTGGTAGGATGATGAGATGGGAGAAGGATGTTTCCAGCTTTACTTACTCTGTTCTTGAGCATCCTCACTGTCTTGGTCCTTCCATTTAAAATTTTGTGCAGGGCTGAAGGAAAAGGAGGCCTGTTGTCTTATATGAAGAGTAATGCCAGCATCTTGCCTTTCACGGCAGTGATGGCATTGGATAACATGGAGTGCTACATTGCCTAGAGTTACCATAGCCCAGGTCAAGGACTCTCTCAAGAGCATGCCCTGGGGCAAAGTGGGAGCTGCTGCATAATGGCATGGAAACTTCCTCTACTTTTTGTTTTTCTTAGCCTCTGTGTTGGTGCTCCCTCCATTGGGTCCTTATAGGAAGGAAAAAACAAACCAGAATAAATTCTCAAGCAAGATGATGTCCTTCCAACAATAAAAATGAGTGCTGGTGGATCTGGATCCTTGCTTTTCTGATCCTGTCTTCCCACCAGCTAGGGCAAGCCACACACAAACCTTCTGTTTGTCTCTGCTGTGCATCCTTTGTAGAACGGGAGATTGGAGGGTGAGGAATAGCAATTTCACAAGGAAGTTGTTGGGCGGATCTTGATTTTGTATCCTCAAATTAAAAATAGGGATAGGGATGTTTTGTGTTGTTACTGTTTTGAGGCTTTCTACTGTAGGAAAAGGAGGATTCACAGGTGTACTTCTCTGGAGATCTCTCTGTTCCTTGGTTGGGCCAGTGTTGTACCTGCACCAGGCAGGAGGTCCAGTCCCTGAGAACAGACGGATGCTACAGCAGAGCGAAACTTAGTAGAGCTGAACTTGATGAGCTCCATCCAAAACATCCTGCCAGCAGGTAAGGTGTCTGACATGGGCTATGCTTGGGGTTTCTGTTGTCAGAGCAGCTGCTGGGGTCACAGAGAAATGTGCAACCCCTGGTGCAGGGAAGGAAGGTGTGGAGCTAGTTCACTCTTTGATCTGCAGCAAGAATGTACATTTGTGTCACTGTATGTTTGAGTATGTAGGTGTTTTTCCCTCCTTTTTCTTTTTTCCCCCCTTCTTTTTAAAAATAATTCTCCAGCCTGCTTTGGTGCTAAAAAATAAATTGCTTTTGGCTAAAAGGCCTTCTTTAAGCCTTAGCATAGATACCAACCTATTTTTTGTTTTTTTCTTTTTTTACTTGAGAACTTGGCAGGAGGCAACTGGTCTGTTTTTACCATATATTTGAAAGTAAGTTTCATTCTCTAAGGTGAGATTGTAACAAGCACATGGAAACCCCATCTGCAGATCTCACTTTGCACTTCCAGACCAGATGAGGCAGCCCCACTGAGGTGTCTGGGAGCTCACCAGCACTAGAAGAGGCTGCAGAATTTTGGCAGTAACTACATTAGACCCCATTCCCAGCTCTGTATTTGCAGAAGAAAGTTGACACCCCTTTTCCTTCCCTGCCTGATATATTCCTGGATTTTGCATCACTTCCCAGTTGCTCATGGGAAGGAAAAAGAGAGAGCAATGACCTTGTTGTGTTGACTTTTACTGCCATACTCACATTTGGTCAGTGAGGACAGTCCCCACACTCTTGATTTTTTTCTTCTGTGTTTCCTGGAGCAGACAGACAGTTTGGAGACAGAACTTTGCTCTGTGTGGGTAGCGTGTGCTCCCTGGGGACCTGTGAAGGACAGAGGATCCTGGTGACAAGTTTGCTTTGACGCTGGTTGCACTAGCTAAAATGTGTGCAAAACAGGTGCAGGAATGAAGGTGCAGCTCAGGGGGCTGGAAAAGGCTCAGACAAAATTAGCACTGGCATTTTCCTGGGAGGATCAGCCAGCACATCAAACAAGCTGTAAATAGTAGTGACTTAATGAAGGCTTTAGTGCGGGGCCCTCTCAGCCCTTGTAGGATGAGGGGAAGAAGCTGGGCTGCCTCTTATGTGGGGGAGCCTTTTACCAGCATATCTCCAAAATAAGTCCCTGCCAGGAACTAGGAGTAGGGCACTCAAAAGCTGTTCCACGGTCTTTTGGAAAATAAGCCTGAACTTCTTGTCCCTGGGAGGCATGGCCTTTTCAGGTCCCTAGAGGGAAAAGCTTACCCTTGTGCTAGCAGGCCAGCTGATAGCCAGTAGCTATCAGACACACAATATTCCCAGTGCAGTCTGGGTACAGAAGGAGCCTGGCAGTCTTGCTGCAGATCACTGTGTGTGCCCCATCTTCTCCAAAGGGTTTTCAACTCTAGGGAAGGCAACACATTTTTTTTCCTCCAACTCTAGCATCAGAGCATGTTTTCTGTCATTTCCTGCTATTCCTTGGTGACTCATTTACAGCAGGACTTCCTTACCTTCACCATCCAACCATTACTGCTTTTAATCTGCAGCATAACCTTGTCATTTTTTTCAGAATCCTTCACACAACCCACTGTAGTGAAGTGATTCCTGGGGACCTCTGAGGAAGGACACTGTAGACGTATCCAGGCAAACTAAAAAGCTGCAGGGACTTGCATACATGTTCCTTAGTCCTTTCTCTTCCCTTTTTCCCATTCCTTTCCCCCTTTTTCCCTTGGTGTGTGTGCCCCTGGTTGAGAGCTGCTGGCAGAGAACATTGTTGGGTTTGTTGCATTGTGTTGATGTGCTGCTGGCATCAGTGTCATCAGAAACATCTGACCTGCATGCAGACCTGAGAACAAGTGCTTTGTGGGGAAATGTGTGTGTGGGGTGTGGATATGGAGAGAAAGGTGGGTCAGTGGGTGAGGGCAAAATTGAATGCAGAGGGGATGGGATGGGGAGCTTGAAAGCTGGAATGCTGAGCAGGGAAAAAAGATGCTTGCTTGGAAGAGGAGGTTCATTGAAATGCCTTGCTGTCCCTTCCTCCTCTTGCTGTCACTCTACCTGTGAGTGTTTAGGAATGAGGCCATCATGCATGTTAGGCAATGACAAGTGGTTCTACATGTCTGAAGCTCTGGGCTCTCTTGGGACAGACTAAGTTAAAAATTGATATTCCTGCAGAATTGGGCCCACATTGATCTATGCCAGGATTTACTGTCTCAAGTTGTAGGAAAGGATTAAGTCTTTTCAACCTTCTCCCAAGGTTTTTAGCTTTGCAAGAACTGCAACTTTTTAAGTGGAGGCAAATATCACTCTGTTGGTGAGGTTGCACGGCCCTTTTGTAATATTCTTTTTTCAGCTGTGTATAGTTTTGCTAAACTGTAACCACTTCTATGAAAATATGCCCCACCAAGTGTCTGTGCTTCTGCGTGACTCAAGGTAAATTGGTTAGCTGCTTTTTCAGAGCTGAATTTCAGCAAAGATGATTCAGCTGTTCCTGAGATTTAGGCTGGGATAACGGCTTTACCTTTATCCCTGTCGAAATCCTCTGGTAACCAACTTTTTCTAAATCTCTCATGATTCTGTACTTTGAAGCACAGACTTGGGCATGCCCGAAGGCACAGGCTCGTGCCTCTTGCCATTCCTGTAAGAAATCTGTCCGACTCTGTCCAACAGATTATGAACCAACAAATGTCATTGGCATATGCCCCTTGCATCCAAATTCCCTGAAGAATTTCTCTTGATTGTGTGTCAAAAACAGTCCTAGAATAAGGACCAAGGAGGGAAAGGGAAAGGCAAAGGCAGAAGGAGTTCATAGTTGAAAATAAGCCTGAGGAAACTTTCCGTAGTAGAGAAATCATTATCGGGAGACAGAATCTCACTGTTTTTTTTTCTGTGTGGGATGATCTGTGAAACCTCTGCCTACTTTGCCCTTCTTCCATCTTAGCCAGTTTATACCACACAGCGGAAAATTATTTTCTGCTATTACAGCTTTACTTCCTGTGTTGTAAATCTCTTAGTCATACCCCGTGCAGGTGTCATTACACCACCACACAAAAAAATTCTTGTATGTAGATTCTGGAACTGCATGAGCTGGACAAAACTCCTTCCCCCATCTGCTCCCCTAGTACTAAAAAATTATGCCTCAATATCAGATACTTGCATTAGAATCTAGCAGAATTAAGGGTGCCTGGTTGTTTTTTTTGTTTTCTGTATCTGAGGCAAAGTAGATCCACGCAGTAGGAATTTAGTGAGTAGCCTGCTGCACAGTAATGCTGCTGCAGTATTGGACTGCAAATGAATCAGCAAAGATGCTTCTCAGACACTTCTGGGGTCTTCAAATGTCAATTGTGTGTCTGGGTGCTGAAGAGATAATGGAGGCCACTGATACATGCTGGTTAACACAACTCCTTCTAGGTCTGGCTCAGATTTCTCTCTCTTTCCCTCTCTCCCCCTTTCTCCCCACATTCTTCAGTGACAGCACCCCAGCGAAAGCAAACAAAAGCCCTTCGCCTCCACCTGATGGATCACCCATCACCAGCCCTGAGGCCAAGACTGTCAACCATGATCTGGAACCATCTACTTTGGAAGCACCTGGGGCAAGCATCCCTAAGTCACCATCACAGGTAATGTCCTCATGACATTGACCATGTCTCTGCAGTGTGACTGCACAAGCTCCGTGAGTCAAAACCATCCATCAGTTGCTTTTCTGGACCTCTTCCATCTGTTGATCACAGAGAACATGATATGATGGTTGTTCTCCTTTACTGGTTCCTGAGAATGCAAGTTGCTCGTTGGTCATCTCTGTATCATATAGGCAAGAGTTAAGATGTCTCTAAATGCCTCTGTAGAAGGCAGGCCAAGATTTTGCTCTTCAGGAAGATGCTCAAGACAATCCAGGAAGTATGGAGTTGCAGCTAGGCGAGGAAAATTGGTCTTTACATTTGAATTAACCTGTACAATTCAATGGCCCAGGTTCTTTTCAAGAACTTCCATAACTAAGGAAGGTTCAAAGAAAAGAAGTCTAATGTTGATAGGAGAACATCTGTGCTTTGCACAATATTTTACTTTAATTCCAAGATAAAACATTATGCTAAAATAAAGGCATTCTGCTCTCATGCTATGAAGATACTAGGAAGAGGTCTGTTATATGGAGTCTGATATTTTCCATGTGGCCTTTGTTAATCCTTTCCTTACACAGGAGATACCCAGAGGCATGTTTAAAATAGCAGGTGCAGCTCCTGCTATTCAGCATATCATATGATATGTTTTACTTTGGGATTAAAGGAAAATCAAACATTTATATCCTCTTCCCATTCCTCTGTTTCTGAGTAGGGGAAAAGCTTTGTAGGGTGAACTAGTAGCAAGGCCAAATTTATGTCTGGTGCCAATCCTTGCATTTCAGTAAGTGGGCACCAGGGAGGAGTCTTCCAGGAAGAATTAAAGCTGAGAGGGGTTCTAGCCAAACTGGTAAGAGAAAACCTGTTGTTTCTGTAAAGAAATTGGCCCAAACCAGAACTTCCTTGCTGTTGTCATATGTGTTCTGTGCTGTAGGCTGTCTCCTGTTTCCGGATAGCCTCTTGCAATATTTTTCTAGGGACAAAAAGGGGATATTTGTGCATTGGCAAAAGGGTCTTTTACAGTCCTGTGAGGTGTGTGGATGCCTAGCAGTGTCTTTTCAGGACTTCTCCAGGGTGTCTGCACTGCTCAGCATTGTACAGCCTAGAGCTGCTTTGCCACTGCCCTGGGTAGGACCTTGGAGTATGTGTATAGGGGAGAGAGGACAGTGCATCCATACTTTCCTTTCTGTTTTTTTCAGAAATTGGCATACATTGATTGGAACAAGAAATCATGCAGATTTATTGAGCTGTTCAGTGCACACTTCACTCACCCTGCCTGTGGCCTTGTTTTACTGAATTTGGCTTCTTCCCTTTCCTTTAAATAGGAGGCATAAGCCGTGTTCTTGCCAGCCTGCAAGTGCTTTCTCATTCACTTGCTGCCTTCCTGCCCACAGGAATGGGGCTGGAGGCACCCCTTGTCGAGCAAGCAGAATATTCCAGTGAAGCCCTGGCTGGAACCTCAGCTGGGCCACAGGCAAGGACAGAACAGTATTTTCAGCTGATGCTGCCACCGCCTGGCAGCTCTTTCCCGGTGTATATTTAGTTCGTGCTCCTGGGCCTCACTGCAGGGAAGAGGTGCTAAGGGATGGAGCTGTCTCCAGAGGGAGGGAAGACAAGGACAGGGGTTTCATTTTTGGAGCCAAGCCTGGCATCTGAGTGGATAAAGTCTAGAGACTGAGTGTGTGTCAGCTTGCCAGCCAGCAGGAGAACTCAAGGATCTGCTTTCTCAACAGTGCTTGACTTTATTAATGTAATCTTCACAGGTGTAATTTACTTTTCAACTATGGGCTAGATGATTTGTTCTAGGGGCCCCATCCTTTAGGAAGGATGGAGCAGAAAGCAACCTTGATTTTCTGGCCTCTTTCTGTCTGAAGACAGAAAGCATAAGCACTGGCTGTAGAAAGACAGCAAAACAGGAGACACTAAATAAATGCTAACTAATTTTGAACTATTCCCTATGCCGGAAAAAACCACCAACAAAAATCTTTTACTGTCCTTTAATCTTGAAAACAGCTGATTTCTGTCTTTTGGAAGAAGCATCTGCTATCCTCTCTTCACACTGAGCAATTTGATGGTAAGACAGGACTTCAGGGGTCTCTGAAATTTCAAAGGTCAGACTTTGGCTCTCAGTTACACCACTGAAACACTGTAATTACACTTTTGGAATCAGAACAACTATTTTTAATTTAGACAGGTAAAGCTCTCTGGGATTGTGGGATCCAAGTCAGCAGAAAAATTTTAGAGGATTCATTTTACTCCAGGTGGCAAAGTTGTCCGTGCCTGATGAATTTCCAGATATAACCCAACACCAATATGCAATCCTGTTGTCTTTGAAATGTGGCTTTAGATCTCTCTTGGGGGTAATGCTGGACACTGTAGAAGTTGTGGTCTCCAAGACACTAATGTGTTGGAAAGAAGGAGACTAATGACTTTAGAGAAATAAATAGCAGAAGAGTCAGGATGTTATTTAATTTGGAGTTGTAATTGGAGCCTCCCATTTCTGCAGGTGGTGGTTCTGTTCAGAGAATGGCTTTTCTCTGAAATTTCTGGTACCTTGTTGTAACTGGCAAGCAGAGGATTTTGAGAAAGGGAGTGTTCTAGGGGAATATGGACACACCACCTTCTGCAAATAGTGAAAAGTTGGAAGTGAACACACTATTTCATTATTTCCCCTAGTCAGCTATTCGGTGGGAAAAGTGTGTTTGCATACTCACACTCTCTAAAGTAAGGTAACCCAGCAGAAAATTTGGTATATCCTTAGCAATCCTAATAAGTGCTCTGTAGAGCTGTTATATGCTGGAAGAGTGTGAACACAGGACTAGGATTCAGGGATTGCTGTGTTTCAGATTTGGGCCTGACAGTGATACACACTGGGTCCCTGTTGTCAGGTCTCAAAGTCTTGCTGCACTGGGATCCTAGGTACCATGAGAAGATCAAGTATCTGTAAAACATCAGTGTAAATGGAAAGCATTGTCATTGCTGAGCATTGCTGTGGTGCTGGGAATGTTTATGGCTGATTTGTTCCAACACAGCAGCAGATCTAGGGAGGGTCTACCACATCTTCCCATGGGTCTGTGGGTGCTGCATTGGTTTGAGACATTTAGCATGATGGTGGGTATTAGGATGGATTGAAGTTACAGGCTCAGACTTTGTTATGTGTTCTGGTGGATCTCGCTTTGGGAAACATGATTTCATTAGTGTCAATACTCATTGGTGAAACTGAGAGCAAAGTTGGGCACTGAGCAGTCATGGCTTCTCAGGAGTTTGAATTGTTCTTGCCTAAAGCTGAGAAGTGGAAAGATGCCATCAAGAGGTCCTTCAGACTTTTCTTACACCCGGGAACCAATACTGGGCAGATCAGAGTCTGTCCTTGTGGTCATTCACCAGTAATAAGACAAACTGAGTCTTTGACCTCTCCATTCCCTTAGGTACGGTAAGTACAGCAAAGGGAGGCAGTGCTGGCCTGGTCTATTGAATCATGTTCCCAGTAATTGATCTGCTCCCTTCCCAATGGTTCTTTTGAAGGTTGCACATGCTTTAATTATGTATGCATGTCCTGTGAATGCATATTAATTGTGTTACGCTTCTCCTCTGCAGAGGGAAACTTGCCCACGGCTGAAGTGTAACTAATGATGCCAAACCTTCTCTGGAGGCGTGTGGTTGTTTTTTAATTTTGTGTCAGTTCAGCCCTTTAACCCTCCCTCACTCTCTCTTCAGATGGAGTTGATTAGACCCTGCTCCGTGCCTGTGGTTGTGATTTCCCTCACCTTCAGTTTTTGTGGCTAACCTGGATCCTGTCTCTGGTTTTTTTGGGTGTCGCCGTCTGTGCTGTGGCCGTGTGCTCACTTGCATGCAGTTGAGGAAAGGGCCTCCGGTGCCTCCGCCTCCAAAAGTCACCCCCTCCAAGGAGATCAAGCAAGAGAACATCATCAGTCTGTTTGATGACAATTTTGTCCCCGAGATAAGTGTGACAACCCCTTCGCAGGTTAGCTGCTATGCCCTGCCTTATATTTGTCTGCCTCTGAACTTTTCTTTTTGACCTTTCTTCTCTTTGGAAGTGTCAAGCCATGAAACCTGGTCAGGTGAAGGAGGAAGTCAAGCTCAGCATTGGGCCTCAGAAGACAAAGAGTTAGATAGGAGGCTGAGTTTAAGAGGGGAGGGTAGCTAGAAGGCAGCTTTGATGAACATGTTGCCCTTTGAGACTTTCTACTCATAGAAGAAACACGAGAAATGCAACTGATGAAGATGCCAATAAGTAATTACTGCATTTGTTCAGCAGCAGTGCACATGGATTATGGCTCCCCCCAAAACCCATGATATGCTCTCTCCAGACCAGCTGATCCTGGAGGTGCACAAAACATACATTTTCTGCTCTTGTACATACCCAAGTGCTGATCCCGGTATCTGTGCCAGTTCTGGGAGAAGGCAATTTTCTGCTTTCTCTGCCTTCTGATGTTACTCTGGCAGTTTTCATCAGAATTTGTTTTTGTACTCATATGGCACCTTTTGAAGCCCTGAACAAGGAAAAACATTTTTGAATTATGTATTTTCCTCTTCACTCTCCTTTAGATTTATGTCACTGCAGGAGAGGATGCTTGGATTGAGAATTCAGGGTTAGATCTAGGAGAATGGCAGTCCTTATGTATTTGGAAGCCTGACCAGATTTCTGGCTGAGTCATGAGATACCTAAATCTACTTTAAAAAAAAAAAAATATATATATAGGTGTATATATAGTCTTTTTTTCCCCTAAATGCTTGTTAAAGCATAAGTAATGTCTCTTTCAGTGCTTATCTGTGCATCATTCCATAACTTCTCTTTGCATCACACTGCTCCATGCCTCTGGTTTGCCATCTCCCACTCAGCTACTGAGGAGCAGAAATGGAGTGGGGAGGGAAGAAAGTCCATGCCAGATTATGCATTGGAGTAGATAAAGCTTTCAGAACAGAGAGGTGATTTGACAACAGTATTGGAAGGTGGTGACCAGAGGCAGCTGAGCAACTCGCTCATTTCTCCTGCTTCCTTCTCCTGTATCCTTATGGACAGCTCTGTCTGCCCCATGGTTTGTATCATGACTTTCCATGTGAACACCAGCCCCATGGTCAGATGTACTTCTTGGCACCTGATAAGTGCTCTAGCCCAGGATGGGATCTGCTGTGACTTTCAATCAGATGGGAGTTCTGAGAGAGAACTCTGGTTGCCAGAACAATCTTCACTGAGGCACCCAACAATCACTAGTGATGCCCAGGGCCATTTCTATAAGATGTCTTGGCTCCAGTGAGCTGTCTTGTGGGGGATCTGGGTAAAGGCAAAAGGTGCTAACCCTTGCATGTAAGTCTTGAATGGCAGGTAAGATTACTCCACGACTGGAGCCTTTGATGTCTCACTATGAAACAAAACTAAAGATTGGGGTTGGAGCCTCTTTGATATGTAGTCTGGGTGAGCTGACATGACAGCTATTTTTTGCACACTGGTCAGGGTTTATTATTGTGAGATGGGAGAGTTTGACTTCTTCTTCTCATTCCTTTGGATCTCAAAAAGAAAGGTTCACAAGAGACAGAAAATCCTCTAAGAGAACTGGAGTAAGAGGAAACCAGAGGTGGTGTGGGTTTTATTCAGAGGACTTTTGCTTAAATGGTGTCTCTTGCTACTTCCCAGGAGTTTTTTTCAGTTGTGGGGCTATGGTAACTGTGGAGACCAACCTGCCATGCTCTGTGTGGTGTTGGAAAGTAGCTGAAACAGTGGAGCTAGTGAGCTGAGGAGGTCAATGGAAATGGGCAATTTTTCCTGGACTTCCTGGAGAGAGCAGCTTCCTCTGAAGTTCAGTAGAAAGGAGTGTCTTGTAGTGGTTAGGTTAAATCTAAAACCCCAAACTTATCAACTTTGAATGCTAATGACTCATGTCCTTTGTAGTGACCTTTTTATTTATGGTAATCAGTGAATGTGTCATCATTGTCTGTAGTGAGAGGATTAATCAAAGGGGGTTATTCTCCTTTGAAGAGTAACAAAGCCTCTCAAATTTATGCTTTGTTAGAAGACTTATATGTGCATTTTTCTGGGATGTCTGGAAATGGGAACCACTGAAAATATCAGTGATTCAAATATCTTAGCTAGGGTGAGCTGCCATATTCTGTGTTTCTGTCTCAGTAGACAGGAGGGAATTAGGAGCTTTGGGAGTTAGCTCTCAGGTCTCAGACTTGCCTGTCAGCAACTTGAGTGTGTTCTGCCTGGTTTGTTGTTTCTGATACAAGTTGTATGGATGGCAGCTCTTCTGTATGTGCCTGAGGGAGGTCTGTCCTGGGCCTTCAGTACAAAGGCAGCTGGGTGAGCTATGGAGAACAGCTATAAATAGAAGAGAAGCCCTTCTGAGTCATCAGTGGCACTGATCATTTTGACCACAGTGGGTCACACCATGTCAGCTCACTTGACCAGGTGGGAAGATGAATGAGTCCTGTTGAAAAGGCTCAGGTTTGGCTTACAGTGGCACCCAAGTGGACTGCCAGTGATTATATGCACCAAGCAGTCAGGAGTCACATCAGGTGCTTGCATTGCTGCCACATCTTCTGCTCTTGCAGCCTTAGCTCCTGGATATCATGTACCCTTCCACTACTGTGCTCATGTGTGCATTTGTCTAATGCTCATACTGCTTTTCTTCCTCACTGCTGCCAAGTTTGATGCCCCTGGGCCCTTCCAGGAGGGAGCCAGCCTGTTGGATCTGGATTTTGATCCCATTAAACCAGATGCCACTGTGGGGAAGACCCCCACACCTGCCTCCCAGGTTGGTTCATATCGCCATTCCTTGTCCCTTCATAACTGACTTGTTGCCAAGTGTAGTGTGACCTGTGCCCATGGGGGTGATAATGTAGACCTTGGTCTTCTCTGCTGGATGTGTAAGTGTGTAAGTCCAGTGAGAATTGGGTGTCTTAATAAACAGTGGCCTGTCCACAGTCTGGCACTATTAGTTGTCTGTGGGATGTTTTGCACTGATGATCTACTGATTGACAACTTGCTCAGCTTAATGTATTTCCCTCCCTAGATTGTCATCCTCTGTATGCTACATGGATTTAAATTGTTACTCTGTGGATGGGAATTCAGCCTCAGTTCTGCACTCTTGCTAAAAATTGTTATCAAAGGGATTTTAATAAACACAGTGATAATCTAATTTACTAAGGTGAATAAAGCTGGAGATGACTATCAAGGGATGTGAAGCCCTTTTCTGAGTATAACATGGTCTCTGTTCATAGTTAAGAATTCCCTGAGCTTAATGGTCATCTAGTCCAATCCTCCTGCAGTGAGCAGGTTGCTCAGAGCCCTATCAAGCCAGGCCTTTAATGTCTCCAGGGAATAGGGCCTCCACCCCTTCTCTTAGCAATCTATTCCAGTGTTTCACCACCTTCATAGTGAAGAACTTCTCCCTAATATCCAATCTAAATCTACCCTGCTCTAGTTTAAGGCCATAGCCCCCTGTCATATTGCTATGTGCTCTTGTAAACAGTCCCTCCTGAGCCCTTTCAGGTACTGGAAGGCTGCTGTAAGGTATCCCCAGAGTCTTCTCTCCAGGATGAACGACCCCAACTCTTTCAGCCTGTCTTTGTAGGAGATGTGCTTCATCCCTCTGATCATCCCTCTGGTCTTGTCCACTGTCAGAGACAGGTGGACTGCACTTCATATTATGTCTAAATGGCTGGAGGCTTTGAAGTGCATCCTGAATTTGGCTGTTGTTCTTACCGAGATTTTCCGTTTCATATGTATGAAATGGTTATTTTTTGCCTGTGGTTGCCATTAAAATGTATTATAAACATTATTGGGATGTTTACAGTATTTCTCCAGTACCATCAAGTCAAGTAGGTTGGAACAATACAGATTTTTGTAGTAATACCTCTCTTCTTTGATAAATAAAACATTTGATTTGATAAGGCATTTGATTCTTCTAAATTAAAATACTGTATCAGCAAAATACTAGTGTTCATCACGGTTTGTTATACACCAACATGGCAAGCTACCAATTTCTGAAACTTTTAAGTTAGTGGATTGGCATTTCATGTCTGTTTGCCTGACAGAACAAGTTGCTTGCCAGGATAAGCTTTTTAAAATTTTATTTACTTGGGTATTTTTTTTCTGAGTCACCAGTTATAACTTGGATAATTTGGTATACTGGCTTAGGATACAAGTATAACTTTGACTTAAAATTAAATTATTCGTTACCTTTCCAGAAAGCAGCAAATATTAGAGTTTTTCAAAACTGCTCAGCAATAGCATACTTAGTGTTCTAATGTATTTATTATTAGCTTCAGAAGTCATTAAAAAAAGAATCTGAAATAGATACTTTTTCTGATGATAAGCACAGTACAAAACCTAGTGAAAACCGCAGTCAAATTTATTTACTATAGAGTGGGCAAAGAGGTTAAGGTATTTCACTATTCATCCAAAGACACCAGTTAAAGTCTTGTTCTGAAATCAGTTTTTTCCTGGATTTTTTTTTCTGCCTATGTGGTCTGAAGCTGGTAAACAGAGGTAGGTTGGCTGTCTACCTTTGTACCAGATGTAGAAAAAACCCTTGCTCAAATGCCGTGGTACTTAAATTTGAAAGTGCACTGGGGAGGGGCATATAAATTCAGGTACTAAGAAAATATTTTTAAGCATAGAGAGATAAGTGCTGTTGAATGTGTATGTCTGCTTCAGTCTGATCAGCATCTGTGATGTTTGTGGTCACTGAAATAATCATGTCTAAACATGTTTTATTTTTGTTGCTCTTTGACATGCTTAGTCTTTACCTTGGGATTTATGGGAGGTAAGAACTTCATATGGCTTTCATCTCTCATCATGTACTGTGCATGTCCCAGTGTCACCTCTGTGCTCACAACTGTCCTCTGTCCCACGTTGCTTTTTTTTTTCTGCACACCCCAAACCAAAGTTGCTTCTGTGTGCTGTGGGAAACCCTGGGGGCAGCCACATGTTTGTAAGTCTGATCTAGCACTCGGAAATCGATGTCTCTGCCAGTACACAACCCCATTGCCTGCTAACTCACTCATCTTTCCTTTGGTATGATGCTGTAACATCCTCCTCAAACTTAATCCCACTGTCACATCATCCTCACCTTCTACTCTTCAGTGTTTCATAAACTCTGCACAACCTGTTGGTCTCGTGTGTGATGCATAAATGTCTCAGCTGCCCCTTGTCCTTCCTACCTGTACCACTCAGTATACATACATGTTTGGAATTATGTGATGTTTGCTGTTCATTGACCATTGCTGCCAGAAAGGACGATGTGAAATAGTTCAACCTATGTCTACACTGAAAGTGAGGTGCAGGCCTAAGTCTTACCTGGCATCTGCCTCAACCTCAGCTTTGGAGCTTGCTGACAAGGGACTCCTTACACATGCTCTGCATCTGAACCAAGGCCAGACCTTCATTTATTCCCTCTAGATTTATCAAGCCTAGGAAGCTGTCAGAATCCTGCAAATTAGCCCACTGGCTGATGTTTGAAGCACAGCTACTTTTGAGCCCCTTTGGACAAACAGCCAGCAGTTTCTGGATGAAAAATGCATGGTCTGGGTACCCAGGGCTGCTGCTTGAGCTGGCTCTATCCCATGGTATAGGTGTAAGCCCTTAGCTGATGCTGGGAAATCGAGTCCTGCCGACCTTTTTATTCTCAAGGGCATCACCCATAGTCAGTACTTGGTAGGACTTGACTTAACCCTTGCAGAGAGCCTGACCCAAGGTCTGACTTTGATCAGTCCTCTCCTTCACATGAGCTTGGGCCATGAAAGAAACAAGAAAGAAGTTTCCCATGTGTATTTTGTCACCTGTCAGTGTTTAACATTTGTCACGCCCCTGTATGTGCATTGTCAGTCTGTCTTAGTAAGAAAGAAAAGAAGTCTTTGTTTTGGCCAGGAAAGATCTTGTGCCTTCCAAGTGGATGGGCAATGGTGAGGTATGACTGTATCTGAGCTGTGCTTATAGTCTGGGGTATAAAAGGTTTTTGGGCCATTTCTCCTGTCCTGGAAACTGATTTCACCCAAAGGACAATTTAATCAACCAAGGAGCACTACTAGATAAGATGTTCTCACCATGCCAATTCTCACTTTGGCAGACCATACAAATTTAAAGAGCAGAACTCCCTATAGCTGGAGAATCCTCCTTACGCTCTTCTAATCTTCTGTAGTGTTTTTGCTCAAGTGTTGTTCTCAGCTGTTGATGAAAGGAGACTTGCTGTGTGGTTACATAGTCACATATGCCACAAGGTTAACAACTGCATGGAAACTTGGATGCAGCAGAACTTGAGTAGTTGTGCAGACTAGAAGACTTGCACTTGGTGTATATGATGCTGCTGCTGGAATATGCAAAGTTTTCAAACCTGGCAATAGCAGTGAGCAATTTTCCCTCCTCTCTCTACAGTCATCTTTCCATGACTGTAAGTGCTTTTATAGGCCTTGGGATGTCCACAGGTACATAAAAAAATAAGTAGCTAACATGAAAACGGCCTTTGTTGAAATCCAGGGGATTAGTTTAGGATCATTTTTTTTCTGGTTATTAAATACTGTTTTTTGCAAATTAGCTGCTTTTAAAAAAGGAACTCATATTGAGCTCCCTTTCACTTTCCACATAAAACCCATGCTTGGGCCTGGCATCTCTCCCAGTTCCAGTTTCACTGAATCCAAATAAAGAGCAACCTAGGAGTGAATCTAATTAAACAGGAGAAGCTGTGTAGAATTCCCTGTGTATACAGTTACCTGATCACTACCAAAGCTTCTGTGAGAATCCTCTGCAGGATGGGAACAGCTCTGCTGTTTTAGAATACTCTCTGGCAGTGCAGGCCCGTGGACATGGTGATGGGGAGACATGAGGAAGGGTGTGATAGGAGAGGAAAGCACGTGTTAAATGGCACTGTTGGAGGAGCCTGTATTAAAGTAATGGCTTTTTGTTAAATCAGTCTCTTATTTCATCATTATTGCTGCTGTTATTAGAAAACTACTAGGAACATTGTGCCAGTTTATGGCTAGTGGCCAGATGGGTGCAGAGTTAAAGGTTTTAGTTGTGGCTGTATCTTTACACTTGATTCTTGTGGGATTGGGACTATGAGAATAACAACATTAAGAAATCTGGACAATGTCTTGTTTTGAACATGGCTGTGTTCAGGGACACATGTGTTTACCAAATATATGAGGTGTGTAGGCATGCTAAAGCTCATTAATTCACATGCACTGAATCTCTGTATAGCAGTCTCTTATGCAGGTATAAAGTGGGCATCTGGTTAGATTCTGCAAAGAGGCACCTGTGCCATCTGGTATAAAGAACAAATGGATGCAGGCTGGCCATGAAGACACTGGGCTGCCAGTTAGACCCCTGAGATTCTTCTCAAAGAATCTTCCCAGCTGCTGCCTGGCCGGTCTCCCAAGGGGCTGATCTGCAGCATTGTTGCTGTCAGATCCAACTTAGTTCCTGCATTGCTGCAGTTTCTAGGAGAGGCAAATTAATATCTTTATTTTTGCAAGCAGATGGAGTTAGCCTGGCTTTCAGCAAGGGATAATAAAAACTTGAGTCCCTGGAAGTGTATCAGAGGTGTTTGGTTGCTTTTTTGTTTGTTGGTTTGGTTTGGTTTTTTGTTTTGTGCACAGAAACAGCTGTCCCCAGGCCTCTTAGGACAGTCTCTGAGGGACAGTGACTTGCAAGTGTTGCTGAATTTCTTCCTGGTGGTGGCATCGTGGGCATTAGAAACTCCCTTCTCCACCAGCAAAAATGTGCTCATGTGTACACACACCATGCAGAATGTTAACAGTAAATTCTTACTAATAGTATATTCATAACAAAATCCAAATTCATGACTCTTTGGGACTGTCCAAAATCACGTTAGGTGAAAGCAGAATTTTCAGGCCAGTTTGGTTCATGCAGACACTGGATCCAGACTAAGTTCTGGGACATTATTATTACTATTATTATTATTACCTTGGTCTTCTGATTCTGGGAGTTTGCAAAGGTTTCAATATTCTTTGATTGTTGGAAAATCCTTGAGAGTAGCCTACTGAGAGATCCATGCCCTTTGGTATGCAAGCAAATGTGTATTCACCTACAAGTGGGCAATCTATTTGTAATTACAAGAGATATTGTGCATGTGGAAAGAAGGGCTGCGATTTAAAACATGAAAAGAAGGCGCATAGAGTTTCTTGGATTTCATTGATTTCCTCTGGAGTATTGCCTGCTGTGTGGCTGGAGTGAGGGTATGCAGACTTTCCTGTAATCACTGTGTTGCAGAGAAAGGGGTAGGCAGGAACCTAGCGTGTCCTTGAGGTTTCTCGCCTATTTGTCAGCAGATGGCAGCAGTCAACAGCACAGAGCACTTGGGCAGGCTGAGCCGCTCTTTTCTGCACATACACATAGCTATAATGTGCATAACTTTCCACCTGGATGACTTTTATATTGCAGCCCGCAGAAGCAGCCCATGCAGGAGCTGAAGCAGCTGGATCAGAAGCAGCAGCTGAAGCTGAAGCATCTAAAACTGACGCTGATTCAGGATCTGTAAGCACTTCCAAGACACAGTAGTCCCTTTTCTCCATCACATCCCTTTTCTCATACAGCAGATGTGGGAGGGTGGACTGGGCAAAGAAATGCGTGGCTGTTTGGAAAAACATCTCACTGGCACCCCAGCAGTTACAGTGCTCTTATTCCGAGGCCAGTCTTAGCTGTGTCAGCTCATCTGTGTGATGCTTAGAAGATCCACAAAAAGAATTGTCCCTTTACTCGTATTGTGAAGCCAGCCCATAGGCCATGCTGTGCTGAGCTTGTGTTTTCTTCTAGATTGCTCCTTGCACACCATTTACTTTACCTACTTTGTCCTCTGGGTTCTGCCTGTGTCTCCTGTATATCCAGAGTTTCTCTTTTTATCCTGGAACTGCCACCTTTTACTGGACTGGAGCAGGTCTCAAGTCATGGCCATTTGGTTCCTATAGGCTGTTGCATTTGAGTTGTCTGTTCCATGGGCTTTACAAGAACTCTGTTGTGACCACAGTCAGTGGCAAATGCCATGTATTATGTTCCCACAAAAAAATCTGAATTCTTTCTGTCCTTCTGCAACTTTAAGCAAAGAACAGCTGTAATCTCTCCTGCCTTCTCACTGCTGCCTCTGCTGTCCTTTGGGGTGTTTTTGTCACCAACTGATGTGCTGGCAAAACCACTGAAACCATGGGTAGGGTTGTAATGTGGTTCCTCCAGGGTGGACTTGGAGCTGCAGTTTTGGTTTTTCTTTTCTCAATGGCATTTTTTTTTTTTCCTTCCCTGGTTTCTGCTGCCTACCAGAGCTCTCTGCCTGCTGTTGTTGTGGAAACTTTCCCTGCTACTGTCAATGGCACTGTGGAAGGAGGTGCTTCATCTGAGAGAGCTGACATGCCCCCAGGATTTCTGTTCAAGGTGAGTGTGTGGTGGTCAAGCATTGAGCTGGTGATCTGTCTTCCTGTCATGAATTAACTACTTATGCTCAACATGGATATGGGCTACGCCATATCAAAAGGGAGAACGGAAGCTGAAGTAGAGCTAAACCTTCCTTTCCAGCAGCCAGGCTTCATGCAGATCCAGATGCTTCAAAGGCCCGTATAAGAGCATTGCTATTTACATATCTGGCTGTGCTTTGTAGCAACCCCCTCCTTCTCTCTGCTGCAGTTACTTCTGTCTCTGGTGGTGTGATGCTCTCAGTCAGATTCCAGATAGTAGAGAAGTTGTGTTCCAAAGAGTTAAACTGTGATTCAAGTGGCAAATGAAGAAAAGTTTGAAACACCTGTAGTGAGAGAGAAGAGCAGTTTCTCCTGTGTGGAGAAATTAAGAAGGCAGGATGAGCAGGGAAAAATACAGTTTAGACAGGGAAGTCTGGTGGGTATTCTGAGTATGCTAAAGATCACTTGCAGCTTTTTTGAAGGTGTGGAGGAAGGAGTGATTCTGGGTGAGGGTATGCCACAAATTTAATGTGCATAGTCGAACATGGTAGCAAGACAGTACAGATGCATCATACCCTGAAAGTGAGAAATGATGGTTGGCTGCTATAGGAATACTTTTCTTCTGCTTTAGTCATATCCATGCATCTTTTCTTTTTTTTTTCCTGGGAGCTTTATCAAAAGCAGAATGACAAAACCATGAAGAACAATAGAAGGTTTGTTGCATTTAAGCAGGTTACAGGAAGCAGTACAGACTGTAGTGCTTAAAGTGGAGAGCTGTGGTTTGAAGTAGGAAAGCTGTAATGCAGATGTTGATGAGAATTAGGCTGAATACCAAAGAGAAAACATGGCACACTACAGTTACTCAAAGATCCAAACTGATACTCTTCCCTACATTTCCCTGCCTGCTGTGATAGAGATGGGAGGCCGTAATCTACAATACTCTTGCATTCCATCTGCAAAAAGAATACAGAGCACTATTTGAATGAATACAGGCCTTCTACTTTGTGAGATGAGTTCCCACACCATGGGAACTTGGTCTTCTTCAGGAAGGATGGGGAGGTGCTGATGCATGCCTAGTTGAGTGTTGGATACCCCTGTGGCAAGAGAGCTGTGTGCCAGGCTGTATGGACAAGCACGTAGTCCAAAGATTAAAGGATGGGTTTATTCCTGTAGGTGTGGCATTTGTGATCCAAGCTTGCCTTGCCTTGAGCAGCATGTTGGATCAGATGGCCTCCAGAGGTGCCTTCTAATGTGAATCATCCAGTGAATCCATGATGGATGGAAAGTCTTGTCACCTGCCTACATTGCCGGGTGAGAGTATTCTGGCCTCACCAAGTTCTCCTCTTCTCATGCTATAGGTCCAGGCCATGCATGACTACACGGCCACTGACAGTGATGAGCTGCAGCTGAAGGCTGGAGATGTGGTGCTTGTGATTCCATTTGAGAACCCTGAGGAACAGGTGAGTGGGGAAAACAGGGTATGAGCAGGGGCTGGGAGGAGCCAAGATTTCCAGAGCTGCTTCTTCCTCCACTAACAGCTGTCTGGCTGAATGCAGAGCCATCAGTTTGTGGCTGGGAGCTGGTGGGAGAGCCAGTTGTCCTTGAGCTTGAGATTGGCTTTCTGCAACAAAGGGGAAGACTCTGCTTGTGACTGGGAAGTTGGGATGTTATCCTACATAAAGCATGTGAAGTAGCCGTGGCTTCCTGTCACTATCAAGGTATTTGAGCCAGTATAATGGCTTCCTTGATCAGGGAGCCTAACAGAGCCCATATGTTGCCTCCTAACTGCTCCTAAACTTAATGCATATTCCCTGTGACCACTGCAGCGCAGACTGTGGCATTGGTGGGAATGACCCACAGCTTATGATTATATTTTCTTCCCTTTTGAAAAATGCTGGAGATCTGAGAAGGCAGCTTGCCATGGATGATGTCTTGCACTTCAGCAATGAGTATTTTTAAAAGACTGTTTGGTCAGAAGATGGCAGCAGAACCAAAGGCTGAAGCAGTTTGCTCAGTCCCAGAGAACAGTCTAGCTATCCCTCTCCAGCCTAAATTTAATTGGCTGTGTTTTTCTTTAATCTGAGCTATTTCTAGAAGCCATGAGTAAATCCTTCTCACTTGCTGTGTTTGAGGGCTTCCAGCTGATGAAGTCTGAAGCAGGTTTACTACTTTTAGGGAAGTGTTGATTTTATAAAAATTGGTACTCCTGTCTCTCCAGGTTTTTTTTTGGAAAAGGAAGGGAATTCTCCACATTGATTCAGTAGTCACCAGCTCTTTGGGTTTGTCAAAGCCCAGACAACATCTGAATTCTACAAGGGGCATAGGGAAGTTGATGTTCACTGGCCACAGAAGATGCTGATCTTTGTGGCTCGGCTGTTTGCTTTGTATGGTTTTGCAGATGTTGCTGCTGCCAGCAAAATGGGAGCTAAAATGTGTTGGCAGTTCCCACAGGGCTAGGTGGTCTGGAAGGAAGGGTTGTATGGGGAAGAGGTAGTGACTCCTTCTGGAAACAAGACTCTTCACTGAGTGGGACTGCCCTGCACAAACATTTGTGAGCATTTCTTTCTCAGAAGGCTTTCTGGATGGGAAATGAGTGGCAGCTCCCTTAGTTTCTCTGGTAGGAGATGGCATCTGTGGAGCAGAGTTTTTCAATGCCCTATGTTTACACTCTAGCTGGATGTGGGTGCAACAGCCATGAACTCGAGACTCTCCAAGCTGCAGAGGGTGAGCTCTGAGTGTTGCTAACATGATGCTGTAGCTGCACTGAAGTCCTCTAACCCTTTTACAGTGTATCCCGTGCTACAGCTCATTTCCCTAACCTCAGCCGTTCCCAGCCAGAAAATGCTGGCTATTAACATGTGCATGGACTGTGCACGTGAGTGGAGGAAGCTTAAGTCGATAGATTGTGTACCCATATTGCAGCTTAGGTGTCAGCTTGTGGGTACATCAGCCAGGCCTGGATTCATCTGTCTTGGTAGAAGAAAGGGTTGAGAGCAGCAGTGTTTCTGAGCTGGCACTTCTAGTCACGTATCTCAAAACTGGCAAGGGTCAAACTGGGTCGTTGTGTCTAACCCCTACACCTGAGGAGACCCTTCACAGCAGGACTCAGTGGGAGTGATGCATGCTGTGTGGCACAGATGCTATGTGCAAATGGATGAGCTTTTGTGTTTGCTGTGCTGTGAGTTAGAAGCTGCCTTCCAGACACTTGGGCTGAGCATCTTCTACCTAGTCGTTTGTCTTCCTGATTTATGGCATGTCAGTCCTTCCGCAGCCCCTGCAGCTGCTGCTGCAGATGGGCTCCCATCTCGTACCATTCCCATGACTTCCCCTGAATGCTCAAGTCTAAGGCAGCAGCAAGGGCTGTGACTGAGCCTGCAGGCACCTGGTACAGCCCACAGAACCCGGTACAGCAGCAGCGAGCTCTGGTCTGAGCTGCTGCCTCATGAAATATGCAAAGAAACAGGACAAGAGGACAGAAGCTAAAAAATAGCAGCAGAAAACAATGTGTCCCATTGGTCACCCCTGGGGAGGGCTGCCTCAGTCCTGCACTGTTCAGGTATATTTTTAAAGAAGGTTTCAAAGGAGGCATTGCTTTGCCTTGGGTAGATACCCAGGTACCTCCTGCCAGTTCCAGGAAAGCAGAAGTGTCAGAACAATTGTCAGAGCTACACATGTATGTTCTACTTCCCCACAACTGCCCTGCCAAGTTGTGTAGCTGAATCTAAATGAGCCTGGTACATGCTTTTGCCCAGAGGGTTGGATGTAGGGCATGTTGTTGAGTCTGGAGAAGTGGTCCCCATGCAGATCTCTTGCCTCATGCTGCAGACTTTACCCGTAGGCTGCCCCACTTCAGATGACTCCCATGAGTGGGTATATTTGTAGGCTGCCCCACTTCAGATGACTCCCATGAGTGGGTATATTTGTGTGCTTGAAGGGTGCTTCCATGGTGAGAGTATGCAAATATACTCACTCATGTGAGTGCTTTGGATGGAGCAGGAACTTTGATGCATGACATGCTGCAGACAGAGGGTGGGAAGTCTGGTTCTCCTCCTGAGCAGGTTCTACCAGGCAGGATTCCATTTGCCTCAGTGAAAATTCATCCCTGTTCATAGATGTATAGGTTTGGCCTTGTGAGAGACTTTGAGTCTTACACCATTTGTAGCACAAATTTGGGAGTTTTGCCAACCTCATCTTGCATCAAGGCCAACAGACTGCTGAGTTTTGGAAAGATGGGTTGGATCCTTAGCTCCCAGTTCTCACAGACCAGAATTTCAGCATAGAGAGATGCATTTGCCTGTATCACCTCTCTAAAATGCTGATCATTCAAGTGCCCTGATGGGAGCAGGGGATGAGCACCTCCAGAGAATGATTCATCCTTTCCAAAGACCTGTGTCCAAGATGAATGAATTGTGCCGCAGAGATGCCCAGTGGTTCTTTTATGAGCATGGAGAATGTGAGGCCCCTCGGGTTTTGAGAGGAATTGTGAAAGGTGAGACAGGTGATTCCCATCCTGTAGCTCTAGAGACTGTCTTTGGCAGAATTTCTTCTTTAGTGGGTGAATTTCTCCTTCTCCTTTGGGTGTAAATGATTACGTGTTTCTATTATACTTACTAATTGTTTCAGTTTCATTGTCTCTATAAACACTCTGGGTCAGATAGGTACCAGCTCTGGAGTGATGTAGCCTCTTCCTGGAAATCCAGATAGGAGCATGGCTTTGACAGTGCCGTGACACCCCCTTGGCCTGCACTCTGTAAGAAAAATGCCTGCTCATAGCTGTTCCTGAGCAGCTGATCTTTGTCTTCTCCTCCAGGATGAAGGATGGCTGATGGGAGTGAAGGAATCCGACTGGATCCAGCGTAAGGAACTCGAACAATGCCGAGGGGTTTTCCCAGAGAATTTCACAGAGCGGGTGCAGTGAAAACCCAAGCCCATCTGATGCATTTCTACTGGAAGAAAGCAAGTTTTCTGGTAGATAATTGAAAAAACAACAGCGAAATGAAAAGGAGACAATTTTAAAGGAACAGAAGCCTGAAAAAATGTCAAAGGGTGTGGTGTTCTCAAAGGGCAAGGTTTCAGAAGCAAATTGAAACTCAAAGTGTTATCAAAATATATACATATTAATAATAATAATAAGGCAAGTCAAATACCCTCTTTCCCTTTGGTTTTAAGAGAGTTTGGATTCAGAGGACTGATGCAGAAGCGACTCAGTGTGGTTCTCTAAATACTGCATTGACTAAATTGGTGAGATGTCAGTCTGATCCCTGGAAAGGTAGTATTTGCCTAATGGCTTGAGATTAGAAGCTGTGTTTGCTTTTGGGTGGGTTCATCTGTTTTGTCTTGAAGGTGGCTTGCATGGCAACCGTAAAAATTAAGCCTTCCCTACATGTTCAACCTACAGTAGGCCAAACTTTCTATTATGCTGTTTAAAAAAAATATTTAGTGTATAGTGTTCACCAATACAATGTATATGTGTGTGTGTGTATTTTATTTTCTTCCTTTAAAACAACATTGCACAAACTGTGATTTTTGTACCTGTAAAGATAGAAGAAACAATATGGAAACAAGGGCATGGAAAACGATGATATGTGTGAAGCTGTACTCAGTCTAAAGTTCTTTCAAATGCAGACACCTAAATTCTTGCAGTAGTATTGGCCTGTGAAATGCTAAGGGGAAGGGACAAATCTGAGAGAGAAACAAGACAAAATAAGCAGATGCTATTTAGATGGCTTTGAAATTTAGGAGAGGGAATCCTCTGCCCCCCAAACCCTGTAGGTGGATTCTTAGATTCATGTAGATGGAAGATAGCTCTAAAATCTGGATGGTTAGAAAATCTGCTTTTAAAGAAAGAGATAAGGGAAGAATTTTTTTTTTCTGAAAGAATGTCTAAGGAAAAAGCACTGAGGAAAAACCACTTTGCTTTTCTGTGTTATTAATTGGCATTTTTATTTGTGGAATTTTGTTTCTTATTTTCCTTTGAAGAGTTCTGTAAGTGAAATATTGTTAGATCCACTTGCTCCAGTTCTGTACTGGTGATCAAGTTAACCTCTACAAAAACTGGACTTTTGAAATACTCTTTTAAAATGGCTGCATGACTTCATGGTATTTTAATGCATTAGAAAGGAAGGCGAGAATATCAAAGTATCAGTTGTTAAGAAGGCACTCTGCTGTCTGATACTGATGCTGAGACCTTTTCCAATACCTTTCCTTTGCTCCTGTTTGTTTTTGAGTTTTGTTTGTGAGTTTAAACAAGCAGATGACAGGACTGTTTCAAAGTGCATATTACACTTGTTAAAATACGCTGGTCTGACCCTCCAAGGCTCTAAAGTTTCACGAAGGTACTTTAAACTTTACTTGAATACTGATGCAGCTGGCAAGCAGGTTGTGTATTACCATTTTTTATAGCTTCCCTCACACCTTCCCTCATGATCTTTTTGCCTTGAAGGGATTTTTAACAGTAGGTCACCTCCTGCTGTAAAGGGACAGGATCACTCTCTGAAATAATCTTCCTAACTGTTTGGAGCTGGCTTTTGTCAAAGATGCACAGAATACTGACACACAGTACCGAAATCCCACCTTTTCCAATCTGTTTTGATTAGGACAACATAAAAGACACTGTAGGGCAAAAGTAGTTTGGTTTTGGTTTTTTTTTTTTTGGGGGTGTGTGTGTGTGTCTGCAAATTTTAGTTCAGAGGGACAGATCAAATTTTGATTAGAAAATAACTTCTTGTAAATGCAAGAATTGCTGGAGTTCCTCCTGCTTTCATCTGGGTGGGAAATGATCTGTGCTAGTTATTTACAGTAATGGAACAGTCATCAAAATCTGGCCTGTATGCCAAGACCCTTCTCTTTTTGCTTTAATAAACATACAGGAATTTATATCTTACATCACTGTTACAAAATTCCAATAGTATTTATGAGTAACTGCTCACCATACAGAAGGGCTGGATGCTGCAGGTTATAGTCTGGTGAGCTGTTGCTTTAGAATACTGCCCTGTTTGATTTTTTGTTTTTCTTTTTCACTGGGGTGGCCTTTATTATTACTCCTATTTTCCAAAATATCTATTTTTATGCATTTGTGACTCCACTACTCCTTTGAAGAGTATTCATAGACAAAAATATACATTTAAATATATGTAGAAATATATATTAAAAAAGCAGGTTTATCCAATTAACATAATGCTGTCAGCTTAAAATGTTTATTTTTATGCAAAACCTGTGGGTTACTGTTTGGTTTTTGTTTGTTTTTTTTTTTTTTAATGACAAGATTCTAAGTACCAGAGCTGTGATTTTTTTGTCTTGCAAGTATTTGTTCTAGAGCATTTAAAAAGCTGTGCTGATATCTAATTTATTGTGGGTATTTTTTTGCTGTTATTGTTGTTGTTGTCTTCTGCTGTGTTTGAACCAGGTGACTGTCCCAGCAAAGATCCTTGTAAGGCCTTTTCATTTTACTGAGCTTGCAAAGCAACTATCCAGTACTGTATTGTCCCTGCAGAAGTGGTAACACACTGCAAAAAAGGGATTGTTTTCAGGTCACATGAATGATATTGCTGGTGGGGAGGATGTTGTATCTTTCTCCATTTACTTCCCCAACCCAAAAATCCCAATCCCCAGACCCCCTTGCTTAGAGCAGATAGGATGGGTTTCCTGGATCTTGCATTGCCCTCAAATCAGTGGTCTCAGCACATCTTAGACTCTGAAAATGCAGGATCAGACCCACAGTTTATAAATTGCCTTATATGAGAGTAGGATGGCATAGCAGGAAGCTTGTAAATGGCAATGTTTTTTGGAGCCAGGAGATCTCTTATCTCCTGTGTCATGTTCAGCCCATTGTAAACAGCCACAACTCCTCCTGTTTTCAGTATTTTTACATCTGCTAAATACCTTGATTTTGGTTGGTATTACCCGGTTAAATGAATTACTGTTTTCTTTGGTTTAGGATTGATTCAAATAGAAAGAGGGACAGTAAACTCCCAAGTAGGCTGTGCCCACAGTGTTTTTTTCAGTTTGCAGGCTGAACTGAAAAATCTGGGGAAAAAATGTTCTAAGGGTGACCTGAAGTTGTAAGGGTGACCTGAGACTTTTTTTTTTTTTTTTTTTTAATTTTCTCAGTGGAATAACAAAGGGAAAAAACAAAACATTAAAAGAAATATATCTTTTCAAACCAAACCAAAACATTCATTTGTAGAGTTGCTTTTTCACTTTAAAAAAATCTTATGAGTCTGGCTATAACAAGTTGCTTTGAAGCAAAAATGTGAAGCCTGTCTTGAAATGCTGGAAGAAAATATTTTAATGTTAATAGTCTTTTTGCCTTTGCCTTTTTTCCTTAATCTGATGTCTGATTTCAGTTAACCCTAAACTGCATTTTTTGTTGAATATATTATCCACTGAAGAGAACCCAGAGAAGCCTATTGCCCAGTTCTGCTCCACTGACAGGTGCACTGGATACATTTCAGGGACTGCCTGGTATCTGGCCCAGCAAAACTGCTGTTTCCCCATCTAATAATCTTCCACTTGATTGTTTTTACTGGGTGAACAATAAAAGCATCTCTCATCCTGTGCCATTGAGTGGTTTTGTAGCCTGGCTTAGAAAGACATTCTTGCTCTATTGCTCTCTGCTTGGTCACAGATTTATGACTATAGCTTTATGATGCTACTCTAATTTGAGCCTAATCCCATTGTGCAGTGGGAATTACCATTTGCCCAACTGATAGGAAGAAAAAGGCATTGCTCTTTCTCCCATTTTCTATCTTAGCAATGTCAGTAATACATCTTTATTAGGTAGAAATAAGGAAAGGTCCCAGGGTAAAGATAAATGAGTTGTTCCAGGCAAGACTCCTGCATACTCCATACTACGTTCCATGGGCATTCCTCACCTGCCTGCTTTCACCACCTTTGTGCTTCTTGGCAGAAGGTGATGCAATCAATAAAAGGGATTGTGCAGGCTTCATTCCAGCTGCTCAGAACTAGCCCTGCTTTGTGATCTGTTTGCCACAATCCTTGAACACCTTTTCACAGCTGCAGAGCCTTCTCCCATCCCACAATCCAAAGACCATGGCCAAGGCAAACACCCCCCAGTTAAAGGGTTCTTTCTTGTATGACCTGGAGGAGGTGTGAGGACTCCATATTCTGCCTGGGATTGGGATGACAGCTTGCTTAAATTTTGCAACAGCTGCTTGAAGGGAAAAAGCCCAAAGCTAAGGAGGTGCTGGGGAAGGATGAAGAGATGATATATTATCTTTTTAATTTGGGGTTCAAGTGCTTGACTGCCTTACCCCTTGATTCCGGGGAGGTCCAGAACCTCTTTATTTAGGGATGGGAACAAAAGGTGCTGTCAAGATGTGCATGGTCAAATATGGCAACAGGTGCCTGTCTCTGGGCTACCAAAGGGAAACTATTCCTTGCCACACAGGTGCCATCACACCTGGCACTGGTGCAGACACTTCTCTGCTTGCATGCTCCAGTTTAGACATTTCTGAGTATCAAACTTTGGACAGAAAGGAGCCCTGTGTGGTGCCCAGAACTGGACTTGCAACCAGCCTTTGTGAAGCTTCGGTTCTGTAGCTGGTGTATGGGGGCTGTGAATTAGAAGGCCATTTCAGAAATCTTGTTAATGAAATTAAAAGGAAAAGCTATTAGCTGTAAAGAGTGATCTGTATGAACTTGTGCTTTCAGGTGTCTAATTGCTATAATTCCTTCACTTGTTTTTACAAGCTATTCTGCTAATCCTATCCCTAGTCTGCATTTCATATACATGGTTCCTACTTGAAACTTGCCAGATGCAGTCCTGGGCATATTGCTTCTCTTTGAATCAAATGGCAACAACTTCAGCAATGTATTGGCAATCTCTTTTCCTTCTGTTAATTCAGTCTCTGAGTTTAACCACAAAGATCTAGGAAATGCTTGGGGTTTGAGTGTTTTTTAAATGGTTTCATTTGTTTGTTTTGTTTAAAGAAAGCTGAACATTTCCTATTGTATTCAGATGAGCTGTGATGCCCAGTTCCAGTGACAAGTACTAGATGGATTTGTCCCATTTTGTTTCTTGGCGATGTTCAGAAATATAATTTGTGTCATCCTAAGTCCTGTGTCAGTTTTTCTCTTTCTTTCTTTCTCTCTCTCATTTTCCCCTGCCTTTATATTAAGAAGCTGAAACAATTCAGGACTTCTTTGTCCTCAAAGAGGTGAGTATCTTCAAAGGGGCTTGGTTTGTCCAGACATTAGCACTGGGAGTTCTTACAAAACACATGGGATAGAGTGATGCTGGTAATTTCCTGATCAAGCACAAAAGAACAAACTCGTCTCACATCTGTCTCGGTTCCAATCTGCTGTGAGGACCTACTCAAACAAATGCAATGTATGGAAATACGATATATGGAAATATATATATTTGAGACCTTTTCTTTTTAATAGCTACTAACCCCAAGGTATTGTGATCTTGATCCTCTCAGGCAAGTTTGTTGATGGGAGTATGATACCACATGGGCAGCCTACCCTGCCTGGGCAAATGTCTCCCAGGTCCCTTTAGCCTGGTGGTACGCCTGTGGATGCTGTTAGTTTCCAAGCTGTCTTTGGGGTCTGCTTTTAGTTGAGATGATTTTTTCACCTGTAGAATGGAGGTGGTTTTGCCCTTTGACCAGGAATTATTTGTGACAATTAGGAACATAATTAGGATTCCTGGTTCATAGCTGACTGTTTTGGGGTGACTCCGCTGGATGCTTTCTTCCAGACAGTCTCTGTGCATCTCCAGAGGGAGACATGGTGTGTAAGCACTGGCCAAAGGTTGGAATATCATCTAATGCAAATCTGAGCCAATTAGTGCTTTGATGGATGGACTGCCAGAGCCCTCTGCTTTAGCATGCAGGTGTGCAAGCCTCAGGGCCAGCGTGGGGAGCTGCCCAGCCTGTGAGTGCAAGGTTCCTTGCTTTCCAGGTGGCCTGGACGGTTTAGTGCCTTTTAGCCTCTCACCTTTGTGGCACTGGGATGGACCTGAATGAAATCTTATGGGGGAGAGAAGGGAAAAAGCAAACTGTGCTCCTGAAACTATTGCTGCCCTTGGTGACTCGGGCTCTGCCCTGGCCTGACAAGATGGCTCCTGCCAGGCTGAACCAGGCCAGCTCTGCCAGGGATGGGAATTTGCAGGGCAGAAGCAAAACCTTGAGGCGTGTGGGCTCTGAGCATGCCTTCTGTTTGCCTTTCCTCATGCGGTTTCATTCCTATCACCCAGAAATATAAAGAAAACAAGGGAGGGGAGAAGGTGGCTGAGGGGGAATAGTGTGCATAATTCATTGTCAGCTGCCTCTGCTCAGCTGCATAATTCATTCCCTGTGATGTCTTCTTGCTCCACACAAGTGGCACTTGGGCTCACTAGCCACGTGCAGGGAGTGGCCACATGAGCCCTTGCAGCAAGTTTGGAGCAGAAATGGACTCACAGGTCCCTGGGTCTGGCTCCAAGGATCCTCACCCCCCTGAAGGAACATCTGGCCTTGGTCTGGGAATGCAGCTGGAGAAGGAAGGCTCTACAGATGGAGGAGGCACGTGTGGCACCAGGTAAGCCCGGGATGCCTGGGAGTGGGCAAGGTGGAAGCCAGAGGTGCTGTGGGGGACTGGCACTGACTGGTGTTAGCCCGTCCATGGCATCCCTGTGTGAAGGGAGATGTTGGTCCCAGGGCTGTCCTTCAGTGTCAGCCCGTGCCACTTGGAAAGACCCCGTTGCAGTGAGTTTGAGCCCCAGCAAGGAGCTGGGAGTCACTCTGCAGCCCTGAGGAAAAGATGGGAGTTTGGGGCAGCTCTTGTTATTTTCTCCTGTTTGTTGTGTGATGCCCTTGGCAGGGCAGGATTGCTGCTTCAGCAGGTGGAGGAAGCTCTGTTGCCTGTCTGCCACATGGCCCAGTCCACAGAGCCATTAATAATGGTGTGGGAGGGGGGGTTCAGCAAGTGTCCATGATTAATTAGCTCATCACGGGCAGCTAATGGCTGGCCTGCTCTCCTTGGCCCCATGGGACGCGTCATGGAGTAGGCATCGCCTCTCACTGGGCAAGGCCCACGCCTCTGCCAGGAGCGATGGGCAGAATTCTCCAGCTGTTTTGATGCACTGCTGATAGGTATTTGGTGAGATCGATTTTTCAGACGCTGTGGGGATAGATGTGTAAGGGGATTTGTGAGTTATTGGCGCCAGGAACCCAGCTCTCTGGCAAGGGCCCAATCTAATCTCAGTATTTCTTTTCTTAGCGGTGATGTTATCCCACGTCTTGCCTGTATTTGGGAGCTCTCCCTCTTAATGAGGGCTGAGTGACTTCTTCACATAAACCCTCTTGTTTCAGCACTTTCTCATGAATTAATATATAGAAATTCAGGTACCACTTACACTGCGTCAGGAACAGGGGAGTGACAGAGCTGTGCTGTAATGAAGATAATCAAGAAAGACTATTTTTTGAAATCTAAAGGTGAGATGAAACAATCTGCTCCACGGGTCACACTGCCAGGCAGGGGGCTGAGCTCCACCGAGTGCAGGTCATCCCCTCCATCACAGCTCCTTTGCAATAAGGTAGGAGAAAGAAGAGCTCTAGCAGGAGTGCAAGGTTTTAAAATTAAAGTGCACATATTCACATTGTTTGGTCAGCATGACAAAGCCCAAGGTGTGAAATGAATGTGGTGGCACCAGGGCTGCTGCTGTGCCAATAGGAGGAGCAGTGCAAGCCTGTTGTTTTGTGTCATGAAGGAGATCATATTCCCCTTTAAAGGCACCTACTGTGCCTGCCACAATGTTGGCTGTTATGGCAGAAGTCAAGTGTGTTTGGAAACCCCTATTCCGCAGGCTGTAATTTTTCCTATCTCCCATTCAGAGAGCTGTGAGAACCCCCTGGGGTGACTTCCACCTCTCTAATGTCCAGGATTGCCACTGTACATCTCTATTAGGGGCTCTCAGGAGAGACCTGACTATCGATTTTGCAGAATGTGTTGTGCTTGCTGTTAAAGGTGATGCAGTGGTTTGGTGTGCAGCCATCCAGCCACATGGAGGCACTCATGAATTCTGTGAGTGCTTGGATGTCTGAGCAAAACATCCTGGATGTATGATGAGCACCTTCCACATGCCAGATTTCTGGCCCCTCTAAGGAAGTCTGAGGAAAGCTCATACTGCAAGCATCCATGCCGATGGGCTTTGCTCTTGCTGATCACGTGAAGGGTCACATTATCCAAGCAAGCTTTCAGCCCTCCAAGAGATTTCCTCATGACCCACACCACAGTCTGGCTTTGCTTCACTGTGACAAGAGGCCATCTTCCTAAATGGTCAGCAAGTAGCTCCTGGAGCTCTCTTGTGAAGTTTTGAGTTCATCCTCTGCCACCCAAGCCCTCTTTTCTATGGGCAGGCACCTAGGAGAAAGCTGTATACCCTGCCCAGAGAGGTAGTGATGTACCAGATCAGGAGGACAGGTATTTTATTTTGCTCTTCTCTGGCAGCTCTCATCATTGCTTACTGTGGCTGAGGCTTTCTGCTGTCATATGAAGCAGACATTGTTGCTTTTTTTCCGTATTATACAGACGTTTTTGAAGGAATGTAAATTATTCCCATCCAGTAACTGCTTTATGAAACACTCTTCTTTCGCATAGTGAAGAAAAATGCAACTGAAGTTGGTAATTAAATGTTTACTGTTAAGTACTTTATATATTGTATACTATAGATCATTCCATCCATTAAACAAACCATTTAACTCCCCTTAGCAGCCTTATTGTCTATTATTAGGTTAATCAGCATGCACATCCTGTAACTCTGCATTTCTATCTAATTAGCCTTTCTTTCTTACTTCATATTTCTATTTAATTATGCTTAGCATCAGAGCTGAATTCCCTGCACTCAGCAGTAGGAGAGGACTTGATCCTTTCAATGCCCAGAGGGGCTGAGGGGCACAAGTTTTAAGCAGTCTCCTTGGATAACTGCTAAGATTTCTTTCCCTGAGTCAGTCCCTTCTTAACTCTAGAGAAATCTGTGTTCCTGTAGGAAGCATAGGTTTGACAACTTCCTGATTATCTCAGATTATCAAAGCCCTCCCCTGTGTGTGGTGGCTGCAGTGAGGGTGCTGCAGTGACTACATGGAGCATCCAGCCATGGGTCTAGCAAAGGACATGGTGGGTTTGCTGCTCTTATTTTTGTCTCCAAGTCTTTCTGGCCCCATGGATATTCTGCTAGCAGGTCACTGGTAAATTTAGTATCATAATACTGAGTCTGTGTGTTGTATCCCTGGGCAGAAGCACTGAGAGTCTGCAGTGCTGATTCTCACAGGTGTCTATTGAAAGGTCTCCTTCCTCACTACTGAACCAGTCTAACCTGATACTGATGTATTGTCTTAACCTCTTAAGGGGTTAACAGTTAACCACTGTTAACAACAGTTGCCCAATGTTTCCTACTATCAACACTGACATTTGGGTAAACTCTTTCCATCTAGATCAAGAGTGAAAGCCATGGCAGTCCTGGCAACTGATCCTCAGAAGATGAGCCCACCCTGAACCAGTTTGTGCTATTGCTCAAAGCATCAGTGTGACAGAGGGTTCGAGAATTTTTCCCCCTAATGAACAAATATTTTTTTCCATCAGAAAAATATAGTCAAAAGGAGCTTCACAGATTTAAAAATCTGGTTTGTGCCATCTCACTGAGAGTTTCATTCAGGTGCGTTTTGGGTAAGGAATTTTTTTTCTTCCTAGCTAGAAAGGCAATTTGTGTTTGAGGGGCTCACACTTTACTCTGGATGTCAGGGTAAGGATCAGCAGCTGGGAATAGCTTGTATGTTACCTGATCAAGGACAAAAAGTGGATGGTGGTGCTCTTCCACTTGTTTACCAGCTCCAGCTGTGGGCAAGAACTAGGGCTGGTGGGACGGATGATAATACCTACCTGTGTCTGCAGTTTTGCCAATGAGCATCTGTTTTATATGTAACTGGATGGACTCTGGCAAACCTTTGCAGAGCTGTTCAGGCTTTGCTCTCCAGAGGGCTGCACCTTTAACTGAAGTGGTGTGCTAGCAAGCTGATGGCACTGGGCCACGAGCTGAACTGGGTACAAGGAGGCCATGAAACCATGCACCAAGCTGAGTGAAGTTAGGCTGGGCTTGGAGCATGGTTGGGATCCTGTAGCTCACAACATGCCTGCTGATATTTTGCTCTTTTGGCATAAACGTGTGCTCTGTTCTCTAAATCTCCAAGCCCTTGAGTCTTCTACAGGAGGCTGTCAATGTTAATCTTCCCCCCTCAAGCATTTATGGGGATACCCAAAGCACCCAGCATGATAGCACCACTGGAAAGCAGATTAAATAGCAGGCAGGGAACACCTTTCTTGTCACTACTTAGGATCCAGACTGCAATGGCTTTGAGGAATTGTCTGGGTCCCACCAGCATCCCTGAGCAGCTCTTTTTGCTAGTACCAGTCCAGAACAATCAGCAAATTGAGTTCTTTTTATTAACTTTAAAAGAAGACATTACCCACAGCCAGGAGAATAAAACCAATTTATGAGGCAATTAGCTCTGCAAAAACATTTCAGCCTCCCCAGAGCAGCCATCTGAGGAACATCTTATTCCAGCTGCACAGCTTCTTCTGGCCGTGGGTTTACAGCACACTCCATTTATCGTAAATAATAATAATGTATAAACAAATAGGTTCCTGATGTGAGACAGCCAGGAAGGTCTTCTCTGCCTGAAACTAGACTGTTGTTGGCTTCCTCCCTTCAGGTGCCATTCCTGTGGTCTGTTACTCGATCATAGTTCATGCTGATCCTCAAGCTCCCTGTAAGTGGGCTTTTCATAGGATAAGCAACAGGATTAATTGCAAGCCAAAGAACTTGGACTACATGAGGAAGCCATAGCAGCAGAGTGGTGGGCATATTTTCCATAGTCCCTTTACAGGAATTGCAGCTTTCTCAAGATGTTGGAACTTGCTTGCATTAATGCTGGATGCAAAAGCAAAAAATTGGGTGGTCTTATGCCATTATTGTCCTGATCATAATGCAGATGATCCAGGGATGAATGTGAATTGGAGATGACAGAAAATTTTTACATTGTGCTTGCAGGCTTGTGTGACACTCCCATATTTGTCTTAAAAGTAAATTGAGATGAAAAGTGAAAATTCAGTTCTGATGAGCTAATGGAAAATATCATCCTGCACAGAACTCCTTTTGTCTGTATTTTCCTGATTCAACTTTTCCATTTAATTATAAACATCTGTTTTCTGATTTTAATTACATATACTATTGTGGAGATAAAAGCTGTACTGGCAAACTCCATACACTAGACCATAACATTTTTACTAGAAATATTCTCAGCAAAGTTAATGAAGTTCAACAAAACATTTTTTTACATAAGGTGGCACAGCTGGAGGAGTGTGGGCCAGCTTTGTTTGGCTCATAAAAGGAGCACTCTTCAGGAGAAGAGCCCCAGGCCTGCACCATTTCCACCTCTGTCAGCAGGAGGGAATCCTGCAGGGCTTAGCGTGCCTTGAGCAGCCCAAGGGAAAAGCAAGTGCAATTGTCTGCTCAATTAGATGTGATTTTATGTAAAAAAAAAAAAAAAAAAAAAAAAAAAAAGCTGGAAAAGGAAAGGATTAAAACCTAAGATTTTCATCATGAATCAGGGTGCCCAAAGCCAGAAATTCCCATTAAGACTTCTCAGGTGTCAAAACTGGGTCTATCTGTACCTCTGTTTCTCTGTGAGCTCTGTTTCTGGATCTTGAGAAGGTTGTACTCAGCCCTGAAATGCAATAGTCCATATTTATTAGGCTAAATAATGTGAAAAGACAAGGAAAGATGGATGAATGCCCATGCTCAGACTCCAGACCAGCACCTGTCCCATTGGGCACTGTGACTCCTGAGATACAGCCATGGATAGAGTATAGGGAGCACACATCCCAGGCAGACCTTCCCAGCCCTGAAAGTCTACTGCTGCCTTTGGTCATTGGATTAAAGACTTTGCAGCACCACTACCTCAGGCATGATGGTGTTTGGTGGCTCTTGGCAGGCAAGCTTCTCAGAAGTGGACTGTGTGGGTGACACAGCACATCTGAGCCTCTCACAGCAACTTCCCATCCAATTTCCAGCTGTGCATTTTCATCATGCTTCCATACTGCAGATTAAGTGTGGGATTTACAGCCTCTCAGAAGTACTCCTATCAGTAGCTTGACCAGACCAAGTCTATTGGTAGCTTTGATGGGATTTTTTTTTTCTCTACTTTTACAAATCCTATCTTGCCCCACTTCTTTCTCCACCATTGAGTTAAATGACTGGTTAACAACTCCTTTGGAATTATTCTGCCTTTAAATTTTGATGACTTAGTGAGTCCAGCCAAGGCTTTTTAAAAGCTTTTAATTCTAAGCTTTGGGGGTTTTACACAGCTGGTTAAATCTGTAATAACCTTTCTTCATTCCTACTTGAACTTTACACTGTTCTGTTGTTCTTTAACTCCTTCAAGGCCTCCTTTGGCTTCTATCAAAGCACTTGCACAAGGAGAGGAATAGTTCTTCCCATAGCTCTTTTTAATAATACATGAGTGAATAAATGATGCTGTCACTGAAGGGACTGAGCATAGCCTGAAGAAGATGTAACTTTCTAAGTTATTAGCTATTGTGGATGCATCATGGAGCCATGGAGGCTGTAGCAACTAAAATACTTTTTCTGTGTGTGTGCCTTAGAGAAAGAACTGGTCTCAGCCTAGTTTTTAAAACTGAGGGGTTGGTTTTATGGTCAGGTTTGGTGCAAACCATCCCACTTGCTGAGCAAAAAGATCTTGAGCTGAAGAAAAGAAATTATGCTCTCTATGGCTACAGGTGAAGGGGCACATTGGCACAACAGTAGCAAAGAGATTGATTTTTCAGCATTCCTTCTCTTCAAGACAGCCTGGGCAAGCCTTTGTGGCACACCTCTGCTTCTAACAGCCATGGCAGTCATAGAATCACAGAATTTTGATTGTAAAAGACCTTCAAGACCATCACGTCCAACCTACAACATTGACAAATCCTTAACTGACCCATATACCTAAGTACTATGTCTATATGACTTAAATACCACTAGGGATGGTGACTCCACTACTGTCCTGGGCAGTCTGTTCCTTTCAGTGAATAAATTCTTTCTAATATCCAATCTAAACCTCCCCTGGAACAACCTGAGGCCATTACCTCTTGTCCTATTACTTGTAACTTCATTGAATCGATGGATCCTCACATCTTTATAACCTCCTCTAAGATAGTTGTAGAGTGATAAGGTCTCCCTTCAGCCTCCTTTTCTCTAGGCTAAATAACCCCAGCTCCCTTAGATACTGCTTGTAAGACTTGTGCTCCAAACCTTTTATCAGCTTTGTTGCCCTTCTTTGGGCATGTTCTACTATTTCACTATCATTTCTGTAGTGAGGGACCCAAAAACCAAACACAGTACTCCAGGTGCAGACTCACAGTGCCAAGTACAGGAGTAAGACCACTTCCCTGGTCCTGCTGGCCACATTATTCCTTATACAGGCCAGGATGCCCAGATCCTAAAGCATCTCTGCTTTGCTTGCCTTGAGGTAGTCACTAGGCATTACTTGAGTGGAAAAAAAAAACAAAACAACAAAGAAGATGGGGTGGGGGAAGGGTGAATGAATACGTTGTGTTGTACTTGGAAACCATCTTCTCTGGTCTGTGTTGTTACATGCATCAGCTTTGACAGACTGTGTAGTTGTCTTCTGGCCAAATATTCCTGTGCTGATGTCTAAAAGCTGTCCCACTTTGATACTCACTCATATAAATGTTAGCACTGCTGTAGTGGAAGCAGCTGTCAGCTGGGTAATTGCACGGAGGCTGCTGGGTTTTTGTGCCGCTTATGAAACGATTCAGACATCCTTGTGGGAGGCTACAGCATGACGTTTGGGCTGGATTTTCAAAGGTGTTTAGGTGCTGGAATATTCAGATAAGTGCCTGCAGGGATTGACAATGACTGAGAAGTCTCTGTGCCTGAATCTTATTTAAATCATGGGTGTTTGGGTGTTGGAGCTCTCAAGATGCTTTGGAAGATCCTATTTCTAAAAAGAAATGTTGGTAACATGCTGTGTGTTGTGGAGACCAGGCAGCTACAAAAATACCCAATGTCAAGGTAAAATAAACAAGATAAATGGATAATTTAATGTCCTTGCTATTGAAAAGGGATTTTGATTCCCTTTGAAATACTTGACATCATCTGTAAGGAAGGGTAGAAGGGTCAGGAATGAAAGTTCAGCTGGAGCAGGCTTCAGGAGAGCTGGCTTCAGTCTTGGTTTTGATGCATAATTGAAGGAGTTTGTGGAGGCCTGAGCTCTTGAGAACATACCAGTTCTCATACTGGTTTAGAGTTCACCCTAAGACTTAGACTCTGAACAGGTTTTGATGGCCACTGAATCAAGTTTCCATCAAGAGTTACTAATACATCAGTCTCCTTTAGATGTTTGGAGAAAATACAGTTTTCTGTTACAGACGATTTTTTACCTCTGCCCCATTCGTGGACCCCATGGGTGGGCAGGCAGCACATGGATCACCTGCCCTCAAAGCACACGTACCAAGGTACCTACAACAGCCCCGTGTAGGATATGGCTGCACGTGGCATCTCTTGCCAGGGTACTCGAGGGTGTTGCATCAAAGTGGACATTGTGTTCTCTGAGCTGACACCTTCTGCTCTGGGTGCCTGCTGTAGGCTGAGGATGATAATTATTTTCTTTCTGCTTGCTGGTGTTGGGCAGTAGGCAGGGGCTTCCTGTGGGGTGAGATGGGCTGCTTCTCATCTCCAGAAGTAATATTGTTCATGTTTTGTCAGTAGGAAACCTGTCACAAAAAGCCAAGTATCATGCTAGGCTGATGTGTGTCTCCTAGGGCTTCATCCTTTTTTCAGGACAGGATGGAAGAAACATATATCTCTTGTAAGTGTCATTGCAGAAAGGATAAAATGTCTTTCAGCCTTACCAGAGACAGCATTGTATGAGTTTGTTTCTCCAGATATGGGGTTACAGGGCAGCAGGCCATCTTCAGCTGTCAGGCACAGAGAACAAGTAGCATACTCCTCTTCTGGCTTCTTTCAGACTTAATTCTTCCTTATGACATTCAGATCTTGCTCTTCTCTTGCTACAGTCAGGGTTGCAGCTGGCGTGGGAGCTGGGCTTCGTCAGGGGTGAGTCCTTGCTTGTAAAGGGTTCTTTCACACCTCATGTACGACTTCCTCCTACAGCATTTGGGGCTTTTGCTAGGATCCTGCTGCTGCCACTATGTTTTGGTTGCTTTCCATCAGCAGAAACATCTCATGCAGGTCTCAGCTCTGCAGTGTCTCAGCCCAGCTCTGCTTTTGAGGGCAAAAAAATGAGAGTGGAGGGAGGCTGTGTAGCTCCAGCAAGAGGCACACTCCCCACACCCAGCCTCATGCTGCAGCTGGAAATTGTCTTGCAGGTGTTGCTGGTCTGTGGGATGGGATGGAGGGAAGTTAACAGACCTTATCTCAGCTGGTGAAGAGCTCTGTATTTAGGATAAAGCCCTACAGATGCCAGCTTTGTGATTTCTCTTCTGCTTTCTTACTGTGGGAGTGTCCTGTCACCCACTACTCAAAGTATAAAAGTTTTGCTGTCTGGGGCTGGATTGTATCCAGGAGTGTGTTCTAGTGGTCAGATGGAGAAGGCCAGAGGATAATGAGAACTATGTGGCTTTTCAGCAAAAAATAAAAGATGAGGTCACCTTTTTGGATGAAAAGGAGGGAGATGAGGAGCTGGCAAGGTTGTGTTGCAGTCAGTAGCATGGAGTTTAAAAGAACTGGCAGTGCCCTGTGTTTTAAAGTCCAGTTGCTAGCATTTAGTAGCTCTGGCTTTCTGCAGAAGTCCCCCAGCCTGTTTGCAGTTGCTCCTGGCAGTGAGACTGGGAGATTTATATGATTTTATGGGGTACAAGAGAGTTGCTTTGCAGCATAGCACCGTTTTCCCTTAATGGATTCTGTGACAAAACAGATTTCAGCAGTGTAAAAGTGCTTGGTCTGCTTGACCAGAGTAGTCCATTTGCAACACCCTGTGGTGAGTAAAAGCCACAGGACTGGTTATGGCCATGCTGGAAGGTAGCAAAAGAGCTGATCACACCAGGCTCTTTTAAGAATAAAGATTTATGGCAGTGACCTGTGCATTATAAAGAATATAATTCATTTTATTCCTGAATTCAGTTAAATGTTAAAAAGCCAGCATGCTGAGTGTTGCACAGGACATTGCAGCCAGGGTGTCTCCATGAACCAGCTTTCAGGGTTGGGTGTTCCTGACATGCTTATGCGAGGGCATAATTCTTCCTTTGAAATGGCTCTGCCCCTGTGAAGAAGCCTACAAAATAGACCCCAGAAAGTGGTCAGATCCCCTGGAAGAAGCATGGCCTCAGTCAGGGGGAAGTTGCAGGTAAGTTGTGAGCAGGGAAGGATGTATGAAGGGTGTCCCTGGCAGGAGAGAAATAGCATGCTATTGGGAAGGAGTGGAGGTCAAGGCTGAGGCACAGCCACAGCTTGCAGCTAAACACCCAGGTATGGTTAAGGACCTTTATGTCAGGGTATCAAGCAAAGTCTCTTCTCTTTAAGTACTTCATGTCGCATTTTTTGAACCTGCAGAATTTCTTCCCTTGAGGGAGGTTGGGAGATGCAGCAATGACTCTGTCAAAGTTTCTTTTCACTTTCTGTCTATGCAGAACAACCAGGGACTCTGGGTTGATGGACTGGTGTTACAAATGACACCTGACAGGCTTTTATCCAGACAGTGCAGATATGGGTGCAATTTCTGGTTGACATATTACTTGGGCTTCAGGAATGAGATACATCTATTCCACTTTGTTAATTCATTATGAAAGATGTCTACAGCTAAGCTTGGAGTCCAGTACCTAGGAGAGGAAAAGAAAATCGCCTATAGGTTGCAATATCTGGTGGTAATACCCAATGGAGACATGGCAAAGTTGACCCTGTTGACTGAAGAGGAATTCAGCCAGATAGCTCTGATACAGATAGAGCCAGCAAGGTGAGCTGTGCTGCACCATGTTTGGACAGAAATGGTTTGATTTTTCCCATGAATATGAGGGTTGCACTTTCCTGTGTTCAAACGATACCTCCACACTCTCTGCAGTACATGCACCCACACAGATCAGGAGAGCAAGGAGAGCAGTCGTGCTGCCTCTACAGACACATGACCAAAGCAGAAATTGGGCATGTCAGGTCTTTACAGAGCCAAACTGGGTCAGACCTGTTGTCCTGTTAGCCCTGTGGGTATCACTGGGAATGGTGCTTTCTAATAGTCCAGCTTACACTCCCCTTCAGCTGCCTTTGTCAATACTGAGCTGAAATCTCATAAAAGTCCCCACAAGCGAGGGATCAGCCACACATAAATACCCTCAGAGGGCAGATCATCAGTCCCATGGCTTCTAGATTTTTGGGTAGTGGGATATATGTAGAGGGGCATGCTCAGGTCTCCAAAACAACCCAGTCTGCAGATGTCTGAGAGTCTGCAAACTGTGAGTAGCCAGGCTGGGAGCACTGAGTATACTCATGCTGCTCCCAATACGTGGGGACTGGAATGTCTCTCCTGGGGTCCCACAATATCTGTGTCTTCTGTGGTGTAAACCAAAGAGGTGATGCAGAGAAGGAACTTGCTAAAACCAGAAGCTTCAGAGCTTTCTTTGTAGCTACAGGAGTGGCTGCCAAAGCAGGAAACACAAAGATCCTGTTGCCTTATGCAGCTAAACTTCTTGCTGGTCTGCATATCCTCAGGAGCAGCTGAGGGTGGCAGTGCTGCCTTGTGCTTTGAACTGTTCCTTGGTTTGATTTCTTTTTCTCCCTGACACACGGGGAGTTCTATCCCCAGAGTGAGCACCAGGAGTTTCATATGAAAAAAACACAAATGCAAACTGCAGAAATCTGTGTCCTGCTATGCTGGGTTTAATCAAGGGCACCCTGTTCGGTGACACCTCTCTGCAGTCATACTGTGTTGGAATTCAAGCGGCTTTATGGCAAGACTGAGTTTGGGCTCACATCTGGCAGTATTAAATCACTGCCCTGTAGGAAGAGAAGCTGATTTCTATTTTCTGTGTTTTGAGTGACCATGTGTGTCAAGCACACATTTCAGCTACAACTGGTAGAATCAAAAAATGCATAATATCTGTAGGAAGCACTGGGGAGGAGTAACGTAAAATGCCATTGAGTGTTAGTGCTGCCTAGTCCCAAAGGAAAGCATAACCTTTGGAGGACAACATGTCATGTCATCTCACACATGCTGGCTGGGAGGCAGCAGTGCCACATGTATCTGGTAGGGACACAACTTTATGGTGCACTGGTTGCTGTTCCATTTGTGTTCTCAGCACTGACCTGTCTCCTGGAGGTCACTGACAGTATTTCATGTGTTTGAGAAACTTCAACCAGCATCATACTGGGTGCAAAATCTGCTTACTAAATAAGTTTCTTTCATTTTTCTGTGCAATTTGTTATCTAGGAAATCTACTAACCTAATGTAATCTGGGGACATTGTATTTTTTCCTAGGTGTGTCCACTGTATCCACCCAAAAATAATATTTCTGCTTGATTTTAAGAACTTCCCATATTTTTTTCCTGGATTTCCAGTATAGTCTGACTTAAGGTACCCACTCTGTACAGTTAGCTTTCCCCTGAACAGCAGATCTGCTGTGCGGATGCTCTGAGCTTTTTATGTGGAATCTGTGGCCCATGTGCTTAAAAGCATATATATTTATCCAGGAGCACCCAGATGGAAATAATGCAGCCCTCAGGATGTATAAAGAGATATAGAAATACATTTATATCTCTATATATGAATCATAAATCCCAAATATCCTCCATTTACAGGGGCTGTCAGTTTTGCAGTGGGGAATTTCAGGAGCCCTGGTAGGAAGATGTCCTGCCTCAAGCATCCTGCTGTGGGGCATGGTGTATAAGCAAATATATATCCACAGCTGTGTGCTTCCTCTGTGTAATGCATCACTCAGGATTATTCCAGCCTCAGAAGTAACATCCCATTCTGGTGCAGTGGCAGATTTAAGGCCTGAAATATCCTTAAAGCTTTGTTGATTTGGAGAGAAAAGCATCTCTGCTTGTTTTAGGCAGCGCTGAGACTTTCCCTCAGTTTTGGAAATGCCAAGGGCAGGCAGCTGGCTTTTGAATGATTACTTCAGCTCCTTGTCCAGCCAGCAGCTTCCCTGGCCAGTTCCTTTCCCTTGCCATGCTTTGGATCTGCTCTTTGTGCAGTGGAGCAATAGCCCTGAGGCCTAAGTGCCTATAGAGCAGGGTCAGCAGTGCTTAGGCAGCGCTGGTCCTGGTAGTGGGTGACCATCTCCACTTGTTTCCAAATCTGTTTTCTGCAATGCTTTATCTGTGTGGAATCAAACTCACTGTTGCCCAAGGGAAAATGTGTCCATTCTTCTGTTTCTGCACTCACTTGCCCCAAGCATGAAACAGCAGAGATATTTTGCCAATGTTTTGGAGACTCTTTGCCTTGAAATAGAAAAAAAAAAAAAAAAGGCAAAGTATGAAGGACAAGGAGATGCAGCAGTGTGTAAAGTGGAGCCAAACACAGTTTTCTAGGATTTGCAGACCTCACAAAATCTAGGCAAGGAGGACATTTTATTCCTCAGAGCAGGGACAGCATTTGCTTTTTTGGCAGATGAGGAATTCTATCAACTGTCTGCAGCATGAGTCTCTGCTGCCGTGCTGCTAGAAAGGGCACACAGAAGCTTCTGTTTAGCAGACATGGCCAAGATTTTCTCTGAAGCATCAGATGTCAAATCAACATTTTCAATCTCTTCTCTCTGCTTGAGTTGCTTTTCCTTCATGTTTCTTTCACTGTTTTTCTCCCTCTAAATCCTCCCTCTCCTTCTCCCTGATCAAACCCTTTCTCTCATGGCAAACATCATTACTAGAGCAGGCAAGATGAAATACACTTCAGTCTACCTTAGTCCCAGCACAGACAGAAACCCAAGAGACAAGGGCAAAGAACAGCAAATAAGGAGGTTTTCAGAATGCCAACGCAGCAATGGCAGCGAGAAATACAAGACAGAGTTGTTAACCACACAAGGAAATAAATGCTCCTGTGGGAAAAATCATACACTAATGCCTATTAGCTTAATAGCCCTGTGGTTTCGGCAGAGGGCTGGGAGACAGGGAGCCCGGGCTCTGCACTGCTGTGCCACAGCCCGGCTGCCACCTGGGGAGCTGGATGCTCACTCTGCCCTTGGTTGTCTTTGCTTTCACCTTGGCAGTGTAAAGCAGAGACTTGATTCTTCTGGGGCTCTCAGACATGGGCCAGCAACACCACCAGGAGCTCTTGCTGTTGTTGGATAAAGGAGTCGACCGTGTCTACGTGCAGACTTGAACGAGGGTCAGGTCTCTGCCCATATGTGATTCCTCTTCTCCCATCTCACTCTCTGTCCAGATGTTGGAGCTGAGTGAAGGACTCCAGAACTTCTCTTTAGACACAAATTCTGCCAAAAAAATTTGAAAACTGAAGGGCTCTGCAGGTGTTTTGTTGGTTGTTGGGAGTTTGGGAACTGAGCCGCACAGTAGAAAGGCTATGGCAAAGAAAAAAAAAAAAGCAAGAAAAAAAAAGGAAGCAAATAGCAAAGACAGTCCAACAGTCCAATGGAGAGCAGGAGATAATCAACAGTACCACTTTACTAGGAAGGTTTATGAAGGAAGGAGAGTAAAACCTCCTCTGGAGAAAAGATAAAGAGGCAGATTATGATACACTTTGCTTCACAGTACTTGCCAAGGGCATTGTTTTCTGCCTTAATATTTTGTATTAAACATTAAAGGGATGAAGGCAAGGCACCTCAGTAACTCTGAGCTAATCTGAAAAGCAGAGATTTTTGGGCTGGGGAGTAGAGCAACTTTATAGGTTATTATTTGACTTTTCAGCTCACAATGGACAAGTTGGTCTTTTTTTCTTTTGACTGCCACTGTTTTTTTCTTTCAGTTGTTAAATCCTCTCTCTGCCTAGAAATGCTCTACTCTGAACAGAATCTGCTTTTACCAAGCAAATGGCCTAAGGGCACTGAGCATTGCATCACTGGGGCCACCACAATGGGTAAGGAACTCAATCTGAGCACTGGAGGTAGATTCGAGAAGGTACAGAGTTACACACTTTGCTCTAGCTGTTAACACCAAGATTTGGGGCAAGAATGTATCTGCTCCAAGCATTCTTTTGCTGTGGGAAGGATGAGACCTTGAGAAAGAGAAATAAGGAGATGTTGTGGATTATGAATATTCTGGGCAAGAAATTTTAAAGAAGACTTGTTAAATGAAGGTCCTGCTAGTAACTCAAGGCAGAAGACCTGTCTGACTTCTGATTTAGCCTTCTAGGGCTGCCAGAAACTAACACAAAAGTAATTGTCAGGTAGTGGGTAGATGGTGATGTGATGAACACATATGGGCAACCTGGGTGAAAGAACGGTCTCTAATGATGAGGTTGTTGCCAAACACTGCAAAAGGCTTCAGCAAGCCAGATATTACAATTAGCTGTTGTTCACTGCTGCTCCTTACATAACTCAAAAAAGAAGGGCAAGGTTCCCTGCAACTGGAAACTTCTGCAGGCATGGATATGAATTTTGAAAAGACATTTTTTAAAAAGGGTGAATTTTAACTTTTTTTCTTCTTATGACCATGTCACGATAGATTTACTGCTTAACAGTGGCTGGCAAGAAACTTATTACCTAATAGTACTGCTACCTCAGAGCTAGGGTATTAATTTTTAATCAATTACTTCTTTGTGACTATCATGGAAGTGGAATAACAAAGATGGGAGAATAGTGTGGCACAAGCCCTTGTGGTTCTGGAAGCACACACTGAGCCTCAAGCTGTTCTCAAGGCTTTTCTTTCCCAGCTGGCTGAAATAATCCCGTGCCAGCCTTTTCCTGCATCCTGCTAGCATGTGAACATCTCCCAGTATCTAATGCATTCATTATCACTGTGCCACCGCAGGGTGATGGATGAGGAACTGAAGGCAGGAGGGAAGCTTAAACCCTTTGGTTCCAGTGGGAATTAATCATGGCAAGATGGTTTTCGGAGTTGATGAAAGTGGATAAAAATCCCCCTGGCAGAGGAAGCGAGCTGAACTGGCATTACTAGATCATCTGAAAGGGCCAACAAAAGCATGGCACAGGCAACCCAGAGTATATAGGGATGTGTTGGAAGAGGGCTGCAGTGTGCAGCTACTACCAGAGAGGCATGAGCACATGTTCCTGGCTCCTGCAAATGTCTCACCATGACTGCTGCACTGACAGCTCCACGCTGCTCACTTCTGTGTCTCACCAAGATCCAGCTCTGCTGTTTGAGTCTCTCTGAGCTTCCCCATAAGGTGGGTACCCAAGGCTGCAACCTGCCCCAAATGCTCCCCAAGGGCTCTGGTTGTCAAAGGAGATGCTTTTTCCCCCAGGTGCTCTCTCTTACCTGCCAAACATGTTCTTCACCACAAAGTGAAGCATCTGTTGCCTACACATGGTAAAACTGAAAATCCAGCATCAGAGGATAAAATATGAAGGGGGAAAAAAAAAAAATAGTTTCAGCTGCAGCTGCCAGTGGGGAGCAGCATGTAATCAGGGAGGCTGAGAGCCAGTCAGAGAAATACAACCCCTCGGGCCCTTGCTGCATAACCTCCCTACCAAGCCATGCTTTCCACAAATGGTCAAATATCTTGCTTTTTAATATCCCACCCAAGGAAAGGGCCGCTCCATTCCCCCACTCCCTCAAGCTGAAACGATTTTGCCACTAATGTGAATTATGAATGATATTTTCCTGCAGTGAGCTGTGTTTTCTCCACAGAAACTTCCCTTGCAGTTTTGAAGCAACAAACTTCGGCTTTCTAAGAGCAGGTACAATCAGGGATTCTGGTGGTGGGAGAATATCCATATATATATATATATTCACAGAAGTTACTTATAACCATATTAGGACTTGTTTTATGAAAGGACTGAATGCCTGATTTTGGTGTGTTTGTAAATTTCACAAATCTTTCTAATGTAGCAAATTCACACACACACACACAAAATGTTTTAAATCTCCCTTAGCTAGAAACTGTTATCTCAGTTACATTACTTCTTACTTCAGTGTGGGCTGGTGAATATGGTCCCCAGCCTTCTCCAAAAAATGCAGGGGGAAGGACCCTGCTGTGTTGACAGGTGCTTTGTGAGACTGTGTGTACGTGCCTATGTGCACTTCATCCTCAGAAAGAATGGATCTGCAGCCTATTTCATGAAAGAATTTGGGAGCTCAAATAGTAAAGCAAGCAAGGAACCATGGGAAGTGTCAAGCAATTATTTTTCCTTTTATTTTTTTTTTCTTTTAGCCTTTCTGATTCATAAAGAAATTCTACAGTCAATCCTAGTGCATTTATAGAAACTTAGTTGGCAAGAAAAACACATTTTAAAAGCAATGCAGTGAGCTGGTGTCTGAAGCTTGTTTCATTCATTCATAATGATTATTTGCAACATACTGGATTCTGTGAGTACAATGTGTTTCACAGATTAACACTGCAGTCTCTCTCACTTCAATGCAATACTTGGAGCTCAAAGAAATCACAAAGCCAATTTTGCTCCCTTCTTGCAGATGTGCTTGTAGGAGTCACAAATGGAGGGCAAAGACAGAGCTGATGTGTATGGGCAGGAGCATTTCCCATTAGACCAAGTTGCTTAAAGCCCCACAAGGACTCACAGATTTAATCTTTAAAAAGTTCCCAATGGGGCTTGAGACTGGCACAAAAAGCCAGAGCCAGGGAATGAAAGGGGATAGTCCTCCAGGAAGGGGCTGCCAAGTTTGGCTCTACCTGGAAAGGAACTCTGAAAAGAGGAGGTAACTTGTTTTCTGTTTTCAAGAAATGGAGAGATGGAAAAGGCTTCCCAGTTCTCGCTGGTCTTACCTTCTCTTCTGAATACTTGGTGGTTGGTGAGCAACTGAAATCAGCATGTGGAGCACCTGACCCCAGTGAGAGCTGGATTTGACCAGTCTGATTTACTCAAGGTAGAATTTGTCTCCTAGAAACTGACTGAGAGAATCATCCCATTCATTATTGTCACATTTGGGTTTGGGTGAATGTCATCTCTGTCCACAGGGACAAAGCTGTTCCTGGCCAGTCTGTCCTGGAAGACAAGGAAGAAGCCTTCTGTGATTTCAGAGAAAGAAATATCTATATTAGGTGGGCACTAAGTGTGCTAGGCTTTACAAAATGTGCACTCTTTTAACCAATTTTTTTTTCTTTAAAGAGTTAAAAGCAATTTAAGAACACAGAAAAGAGGGGAAAGAGAACTGGGATTTACAATCCAAACAAAAAAGCTCTACTATGTATCAGATCTGAACCCATCCCCTGGCTTACATTTTACTGCTTGTTGTGTGAGATAATTTTGTCCTGAGGTTTGCCTTCCCTGCACTGAACACGGCAATTATATTAATCCTATTCAGATTTCAGACTCAATTTCTCTTCTTTTTTTCTAAGGCCTGTGCTGTTATTTCCCATCCACTCTTAGAGTTAGAAAATATACTTTTTAGAGGCTGAGTTGATTTGCTCTTTCCCTTGGGGAATAATAGACATTGTGATGCTTAGAAAAATGAAGAAAAACCAGCCACACCTTTTTCATGCACCAAAAGGTGTGGGAAGAAAACCATAAAAAAAAAAATCTTAAAGACTCTAGTCTGGAGCTGACAAGGATGGTCACAGACTTGTTTTCATCTTCTGACTTAACCTTGCTTTAGCCAACACAAAAATTTTGCCTAACTTCTGTCTCTCCAGGCAGTTTGACCAGGGTTGTCTCAAGCCTTATGTTTTCCCCACTATTAACTTGTACCAGTTTGGGAGATTTATTTTAAAAAAATATTCTAAGAAAAAAAGATTTTCCAAACAATCACAACTTTTTTTTGTCTTTCAGTTCTGTCTGATACCTCATTTTAGGTGTCTGTGAAAAGTAAGGAGGCATCCATAGAGTCTAAAGAGGAGCTCTGGCAATTTTTTACAGCTCTTTCCCACACCAATGCCTACCTCCCTAATCTGACAATAAGATTGGATTTTTTGTACTCTCTAACACTCCAAAAAGTAAATCCTTTTAATGACAGGTCTCATTTTCCAAGGTGATTTGAAGAGAATGCCTTTCACTTTCAAATTGCCCTTTGTCAGATTTGAAACCACCGTTGTTTTGGAAAAACTCAAGGCATTTAAAACTGCTTTGTAAGGAGGAGGCAGAGAAGGAATAATAATAAAAAAAAAAAAGCTCTCAACCCTGGCTACTTCACATTCCCTCTGATCTGTCCAGAGCTTTTCAAGTGAGTGGGAACATGCCGACAAATGCATTCTGAAGAAAATCTAATTTCGACCCTAAAGGGTGCTTCACAATTTCCAATTCATGCTGTTGCCATTTTTACAGGAATTGATGGCTGCCATTGTTATCAAAGCTGACAGCCTCTGGTAGGTTGCACAATCAGTGCACCCTGCTCGAGCCTTTCATTATTCCCAAGTGGCAGATTCTCATGATATCTCTTTTTTAAAGGCATTGCTCATTTTTATTTTGCATTTGACATGGTTCCTTCACTCACTCGCTGCTGGGGTGCAGAGATAAAAGGCTCCTCTAAAGATAAAGGAACAACAGCTCTGAGATGTGCTGGAAGTGGTTGGTGGTGTCTGTCCTCCCAGTGTGTTTCAGAGCTGACACTGCTTTGTTTATCAAAATTAGCAGCTGGGTAATTGCCCAAGTGATTCATTCTCAGTCCTGGCATTCAGACAGTGTTTTGCAGACAAGTAAATGTCCTGTGGAAGGAGATCCAAACCAAAGATTTTGGGGTATTTTTTGCTTGAAAAAAATAAAGGGGCTAATGTTTCTGTTGAGCTGTTTTTATCTAAAAGTCTCTCTCTTGTCTCAGCAGGAAGGACCTGGAAGGGTGCTGAAATTCACTCAAATGACCAAACTGGTCATCAGTCTGAGCAACTGGACAACTGGAGGAAAGATGAGCAGCTTCCCAGGAACGTGAAGGTGCTGAATGAAAGAGAAAAAATCCTGAATCCAAGAGGTATTCACCTGAACTTACTACAGTTGAGGCAACCTGAAAAGATGGTATCTCCCTCCCTCCCAGATTTTCTCATTGGTAGGACTCCAGCCAGAGGCTTGTGTCAAGCATGAATAGGGCTTATGAATGTCCCATGAGTTCCTTGCAGGACACAGACAGCAATAAGGGGTGAAAGAGAAGGAAGTAATTTTGCCTAAAACTTCATAAACCCTATTTTATTTTTTTTTTATTTTACTGTATAAGATTTGCATGTCAAGAGGAAGATTCCTGGTTTATTTTATTTTATTATTATTCTCCAATGTAATACCAAAGACTTTCTCTGTGTCCTTACTGGATTCCCATAGGATTCTCATCTTGTCTTTTCCTTCAATCCCAGTCATGCTTTCAACTTGTTTCTTTCCTATTACTTAGCTTGGAATAATTTTAAAGTTGTTCTTTATGAAGATAACTTCTGTATGAGGAAACCACTGGTTACTGGCTGAGTCTGTCCTGCTCAGAAGGTGATCTGCAGTGGGTTTCTCTCAGGTGCTAGACCTGGGGACACCTTTCTCAAGCTGTTTAGACAACTAAAGGCAGCAACAGGGAAATGTGACCAGCTGTAGAAATGTAGTTCTGTAGATGTTGTGTACTTGTACTTACACACATACAATTAGAGGGAATGTGCAGACAGAGATATGTGCACTTCTGCACCAAACCTGGCTTGTCTAGATTTAGTTCAAGTGTAATTGGCCTCTACTAAATGTTGTGAGATGAAATCATGAAGAAATTGAATTTGCCTACAGGGGAGTACTCAGTGTGGGATGTGGGTGAGTGCAGCAACCTGTGAACACTGCAGAAACAGGGATGCAAGGGAAAGCAGGGCACAAAACCACAAGAGCTACTGTACTGAAAGAGGCAAAAGAAATATCTCCTCTATCTTCTAGCCTTGCATCATGAAAGCAGCCAAAACCAATGAGCCTTCTTCCCTGTTTCTTGTGCTTGGGATTGTAAGGGAAAATTTATTGTTTAATAAAATTAAAGAAGGGGGGAAAACAGCCTGGCAGGCAAATGAAGAAAAGTATTCTGAACAAATAAATTAGTGAACAGATATTGACAAAAAAGTAACTCTGCAGCCCCTAGCAACATAATGGTCATAAATACTCAAGACACGATTGACAGACAGGGATAATATTTTTTATTATTAGATTAAGAACGATAGCAAGAAAAAAAAATTGAAGAAACTTCTGAGCGCAAGATTCTTTCTTTGGGTGTGAAGCAGAAGCAGCAAACTTCCAAGTAAATAAACATTAGTGACAATTGTCCTACTTTATTTACACTAATCAGTTCAGTTAAACAATTAGAGAGGAAAGGTTAATATTTCAGAAGCAGGTGGGAACATTCAGGTTTGATTTCCCAAGACAAGATTTCATCATGATACTGAGTCAGGTACTCAATCCCCTCCCTTTTGTGTTTGTTTCTGGTCTTATCTTTGCTGCACAGCCAACCACTGCTTGTGCAAAGGTGCTGAGAACAGGGTCAGGGAACCGAGTGAATTCAAAATAAGGAATGAAAAAAGGATCTTTTTAAGTTTCTTTCCTTTAGGTCACCAGACAGGAGTAGGAGGAGAGAGCAGTCATGCTAAAAATTTCAATTCCTGACCCCACTGCTTCCAGAACTAATGCTATCAATAGCTGATGTCCATTTCAAACCTGGGGTCACTAGAAATTAACAGCACTTGGGAAAGGGATGGCTGGCCACTGTCACACCACGCAGGGCAAGCAATGTTGTACCAAGGGCATGCCACCCAAAGGTTGTTTGCCACATAAGCTGGAGGCTAAGATGTGTCAGAAAGAGCCTGAGGAACAGGAGGATTTTCATTGTGGATGGTAAAGAAATATGCGTAGGGTGTAGGAAAGACTGATACAATTTGCTTTGTTAGATCTGAGAGTTAGATTTGAAGAATAATGGCCCTCAGTGTACTGGTAAGAGACTCAGTTTCAAAAAATGGCTTTGATATCATGCTCTGTAAGGATAATGTGTTGTTATCACCATGGTACCTTGTGGCAGCTTTGATAACCAAGAGCTTGCTCTCCTAATAAAACTCAGAAGAGAATATGTTCCTGACCAAGGAAGACAATAAGTTTCTTTCTCAAGCACAGATGAAAGACCCAGCCACGAGAGAGGTTCATATTATTTCTCAGCTGACAGGAAGACATGTACCAGTAACAAACACAGACCAAGAGCCTACAACAAACGAGGTGAACAACCCCCCCACACTTGCATTCCCTGCCTGTTTCTGATATATGGAAATTCTGGCTTGTATATCTCCAATGGACATGCTGAAGTCTCACAGCCTGATAAGGATGCTTGTTTGCGGAGTCCTGCTACCCAGGGCACTCTGCTCATATCCATGGTCGCCACAGTTCCTGTTGGGGGGTATCACAAGAGATGAATTTCACACCATTCACCATTAGACAACAAACTGGCAATTTCTTATTTGATGTATAGATTATCATCTTTCATTATGTTGGATGCTTAAGCACACTATCTGAAGAGACAGTCTTCTTTGTAGTAAGATATAAGCTGTTTGATTATTTTTAACGTGACAGAGGAGCTTGTTTGGAGGATAAATACTCAGCAGCACACACTTATCTGTGAATGAGACAGAAGTTTTCTCCTACCTTATCCAAAAGTGAGCCCCCAAAGGCTATGGACACATAGCTGATGGTGGTCCTAGTCCAGACACCACAAACAAAACACAGGGACGTGAAATCTATTGCTTTCATGGACATCTCATGGCAGCTGCAGCCATTACATGGCTGTTGTTTACTCTGTGCCTTTCAGAGGAACCCTGTTCTTTGTGGTTTTGTCCTGTTCTGAAGTAAACGCCTGACCCAAATGAGATCTTTAATCCATTTTCACATCCTGATGAGATTGAGGAAGGCTTTAGCATCAGATATTGGTTATTCCTGTCTGATGAAGTCTTCTGTTTTAGGGAAGCATTATGTAGATGAATGACCAAAGGATGGCACAATGACAGGAGTTTATCAGGTGTTCAAGGTCAGGACTTGAAGGACCTGAATAAGATGGTGCATGTAGTCCTCCTTCTGGGCTGCCAGCCCTTGCCTCATTCCAGGGGATTTGCTGTCACTGCTCCTTGTCTTTTTTGCTTAATCTCTCATGTTAAATTTGAATGATGGGCCATAATGAGTCTGCTATCTCTTCCTGGAGAAGCAATGTGATCTTCCTGTGGTTTAAGCAACATAATCCAGGCTGAATTCACCATTAGGAAATTTCTTGAAGGAGCACAATTTATACTGGGGCAGAGGCAAAACCTACTGTACCCTGCTGCCTGCTTCATAAAACAGCTTCTGAAACAAAATGATTCCTGATTTACCCTCAAATGACAAGTGTTTTAATAACACTCGCTGAAAAGAGGCTTTTACAAATATGGGAAGAAGCAGGTAGTGCTGCAGGGTGATGTCACTAGCATTCTCAGCACATGTTGTCACCATGAGTCTGATTTTTTCAAAACCAAACTGGAATATGTTTAGATAATTTCCAACAGGATTCTGTGATGCCTGTTATAGCTCTCTGGGATTTTACCTTTGCCATCTAATGCTGGAAGATCTTATGCAATAAATCCTACCTGTTGAGTCCAGGTGCAGAAGTTGATCTTGCTGTGGTGGTACAAAATATCTGTCACATCTTGTATTTAAGATTAGCAGGTACTGCTGTTCTACAGTGTTTCCCATCATTAACAGTAAAAAAGTAAACCAGTAAGTCAATTGGAAAAAGGCATTACCTGTTGTGGATTGCCTTGACCTGGCAGAGTGGTTGGACTTGATGATCTTTTGAGGTCTCTTCTAACCCCTAACTTTCTGTGATTTCTGTGATCTGTCTATCCATCCATCCATCTATTCATTACCTCAGCACTCTAATATCTAGCTGATGCCTACCAGATCATAAACCTCCCTAAGTCTTGAGAAGGTACTTGTAGCACATTTGGGCCTTGAATGCAGCCCTTAATGCTGTATCCCTATCATCTTGTTCCCAACCTCTCTGACTTAAGGGGCTGTACTTGACTTTGTGTGATATCCAAGCTGGGGGGTAGTAATCCATATGAGGCTGTTCCACACCCTAATTGGTTGCTTGTTTTGGGGGGTTATCTGAATGTGAAGGGGTTTTTAAGCTTCCTTCAGATACTTTTAGGCAAAACCAGGAGGTGTTTTTGGAAGATGCGAAATAATATACTTAAACAGTACTACTGTGTTGGCAGATTACAAATATTGGCCCTTTGTAGTTATTGGCTTTAAAGTGACAATAGAAAGAGCCAGGCTGGAGCATCTGTAAGCAGTTTGCATTTTGTGTTATTTTCGTACTAGTCTGTATTTGAAGAGTGCATGCTTTTTTCTTCTTTTCTTCCCCCCCCTGCTTCCAAAGCTCCCTTAGTTGCTTTCAGTTCAGGTTGACTTATCATCTTATTCTACATAATGAAAGTCAGATGGGAAATAGTGACTAAAGTCAATCAGTCTGTTAAGTTGAATACAAAATGCACTCCTGGTTCACTCAGTCCTGGAAGGGAAACAAAGATGCAGATGAGTCTCACTGAACACTCAGAAAAGAAATGAAAAAAAGATCATTAAAGCAAATATGAGCGCTGCAGATAGGAGAGAGAGTGAACACAAAGCTCATTCTGTCTCTGAAGTGCTGCTGTGTTACAAAAGCACAGGAAATGGTTCCCGTGGATTTCAAAAGTTTTTATCTTTTCTTTTTTTCCTTCCTCCCCCCCCCCCCAAAACTTCATCACTATGTCCAGATTATGAATGATGGAGTGACACAAAGCAATGGTACTTTTATTGCAGTTTGCATGTTCATGTTGGTGAGACTAAACTGAAGTCCCCGTGAGTTAGCATTTCCAGAGGTGGCTGGGCAGCACCCTGGGAAAGGAGATGGTTGTATGGAAGGCACTTAACACTGTCCTCTCTCGTTTGAAGGCTGGTGCAGAGCTGAAGAGCCTGCTTTGCTGCAGGCTGCTGCAAATAACTTGTGTACTTTCATGCTTTCAAGCTCTCTTCCCTACCCAGTCGGCTGCAGTTGATGGATAGAGCAGATGTTGGCAGCTGCAGCTGGATCTCAGCAGCTTGTTGGGTACATGACTGCTTTTGGCATCCAGGTTTCTTGCTTATTCCTGTCTCCCAGCTACTTGATGAAGCACTCTGGGACAGTGGAACTGCAGACTGCCTGCTTGTCCAACCCTGATTAGTTGAACAGCAGTGTGTGTGTGTGTGTGCCCTTTCTCAAGGTGAGACTCAGAAGGGACTGCCTCTAGTGCCATCATGCCTTTCCTTCTGTGCTTCACTTTCCCTGACTGTGAGATGAGGGAAAGGTTTCCAGACTCCCCCAGGTGAGTTCTTCTGGACCATCTTGTGCAGTATGCTACAGTGAGGTAAACTGGGCACTAACTCCTCTAATTATGACTCCTTAGCTGGAAAGTGCTGTCTGAGCAGAGAAATTCTCATTTTCAGTTTACATTCTGAATGTTAAAGCTCCAGCAAAACTTCCAAGGTAGGGTGGCATATGTTAAGTATTTTAACTGCTGATTTCTCTCTGGCTTGCAGGTGTTGGATTTGTTTTCGGCTCATTGCCATTGATTAGAATGAGTTTTAATGACTTCATGTGGCTTAGATTGGAGGCAGTTATAATTAATTCCACGTGTACATGCCAGATATATGTGTATGAAAAATCACTTGATCAAGGAATTATTTCCTTACAGGAACAAAGCCAGAAGCTTCCCAGCACAAACCTGGACTTTGCAGCTTGAAATTCCCTGTAGCTGCAAAACCATCTCAGGTTATTCCCAGTCCCTGATACCACTGGCAAGGTCCTCATTATGGTCTGCCTTAGTTTCCATTCTCAGTAAGGAAATTAGTGGTGGTTATCATCTTTCAAAAAGGTTTTTGAGGTAATTTAGCAGCATGCAATGTGATCAAAACTGGGCATGTAGGCATAGTAACTGGAAATCCCTCCGAGAAAGGGATGACAACTTGGCTCTCCATTACTATGGCATCTATAAGAGACAGAACATGGGGAAAAATGGCTTGTCTCAGCATCTCTCATGAAAGAAGGGGCTCCCTATACAGTCCTGATTAGAGTATCTTTTCGTCATATGACAAGAAAGGGCTGGGAAGGTTGTCCCTGTGTTCATTTTTCAAGGCTTCTCCTGTCCTTTCCTAGTGTTCAGTTTTTCTCTTTCAAATGCAAGGCTTTGTGCTAATGAAGATTAAAATGTCTGTCCCTCTTTCTTGGTGCAGGCACAGAACAAATCTCTCATTGTCAATATGTCTCTGGCTTTCCTCAGCCCCTTGTCCAGGCAGCCCACGGTCCCAGAGGGATGCAGGGGGTGGAAGTGACCCATTTGTCTCAGAGGGCAGAAGTTGGGTGAGGGGCTCCCAAGTGGTGACAGCGCACACTTATTCTTCTTTTAGGAGCTCAGAGTTAAATGTTCCTTTTAATAAGGATGAGACAGTTACATTTGCATAAGTGTCATCCTTAATGGGACTTTAAAATGGACAAAACTGCATAGGGATCACTCCTATACAATCTGAGAGGCTGACAAGATGGCCGAGAGGAGCAGTGTGTGTCTTCCTGGCGTGGAGGGTAATGCCTGTGATCCTCCCCAGCACCTCCACAGGGTGCTGCCAGGAAACTTAATCAACTGTGCTCCACAAGAGACCTCAGAAGAGCCCTAAGCTACACATCCTAACATCAGAAACAGCCTCTGGCATGCATATCAAAAGAGATACTCTGAAATATGTATTTTCCAAATAAAAGCAGCTCAGCATATTGCTGGGAGGCAGCTGGGCACTGGTGACTGCCCCTCTGTTCACTTGGCTTTAGTCTGCAATGGGTGTGATGTAACATTTCCTTTTTCCTGGGCTTAAGTTCTGGGATGCTACTGCAGGCCAGGGAGGAGTGTGTGGACAATTACTGTATCCCAGCTGCTGGGTAATGATGCACTGACCAGTACTTTGATGTTCTGCCCCAACCTGATTTGAACCCTGAGCTTTGACTATGGTTTTGGGTCTCCCTTGGGTGGGTTCACAGCTTGCTGTATTTTAGTTAAGCCTGTGGAAGACTTTTCATAAAGTCTCTCTTCTCTTGCTGCTCTGACTCTGCTTTGTCCTTTTTCAGACTGGAGGATGTGAGAACCTGCAGCAGGACCAGGGTGATTTTGACATAAAGAAACAAGACAGGTCTCTGCAGGGACATTGCAGTTGAACACAGCATGGGTACTTCAGCAATCCAGTAGAGGAGTTTCTCTGAGAAGATGAGTATCCACTGCTGGCCAGGAAGAAAGGATCTTAACTTGGCTACAGAACTCTTTGTAACTATTTATATCCAGTTGCAAGTGACAGCAATCTTGGACAGCAGCTCAATCAGCCTTTGAGGCATGATGTCTTAACCTAGCTTATTCTAGGAAAAGGTTCCCACAGAGCTGCCCTCACCCCTCTAACTGGACAGTGAGAGAAACTTCCCATTTTCTCCCCCTGGCTACTGCTGCCCTGACCTACCCCAGCCTTTCTTTGGGGATCTCAGCAGGGCCTGGTAATTCTGGTGCACCACAGCCCTAAATTGGAGATTTGGTTGCTGAAAGCCTCCAGTAAATGCAGAGGGTGGCTGAGGGCTTTGGATCCAATCCAGCTGTCAGTTTAGACACAGCAGATTATATGTTGACCAAACTCATCTATGTCTCCTTGAAGGGATCAGATCTGGGTTCCTGCTTCACAACAACTGAAGCTGCTCTGACAGGAGTGACTGATGTCTTTAGATCTGGAGTCACAGTTCAGTTCATGTGCATGACCCAGCCAATGGACTGTGGCATGTTTTTTTCTGAAAACTATTTCTTTTCAGTCTAGATTTGGTTTCTCGCATGGGAATGCCAGTGCTTTAGAAAGGTTATTTTGTAGTTGCTTTTATTTCTGTCAAAGTGGGTGGTTTTTGGTTTTTTTTGTTTAATTTTATTTGGAGATGCTCTGTAGTGGCTACCATTACAAATAATTTTTATATCACTTTCCATGCCTTAAAATTCCACTTCTCTGGCCCTTGATTTAGAAAGGGCTGATCCCACAACCCCCCCTTATCCCATTTCTTTATGTCAGCAGCAGCCCCATTAGGACTGGAGTCTGAAGGTTGATTGACAAAACCATAATTAGTGAGGGTTTCAGCTCCCTGGTGCAAGCTGGGGACTTCCCACACCAGTGATGGGAAGAGAGTGTTAAAAAAAAAGAAAGCTGAAGAGCAGCAAGGCAGGCTGATCATCAGTCTTGTGTGAACTGATGGATTCCTGGTTCTGTGCATGCTTTTGAGTTCTGCAAGCCAATCAGTTGCCACAGTTGAATATAGTCCTGCCTAAGATGCAGTGGCCTGCACAGGAGCTGGTCTTGCAAACAACCTCATTTCTTCTTTGGTTCTGTTGCTGGTGGTGGGGATGCTGCCATGAAACCTGGGTCAGAAATGGAGACACATGTAGCTTTTTAAGGGAGAGTCTGCGGGGCGGGGTGTGTGTGTGTGTGGAATGGAGCAGGAAGACTCTCTTTCTGGTGGTGTTTTGTTTTGTTGTTTATGGGTTTTTTCTTTTTTTCCTAAAAAGGGAAAACCATCTACCCCAGCCCTGTTGGGCTATGTTTAAGATGCTTTTGAAAGGCACTGTGAGTAGCTGGACTTCTCTTTAACAATTTTCTGCAGCTGAATAAGAAAAAATAATAAAACCTAAAGCAACAGTGCAAGTCCAGAGGCCTCTTACAAAGTTTTCTGCAGAAAGACAAGCCTCTGACTTAGAGGGCTGCTGTTAGCCAGGGCAGCCTTTCAAGCATCTGAGCAAAGAAATAAGCATGGGTGTGTGTGCCTGTGTGAATCCTTTGGATGGCTCTGAGTGGGGAAAAAAACCTCTCAGAGAGTGGGAGAAGGCAGCATAGGAGTTGGCATCTGAACAATCTCCCTGTTTTCTTTGAAAAATCACTCAAGGCTCCATGTTTACCTCACTGATTAAATGGAAAATGGTGGCTTTCTTAATGAACCCTGCATGTGGTGAGGGTTCCTATGCATACATGCATGCCTTTGTACATAAGGACTCAGTGACTTTGCATATATAAATAGTAGTATATATTATATACAAGTATAAGGACTCTTAGATATTTATGTGTTTCTCTTTGATCATATCTTTCCATATGGTTCCTTCTGCTCTTTTTCTTACTTTTCTTCCCCACTAACACATTTTCCATCTTCTTCCCTAAATCAGAGCTTGTATGGCCATGCCCTGTCTTCCTGCAGGTGGCCCACTCATAGCCAGAAGAAAAGTAATGTAAGACTTTTTGTGTATGAGAGGTTTTCTCTTTTCCCCAGCTAACTGAAAATAAATGGTGATTAGATTAAAAAAAAACAATCATGTGCTCCTACACCCCACTAAGGAGACTGGACCTGAGAAATGGAAGAGATTGCTGGTATGGGGCTGTAGTAATCATAGCTTGGCATGATGGAGCACCCTTCAGGCAGAGGAAATAGACCCCCAGCTTACTTTGTATTTTATTGGTCTGATCCTGTGGAGCTGTGTTGATTTAGCACAGCAGAAAAAACTGTGTTTGTAGATGTACGTTAGAGAAATCAATTCACCCACTCTGGAGCAGAGGCAGGTGGAGGCTGAGCACAGCAGGGGCTCCATGCCCCCAGCAGCAGTGAGTGCCCCTGACACTGAGCCAGGGATGCAGGAGGAAAAGGACATGCAGGTGGGAGGGCTCAGGTGTAACCAGGGGAACAGGAAACCCCTACAGTGATTCACTGGGGTGGCTGTTCCCCCCATGCCATACCCACCATCTCTATGGTGGGTGATTTCCAAGCCTGCATTGCTGCCCTGTTGAGCAGCCACCACTGGGGCAGGGTGTAATGAGATGTGTGCACTCATGCATCTGCGTCATCCCAATGGATGAAAGATTTGCATGGATTTATTTCCTCTGTGGTCCCATGTTTTACTCTTTGGTTTCCTGGTGCCTCCTCCAGGCCAGGGCACTGGTGGTGTGGGCTTCCTGCTGAAGAGGAGGTTTGAAGGCTAGTGATTTTCATGCCTGGTTTCTTTTAAGCAGTGAAATAATTTTAAAATTCTCTACTCCACTCACCCAAAGCTCAAGACCATGGCCATACCTTTTGCTCAACCTTTCCTTTGCTCAAACAACCTATGTTTGTTAGGACTGGTGGCTCCTTGTCTTTGGTCAAACTCCTCATCCCCTAACAAAAGTCAAGAACTGCCTTCTACATGGCTACTTCTGTCCCCTTCACACCTCCTGCTGTGACAGACTTCTTTTGGGGAACATGTTATGGCATTGTGGGTATGACCTTTGGAGCCTAATGTTGTAATGAGGATTTCTCATTAATGAAGGATCCCCAGCTTGTGTCTCATAAAGGACTGGCAGGAAGGGCATCAGAAACCAACGTGATCAGAGGAAGCTGGGAGTGTAAAATCTGAATAACCAACCAATTTTGTGAGCAATGGTGTGACCGAAATGTTCTTGATCATCTCTTTCTCTTTCCCCTTTTCTTTTAATATCTGCAGTTTGGGTAGGTTTTCAAATATCTCTTCCACACAACAGTCCTGTGGGGCATTTTACTGGAAGTGTCAGCAAGCGTGTAGAGAGAGGTTTTCTGAGATGGGGCCAGTGGAGTTTGCAAGTTAGTTGAAAGCACAATGAAAGTGCACCACTTTGTGAATGTATAAAGAATTCCATGAATTATTCTATAGCACATCAAAACACAGAGCCAGCCTCACACAGTTCAGCAATTTTTGCTTTTGAGTGTTTTAAATGAGCTTGAAACCCTCTCAGATGCTTTTCTTCACAGGTGAATGGTTATTCAATGTACCAAAAGCAAAAATGTAATTAAACTTTAAACTCCTAAAATGCCAAGTACCACTGGGATAACACATAGGTAAAACACAGTAATTGTTTGTATTTACTCTATGTCTAGTTAGCATTTCTTTTCAGGTGCCTGACAGAAATGTTAGCTTGGGAAGGGAAAAAACTGTGGAAATTAGTTTGTTAATTTGGAGCTTCAAAGTCTTAACTGACTTTTGATTTGGTGTGATCTCATTGCTTGCATGTTGGGAATAGTGCTTTACTGAATGCTGGTAATGCAGTGGGGTTTCAAAGCCCTCCCCAGAAATATACAGCCTTCCTCTTGAGCACTACACTCCATCTCAGAGGATCTGAGCATGCTGTATGCAACACCTTGAGGATGCACCTTAAAGATGGAGGAATGAGACTGCTTTTTTTCTCTCAAGTCCTTTCCCCATCTCCTTGGGACCACGGCCACTTCAAAGGCATTGGAAACATCCATTTCCTGGGCATCAGACTAACATTTCTGTGCTGTGTAGCAGGATGCAATGAATTAAAGCCCTTTTAAGAAAAAAGACATAGGAAAGAATGTCTATACTGCTATACCAAGAAAGGTTTTTTTACTACCAGGTCATGTGGAAAATCATGTTAAACCTACTATATCCAAGTGTGAAACCCTATGTCTCAGGTATGCTGATACTTATATGCACATGCAGCACCTACGAAATCCTACTAGAAATTAAGGGATTTATTGAACAGAATTGGACCATGTTCTCAGATCCCTGCTCTGTCTGAGAAGAAATGTGTCTTACATTGCCACATCCTCCTGATTTTAATCTGGTAACTGGGAGAAAAGGTAAAGGAAATTTAGGAATAAATTCTTTATTTTGATGGTGGTGAGACACTGGCACAGATTGCCCAAGGAAGTTGTGGCTGCCCCCTCCCTGGAAGTGTTCAAGGCCAGGTTGGATGGGGCCCTTGGCAACCTGTTGTAGTGGGAGGTGTCCCTGCCCATGCAGGGGAGCTGGAACTGGATAATCTTTAAGGTCCCTTCCAACCCAAACCATTCTATGATTCTATGAATATGAACAGGACTCCACTTTTCTTGAGCATTTCAGATGATTTGTAGGAGAACATATGAACTTGTTCTTTGATCTTTGAAGAGGTTCCTGTGGGTGTAACTGGCAGGGGATGTGCAGGGACTCTGAGGCTACTAAACACTGCAGTGTTTTCTTTTTACTGTTTTCTTTTTACAGTTCCTGCCTTTCACAAAATGAACTTCCCACAAATATTTTCCACCACTGATAACTGTGGTTTCCAAGAAGTGTTACACACAGGATACCTTTTAAAATTGTCCCTGGCTTGCTTTTGATCAGATGTGAGTCCAATTTTCATACAAATGGGTGTGGTGAGCTTATAAAATATTAAAAAGAAAACTCTGCTAAAGCATCTTAGTAGCATTTGTGAATTTTTGTTTTACCAGACTGCTCCAGTTTACTGATGGTTCAGGTGATTCCACAAGTTCCTTAAAGGATCTGCATTTTCAGACCAAGCTCTGCTGATGTTCAGATAGTGTGCATCAAGTACATTGCAATCTGCTACCAGATTGTATCTCTGTTTTGGGGCACTGAAAACATTGCATACCAATCCACTCTACAGATCAGGCTGCCAGTGTGTATTTCTGTAAACAAGATCTCTGGGCTGATCAAAAAATTAGAAAAAGCTCTTGGAAAGTTTGTGAATTTCTTCTCAAGGCAGAAGATTCCCTTCTGCATCTACCCTCCAGTTGACATTTGTTCTATTTAAATAGTTTAACAATTCAAATAATTGATCATCCTGGGTAAGGAAATTAAAGCAAAAAGACGCTTTTACTCCTGCCACCTCTTTTTAAAATGACTTGTAATAAAGTCTTTCAGTAAAGGCCCGTAGAAACAGCACTACAATGATCATGAAATTTGCCGCAGTTTCATGTGTTTGGTTTTGGTTTCTGGTTTTTTTTCTGGTTTTGTTTTTTATCCACCCACAAGACAGACACAAGAAACTCTTTGGAATTCCTTTGTGGTGAGGGAGGAGGGAGGTGCTTCAAGGGGTCCTCGTGCTTTAGGGATTGCTGCCCGTGAGGAGGGATAAAATCAGCTCTGTTCCCTCAGCATCTTCTCCATCACCCTCAGATGATAAGCTCACAAATGCAGATGTTTCCAGCTGTGTGATCAGGGGACCTTCACTTAAAATGCTGTTTGGTAGCAGTATAGCTCTACACTCAAACCATACATACTGGAGAGCCTGGATAATGTGAATCAGCAATCCCTTTTCTTGATCATAACAGACTTGTGGCAATTACACTTTGCTGCTGTGATCTCCATGGGGAATGGGGAGCCAATCCCTCTAGAAACTTTAGTTGAATGCTGTGGCTCAGCCTGCTATTTCCACCTAGATAACAGATGAAAGGCTCCTGTGCAAGAACAGGCTTGTTCATCTCATCACTGTGCTCTAGGGTAGCCAAAAAGTTGATTGAAAACAACCTGCAGGAAGGCGGTCAGAGAATCCAGAGAGAACTCTTATTCCTTTTAGCACTGGGGAGTCTGGAGGCTTCCCACCCAATGCCTTTTCTTATTAACAGCCAAGCAACAGGGCAGAAGAAATCTCTGCCTCTCTCTAGGCTGGGAGATGTTAATGGGTGAGTGAGAGAAGTTGCAGTCAGGGTGGATGTGAAAGGCAGGCCACATCCATCAGGCTTGTCCCTGCCAGCTGCTCTAAGCAAAGCAAAGTGAGGTAATCACAGAGAAGGCAAACCAAGCAGATCTGAGGAGTAGGTGGGCTAAGTAGGAAGCTGTATGTATCCCCTATAGTCTACTACAACTGGGTCTATGGTTTTTGGCTGGCTGGGATGTGAAAGGTACAGGTCCCAGTCAGAGGTCACCATCAGCTTCTCCTGGGAACAAAGTACTTGCTGTTCTGCCCTGGAGAAAGTACATGTTGAAAGTGTGTCACATCTTAATGACTGTTTGGCTGGTGCCATAGGCTGAATTTTGGATTCTTTGATCATGGAGATGTTTACATAGCACCAGACCTGATGGCATGGGATGGCACAGAATTATCCAGGAGAGGGAAAAGGATTTTTGACCGGGAGTTGGCAGGGTTTATCAACAGGGATTTTAACGAGGTTTGAACTAGGTTTGAAGGGGGGTGGGGATAACAATGTGACCACTAGAGATGAGCCTATGGATGGCATAGTGATGCTAGGGGTGAAACCAATCTTTAATTTTAGGATTTGCCTCCTGCAGTGCTTTTTCCTTTTGTAACACCCTCAGCTGACCTCTCATATTACTTCATTGCAAGGAGGTTTTTGCAAACTGTATTAATCAGCTGAATCTTACCTTCCTAACTTCTCTGTGACAGGGGCTGAAGACATTCTAGGTGTAACATGGACTGTGCTTTCCCCTACAATGTCACTAAACTGTCAGAGACTCCATGAAGTTATACACCATTATACTTCATTATGGCTCTACGGTAGAAACATGTTACCCAGCAGAAAGGCTGCAAAGCTCTGAGATTGCACTTTTTCCTCCTAGGTGGTGTATTGTGATTAGAGAACTCAACAGAAAAAATGAGTTGCTTCATTTAGTTCTGCTCTCAATTCATCAGCCTGAGAGTTAATCTCCTGCTTGCAGCAGTGGCTGACTGAAATGGCACCATTTGTTCAAGCAGTGGGCAGAGAGGACACGGCTCACCCTCTGAGCTGCTCTCTGCCAACTGGCTGCTGTTGGGAGATGTGGGCTGAAGTGAAGATCTGCTTGTCTGTGGTTTGGATCTAATAATGTCTGTGGATCTTCTGATACTTTCTTTTTCCTATCAGATCTAAAATTGGAAGCAGTGTGCTATTTTGGTTCTCAGGCAGAAAGGGCTGCTTGGTTCTTACCTGCCTCTTTATGTGTCTGGAAGTAACAAGAGCTTTATTTTCTTGAGCTCACAGAGTTAGCCCTCCAAGAACTTCAAAAAAAGATGTCTCAAATCAGATAGCATGGTGTTTGGCTCTTTAATTACTTTTTGGTGAGGTTTCTGTATTGCCAGGCAGCACAGATGGATATTGCAGGGTTGTTATAATTTTATTTTCTCTCATGAGGTGAAAAGGAGAGTATCACACCTTCTCCACTTCTCTAGCAACCTTAAATTTAATTCAAATTAATTTGGCTTTAGACAGTATTGTATTGTCTTTTGTTGAAAAATCTAGTAGTGTTACTTATCTGTCTTTTAAGAATGATCCTGGGTATATCAGCATCCTATCAAGTAACAAATGTGAATAAAGGGTATCTGGATACGGATACCCAACTTCTTAGGAGCTTTTGTGCTTTTTATCATACTTCAAAGTTTTTTGTTGTTTCCTCTTTAACTTTATGAGTGAGATTCCAATTCTCTGAAGACCTGGGTTGTGCCTCTCTGTATCTCTCTGGCTTACTTCCTATTAGTTTTAAATGAAATGAGGTTAGAATAGTGCTATGGCATGCTGTTAAAAATTCAGTGTAATCCTTTCAATTCAATATAGAACTTCTATTGGGGTAATTGTATGAAGATTCAGGCTTTTAATCTGCTCTACATTTGTGCCTTCTCTCTAGCATTAATCTGTTGTGGCCTGTGATAGGATGAGGGGCAATGTATTCAAGATAAAACACAGGAAGTTTCACTCCAGCATGAGGAAGAATTTCTTTACTGTAAGGGTTATGGAGCCCTGGAACATGCTTCCCAGATGGGCTGTGGAGTCTCCTTCTCTGGAGACTTTCAAAACCCACCTGGATGCATTTCTGAATGAACTGCCCTTGTTTTGCTCCTACTCTGGCAGGGGAGTGGACTCAATGATCTTCAGAGGTCCCTTCCAGCCCCTGACATTCTGTGATTCTGCAATTCTGTTCTGCTTTCCATCAGAGATGAATGGGGAAAGTTTCAAGCTGGACTTTCTACATTTTAAAACATTACTAGGAAGAGACCATGCGTCATGGTTTAACACAGCAATTAAACCAAATAACAGATGCTCTCTATTAACCCCCTCTCCTCCCTGATAGAGAAAGGAGAGAGAATAAGGAAGAGAGACTTATGGGCTGGAAACTAAACTACACAACTTTAATGAAACAGTAATGATAAATAGGAGAAATTACTAAATATATACAAATATACAGGAAAATTGATACCACGTTCCTCCCCCCTTTCCCCCAGTAACTCTCACGTCACCACCGAGGCTGCAGGGCAGCCCTGGGAAAGTCCAGGCTGGAATCCTGGAGCCAGCAGCAGTCGGGAGCTGGAGGCAGGAACACACAGATTCAGGCTGGCAGGGATCAGGACCACAGGCAGAGGAATGGATGGAATCCTCTCAGCATGCTGAAACAAAACTGTGAACAGGCGAAGCAGGAAAGCAGGAAGGGGGCTGACCCTTGTGATTCCTCAAACTTATACTGAGTATGACATGTATGGGATGGAATACTCTGTTTGGTCAATTCTGACATCTATCTTGTCCATTCCTCCCCAAAGGAGGGGTTCAGGTGGGACCTCCTTACTCCTTCTGGAGGGTAAAATGTTCCTCAGAGCTGAGCAGTGTCCTTGGCTCTGCACACCAGTCTCTGGCAGTAACTATAAACATCGAGTGTTATCAGTCCTAGAAGCAGACACAGTCGGAGAAACTTGCTGTTAATTTCAGCAACCGCAGCTACTTACAAGAGACTTAGCTGAAAGCAAAAGTACAAGACAGAAAATCATCTTTATCCTGGCCCAAACCAGGACACCATGTTATGGTATTACAGTTCCAGTCAACTGTCTGAGGGATGGATAAAGATTTAATGACTGCCAGTTGTAGAGATACTAGTGTCCAAATCTGAATACATGTACATACATATAAGTAGACACATATATACAAAATAAAATACAATATACAAAGTAATTTCTACCTTCAGTTCCTAATGATACTGCTCTGAAGGACTGCTTCTGCCACATGGTCAGGTCAAAAACAGTGGTTATTTCTGCAGTTTTTTCCCCTCTCCCTGATTAGTTTTTTTTTTGTTGTTTCCTAATTGGTCTTCATAGTTCAAGGTTGTTTCTTGTTAAAAGTCAGTTTCATTTTCTGTTGTCACAGCTCCTCTAATTTTTCCAATAGTGCGGCATGAGATAACAAAAGAATCACTGTTGTCACTTGGGTTTTAATTTCTGATGATGCTGTGGACAGAATGGTAATTAAACACCACTCACTGGTTCAGAAAACTAAGCACAAAAGGCTGATGTTTGCATAAACTGCTAGGCAGCTCGTCTGAATGTTTCATAACATTAAGGTATTTATCTTCAAGAAAGCTTCCCCCAGCAGGTGAGAATATAGTATCTGATTTTGATGATGATGAACTGATGCACAAAATTATTAATAGACTTCCTAATGACACATAAGGAAGAATCACAAGTCAAATCTTGATCTCTTCACTGCTGAACTTACAAGACCAAATTCCTTCCAATCACTCAGGTATAGCATATCTCAATAAATCCTCTGTCTTCTGTTTATGTGTCCAATGAATACCGCTGTATATAATTTTAGAGTAATATCTTTTGGTAACAGTATATCAACTTTTGAAGTTTCTGCCTTTTTAGGAAACTCAGTGTTTGCAATTACAGAAATTGCAATTGCATATTTTTAGCCACTTATTTTCCCAACAGATTCAAATTATTTCTTCCATGTCCAAGGCCATGTTTTATGTTTTTTCTTAACTTGTTCAGCTGGAATGTGTTTAGAGGATGCTTTCAGATCAGGTGATGAGAAAAACTTGATAAACTGGGAGGCTATGTGTTCAGTCAAGATTTTGATAAGATATGAATAGACCAAGTAGCCATAAAAGGTTTGGCAAAACATTTTTAACAGTATTGTGACCTTAATGATACTAAAAATTGTAGCAGTGCTGTTAATGTAGATTAATTTTTAATGACTGCATGAAGAACTTTCACATATATATATAATGAAGAACTAGAGCTTTATGGAAATAGTCCAAGTTGTAAAAGGGTATGTGTGAGAAACAGCTCCTTGGGGTTTTTTTTAATATGAATTTTTTTAATAGCAATTGCTAGCGTAGAATTCTGTGAATATGAAAAGACTAATAAACTTCTTGTAAGCTTTTTGCTGTAGCTTTTTTTTTTTTTTTTTTTTTTTAAGATAATAAAGATGGTTAAGATGGCTCTGATCAGTTTGTGGCTGCCACTTTTTACAGTCAGCAGTGAGAATCAAAGCTCACCAAAATACCAGCTGTTAATTAAGGTCTACCTAATGACATGTAATATGATTGTTATTACTTTGTTTTACTCTCCTCATCCACTCACTCATCTAACCCCAGCCATTAAGCATATTGTACACTTCCTCCTCACAAGCCCCAGCTAATGACAGAAAATGAGGTAGTGTTTATTTTATAGGAGAAGTTTAAGTCAAAGACACTAAATGTTTTGCCAGACATCTAAAATGCAAAGTAGAGAAGTGAACAGCTCTGTTGACAAATTTTAGTCCCCAAACAGGATACAAAACACGTCTGTTTTGCTTTGGTTTCTTTACTGCTTTTTTTTTGGTTTCTTTACTGCTTTTAATTTTGAGCTACTCTATTCAGTGGACACCAATGTGTTTCAGGGCTGCTGGTTTCAGGTCCCAGAGACCTTTTCCCCTGCATTAGTCTAAGCTGCAATTCATCACTGTCTTAGAAAACAAACAAACTTCTGTAGTGAACTGACAGTCTGAAATACCTTCTTCTCTTTTTGCTCGATTTTTCTTCTATATTACAAAATACAAGCCTTCATAGCTGTTGCTGAGCTTCCTGACACCAGCTTCCTGGAGGGACATGTTTATTATCTTCCACTGGCTCTGTAAGAGACTGGCAGTGCATGAGCAAGGTGTGTTTGGTCTCAAACTAAGAAGATTAGTTCCAGGTGGTAGCAGTTCTAGACCTACCAGAGCTCAAAAAGTTGTCACTGAGCATCTGCAGGAAAGAGCTGAGTCCCAGGCTTGGTGAAGTTGCAAACCATCCTTCTAGGGGGTACCTTTAGCTGTGTTATTGAAAGAAGCTTACAAATGGGTTCGTGATCAGGGATGGTGATCTTGAGTAGTGGTGGTGGTGAATGGAGGGGCTGTAACAAAATCTCAGGTAATCTGCTCATGTAGGAAGGGTCTCTCTGCAAAACCAGATGTTTCTAGGGTAGTTCTCTGCTTGTGTCCTCTGCTCCTGGAGGACAGCATCCTCACTTGCTTTGTGCCTCCTGGGAAAGGCCTGAAGGAGTTGTTTGGATCAGTCCTTATGAAAATCAGGACTAAGCCTCAAGCTGCAGTTCACCTTGCCATGCTCCCAGGAACCATTCAAAGCCTAAGTAACAGCAAGACTTAAGAAAGTTGATCAAGAAATATTGTGCAAGACTCCTCAGAGGTCAAACAGAGGACTTTCTTTCCAATTCTTAAAATAAGAACACCTCACAGTTCTGCTAATCCATCTTGCAAATCCAGCCATGAGAAGTGAGCCTTATAATACTGTGTTGCAGCCTTTCCTAGGAGCTCACTGTAAGTACTAGGTAGTTACATAAAACTGGAATAAGAGTCTTAAAAATGCCATGTGATTCTGCTCATTGCAAAACCAAACAGGACAAGGCAGTGCCACCATATGGGTATGGTATTGCCCTATGTTACGACCATATCTCTGTTTCCTCTGTAAAATATTTACAATTGTGCATCAGCAGAGATTCCTACAAATGTCAGAAGTCTGTAGAAATCTGGTGTTGTGCTGCACTGAGACTTGTGTCTAAGTGGGCCTTAGTTTCATGCTGGAGGAACATTGTGACTCCACTCTGTCCCGTTGTGCCACTGCTAAGGCCTCTCTGGTTTTCTGCAAGCTGCAGCCCAGGGGTGCGTGGGGTTCAGGCAGCGGCTGCTGGGAGAGCTGGTGGGGAGCAAAAGGATGCAGTTTCAGTGAAGAACACAGGAAAAGAACAGACTGTTCTGTGGTATCAGTCTGTTCACAGACTGATCTGTGGTATTGACTGTGTGTGTGAAGTGCTTTTGTATTCACGGCAACCCGCTCATTTGCAAAGAGCACAGAAAATCAATCAAAATCAAATGCAAACAAAGAAATGATAAATTAATCAATAAAGCCATGGGCTAATCATATGGCATCCTCCTCGAGTACCCTAATAGAAAAAGAACAATTGCTGATTATGGCTCCTGGATTGAAAGGCAGTCTTTGCAACCAAGCACTGATTGAGATGTTAATCAATCAAGTGAGTTGTCTGAAGCAGGATTCCACTTTGTGTTTTTTTTCCTTTAATGAGATAAGTCAATCCAATTTCCCAATTTCATTCACTTTCCCCCAAAACTGTACAAGAACCATGCACATGAGTTTATATTTGTGTACAGTCTCACAGATGTATTTTGTAAAGGCAGGACTCCAGGACGCAGAAGAGCTCTGCTCCTCTGCAGATGCTTCTGCTTTTACACTATGTAATCGCTGTGATATAATCAAGCTTCAGCTTCAGAATCTCTAATCTCTGCTTTTCTCCTTCTAGAAATCCTGTTCTCCATCTACTAGGAATGATTTCCTAGTTTCCAGATTAACTATGTCTAAACTTCTTTGTATACAGTTCTTTCAAAAGCTGAGTATCAGTGGCTGGGTTATCTTCCCTGATGTCTTATACTTACTTGGGGATGCAATGATGGACATGTGTATCAGAGAGAAAATCCACCTTGTCTGTTGAAGAGTGGGTTCTGGTTGCTTTCTGGTATAAATCTTTCTGTATTTACATGTGATACTCAAAAAAATTACAACTCTGCCATAATATATTCCCTTATGCATTGTCCAACACCTAGTACAAAAGCAAGGGCAAAATTCTTACTTCAACACGGTAAGTAAAGGGTTGAAAAAGAAAGCTATGTAGATTTAACCTTTACAATTACAATAGCCATTACAATACTTTAGGAAACAGTTTTTCTGCTTAGGTACCTGAGTGATCATACAATTGACTTTGACTCTCAGCCCCCTTGAGGGGGCAAAGGGATGGATTTGTTTGCTTCAGACAGAGAGATTTGTCAGACTCCTTGCCAGACATGTGCTTCTGTATTCCACAGCCATAGGTCACTGCAGAGAGGCAGTCTGGGTACTGCAACAACCACTCTGTGGTCTGATCTCCTTTGTACTCTGGGGATCCTTTCCACCAGGCAACGAGTGCTTTTGCAGAGGTAGCCATCACCAATCAGTGCTACATCAATGAAGGTTATAGTTTCTCCTGGATAACACTAACGTGTCTCTGGTGCTGAAATATAACAACCATCTGTGTGTTTAATGATGACTCTTTCCACCTCTCAGACTAATTGAAAGTGTTTCCTATTATCTTCCCTTGTTTAGGAATAACCTAAGACTGGTAAACCAGAAGCAGTGTTTGCACAGGAGGCAGATGTTTCCCATTTTGTCCAGAAATTTTGCTAACACAAAGTTTTCCATGATTTTTTTCTTACTTTTTTTTTTTTTTCTTTTTACTTTTCTTTTCTATGAGAGTGTCAAGATAATGAACCTCATGCATTCAAATCAGGGCTTGCGTGTTAATTAGGTCACTCTTAGAAGAATGATTTATTGACCTATATCGGGTATTAGCAGCCCTAAGTTTTCCTCCAGAGAGTCAGTGAAAATCACCTTCATCAATCTTCAAGACACTGATAATCTTAATTTTTTCTCTATTTTGGGTTTGCGGAGCAGATTAATAAATAATCTACTCTGAAGGTCTGATTGAGTAGTTCTTCAATTTGCTGAGAATCCTCAAAAGAAAAAAAGTTCTTGACTTTTAGATTTCCAAAGCAGATTAATAAAGATCAGTTTTTGGAGAGTGATTAACTATTTTGAGCTGAATTGGAGTGCTTTCATTGATTCCAGTAGTCACTGGATAATATTTAATGTATCATATGTAGAGAAGATGGCCCACCTATTTATGAAAGAAAAGGTTTTACAAAAGTCACCAAAGCCAGAATCAAATATCTGAGGTTTCAAAATGTGATGGATAGCTTGTAAGAAACAAAGGAAGTTCAGACTGAGAACTTTTATTCCCTTATTTATCCTCTTCTGGGTCTCACACTTTTTTCAAAGCTCTTGACATGGGGACAGGTAAACCAAGTACTAGCAACCTTTAGATTTGTGTGCATTTGAACGTCTATCATACCTAGTGAGGCTCTGATGCTGGTCTCTGGAGCATCCCACAGGCTGGATACTTTCTTGTACTCGCTGGAGTGATGTGGTTTTTTTTATTCTTTAAATCCAATGAAACACAGTCTCATGCTGTGGTTTTCAGTATGGGGGCATGAAACTCTCATGATGCAGTTTTAGAGCAAACAAAAAGAAGTGATCTTCACATAACACACCCTTAGGCTGCGGAGTTCCCTGCTGCAGATACTGTAGATGTGAGAAGTTTACATGGATGTCAAACATAAATGGAAAAATTAATAGGAAAAAATCCTATGAATCTTTGATTTGGGAAAACCTTTCACAGTATTTCTTGGAGGCTGGAAAAATACTTGGAGAAGCATCATTGAATGCTTTCCCTGTTCTAATATGTTTCCTATAATTGATGGTATTGAGGAAAATATATATGGAGGAAAAATCTTGGATCAACTAATTGTCTATCCTGCTCTCCTTGGCTTATGTGGCCGATGCCTCCTGCATGCGCTTAGGCATGTGTGTCCATCTTCTGCCTGCATCAATTTTTTTAGGAGACTGAATTTTCACCAAGTTGGGCAGATGGGTAGAAATTTCAAGTATAGCTGGTACATACATATTTTGTAAAAAGCAGTGGCCTGAAAGAGCTTAAGGAGAATCTATCTCTATTGACAGTGTATGATCACAGATTTTGCTAGACATTAGGGAGTCCACATAAGACTGAGTTGTTATGATGGTCCAAGATTAGAAAAAGTTTCACAGCTCACACCCTGTTAGACATCAGAAAACCCAGCCAAAGACACAGTCAACCAAACAAATAATTCAAACTACCTTTCCTCCCAGTGTTTTCTTTGTAAAATCAATGAGCAGAAATTTCCCTGAAAGAAAACTGCCATCTTTTTCTGTGGGCCTGTTTCTACGTAGTGAAAATAGATTTGTGGGAGAAACAAGACACTCTCTTCTCCTCATGACTTCAAGGATTATTAAGTATTCTTAGCAGTCATCCACAATGGGCCTCTGAGGAGCCTCCATGCTATGATTTTATATACTTCAGTTCTTTACTTAGGTCTATAGGAAAGGCTTGCAGAGAACAATCAAGTCCTGAAGTTCTTCCACGAGAATACCTGAATCAATAGGAAAAAAGAAAGGTTTGTTACAGCCTGTGGGTAGGAAAAGCAGACACAAACAAGGCCAGACTCTGCATCCTTTGCTTTTTCTCAGTGATCAGATTGCTCTGGCCAGATTCCACCAGAGTTCCACAAAACAAGTCAGTGCTTGGGAAGAAGGGGCAGAAGCTGTCCCTAATGAACTGGCTGTCAGGAAGCAAACTGGCTGCAGCTCTGGGTCCCCAACACAGGCTTTGGTCCCAGTTCCTAAGAACCTCAAACTGGGAGAATATTCCTGTGCTGCCAGCCCCTCCTGGAAGTGGTGCTGCTGTATTAACACTGTGCTCAGCATTAGCAGGGTTTAAAGGCCACACAGGATTTCCCAGGTAGGAATGGGAACTTGGCAATGTATATGTATTTCCTGCTTTAAAAACCTATTAAAATCAACGTGTGCCAGCTCTCCCTTATCTCACTTTACTTTCTAGTCTCACAGTTTCCTTTCTAATAAGATCAAAAGGGCATCTAAAAGTAAAAACAAGTTGTGGTTTTTTTTTTTTTCGTCTCTTGTGAGCTTGCTTCTTATGAGTGTTGATGCTCCTGATAACTGACCCTGCCTTCATATTTATTAATGAGAGAGATTCTGGCCTACAGATCCATACAGTTGATAGCAAGCAGATCCCTCTGGAGACATTACTGGACATGAACACCTGATTGCTACACAAGGCTGAGAACATTGGCAATGAAAAGTCTTCTCAGGGGAGACTGCAAATGGTGGAAAATGTCTCCTGCTCAACATCTCTCTATAGGTGCATGTGGATTGGCATTTAGATAAGTGGGGAAAAGGGAGAGAGGACTTGGCTGCTTAAACACCAGTATAGATTAGCAGCAGCTAGTTATCATAAATTAAAAATGAATGTGAGCTGCAGGAACTATGTCTAATTAGTTATTACGCTCAAGTGAGTGTTAATTAAGACAAAGGAAATACTAATGGCTGCATGCATGAAAGGAGTGCTTGGGGGAAGTATTGTGTATGCTCACTCAGCCTCCAATGGGCATTGCTTACTTGCTGTGGAAGGATACTGGGCTAGACTCTTGTTTAAACCCAGACTGACTGTTCTTGTTTTTTTGCATAACTTTGACTAGTAATTCTATTTTCTTTTCATACATTTGTGTGGTATAGAAGAGGGATGATGACACAGACTAGAAAATGTGCACCAAAAAAATCTCTGTTACAGGTGGAATTGTTTGATTTTGTTGATACATTTCTACCTTTTTTGGCCTTTAAAAAAGTTTCTAATGAAAGGCAAATCCCAGAAGGAGAGCAGCAGTTTCTCAAAGGTGGAAAATAGCATCAAAGTAGAAATGATTTTTAGAGCTGGCATTTCTGGGATGTTTAATGATAAGTCAAACTTGCCAGAGCACAGAAAGGCTGAGCTAATGCACAATGATCAGAGATTTTCCCCTTGACTTCCACACTGAATACTATCAACAAGCTGGCATATTCCCTGCAAAGAGCAGATGGGAAAGCATTGGCTAATGACCGTATGTACAAGCCTGGGAATCTCTCCTTTACAAAAAATGCAGACACTGTAGATAAAAGTTTTTATTCCTATATACATATTAATGAGTAACTATTAAGTGAAGATAAAATTTATTGAACAAAATCCTTGCAAAACTTGTCTTTTTTATTGCATAGACTTACTTCATTGCTGTAGGAAAAAAACTTTATCCTCTTTCCACTATGGAACAGCTCAAACATCTGAAGCAAATTAGATGCAAAATCTGGTGGTGCAATGGGTCATCAGGAGGAAGAAATCTGAATCAAGAGATATGGGATTATCTGGGAAAGGTCTGGCTTGCTCTTGGATAACAGAGAACTCCCTGTTGGACCTGGTACTGCTCATATTCTGCAGACATCTGGCAGCACCACTGAGCCTTTGGGTACATTGCCAGATTGCAGAAAGATATATGATTAAAATCCTGCTGATCCTTTTATTTCTGTTCTTGCATTTTTCTTCTTACAGGAGTGAACAGTCATTACAGTTTAGTCCTGGAATGAATTTAAAAGAGATGAAGATTGAGAAGAAGCACAGTAAGAAGGACAGTTTCAATCATGAACTGGAGGAGGTATGAAAGGACTGATCTGAACACATTATTTTAAGCCAGGGCATGAACTGGTTCTTGTATCTGAGAGAGGTCTTTATCCAGGCTCAGAAGCATCTCTACCCAGGAAGAAGTCCGGTACATAAGGAAAACTGAGTATTAATTGTGTAGATCTTTGGTTTTAGACCAAGGGTGAGTCTACCTCTTGGGCCTCCATCAGGATTCCCCTTCTCAGTCCTCATACCTATACTCTGCTTGCTAAGAAAATAAAATTTATAAAAAGAGACACCTATCCATTGAAATGAGAAAATGGGAAAGCCACTTTATAAGTGTTAACTTTAAACAGATTTGAGGGAGGCAACCATTATGTTTGCTCTTGCCATCAACAGTGCTTTTAAGATTTCTTGTCAGTATTGGGTTGTGTCATATTAAATGAGCAAGTGCTTCTGGTTTGTGTGGAGGACCTACTGCTGGGTTAAGAAGCTTATTAGCATTATTTGCTGAATTCATATTTATCTCCAGAATCAATACTTTTAATATACTAATTAAATCATCTGTTTAGGACAGCCCCATGCTGTAGCAGAAGGAGTCCATTCCCATCGTGACACATTCAATACAGCATTTAACTCCCATTATTATTAATGAACTCTGCAGGCTTAATTCCTGATGTGAGTCTCTGAACAGGCATGCACAGCCTCATCATCTGCTGAATATTTTAAGCTGTGCCTTTTCCAGCACTCTGGATGTGTTAACCCTTCCAGAGCCTTTGCCTTGTGGTCATGAGCTCCAAGTCCACCAAAGAGCTCTTCATTATTTTGGAGTCCTTTGGAAGAGGGTCTTCACAAGGAAACCAAAGGGCTAAGAGAGACCTATGGAACTGCATGGAAGAGTGAGAGCATCCAGATTTTTCCACATTCCTGAAGGCTGAGTAATTTCAGGAGGAAAGTAGTGCTTCTGGCTATTAGTTGTCTTACCTTTAAGTTAAAATAATTATTTTAATGACTCTCTATTCTCAGTGCTCTGTTACATTATGAAACATTTTATGAGTTTAATTTCTTTAGTTGTACTAGGGTACAATTTCCTGCCCTGAAATTTGGCTTCTGAGCTCAGTCTTTCCTCAAGGGACCCTCACTGTTGGAAGACAACGTGCTCCAGTGTCTTCAAGTCCCAATTCCCAGATGCAGCTTCCTCTCCAAGACATGGATTTTGCAGCTCTTCTGACAAACCCTGACCAACAGCCACAAGGAACAGGTTCAACTTTTAGAGGTTATTGCTTAGTCATCTCCAATTGCCCCTTGCTGAAACTCAGGAAATAGAGTCAAGTCCTCTGCTGTACCTAGTGGAGCCTGGGTGTACATGGAAATAGCTCCTGAGCTGATGCTTCCTTCTCCCATTGCAAGTCCTTCCTCCCTTTTTGCCTTTGTCAAAGGGGGTGGAGGCACAGAAGCTCTGCTTTACACTTTTGCATTTCAGACCTGCAAATTATTGCAGCAGGAATGAGTGGACTCTTCCTCCAGGACATGTGGCAGCTCTAGGCTTTCCCTCCTTATTGCAGCAATATCAGTTCCTGTGCCATGACTAGGCTTCATCATATGTTGGGACATTTCTGTTATAAGACAAAATGCATGTGGTTGGCATTTTGCTCATTAGTCCCTCTCTCCATCTCTCTTTGATTGTCCCCTATGTGGAGGCAGCCTCTTTAGGACTTCCCTCACTGTGGGGCTCTCTGGAAATGCCTTCTCTTCTTGCTGAGCCTCTGCATGTCTGGTGGATACTCTATTTTGAGCTCAGGAAACACCATGTACTGTTGCAGGTGCTTGGACTAGGCAGTGAGTGTGAGGTGAGCATATGTGGAAATGCACGACCAGACAGCCAAGGGATGGCCCTTTAATGGCTGCAGTAGGTCCAAGGAATACTGACTGGGTGTACTGAATGTGTGGGACCTCAGCAGGAGGGATGGTGGTGATGGTGCACTGCATGCATGGGAGATGGGATGTGGTGGGACTGGATGGAGGGAAAGAGGTGTTGCTTGCAGGGCCTGTAAGATGGTGGGATTCCACTTAGATGGAGTGTGGCACAGCTGAGATTTCTCCATGGTTATCAAAAGCATGCAGTTTCTTTCTCCCAGCTGGCCCAGCTTAAGTTGAGAGAAGCTTTTGGAACCATAGTATGGGCTCTCCTGGTATAACAATTGCAAAATCCATAACTTTTCAATGTTGAGGTAACAAGGAAAATTCAGACTCGGGATTTTATATTGTATCTTTGTGTAGACTGCTAGAAAATCTGGAAAAACAGGAACTAAGAGAGAAGGCATACATGTACTGGGAGTTTTGTTTGGTTTAGCTTGTGCAATGCCTTTATATGAATGTGCCTGTGTGTATTTGTGTGTATGCAACTGTGGTTGCTGTGTGTGCAATGCCAAATACATCAGCCACAAAACCCATTGTGTGTTAAACCCAAAATCTCCTGTTCTGTGATGAATTTGATCACTGCTTTTGATCTCTGACTGTCATGAGGCCATGACAGGAGCTGTGGGCACCTGGCCTTATACTTTGGGGTTTCTGGGATTTCTATGAAATTCATTCTGAAGATTCCATTTCACTATGATGAAGGCAAATGAGGCAATGAGTGCATTTTAGGCATTTATTTACCTTGTTTTCAGTGGTTATCTTTTCTAATTCCATCCCAATCTCCCTCCCTCTCTCCTTTCAGGTAATTTTTAATATTAAAAAATAAAACCAAAACAACCCTGTCTGGTGCAATTTGAGGCAAGACAGGCACATTTTATTAAGGACTGAAAACCACTTAGTGGCACAAAGGTTCTCATGTGTAATCAGATGCAGTAATTGGCTTGATTGCAATTGCTTCTGGATCTGTTGTGCACAAGCACCTGATTAGATTTTAACAGTGCTGCCAATTCTGGAGGAGCTTCCATCCTCAGATGAGAATGGGCCTGGGGGAAATCATGTGCTGCCACCTGGAGAAGGGAGAGATGGGAAAGGCAAATGAGATAGCAAGGACTCATCCTCTAAAGAAACTGTTGTGTAAGTGGGAAAATGGATTAATTTCTAGCTCCTCTGCCTGCTCATTTTAATGCTGGAAAGTGCTTTCATAGTCTTTCTTCAGTTTTCTACTGGTGTTGGACAATTTTATGTCAGCCATCTTCTCCTCAAGACACAGGGCTCTGTGGACTTATGTGCAGCACCCACATGTTGGGGATGAACATTGCCAGACAGGGAAGGACCCCCTTTTCCTGGCCCTTCTCCTTTATGTGGACAGGTGGCATGCAGCAATGCCTGCTTGGATGGAGAAGAAGGGAGCAGAAGTGGCAGCATGGTGGCATCAGGCAGCAGGAAAGGTTGGTGATGCTGAGTCCTCAGTATCATCTCCTAATAATTCTGTGTATTTGCCTTGCAGTACCACCTATACTGGAACTTTGGAATGTAGCCTCACTGTCAGAGCTGTGCTGCCTGTTCTGCCTATTTGCAGTCCTAAAATACAGAGGATGTTATTTATCTCCTCCTCCACAAAGTGAGCCTCTTGGCAGTATCAGCAGACCTGCATCTCTTCAGCTCAGATGAGGGAGGTGAGCACCTGAGTGGGTGCTGTGCTGTTTGCAGTCCTGATGGAGCTTGGGTGCTGATAGGGCTGGGTGCTGATAGGGCTGGGTGCTACTCTACTCTGTGCAGGTGCTTACAGTGGGAAATGTGGCAGGCTGGGGGGAATTCCTGAGACAAGTGACCACTGGTGGTCATTTCAACTAGGGTTTGGCAGAGCATTTTGAGAAGGTGTTTTTCAACAGTGGGAAAAAGATTTTGTTGAAACATTTTGCTCTGGAAAACCCCAATTTTGAAATATCAGATTGATGAATAGTGACATCTTTGATCTAAACAAATGCTGATGTTCTTGGCATTTTTGAAATGTCAGTGCGAAGCTAAACTCTTCTTATTTGACACTTCTCCAATGGAAAAAAAAAAGATCATAAAGTTGAAACAAAGTTTTCCTGTGAGAAATATCACCTACAATTAAAAGAAAAAAAACAAACTCACCTCCTTCATGAAGGAAGTTGTTTTATCAAAAGAATTCAACCACTGTACGGGGGTAACTTAAATATTCTTCACATCAGCCACTACCCCAAGTGGTGTTTGAGCGAACATAACTTCAACATCAGACATTTTGTTGTACTGGTAGACATACCTTAAGAGAAGCAGATTTTTACAGGTAAAATATTCTGAAAATCACCTGCCTTCTTCCTGCTTCAAGTTTGATGTTCAGAAATGCCCTGTGGCTCTGTTTCCAGCCACTCAGTCGCACTCTGGGAACTTGTCCATACCCCTGCCAGTGAAACTGATGAGAATTTGCCTGAGGAAAGTGTACAGAGTTGGACACTGCTCCAATTTGGTTTTTATCATGTATAACAAAGTGCTTATTTACTTTTTTTTTTTTTTTCCTCCCAGCTTGGACCATTAAACCCCTCAGTCATTTTGCTTTTGTTTCAAATCAGTTGCATTCCCTGGGTCACTGACTTGCCAGGAGTTTTATAATGCTCAGACACCAGAAGGGAAAAATGTCATTAAACCCCCTGAAGATGCTAAAATTCATATGTTTGGATTTATAGTGCTGCAGGGGCTATCCATTAATCTGATGAATTTCTTGATTTCTCTGTATGTGTGTGTTCTTATTGAGACTTTTAGCTGCAGTGAGGTGCATTGGCAGTCGTTCCCCTCTCCTTCAGGAAGCTGTATACAGTGCAGCAGAGGACAAGGGTGTTCCCAGCCCTGGGGACATTAGTGGAGACCATGGAGCTGGGAAGCATGGACAGCCCTGAGCCCAGGGCAGCAGCTGAGCCCGAGGCAGCCCAGGATGAGATGTGCCAGCAGAACTGTTTGTGGGGAAAGTGCTGCCCACATCTAGCACCAGAGGCCTGTCTCAGGCAGGTGATATCTCATTCTCATTAACAAAAGTGAGTGAAAATTAAAGCTTTTGTTGGCTGGGAGCACTTCTTTTTGGACTGGATTTAACACAATGTGGCAAACACAGCAAAGCTCTCTACTTTACTTGCTGAGCTGGCTGTATCTGAGGCTTTAGCACATGGTGTCTTTCTTTCCACGGATGGGAATATTTTCAACACAATTCATGTTTGTTATGTTCAGCCAGTGAGATTTGGGGACTTTTAACCTGAGGAGAGTTTGCAAGAAACATGCACACAGATGGATGTCAGAATACAAGGATTGATTAGATACTCACAGCTTTATAAATTAAAAGCATTTCCAAACAGCTTCAATTTGTTAGTTCCTAAACATTTCCCATAGAGATGAAGAGACCCACTGAAATTCTGCATCTGTGGGTTACTGTACAGCACACATCACCTTCTACTACTTAGCCTCCTTTCACAGATGCTTAAGGAATAGTTAAACTGTGGAGCTTGGGGTGCCTGTGGATAGTTTTCAGCTTTTATAGCTGTAAATAAGACTCAGAAATGGACCCTTCCCAATAGGAAGCAAAAACCAACAAAACATTCCTCAATTTTTAAACATTTTTTTTAGTATCACATATATTTGTTGGTTTTGCTTACTCTGTTTGCAAGCCTGCATTCTGTTTGAGGTTCAGCCCTTTCTCCCCTTTCTACAGAAAACAGAGACAGGTGTGATAGGAAAGATAGCCAGCTTTCCATATCTGAAGAGATAAGGTGCTAACATAAATATTGCCATGCATTAATCTCCAGTGCACTTCTCTCCTGGGGGCACAGTATTCTTTTTTTTTTCTTTTAGGTTAATCATTTACATATTGAAATAAATATTCTGATTGAGGGAACGTGGTGTCCTGGGGCCAGGTGTGCAAACTCTGAACTTGTGTTAAAGATGCAGGGGCAGAGAGGCATGGATCAGCAGAGACAGGCAAGTGTGAAAATAGGCAGCTGTCATGGCATATCAGAAGTCTATTAATTCATAGGGATTATGTCTCCTCTTGCCCTCCTAGGTGACTTTCAGTGTGACACAAATTAGAGGTCCGCAGGCAGTTCTGTTTTCTTATGTCTAAAACTACAGCTACTGTGAGACATCTATGGCCACATCTTCCATCACCACTAGATTTTGAAGACAGGCTATGAGAAATTTTTCCTTTTTAAATGTTGAGGCTCACTTTTCTGGGGAATTTTAGAGAGATCTCAAGTCAGCTTGATTTAGATAGCAATTTTAAGGCTTTTATTTCACTATAAACTGCTATTGGAAGGATAGACTTCAAAGCCCTGTGGAAGAAATCATGTTTGCACCCCTAGACCATAGGAACTAAAGCATGGCTGCAGGTTTTCATGCCATGCCAGCAATTCCCTCACTTTCCTAGGTGGCACAAGTGTTGCTTCTGTCAACAGCTTTAAGTGAGGGAGCTGGAATGCAGGTCCACTCTCCATGCATCGCTACCCTTATGCCGAACTACCTCACTCTTCCCCAGGAAGTACATTTCTTCTGCCTCTCAAAAAAAAGCCACACTTTATCCGCAGAGTGTTGTTGACCTTTTGACAAATAGATAAGAGATGAATCTTGGATGATGGGCTTGCTCTGCTGCACCAGGGAGAAACCAAATCAGCAGTCACTGGCAGAGGGAAGATGCTGCACAAGGCATGCAAAGCCCATGCAGTACAGTCATCCCCAGTTACCTGGAGACATTTGCAGCCCACTGCCTACCCAGGTTCCAAAAGAGTGGGTGGTTCTTAATTCCTCTGATTTTTAGAGAGCTTTGGCTCAAATTCCCTGCTGTGAGCACAGCACTGTAAAAATCTTGGTGAAAGTTGGGCTTACATACTACTGCTTCCTCGGTGTGAGACACTTCATTAACTCTAGGGGAAAGAAGGGAATGGTACAGTATAGATGAAGGGCAGGTCTGCTCTTCAGTGATGAGATTGCAATTAGCAGCTTCAGCTGTCTGTATGAAGAAAACTTGGCAAGTTGGGATGTTTTCAGGGCTTGTTATCAGTGGGAAAAAAGAAAAGAGAGACAGCAAAAAAGGAAGCAAAGGGAGAAGCCCAGGTCACAAATACAATAGAAGAGAACATGAAGTCAGCATTTCCAGTCTCATTGTTATAAAAGTCTTTTCTGTGTCTGACAGATAACTGCTTCACAGTAGAAGTGACCCATATTACTTCTTTATTGTTTAAACAAAGAAAGTCACCAATTAAAATGACATGAATTTATTTTAGCACTTTGTGCTCTGGGAGCCCGATTGATTGGAAGGGAAGGCACAGAGTTGTCTGCTTTGCTGTGAAGCAATACAGTCCTTTCAAGTACATCCCGCTTGCCCAGCTTTTGTCAGAAAATGTACCAGATCACAGATATCAGATATATAGCAGGGACTCAAGAGATCACCTAATACATCCTTCCCACCCCAGAGGCTGTGTCAAGGGAGATGTTTTTCTAAGTGTTTCATAAAACTCTTCTTCATAACACTGTCCTGAGCTTCCTTGTTCCTAATTCTCTTGATATCAAATTTAAATCCCCTTTGCTGCAGATTAAGAGTTGCCATCCACTATTTTAGCTCTTTAGAACCTAGGGGAAAAGTAGATGTTATATCATGGACTCATGCAGATGCTGGATGAACTGCCCTCCTGTTCAAAGCAGAGCTAACTCCAAAGTCAAAGCAAAAAGCTTTCTCTCACTTGGTGACAACTTCACTTACTTGCATACCATTACCAGCTCTTCTCTCTCCTCCTCTAAGTATTTTGGCATCAATTCTTTGAATCTTCTTTTCAGAGATCACATTTTCTAGATCACATTTCTAAACTCGATTTATTAGTTGTTGCTATGTTACTGCTGTGTACCTGATGGATGCCTGCACCCATACACAGACACGTGGCTGCTTTTGATGGGCAGAGCAACAAGAGCAGACGCCTTTCCTTGGCAAAATGATTCTGTAAACTGAGCTTAACTATGCATGCTGGGAATAACAGGCTGAATTGTGCGACGTGAAGTGCAAAAAAACATTAAATGGTAATATGTTATCTGGCCACTAGAGGCATTTACATCTCGTGGTATGGTGGATACAAGCTGGTCACTCGTATGGCAACAGAGCATATGCTTGGCTTTAACTATTTCAGCAGTGCCTGCTGAAGGTAAGCATCTCTCAAATCTTCTTTCAGAATATATTTATGTATTTGTCTGGTTGGCATTGTTGTGGCTTTGACCATAAGTATGATTTTAACCTTCTATCCCAGCCAGCTTTTCAGCATCCCTACACTAGCTGACAATGTGATTCTGAAGAAATGGACTGTGAACAGGTGCTGGTGCTGTTTGTAGGATCACCAACAAAGTGATCCTGGTTATGAGCAACATGTAACACTCCTGTATATTTACTGGCCTGGCTGAGCAGGTGCCTTGGTGGACAGGAGAATCTGTCCTTAGCAGTCTAGATGGACAAAACTCTGAAAATGCATAGAGCAAAGCAGCAAGGAAGCCAAACCACAGTGCTAGTTTATTTATCTTGGGGCCACCTTATCTGTAAGTACTTCCATGCCCTAACTTGGCCCAGGAGCCATGTCACAATGCAGCTACTTCAAAGAGATACTGTTGTTTTGATGTTATTTGCATATTTGCAAATTTTTGCATATTTCATTTTTATTTGCATATTTGTAGTGTGAAGGAAATCCAGATGCAGATAGGACTCCATTGTATTAGCTGCTGTAGTAACACGGAGCAGGGAATTTAGTAATCACAAACTAAGCCTAAATAAAGGGTATTACACAGAAATCTTGCCAAACAATTAAGACTACTTAATATTTGCATAGTTTTAGGTAGCTGTGATGGCACAGGAGTGTTGTAAGAAGAAGCCGGGGAAGGAAGATGAACCTTTCATAGATTAAGCTTATTCTGGTAACTTCTCTGTAAGGAATATATTTTTCACAGTTAAAGCTTGCATCTTAGACAAGATTGGACACAACTGAATGTACAGTTACTGTCCCAGTAAATTGTGGGTTGATGTTCTCATGCTTTTAATCTGTAGGTTTTTCTTGCTTTTATCTTACTTGCTATCATGTTATTAGGAAGTGTTTATCAGGACAGTGATGTTCTACCTGTAGCTAGCTAGTAGGTCTCTAGGCACTTCTAGGACAGCCCTGAAAAATTAACTAATATTAGTAACAGTTGTCTTGAATCACTGCAGGGGGTTTCACATGCTGCCACTGGAATACTCTTAGACCCCTGCAAACCCAACGAGGTTGAAAAATCACTGGTGTAGAATGAATAAGCAGAAAGGAGTGGAACTTTTTGTTTTCCTTTTCCCTGGCAGATGTTCAGTTGCTGAAGCACCAGAGCCACTGGATGCTGGGAGAGGCACTTATGGATGAGATGCCATGTCACATCGTTGCCTCTGGGGGTACCACCAAGCTGGGCTGGAGGTGGCAGCAGCTGCTGAGTCTCCATGGGGTGCTGGGAGCCATGGCTGTCATTTGCTGAATGGGTGGGAGTCACGGTGGTCTTCTGCTCAGTCACCACCTGGTCCCTGTCACATGCCACGGAGATTGATGTAAATCAGGCCCTCTCTGCAGTGGGGGCCTTGAGAAAACAAATGGATGTTTTGAAGCAGAAGAAGGGAAGTGTCAGGGACACAGCCCCAGCAGTCTGCTGGTGAGCTTGGGGGGTTGTCATGCTGCTTGGGATGAATGCTGAAGGAAGTTGTCAACAAGTAGGAACATCTCTGGGAGCATAAATGGAAGAGTAAAGTTCAAATCAAAGGCCAGGGCAAGACAGAGGACTCATCATCCCTTATTTTATAGAGTGACAGTGAGCTTTAGGCTGAAAGACAAGAGGGCATGGTCTCAAGTTGTGCCAGGGGAGGTTTAGGTTAGATATTAGAAAGAATTTCTTCATGGAGAGGGTGATCAGACATTGGAATGGGCTGCCCAGTGAAGTAGTGGATCCTCCGTCTCTGGAGATATTTAAAAAGAGACTGGATGTGGCACTCAGTGCCATGGGCTGGTAACCACAGTGCTGGTGGATCAAGGGTTGGACTTGATGATCTCTGAGGTCCCTTCCAACCCAGACAATTCTATGATTCTATGAAATAACAGGGGAAGGGATGGACTCTGTCTCTGAAGACATACAGGCCACTTGTCACCTAAGAAAGCACCTTGCAAGGAACAACCATTTACAGGCTTCCAGGAGGTAGGAGACCTTTTTGCTCAGAGGTGTCTGTCACATGTCTTATTTTGAACTGATAAATTTGACAAGCAGGTGGATCAAGTGATATCTTTTTTTTTTTTTTTTTTTTTTTTTTTTTTTTTTTTTCCAGTGGCCTAGATTTGCTTGTTTACTAGAACTAGCTTCAAAATATGTCTGCATTGTTAAGGTTAGTCTCTTGGGGATGTTCTCATTGATAAGAGAGAAGAAAACCAACAGAGTACTGGATGTTTATTGTCCTTGGTGACATCAGGGCAGGTATGCATTCTTGTGCCCAGTGTTAAGCAGGACATCTAGAAGCTTTGTCTTCAAATTAAAAATAAAATTGATAAGGGAGCATACTCTGTCAAGTGCATTTTCCAGGAATCTCATTTTTATGTGTGATGCCTGCTACCTGAAAACCAGGTTGCAAAGATTGTCTCATCCCACCCATGGAAGGAGATTAGCTAGAGTAGTCAGGGGATCTGTTATGGATTTTTCTACAAACACTAAGGATTCAACAAGATCTATACTAATTTTTACCTCCTCTGCAAAAAAAAACAACAAAAACAAACCACAACCCAAACAAAATAAAGCAGGAAAATTAAGTGGTTTCCACCTTTATGAATCTGCATTATGACAGTTCCCCACTGTAAATCACTTGTGGAGCATTAGTTTTTATGCCAGTTAAGGAAAATGAAGTGGCCTAATCACATTACATGTTCACCATTACAGGAACTGCAGAGCTTTTCCTGTCTTTGGTTGGAGGCTATTCCATTTGGCTGGACTCTTTTGATAGTGCTTTGCCTGTGTGTGCAATTAAAAGACTTTTTTTTATTAACCAGTTTTTACATTACACTCAGTGGCCCCGTCACACAACTAAATGACCCGTTTAACAAGCATGATAAAATCCTCATTAGGGCCTATTATAGGATTTAGTGGAATCTTCCTGCTTCACTACAGCACAAGCCTTATCTAATTAACTCTGCCACTTAATTCTCTTCCTCCCTCTTCTCAGTGTTTATTGGGCTTTTTGTGGAAAACAGATCCAAGAAACACAAAGTAATTTATTCTGGAAAATCCCCAAACATTAGCAAGCTGCAAATGTAATTGGAAAAGGCCTCACAGAGTTCAAACATAGTAGGCAATTATTCCAGAACTACAGCACTGCATATTACTATGTTACTTCTTATTACACTTTCCTAGACAAGCAAGGAGGTAATTCTAACCAAGTGCATTTAATGCCATAATTAAGGGTCAGCTTTGTGTTTGAACAGCTTTCATATTCAATCAAGGAAAAATGTGTGCCTTCAAGAACAGAAATGTTTTTCTAGGGTGTGCAATATGGGAAGGGAATGAATACTGTGTTCTTGAAGCCATTGATATATGTGTTGAACAGCTCTCAGTTAAAATGTCTTGTGCCACACATTGTAGTCAGATTTACCAGTCACCAGAAAAGAGCATTCAGCCACAAGAGATGGTCTTTGTATTTTTTTTCATGGGAGCAAGGTGTAGAACATTTATGAAAGACAAGGTGTGCTGCAATTAGACCTGTTGGCCCCTGGTCAGGGGATGGACACTTGGGAAGATATTGCCCTGCTATCTTGTGCTTTTCTCAAGCTGAAATCCTTAATTTGCAGACCTGTTAGTCCTTTTCCTAAGGGTGGTGAACTCCTACCAAATCCCAAAACATTCTCTAAGATGACTAGGTGGTCCCAGTGGTGGACAAAAAGGTATCAAAAGAAGATGAGAGGCAGGTCCAGAATATAGTGAGAGGAAAGCAGAGGATGAATTAATATTTTCAGTTCAAAAATGTCTGACAGGAACCTAGAGGCATGCACTGACATTTGCCCAAGTCACCCCTTACTGAGAAGAAGTTGATTTTATGCATATTTGCAAATAAAACATATGTGGGCCTCAGCTTCCTCCTTCTGGAAGAAATTAACCAAATGCCTTCGCTAAAATTAGCAGCAGCCAAGTGTGAAAAGCAAATAATTGAAGCATAGGATGAAGCAGCATTGAGTCTACATCTCCCATCTTTCTGAACTGACAGAGGAGGATTTTTCAATCTTGCATGGATTTGGCCACTGTTGGAGTTGTCACACCAGGAGAAGATGCCTTTTGGGAAATGTGCTTTCGTGCCACACTTTATGCAAGATGGAATTATCTCATTTGCACGATGCAGGGGGCTGGACAAGATGACATGATGTTCCCTGGAGGTCTCCAGACAGGTCTCTACTACTAGAATTCATTTGATGCTATTAATCTTTCATATTAACTTTGCCCTGGGTTTTTAGAAGCTTGGCTCCCAGGGAAGTCCAAACCTGATTTACTTGAATGTCAAGTTTTTGAAAAATTTGACAGAGGTCACTGCTGCTTTTACTTCTGAAAACCCTTTGGTCCATCTTCTCTAGCACAGCTTCCTCTAAGGGTAAAAAAACAAGGATGCAACCTAGGGACAATTGGACAGACACAGACACTAGTTGAAAGGACCAGAAACCAATGCTGAACTGTATGACAGCTTCCTTACCCAGGAGCAAGGGAATTATTGTTTCTGAGCCTAATTCTTTCATGAATCAATGAATTTGGAGTAATAATAATAATAATAACAATCTGTGTGGAGAAGGAAACCCTTAATTAGTTTGCAGTGACTGGAGAGGCATGGTGTGTCCACACACAGCTGCTTTGTCATGTGTGGTTAAACTCAACAAGAATGTCTTGGGCATTTCTGTGGTTCCTCAAGGGACCTGGTGTCCAAAAAAATGCAATTAGCAGCAGGAAAGATGCACTGCATGGTGCCTGGCTTTGTGAAGTCATTGCCAAGAGGGAAAAAGGTTATTCCTATCAGATCTCACAAACTGTCTGAGCACAGAGACTGAGGTTTAACAGTCAGGCAGAGAAGGGGTTGGTATTCAACTGAGGGCAGGTTCCAGGCACTTTTCACTCCCTCAGCCAGGATCTTCCTCCTGAGCAACAAGCACTGAGTTTGCCCTCCCTTGCTGTGGAACATGCATGCACCAGAGCCAGAGCAGCTTTTTGGGGCCAAAGAAGGACACAGCTGATGTTGGCATTAGCCCTGCTCCCAGCAGTAGGCAGGAGTAGGTGACCTCCAGAGGTCCTATCCTACCAACTTTTCTTTGATCCTGCATTTGTGTTGTTTTGCTGAGTAGGCTCCATAGCAATAAAATTTGTGTGTAAATGTATTGTCATAGGAATGGGCTTAAAGAAGTTTAAAGAAAAAAATGCTTTGATATTTAAAACAGACAATGCATTCAATAAGAACAGGGGTTTCTTGGCTTCCAACTTTTTTGTTTTGTTTGTGTTTTAGGTTAAGTAAAATAAGGATAATAAGGATTTAATGTTACAGTGAGGTCACTGGAAACACAGTTTTGGTAAGACAATAGAATATGATACCCTCAGCATTTTTGTGAGGTCATATTTACCATGTTTACTTAATTAATGACTATGTAAATTAAACTCTTAGAAGATAAAAATAATAGATTCCTTGAGTGGTTTCCTAAGGTAGTGGTACCGAAGATGCTGTTCATCTTATTTCCACTGTACCAGGGCTGTAAATTTGAGAAAGCTCATCTATCACTCATCAGTGCTAATGTTGATTTCAGCAAAAAAGAAGCTGGCTTTATATTTGAGTTGTTGGTTGTTTGTTTTTCCACCATGCAAAACCAACTCCCTGTGATAATTTAGTGTGAGGCTATTAAATCAACAGCTTAATAAAGGAAAATAATTGAAAGATTCCCTCAGCAATTAAATGGATTTGCATCTGCAGTCAGCATGGGATGGGTCATCATGGAGAAAAAACATCCCAAAGGCTGTGTACAAACCAGACCTGTGGCAGCTTCCTGCTTACAGGATGGTGCTGTTTGTTGTGCTCACGATGTGACAATACCCTGCCTACTGCCAGGCCAAAAATGGCCCAGTAATTGTTTCTGGAGTGTCATATTTGGAGTGAAAATGGAGGATGTCCTGGTTTATTATGATTACAGCTGTACAGGAAAATCCTAAACAACACTGTCTCTGCAGCTGGGCTCAGCAGGGGTGTGTGCCTGTCTTTGCAGTTCAGTCTCTGAAGTGTGTTGCCTGCTTGATAATTCTAACTTGGGTTTTGAGTTGGAGGGACATGTTTCCAAGGCAGTGGGATCCTTGTGCTTGGGCAGGTAAACTTCTTGTCAAGGAATGAAACTGCCATGCCAAAACAGTAAGGAAGACATGGCAGCTATGAGTAAAACAGGCTTCTTATCCACCATTCACTGGGCAAAACTTTCTGGCCACCCCAAACAAACCTCCGTGCTAGAGGTGTTGTGATAGGTGGAAGGTGTGGTATTATCAATAACTGCAGGAAGAAGGAGGTGGTCTCTGGGCTTTCTGGAATTTCATCTGGAGTCAGCTTTAGTCTCTCACAGAGCAATTGGTACAGGAAGCTTCTGAAACAACTACATAAAGTGACTTAGCCAGGGCTTGCTGTCAGCTCCTCTCAGTGATAATCTCCCCTCAGGTAAGAACAGCCACAAAGCTCAGGGGAGAGCTGATGCTTGCTCCCTGGGCAGAATTTTGTGCTTTACTCCAAACTTTCCTCTTTGCACTGGGAACACAGGTCATTTGGGTTTCACATACAAGCAGAGTGTAAAGAATTACTGCAGACAGTCTTGGCATTTGCTGGTAGACACACCAGTGTGATTAGATCTGTATCTGCTGGGAGCATCACACCAGACAGCTGTGCTGGAGAGAGTGCTTTGGCTCCAGATGGGGCTATACATGATTTGCAGATATGTGCTCTAAGAGGGTCCTTTCCAGGTTTTTTATGCCTTTTAGTCTTGGGTTCTGGCTGTGTCTTAATTCAGATGGTCAAAAAGCCCCACTGTGACTGTCTGATCTGATGTTTTCTGCTTGGTGGACCAAGTCACTTCTCTGTATTGACTCTTGTTTTATCAGTATCTTGACTGGAAAAGCTGCCCAGCCTTTATTCCAGTGGTAGAAAATCATCACTAGTGAAGGCAGTCATAGCTCTTAATTAGCAGAATTGTTCTGTGTTTCCTTCTTGTTATCTCACTGCAGCAACTATTTTTGGGATTGCTTTTGTACCAGCCTACTGGTTTGAAGAGCCCCTTAGCAAAGTATTGTTCCCCTGACAAGGATGGAAAGGCAAAGAGCAGCTTTTGCCTCGATCATCTCAGCTCTGAACACTGACAGCTTATCTCTCAGATGGGAAGCATGAATGAGGGCGATTTAGCTGCATGGATGAAACTAAGGGAAGAGCAGAAAACAAATCTGTTGAGAGTCATGTCTGCCCTTAAAAGGCAGGAGCTGAGGATTAGGTCTTAATATCTGCAAATGGGCTGACAGCCATCTGATGAAGATGAGCTGTGATTTATCATTGTAACAGGAGACTGAATAAGCCTGCTCTTGTTCGTGCACACTAATTTCTGCCTTGCCCATCTTTGTCTGTAGTTTTCCATGGAGGTACCTGGGGCTCAGCAGGCTTTCTAGACGACATTGTTCTGGAGGGATCTGTGAGCATATTTGAGGGACAGCAGCTGTCTGCAGAGGCACTTAAGGTAAACAATTTCCCTGTGAAGAAAATGAGAACTGGTCTCCTCTGATCGCGTTTGCTAAGAACACAGACTTTCTTGGTTTAGCACACTTAGCGTGGCAAGAAATTCCTGCGCTGTGGAATCGCTTTGTTCTTTTTCTATTTCTTTTTACAGAAAGAAAACTGAAGTAATAAAATTCCATTTTAACTCATCACTGCAGCCTTGGGCTGACTAATACTGTTGATTTAAGCCCTGAGAGTGTTTCTGTTTCCTGATGGCTTTTTGTTTTTCTCTTTGCCACCGTTATGCAGGGGAATGACTCACATTCTCAGCACTGGGAAGGATAGGAAGGAAGGAGTGCCCAAAGTTTTGTTCCCACCAGCAGCCTGTGGAATGAGTGGTAATGTGATCTGTCTCCCAGAGCAAGAGTGAGCTCAAGCACTAGAAAAATCGGCCACTCAACTTTTCTGCTAAAACAAAACAAAAAGCTATTTAAAAACTAAATGGATCAGTTTTCTGGAAAAAAATATTTTTTTATAAAATGTGAATATTGTGAAGACTGATTTCTTTTCTAAGTCAGCAATACTTCAGTGGCACCTCCAGGCAGCTGTACTTCATGCCCTGTTTTCTTCTAGGAGAAAGGACTTAATAGAATCAAAAAATCATTAAGGCTGCAAAAACCTCTAAGATCATCAATTCCAACCATTTAACTATGCTCCCCATGATGCATGATGGTGGAACAGCAAGAGTTCTGGAAAACTTGCAAGAAAAGGCTCAACTTGTCTTTTTAATGAGTTTATCCTCCAAAACTTTCTTTCCTTGTGTATTCAAGTAGATGCAGCTACTATGCCACTAAAATGCTCCATAAGACATGGTAATCTAAAGCTTGTAGTCCATTTTGGAGCTGAAAAATGCTGTTTCATTGTCAGCAGTGAGAATTGTCTGTGAAGTACTTCAGACTCAAGTTCTCCTATCACAACAATCTGTGCCCGATTTTATTTTTCTTTGACAGCTTTGTGTTTCCACAAATGAGCTGTCAGCTGCCTAAGACACCTCTGTTAGAAAGGTGCCAAGGGAAGCAACCTCTAATGGTTTTAACCAAGCTGCCTCAAGTACCAGTAATATAGTGGCAGGAAAAACTTGCACCAGCTATTTGCTGCTTCTCAGCATGAGAAGACTCACCAGGGCTGGAAGGTCACTCCTTGCATGGGCTGGCCCTTGCTGGCTCCTGCTGGGACAGGGCATGGGTGTGCTGAGGCTGTGGCTGCCTGCTGGGGATGCTCTCACCTTGGAAGGGTGTCACCCATGAGACCTCCTCCTTGAAGCAGATCACAACTGTAGCTATTGCAGCTCTTCTACACTTCAAAATGTGATTTTTCGGCCCTTCTGTTTGCTGCCCTACTTGACAACTTCTTTACTTTGCTTGTGGTCAGGTTCAGCCTTTCCTAGAATTCAGCCTGGGCAGCAAAAGCCAACCAGATGACATGGACACTTAGACTGATCAGGAAACCTCACTCTCCCTCTACAGCCTTGCAATATAGATGTATCCTTAGTGAACTTACAAATCAAATTGAATTTCTTTCTCCTGTTCAAGTAATAAGGTGATTTTGTTATTAACTGGCAGGTGCCACTTTGAATTTCGGTAAAGTTAAAAATGGTTTGTATGTAGGTCAAGCAGAGATTACTCTACTTACAAATGTGATTTGGAAAAATCTCTTCTCAGAAAGTTTTTCTGCATTTCTAGGTATATATAGGCATTGCCAAGAGCTAAAAGCAACAGAAATGCTTCCAGAAGCTGTGTGAATTAGGTCTCTGTCCCTGTTTCATAACTGCACAAAGTTTTTTAGACTGAGAAGAGAGAGCCTTAACTGTGTCCCTGCTGCTTGTATTCTTCTGCAGTCCTGGGAAAACTTTTTCAGTATTCACAGTGGATCACTGTGAATTTTAACTGCCTCAGAGAGAAATGAGCAGCAACTTTTTAATCTGTCTGTGCATGAGAGAAACAAATGGAAGAGAGTGACCACTTTAGGTGGAGTATCTTTCATTGAGTGCTGTTATGGAGACGGCTTCTAGAATGGTAGATGTAGATGACTGTAGAAGTGGAAATTGTGATTTCCACATAAAGGATGAATTTGTTCATGTAGGAAGGCTGTAGATTCCTGGCCCTGAAAATGTTTAAGGTCAAGTGAGAAAAACCCCTCTCAGGAGATGAACTATGTCTTTTCTGCCCACTTAGTTAAGGGAATGAAGCAAATCTTATTAAGCTCCTTTCAGACATTAATTTATATGATCCTATCTGAATTTCTAGGGCCTTACCTGAATGCTCTTCAGTTGTCTCTTAAGTCCTCTAACATCTGCCTTGTGAGGTTTGTTTTTTCCTTCTCACTCTTGCTGTGGGAAAGGGTAGTATGAGAAGAGTCATGCTTCTCATAAGGTTTGCCTTGTTTTTATTGCTTCTATCTCCCCATGACTCTTCCGGAGAAAGCAGACTGAAAATGCATACCTGGCATTCTTGAAAAAACTTTAAAATTGTTCTTGGTTTTGTGGAAGTCTGATCCAGCACATATAGTCTGAGATAATTCTTGTTTCCAGAGACAGAGGAGATTTACATTAGATACTACTATGTCAGAGGAAAACCTGAGATTTCTCTTCCCAAGTGCTACTCTGATCTTCTGGGATACTGTTCAAGGCCTTTTGTGCTTCATATCTTCATCTGAAACTGAAAGAACAATAATGCAACTCTCTGGAATATGTGAATATGGAATCAGTAAAGCTAAGTCTGTGTGGGAGAAATCCTGCTTTAAAAAAATTGGTTTGATTTTCTGAGTGCACATGCTATCAGGCTCCCAGACATAGGTGAATATGTGCAGTTGGAGACATTGGGGTCCAGCAGTCATTTCACTCTCACAGTAGTACTAAGCAACTTTCCAATAAGTCATTCTCTATTGAACTTAAAAGTATGGTAGCAAAATTGAATAAGCAAACATTGAAAGAAAAAGATTAGCTCTGTAAGTTATGAAGTTGGTCTTTTTTTCTACCCCAATTTATGTTTATTTATTCCTGTAGGCAAAGGTACTTTTTAATTCTTGGATTTATAGCTAATAGTGTCAGAGATTTGTTAGACTAGAGTGGGTTGTTGTTGTCATTCACTCAGACTTACCATGCACCAGAAGCAAAGCATTGCAGCCAGTCTGCCTGTTTGGAATTCCAGATGTGAAATGTGATAAACACAACCAATTAGAAAACTTCTTCTTCCCTTGACTGAGATGTAATTTCACGCCAAATTTATCAACTGGCAGTAAATAAAAATACTTGCCTTAATTTGAGGAACACCATTTCTATCAAACTAGTCAAAAGTTTGAGTTTTACTTATTAAGGTAGTGAAGGAAAGCTAACCCCAGCCAAGCAGATGAGAACCTTTGTAAATCCAGAGTGTGTGATATAGTGGCTGCACAAATTGCAAGAGGCCTCTTATGAAATTTTATTGAGAAAGGCTTCTGTATTTGTGAATGGGGAGAGAAACTTGAAACTCATGATTTTTGATTCAGCCAAAACCACATTAGGCCTCAATACGTCGTCTTCCAGTATTTGATGGATGGGAGCAGAAGAGAGGAAGGGGTATAATCAAAAAGGAATCAAGATAATTAAAATAAAGGTGAAACTCCCTCTGTGTTCACAGAGGCAGTGGCAAAGCAAATAATTAAGTTCTTTTTGAGGGTGGTTTTGGATTGGCAAAGGGAGATTAGCTCTTGTGAAAGCCTTGCTCTGATTTCTAATTTTTAGCTGTGTTTCTAATTTCTTCCAATAAAGAATCTCTTTTTTTCTATTGCTTAAAAAAAGGCTTTGATTAGAGGACAGAAAAAGAGGTGGGAAAAGACAAAGAAGTCAGAAGACCATGTTTAACTTCCCACTGTTACCTAAAAAGTAATATTAAAAACTACACTAAACTTAATCAGAATAATTACTTGCCCCCCATCTGTAATGCTGATTTGCAAAGAAACATTTTCTGCAGAGCTTGCAAACCAGAACAATGTCTGATGGAGAAAGGCCCAGATTCTATAATAAAAAGCACTTGTTGAAACATCGGTTATTCCACATCACCCACAAAAAGAAGCTGAGGACTCTACAAAGGAAATAACTTTCATTACTCTCATTTTGCAGATGGAAAAAAGTGTGAAATGAATTGTCCAGGGTCATTCAGGAAGAAGCGAACCCAATTTTTTTGGATCCAATGAAAACACTGAAAATATCGTAAAGTTCCACTGAACTTGGTGAGTGGTGTTTATTCTCACTGGATCCCAGTGAACTGTTGGTTCAATGAATAAAGATGCCCCTAAGGATCTTTCCCCTAAAAAAAGATGCTGCCTTGTCAGTTAGGTGAGACAGGCTGAAACATGGTGGTGGTAGCTCAGAATTGGACTGATGGGGGCATCTGAATTTCTGAATTGCAATGTGTCATGTCCTATTCTATTTTGGTTTTATGTACTATATATCAGTTGGCTCAGTCTTGTGAAGCTTAGAAATAGTCTTACTTTAAAGCTTAGGAAATCACAGGTTTTTCCAGTAAACTAGTGAATAAGCAGCTGCATTACTAAGAACACTAGACCACTCTTTTCAACATCCTGTTCAACTTAGGCTGCACAATTTTACACATATTCTCCTCAAACATGCTAAAATAGATCAAAGCTCTTTGTTTTCTAGTTGGAAACTTGCAGCACCAGAATAAACAAGAGAATTTCCCATTCAATTTTTATCTCAATGTTTTGCTTGAGATGTGGCATATTGCCAAGGTGATAGATGAGGAAAAAACGGACACCTTGGAGAAGAAAAACTAATGAAGGAATCTTAACTCTGGATAGGAAGACTTTCCCACCAACAAAGATGTGGAGATATCCCCATGGAGTTATTTATTCACTTGAATAAAAAATAAATGACAAATCTGGAATTAGCTGTACATGGCAGTGTCCAGAAATGCAGATGAAGGAGTTATGTGGAAATCAAAGAAGATATGAGGTTACCTAAAAGATATCTTTTGAGGAAGCAACAGCAGAAAGAATAAACTATATGGACTATATCAGCAAATAACTCACAGGAGTGGAGTTACCTAGTATCTGCCTGGAAGCTTATATTAAGGAGAAAGAAATTCAATGAATCAAGTGCCTGTAGTCTTGACTTGAGGAAGACCAATTACTTCCTTTAATTTGTTAGTGCTTTAACAGCTCCAAACATGGCTTAAAATGTTAATTTGCATCTGCCTTCAGGTTCCTGACACTGGCCCAGTTTTCTCTCTGACTGATGTTACTGGTACATGATGCTCAAGACACTGATGAGCAGTCACTGTGTACTGTTCCCAGTATAAATCTATGGATGATGGTAAGTACACCTGAGTGTTTCTCAACTATATAATTAAATATTGGTAAACTGACCACTCCTGAATAGAGTCAATGAATTACGACAGGGAAAGTCAACGATCACTGGCTATTTTTTTGTTCTCCCTTTATCATTCTGAGACAGTTACTTAATCAAATATGAGGTGATTTGAGCATTGCAATAATGGATAGATACAGGTGATTGCTTGGAGTGTGGTGTGTATGGAAAGGAGAGTGACTGGGTATGTACCTCGTGTTAAAGCTTGGGATGTAAATCACCCTGAATGGAGCCAGCCTAGATGTAAGGTCACACTATACTAAACAGAGGCTTATTCAGTTTGCATCAGAAGAAAATAATGCTTGCTTGACACCACCTGTAAATCAATGCAGAGCTGGATGGGGTAATTTAAATAGATACAGATGTAATATTTATTAGCTGTAATTACTTACCTTTGTTGAAACAGTTATTTTAACTAATTTGCTAATTACCTGTGACATGACAATTAATTACCTACTGAACTTTTGGAATATATGTGGAGATACCTTATGAAAAACTCTGGCAAGTACATCACAGTTATCATGAGATGTGTTAAGCATTTACAAGTTATGACTGGGTTATGTGTCCCATGCTGTCCTTATGGCTTGACAGCTACATTTCACAAGTCTATCGAGCATGGCAATGAGACTCCAGTAAAGCACGTGGGTTCATTAAGGTCTACCCATTTCAAGCAGAAGAACAGTCCCTGTAGCTACTCACTAGTTAGTGCAATGAGACTCTTTTGAGAACAATTCCCATGTTTTTTGCACTGCCAAGTTGAACTAAAATCCCTGTGTGGAAGCAGAGAATACTTCTTGGTTTTTTTTTTTGATGGACTGCTTCAGACTTTCTCCACTGCATGAAGCAGCAGGTGAGTCCCATTTTGTGAGATGAGTGGAGGAGATACAAAATGAAAAAATCCAGACAGTTTTAAATATTTTGAGTTTGGTTATAAATTCTTCTCTATTACCTAGTGTGTTTTGCACATAGAAAGTTTCCCCAGATGGGCTAGAATTTGAAAAGGTAATCTTGAATTTTACTTTCTCAAGCTGATATAAGAATCCCACCCATTCTGCACCACTCAGCAATGGTCCAGTGTCAGACAAACCAAGAACAAATGATCTTCCATGCAGCTCCTGTCACAGCCTGTAATACCTGAAGACCAAGAGAGGGACAGAAGTATACAGAGGGGAGAATTCACATCAGAGGCAATCAGTGACATTGATCCTTTCTGTAATGCGGTGCTAGAGTCAGAACAGTGAAGAAATCTGAGAGTTATACAAGACTCACAAACACAGTTTGGGGGAAAAATACCCTAATGCAGAAGAATAATTTCCTTTCAGACAGGGCGGGCTGTTTGAGGACAGCAAAACTTCATGCAATGCATTGTAATAATCAGTTATTGGGTGAGGGGGCACAGCAGCTACTGCTGAGACAAAAGGCCATCCAAACCATAAAAATTAAATTGTCAGGAGAAGTTGTGGAAGCTACAAGGAGGTCTCCAAATCTGGAAGGCAAAGCAGTGGGGTGGCAAATCCTGGGGAGTTCTGGGGCCTGGGGAACACTGAAACATGTAAGCTGAGTTGTAGGGAAGGGAAATAAAGGACAAACTTTCTGTATTGTTAAATGCAAGCGATACAGAGCATATAGATATGAGATGTAGTTTTCAGTTCTGTAGCAAAAGAGACTCAAATGATTCATACAGTTGAGCAGAGCTGTTTGCATCCGCCTTGGCATGAAAAGTTTCAGTCATGGGCATGAGAACTCAGGAAACTAGTTAGAAAATCTTGAAGTTTGAAGGTCTGAAGATGACACCAGTACTTTCACCAAGCAGTCCCTGCTGAGCAAATTCTAGCCTGGATCTTCAAGGTGTGACAGTCATATAAGTCCTGCTGCTCCTGATAGAGTTATTCTGCTGTGTATTCTGAAGGCAGCGTGCTGTCTCTGCCTGGTGGTGTCAGTGACATTTAGATAAGCTGTTTGGTACTGGACTCTGCAACAGCCTGGAAGTTATAGAGGGACACTACAGCAACTGCACTTGGGTATCTTCACCCACTGATCTGTGTACCTTCATTATATGTCCAAAGTTAGGTGAAACTGAGTCTGGCCCTTGGGCCCCCACCTGGGGAACAATTATTACTTCTTTGGAAAGAGTTTTCCTTCTTTGGTATATGACAATGTCCAAGCTGTTTTCCGTCTCTGCATTATCTCTTAATACTTCTGATGTGTTTGCCAAGGAGTGGCTTGCCTTGAGACATTTTTACCTGCTTGTTTGTTCTTTCTGGACAGCTCCTATTAAGCTAAACCATATATTCATTCATACAGACAAGATCCCAGTAACCAGGTCAATACACACTAGTCATAAATTATTACAGAACAGGTCCAAATCCATCACTGAGGCATACATTGATTATCCATACAGCTGCTCTCTGTAAGTGAACACTTTGTATGCAAGGTCACTGTAGAATTTGGCTATTTTTAAAAGGCCATTATTAGCAACACGGAAGCAGGCTTTGATTGAACTGGAAGTGTAATTTTCAATTAAAAGCCTTCACTCAGTCTTCCTTCCATTAGGGTCTAATTAGATTTCAGGAAGACACGAAGTTTCAGAAGCTTCAGCCCTACAGCCTCTCCATTAACTGACACCATATGCTTCGTGGTTTCCATTGTGAAGTGCCGATTAATTTGCTAACATTAATTTTAACTCTAGCTGAGATGCTTCACCAGGGACCTGATTAATGGACTAGCTGTAACCAGCCCATCCCTGCTTCTTTCTGCCGTCAGCTATACAGTAAGGGGTTTAGTGAACATCAGACTGATATGCTTTTTTTCCCTTCTACTCAGGGAAATGCATAGATTTCATTTGGACTATGTAAGCAAAGGAATGGTCCCTCTGGTTTGTCACCTGGATTAACTTGCTATGTTACAGACTCTCTTTCCCAGCCTACTGCTTCCCCCATCACTTCCTCTCTTTGTGGTAACTCTATTATACATACAAACCATGGATCTCTAAAGACACCTTGAACAGTCATTTTTTCATAAATTTTCCTACATTCTGTCCCACCCTTTTACAAATGTTTTTTTTTTTTTTTTTATCCAAAGAGGGAAGGCCTAGTATAGTGTGAGGCAATTATCCTTGCTTATCTGTTCTCATATTCTTTAAGATGAAACAAATCTTTCGGAATTGTGGTTGCTGACAGAAATTTAACAAGTTCTTGTGAGTACTCCCAACAAATGTTTTTAATTTAGTTAGAGGTTGATTGTGGTAAGAAATGAGCATCAGTGGCCCAAGAGAAATCGGCTGGAGACCCAGCTTGTGTCGGTGATGAGAGATGCAAGAGACTCATGCTCATTGGAAGGGTTTCTGAACCAGAAAAAAACACTACAGCAATAGAAATCAACTTTTGATGTCAGATGTCACAAATTATATCTTTGGATGATGAGGATATTCACAACTGTCAAACTAAGATTTACACCACTGTTAACCAACTCTATTCAGTAGACAATCAGATATGCTAAGAAATGGAAAAAAGGCATGACATAGGCATACAGGTGATGGGATGCCCACCAAACAGGAAATGAAATCACCTTGGACAGATTTTTTATGCATTTCTGCTCTACTTCAGTTGTAGAGCATGTGTAATACGTTTCTTGCAGCTCTGCTTGCTGTTTGGAGTTCAGCCCAAAGTGTACTAACTTCAGCACAAATCTGAATGATCTGTAGTAACTAAAGAATCGATTTAGGTCACTTCTGGCTTAGAAATTATAAAATCCACCACTGAAGAATAACCTAGCACAGGGATTTTCAGTCTATGAGGATCTTATCTATGACCCAAAGGGAGGAGAGGTGCAGCACAGCTGCAGCTGGGAGGGATGGTTGAGCTTCCCTAGCTGGTACTGCTGTGAAACACCATAAGAACATCCAGGCTGTGCATCAAGGCCATCTTCATAACATTCAGATCCTGAACTGCTGCCTCAGAAACACTGGCTGGGTAAACACAGACCTTCTGTATTTAGGGATTCCTCCCAGTCCCCTTCTTATTTCTCAGTGTGGTTTTGGCTGCCAGGCTTTCCTTTAAAACAAGCCACTGTGATAATACTTTATTGACTTGGTTTTATAGGAAAAGAAAGTGTTGTAATAACTTTTTATTGACATTGTTCTTCCAGAGAGACATAGAAATAATTCACCAGGCTGTAGAAGTCAAAATGGTCTTGTGCTTTCTGGGATCACAGTCCTGGGTTTTGCAGCAGGAGCTACCCAATATTTCAGGTTGTCTGCTGTCAAAAATAATATGCAATTGAAATGAGCCAAAAGGACAGAAAGTTGTTGGGGCTGTGATTGAGAATAGGACAGACAAATAGTTCGTGAGAGCTGAGGCTCTCTTTGGCAACCAAGAAGCTAAGGGTGAAGTCAACACACTGCTGCAATGAGGTATCCTGTACAGAGAGCCTAAACCCAGTGTGAAACTTCATATGTGTTTTTTTGAAGCGGATCTTAGCTCTTTGCATTGTGAAACCTGGGGGGAATAAAGGGATTCAGGGAGCGAAGAGTAGTTTATTTCTTTTGGGTATAAATCAGATAAAGAGAATGATTAAGAAGAGTAGGTTTTTGCTAGAGTATTTTAAGAAATGTGTCAATATCCTCCCTCTCCCTTCCCTTCTCCAGCCTTGATGCAGAGGCCTAAAATTAGAGAGCTGATTAAGGAGAGCTTCAGGACAATCTAAATAAATCCATCTTGCTTGTAATGAGGAATGTGGCTACATTCTGCAATGATGATGAACTTCGGGGCTAGAGGTGGCTGGATATTTAATATTCTCTGTATTGAACTGGGTACTGAATGTTCTCTGTATGGGACTTCCCATGTAGCCATTACTCCTCAGCATCTCTGAATGGCTCAACCTGCTTACAGAAGCTCTCTGGGAAAGGAGGGTGCTGGAGATTGAACTGGGCAAGCTGTTTTTCCAGAGTGCAAGAAGCTGAGCATTCTAGACATTTTAACTTGTTTGCCAGCAAAATGGGCTGCCTCATGCCCATTTCCCCTTTTACCTCCCACCAAGAAACATGTAGAAAAACCTTACTGAAAGATCCACCTTGCCCTGATAAGTCTTTACTTAGAGTTTTTTGCACTTCAAGCCACATCTTACAGTTCTTTTTAAAGACTAATGGCCCATTTCATGTGCCACATGAAGAGCTTTTATCAGCCAAGAAGTAAAGATGTGTCCTGTGTCAGAGAAGCAGAAATCCACCAGAGTAAAGGCTCAAATCTCCCATTGCAGCAAGAAAATGAAGTTGTCCTAAACAATGTATTTTTAAAAATGTAATAATATTATCTTATTTCTTAGACAAACTAAAAACTAAACCTCTTTCCTTATTCTCTAGCTCCAGACATGTTCCTGTATGACTTACACTATGTGTTGGTTACCTGGCAGGGGCCTGGAATTGATCTTTTGAGGTCCCTTCCAACCCCTAACATTCTGTGACTTTATGATCCTGTGAATAGCCCTCTCTCTTGTGAACAGAAACTCTTGCTGACCAAGGCTCTTTTTATGCCTCTGACACAGTTCAGTCACATCCAGCAAATAATTTTAGGAACTGCCTAAGGGACTCTTCCAGGATTTATGTCCTTAATGAATGACTGAAGGGGCAGGTAAGTGCCAAAATGTGGAGTTGCAACCCTTTAGAAGTATCCCACTTCAGCTGCTGCCTTAGCCTCACAGACTTTCCTTACTCAGCTAGTAGCTCCTAAGGGATGTTTCCTGCCCCAGGCTATCTTGGACTAAGCAACCTGTTCTCACCTAGGCCAGAATAACCTTCATCTGCCCACATTCCTGGGTGTCAGGAAGCTGTTTCAAAAGATATATCTGATAGATGGAAAGTCCTGTGATCACCTGAAGCATGCTCAAGGAGGGAGCTGTAGGGTTCTGCCACCCATGGCCTCTGCCCAGACTTGCTTTGCTCACAGAATTAGATCCAAAGTGTTGATCTTGTCTCTTCTATCTTCTATTTTGCTGTTCTGGGGGAGTAGCAGTTCCAGCAGCTAGCAGCACATATATAGCTAAAGAAGAAGCATCTCATTGACTATTTTGAGGGCTGAGGACCCTGTGAGACTGAACAGTTTTCTAAGAAGGGTGTGGTAGGTCCATGTAGGCTTGTTGTTTCTATTGTTTCCACTGTCCTTGGGACTTGCCTGGGGCAAAACCAAGAAAGAGCTGCTCCTGGGAACGAGTCTGACCCATCCAAACTTTACATCTTGCTGGCAAACCACAAGAGAAGACAGAAGAGGACATCTATGCTAAGATCCCCTTTCTCCTTCCCATCTCTTGAAGGATTCTTATGGTTGCTTCAAACTGAAAGTTGAAAGCCATTTAAAGCTCCCCATTCTCTTTGAGAAAGTACATGAACTTTCTGATCACCAGAGCCATACTTCAGGCTCTAGGAGGCATGAACACATTTCTCCTGTTCACTTGCTTCCAATCACACCCAACTCTTCCGGTTTCATCAGTGTTTCAGGGAGGAAATGGGGGCAGGTTCTGTGAGCATAAAGTGCTCTGGGAAGAGTGACATTGAAGGAAAAATAGAAAAAACCCCACAAGAAACAAAAAACAAAAAAAGAAAAAAGAAAAAAGAAAAACCTTCACTTCTGTTACTAAGGGAAAGAGAAGGAAAAAATAAAAATAAATAAAGATTGAAAAGTGCACAGATGTGTCAGTTCAGACTTCAAACTTGAGGAAGGAATTTGGTATTCTTCACAATGTCTTCCTTCCTGTGTCTTCTTGCTGCAGTTTCTTCTCTACTTGCTAATTCATCTTAATTATAGAATATGTGGACATCTCGAAGCAAAGTTCTTTGTTGACAGTGCTGGAACAAGAGAACAGGCTCATGCATAGGCACTGTGTTGAGAAAGTCTAATTAGCTGCCTATGGCTGAAAATGGTACTGATTGCACAAGTGAAGGGGGTGGTATGCCTGGATTTTTGTACAGATTTCCTTGATCTTTCTGTTCTGTTGCTGGCTCTCCTATCCTCCTACCCTCTCTGCCTCCCTGCATCTTGCCTTTCCCAGGGGGTGAAGTAATAGACTGGGATGAAAAGGAACTTTAAGTATGCTGAGGGCTTCAATGGGATATTTATAAAGCAACAGGGGTGTCTTATTCTGAACAAACCCATATGCAGCTATGCTTGATCTCAGAAGCAGACTATTACCAGTAATATTAATAATATTAACAGTATTAGAGGCTTGACTGCTATAGAAATATGACCTCAAATTAGGTGAATTTAGTGACTGGACCTCTAGCTGATTTTATCTTGGGGTCACAAACAACACTGGAGGAGCGAGTAGGGGTTCAGGTTGATATCACAGGTACAGAACCAAAAAGCAGCACAAGCCAAGGCAGCATGAGTGCACCTCTGTATCTCAGTGGGCTTTGTGCCCCACTGCTGGTGAAGATGCTCTCTGCCCAGCACAGAGATGCCCTCTGCCTTGGGCTTGCCCATTTTCCTTGGAGTCATGCAGTTACCTTACAGAAGACTGTGAAATACTCTATTTTAAGGAGGTTATTATCTCCCAGGACAACCAAAGTGAAATTGCCACTCTCCTTGGAAATAAGCAGTGGTGCTTGAATACCAGGCTATTCTGCTGCTTCTCTGTCTTGCTGGGAGTGACCTTCCAGAAACTTCTTTTCTCTGCAAGACATCTCACCCCCAAAGCCATCTCATTTTCTGCTGCCTATCTATGCAGAATAGGAAGGAGGTTTTATTTAGATAGCTCTCTTCTTGCACTTAAAGCAAATTACCAAGGTAATTACTAAGGTGGTCTATTTCTGCATATGAGGATATATCTGTATGATTTTGAATGGTAGAAAACAAATGATACAGTTTACTAAAGAGGAGAAAATTTCAGAGATAAGTGATCTAAAACAGACCCTGCTGCTTTATTTAGTAATGTGGAAAAGTTTGTATACCACTCTCTACCTCTTCTCCAGAATGTCTTTTGCTTGTATAAGGTGAAAAGATTATGCATTATTTGGTTGTGATAACCCCCCAAGTCATCCATGAAACCGAGTTCACCCTTTGCAGTGTCCACCTCTGTTTCTTCCCATTTCCACAATGGGTTAGGCAGCTCATTTTACTACTCAGTATTCATAGCCGTGCTTAGAGCAGGCAGAGTAAGACCCAGTAACTTATATGGGACTCCCTAGTACTGGCTTTTCCTACTGCTGAGACCCACATAGCCATCCCTTTCTAGTCATCAAGACATATTCTTGATAAAAAGTGAACCAGAACAGAGGGTAGCCTGCCTACTGCTCTGCTACTTAGACGAGAAATTGTTAATATTTAATGCCTTTATAACAGAGACTATGTTTTTTGTTTGTTTTTTTTTAAACAAAAAACATAATCAGAAGTACTCAGATGTCCAAATCTCATTGAAAGTCTAAGGAAGATGGACAGTTTCAAGATTCCCTTGAAATCCCAGCCTATGAAGGAGGGATGCAGCACTGTTAAATTGGCCAGACTCTTTTGGCACTGCCAAAGAGTAATGTTACTTCCAGTGGCTGGAAAAATGTTTTTAGGACATAACTTCCTCCAAGGATACCACCTTCTGCAGTAAAAAATGCAGAAGGAAGGGATAGCAGCACACAACATCTCTCAGTTCCATCCCCAAGGCTGAATCATTTTTACCCAAACTGTTACTGAGGGCCTTGACAAATTTTTTGTGATGTCTCACTTAAATCCTTGGTTGCTTTTAAGCCAGTACCTTCTAGCTACCTTGAGTGCATGTGAAATCTGCTGTTCTAATTCCTCTCTTTTTTAAAACATTAGACTTAAACAATTAATTTCTTTCAAAATTAAGTATTTCTAAATTAAGTCAGACTTTCTAGATGTCTGGTGATCATTGTTGTTGTCCTGATAATTAGTTTCAAGTTAGTTGGGTTACACAGAATCATAGAATTTTCAGGGTTGGAGGGGACTTTTAAAATTATCTAGTTCCAACCCCCTGCCATGGGCAGGGACACCTCCCACTAGATCAGGCTGCTCAGTCCAGTTTGGCCTTAAAAACTTCCAGGGATGGAGCTTCCACCACCTCTCTGGGCAACCTGTCCAGTGTCTCATCACCCTCACGGTGAAGAACTTCTTCCTAACTTCCAATCTAAATCTACCCACCTCTAGTTTGAATCAATTCCCCCTAGTCCTGTCACTACCTGACATCCTAAAAAGTCCCTCAACAGCTTTCTTGTAGGCCCCTTTGGAAGTCTACTGTAAGGTCTCCTTGGAACCTTCTCCTCTCCAGACTGAATAACCCCAACTCTCTCAGTCTGTCTTCATAGGAGAAGTGCTCCAGCCCTCTGATCATCCTCGTGGGCACTCTCTGGACAGGGTCCAGCACGTCCATCTCCCTCCTGAAAAAGGGGCTCCAGAACTGGACACAGTATTCCAGGTGGGTTCTCACGAGAGCAGAGTAGAGGGGGAGAATCACTTGCCTTGAACTTGCTCTAATGTATCCCTTGCCATACTCAAACCAAGCTGCCACTTGCCTGTCTGCAAGTTTGAGGGCAGCCAGAAATGTCCCTATCAAGGGCTACTGTGAAGGGACAAAAATACACAGGATCTCAGCAATAAGTTAGTAAGAGACATGCATATATGCACATATTTATATATACACGTAAAAATGTATGTAAATATATATATGTGTAAGAAACCTTGTTACATGGAGCAGCAAGTTTCCATAGATACTATTTTCCCTCCCACTCGTGTTTAGACAAGCTATAGAGCAGCACCTTAGTATGAAAAGGTGTGAGTAGACATTACAACATGCAAGGTAATAGCCATTTTCCCAGTTTTCTATTTTATGATAACTAAATATTATTTTCTTGCTAGTGTTATCTCAATAACAAAGAAATTATACTGTTACTTTGTATGCTACTCTTCTCTTAAACCTTGGTTGAAGCATACCACAGCTGCAGATCACTCTCAGGGCAGACAAGTAAAGGAAGATTTTAATGATATTTGTAAAGTTCTGGTGGGACTGGATTCAGTTGGTCCTGAGATAAAAGCAACCCTTGAGTATACAACAGTTTCGAACATCTTGACATGAAGGGAGGAATAGAGGTAAGGAAGGGACCAAGGAGAGAAAATGCCCACAAATGGAAAATATATATAATCAGATTTTGCTGAGACAGGTAGGATCCCAGTGAGGGCTGTGTCACTTGAATTGCTGTCTGTATGAGACTCTGCAGAAAGAGGGAAGATGAGAGTGACCTTTGGAAAACCCTGGTGAATGCAGAGGCTCAGTAGCAGCTTCCTTTCACCAGATTGCCTCAAGAACATTTTCCTGCCTTGCCTTTTCTTTTCTTCAAAGTAAGGCACTGTCAGGCTCGCTTGTACTTTTTGTTTTCAGCTGTCACCCACTCCTGCTGCAGTCAGAATTGAATTTATCAGCCCTGTCATGGAGGTGCAGCAACTGAAATAACTGCAAATAGGAAAGGCTTTGAGTGATGAAGCAGACAGCTACGGCCTGGATGGGCTCTTCTGAGAACAGCATTCAGTCACAACCAGAATGAACTGGAAAAGTACCCGGTAGGATTGGCTCAACTTCCCTTTTCCAAGGATACTGTATCTTTGTTGTTTGGCTTGGTTTGTGGCAGGTGGATGAGTGGATGGATTAGCTATGCAGATCAGAGATGTGATTTGCTAATACTGCAATGGCTACACCACCAGCCCTCACTGCTGGCTTGGGTTGCCCTGGGTGATAATTCAAGGGATCACTATGATCCCCTTTCCAGCCCCCTGGGATGTGCACCTCCAAGTCTGGGCTGTGAGACTGGAAGGAGAGTTCAAGCCCTGTATCCTGTTCATTCCAACCTCTCTCTGGGGAAAGCCCTACAAAAGGAGCTTGCTTAGGTCAAGACACTGGGATCAATTTACTGTGGAGATTTCTGTGTGGTAAGAATTCTTTGGTAGTGATTTTGGGCATCTTCTGCTGGAAAAAGTTCTAAATGGAGAAAGCAACCTGATGGCCAGGTTTTCAAGAGAGATGTCCCCAGCAGCTGACAAAGCTTCTCCACCTTCTCCACCAAAGCTTCCCACTACTTTATGATCAACTGCTTTGGTTTTTTGTTTGTTTGGTTTTTCGTTTTCTTTTTTGTTGTTTTTTTGTCGGGTTCTTTTGGTTGTTTTTTTTTGTTTGTTTGTTTGTTTTTCATTGTTTTTTTGTTGTTTTTTTGCTTTTTGGTTTTTTTCCCCCCACCTTTAATATTTCTGGAGAGATTTCTCAGCAAAAAACCTCACAGGTATCCTTGCTCTTTTGCTCTTCTGAAACTCTTACAGGACAAAACAGCAGCCAAAATCACACTTGGTGGGAGGGCAAAATGTAGTGAGAAGAACACGCACCTCCTATCTTTCATATTAGTCTGAGCTTCTGTATCAATACTTTACAATGCTTCTATTTTTTGGCAGTAAGGCTCAGTGAGGTGTTTATTATACTCTCTTTTTTTTTTTCTTTTTTTTTTTTTTGACAATTGGCAAAGTTGTTTTAAGTGTCATTGTTAGAGGTGGGAAATGGAATCAGGAGGCAAAACAACCCTTACCATACATTTATGGCATAACTTGGATAAGAAGGTGCATTCCCAACATTATGTCTCTTGGAAGAGCAGTGGGCAGCTAAAGCTGACTTGAGGATGTTGGCCTTTCAGAAGGACCACCTGCTCCAAGTTGCTTTTGCCACAATCTGGCTTGAAACAGAGAATCCAATGGCTCCTGTGGGATGGAGGATTTCTATTGATGGGCATCTGATCAAGACCTGATCAAGTCAGCAAAAAGAGACCAGAAAATATTCATTCTGCTCTCCCCTCAGACCGGTGTAAAATTGGAAGAATTGGAAGAGTTGGAAGATACACCACTGATGTAAATAATTTCCTAGAGGTAAATAAGGACCAGTGGAAGGAAGTACGGAGTGGGCTCCCTGTTCTCTTTTTTTTTCTCAGGAGCAGCAGTGCCTGGGCAGGTCTGTGGGAAGGACACTGCTCTGCTTTTTTATCTTCACCATCACTCCTTCAGAAGTCTGCAGCTGGGGCTTAAAAAGTGCTGTGCAATATACAAATGAATAGCTGAGAGGAGACAAAAACACAGCTCAGACATTTCTTGAATGCTTTGGTGCAACAACTTTTTACTCCTAAGATTTTGGGGAATGAAACAGGCTTCTGTTGGCGGATGGGCCAGGCTACAGGGCTGGCTAAACCTTCTGCAGAAGCAGGAACTGTTCTGGTCACCTTCCCTTAATATAATTTATCAAGATGCAAAAGTATTTGGTTGTGTATCGGTGTTTCTGAAACAGAAAAAAAGGGAAGTTTTCCAGAACATATTTGCTGAAAGCACAAGCACTTCAGCTCTGTCTCACAAATTACAAACCTATTACACATTTTACTGCTTTCCCCCTGGAATGAGCCCAGCTTTCTGAACCTCACACTGTGCAGAGTGTCCCATTATGAACTGTGTGAAAACAGCGAAATAAAACCATCTTCAATTTTTTATTTTTAAAATTTTTTTATACCTTTCTGAATCTTGTTAGTCATGAAATGCTTCACATTTGCTGCATATTGTGGCAATACATACAAAATGAAGTGAAAGAGGATTTGGATTATTAAACTACACTCCTTAATAGATCTGATTGCATCTAATGTCTAAATCATGCAGCATTGCTGAGACATGAACAGCACTTCTTGATCCAGCAGAGCCCAGCAAATTGAAGGTCTGATGAAGGAAAAGTCCCTCTATGGGAATGCATATTCAATACATGATAGCATAATGTCCTATTATAATGGTAGAACACACATCTTCCTTCCTTCTCTGGAACCTTGATTATCATCCCGGGCTGAACTGAAGTGGTCTTCATAATTTGGATATCACTTGCTCCTACTGTGTTTTTCTGCTTTTAAATTGGAGGTATTTTTTGCAAATCTCTCCTACTCTTGCTGTCAGAATCCTCCAATGAAAAGAGTAGCTAATTGACAATAACACTGATTCAAAAAATAACAATGGTCATTGAGGATGGGAGCAAATGTTAACCTTTTGCATTTAGATACAAAATTTTAATCATATATATATGTATATACACACATATGCTGTAATTTGGTTGCAATTGTTAAACATTTTCCTGAAAACTTTCTGGAATAAATCCACAGAGGAGTGGGTAATGAGATTAGTAATTGTCTTTAGAAATAACACAGGTTGCATTTTAGCATTTTAGGGTGAAACTTGGATGGGTAAAGACTGCCAGGGCTCTGGGCTGCTCTTGCCCCACCACCTCTTCTCCCTTCTCCAGGACAGCCTCTTGCTTCCTTGCTGCACCCGTCCTTCTCCTCCTTCCCTTCCTCCTTTCCTGCACCTGCTTGTGCCAAGGCTCCTTTCCTTGGGGCAATGGGTTGCTCAGCTGGATGTTGTTAAAACCTGTCTGGCACAGCTTTGTGTTAGCACGGGGCTATAGGCAGTCTGGCAGATCTAGCTCCTTGCTGCCACTAGCTCTAAGGTCTCTGTGGGTTACAATCCATGCTGTGGTGCAAAATGGCCTTCAAAGTAACAGCAAAAAGTCTTCAGGTTCTGGTTATAAATGTCTTGTGATCACTGGATGCTTAATTTTATTCACTCAGTTCCTTCTCCTCCACTGACATTTTTATGACCACTTATATACCTCCTGGAAGAAAAAAAAAAAAGCACAAGAAACCAAACCAAAACAAAAAAAGAGGGAACTCAGTAATATATTTTTCCTATACTTTTTTATTAAGTCACTATTGAATTAAAGTGTATTTATTTTTATTAACAGTTATTTTCACTGTTCCTTTCCAGAACACGAGACATCAGTAAGTAAGGCTGTACATCAGCCCATGACTGTCTGTGCAGGTGTCACTGCTGCACTGAACTCCTCTTCCTCTCCTCCTTGCTGTGTGTCACCTTCACACCATTGCCACCAGCTCTCAATCACTCCCTGAGATGGAGGTCAAAGAGTACTTGCAAAGTCTTAAGTCTTCCTGGTGACAGTCTAAGGGGCTGTTGGAGCACTTGAGACAGGTTTCCTCTCCCTTTCTCAGCCTTCACAATGAAAGCTTCTTTTTCCTGACCTTGAAGCACTTAATATTTCTTTAGTACTGTACTAGCAATGGTGTCAGCCAACAAATTGTTGTGACTTGGTTAGCCTGAATTTATCTGGGCTTATTCCTTCACAGACTTTCATCATAGCAAAATCTAAGTTTAATTTACTGTGTGATTCCCTCACCTTTACCAAATCTTTGGTGTAGGTAAACTGGAATTGCTCCTAAATTCAGTTTCTTCATGGTTACTATGTTCTGACTCACAGGAATGGATTTCATGTTAAGGTACTAGATTAACAGTTAAAATGCTTTGAAATGTATTTATCAAAAGACCCCAGGCAACTTATTTAGTCTTTCATTGCTTCCACATGGGACTCGAAATGATCATCATGTTCTTCCTTTTCTTAGAGTACCCACAAAGTTTTGTGGTTGTTCTCTACAATATTTACATGTTGCTCACTTTCTGTGTACTTTGCATGTTCTTTGGAAATGGTAGTACCTGGGGTCTCCCATACAAGTATCTTTGTGTCAAAAAAATAACAAACCATATATACCTTAATTTCTGCCCAGCACCCACCTTATGATTTAGCCTGATTAAGGAAAAAAGGAATATGAAAATTTAAACAAGAATATTTTTAAAAAATTTAATGTATTCAGCATTAAAACAATCTCCTTCTGCAGCCATGAAGTCCCACCAGGAATGGAGATTTCAAAGAGGACTTTGAGCCTGAGATATCCCACCCCATCTCCATGCCAGGCAGGTACTGGTCCCCTTGAGTAGCCTGCTTAGACTGTACAGCCTAATGGCTTCATATTGCTCTGGAAAAGTGACCCCTGGTATTTTGAAAGACAGGAAGTATGGTATGTCCTTCCCAACATTTGGCAACCTGGCTGTGTCATACATAGTCTGCCCCAGGCTGTGTACTCCAGTTACACCTAAGACCTAACTGGCCACTTGCAGACTGTGTCACAGCCCAATCTGACCATGAAGGTTGCCTCAGGACTACCTTTTACATGCAGTGAAGATGATCCAATAGTCAAAAAATGCACCACCAGAGGAGTCTGTGAGTATGCCTGCATGGTGGTTATCTCCAGCAAGTTCCTATCTCCACCAAATCCTATCCACAGCCCTTCTGAGAGCTGAACTCTCCCTCCATCAAATGATTATTTCTCAATAATTTGGGTGGCGCTTGCCTTGGCATGAAGAGAGACATTCACATTTCATCTGGGCAGGAAATCCATATTCTGTATTATTCCTGTGTTAATAATATAGAGGGCTAAATCAAAGGTGAATTGATTTCCTGAAGCTGAACAGACTTTTGGCGTTAGCACAGATACAGCCACAGTCAAAGAGCAGACCTTTCAATTTAGTTCTGCTGCTGTCAATGTAAATAAAGTTGCTCATGAAGCAAATTGCAGCCAGTTATTGTCTGCACTCAGAACCATTATGTTCTTTGGAAATGATCATTTATGTTAGACAGCGTATTATGTTTCTATGAAACTGTGTCAAGCAAATGCAAAGCACAATTTACCTTGAAGGTCAGCTGAATATTGCAATTGGCACTTACAGGTCATTGTTATGCAGCTAAAATGATCCCAGAGAAAGGAGTGATATTTGTGAAATGATTTAAAACCAGAGATTCTTGATTAGATGATAGGAACCAAGAGAAAAAGCCACATGACTGTGGAGGGCTGGAGGTGCAGATTCAGGAGAATTATCTGACTGGTGTGGGCAACACTGGGGTGTGGGAAAGCATCCAAACATCCCTGGAAGGACATGGCAAGGTAAGTGCCTTTTTTCAGGAGGAGGGCATAACACCAATTTAGTTATTAAATTAAAAGGTGGCAGAGAGAGTGGGCAAGTAGCCCTGTGAGGAGAAGTGGCCTTGCTGGTAGAGCAGAGGACCCATCTGAATATTTCTGTGCATGTTTTTGTGAAAAAAGTTGCTGTCTTATAAAGAAAATTATTGGCCACCCATCCTGAGGCATGGCCTGGTCTGCTACCCAGGGAGAATTGCAGCCAAGTGCAGTCATTAGGCAGTCTTTATACTTCTGCAAAATACTGTCACTCTGCTCAGGTACAGTCTTTGTACTGATGCTCACAACTTCATAAAAGTTCACCAAAGTGCTCTTTATATTTGACTATAGTTGAAAACTGGGGTATGGGGCTTGGATGCACACTGAACTCAGCTTGGGTTCATGCCAGCCCATCCTGTGTGTGCTCACTGTGGGGTGTCCTTGCAGGGAAGACCCTGAGTCTCCATAGAATTATGGAATAATTTGGGTTGGCAGCGATCTCTAAGGGCCCAACCCTCCTGCAGTAAGGAGGGACACCCCCAACTAGATCAGGTTGCTCAGAGCCTTGTCAAGCTTTGTCTTGAATATTTCCAACAGTGAGGCTTCAACTACCTCTCTGGGCAACATGTTCCGTTTTTTCACTACTCTCATGTTAAAGAACTTTTTCCTAACACACAATCTAAATCTACTCTTCTCTAATTTAAAAAAATTCCCCGTCATCCTATCACTCCAGGCCCTTGCAAACAGCCCCTTTCCAGCCTTCCTGTAGGCTCCCTGGAAGGTCACTGTTAAGTCTCCCTGGAGCCTTCTCTGCTCCAGGCTGAACAACCCCTGCTCCCTCAGCCTGGCTTCATAGGAGAAGTGTTCCAGCTCCAGATCATTTTTGTAGCCCTCTGGACCTGCTCCATCAGGTCCATGTCCTTCCTGTGTTGAGGGCTCCAGAGCTGAATATGATCTTAATCACACAACATTTCTGCAGAGACAGAGGGAAGATTTGGAGGTTGCAAAGCAAGTATTCTAGGGAAAGGCAGAGTCCATGCACGTGGCAGTGCAGTTACCATTGGAACACAACCTGAAGTGCTGGGTTCTTAGGTTCACCAAGGTACATCACCCAAAACTAAACCTCACCACCCCTTTCATGGACATCCAGCTGCTGTGAGATTCCCTGTTCTGGAGTCTTAGATCACAGTTTATGTATCCCTGACCAATTTTGAGTACTGCAAAGAAATCCTTCCAATGATGTTTTAAGGGAGATGGATTTAGACTCTGTGAAAAAATTTGCGTATGTGTTTAGAGAAAACAAATTTTAATGAGATATGAAGGCCTTGTTTTAGTGTTATCTTCAGGGAACAATGTGTCAGATTGCAGCCATCTAGATGTTTATTCTCTTTGCTTCTATGGTGCTTAGCATTTCTTTGAAAACGTAAATTCCTGGCCTATGTGCCCTAATTAAAATGTCTTGGTTGCAAACATGATTGTACTTTTCAGCACGTATGGCACAAAGTGGACTTTTTTTTACTAGATTGCTTCTTCAACCACTTTTAAATATGTCGCTAAAATACCATGAGAAAAATAATGGATTTACACTATTGGGCCAAATTATGCAATGTATTTTCTGTGGAAACACACTTTTCCTCCTCAGTTGTGTTTCATTACTTTTAAGCATATATGATGTGTTTTGCAGAGTTGTACAGGTGTAGTATTTAGAGTGTGTTGCACTATACCTGGAGGTGCTTCTTTTGGGCTCCAGCTAAAGGTTATTCCCATTTATCCTAGCTGCAAATAACTGGAAAATCCATAGTACTTGAATGCGATTATCTTATTATGTGAGTATTGGTTTAAAGACTCTTGTAATGTCTTGGATTATCCCTGTCTGAGTAGGTCTATCACCTTCAGAGACAGTATTCATGGCCAGGGCATCTGCATTTCATTGTTGTCTTGCTCCTGAAGTCTGAGAGGATGATTTTGTGGCTGGCCATCACAGGAGATAGAGAACAGCCTCACACTCTTAGGGTGAATTCCCAGACAGCTGATGTTGGAACAAGGGAGCTCTCAAAAGAGAGGGTGTCATTCCTCTCGGGAGTGAAGGGTCATAGAGAAGTGTGTGCACACACAGGCTCTGCTGGGAGCTGCTCAGTGCCTGCACAGGGACTGATTGCCCTGCACAACTGGCTTCTGTGGGTGTCTGTCCCTGCTGTGACAGCCCAGGCATTATTTTCAGTATTTATGGGAAATCCATGATGGCATTCTGTTCAGCAAAAATGTCTCTTTTAAAAGTGAATCTCCAACAGTCTTGGCTCTCTTATCACAGGCTAATTATAAACCACCTTATACAACCATTTCAGAATCCTATAGGCTTTGTACTTTCTGAACTCACAGACAGCAAAGAGAGACCTTAAGGCTCTGAAATGATGACAATTAATCCTGATGTTGGCACTGCCAGAAAACAGTAAAATGGTGGACCTGGCTGTTGGTAGAAACCATCTGGAAGACATATCCTAGTGCCTTTTCCAGGCTAATTGGATGAGACACTGCAATAATTTTCTGCACAGGTCTCATGTTTGATGGAAATAGCACAGCCATGACCTGGCAGTATTGGTGGTCTCATGCTAATGGTTCATGGGAGAGAAAAGGGACTATCAGTAGTGCTTTGATGTATAAAACTGACTTCTTTTACTTCCAAACTTGCAGCAGGAGGCAGGATGTGATTTACTTTAAAACACTGCTGGATACAGACATAATAAAAAGAAACCTGAGTAGATTATAAGTGAATGTCCTTTTTAATGGTGCTTTCCCTAATGAACTATGGCTTTCCCACCTCTGTCAAAAGTTTCCTTTTTCTGCCTGTTATCATCAGACAATCAATCTCATCCCATCAGTTTCAGCAATATGCAACTCTCTGAACTCACTGGGGAAAGACTTCTTTTTTTTATTTCCTCTTTAATTAAGCTCTGCAGCATGCTGCTTTACTTGTGAGGCTCAAAGATGTATGGACATTGCTTTAAACAAACCATTGGAGAGAAGAGCATTAAAGACAGCCCTCTCTAACACTAATTTAAGTGGTCCAAAGCCACAGGTAAACTAGAGCACAGGCAACAACAGCAGCTACAAAAGGAGGTAATGATATACAATTACTGGATTTGCAAATACTCTGTTGGGAACAGGGCCTCCAAACACACTCTGTGAAGCTGCCAAAAGGTTCAAAACATTTTTTTACAATTGCAAAGCAAGAAGGCACTTAGTAGCAGCACACACAGTATGTCAGGTTCTTTGATTAGTATGAATGCCTCCATCAAGCTAGTAAGAGACAGGAAGAGAAAAATGCTTTCCATCCAGTTTTGCTACTGTCAGCATCATTATTCCTATAATGTAGTCAGAAGTTATTTTAAACAGCTGTTAATGGGTAGAGGCGGGTCCATTCAAGTACACGTTCAGGCACCTGCCTGGTGATAACCCAGGCCTCTATAGGTGTGGGCTGGTCCCTGATCATTGCCTTTATTGCTTGCCATCCATGCCCAGCCCATTAGCTTGCTCTTGTTCCCCAAAGGAGGCTGGGCTCCACTACTGCCTGCCTGTCCTTTAAATAGAGGTGGCTGATTGCTCTCTGTCAAACCCTTCAGGTTAACCTTGAAATGCTTCTGCTTTCCATGCCCTGTTCTGCCCAGGCACTGCCTCAGCATCCATCTTTTGACTGTACAAGCTGTGCTTTTTCCCCTGCTTCTGGACAATCACTAGAAAAACTCTGAGCCATTACTAGCCAGCAAGACTTCACAGCACTACCTACAGTTAGTGCCTGAAACATTGCTAGTGGGGTAGATAAGGCTGCATAATTGTAAATTCAAGCAGAAGCTAAATATGTGATGATGTGTTTTTGGCTTCTTGACTCCATTCATGGGGTCATTTGTTGATTATCTCACAACAGTCTAGTTCAGCAGCACTGACAGACAAGCACTGTTACTGAGAATTTGCCATCTAAATAGGAAAGCAAATAATCTTATGAATGTCAAACCTCAGGACCTGGCTGTTGTACTCTTAGGTTCTTCTTTATTCATAATACATCTGAGCTGGAGCACTATACTTCCCTCATAAGGGCACTTGGAGTCTTCTATCCAGTTGCCTATTTTCATTTCACTGGGAACTTGATGCCCCTGAGATCTTTATCCTTCACTGAATTTGGTTGTAACTGGTGAACAAATTAAAAAAAATCTGCTGTGGAAGGGCTGAGTCACATGGAATGACTGATAATATTTCAGTAGAAGACCAGGCTAAACAACATGGAAGAAATTACTATTTTCCTCCTTGATTTTTTTTGGTGAGGAATGTAAGCGAAAAGCAATGCAGTAAGTGCTTTGAGAGGGTTTGAAATGCAGCTTGCACTGTGAATTCTCATGTTACTGGGTGTTTATGAAATCCTTTTTTCTCAAGAAACTACCTGGTGGCTTCAGATTAGATTGTACATACCTGTTAGGAAAAAGCAGAAGAGGATTCTGATAAAAAGACCAAAGGCATAACTCATAAATCAAGAAGCAAAACAAAAATGGAACCTGCTGCTGATGGAATTTCCATTGATTTATTTGAACAGCCCAGTATGAATAATAACTTAATCTGTCTCAAGACTCTCCCCATAGCACACTGATTTACAGCAGCCATCCATCTCTTTTCATAATTAGCAGGCTCTGACAGTATTTATTCTTTGCTGCCCACCTTCATTACAATTAAAATTTAGACTTCCTCCCTGCTCTGGAGCAGACAACATTCCTTCTGGCTGGTGCACTGGGATTACTCAACTGCTTGGTTTGTGGAGGTGTTTCCTTATATGCCACCTCCTTTGCACTGGCAGGTAGAGGCTGCTGCTTGCAGGAGAAATCTTTTTTTCGGACTGCAGCAGAAATCATCACAGCTTTGGTACTGGGTGTCAAAAAAAGAAATAGGGATATAATGCTGAACATCAAGACATGGAGAAATCACGTGTCATCTCCCCCCTTGAATGCTTGCTGAATTAAAGAAGCAAAGGGAACTAAGGTAGCCAAATGATTGGTTAATGAAATCAGAGTCAGGCTCCTTTGTTACAGGTGATTTTATTCAATCTCAGGTTCATTTCTAATCTAAACTTCAGGGAATACATGTTTACCACATTGTGGAAATGGATGATGAATTTATTTGAAGCTCAAAAATCATAAATGAAGAAGTGTCCTTTAAATTTGGAAATATTTCTTAAATAGCTGGATATAAAATCAGGAGATAATTTTCTCTGTCAGTGAATTTACATCGAGGACATGGCATTATTAGTGGATAATCTGATCCTAAAGTCAATTTGGCCCATCTTGGACAGACTGCCTTTCCAGAATGCTGGATGGGCCATAAGTTTCACAACAAAACAAACAATAAATGTATTGCTTATTAATAGGGTAAATCAAGAGAAGGCGTTAAGCATTTAACGGACATGCAGTGTTGCTGGGAAGTTAATTAAATAACCATTGGCAGATGTATTTATGTGACCACTTTTGGTTATTAACTGAAATTTAATCAAATTCCTTATGCCAACTTGTGAAATAATCTCGAAGAGGTTTATTGAAAATACAAATGGAACCTTATGTTTTCAACAATTATTTTTAGATTCAGAGCTACATGGCACAGGTTTTCATGGAACCTCTAGGTAGGCATTTGAGAGCTCTGCTGTGCTGTCATATTTGGCTGAAGTCAAATGAGTCTTTCAGATTTTATTTTTGGGGAGGAGACCCAGAGTCTGGGCCTTCAGACACAGAATAGGAGTCCACAGCCCTGTTTTAGACATTAGAGCCTATTAGACAGAATAAGCTCTAATGATCCCTCATTGGAAAACTGCAGTGTCAAAACAGAAAGCCTCATTTTGTTCATCCTGTCTGAGGTAAATATACTACAGTCTTTTTAGTTATCTTCATTATGACAAACCTCATCATGCTCCTCTAGGAAAGGCACCTCCATAATGCAGTTTGACAACAAGTTGGTTTTAGGTCTGATTTTGTCCACTGGTTTGTCCAGTCGTTCAGCACAAGAATGTTGTTCAGTAATACTGCTCTTTGTTTCTGTATCTAAGCTAGTTTAACACCACTTAGATCCCTTACCTTATTATTCTACCACACTTCCCTAGTTATGTTTACCAGGAAAATTGTGCTAGAAGATGAAGCTCTTGCTGATTTTTTTTTTTGGTTGTAGCATGAGACTTTTGCTATTTGGTGCATAGTCATGATAAAGGAACTCAGAGAAAGCTATAAAGGAGTATTTTATATCACTGGTCAATGTCTTTTACAGTACCACCTCTAAAAACCTCTTCATTCAATTGCCCTTTCAGGCAGTAACAACTGCCTCTGCTGATTTGTGGTCAAGCCAAGAGAAGGAATAAGTACCTCCTTGCCTTTAGTGCATGTGAAGGGGATTTCTAAATGGCTGCAGGGAACACCTTTTCTTGAGGATGTGTTATTTTACCCAGCAAGAACTGCAGAAGAGGTGCGACTGTAAAGCAAAGCCCCTCCTTGAAGGTTGTGCAGTCCTTACAAGAGCAGACAACAGCAAAGGGGGTGGGGGAGGATGGACCTTTGCAGTGGCACACAGCCCAGCTGAAAGGAGAAGAGATTAATTCAGGATGCAGAGGCATACAAGGTGACAACATCACACTGAAGTACCCATAGTCACCCACTCTTCAGAAAGTCCTGACAACATCTAGATCTAAATGAACAGTCTGTTTGCCTGGTCTTTGAATTCCCCAGGGTTTTGGCAACATCACTACTTCTTTGTAAATAAGTGAAAAAGTTTAACAGGTTTTTTTATAGAACCCTTCAAAAAGTGAGCCAGAATCTGTGTAGGCAGACTGAAAGTGTGGTCCAGATTTGAAGGTGCAGAATAAAACCATATGCTCCTTTTTAGTAGACACGGAGAAGATGCTGTAGTCTGGTCTCTTGGGAGGATTTATTTTTGTGTTCCTTTGTGTCAGGCACACCATCAGGAGGAAGAAAGCAAAAAGGAGGTTCAGATATCTCAGTTGTGATTCCTTTATATAACCCAAATCCAGAGTTTCATTTGTGTGAGTGCAAAACCTCCACGAATCACTTGTGGTGCAATGACAATACATTTCTTGGAGTTGGTTCTCCAGACCAGCAGGTATGACTACAGCATTTTGTGTGCAGTTGTGTGCTTCTCAGGCAGGCATGGATGACACCACAGAGAGCTGCATGAGATAAAATCACTCTGAGAAATGTCCCCCTCTGCATTCACATAAACACATGTTCAGAGTTACAACTTTACGTTCAAAACTTTGAAGAGTAAAGGGGCAAATAGCCTTATTTTAGAGCTGTGCAGATTTTCAAATTGTTAGACATGAAAAAGCAGCACTTCCGTTCACCCCCAAGAAACATACAACACAAGAGTTACTTAAATTCTAAAAGAATTAAAAAAACAAAACAAAAAACAAACCTCCAGAAAAGGACTCTGAGAAAAAGTTCATATTCTTCTGAAAGATATTTCAATGTTAGATCATCTTTTCTTTAGACCTTCTTTGAAGATTTTTATTAAGAGAAATTTGGAAAAGCCAGTTTGCTTTGAAATGTAACATAAAAATTTACAGTGAAAACAAGCCACTGAAATCCTTTGTTTTTCTGTAAAAAGCCAACAGTGGTAAGGCAAAAAAATTATAACCCCCCAAATACTTTTAGTCAACCCAATGTGCATTTTTTCCATCAAAATCCATGTTACCCTGCTGTCTCCCAGCAGTGAAGAAGCTGTATCACAACTGTTCCTGACCTCTCCAGAAAAACTGCTTGATCAATGGAAAGTGAAGATGAGGCAAAGACCTTCCCTACAGATAACAGCCTTCCACTGAGAAAGACAGCATCTCGCTTTCCATCAGGCACAGAGACCTTTTACAGTTTGGGAAAAAAGGAAAGAGTTTCATTTCAGAGAGCTGCATTCAGGCTCATTTAGAGTTTAACAGCCAGTGCTGTATTAATGGCTGTCATTTTCTTCTTGTGCTCATACCTGCTGACACAGGCTTACAGCATCCTCACGTTTGTCAAAGTTGTTCATCTACCCCAGCCTGCTCCAAAATACACCCCAGAGCCCAGAGTGAAACTAAGTGATTCTTTAACTGCTGCCTGTCCCTGTGCAATCAAAAATCTGTCATAAATGAAGTCTCATAAATCTGAAATTTTGAAATCCATGTAGTAAAGCAGATTTCGCTAGAAATAGGCTTGCTTTCAGCTGGAAACAAGCTGATGGGGAGCTTGAATCATCCTGTGCACTTTGGAGGCGTCTGTAATTTCTTAATTATCTGAGGTCCCAATTTTGCTGCTACATCGATGAGTATAGTTTTCCTAAATCAGCAGCACTATCCTCTGCTCAACCATCTCTTGCCAGTGAGTAATTTCTTAAGCATTTTGAAATGTGAAGCTTAGAAAACTGTGAGAGAGTTGACAGAAAAAAAATCTGTAAGCAACCAGAAGAACAGGCAGAGTTCTTCAAATTATTAACTTCTAATTTGCAGCTGCTACCTTGGATGAAGGCAGGAAAGATGTTTCTAACTTTCTTGCACAGTCTAAAGTACCAGGAGTATTGAAAGACATAGGACTTCATGCTGACTAAGTGTGTGACAGAGGCTCAAGATTGTGCATGAAGAACATAATCAGATCTCTGAAATTTCTTTTAATTTCCTGTTGTTTTTTTTTTAACTCTGTCCAAAGTATTCTCTAGTCAAGTTTGTTTTCTTTTTCAAGTGAGGATCACAGCAAAGAATCAATAAAAAGAAGGGTGTTTTGTATGAAAGACAGAAAACATTTCCAATGAGGAATATGGGAGGGAAATGGAGAAAATTATATCCTTCTCCATTGCAAATGATTCAATAGAAAGCATCTGAAATGCTTGAGCTCTACACTGCTGGAGGATGGTAGAGTCCTTGGAGGAAGTATTATTACTTGTCTTCTTCCTAAGAGATCTGCTTTTGATCTGAGGCAAGGAGGCAGGATAGACTTTTGGTTCATCATATACAGCAACTTTCTGTGTTACTGCTATTGTGCTGTTAAAATGTTTTTTTTTTCCTGTTCTCACTATGTTTCTAAATAGCCCTACCTGCTGAAGAGCACTGGGTTTCCATTGAATAGGAGACTGGTTTGACATGAGTGAAAATGGTGAGAGAAGAAGGGAAAGCCACCCATTGTGTAAAATCTATTCTGGTATTTTACTCTGAGTTATTTTACTTGTTTTATCTCATGATGACTGTAAGATAGAAACCTGAAATTCCATTTATCTTCCAAATAAATCCTGCTCTGCTCCAGTGGCTGATCTGGCAGCTAATTAAGTGGTTATGAAAGTCTCATAGTCTTTCCAACTCTTTTTTTTTTTTTTTTAAAAAAAAAAAAACAACTATGATCTCCAGCTCACAGCACTGCAAAGATTAGAGCTTCTCTGTCTTTAAATTAAAACACCGAGACAGTATTTCTGATTGAAATGTTAAATATACAGATGACCTAGATGCCTTTTCAGTCTCAGATGCTACTCCAGCCAATCAAGGCACTTTTCCTCACAACAGTTCATGCCCAGGTAACTAAATAGTATCTTAGAAAAAGTTGCTGAAGAGTTTTATACACCGAATAGACAGTGAAGAAACAGGAAGAAGTAAATCAAGCCTCTGCATTGACACAGGTGGCCATAGTGTGATTTTTTTGGATCCTGATGAAAGGGCCTTATGGTCTGAAATTTTGTGAGTTTTGCTCCTTGAGAAGTGTTCTGCAAAAAGTGGTGTTTAAGCTCTCCTCTTTGTATGGGCCAGCTCAAGGTGTATGACTGCCCACAGGCAGACTCTGAAGGGTTTGCACAGCACTGAATTTCTGGTTCTATTTCCCCTTGATTTCCTTCAGAGATGTGACTCCTGGTTTCCATCCACATGAGACAGAAAGCACTCCCAGGAGGGGAGGCAGGCTGTGCTCAGCAAGATGGGCTGCTCCCAGGTGCCAAACTCAGCCCCAGGAATCATGCACACAATGAAAAGTCCTGGTTCTGTGAAGGAAGGGAGCCAAACAGTGATGGGTTTTAATTTTTTTTTTTTTTTTAAAGGAAATATACTACTGTCTGTGATGAAAAGCTGAAGGAATTTTTTTTTATTTTCTTTTAAGGACATCAGCAACTGTTGTCTGTAAACCATATGTTGACAGTCCCTGTGCACTGAGTTTCTACCCTTCTGAATTATGACAAGGCAGGGAAGAAAGCCTGGTCCTATTACAGCAGAAGTAATTCTAATAGCATGAACTAAAGTCATTTAAGGTGGAGTGCTTCCTCTTACTCTACAAACAGAGTGAATTTTCCATTTTTAGCTGAAGGCAAATATTTTTTCAAAGTTGTATTCAAATTATCTTGCTACTCTTGTAGGTCACAGGGTGGATGAGAGAGAAATAGACCTAATATAAAAATCAAAGAAATATTGGAAAAGAAAGAATAATTTTTAGAGCATGTTGTTCTGCCCTGTTCATGCTTCTGCTTCCTGTATGCAGCAGCTATCCTTAACTCTCTTTAAGTAGTTTCCTTCCCCTACATATGATCTCTTGTCCTTTAACTGCAGCCACCCAAATAAGCAAGGAACACACGGGGCAGTGTTTCCCTCACACCAGTCCACACCAGAGGGTGCAGCCCCTCCTCACAGCCCCATCAAACCAATACATCAGCTGGGGGTACATTCCCATAGTGCAGGCATGTTAATACCTGGTACTAATCAGCAGCTGCTAAAGACATTTTCACCCCTGTGAATCTATCGACCTGCAACAGCCACAGCACAGAGGCTACAGATCCTACAAGGGGTTTGGAATTCACATTTGGTTGGTCATAGCTTTGTTTGCACAGGCTTTACAGGTTTCCCAGTAACCCTGTAGGTAAGAGAGAGGACAAATGCCAACTGAGTGAGAGATGTTCACTCTGGAGGGCAGAGACTTTGGGAAGTTATCTCTATTGGTACCATGCTCCAAGGCTGCTCAGCTTGTCAGCCCATTTCCAGCTCCCTCTCAAGAAAGGATCTGATCTGCTGTAGGTCCTGTGTCATGTTGGCAGCCATGTAGAAATGTATCACACACACTGAAACATCCAAAATTACTTCAAACATCTGTGTTTATATGACTGCATTGAGTCCAACAATCACTTTTGTAACAATTTAAGCCTACGGTCTTTTGTTCTGTACACAACTTTTATTTATTTGAAGATGGTTGTGCTTATCCTTACTCGAGTGAGAAAACACTTTCAGATTTTCCTCACAGTCCATGTTTCTGAATCCACTCTTGTGTAAATTCTTGTGTTATTATTTCCACTTTCTTCATTCAGTTCACATTTTGTTTTCTTTTAAAAAAGTTGTTCCAGTCTGGATATGTTGCTAGTAGCTAGTTTGCTAATTCACACCAGAAAGGATTACCAATTTTTTTTTTTTCCATGATCTTCCCCTTATGTACTTAGCTCAGAATACAATTTATTTTCCTGTATTCTATTATTTGATTTAGCTTTGTGATCCCTCCTAATCTGCAGATCCAGTTGTGACTGCTCCTACAGAACCTCAGATTTTTATGTAATCTTTGAGTTATATTTCTGCCTCTATTTCTCCACTAAATTCAAGATAATTTTGACAGTGATCCATTCCTCCAAAGTGCTGGGAGCCCCTTCAAGCCTGATATCACACTGCATATTCAGTAAGTAGCACAATCACTCCTTCAGCAATGTTATTAATGTAGAATTGTGTGGGATTGGACTGAGAGATGCATTTCCAAAACATTTTGAACTTTTCAATAATTCTGCTTAGATAGCACCTCAGTAGCTTGCTTCTGCAGGTATTATAATTCAAAATATTTATGGTAGTTAAGACACATCTTGACCTCTGCTTTAGCTGTACTAGTGGGAAGTTCAGAAAGTAATCACTCATGTAGAAGGTTAGTAGTATATGATAGTAAGGGAAGGCCACCAAGCAATGTGCAAGCAGTACTGAGGGCTCAGGAACCTGGGGGAACAACAGCAAGAGGGAGAACCATGTTCTTCCTCTGCTTCCTCCAGCTGTAACTGCAGCAGGGCATCTTGGGGCATCTCTGTTTTGTTTTGGTGTTTTTTCTTTTTTAATATTTTTTTTATTATTTGTTTGTTTTTTATTTGTTTGTTTGTTTTGTTTTTCTGTTTGTTTTTTAGTTGGTTGGTTTTTTTTATTTTTTTTTTCCTGCTGGCAGAACTTTATTGATACTGGATGCAAATTTGGAGCAGCTCATTCTATCATCTGATCTTCTAATTTGGTACTCCTGGCACTTACCAGGTGTGGAGAAAACTCAGAATAAGCTCAGGTGGAAAAAGAACATGAATCAGACAGGGCTATGTGAAATTTCTGTACTTGGGTGCTCCATACTTTAATTCACTGCTCCTAGGTGAACACCTCTAGTTCCCTCACTACGCTACAGATAGCACAGAGGAGCTTTGGGGTTTCTACATGGGGTGTTTCAGTGCTGAAGGGAGGTAATACGCAGAAATCCTACAGCAAAAAACCTTATTTAAATGTTTTTTTTTAGACAGGAGAAAGAAGGGAAGTAATCTGAAGTTTTGTGAGCCTGAATAAAGAAAACTCTCCTAAAATCTCACACTCAGAAAAGAAACGTGCAAACACCCAACCAAACCCAAAGCAAAGAAAAATCACACTAGGAAGTCAGAATATTCTTGTTAAATTACAAGTCAGACAATGACATTTTGCATACCTCTATATTCCACGCTGCTCTCTAGAACTCACTCTGAGGAAAAGAAGTGGCTTAAGTGGCTTTTGTCCTGACTCCTTCTCCCAGGTTCCCAGAATGAAGGATGAAGGCGGGGCTGCATCACACCCACCCTCATTCACAGTGGATTTGTCACAGCCCCTAATTAAAATGAGACGGTGTCATGGTTTTTAGAACATGACTTTTTTCAGCTTGAAAATACCCCGAAGTAATGTCTGGCTTTACAAAGTAAACTTAACTGTGGTTCTGCTTATTTTTTCCCCTCCCTATCAAAATACTTCACAAGAGCAATCTCTTTGTGTGCCTATACAAAACAATAATCAATAATTATATTTTTATCATCAGTTAATTGGCACTAATCCTGAAACAAATTGAAGAAAAAAAAAAATCTATTTCTTTTGCCCCATGGGCTGTCCAGGAGCTACACTCCTAGCTTGTCAAGGCTAAACTGGATTCTTGCAGCAGTCACACAAATTGAATGGAATCTGACCTTTGTTTACTTCTGTGTCAGGATCCCCTGCATCTCTGCTGTATTTCACACAGCAGGAGGTCACTGTGGACTTTCCAAGGTCAATCTTGCTGATTAACCAAGGGGTCTCCTGCTGGGGAGGTGTCACAGGGCATCCAGTCAAGTTTGTAGCAAGGCAGACTTGTCAAACTTGTCAGCTGTTGAGGAGGCTCCAGCAGCATAAAGGCATTTGTCCAGTGAAGACCCTCACAGCCTCAAATTAATTTATTTTTCTGCAGGGGGTAACGAGGAGAAAGAGGCTGAGTCAGATGGAAGTAGAAGAATCTGTGAAATTGTCAATTCTCCTATCAAAAAGGCAACAGGAGTGTAAGCTGTCTCCTGGAAGTACTGATCAGTGGGTTTAACCTGCAGTCTTGGATCTCAGCTCAACAGGCTGCTCTGGAAATTGGGATCTGACCTGAATTAATCTCCGGAATTAATCTCCTGGACGAGGCATCTGGGGGTTGTCCTTGCACCCTCTGGTGTCTGCTGCTGCTGAAATTATTGGGAAGAGAAAAACGTTTAAAGTTTATTAGAGCTTGATTGCAAATAGATGCAACAATACTGTTGGCATTGATCTGCTGGGAAAAGAGTCTGGGGAGTGAGGGCCACTGGGAAGAGCTGTGATGAGGGGATGTGCAGGACTGTGGGGCAGCCCTTAGGGACCTGCCTGCCCTGGAGCTGTTTGAAAGTAGCAGAGCTGCCTAAGACTGGCACTGTTGTGGAATCAAGAACCTCTACCTTGTGATTTTTTGATGGTAATTAGCTTAACCCAATCAGCCCCTTAATCAATGCAGCTATTCTGGTCCTGGGACAAGTTTAGATGCCCCTGCATTGACCTCCACTGCACAACAAACAAGAGAAGAGGTGATCAGCTGGGCTCATTATTGAATTAATGTAAGTCAAAAGAGCTTTACAAAGGTGATGGGTATTTTACAGATGTTCAAGGTGATGCAGAACACAATAAGGAACTCCCCCAGGTTTTCCAGTGGAGCAGCATCAAAGTCAAGGCTAGAATGGAAGTTCCTACATCCTGGCTCAGCTTTGTAAGATCAGTTCTGTTCTCTGAAATGAGAACACATGCACAACAGATTCTTTCTAGACCAAGTTCTGGTGTAAGGATGCCAGAGTCCCCTGGGTTCTGTGTCAAGGCTATCACAGTATGTTTCAAGTCAGCATGGCTATAACTAGTAGCATTTTATGCTGTTACTGCTGCTGTTTGCTCCTCTGCACTTACATTTTTTTGGGTGTGTTGGTTTCACGTGGTTTTATGGCTTTAGCAAAATTTGTTACCACATATTTAATTTTAAGCACATTCTCTAGATGCTCAACAACCTTAAAAGCATTCAAACCTGATATTCAAATTCAAGCAGCTTCTTAACTAAGCAGATACACTTACGTGTGCACTAAATATTCAGTACACGTGTGAGACTTTTTTGCCAAAGCATGACATACAAAAACAGCAGCAAAAGTGTAAATCCTTAGGTATTTGTTCAACTGGCATAATTCTAATGACTGCAGAGGAATATACCAGGCTTTAATCTTCAGTGTTTCTTAGACATGTCCAGTGTTAGGCAACAAGGAGTAGGTTCATCCCATTGACACCCAGGTGTGGATCACCTGCATTGTTTGTACAGCTCTGCACCAGCCCTGGGGTCTGAGATTTGATGTCTGGTCTACTGAGTTTGTCTTATGTGGTCTTGAAGTGGGGAAGGTCATTATGCTGCTCTGGCACTGATGGTATCATGGCAGTAAACAGTGACTCCTCTTCATCTTCTAAACCTCTTAAACTTCTAAAACTTGTTCAAAGGTGACCCCTATATACACTAGGCTTACCACTCTTATATGAAATTATATAGGAGGGTCCACAATTTGTCAAAGCCCATGGAAGTCTAAGGACCAAAAAAAGAAGAAAGGTAACATCTGTGTAACCCCATCTAGGCACAGAACTTCAAAGTTCAAATCAAGAAGGGACTAAGTTGCTGGCAGTTGTTATGGCAACTAGATAATTTTATGTCTTGGCTGAGGATCCGATGGCTAACTGCAGCCCAGAGGCATGAATCTGCTCCCCAGTGGAATATTGCTCTGGTTCTGGAGAAGCTTTTTTCTAAACTAAAAGTCTCATTTTGGACTGCATTCAATATGTGGTTGAAATACGTTTCTACTTAATGATGGTGAAAATTGAAAGTGTCCAGCAAAGCAGTTGTAATTGTGTTTAGTGCTGAGACAATGAACCTAGTTAAGATTCAATTTGCTCTTCCTCTTTTTTTCCCCCTTCCACTAATAGATGGTTAATCGCCAGTTTCAGTGGCTGAGTGAAATTTGTCATGTTGCAGAAACCACAGTGATTGTCATATTGCCAAAAAGAAGTGTAACCCCATTGTTTTTCCAGATGAAAATATTTATTCTTTCACAGAAAACACTAAGCAATCTCCTGCCTTGAACTATCAAACCATGGCCTTTCCCCTCCTTGATGACAGGGATGGGAGCTGAGTAGATTGTGCTCTCCTCTGCTGAGTGCCATGAACATGAGGTCCCTGCAGTACAGCCTCATCCTGTGTGCTGGTCTCTGTGTCACCCCTACTCCTCTGACACCAGGAGAGACCAAGCATGGCAAAGGCTCAACACCAGACCTGTCCCGTCACTGTGAGGGAGTGTAGCCCCTCAGGAAGGTCCCACATTTGAGCCCTTGCTTGAGCTGACTTGTAGCAGAATTTGCTCTTCCCGTGGTCAAAACCCCCAAACTCTACAAACCCAAAGCCACTCAGCCCCAGCCTGATCCATACTTGTTTGTATTAGAGGAAAGACCAACGACCCCACAGGTGACTGGGCAGATGGCTGACCCCTGCACTACACAAGTGGGGTATTTTAGGAAGTCATTGCAAAACCACCATTCATTTGTTATCTCTTGTATTTAAAGTGTTCAGTGAATCGTGAGGGAACTTCAGCCTTGAAATTTTCACAGCTTGGGACCAGAAGCTGTCAGGTAATCTGTGTGTATGGTTGTTGACTAGAGAACCTATTTCAGCACCAGTTAATGCGTGCATCACAGTTAGGATTTCTTTGGTTTTTTGTATTTTTGTGTTTTTTTGTGGTTTGTTTTTTGGTTTTTGTTTTTTTTAATTAGGAAACCTGAAACAGATTGGATTGGTACAACTAAGGGCAGGATATCTGTGTTGTACTGTTGTTACCACTATGTAATTCATCAAGATTTCATGCACACAGCAATAACTGCTGATTCTCTGAGCTACAGACACTGTAAGTACAAACCCAACAGCATCTCGCTATGTAAATGAAGAGTACATTATAAGTAGAGAGTAGTTCCCATCTATTCAGTTTTATTACTGGCCACTCCAGAACTTCAGGAGCTTTAAAAATACAGATGAAAAGTATAATGGTTTACAAAATAGACTAATTCTGAGGAGACATAGCACAATCTGAGGAGAGCACAGAAAAACCATAGCACCATTTCCATTTTGTAGATCGCTCTTCTTTTCAAGCTCCACGTTTCCTCAAGGAATTGGTCTTCTGACTGGGATTATTGCCCAACATAGCTTCCTCAAATTTAACAGTCTGCTCACTGCAAGACAAAGAAAGGGAAGGATGTGCCCCAGTAACTGGGAAATCTGTGGCACAGTCAGGGTAGATACTAATCTGCTGAGGCTGGCACTTTATTGCACAAAAAACTAAGTGTGCAAAAGGCATCTTTTCTCTATCCCTGTCAAGTCATGTTCATAAAGCAATTAAACTTGCACTTTCTTCCTCTAGCTGAAAAAGAAACAAACTCAGAGCAAACCCCTTCCCTTTACCAATATCCCCCCTACTTCCAGGAATGCTGACAAACACAGTTGAGACAACTTTGGAAAGATTCATAATTAGGATGCAGTATCATTGAGCTATCTGCTGATCACAACTTAACAAGCACAGTTCTTATGAGTTGCTGCTAACAGTGAACACTAGGGTTACTTGCTTTCTGTGTCTTTTTTTCTCATTCCTTTCACCCCTTGACTTATGCTTCAATATTCAGCTGAATATTTAGAGGTGGCATAACAGATTTTCTGTACTTAGCTTGTGTTTAGGAAGCAAGGGATGTTCCTTTCAGGAAAAAAATTTGATTTGTAATACTTTTTTTCATAATTAAAATTGTAAAAAAACCCCAATGTGCACACCAAATAGTTTTTTTATTAACCTTTTTGTGCTTCCTTGCACTGCAGAGTCTCCATTCTGTTTTGTGACCTGTCTGTAAAGTATTATGTTTCCACAAGCCTTTATTTGTTACCAAAATGATAGCTGAAAAGCAAAACAAGAGGTATTTTAGCCTTGATAGCAGAGTGCAGGAGCTGCCTGAGTCTGCCGAGTCCTGCAATTACATCTTGAATGAAGGCACTGAGCAAGCTGCAGCCCCATTCTTGGTTGCTACGTTATGGGCACTTACTGATGACTACAAACAGGTACTCATCAACATGCCATGACCCAGACATGACTGCGGATTATAGCTGGCACAGGTGAGAAAAGAAAAGTTTAAATGAAGGAGTGTTTGTATATATTTTACTCATAGACTTTTGTGAAAGTATCTTGTGCCAGACTTGCAGGCAACCAGTAGGGAGTAAGGAAAGTTATCCAACCTTTTTCCTTAACCAGATATTATCAAGAAAAGTGCTGAGAAGTCTTTATCAAGACTAGGTCCCAAGAAAGAGTATATTCTGTATTCTAAAGTATAAAGAAGATTTTGTCCTAAAAAGCTACAAACCTAAAGAGACCAGACAGGGAAACATATAATTAAAGTGCTCTTTGTTATGCAAGAAAAATGAGCCTTGGGAGCTCAAATGTCACAGAAAAGATTCTGGAGCAGAGCTGAGCAGAGAACCCATTTCTTCTGGTTTTAGATGAATTCCAAGTTATGTGGGAATTTGGAAGGGAGAACAGATATTGACACACATCAGTGCTAGATCCTGGCTCCATTTGCTACCTGTGGACTTCGTCTGTCTTATTTAACCTTAAGTGTGTTATGATTTCTTCTCTCCCATGGCAGAAAGGGATGCTGAGCTGATTCTTGAGATACCATAGCAGGGTTCTGTGGGATGCAATATAAGACAGTGTAAAAATAACTCAGGATTACCAGAACCTCTTTGTCTCTCAGGCCTGAGCAGAAGCCTGCTGGAGACTAGGGTTAATTATATTTTCCTTCTGATACACTTTGGATTAGGCAGTAAACAGCTGCAATTTCTGCTCTCCTTTCTCTGCTGTCAGTGTTACTCTGTCAAACAAGGTGTTTTTTAAAATCAGTAGTTCTTAGGGAAGTAAAGTAATGAATGAAACCGAAGTTATCAGTTTGGAAAGATGGAGGAAGGATTTAGAGATGTAAAGCCCCTGACTAACACATCAGTCCTTCCTTCTGGGCTGCTGTTGCTGAGGTCCAGATGGTACCTGAGCATCTCAAATGCTCAGGGTCAAAGACCCTGAGTTCAGGCAGGCTGTTCACCATGGTGCAGAGTGGGGAGCAGCTGCACAGAGGAGGACATCTATTACCAGCTGCTTCCTGCTGAAGTCTGCTGCATGCCCACTGCTTTGTTAAAGGTTAAATCATGCTGGGGAGTTTTAATTATCTATTATCTATCCAGAGGGAAGTAACTATCTTAAACAGACCAAGGTTTTTCTGGGTTTTCTTGGAGTGTTTTTGAAATAAATTTGTACATTAGACAAACATTAGTGAACAAAAGAAACATGGTAGCAGCGATATGTTTATTGGGGACGGAGACCTTGGGTTACACAGAGCCGTCAGCAATGAATCTAAACAAAGTCAGGGAGATTATCACTGACTACTACACTTCAGTTTTTATTTAGGTGATTGATAATGTGGTTGCACGGCTAATGTGGTAACGTGCATGGTCTAAAGGTCAGCAGCACAGCTGGTGAGGTGGAAAACCATGCTGCTGTGATGGGATGGGCTGATGGCTCATGGTCTGATACACAGCTCTTGTATATCAAGATTGATTTGGATTACAGTGCCCTGACTCTGGGCTCTCCTGCATGTGGCAGGCCTGCAAGATTGGTCTACAGTTTGTCCATCTTCAACCTTTTCAAGTTGGGTTGCTAACTTTGACAGACACAGCCATTTCAGTTCGGTGGTGCAGCTAACCTCACTCATATCTGACCCTTTCTCTTAGGTTTCAGAGGAGAAATAGAATGCATTTACCTGTTTCTGTCAGAAAAAATAGCATTACAAGAAATCCTTCTGTAGGGATGACTGTCTTTATTCATTTCTGAGGAACACAATGTGATTTAATAAGTGATTTAGAGAGGGGAAAGGTGCAGTGAGATTTCTGTAAGTTCACGCACTGAGGTATCATGGGTAGAACAGAAAGAGGTGGAAGATCTTTGGTGGATGCTACATAACCTGTAATGATGAAGGAAACAGCACAGTATATTAAAACATAAATGGAGCAAAGAGCACTTTTCAATGCCAATTAATATATCTGTTTTATTCCAGCTGTTCAAAACACTTAAGATTTTATATTTATGCAGTGATCAAGAAGCACGAAGTTGGAGTAACAAGGACATGACATAATGGAAGAACAGAAAACAAGCACACACCAATGAAGGAAAATAAAGGAGCTCTATGCTCTTCTGTTCCCACTGCCATGACTACCACATTCAAGTATAACCCATACGCTTTGGCTGCAGGAATTGTTTTAGTCCAAAATGAGATGAGAAGCAGAAGAGACACATGGATTTTGTTGGAACTGCTGAATGCAGGGTAGAGAAAGGCACTAAGAAAGAATGAAATTCTGAAACTTTTGCCACAGGAAAAAACTGTAATTAGCAGCTTCTTATTTATCATGCCATAATCAGCAACAGGTGCAAAAAATTTGATTTGTTCCTGAGTTGTGGGGTTTTTTTTACCTGTCTTGGTAACATGTCTGGATGTGCTATGTGTTGCGCACAAAGATTGCACAGATGAACTTCTTTTGTTTCTCAAATTTCACCTCTGGATGTTTTGAGACCTCATATGTTTGAGGCAAGTTCTCTTCTGGTACTAAATTACTCACGATGAAATCACATAAAAATAAAAGATTGGACAGTTTTAAAGGCAACGAGAAATCGGAATACCATCTTTATTTATTATTAAATAGGGAACAAATTCAAATCTGCTTTACTGCATTGTTCTATAAATATTGACTAAAGTATTGCTGTACAAGGAAGAATATAAGTTATTACTCAGTCCTCTAAAGACAGAAAGGAAGAATCTTTCATTCATTTCACTGTATTGCCAGTATCTTAGAAGTCATTCATTCTAGGAAGAAGAGACATCTTACAGGTAATTTACTGTATTTGTGTCTACTGTCCCATGGGCTATAATGCAAGACTAAGTGTCAGCTGCTGCTTTCAATCTTTATTTCTCTTCTCCAGTCTTTTTCTCTGAGGTCCTCTTCAGTATAATCATTACACTCCAACTTGGCTCCCTGCAGAAAGTCTGAATGGCATCACTTGCAGTAAAGGCTTTGGTTGGTGCCTTCATCTAAGGGTCTTTTCTTTTTCAGGAAGCGAAAGGAGAAGCCAAGGGAAGATTTACCTCTACTACAGCTTCCTGCAGTGGAAACTCTGAGCTGAGACCCATTTGTACTCTCAAGCAGGGAACTTTCATGGGTGTTCTTCATTATCATGAGAAGTGGCTGGATGTGGAGAAAGGCCTAGGGAATAAAGACACAATTTCTGAATTTGGGATGCAGAGGAGCCTCTTTCTGTAAAAAGGCAAGCAGTGTGTCTTTGTAGACACTTCCATTCATATGTAGGATTCATCACTTGGGCATTTACTTCTGTTAAAATGGATACAAAAACACATACACTGTCATGACAGTAAATCATGATGGACACCACTGTTTCTTATAAAACAAAGACTAATATCTCAATGGAAACACAACAGTGTTACTTAACATCCTCTTCAAGCTTTGCCACTTACAGTGTTTAATTACCATAAATTCTACTGATGTGGCATTCAGCATTTCACATGCTGGAAATATAAAGCTCATGAAAAGATGCCTTTCCATATCCTGAAATCCAGCTGGCACTAAACATATTGCATGTCCTGACTCAGCTCAGAGGCTGAATTTAAAGTTGAACTAAAGGGGGATATGACACACACCCGCCTGCAGCTCAGGGTGTTCTCCTTCCCACTCAGCATCTTCCCACCCTGAACTCTGTGGGTGTGGACCCCTGCAGACTGAGCTCAGAGCTAAAGCAGGGCTTTGTTCTCAAGAGCTGTCAGTGTGAGATCATTCTACAATGCAGTGAGAAGGTTCATGATACCACCTTAACACAAGAAAAAAAGGTAACCATAAGCTGTGTTTCAGGAAATAAAAGGACTGAAACAGCTAGGGGAAAATCCATCAAATAAGATGAAAAGAAAAAGACACTCTACTGAACATCACCATAAAAAAAAAAAAAAAAAAAAGGAATGGGGAAAAAAAAAGAATGAACCCCCCCCCTGTGATGTACTAGGCTATGAAGCACAAAAGTAACAATGAAAGTAGTAACTTCAGAGAGTGCTATTCCATGTTCAGGCCTGCCTTTGATCTTGCTTTTTGATTTGCACAAGGACATCTTCATAGCCCGTGGATATGGAATTGCTGATGCTGAGTCTCCAGCTGTGGAATGGCCAAACAGACCATTCTGTCCCTGCATCTCTTTCTGCTATGGCACATGTGCCTCATGCAGCCCCCTAGCCAGCCTCAGACCCTGTTGTGTGTGGAAAGAGCATGTCCCTTATGGTTTCCAAGAGGGAGAGATGTCACTTCCCAGCCCCAGGGCAAAGGCAGTTTATGAACCATTTCCTTTCCCATTCTAGTGCCACAGGATGGTCTCAGTCTCTGCTGAGTTACTCCTGGGGCTTCTTTCCCTAGGGCAAATAGAAACTGCCTCAGGTTGTGTCAGGGAAAATTTTTCTTTACTGAAAGGGTTGTCAGGCACTGGAAGATTCTGCCCAGGGAAGTGTTCAAATCCCAATCCCTGGTGGTATCTAAAAGATGTGTGAATGTGGTGCTTAGGGACATGGCTTAGTGGTGGACTTGGCATGGTAGGCTTGTAGCTGAACTAGATCTTGAGGGCTTTTTGCAGCCTAAATTATTCTATGACTTGTATTTTCAATCAGTTCTGCTGAGCCATTTGTCTGTGGTTCATTTAACAGCCTGCAAAGGAGAACGTTTGAGCAACCAGCTGAGCTTTGCTTTGAGCAGGCGAGGAAGTTAGAGCAGAGCCAGAAGCACCCTGCAAAGCCAGTGCTAGATTAATTTCATCCAGCTTTAATTAAAAAGTATTCCCTCCTTAGTTAATTATGTGTTTTATGAGAAGTAGATGTGGTTATCTGAAATCAAACAAGGGTTGGTGTTTCTGTCATTTCATCAATACAGATTATATCAGTTCTGAGAAGCAGGACAGCATTAATAAATAACCAGATACAGAAACACAGCCCCATCAGACATTAATGGGATCCATCTTTAAATTAATATGTGAATTTACTCCACAGTAGCACATCTCTTGACGTACATCTTCCATGTTACAGGCTATCTCTCTGTTGATAGTATTTAACTTTATTGTAATGCTCTGTGTGGAGAAGAGGATTCTTCTGAAGTATGGCTTATTCTTGAAATGTCTGAAATAGACATGCTTTTAGGTACATTATTTTCAAAGCTTTAAAGCATTCAGCTTGCAACCTCTAAAAATCTCTCTTTTGTTATTTTTTTTTCCCAGCCTCAGAAGTGTTCAGTCTCCTCTTCCTTCCATGATCAAGACCTTTTAAAATGGCTCATAGTGGCACTCAGATACCAGGCACTCTAAATCAACTGTAATTGGTGAGAATGTAGACCAGGTTCAGGAAAGGATAATAATATATATGCTCTTCATCTGCTGCAAATGTATATGTACCAGCTGATGTTGTTAGCACCTTGATTATGGCACTGAAAGAGCAAAACAATATTTTTTGTTTCTGTGTATTTTTAATCTCACTGACAAACAGAATGCAAGAGGTGATTGACACAAATGAAACAGGACAGGGTAGGAGGCTGAAAGAAAGTAAATTGTGATCACCATGAGAGCAGGAACACATGGACCACTGCCTGCTTATTCTTCCCAGACTCTAAATATGCCTTTCTGCAACATGTAAAGACTGTAGCAAACTGCAAATCTCTGCTTTTATGGACTTGAATCTCAGCTGTAATTGAATAATTGGATAATTTCACTGAACATGGAGGTAAATTCAAGTCTTTTATGAGAAAGACATTTGGCAAAGGAAGGGTGTAGGGAAGTCAAGATGTGTAAGCAAAACAGAAAAGCCTCAACAGTGATGTGCTTGAGCTTCACTGAATAAACAACAGAATAATTTTACATCTTTCCCAATAAGCTTTACAAATATTACTGCACTGTCTGAATATATTTCACACTAGCAAGATAACTGGGTGTCAGGAATGGCAGCATCCACACCAAGACTCCACTCTGCCATTGCTCCCCAGCTAACTTCAGAGATGGTAAATTTTACAGCATCTTTAATCCTTGTCTCAAATTTAAATAACCTCTCATGGGTTTTAAAAAAAATAAAGAAATCAAGTCTTTGCCTTCTTGCAGGTTTAATTTCAGTGCCAATGACTGTTAATGGACCAAATGGAGTCCCCAGTTTTTAAAACATTTAACTTGTTCAGTAGCTGCTTTATCCTTTGCTTTTATAGCTAAATCAATTCTTAGGATAGAAAATGAGCTCTTCAGTGAATCATACCCTCAGTGGCCTATCCCTTCTCAGAACCAGTTTCAGATGATATAAATCAATTCTGAGCTGTCTTAGATATGGAAAGGGGTGAAGAGAGAAAATGCAAGAATTGTGAACCAGAGGCAGAAAGGTTTACATTAACATCATGAAAACACAGTAGATTCCCACAGATGGTCATATCACTGTTATTTACCATGTCTGTTGATTTCAGTACCTTTGTAAGCAAAGTGAAAATGTCTCAAGTAGTGTAGGATAATTCTCTTAGAAAGTTGAAACGTTTAGAGTTTCCTTAGGCCTGAACTTGAAATCTTTCCACGGGGGAGCCCACCATGAGGTTTGACTCCACTGAAGGACCCCAGCTCTGGGCAATGCGTTTGTGTCCTTGGCAGCACTGTGATGGGCATCAGGTACCACTGGGGTCCCTTTCATAAGAAAGTGGGATAGTACTACCTCTCTCTCTTTCCTATACTGCTCATTATTTGTGACTTTTGTTCTTTTCCTAAAAGCCTAGTCTGTCATGAGATGCCAGGGTGTGGTTCATCAAGAGATGCCTGAAAGACATTTCTGCATGACATTTTTATTGAATTGGTTCTTGGGATTGCAAGGCATTGGACTTGAGGACCTAAATAGAAGGGACAAGCTGAGCTAGAACCACAATACAGAGAAATGGTCCCATGTCCTCTAAAATAAGACATGTTAGTCACTTAATGTCAGAATGAAGTCAAGACCACGGAGTAAGATTTAAAAGTGCTTCTTTCCATTGTCATTTTTGCTGCCAGTTGCTTAATCTCTTTGTGCCTCAGTTTTTCAGTTGAAAAATAAAGATCTTTCAAAACTTTAACTTGTCCTAAAATCTTTCTAATTTTCCTCTCATTTTGGGGACTGAGATTGAAATAGTTCTAACAATTTCTCTTTCCTTCCTAACTGAGTGGACTATAAAAGTTTATCTGTACAATCATCTCTCTTGGTCTCTCCAAATTTTCACAGATTAGCAAAAAGAAAATTTGTTACCTTGTCATATTGGCAAAGTTTTAAAAGGTTACACAGTGGAGAAAGAAAAAAAAAATCCCACAAAACATAGAACAGAGCATTAGAATGAAAACAAGAAGATGGTCTCAACACTTTGACAAGTGAGACACTGAAAAAGTTTTTTTTCCAGGACTAAGGAAAAAAAGAAGTGGGATTCTAACATTTCTTTTTTTCATGCTTTCTTCCTGTACTTGCTAGTGTATACAAGTCTGATGTCTGAATTTGGGCCATAATTCTTTTCCTACAAAATACTCTTTTCTGAAATGAGTCCCGCAGTGTCTCCCAATGGCAGGTCCCAGTCCTGTAGTGTATCCATGCTGGGAAACAGACCACTCTAATAAACATAGACATTCCCAGAAATATCCCCAAAACTTATATATATATATATATTAGGCATTAGAGCAGTATTATTTACTTTTAAATTAATATGGATCTTGACTGGCTGCTTCCAATTAGAATAATAATAACAATTTTCCCTAATGATAACAACTGACAATAGTGTTAAATTGGAAATGCAAAAGCTTTTTCTGTTGGTACAGCATAAGTTACAGTATCATTAAATATATAATCAGCTATTTATTTCTTCTGCTATTTTTGAGGCATTCAAATGAAAAGTTGATTTGTCCCTTATTAGACCTCAATAAATGTTCCTTTAACAGTCATAGGGTGTTTTAATGCTTTACAGAATTATTGTCATTAAATTGAATCCAAGACATTGGACTTAAATAAAAGATAAATGGAAAAAACTCAATAAATCAGGATAATAAAAGCTTTTCTTTCTGCTGTTTGAATTGTGCTGAAATGCATCTGTCTCTTAAACTGCCTTACAAAGGCCAAAGTAGTTTAATTGCTTTAAGGCTTTATTATGCCTGCATGAGTCAGCTGTGAGGCTGAAGCAGTAAAAAGACACATTTCTCCAGAGAAACTTGAGGATGGATTTTGCTGCTGCCCTGGTAGACTTCCCCGTGAAAAAATGGCAATGTAAGAAAAACATAACTCTGATTAGTTCTGCATTATAGCAGTCTTTCTTCTTTATCAGGGACAAGTGGAGAATAGAGAAAGCACAAAACTTGGGCACATTCCTTGACCTTCTCTATTCTCTTATAGTTTACTTTGGCACCTACTGCCAACATACGCACCAAAACATGACTCTCACTCTCACTTTATGACATATATCTTATGTGATCTTATATGATATATGGTATATCTTAAATCTTAGTGGACTTGGGTTAGGAATCATCACTTATAAACAGTGGGAGATAAACCTGCAGAGAACATGCATCCTGGGGTTTTGGGTTCTGCAAAGGCTGTCTGATCAGGGAATGGCCCAGGAGGAGTGAGACAGTTTCTCCACTCTCTAAGATTATTAGGAGATGTATTAAAAGGAGGCAAAAAAAAAAAAAAAATTCACAGCTTTCAAAACAATTTATCAAGATCTGTAAAAATGCATCATATGATAGGACCTAAGGAATAAATTCTCCCGTGTGTAGCAAAAAATGGCATGAGCAGTGTAACTTTTAAGATGAAAAGGCTAGACAAAATTTCATTGTAATTTCTGTGGGTAAGTGGAGAGAATGGATATGGCTGTGCAGATGCTGTCTTCTCCTTACATCTGCTCCTCTAAGGCCACAGAAAATCTCCTAGAGACCCAAAGCACCAGCTGCAGGCATCTCATTCAATCCCAAAACTAAGGTTCTGATCCCAAATCAAGATCAGCATTACAACTCTGTTGTGGAAGAACTGCAGAAAGGCTTTGGTATAGTTCCAGAACAGAAAGGAAAGAAAGATTATCAAGTTGCATGACATTCCCCAAGGACCCATGCCAGTCTACTGGCTTTGCCCATGCACTCAATCTAGCTTTAGCTTTGCTGTCTTTGATCTCCTATGGAAATGTCAGAGCTAGGTGTGAGTGTGGGGACTGTGAATATTGATTGCAGTGGACTGAGGATCCCCAGGCTTCTGCCTACAGGGAATGTGGTGTTCAAAGATATCTGACAGGTGATCAAAAAAAGTCAGTTCCTTTAAACCACACTTTTTTCCAGCTCAGCTACACAGGTGAAAAGTAGAATTTTGTGATTCAAATACAAACCATTAATGCTCAGTCTTGTCTGGGTTTGACAGCTAGTGACTCATATAAACAAGAATATAGAGGTCTGATCCATTCTGAAGGGATCTTATTCACAAAATGAACTTGGGCCATGCACATGGGGATAGTAAGATAATCCACGATTGTCTGAATGCTGGGTATAAACCTGAACATTACTCCAGGTGCTTTGATAGCTTCCTCGGATGGTATCTTGCATCAAAAACACTGCACATGCCCTGCTGCTCTGGAATTCTGTGTTTTTTCTTTTATTACTTGGTTAGAAACTTCTAAACACAAAAGTCCTCTTCTTGTTAGCCATTCCACATTCAAATGAACTAGAGATGAAGACGTGAAACACTTGTCTTCCTACTTTCCCTGTATTATTTGCTATTTAATTTGTTAGCAAGTATTGTTGCTTGTGGAGGCAAAAGAATAGAAGAAATATATAAAAAAGGTCCAGTAACCATGGCAACAGAAAATATTTCATTAAATTATAGAATATGTATGTGCAGATGGGCAACAGAAGCCTTTCTAAAATGACTGCTGGGTCTCTTACCCTGTAAATAGGGAAACAAATATAGAACAAATAAAAAATGCCTGAGCAGTGACATGGCCATTCACTGGTTGGTTTAGCTTCAGATCAGAACTGTCTATCAGATCTAGTGATTGTTTGCTTTCTTCTAACCCAATCTATAAATATTGCTCTGACAGGTTGTGCTTTCCTCTAATTTACAATTAACCAGGCTTCCTAATATTAGAGAGCTTCATCCCAAAGAAACAGGACAGATTTATGTATCATTGTATAAAGTAAAATCTTATGGACAGATAACTATTGATGCCATGCTCTAGAGATTTCCCAGGTCAGGACTCTGACATGGAGACCCATGATTTCTTCACAAATTTTGTCAGTCAGATAAATCCAGCACATATGGTCCACCAAGTGGTGCTTTGCCTGTGCAGAGCAGATTTTTACATTTATGTTGTCAGTGCTGAGCAGGACTGATGTAATTTGCCAGAGCTGATCCTATTTACACCCTACTATGCCATTTTTATTTTTGATTACTACTTAAACTTATTCACTCATGTTCACCCACCTGCTTTGAAACACTTTAGGAGAGTTGAGGAGCACAACTTGTATTAGATGGTCATAGCTCCAGGGAGATAAATTTTGATCTCTGTTATACAAGTGTAAAATCAATTCATTTTTCTAGATTTACCACTGTGCAAGAATATAATGAGAATAAAATGATGGACATTTTATTAATCACACTGTAAGCTGATATTTGTGAACTACATTAACAATTCCAGGGGGATTACAGGCATGTCCTAGAGAAAGAATATAATTATTTGTTCCTGGCAATTTTTCCACATCTTTTAACACCCAGTTATATATTTGTATTACACTTCTTTTTTCCTTTTTATTTTATGGGTTTTTTTTCTATTTTTTATTTGTCTTTTTAACTTGAGTGGCAGTGATCAAACCTCTTTTCAAATTAAAAGCAACAAAGACAAAACACAACAAAGAAATTAAACAAAAGACATGATAGTTTGAAAGTTCCTTCTCATGTTGAATGCAAAGGACTCATCAGCATGCAAACTAAAATTTTGCAGAATATCTTATCATCTCTGCTTGTCAATGGCAAATGTGATATGCAAGTTAAAACAGAATCCTGTGCTTTATGAATTTTTGGTTTTAAGTACAGAAAAGACATGATAAAAGGAGTAATGAACTAAGGAAGAGCTGGAAAGAATTTAGATTAAGAGATAAATAGTCCTGCTAAATTATCTAACTACCAGTGAAGAAAAGTTTGTTGTTTAACGAATAACATGGCACTGAACAAAACTTCCATGAAGGCATTTTACTGAAATAATTTTTTGTAACAAAATAGTCTGGGGGTTGGGTAGTTGAACGACTTAATGAGATGATTTTTTGTGTGACTTTGCTTAACTGCATGTGGCAGTCAGGTTGTGCAAATAATTTCTGTAAAGCACACAATAGGCTAATAACAGACAGGATATTCCCAGTTAGGGTCACAATTTCTGCTAAATTGTCAGGTAATACCAGGGCTGAAAGTTTGAAGGGATAAAATTCTGGAGCAGAATGCTCTTGTATGTGGGTGTTTTGAAGCCCTGATATAGTATTGCATCATGGAGGAAGAATTAGGGTACACAAAGCTATTAATTAAAGTCCAACCTTGGCCCCTGGGCCCCTGCTATTACTGTCCATAGTGAAACTTCACACTAACATGCTGATGTGAACACAAAGCTGATGGACAGCTTAGCACATTAACCTGTCCATAATGTCATGTAGGTGTTAATTACAGATCAGGTATAGATAATATAACTACTTCACCCAAGAAACACTGGAATCCTGTCCATTCCTAAACACTGATGATGTTTGTGTTGGTGTTGTTGTAGTCAACAGGGGGAAATAGAAATTTTTTACTAGGTATATTTTAAGATAAATTGCTTTCCCTTAGTTGCTTAGTTCAGGCAAGTGCACTCACAAAATAGAAAACTACATGTAGTCATGTACCTTGAGTATGAGGTATTTAAGTGGCCCATGGTCAGGAAAACAAGTGTAAAGCATGTGGGTCACAAAACTTGGGTTAGAGCCTTTTTCTTTCCAGGTAAATGTTGTCTTAATGGCTGGAAGCAGGAGGGCATGGTTCAAAATCCTTTCGGGGGATCCGCGGATGTGGGAAATGGGCCTAGTCTTTCATCAGCATTGCTAAGAAAATGTCACTCTCTGTCTGAAGCTACTGGTTGTCTCTCATGTCTAGATTTGCTATTACACAGCAAAATTTGAGTAAGTGATAACCCAACATAATTTTTCACGTGCTGAGTGGTGCAGTTACTCCCTCACAAAACACCTTATTTGCCAGCTTGTTCAGTTTAGCAGACAGCCCAACAGAGAGGGTCTACCACAAAACAGCAGTGTTCTGAAGCTGAAAAATGAACACATGCCTGGACAGATTTGGTTGTTCTTCCAGCACGTGTTGCACTTAATGTTCCTTAGCATCCCTCTTTAGGGCATGTAGTACCCGGAATCCCTAAACTCTATTTGAGAGCTCCTATCTCCACCACACACCACACACATCTTCCTTTATCTGATGATATAAACTAGTTATTACCACACTGGGTTTGCATGCTCAACAAGAAATGTGCTGGGTTGGAAAATATTTACTTTGACATTTCTTTAAATCACAGCCTAATTTTTTATCTTCTTTTTGAGGCTCACAGGTTGCATTTACTGTCACTTTAGGTATTAAAAATAGAGCCTGTGTGAACTTTCTTCATGCCTCTCTGTAATGATTCTGATACACACTTGTGCACTCTACTGTAAGTCAATTGGAGCTGAACTGATCTGTATCACAGGCAGAATTCATTCAGAATTTCATTGGAATAAAAATTGAATAAGAAAAATGAAGAACCAGCCCCAGGTTAATAAGAGCAGGACTAACTAGATTTCAGTGGACCTGAAGGTAAACCTTTTAAATGAAAACATTTCCAAAAGAACTACATTCAGTAGTCTTTAGTGATCTGATAAGTTTTCTTTATTGAATGATTTTAAGCAAAACAAGAGTAATATAAATCATTAAAGCAATGGGTAATTAGACTGCTAGTTTGTAAAGGAACCGTGTCTACTGTCCAGCTGAGTTTTACAGGTTTTCTCAATGCCCCACTTTTGACTACAATGAGTTTTCAGGGCAAAAACTATCCAGTAGATGAGACAAGAATTGAGGCTGTCAGTGAAAGACTGCTGGCTAACATAAGTGGGGAGAAAAGTTGAAGAGACCTTGTAAGACATATCCATGCATTAATTGTTCCCAAGGGAAACTGTAGGCTTACTAGACCTATTGACTCCAGAAGTAAAGTGATAGGCTTGGTGCTGTGACTACTTCCCTGGAGAGGCTGTTCTAGTGACCAAAGGTAGCAGGCAGGAAAAAGAAAAAGCAGGGAACTCTTATAAATCAATGGACTTCAGTGATTATTTGCAAAGCTCTATGGAATACTGAGGTAATTTATTTCCATTAACAATCATAGATATTGGTCATTCGGTTCCAAGAGACAGTTTGGGAAGTCTCAGCCCTTCTGTAAAGTGTGACATTGTAAATATTTGCCTGAATATATCAGTAGCTCTTTATATTGAGAAGATCTGGAGAAAGCCCTGAAGAGAGATTAAAAGGCTGGAGGATTTAGAGCTTCATAGCAATATTGAGGAATATCAAAGCAACTCTGAACTCTCTGTGTGGGAGAGCAAAATTTTTGTGCCAGACCATTCCTGTCTCTTGAAGGGAGATTAGTCAAATCTCTTTGTAGGGATGGGGAGCACAGTCACTGTTTGGATTATACCCAGCAGGAGACAGTTTAACTCCTTTCTAAAGTGGAGCTTTAAAAGATTTCATCTGAGAATCAGCTCTGAAAATGTTGTATTTCAATTGAGGACAATTAACATTTAAAGGGAAGCATGTGGAGTTCATGCTTAGTTTGTGCTTCTCCATCTGGGGCTGGTGCTGTGGGTCCCTTCTGTGCTCAGTCTGCCAGTTCCCATTAGCTTGGATTACATTAGGCTTAAAGTATACATGCAAGGAAAAGGCAATTAGTTGAAGAGCAGCAAATGCAAGGGAGACTCCCAAGGATGCTCGCACACTTTATCTAATGCCTATCAAATGTGTTTCCTGTGTCTGGTACAGAAACACTGGAGCAGAAGTAGAACCATGTCAAGAACTTTAAACAAAGACAACAATTTTTCAGATGAGATGAGCAGTTTTACAAAACTCGTGTGGGACACCAGCAAGACTGTCATAAGGTGGAAAGCCAGGCTGAGACTATGGTAGGTTACTCCTGAGCTCCCAGTATCTCTACACCTCCACTGTATGTCCTTCTTCCATTCTCAAGACCAGTTAACACGCCTTCCTGAAAAAAACCCAACCCACTAATGTATAGTAAAAGGTGACAAAAATGCTGTGAAGTTTTCTTCATACAACCTCTTTCTGTTGCCTCAGTCCTGGGAGAGGTATTTGTTCCTTGAGAGGATACTATTGAGATGTACTCATATTCATGAAAAGTGGTGGATCTCTTGTCTTTGAGAAACACATCTGAATTGCTGCTTAGTACCAAAGTACAAGGATCCTTCATGGCTCTGGGATCTCTCTTTTCTTTCGATTATAATCAGGCCATGCTGAACAGGCAGTCTGCCTTCAAGTTCAATGCCTCAGCTCCAATGTAATTTCAGAATGTTTGTGAATGAGGAGTGCTCTAAGTGAAGTTGCCCCAAACCTGTTCTATAGAATCAAGGCTGTTTTGTGCCAAGGGCCTCTACTGCTCATCAGCTGGGTCAGGCAATTAAGGGAACTCTTTGCCCACTTAATCCTTGATTTGTAAATCAGGTGGGCACGGCAGCTCCTATGGTATAGCAAATACTTAGTACAAATCACCACAACCAAGCACAACTGGAGTCACACACTGCATCAGCAGTTACCAAATGTGATTTCACTCTTAGTAACTACTGAAGATGTTTAATTAAGTCAACATCTGCTACAAGCTGCAGTTAAGTGAGATTTGATTAGATTGAATGCATCTATGTAGAACAATTTGGGTTACTGTGTTTTTTCTCCTGTCCTATTGTATCTTCCTGTTGTGCTGTACTGTGATGTCACACTGCTACTTGATGTAGGCTCAGGATTCTCTTTCTTTTACTATTTCTCTTCTCCCCTGTCCCTATAGTCACTCCTTGCAGACTCACAGACATTATGCAAAATGATTACTTCCATTCTTAAGTTTGTTTCCATCTGCTTGCTGCAGTCTTCAAAATGCCTGGCCTTAGATCAGTTTTCCGATTACCCAATGTAAGTTAGGTTGCATGCAAATAATACAGTCATTTTTTAAAATTCAGTTTTACTAATTTTCTTTCCTGGCATATACCTGGCTGGTCTGTTTTTTGACCCTCAGCGTTACCTGACAACACTTGATTTTCCACTGGTTAAGTAAAAAGTGCATTTGCATCTTTTGATGTGCTGCTGAAGGCTTTTAAGTCATCTCTTTCTTACAGACTCCTATGAAAAACTTTGAAAATGAATTACCCACCCCAGGGTTAAGTGGAGCACTGTGGTATTTTGAGCTGATGTTATTCTTTCCTGACCACTGGAGGGGCAGGTCCTTTTGACTCTTTGATATCCAGAGTAGGAGAAATGTTGTCCACAGTCCTAGTTCTTATCGTTTCTTGAGCAAATTCTCCATGCTTCCTTTCTTTGCAGACACCTCCCCGCTTTCAGAACCACAGGCTGCCCCTAGCTCTGCTCTGGGGTTTTCACCAAGGCCCAGCTGTCCACTTCTTCTTGGGCCAGAAACAGCTAGTAAGAATGGACACTATTGAGATTACCAATGATTAAACATCATTAAATAAAACTGTATAAAACCGGGATATTTTATTATGAAAAAGGTAGAATGAGATTAATTTTAAACTTTTTTTTTTAAAGTTCTTTTTTTTTCCCAACTGAAAACCTCAACATTTTTTACTTTTGACAGTCAGAAAGAAAATAAATATAGTTTTGTAGTTTTTAATATGTCAAAAGCCAAGGCATCTTTTCAATGAAAAAGATTTCTAAAGAAAGTAACATTTTTCATAAAGGGCAAATATTTTATTTACTTTGCCAACACAAAATGTGGTTTGATTTCAGTTTTGCTCTGAACATAAAACTGATCACTTTTTCCAATATATTATACAACCTGGCTGGAAAATGAAAACATATTTTGGAGAGAGATTTCAAAATGACCATTTGCACCTCTAGTGATGGGCTGCTTCATGTTAGTATAATAATTTATACAATATTGTATAAAGACTTTAATGGAGTTACTCATGAGAAAGTAAAAATGTGCCCTATAAGAATTTATTGGAACTTTCTCTTCTCCTTACTGCATCTCCTCCTGGCAAGATGAAGAAGGAAAGACAGAGAGAAGGAGGGAATCTGCAGCTGTTGTTAATGAATGATGACTAATTATTACTCTTGGAAATGGCACAGAATAGATATCCTCAGATGTACATTCTCTTCTGATATGTTCCTCAATGCATTCCCTCTTTCTGAGGTTTATGTGGTGCCTTTCTCTTTTTTTGTTTTTACTTTTTAATGGAATTGAGATAATTAACAAAACAGTCACTAAAATGACCTCTTGTTTGCTCTATTAATAGTTTTTGGATTAAGTACCCCAGCCTTTATACCCTGGACACTCATCTCAGATTAAGCTCTGTTCCAGGATACTTTCTCCAGAGTACATGCATATAGCAGAATAGAATAAGTTTATTTTGAGCCAACATTTAAAAAAACCCAGACAACATTTGGACATTCATTCAATATTTATAAATTTAAATGCAGTTTTTGAACTTAAATTAATCCTTCTGAATAAGCAGGAGAGAGACAAGTCCAGTGGTGGGAGCTCTGTTTCTCCCTTGTAATCTAATCTGGTGATCAGCTCCTGAACCTGAACTGACTCAAGGCAGCAGCATAAAATTCCATTTTGCTGCCCTGGAGGATGAAGGAATGCAGCTGAATTTGCTCATGAGAAAGGGAGATGGCAAAGCTGAGGCAAAGTGATGCAGTGAATCCCTAGAAACTGGTTTACAGATCGTCTTGCCACTGGGGGCCTGGGGATGATAATTTTCTCATCTCAGGCCTCCTGCCAACAGCCTTGTTAGAGCCATGGGACAGGTGAGCAAGTTATGGGGCTGGCCCTGCTTTGCTGTGCTCAGCACTGTTTGTAGCATGTTGCACAAAGTACTGACCATGAGATGTGTTGCTTTCTATGAAATGAGTTGATCTGGTGATCTCAGTGACAGGTCCTCCACCTCAGCACTGGTGCTCCTTACATGTTTCTCTTGTCATTGTGCTATCTTGAGCTCAGAGATGGGGAGGCAGATATGAAAGCTCTGATGCTCAGAGGAGGGAACTTTTCTTTATATGGGTTACAGAACTTCTGTTCCTAGTCCCAGAACAGTTGAGAGAACAAAGTTGGAGAAACAGCACAGCTGTTACCGTAAACTCAAAAGAGCATTTGGTTTAGACCACTCTAGTCTAGTGAAATCCCTAAGAATCTCCCTGAATAAGGACAACACATAAACCCATGTTTCCTTGGAAAGAGAATAAGATACAATTTTCTCCACATGCAAAAGGTTTTTTTTTTCTAGGAATCCATTCTTGGGATAGAAACTTTGAAGATACAAGCAAAGCAGGCTTTTTGCAAACTCATTTTTTCCTTCCTACAGATTGTGCCCTGGTGCTAATTATGTCGATAACAAGAAAAGTTGCAGGCCACTTGAGCGTTCAGTCTATTAGTGTGTACAACAGAGAGGTAATAACACTGCAGGTGAAACCTTTCAAGAGATTCACATGGAAATAAGCCCAGAGCTGGAATGAGATATGGAGGGAAAAGGGTTAGGAGTGGTGGTGGTGATGGAAAAGAAGCGCGTCAGTCAGCTAAACACAGCATGACATCTTAAGCAGCCTATTGATCTCCTATTCAGAATTCATGCAGAGCTAGTCCTTGTCATAAAACATTCAGCAGCCAAAATCAATAAGAGATGTGGAGCACTGAATCTTGCTGCTTCAAAGTCGTACTTGAAAACAACAAAAAAATCACTGCTACTCAAATGTCACCAGGGCACCAGCTTGGTTTGGACCCAACAATTTCCATAATAAAAGTTTACTTCCTGTTTTTCCAAGGGGGAGTCCAGCTGTAGAGTGATAGGAACTGGATTCAGCTATTTGACAGGGAATCTATATTCTGCCCCTCTCTGTTTACAAAGGAGGTTCAGGGAGAAAGATAAACCTAGATAGCATGAAACATTTGCTGATGTAGACCTTGTCTTGTGCTGTAAATCTGACAAAATTTAGCAGTTCACTGGCTAAGATCAGCTCCTCCCGCTGCGTGGCAAAATGCAAGGGGACTAAGAAACACAAAGAGCTTAGGTGTCTTTAGAGACATAACCTCCCCAATACAGTACGTGACAAATTGCTCTTCATCTTTCTCGTTGTCACCACTGTTCAAATATAACATCTAACTTAGAAAGGTCTGGCACTAGGTTTCAAAGTTAACCTAGGTTAATCCGAGTCAGTGGATTCTGGCTGTGGATTCTGTTCTTGGAGACAGACACTTGCCTCTTCACGCAGAGGGAGAATTAACAAGTAGGTGCAAGTGCACAGCCTCAGCCTTCTCCAGGGAAGCACCTGGAACAGAAGTTTCCCATGGATATCAACATATTACAGATCTGCCACCTTTTCCTCTCCTCTGTTACATAATGTTGTCCTAGAAATCTAGAACGCTGTCAGAAAAATTCTCCCTCCGTCATTCAGTCCTGTCTGCTGCCCTGGAACAGGAGCAGCTTGACCTGAGCCATTCTAGAGAAATATTTTTCTGACAGATGGGACAAACAGCCTTACACAAGTTTCTCCCTCTCCCTATTAATTTCTCTATCTTTAGATTGAGAACATTTTTCCTAATATACAGTCTCAACCTCCCCTGTTGCCCTCCAAGCTCAGTGCTCAAAGTGGCTCCTGGAGAACTGAAGCTACCGTTTACATATTTGAATTCTGTTGCCATGTATCTCATTACTCTCGTCTGGACTAACCCATTTTAATTCTTATGGTCACACATCTAAGGTCATATTTCTCATATGCTTGTGCTGCAGTAAAGGTCAGTAGGATCTGACACTGTCCCGTGGCACAGATTTTAATTCTGCTCTTGAATGGCTCTGAGCCCAGAGATTGTGAAGAAGAGGACTGATTTTAAAAGTCAACACAAAACCTGGTTATTTGTTCAATTTTTAATCATTTCCAGAGTAACTGATGCTGCTATAGATGAATACCCCAGAAATGCACAAATAAGACAGCCAGTCAAAGCAACAACCAGGGGTCCAAGTGGGAATATGCAGCACTAACTAATGAGCTCAGAAAGCATCTGTTGTCACAACACCATCCCACTCTGGCTGATAAAGAAGCACAGGAGAACCTGTGTAGAACAAATGAACATAGGTACCAATGAAAATAGAACATGAATGGCTGTACTGTAGGAGATCTGCCTTGGGATGGCACCATGAGGTAGCTTGTTCTATAGCTACGTATAAACTGCACAATGCCTATAAACAAAGAACACAAACTCAAAAGCCATTGAGGAACAAAATCAGCTTGCTTATTTAGAGCTCCCTATGATTACAGACAACCTGTTTCTGATATCAAAAGTAACTCAATCAGAGCCCTGGTGGCTCATCTATTACTTATATGTTGATTTTAGTATCTCCCTTTATTAAGATAAAGGTTTAGTATTGTCTAGACAAGCAATGAACCAGACTTCTATAATGTTGTACTAGTTAGGCTGGGAGCCTGAGTAAATATTTTGACAAACCAGTTTCATCAAATGTTTTTGCAATTCATTAAGCTTTTAATTCCCTTTCCTATTCATAGAAAACATAGATGAGGCTTGTACTCTGCATTTCACTCTGCTTTTATTTTCCAAGGATGCTGACTGTGTCTGACTGTTTCTGAAGGAAAGTTTTTGAAGGGTGTTCTTGTGGGTGACATTCTAAGTTATACTTCTGATGGAGGCAGGCAAGAATTAAGTGACATGATGGAGAATTTGTTAAGTGTAATCAACAGCAAGGATAAATGCTGTTAGAGATTTCTGCATATTAATCTGGTTTTGCTTTGAGATACTGTAGCACCTGTAGCAAAATCAAAGATTATGGATTTGGAATAATAATCTTTACCTTTCTGACTTAGTATCATATTATAGACCCTTTGTCAATTAACTGAATTTAACTGCACTGATCTCCTGGACTTGTAGTGGGCAGCATGGGCATTTTTATTCTGCCCTGCACAGCACAGGGTAAAGTTGTATATAACCTTCCTGGCTCACCACTGTGCTTCAGAATAGTGTCCTCTAGGTGCTGAGGCACCTCTGGTGGCCCTCCTGGATGTCTCAAGTGGCACTACAAACCTATGCCTGGATAACTGGAACTTCCCTCTCTGTGATTTAGCTCCAGATTAAGACCTCTATCAGTGGTAGGTGCTTGTCTGTTAGAGAGGGTCTCAGTCCAGTTGCTTAATCCAGAACCCTGGGGCTATCTGGGCCACGGTACCATATCTGAGATGCCATATGGGGTTGGCAGTGGTGGCACAAGAAACAAGGGAGATCTGTGCCTGCCTTGACAGCATGAAGTGTGCTTAGAAAGCAGTCACAACAATAATTAAACATGTTGAAAGTTTGGTGAGAGGTGGCTTTTCTATCTAGAGAAAAAAAGTGGAAATTGAGGACTGCTAAGCTCAGGGACTCATACCTTAATTTACACAATCATAATTTTTTTAGTAATGACTGCTACATTTATGCTGCATCTTTGGTCTCACATAATTTCCAGCTTTTCCCTTAAATTTAGTTCTTCTATCTCAGATGATTTATCTTGTCTACCAGTTCTCTAAACCATTCACTAAAGTTATACTTTATAAGTCTTAAGTTATTGAGAATATGAAGGAAAAAAAATCATGTGCTCATGAAAAAAAATGTTTGCAAATAATAAATTTTCATTACCCCAAAATTTCCCTGATCAGATATCAAAAGGCACAGTTCACCCCTAGTGTTCCTGCAAGGAATAAATTTTTTTTCTAAATGTTAGGGCAAGTAACCGTGAAACTAAACTGCCAGAGGTTATGTTAGATTCTTCAGTGGTGGACATGTCTTTATTAAGACTGAATATATTTTTGAAAATTTTTTATTTTCACCATGTGTAAATGAGATTAAATGAGATTAAAAACTGTAAAGAGCTATGTGTCTAGTTAATAGAGAAGTCAGAGACAGCTTGGAATGAACCCTTGGAGAAACCAGATCTTTCAAAGAGATGAGAAAAAGGCATGTAATCATCAAAATGACCATAGCTAAGGAATATGCAGTTTGCTGCTGACTGACCCTTTGAGCTTTCCTCTTATGCCCTGTTCGTCTTTGTGAGAATGTTTCTTGTGCTTATAATACCATCTGCAAGACCAGGGAAGGACAGAGTAGTATTTTTTGCTGCCCACCAATCTGTTATTTTTTCCTACGCCTAAAACTATCATCCTCCTGCACTTCTGGGCATTCCTATGCAAAATGTTTCCACTCTGAATGATCCACAACCCTTCAGTAAGCACAGATGGATGCTGCCTCACCAATGTGTCCTGACATACACATTCTTGTTGTGGCCTCTCCTTCTTTGCAGGGAGTTTTCTGTCTTGGGTACCTGCATAAATGAAGAGGCACCATTCATTCCTGCTTAAGGAGAAAACATTTTGTCACTATGTGAGAAATAGTGAGAATCCTTGTTTTCACATAAAAGATCCTGATTTGCTACCACAGAAGTTATCAAAATAAAATACAGCCTGCACAAGGTTTACCAGGTGTCAAAAACATACGCCTTTAGTTCTTTCATCAGTCCCCAAAGGATGAACTGTGACTGAGAAAAGACTGCTACTCTCACAAAGTTTTTCTCCTTCCCCTTATGATCTTACAGGAAGAACTGATGTTATTTTTGGGAAGTATTGACTCTTTTACAGAATAGAGGGCTCATTAAATCAAAATAACAGCATCATTTTCAGCTGCTTCATTGTTATCTCTGTTATTGTTGCAAGTGGCTGCTTGAAGATGGGGAAAAAAAAAAAAAGAGAAGGGAAGAATAAAGCCAACAAAGAACAGACACCCCAACATATCCTGAGCTGAAGATAAAGTGCAATACCTCTTTTATTGCTTTTACATAGTTGGTAGTCTACCTCTAAGTTCATAATCATCCTGAAGAGGCAGCATTGTCACAAGAAGGACAGGGGAGACAGGATTTATAGAGGTTATGATAAACTGGAATTGACAGTCACAAAAAAGGAAAATGGAGTTTTGAGGTTGTGTTAATAAAAGTACCAGGTATTACAAGCAGAAAATGGAAATTTATTCTACTGGAGTTGCAAATATACCCAGAGCCAGTTTGGAAGTAAAACGTGTTGATTGTTTTTTAATATTTTGTGTGTGTGTGTGTGTGTGTGTGTGTTAGAGGGGTTACATTTTAACAAGTGAGAGTGAAATCAAGGAAAACAGACAAAAAAACTAGGAAATGAGTCATGTGGAAGGAAAATTGGCTGGTTCCCAGAAGAAACAGAGCTGAGGGGTGACCAAATACAAAGAACAGCAGGGATCTCTTCTGTGTTTGCTGGGAACACTGCAAGAAATTGAGAATTTCTCAGTAATATTAAAAAATATTCTGGAAAAGAAGTAGTGTAAGCAGGAAACTGGGGATTGTTAACTGGACAAATCCATAATTTTAGGACATACAGCAGGGAGTGAATGTAGTAACCCAGGAATTTTTTAAAAAATTCTTTGATGTCCTCAAGTGCTAAACCCGTGTTTCTAACTGTTATTCCTGCTATTTGTAATACCAATAGACACCTCTTTACAAGTCACCTTAGAGTCTCAGGACAAATCAAATCATAAAGCAAACAAAGAAAAAAAAAAACAAACAGGACTTTTGGATAAGGATTGATTTTGGGATTCCCACCTGCCTGTGTCTGGCATAGCCATGAAAACCTGCAAAAGATCTTAAACTGGATACCCAAAGTTGTGACAGATAGCTTATGAAATTCTAGGTCAAGGCAATTTGCTTCACAGAACAGTCTACAGATGTAATTATTGTTCCTGGCCAGGGTCATAAATGGATAAACAGGAGAGCCAGGGATGAAAAATTATATACACAGCTGAGACAAGATAAAGTGGTTCCCTTTGTTAGAAGCACATTTACCTTTTTAAGAGAGTTCCACAAACCTGAGGTCTCTGTAGATACAGACTGTGGCAGGTAGAGAGCATGGTAGGTATGCAGCCTTCAGGAGGGTAAGGACCCATTTTCATGATCTCTTTCCAGAGCTCCTTCTCATACCTTGCTGTTTCTCTCTCTCTCTCTTTTTTTTTTTTTTTTTTTTTTTTCCCTGTGTTCACTTTCTTTGGATTTTATACCTTGGCAGTGGCAATGGTTGACTGCAGGATGCCTTGGGGGGATAAAAGTTTCAAGAGGACATTCAGTGAACAAGGCAGCATAGAGAAGTTGATATGAATATGACTGACAGTTATTATTTCTGAGGAACTCTCTTTGAAACTGAACACAAGTATTATTGCTGGACCTGCATAAAACTTAAAATGTCCAACCTATGAGAAAATTCTGAATTCTCAGCACATTTATTGTGACCCAAAATTGAGGAAAAAAATTTACTTGGCTTTTATTTTCTTTTTCACTTTTCTCCAGAAAAGCTTAGTAGATGGATGCTTTTAAATTATCTCATGGATAGAGGAGGCTTATTAGAGAAACACTGGCTGTATTTTTCCAGGCTTGACCTACTTGCCTTTTAGTAGCCATGGAATGACCTCCTGAGTTTCTTGTCCTGCAGAGCTAACTCAGGGACACTGATATCTGTTACCTTGCCTGCCCTCTACACTGGACATTGAGAAAGAACATTGGTGTAGAGTTTCCTTTTGGCTGGGATTGACACCTACAGTAGGAAGGTGCCAAGTAAACTCATTGCCTGTGGTCCTTGGGGGTTAGCCAGCAGTCAGGATGTTGTGACACCTGTCAAATGGATTTTCACTTTCTGGATGACTAAAAAGCAAAACCTCTCTTATCCATTTTCAGTCGTATTGAGGATTTCTCAGGTTTCAAGGTCATGAAAAGAGTGATGTTTATCTTCTTCAAGGTTTTAGGATAGTTTTGATTGCTTTTGCACTTTGCATGGATCTGATGCCCTCTCCTTCCTTATCTCTCAAGAGATTAATTGGGGTTATTCATGCATCAGCAGCAGCCTGTTTGAAATATCACAAGCATGACCTACTGAAATGTAGGACTGGATAAGACCTCTTGGGTCATCAAGCCCAGACTAGATAACAGCAGACATCATATCATTAAACTTTGAAGGGGAGCACAGCAAAAAAAATATTTAGGAAAGAAATGTAAGAAGGTTCCCAATTTTCCATTGGAGAACTTTTATAGGACAATGGGAAGCTCAGTTCAGTACACAGGTCCTTGTATGCAGGTCCTTGTAAGCTCTATCCTGCTTTGCAAAAGACATGAAATGGCTGCTCAAAGATTGCATGAAATATGAACAACAGGAGCCTGCTCCTTTAGTTATGAGAGTGAAGAAGGAAGTGAAAATAGCCCTCTTTGTATCACTCAACAATTGTTTTGAAGGCTTCCTATTTTGCAAATACTAGTATATATTCTTCTGTAAAATTATTTTATCTGCATGTTATTTTATTCTGTTAGTGACTTAGGAACACAGCTTTATTGCTTATCTGGCAGTAAGGAGACTCATGGTCTCTGTAGATACCCAGAAGAAAAGGGACAGTCCTCACCTCACAGATATATTTATTTTCTACTGCTTGCAAAATATTGCTTTTCCAGCATGTGAAATGATATATGGTTAACTAATAATACAGTTTAGCAATTTCTGGGTGACTTTCCTGCACACTCCCCTTCCAGGATTTTTATTTTGATCTTAGGCATTTTATAATCATCCAGAACTCTTTGCAATACGAAGCCCCTTGTATGCCCAGGCTGCTAATGATGGTGTTTATAAGTGCTTGCTCTTGAGACTAGATCCTGTAGCTTCTCTGATTTAATGTCTTTGGATGAAGAAGAGAGCCTTGTTGACTACACTCTACCAGCAATATAAAGTTCTTTGTTAAACAGTGATGAACCTTGAAGGATTTAGGAGGCACAATTCTGATTGCAGATTCTCATCAGCCACAGCATGCACTGTGTACTAGTGTGTAGGCAAAAGTGTGTAGTGTAACCTCCAAAGATGATAGAGTAAAATCTTTTGCTTTCATTATGGTTCAGAGCAGTTACCCTGAATTCTGACCTTCTCAAGAAGTGAAAAGGCTGTGAATGTGAAACCTCCATGGCTTCTGTAATAATTGAGGTCTTCTTGCGCTGTGCCTGGCCCCACTGTGTACCTTCTTCTACTGCCATCCTACACTGGTCATCCAGATGCACTCAGGCAGTATAGGATAGACAGACAGATGAAGAAAGATTGTGAGGAACCCTCCATCTCCCTTGAGAAGCAGCAGGGGGAAGTGGAGAGCAGAGCTTGGTAAGCTTGATATCACCTTCTAACAAAGATAAGCTCTCAGTAGCCTAATGACCCTGGCACCCTTAAGGAAGAGGAAGCCCAGGGCATCCACCATTGCATTTGTTGGATATCTCAGATGGTCTTTTTTCTTCCTGCTTGCTGAAGGCTCTGTTCTTCTAGTCATTAATAGTCTGCTGCTGCAGACCATGGCCTACACTTCTTCTATGTAAAATAGGCCCTGGTGTACAAATTAGGTATAAATCACCCATTCCAATCCAATTATTTGCTACCCTGGTAGGCACAACGGTGCCATAAGCTGTGAGAGCACAGAGGATCAAGATCCTAGTCTTAAGTGTAATACCTGAAAAAAGAGCAATAAATACAAGAGGCAGAAACAGCATGACCAAAACTGGAGAAGTATAAATCATGCTGTGGAATGAAGTGCAGTGATTCACCTGCTACGCTGGGTGCTGTGCCCTGCAGACAATCTGACAGCACAGCAGAAAAGAGATGCACTACACCAGAAATAAATACTTACCCTCAACTGACACAATGCTATTCATTTTGGGTTAATATATTTCTTCTTGAAATTCAGCAGAAACCCATGGCATACAAATCATCCCAGCATCAATACAAGGTAAATGTGTGTGATTAAGGAAGGAGAGAGGAACATCAGCACAGCTGCAACCCATAAAAGTTAACTATTATTGGGTTTCCTCTGCACTAGCATATGGATCCTCTTTGGCAGTCCACATACACTGGGCTTGTCTTTCATTCACCCTTAGGACTTCTCTCTCTGTTATTGGTCACTTTAAAAATCACTGGTTCCATTTTCCAGTATTGTCATCATCATGACCAGTAGCAAGGCACAGCAAAGAAACTATAAAAAGTGGCAAGGACAAACTTATAAAGGGAACCAGGTGAGTTATAATAAGATTGGTAGTAAAGAGTCAAGGTACCTTGAGAGATGGCCCCTAAAAGGTGGAGGTTTCTGGATCTTTCTCTCAGGGTTGAAAACAAGCAAGGCAGAGTAGCCCAGGTAATATCTGGGAGCAATGTCTCCTGTCTTCTCTAGCACGTACCGTTGGGTGGGACAAGTTCTCAGCATACCTCAGGAGCTGTTTGTCATTTCTCTGGATCAGGCTCTTAATTACTAGAAATGGAGGAAAGCAGCATTTAAACAGCAATGTTGACCACCCACTGCCAAAACGAGTCCTTTTCTGAAGAGGACACTCACCATTTGTTCTGAGATCCCCACACCCCTCTGTGGGTGGCTCAGAGAGAGACATCAGCTGCTGAAGGAGAAAGTCACAGCAAGGGTAGAAGGTTAGTCCATTGCTTAGAGCAAGACAGTCAGGACCCTTGGATCTTACCCTTGCCTCTGGAAAAAAGTGTGATCAAGCCCAAGCATCTTAGTCTTTATGACCAAATAAAGGGGGATCTTAGGTTTTATTTGTTATTCAGCAACAGCTAAATCCAGTCTAAGCACTTCAGTTTCAGAAAGGGGATCTGAGAATTAGGAGTGAAAGCTCAGAGCCATGAAGTGCTTTTTGTAAACCTATTGTTAAGCTACTGTAAGAAACTGAGATTAACAGAGATTCATGGAAACATGGGAAGTGTTATTTACCCACTTTGAGAACTGTGAAGGCTCATTAATACCTTGTAAAAAACCTACAAGGTTATTTGGAGAAAGTAACTGTCCCCTTCCCAGTCTTTAACAACAGGCTTTGCTACTGCCAGCAACAAGGGAAAGAGATTTGTCTCCTTTCACTTCCCTGTTCCTCTTCTTTGTACCTGGACTCAGTAAATGCTTTCATGCTCTTGGCTTTCTCTGATGGAAAAGGGACTTGCCAGACCTGGAGGCCAATAAGCACTTATCTTCCTTTTTTTTCTGAATTACCCTCTAGTCCCTGCCTCTCTCACAAGGGCACAGCAGCAGCAAACTAGTTCATTTGGTCTTCCAGGTCCCCATAACAGGATGCTACTTTTAACTCATAATTTGCACGATGTTCTTTTGTTGTTTGCACAAAGATATTTGCACTCCAGTTAAGGACCAGTGCTGCCTTCTTCCCAGAACTGCTGAAGCATGCTGCTACCCTGCAGTCCCTGCCCCAAGGATTTCACTACTCTGTCACATGGTAAGAGAAACAGTAAAGGAAACACAACACAATGCTTATAAAAAGCTGAAGTCCTGGCATGTTGAGCAGACAAGAGGTGGTGTCCAATATTTCACAGTCATCAAAGGTAAATGGAAAGGAGAGAGGCAGAAAGAGGCTGCTCAGCAGTGCTACAGAATTTCACAGGTAAGTTGTTGCAGCTGGTGAGACTGTGATGAAGCCAGAAAGAAAACTGCACAGATGTGCTGAGGTTCTCCAGACCATGTGTGAACTGAAGCCTCTTGAGAAAGTAAAGCACAAAAGATGATGAAGCCATATTTGAAATTCCATTTGAGTGTGAATTTTGTATTTGTGAGGCAAAGTACTTGACTCAGTGGAGGCTTGTCACAGGGGGGAGCTTTTTTGGGGTTGGTTTGGGACACTGTGGACTAGAGTGACCTGGGTGTGTGAAGGTGGCTGTGCTACCCAGGGCCAGGGTAGGGAAATAGACCCTGCTTTCCCATGAGTGACTTCATCTGGAGAGATGCCTCAGATAAAAAGATTTTTGTGAGAGCTCTCCTGAAATTTAACCCAGGCAGTTGTTTTCTGTGCAACAGAAGGATTTCTCCAGTGCTTTGTCAGTGCTCAGCTAATGAGAGAGTGTGTTTTGTCTTTCTTACCACGGAAAGTTAAACACAATCCAACCAGTGATTTATAGATAATGAGTCCTGTCACACTTACAATTCGTACCTCACATGGAAGTCATCAACATACCTACTGCTGATCAGAAATCCAGATATCTATCTCTATATTCTATTCACAGTCTCATGATCTGCCAGTGCACAGGATGGATTTAAAGTTGATTGCTACCAACATTTACATTTGAGAATGCATATGAATGTCAAGGAGTGTTTGGGAAGTGTTGTCAGATAATTGCATCAGAGGAAACCTCTGTAGGGTGAGGTGGGAAGGAACTTTGGTGTCTCATAGGTCACTTGGAAAGAGTTAGGAAAAGGGCACCAGAAAAAAAGAAAAGTATATTTTGTGGTGATAATGGTGGTGGGACTGGTGGCAAGCAACAAAGGTCTTATTTTTTTACTGTGTGAGACAGAGGACAGGTTATGAATTTATCAGCAGGGCTGTGCTAACAATTACTTTTCTACCTGGGGGAAAAAAGGCAAAGCAAAGTAGGACAAGAGATGTGTCACTTTTCCTTACACTTTCACTGGACATATTTGGTGAACAAACCACATTTTTTACACTTCTTGTGACAAGATACAACACCAAATAAATTATTCTTCATCTACATAGACAATATATTTAATAAAGAAGATATGTTTTCCCAAAATACAGGAAACTTTGCATAAAATAAAAATACTCTCTTGCAACAAGAAAATGCATCAAAAGATAGTGTATTCTTCTTTTTTTTTCAGTTTCTATGATTTTTTAATTGCATGCTCATTTAATCTTATGGTCATTTTTTCAAGTCCAAGCAAATTTTTAAAGTAACAAAATGTAATAAAATATTTTTCTCACTTGACTTCTGCAATATATACCAACAATGTTTTCCAAAAAATATCCAAACTTACATGCAGTATGCAGTGAAGAGAATAAAATACTCTCTAAATGAGAATAAAAATGTATTCATTAGGATTTACTGAGAAATACCCTATTTAAACTATTTTTGACAAAAACTTGGATTGTAAGTATTCTTTATGTATGTCAGATTTCTGAACTAATCTAAGAAGATGTCATGGCAAAAGAAGAACACAAACATATGAAAAACTCTTTTTTTAATTTTTTTTTTTTTTTTAAAAATGAAACATTAAAATGTCTCAGAGAAAATGACAATTATTTCTATAATGACATTTTCCATGGAAAAAATCAAATCTCTCTCTCTGAGTCATCATACCCATGATATTTCACACAGCATACAATTTTCCTAGAAGAAAATTTCATCTTTGCTTCAGCAGAGAAAATGCATTCATACAGAATCATATTCAATTAAAGGCCTGCAAGCTGTCTGGTTTAAAGCTGATGTAGCTTACTGCATTCTAAAAAATTAACATGCTTTTTTTTTTCCAGGAGAAATAACATTCTTTTATGTTCCCCTCCAAAGTGCTTTAAAGCCTTCTTTAAATGATACATGCCCAATCCTATTTTGTTTGAAGGTGACAAAAAGAAAAAACTCACTTAAAGAAATAGAGAGTGATTCATTGTGGGGATCATTATCCAGTTGCAGTGTGGGATTATAGAACTCAAGCTCCACTGAGACTTCAAGAACTTTTTTTCTCCATGTTTTATTGCTAAACATATGTAGTATTTTTAATGGATGTTTTCCATAAGAAAATGTAGACTTTACTTTGTTGTTGTTGTTTGGTTGGTTTTTTGTTTGTTTTTTTAGTTGGTTTTTGGATTTTGTGGGGGTGTGGGGAAGAGGAAGAAAAAAGTGTCAGAAAATCCAGATGAAATGCTGTTTCAGAATGCCTCAAGGTCAATTTGTTCTTTACTGAGCTGCCACAATACCCATTGTGAATTTTTTTTCAAGTACCTCAATTTTCTGGTCCCTGGTGGAAGAGCATGGCTGGTGGCTACAGGAGGATGGTCCATGTGGACTGTGGTTCTCTGGCAGCACAAATAGACAGAGCTTGAAGTCAAACCGAGTCAGACTTTTGCAAATAACTTTTTTTTTTTTTTTAACATATTTTCTTCAGAAAAAAATGTCACCATTTTAACTTCTTAACTTAAAACTGAAAGCACTGATGGAATTTCCACTTTTTTTTTTTTTTTCTTTCATCTTTCATGAGGCAAAGGAGGTGATGGAGATGATGGAAAAGAGAGGATATAGCTGGAGCTGTGACAAATTCAGGCTTACAAAGTGTAACCTCCTAAACCATAGTTTGTTTAATTGCATAGACTGCGTTTAAGTCATGAAAGGTATTTGGAGGCTGGCAGAGGCCAATCCTGATCAGCTCTTGATTTTATAAATATAACATTTGAAAAATGATGAGGGTTATTAGGAAATTGTTTAGGTTCTTTGGGAATGAGCAGTTCACATTGCCCTGGAAAAATGACACAAATTATTTATCTAAGTGTTTGATACTTTGCAGTACCATCCACCCTAGAAAGTAGTTCCTTGAGCAGTATGTGATCTTGTAGACTTGCAAGTTGGAAGTGAAAGGGACCAAGGGAAAGCAGGTGAGTCAGAAATCAGCAGTGTGAAATACTTTGGCCGAATTGACTGATTCCTCACTTTCAGGCTGGTTTTGCTGTTTTATTTCTTACTTTTGTCTCTTTATTGAGCAAATTAGTTAAAATAAATCAATCAGCATTTATTTTGTAAGCAGAAGCAATACACTTTCAAAGAAACAGGAATGCATCATTTTTGACTGAGCTACCCAAAACCCAAAAAGTACTAAGAAGAAAGGTGGAGGAATATTTGAAACATTTTTTGTGATTTTTTTTAGCCTGAAAAAGGATTTTCTATGGAAACTGGTCTCTTGTTTGGGCCTTATCTGCCACGCTTCTTCCCAGTGTTTGTGCTGGGGGTAGAATTGAGAGGGAAAGCGCAGCAGGGCTGAGGATGGGAAAGGACTTCAGTTCTCAAGTTTCTGAAGTTTTCTTTTACCTTCAGTCTTGATAATCCTGGTAGGATGTGTGTCTGGAAGAGCACACAGATAAGTGCCCAGACTCCCTGTCCTGAACACTGTGCAGAATATTGGAACTCTCACAATGATGAAAAAGGATGGCTGATAGTTCGATTTTGAGACAGATTTAAGAACCACACATCAGATAAAGTTGAAAAACCAAGACCATAAAACTATGATGCATTTTTTTGGCTGATGCTTTTCTTGTATTACAGGCTAGGAGATATGCTATTTAATTGGAAAAAGTGTGGTGTGTTGGAATTCATCCTCACACTCAGTGATGAAATTTGACTGAACAGACAAAATGAGACTGACAAATGTGTCAGGAGCTGGAGAAAATCTGGTGCACAAAATAATTTGCAGCACTCTGGGATCCCAGGAGGCCAGAAGGCCAGAGGAAATATTAAAGCAGCATGATGTCAATTAGAAATTTGTTTTATTGTGGGATAATCATCCTTCCAAAACCAGCATTAATGGGCACCTATAATATACTGAAGAGGGTGACAACATTCAAATATGATGCTTGAGTTTCAGTCTGAATCCTGGGTAGAGGGAAATAATAATAGTAATGAGGACTGAAGTAAAAACAGTAATCACAATAAATATGACCTTGCATCATTCTCACTTTTTTTTTTTTTTTCTTCTCAGAAAATTTTGAGGCTAAGCAAAAGTGGAAGGTTTTCAGGCTTTGATTAATAGCACTATTATATCCTAGCAATTACAGGAAACAGTTTCACAAATCGGAGCCTTGAAAATAGCTTGAGTTTGCTGCAGAACACCCTGTACTTTAGGCCTCTGCTGTCCCCTGCACTACAAATTTGCATTGTACTCAACAGATAAACACCATTATTAGTCTGAGCATTTAGGCAATGAGATACAGTCAATTTTGCTTCCTGCCAGGTTTCACTCAGCATCTCACAGTTTCAGTAAATAGCTTCTTAATGTGATGTTAAAGTCCTTCTTTTCTCCAAATCTCCTCTCTCTGGAACGTGGCTGAATGAGCAATCCAGAATGAGCCCTGAATGAGCAAACAGAAAACAACACTGAGTGAGCAGCATGGGTAAATGCTGCACTGCATTTGAACCTTTTGCTAGTGGTCTCTCTTAGCCTTGGTGTCACAGTTTAACACTGGCTTCTTCCAGTTTGGCAGTGCTGGGAAGTTCACTGGGTCTGCTGGAGCTGCAAATTCTGCTCTTTGCCACCTGTCTGTGGGGACAGCCTGGGACTACAAGTCTGGGGTCTGCTCTTGCAAGCTCTCCCACTATCATCCAAGGCAGGTTGGTTAAACTGTGTCCCTTCTCTTTCAGTGCTGTCTCAGCTGCTTGCTCCTCCAGCTATCCACAATGCCTCTTTGATAGCTCTGCTCCATGGGGTGAAGTCCACAGCAGGGGAGCCAAGTGTGAACTAGGGTTGGGGTGACCTCATGTCATGCCCCTTGTTTTCACTACAGGAAAAAAACAGCTTACTCCAAAGACCCTAAAAGATTCCCTGTCATGGACACAACTAAGCTATGCCCTTTGATCTGGAAGGTGTGGTGTGTTTCTGTGCTGCCACCAAAGACAACAGCAGAAGAGCCTGCATCCCTCTGTGACATTCCTTCAGAAGCAGGATGAAGATGAAGATTTCCCTTAGCTGTCATGTCAGACAAGAACATGTGCTCTGAGGTCATATTACCACCAGATATACTTTGTTAACATCAGCGTCACCTCCAACCTCTTCTCACTTAGAATCTGTCACTCGGACTGTGCAGCAAATAGACTTTTTGCTCTCCTATCACTCAAGCATTGCATTCCTGTCAGACAAAAAAAACGATGCTGAACATCTTAGCAACTTTGAAGAAAATTCCTACTGAATTCCACCGTTTTGAATAAGTGTTGTTGATGCATTGCACTTCATTTCCTTGAAATTATTTGAGATGGAGTGTTAATGAATCACTCTAGGAATTCAGACTGTGAATAACCAATTTCATGTTAAAGAAAGGCATTATAGAGAGAGACCTAGAAAATAGCCCCCATGGATAGGCCCAAGCATGCGTACTACACATAGATCATGAAGTTAGCACATACTGTTAAAAAACACCATCTTTTTCAGGGTTCAAAAATGTGGCTTGCAGATCATCCTTCTTGGATGCTTTGTGGGATTAGACAAATCACCTATTAAGATATTTTCACAGGAAAGACATGAAAGCAAAGCTGGCCTGAGGTATGATTCTCTTTTGCTGGTTTTACACTGCTGTGAGCTCAGTACATGCTAAAGTTCAAAAATTGGAACAGCAGCAAACCAGGACCCCAGATGAGGAGGGATGATTTGTTTATGAATCTATATTGATGGAACTCAGCCTGCAGTGATGTGGCACAGATCTATGCATTTACCTAACTTTATCCTCTGAGCAAAGCATATCTCTGCACATTTCTGCATGATTCAGGATGTTTACTCAGGATCAGCGGTGCATCTGAACTGTCTCTCCTAAAAAAATGCATGAAGAATGCAGCGATGTGTTGCCTGTTGTGCCACATCACATGAATTCTTGACTTGAAATCAACTGGAAGGACAGAGGAACTGCTTGAATTATCATTTAGTGGCAAAATTGTTTTGGCAAAATTCTTTCAGCAAAATTGAAGTCTTCAAAGCCCTTGTTCTTAAACAGGGGGTTGGTTTTGTAAGAAGTGAAACAGAGGGACACCCTGCAAAGATGATTCCTAAAAATGAGTCCCCTGGCTGATCAAACATTTTAGCTCTCTGATACTCGTGCTGAAAATAGGTTCTGAGAGCTGAACAAGAATTTTCTCTAGTTTTCTCATTGTTAATACCTGCCAATTTAGGAACTATCAACAGATATACATTTCTGAGGAAATTAACCAGGATGCTTTTATTTATATAATCAATAACATATACACTAAGCATTTCAAGAGATCTAAAAGAAATTAAGCTTCTCATGTTATTTATTCACTTCTTGCTGAAGTAAGCATCAGACTTCTACCAAATAAAAAAAAAAAAAAGAAACATTCTGTCTTTATTTTGTGGGGAGGGATTTTAAAGGTCCCACAGCAAATGAATTCACAGCCTTGCCTTTGGTTCCCAGTATGTACATAAAGAGAACTTTCAATTCCATTAAATCTCATCAGAACTTTACTGTACATGAAGACTGAATTATGAGTTTCCTTATAGCAACTGTAAAGCAGAAAACTGAAGGCTTATTCTCTCATCTACTTAGTAGAGATGGGCTGGGACCAAACTACACTTCCACAAATATGTGAAAAATACCTGAGTATGTTGTAAAGAATCAACTAGAGCTGAATAGAAGGAAAAAAAAACCCCACAACAAAAAGAAAAACAAACAAACGAACAAACTCAAAAATCAAACAAAAAACTCTGATACCTTTGTACTTTGTGCTTTAATGGAGAGTGTCTGTAGGAACTGTCTCTCTGGCTTAGATTCCCTAAGACTGAATAACCCCAACTCTCTCAGTCTGTCTTCATAGGAGAAGTGCTCCAGCCCTCTGATCATCCTTTTGGGCACTCTCTGGACATGCTCCAGCACATCCATCTCCCTCCTGTAACAGGGGCTCCAGAACTGGACACAGTATTCCAGGTGGGGTCTCACGAGAGCAGAGTAGAGGGGGAGAATCCCTTCCCTCGACCTGCTGGCCACGCTTCTCTTGATGCAGCCAAGGATCTGGTTGGCTCTCTGGGCTGCAAATGTGCATTTATGGCCCATGTTGAACTCCTCATCCACCAGCACTCCCAAGTCCTTTTCCTCAGGGCTGCTCTCAAGGCAGCCACTGCCCAGAATATATCAGTGCTTGGGATTGTCTCGACCCAGATGCAGGACCTTGCGCCTGGTCTTGCTGAACTTCATGAGGCTGGTATGTGCCCACCTCTCCAGCCTGTCAAGGTCCCTCTGGATGGCATCCCTTCCCTCCAGTGTGTCAGCTGCACCACACAGCTTGGGGTCATCAGTGAACTTGCTGAGGGTCACTCAATGCCACCATCCATGTTGCCAACAAAGATGTTAAACAATATTTTCTACATATTCCATTTTGAGGAGATCCATACCATTCCCAGGTGTCTGGGACTGAAAGAAAAGAAGAGAATGTGGAACTGACATTACAGAGTTGGACCTTTGGCTGAGGTGTCTCATCATGAAAAGCCTGAAGAAAGGGAACAGGGAATTTACTGTAATACAAGATCATCCAGTGGAATAGTCAAGGTAAAACAAAGCTATAGAAAAGCCTGGAGCTCAGCAGTGGAACACTAATTGCATCTGCTTTAGGTATTACTAATTAGTAATGGGTCAAAACCCCCATGCTTTAATGCATCCATCTGCCCACCTGAGGCAATGAACAGAGACAGGCATACAACCTTTAGCTCAGAAAATTTCTGCTGAGCAACTGCAAAAGCTGGGGCTGTATGGCAGAGAATGGATTGTTTGCTTTATCCAGTGCTTTCATACTGTGCACCTGTGAGCTGACTCCTCCCCAGGGTGGTGTGTCTATGCAAACTGAGCACCTCTGCTCTGCTCACATGCACGGTTCAGAGCTTCCCCAAGCACAGGTTAACAAGCATACATGGAAGATAGTTTGCATTACTACTTACTGTAGGCTTACCCTCATACTACCTAGGAACTGGGCAATTTTATTCTAAAAGTAGTGGTACCTCATGCAGTGGTATGCTTTGGAAGAATGGAAACAAGCAAACAAACAAAATCCTGGGTTTAAACCTTCCCTGTTGGTGGTTTCCTTCTTTTATTAAGAGTTGTCAAAGACACCATCTGAAGCAGACAGTGTAACCACCCTTTATCCTTGGCAGGAGTCACACAGAGACAAGCTGCACAACATAACTCATATCTGCTTTCCCACACCTGGCTCTCCTTTCAGTCATCCTGGAATGACTCAGTACTAAATTTGACTGGCAAAGACAACTTTAAATCAGAGCCAAGAGCAAAAGATGTGGGCAGATATCTGTCAGCTGGGAATAAAAAAGCCCAAGAAAAAAAAAAAGTCCAAGAAGAAACCCTTGGTACTGAAGATGCAAACATAAATTTGCCATAAAACATCTTGGGCTAAGTTTAAGGAAGCCAAAAGTTGTATTCTGTGTGCTGTGTATTTATGCTTCTGGAAAGAATTTATCTTTTCTTCCTACAGAGCACCCCCTTGCTGCAATTTTTCCTAGTGTCCTGCAGAGTGCAGAGTGGTGTTTTGAAATCGAGAATCTATTAGTCTGGAAAAAGAATAAAGCCTGCTTGAAATTCTCTTTGGTAACAACAAGGAGGGCAGGCTGCTCTGAGTTATGAAGGTGGCCTTTTAAAAATGGAAATAAACAGAGGGAAAGCAGAAGACTTTAATGAAGAACTACCAGTGTCTTTTTTTGCTCTCAGGTTCCATTAGCAAACAGAGACTGAAAATCCCATGCAGCTGTGTCAGGAACAAGTGGCCACCCCTCTGCACCTGAGCTTTTTTCAAACACATGTGACTGTCTCCTTAGAGAAAGTCTGAAATGTCAGGGGGCATCTGCAGGGCTCAGTCTTGCTACAGCCTCATTTAGAGCTGTGAAAACTTTTGAGATACTCAACCTGTACTGAAGGGACTTCTCTCACGGATCAACTTCAGATGCCTGATTGTACCCACTTGTGATTGTGCTTTTGTCTGTGGGTTCCAGGCATCTCCAGACAGCCCAAAGACTCCCTTTCAGAGGCACTGGGTTTTTCATGTGAAGTGCAAAACACCTTCTGCTTTTCTGGTGACTTAGCACCATTGCACTGTCCAGACACCTAAATTCCCTGCTATGAACTGTAGCATTTGGAGGGACAGATAGGACATATTACATGAACAGCCCTTGGGCGTGTGATGGTAGGGACAGGAGCACCAGGCATGGGGCTGTGGTGCTGTTTGTGGTTGCTTGCACTGCAGCAATGCTTAAGGAGCCATGCAGGGTGCAGATGTAACCACGTGAGCCTGAATACAGAGAGAACAAGGTAAAATCTGTTTGTGTTTCATAATACCAGGTTGTGCCAAGCTGCTACAGTCTAGAGCCTTTCATGCCACTTCAGAACAAGCTGACTTATTCCTTGATCTACACCAAACCAGTACAGTACTGCTCTCAGAAAGTGCTGGTCACAGCTCACCCCACTCTCATGATATCCTTTGCTGTTATAAACAGGTGAGCAAAAGAAAACCTGAAGGAGGGATCTGGGTTAAGTGGTTTTTTTAAGCATCTGAGCAGTGCATGAGGTGTGGCACTGGATGCAGAGATTTGCCAGGCTGCAGCAGTGTCCTGAATGCCAATGCTGACCCAGGCAGGCAGCCCTCATGTTCCACCACGACCACCTCCAAATGGTGTAGCACAGAGCACACAGGAAAATAAAACCCATAAATAACCAAGGAGGATGGGGAAAAGGGCAGCCTGGATCCTACTGAGCAGCAATTCTCTCTCAGATCTGAAATGCCTGGGAATGGGGAGGGAGCTAATTCACACTCCTCATCCAGCTGCAGGAGACTCAGAGACCTCTTGCATCCTCAAGGCCGTGCACGCAGAGCTGTACCTGTCACATATACTGGATGAGACAGGTCTTATATTATTCTTACAGCTTTAGGGCAACTGTAGGGGGGGGAGGAGGGGAGAAAATGGAATCAAACACATGAAAAGGATGAAAACAAAACCTTCCCAAATACCTTCTACTTGATGGGGTCCACCGGTGACATTGTCTGTTCTGGGAGCCACTGTCAATTATTTATTAGCACCTTGAGCACAGCAGAGTAGCTGAGCATGTTGTGATTTGAGTTTCCTGTGTGTGTATGTGACTGAAGGTTTTGCAAAGCAGGGCAGAGAACAGAAGAGATACTCTTTGCCCTTGGAGTGAGCCTTTGCAATTCCACGCGTTGCGCGATTATGGCAAATTCCTTTTCCTCCCTCTCTCCACCCTGCCTCCGAAACCCTTACCAGATGTACCTGTTTGGCTGCTGGTGAGAAAAGCTATCCGTCCTGACAGCATTGCCCTCCCCTCCCAGCAAGTTAAATCCCACAGATGATGTGAAAAACTGAGTTGCATGGTGAGGAGGGGCAAGGTGGTGCCTGTGTCTTCCAGAAAATCTCCTTTTATCTGAGAGAAGACAATGCTTTGATCTTGGTGGGTGCAGATGCTCACTCGGTTTCCCTTTTATGTCCTGTGAGAACAGTTGCCTTCCTAATTTCTAGCCTAACAACCCATTAGTAATGGGAAGTAGTGATCCTGCATTCTGTTGGTGGTTGGTTGGGCAGTCCTGGGCCTTAGTCACCAAAGTAAAACATTTACAAATGACTGCTTCCCACTGCTTCTCACTTGCTGGTTGTAAATATCTGACACTGGTAAATCATTAAGTAACTTGCACTGAAAAGTAATTTATTTTTTTTTTGTCTTTTTAAATCTTGTAAGAATCTAACAATGCTTCTGTATGCTCAATGAGCTCATGATAGCTTCAGTGTTCCTTTCCATCTCAGATCTTCTGGCCTTCTCTTGCCCTCAGAGGCTTCTATTGCCTTCATTATTAGGTGATTGCTGACAAACTCAGGGAGCAATTGAAGGTTGTTTGAAGATCTGAACCTGTCATTAAGATCTACTAGAGAAGTTGTGCCCCACACTTTTCCAAAAATACCTTCCTCTCTCTATCTCTTCTGTCTTCCACCCCCCCTATAAATCTGGTGGGTCAGATGCTAAGCATCAGTGTATGGATCATTGATTTTAACAATCATTTCACTGTAGGATGTGTGATAGAGAAAATACATTATTATGAAAACCTATGCTGGGTGGATCTCTTATCTCTGTTTACTTTCTTTTCATCATTTTTTCAATGAGAGATGAAGGATTGTGTAGAAGAAGGATTTGGCTACAATGGTAATTGTGAAACTACTGGCAGTGCTGTAAGGAATATGAATCATGAGATTACATGTGAGGACAGTGACAAAAAAGTGGAATTTTGAGGACCACAGTTCAGTGAGGTGAAACATTTTCCCGGTGCTAAGGTCACTCTTGAAAAGGGACTTACTCATGTTGCTTATATATCACAACACAAAGCAGATCAACATTCAAATAGGTTTACAAAGGGAATCCTTGAAAGTCCCAATGACATTGGAAGGAAATTAGTCTCCAGCTTCCAGCTGCTGAGGTCACTTGAAAAATAGTAGTCTTTTATTTGTTTGAAGAAATTTTATCCTCTATTTAATGTAGGATTGCTTGCTGCAAGGGTTATAGCATCAGCTTTATAAACTATCTGTTGTATTTTTGCTGCTGGAGACTGCACGTTGGACTGCTCTTCTGTTCAGTGTTCCTGGTCTACATTCCCTTTGCTGTCAAAGGAGAAATGTGAGTTTGACTGGGACACAATTTCTTTCCCTCTGCCTTGCAAACACCTTGGGATGGATGAGATGCCAAGGAGAGCTTAACTTTCTATTCACTGAACTCTGAGGCAGCCCAGGCAGTATGGTTAGACTCAATGCTGATCCTTAGATGTAGATTTAATGAATCCTTGGATTTAGGCTGCTAAGGTTACCAAAGCAGCTGTAGTGATTTCACTGGGACAAAATGCATTGCAGAGCATGCACCTAAATAGTTTTTGAAAATGGTGCCTAGGTTCTGTGTTCCTTTTTTAAATTTGAAAAGATTTCTTAAAATACACTTAAAAACAAAAGAAAAAAATTCATAGGATGATAAAGAAAGAATATCTTATATAAGGCTATCACAAAAAGATAGACCTACAAGTGCAGTAGTATGAAATCACTAAAAGAATTAATAGGGTTTTTTAATTTGAGGAGGTTTAGCTTGGAGACATCCACTTCACCACAAGAGGAAAGTTCATACCATGCTGTGAGGTCAGAGAGGTCCACGAGAAAAAATGGTGGAATAGAAATTTTGATCAATTCTTACAAATCTGTCACAGCTGAAATGAATTTGGAACCAAGGGATATCTTAATTGATGAGTCCCTAGGGTGTGGGATGGGCAGTGAACATCTAGGTAGTTTTTAGAAGCCATAAATTATCAAGACAGTGATATATCAGTGACTGAATGAATAATGTAGAGATCAACATGGCTTATTTAAATTTAGTTTAACCTTTTCTTCCATGGGAGAGTAAGAGAAGAATAATTGATTCAATTAAATTTTAATCTTGGGAATGTTGATCTGTAGCTGGGTTTACCACTGACTAGGTTTCCCTTTCCCACATAGATGAGGCAAGGCATCTAAGCTTGAAGTCTCTGTACTAATACTGACTGTACTATGCCAAGAAATTGGGCAAGGTAAACACTTATGTGTAGCAAAATTCTTGGCTAGCCCCAGGGGATCAGCTTTGTGTTCCTATATTTGCAAGTATTCTGTGTGTAAAAGGATAGTATTTATTTATTTATTTTCAATACAGCTCACCAACAACCCCCCACTAACAACTCAAAAAGAAATGGAGAAAGCTCCTCTATTTGAAACATATTTTGGATCAGGTGCCTGCTGTACATGATGAAGGAATAATAGATGACTTAACCTTAATTAAAACAGAAATTAGTATAAATAATGTACATGTTGCAATTGACTGGAAGAAATTAATGTTTCACAAGGTCACCTGAATTGTCAAGAAGCAGATTCCCTTGTGGTAAGCTGAGTTCTCTGTGAGCATTACAATTCCTTTCTTGTTATTTTATACAAGTGTAAAACAAACAAAAAAAATAATAAAAAGAGTTAATAGTTTTCTTTTTTAAGCAAACTTACATTTTTTTTCATTTTCAAAGCTAAATATCACTTCTATTGGACATCTCAGAGACCATCTTAAACCAACAGAGCCAAATGACCAAAGCTTTATTTTGTGACTGATGGTGCACACTCAGCATTGCCAGCAGTGAGGTCCCTTAACAAGAAACACCTTTTGGCTGTGCCTGATTCTATTCTGCTGTCTTAGCAGAGATAAGGATCAAGGCTTTTATTGAAGCTACAGAGTGATAAAATCTAGAAAAAAGGTTCTATGAAGGCTTTCCAAAATTTTGGGGCCCAAAAGGTAATAAAAAGATGAGAAGAGTGGTGATGACAGAAGTGGAGTCTGGTAGTGAGTCACCTGACTGTGCTGTGTCTTAGATGAGGCAGTGGAAAAGGAAAGAGGGTTCCCTCTCTCAGACAGGTTTGAAAAGAGCTGGGGAAAAGCTACAAGTCCTCCAGAGTCACAAAAGGGTGTCTGAATGCAGCAGTGATTCAGGCCCATCTAGGAGACCCTGTTCATGACTTTGTATTGGTGATGACTTAGACTCTGAGAGACAGTTGAGTTACTCTGCCCATCATTTTATGAAGAGGAGAACCAAAGTATGGCTCACCAAAGACTTCTGCCTTTAAAACTGCTAGAGCAAATAGTTTGTACATGCTTCTGCTCAGGTCACAACCTGTGTCTTCAAAATTCCAGATGTTTCCAGATTCCGGCATGTTGCCTGGAGAAGAAGATGAATGGCAGCAAGAGTTTTATGCATAGGTTTTGAAGCTGGGGTGCAAGCCTTGGGTGTGGCATGACTCAAAGAAACCAGTGGCAGGCCCAGAAACACAGCCCAAAGCAGCATCTCAGTTATTCTGCAGAGAACACAAAACCTCACTCAAATATGAATTCAAATATTAATGTTGTGCCAACAGAGACACTTGGGATGTATAACTTCAGAAGCATTCATAAAAATATAGTGTTAGCCCTCTAATAATTATTCTAATACATATTAATAATTTGCTTTTTCTTCTGAGAATCTCATAGCATTAACCAGACTTTAAGAGACCCATCCTCACTTTGGGAAAGACATAGTTTATTAGCACTGATAGCACAGGTAATGTAAATGATAGGACAGATAGAAAAAAGTATTTAGACTGGGGCCTCATTTAGAGATGAACCTTTGCAGCGTTTCATTTCATTAATCTATGAACTTGGCTGGAAATGCAAGGGTGACCAGAAAGTTGATTATACAGCAGGACCCTTGGCTGAGGACATAATGAGGAAGAGAAGGAGAAGCGTTATTTTCCTTAGACCTCTGCCTTAATTACAGGATCACCCTGCCACCCTGAGAATATTCTATCACTTTTCAAAGGTGTTGGGTAATTCTGTTGAAAAGCAGATAAATAAATATACTGTTGGGGAGGAAGGCAAAGAGGAGAGGAAAGGAAGCACACCTAAGTGGAAATTATAAATGAAGCATTACTATGTAAGGCCAGTAACAGGTTTTCTCTATAATTAAGATGGATTACTTTAATAATCCTTAAGGGCTTGATTCAGAACTGCATTACAAACCATTTATGTGGTGCTTCTGCACTCATTGCCTCTGTGAGAAAATCACATGTTTCAATGAGAAAAGATAAATTCAGAGTTCTTATATTTCTTCAAGCAGCCTTCTCAGGTTTGGAGAGATGCATGGCTGCCTCAGATTTATGTGCTGAGGAGAGTGTCGGAGCCTTGATAGTACTCTTGGAAAGTAATTACCTTTTGCAGATTTTATACCTGAACATATATACAGGGCATGACAATTTGGCCTGGGGGGAAGAAAACCCACAAAACCTTTTGTGCCCAGAAGAGCTGATGTTTGGATTAATGAACTGAAGAACTAACTGTTTCTTCTCTACAGATATCAGATGTGGATTACAAATATACATAGCTACCCTTGCAAACACACAAGTATTGGAAAGATACTGTGCTTCACAACTAAGACCAGGACTATCTGGGAGACCAGAAGGAAATGTTTCCAGTTTTACAATAATTTTTCTATGTGCGAATAAGAAAATTGCTGAAGAATGATAACCCTTAAAAGTAAAGTTTAAGACTATGATATTTCAGTGTAATTTCATAATATTCTGTACTTTTGTCTCAGTCATGTCTCAGCTGACAGGTATTACAGAAATAGGAATACCTGATTTTTTTTTCTGAGTGGGGGATAGTGGGAATATCACACCATCTGTAAGCTGGAGGGCTAACCCTTGTCATTGGCATGTATTTAATTTTCCAAGTATTTGGCATCTAAATAACTTTTCAACTTAAAGACAAAGACCTCCCTGGTGAGTATTTAGATCTTGTGAGTGTAAAAGATAACGTCCACTTCGCAGTCAGGGAATTAGTTCATTTTTTTCCCACAGAGAAGTTGGTGTGAGGTTTGCTCTATACTGCTATGGGTCAAACACCTCCTGCAATAACCCCTCTGCATGGAGAATCTGAGCATAAAGCAGTTCTTGGACAGGCTGATGAGAGCCATCTCATTGATCTGGACCAGCAAAGACCATCTGTGGGACTATCTGTTCTGGATGGGTTGGTAGGTCCTCAGGCTGGGGTTTGGCAGGAGAGAAGATGCCCACAATGTGGAGGAGAACCAGGCAAAGCAGCATGATGTGGGAAACCACAGCCACTTCATGACTTGTGATGGCTATCTCCAAGGGATGGGCTCCAGTCCCTTTTCCCAGCAGAGCCCAAGATGAATCTTTCTGAACACAGACACAAGAACATCTCTGTTTCCATTTCCTCTTGCTCTTCTTATTCCTCAGTAGTAGTGTTGCATTGCAAACATGCAGTGGCCTCCTTTGTGCTTCACTGTCTCACTCACTGGAGAGGTTGTGTGGGGAGGAGGCTCAGAACACTGTTTGTCAAGCTTAAGCATTCACAGCATTGCTTTCTGTTCTTGGAATATTTGCTGTTAAATAACACAATGAAATTATGACTTCGTATGATCTGCCTAAGTATGACAAACCAGAACTGATTGTTCTCAGAGAGGTATATTCATTGGTTTTGCCATTTACCAGACAACATTGTTTTCCTCCTGGCTGGTCACAGAATGCTACAGAGATGGAGCTATATCATCCATTACAGAGAAGTTCAGCCAAAGTAACTCCTGGAGAAGCAGCGCGGGAAAAAAACACTGATTAGGAATTTCCCATACCTAATATTGAGATTATTTTTTCCTATCCTGCTGTTTGTTTGTCTATAATTTTTTTCTTTACCACCACTGCCAAGCTGCCATGTGTGAAGGTACTGTCGATGCTCAGAAGCAACATGCAGTTCCATCCTTTATGCAGAAAAATTACTTACAGGGAGGACATGCATATACTGTGGTGGGTTGAGAACTGAATCCAGCTCATCTTAAATCCTTTCAGTACCAAATCCAAGAGCCCCCTACTAAAGACCTACAGTCACTCCTTACATCTGAGCAGCTATATGGGGTCAAATCCTAATGGATCTGTCTTCAGGACTGAGGCAGAGTAGAGGAAGCTTGTGTGACAATTACAGTAAGTATTATTCAAGCATTTAGAGATCAGTGACTTCCTAACTGTAAACCTCAACCCACTTGCCTTTCATTAGTTTTTCTGGTCTACCCCGAGACCCAGTGAAACTGTTTGTACCAGAGGTTTCACAGCTTGATGACATATTCCCAGAGGAACTATACACTTGTTTTGAACTTTCCTCCTTCTAGTTTAATTTAAAGCTCCTTATCACTTGTACTGTAATATATACACCTTCCTCTGATACTTTTATTCATCATTTACAAAAGTGCACTTTAAGAGTTCTTGAGCTGCAGAGTGTAGCTGAACATCAGGATCAGTTGCTCCTGACTAGCTTTCCCTCTCTGAATTTGTTTAATTTCGTCTTGAATCTCTATATGTTTTTGCCTCACATTCACACTACAAATATGTACGAAGAAAGCTCCTGCTTCTCTTTGCTCTGCAAGAGCTGTCTGATTGTTTTCTTGGTTGTCATGTGCTAGAAAATACCAAATACATTATTTGCTATTTGTCTTGTCTGTGGCACTTGTTATTTTATAGGTGTCTGCTACCTGCTCCAGAGTCAAGCTTTCCCAGGGGAACAGGATTCCAAATTATTACTTTTGCTTCCTGATGAAGCTAGTTCAAACTCATCAGTATCTGGGTATCTAAGCTCTTCCTCTCTGCACCTTCTCTGTGGCCCTTTAAAAAAAATGACTGGAATTGCATTCAAGAGATAGAGAACTGATGCCTTCACATCACTTTCTAAAGTCACAGGGCACAAGATAATTGTAAATGAGTTAGGGTCCAAGACCAGAGAGCACTGGGGGTGTACTGAGTTTGTAATGTCACTTGATTTCATAATGTTATTTAATTTCATATAAATGTAGTTTCATACACAAATGTATGTTTTCCTTTTCTTTTGCAAGCTGTTTTCTTATTTCTGAAATAAAATTCTGTATACTGTATAGTTGTACCTTCCTGAACTGTTAAAGTTTTCAACCTGTGTTTCAATTTCATGTGGCCAAGGAAGTTCAAGGGAGCACAAGGGACTTAGATGCTGAGTTCAAAGGCAGCTCAGTCTTTGGAAAAATCAATTCTTGATGATTTGGTGCATTAAAAATGGCATGTGATGAATTTCCATACCATGGTTCAGCTACACCTCAGCCTAGTAGTAAAGGAAGGTTATCATCTTCTAAGTTCTCTGATGCTTCCAATGTTTTCAGTTTGTTTTCTACCAGGTGAATACTCACATTACAAAATCAGTGTAAAATCCTCCTGACATGCATAGAATATTCTTGTTCTTATCTGAATTGTCTTTAAAGAGAGAAATCCCAGTGTATATTCCCTGTACCTTGGGGTGGCACTTAAAACTTTAATACATATTGTGCGGTGTCCACAACTTGCTATTATTCTCCTTGAGGTCCAGAGAAAATGCCCAAGTGAGAGGAGTCTGTGATTTACTTGATAAATTATCATGATAAATCTACAGACTTATGAATAATACATAAGGAGGATGGGACAGGGATATCTGGTTCCATTTCTGCTGGTTTTACTAATAGCCCTTAAATTTACTCCTCCAGGGATGCTCTAAAAGAGCACAACATGAAGGCTGTAGAGCATCTTGCTTGGCATGTGGAATTGATGTTTATAATGCAGGTTGAATTAAACAGTTCATACACATACACCCATTTAAAAAAAAAAAGTAAAAGAAAAGATAGGAAGAGGCAGCATATCTCTTATTGCTGAGAGGCAGAAACATCCTTTGTGCTGGGAGGTATAGGGAAAAATGATGGTCCCATAATATGCTTCTTGGCAAATAATCATTTAGGAGACATTAGAGAAATAAGTACTGCATGAAATAGAAGTGGCATTTTTTTTTTCCCTAAAGGAGATTTCCGTTATACAGCAGTGTTGCTGAATAAAATATGAACCACACAAGTTTTGTTTTGTATTTCTGTATTTTTATTAAAATGTTCAGGTTTTACAGCTTAATAAATTGACAAAAGATAAAAAAATAATCTGGAAATGGTGTTGTTTCCATCTAATCTGCTCTACAGAAACTATAATGCCAAGACTACACAAATAAATTTATTTAAATTTCTATTACTATGACAGAGAGGTTCCACTGAAAATATATGACTCCTCCCACTCCAGAGAATATCAGTTCTCCTAAATTTACTGCACGTTCTTGCTTCAGTGTTGTCTGTATCCTGTTGCTCAGGACCTTTGTTTTATTCCAGCTGGGATGCCTGCTAATATGAGTGTGATTATTGGAACTATAAGGATCTTTTTAAATAAGAGCTAATGCAAGCATTCCTTCTTGCAGTGGATAGAAGTTGCTGATTTTGTCTCTCTTTAATAAAGCAGTGACAGACACAAGAGAAAGAGGGATAAATTTGACTCTTCTTTAACCTCTGGGAAGCTGGGACCAGGCTAGTACGATACTGGGTTTATTCTTTTCTTGATAGTGTTTTCACAATGATTACTTCACAGCCTGAGACCTGAGCAAGATGCATCAGATGTCCAGCTTATTTATTTAAAATGCAATATGCAAAGTCAATTTTCAGCAAATGGGCTTTAATTTGAAAAGCCTTCTGGGCTGCCAGTTGTCCTGTCCCAAGCAACCCACAGCTGAGGTACAGCTTTCGGGTCAGTTCTCCTCCATCTTCTACTCTTTTTTACATGAAAACAGACAGATTCCAACCACACATGGAGCTTGTGTGGGACAAAAAAACAGGTAGTAACATTTTGGGTTGGATTGTTGCCATCACTTATACTTGAACACTTGACAAGTTTTATTATAGCTCTTTACTATGACAGTAGTGATCAGAACATGTCCTGCATGTGTATATGCGTATGAATATAATATAAAAATAAATATTTAAAGCATTCCAGAACTTTCAAAATACAATTGCTGAAAAGTAATTTGCTAATCCCTTTCTCTTTCTTTTCTTTCCCCCTTCAAATGTAATCACCTACTTCAAATGTAATCAAACTCCTGCTGAAAGTAGGATCAGCTACAGGATGAATTTGAGAAAAGGAGGGGCCCTGATGCCATCTCTGACATCCCATGACTTCCAGCTACATCCTGCTCCAAACACATCTGTAAAGTTCTGGCCGTTGTAGGCCGGGCTGGTACTACAGGGCTCACAGATGCTGGATACATATATTTAATGTTTCATTGTCTCTGAAAGACAGCCTGAAAAGCAGTACTCACTCAGCCATTCTGTCTTCAGAAAGATTTTATTTTTGTGAGAGTTTGAACTTCCTCCAGCCATAGAAAAAACATGAAGAAAGACCTTTGGAGAATTTCAGTGTCTCTCCAAGTTGTGTTGGAGGGAAGAGGCAAATTACTTAACCTTTGCCATCAAGTTGTCTGACAATGCCTAAAAGCATAATTAGTTGAAGCAAAACTGTGGGAGGCAGACATAAGTTCCTGATACGTGTGGGCAACATCATGATCAGATTAAATCAAAATAACACGTGGACTCATCCAGATATCTCAGTCTCTTCCTTTTGGCCTGCACTAGCTGCTGAGAACAACTTAATTCTGTTTTCCTAATCACCACAATATTTGCTAAGGAAAGGGAGTATTTTTAAGTATCTAGAGAGTAAATTTATCAAAGACACATGTGAGTTCAAAACCACAATTGGCTCCCACCCAGGATAAACAGACAGGTTCAGGTGCATTGAAGGTATTAGAAGGACTAAATGTGTTAGAAGACAGAAAGACCAGCAGAGTTTTATTAAGATTGAGAGAGACAAATATTGTTAAGACTAGTGATCATACATCTCATTTTAGGAAAAAGTGTATTAGAAATGAAGCAAACACCATTAACAGCAACCAGCAGAACAGTTGCATCTAAATACATAAATATTTTAGCCCTTTTCTTCTGAGTAGGTCATTAGAGAAATACAGGGGGAAAAAGAAACAAAAACAAAACAAAAAAACCCCCAAACAAACAAAAACAAACAAAAACAAACAAACAAACAAACAAACAAACAAAAAAAAAAAGGAGGAAACATTTACCCCAAAGGCATTCAATTCTGAAAAATGACTACAAGGTGAAGGACTGTAGGAAGAAATGAGTGAAGGGCCAGACTCTGAGGACCTTGAAAGCAGAGTAATGTTTGTTATCTTTATGCCAAAAAGATTAGAATCTGGTTTTTCCATATCAAGGCTCAAGTTTTGGAGTAGCAACATGTAGGTGGATTTTGCTGCTATCTTGTGTAACTGGAAAACTGAAAATGTACTTGCAGCCATATCTGGGCTTCTGACTTTACCAGGTGACTGTGGGCAATTCTATGAGCCTGTGATTTTCATGGGTGACTGCCCAGAGACCTCTTCCTTAGGGCTTTTGACTGTGAGGAGCCTCAAGCAGCTTTTTAAAGGGAATGGAGATACAATGTGGAAAGTTTGGGCTCAATATCAATGCATGAGAAAAATCACTGCTGAAATTTGCATGGGCTGTGTCACCTCATAAGACAGAAGCACTCATGTCCAAATGCACTCTCTCTTCAAGGTACCATCCTGCTGAGGCTCTGTCCAGAACTAGAAATGGAGATGTCTCACATCAATCTCCTGGATGTATCGTTGTGAAGTCACTGCTTTATCACTGTTCCAGAGCTTGGAAAGCAGTGTTATCTTTGCTACAGTGAAATGCTGATCAGCTTTTCCAGCCTTATACCCACAGCACTGTTACTTCTGGAAGTGGCAACAAACTGCTTCTTAAGAAGAACCACCTCTCTTCCCTGTCATGGAGGAGTGACAGAGTGTTCAGAGTGATGCTGTTATATCTGTAGAGTCAAAGCTGGCAGCTAATTCATCATCCTGTATCAAATTGACTCATTAGAAACCCAGGAAACTAGAAATTAACTAGCTCCTTTATATGTATCACTTTATTCTCATTTCAGAGTTTCCTGTCCCTCTGTTTTGTCCTTTGTTGCTAAATTGGAATTATCATTGATCTTTGATCTCTTCACCTGCAGGTGGCCCACTCATCCATCACCACAGAGATTTTTTCAGACACCAAAAATCCAAGAGTTTCTGAAGATTAAAAAAGCTTTTAAAGTTAGCAGTTGCCTGTGAGACAGCCATGCAAGCTGCATCAAACTGAGGTGAAGAGGGCAAGGCATTGCCAACCCAAAGCTGTACAAGATCATCAATGACTTTAAAAACAGATTTTATTTCAAGTAGAAATATGTATTTGTGGCTTTTAAAATTTTTTTTCCATTGCTTTTCAAGCTTTTTTTTACATCATTGTTTTTCTTTCAGATCAGTGGCCTTGACTTGATGGCCAGAAATGATGATTCTATAGAAAATGTCAAAAATCACAAATAACCTCTTCCACAGGTTGCTAGAATCTTTAATTCTAAATTGAAGGTGCTACTGGACTATTGTGATGATTTTGCCTTGGTTATTTGAATCATATGCAATCTCTCCAGAGCTTTTGGGTGGGTTTACTGTGTGTGAGCTGAACGGCATGAATACTTCATCCCTGTTCAGCATTTCCCAACAGTGTGATGCTTATTACAGACCTGGGGCACAGCTGATTTGCAAAGATATTGTGAGCCTGCCTAGATTTTTTTGAACATTGCTCAGATCTGTTAAAACTGTTGTGCTGAGTGGATATGCAGAAATCCCTCTCAGAAATAGAAAATACCTGATTTCTACTTGGGCTCATTTCTATACTGAAAAAACAGAACCTGCTTAATATCAGATTCAACACTTATATTTTGAGACCCCTTTCATTTTTCAGAACTCGTTTTTACCTGCAGTGAGTTGTCTTTGGATCTACATCTTATGAAATATTCAGTTTTAAAAAGAAGAATAACACAAAAGCCAACATTGAATTCAGCTCTCTTTGAAATACTAAAATGAATGGAGGGCACATTTCTTTCCTTATGAGAGATTTTAAAACTTATTTTTTACTTCATGTTTTTACTTTTTAACTAGAACTTGATTTTTTCACCAGCACTACTCAGAGGTTTCTCTTTAAAATTTTAATCGAATGTGAGAGTTGCTGTTCATTCACATTTTACCATCCCAAGGGGCAAAAGGGAGGCAGATAAGAAATTACCATATTTATGACACATTGCTAATGAATGTGAAATGCCATCAGCTATCAGTTCTCTTCAGCTCTATGCAGTGACTTGGCCATTTCTAAGTCCTTCCCTGGGGTTAGTCCTGAGTGCCACTGCTGGGCTCATTCCTTCTGTGGGCTTCCCTGGGGTATCTCAGGCATTTGGAAACTCAGAATTTCCAATTGCAAATATTTCATTTCTGGTTATGATACATGTAACATTTATATTTGGTGAGAAGGAAAATTTTACTATGAGAGCATAAAATGTTCCATGAAATTATTTGAGACACTGTGTCTGAGGTTGTGTGCTGACTACTGATGCAAGAAATCTGTCCCTGATGGACCTTAGAAATGCCCACTGGATCTAGTGGTGGTAAATTTGACCCAGGCACATGTAGGCAGTTGTTACTACAAGGCAGAGCCAGTAAAGCTGATATTTGTAGGACTTATCCAAAGCAGCATTCTTGGGAGGGAGTACTTTTAAAGCAATATTCCACAAATGTCTAGGCTTAAAAACAAGGTTTCTGGGAAGTTCTAAGCACCATCTCCACCCTTTAAAGCTCCAAAACATGAAGTTTATACTATTTCTAGAGTTATGGTACCTTTGTGAAGGCTGTAGTGCCATGGCTGCTGATCCCTGTCTACATCCAAGTCATTGTAGTGGTGGTCTGTTTGGCTCTGGATGCATGGTCCAGTGCCATTCTGCTTTAGCTCTCATTAACTCTGATGTGGCCGTGCTGTTACCAGCTAAAACCAGACCACTTTTTTTCCTTTTTAGTTTTCCATCATCTTTAACCATTCCACTGCACAGCCATATATGTGCTACCATATGTGTGGTAGCATAGCTCTGGGGAAAGGACTGTGCAGCCAGGGATGGAGGACAAGACTTGTCTAGGTTTGCTAATTTTCTCACTAGAGCATTGTGTCTGAAACCAGCCTAGCACTCCTATATCCACAATCCAAAGTGTTGACATTGTCCTCAGGACTGGAAAGACACGTGGATGCAGGGACTGGTAGAGGAGAGGGCTGGTTTGGCTCCATGAGTTGCCTGCAAACAGTGATCAAGAAAGACAAAAACCTACTCGGCTTCTGTAATGATGGTGTCTGACAGAAGCACCTACCAGAGGGGGCAACAAAAGCTTCACACTTTTCTTGGAAATGCAGGTCAAAACTATGAGCCTTTTGGAAATGTCAGCACATACAAGAATGAAGCAGGATTGGTATTTTTTGGTTTAAGTCAAACATTATAATGCACCCACCATCAACCCTACTATTTAGGCCATTTTTTGCTAGGATGCACTGTCTGCCCAATAACACCACTTTGTGCTTGATAACTTCGGGCAGCCTCATGCAGTAAGAGCTGTAATAAGGTGTGAAATAAAGATTTAGTAGCGCAGCACTAAAAATGTAGTCTAGCAAAGGAGTTCATTACAGTTCCATTAAGATTGCACAGTTAACATCAAAAAAATTTCAGGTATTAAGGTTCTTACTGTAGCATTGTTCGTCACATTGTACAACCACTATGTAATGTTTCTTGCTCTGGGCCAGATTGTACAATTCTCACTGCTAGCACAGTTGCCTTATTATCGTCATAGCATCTGAAGGTCTCGGAAACCATCAGCCCATAGGATTAGGAGCTCTGCCTAAGCCGAAGAGCCTTTGCTCACTTTGGTGAGCACCATCCATCTTTCACAGTCACACAGCTCACACTACAGCCGGGAGGTGCCAAGTGGAAGGAACTTAATTGGGTCAAACATTGCAATTTGTATCGGAAATTAATTTAAAAAGGAAAGAGCTGCCTGTGCATCTCTGAGGACAACCTTTTTTGCTCCCATCAGCACTGGCTACCTTATTAACTTCTAAGTGTTTTCCATTTTGGCCTGCAACAGAGCTGGAGGGGATTTTTTTTTCAGGAATCCATGATTTTGTTTTCAACAAAAGCACCTCGATTTGTCTGAAGCTAGTAGGTTTTTTAAAGAATGATTCCCTCTTGAAATATTTTACAGAAAATACTTTGAAGTGGGAAAAGTATTTCATTTGTGCATTTTCTCAGCTGAGAAACTTTTTCAGAGCTAAAATCCTGAAACGTAATCAGAGTAGAGAAATTAACCCAGCCATAGATTTTTTCCCTGAATTTCTGTAGGTAGATGTTTTGAAATGTCAAATAGTCATCCAAAACTGGAATGGAAAATATTTTCCCCTTTGCAACAGATGTCATAGCCTAGTAAAGCTGTGTTCAGACCAGGAAGTCTTTCCAGGGAAAAAAAAAATAAAATCTGTGTGTTAAATTTTAAGAAATATCTGGAAAATGGACTGTGATAAGCTATGTATCATTGTTTCTCTGTTTTATTCTTCACTCTGTGTTTCTGTCTGTCTGTCCTTGCCATGCCATAAATCTGAAAGAGGAGGTCATTCAAATGTTCAAATAAATGCCTAAATATAGTAATCAAATTTAAACAATTTTATTCACTTAGGTTTCAAACTTTTCAATATCAATCTGTCTTCTTTGTCCTTAAGTAAGATCTCTCAGAGGAGTAATAAGTAAGCTAATCCCCAAATACAAGAGACTAAAAGAATTTTCAGCAGCAGTTCTCATGTGGGCAAAGCATGGGCATATTGCCCAGGAGAGTTTAGCAGATTTTTGGTTCTGCCACAGAGACTCATTTTGTCTTTGGGCAAGCTCTTTGACATCCACTCCCTGCTTTTCTCAAAAAATACACAGTTTTTTGTTGGTTGTTGAGGTTTTAGATAAGATGGAACTGGGCAATAGATGGATTCTTATCTGAGACAGACTGACAGATAGATAGATAGATTAGATAGGTAGACAGATAGAGGGTTAGATACCTACACACACACACACACATATATATATATATATAAAGAGAGAGAGAGAGAGATAAGGAAGGAACTGGGAAAATACTATGTCTTTAATTTCTGATTTTAAGGGGCTTCTGGCATCTCCAAGTGCCCTGAGAATAACAGGCCTAATCAATCACAATTGTTTCTTGTTAAGAGAATTAGCAGGGAAACACATGCACCCTTCACCCTCTGAAGTGAAGGCTACCAAATGGAGGCTGTCGAAATTTAATGTATTCAAACATTGCAGCGCTGTGTGTAAGAGGCTATGATTTAAGGTAATGCATTTTAAGACAGCATTATACACTTGCCAGAATTATTTTCCTTATATTTATAGTCCTGGTTTTAAATGACAGTACATCAAGACATATCTTGAATTAACTTGACCAAAAGGTTTTTGTGACAAATAGCTGGTGCAGTGGCACAAGGTACAACTGACTCAGGCTCTTCAAGGACAGCTTGGCTTGCCTGGTGTTTTGGGACATTATTCTGGGCTGGTAGAGGTTATGGCTTGAGTCATGAAAAATATTTTGGGCTGGAGGGGCCACGTCTATGTGCAACTGAACAAGAAGGGATATAGTATCCACCCTCCTAGCTCCACCGGTGGTGTTTCAAGATATGCTGGGGCGTGAGGTGGTGACTGTGGTCTTGGAGGCTCTATAAAGGCAGAGGAAATCTTCCCTCTGATACCAGCTGCTCCAGTAAATTCATAATTTACAGGGAATATAGGCCCCTGGGAAGCACATTGCTGAGCCACTGCCAACCTCCTGACTTTCTGAGTCACAGGGACTGAATCTGGGCAGGGAAGCAGCCAAGAAGCTGAGGAGTCTGTTGCCTGGCAGTGCTGGGTCCTCATCTCGAGCTGCCCTGAAGGAAAGCAATTCTAGGTGGAAACTTCCCCTGCAGTTGGGCTGAACTGGAATCTTCCCTTTAGAAGCAGTGTTAGGGCTTGGATTTTGGCAACCTAGTGCCACACTTTAAAGGCTAGAGAAGTCTGCTTTCTGCATAAAACATTATAACCCCCAGCAAAACCACAGTCCTTTTCACATTAACAGTCCTCATGGCTTGCAACCAAATCCAACGAATATTAATGATGACCAAGAGTACAAATATCACAATTCTTTTGGAAACAGTGATTTATCTGTCTAAGCAGCATTCTTAATTACAAGTTTATCAGTGACTTGACATAAAACACATAATTATCTCAGTGAATCATTTCATAATTAGGGCACAAGTTAATTGTCATCTTTCACCAGATGAATAAAATCTCTATGGGGCAAACAATGAGACCCCGGTGGGGTAGAATTATTTTAACACAGGTCTTCAATTAATAATGTCAAAACTATAAAACCAGTACAATTACAGTGGTCAACAGGAGTGTGTGTGTTTGTGTGAGTGTGTAGGGGGAATAAGAGTTTTGACAAACTAATGGCACTAAATTAGCAAAACTTAATGATATCCCAAAATATTTGTGTTTTAAGGAAAATTATAGTCTGGGAAAAAGTAGAAGAAAGGTGAGGAAAAAAACTGGAGTGGAGTAGAAATAATGGGATATCACTGAGCTATTCTGAGCAAATCTGTGGAGAAATGAATGCCTGGTATTTATTTGCTTTCTATAAGAACAAAAAGCATTTATGTGGAATTTGGTCACTGAACTACTGCTCAGACTGATGGCATTGACTAAAACTATTCTGAAATAATTAATAAGCAGTTCCCTGCCACTCAGCACAATCTTCAGATATGAAAGTTTCTAGAAACTGAATAGTTAAGAAGTACTTTTCATTTTCCTTCTAATTTTTGAATCTTGAAACTGTTTTCATATCATATTTTTCAGATTTTTTTTTTTTAATTCTTTATGACTGGAACAGTACTTAAAAAATATAGCTGAGATCCCAAATATTTGTGGGACTCCAGGAGCTGGGATTAAGAAAGCAACAAGCATGTGTTGCCAGGCTAGCAGTACCTGCAGAGACTGCAACACAAAGCACATCTGGAAGCTGTGTTCCACCAGATCACCTCTCTCTGTCACATCTGATTCCCTGTGTCCTCATTGCCTTTGGCTTTAACTGACATTTGGTAATGACACTGCCAGATAATCTCAATTGAACTGGCCATTCAGAAGACATTGTCATAGAATTCACTGGCTATACCCCCATTCTGGATAGGGAGCAAATAAAAGAAAATGATCTAGATTTTTTTTATTTATCTTTCAGTATTTAACACGAGAGTGAGATCATCCCAATGTCTGCACTCAATAGGAGAAGGAAGCCACCACAGAAATCCTGTGGGATGGTGGTAGTCCTGCAGAGGAGCCTATATTTGATGCTGACTGCATAATATGGCTAGGCTGCTTCTAATTCTCAGTTAAATGTCATATTATGTGATGTGAAATCAGGAAAGAGGATGAAGAGGATCTAGATCTGATGAAATGGGATGAATTTCCTACTGACTCCTATTTGGAAAGGAAAGAGCTGTACCTCTAGCAATAACCAGTTTGGTGGGTTTGGGGTTTTTTTTTTTTGAGTTTTGGTCTGGTTGGATTTTGGATTTTGTTTGTTTGTTTGTTTGTTTGTTTTTTTCACCACCTTTCCTAAATCACAGTTACCTCTACTGAATCTCCTTCTCGTACTGTTTATCATTTGTGCTTCCATCCTGAGGCAGACTGGGACTCATCATGTAAGATTCTCTATAAATAGCTGGAGAGATAACACAGACAGAACAGAAGAAAGAAGCACCTTTTTTTGAAATGGCCTGTCTGGGGTACTCTGTCACAGAGCTGGGACTACTACACACCTCTGTTCTCTTCAAGGTATGTTTAGGTATTTCAGCATGTGAAAGGCTTCTCATTATGAGTGGAGGTAGCAGAATCCATCACTATTAATTGGATTGTTCCTGAGAAATCTGCTAATTTTCCTCTCCCTTGTGTAAAGGCACAGAGAGAGATAGAAAGAAAGAGACTAACAATAGAAGTTATCAAGTCTGGGTCCAATTAGACTATTTCCTGATATTTTAGGTAGGAGAGATAAATGTGAAATGTAGACAGAATGTTAATAATCTAAAATTTGCCTTAACATTTAAATCAGAATCCTAAAAGTCAGGCTGGGTCAACATGTCTCAGACAAAAACTTTCCTTTTAAAAATCTTCAGCCTTTTGCAAAGTAAACCCTTTGCATGGGGGGTGGTGTATATCTAGCTGTGAGAGATGGAAGTCAATGAACCTCAAGTGCTTGCTGGTGAATAGCTGTGACATCACCCACTTCTCTTGGTATTAGCTTTAATGACAATAACAATTTATTAACAGCAGTGACTAATTAACAGCTCGCTGGTATTGGAAGACATTTCCATTTTGTGGGGACATTGAAGATTTAAAAATCAGCTTGAGTGGGCTGGATTTCTCACTCTTAAATGAGATAGGTGAACAGTGATGATACTGTCACAAGTATGTGGAGCTGTGGATTTGGTTCCCTTGGCTCACTTAAAGAAATGTTGAACATAGCATGGGTTAACAGGCTAGGGAAGGGTGGTCTAGGTGTACTGTGCCTGAAAAAAAAGACTGGAAAACCATACAAGGGGAATAGTTCTCTGTAGTTAAACTAGAAGGGTCTATTAAGATGAATCCCACAAGCAGCTCTACTGAAAGTAGTCAATGTTCTTAATGGCTTGGGTGTTGGAATAGACATATGACTATTAAGCTGTGGCTAATGTTGAATGAGGAGAGGCTGTAAATGTTCTGGAGAACTGAGGCAGAAACATTATTTGCAAAGGAAATAACCTGCAGTTTAACAAGGGGAGTGTAAGGGTCTCTGCCTCACAAGAATAATCTGCAGTGATAAATACAAAGGAGAAACAAACTACTTCTAGGGAGAAGAAGAGTGGGAGTGGACAGCAAACAAAGCAGTTTCAGACTGTGCAGATAATGCAGATCTCATGCCATGACACAAACTACGAAAGGTTTTTGACGGATATTTGAGATGAACATTTTTGGGACTCAGCAAATTCTCCCAGGGATGCCAGGACTGAAGTCTGGCTACCATATTTCAGGTGGTGCAGATGTTGAGCCTAGAAAGTGCTGAAAACATGAAACTGCTGCCTGAAATTTTTTACAAAAATGAGTGTGATTAGCTTAGGAAAGAGGTAGCCAAAGGAAGGTATGTACATAACATGGAGGAAGAGAAAAAGTTGCTCTCCCCACTCATTGTGAAAAGGACTAGAGGCAATGGGTTTAAATGGTAGAAAAAGATACTTAGACAAAAGCTTGCTAACAGTAAGGTAGTTATGCACTAGAAACAATTGCATGGGAAGGATGATGATTTTTTTCATTGCTGAGGTTTTGGGAGAACTAAGTGTACAAAGTTCTGATGGGCAGCGGGGAAGTATTGATAGATCAGGGGGAGTCCTTGATGCTCCCTCTGGCTCCCTCCTTTCCTCCTCTGTGGTTCAATCATCCAGCACAAATAACATTTCTGAAAATTGTTGGGAGGAGCTTCTTTCTGCAGAGTTTGTGGTGCCTATTTTGCATTACTGAAGGCTGCAGTTCAACACTTGGTGCTTATTCCAAAGTTGAATCTGGAAGTTTTCTTAGCGTTGCAAAGCTCCATCAGGTGCCCATGTGTGTAGGTGGGAAAGTTTGACAGTCACACACACATTGCAAAGAGCACAGACATCAGCCACCTTGGAAAAGTGTAGAGTAGCAGACTCATACATTTACACCTCCACTGGGACAATTTCCAGCATTGGCCCAGGGCAAAGTGAGCCCATTGGATGCATTCTATTCAGCACACCCATCTTTTCTTCTCCAAAGCAGGGAACTCTTACAGTCACCAGAGAACCCATAACTGTTTGTGTCCAATGTACAGAAGATTAAAATCTTCCTGTCTGAGAATCAAATACAGATGCATTCATTCAGAGATGAATCCACACCCTACCAAGCCCCCAGTCAGCCATGTGTAATTTCTCCAGGAGGGGGAAAAATGAGAGGAAACAAAAACTACCAATCTGGGGTGGCTATATCAAATTCTTGTCTATTTGAAATATAATCAGTGTTATTCCTAAAGACTTGCTCATCTGTCATTCACATTTTGTATTTAGAGGATGGTAATTAAATGCTATTAATATGAAAAACTCATTGATCCAATCACTGCTTGTGCATGATTTGCACAGGCATTAAACTAGTGTGGCTTGGTCCATGAGCATGATTCAGTCATGCATATAATAATAATGATGATAAAGACAGTAAAAATAATATAGTGAGCACTTATTTCTTGAGCAATATATATATTTATAAATATAGATTGCACTATGTTAGAAATGTCTGAGAAATTACTTTTTTTCATATAGAATTCTGTATTAGTTTTCATTTCAAGAAGATAAACAAGTCACCTTAGTTTTTTTTCCATCCTGCTTTCAATATTTTTCTCAATTCTTCCACACTCTTTTTCTACTTCTGCAGGTTTAATTTTTTTTTAATTATTAATTTATTGGTGTTTTACAAGGTCCTCTTTCCTCAGCTGTTTTTTTAGAGGAAATAATCTTGAGAAATATTATGATTAAACAGAGGCAAGACAGTTCAAAATTATGGGGAAAGAAAAATATACAATCAATATATACAAATTACTTTTCAAGTAAAGATAAAACCCAGATAAGATTTAAAAGTTTTGTGTTAGAATGGCCAATTAAAAAACATAACTTATAGGAAAAATATGACTAGTTCCACATTTTCCAGATGTGAATTCTCTTTTATTTACTCGGGAATCAAAAGAACTCCAGACAGTTTTGTACAGCATTGGAAAGCAATTACTTGTGGAATGGAACTTAATAATCTCCAACTATTTGTAACCCTGATTTCAGATCAGATGACAGTACCAAACCAAGATGAAATTGCAAGACTGTATAAGAAGCAACTTAAAATCTTATTTGGTGATAAAACAACACTTGATCTGTAAAAGTATCAAACCCAAAGGTCACCCTGCCTCTTCCCCCATAAGTACTTTAGTCACTACTTAAGCATTTATAGGCACTTGCACTTTCCATCCTTCAAGCCCCCTTGCTCCAAACCAAGAATCTACAATTACTCCCAGGATTAAAATTTTGCAGGTGCTTCTGTGCTTTATTGAACCAAAGCCATAATGAGCATTTGACATCTAGGACTATTTCTTCAGTTAATAACAATATGTGATGTGTTATAAGAACATTCATATCCATCTTGCTTGGATAGAAGGAAAAGCAAGCTCCAGGGAAAAAAATCTTACTGCATTGATATCTTTGATAGTTGCAGAGTAAAGCAGTGAAAAATACTGGCACAGCTAATGCCTCTTTGTGCAATTATTCTCACTTTTATAAGTTTGCCCCAGTGTGAAAGTTTTCTCCTTTAAAACAGGCTGGCAAAGATAATCCATTAATTCAACAGTACTGGAAAGTTAACATTTTTTCCCTTCATTAGCAAGTTCAAAATTGCATTTTATTTCCATTTTGATGAGATTTTTATGAGTTAGAAGAGATGAAGTTGAACCCCAGGAGCTTAATGGACCCAGAAAGATCGCAGATACAGGATTGAATTCAATGAACCATGAGGAGTTTAGTAAATTAATTAAATTTAAGAAAATAATGATTTTTTGTCTGCTGGATTAAAAATGCTAAAATGCAATGAAAAGTTAATTTAATGTTAAAACTTTTCCCCCTAAATACATTTTTCACTGGTATTAAATAACTTCTGCAAAGCTTAAAGTACAGTGAAAAAAAAAGAGCGGAACGACTTAGAGGAAAAAAAAAAATTAAAATATTTCCTGATTTCCTATTGCATCCTGAAGTAATTTCATGTAGAGCTTGTGATTCAGCAGTGTGAGTAGCCTACTCTGGGGTGTCTGTAGGGTTTTCCAGACCTGTATCTCCCCTGTACCTCTTTGCTTGGGGATGTTGTCAGAAGACCTCAGCTGCTGATCTCCTGGTATTTGTAGTCCAATATATTCACAAGGATCTGTAATGCAAAGCCCTGAGGTAGTTCACAGAGCTACAAGACCATCCAGGGTTTCAAACTCTGGTTTCCCTTTCCGAGTGAAAAGGTTGAAGGGTTTAAATTTGCTTATTAAGCTTTTTGTATTCTGCCAGCTGGCTGTTTTGTACCAGCTGCCCTAAGATGCTTATCTACTTGGTTCTGCCCAGTGTTAGCCCTTTGCAGAAATTGTTGCACTGGGTTGCAGATGAATGAAAATGTCCTGCCTCAAGGCTGACTATTTTCTGTCACTTTTTGGACATAAAAAAAAAGAAAAAAAATAAAGAAAGAAAAAAAAAGGCACCTCTCTAACATAAACACCAGGCTGCTGAAGGAAGCTACATGGTATCCTACACTCCTCATCCCAGCCAGATAGGAGAGCCTAGCAGATCTGTGAACATGTTGGAACATGAGCTACTTTTAATTGGTAACTTAGTGCTTTTCTTTCTATTTTCTTTTTTCACACATGATGTCAGGTATTGCAGAGCCTGTGTTAGCTGCATGAGTTGTAATGAAGCAAACAACACAGATAATTTCAGCTATTAGTAAGGTTGTGTAAGTGACACTGTCATAACAGGCACAGCTTGACAGTAAAGTAAAAAAATCTGAAAAAATAGAATTAAGTCAATTTCCCTTCCTGATTTTCTTGGTCAAGGGAATACCATTACGAAGAATGACATTTCAGAAGCCTGACACTATTAATGATGTGACAGATGCAGATGTGGCCATTGGAGGCATATGACTTTATTCTGCATCCAAAACCAGTGCATGAATGTCCTTTAAAAAAACCATTGGCTTTGTCCTATGATTAATGACCTGCCACTCAACAGCAGCTAACCAATCTTCAAGAAAATTAATTGGTGAAGGAGAATCGGTGTGACCAAAACCAGTGAGGAAACCTCCTAAAGTCTATCAGCAGAATTCTGAGCTGAAATCAATCAAATGGTATCTTCAGCTCTGATGGACAGTCTCCACACAGCATTGCTCTTCAGTGGGGCTCAGGCAGAAAGATGAGCCCAAGGTCATCTGATGTTTCCGATATCCTATAGAAACCATGAAAGAATTACAATATTTGACCATGAATACCAGGTACCACTGAATTAATAATTCTCAAGGACTGTGTGTTCATGTGACATGAGCTTCTGCTGCTGACTGGAGGTGTGCTTGTATTTCTTGAGTAGATAAAATGAATAGTCACTTTCAAATGCATGTGGGGGATGTAGTAAAAAATGATAGCATATAGAAAATAAACTATGTAAGGTTTAACAAATTTATTATGCATGAAGTAAAGGGGATATGATTTGGATCCATTGCATGTGGGCTTCTGTATATATTAATCTCACTGTGCATTGCTGGTCATGGATGCACCATATCAAGCTTAGTTCCTGCCATTCTGAAGGAACAGCAAATCCAGAACTGAGGCGTTTGGAGTTTCAGTCTGGAATTCTGCAGAGGTCACTTTTTGCGAATTCCCTCATGGAATGGCTGTAAATGAGCCCAAGTAATTTGATTTCTAACAGTCAGAGACAAAGAATCAGAAAGAAGTTGCTGACAGTTATAATTTAGTTGTCCTTGACATTAAAAGAACGTTTGTGGGTTTTTTTGGTGTTTTTTTTTTTTTTTCCCATCAAAACAAAGAACTTTTTGATAGCTGGCATCTTCTCCCTACAGGTGACTTGCAGAGCCATCGGCCAGGCATCTCTTAACCCTCTGGTGCCCTCTGGACCTTTTATAGGAGAGCAATTGTAGCCCTTGCTTTGAACAGCTGATTGCTGTGTGAGTGGGATCATGTTTGCCTGGGGTGTCTCAGTGAGGATCATGACACAGTGAGCCCCATCAGCCCATTTCAGTCTCTTGTGGAGAAAGGAGAAGGTTCCCTGCATTCAACAGCTGAGAGACAGTGTTGAGAAGGTGAAGTGTCTCTCTTTGTAATCACAGGCAGTGTACTGTCCTTTACCAGGTTCTGACTGGCTTATCCTAGATTCACTGCTGTGAACAGAGTGCATTAAGAGTGAGTTTTCTCACTGTCTGTGTTAGTCACTTAGAGCATTACCTAATGTCTTTTGCAGCAAAATGTATTGCAGTACAGCATCCCAAGGGAGGTAGAACTTCATTCCAAAGGCTGGGGTCTTATACAACCTCGCAGAAAAAATAGGCTTCCTTCCCTGCTCTTGTCATTTCTCACAAACATGTGGCTTGTGACCTCTCATATGAGAAAGGAACTGAAGAACTCTAGGACACGGGTAACTTATTAATTCTTGTGGAAAGTACAAAAGCATTAATGCACAAAGCAAGTCCTCCATAAACAGTACCTTTTTGAGCCTTACCAAATAATAATCATTCAGAAGATCCTGTTTCCACAGTGGTGTTGGGATTCATGGAAATATCCCCCAGAATGAGCGTACTAAAACAAACTGTTGAATATCTTACGTCAAATCAGCACTGTAATTGCTGCAAAGAGCTTTGAAACAATGTGTGCCAATTTGGAGAATGTTTCTGTGCTTAGTTTCTGAATTCTCTTTGATAACAGGACTCACTGTGTGGACCCTTGTTGTTTTAAAAACTGTAAGGGTATTTGGAGCTTTTGCTTTTTTAGACTTTTTTCTGCCTACCAGTTGATACAGGGCTAGAGAGAAGAAAAACATCTTTACATTGCTAGAGCAGGGCTAATTCAAGCTTAGCAATGATGATTATAAACTTAGAGAGTCATCCATTAAAATCAAGCCTGCTTGACAACAAATTATCTCAACTCAAGATGAATTGTTTTTTGAAGTTTAGACTCTTGGGGAAGGCAGAAGAAACTAAACAGCGGAAGATTTTAACCACTTACTAAGGCTCCTCTATGAATGCCATGACTGTAGAGACTGGAAGTTTAAAATGCTCTCTCACCAGTCATGCATGAGAAGGTTTGAGCAGGGAAAGTCTTATTCAGAGTGAATTCCTTGATCCTTTGTAGAAATTTAAGGAAAATGCTCATGGCACACTTCGTAATGGTTAGGAAAATGCCCAAAGCAACTTAAAGATCAGGTCCCTTTTACACAAAGGAGTAACAAAATCCAGAAGATGAAACAAAGAGGTCAAGGAAAGAACCAGAATTACTTTCCCCTTAAAAGATCTTGGGTGAGTTCATGCAGACATGAGTTCCTTAGCTGTGGAGCATTACAGGGCTATACCACATTGCTGAGAATCCAAGTAAGTCCTGCTTAGTCCTGCACAGTAAGTCCTGCTATTACATGTTCACACAAAGGTGGTTTGAAGTCATGTCACAAAATGAACAGCAGTGCTCCTTTTCTACTGTCATGCTGGCCTGGTTTTCTCAACCTTTGCAGATTAAGCAGGTCTGTCTACCTGGTTTATAAAGACTTTCAAAGAGGATTCTTTCATCTGCAATGATACAGTAAAACATTTTCTTCTCATCAGCCTAATTGCTGAATGCTAAATTAAATTCATCCCCATTCAGGTTAAACTGAAAAAGGGGCTGGGGAGTGGGTTTCACATACAAGTTTGATTTTCCCTCTCCTGTTTTCTGAAGATTTACTAGCAATTCTCATGTACTGCAGTCATGGAGGTTATGCTCTGTTTCTTTCTCTGCTTTTATTTTCCATGTGAAGAGCAGGAAACCATTTTTTCGAAGCCATTTATTTATTTTCAAATGCACCACTATCTTCCTGCAGAGTGAGAAGTAATGGATAGAAACCCCAATAGGCTATTATCAGACTAACGCTGAGAATAAAATGGGATGGATAAAGCTTTGATAGAGTCCTGAAAGCATCGGTAACTATCTGTAGAATAGAATTAGAGCCACAAATTACTCAGATCTCTCTGAATATGTTACACTATCTACCATGACCCCTGCTTACTCCATCAGGCTTCCTTACCAGAGAGCAAGATTTTGCAGTGAAGAAAGAGGCCTGTCTCTTACTGGAGCCACTAGGAGTTTGACTAGTCTGTGGCCAGTGGGATTTAGTTTAAAGTGTCCAGATAAAGAAAGCATAGACCTGGCATCCTCTTGCTGTGTTTCTGGCCCCTGGGATGAGAGAAGCAGCACAAAGATCTCTGTAACACAACACAAATCCTCCAAGACATGAGCAACAGGGACAGCTAGAGCCAGAGTTTGAGAGCTTGCCCTTATTTTCCTGTTATGGACTTTCTTATTGGGCTAATCACTCACAAGTGGACAGCTGCCATCCGCTGGGGTTAGGCCTTTCTGCCTGGCTGGGAAGGCAAATCAGCCACATCTGCAAAGGAGAGAGGGACTCAGAAGACATGCTCTGAATGTGTCAGTGGTTCTTGAGCCTGAAGTTTGTCCTGGAAGGGAGCAGAAGGTGGTAGGCACAGGGAAACCCTTGTGACAGGGGGGCCAGTTGGGAATCAGAAGAGGCTTAATTGCTCATCTGGGGAAAAAAAGCACATCACATATTTGCAGAACACCCACCCAGGTTCTTCTTTGATCTGACCTAAAGCAATGGCACTGCTCTCCATCCTGTTAGGTGCACACAGCAGCCAGTGCTGGGATAAGGAGATAGTCTTTACAGGTGAACGAGCAGGACAAGCCTGACCTGCTCCCCATCCTCCCCAGCTGCCTGCAGCCCCTGTGGCTGTGTTAGGGAATTGCACAACACTGGAAACTTGTGTCCTGGGACTGGAGGAACCCTGCCTGTCCTTGGGCAGTGAGGAACTAGACCCTGAGGAGAGGGAAATGAGCTGTTATGTGACATGCAGCACACTTGTGACCGCTCTTTATATTCCATACCCCAATGCTTTATCTAAAGTAATTTAAATGTCTCAAGCTCTGGTGCTCCCATCACTTTCCCTGGCTTTTTATTTTGCAGGGTAGATCTTATCACCATTTGAATTTTTCCACATGAAATTCAGAAGCAATTTACCCTCCCTTCCAATCCCTAATTTCACTGAATACTTTTGCTGCATACTTGCCTTACGTCTCCTGCCATTTACCCCATCTCCTCTCCTGTTCCTTTGTATCTTCCAAACAGTACCTAGCACCTGGAGTTTTCAAAGTGCTTAAGCAAAGGGGGATGGGTTACATGCTTAAAATTAAGTCTTGATGATATATCCACGGCTCAGTCCAGGTTAGAAAACCACAGACTGCTTTGCCACTGGCATCCTGCATCCCACTATTCATTCTCTGCTCCTTACCACCTTGATAAAGAATAGAATGTCAGATTGGAAGAGACCTCAAGCATCATCTCGTCCAACCCTTCTCATTTTACTGTTTATATATGTCCTAGCATCTCATCAAGCTGAGGCTCAAAACTTCCCAAAGTGGGGGAATACACCACTTCCCCTGGGAGACCATTCCAATGTCTGACTCTCTTCATTGTGAAAAATTTACCTCTTGTGTCCAGATAAAATCTCCCCAGAAGCAACTTGTGCTCATTGCCCCTTGCATTGTCCATGTGACTCCTTTTTCATATAGAAAGTCTCCATCTTCTTTGAAGCTGCCCTTTAAATACTGGAAGATGGTAATTAGGTCCCTCCTAAGCCTTCTCTTGTTGAGGCTGAACAGACCAAGTTTTCTCAGCCTCTTCTTGTATGGTAGGTGCTCCAGTCATTTGATCATCGTCCTGGCTCTTCTCTGGACCCTCTCCAACCTCTCTGCATCTTTTTTTGTACAGTGTGGACCAAAACTGGATGCAATACTTCAGGTACAATCTAAGAAATGCCAAGTAGAGCAGAATATTTCAGAATGGAATTGAGAAAAAAAATTCAAGAGGTCCTTTGGCTGTGGGAGCCATGTAAATAAATAGAAGACTCCACTTACATTGATTAGCACTTGGTTTAGGGCCAAGCACCTTCCTTCCCTTTTTTGGCTAGAAAGATATCCTAGACATTACCATTTTTGTGCACATAATGTGTGGTTTGAGGTCTGATTCAATTATTAGAGATGCTTCTGTTTTCATAGAATTTGGTTGAGTCTTTTAAAATAAAAATCAACATAGGAAGCTTGTCCATGTAGTTCTGGGATGAAGATTTTTAAAAGACTAAAGGAAACAATCAAAGCACTTCCTAGAGATTATGGAAATGATGTTGGTCAACCAGGAATATTGATTTCAATACTGCTGTATGAAAATGAGGAAGGCCTGCCTGTGACAACCAAACAGATTAGTGTTATTTGCAAACTGTAATGGTATCCAAATGTTGTGGGGTTTTTTTTTTGTTTGTTTGTTTTTTGTTTGTTTGGTTTTTTTTTATTATTAGGATCCCTTGAAATGGAGACTGCAGTGAGTTTAGGACTATGAGCATTTTAGGCATGCTATAACCTATGGATTTAATAACAAGTTGTTTTCTCTGGCTGATTTAAAACCTACTTGTCCCATAAATGTGTGGTGGAAGGTTAATTAACACCTACACAAAAGCAGTTTTTCAGGTGGGGGAACTGGAGTGTTGGCTGCATTTAAAATTATATCTAGCAAAAGGAATTCTTTTTTCTTCTTCTCTCAAAACATAATTTGTTACTGGAACACAATGACACTAGACATCACCCATGAGAAGAAGCCTATAGACCCTGCATTGCACATGTATAGAGTAGAAAAAAAAAATGTTAAGATATCAGTCCTCATGCTTTAGGACACAACATCTCTCATGAATGAAGACTTGGCCAGAACATGTTACTTTATTATTTGAGTTTGAATGTATAGGTCTCCAATCAACATAACTTGAAGTTTCCAGTGTTTAAGATATAAGAACACAAGTGACAAGGAATCCTACTCTGAGTCAGATGGCAATGTGCATTAGCTGAAAATTTCATTTCCTTTGCAAAAAATATAAAGAGACAAAATAGGATTTTGTAGTCTTTCATACAATGCAGTCTAGCCCAGCCACTGGATCTGCACACCCTCTCACCCTAATGAGAGATACAGTCTTGGGGACTGGGTGTTTGAATTAAATTATTTCTTCTGAAATGGCTCAAGAAAATCATGTCCCACATTTTTTTGCCTTTGACCAATGCTATTCTCTATCACAAATACCTCTTCTCTGTGCAGTCTTAAGAATCTGTAATTAATAAGCATTTTTTTCTTGGCCTTCACATAGCTTGGTCAAACATGTAAAATTTCACAAAAGATGTAGACTTGATAGTTCTTATCATCTTAGGAACCTGTGACATCTGAGTCATTGCTTTGAAAATAGTCATAGGACACAGTGTTCCTTCTTTTTCAGACATCTCCTTATTATCTTTGGTTATTAAAACCCAAATCAAACTCAATCATATCCACAAGTCATATGGGAAAGGGATCTAATTACTGGGCAATGAGAAAGTTCATGTTAAACACCTTGTTTTAGCTGTTACAGCCTCTTGGGGTACCTAATGAAACCATGTATGTTAGGTTGAAAAGAGACGTGAAGCAAATGCAAGCCAGCTGTCTGGAGAGTTTATAAATGGTTACTTGCTCTTGATAAATCAATCAAACAAAATCATCTTCTAGGTCATCATCTTAAAAAGAAGGAAAAGATGAAGGGTTTTGCCCATAACAATCTCTACTCTTAGAGGTTTGAACACCCTGGGGATACTTTAATGATGCCTACAAACAGGACAGACACAAATAAGATCACTTCAAGAAACAAGTGAAGGGAAATACTGCTTTTATTTTTAAATTTTCTCCTTCTTGGCATCTGTTTTATCTACTGCCATGACTCAGCCAACTGTGCCATTGAAGTGAGGGAAGGCAATTTGGGTGACCATAGGAAAAGCTGAAGGCGAAGCAGGTGAAAAAAAAAGCACAGTCCCAAAAGTCCAATTGAAATTTCTGGTAGCGCAGAACAGGATCTAGAGCAAAGTATTAGAGATGTATGGACTCATGGTATATTAACATTTGCAAATTCAAACAAATGGGAAACTAATAACTTTTGAAAAAAAAAACACAACAAAATCAAGGGAGTTCATTGATCTGAAATCAGAGGTTCTGTCTTTGTCTTTCATCTACTTATTTCTAGCTTCCCATCAGGGTGCAGTTAAGTATTATTCTGTCATGTAGGAGAGCTCAGCTGAGGTCATAGCTGACTTACACTTCTGTAACTTGCTCAATTTACTTGCTATTGTCTTGTTATCATAGAATTGTCTGGGTTGGAAGGGACGGAGATAACATTATCACTTTCTCTCTCTGCTTTAGGTGAAAATTCTTTGAGTGCATTTTACATATATATAAATACTAGATAAAGGTTTCTTTGCTTAGACCTGGGCACAGGGGGAGTCCCACCTTGGTTAGGACTTATGTAATTCCTTTATTGGTTCTTACACAAGTACTCCTTTGAAACTTTCCCAAGATTTTTCTCATATCTTTCTCCTAAAATCATGATATCACATTGTTTTTGTATGATTTTAGTACATCATAACATTTACTAGTGAAAATATAGCTTCCTTCCTCTGTGTATCTGTAGATCTCAATTTAAAATATGATTCTTTTAAATTACAATTCGACCATACCAAAAGAGTCAGAAGGATTTTTTAATGGGGAATAATCATACCCCTTTGCTTTATATAGTGTTGTGTCCTCTTTATGGGGATGATTGCAATGTAGCTGTGTCTAAATCAAAAGGGGGATACTGTTTCAAGGCACATCCAATGAGCAAGCAGGAGTGAAGGAAACCTATTCGTTTAGTGGAAACTGCTGAGAGAATTTATATAGGAATTCACAGGATATACATATCTAAACTTGCAAAAAAATTACGCAGGAGACGTAATGACCACCAGCCATCAAGACCATGGGTTTATGAGCCATATCTCCATTTTATTCTAGTGTGAACAGTCATTCAACTTGTACCCAATTGCAAGTTTTTGTTTTCAGATATTGCCAACAGAGAACAATATGGGTATATATTGTATGTGCATGTCAATAAAAACAATTTTGAATATGTTTTCATTTCCGAACTGCTACCTACTAGGAAATAATAGACTGAGTATGAAGTTTAACAGCTGTCCCCATGATGAGAAAGTGATTTTCATAAGGTTTTGAAGAGACACCCAGAGAAACCATTGATTCATGTTCAGCTTTGTAGCGAGCATAGAGGGAGCCTAGATTGATAAGGAGCTAAGACTGGTAAATCATAATGTAAATAAAAGCACTATTTTTCATTCAGCTTATTTACAATGGCTTTAGTATGCTACATTTCCAGGGAAATATATGTTCTTGTCAGGAAACTTCAGGGGAAGTAAATGAGTTTGAATCACATGAATAGGTTTAAATGCCATGGCTGAAATTTAGTAAACTATTTTGCACTATCTCTTCTTCTTCATTAAAAGTGGAACATTTTTCTCTGTCTCTTGACGTATTTAATAATAAGGCTGGATTACCCAGTGGGACACTGGATAGAAGCAGCATCCTTTACATTTTCTGAAAAATCTCACACTTTAGCATTAATTCCTCATCATGAGTCAGAACCTGACTCTGAATCAATATGTAATATAGTCTGGATCTATGAATATTCTTGCTGGTTTCTATTTGTCTGTGTATCATATAGCTTGAGACCCAATTATCATTGCAGTATCTGAGCAATTTTCACACAAAAAAATTAAAAGCATGAAGATATTTGGTGCGCAAGAAGTTGCCAGCTTTCTCTTGGTTTGAGGTCCAAATTTTGCTTTTGGGACAAAAAGATCAGCAAGGACTTGGGAACAGCAAAAGACATTTTTATCATGACCCAAAAAGATTACTGCTAGGGTTTTACAGAGGCCATCTGATTTCTAGTGTCACACCAAAATAACAGTATTATAGGACAGCATAGGAGACATGTCTGTCGCTGCATTTCTGGCTCTTTGTGCACTGCAGACATGCAACATGATGTGACCTGCAGAATTCATCATTCTTCTTGCTGCAAGGAAGTAGAATAAACTATGGTTAGGTCATCGTCTGATACATATTTATGCAACTTTAAAGCTTTAGAGCTTTAAACTAGATGTGAAGGGGGAAGGGGAGAAAACTGGGGCTGGTAGGGACAAACATAAGAACGAACCAGGATCCGAAGGCAGGTGGTCTAGGGAGGATTTAGTCCCACCAGTGCACTCTGCTTGTTTCCTGAAATGTCTGCATGCTAATGCACGCAGCATGGGGAATAAGCAAGAAGAGTTAGAGGTCTGTGTTCGGGCTAAGGGATATGATCTGGTAGCGATAACAGAGACATGGTGGGATAGGTCACATGACTGGAACGTAGCCATGGATGGTTATGTGCTTTTTCGGAAAGATAGGGCGGGGAAGCAAGGTGGTGGAGTTGCTCTTTATGTGAGAGAGCAACTAGAATGTGTTGAGTTTTGTGCAGGGACTGATGAGGAGCAAGTTGAAAGTTTGTGGGTAAGGATTAAGGGGCAGGCTGGTGTGGGTGATACAGTTGTGGGGGTCTACTACAGACCTCCTGACCAAGGCGAGGAAGTTGATGAGGCCTTCTACAGGCAGCTGAAAGCAGCCTCACAACTTCAGTCCCTAGTCCTCATGGGAGATTTTAACTACCCTGATATCTGCTGGTTGACTCACACAGCCAGCCTTTCACAGTCTAGGAGGTTCCTCCAGTGCATTGATGATAACTTCTTAATGCAAATGGTGGACAAGCCGACTAGAAGAGGAGCGCTGCTGGATCTTGTACTAACCAACAAGGAGGGCCTTGTTGAAGCAGTGATGGTCAATGGCAGCCTTGGCTGCAGTGATCATGAGATGGTTGAGTTCAGGATCCAGTGTGGAAGGAACAGAATACCCAGTAGGGTCAGAACCCTGAACTTCCACAGGGCAAACTTTGGCCTCCTCAATCAACTGTTAAAAGTAATCCCATGGGACAGGGTGTTGGAAGATAAAGGGGCTCAAGATAGCTGGTCAATATTCAAAAACCACTATCTGCAAGCACAGGATCAGAGCGTCCCTATGGTTAGGAAATCTAGTAAGGGAGCTAGGAGACCAGCATGGTTAAAAAAGGAACTGCTGGGAAAACTTAAGTGGAAAAGAAAAATCTACAGATCATGGAAGGGGGGGCTGGTCACTTGGGAGGAATACAGGACTGTTGTCAGAGGATGTAGGGAGGAAATTAGGAAAGCTAAGGCCTCCTTGGAACTTACCCTTGCAAGTCAGGTTAAGGATAATAGAAAGGGCTTTTTCAAATACATAGCTAGGAAAACTAACACTAGAGGCAATATTGGCCCATTAAGGAATGAGCTAGGAGCCCTGGTGACAGAGGATATAAAGAAGGCAGAGGTGCTGAACGCCTTCTTTGCCTCTGTCTTTACTCCTGCAGGGTTTCCGCACGAGCCCCAGATTCATTTAGCCCCAAAAGTAGTCAAGATAGATGAGGAGCTTGACATAGTAGATGAGGATTGGGTTAGGGATCAGCTGAGTAATCTGGACATCCATAAGTCGATGGGTCCAGATGGAATGCATCCAAGGGTGCTGAGGGAACTGGCGGAGGTCATTGCTAGACCACTCTCCATCATCTTCAGTAAGTCATGGGTAACAGGAGAGGTGCCTGAGGACTGGAGGATAGCAAATGTCACTCCAGTCTACAAGAAGGGCAAGAAGGAGGACCCGGGTAACTATAGACCGGTCAGCCTCACCTCCATCCCTGGAAAGGTGATGGAACAACTTGTTCTTGTCACTATCTCCAGGCATATCATGGACATGGGGGTCATCAAGAGCAGTCAGCATGGTTTTATCAAGGGTAAATCATGTTTAACTAACCTCATAGCCTTCTATGAGGAAATTACTAGGTGGATAGATGATGGAAGAGCGGTAGATGTGGTTTATCTTGATTTCAGTAAAGCATTTGACACCGTCTCTCACAGCATCCTTGTAGATAAGTTGATCAAGTATGGGTTTGGTGATCAGGTAGTGAGGTGGATCAGGAACTGGTTGAAAGGAAGGAGTCAGAGAGTTGTAGTCAATGGGGCAGAATCTGGTTGGAGGTGTGTGACTAGTGGAGTCCCTCAAGGGTCGGTACTGGGACCGGTGTTGTTCAATATCTTCATCAACGACTTGGATGAGGGTATAGAATGTACCCTCAGCAAGTTTGCTGATGACACTAAGCTGGGAGGAGTGGCTGACACACCAGAAGGCTGTGCTGCCATCCAGAGAGACTTAGACAGGCTGGAGAGTTGGGCAGGGAGAAACAAGATGAAATTTAACAAGGGAAAGTGTAGAGTTTTGCATTTGGGGAAGAACAACACTATGTCCCAGTATAGGTTGGGGGCTGACCTGCTGGAGAGCAGTGTAGGTGAAAGAGACCTGGGGGTCCTGGTAGACAAGAAGATGACCATGAGCCAGCAATGTGCCCTTGTGGCCAAGAAGGCCAATGGCATCCTGGGGTGCATTAGAAAGGGTGTGGTTAGTAGGTCAAGAGAGGTTCTCCTCCCCCTCTATTCTGCATTGGTGAGGCCGCACCTGGAGTATTGTGTCCAGTTCTGGGCCCCTCAGTTCAAGAAGGACAGGGAAGTGCTTGAAAGAGTCCAGCGCAGGGCTACTAAGATGATTAAGGGAGTGGAGCATCTCCCTTATGAGGATAGGCTGCGGGAGCTGGGTCTCTTTAGCTTGGAGAAAAGGAGACTGAGGGGTGACCTCATCAATGTTTTCAAATATGTAAGGGGTGAGTGCCAGGGAGATGGAGTTAGGCTTTTCTCAGTGGTGACCAGCGATAGGACAAGGGATAATGGGTGTAAATTGAAGCATAGGAGGTTCAAGTTGAATATCAGAAAAAATTTCTTTACTGTGAGGGTGACAGAGCCCTGGAACAGGCTCCCCAGGGGGGTTGTGGAGTCTCCTTCACTGGAGACATTCAAAACCCGCCTGGACACGTTCCTGGGAGATGTACTCTAGGTGGCCCTGCTCTGGCAGGGGGGGTTGGACTAGATGATCTTTCGAGGTCCCTTCCAACCCCTAGGATTCTATGATTCTATGATTCTATGATTCTATGAACTTCTTAAATACCCTCCAAGAAAGGAATCTCACAACTTTCCTAAGAACAGATTTCCCTAATACCCACATCAAAGGATCTTCCTCTTTTCTACTTGTGAACAAAAATCTGTGTTGGAGAGTTTTTGGAAAAAAATGGACATGTGAGTAATCCTGACTATTTAGCTTTAGCCAGAGTGAGCTAAGGGCCTTGAGGCCCAGCTGCAAGGTTATTAAAAGATCAGCCACGGGCAAATGATAAGGGACTTGGCAGCAGAAAAGAAGAATAACAGGAGGGGAAAGCATCTCATAGACAACACATAAAGAATTGTATTTAACCAGTCAGATAGTGACCTGTGGCATATGAAAAATGTGTTGTACCAATCAGCAATATGCTTATATTATGTTATCTAAAGAGGCACGGCCCCTGAGTTTTGTATAACGCTGTGTGACTATTAATAAAATTGAGAGCTGTGTTTCAACCACATTGGGTTTTGCCAAGGACTTCATTTTGTCTCTCTTCCCGACAAATCTGCACACAGCATTGAAGTCCTGTTTTAAGAGGTGGTGAACAAACACAGTGAGTCCATGGGGAACAGATAGCACTTGGGGACCAACATAAACTGAAAAAAGGCAAGACTTTGTGTGGCATAGGAAATTTTGAACTTTAGGGGGTTTTTTTGTTTGTTTGTTTGGTTGGTTTTGGGGTTTTGGAATTTTTTGTTTGGTTGGTTGGTTTTTTTGTTTGTTTTTTTGATAAGGGTCAAATCAGAAAAGAGGTACATATTTTGGGTTGGGAAAACTAAGACAGTGTAGAGAATGCTTGGAAATCTTTATTGTTCTATTAAACCTTTCTACACTCCTTGCCTCTCACACTCCTTGATACAGGATTATCTCAGATATACTAGAGATCTGAAGATAATAATGGCATAAAGAAACCAAATCACACGTGGAACATTCTTAATTAATTGTGAAGACATGTTATACATGTACCAGACAACTCATGATTACCAATTAACTATGGGGACGGTACTGGGATGTTATAAAGATCAATGACATAATAAAATCCATACTATAACTTAGGATGGGTGAGTGGTTTCTGAGTCTTGAACTGACATGAGTGATAACTGAGTTTGACCAGCTGTGCAATTATTTGCCAAACACTCTCACTTACAGTTTTCATTGAGGAATCATTGTAGATTCAGTGATATGAGAGTTTTCCTTTGACTGGTAATACTTGTGCAACATATTTAACCTTCCAGGTTGTTTTATTTTCCTAAAACTTGTGGGCAGCACAGAAAGCCTTTCAGGGGTTTCTTGTCACTTAAAAGAGATGAAAAAAGGACAGAGAGATGAGAAATGAGAAAGAGTGATGGAAAGAAAAGACAAGAAAAATGGAAGGCTGCAAAGAAAATCAGGAATGTAACGATCTGCCTTTTGTATATACTGGAAACACTTAATGCCTTTGTCAAATTGTGAAAAGTTCTTTGGGAAACAGGAAATTGATCAATAGAGTTGCAGACCCACCCACTATAACCATATAAGTAGTTTTCCCTGGGAGACTATCCTGATAAGAAAACAAAATAGGGAAAGAGACAAGTTTATGAATCATAATTGTTCTCACCAGTCAATAGGATTCTTTGAAGATGAAGTTATATTTGTTACATATTTAGTCTCTCTCCCAGAGGAACTATTCCCTACAGGAACCCTCTTTCACCTGTGGATTAAGTACTTCACTACACAGGAACCCAAGAAATGTACATATATTCATTACCGAGTGTTTAAAAAAGGTGACAGTATTTTCCAGTGAGTGATTGGAAGGATCAGGAGGAAATGGCTATCTGCAGTACTAGTCTCTCTACTTTAGTTGAAAGTCATCATACATATGATAAAAATTAATGACCTTTTCTATTTGCTCTAGGGTGAAGCAGACACTAGAGAGTTCAAATAATCCTTCATGGGTACAATCATTCATCAGGAACAGCTACAATTTAAGATATAAAATGGAAGTTAAATATCACCTTCCTTTAGAGAATCAAAAGCATGGACACGTAGGGTGGGATGAGCCAGGGATCACCTAGCTTTTGTCCCAGTTTACTTGATCTGAGTTTTGCAAAAGACTGAAATTTATGCTTAACTGCACTTTCCCCCTCTCCCCCACAAAAAGACCCCAACAAACTCAAACAAAACCTCAGCTATTACAAGACCACCTGAAAATGAGGGATTCTTGACTGAGAACAAAAATGTGGTGAGGTACAAGTGAGGAAGGTGCTACAGGAAACTGAAAAGAAAAATGGTCTTTGTGACAGGGTGAGGATTTTCATTCTGATTTATATAGGTCTAGCTATAACAAGGTGTTGGCTTATGCTTAAAATGTTTTGGTTATTACAAAACAAATAAAACATAGTCATTTGAAGGAGAAAAAGAAAGTGTTTCTATTTCCAATGCGCATAATATGCAACTCATTTCTTCAAGATGCACTAACATCTTAGCTACCAGTCGAAATAAAAACCATACAGGTTATTTACACAGTGCATGGAAATGTTCAAAATTATGTAAACTGATGCATAAAAGTGAAGAATAAATAGAAAATTTTATGAATCATGACATAACACAGCATTTAATGGGCAGGAGTTAGACAAGGTAACGCATAATTATCAAATGTGAATTCTCTTACCTTTCCCCCTGAGAATATGGTACCAGATTCTGTGCCAGGGACAGGATGCCATACTAAATACTCAATAGTTTTCTCCAGCAAGATTATTTCTATCAGTCATCTATCAATGTAAAAAAAAAGCCTGTCTCTAAATCTTGACTGAAATAGGAACTGGCCACTTGCTAAAGTACAATGTAATGCAGCACAAAATAATAGTTTCCAAAATGCACAATATTTAATAAGCAATGTGATGCAGAATGCAATAACTATTAATAAAGCTACTCCACTGAATTGATTTGAGCACGATTAAACTTTTCTTTACCTTATTTCACAGTCCATTTAAAATGTTCGATTTTTCCTTTAATGGCAAAGGAAAATCTGAGTTTTAATAAAACACAGCAGCATAAATTCAAGGCAGCATATGGCACAGATGAACAGAAAGCATTATCAGGAAAAAGACAACAGCACCAAAATCAGGAATCCAGGCTGTGACACTATGTAATTGATTTAGGGAAAAGAACATCTGTACTCAGTCTGGAATGAGAAATGTCAGCAAAGGGCCATGTTACAGTTTTTCAAGGTTTTTTAGAATATGGTCATGCTAATGAATACATCTTAGAGGAAGGTAGGAAGGGTGTACAGCAGCTGGAGCAGTAGCTTGTATGTTCAACTTTGGCCTTTTTCTTTTTGAGTAAAGCCCAGATTAGTTCAATATCATTCCTCTACTACTCATCATGGAAAGCCCCTTACTTCAGGTGCAACACCCCCCAAAGTGTGGGCCAAGTTTTACATTATTCCTCAGTGTGAGATGTTGCCCATTTGCTGTAAATACCTTCAGGGCCAGGACTGCACAGTTGTATTTTTCTGGACAGCAACAGACATTGTTTCTTATAGAAAACCATACTGGCAGAGAAGGGACGGTGAATAACAACTGTCTATGGGTGAAAAGCATCTTCAAATTTTTTAGTCGAAGGTTCAGTTTAGAAGATCTTCTTCCATCCAGAAGCCTTCTTCTTCCCTCTCCTATGAGGTGAAGAGCTACAGCTTAGTGGGAGCTGTGGGCCTGAGTTTCCTCAGCATGAGGTCTCTAACCCTTGAGCTTATATAGGAGATGATACAATCTTCTCTGGTAGACTTTTGAAAAGGAATATGAGCTGTCACGGACAGTTATGCATGTGGTCCAAGGCAACTTGTGTGTGACGCAGTTAAAGTGTGATGTAGTTAAAGTCCTCTGGCCATTTCTACTTCTGATGATGCATATCCAGTCATGAGTCAACTTTAGACTTCTGCTCCAGCATCTGTGGTGGAAGCTTCATCAGCAGTGCTGTCTAAAATACTTAAATACTAATGAACTCATAATCCTCAGACTGCTGTGGGAGGTGAAGATGTGTGATACACAGGCCTACTTCTGTCTCTGAAGAGAGTCAGTTTTCTAAATATTGGATATGACCTGTTTGGGAAATGAAAATGGCCAAGTGTAGGGCATGATAGCTTAGATGAATGATAGATAGACTGAGACTGAGGACAGAGCACATGACAGAGAACATTTAAAGCCCTGCAACATATCAAGTCCTGTCCCATCAGCTGAGACGGCGTGACTGACTGAGCACACATTCTCGCTTGCTCTGGCTGTAAAATGAAATGTATTAACTTAAACTGCCGTGGTTTATGTTCCGTTTTCCTTTCTAATAGGGGTAGGTTAGGAGTGTTCACAAGGTCATTCCTGGTGCCTCAACATCCTCACTGACAAATGGCAACTCGATGAGCTGTGGTAATGCCATAATTTCCACCCCTGCGTCCATATCCCGAGGAGTCCTGAGCATTTGAAGCTCAATAAAATCCAGGCTCTTACCGTACCTACAGAGAAACAATTATAAAAGGACACCACTTCCCACCCCATGAGATCACAGTGAGCAAGCTGCAGAAGTTTCCTGAGTTTTTGACTGTACCAGGGTCTCTCTTGCAATTCATTGTGTTGATGTTTTCAAACCTGTCTGCCTGACAGCCCCTGTTACAGCAGGCAGAGTGTCTGGGAGATGACAGCTTGATCTGTGTCTCTTTCACACCTCTTTAGGGATAATTTTTGATGTGAAGTAAGTTTTGATCAACTGCCTCCTATCTTATATGCTCAGCTAAACAAGCTATTTGACTTTTATTTTTTTTACTGTGATGGGTAAATGTGTCATTCATGTTGAACATGCTGGCAAGAGGAGATGTAAATATGTCATATCTGATGGTTACAAGCCTCAGTGATCATACTGGGATTGACTTAAGGGTTATTTTCATGCCTCTCTTGCAGACACTGTCATCCAGTTCTTCCTTCTTTGAAATCTGAGAAAATAGTTTAGGCCCACATCAAATGAACCTCTTTCCACAAATGTAAAATACACCAGTATTTTTCACATTAATATGTATTTGTTGTTCATGGAAATAAATGCAGCCAAAGAGGGAAGCAAGAATAGCTTTTCCAAGAGATTCTTGAATTGGACAAGAAAAAAGGAGTTACAGAATCTTTCCCAGGTGTTTTCATTGCAAGCCCTCCCCTGTTACCACCTGGGCACCCCTTGTTGTACTTCAAGAGTCAACAGCAGAACATGCTTTTCCCAAGACTGGTGTTTTAGTGAATCTACATTTTTAAAGCTCCACAAGGGTGTGTGTGGACAGCATGCTCATGGACCTCAGCCTTCAATGTCAGGGTGGGTGGCAAGGGAAAAGCAGGACTGTTATGTTGAAGGACATAAAATTTACTTCTAGGAAGGGCTTTGTGTAGCCTTTGGCTTGCCCAAGAGTCTTCAGGCCTCTCTGCCTATAAGGGCTATAGGTAACAAAACCCGCTTTTCACCTTCCTCTTCCCCTACATCACCACCCTACAGCATGGGCACTAATTCCTTTATGGCCAGGCCTGCCCCTTGCTACATAAAATGTAGTCTCAACTGAGCTGCATGACTATGTAACTACTGCTAACTGGTCTTTAGCTGTCCTCAGTGAACCTTTTGTACTACTTCAGGATCAAAACTGGAGGAGTTACACTGAAGCTTTAGACCTTCCTCCACTTAAATGGTTCTGAAAACCACTCCCACAACTGCTTTGCTTTGTTTTATATATTTTTCCTTTTCCCCATTGTCTTTTGATTTTTAAAACTGTTTTTAGTATTAAAACAAAGGTTGAAAACCCTCTTAAAAGGGAATGTCAAGAATCAATATTTACAGTCTGTTAACATTTCTTCTGTCTTCTACTGAGAAGTGGAAGAACAGCTCTATCTCTTCAAGCTGAACACCATCCTTTGTTCCAGCCAGCCAGTTTCCTTGCTGATAGGGTTACATTTTATGGCCATGTAAACTCCATATGCGTGTGTTTTTGACAAGCCATCAGGACTAACCATCTGGAGTGATATCTTGGCATATATTTTTTCACACTTAGAACACCAACCAGAGATGAACAATTTAATGATCATCTTGTAAAGTGATGTTTTAGAATCATATCAGTTGGGAAATGTGCTAAGAATGATGTTAGGCAGGTTTCTCAAGCAGTAGAGTAATTGAAGTTGTTTATTGGGGATTTGTCATGTGAACATGAACTGACTCAAGCAAATGTTACACTGAGGGGAAAAAAAAAAAGTTTTGAACTTCATTAGGATAGAATGTTTGGACCTGGTATAATTAGAAACTTTTCCCAAAATAAAAAATTTAGAATGGCTTTTTCTGTAACGATGAAATATTCCTGAGAAAGTAAAATTCAGAATTCTTCTAAATCAGTACAAATGTATCCACCAATAGCTTTTGAATTTAGGGAGATGCAAGTACAATTGTCAGACAGAAGGGATTCCTCCCACCTCCTCACTCCTTTATTCAAGAATGTGGTGTTCTTAGGGCTTTTTTTTTCTCTTAAATACTGATTACCAGCACCCTGGGAATGGTCTTCTCAGGATAAAACCATAGCCTTTGGTGCCTTTGGGGACTGACTGCTACTAGAAAGTTCTTAGTTAGAAATGGCAGCAAGAAATACCCATTTATATCTGAGGCTATCCAAGGAACCATGATTTATCAATTAAAAAACCTAATTAAGGGGTGATGCTGCACTAATTGACCATTGTACTATCAAGACCCATGTCAGTGAATTCGTGTCTCCAGTGAAGAATAAGTATGTTTTTCACAGCAGGGACTCAGTGTTCTCACTCTGTGTTTGTACAGCATTTATCAAACAAGATCTTGATTTCACTTTTTGGTCCATTACCATGACATAAGTATTACAATAAAAATTAGAACACTATAATTATCCCTCACCATAATTTTATTTATTGGGCTCTGGTTAGCCTTAGACTGGTCATCAGGGCAATTGTTTCCCATCAGTATTAACTCCCCTACCTATGACTAAATGAACAGGAACCTGTTCAGAAGAGGTCTTCTAGGAGCCGGTGTATACAGATGCTTGTAGGATTAACCCTGAAATTCACAGAGCTGGGCTAAAAATCAAAAGGAATAGTCCAGAGACTAGAACAGAAACTTGCAGTCTTGGAGAACTCCCCTTGCATCCCTGAAAGGCATGGGCTGGTGAAACCTGGGGACTGAGAATAAGTCCAGAGACTGGGCTGTGGGTTTTACTGGACAGCCAACCCTCTTGCAGCATCTTCTGCAGTTGTTGCTGAGTGGAGACATCTTATAGATCAGGATATGTGCTGATACTGAGTGTGCATTGCCTGCAATGGTACAACCCCTCAAGCCCTAAAATGGATCAGAATAAAGGACTGTACAGCCCTTTAGGAGTTTAGGTTGCAAATCACAGAAGCAATTAACTGAATATATTTAGGGCAAATTTTGGTATCTATAGTATTAGACAGACTGGGAGAGTTGGGGCTATTCAGCCTGGAGAAAAGAAGGCTCCAAGCAGACCTTACAGAGGCCTTCCAGTACATGAGGGAGGCCCACAAGGGGTAATGGTTTTAAAATGAAAGAAGGTAGATTTAAAATAGATATTAGGAAAAAATTCTTCACCACAAGGGTAGTAAGACACTGGAATAGATTGCCTAGGGAGGCTGCTGATGCCCCACCCCTGGAAGTGCTCAGGGCTGGGTTAGATAAAGCCTTGTGTAACCTGGTCTAATGGGAGGTGTCCCTGTCCATGTAGGGGGGTTGGATCTTGATGGTCTTTAAGGTCCCTTCCAACCCTAACCATTCTATAATTCTATGATTGTTGGCTACTTTGTCCATGCATTGCTCATCTTGTTTAAACAGCCTTCATATTTTTGATGGCAGAGTTATTTTAATCCCCTGGTTATTCCATATATTAAAATCTCTTATGTTGGGTTTTACTAGTGGATCTAAACTTTGAAACTGTTGAAATTAAAGCCCTTTTGCCATAGTTTATATTCCAGATTTCTTGTCTTTGTTTTCATTAATCATGTCTTTCTTCACAGGTGGCACCTTTTATTACCTTGTTTTTGATGTAAGCAAAACATATTTTTCCTCCTTCTGTACATTTACTCTTCCCCATTTGAGTTATCCGTGTTGCATTTATAAACGACCATGCCTATAAGGCATTTTGGCACTTAGATGAGAAATACTGATGCTGAAATCAGAGCTTTGAGACACTTGTGTCTATTTGTGGCTAATTTAGGCAGCCTACACAGTTCATGGATTTCTATATATCTGCATCCAGATCTCTAGGTAGTTGTGTTCTGCTTCTTGCATTACAAATAGACCAAAGAAAAAAAAGCAAAAAACCCCAACAAACCCCATACAAAACCCAGAGAGAGGAATATATAAAAGTATAACAAGAAAACAAGTGAAGGGGCAACATGGTCTTGACGTAGCACTTTTTTCTCTATACACTGAAAGAATGCTATCTGTTCAACTTTGAGAGAACACATATTACAGCCATTTGATAAAAAGATATAAAATAACGTATTGGATATAGAAGAAAAAATTGGCATTAATCTTGGTCTTTCCTACTGGTAGGAATCACTTCAGAGAAATAGTAGAGTAATATTTAAAAATAATCCCCTTCAAGCAGTGAAACTTGTTGCTTTGTCCTCCAGATCTCTGGCATACATGAGACTTTGAAATGTCACTATTTACTTATTGCACTAATGGGAATTACAACACTGATAAATTATATGAAAAACAACCCCCAAAACTGAGAATCCCACTATGCAGTGCTCTAACTTACTCTTTGTCCTCTTGATGTTGAGCAAAAGGTCTAGAAAAATGCAGGAGAATGGAGTTAGATACTCATCTAGAAGGATTCTTCTCATCAGCTTTGGTGATGGGGCATAAAGGGGACACACTGGATCACAAGAGAGAAACAAAAGGCTGTGTGTGCAGCAGCAGAAGTTACAGCAGATGTTAGAAGCAGTTTCTCCAAGCTGCCAGGAGTCCTTCTGCTACACCTGCTGTGAGCTAGCAAGACAGGACAGAGCCACACATCTTTTCATTAACACTCTTGTACTGCCTTAAATATCTAAATGTCACAATGTAAATGAAGCCAACACAGAGACAAAACTCAGCTGCCCCATACTGAGCTCTCCTTACAGCCCATGTGACAAATTAGTGACCTGCATTTCATTTATCCTCCACTCCCAGATCAGGTTTGGATCAGGGTCTCTGGTATGAGACTGGGAGTTTAATGGGAGTCTTTGGGCTGGGGAAAAGGGAGTAGCACAGCTGCAACTAAGCCTGGATTTTCTCAGCTGATGGCTTATTTGGGAGCGTGAGTAGCACCCCAATCTGAAACAAACCACTTCAGACTCTTTCTCCTTTTTCCCTCTTCAGCCTAATTTGAGAAAAGCAAGTATTTTTCTCTCTTGATGCAGAAAGTGGCACATTTTTCATCTTGCAGCAGCATACAAAGCAAAGCCATTAAAACAGCCAAAGACCATCAAAAGGCAGCATGGCAGGACCATAAAAATGAGTCCACCTCTGCCCCGGAAATGGCCCAGTTTTATTTTCTACCTGCCATGTTGCTGTAACAAATAGGAAAACCTTTGACCATATCTGCAGACCTGTGTGAAGGGCATCCCTTTTTTCTCCATCCAAGTTCAACATAAAAATTGAGCTCAGCATCTGTGCAGTCAAGATCTTTCTTTTTCCCTTTTTTTTTTTTTTTTTCTTTTGTCCCTTTCAGCCTCTTTGTCCATTATTAATCAGGAGATTTGCCATTACTTGGGCTGTTTTTTTTTTTATTGGAATAGCTACTGAACATCTTGCCTGCTCACAGGGTCTGTAGTAAAGTACCTGGGTAAAGCAACTGCTTTTTCTGCTAGAGGTAATATCTGATCCTAAATGAAAAATCCAGGCTAAACATATTTTTTTCCTCTCATAATTATTACTCTATTTATCCCAAACAGTTTTGTCAATGTTGAAGGATACAAAACTGGCTTGAGAGCAGTCAGAAACTGTCTTTTGGCAGGTTCCAGTTCCAATTCCTAATTATAGTTTCTTCACACATTGTGAGTCAAAGAAAAGCATGGGTGCTAGCACACTGTTAAACTGCAGTCCCACGTGCAGGCACAGAGTAACACAATATTGTGCTAAAGGAAATTTTCTCTAATTTGTCACTTAGGAAATGTTTCTACTGGTATTTAAAGAAAGTTATTCAATATGAATAATGCATATATACTTTTAAATGAGCTGTTGAAAACTTTGTATGACCTCTTGACTGACATCCTAGTTGATATTGGAGTGAGCTGGGCTTTATCCTGCCACTGGTCCAGAGTAATTTTAAGCCACTCTATATCCTCTCCTCTCCTTTTCCTCTTTTGGCTTTCTGCGGTCTCCATTTGTATGTGATGGGATTCTGATTAGGCTTTACTATAATAAAAATATCAGGTAGGTTTAAAAAAATAATTGTTTTACTTGAGTAACTTTTTAAAACTCATGACTGCGGGGAAGAATTTAAAAATCTTTGAGCCCAAAATCTAAAATCCAGAAGGAAAACCAAGTAAATCTCGCATCTTTTTTTGAAACCAGTCCTGTGTTTTGGGAATCTTGATTCTCAATTTTCCTGAAACTGAGAAGAGCTGAAGGGAAAAACATCTTTAGTTTACCTTAAAGGGATACTGGTCTAAGCATGGAAGACAAGGACAGACATTTTTGTCCTCTTCTGCAAAGCTTGGACAGTCAAGAGGGTAGCCTTGCACTTCTCTGTCTTGGACAAACTTCCCATCTACTATGCAAGGCACTGAAAAACCACTTGGGAAGGATACCACTCCATCAGCCAGCAACCAGACTGACACAATCAGCCTTACCAGAGATGCCAGTGTGCAGAAGTGGTACTTTTGCAGCACACACCTCCCTGGTAGGGCTGTACCCTTCTACATCAACTGAAAATCTGGATTTCCAACTGCCCTGAGCTCACTGCTGATTTATGTCAGGGGCATGTCTGGGCCTTATGCAAAGGAACAACACCTCCAGGCTATCTCTCACCATTTCCAAGGGCACAGGCACATATTGCAATTTTACCATCTAGGTGAGAAACCACAGCACATGGATGAGTGGATCCCTGTTGCTGGCAGAGGCAACTACTGGGTCTGTCAGAGAAAATCCACAGCAGGCCTGCTGCAAACAGCTGCCTCGACCCTGCCCATTCCCTGCCCATTCCCTGGCCCAGGAATGGCTGTAGGCTAGAGATTGGGTCCTGCTTTATTGTTCTGCAGCCAGCCTGGGAAGATCTGGCACAACACAGTTGTCAGACAGATTGGACTTGACAAGTATCATATGCTTTCCTGCACCCATTAACTGCCTGCTTTTCTCACCAGCCCTGCTGCCATCCATCCCGAGAGCAGGTGTGTTAGCATCTTTGTGCAACAGCCTAAGAGCCAATAAACAGTCAGATTTGCCTGGTGTAACTGGTTCAGCAAGGCACGGGGTAGGCAGTCTTTTCTTTATATAGCTTTATACATCTTTATATATGTCTTTATATGTCTCTGCCCCCTCTCTCATTCTCCCAGCCTGTCCTGAATGTGTCATACAGTGGCTATGGAGCACTTCTTTTAAATAATTCCCCTGCATCTGGAAGAGCCCCCATGCTCACATTCCTCACACTTGTCAAAACAGAGCAGAGTCAGTAAAAAGTCTCCCCGATGTCCTGAGGCTTTGGGCTGGCTTTCCACAGACTGTACTTGGTGTAAAGTACCCTCTGACTCTGGGTTTCAGGACAAAGAATGTTTGCATGTCTGAGGGAAGAAGGTTGTCCAGACAGTACTCCTAAGCCCCGTTCCTGCTCCTCCAGGCTGCAAGGGACTTGTGGGATGGATCAAATTAGCTTTTTGACTGCCATACAGTTTTGTACCAGTTATGAACAGCTTATCACGTTAATGACCCAGCTGACCCTGAAGCTCACTTGGGATGTGCTCTTTGATGTAATGTCCTTACATGGGATAACTTTCTACTTCCTAAATTTATCAAAGTGCAGATACTTAGATACTTAGAGCCTTAGCTTGTGTACATGGAATCCAGATGTGGTTTTCAGGTGTCTGTTTTGAATAATTGTGCTTAAATAATTGAGGGCATCAAAGGCATATGTTTGTTCAGGTTAAAACATGTTCTTAACTGCATAGGTATACAGCATCTGGTCCAATGTAGACCTGACCACACACAGACTTCTGAGAGAAGGTATGGGCAGCACCCCTGTTGTTGGCAGCCAGTAATACTTTATATTAATAAATACTATTCCTCTCATAAGGCTTTTAACTAGCTATTTCCTCTGGGACTGATCCTGAGTGGAGACATGAAACTTAAGGGCAAAATACTATTATTGCTAAACATTAGTGATGAGGTTACCTTTTCAAAAAGTAATCTCACCTCTGCCCCAAGCAAAGGATCTCAGTAAAGCATTGTATATCACTCATCAAACCTGCCATCGAGGCTTTTCCAGCCAACCCCACAGCAAGGTGTTTTGTTTATGTTTGTGTCCTTACACCCTTGACATTTTTATTTTGAAATAACTCCCATACAGCTCAGACTTATCTCATGTGATCCCTGAGTTTCACTTAAAGCACTGCTGAGGCATGGGTTTAGTCTGATTCCTTCAGTTCTTCTTACCACCGTGTTCAGAGTAACAGCACCTCCTGTGAGAGTGGAAATCAAGCCCCACAGCTACTGAGCAGAGCCATGAGAGCCTGGTGTCAGGGTCTGGCTCAGTGGAGCCAAACACCTTGTTTAGCTAGAGAGGAGATTATCATGTAAATAGGAAATGTCTCAGTATAGAACCAGTGCTGTCTACCAAGAGGCCATGGTTCCAGCTGTGTGTATATGTTGGTGTGACAGATTAACACTTTGCTACTACCTGTGTTTAGCATCATGAAACATAATCACTCACAGGGACTTTGCATCTTCCCCACCTCAGTGCAATGATCTTTACAGCTCTTACAGTTTCAGTCTTCAGTGCCAGAGGAGTGTTGCTGCTTCACTGTGCTGCAACAACAAACCCAGTCCTTATGCTCTCCAGTCCTACCACAGTGCACAGGAAAAGACATGGACTTTTTTATTGGTACATGAGCTGGACTGACCTGCTACTTCCTCAGCATTTACACATCTGTTAATCCTGCTGTGATCCTGAGAAAAGCACTAGTTAAATCCAAATTAATGTTATTAATCAGGGTGGACTAGGAAGTTTCAGGGTAATTTTATTACATGTCATAGTAACCTTCCCTATAATTTTCACTAAATTAGATATTTGGGATAGAAGAAAACAGTAATCCTAGCAATTACAGCCAATGAGACATCCCTGAGCAGGGCAGATATCCCTGCTCTGGCTGCCATCAGAGGATACCATAACACATGCTGTAGGAAACTTTGCTTTAGGTGCTGGTATTGGTATATACATCTTTGACATCCAGCTGGCTAATTTGGAGGGATGCTGAAGTGTTGCTGATGTTGGGCTGAAACACAGCCAGTGTTGGTTCCTTTGTGAAAGGTGAGACTCGTGTCTGTGGAGCTGGGGCTCTGCTGAACCCCTTGAGTCACTGGCAGTATTGCCTGGGCAGGAGAAGTCTTTAGGTGGGGTTGGTGTGGGCTGCTGTCTGAGGCCATATTTGTTCCAGTGTGTGCACCACAAAGATTGCTGTTTCTGTTTCTTCCAATGCCTATTTTGCACAGTTTGTTTCTTTTCAGCAAGATGTTAATGTGCTATTAGATAAAGTAGACAAGGTGTTTTATTCCCATTCACTTATAGACACATATATTCAGCCATCAGCTCTTCACTGAACCACTCTTCAGCAGAGGAAACTAAGTGCCAAGATCACTTTCAGCTTTAAGAACCGAAATAGGGAGAGAAAACCAAGCTAGAAAAATTGAAGCTAGGTTTTATTTCTGAATGTGGTTGAATATCCATTAGAAAGGAACAGAACGTAAGTATGGGGTATATCAGAAGTGGAGACAGAAGTTCATCAGAATCTGCCCCTTTTTAGTGTGTGTGGTACCTATGGGACCTTGAGAAAATTGTCCAACACTGAAACAGCATGGGACTTCACAGGTAGATTACTGCAGTGATGCTATTGGGAAATTCCCCATTGATTCCAGCAGGCTCCAGATGCTACTCTGTGGCATATGATAATGTACTCTTCCCTACTTCTCTGGTCATCATCTCTTCCCTTACACACTGCATTAATTTCTTCTTGTATGTTACCAAAGCCTTCTCTCTCTCCTACCCACTTATCTCCTAAAATGTCCTGCTTCTGTGGTGCTGAAGACAATATGAGTCACACAGAAATAGGAGGTTAAGGGGTGAGGAGTGACTTGAACGAATATTCTCAGGAAGGTTCCCAGGGATATCTGCATGCAGGTGCCTGGGCACAGTAGGGCAAGGAGGCAAATGAGTAAAAGAAGACGTGGATTAAAGGCAAAGACACACCTGGCTCCAATGATTTTGCATTCTGAGTCTCCAGACCAGATATGGGGAGGTGAAGCTGGCCTTTCATTATGCTCTTGGCCTTTTGCTACACTCCTGGTATCTCAACTAGGGTATTTCAGTTACCAACAGATGTTATTCCTGGGCACTGTCACAGAAGATATGATATTAAGAGTCAGACTTCAGATGTGATGGGCTTAAAATTGCTAGTGCCTAACAACGAGTTAAAAAATTCCCATGGTGCTACAGCAGGATTTGTTTAGGTGGTTAACCCACCTGTGTTACTCTGCCAATGGCTGCCTTGTTCCAGCTGTGTACTTCCAGCTAAGAAGCTGTAAATTATTTACCAAGGCAGCAAATTAATGCCAAGTAGCACCCGCACCTTAGTGCTCAGTAAATCATCCATAAAACATATTTCCTTCTGCAAGGGCATGATGTGTTGGTGGGCAGGAGGCTGAAGAGGGAAGGACTGCAGGAGATGAGGAGCGGGGGGTGGGTGGGGTAGGAATTTTCAAGAGAGCTGAATAATGGGGGGAGTGGCTCAAAGTCAAGCTTCCCAGGTACCCTGGGAGTCAGTGTGATGGGAAGGAAAGTGATAAAGTAAAAGAAAAGAAGCAGCATCGCTTTTAAGAGTTGGCAGCAAGTATTGGAGGTTAGACTGAAGACAATGGTTTGTTTTTTCTTTTATTGTTTCCTCCCAGGTATGTTTTCTATGCATCTGGAGAATGGTTGTAAAAGCCCTTGTTTTTTTTGAAACCACAGCAGGAGCATTAAGTAGCCCTGACTATCTGCTGGGGACTGAAATGTGCTTTCAGCTCCCCTGTCACCTCCTTCATCACTTCTCCCTGAAGACTCTGATTTCAAAGGTGCTGAGCTCTGAGGCACCTTTGCTCTAAAGGTGGTCACCTCACTAGCACAAGCAGTTTCTAGCTGTGATAGTCCCTGAGGCTTTTAACCATTTCCTATGGAAATTGTCCTCAGGGCAATCAACATGAAGATTCTAGCTTTATCAGTCTAGTAAAGCCTTAAGGTGCTGCTGGTTTCCAGAAATCCCATAATCTGGGAGAAGTCACTGCATCTTTGGCTGAGCCTGCACATGGAACCAACTCATTAATTCATCTCTGAAATAAGAAACGAGACATCCTTTCATCTGGAGAAGCTTTTTCATGGTCCTCAGGCTTTCCTGAAAAAAATATTTTAATGAAAGGTCTTTTCTTTCATTAATCTGTCTTGGTGCCAGGAAGCTTTTGGGACAAACCATGCAAGCCATTTGTAAAGACAGCAAAATTTCTATTGAATATCTTGCAGGCTGTGGGTCAGTGGAAAAGGTCTGATTTAATGGTGCAGGGAGGAAGCTGTTTATCTGTGCCATTAATGGGCTGCCTTGCCACTACTGCAATGTTGCCCTGGGGTTTGTCTTCCTGTTCCTTTGCTCAGGGAGGGCTGCCTATAGCAAGGAGTTGAAACTCCACAGCAGTGGAGAATTTAAGGGTTGGAAATTTGCTTTGCAGTCCCCAGATAGAGGTGGCAGTCACTGACTGGGACAGCTGGGCCCTTTTCACCCTCCAGGTCCTCACTCAGCACAATTTCCAAAGTGTCCACGTGGCATTAGGTGAGGAAGGCACTTCCCTGCAGTGAACATGTGTTGTGTATGAGTGTGGGGCAGTAATCTAAGGAGCTTTCTAAGTGTCTGGAGGCTTCCTATAGGTGTTACAGGCTGAGAAATTATTTTGCAGAAAAGACAATGATAGAGAATCAGCTCTACTTGATTCTCTATCAAGTAGAAGAGGAAAAGAAAGAAGACAGAAAAGAAGAGGGAAACTTACACGTAACTCTCTGCATTTCCATAGCAGTTCAGAAGTAGATTTTCTGTGAGCCAGTTCTGAAATATTACTTGCTCTTAATACTTGAGCATTAAACAGTTAATTAAAACTGACTGTGTTCTCAAAAACAGCATTAGGAAGACAACACTCTTCACAGTCTTATGAGGACTGTGATCAGAGATCTGAGGATTGTGTTGGCAATTCACTCTTCTTGCTCTGCCCTTGCATGATATTCAACAAGTTCCTTCTGGGTTATAATGAGGTGGATGTCTGCTGGTGCCTCTGTCTCTCTAATAAATTAATGGTAATAAATGTCTATGGATCCTTCATTAGCTGATCTAAAAATTACTTTACTCTGAAGCTAGGATTGCTGGAGCTTGGCAGCTTTACTGAAGGAGCGGATATAGGGTTAGTTGCTCTTTTTTTTTTTTTTATGTGTGCAGGACAGAGTATCTCCAATCACCTCCTGGAGCCGTCAACCTTGTGAGTATTCAGTGGTAACTTTCCACATAAATAAAAAAAAAAGAAGAGGAAAAATTCCAGTGGAACAGAAGCAACTTTTGTATTGTGAGAGCTTGAAATTAATTGTTCAGCTTCACCCTCCCAGGGTCAAGGGGAAGGCAGAAACCTGTTGACAGTCATTTATGTCTCTTTATTTAAAGGATGCAATTTGTTATGTCCAGTACAAGCATTTGGTGGGGTGATGTCTGGAGACCTCTTTCATCTAGCAACTGGCTAAAAAAAAATCTCACAGGATCTGTAAGACTTTCATTATTCAGACTCAGCAGGAAGGTGCAGTCCAGACTTCTGATCAGAGAAAAACAAGGGAAGAATAAACTAATGAGGATTTTGTATTCACTTCTGTTGGTAAATTTGTACATGTTCCTTTGAGCAGTTTGGTACATTTGGTCTCTGATTTAAGAACAGACTTCTGCTGTTTTTCCCCATAGTTTCAAGTAATGAAAATATCTACAAATGAAGGTGTTATATTCAGTTGAATACATTGTTAAAAGCAGCTATGGGAGTGAAGTAGGCACTACAGTGATTTTAATTGCTAGATATTTTCTGGCTTCTCCCGAATTCCTATGTAAAAACTCTCTGGAAAAAAAAAACAAACCCACAAACCAACCCCCCAAAACAACCCCGAAACAAAACTTCCCATCCTCCAGTGAGAATTTAAACATTCCTGTAGAACCCTCCTTTGCTTTACTAATACCTTTTCCTTCGCATAATTGTGTGCAGTGTCAGAGTCCAGTCCATCTCATTTTCAGACCTGAGTCTGAGTTCTCTCCATCAGAGTAACTAATACTTTCTTTGATATAGAGCTACTAGTAACATCTCAGTCTTTTCCACAAGTTCATTTAATTTGATCTTAAAGAAGAAATATTCCCCTAAAGTATTTGATGTCACTAGGATTATTCTAGACTTAAACACCTGGGATCATAACCTTATGTCAACATTGCATTATCTTCAGAATGGGTGCCTTTTGGCTGCAGAAATGTAAAGTTATCAGAGTCCATAAAGATCAGTAACTACAAAATACCTTGATTCTGTCTGTACTTGAATTTCATCCCTTTCAGATGTTGTACTTGAGTTTTCTGCCCTGTAATAAAACTTGGGTACCAGATCGTCTGATCAACATTATAATGTCTGTAAATAGGTACTGTACTAGGTATACCAAAAAAGTACAGAATTTTAATCCCTCATGACTGTGGAATTATCCATTCTGCAGATCACAAATTTGTATTTGGTGATAACTAGTGGCAGGCAATCCTATGATGTTCCATTCACTACTAGTCTTTGCACAATAGCAAAAGAAGAATCTGAGATAAATGTGGTACCAAGGTCTAACCATTGTCATTCAAGGCACAGTAATAATATTGCTATGTTTCTTTTTCTTGACTGTTTAGTGACATGGACACTGAGCTGTCTTCTTTTTCTTGCGTCAGTTTGGAAGCAAAGTGTACATAGGGAAGTTCTGAAATACTTTGAGGACGGCAGAGCCACTCCTTTCTCCTGATATAAATGTACTCACCTCTTTACCCTGTTGTAATCATAATAGCTGTCCAGTTGGGGTCTTCTGTTGTACTTTTATGAGCCAGAGGAATTATGGCTTGGTTTATAGGCCATTATTCCTGATGGCTTCTTTCATTTTCAAGGCAATATATGTGCTCTGTAAATGCAGCTGCTGACCAAATGGCCAGGTATAAAGCTCCAAACTGGTTCTTTGCTAATAAGAAATAGATCCTTAAGAAACTGTGAAACCAATGTGATAATTTCTTCTCCTTGTCCTTATAACAGGAAATTAGCAATGAAATACAGAAAAATGATGGAAAGATAGGAGAGTGTTCTGCTGTAAAGGATATCCTTTTTTCTTAGTCTCCAGAAAGCCTGAGATCTAGCCAGGAGGGTAATGTAAAAGCTGAATCTTCAGCCTACTCCTATTATATTCTCAGCAGGCTGCTTTCAATCACACAAACCCTCAGCAATGTATTTTTTAAAACCTGGTTAGCAAGCACATAGGAAAAAAAAGCTAGCCACAGCTGCAACATTGATGGGGTTCACATGGACAAATGTGTCATTCCTACTACCTAGCTGAGAAATTAAAATGATCCTTTCTCCCTGCACTGAATTTTATGGTGTGTTGCTTTGTCATTAAAAAAAAAAAAAAAAAATCAAAAATCAATTAAATTGCATCTGATAGAGGCTGGCCTAGAGAGTTGTCTCTATTTGGCTCATCCTCTGCAGGTACTGGCAGCACTGCCAAAAATTCAGGAGGTCTGTGGAGTTCAGCCAGCCCACAAATGGGATATTCTGCTATGAAAACCTAGCCTACCACATGGCAGCAGCTCTGCTTTCTTTGGGGTCCTCTTACATCTGTGGCTCTGCTCAATCTTAATTAGCCCAGAGGAAGGATTGTCTGGCTTTGTTATCCCCAAAACTGAGTGACCATAACCTTGTTGTGGCTGCTGTTTTGCTTAGAGGACAGAATTAGTATAAACATTGGCAGCTACAACTGAGAGAACACCAAGTGCTCTGTGATTTTAGCACTCAGTGCCTCACTAAAGTTGAGAGATACAAGGCAGACAGTGGAACAGCACTTTCCCCCGTGTCCCAGTTTTTAAAGGTTCCACCACCTATTGCCTTTAAGGTAGTTTTTAACAGGCTGTTGTAACTTTCAATTTTACCCAAGGCTGGTGCATGATAAGGGATATGGTATATCCACTCAATACCATGTTCTTTGGCCCAGTTACTTATAAGACTATTTTTGAAATGAGTTCCATTATCTGACTCATTTTTTTCTGGTGTACCATGTCTCCACAAGACTTGTTTCTCTAGACCCAGGACGGTGCTCCAGGCTGTGGCATGAGGCACAGGGTATATTTCCATCTACCCTGTACTTGCTCCTACTGCTGACAACACATAGAGCTTACCCTGGTAGGTTTGAGGCAGTGTGATACAGTAGATTTGCCAGGCCTGCCCATACCTATATTTTGACCATTTCCCTTCATACTACAAAGGTTTCAGCCTTTTAGCTTGCTTAATTGTGTGCATGTCACAATCATGGATAACCTGCGCAATAGCGTCCAAAGTTAAATCCACCCCTCGATCATGAGCCCATCGATATATTCCATCCTTGCCTTGATGACCTGAAGTGTCATGGGCCCATCTAGCTAAAAACAGTTCACTTTTATGGTCCCAGTCCAGATCTATTTGGAACACTTGAGCATCCTCATCTGATTGTTGGTTGTTTCGATGTTCCTCAGTAGCTTGATATGAAGGTACATGGGCATCTACATGATGCACTTTTACACCAAGTTTCTCTAACCTAGCAGCAATGTCTTTCCACAGTTCGGCAACCCAGATAGGTTTGCCTCTACGTTGCCAGTTGTTTTGTTTCCATGAGTCAGTATAGAGATAAGGTCCCTGCCACTTTTCTTGTTCAGCAATGTCCAAAGCCAATTGGATGGCTTTCACCTCTGCAAACTGACTTGATTCACCATCTCCTTCAGCTGTTTTTGCAATTAGTTGTGTAGGATTCCATGCAGCAGCTTTCCACCTTTGATGGCCTCCTACCAGATGGCAGGATCCAGCAGTGAAAAGAGCATATTGTTTCTTATTCTCTGGTAGTTGGTCATATGATGGGGCTTCTTCAGCCCGTTTTACCACTTTGTCTGGTGGCATTCCAAAGTGTGTGCCTTCTGGCCAGTCTGTTACCACTTTTACAATTCCTGGGTGATTGAGTGTTAACTGCTCTGTGAACCATTCCTGAAGACTGTTGTATGCTGCTGTTACAACCTCTTGCATCTTCTCCAAGACTGATGGTCAGCAAACAAGTCCATCCAGGCCTTATTCAAAGAAGTTTTTAACATCACTCTTGACATGTATCTCTGACAACACTCCCATAGCAGTTTTGTAATTTATTTATCTCAGCAAACTTGAAGATGAGTCTTCCAGAACTTTACATCCTTTTCATTTGGGGGATAGATGTGTAGTCTGGTGAAGAAGACACTTATCTGGCACAAGGAGATAAGGAAAATCCTAGTCTTCAATTCTTTATCTAACAGGTTGTAGAATCCCGAAAAGATATTTGTCTCAAAACAGCCACCCTGACAAAGTGGACTCTGTGCCCAGGTGGAGGCCTCATTCAATAGCCATCTGGACTCTGTTTTTTCAAGGAGAGACCCTCATTTGGGTAACCACCCTGATAAACAGGGCCCTATTCTCACAGGAGCAGCCCCTCCTTTAGTGGCTTATCCCAATAAGCTGAACGCTGTCCTTGCAAGGGGAGCTCTGTTTGATGGCCACCCTGACAGGCAGGACACTGTCCTTAGTTGATAAGGGACAAGGGCAGGCAACCTGCACCCTGCAGGGGCAGAGTGACATCTTGTGTGTGCCCCGGGTAAAGCCACTGGAAAGGGCACAGCACAGAAATAAGGGTTGTTGCTGTGTCATCCCATCTGGAGGGGTCCAAGTGAACACCTGGCTTTGCAAGATGTGCCAGAGCCCCCCCTGAAATGGTGGGGTCAGGCAGCATAAAAGAGACACACTCAAAATGCTGGATGTGCACCCACCGTCCAAGGACCTGAACTTCCTGCCAAGATCATTGCTGGATCCAAGGGGGGCGATATCTTCTCTATATCTTTCTTATCTTTATCTTATCTTTGTCTATCTTTATCTTTACGTCTCTCTCTCTCTCTCTGTGTCTTCTCTGTTTCTAACCTTATCTCAGCACATGAGGGTAAGATAGTTTCTAACTTTGTTAAGTTTTACTCCCAGTTGCTTTGTTGAATTTTGTTAGTTGTAACCTGTTTTTTTGACAGCTTCCTGAAGTTTTGCTAAATTGTAATGCATTGCTTTGAAAGTACCATCCTTTATAATTCTGCTAGTTGTAATCTCACCTGCTTTATAATCTTACTCACTTTGAAGTTGTGGTTTTTATACAAACCTCCTGGGTAATAACCTTACTCCATAGTAACGCGCAGAGAATTCCCGAACTTAATCTCTCTGAATGGGTTGTTAAAAGAGATTAATTAGAGGAGAAGAAGGATTGGGCCCAGCTGCACCTAAGCTCCTCTCTGAGGGAGTTTAGAAAGCAAGGGCGTCCAGTCCAAATCTCCCTGGGTAGACTCCTTCTCTGGGGAACCTGTAGAACATGATATTTTGTTTGGCCCCCACATCTGGGGATCTATGCTCACTTTGTGAGATGTGACAGTGCCACAGACACCTTGTGGGGTGTGACACAGATATTTTATTATGTAGACTGAATCTTACTCTTGTGATCTAGGTTTGTCTCTTTTTGAGAATTCATGGCTCTGTTTCTTTTGCTCTAATTTAAAAAGTAGTAAACCTCATCAAGGAAAAAACCTGTTGTTGAGTTTTTAAATTATTTTTTTTCCCACAGAATTATTAATAATGCTAATGAGTGTGCATATTGAGTGTCTGTTGTCTCTGATGTGAGAGTTTAGTCTCTTGCTACCTTCAATAGTGGGGACATGAGGATTTAAACCAGTTTAAATGGCTAAAGTGAAGAGATAGGTAAGTATTTCCTAAATAATATGGACATCTGCCAGCAGCCTGCATTTCTCTGTTTTCACATATTTGGAGTCACAATGTTATGATACTTGCAGTTCAAAGTTGAAGCTGGCCTAAGAACAAAAAAGGCTGTTTTTAACCTTAAGAGTAGAGTTTACATTATGGTCCCACAAATATCTAGGTCAACAAACCAAGAGAGCTGTACTGAGGAACTAGGAGCAGAAACAAAGAAAGAGGAATGGGGTAAGACAGAAATGCCCTGGACTCCTCTACAAAGTTGTCATCAGGTGAAAATACATCCTTGGAGAAACCATGCAGGGGAAGTTAGACTCACCATACTTCCCAGGGTATACACTGACCAGGTTGCTTTGATGCCTGACCTTTTGAATTGATGCTTTTTCCTGCCAGAAATTTGTCATATGCAAAGATGAAGGAAGGGGAAGAACTTGCACCTGGCACTGAACACAGGCACAGAGATCTGAAGGGATTAGCTCTAATGCTGATTCTGAGCTTGTTTTATTCCCTCATTAGAAGCAAGAGTGGAGACAATTCACCTATGGTAAACAGAATTAAAGCAGAAAATGATGTTTTAGGTCACTGTTCAGCTATTTTAAAAAATATTATTGTAATCTTGAATGGCTGCAGAAAGCTGACATCACAAGCTACCTTTGTTCTTTGAGTTAACATTGATTTTAAATTACAAAAAAACCCAAACAAAACAACCCCCCTGGTTTAAATATTGATCCTTCATCTTTTCCAGGTGAGAAGCAAAAAAATTATAAATATTTCCAGCAGAGGCTTAGAAACATTCTTGTTGGTTTTCCTTCCAACTCAGCTAGTACACAAAATCCATATTTATGTACCAAGAAAGAAAAGTTAAAAAAAAAAAAGCCTCAGAAGAATTGCTCTATCCTCTGTATTAAACTGAAGCTACCTATTTGTTGCTGCTGCAGTCACTTTGAGATTTCCATTTTAATTCTCAGGGACTAAAGGATGCTAGTGAGACTATGGGTTGGAAAGTACACTGAGGATCAAGCTGCTGACAAGAGAAGTGCCATTTTTGTTGTTATTATTAGCAGGTATCAAAAGAATATGCCCCAAATCTGAGCTAACAGGATTCCTCTGTGACTAGATATGTGTCAGGAGAAAATTCCTTTCCCGATCAGTTTGCAATGAGAAGAGCTAAGACAAACAAGACTTTTTCAGCCTGATTTTTAGGCATGACAAACTAAGGCAGAGAATGACTGAGCTGATGGACACAGGGCTTTCCCACTTCAAGTGGAATCTAAGATATTGGTTGCTTGTCATGCATCCCACTCAGTTGTTTCAACCATAAAGTGTTCCCTGGAAACAGCAGAGGTGGATGGGTGTAATTCTGCACAATCCAGAGCCTGGCATCTGAGGTCAGCTTGGTGCTGTGAGCTCAGCTTGAGTTGAGAAAGGGCACACTTGACATGAGGGAGAGCATCCGAGGCACTGTAAGCTTCCTGGCTAGAACTATTTTATGGGGCTGCTCTTTTTTTCTTGTGGTAATTTTGTTTAAAAGGTCCACCAACAAGTTCAGACATCAGACAACTTATTCAAAGCAGACATTCAGACCAGTGTATTTGTCCCCACAAGGACATTTTCTGCAGAGGCAGAAGAAAGTCAGTGTCTTCTTGAAGCAATGAACTGACACTATCTGAGATCATTTTCACAGCTGTGATCTGCAGGTCTGCTACAACTAAACTGATATGGGATGTCACAGATATTTGTGATCAGGTGGAAATGTCCATAGGTACTGACAATTGTGATAGAACATCTGTTCTTTAACTTTATCCCTTTCCATTTACAAAAGCAGGGAAAATTGGGCCTCCAGGAAAGACAAGGTCTGGTATCAGGCTACCATCATCAGAACAGTTAATCCAACCTGTATGTCCTCCATCTCTCTGGCCTAAAAAAATCTCAAGGTAAAGCCTGGAGGAAATGTCCTTGATTACTACACAAAATTTGAAGCTTAAAGGATGATCACCTGTCCTTTGCAGAATAGTCTGGAATTTTCTGGGGTTTTGCTCCATGTGCAGAAAAAATTCCAAATTATTTTTCATGAGCTGTAAAACCAGGACTGTCCTACCAGTTTCTTTTTCTAATGCTGTGGGATTATTCCAGGAGAATGAATGGCATTTGGTTTATAAGAAGCTTGGTATACAATGTTTCAAAAGCCTCAGAACTGAGGCGAAAAATTTACACTGCAGCATTTTTGATTGGAGCTAGCAGGTCATGCCAGCAGAATTAATTAAAGGTGTTAATTTCTTACATTAATGATTGGCTTCTCTGGCTTCTCTTCACCTGTAGCAGCTGTAATTTGTGCAACTTCCTATAGCTTTCTTTTAAAAGCTATTTAATCCCTGAGCGTTTTAGCAACCTGCTGCAGAATATAGATATACTTTGTTGAATTGTTATCCTGCCTCTCAGTAAGAGGGCTTTGTGCTGCTAATTACAGCCTGAAGCCATTGAATGCTACTGCTGTGTTAAAGTAAGTGGAAGGAATGCTCCATGTCTCTGAACATAGGCCACTGAACATGATGGGTTCTTTATAATCTTGGTAAATTTTTTTTTTTTTTTTTTTTTTGGGTGCTAATTTCACAAATCTTAAGAAACATTTTCTTGTGTTAAACGATGTGGTTGAAAGTCCTACTTAATTATTGATGCACTGAGAGCAACAGTATGGATCTAACCTACTATCAGATGGTGACTTTTCTCCTGCATAATGAAAGTTTAAGCTTCAGGAATGGTGTGTTGATGAATAGGTGCAGGGTTCATTGCCAACATTCTCTTGCATATTTTATGAGGCAAGACAATGATGGGAAAGAAGGCTGATTTTCTTCCTGGAAATTCCACCTTTTAACAAAGACTGAGGCTAAAGGCAAGTTCTCTTATTGGAGAGAAAGTTTTCGTGTATATATCAGTTGTTTTACTCTATCATGTGTGACCTTCAGCATTGAGAGAATGAATCTGTCCTTCTCAGAGTGTGTCTGACTATTTTTCTACCTCTGTGAAAAGTATGGTGACTGAAAACTTTGATCCCTGCTCTCCTCTGTGGTGGCATATGGGAAGAACCGCAGATATTTTTCCAGAGCCTTTCATGATGTACCTGCTTGCTGCACAAAATCATGATGAAGATGATCATGAGTATAAGTGAGGTTTTAGAGATAGACGGATGGGTATCCAAAATTATCATCTGCCAATTTTGTGCAGAGAACAATAATCTCAGGCTCTGGAAGGCAGTCTTTCCCTGGGCCAGTGGGGCTTTAGGAAAGTGAAGAAGACAGAAAAAAATTTGAGGAGCTCCTCACACAAAGTGTGCTATGTATTTGTGCTTACACCACCCTATTCCTATAAAGGGGAAAGAATCTGAAACCAAAAGTCAGAGTAATGAATTCTTCACCTGGGGAAATTCCCCCAGAACTGTGCATGGTCACTTGACAGATGTGTTATAATTTCTTTCCATAGGGCAATTTAAAAATTATATTGCTCTTTTCTTCAGGCATTTTCTTCAGAGGAGTCCCTGAGAAATCAGAGGAACCATAGACTAGATGTTTCTCGGCAACCTCATCTACGGCTCTCCTTTGCTTCACATTGCAATGTGCAGAGACAGCAGCCCTTGCCTTAAGTCATGGAATGGTGTCCTGTGATCTGTATTTAGATGGCATCATGAAGCTGAACAATTGACACCAGTATAACTTTTCTTTGTCTGTCAACAGTCTTTACATTTTGACATTCATACCTACTCTGAGAAAAATGTACTGAAAATGAATAGATTATGTATTCTCATGTACTGATCATGTAAGAAGAGCAGTACAAATATCATCTGTTATAACCTGTCTCTCTTGAACACAGTCACAAACAATAAACCTAGAAGATCTTCCAGTGAATGTATATTACCAAATTGCAAACAGCCACAAGTTTCCTGGTTAGCTATAAGCAGGTAGCTAGTGGTACTAAACCCAGGCAGATTTATTTGTGCACACTTAAGGTTACTTTAACTTGGCCCAGAATATCCAGTAGAGATATATCTAATAAGAGGCAAGAGAGCTGAACTTTCCAACAAATGTACAGATTATAATAGTGGAGAAATACAGTAATCTGCAAACTGAGAGGTGTCTCTGAATACTAAGTCACACAGCACCACTGCAAGAGCACCATCATGACGAAAAAAAAAAAATTGAAAAGCATGGATATTTTTATAATATCATCCTGCAATTTAAATCCAAGAAAATTTTCTCATTAGCTCTCCTTTCATTTCAGTACCCCCTGTGAAGATCTTATCTGGGGATGTGAAGGAACAAAAGGGCTAAGAGATCACAGTAAGCATATGTTTGTGGTTTGTTGAGGCTGTTCACAGTCAAATTGGGTAATAATCTTTCTATTATATTTTTAAAAAAATTAACCCATTCCATATATCAAATTTTTTACTGAGACATTAAAGTCCAATTCACATTCAGAATTGCTGCAAATTTTCATTTTGCTTTAAACTGTACTATGACTGCTATATATTCAAAACCCTGTCTTATTGGATTTATACATAAGTACTGTTACGTTTTTTTAATATTTATAATTTAACTTCAATCCCTCTGACTGCTGTTCCTTTGCAGAGATAATATTGTATATCCATCTCCACACTTACATTGTGCCAAACTTGATTTAAAAATCAAGAAAGGAAACATTTATAGGATGTCTATTCCACCATGGATTGGAAATACATGTCTGCTTCTGCACACCCATTTTAATGTTTTATTCCTACTGACCAGGCCAAATCTGAGTTTGGACAAAATATTAAAATGACTTTGTGCACCTATTCTTTAAAGTCTTATAGTTAAAAAGGGTAATGATTTAGAGACAGGGCTATCTTCCCTTCAATATACCTTGTGTAGTTTAACTTGTCAGCCTTAGTCTGGAAGCTGAGAACAGGATACAGTGACCAGAAAAGTAGTTCAGTGCTTTTCTTTTCTCAGTACAGAAGTTCAGTTTTGAAATAAAAGAAAAGAAGGAAGGAAGAAAGGAAGGAAGGAAGGAAGGAAGGAAGGAAGGAAGGAAGGAAGGAAGGAAGGAAGGAAGGAAGGAAGGAAGGAAGGAAGGAAGGAAGGAAGGAAGGAAGGAAGGAAGGAAGGAAGGAAGGAAGGAAGGAAGGAAGGAAGGAAGGAAAAAAAAAGAAAAAGAAAAAGAAAAAGGAAAAAAAAAAAAAAAAAAGAAAAAGAAAAAGAGAAATCATGCCTGAACTAAGCAGTTTTCCTATCCTGCATTCCTGTGCATTTGAAGTAACTGGGGAGAGTGAAAAAAGTCACAAAACTGAAGTCTGATTTCTATTTATGAATTTTCCAGCTTGTGTGGTCACAAAAGAGCAAGTGCAGGACAAAAAGGCCTTGACATGATGTGTTTGTCATCACCCTCATGATCAGTCCCTGCTGTCATCCTGAAGTTAGCACTGGAGACAATGAGACAGGGATAGTTTGAGTGGCTTGGTTAGAAGTAAAAAGAGTGGTGATGGGGCTGGAGCTCTTCCTTACTAACTGTGCAAACATTTCTGGCTGAGAAAAGATGTAGCTGCAGTTTTATTTTGGGAATGCAGGAATATGCAACTGAATGCAAGATGAGAAAAAGGTAGTGGGGAAAGGAAATGCAGACATATCTGTACTAAATGGTCATTTTAGGTCTCTTTCAATGGAAATATTCTATTCTAATCTAGCCTATACCATGGGCAAAAACCAACAGGTTCTCCATTCTACATTAGATTCAAGTCACCTCCTTTATAGCCAGGCAATTGGAAACCAACATAAAAAACTCTTGCTTGAGCACTATTATATACATATCTATGAAAATTTAAACAGAAAAAATAGTGTTTAGAAGCAACACGTTTGCTTAAATTTAAATTAAATCTCTGTCTGAAAGAGGTTAATTTTAAGTGCACCCTTTTGAAGGGAAACAAACATATCCTCACAGAATAACTGCACAAATCTGTGTGTCTTTAAAATCACAACAGCTGAAATTATATTTTCTTTTGATGGATCTGTTCTAGGATTGACCCTCTCAGGAGTTTGCCTTGATCTGAAGCAGGAATTTTCAGTGCCCTTAAGCCACACTCAGGAGCAACAGATACTTTGAAGATGGGCCTCAAATGGCTGGATAAGATGCAAACCAGAAGTGTGTAAAACATCCATAATCCACTTGCTGCATGTGGAACATTTGTGTGTATTGAGCAGGCAAGGGCATCAGAGCCCTCTTGAGACTGTGACTTGGGGAAGTCATTCTTGCTGCATCTATCTAGAGACCTCGGTTGCTGAAGGATGTTTTTTTTGTGCACAGGTAGTTTAGGTTGTGAATTGGAGTTGTTGTTTGGTTTTTTTTTCCATCTAGCTAGCCTAATGCTATACCATGGCTTGGTACAACATGTGGTAAGAGCTCCAAACAAGTTTTCAGCTGGCAGTGTTCTCTCTCTCTCTGTCATCCATGCAACAGCAACAAGTGAATATTGACTTTTCTAGAATGAGCTTAGCACTGGCACATGAAAGTCCTCAACATGTGTCACCAGACATGTTTCCCTTCATCCATCTCCCCAAACTGCTGTGTCAGAATTTAGATTAAAAGAAAGTAAACAACTCATATATATAAAGTAATCTGTGCACCAGCATTCTGTTTTAGGATATCTTAGCTTAGGAATTTGCTCTTCTGGCTGACTCCAAATAGTCTGAATATGATGGTCCTTAAAGCACTTTCTTAACCAGGTCACTTTAAAATAAGGACAAAGAAGAAAAAATAACTTCACAAAAAGGCAAGTGAAGGTAGAAATAAATTTTATTGGCTTCTTTTGATACTAAGGAACTATACTGACTTGTAGTTCTACTAGTTAGCCAGCTACTTTATTGCTAATCTCAAGTAATACTCAAAGTGTCTAAAGCAGGTAGACAAGTTTTACTTTTTGCCTGAGTGTGTGTATTAATCTAAAAAATTTATATATTTAAACTATCAACAATATAAGTACATATGAATAGAAAGGTATTGTTAAAATATTCCAAAGAATAGAGTTGAATTTATTACCACAATGTACATGGTAAAGTATCATATGGCAATATTATCTGTAACAGTACATGAAATATAAAGGCAGTAGAATATTTATGTAAAGTATGTCAATTGTTTAAATCCATTCTTTTTTTCATGTTTAAGCTTTTCTAGATGCTGTGTCAAGACTTTTGCATAAGGATGACATTACTTAAAACCTTAGTGAACTGTAAGTTAACAGTGTTGTTTGTGTGGGAATTTAGATAAGATTTACAAGGCTGAAGGCTTAGCTGATCCTTTTAATTTTAGAAACTGGGCTGCATGTGTGGTGTCATTATTTTTATTTTTTTTTAAAGAAATGTCTGATAAAAAGACATTCTGGGAAGGAAGATTAAATTGTTAGTTGCAAAGATGGATGTTTATTGCCTGCTTTCTTGTGTTTTAAACACATGATAATGAAGTATCTTGGGAGATTAAAATAAAGAGTTTCATTTACAATATATTACAAAGATTCATTGTGGTCAAATCTCATTTTAGCTAAAATTATTTCATAATTTAGATTTATTTGCAGAAGTCACGTGTTTCCTCTATTAAAAAAACAAAACCAAACTTCAAACCTTTCAAAGTTTTTAAAAGTCCAGTTCTGTTTGTGCATGTTACAAATTGTATCATCTTTTAAGTATTTAAAAATGATTATCATAAATGTTATTATTTCTTTGTGTTTCTAGCACGTACCTGGCTGTGGGTAAAAAAATATTCTGGCCAGATGCTATGTGCAGCATTAGACATCACAGATAAAGTTCTACCACTCCTTGTGTTTCCTCATTGACTGTATTCCCTTAATTTTAAGGGAAAATATATAAAAATAGGGCCAAAGACAGTCTGAGTAGCTTAAAAACCGTCAGACTTTTACTGAAATAGGAGAAGGATGTCAACAAAGAGAGGGACACATTTCTTTCATCACTATTTAGATATGTTGGTGTGTAGTGACAACAGAGGTACAAACATTAGTGCGTAGAAAAGAAGGTTATAAACCTCCTGTCAATAGCAATAGCCATGTGCATTTTATTTTCAAACAAGTAATCTTGTAAAATTCAAATATTCTACTGAAAGAATTAGGAACTAAAGGATGGTAACAATGGGTTAAACTAAATCAATAAGTAAAAAGGTAATAGGAAGCAATCACTTTATATGATCACTTTTATAACTATAGTCTCAAATCTGCCCACTCAAAATTGGTGAAACTGATGTTTCAGTCAAACAGTGTAGCAAAGAAAAGAAATATTGGGGCTCAGGTTATTTTTTTCTGTCCCTTTGGTTAATGACAGTAACTAATTCCCCTGAGCAGTGAGTTCACCTGGGGAGTTGCCAGGAGTTGTTTGGAGTGAGAGCTCTGAGCCCTGTGGGATGCAGGGACACCAGCGTGTGATGTGCCACTTCTTCCTCTGCTTTGGGATCCAAGGGCTATGTTTAGACCTCTTGGATCAAAAGTGGGGAGTAAACTAACAGGTATGCAGCAGAATGTTAAAGAGCCAGAGGTTGTGGAGGGAAGCAGTGAGCTGAGCAAGTTGCTGGTATCAACACTCCCCAAAAGCACAAGGGACCGTCAGAAATTACCACTGATTTTTGAGGGGGATCTCCTAAATTCAGCCAGTGGTGAATTGCTGTGAATCACTGACATTCCCCTTCATGTGTGTGTCCATCCTATAGGGTATGGAGACCTCTGGAAATCCTGAGTTCAGGTTATGTTTTTTGAAATTTTCTGACTGTATGTTCTTAGGTAAGTGCCTACCTCTAGGCCTTGGGCTTTGTGCTAAAATGCATTGCAAGATTAAAGCAGTAAAAGTAATGCTATAACCAGAATATACTTTGAAATCCATAGAGGATAACTGCATTTAGTAACACGAAGTGCTACAACCTGGAGGAAGCTCAGATGGTTTTTGCTGTAGCTTTCATCCTGGACTCGAACAGTGGGTTTGAGACTTAAGGTGTTTTTTTGAGATCTAATTTTCCACCTCAGATGTAGAAGTTGCTAGATTAGCCAGCTGGTTTCACCTTTTCTTTTTCTACATTCTATTACAGAACCCGAGTGTCTTTGGGGCACTGTGACACATTGAGTTAAAAATTACTATAATTAGTGTGATCCCAGTGGAATTTGAAGTGTGCACAGTTTTTGCCTCAAGGGGTTTGAATCCTTGGAGAGTCTATTTTCTGGGACAGCAAGGGCTGTAAAATATACAACTCCTGATTTGCACTCAAGATCAGAATCTGATTTGTATGGTTAAATAAAAAAATGCTGAATTATACAATTTGTTCCTGGGTCATAATTATGGTCTAGAATTAATTGAATAGCCTGGAGGCTTCACTACTGTACATAGTAATGATTACTAAAAATTGATTCTCTCCTATATTTCTTTATTAACTTATCCGAAAATGACATGTCATGAAGAACAGCTTTAAATATTGCTGCGCTGAGCAACTTTGGAAATTGCTATCCAAGCTGTTTGTGTTTTGGTTTTTTTCTTCCTTGACTTTTTGAGGTGATTTATTATTTTATAAGTGCCTGAGCTATAAGTTTATCCAGGAACAAAATTTCTGGGTTTTGTGGGTGGGGATTCATGTTTCTGGCTAAGGACACTGTCTTTCAGACAGACATGTGAGACTGCATCCTCCAGACATGAGGACCTTTCAGCCCAATGTGAATTGGTCATTGTGCTACCAAGCATGCCTGGCCTAGATAACCATGGACTGTGCATACACGTGAGCAGCTGAGATGCAATCAGCTTTTGGCCACTTTGAAGCTGGATTTTTTAGGAAGTTTGGACTCTGAATGGAATGAGTTTAAGGCAAAGCTACAGAATTTCTTGCTTTTTTGCTATTGCTACTTTTTGTTATCCATTATTGATACCTCAATGGGCTTCTCTGGCCAGAATCCTGAACATGGGCTCTTTAATTTTCTGATGCAATTGTTAAAACAAGGTCTGCAAAAGCTGTCTCCTGTTTGTTCATCCAAGTGCCCTCATTGGGAACATGTGGGAGGGTTTGATGCCTGTTGATCAAATCCTGGGAAGACTTTGAAAGCTGACAAAAGAGGTAGAATCACTCTGAGGTTAAAACAAGGTACAGACTAATTACATGAAAATTCTCTGGGAGAAGAAAGAATAGTTGTGGGGGTAAGACCAGTTCCCATGAAATTATAAGGCAGGAGTCTCACTAGTATCCTTTTTTATTATTATTGTACATGTTTAAGCTTTGCTATTGATGCAATAGATATTTTTTCCATATTGTGAAAAGCATATTCTTAAAAGGTTTCAATTCAAGATTGAAATCGTTAATTAAATAAAAGTTCTACACAGCAAGAAGATAGTATTATAACACTATCTTCAATAGTACTGTTTCAAGTATTCCTATAACATAGAAAAATATATGAGAAACTTTTAGATAAATGGAAATCAGAGCTTTGACCTTACTTATCCAAATTTTTCTAGTGAAACTTCCTAATCAAGTTATTACTACTAAACTTTACATTTCATCAGATCAGCACTTTCCAGCAGACTACTGCTTTATTAGTAAGAAAACCTGTGAAGATTTGCATTGAATATTCTGTGTCTAATCTCTAAGAAAAAATGAAAGTATTTTCATTGTGCATGTTCTAAGCCCCAGAAAAAGGATAAGAAATGAGGGAAATAGTCTGTATTTTCTTTTGCTCTAGAATAACAATTATAATGCATTGGCTTAAGTGGATTTCAGCTGAGTTCTCTTGGTGTGACAGGGGAAGAACACCTGATTTGTGACCTCAGGGCTTTGCTTTGGCTGCCTCTCAAAGGTGATGAACTTAATGCTGCCATCACCTTGAAAAACCATCTAAGATTTGTCACTTGCTGGTGTCTGCCAGGACCAGCAGGTCAGACTTGCTGGTCTCAGGCCTCTCAAAGCTTAGAGGGCAGATAAGAGGCTGAATCACTGTACTCTCTTTCCTTATGAGATGCCAAAAAGTGGGCAGATGACACTGGCCATTTTTCCCAAAGCAGAAAGAGCAGGACCTGTTGCAAGGTATTCTCCTCTGGGACAATGAAGCCCCTTCAGGAATACCCATAATACCAATGATATGTCACTTTCTGATGGGACCACTGAGGAGGACCTTTCAGCCCCTTTGCAGCCCTATATCTTCACAAGGTCCAGCTCAAATCAGAGAAACTACTTTTACTTAACATATCTATGGAAGTCTCACTGTCTCTGTGTTGCTGAACAAGGGACTCGCAGGCCAGTGCTTTGTTGGCCCTGTGAGTTGGGTCTGCTTGTGGATCACCCTCCTTTCTGCTCATGGATCACCCTCCTTTTTATTGTAGTAGATTACTCTGAGAAGAAGGGGGCTAGGGAAAAGTTAAAGCTGTTGTCTATCTCTATTACAAGTGTTAACTTTCAACAAAGTAATTTGCAATGGCACTGGAGAGAAAGTGCTGAATGTAAGATTGTGAATGTGAAGAGAATATGGACATTATTGCCAGTGGCTGCAGACCTGGCAAGATTTTGCCCAATAGCTTAGGACAAAGGCAGAGACAGATCATGGTGAACTTTTCTATAAAGCTGAACCTTCCTCCTGCATTCTTAGACTAACAAAATGGCTTGATGAGGATGCGAGAAACTTACTTTCTCTTTTACAACAGAAAAGGAGGAACATGGCAGAATATTTTTTTTTCATGAAATAAAATGAGACTTGATTCCTCTCTGGGATGCTCATAGAAACTTAGCTCAGTTTGTCTTTCTGACGTAAAGTGAATCTTCACACCAGTTCTTTATGCTTCTCCCACCAATGCTGCCTCTTCTCTTTCTTCTCACTAGCCCCTCTTATCTCTGCTGCAGATTTCCTTGTTCTCAAGATAAACAGAATTACAGCTATAGAATCTTTTTTTCCACCTCTGTTGTTGTTGCCTCTGTTTTGTTGTATATAAATGTACAGTGATGTCTTTGTCTGTTTATGAGTATAAGTGCTCTGGGCAATGCTAGCATTCAAGCTATCAAACTATTAAGGGTCTGATTTTGCAGAATGTCTGCTAAGAAATGCTGAGATATTTCTGTTTCTTGATGGATTTGGATGGGTGTAGAGGACATTCATCCCTTCAGGCAGAACTGAGGATCAGGCCCTAATTGGTGTTAAATCTAGGACAAACAGCCACCAGTGCTTAGCAAGGATACATATTTGTTGGAAAAGGAGTCTCATGCTGTGTTGATTGATGTGATTTCCATTCCATTATTTCAGGATGTGCACTATATGCTATCGAGAGGCCAATTATCAAAGGTTGTTTAAAAGACACATCTCTCAGTACTTGGATTCATCATTAATTCAGGGGCTTATGCTTCTGCCTTTCCTGAGTTCTCTATTCCACCCACAACAGAAGAGCTTATTTTACACATATTTCTAAGTTTCCACCTCTGAATATTGTCCTTGACTTCCTTTGGAACTTGACTCCATGCTTTGTGAAGAATTACACTACATTAGAGTGAGTTTTGACCCATGCAACATCATTGCATGGAACTGAATCCCACTTTTAATCCCCATGAACATCTGGCAGGAAGAAATCTAGCAAAGTTGTGCAGGCAACAGGAGCAGGTGGTGAATGCTGCTCCAAACTGTACCCTTCCTAGTGGAAGAAGCATGGACCAGCCCTTTTCCAGAGAAAAGATGTATCAGCAAGGAAGGCTGGAGATGGTGTGAATCAGCCAGCCAAACAATAAGGGTCTCCTCACTGAGATCTACAGCTGCCACTGGAGTGGTGTGAGGAGGCAATGTCATTGGCACCACCCCTCTACAAGGCAGATAGAGTCAGTCTGACTCATTCTTTCATCCTCTACTCAGACCCTGCTGCATTCTCCAAGCTCATCAAGACCTGATTAAAATTTATCATTTATCCAGGTCTCTGCTCATGCTAACTAATTAATAGTCACAACACTACAGTGAGGAAGATTAAAGAAAAATTATTATCCTAATTTTACACATGGGTCCACAGAAGCAGAGAGGAATGCTGAGTTAGTATTAAACGTGTCAAGCTCCCACACTCACAGTCTGTCCAAGCTGTACTCTTTAGCACTTGGTCTGGACATACATGGAATGGGCTCTCCATTGGGTCTTCAAGATGCTGACCTTGCTGGAAACCTTGCTTGTAGTCAACAAATGTGGAAGTGTTCACCCAATCTGCAAATGATTCTGTTTTGCCCAGTTTCAGCCTATCCCTAGTGCATCCTGATTCATTTAAATCAGGTGACTTCATTACACTTATAAATGCAATCCTATCAATGTGTGGCCAAAACATATTCAGGTGCCTTCTGGGAAAATCTCTGATTCTGATTTGAATCTACAGGGAAGACTTTTGTGATATGGAAGAGAAATTAAATTAGTCAAAGCAAATTCCCTCTAAAGGTACTTCCTATATAACTTAGAGGGATTTTTAAGCCTATTAAATAAAGTATCATTAGGAAGAAACTCATTCAATTCTGTTCTGTAGGATTATCTAAAGCAAACCATAAAAACCAGCACATTTTCTAATACCTCTTTGTATTAATGGAATTTGCTCATACTTAGTCTCTCCTTCCCATTGTCACTGACATTCTGGAATTTGACCTATACTTCTGCTACAGTCAGTAGGCAGAAACAGACAATTTCAGAGCAAAAATTATTTCATCCAAACATAAGTCAGGTGAATTGTAATTAAGGAGAGTTCTATTTTTTTTCTGGCAGCAAAGGGACACTATTTCAGCTGCAGCTGTCTACTTTACAGATGTTGAAAATTAGATGAGATGAAACCTACCCTCTATTCTGCTTTTCTCCCTATATTAAACAGTATTTCCGATTTCCTGTATAATGTCAGGGTTTGATCCAGTCAATGTCAATCCTTCCATAGATTCTGCATCATCTTTGGATCTCTCTGAAAACACATCACACACATTAAGTCTTTCTCCTTCCTCTTTTAAAAACTCTGCTTCCAGGCAGGAATATTCTCAAGATCAGTTTTCTATTTCTAACTCTGCATTGCTAAATTTATGAATTGCTGATGTATCCTTGAGGGTCACAGTTCCCACAGTGCAGGGATATGATCCCTGTGATAGCACTGCTGTGAAGTTTTGGGTAGCTAATGAGCACATCCCACAGTCACATAGAGGTTATAGGCTCACCTGGGCTTCCTGGTGGCACATTATGGGTCTCTAGCAAACCTCTCTATGTTAAGTAAATAAGAATCCTGTATGCATTGGAAGTGTTGAAGACATTGCCATAATATGTCTCCAGGGTTTTACAATAAATTTTTATTTCCTTGCTAAAGATAGCTGCTTGCTTCTTAGTTGCCCAAGAGAACTAACATATAATTTAAAGGATATTTTCTTCTTTGCCTTGCCAAGCAGACTGCGTGTGTGTGTGTGTGTGTGTATGTGGGTGTGGTTTTTTGTATATAGTATATTGAGCAATTTTGGTGGCTATCTGCCAAAGCAGATAATAATGTTGTAGCTTTAGTGCCTATTTATTTCTCCCCTCTTCTCCAACCCCATCTCTTTCCTCCCTATTGATTTAGTACAGCCAGTGAAGTTTTACAGCCTGCATTTAAGGAGGCTGCTGTTTGAAATCCATGAGGGGCTGCTAATCAGAACTAACTGCAAGCATCAGGTGCAGTAGGCATCTCTGTCCCGGCCTATTGGCTTAAGAGAGCATGAAGGGCTAATTTCATGGCTGATAAAGCTTTCTGTCAAGGAGGCCTCCCAAACAAATGAACATTGACTTTTCTTTACAAGGGAAATAAAAATGGTCTTTTATCACAACTGCCTGCTGATGCAAAGTAAGAAGTCACATCCCTGTGGGACTATCACTAGCCACCTGGGACACGTTGGGAGTTTGCTAAGTCACCCACACAAGATTTCCAAATTGATTTTGGAACCTAATTCCTCATTAAATGTTCACTTTCCCTCTGATTTCCTGGAGTTTTTTAGTTTTAGGTCCAGAGGTCATAAAGACCTATGGCAGATCTTCTACAGGTTTTGTAACACTTCCTTAGGCATTTCCTAGGAAATGGGAACAGGGTGCCTAAATTCCTTGAGAATCTATTTATTGCTTCTCCTCTTCTGGTTTGCCAATTTAGTGTTTCCTTGCTGTTTCATCCAGCTGATACCTTAGGACAACTTTTCTATTTCCCTGATCTGCTAAGATGGGCTTTGTTCTGCTTGAAGAGAGCACCTATCTTCCTGTTCTTTTGAAGAAAATAATATTGACTATTTCAAAGCACGTGACTTGAGAGCCTTTCTATGAGAGGGAATGAGGCCAACTTTATATCATTCAAGTGTCATTCTTTTGTCCATTAAGAACCTTCACCAAAGGAAGCGGGTGCTATTAGAAGTATCATATAGCAAGTAATTACTTGTGCAGTTAAAATCTGATGCTTTCAAGAAAATAATTTAATTGCATAAAATTAAGCAGATTCTCACATTCTTCACAAAACATTGTCTATGAAGCTTTCAAAAATGGTATAATTTTCTTTCATTCTTTTATGTTTTGATGAAATGCAATACAGACAATTTCAAGGACAGAGTCCTTGCTTTTAATACTGAAATCACTGAGTTTCCCTCCAAGTTCCTCAAAGAGAAAAAAAACCCCTAATTCTGATGTCTGCAAATCTTAAACCTATCATTTTTTTATGAGTGTTTTAATGATCCTCTTAGGGCTGGTTTGCACTACAAAGGTTATGATGATAGAGGTGACTTGTGGAGGTGTGATTTATTTTGGTAACAAGTCTTTTGCATATATAGATAAATTACCTGTTTGAAGGACAGATACTTTTCCATTCAGACATTTATTTCACCAGTGTAACTACACTGATATAGAGGGGGTTTGCCAGAAGAATTATGTTTATACGTGTTGCAACTTTCTCTCCTCTAATTCCTGAGTGCTGTAATATGGACTTGTCTTTCAAATTAGGCTGTTGAACAACTCCATGAGCCAGTAGTAAAAGAATTTAAGACTTTCACTACAAGCCCACTGGGATCACTGCAGTCTTGGACTTCAGGCAGTCTTCCTGGTAGATCCAGCTGCACACCAGCTTGTTCAGAACAGGAATCAAAGGCATTGGGTATAATGCAGACAGGTGTATGTATCATTAGTATGAGAAAGTGGTGTGCTCTGCCTTCACCCTGCCAGCTTCTGAGTCACCTGTCTCCAGGTGAAGCTTGTACCTAATTGTCTACTGACTTATTTTTCTCACCATGCTTCCTGAATGACAAACTTAGATCCAGCATTTTCCCCAGCTCTGTTCCCATATGAGAGGTGCTGTGTGCATATCTGTCCCTCAGTATAGACTGAGAAATATTCATGCCATAGTGGCAGACAGTTCTCCCAGGACTTGATGCAGGCTTCTCCAAGACCTTTGTGATGCTGTGGAAGGACAGGTAGCAATGCATTTAAAGTATCACATATTTGAGAGCGTTAAGAAAAACAGTGAAAAAATTTAAGAAAACCAGTGCTGAAGTGAGCTTAGATTTCTACTGCTTCAAGCATTATTGTTGTTGATGAGGGATACAATCTGAGGTAGTAATTATAGTTTGTGCTGTCAAACAGCATTTACTTTAGGCAGAATTTTGCCATGGAGTTTTAACAGTCTCTTCTATAGGCTGTCTGAAAATATTGTTTGCTGGTTTCTTGCACTACAGCAGAACCTTTTTCTCCGTGGTTAAAACATACTTTCCAGTTAAATTAACATCCTTTCCACTTAAATTGACACACCATTTTTAGGCAAAAGGCACTGTTTTGTTGGTGGGCTATTTACTTTCTTCCTTGCTTGGTATTGTGTCTGAGAATTGAAGGCAGCTGTGCAGCCAAGCAGATCAACGTGGTTCCTCTGAAATGAATGAGTCTTTGGAGGACAATCAGTGGTAGTAATGTGCCTGGATAACTATTGTGACACCTCTAAAAATATCAAATAGAGATACTGGTCCTTTGTAGACATGATCTGCCAGATGTATGGGTTTCATACAGAGATGCTGCATTTCCATTTTAACCACTGGGCTAAAAAATACTTCCAAGTCTCCCCTCTTTTCACCACTTTTCATACTTTTTTTTTTTTTCTCTAAACCTTTGCAAAATCACAAAACTGGTTGAAACTTAAAATGTTTCATGGTGAGAAGACAGATATGATTACAAATGAGAACACACTATCCCCAAGGAAGCCCCAATTTCCCCTTTCATTACAAATAAAGAATGCTACATATGAGAATATTTATGGCAGAGTTTATGTCATTGTATATTGTTTATGATCATGTAGCACACAGTTACATTCTCTGGAGAAATTCACAATCTACTTTTTGCTTCTTCACTTTCTCCTCTATTATGTTTCCTGTAATATGTTATTGCAGCATGACTCTTAGGACTTGCTTTGAAAAAGGAATACCTGGGAGGAAGGACAAACATTTTGCTTTGGGAAAATAAGCCTGCCTTTGACTTTAAAAAATATTATATGGAAAGTAATAGGAAGATTAATTAGTTTTAATTGATAAACTTTATTTAAAGTACACTTCAAAAATGTACTGAGAGACTGGAAGTTGTACAATTTACATGGGATAACTTTGCAGATTTTGTTTTGTCACTTGAATACCATTTTGTGAGTGCTGCAATCATTCTTATTTCCTGTTATTTGTTTTGGAAGCAAGGCTTGAATCTACGGAGACAATGTGGGATTTACAGCACATTTCCTTCCTAGGCTAATAAATACGTGCTAGAGAGGGGTGGAAAAGTGGGATATTTCCTATGGCACCCAAGCCATACACATTCCTAGGATGAATACTAAAGTAGTGTTTAAATTCAAGAGTCACAACACAATTGGACCACCTAGGCTGCAGGACAGCCAGACACTGGGTCCCAGGGTAATGTACTGGAGAAAAACTGGCATAACCTGTCAGGTACTGAGAGGGGGATCTGACCCAGCACTCAGTGAGAGCTGTGATTTGGCAGCTCCTCTAATGCAAGTGCCTGACTTTCTCTAAATTGCTGTGCAGGGTGGTGATGTGGTGTGAATAGGGTATTTCCTCCTGGCCATGCTCACCTAATAGCACAGACTCCAGAAACCCCCCTGACAAAGGGGCAAGTTATCTCACCCACTCAGCAGCTCATTTCAACTGAGACTTCAATCCAGTGTAAGTACCCATGTGCTTAAATACCCTTGATGAGCTAGGGTCTGAAGCAGTTGTTTGAACTTAAGGGCAAGGTCGGTGGTGTTTACTCGGTGTACTGCCCAGCTGAATGCACAGATGGAATGAGTTCTTACTCTTCTGTGGCTATTACACTCATGCATGGTGAAGGGTCTAGGAGCTACAAGCTGCACAAGAGTCTTATCAGGACAGTTCAAGTCAGAATTGCAATGCAAATAAATGTTCTAGGGCAGTCTGCTCAGCTTTTCTTTGCTCAAATGTGCAGCAGATGCTGTGTCCAGTGCTTTGAGAAGACAGGTGAGTCCGGTTGATGTGCTCTCACTGATTTTGGTGAACAGCTAACTACACTATTTGTGCAACAAGCAAGCAGATTATAAGAAGGCATTTGGATTTATTGGCAGTGGTCACCTGCCATATGTCAAACTTTAGAATATATTTATGTGGGTTATATGCACTGTCTACTCTTCTTGGCAAATATGTTTGGTTTTATGTTTTGAGATTTTCCTACTTTCTACCTTGCTGATTTACTCTCATTGTGACATCGTGTTGTAGCTGACTGGCAGCTTCTGCAATTTTTCTGTGCAGTTTGGAGGGCAGCAGGAGGGAGGAGTGATCCTCCACAGCACCTCAAGCTCCTCTGTTTCCAAGGGGCAAATGTAAAGCAGCCTAAGTCAGCCCTTTCTCAGCAGCGTCTGAACTGTAAACATACTCAGACCAGTCTACTTCCAATTGCTCCTCTGAGAATTCCCAACTGTTAAATGTGTTAGATGTGATAGGATAAAAAGAATCAGCTTGGTAATACCTACAGGTTTATATTGTCAGCACACAACAGTAGCCAGTCAGGTGTACTCTGAAAAGAATATTTTATTCTCTTTATTCTGACTGCTGGGGTACCCTGACGGGGACACGGCTGAATTGTTTAAATGCAAAAGCCCAAGCTTTTCTTTTAAAAAAATCTAGCAAAGCCGAGAACGAATTACTGGCCTATTTGTCATTCTGGCATGGAAAGCATTTTCCATCTCTCCTCCTGAAGCTGTTCCACTTAGTATAAATAATGAAATATTCAGTGAGCCACAGAAAAAGACTGGCTTTGTAGCCCGGGGGGCTCCACTGAGTATAAGACAACCCAGGTGAGTAGCTTTATCATGGGTGCATTGGCTATTCTGGGTATGATCTGAGAAAAATGCCATAAAACATTTTGACTTTGATCCAGTCAGCCTTTTGCAATAGAAAAAAAGAAAGATTGTGTAAGATTTTTCATCAGCGTTATTACAGGCATGCAGAACAAGTGACAGTTTGTAAGGAAATGGGGATTAGAGGGAACAGCACTGTGATTGCTACCACCTTGTAACATACCTCTCACTGACCTGGAGCTGGGCATTTCTAGAGCAAAAAGAAATTTAGTTTGGAATGTAACAGTCTCAAGGCTCTATGAGTTGGAAAGGGTCCAGGAAACTCTCAGACCTATGAGCTATTTAGGCCAGAGTTTACACCAGAAAGTAAAATTGCATATAAATGAAAAGTGAGGTAGACTACTTTGATGCTGCTCTCCTGAACTTCAGCAAGAGCAAAATGGAAACCCAAACAAAGGATAAATTGTTTATTTTAAATATATATTTTATATAAATAATATAAGATTACTTTAATCACATTTTTTTACAGCTGATTAATTTTTTTTAAAGAACAGAATGTCTGCAAAATAAAAATGTATTACAACATACTGAAATCACTTTATTCCTAAAACTGTATAAATCACAGAATCAATGCAGCCTTCAGAGTTCTTTGACAAACCAATATTTAGTTCTGTATCTTCAGCTGTAATAAAGTTTATATTAATGTGGGATAGGAGATTTTGGAATAAAAGAGAGGAAGCTGAACTTTCTATGGATGTGGCTTTAATGAGAGACACACTATTTCTCTGCAGTTAAGGCATTTGTACTTTATTTGCAATTATCATTACAGCTAATTAACAGCAAATGTTCACATTCACCAGCTATACTTAAGAGGTGACGATACCAAGAAGAAAGGGGGAGGCAGAAAGATGCAAATTTTGAATACCTTATTTGCCTTAAGTCTACATGGGAACTCTGAACAATTGATGATAAATGCTGGTTAACCCTGAGTCCATCAAAAGGGATCTTTACATGTTATCCCTTCCCCAAGCCTGCTCCAGAGGAGCTCTCCCTGACACAGAAGGTGGCTATTTGATGAGATTTGTTACTCCCAATTAAGTATGTTGACTGACAGCTGCCCTCTATACAGAGCTTTGTGGAAAAATGCAGTTGCTCCTACCCCATCTCCAGTTGTTTTTCACAAAGGCTGGAGGTTGATATCCCCTCAGATTTGCTACCTGAGATGCTCGGGAGAAGGTTGTAAATTGCTTCAGCCATGAACAACCAGATTAGCTTAAAGAATGTCAGTAGCAGGTCTTTGCTGTCTTTGGTTGAAAGTAACTGCAGTGGGTTAGGGATTGATAAACCAGGCTGCTCAGCTGGCTGGGGAGCTCCATGGGGATGGCCACACGGAGGTGGCTGGGGCCAGATGTTTCTTCCAGTTGGGCAGATACATGTCAGTGAAGCCATTGTCCAGAATCTAGTGAAACCAGCTGGACTCACAAGTTTGCACAAAAAATAAAATGAGAAAAGAGCTGTTCTCTTGCCCTAGGGTAAAATGCCAGACCTTGTTCTCTTCCTACCAGATTGGTCTCATCCACAGTGATTAACAGACACGGTTTCTGGTCCAGGTTATTTTGCAAAAACTATGCTAGAGAACATGGTGGAAAAAAAAACAAACAGAAAACAGATTGGGCAATCATGAGCCTTGTTCAATCTGCTAGTACTGGCACAGCCACTGTGGCACCTGAGCTGGCTAATGTATAGCTGATAGAAATTGTTCTGTCTCACTAAAGTCTCTACCAGAAGATAGACTGCTAATCATGGACTTTAACAACTCTTTTAATTTCTTTTTTTTTTTTTTTTTCTGAATGTCATGGTGTGTCCTGCAACTGTCAGCAAGCTCCCAGAGTTTGATATCCGAGCTAGAACAGATTTTGCTTTTTCACTGCTGAACTGTGGGCCTGTGATTACCTTGTGGTCCAGGAAAGACAAAGGCTGAGATATTGACTGTGTCGGATTGCCGTAACTGGAAGTGAGAAGGACAAAGTGCTATGGGCCTGAGGAACACTGTATGGCTCAACCAGCTCAGGAAGATGCCTGTACTATCTCAGTTTGTTTTTTGTAGAGGTATTAAAGATATATTCTAAAAAAGCTTCATCTTGGCACTTAAACTGCATGACACTGCTTGACTATACCCTGGTTCTAATGATCTTTGCTAACACAGGTGTAAGACCTGGAGCAATCCTTCTCTTCAGCACCAAAACAATCCTTTGAGGAGCATTCGTTAGCCTCCCACACAAAAGTACAGAGATAGAGGATTCCACAGTCCATATTCTCTGATTTGGCCAAGTTTGTGTACCTGGCTTCTGGTGTATTATTTAGAAAACTTCTGCGCTGTCTAAATCCCACATAAAGAATAAACTCAGCGCTGTTGGATACACAATGAATTGACTGGATCTCTGCTGGAGGTCAGGAGGAGCCAGATGTTAAACTCCACGTGGCCAGCAAGGTACCTTAGCTCCTTGTCACTGTGGCACAGTGAAGGAAAGGCTGGGGCAGTGGGTGTCCCCAAGGGTAGATGGGCAGTGCTGGCCTTTTTGGGGCAGGCACAGCCTTCTGCTCTCTCTCCTGCGTGAAAACCAAGCTGTGCCTGTGTTGTGCATTGTATTCCAATAGCATTAGATCTGGGACTCATTAGGAGCCTGTAGTGAAACATTTCCCTCTGGAACATTTATTGTAGCCCATATTCATGGAGCTCTTCTGCCCGTCCCAGCAGAGGAGCAAAAGATCCATGCAGCATCCTTTGGCCAAACATGAAGCAGAGGAAACAGAGAGGCAGGTTCCCCCTGTGGTTTTGATGGGGCACCTCCTGTCTTCATCAGCTACTGAGGGACACTGAGCACAGGAAAATGGGAGGTAAAAATCACTGCCAACATTTGCTGTTCTCTCTGGAGAGGGGGAATAGAGATAAGACCTTTACTGCTGGCATTTGCTCCCCGAAAATTTTGATGCCAGAGTGTCTCTGATCAGCCAACCCCATTCAATTTTAACCCTCTTCTGGCTTTTGAAAGGTCCTAAAAAGGATGGTTTATAACTCAGCTCTCTATATACACACCTTTTCTTCTCTGGAAAACTGTCAGAGTCTGCAGTTGCTGGTGTGTATTAACCCCAATAGAGTCTGTAGTGCTTTGAATTGAAGATGTGAATGGAGAGGTCTGGTTAGAAGAAGCCAGTAGGATGAATCCCCCTCCTGCATCCCACAAGCCTGATAAACAGCATCCTGGTGAGGTGGGCAGGGGAAGACAGAAAACATGACAAACTGAATTAAATAGCACACATGCTCTGTACTCCAGCACCCAGCTGCCTTGTACAAACAGGGCTGTTTTTTTTTTTCTCTCTCTGTTGCCTGGTGTTGAGAAGGGTTTTTTCCCAGTAAGTTACTGAAATAGAGCACAACAATAATTTTCCTCTTTTGTGTGTGTTTTTTCCCCCCTTTAAGGGCTTTTTGCCAAGCTGGGAAGAGAGGAAAACACATATATGTACATACATAGTATACCCAGACAGGAAAAAGGATGTAATTTCAAGAGTATTTGTTCAATCTGAAGTCCTAGATGCAGAAGTTCAAATTTCCAAGGCTAATCAGGGAGAAACATATTTCTCCGGTGTGAGAGATGCTGGTCTGGAACCTCTGGCTAGAATAGCTTTATGTCAAATCCTTTCCTACGTGGCACGACTGTTTGCTGGGTGAGGGTGGAGTTGCCATGGGCAGGCAGGGAATGGTGTGGGACTTCTCTGGTGCAGTCAAGTACTTCCTTTTCTGATTCTGAAATAATAATCTTGCTTCCAGAACAATGTCAAGGGGTTACAGGATGCCTATCAGGGATGGGTGGTTGGTGGAAAAACACCTTTGAGACCCATAATGTCTGCTAACATTGGACTCATTTAATCAGTTTGGCTCTGTTTAAAATCTGGGTCTGCAGTGAAGCTGCTGGGGAAGAAATCAGTCATAAGTGAGCACAATTTCTGTAGTATTTAGGAAAAAAGAAATAACTGGCTTGGGTGATAGGTGAGGACTCTGGTGGGAACAAAGCCCCACCCACAGTTTACAGTCCTCTCCTTGGTACATGGTGTGCAACAAAAGGAAAGCTTTCAATTTCCTTTCTGCACCTTCCTTTTGGAGACCCTGTTATGATCTGGGCTGTACAAACTGACAGGGAGACAGCCATGGATTTACTGAGGGGAGGGGAAAAAGAAGGTTTCCCCTTCTCTCCAATACAGCAGCATGGCCATTGCAGGATGGCCAAAAGGGAGGCTTTGACCTTGTAGTTGCATCAAAGTATGAGAGAAACCTCTGTGTCTGGAGAAGTTTACATGGTGGCAGAGAAAATAGCAGATAGTAGAGAAAAGGAAGGCTGAAGGAAACACTATAACTAATCCAGCATTCTCCACAGCTGAGTGATGATTAAGCTTTCTTCTGCTCCATCTTAGTATCACTGTAATGGCAGTTGCTTTCTAGTGACTCTTTCTTTTTTTAATTTATTTCCCATGTGTGCCAGCAGATACTCCCCATCTTTCTTTGAAGACTGGGTTTCATCTTGGCTTTATTTGGTGTGAAAAAAATTATTTTTTGCACATACAGATTATGTAGCCTTCAGTGGTGCGGACTGCAGCATAGTGGGGATAGCTCAAACACAAGTCCTATGAGAAAGGGCTGAGGGAGCTGGGGGTGTTCAGCCTGGAGAAGAGGAGGCTCAGGGGAGACCTCATCGCTCTCTACAACTCCCTGAAAGGAGGCTGGAGCCAGAGGGGGTTGCTCTCTTCTCCCAAGTAGCTATCAGTAAGACAAGAGGGCATGGACTTAAGCTCTGCCAGGGGAGGTTTAGGTTAGATATTAGGAAGAAATTCTTTACAGAGAGGGTGATCAGGCATTGGAATGGGCTGCCCAGGGAGGTGGTGGATTCTCCATCCCTGTAGGTTTTTAAGAAGAGACTGGATATGGCACTCGGTGCCATGGTCTGGTAACCACGGGGGTAGTGGATTAAGGGTTGGACTTGGTGATCTCAGAGGTCCTTTCCAACCCAGATAATTCTGTGATTCTGTGATAAGGGCTGCAGTGCTGTGCTGTACTGTAGTGTGCTAAGTGGATCAGCCTCCATGCTCCAGGCTTCAATGAAGATCGACTGATAAGGCCCCTCTGGGATGATTCAAACAAGTGGGAAGGAAGCATGATAGGGCCAGGCAGAAATAAAAAGACCAGTTGCTTTCCAGTGTTGAAACTGATGTGAAGTCCCTTGCATTGAGGTTAGACAGGGGGAGTTTTTCCTCTCTAGTGATGACCACTGTAGTGCTGTCCCTCCCATGGCTGCCAGTGCTGGGGTTGCAAGAATGGGAGCTGAGGCAAGTAATAGTCTCCTGCCTGGGACAGGCCAGCAAAATATAGAACCTCCTTTGGTTCTGTTATGTCCTGCCTGGCTGTGACAGCCACATTTCACCAGTGGCCACTTGCTGCAGGGGCTTTACATGGGCAGGAATGGCACAACACAAGCATATACAACCTATTGCTTTTCTTTTTCTTCCCTCCCTGCCATGCAGTCTTGCTCTGACTCTTGAGACTTAAAATATTTCTCAAAAGGCCCCCAACAGATCAGCCAAGAATATACCACTCAAAATTAATTTCTAGTTTAGACAAATGTTACACTCTCACGCTACAAAAGATGATGCTGGAGTGGCTTGATGCACAGAATAAAAAAAGCACAATACGAGGATGAGGAGAAAGAGATGAGTCCCAAAGAAAGTATTATTATGAGAGGCCTTTATCATCCCACACATATTTTGATGATGTTTGGTAAAGGTCAAGAAATTCCTGACTTTCATGAAGTCAGTGAGGTTCTTGCTATATTCTCTGAAGGCATTAGGACAGATATTGAATTGTCAGGTGTGTCCAGTTGGAGAGAGAATTTGCTTTGGACTGATCTGCTAAACAGGAGGAAGAGGTTGGGTTGGAAAGGTGGTCCAGAGTATATGCAGAGCGTTTGGTGATTTCTGTCACTGTGGGAAAAACCTTAGGCAACAAATAAACTCAGGTGAAAATGAAAGTCACTGAGAAATGTACAATGACATTCAAAAGCTCAGTGGTCATACACTTATTTCACAAGTCCACAAAAGGCTTTTTTTCAAGAACTGTGGTGCACTTTTACCACTTTGTATTTAAGTTGAATATTTTCCTCCTGCCATCTCCATCTCTTTGGTGGACAAAGCTGACAAAAGTGGGATTGACATTTCTCTCTCTGTAGAAAAAATCCTGCTGGAAGTTGTCTTACTTAATGGAAAGTTAACTCTGTCTCCAGAGTGTCTGGAGCCATGTGGAGAACAGGCTGCAGTTTATGGTGAGATGCCTGGGTTAGCTTTAAATTAGCTGGATGGGGAGCTGCAAAAAGCCCATGCAAATTACAAATTCTAGGTAAGTATTTATCATTCCTTTTTTCACTATCCTTCATTAAATGGATTAGACCACGCTATCAGAAAGAGAACAGACGGAATGAGTCTGGCATGGAATGAACTCATGCCATATCTGAATATATTTGTCAAATTATTATACACACAGTAATAGGAGGCAGCAGGGTTCCATTAATAGTCAACTTAATGTGTTATTTTCAAGAGATTGTACATATTTTTTCCTCAGAAGAATTGTTTGCTGCACAAGCACATTACATTTAGGAATAAATAAAACCATACTTTAAATCATAACATTAGTGTGGCCTCATTTTATATCTCCTGGGACAATACAGATCCAGTGAACTGATTCTGGATGAATTCTGCTTCCCTAGGACACTGTGTGTAATCTATGAGCATTTGTAAACCTTTTGTAATGAATTAAACATAGTTAACAAAGATGTATGCCTAATGTACCATGGGTAACTTTTCTTGAAAAAGACTGGATTTCTTTCCAGCTTTCCACTTCAGACCCCATTTCCTGTATAAAGAAAAAGGCTCATGATGAGCAGAGGATTTCTTGCCAAAACTTGAGCTGTTTGGGGACTACTATTTTTTAATTGTGACTCCTAGGAATAAAACTAAGAAGAAAGCTAAAAAGAAGGGTACAGATGACTCTGAATGCTTTGGGAACATGTTCCACATCTTCATGTCTTATCTCCAAAGGAACTTGCCCTAGAAACTCCATGATAAGTTCATAATGAGATGTACTGTGTTCACTAGGAAGGGAATGAACTGTGCTAATCAGTACATGGAGTTTATTATCCTAGTAGGGAAAGGAGTGTTTGACAAGTTGCTCTCTAGTGATCTGCACCCCTAAAGGACCCATCATGGAGTATAAGAGATGTGTAAACATCTCAAGCAACAATTTAAAGGTTTCTTTTTATTAAAAAGAAATCATAAAGAAAGAAGGAAAAAAAAAAAGTGTTTCTGGACTTTTTCCTTATAGAAATTGCCTTTAAAATATTACTCTTTTTCTGGGACTCAAGGCTGTGAGTTTTCAAAATAACTAGGTAAAATCACAGCTTACCTGCAACTTCACCAGCTTTGCTGCTGCCTGCTGCCTCCCCAGCTACCACACAACAGCTCCTAAGTCAATTATGCTCTTGGCAGAGCTATGTGTGCAGCCCCTGGAAGCTGCCACATTATGGAAAATTTGGGCTTTTTTTTTTTACATGTTAACCTTCATTCTGAATTTCCTGTAGCTCTGATATATTCTTGTAGAAATAACCATGTTCTCTTTAATGGTGTTATCTATAAGGAAGAAAACAAAAGATCTGAAAAATATAAAGACTTTCTCAACCTGAACTGAGTTCTCTACCAGTATTTCTTTATATGCCTGTGTGTTTTTCCTCTTTCCTCTCCTTAGACCCATAACCTGGAGCTGGCATGTATATACTAAGCCACTTTGGAATCATAGAATCATAGAATTTGCAAAGTTTGAAGGCACCCATCAGGAGTCCCTTTTCCTCTATCAAAGTACATTTGTTGTGAAAAACACAAGGAAAGGGCTGTACACCAGTGAATGAATATCAACAATTTTTTTAAAAAATAGAATAAAGTATAAATAAATATGAAAACAGAAATACATCTTTCTACTTCCAGGGCTTTTTAATAGGCATCCTTAAAAGCCTGTAAATTTCTAATCCAGAACCTCCTCTAATTGCTGTAAAGCTCAAATTCTGCCATAGGCTTCCCACGTGGATTAAGGCACATAGTTTAGCCTAGCTCACATAGTAAGTAGCAAGCCCACAGTGTGTGAGCCTTTGAGCCTTAATTTCAGCCATGAAAATGTCAGCTTATCAGTAGTCTCAGTGAAGTCAACAGGATCAAGAACACTATTAAAGCTAAAATAAAGCACTTAAGTAAACAGAGGCAGTATCTCTCAACAGAGAAGTCTTCCTTTCTTTTGTGGGCTCCCCTTACAGCTGAAAATGTCCCAGACATCCCAGGAACTAAGATATCTTCATTTCCAATTTTGTACCCCACTGTGAAAGATAATCCTAATTTTCTGTTTTTGAAAATGAGCAAAATATATTTTTTTAATCTCTGTTTCCTTCACTAATTAAATCATTGACATCTGCACTAAGTGTCTCAGCAAAAATATATTTACTATTAAAAAATGAAAACACAACCCTCATCTTATTTTACAAGCAGGTTTCTTGCTCTTTCTATCATTTAGCTCCACTGATTTAAACAGTTTCCTTTCTTTTTCATAATTAGCCCTGCATATTAAAAGCACAACAATTTTTGCAATAGCTTATTAATTATTATAATAATTACCAGTAGCATTTAACCTAACTCTGTGTAGGAAGGGAGGAGTACAGGATTAGCTAATAATATACTGCTCCTTCCTTTTTCCCCCCTTCTTGTCTGCTTTGTTTTGCTGCTTGCAATTTCTTTCACACAGAATCCCTCCCTCTCTCTCCTAAAAACTGCTGGATCATATTTCTGCTACTTCTGCATCAAAATGACCAGGACTGAAAATGCTGCACCTACTGATACTATGGAAAATACTATCCCCTTCCCTGCACAGCCATTGTAGCATAATTTCTAAAAGGCAGTAACATTTCCAGATTGACTGCAAAATGATTGAAATAAGGCAATCTATAAAGAAGCTCTTTTTCATAATTCTGCTTAGAAACCCTATTATAAATAATAGTTTGGTGCCCCAGTATTTATGATAATTCTAAGTAAATAAATTAAAATATTAGTTTCTGTTCAATTGGAAACAAAACATCCTAGAATTTTTCAGTGCCTGGAAATTTAAGAGGTGAAACAAGCATAAACCCCTCCAGTTCCAGGCTAAGCAGAATTATTTGTTTGCCACAAAGATGGTGTTTATTTGCTTTGTTGAAATATTTTTTTTTTGTTTCAGCTCACTACATGCTTTTAATGAAAATGCACATCAGTTTCAAGAGGTAACACCCAACATCATCTGCTGAAAAGTTTTCCTTTAGAAAACACTGTGATTATTTTTCTGAATTATTTGTTAATCATAACTATTTCCTATTGTCTTTTTAAGCTCTTAACTTAAGCAATTCAAAATATATTCCTCAAGCACTTCCATCACCTGAGATGTGCTTCTCCTTGGGAGGAACAAAACAAAACACAATAGAAAAAACATACATAAAAAAAAGGCTGGAACATCTGACTTGTTGCTCTCTTCTCTTGTAATTTATTTCATTCCTTTTCTCATTCTTCTGTTTATCTTTATTAACTGCAAAGTGAGTCACTGCTGAACATTCTTTTCATTATACCACATGGTCATTAATAACCTTAGAGCCCACATTTCTTCTTAACCTGGCCCAATCCCACCACTCACCATAAGCACATCACCATATCCCAATAATTTTTCACTTACTCCTTTGTGTGTAGACATATTTCTGGTGCCAAAGGACAGGTGTTATCAAGGGGTATGTTTTTATAATAGTAGATTTTGTTATCTTGTATTTTTTTTACACTTTAGTTTGTTCTCGCATATTATTTTTTCCCTATTTATATTAAGCATATTTCAATATGATAATTTCTAGCTTGCATTGCTGTTTTTCCCTTAATTTCTCATTTTGGCCTCCCTTCTTTTTTAGGTTACAATTCTTAGTACAATTTTTTTCACCACTTCTCTATATTTGTTTGATTTGGCAGTCTTTCTGATGACACAGACAATTCTAGTTCTCAGAGATGGAAAAGTCCTAGGAGGTGAAGGAACTGATGGCAAACAGCTAGTCTTCTTTCTTCAGCTATTAGAGTTGTCCAGCCCATTTCTATAACCTACTCCACTCAAGATCTCAAAGCTACTGCTGACCCTGCAATCAGCATTGTAGGTAACAAGCACTGAGCTGAGCCACCTTTCTTGTTCTCCTTTCACTGTATGCCTGAGACTTGCAGCCCAAATATCCTATGAAATGAAAACAACAGCATCATCTGTGCTGGGTAAACTGAGCCCAGATCTGTGCAAGTGGGAAAGCAAAGCAGCACATGGTAGCTGAGATGATGCAGCTGACTTGCATCCTGCCTTGCTCTGGTGCTCTGAGCTACGTGAGGATGTGCCTTGCTGCCTTCAGCCATTAGATGGTTAGATGTAGACATTTTGCAGCAAGTGCTCCCTTGAAGGAATTAACTGCCAAGTACGATTTCTCCGGATCTCAAGGGGCAAATTTAACCCTTTTATTTTCTCAAGAAGTGGAAACACCTTGAGTTGCTTCCACAGCCATTGCCCTTATCCTAGTGGAGTCTGCTGCTGCAGTCTTTGCTACCTGCCTTGCCCTGGAAAGCAATCTCTTTTCCTAATTAACTCAGAGTGCACAGTGCTGCTGCAAAGCTAACAAATCTTTATTTGTGCCAAGAGCAGAGCGGGAAGGTGCCAGCAGGGCAGGCAGCTCTGTTAACTACAAAGTACCACATCTCCTAATAGTGAGGCAAGCTGGTGCCTTGCTCCAGAAGCACTACTATTTTGTCCCTCTCGTAATCTGATATACACTGTAATCTGAATCATTTACGGATCACTTAGTTTCCACCAGAACTCATAATGTTTTTTCCTTTAACTTCCTTCTAATCTCTAGCACGCTCCAAGTGGATACCTTCTCCCAGCAACCCTGCAATTTGTTTCTTTTTCCAGATTTGAATTTTCTTGTGGCAATTTGGCATCTCCACAAATCTTGTTATTCTATTGAGCTCCTTTTTTACCATTCCCTCTCTATCATTTAAAGGGATAAAATCCTACCATTTCCTTGTCTGAGAGCCAGAACTCCATCCAGAGGCCTGGCATTTTGACTGCACATCAAGCAATGTCTCTGATGGACCTCTTAAGCAAGAGTCTCAGAGACACCTGTACTGTCCATATGGGATGGCTTTGAGAAAGGGCTTCAGTCACTTCTTCATTTGCATTAGATCCTCTCCAGAGCTGCTGTGTGTAGATATATTCTGTTTTATAAAAACAGCATGAGAAGAGCAGGGAGAAACTTTACAGCACATGACATTCTGGGAGATGCAGCAGGCAGGCCTCAGATATTAAGCGAAGACTCATTTTGCACGAAACAAAAAAGCGTCCTGTTTGCAGAAAAAGTGTACTTCAGACTCCCCTTGAGATAAATGTAGTTAAAGATAACATATGCCAAGAACTGAGGTAAAGAACAGCCAGAGGAAGACATTTGTCATGCAGAACAATGATGCCCTATTTAATTGGTTTCACAAAACCCAGTAAGTAGGCCACATATTTTTGACATCCATCTACTGATATCTTTTTAATCAGTCAGCTATTTGAATATGTGCAGATATTGTTCTCAAACAATGATAACCCCATGGTCTTTTTAAAAAGTGTACAAGAAGGTGTTACTTTGAGAGTGAAAATCACTTTCCCCCAGCTTAAAGGGTGTGGGAATAGGGTTGTTGAAGAGGTGTCAGCTCTGTAACACAGGAGGAGTGAAAGTGGAAGCAGGGACCTTGTTAAGTGTAAGGGCAGAAGTGAAGGGAGGGGAAAGGAAAAAGCTTCATATTTGCCAAAGCCTCCCATTCCATGCCCCTTACAAACACCCATACATTTCCTCCTGAAAAGCAGTGGTTAGCTATTGCATGAGAGAATTCTTGTTAGTTGTGTGGTTTGTGAGGTGAAGTGACAAATACAGGCTGGAGGCTGCTGGAGCTCATAGCACCATATATGTTTATACAGGTTTTTCTGTATCATTCCTCCTTTAATCGGTGAGAATTAAGAGGGTTGGTTGATGACTGTGGGATTTTTCTAGTTGTTTTTTGTTTGTTTCCTTGCTTTTTGTTTTGTTTTGTTTGGGGTTTTGTTTGTTTGTTTGTTTTGTTTTGTTTTCTGTCCTTAATGGAACAAGAAAGCAGACAAGATGTGTGTGTATAAAACAGAATTTATTGAAAATAACAAAAGATTTAAAACCTATACTAGAAAGATATACATCGGATTATGTATTAGGATATTAGTAGCAGAACAAGGTGTTAGTATAACAGACAAGAAGGCATCCTAACAATAAAATATGCAAATAATAAAATATCTGGATAAAGGTTATACAATTATAGCTAATTATCTGAATACTTGTGTATTACTTATCAGTAAGTCTTATACCAGTGCTAGAACAATGATTAAAGTAATATCTACAGGCAATATGATAATACAATCACTGCAGTTTTGTAAGGATCCTAAAGACCTGAAGTTAAGAATTCATACGTAGGGATTACTTCTTATGCTTCAATGGCCACGGTCCAGTGTTCTATTTCCTCCTTGTCAGGAGCAATCACTTGAGCAGGTGTTCCCACTGGAGGGAAAGTGTACAGGATTGTCCCTAAGCAAAAGATAGGATTAGCTTTTTAAACAATAAAGTGATTGGCTGCTGTCATTTAACTAATTAGTCATTCCTCCAATATCATCTATTGGAGAACAAAAGGGAAACAAAGGAAAAGCTAAGGAAGCCTTTAAGGAAGCTAATACAAATTCTAATATTTATCTGTCCTTGTTTGGTCTTTGTTTGGCCTAGCTGGAGCCAAGCTGGGGTCTGTGTTTTTCAACACAGGAGAGTAGCTGGCACCACAGATACCAGCCTGGCCCTCTGTTAGTACTTACAGAATTGTTACCAAATCAGAGTCTGCTATGCCCTTTTCTTTCCATGAAAACTTTCCAGTTCCAGGCTAAAAGGAGTGAAGCTGAGAGACTGTGAATCTGAGAGACAAAAAGCAATTGAATTGTAAAGGCAAACTGAGATAGCCTCACTGAGGTGAAGTGTCCTGCTACCTTTACTAAAGGGCTGCCACTATTTGGATTCTTAAGAAAAAATCATATTTCATCACACTGTCTCTTGCAGACAAAATATATCCTTTGGCTGTTACATCCCATTTAAAATGCCTTCTCTGTGTTAATTTATTCTTTACTGGGGAAGTACATTAAATAGAAACAAGCATTTGACATTCCTTTGGAGATTCATCCAGTAATAAATGTTAGTATTTTTATGTCTGATGATCACTAAAATCTACAACTGAGGCTGGTGCCTCAGTTTCTGCTTGCAATAGAAATGAGGTCCCAAGATTCTAGTGGACTGGGGAACTAAGGAAGAGAAGCAATGGGAATGACGATTTTGGAAAATTCTCCAGAAACTCCTCTGTGATGAGAATGGTGAGAAAGGTCTTCTGACTCACAGTACCAAGGTTGTATCTGAAAATAGAGTAAGTAATATAAATAAAATGTTGGCTAAGATCCTATTTAAAGGTGGTATTACATTATGTGCCTGAAATTAAGTAAATAAATACATCCAGTAGAGATTTGAGTCTGACATGGTCAAAGAATATCCAAGGATTTTTAGTGTGAAGATTAAACAGTCCCACCAAATCATTTACCAAGTAGATTTTGAAAATCTGCCTTTGATCTTTGGTCAATAAAGTCCTAATCTGAAAGCAATATGTATGACTATATATTATTATATTCCAATAGTACTCTTCAAAAATCAAAGCCTCAGAAAAATACATGGTGATAGGAAAGGAAGGCGAAACGGGTGTTACTGTGTCCAGCTCCCTGGTACTGCATCCAGCTGTTTCACATCATTGCTCTCACACACTAAATGGTATTTCCTCCTAACTCCAGTTAGGAAGTGAGTCTTCCCTAAGTCGGGCTGTTCTTCCCAGTCTGGTTTCACTGTTCTCTTGGACAGGAAAGATTTTTAATTTTTTTTATTTTTATTTTTTGACCTAAGTGTTTTCTGGAAAAGGCCACAAGTGTTTCATGTTACTAAGGTCAAATTCAGAGCCTGAAATTGCCAAGCTCTCTTTTTGCTTATTGTCTTAGCCCTGTTTCCTCAATATAGGTGGTACATTTGTTATTGTCCGAGTATATAGTCCCATTCATAAAAACTTGACAGATTTTATTAAAAATCCTTGTACCTGAAGTTTCCAATTGGTGGGGTGAAGACAGTCTGACTTCTTCAGCTTTATCTCACTCAGTTTCTAATTTTCCTTCTTTCTTGGACATTGTTTTGCTTCTCTGCTCTCTTGTCCCCACTCTGTATTTTTCCCCACAGCTGACACCACTAGCCTTATTTAAAACTGAGACAAAGTATGCAGGACCATGCCAAGATGGTCTTTCATCTCTACTCTATCCTCACTGCTTAGTGACCCAATCTGTTGCCTGTCACCTGAGGGAGTATGTGAGCCCTGGTATTATTGGTCTCATTTATTTTTCAGCATATGTCTGGAAGCCAGTCTACCTTAATGACACAATTCTCACTAGTATCTCTCTTCCTCTAATAACATTACAGAAATTGCCATTCATATCTAACACTGAACCTGGAGGGGGGAGCATCTATAACAAACTTCCAGTACTACTCAATAGAATCTCTTATTGTCCTTCCCGTAAGCAATTTTACACAAATGTAGTCTGTTTTAACCATCCTTGTTCATTCTGCTGCATCAAGCAAGGCCATTCATGCTATCTTTATTTTTCTTTCTGTTTGCAAAACCATTTTAACTATTGTCATTATTCTGCTACACTTATGTTATTCCATTATTATCTAATTTCACATATAGCATCAGTTATCCTAGAAACTGTTGCCATATGCCTTGGATTAACATATGAAATTTCACTGATAATCCTCAATGTCTTGACCAAGTCAGGCAAGGTCATTTTAATAACTTTGTTGTCATCCTGACAACTGGGGAGTCTCATTAGATGTTTGTCTAATAACATGCCTCTCATTACACACTAATGGAGCCAATAGAGATCACTGTGCAGTGATGACCTTTGTTTTGGTCCAGTATGATCATTATAAAATGCAACTCTCAGCAGTACTCAGTTTTCTTTCACTTTGCTGCCAATTTTCCTTTTTACTTCTATTCCCTTAATTTATATTTTCTTGTATATTTGATTTTCCTTTCACTCTGAAATAAATGCAGGAGTGAACTCTACACATATAAATCTCTTACCACCATTTAATTTGAAGCTCATCTACTTGGCATCATCTGCCTTGACTCCATGATGCATTGGAAGAGGTCAGAAATACCCTGACTTGCATTGAGAATGTGAATACAGGAATATTACAGACAGTTTTGCACAATACAGGAAATGAGGAGGCAAATAGTGTAATTGTGAGATAGTGGACAGAAAGCAAAGGAAAAGATATACATAATTCCCCACACTGTGCACCAAAAAATTGTTGAATTGGGAATGTATTTAGAGGAGTTCAACAAGAGATTTAAAGAATTATCTTCAAGAAAAATCTGCAAATGCTTTTATGCACGAAGAAACAACCTGAGGCTCAGGATGATTCTCTGAGCCTTTGATCTGAAGGGAGCACCACTGCAGGGATGTGTTACCCTGTCCTTTTAATCCATCTTTAAGTTTCAAACCAAGGTCACCAGCAGGGATAGGGTTCTGAATTAAGTGCTATTCCTGTTGTTCAGATAATCTTGGATCACTTAGGGAGAATTTACCCATCTGTGTAGTCTCAGTTTGTTGACTTTTTTCTGGTTATACTCCTATAAGTCAAGGCAAATGTAGAGCATTTGGAAGATTCTAGGTGGTCCTGCTGGTTAATCACAAGACTTTACTACAATACCTCTTCCAAATATACCAGGACAATCTTCACGACAGTTCTGGCTCTCGATATTGGGCAGTAGAACTGTACTTGCAGCTGTACCTCAGGCTGCATCTGCAATGCCCTTTGGTTACTCACTGCTGGTGCTCAGCTCCCTGTGTGCAGAAAAAGAAAGTTCTTCACCTCCTGAAATAGGCTGTGACAATAAACAGTCAAATTTCTGGAAAGTACCATGGAACTGCTGCTACAGTGACTGGTCAGAGAAGAGGGCATCCGAATATAATATATAGTCACCTGAGTTTTGATGATTGGTTTTGGTTTTTTTTTTTGGTTTTTTTTTTTGTTTGTTTGTTTTTTGTTTTTTTTTTTTTTTTTTTTTTTTTTTAAATGAGGTGAATGGAAATGAAAAATCTCATCTTGCTCTTGTGTTTTGCTGAATATGTCGACTATGTATTCTGCTGCCAAATCCAAATCTGTAGTGCTGGCATTACACAACAGTATAAAGTAATATTTGAGACAGAGAGAGGTTCCATTTCCTATCTGGCGAGGTCCATTTGTTTGGATAGGCTAATGCATTCTTCAAAGGGAAGAGAGAGAGAGACTTCTTCTGCCTTCTGAAAAGCAGAAAGCATTATGAAAATAATGATATACAGTAGACCCCTGATTATCCAGATGCCATAGCAAAAGCTCAATAAGCCTGGATAACAGAGGTTTCAGAAATTCAAGGGACTTGTCAGCATAATTAATAGATATGGAGGGGGCATGGGCATATTTTAGATAATAGAAAATTTCTGACAATTTGAGGTGCAGTGGCACAAGGTTATATTACACTACTGAAAATGTATTGTAGCTTCCATAGCTCTCATCTTAAAAGTCTTTCCTAATATCTGGTTACCTTCAGAAAAAACAGTCTGAGAGTGAGAAAGAGACAGTGGTCATCATGGTTACTTACAGAAAAATGGGACCAAGATTCTTGAGGTTACTGAGGAAAGAAGCAATAACTATAAATGTTTACTTTTTCCCCCCAGAAGTGATTAAATTATCCAAAGTGAAATTACACAACAGCCTAAAAAAGGGATAAGCGCCTGCTTGCTTTAATTCCCTAAGACTGTCCTTTTTTTCACAGCATCCATTAATGCAGCACATATTTGTCCAGTAACAAAAACTGCCCTCACACATGCTGTTTTAGGTACTATTCACAAAGTGTTTTAGGGTAACAGTTGGCAGAAGCCGATATTTAGATGGAAACATTTTAATGGCAATTGGAATGATTTATTCCCATTCCATTTGCAAAATTAACTACAGTCTGCTCTAAACATAAGGCACACAAACAGATAAATGGATAGCCATGCAGGCATCACACTGTCAAAACTAACTCTAGCTGATCACAGGGCAGGATTACATTTGGCTTCTCACTCTGAAAATGTTGCTTTTCCAGAGAAATCTGAAATTTTTTTCCACAATGGAATTTTGATCTTCGTCTTGCAAGAAAATCCTCACAAGGAAAAAAGTCTATTTTCCATACTTGGGATCTGAAAATAAAATTTAGCTTATTTGAAACTTTGAGACATTGAAAACTAATAAAGGTTTGGTCAATATAATTGAATGGTCAATATGAAGCTGTTCAGAAACTACCTCTTTCTGACAGGGCCAGCAGAAAGTTTCCAAATCAACATCATAATGTTCTGTTGAAAATGTTTTTACAAGTCACTGTGTTTTAAAATATATGCATATATGTTAAAGTTCAATTTTGTTTTACAAAAATTCCAAATGAGATTATTTTTTTCTCTCCAAATGCATACACTCAAAGTTCTACTACTGGAAGAAAACTTCTGATCATACCTGATTCACAGTTGTACCTCATTGTTGAAATTTTCATACACTGAAAAATAATACAAAGTTTTAACCTCTGGTTTTCAAAATCCCACTTATGGAAATACCCCCTGTGATCTGATCTGGATGTTACAGCTGTAACATTGCATCAGCTGCAGCATTGTCTCCTTTGCTCCTCTTGTGCAGGGTCATCACATGGTATTGGAACACTTTGGTTAAATCCACTTTCCTCCTTTCTTCCCTCCTAATGCTGCAGGGACATTTCTTTCTGGAGGTAAGACTGGGCTTCTGCTGGCATAAAGTGCACTTTGATCCATAGCATTAAATGCACTCAGTCTGTTCTGGCTTATGAGCTCCTGAAGTCTTGTTGCATTAAGGATACCACTTCTTTGATTTTGCAGTTCTCATGCAATGTTTCAATGCCATCTCCTGATTAATACACCAAAAACTCTAAGAGGGTCTGTAATGAGATTATGAACATTTACCTTAGTCTGAGGCATGCTCCAGAGCAATTGTTACATGGAATATCCTTTGAAAATCCAAACTGCTGTGGAACTACTAAGTATTTTCGTTGTGCTTATCATTAAGTGTGTCACCAACAGTGATTCATTATCTTTACTAGCAACAAAGTTAGGACACCAGCACAGAAAGTACAAGGCTAAGCCCTCAGCAGAGGTCATTGTACAAACACAAGATTGAGTATGCTTTGCATTCTGTGAGAAAGGTGCAGAAGGGATCAACTATTAGAACCACACACATCCGTGCTTGAAATTAAAATATGAAGAAAGTTCAAGGACATACAATGCAGAGCTGGGTTTTGTGCACCCAGGCTTCACAAGGCAGTCGGTTCAGGACCCAGGGCATTTTATTTAGTATATTCATTTTTCAAGTGCTCTATGGTGAATTCAAATGGTGAGAACTCATACATTTCTGTTTGAACTTAATGCAGCAAAGCAACTAGATTCTTCTAAGAGGAAATCAGATCAGATAATGAGCATGTATAACGCTGTTTGGTTTTTTATATCTGTGTTTTTTTTCCTGTCAATGATACATTGCTTGCATCTATGAGTTTGTGACAAATGAACCTATAATACTATTTCGTGAACTGTGCAAAGTGAAAATGAATGAGGGAAAAGCTCTACAGAAATATCTCCTTGCCTCAAACTCTGTTAGACCATCCTGAAAGAGGAAGAGCAAAAGGCAGCTGACTTTATTCCAGGTTTTTACCACAACAAGAAATAATCAGAAGATGTAAAGCTGGCGGTGTGAGGTCTGTCCGCTGCGTCGTTTTGCACCAGTAGATGGCTCCATGTGACATCTGGAAATAGGGCCAGCTCCGGGCTCCACCAACAAAACAGGGCACAGCCTGGAGCTGGAATTACATAGTGGAAACAACGTCTTATGGCAGTTCTTTCCTAAGGATAACAAACAAATAACTTTAGGAAAAAAGAGTAAAAAAAAAAACAACAACAAATGAATCCTAGGAAAATCTTTTACTGCATTATGAAACATAATATCTATCTGAGTTGCCAGCCAAGGAACAGTCATGGTTCATTTGGGCTCGATAAGAAAAAAATTCCAACCAGCTAACAGACTGACAAAAGAATTGCTTCAAGTGTGAAAGGAACATTTTATTTTTATAAATATGCAGAAAATTAAAACCAGCTGAAGTTAAAAATATTTTTTTGCAACCACTCAAAATTTATCAAATTGACATAATTTTTATGCAAAAGTGTTAACCATTAACTGATCTGGAAGCTTGAAACAATGACATAAGTCCTTGTGTGCCTGTATGCTAGGTGATCCTCTCCTCCTTCCAGCATCCCTGTCACTAACAGCACAGACACACACAAACCTCAGTACTTGATATATGCGTGTGCACAGTCAGTTGTGTATTTTTTCTGGAGGTCTTGTTATACATGTTGATACATATGTTATTGATAGGTTATTCGGAGATTCACAACTAGGAACGGGATGGTTGTCTTGTTACTGTTTTCCAGATAACCAAAGCTAACACACAAAGATAAAACATATTTTGCAAATGCTGACAAATCTCTCCAATCTTGCAATCCTGCGGTAAAATTTTCAGAGTTTGAACTGATATTTTTGTTATTACATCTGTCCCCTTCCTTAGATATGTATGCAAGGAACTTCATAATTCTTGCATCATTCAGTTGGCACTGTGGTCCTAAAATGGCACCAAAGAACAAAGGACCTGATAGAGAGGACAAGATGCATCAGCTTGCTAAGCAGCACTGGAGTAGTGTGGGGTGGTGTTGGTGGGGGTAAACAGGTCAGGAGAAGGCTGAAATAGGAGAAGGGAGAGATAAGGGAGGAGGTGACCAAGAGATCAGCAAGGAGACTGATAGGGCAAGATGAGGGAACCATGGAAGAAGGGCTAATGAGATTACAGGATCAAAGAATTCAGTTGAAACAAGCTTGGCAGGTAGGTGAGAGAAAAAGTTCAAGGAGGTCAATGTTCTCCTGTTGGAGAAAGTGGTGATGCACCACGGGGGGATGAGAAGTACCCCAGGGCTGCAGAAGCAAGGGAGGCCACTCTGAGGTGGTCTCAGAAACAGATACTAAGCTGGTGAGTGAAATTGCTGAACTATTTGAGCAAATTAATTACGTAAATGTTTCATGCTCCTCATTTAACAAATGGAAAATTAAAGAGGCTTAAATTGCAAAGCAAACAGCAATTAAACCTGCTGCATCTGCACATGTGATATGCACCTGGATAGCAAACTGCTGTTATGCAGGGCCAGGACAGTTTGCTTCAGTGGTCGCAGCTGAGGGGTAAAAAAAGGGTGATGATCTGATACACCGGTGAGAAAACCAGTAGGTGCTGAGATCTTTTTAGGGGCCAGACTTTCAACTAAAATGTAAATACTTTATTTGAATTATTTTCCACCAATCTCTCTAATGCGTATGCATGCAACAGAGTACTGGAAGCCAAAAGTTAAACCCTGCAGAACATAAACGTACATGCATGTGTGCATATTGTTTTTGGAAAGAAATTTGATGTAGGAGTGGCTTGTTGAGCCTCTGCGATTTTTAATTGAAGCAAAAAGTATAAAGGCTGGATGCAGAAGCGAATAGTGAAGGGTCAGGCAGGGTGTCAGCCTTGAAGTTCAGCTTAAGGCAGTCACTCAAACCAAAGGCACAAAGCTGAAAGCCAGATGTAGCGAGCACTCCAACAAATGCCCGCTTCAGAGGAGAGCAAGCAGAGTGAAGAGCTGCCATTCACCCCGGACGTGATGCCCTAAGGCTGAAATGTAACAGCTGGGGAACGGCTGCAAAATTCCGACTGAAGTGCAGATCAGGTTGATGTGCTCCTGTGGCTGGATGGTGGGAAGGAGCTGGGAGATTCCCGGGAGAGCAGAGCCCAGGCAGGTCCTGCTCTCAGCAGCTCCTTTGTTCATGCTGGGCTGTTGCTCGGGCAGGGTTAAAGAGCACTGATACCCAGCTGCAATGGAAACTCAAAAAATAAGTTGGTTTTATGTTTTATGACAAACTCCTTCTCACCTTGCTATCTGATAATTTCTCGGATGCTCTTTGTCTTTCTCAGCTCCTGTAATCTTTTCCCCTAGTTAAGGGCATTCCTATTCCTTTTGCGTGCCAGCCTCCCTTTCCCTTCAAGTACCTAATTGATGAACATATTCAGGTTAACCCGAGGGCACCATTTCTAACCGGTGGCCACAGCTTGACTCCTTTTGCATCTTTGTTGCGACTGATGAAGGCATTACATACCTAATAACCTGCATACTATTTTGCCCCTAAAAGGGTGTCACCCACAGACTGTGCCTCGTAAAATTAAATGGGTGCATTTTTACCTCATTAAGGTAAATTTCCTAGGAAAATCCATGGAGACTTTAACCTGAACACAGAAGGGAAAAAAAAAAAAAAAAAGAACATAAATATGTCAAAGTCATATTTTTTACAGCCTGCAATGAGCAGGCTCATTGAATTGAGAATTGTCCTGTGTGGCAATTCTCTCTCTTTTGACAAATGAAATTACCAAATCCCCCACAAATATCTGCTTCAGTCCAGAAATTAGTGTGACCCTGGAAACACCTGCAGTTCCCCTGGGCAGACATGTCAAAGCTTCACATTTTGCCAGCTTTCAGGCAGGAGCACAACTGTCTGTAATTTGCTGTGCTGTGCGGTGCTCATCTCACCTTGAAAGGAGCCTCAGTGATCCCATGAATCTGTTGCTGCCCTGTTCATCCTGCTGGGACAGGTTGACCCCTCTGGCTTTCTCTCTGTCTGTGCAGATGATCAGTGCCTGACACACTTAATTCAGGCAAAGGTTTTGGTTTTAGTTCTTGTATAGCATTTGAACCCACAGATTTGTTTTAGTGCATATAAATTTGGCTCCCGATTCAGATGAGGATTTTGCTGATTAAATTTGGGATCTATGCATAAGTAGTTTAATGGATACTGAGAATCCTTCTTGGCCCTCCCATCGATAGGTTTTCAGGCTTGGGTGCAGTACTCCTTGTCTGTTTGGTAGTTTTACTCCAGGGCTGCTGTGCTCCTTCAGACAGGATTTATGTGAAAATGGTGCTGGACATCTGAGGAAACTGTACAGACTCTGCTGTTGTCCAGTTGAGGTTTACATGAATCCATGACAATGCTGTGAGATACTGAACTTTGCCACCAGGACACAGCAAGCCTGAATTCCCAAAGAGTACAGGATCAGTCCCCACAGTGTGCTCAGAAGCCTACCAACAGTCAAAAAATTAGCAGTGACAGGTGATCTGCAGTTCTCTTCAATGTAAGGACTTTGAACCCATCCTCTTCCTTTTGTTCTTTCTGAGCCTTGGGGTTTTTTAGTGCCGATCTTCTACAGCTGTTCCTTTTGTTTACTCAACTGTGTAATACCCTCAAAGAGTTTCATTCTCAGAACCACATGCAGAAAAAGTCCTGGTGTGACTGCTGGAGTGAGCAGCACTCTTGTTCTGCACTATATCAAGGGGAAGTCAGACACTTTTTCATAACCTGAATTTGAGCTTACCTGGGGTTTGTAAAGACAGAAATATCCCTACCACTAAGAAAACCTCAAAGTGCTTGAGTCGATGATACTATTCATCACAGTGTCCCAGGAATATGCATGTCTGTTTCCTTCCAGAGGGCTGTGTTAGGTGAAATGAACAGGGAGAGAGAGAGAGATAGAGAGGGGCACACTAACCCGGCTGATGGCTTCTCTGAGAGAAGAAATGCTAAGGTCACTCATCCCCAATTCCTGTTTTTCCCAGTGTGGTTATCTGTCTGCATGAGAGCTGAAAAGCTGAGAGGGATAGAAATGGCTGTCTGCCTGCTGCCACTTTACTAGAAGAGTGAAAAATAAGTCTCATTCTCCTAATACCAGCTTCCAAGAAAGGCAGTCCCAGAACAGAAAATTGCAACAGTCCCTGAGACAAAATTCTGAGCTCGGTTTTGCTCACTCCTTTTCCTATGTCATTGTCTGATGAATGCACACAAGGTACAAGGCTGGGAATCAAGAAAACTGGATTCCTCTCTGGTGGGTCATCAGGCCTCCTTCTCCCTTCTATCTTACTAAGAAAATATTATTTGAGTTGTCTAGAGCACTAATCCTCCCACTCTGCCCTTCAACACCCAGCATGTGGTTGCTTCTCTCACCTGGGATTTTGGGGGGTGCTGCTATACAGACCCCATGGCCAAAGACTGCTTTCCCAAATCATGTGGTAAAATCCAAATTTTTTTGCAGTCTCCCTTAACATTTTGCTACACATTCAACTCACAGCCATCTTGCTAGATCAGAGGGAGAACTGGTGATTTATAGCCCACTATCTAGGAAAGTTTTAGCAAAATCAGACTCAGTGTTTCTTTTTATTTTATTTTATTTTATTTTATTTTATTTTATTTTATTTTATTTTATTTTATTTTATTTTATTTTATTTAGAGGGAGTTCCCATTAACCCTACAGCTTTTGAAAGCAAGGCCAGGAAGTCCAAACTATGATATGCGTGCTCTAAATAGGAAGGAAACTAAACCAGATAAGCAAAGTTAGATGAACCTGAATCAAAAACTCCAGATCAAAACACTTTTGGGGAAGTTCAAAAAAGCTGTTATGGGGATATAGATCTAAATCTTGCAGGTGGCTATTCTTTTTCTGATAAGCTGAACTAAATCCCTATATCTAAAGGCCTCACATCTTTCAACTATCCCTGGTGCAGATCTGAATTCCATAGTGGGAGATGAGCTCCATCCAAAGATACATTAATACACTGCTCATCTACAAAGACCACATTTGTCTGTGCTGCCTCAACCTGGGACTGTGTCCTTCATAAACTGCAGGGCATCTTTGTATGAAAAGGTGCAGATCATTGCCATGAGCTCAAACAGTGAACTGTGAGTTTTTAGACTGATTCCCTGTTAAGCTTTTGATCAAATTAGAACTGTCTTGAAGGTGGTGAAGAGAGAAGCTGGGAAAAACATGTTGTTCCAGCTACAGAATAGTCAAGCTAAGACCCATACGGAGTCCAGCAAACACAGAACTAAGAATTGTTTCACAGCCCAGAGAATTTACACAAGCACTGATGGCTTTAAATCTGAACTTAGCAGTGGACAGTAACATTCTCAATGGATTTGGAAGGAAAAATGAAGGTTTCAGGAAGGAAAAATTAAAATGAACTGCCAAGAAGTCATTCACAGTACTGATAATTTGGGAAACAGCTGTTGTTGAAGCATCTTAAACAATCTTTTCCATAATAGAGAGATAGGGTTCCTCACATTACCACTCAGCAAAGTATACTTGAAACAAAACTACTTAAGATACATTCAGTTTTTCTAAAGGAAAGGGTTCCAGTGCAAACTGCTAATAATTTTTCTCTTCTTAATTATCTAAGAAAAAGGAGATTTTTTACTCAACTGTGTACTCAACTCACTCTCAATTAAAAAAAAATATCAGAAAAATTATTTTCAGTCATTGGAAAAAAAAAATCAAACTATTTTTGAGAGAAGCTGGCACTTTTACTGTAATGTCAACCTCTTTTTAAATTTTGATTGAAAATTGTGGCTTATCTGGTGATTTTTAGATGAAGATCCCATCAAGCACAAGAGCAACAGAAATCTTACCAATCTCAAGTGCAGAAAGAAAAAAAAATTGCAGCAGAATATCTAGCAACTACCTGCAATCACTTTATCACTTTTCAACCTATCTCTCTGTCATTCTCTCTAATAGCCAGGACTGCTTTATTAATTTAATTACAGCTCTGTACACTCCTCAGGTGGCTGCCATACCTGGGTCTGAGAGTGGTGAAAGGAGTAGCACGGCAGAGGATGCCTCCAGCACTTAATTTTAATGATTCAAAGCATAGCATCTTATTAAATGACATTTTAATTGCCAATATCTTCAGTGCTTTTGTACATCAAAGGTTAATTTTTATTTTCTCTCCTTTGCAGCAGAATAGAGGTTCTTCAGCAGAGCATATCTCCCCTCAGTCACCCTGTGGTGGTGAACCTGGCTGGAGGAAAATGATGTCTCAGAGGTTTGGGGAATGTCCCTGTTTTTAATTTCAGTGACCTGGTAATTATAAAACTCTACTCCCACCCATGTTGTTAATTTTCATTAAAAACAGACAAGGATGATAAATCCTCAAGCCTGCATTTGCGGACATTTTACAAACTGTCCAAAGCAAAGTGCTCCAAAGCACCACAGCTTTTATTAATAGTGGAAAAGCTGATAGTCCAGCCATAAAGGTACTGAACCATCCCCAGTCTTCAGCACTGTACAAGAACTGGCCTTTTAATAAGAACAGTAAAAGGCACTCTTTCACTCTGTCTTCCTCAACCTAAACAACTGATGTCGTATCATCCATCAGGATGCTGGAAATTATATAAACCCATCATTTACCATCAGTAAAAACAGATTGAGGCTGGCTTTGCAGCCTGAATTTGCTTCAATATTTAATGACTCATGCATTGCATTTTATTTCATCTGCAGTGGTTTTCTGCCTCCTTATTTATTACAATTAACTTTAGTCCCAGTTGTAGCACCTTGTGGTCAGACTGTATTCCCAGCTGCTTTGAGAGGCTAAAAAAGCCAGCTACAAAGCTATGAAGAAGTGAACAGAGAAAATGAGAGGGTGAAGGGAAGACAAGATGGATGGAGAGTCAGGGAATGGCAGAAGCTGTGTTTGCCTATCTGTTTTAGATAACAGAGTAGAGGATTTTTCAAGGTCCTTTTTGATCGGATCCGTGATGGTTCTACTTTCCATACTAAAGTAGCATGTGAAGGTCTCAGTCTTTGTGATATTTTATCTTACCTCACCTCTGTGAGGCAAGGCAGGACTATAAACCCCATTTTGTGATGGGGAGCTGAATACTGCTCCCCTTCTGCCTGGGATAACTCAGCTGGCAATTTGGCTTTTTTACAGCTAGTGGAGGAAATCGGATGCTTCCAGTGAGCCAGTTAGATTTTAGGTGGGGCAAGAGCCATGGAGAGACGTCAGAAATCTTCTGATATTTTAGAAGCCTAACTCCAAAGGGCAATTCCTCAAATCTGATGTGAACCCTTGAGCTTGGAGTATATCCTCCGAGGGAGATTGTTAAGACATCAAGCCCTGGCAAGTGGTGCAGAAACCCACTGCATGCACCAGACTAGCCAGTAACTCCTGATGGGTAAGGTCACATACCTGGTGTGCAGAGCAGAAGGTGGAACCAAGGCAGTCCAAAGCCAGAAAACTGAAGGAGCTGGGGGATGCATTGGTCCAGAAATCAAAGACACAGAATCACCAGAGTATGGGGTTGAGATGAGAAAAACAGGAAAACAACCCACAAACATAGCTGGTGTTACAAACTCTAATATATCAGGAACAAAACCAGGCCAAAGAGACTGAGGAATGCTTTAGAAGACAGGAATTTTTTAGAAAGAGTTCCATAATGTGTTGATATAAAATTCCCTTGTTTGCTGTGGTTACAGTGAAAAAGATCATTGTTCCCACTCTCTGAAAAGGGCTGATTGTTTTTGCTTCTTCAGTTATACATTTTCTCTTTTTAAGAAACAACTTTCAAAGTAGATTAATATTAATATGCTTGTTAGCTAACTGATTAGAGCAGAATGTTTTTGATTTAGGGGTAGGATTGAGTTTTTAAAGAATCCAGCTAATAGTGAACTTTTTCCCTTTTAGATGTTTCTGTCAATCTTGGAAAAATTTTACACTGACTGTCAAGTGTTTCCTGATATGTTGTTTGAATATTCAGGCTCTTTTTTTCCATATCTTCTCAAATGCTTTAAGAGGAGCCCGATGAGGTTACTGGCAGGCAAGGCCAAATTATGAAGGTATCTGCATTCATATGTGTGCAAGTGTGTGTGAAGGGTGACAGAAGGTAAAGCTGAAGTTAAGTAACTTAGGCTGTAATTCTTTAACAAATACTGCATTTCTTAAGGAAAGGGAACAAGAGGATCTGTTTAGAACATCTACTACCAAGGCTAGAAATTAGAGGAGGAATTTCAGTCCTTATGGTAAGCAGATGCAGGTTTGGGCTGAGATGGCAATGCAAAAGCTACATAAGGAAGAAGCTAAGAGCTGTGCTGGAAGGGCAAAGGGTGGCAGCTGAGCAGGCTGCAGCCATGAAAGTGCCTTGGGCTGGTGAAGGGATTAGTGGTAGTGAGGGTGACAGGGCCACAAACAGGGGAAGCTGCTTCCCACACCCACAGCCCCAAAAGGCTGCTGGTGTTCTGCATTGGCATGTTGCTTGTTCTGCCATGCAGGTGTTTGCTGGGAGGTGGGGTGGGTGCCCAAACCTGAGCTAGCAGGAGCAGTGCTGCCCTTCTGGCTTCAGCAGAATCACCTTGGCCTTTGGCAGTGGAAAATTCTTTGCCAGATCCCTTGTACTAGAAGCTCTAATTTGAATCCTGACTTGTCATACTCTGTTTTATTGTAACACTGAGCAGCCTACTAAAAGAGCATAATCAGTGCTAATTACTGAACTGCTTTACACACTCTGGCATAGGGATACATTGCTGATCCAACCTTGTGTGCCCAAGTAATGCCAAGGGGTCAGCACATTAGCTTCTGTTATTGCATCTTGTCAAGGTGGTGGTGTTTTGTTTTTTTTTTCCTTCCTGTAATATGGCTTCACTCATCACTGTAGAGTGGCATTGTCAGCGACATGAAATGGGCCTTTTAAAGAAAAAGCCAGCCATGTTATTCAGGACCAGATTAAGTCAAAGGTACACTTTAAAAAGGCAGTGTTGGAGAAGAGCTGTATTTACAGTAGAATGGGATGCAGCAGCCAGTATTCAGGGGAAAAGAGAGGATGACAGGTTCAGGGAATTATTTGCCTCAGATTGCAAGGAGGTTTCATGATAGGGTTTAAATCTTCTACATCCTTATAATACTAATTGTAATCCCATTTAAGTAATTAATCTGTGTTGTACCGATCTCAGGAATGTTCTGAACATGTGAGAGGAGAAAAGGAGAGGAAGCAGCAGCTGGAGATACCATGTTCTGACTGTCTCAAACTATTGCAATAGTTCCTACCACCTCCCATGGAATAGAGGCACATTTCAGAAATGATTGGAATATTTTTTATGGTTACTAAGGCAACTGCAGTCAAATTTAGTGGACAGGTCTTGCTGTTAATATATTAAACCATTCAGGGACCTAAAAAATGATGAAAACGAAAACCAAAATTCCTCCCATCTCTCAAACTGTTAATCTGTCCATGGACAAATGTGAAAAATAGTATTATTTCTCTTATATAAAGCGGAAATCTAGGCTACATATGTTAAAAGTGTCTTGCTTAGGAATCCCTACTACTGTTTGTCCTTAACTGTAGAGGAAGGAAAGGTGGACCAGCCTTGAGTAGGATAGTTGATTCTTTTCTTGGACTAAAAATATCATATTCATTGCATAATCTGAAGTGCCAACTAAGCACTTTTGGCCAATTGCTGCCACCGAACAGTTCCTGGAAAACAAAATCAGATCTAATTTTGAGCTGCTGAGTATTTGGGGGACAAGAGTTAACTCCTATGGATACTAAGAGTTGATAATAGTAAACTAAGAGTTTAGGAGAGTTCTGTAAGTTGGGCAGGAGACTCTCTAGGTAAAGCAACTTCTGGAACAGATGGCAAATGTGGAGAAATTGTGAGGATCACTGAAACAAACATCAGCCTTGGGCTATGAACCTTACTCTGTAAAATATTTTAAATCCAAGCAATTAGTATGAAGATGCTAGGGATGAAATCAAAGGGCTCCCTTCTGCATCAGAATAGGAAACTGTGACTGGTGTCAGGGTCTTCTAGAGAATTTTCTAATGAAAGAGGCTCAAAATAGCAATAAATCCTCTGCAAGGTTATTTAACATCCAGAGACTGAGTCTGCCTCTCCCATCTCTGAGATTTCTGCGTGGCTGCTGCCCCTCCACAAAGAAGTGCTGTCACACTGATCTGCCACATAAGAATACATACTGCCACTGTTCAGGAGGCAGAATATAGTGAGTCAAGTAAATTGTCACCTGTATAGATACGATGGAGTCAGGAACCAGTCCTCAAGAAACATTCGGAAGGTTGGTTTTCTGTTGTTATAATTTTTTTGTGGTGGGGTTGAAAATTAATCAGAACTTGCTGTGGCATTGATGTGCTTTTTGTCACCAGGGGACCTGGTGTGGGAACTGCTGAGATAACCAGGACTGTAGAACAGGTTTTGCTGATTTTGAAAGCATTTATCTCTCTGTGTACTTCTTGTAGTTCACTAGTGTCATGAATTTAGTCAAGGCAAGAGAATGTTACACAGTTTGAATGATCTGTTTGAAAACCAAGTGTATCAACCTTGGAAAAGTCTGGTCTGACAGATTCCTGCACATCAGCCAAGCTGTGTTCAACTTCCAAAGGCAGAAGGAGACTCACAAGTTAGAAAATAACATACATCTTCTGTTAAGAGTGCTGTTACATGATATCCCTCACCAATCCATCCGTTGATTGCCACATCCTTACTCCCATCCAAGGCTCACATTCCTCTCCCTGCAAATCGCAGCTCTCCTGCACATGCATATTGGGCAAGCTCAGCATGCTAAAACAGATTTAAAAAAAATTATGTTTTCACCTCTGTTTGGTTTTTTTTTTCTTCTCACATGTTAAGTGAGATTTCTAGTAAGTAGTTAAATTACAGTAGGCAGCCGTGGCAATGCTACTTGAGGCCATGCTCTACAAATTGAGTTCACAAGGCACTGCTGTCTCCTGAGAAAGAGGTGAAATGGATCAGGAGGAAGCCATCTTTTTTCACACATTGCACAGGAGTTATTAACGCTTACAGAGTCATTTAGTGTAGTTTATATGATGTGCAGTAACTTGTTACCTGCAAAACCATCATTTTTTTCTACACCTCCCAATGACAAATGCCAAATGAATTGTGGTGGAAAACTAAATAAAGGCTGCCTGTGATTTGGTCAGATCATCAGTCCTGGATATATAAGTTGGCACCAAAAAAAAAAAAAAAAAAAGCAAAAAAAAAAAAAAGCAAGCATCTCTTGTTTGAATAGCAATTGCTTTTCACAAATTTGTGACCCTTCTCACTGTCTTGAGAGTGGAAAATACAGAAAAATCAAGCACAAGTAAATCCTTTCGATGGAGAACATATCATAAAGAATTTGACCACTTCAACTGATAAATGTGAGTAGCTATAAGCCATTGATTTTATCTGTGCTCCTGACTAGAGTGATCTTAACTTCAGCGCTATACATTGCAGCCAGGCTTGCAGAATCCTCAATAGGTAACAGACAGCCTTATTTGGAGAAGAAATGAGGTAGATCTCTGATGTGCATGGGCTCCTGGTTCCCTTAGAGACCATGTGGAGGTGCCCCTGTATGTGTGTGTGCACACTGACAGACATTTGTGTGAGGGATGTGATTTTTCTTTTCTTTTTTTCTGTTTGACTGCATTGCCAGAGGGAAGAAGAAACACTCTGTGGGAAAATGTATTTCTGTAACAGAGGATTAATTAATGTTAGCAAGAAGGTTATATTATTTAGATCAGGACAATTTCTGTTGTCTTAAGGCCCTTGAAAAGAAATATGCATATTTTTAAAAAACAGAAAATCCACCCCAAAATCCTAATCATTCTCCAACAGAAGCTGGAAGTTTTTGCTTTATTAGTTTTAAAAGATCCTGCTGAGTTTCAAAAACTATTGTTCAGGAAATTCAACCTTGGAAAGGTGAGACTGAAAAACTGTTGCCAAATTTTATTTTCTCCAGTGACAAGTGGCTTGAGTATACTTCAGAAGATGAATTAACAACTTGAAGCTTAGAGACATAGATGAAAATCTGGTGTAACTGGGTGTCCCTTTATAACCAGCAGTAATTAGAATATGACATTACAGGAATTATACCAGTTTCTCCTAGATGTATTTAGGAACCATATTGTCCTCGAGAGGACATGATTCCTCTGAGAGGAATCACTGAGAGTATGATTCCTGCACAAGAAAGCTCAAGAGATCTGCCAGGGACTGGGCAGCCATATGTTGGTGTCCACTCTATTTTATCCTCACACCACCCAAAGCTGCCTGCGGAGGTCAGGCCCAGCCCAGGAGGTAGGAGCACAGAAGAGATCTCCATCATCAGTGTCTCTGTGCTATGGAGGAAGCAGTGTGCCCCAGGCACAATTTAGACCTTCAAAGTTTTCATTATTCCTTTCATCAACATAATTGCAACTAGTAGTGGCATCCATATTGATTAAATCAGAGAAGCCTTTGGGGTTCTCCAGCTACAAGCTCAGTCCTGCTCAGCACCATTGCACAGAGCTGCATGTCACCCATAGGCACCTGCTCTTTGTGGTGTCAGCATAGTCTGTATGTCTGTATTTCACAATGCTCTCATAATACAAATAACAAACAAATAACAAACTCAGAGAAACCCCCCAAAACCAAGCAACAAAAACACCCAAAAGGGCAGATATAGGGTAAAAATCCAAAACTGGTTAGATGGTGGTGTATGACACAAGCTAAGCCTTCTGAATCTTTAAGAAGAAACAGGTCTTCTAACAGAAGCTCTAGAATAGAAAAAAAAAACCCCAAACAAAACCAAATCAAAACCCCAGGCATTTATATGATGTAGAAACTAATAGCCTGATGTGATTAAATGAATGCTCAGTCAACAGGACTTCAAGGCATTTAACGCATTCCCACCTTGTGATAAGACTTGGTTTAAGGAATAAATATGCAGATAGATTGACTGGGTTACTTCCTCTGGAAGCATTAAGAGATAGATATAGTTTAGTTTTACTCATTTGAGGAGTTATTAATGACCTCTAAACAGCAGAGTATTCCTAAGCACCTAGTGAAAACAGTGAACAGAAAAGTTAATTGTCTTGGTGTTTACTCTGGGTGAAATTGGGAGATTCCCCTACAGGGAATGAATCTGGGAAAAAGGTCTAAAACTGAAGTGTCAGCGGAAGAGAAAGCTATGCATATGATAGCTCAGGGAAGAAGTAAAGCGTGTGCTGAGAGAGATACCTTTTGCTGATAAAATATGCTTGGATTTTCAGGGTGTTCTGGGAAGAAAAACAAAGTTACAACGGAAAAAAAAAAGTGTAAATTAATCATATTTGGGTAAAACATGAAGTAATTGTGAGATAAGATAGAAAATCTTATAAATTAATACTTTGTTACTTAAAGTCATAACTTAGTAATGACCACTGTTAGAGTGGTCACAACACAATGTACAAGAATGAAAGATATCCTGGAACTGGAGTTGAGTGGAATGACAAAAGAGAAGTGTAAAGTGACAGAATTTGCATCAACATGAACTTTGTTAGATTTGACAGTCCTGAAGCTGATTGTGCAAATCAGTAGTTGCAGAAGGATGACACAGAGAGGCTGAGTAATAAAAAGGTGAATTCAGCATTGCTAGGTTCAAAGGAATGCACAAGCAGAAAAATAACTCCAGCTATCCATTCAATATAAACTCTAAATTCGTCATTACAGGTTTCCCTGAAAACACTACCCTGTGCTTGGCAGGGGTCAAAAATATCAGCTAAATCAGCATACAGAATGTCAGAAGACGAGAATGTGTGTCAGAAATTATGAGGCAAGTACTAAGACAAGGGCAGAGAAACCCTTTAATGCCATTTCTAGGTCTGAGCTGTGCCCATGTCTCCAATACAAGGGAACACAGTTTGGGCGTGTGGACAGGAACAGAATCAGTCTGTTCAGGTGTTGTGCATGGAGTTCTGTGAGACAAGGTCTGAAAGATGGCCTCTGGAAGGACAGGAAAGAGACATCATCAAGGACTGTCCTCTCACAAGATGAGACAGTAAAGGATTGTCAATGCCATGAGGTGCTGCTGGCCCTCACCACGTGCTTCCAACCTCTAACAGAGGCAAGAGCCTGAGGAACCTTTGGTCACCTTTGGCTCAATATAGTGGCGAGGTTTATATCTTCCCATATTTCTAGCTGCTTTACTTAGCAGATTTCTTTTATTTAGCTTTGGCAAATTCTAGATTTGGTAATATTCAGACTATCCACCTAGAGGCATTATAGACTTTTAGGCCAAAGCTACTTCTAACTTGCTGTAGTTCTGAAATAATAAAAAGCCTCATTATAGACTATGGTTTTTCTGGCCTACATACTAAGGGATTATTTGGGGGTTTTGCTTTAATGATGCACAAAATCTTTAATAGTCCTTTCAGAGCCTTATGCAACAATATGTTTTGCTTCTTCCAAAAGCTAAACAACTCTTGTTTTGAATGATTTAGTAGCAAATTCACTTAGTTGCTGTGCTGTGGTTCAATGGTCTGCAAAATTTTCTTTTTAGAAATACAAACCCATTATGTAAATACTAAAGAGCATCTTCAGGAAATCTAACTTCAATTTGGTTTTATCCTTTTTTTGTTTGTTTGTTTCAAACTCTGCCAGCTTGAGATCACTTGCACAACCTTTTTTTTTTCTTCTTTTTTTTTTTTTTTCTTCAAAGTATGCAAAATAAAATTGCTTTCTGACTAAAAGCATCAATATAAGTTTTAGCCCAGAGGCAATGTTTCAACTGAGTTTTATGCCTCTTGAAAACTGAGGATAGATGAAGAGGGATTTAGAGAGCACATCCCTGAGAAAGAATGTTTATGTGGTTAGGAACTCTGGTTTCAAATACTGGTCAACCTCTATTATCTGGTCCCCCCATCTTCTTGCTCCTGAGTTTCCCACCTCAGAATGTCTCCTTTGTAGAGTGACCAATAGACTTGCTACTGTCCTAAGGAGATAGGGATCTGAATCCAGTATTTATTCAAATCTGTGGGAACCATTTTTTCTGTATTTCCATCTTCTTCCAGAGGGGGATTCTGCTTCTCTCTAGGAAGTTTATCTACTTGTGGAATACAGTTCTTGGTATACAATTTTTAATGTCAGAAAAGATCTCACTTGTCAAAGACTCTCACAGCTTAAAGACTATAAAAGCTTACATTGAATGAATTCTGAGACTTAACAGTTCCATCACTAGGAGGACTCTGCTTGGAGGAAGATTTTGACATGAACGTAGGTGTCTTCTAGCATATCCTGAGTCCAGACCCATGTTTACAGAAAAAAGAGCTCTAAATGATGATAAAGTCTTTTCTAAACAGGTGGGGGGAGACTGAGAAACTATCTGAACCTATTTGTCACATAGTAGTGTTTGTTAATCCAGTAGGTCTGTGTTATGAAAAGGCAGGTCATTAGCAGAGCGGGTGTCCCGCTCTTAAAAAGAAAACTTGTGAGATGTGGCAATGGCTGGCAGAAAAACGACATTTTGGTTTATTTTTCCTGTTCCAAACAGCACAAAATAAAGCATTTAATTAATAGTTTGCTTTGCATTTAACAACTTTCCATTATTTCATTTGCTTAAATGCAGCAGCAGTCAAGAAGACATTAGCTAATGTTGCAGCTCAGCAAGGGAGGAGGTCAGAGTCAGGTGCTGGGGTCAGTGTGTGCAGAACCAAGTGACCATCAGCATCCTCCTGCTTTAATTTGTCTGCAGGATCTTCCCAGAGCCACAGAGACACAGCTGGAGTCAACAGCCATTTCCAGCTGGAGCTTTGAGGAGTTTTATGAGGAGATCCAGATGGAAAAGATCTGTAGTCAAAGAAGTGGATAGTGATGACTGACATGTTGCACTGCCCTCTGTGAGACTGTTAATTCTGCTGTGTGCTTCATCCCCTGCCAAGATGGATAGTAAAGAAATGATAGCACTGAGCAGGAGCCATGGAGAAGTGAATTAAATTACTCCTCCTCTTGAACAAATCATTCATGGCAAGATTTGAACATGAAAGTATGGTTTCAGATTTTCAAAAGAAGTCTTAAAAGAAGTAATTGAATTATTCTAGTTTAGCTTCACTTGGAAAAAGATTCACAGTCTCACACAGTTTTCAGAGTAATAATATGAGACATTGAAACCCAACTCAAGTCTGCCAGATGCATTGCAAACTAAGTTTACAAAAACTCTATGAGCAGGAACCTTTAAAAGGGGATTGGGAAACCTTATTTGTCAAGGAATTTATTTATTTATTTTGCTTTAATCAGAATAGTGAGAAAGACTTTGTATTTCTTGTACAACGCCTACTCCAGATACATCTTTCCCAGAGAGGCCAGATGGGGAGAACCTGACACCTGCCCAAAGGATTTAGTTCTGTTATACAAATCATGAGCTGTGAAAATTCAAGCTCTTGTTTAAGAGCAATCATATATGACTGAGTAACAAAGAATAAACATGTTACCACCCATCAGCTGAACAGCAGCAACCAGCCACATATATATTTTTAATTCACCATATTAGGTACACAGACACAGACAGATGATGCTGTCCTGACCTCCAGTGCTGCTGTCCTCATATTTAGTATTGCCATTTACATTCTTCTAATTTTTCCATTAATTATTCAAATTGCTTTTCAAACCCATGCTAAGTTTTAAAATCACTGTCAAGGAAAAAATTTAAGCTCCTGGCTCACTGGGGAGTTCCCAGGTGACTGGAAGTTGGCGAATGTCTCACCAATCCACAAAAAGAGACAAAAGGAGGACTCAGGAAACTCCAGGCCTGTCAGCCTGACCTCATTGCCTGGCAAGGTCATGGAGCAGAGCACACAGCACCTACAGGATGGACAAGGGATCAGACCCAGCCAGCTCGGGTTCAGGAAGGGCAGGTCCTGTCTGACCAACCTGATCTCCTTTTATGATCGGGTTACCCGCCTGGTGGATGAGGGGAAGGCTGTGGAAGGAGTCGGCCTGGACTTCAGCAAAGCGTTTGACACCATCTCCCACAGCATTCTCCTGAAAAAGCTGTCAGGAGCACTCTGTGCTGGGTTAGGAACTGGCTAGAGGGCTGGGCCCAGAGAGTGGTGCTGAACGGTGCTGATCCAATTGGTGGCCGGTCACCAGTGGTGTCCCCCAGGGATCAGTGTTGGGCCCAGTTCTGTCTAATGTCTTCACTGATGATTTAGATGAGGGGATTGAGTCCACCATCAGCAAATCCGCAGATGACACTAAGCTGGGGGGGAGTGTGGATCAGCTGGAAGGCAGGAGGGCTCTGCAGAGGGACCTGGACAGACTGGAGAGTTGGGCTGATTCCAATGGGATGAGGTTCAACACGGCCAAGTGCCGGGTCCTGCACTTTGGCCACAACAACCCCATGGGGAGCTCCAGGCTGGGCACAGAGTGGCTGAGAGCAGCCAGGCAGAGAGGGACCTGGGAGTCTGGATTGACAGGAAGCTGAACAGGAGCCAGCAGTGTGCCCAGGTGGCCAAGAAGGCCAATGGCATCCTGGCCTGGATCAGGAACAGCGTGGCCAGCAGGTCCAGGGAAGTGATTCTGCCCCTGTACTCAGCCCTGGTGAGGCCACAGCTCGAGTCCTGTGTCCAGTTCTGGGCCCCTCAGTTCAGGAAGGAGATTGAGGTCCTGGAGAGGGTCCAGAGAAGAGCAAGGAGGATGTGAAGGGATCCAGCACAAGTCCTGTGAGGAGAGGCTGAGGGAGCTGGGGGTGTTTAGTCTGGAGGTTGTTTAGTCTTTACAGAGAGGGTGATCAGACATTGGAATGGGCTGCCCAGGGCGGTGGAGGATTCTCTGTCCCTGGAGGTTTTTAAAAAGAGACTGATGTGGCACTCAGTGCCATGGTCTGGTAACCACAGTGGTAGTGGACTGGACTTGATGATCTCAGAGGTCCTTTCCAACACAGATAATTCTGTGATTCTGTGAACCAAAACTGTACATAGCAGGGCTGCCTAATGTAATTTTCTTGTCTTAAGTTTTCCTAATTTCTTTGTTTGTTATAGCTCAATAAAGTTACAAGACAAAATGCAGTATAGGTATTCAACAGCTGCTGGGAGTCTGCCAGGAGGTTCATGCTGTCCTCTCTGCCCTCCAGTGCTGCTGCTGGCGCAAAACCACAGCTTTCTCCAAAATGACATTGGTAAAACAAAATCAATATATGCCATGCTCACCAGCCTGGAGGGAATCTCCTGCTCACTGGCCTATAATGCACATCAGAAGCTTTGACAGGCTTAATGTAAAGCTTAAGTCTTCAGGTAAAATGTGTGATTTGGGCTCTGTCATCTTTATCCTTCCAGGTGTGAGTAGCTGGCATAAAGTGGGTAAAGAGCCAAGGAGGATATATATATCTGATAGGACGGTACAGCCCCATTCCTGATGCAGTAGTTTGGTGTTTAAATCACTGTGATCCCAGGTCAGACATCCTGCTGCTTCCTGGGAGAAACCAGGCGTTCATCAGATCATCTGAAATTACCTGACTTGTCTCCTGGCTGGCAAGAACCTGTGTTTATGGCAACACTAAGATAGCAGACTAACAACAAGGGCAGCATTTTTACAGTGAAGTTTAGAGCTTCAGTCAAAAATAATGGACCATAATATGCCAAAGTACCCATTGGTTCAAACAGAGGGTTGGCAGTAAAAATGCTTTCCAGTGTCCTCTGAACACTGGACCTATACACTGATAACCCTGTAAAAAAGAAACATTTCATACTGAACATTCATAAAGTAGATGAATAAAGGCCTTATCCAGCACCCATTGAGGTCAGTGGAAAATCTCTCCTTGATACCAGGGAACTCTGAATCTTCAGCAGTGTCCCATGGTATCACGAGGACAGCACACAGTGCTTGGTCCCAGAGACAGATGTGATTTTCAGTAAGGGTAACAACAGTTTTTCTATAGTCTCAAAGGTGCCAGGCCATAACAATAAACACCTTGCACCAAAGCTATAGCATGGTTTAAAGTGAAAGGGCTTCTCTGTTTCAATTATAGTGCATTGAGTGGGTTACCTACTCCTAGAAGAGAAGGGTGTGAAAAATGAGGCATCCCACTGTCCTTCCTTAACTATGCCTCAGCATCTTTACACAGCTCAGAGAACATCAGTTTTTCTTTTTCCACCAAGTCATGCAAAGTTTAATGTTATGAGCTAGACTTGGGACAGATGAAGTAAATAAATACACTGTTTTAATGGTGTCTTTCAAGCATTCTTTCTAAGAAATCCTGTATGTGTTGCCTATGGGCAATTCCTTACCTAGCTTTTATTCTGCCAAAGCCTATGAGCAAGAACTCTCAGGAGTGCTTCCTCCTACATATCTCCTTGTTTTGCTTTACAAACTAATGATGCCATATCTTCCAAAGCTGGAACATTTGTTCTCATTTTGCAGGGAACTCGGATAACTCTGAGTAACTGCTGTGCCATGACAACAGCAGCTGTATTCTTAATTAACACGTAAGTGTCAGGGACTTTGACCAAGCAGACACAAGCATAATGTCGGAGATCTGTAGGTTTGGTACAGCATACTGCTGCCTTTAGTAGTGAACAAAGTGCTCAGTGTAGCACTTTTCAGCAGGTCCCAAGAAGTGCATCAGAAATTCTTTCCAGTGTAGGTGTTGAAGGCAGCATTGTTCACCTGCAATTTCTCTCTTCAGCAAGAGCTGAACCTTTTAATTCATCCATCAGCAGAAGAGAGGAGCAATACATTTCATAGCACTGCAACTTACTGATCCCTAATATGAACTTTTGGAAGATCCTGAGGGGCAGAACTTGCCTTTACTGTATGTGAACAGAGGTAGCCAGTTAAGAAGGGCAAAGAAATCCATGGTGGAGGCAATTCTTTTCACAGTCAAGTTTATATGAGATGGCAGCCAGTCCAGCCAATAATGAGAGATTCTTGTGATATCTATCAGTATGGTAGCTGGCTCCTGAATGGGGTTCTGAGCATTATTAAAATATAAATCACTCATGGAAAGAGGAAGGATCCCACATGGGAGCATCCCAAGCTGTGGATCAAAGCAGAAGGCTGAATCAAGATAGATGGCCTTTGCTCATGTGACACTGCCTGCTCAGGTTAAGAAAAAGTCTTGCTGGTGGTTTGAGATGCTCATCAGCTGGATTTAGCTCTAAGTGGCCTGCTACAGACACCAAAAAATTCAGGAAGTCTCATACTCCATTGGACAGCTGCTGGCCCTACCAGAGACTATGATCAAATGTTTTGATATCCAAACTGGTGCTGTGTGTCATCTGCAAGATGGTCCTCCTGTACCTTCATTGGACAGACTAAATAAGTGACAGTGAAGTAATGGTGCTGGTCCTCAACGCATCATCAGGGGTTAGGGCTGATCCCATGACAATGAAAGGACACTAATTACAGTCACCAAGAATTTCCATCGAGTGGTGCCCATAAGCTTTATTCAGTGTTTGCTGCCATTTCACTGTACAAACCAAATCCTCCACGAAGCCTTTGTGGTCTGGAGGGTGTAAACTTCACATGTAGCACAAGCTTCCTAATGACCATGTAATCAAAGGATTAATTGGAAAAGCTAACTGCAACAAAACTGTTATTGCTGTATTGAGAACATTGCTTGGATGACACAAAGCTGGTAAAGATCGTTACATCTGAGTTTCTTTTATTTCTTTTCTTTTTTCTTTTTTCATTCTTTTTTTCTTATTTCCTTTTTCTTTTTTCTTTCTTTTTTTTTCTTTTTCCTTATTTCTTTTTTCTTTTTCCTAATTTCTTCTCCCTTATTTCTTTTTTTCTCCTTTCTTTGTTCTTTTTTCTTTTTCTTTTCCTTATTCTTTCTTTTTTCTTTTTTCTTTTTTTTTCTTTTTTTCTTTTTTTCTTTTTTTCTTTTTTTTTTTTTCTTTTTTTCTTTTTTTCTTTTGTCTTTTTAATTGTTTGGCTTTAAAACACCCATATGAATTTTATTCAATATTTCACAGAGAATAGGAACTCTAGGGAGAGAGATGCTCTAGTATGCTTGCTGTATATTCCAGACTCAGATGGCAGCTTTATATCAGAGACTTTATGTGCAAAAATATTGAAGAGACAATCAAAACATCCCATGAACTCAAACACACTTAAAAAAAAAAAACAGATAAAAAACAAAGTAACAATTTTTGGGGAATGTGCAGGAACCTAATGAATATTATCATAGAGCTAAGATCATAGACTCCCCATGTTTGTTGGAGTTTGCCTGCCAGACTTGAAGGTCCTATACATGGCAGCTGAGGGGTTACTCCAAAGAAATAAAAGCACAATTTTCAGAGTTCCCAATACTGACTTGTGCTCATATCTTGTAGCTACTGGGGACTAATTAGTGCCAAATTACTAAACTTTTCAGTTTCAGAGAGATTTATCCAAATCTAATGCAAAGCAAATGGTGAAGGCTGAAAATACCCTGCAAATTTCAATAGCAGCAATTCCTGTACCTGCTGAGATGTGTACTGTGGGAGTGACACAGGGTGCTCCATAATGCATTGGAGAGGAAAACATGTTAGGACACCTTGCACTAGATTAAAAGATGTGACACATCAGATAAGAATTATTATCCTGTACAAGCCCTAAATTTTTTATGAATATGGGCAAAAGTTGCACTTGGGATATTTAGTTTTGTTCAAGTCAAAAAGTAAATTTTATATTTAAGCAAAACCACTATTTTGCTTCTAAAATATTTTGAGTTGAATATTTTCTCTGTATTAGTTACACATTGTCTCAGATGAGAGAATGAAAATTAGTTTCCCCTTTCCTAAGCCCACACTGGTTTAACTTTTACTAAAACTTGAAGTCTGAAAGCCAGAGTGATGACCAGCTCAGTACATGCTTGTTCTGTCCTCACCCACAAACCACTTAGCAAGCTACTTAGAGAACACCAAGAGTTAGGACATAATTATTCACATGGTAGGCTAGGGTACCAAAGGATAGCAGCATCACTCTTCTCTGATAGAGGAGGGGGGGTCTCTTCAGACCTGTTTTAGACAGAATCGGGTGAGGCCTGCTAGGTTTCACTTTGTTAGAATTTCACTCCCAGCATCTCTGGTTTTGTCCATTATTCTGGTAATAGAATAATTAGATAATTAGCCTTCTAATGATAACAAACCCACGACTGAAACAGTGACCCTGCTTAAGGGAGACAAAAACATCTCGAGTCCAGCCAGGAAGGGAAGAGCAAATCTCAAGGTTTCTTTCTAGATTTTCCACCCCATCCTGTGGCCTCCTGCTGCTACTTCCAGCTTTATCCTTTCTGTCTTCCCCTCAAGAGGTTCAGTTTCTTTCATCTTTGCATTTATGGATCCTGCAATGCCCTGTCACAACATGAGCTCCCAGCAGCAATAAGAAACATGCTGATTGAGGCTGAGTGTGGATGAAAACTTGCTCCTTTTATTACTCTTTCCAAATCCTATTGAAGAGAAGAAGTAAGAATTTTCAGAGAGAGTTAAGAGTTCCTGGTTCTTCCCCAAATCCAGCTGTTCTTAGGCACCTACTGCAGATCAGTTCAAGTGTATTTTTACTGTGTCCCATGACCATAAGTGCTTTATTTGTAATAAATGGGAGCAATGCTGATATCCTTGACCAGACCTTATGATCAGATATGAGAGAATTGCACTTAATTTCCTTGCAAATATGGGGTCTCTGCTTTTCCTATCACTCTTCAGTCATTCAGGTTCTTAGTCCAATAAACACAAAGACACACCGAGATAAACTGAAAAATATTTATGCAGGATGGGGAGTGTGGCTGCACATATCACCCCAGAGCCTGTGTCCTTCTTTTTGAGCTCACATGGAACAAAAACTCCTGCACACCTGCTCAGGGGAGGTATAGAAATCCCTCATCTTCACTTATCTGTACTGCAGTGTTGTTACCTTGCAAAAGAAAAATGCTTGAGCTTTTGGCACATACTGTCCACTGAGCTGGGTTCATAGTCCAGCAACCACTAAATTTAGGGTTACAAAAGGCTTCAAGTGTTTTGCATCTGAGGCATGGTGCGTATTTAGAACTGGTGCATCTGTGAGTGCTTCATACAAGAAAGGGGCAGGGATGGATTGCAATGTTCCTCCAAGCAACACTGATCTAGGATGTATAGGGAAGTTGCTTTGCCAAGGGATTTAAAAATGTGGCAGCCTGCACGGACACAAACAAAATAACAGAAGGTGTCAGTGATGAGCTGCTAACAGGAGTGGAGAAAACTCAGTTCTCCTAACCCCGGAGAGCTGGGCTGAAGATGGGGAAGAAGGGATTATCTTGTCATATTTTCAGTGCACAAATCAGGTGAAAAGCACAACATCTGGAAACACGTTAATAGAAACAACTATGATAATGAATTGGTGTGAGAAAAAATGTTATGATGATAATTTGAAAGCATTAGTACTGAGCTTTGTTTTATTTATATTGCTAAAAAACTTTGATGGAATTAAAAATATAACTTTTAGTCAGGAACATCAAAATAGGTAATTTCAACAATTTTTTATTTTATTTTTTTTAACTGAACATGCTTTTCATCCAGATGGGCTCGTTCCTCTTGAAATTTTATTTCCAAAGAAAGCAGCAATTCTTTTGAAAGGAAAAAATGTTAATAGAATTTCCAGCTGTCTTTAAAACATAAAAAAAGCTTCAGGAGATGAGCATCACAGCAGTATTGTTAGAGGTGAAATGCTAGAGTAGAGGTAATGTGGATAAAAGGGTTACCCTGTCTGCTCTGTCGCAACTACTTATGCTGAGTCTCCTGAGAAGTGCTGTGAACTAATCTTTAGAAAAATGTTGAAATGTCAGTAAAACCACACAGTACTGATGTTCTGAGTTCCGGGGCTTCAGCTCTGGATCTCCAGGCTTTATGGGACACATGCTTATTTCCATCACACCACTTCTGAATTTATCACAATTGCACCTTGAGTAATTTGGCATGAAGAAAAGCCTCTAAAGAGCAAGGTATACAATAGGCCTATTTACTCCCTGCCTACTCCAAAGGCTGCTGAAACTAATGAGAGGTTTTCTGTTGACTTCAATGGGCTCTGGAGCTGGCCCATAGAGAGGTGGCATATTTACACAAATGGTGCTTTTAAGAAGACTGAGAGGAGAAAAATTTGTTAGGAGTATGCAAGACAGGAGGTGATTTCAATGGGCAAGTGAGTTATGAGGCAGCAATAGAGAGGTCTTGCTGATTTATAAATTGTAAGTCTATGTATTTTGCTGTGGGGACCCTGTCTTCTGCTACCTATTAACTCACATCATTCGATTTGCAAATAGGCAGGCAGACATGTAAGTTATTTTGGGCATGCTGATATCTAATTTGCATAGTAAATAGAGCCTGAGATGTGCATAAAAAATTCCCTGGACTGTATGCAAGTTTTAAGAAATTTTCGTTCTGCCTTGAGACATACAGGTGGCTGTCATTTCAAGGAACGGATGAGATTTACAACAATCATTTTAGAGATGTTTGCTCAGAAAATAATATCCTAAAGTTGCTTTGGAGCTTGCAAATCACTTCTTCAGCTTGAAGAATTTATGACACAAAACGTATGCAAGTTCAATGCAAATTTGGGTACGAATTTCATGTCCAACACTGTAGAAATTTTGTTCCTCTTTTCACAGAGGATGCACAGCCCTCTCCTTGCAAAAAGTCTTTGCCTTAGTGTCCCAGACCCTATTCTGGCTTTACTCTTTTTAGATGATCATGCCATGTCAATAAAAGCAATCTGGAGGGAAGGACATACATTCGTGGAGGCACTGTACTCTTCATGAGGATATTTGAAGAGGTCTTCATCCAGGCTCAGCTTAATTCACTTAATTAGTGACTCCCTACCTCCTTGTTAAGACCCCCTTATTACCTTCTGACTATCTAATTCCTTTGCCGTGGCTGGGGTTGAACAAAAGGTCTCAGATTTCCAGAGTGTAGACCACATCCTGAGGGAGAGAAACCACTCTCTGATGTACTCTGAGTTGGACTGTCTTCTCCCCTGTTCTCAATCAACTACTGTCCCTGTGGCAACCCATACAGCTACTCAATTAGAAATGAAAAACTGGGAAAGTATTTCTTCTTTAGGTATTTTAAAGCAAAATTACCTACCTGAAAACAAGCAGGGCAACCCCGGCTTTTAGAACAAATTATCCTTGTCATAGACATTGTTCTGGTAACCTGTGCTACTTATGCTGATGTATGGCAACCTGTGGATGGAAGAACTTCTGGTACTGAGCCACAGTGAAGCCAATGCTGTTCCTAGAGCCAAGATGGCTATGGTAATAATCTGTGTGGCTCCTTGTAAATGGATCTAGTTTACATATCAGAGAGACAGCACAAGCAAGATGTAATGCAGACAAAAGGACTCCAGGGCAACAATGATTACAGAACTTGGCAAAAGATGAAACAAATTTCAGACCTCTTGTGTCCTTTTCCAAACGTCTAACTGGGTTTATTCTCTTCATTCTTCAGCTGTGAAATGAGGCCCATACTGACTCCTTTTAGTGATTCTACCACTTAGCAAAATATCTCACTGCCGTCAAATTTTTAAGATTGCCTAAATTTTCCTTTGCTCCGCTTGGTTATAAAAACCTTCCCTGTCAATTCCCTCTCCAACAGTTAGGTCTGCACTTCTCCGTTTTTCTAATCTTTTCTTACAGATGCTTAGAATAATAATACTACTCCTTTGAACATTTTTTCCAATTTAGCTATATGTACGACTCAGAAATATTATCTAAAGAGAGTGTGAGAATGTGGGACATTTGATCAGAATTTTTAGCTGTTCCAGACATATGCATATACACAAATGGTTCAAACCAGCCTGAGTTTCACTATTCACTCCTGATTTTACCTCTTCATGGACTGGCAAGATCAGGCTGAAGTTCAGGTATAATCTCTCACGTATAATCTGCCTCTTTGTTGAACCTCCTACTTGAGTAAGCAGTCCAGCTCAGATACAGCAGAATTTCTCAGCTCTGGGGTGAACCTCAAGAGTAATTACCAGAGATTTTTAAGGCAGGGTTATAGAAGAAGCCATTCTGTTGGCAATGAGGAAACATGATCCTTTTCAGTGAGGAAAAAGGGATGCAAGTTATGGAACTAATTTGGAGGGAGAGCTGCAAAGGATAGGATAGTATCTAGCAGAGACAAATATTTTTCACATAAGCCTCTACATCTCTGATTCTGTTGAATTCTCAGCAACAGACTATTTGCAAATTCATCTCTTTCATCACCCTGTTCGTCACTCCCATTTTCCTTTTCTGCTGACATGATTCAAGTAAACAGCAGCATCTGAAGCGTGTGGGGAGAAATTACAGCATCCATCTTTAAAGTGACCTGATTTTCCTTTTTAGAAACTTCTATGCCCTACCCAGGCTTTGGAGGTTCTCTGCTGGATAATGTAAAATGACACTTACTGAGCTATTTATATCACTGCAAAGTGAGTACATGATGGGATAATTAGCAGTACTGTATCTGCTGGAGTGAGCAATAGCACTGTAACGCATTTTTGTGTTAAGCAACACAAACAACAATGCCTGCAGGTTAAACAGTACCTGTGCAGCTGATAGGCCTCCTGTACTGTCATTTCCAGGAGGCAGTATCTACTGACTTCATTCATGCGTGAGACAGTTGTAATGCTGGTTTTATTACCTCTTGCAGTACTTGCTCTCTATGAAGGTAAATGATTTTAGCAAGAAAACTTGCTTTGGGCAGGTCTAGGTACTCAAGACACTTTGTGAATGAGTAACATTGTCTGGAGTTGTAGATCTGTTAGCTACACCATGACCCTTGGATGAAAAACTCCAAGTGCTTGGGCAGCCAGTCTCACACTGTTACTTGTGGATGGGGTCCAATACCTTGTGTTGTGTTTTGGTTTACATATTACTTCAGAAAACACAGCCAGCCTTGACCTGAAGCCCTAAAAGTGTGACTGTGATCCATTTAGCCCACATTTAGTCACAAAGATTCCAGCTTTGCTGATGAGAGCCTTCGCTTTTTTTATGTATAGCACAGCCACAGCAAACAAGATCCTGTTATGCTCGGATTCAGTGAATTTCAATGGTTAATCACACTCATTAAAAAATGTTTAATATGGATTTGCTCAATTTTAATTTCCATAAATTGTCTGTTATGCCTTTCTCTGCAAGATTAAAGGACCGTTATGTATATGCTATTTTCTCCCCAGGAAGGTTACTAATGCACTCATCATGGCTCTGTCAAGTATTCTTTGAGATAAGATCAAATTTGTTCCCCATAAATATTTTTCTCCATCCTTTGAGCTATGTTTGTGTCTCCTCCCTGCACACCCTGTAGTTTTTCAACATCCTCTTTAAAATGTCAACACCAGAACTGGACATGCCATTCCAGCATGTAGGAAACGTGCCCACATTAGATGAGCAGTGACAGACGGGGAATTAAAGTCAGGGCAGTGCTTGCCTGCTGATGCATCCAAGGAATGAGTTTGTTCACCCACTACATTGCCCCGGTAAAGTATATTGAGTTTTTTCTTATGAACTACAGATACAACTCATTTGTTACTAAAGTTCTATTCCTCACTTCTCACCTTTAGATCAGTAATATTGCATTTCACTTAGCTAAAAGGCGCTTTGTTTGGATGAACCAAACTTTCAATCTGTAACTGCCTTTATTAAATTTTATCATGTCACCCGGTCCGATGAGGAGCAATTCCATATTTGCCTCCATTTCACCTTTGGACTTGTAACTCTACAGCTCAGGATTGTAATTCTCCAGTCCTAATGCAGAGCTGTTTCAGGTTTCATGAAAAGACAAGGGAAGTCCTGTTTAACCTTGATAAAGAATAGCATTACGATTGTGAAAGGAAACCAGAGAGTGAAACATTCTGGTAATGTTCCCATGCTGTCAGCTAGTGTGAAATATGCCACCTCCATGACTAGAATATATCCTGTCTCCGGTTTGCAGCTGTTTTCTGTTAGCAGGGATTCCTGCCACAAATTTATCTGGATTCCATAAGCAAGTTCATCCAAGATAAGACAAACTTTGGGCTCAAATCAGCTAGATATCCATCAGGTCTTTGCCTTGCAAATTATCCTAGTTCAGCCCAATATGTTCTGACACCACAGTTCATTATCTGGAGAAGAGAACAAACAGCTTTTCACAAAATGGAAGCCAAGCATCTATTTTTTTAATATCAAGGCTACACATGAAGTCAGTTCTGAAAACCCTCTAGTGGTCTATAATAACATGAAGATTAAAATGCTGTCTGAAGCCATAGATTGCAGAGTGTTATCTTCTTGAATAAAGCTGCTGCCACAAAGACAGTCTTGCTGGCTGTATTATGCAAAGAATAGGTGTCAAGCTTTAACAGAGTCATTTAGCACAATTTGAGAGCAATAAGAAATATATCTAAAGAATATAACTTTCTAGCTAATTTACTCTCACACTATTTGAAAGTGCTGCTGTATTTTGTCATACAGGACAGGTCACATTACTGTATCTGTCTTATGTAGCCACCCAGGTCGGCAGGGCTTCCAAGTGGCACGTGGAACACTGAGGAAGTAATTGGAAATACCTGTTGGTCATCAGTTTTAATGCAAAGACTACTAGGGCTGCACTCAGAAACCACCAGGGACAGGTTCAGAACAAAGAAAAGGAAGTATGGCTTTATTGAACATGCTGTTGAGCTGCATAGCTGCTTGCTTCTGCTTGTCTGAAAAAAAGAAAACTAATTGTGTGAATTCAAAATATTACCCTATAATGCAGGAAAAATCCTTACAATCTGAGAACACAGTGACCTTCCTCTGATACAAGAAATCCCTAAGTTGTAAATGTTAGGAGGATATTCTAGAGAAATTGCACTGTAAGATTTCTCTGTTCTTAGATGTATTTGCAATCAGCAAAAAGTTAGAGACAAGGTACTAGGCCACATGGATCTCTTTTCTGACCCAGTAAAGATTTTTCATATTATTCTTACCTTGTTATAGAGAACACACATTCCCTATGACACCAGAGTCAGCCTCTAACTGCCCCTGCAGTTTGTGGGGATGTCAGTATGAGGAAGGTGAGAGAGGTTTGTTGCCCTGCATTAAATAGAGACAAATAAGCAAAAAGGCCTGGATGTAGCCCAAGGGTTGATAGCCAGGTGGCAACCAGAGAGCAGGGCTGAGAGGCCCTCATGTGTACTTGTCCCTACAACATACCAGAGCATGGGAGCTGTGCCAACCACAGCTTGTGCCTCAGTGGGAACAGTGCAATGTGGAGACCTGGCTGAGAAGCTCACAACACAGTCCCTGAGCTGTGCAGGGAGAGACAAGAAAGGTGGAAAAAATTCCATCCCCTCTCTTAAGTATCCCACCCTTCCAGAAAGTCATCCCTATGGAGAAAAGCCATACAGAATTATACAGAAATATGGACCTGCTCTTCTACTTTAGTGTCTAATTTCTGTTCTCCAAGAAGAGCTATTTTTAGGCACTCTTCACTAAATATCACTGCACTTTTAGACTGCAGTATTTCCACCTTCAAACTTTTCTCCCTACTTGATCTTAGTCTGTAAATGCACCCTGAAGCCTAAACAAAACCCACTCCCTTTTGCACCCCTCTAGCCAAATCAGAGGACTGACTTAAAAACTTCCTTATAAAAGCTTCTCCCCAGCTGTGGGTATTTACTAAATATAAGGGAATTAGCTTCCTAGCCCAGGCTTCATAGAATGTTAACTACACCTGGTTAGATTGCCAAGCCTGGTAGGATTCATGCTTCTTGGTAATAGCAGTATTTTGGGGAATGAAAACCAGGTGTGCAGAGATTGAGTCACTGTCAAGAAGGAAGGTATGCTGGGAGATTATAGTCATTGATAGAAAACTTTGGGTCATTGAAGCCTGATATAGCTTTAGTAGAATATAGTTTTAGGCTGAAATGAGTTTGATGTACTTAAAGGTAAAGTGCTATTGTCAGTCTTAGTAGCAGTAGATAAATAAAGTTGTAGTTATTGAGCTTACAACAAGCTTTCTGGGATTCCTCAGATGCATAGTTCTACCTCTCAAAGGCATCTCTGTTCAGTTTTCTGTTAGGTCTAAAAGATCCAACTGTATCTCTCTTTCTTGCTGTGGAACACTTACTGATAGGAAGGCTGCTGCTGAAGATAGGGTCCAGCCCTGACTTAAAAGTCTAATCAAGCCAAGGGTCTTGTAGTGGATTCTGTTCTCAGTTATCTCTGTGGAAATTGAGCAGCTTTATCAAAACCAGATGATAGTATAAGAGCAGAGCGGTGGGAAGCATATGCTCTATGTAACTTTGTCTTCTAAATAACCTCACTTGTATTGCTACTAAATCACAATATTTCCTTTCAAAGAATATCTGAAATCACTTTCCTGAAGAACCAAAGAAGCATCAAAATTAAACTATTCTTTTGGTGTTTGGTTTTTTTTTTGTTTTTTTGGGTTTTGGGGCCTTTTAATTTTTTTTTTTTTTTTTTTACTGAGCCCTGCACTTAGTTACAAAATAGGTAAAAATATTAAAAAATAAATTAAACTTATTTTGAGACCATTGAACCTTCACTTGCAGCTCGCAGATTGAAGAGATGGGAGAAGAAACTTGCTCTCCCTCTTATTTTATACTTTAAGTGTCATGTCTTTACTTTGCAAAGTACTTGGGTTATGGATGACAGTAGAACAAATTCTGTTTTCTATTTTTAATCTTCTTGTCTGTGACTGACTCCAAATTTTACCCTCCTTATCTGTCTGTAATAATTTCTGGCTGCCATATGAACGGGATTACCCATTCTAAGCATTATAGATCCAGCAGATCTCTAGGACTTCTAAGTCAGTGAACTACATTGTAAGTGGCCTTTAAACATTAATAAACAACATAAATTCTGTTGGGTCTTTAATATACTTCCCAGGAATTTTGATCCAAAGTAACTGTGCTTATGAAATCTATATTTTTTGTCTGTTTCAATCACTTGTCATTACCTTAAGCTGTTGCAGTCTACAGAAAATGTGAGCAAAACTCTGTGCCTTTTTAAGAGACTCTCCATCTTGCACGTAATGCAAGATCTTATATGAGAGGTGAAAGTAAATAAAAGTTATTTCTGTAGTCATCTAATATATTGCATGCTTTCGAGGCAGAACTTTCAAACTTTTCCCCTTGATCTGAATAGTCCTGTGAGGCAACTAACTTTAGATGGGCCTATATAGTACAACATAGTCTGTAAGTCTTCCTTTCTAAATGGTCAGAAAAAACTTATTTAAAGCACCTTCCATCTTTGAAAGAATTTCCCCCTTCATGAACCTTGAAGTGCTACAGCAAAGCTGGAGCTGTCTGCATACAGAGGCCTGCCTGTCACTTACGTAAAACTCAAATTTCATATATCAAGGGCTTGTGTGAAAATTGCTTTGAGTGTTAATTGCCCAAATGATTCAGCTTTATAAGAGCCTCTCTTATGTACTCAAGGATGTCTCATAGCATGCTGAGTGCCAAGCTCCAATAGAAAGCCAGCTGTGCTCTGCTCCCAGATGTTTGAAGAAGATAATTCTTGCCCATCACTGCAGTCTCCCTCTCCAAATTCTGAGAAATCTGTTTCATGAAGTCATTAATGCACAATAGCATATTTCTTCTTATTATTCTATTTTTTTTTCTTTTCTGTTAAAAAATGACTCTTCCTAGAATGTGTGTAAGTTTGCCTTGGCTTATAATTACAGTCGCACATTGTCATATTAACTGTGCTGAGGAGATAAAACAAAAGCCACTAGTTCTGCAAAATTAAGGCTCTGTCAAAATACTTTAGAAAGGATCAGATCCCTCTGCTTTCAAAGATGCTGTTTGTTTGCTGTGTTTGAAGTAATTGTAATTCTTCGGTTCACCTATTGCAGCGTGAACTGCTGTTGGAAAACTAACACAAAATATACCTAGTCTTAAATTTTGTATTCAAGCCTTGTCATAACTATTCGTCATCTGGATCTCAATTTTCAAGATGTTCATGTATCAGATCCTTGACCAATTTACACTGCTGAGGTTTTTTTAAAGTCAAAATAGCTACACTGAAGTCAGCAGAGTTGTGCTGATTTATTCCAGCTGCCTGTGGGCTGAGATGAAACCATGGATCTAAACAAGACAACAGCTTTTACAGGGAGATCCTGCCTGGACTTTGCAGGTGTGCAAGTGCCGAGAATTTCAAGAGGTTTTTTATGCTCTGTGGCGATGAAATATTTGTAAAATCCACAGCTTGATCTTCATAGTGAGTAACTAACATCAGTTCCTGGTGCTATCTGACTCAGCTGTCAGAAGAGATTTCTCTCAGACTATCTTGTAACTGAGTTTGAACAACCACAGATAGGTTCTGGGTTAATCCTGTCTTTGTGGCCAGCCTGCTCTTGAATCACAAGTATGTGGCTGTATTTACACAGCACAGGTGCTAGCCCATATGAGTTCACTTTCCCTGGTTCCCAAGGTGTCATGGTAGTGTTCATCTTCCTTCCCACCTCCACATGTTTGTGTGTTCACCCACTAACACAGCACCTCAAGCCCACAGCTTGCTCTGCTTTTGCAGCATCTGACCTGGTGCTGTTGCGAGTTACGGACTCAGCCCAGCATCTGTAGCCGTTCAGCTGTTGTTAAGGTTATGGCAAAGTCCATTTTTACTGGTTCATTCAGAGGTCATAAGACCCTCTGGAAAGATTTTTTATGCAGCTGATGGCTCTCACAAGCTGGCAGCAGATGTTGATGTGGAAGTTACTGAGGCTGCCTGCAGATCTGGGAGGCAGTGGAGCTCCCTGTGGTAGTGGTGGGATGAAGCAGCTGCTCTGAGGCAGAGCTGCAGCCACAAAAAGCTGTCAAAGGCTGGGGTGGCCAAAGTGACTCCAGACACGTTTCTCTTCATATCGATTCATTTGCTTCTATCTCAATCAAATGCCCCATCCAAAATTAGGACATACACACCTGGGGATACAAATCATTCCCTGATCTTGTTCCCACTGTTTAATAGGTACATCGCTGGAAAGCTTAACTTTCTCTGAAGGGGCTAAGCAAAGGACCTCAAGAAATGTGATTCGCATCACAAACTTGTCCTGTTAGCTGCAATATGAAATTCTGTGGTTTGTGAGGTTGGTTCAGTGTGGTGCTGTGCAGACAGGTTATGTTGTTCAGAGTAAACGTGAGGTGTATGGCTGTTCCGCTTACAAACTGCAAGAACCTAGGAAACACAGGCAGAAACACACAGGCAGAGAAAAGATGTCATCTAAGGCAGGGAAGTCTTTTTATTTCTGTTGGGTTTTTTTGTTTGTTTGTTTGTGGGTTTGTTTGTTTTTGTTGGTAATTTGTTTGTTTGTTTGTTTTTTTGTTCTCTTATTTTCAGGTACTACCTATATGTAGAAATGTCATGTCCTGTAATGGTTTTAAACTGGAAAAGGGTAGATTTAGGTTAGACATAAGGATGAAATTTTTTGGGGTGAGGATGGTGAGACACTGGCACAGGTTGCTCAGAGAACTTGTGGATGCCTTATCCCTAGAAGTGCTCAAGGCCAGGTTGGATGGGGCTGTGAGCAACCTGGTCTAGTGGGAGATGTCCCTGCCCACGCAAAGGGGTTGGATGGTGTACCTTCCAACTCAAACCAATCTATGATTCTGTGGAATACTATTTGGATTAGACTAGCTTAGCAGCCACAGCAGTCACTGACATGACTGTGGAATGGGCATATAAAGTTTTTGTGTCCCTGAAGACAAGTATACTTTTCTGGAGAAGAAGGCTATGTATCTTTAGAGGGATTATTTAATTTTATTTTACTTCTATCAGGAATTCCACCAGATAAGCTATACTGCTGTTAAAAAAAAAGAACAACAAAACTCTCCACTTTAATAAAGTCCCATTGAAAATCTAGGCACACTACAAATCACAAAAATCCCAGTTTTCTTGAAAGTCAGTAGACCTTATGTCCCCAAGTGTTTACTATCTGATAACTTTAGAAAGTTGTGCACCTTGGCAAAGGGCCCTATCTCCTGAGCTCTGCAATACTGACAATGCATGTCAACTTCTTTTAACTAATAGTGAATTTTTCATATGGTAAATATTTTAATAGGAGTGCTGTCTCCCTATTACTCCATATATCACTAGAAAAATAAGCCAGCTCTTAATCATTTCACTGCTAATTTGCTGCAATTTCAAATACTCCTTCTTTTCTTCTTCTTCTCAAGAAATGCAAATTTTTATTCTGATTATCTTTGCTAAGAAGATAAACAGTAGTGGGCCAACGTAACAGCTCTTTTGGGAAAGTAATTTTTCTGTTCTTTAACTCATAGAAGGTTTTTGGTGCCCCTATGTTGTCCATAATGTATTGTAGAGATGAAGCAACCCTCCTAAAAATATTTTCTATGCCAATCATAGAAATATAATCATAATCATGATAATCCTAATAAAAAAATCATGCCAATTGGTTGTTGAGGCAGGAGAACTAAAATTTGTGTTTTATCAAAAATATTCCCTGATTATATAGCATGATCTAGTGGACAGAGGCATGCAGGCAAATCACTTGTATTTTTATAAGCTGTCCCACTGCATGCTTATACCAATATTCCTCTGGTGCATGAAATGCTCCTCAGCAACTAAGGATGTGAGAGAGGCACCAGCCTGAGGTGGAAGCCATTAGGTGTTTAGTTAAATCTGGAAAAGCTTCTGATTTCAGGTTTAACAGTCACAGTATTAGCTCTCTATATGACTGATGGCTTTTATGCTACCAGCATGTATAACTGAGTAAGTCTTCACAATTGTAAAGGACAACAGAGCAGTAAACTTGTTATTGTTAGGAATCACCAAGCTTTACCTGAGATACAGGAGATTTTTGGTTTACTTGCTGAATCCAGAGGATTTTCTGTTTTTCTTCAGAACCATCTTTAGTTGAGAAAGCCACAGTCAGCTCTGACAATGCCAGTTAATATGAAACAAACATCCCACAACCCTAATACTGGCAACAGAATGTACTGTGACCCAGCTGCATCCTCATGCAGCCTTACACTGATAGATGATGCTGTAATTTTCTCAGGCTTTCTGGAAGAATATTGTCTGAGGGTTTAGAGAATACTGGCTGAGAGTAAAGACTGAAGAAATACAGTCTTAAATTTACACTCATAGCTTCAAATTGGAGAAGACAGTGGTGGAAAATGTTGGAAGATTGTTACCAAATAAAAAACAAAGATATTTTGTTGCAGGTATTCTGCATAGTTACCACAGAGATTTTGATGTAAAATATATAATTCTAAGAAAATACATAGCATTTTCTCAGGGGGTTAATTTGCCATAATAATACCAATAAAGCAAAACAGAGCCCTTGGAAGGTGGGAACTCCTACCTGGAAGCAGAGCTAGGAAATGAATAATTATATATATTTTCCCATCTCTGCCTTAACCCAGTGTACGCAGAGAGAGAGGGCAAGACACAGTGCATGAAAAATTATTATTAGATAAAAAGACACAAACACATTCCACAAATATTATGGCAGTAGGAAGACAAACCAAAAATACTACTTTGCCTTTGTGCAATGTTACGGATTTTCTAAACAGCACAGAACTGTTGGAAAATATATAGTTTTAGTGAAAATTATCTCCTATTCATCTGTTTGATTTTTCACCATGCTTATTATTTATTTATTCTTAATTGCAGAAAGGGGATATTTATGAGAAGAGGCAAATATATTTCAAAAACATAGAACTTTGGCCAAGAAACTTTTATAGAAAAGGTGTTGTTTGGTCCATCTTAGAACATTCTGGTAATGCCTTCTTTTAAATCTTTAGTGTTCCCTGCCTTGGATCGGGAGGCCGACCTTTTTGGGAATGTCACCTTCATTTATGACTGAACCATTAGCTTTCTTATTGAGATGACATTGTTTTTTGGGGGTTGACAAAGCAATTTCATCAAGTTAATTGATGAAAAGTTAATTTTCATACAGAAAAAAACCCAAAATTCCACAACCAAACCACCAACCATCTCTCCCTTGCCTGAAGACTGGATCCTGGTCACTCAGGACCTAATAAGATACTTCCTGAGCCTGCAGTAGGTGAGGACAAAAGCTGGGGCAAAATGAAAAAATTGGGACAGGTTTTCAAAATCCGTGTAACTTACAGCACTGAGTGGGACAGTGAATAAGCTACTTGGTAGGTCAGATAAGGTTTAAAGTAATCTGATCCTGAACTATTTGCTCCTCTCCTTGGGCCTTTAATTCATTTTTCCTTGCAGTCAGTGAAGCTGCAGAAATGAGAGATCTGGTAAAACTTAAACACAGCTGCCGGATGTTTTTTGGGGAGAAGAAGGGCAGGGAAGTATGGAATGCAAAGACAAAGAAAAATACTTCTTTGGGGGCTGGGCAGAAGTCTGTATGACTAATTCTTGTGGTTTAACTTTTGGCATGTGTTTAGGACCTTGCTGTTCAGAGGAATCAGTTTGTTCCTGTACCATGCCTTTCATTTTTTATTCTTTCTTACATCCTGATGTCAGAAGCATCATTCACAGCATGCAAGAAGAAAGACTGAGAGAGTCCTGAGCTCCCTTATGGAACAATGGTCTTTATCCCTTTACCAGAAAACTGAGAGATGTAATAATCTCTCTGATTCTTCCACTTCTGTTCTGGTATGTAAGTTGTTCTGCTGCTGAGCAGAAGGGAATAGAGATACTTCGGCTCTATACAAGAATTTCTAAGAACAAGGCTGTATTTATGCATAACATTACAGGAATATTAGAAAAGGTATGGAGAGCCCTGAGGGTCACACATGCATTTGTGAAACAAAAATTTATGAATGGAGAGGAAAGCAGAAATTGACAGTAAAGAATGGCAGAAAGTGTAATTTAATTGAAACGCAATATAAAATCTTATTTGAGTTAAATATGACTCACAGTGGGCTTTATTAAAATGCTATTGATCACTCCATTAGGTGTTAGAATGAATAAAGATTATTGTTCCCAGTAACTAAGAAAGTGGTGTTGAGTTGCATTTTATCAGCGTATCCATATGCCACGCTAAGAGGGGCTTTCAAGTGTTACCAATCCCACTGGGAGATTAAGTACTTTCTTTCCAAGATACTGGAAACTGAGTAAACACTCAGATCTTTCTGGTCATTAGCCAAACATCAGAAATTAGGAATCTTCTCTACGTGCAGCCTTAGGAAGTGTGGCTGCAAAAAGTATAGGTGTTACAACTTTTTTTTGGTTTTTTTAGGCTGAAATAGAAATGTATTTTTTTTCTTCCCCCTCCCATTCCCTTTTGTTCCTGCTATAAGCTTGTCAACTATTGGTCATTCAAAAAAGATGAATTTTGTCCCAACAGACTTCCAATTATTTCTTGGTAAACAGCCAGCACCCAGTCTCCATGGAATTATGTGCCATCAATGCTACTGCTAACAGTAGAAGCCATCCCAGAACTGGGCAGCTGAAGCACCTCCAATAACAGTGAAACTCACTGCCTGGTGTGCAGTCAAGGTCACATTTCCCTACCAGGCTGTTCCAGTGCATAGCTGTCAGCAGTCTTACCCCTCTGCTTGTCATCCCAGTAAGAACACAGATAATGAACCATTTGGCTTTTGCTGGCCTCCTAACAGTCATACTCATTAAATCCTATGGCACAGGAAAGGCCCATTGGAAGGGCTGCTCTTAGCACAACTTCTCCATTATGCATATTAAAACTTAAACTATCCACTGTCCTTCTGGTACCCTCCAGGTTTCCATCTTTTTGATGCATCATTTTGACCCAATATATCACAGTTGCTTTTTTTTTTTTTTTTTTTCCATTGACAGCAATGGTCATTAATAAGGAGGTGGCAGAGGGAAGGTTGCAATACATATCACACTAGGTATAGACTCGGATTATTCTTTAACTAGGGATGTATTCAGATATAGAAGAAACTGTATGAAAAGCATGAGGAACAAAGCAGAAGTAATCACATTTGGTAGCAGCTGGGTGGAAGGCAGGCCATCCATCAGTAAATACCCATTAGATGTTTATAAGCCTGCCTAGAACTTTTATGAATACCATGTGTTAAATAATAAAGGAGTGTACAGGTCCACACTAGCATCAACAAGGTCCCTTCAGAAGGAATTTCTGTTTCATTTCTTATTTGAACTTTGACTCCTTCGTAGATCTATCAACAGCTTCTCTTGTTTTTTTAATGCAAATACCAGCAGTGTATCTTTTAGGATTTGCACACTCTATTAAGAAAACTTATGGCACACTATTCCTTTTGATCTGTTTTCTTACGAGAACAAAATATGAGAACACTCTTTTAAATGCTGAAAATGACAACTTTAATTATAAAGTTATTTGTTTCTTTGTATTTTAGCTGCTTTTTTTTTTTTTTTTTTTCTCATTCAAAATATAGTATATTTGCAGCAGCAGTGTATTAATAGCTTTGGTAAATACAAACATTGTAGTCAGCTTTAACATATAATCAGCAGTAAACTGTGAATGCTCTGTACTCTCTCTCCTTGTCATAGCAATACTGATGTTTAAATAGACTTCAATACAACCTATCAGATACTTTCCATCCTACATAGGGTTTGAAACAATAGAAAAATGAAGATTCGAGGTTATGCTGGAACATCAGCACATATTTCTGCATTAGTGTATTTCTTTGTGACATGGATGGGATACTAATTTTTTGCAAGAAGGACAAATACAGTCAGTGAAATTCTTGTCCAATTGAATTCAGTGGGATTTTATCCCACCACACAGGAAACCATTTTGTAGAACGAGAAATTCTTATTTCCAGTCACTGACAACTTTACCTTCTTGAACTAGAGAAGGGCATCTACTGGTACAAACACTTCATCTTTTTGTAATATAGCTGAATTTTTTACTCACAATATATATTTTTTTCTTTGATATCATTAGCTTCCTTTGTTAACTACCTGAATTTCCTGACATCAGGAGTTCTTCAGTTTTTGGTCTTATCTGAACTGCTGCTGTGAAGTTTCTGCATTTTCTAAACCCACAAGGCTTTCTTAACTGAAGAACTGAGAGATTTTAGAAAATGCAATAAACAGCTCTTAATACATTTAATGTGAGTACTCTTTTAGTGTGTGTTTACCAGTGTTTTTGATTGGACTGGCACATGCAAGGAATTCAAACGACTCATGTAATTCAAAGAAATTTGTTGTCAGCAGTTACCTTCAGTAAATACACTTTGATTTCTCCAAATGGCAATATCTATTTTGTCTGATGAAAAACTGTTCTCCATCTCTACTGGCATCTAATTACTGTCTCCCCCTCTGTACCTTTTTACTGATTTACATCTTGTCTCAGCATTTCTTCTATCCTGTGAGGAATCCTTGCAGTCTGTAGTTGATGGTGCTATCCTACTTATCCTGCAGCCATAAATGTTTCAGCACCTTGTCTGCATTCCTTGCTGAAAGGAACCAGTCCTTTTTATTTTTCTGTTCTGCTGTCCCCTCAAAGATCCCTAGATTTGATTAAAGAGAAAAATCAATGCCCACGTTCTGAGGGCTCCTATGATGCTACTGTAAATAGTCCCCCAAAGGGATTTGGTCCTCTTGTTCTAAAAGGAAAACAAGCCCAAAGTATATATATTTGTATATATATTATTTTGACTGGCAGCTGACCAAATACTCCTAAAGACTGCATTAATGTGGAATGGCATGTGCAGCCTCAGGAAAACATGAAATCGTAGAGGCCAAGCCTCAGAAAAAAATGCATACTAGGTCTAGTAATGGCTGGCCAGATACACACTTAGGACTGACTGGTTTTGGACAGAATCACTCTCCTGAGTTAGAGTGCTGCTACAGGGGCTGACACTGGTAAACAGTAATTTTTTGTTCAGTGGAGGACTGTACATGTGTCCTCCAAAAATTAGAAGAAATGTTTCTGCAGATATTAAGGCAGAATGGTAGAATATTGAATCTTTGAAGCTTTTTTTCAATGCTTGACTAGAAGATATGGTGTAAAAGGAGATGCATTTCCTTTTGAAAACAATGATTACATTTTTTTTGTCATTTCCATATATCCTTAAAAATGCTTCATGTTTCTACAAGATCAAGTTTATCCTCTCTCTTCAAACTGAAGAAAATATTGGTCATTTTTATGTCCACCTTTCCTGCATGTCATTGAAAATTACTCATGGTTCTAAAGAAGGCCAGTGGCTTTCTGTGCAAAATAGGATTCAACAGGCTTTCACAGGGCATTAAAGCATCAGGACAAAACCATGTTGGTTGAGGGATCATCATTCCAGTCTCTTGTTTAGTGAACATTAGAGATTTACGGTATTAAGTTTAACTAACCAGAGAGCTTGCAGTACTCTTTTCTCTGTGAAAATGTGGCATATATGATCACTCTGTAAATCAGTCTCAGCTCAGGTTGGTCAGATTTGATCAAATTTGACACAGAATGGGAAGTCCAAAACTAAACTTTTGTAAAAGGCCGAGAGTGACTTATAAAAATAAACAAATACATATGTAAGTGGCCAATCCTTTGCCACAGGGAAGGCAGTAGGGACCCAGCTGGGGAGCCTGAGGGACTGCAGACAAGAGTGGCAGTCCTGGCTGGGCAAATGGGGCACTAGAGAGCTGCAGGACAACATGCCACAGCTGTGGAAGGACCCAGGATAAAAGTACATCATTCCCTTAATTCTCCTATTTAGGAAGCAAATTGTAAAAATCATTTGATCATCAGTGATGAAAAGCTATGGCTGCCAACTGAGATGTCTCGGTGTTGTACTGAATGTTTGTTTGAGCACAGCATGTTGCTTGCACAAGGTTGTTTTGCTAATTAATTCTAAAAGTTACATGAAATTTATAATGCACTCTTTCTATGATCAAATTGAATAACTCAAGACAGTAGAGTTATTATCTGAATGAAAAAATAGCAGGATCAGGCCAGTGGAGTCTGCCAGTCATCAGATGTCATGAGCTTTCTTCATTACAGAACAAAATTTGTCCTGAACAAAACAAATACACTGAAAGTCTCCTCAAACTATGTCTTCTCTCTGTTCAGTCACTGCTCTGCAAATATTCAGGGTGGCTCATTACCAACAGGGAAGCTGTTGCTGTATGCTTGGGGTGTTTGTCAGCCTAGATGATCAGGGGAAATGGGATAAAGAGATTTAATTAGGCTACTAAGAAAGGATGTAGTCAAAGCCTAGTGGTAGCATTCAGTTCAGATTTAGGGGAAGCAATGACACTAAGTCTGGTGCTGACGGAACTGGTAAAGAATTGGCTGAGCTCCAGTGAATGCATGTTGTATCACCAAAAAAATCTGGCCTCTATAATTCCACTGTGGGCAGTTAGTCTGTCTCTGTCCATCTTATAATTATAAAACTCACATACACCCCAAAAGAGATATTAATTCAGGTTGTTCTGTGTATCAGGTATGACACAGTTGTCTAATTGTAATCAGTAGGCTCAAGTCAAAAAAAACAATTTAATGACTGAGGAAGGACGCAGGAATCAATTCTCCATGTCACTTACACCTTCCTCCAAAGTCAATTCTCTCTAACAGCCAATCTTAGGGGGATAAAAGGGCTCAGGTCCTTCTAGCACTGGAGGAAAGTTTTTTGGTGTTCCTAGGTTCCTGTCCTCAGAGGAAATATTTACATTTTTATTGAACTGGACTGTCAAGGGATTTAAGGTTTACCAACCCAGTCTTAAAGATAAGACTAGTGAATTTTTCCAACACTTGTCCCAGAAAAATAAAACAAAATTAATTTTCCAAAAGTAATAACAAGGTTTTATAATAGTAATATATCTTAGAAAAGAAATAGGTGCATAATATCAAAATATTTGAATTATGATAATACTGGAGCTTGTGCATTTTATACTGCATTAGCCACAGAATACAATATAGCTGTGCAATGGTATGTTACAAAAATATCTTAAGCATTTAGTAAATTGGCATATTTTTTATACTTTTTGGTTAAAATGCAAACATGCAGGGATGTGATATTCAAAATCAGAGCTATTGGGATTCTAAGAATAATTCAGAGTCCAACTCCTTCAGGAACCGAGAAAATACTGAGACTGATTGAAAATAGAGAAATATCCATTTCCTTGCTTGGGTCCTCAAAGTCTTTTCTTGTTCACATCAGTCTTGAAGCATTTTTGTGGCCAGCATTGATGATGGCTACTGGAGTCTGGCTACTGGAGCTTTTGAAAATTTGGTGCCGAAAAGTGAGCACAAGTGATCAGCAACAATGTCTTCAAAGTACAGTTGTAGATGACTGTATATATATGTACATACATATATAGATCAAAACACAGGAAAAAATATACCAGTTGAGCTTTGCTCACCAGTGTCTTAATTGTTGTTGTGTATTTCTCTTCCTCTGTTTTCAGTAGTCCAGGGCACCATTGCAGCTGGGACTGAGCAGGTGCAAAGAACAAGTGTCCTGTTTCTGGAGCTAACTGGGGAATTCAGTTAATAAAACCAACTTACTGGTGTAAAGAAACTCATCACTGTTGATTTTTAGGCAAGGAATAAGATCTTTCCATATGTCCCACCATGACTAATTTATTTATTTATAATAAAGCATTGATGATCGCTGTAATTCTCTTATTTAGCACAATGCAAAGAATATAAAGAAGCCATACAGAGGGAAACATCAATACAAGCCAGTGGGATGCAGTTGAAAAAGCTTCATTATAGTGGTAGTCTTATGGTTGCATTTGTCAAAGATTTATTGATATCTGCACCAGAACTTTATTCCTCTCCCTGCAAAAATCCAAAATCCTGCTGGCAGGTGTTCAAGAGAATTTTCCAATGCAAAATAAATAAATAAATACTCAGGCAAAAATATCTTCTATGAAAAAAATCTAGCTGAGTTCCATTGTTCCAAAAGGCCTATTCAAACCAAGATGCTTTACCTTTTAATACCTATGTACTTATGCATGCATTCAGAGAACCTACCATCTAATTGGAATCATATTTGTAAATCTACTGCTTATTATATACTACACTGTAAATTTCAACATTTTATAGTTCTCAAGCTGACATGATGAGCAAGTTAGAAATAAATCCTTCTTCCTTACATTTTCTGTGTTCTCCAACACTTTCATCTCTTTGAAGTGTTTTTGACTTTAATATATATAAAACTAAAAAAAAAAATAACCCAAACATAAAAAAATACCAATCTAAATCCCAAAACAAACTCCCCTGTGCCAATAAAACTGCACATTAAAGGGGAAGGGGGGATATATGGGCTACAAAGCTATTTTTGTTCCAGATACAGCACCTCTGTCTACTTTAATGTTTGTTCTGTGACCATTTGAAATTCAGTTTCAGGTACTTCTGTATCATATCATCACAGGATGCATCATTAACTCTAAGAGGATGTTTTCCATTGGCATCTGCTATTTTCACCAAATGTCAAGGCTTGACATTTGCTATCTTTATCTGGTTTTGGTGTATCACTCATACTGAGATTTTGTTTCTTCTTATCTGATATTGATTTCAACTGTGACCAGCTGTGTTGCTAATAAAATCAACAGGCAAGTATCTGGCATTTAGTTCTTCACCAGAACAGGAAAAGCAACAACTCAGTGACATAAAAAAGTAAAGAGATACTTTTCACTCAGGATGCTTGCCTGTGTTCTCATATTATCCATCTCTTAGCACTTCTGTTGATGTAGCATTTCAGAATGATTCCCCTGGGGAAGTATCCATGGAAATCCTTGCTTTTCAGATGAAATATTCCTTTTTGCTCTCATCTACTGCTTCCTGGAGAGCAGGGTCATTTTTCAAAGCAGCATCTGCGCTTTCGGCAAACTCGGTTCCTTTTGCCTCGTTGGTGTGGTAGGTGCCCTTGTGCCTGTACATGTACCGGACCATCACCACCAGCAGGCAAATGAGAACAAATACCACTGCAGCAATCACACCTAGAGGAAAGAGACCACTTAAATGTATTGTCAGTAGTAAAATATGAGCAGTATCTCACTGCCATGCATCACAACTTGAATTCCTTGGTACAAAAAAATCCGTGTATCATACGATGCTTGCCTCTCACGGCGGCCAGGGGCAGAATGGAGTCTGACACTGCAAATAAAACAGGTGGGATACTGCAGGAATACAGATCAAAGCCTCACTGGCTTTCTTTCAAATTGTGGCCTGATTTGGTTGAACTTATTGGAGCTAAAAGTTTGTTGCAAAACGAGGAGAAATAAGAGGACATAAAGGAAAACCAACAGGTTTCGTTCATCCTTCTGGTAATATATACCTGGGGGAGTTTGCAGGCAACCTGACCCTGCCTCCAAGAGTGAACTCAATTTCAGGAGTGCAGGACATTGTTGTTTCTTAGGAGACATCCAACAAAGAACTGGAGTTGTGTGACTGCAGAACTGCTCTGCATTTGCAAGATGCCATTTCATGCTGTGCTCTAATTAAGAAAGTCTGATTGTAATGAATGTAGAAATAACACCTGGGAGGAGGAAGGGATTCTGGGTAGGTCTTTCCTGTCTCCTGGACTAAGGCCAATTACTATCAATATGCTGACTGGACAAAAATTTCTGTAGGTAACCCAAACATTCAGAGGACTAAATGGTGAATAGAATGACTCCTAGTGAAGGGAAGGGAGCTCAAGTTCCAGGAGTGGTTTTACAGAGAACACTGTGTGCCCTTGCATCCCAGAGCTCATTCCTTTTCTTGCTTTTCTACCATAGAAGGTAGAAACCTGTAAAAGAGGTATGCCTGACAAGTCCACTGTTAAAAAGTTACAAGCTTTATCCCCTTCTCTCCAGATGAAATTGTTCACTTGATAATCCTTAAAATAAATGACACATTTAGTAGTTTATTCAACTTGTGTATTTTTTACTTTTTAAAACACTTTTTGGATACAACTGCTTAGAAACTCTTTAACTGCCTGTCTTTCAAGTATGTGCCACTGGGATGATTCTGTATTCACATGACTCCAGGATTAAACCAAACACTGAAGAAATACACAGAACAAGACATTCCTAGAAAAAATCTCTTATATGGACCATGAAGCTGCTATGAAAATGAAATAGGTAGGAATTAATCTGACTCATTCGTAGGTATCTACAGTTCAGGAAGCTCCATCTGAGTTACACCCTTTGGGTTTCTCTACTGTCAGTGGATGGTGTATCTATAGGTGATTCCTCTTCTAGAACTGAATTCCTGCATTTGGTCAGATGAATTGCTCCCTGGAAATGCCTGTTAATGTGCAGAGACAAGAAGAGGGGCATAACAGTGTTCCTTCTGTCCTTTGCGTTTAAGATATGTTCCGGGAGTGGATATCTCCAAAGTTTTAATTTATCAGCATCAATAAATTGAGTGGGGGTACGCAATTGGAATGAAAATGGGCGAAAGGACAGAATATTAGCAGGGTAAATAAAAATAACTCCTTAAAAAATGCCTGCTATGTTATTCTGCAGATTTTATGGTGCCTGGTTCTGGAAAGTGAAGTTACTACTAGCGGAAATGAAATTGCTTATACAAAGAACTTTAGGTTTACAATAATATCATCATTGCAGTGGGGGTTCATCAATTTTTAGGACCTCAATGGTATCCCTTGACACAAGAGGCTTTAATAGGCTTTGGATGTAGCACAATATTAATAAGCCTAAGGGACTAAGTACAAATCAATTTACCTGCTACTTGCTCATAGAAAGCTGAAATTAAAGTTACGAGAGATGGGACCTGAGGGAAATATAGCAGAACCTCACCAATTTGCACTAATGATTGGTATACCCCCTTGTGAGTGACTGAAATTAGTGCGTTAGCATGGAAATGAAAAAACACAATAAAAATAAAAAGACAGGTTCTCTCTGTGAACATAGCTTTTCTTATTTATTCTGACAGCTGTATTTAGTTTAAATGCATGGGGGAGCTTTAATGGAACACCAGGAAATGCACAACTCTAGATTCTGTAAAAATAGAGGGTCAGCTGGTATGAGCCTGCATGGCTCAAATCAAAGGTACTACATCTATTCTGCATTAAACAACAGTCTTGGCCCAGTGAACAATGAATACCAGAGGCTGATTTTGCTGCTGGACTGTGAGGTATTTTGTCCTTAAATGAAGAATGGGTGGAGGTGGTACTGCTCACTGTATGGTTTATGCTCATTATCTCACCTCATTATCTTGCCAATAGCTCCTCTGGGAGCAGATTTCCCTCTGGCCTAATTAACTCTAATTGTGAAGCTCCCGTTGTCTTGTCAGCAAAGCAGGGATTTTGCAAAATGTGAGAAATCAACCAAACTGCTGTTTTAATTCTAATGGTGCTGCTTAGTATGGTCTGCTACTTACCTCCAATAACAGCCACATCTGTTCCAGCTGTGGGGCTCTCCATCTCTTCATCTATAAATAGATCACCACATGCAAAAGTTAATTAAAGAAAAAGGAATTATATGTTACAGCAGTGACTGTACTGTTGGTGCTGGATTATTTTAACCTCTGAAACTCAGAACTTAAACAAGATCTCCCATTAGGAAAAGACATTTATGAAATGTCTCATTAGAACTGGCTGTACTGTAACAGTTTGCTGTCACCATAACACTGGAAAATAAATAGCTAGCACATTATGCAAATTATCATGGCCCTCAGGGAAGTACCCACTGTTTATTATGAGCGCTTACCTACAACATCCTCCAGTGAATGATTAAATTAAAAGTGTTCAGGTAATGTGATTACTCTGAGAAAGATAGTTTTGGGGAGAAAATGTTGGCAACTATTTATTTTCCATTTTATGTTTTTTCAGAGTATGATCTGGATCTTGATTTAATGCAAATTAATCTGAATCTATTGATTTCAATTAATATTTATTTATCTGCAATATCCTGGTTTCAATCTTAGCATTTATGGTCTTTTAAACTTACGTTTGGAATCAAGCCAAGCCAGTTATATCTGTGGTATAAACCACAGTTGTCACTTATATTAAGTCTGAATTTGGGGCTGATAAATCAGATTAGAACCTTTGTTGGATTAGAATTTGTAAAAAAACCCCAAATCTCTGCAATTTAAATGCAGAACTACCTGACCCTGTCCTTTAAAGAAGTAATAAATAGTTTGAAGAGTTGTAAGCTGCTGAAAGAGCAGTTAGAATTTGAATTCCATTTTGATCTTATTTGTAACACTTAATAAAAGTATCCAAAACAACAAATGAATATCCAACATGTTCTCAAGGGGAGATGAAAAAAAAATTCCTATAAGTGGTGAGGATTTTTCTTTCATTATTATCTAATATAGACCTCAGGTGAACACAGATTCATATAGAAAAGTGGTTTTTCACTAGTTTCTCTAAGACTGGTGAGGGTACAATTCTGGCCTTGTTTTCTTCTCCTATTGGTAACATTCCACTTAGACCTGAGCTATGTGGATGTCTAAGAAGATAATGAACTCTTAGAGTTTTTGTTTGTTAGGTTTATGACAGGACACTCCTTTCGTTGTTAATTATTGTACTATTTATACAATTCTAAATGACACTGGTTTCCAAACAAGACAAATAGTTTTATCCCTACCCATAGCAAAGTGGTTGGAACTAGATGATATTTAAGGTCCATCCCATGTGAGATTTTTTTTGTGTTTCCTTTTGGTAAGTACCATGGATAGAAAAGTTTTCTGGAAAAGCTAAATATTCTATTTCCTTATCTCTCTATAAATTCAGCTGTGGTACTATGGCTGATATTTGACTCTTCTTTTGCTAAATCTGTGATAGATGATTCAAGAATAAGTCACTGTTGTAGTTTCCTCCTTATTCATGTCTGGTCTCTCAAATCAAATTGCACTAGACTGAGCAGAGCTGAGATTTAGAGATTCCCCTTCTTCCTAAACATGGGAGATGTTTTTTCTAGAAAGTAGAGGCATTTTGCTCTACCCCAGAGATCCTTTCCACATTTTTTTTCCAGATATACACTGATAGAAAGATTGAGCACGCCTTGTGTAATTTAAAAACTCTAATTATGTTTTTGTCCATTCAAAACCCGTGTGCTTCAGAAGAGATTAATTTCTTCAAGGTCAAACTGTTCTGTATTTCTTTATACACCACCTATATGCTGCATGCCAAAAAAGCAGGCTCCTCTACAGCAATCAAATACCTGATGGTGTGAATCCTGAAGTGCTTCCCTAGCCACACAGCTTGCTTCCAAACATTAATTCCATATCAAATCATTATCATTTAATTATAAAAAGGCATGTGAGTAACTCTCTGCTCTTTCCTGTCATTCCCAGGTGCCTCTCAGGTTCAGATAACAAGCAGGTGCCTTATCTCTAGTGCTTGCCACCAAAGTGCTTTATGATAATGGATTACAGTATCATCACTTTGCAGAAAAGTTTTCATTTCCATACTGTACTTGACAAGTTTTCAGAAGAATGCTGGGCCCATTCTGAGCTAGCCTGTAGCCAGCACTTATCTTTTAAGATGACAAAACTGTGCCATGCAGCAAATAGCTAACACTGTGATGGGGCCTCACTCACTGCAACTCCCCTTTTACTGCAAGCACAGGAATCTGGCTTCTCCTTGGTGTGCTGACTTTTGATGATGGAAAGTGCTTGCTGTCCCCACAGAGGGCACCTGTTGGCTTTTGCTGCATCATCTGGACTGCCAGGGCACTATGGCTACCATCAATGTTCAGAAGGTACCAGATTCTGTTCCTCGGCTCAGTTTTGGAGCAAGGATAATGGAGGGGAGAGAGAGACCTTCAATGCCTGTCTCACAGTCCTGGAAATTTCACTTTGTCCAAAAAGTTACTTGATTCATGACTGCTAGGCAGGGAGGGAAGGTATCAGTGTCATTCAAGTTTCAAGCACTATCACCCTTCATGAAAAATGACTGAGGAAGATGCGAGGCATGTGCTGATGAAGTAAGGCCAGCTTCCCAGAGCAGGGGTGAGACAACTGCCACTATCCAGATGGGAATCCTCACTTGGCCAGGAACCTTTGTGTGTTCTCTTTAACTTCATCTCAGTTTACGTGAGAAATTCTTTGCATTACTGTCGGACACAGTCTTCCCTTTCTGAGTAAGGAGGATATCCAAGATACTGGAGGCATTTTTAGCTGAGCAATAGATGCAGCCTTTGGCCTTCTTGTATCTTCTTTATTCTGCTCTTAGTGTGCATAGAACTGAGAAGTCTGTGTTTCAAGAACTACTGTTGCACCCATTTTGATTATTTTCCTTTGCTCCAAGGACGTCTTCTGTGCTATGTGCTGCTAAATTGTCCTTGCAAAACTCCCTCTCACTGCTATACTGGCCCTTGTCCATAGCTACATTCTGCTCCCAGAAATGTTTAGTGTTGTTATTTAGTGCTATTGGTTACCATGACCTGGAAATCACAAGATTTGAGAAAACCAAATTTTTCATAAAATGTCTGGCCATCAGAATGAATTGGATAAATCAAAAATGGAACATACAAATCAAATTGCCTGGTTTCTAAAAGCCAGAATGAAAGGAAAGAAATGTCTTTGTTCCATGACCTGAAATTAATCAAATTCCAGTTCTGCCCATAAACTTACAGATAAGGAATTTTGCAATAGAATAACAATTGCTACCTGTCTCACTCTCATCAATCAAATCATGCTGAGAAGGCAGCAGCCTCTGAAAGCCCCAGGAATATTCTTGACTTAAACACTGCAAGCACATCTCCGGCTTTGCACTTCAAAGGTGAAAAGCCAGTACAACTAACTTTTATGTTAATGTAGCCAGTGGTGAGTTTTTCCTGCTAAAGTTGTCAGTAAATTTTGTTAAACCATCTGCTTTTTTAATTTGTCCTTACTTTCCTACCTGAGATTCATTCAAGTCTTACTTTTCAGCCCTTCTCTACCATATCAAAGACAAAATGTGTATTGTAGCTGAAAACTGTGGTTTCAAATTTTGCAAAACTAGGAAACAGGTCTTTAAGAAAAACACAGAGTATTATGAGAATACTGATAAAGATGCAAGACTTATCAGTGACCTACCAGATTTAGAAGCATAACCAGGTTAAAAAATCAAAATTGACAGCAATTCAACTTACATGGTGATGGGAAGGGGCACATTTATTCTCAAAACTCTTTCTCCCATCCAGCATAGAAAGCACAGATTTCAGATCCTGCTTCTGGCAGAAAACAACACCTTAATATGCTGCTGTGACTACTGCCACATGGGATAAACTTGCAGTTCAAGCTTTCTGTTTTCTCAGGAATAATTTTTTTCTGTTGAAGGAGTTTCCATTAAAAAAATCTGATACTTGCACAATTAGTGGTTTTGCAGTCAGCACTGTATTTAGCAATTAAGGTTACATGTTTCCTTGTTATGGATTTGGACATGGAAAAGTCATGAAAGGAAAACTGTACCTGCAAAGGGATCCCTCATTTGGCATATTTGTTATGAATGCATGGGAATCATACTACAGGAGAGATCTAATCTCCTGGTGCAAACTATCAAATCTCTGCTGTATAATCCACACAGGCAATTTGACTGGATAACATAACTAAGGCTAGACAAGTGCTTACTGCTAAGCACTGCTAAGTGTTAAATATAGAAAAAAGAGCCTGAGATTACCATTCACATTGTCACAATTTCCTTGCAGCTGAGGTGATATTGCTGTTTTGGAGTAGAGAGTCAAGTTGAGTGAGTACAGAGATATCTGTGTGTGATAAGCAGTTTTTACAATGTAGTTTTCAAAGCTGCTCCACACCAGCCAGGCAGCACTGCTCCTGCTCCTGCCTTTCAGGATTTTCCTATCCACAAGCCTGTGCTTTCAGTTCTTAGCAACATAAGCCTCTCTTTATCGTGATGCTCCATTGCTGCTTCCTTGTAGTTACAATCTCTAATAAAACCTTGGCTGCTAAATTACACTCAAGTAGATCTCTAAGTGCTTTCTTGGGCAACGCATTTTCCCTCTTGATGTGCCTGTTCATTGCATAAGAAGTGCTTGAAATGTGTTCAGCCCCTGCGAATGATGATCTGAGCTCCTTAGGGCAGTCGTTTCCTTCTTAGGGCTTTCCTAGGTGTGCAGATTAGGAAACACACTGTGAGATTTAATCTGCCATCAGCTCACCTAAACATCTTATGAAAAACACCACTGCCAGTGGGACTTTTCCAGGCAAGGCACAACCCAACTTTATCTTGGTATATCCATAGACATGATTTGCAAGACCACCCCAAATATTGACTATGTTATTGCAAGAAGTGGTGGGTAAGCAGTCTGTACACTGAAATGTCTCTTTAGAATTCATCTATTAAATATTTAATGTTTTCTCTTAAATATTAATACTATCAATCTGTGCACTTGCAATAAATGAGGGAAACATTAAAACCAAATAACATCAAGATTCAAGCCAGATATGAATGTAATTCAGAGAAAGATTTTGCCTATGTATTAATTGTTCTTTCATACATTCATAAATTTGAAAGACAGCTTTAAGTGGAGACTAATGCAATTATAGTTTACTCAGTAATACCGAGTCTGGTAAATTATTTTCTATTTCTGGAGTTGTATGAAATGACCTAACACAACATTCCTGACTAGATTTGCCTTATTTTTAAAAAGTTGTAATTTTAAAGAAGGGCTGCCTTTTTATGTTAAGGATTTAGGTAATGTTTAAAAAATACTCATCACTGATCTAAGTACTTCCACTGAAGATGACAGTAAGATATTTGATTTGGTTCAGTAAAACATTATGAACTTCTGAAAGTACTGAGAAATATAGAGGGCTCACCAGGAAGGTTGCAATTGTTGAAAACCTTAACTATAACTTTCGCAAATTTTATTTTTTAATATTTGTATTAAAAAGTGTGTTTATTATAACCTTTCCTTACCATGGAGCTCTTTCTGATCTCAGTATGCTCTTCTGCAGTCATCTTTGCTCTCAAATGTAAAAGCAGATCTTAATGTGTCCCCATTGTCATCACTGAAGCAAGACTTTTCTTTCCCACACATTTAGTATGGAAGAACTAATGAAGTCTTAACATCTCCATTGTTTATGCAACTGTGGTACGTCCTCCCTGCCCTTTGGTTTATGTGCTTTGCCGACACAATGCATTCATGAGAAAATCATTAATCTATTAACCTTAGCATACCGATTGAATTTACAAGCTACAGTTAGAACTGGTTCACCGCAGCTGCATGGGTAAAACTGAGTTGAACCAACTTCTGAAAACTTCACATTAAAAATGCATCAATTGCTCAAGCTGCTATCTAGTCTGTGTTGTGATATCAGATGCATTATACTGAAGCTTTTCTGTATTTAAAAAAAAAAGAAGTCATTACCTATTTAAATATTTGCCAGTAAGTGTTCAGTGCCCTGCCAGAGCTGGCATCTATATCCTGAAGGGTCATCAGCCTGAACCCATCAATCTGACACTTTCTGCTGAAAAAGCCATCACCAGCTCCCATTAGATAATGACACATATCAAGGCTGTTCTTTCAAAATTAAGGAACAGTTTCTCATCTGTCAAGCTGGACAAGAGACAGAATAATTTGGCTTCCATCTGTACGCTAAAGTATTATAAGGACAATAACAGTGACATACAACAAGAACCACATGATCTTCTGGGTAAGTAGATGGACTGTGCTCCAAATGTAAGGTAAATCATGCAGATTAAAAGTATCTACAAAATCTACACTGGGCCTGATCCCTTTGCTATCTTAGCTATCAAGTACATTGTCTTTAACTGTGTGAAGACAAAATCCCGTGTCATTCAATTAAATAAAGGTCTTTTCACACTTGGTAATATAGTAAGGATAAAAGGGCATTATCAAATTAGTTCATTTAGATTGAGATAATTCTAGCACTTCACGTTTGATTCTGGTATACAGTGTCAGCAAAATATTTTTGTACCATTCTAGAATGTTACAAAGTAAACAAGGGAAAATACATTTCCTGATGTTTGAGGAGTAATGGCTTCACTCATACAGTTTCTCCTTTTGTGAAGATGAACTTCACTTGGGTCTGGGAGAACAGCAGAGGTGGAGAGACACACTAAAATTCATCTTATCAAAAATAATCATATGATATTCCTTAATGATAAGAGGAAAAAGGAGAAAATGTTCACGAAATTTAGGAAATTATTTTAGATGAAAAATCAGAAAGCTCTTTTAAAATGGAACAGATATTCTATATAATAATAATAATATAATATAATATAATAATATAATAATAAAAGATTCAAATAACAAATCAAAGAGAAGAAAAAAAATGTAAAGGGTTGCATAATCTAAAAAACCCCACAGATTTTTTCTTTTTTTTTAGTTAAATCAAACTTTTCTGTTTGTCCCCCAATAGAACTGAATACTTCCCCCCTCAAATTCCCTTTTCAGTTCGAACCACATACTTTTCTTCTTTCTTCTTCTGTGCTTACTAGAGACACACAGCAAAGCACTTGAGCTCCTTAGCTCAGGGTAGCCAAAAACCAGCCACTGATTCTGATGGCAATTAAGCAAAATGTATCCAGTAAGAGTATTAAATCCCCCCTTAGAAGTACTATAAATGCTACAGCCTTACAGCTCCCTTCTTTGAAGCACAGTACTTGAGAGAGAGTTTATTGTAGGCCCACATCCCCTTTGGTAACACATATTTACTGTGTGTCCCATGCATTCACATCGATGTGCACATACTGTAAAAAATTAACATAGAAATTCAGATGGATCTGCCTGCTGCTTACAGCATCAGGAAAGATGACAGGGCTTCAGGGTCAGCAGATGAAACCCAGCTCAGAGAAGGAGCTGCAAGAAAGAGCTCACAGCTTGGAAGTTGTGCTCCATTTCTAGTCCCTCACATTTCCATGGAAATATGCTAATGTAACCTGACCATCATTTACATTTTTCCTCCACAACCATCAAAGTCAGCTCATGTGCAGCATCTTGCTGGGAAAGAAATGGAAAGAAAATGGACCCAGTATTGCTTCATTAAAGAAGGAGTGTCAAATGGGGTGCGGATCAATTCATAAGGTACAGCCCAAGATCAGGCTGTTTTCCTGCGACTGTTCCTCCTCCTCCTCCCCCTCCTCTCTCTTCATATGAACAGAGTATTCCTTTTGACAGCTTTTTAATTGGAAAAGTTTTGAAAGAAATGCTACATATCCAGTGAACCTGCCAAATTACTTCTCCCTGACTTTTCTCCAAAGTCAAGAATTTGAAGCTCTAGTCATTTTTTCAATCAAAATGGGAACAAAACAGCCATTTGCTCGTTCACTCAGATCAAAGCTGAATGGAAAGGTGTTACTGGCTTAACTGATTAACCATTGCAACTGCTGCAAACGATCACAGGTAATCAAAGGAGCTGACTATGAATATAGGGAAAGCCCACCAGACAATCTTTAACAGATACTTAACTTGAAATTCTTGAAAAACAGTGCATGAAAGAAGCACATATTACTGACCTAGAATCATAGAATGGTTTGGACTGGAAGAGACCTTCAAGATCATCTAGTTCCAACCACCCTGCATGGGCAGGGACACCTTCCCAGTAGATCAGGTTGCTCAAGACCCCATCCAACCTGGCATTGAATGCTTCCAGCAAGGGGGCAGCCACAACTTCCTTGGACAGCTTGTGCCAGTGTCTCACCACCCTCACAGGAAAGAACTTTTCCTCATGTCTAGCCTAAATCTCCCTTCACTGAGTTTTCAACAGTTTCTCCCTGTCTTCTCAATACACACTCGTGTAAATAGCCCTACCCCAGCCTTCTTGTAGGCCCCCTTCAAATATTGAAAAGTTGCTAAAAGGTCTTCTCAGAGCCTCCTCTTCTCCAGGCTGAACAACCCCAACTTCCTCAGCCTGTCCTCATAGGGGTCGTGCTCCAGCCCTCTGATCATTTTAATGGCTTTCCACTGGACAGACTCAAAGAGCTCTGTGTCCTTCTTATGCTGAGGACTCCAGAACTGGACACAGTACTCCAGATCAGGTCTCAAAAGAGCAGAGAAGAGGGGAAGAATCACCTCCCTTGACCAGCTGCCTATGCTTCTGCTGATGCAGCCCAGGACATGGTTGGCTTTCTGGGCTGCAAGCAGACATTGATGGCTCATGTTAAATTGTGGTCCATTACCACCCCCACGTTCTTCTCCTCGGAGCTGCCCTCAATCCTTTCTTCCCCCAGTCTGTATTCATGCATGGGATTGCCTTGACTCAGTTGCAGAACCTTGCACTTGGCATTGTTGAACTCCATGAAGTTTGCACAAGCCTACTTCTTAAGCCTGTCAAGGTTTTACCTAGCCTTTGCATGTTAGAACATAGGCATAAAAAATTTGACTGAGAACCTTTCAGTGAAAAATCAGAAACCAGGAAGTCTTGGAAGACATGATAATTCCTTCCCAGTCCCTTGTGTAGATGGTTAGATGATGCAGTCAGACAATTTAACTGCTAAATTGCTTGTAACTGCTTACTAAGATGTTTTTTTAATGTGACCTAACAGATTTACCAGCCTCAGCCCTGACTCTCAGGCCTTTTGACCATGTCATCAGAGGAGAAAGGGATTTCAGCATTTCTTAGTGTTGCTGTGGTTGTTTTTATGACCTTAATAACTTCTTAAGAACAGGTTTATTTTTGAACCATACCCTTTTTATGGATGTTGCACTGTTCAAGACAAACATTAGTTAAAACTAGTCCCCCTAACTAAGACAGATTGAACTGTTAGTTGAAGTATTTCCATCGAATACATTTGGCAGCATTTTTGTACTGATTTTCTCCGTTCCTGCTGTGTGCTTGGCTTGACTGTCCTTGTCAAGTGTACAAATTCTGACACCATTATTAAACTCTAACTGCTTTTAAAGGAAGAGCAAGCAAAGATAAGCACTTTGCCTCACTTTTCATGAAAACTTCAGGCTGGAGAGTAAAGATAGACTAGAGTAGTACAGCAGTGAAGAAGATGCAGTGAGGACTCAACAAGTTTAAGCTCTTTAGCAGCAGCTGGTTCTCTGGTCACCACATGCTCTCCAGTCATCATGCAGGTAGATCCAGGGGAGCTGCAGGGACATAATTCCCCTCCCCATGGGGAGATGCTGTGGGAGGGTGCCAGTGTATGATGGGGGTGGGATGTTGGGCACAGAGACATAAATCCAAAGGTGTTTCACTGGTTGTGTTGTAGGCAGAAAAAAATTGTTTTAATGAACATTTATATGCAAGGGAAGAAACATGGCTATTATTCTATTCAGTCTAATAAATGTCTTGTTCTCCTTTTGAGATGAAAAAGCCTGACCTCGAGCCTAAATTACAGGTGATATGACGAAATTAGAGGTGATGTCAGCTAGAGATCACCTGAAACCTGGTGAAAGCCTGCAGTTATGCACAAATATATTAAATTGACAATTCAAAGAATATACTGCCAAGCTACTTTCTTTAGACAAGTGTAATCATTCTTCCAGCACGGGCAGGTTTCTTTCTTTATCTGTCATTCCCACCACCAATATTTTGTAGCAAAGCAGCATGACAGCTGATAATTCTTGGAAACAGGAGCTCTCTGTGCTCTCTCGCCTAGCTCATTTGATATGAACTGTATTCAGCTACATCCAGCACATACACCAGTGCTTGCCTAAGGCACTAGCTTCCAAGCACTGCAAGTGGAAATGTCAGGATGTTTAGCATATGCTCTTTAGGGACACAGAGATCTTTCCTGGAGCGTTGATGAGGTTAATATTATTAATGGAGTTATCTGTAATTGAAACAATCTTCCACATGCTTTAAATATTGGGCATATTAAATAAAGAAAATAAAACCTATTGAAACACCTTAGGAACTTGCAAAGCAAGTAAAAGCTAAGTGCAACAGTATTTCTTATTTTCCAAAGATTCTGCAATGAATATGCAGATTTCTTTTGTATATCTGCTCAATTTAAATACAAAGCCCCTTGTATTATCTGAAAAAAAGACTGACATATCAGTCCAAACTGTCTAAATTTAGTTGAGCAATTTTAGCTTTACCATCTCTCATTCATCTGATTCTAAATAGGTTGTGCAATAATTGTTACAAAAAAGGGGAAAAAAAAAAAAAAAAAGTCTCACTTGTCTATTATTTTTGGACAGTCATCTGGCACTATTTGACAAACAGCATATGGAACACATTAAGAGAGCTGAGCATGAAAAAACCTTCACTGATGCCACACACTGAATGTTATTCATCGTGGGTCTTGCATTGTTGTGAGATTCATTTACAACTCATTACTAAAGCTCCACTCTCAGAATGAAACATGAGCAGTACGTACCATGTGGGGGGAAACCCAGTAACCAGCCTGGAGAAGTGTTGGACTATTGGAAAGCAGTCTGTGTGATCTAAACTATCTCCACAGATGCTGTAGAGAGCTGTTTTCTCTTCCCATCCACCAAGAAGCAACTCTCGAAGACTATCTTAGATCAGAAGGTCAGCTTTCTGGAGCCTATAACTAAGGGAAACAAATCCCAACCATTACTGTTAGCTAGCATTGCCCAACCACCCTTTTCCAATGCCTGTGCTGTGGGCTTGGCCTTTCTAGAAGGTAGTGAGAGTCTTTGCAGACCTTTCAACATGCACTGGTCAGAAGGGCTTGATCTCTCATACAGGTGATAAAATAGTGTCTCACACTCTGCTTCTGCCTGTTAAGTTGCAGTTGTGTTTATGCAAGCAACCTCAGTTTGCCAAAAGTTGATGCTATTACATTTCTAACTAGAAAAGAAGTCCATTTAGTTTAGGAGTCCTTTTTGTGTTAGTGCTAACTTGAATGGGTCTCTGTAGACGAATGTTGACTTTCATAAACCTGGACAATGATAACAATATATGAGGTTTCTGCTTCTCTTTCCAATCTGGTCCATCCGGTCCACATCCATCCGGTCAGTGGATCCAAAAGTTCTCGATGGAAAGTGACAGATGGATGAACAGATGATAAACCAGACAGATAGACAGCAGGAACACATAAGACTCATTTCATCATGAAACTGCACTGAAAGCAGAAGGAGAAATGGGTACTTGGGTAATATTCATGTTTTGGTCACCAATTTTAAAAATGTCATTTTTTGTTGACCATTTCAAAGCTTGTAGACTATGTCCTCAGTGCTTTAAACAGCAAAGGCCAAACCAAAAGGACATTGTGAGATTTTTTTTTCTAGCTCCTTTTATTGTCATATTGCTACATTTTTATAGTTTGGACTATATTTCAAACCTTTAAACCCAGATTCAGCTTGGACAGCCCCAGCAATTTCAACAGAGGATTAATGTGTGTCATTAAGCAAAGAAATATGTTCTAGTACTTTTCAATAGCAACAAATGCTTGCTATTGCACTTCTCTGATCAACATATTTTTGACTTACTGTAAAGCCTCTGGACTGTTCCTTTCTGAACAGTATGAAATACACATACAGAAAAGCTGATAGTGAACTGTTGTGACTTGAGCTGGCTGCTACATTCCAGCAGAAAAGGGAATTCTCATTCTGAACCATTTTCCTTTCAAGCTGATCCAGCAGAAAACCAGCCCTCCAAATGAGAAGAGGCAGGGGGTATTTACTTATTGGCAAACCAATGGAAGTCACCATGTGGTCTGACTGCTGGTCGATCTGTTAACAGGAAGGGCTTTACTAGGTGCAGACAATGCAAAAAGCAGGAATGCTCTTTTGGGAAGGTGAAGTACATTATATATCTGCACTCAGGAGAAAACAGGTCCCCCAAAAGAGAAGCATAAAGGAGAAAAACACCTGGAGAAAGATGTGGATTTTCTTGCTAGGTTGGTCTGAATAGAACAGAAAACTCCAGATTTTCCTAGTCCCATGACTCCTTTGAAGTGGCTCTGGAAGGCCATGGAAGAAGTTTAGCTTGGTATTCCCTGTGTAAGAATATACTGGAACGCATTAAGAAGGAAGGGCCCTCTCTCAGTTGCCAAAATGGGGAGCCTAGGGCAGAGCTATTTTGTCTACCTCCTTCTCTGCCTGGAGGAATGCTGCTCTTCCAGAGCTGAATCAGCAGCAACCATGCCAGTCATGCCCTGCAGCTGAGCAGAGCAGCAGCAGTCACTGCTGTCCCATATACACATGTCAAAGCAGGGCAAGGTTCCAGCACACAAAGTGAAATACCAAGTGGTATACTTGCAAAATGTCTCTCACACTGCTTCTGCTCCCTTTGAAGTTGGTGGCAGATCTCCCAGATGTTCCAACTTCTCAGTTAGGCCAATGGTGAAAACTTTTAAAATCTTCATTTTACAAATATTGGAAACATGAATCATAGAATCATAGAATCACAGAATTGTCTGGGTTGGAAGGGACATCAGAGATCATCAAGTCCAACCCTTGATCCACTACCACTGTGGTTCCCAGCCCATGGCACTGAGTGCCACATCCAGTCTCTTTTTAAATATCTCCAGGGATGGAGAATTCACTACTTCCCTGGGCAGCCCATTCCAGTGCCTGATCACCCTCTCGGTAAAGAAATTCTTTCTTATGTCCAACCTAAACCTCCCCAACATCATCATATACAGCTTCTGTCCACCAACTCTGTTTCCTAATTTCCCAGTTTAATTCACCATCTGATGCTGCCTAACAGGCTGCAAAAATCTGCCTTCTAAAGCTTTCATGAGAAAACCTGTAAATTTCCCAATGTCCTTTCATAACATACCCAAACTATTTACCATTGCCTCCAAAGAAGCCTGCTTTGAAACCGTCATAGGGTCAAGTTATGCCACTGAAACACCTATTAGTATCAAGAAAAAGGGAAAAAAAAAAAAAAGAGAGAGAGAGAAAGTAAAATGAATAAACCAGCAGCAGTAGCACAGCCCTGGAAAATATGAAGTCATAAGTAGAGTTCAGCCAGAGCTGACTCCCATTAAACTTTGTTAAAGAGCCAAGTTCCACCCAGAGATATGTATGAACTGCAGTTTATTTCAGGGGGAGCTGTGCTGTACTTCATGTCAGGGCCAGGCTTTAACACAAATATGTATCTGTTACAAGTCAGAGAGAAGTAAAGCCTGCATCCCTTTTGCATTTTTTCACTACACCTGCATAGAGGGAATAGAAAATTGAAAGCAGTGGAGAAAACAGCCTACACTTTTACACTTTTACACTGTGTGTCAAACTTAATTCCAAATTCTTCTATAAGGCCTGAATGCCCACGTTTCTCAATCCACTAAGTGATGGTCATGAGACTCTATAGCCTTTCCCTGTGCCCCTGCCACCCACACAAGAGTTAGAGGTGAAGCTCTAAGGCTTGTTTGTCTTTCTAGATTTGCTCTGAGAGTCCCTTCAGGAGAGAAGCAGCAAGAAGCATTCCCTAGCATATGCACAAGCTTTTATAAAGAGACATACCCAGTCTGGCTTTACTTTCCTTCAAGCTTTCCACTGAACATTTCTGTCTGACAAGCAGGACCTCAGCTGAATGAGAAAGGAAAAAGGAGTGGCAGAGCCTTTCCCTGTCCCTCTTGCATTCCCAGACAGCAGCTAGGAATGGCAGCATCCTTGTGCTATGGGAAGCTTCATGGACAGCTTCAAGAAACAACCTTTTGTTGGTGCTGGGACTGGCTCCTGCTGCTCAGCTGCCTGCTAGAAGGGACACATGGATAAAGTCATGGCCACATGAACTTCTGGCTGGGTCCTGGAGGCTCTGCAGATACCTGAGGGAACAAGGCAGAAGAGTGCCTTGCTCCCTTACAGGAACTGTGCCTTCAGTAATGCTGAACTCCCAAGGCTGAATTCCTTCAATTACAAGTTAAAAGAGCTCATTCAAGAAGAGGGAAAGGGAGGAGGTAAGGCTCAGTCCTGCCAAGAGCCAAGTCTGGATATGAGCAGGAGGTTAAAGTATTTCACATGAGGAACTCTGGCAAATGCAAAAGCTTGTGCACCCCAAGCTGATCATTTTAGCTCTGGAATACTACCACTGGCTCAAGAATTTCTTGTACCTCAGACCTCTAGATGGTCACCTTGTGCTTTAACTCTCCACTAGGCTTTTGCTGCTGGAAGATGGACTATCAGCTGCCTGCTCACTATAGAACTTCCATGGGCAGAGATGCAAAGGTGTTTAAGTCCTTTTTAGGCAGCAATTCCCAGCACCATCAGGGTCAAACCTATCTTGGCAAACACTTGTCAGGAATACTGTAGCAGATGGGAAGAGGTGGCAGTGGCCCTGGGAAATAAAATCTCTTTTTTCTTCATACTGGTGTGACCTATCAGACAGCTGGTGAAAGACAAGGGAAACACATGGGCAGCTCTGTCAATGCCACAACATGGTGTCCCTGTGCAATGGCACTGAAAGAATGGTAAAAATCAGCTAGAAGATAGACTGGAAATATGCCAGCAAAGATGGGGAATGGGAGACAGGTATGTGAGATCTAGGAGTCTTGGGGGATGATACAATCCTCAACCACAGACAGGGTGCCTGTCAAGGGACTGATTTTGCATTTCTTGCTACATCTCTTCTTACCCAGGATAATGTTCAGCGTGGGGGAGAAACATCCTCTTAAGATATGATTGCTCATGACCACAGACAGCAAGCTGTTACTCTAATGAGCCAAATTACAGCAAACAAAATCAATTGCTAAGCTAGGCACTCATGTTAATCAGTATCTTCCTTGCAGACTTCCCTCAGTCACCCAAAAGTCCAGGACCTTGATAAGAGCTGCTGGCAGCAGGGCATGACCAGGAGGCCACATCCCTCAGGATCTGAGAGCTTCTTCCCAGATGCAAGCCGTGAAGGTGGTGCTAGATGTTCTGTTTTTTAAGCCTATTTTTTTCATTCCTCTGGAAGAAATCCCTGATTCAATCTTCACTTACAGGACATGTGCTCTCCTCCTCCTATTGACTGCTGCACCTTCAGATCTGACAAAAATAGGCACCCAGACCTCCAAAGGGAGTAGCTTCATTCCTCCCTCTGGCCACCTTCAGCAGCTGTTGGACTATGCAAGGTCCTGGGGCAGGGCTACACCAGACTGGAAAGAGAGGGAAGTTTATCCAGCAATTTGGTACTCAGGTCACTTAAAAACAGCACAGTGGAAGCAGTGATGTGGAAGTCATGCTCCCTTCTGCTCTGCTACCAGCCTCTAGAGAAAACAAGCCACAGGATATGTTTCCTGCCTGGGGAGGGCTTGTAGCAGCCTGGGGGAGAAGGCATGACCTTTTACTTAAAGGAAATGCAAGTCATGGAGAGGAGTAAAGGAAAAAAGACAGGACTGCACTTCATCTTAAAAACAGTGTCAAGCAGTTGTACCTCCTCTTGCTTTCTCATCCTGTGTTTGAAGCTGATCCTAACTTACTCAGCAATGGCACATTATAAACAGTTCCATCTGTCTCTGCCACTCCATTGTTGCTCCAGTCAGTCATGAACCTTCTGACAAAAGTCAGATGCGTTTGAAATAAAAGGTTTCATTCATCACAACCAAAGTAAACCAGAGGAGGTACCCTAGGGCTAGGCTCATGTTCTGTTTCCAGCTCACAAATTGTTATGTCCCCAGGATGCAGAGATTAAGCATCTCACACAGAACGTGGGAGGAGGAGAAGAAGTCTTTGTCCAAGATTCACATATTTTAATGGATTCCAGAAAGGGAAATCTTTTACCAACAAGCAAGAGCAAAGTTCAGAGAAACGCAAAAGCATTCATCTCACCAGTCTCATTCCTGCCTGCCAAAAGTGGGAGGGATGACTTACATCTCCTTAGTCCATGTAGTCCCTTATGGATCATTAATCCATAAGGAGAATATGCTCAGGAGCCATAGACCTCTTTTCTTAATGTGCATGAACCTTCAATCAGCAGGAAGTATTCTTTGGGTGTGTACAGTACCTGTTTATATTTATTTGCTCCCCACTATCCCCTGCTTTCAATAGTGCTTCCTGCAAGAGTTCTAGTTACCACTAATAAATCACTGTGCCTTCATGAAAATCTGTGGTGATAGTAGATGAGGCTGCCATGAGCTATTTGAGGCATTTTAAGCAGAGTAATATTAAAAAGAGAAGTTCTGAAATCAGCAAATTCTTGCCCAAAGTCCATTGAGATTAACATGAGAAACCTCAAATTCCAGGTTACAAGTATCTCAGCACCATTGACTTATGCAATGAAGTAACTTGCAGCAGGTAAGGCATTCTTGAGAAGCTCTACAGAAATGATCAACTGTTTGTTTACATGCCAGGACCTCAGGAGATGGTTCTTTCTTTTTTGCAGTTAGAGCTGATGAGAAAACATGCACCAACAGTTAGTAGGAAAGAAGGGGGCAGATCTGGTGGTCACCTCCTGTTGTTCTCTTCTCATTTCCATGATGATTCAGTTGCTAAGTGAGGACCATTAAAGACTGATTATCTTCATTCACAATATCTAGACATGTACAAAATGCCACTAGTTTACAGAGGAGAGCAAAAAAAATGTGCAGCAGAAAACTACATTTCTGTATTCATATCTCAGAAGCAGCACTTGCTTCCTGCCTGGATTTGCCAGGTTCCATGTTACTGTGCTAAATCCACATCCTTACTGCTGTAAATGACTTACAAGATCAGAAATATGTCTGAAAGAGAACACCCAACCTGGGTGGCGTCCTTGGGTTTTATGCTCCCCTGTGTCTGTGTGGGTTTGCAGCATCCTCTATTTTTGCTCTTTGTCAAACACAGTGCCACTAAATTAGTCTTTGACAATTTGAAAAGCATGAAGATTAGAACAGTCTTGTTTACATGTATCACCACCTGCTACTTCATTTCTTCCATGGTGCTTAAATGTTCAGGCATGTGGCTTTGAAACATGATACCTTTAATGCACTTAAAAACTCTGCTGGATTTCCAGCTTGCTTTGATCTCCACAGTCTAGAGACTATCTCAGAGAATAGAAATAAGTATGTGTACGGGAGAAAATATTTTCAAGGAGAAAAACCTAAAGTTCTTCCAACTTGATGTGCTTTGCCAATTGATGTCATACTAAGGGCTGCTTTTTGCATTTTATCTTTCTGCTTCAGGAGGCCTAAATCTCTTCCCAGAATGAGCAACTTCATGAAGTAATGGTAGGATGGATGTGGTCAGTGTCCTTTATGAGCACTGAAGTGGCAAATAATTGTTTAGTGTTTTTTGTGTAGAAAGGAAATGGAAGGAGAGATTATTTCTGTCCTGGGGAATTTTCAGACTGAACAATACATTTAGGCAATGGAGAAGCTGTATTTTGTTTAGAATGAATGGGGAATATGTGAGCGGAAAGAGGGTAAGATCTTGAATCATGAGTAGGAAAGACACATTGACTGGAGAACTGGAAACAGAGGAAAGACTCGGCTAGCCCATGCTATGAGCTGCTTTCTGGGGCTGTACAACATCAAGAAGAAAATGAAATTCAGGGTGTGGGATGGTTAACTTGAGAAAGAGGGATCATAAACTGGGGAGATATGGTGAGGTTGAGTGGTCAAGTAAACAGCATAGGACAGGTGTTTGAAGGGACCAGATCCATCCAGCTCTACAAAAGGTGAGATAGAAGGTGATTTTTAATTTTTTAAAGAATAATTAAGGTGGCATTAGCCATTGATTGAGCTCTAGGTATGGAGAAGAAGACACCTCTCAGTGGGAGCTGTGAAAGTGCCAAAGGCAGTCAACAAGGCTTCATAAGAACTGGTCCCTTTCCATTAGGTGGATAGAGCTTGCACAAGAAGGATGTACAAAACACCCTTGCTGCTCCCTGACTCAATGTTGTTCTTTTTAGACATGTTGATATTAATAGAAGCCATTCACTCCACTCCTCATCATGACTGAATCAGGAATAGAATAATAGAAAAGTGACAGGGGACAGGGTGTGCAGAGCACACCAAGTGATTTTGAAAAAGAGCAAGAAAACCCTGACTTCCCTTTTCCTAAACCAAATGGGAAGGTGGAACAGAAGCATGGCTCTCAACAGCAGTTTTGCTTCCTGGTCTGTTCTGCTCAATACTTTATGCAGGATTTTCTGCAGAGGTGCAGCCAGATTGTGTGTATATTCCTCTGCTTCCACCGAGGGCTTAATTGCTGTTAGTAACTGGTAGTATAAAAAAAGCCCTGATGAGCTCACTGACTCAAAAAAAAAAAAAAAAAAAAAAAAGAAAAAAAAAAAGAGGCAGACAATGATAAACTCTCCCAGTTGTCTTATCCAGGATGTAAAAAGCATATCCCAGGTTGTAAATAAAAATTCCGGTGTGATGACAGGGAAGAGCTGGAGGGAGGAGGTGTTTCATAGCAAGCTGTGGAGATGAGAGGAGAGTAAGGAGAAACCAATGGGGAAGAGAAGAGGGAGGGAGAGAGAAAAGGGGGACACACACAGGAAAGAAGGCCTCAGCCCAAGGGATGACAAGGGAATATTTACATTTTCCTTTGTGCTTTTCTTCTTTCTCATTGCCAGTACTGTGGAAGGTCCCTGTAAGAAGGGAGGAAATGACATCTAACAACTGGGACCTGTGTTTCTCTGTGGGCTGCCAAAGGGACAGACATGAGGGAGGGGCAGAGAATACCTCTATCAGACAACCTGAGAGGTCCGGTGTAAGAGAGAGGTAATGATAGAGACTGGTCTGCTCTCTGAGAGCATCCTTGCATCACAGATACATCAAGAATTTAATTTTCTGCTCCCTGTATTGGATAGGACAATGACTGTACTCCTCCTTGTTTCATAAGTCATTATCATTGCTTTTCTCTGGATCTTTGCTTCTGTGCACATGGGTCCTGTAATAGTCTCCAAGATAGATTCTGGCCAATCCTTTGATGTCTAAATTCAAAACTTGGAGTGATTCAGTGTCAACAGTATTGTGGGCTGCTGGGTACTGACTCTATGTACAGTGAGGAGAGAGACACCTGAATCTGGCATCCAAAGATGATAGTTTGCATAAGGCTGATTCACTGATGTTTTACTATATCATATAAAAAGGATATTTTGTAATATTTTCCAAGTTCTTATATATATATATATCTTCTTTCTTTCTCTTACTGAGTTTATGCTTCTGCGAAGCCTTAAAAAATCTAGTCAGTTTTTCTGCTACTTTTGAAGGCATCTATCATCATAAAAGGGAAACATGAGCTTGAGGGTATTGGTTTGTGAACATAAATGTGGTCAGGGAAATAACATGCTCTGTATCCAGAAGTTTGACTAGCCAAAAGTCATATAGGTAATGAAAAGGTGGCATATATATAGATGTGTGTGTATATCTGTGTATTTGTATGCATATAGATATACAGAATATTACATATACATACACTGTGTGTGAATATATATATATATAAAGAATTCAGATTCATCTTCTAGGTTTAATGTTACTAAAATAATTTCTGATTGCAAGTCTAAGCATTCACACATATGCAGAGACTGATGTTCGATTTTGCATTGCTGTGACCTTGTCACACATGTTCATTATAATGTGGACTGCTTCATAAAACTAGACATTTTAAGCATGCAGTCCCCAGTAAAACAGGCATTTATCACTCATGATAACATGGAGCTGTCTCAGGGTGTGTTCAAAAGCCCCCCTGCAACTTGCTGATAAAAAGCTTAACTCACTTTCAGGGCTTATCTGAAGGAGTTAGACCCTCATGAATTAACTGAATTTATTTTTTTTTTCTAAGATGAAAAAGAGAGAGGGAGGGGAGGCAAAAAAATCACTTTAAAACTTCAATGCAGCAGAACAGGTTTAACCCATTGAGATTTTAAGTAAAGTATTCTGCTTCATCAGGAAGAACCCTGTGGTGAAACATATGTCAGAAGAGAAGATATGAGAAACTGGCCTCCATTGCAGATGAGAAGATTAATTAAGAGGAAAATCACTAAATGTGATGTCTCATTGGTGAAACTACATGTGCAAGGTACATCAGCAATAGGAGAGAAGCATAGCCCAGACAGTGCATTTGATTTCCATCCTAACGTTGGAGAGAAAGGAATTGGGTGTAAATCAGATCATGCTGACTCTTGGAGAAACAGAGTACAGGTCTTATTTCAGCTATAAATTATGAGCTTCATGCTTGTTATTATAAGGCTGCAGTACTGTTACTTCATGTATTTGAGTTATAGGTTGCAAATAAATTACCCAGAAAAGACAGTCCTTTTCTCTTCTTGTGTTCATAAATTGTTGGCAAACCAAACCCGAATTCTGCAAGTGCCACTTTTCTTCATTCACCAAGTAGTTTTTCAGAATGCTTAGCAGCTGGTGAATTTTTCATCAACTCATTTCTGGTGTAACACTGTCAAATTTGTTTGACTTAGGAACTGAAGTCTTTCAGAAGTAGGAAAGACACAGCCTGTCTGTTGTCCAAACACTTGCCCAGCTGAGGTTGTTCATGTATTCTTGTCACTGAAGCATCTGGGTCCCTGCCAATTTTTCATGCATTTCCTATCACAACTTGGATATGAAGCAAGAAGGTAAACAAAGATCCTACTAGTGTCAAATGCTGTATTTAAAAGTTTTCTAATCCTTCTGTGGGAAACAAATAGGCCAGTTGCTAAATCACTTCTGAGTATGCTTTTTTTTCCCTAAGCATCTATTACAAAATTAGAGAGTTTGAAGCAGAAAGCTGTTGCCCTAGTGGATTTACTGGAGTCAGGGCTAATTCCTACCTCCTGGCCCCTATAAAGTGCCTTTCAATAGCCAAATGATACCTCTTCAGCAGCAGTGCCCCTGGAAAGCAGTCATTGCTCTAGCACCTGTAATCAGTCCTCTCTATGAATTCTACCAGCCTTTTGAAGTAAGGGTGTCTGTACAGCACCTAGCACAATCAGATCCCTCTGTTGGCTTGAATTTCTCTGGTCTATAGGGATACTAATCCCTCCCTAACAATAGAAACAGGGACTCTACAGAGCAGATACACAAACAGACTTTCATTAGAGAATGCAGGCCTGAAAGCCTGTTTCACAAAAGGCTTTGCTGACTGGACTCAGTCATTTGAATAGGGATGGACATGGAGTATATTCCACAAGAGCCCAGAAAGAAAGGTGCAGCAGTATCATCACTGAGATGCAGACACTGCACAATTCTGTAATACTAACAGGCTTATGTACATAATGTACATAACCAGTCATAACCTGAATCCTTAGCATCTACTGTGTAAATCATTGGCTTTTCTCTTTTTCCTTTTTTTTTTTTTTTTATTTTTTTTTTTTTGAAAAGTAGTACTCAGATATGCTGAGAACTCTGTATCCTAAAAAATCAGACTCTGATTTGGTTGGACAACCCCTCCATTTCCCTCAGCTTAGCAATGCCTTTCCATTTGCAGGCACTGAGAATGCCAGGGAGAGCCCTGGGGTATAAAGCTAAATTTTCCAATTCATATGTACAGTGGTGGGAGACAAATACACAAGCAGAGGCATTCAATTTACATAAATACTTATGGGACATGTTTTGAGACTTATGTGCTAAAAATGAGAGGTTATTATAATATGTAGGTTTCCTTGTTTACAAATGCTTACAGGTTTAACAGTAAGAAGAAGACCAAAATTTTTGTAATCAATAGCCTCTATTTTAGTTTATTAGTTACAGTCACAGACAAGTGCTTCTGTTGATTAAGAGCAATGAAATCAAATCTATTGCCAAGACAGCGAATAACATGATTAAAAGTCTACAGGGAACATTCATGGCTTTTCAGAGACCCTCTGTGAAGGGTTGTGGTATGACTCCAGGAAAATTTAAAGGACCGGTATGCAGCCTCCAAATATATCTCATAATTTAAAGGTAAAGGATGAAGCTGTTCTCAGAACCAGACTTGCCATTTACAGCTGTATTGGGGGCCACCTTTGCCCCCAAGCTCTCAGCCTCTCTGGAGGGGACAGCCCACACCTAGTTTCCTCTTTTTGCCAGAAGCTCTGGCTGTTGTTGTGGCAGGTGGAGAAGGGCACGATGGTTGTGACATCTGCTCGTGGGACAGAGGCAGCACCAGGGTCTGCTCCCAAGCAGGGCAGGCCTTGCACCTGGGCTGCTGCTGAACTGCAGCTGGCACTGAAGATGGAAAGCACACAGCTTACACGACTTGCTTGTTCCTCACTCTCTGCCTCTCTCTGCAGCTGGGGCATGCCCTGAGGTCCAGTCTTGTCTCCTGGTTTCCTTTTGGGACAAGACTTCTACATAGCACAGGCTGTAACTCTTCCCTACCCACTTGGAAGGAAAAATTTATTGTCTGGTAGGTGATGAGGAAGAGAAACCCCCACAAAGAGCTGGCATTTGAAATATCAGAGCCCTCAGATAAAACATTCCCAGCATGCTGAGTACAGATTAAATCCTGTAAGGTGCAGAGCATCCTCTCCAAGGAGATCAACAACTCTGACCCCCAGGGGTGGCTTTGCTTAAATCACTGCCTCCCTAGACTAAACTTTCAACCTGGTGACATTTATTTGAGTGAATCCCCCACCTCATTTGAGTTGTTCCATTGCCTGCTCACTGCAGTCTAAAGGAAGAGGGCAAAAGCTGCAGGCTGACCAGAGTGCCAAACCTGTGGAATGCCTCAGATTTTGAAATAAATCAGACAACTACTGCCTGTGCATCTGTGCATCTGAGAGGTGGGAGGAAGCAGATGCACTTAAAAACAATGCATTTTAAAACAGGAAGTTTACATTCCTGCTGTCAGGCTGGATCCATTTTATATGAGATGAAGAAGAAGAAAATAAAAAAACCCAGGACCTATATTCACATCAAATACATTGCATGGAAGACCAGCCAACAAAATTGTAGCCCAGCTCCAGTTTTGGCTTTGGTAGCTGATTTCTTTACTTAGGTATTCCATTTTATTCCAGACACACACAAATGTCCATTAACAATGAACAACAGAGCGAATGCACACACACTTCCTAACATTAGCAGGCAGAACTATTGGCTCTCTTGCCTCTCTGTTGAGGATAGAGTGATGTGATATCTGAGCTGGGCATCGGAAGTGCCAGAATTTAGATGGTGTGACATCCCTGTGTCGAAGCCAAATACATTTGCAAGGTTCACAGACTTGAATATCTTAAATCTGAAACAGTAGTCTGCTCCCACCTGGATTGCCAAGATCATACTGTATTTATAGAATGAATAAAAATTCCTTATCAGCCACAAGTGAATACAAGGAGATAAGCAAAGAACATGAACAATTAAGTAACAACACTGTTCAGTTTACATCAGTTGGCAGCTGCTCTGTGGTCTTACTTGCAGGTACTCAGAAAAGAATTATTCTGTTCAGAACAGTTAAATGTTTTTACTGATTCTTTATGCATTTTCACACCTGTTTCACTACGGTTAGGAAGCAAAATTGTTTTCTCTGTTACCCTGCCTCTCTGGCAAACATCTGTTGTCCGTGCTGTGCAGTGCCTGTCAATACACTGATCTTTCAATATTTTGTTTCTTGCAAAAACTGCTGTAATTTTTCGTAAGAAATAAGAATATTTTTTTCCAAGACATGCCCATAAAACTCAATCATTATAAAAAAATGCAACAAAATTTAATTATAAAGGTACATAGTACTATTAAACTTTCCTCTATTTTCAATTTGTTCTTAATCTGTAAAGTTGATCCATATATTTAAAAAAAACCAACCAAAACCAAACCAACACCAACAAACCAACCAACCAAAAAAACACCAAGTGACGCAGACTGGAACAAAGTATAGAAACATGCTGTCTATGTCAATAAAGGAAATTATGAGGGCAAATACAGAATAGATAAGCAGTATTTCAGAGTCAGAACACTTCTAGCTAGATTGCAAGACATTAGTTTTCGCTGGCAATCATATGATCTGCTTGAAGCTGCTTGATCATATGATGCTTGAAGCTGAGAATTCCTGCCTAGATTTTGGGAAAAACAAGAGAACCTGATGCATCAGCCTTTTTTCATTATGGACGACAAAAGGCCTCATGAGGTACTAACTCCTCATCCAAATCCACACTGGGGCTCTCTGAGAACCTGGGTCTGTAAGAGGAGTGATTCATAATGTATTCGAGACCTTAGTGATCATCCTGGACTTGTCACCCAGCCAAGTCTGTCACCAGACACAAGATTGGGTCTGGGCCCTTACGGATATCGCACAGTGAGCTAAATGCACCCCAGTGAGTCACAACACCCTCATGCATGAACTCGGAGAACACCGAGGGAAATAGTTTACTAAAGGTTTTCCAAACCCAAACTCTCAGAATCCTTAAGGAGACTGCATATTTGCTTCCTATCAATAATAAAAACAGTCTGTTAGAGAAACAACAGAAAACAAGCTATAACATTCTAAACTGATGAATAAAATGGAATAAAATTTAATGTGAGGCTAGCATCTTATCTTTCTTGTTGGTTAGAACTTGCAAAAAGGACTAAATGGTAAACAGAAGTTTCTGGTTGGGATGCCAGAGATGCTGCTCATGCTGTGTCATTTCTGCTGGTTAAGCCTGCCTCATTCAGAGACTGGAAACCATCGTCAGTGTCAAGAGCCATACAGACCAAACATTCTTATAGCTATCTCTGGATCAAACCCTGAATTACAGGCAGCTCCCAGCAGTGCCTTCTGTGCTATCTGCCCTCACTACTGATACCACAGTATGACAAACAATTCTGCTATTGGCAGTTTGCTTATTAAAAATAGAACAAAACTAATGTTTTGAATTAAAGCAGGAAAGATTATACTAGAGCTATGAAAGAGACATGGAGCTGCTATTGCAGCACCAAAAATTGAGAGTTTTCCTACTGGTTTTTTTCAGTTTTTCAAATCATAATCCATTCCTTCCTGTTCCACTTTCTTGTTTTAATACTGCCCAAAATTAATGCTGCCATGCTGCACTAAAGCCTCTGCACAGTCTTCACTGTTCAGGACAAATTCTCTCTTTTCAAATTTACTGAAATATGCAGAGTTAGACCAGAAGTGGACTTGTACATCTGTACTCTCTCTTGCTGAGAAACTAGTTTGTTTGTCCTTAAGCCCACGTTTCTAAGTTTCCAGGAGCAGAAACACATTGTGGCTTTAAATAGAGACTGTCAGTTTGTGGCTTGTGTCTCATATTACACACAGACAGCTTGAGACGCTAAACACAAGTTGGGCAGCAACATTAATATCTTAGAAAAGCGTCAGTACATTTTTGAAATGCTCTGTATTTTCATTCCTGAAGGTGGAGGGAGGGAAAAACATTCAAATGAAACTTTTCTAATCCAGAGTTTAGATGGAAACACTGCTAACTTTGCTCATTCCTATTCAGGAGTGGGAGTTTGCAGAGCCTGTTTCAGTTCTTCACACACACACGCACGCAGAAAGACAAAGAATAAAGAAGGAAAACAGTTTTATGACAACTTTTTTTTTCTCCAGGATTAATCTCAGTTTTTTGTTTTTTTTTTTCCCCCATATGAAATACATTAGACAATCTTTTTCTTAAGCAGCAGACTGGTAAATCCACTCTTATTATAAGGAGGGGGGGAATAAGGGTACTCACGTGGTTGAGATGTCGCATTGTTTTGGTAACTCATAATTTACGTCTTTGAGAAATGCCTTATTTGTGTTGACAGTCTCTCTTCCCTGCTCAGAACGGACGGCGGGATTGAACAGAACAGCTGGAAGAGCCCAGGAAAATGCTCCTCTTGTTCAGGCTCTCCTTGCCTGGCTCCTGACCCCTTTACAACTGGAAAAGGAAACAGCACATGTGTCATTCTCTTTTGCCTGTGTAGCTCACATGAGCGGGGAGGGGCACCCATTTGCAGATAGCAGTAACTGTTTTTTTTTTTTGCAAAAAGTTTTGCAAGTTGGATGTATTCCACCCTTTGCTTTTACTAGCCAGCACCAGTGGAAAGAAAATGCTCTTTTCGCTCTTAGCCAAATGCAGAAGCACCTAGTAGAATAGCTTTCCAAACATCTACCCACCACTGTTAATAATATTTCTTTTACATATAAAACTTGCTTCTGACTCTCTTCCCAAAATGCCTATCATCATCACCAGTGGGTAACAGCGAAAGCAGGACTTTTAATTTTCATTGCCCAACAGCATCCTTAACACAGTCTAAATGATTCTGTCATTTTAACTGGTGAAAATGGAGAATGACATTTACTGGGTCAGGGAAGTTATGTCAGTGTATAGGATGAATCCACACAGTGCTCAGAACAAGGAGGAACCTTTGCCTGCAGCACAGGATGAGTCACAAGTAACTCCAGTCCTGGCTCTGACACAGCCTTCTTAGGGCACCTTGGGCAAAGCATTTTATCTCTGCCTCAGTTTGTCATCTGTAGAATAAAGATGATAAGACTGACTTCCTCCCACTCTTTCATCTGCAGGTAGGCAATGTTAGGAAATGCTTCCTTGGTTCGCATGGGTTAATTTACTTATCCTCCTCAGCAAGTTTTTTATCCTGGACAAGGCTACCAGCTCCCTTATTTATACTGCTGCCATTTAAAGCTATTTGTGTAGCCTTCTGTAATCAGCAGTATGTAGTTGTTGAAAGTGTGCCTATGTAGTCAGCCCATGGTTGGTATGGGCTAGGACTTCTAAGTTATACAAAAATCCAAGTAGTTTATATCCTGTCTTAGACACTAAGAAAAGCTGACAACGTTTTCATTTTCCCTTGTGACTCAGGATGAACTAACTGCCTGCCTGTGACAGCAAAAACACAGTAAATGTTGAAATGGAAGTGGAAAAAAACAGAGGCATGAAATTCAGGCTGACATTCATCCTATTTTGCAAAATTGTTGCAGCATTTTTCTGTGAAATCATCTCAGTGACCTCCTACAAGAAACTGATGCTGCAAATTTGGTTTGCAGTATTTATTTAACAGTTACAGGATGGAAAGAACAGCGACTTATTTACATGCCTATGACAAATAACAGTTTATTATGAGCATGGATAAAGTAAGCAACTTTGGTCAGCATTTTCCAAACTCTGGATTCATGGTAGAGAGTCCAGGAACATTTAGTGACAGAGCAAAGCAAACCACTAAACAAAGATGGCAAAATAACAGCAAAAAGTCCTGCTGATGCTCCGCTGTTTTCAACTCTGTAGTGCAACACTGATTTATACCAGATAGATAATTCTATGAAAGTATATAATGTGCTTATGCAAAATTGCAAATTTCTGTCCTGGGACATGAGAATTGCCAATTATTTCATTTTAATCTTTCATTATCCTGCTCCCTGAGAATTTTAGAACTGGTGTTGAGAAGAGACTTCTTGGCCACCGCAGCTAAATTGAAAGATGGAAACTACTGATGCTTTCATTATGTTAGTGCCAGCTGTCTAGATCCCTCCCAGGAGTTTGGTGGCAGACTACTCAAAATAGCACACATGCACCTGAGTGGGCTGCCCTACCCAGACACTGCTGAGCTCCTAGTGGTTAAACCCTTTGCATCTATACAATACTTCCTGCATCTGTCTTCTTTTGTTATTATTAAGACTGCTCTTCTATCACCAAAATCACTAGGAAAGGTCACATAAGAGGATTCTGGGAGAACCAAGCCCACACGGGAAAGCCCTCTTTAACACCTTGGTATCTTCACTTTTCTTAGGATTTCTTTCTTTGCTTATCGCAAAATCTGGGATTCCCAGTAAACCAGAAAGCTTGAGACCCCTTTCCCAAAGGCTGTCACTTGCCCTCGAGCAGGCCATTAAATAGTCAGTCCCTCCCTGACCTTTCTCACTCCTCATTAACGGGAAACATGTGCGGGTGGAAAGGCACCAGAGCTCCAGAGAGCCCAGCACGCTTCCTGAGGAGCCTGAGACCAGGTCACAAAACAAAGAGGAGCCCAGTGCTCTCTGCCTGCCTCAATCCTCATCTGACCACCCTTGGGGGACAGGGGACACCAAAAGACCTCAAAGGAAGAGATGGATGTGGGGGAGTGGTGGAGAAAAGATTTGATTAGTCAATAATTTCCAGCTTGTCAGAACTCTCTCCCAAACTTAAAATACAGTGGTTGCTTCTGGCAAAAAAAGCACACACCTCCCTCCCTGAAAAGGAAAAAAAAAAAAAAAAAAAAAAAAAAAGTCAAAGGGTGAAGATAATGTAGGGTGTCTGAAAGTATTTTTTATCTAAGAGCTCTGACATTCATACAGGATCCCTCAGATATGTGGGATAACTCAGCTGTGTGACTTTCATCAGCCAGTTACTAGATCAGCTGGGACCACTACATTCCCATTAAGCCACAGAAGTAGTACTGGTTTCCTGCCCTGGTGAATACTTTTGTATCTCCAACTTTTGAAAGCTCAGAAGGTTTTTCTGAGCAAGGAAGCCAAAATTCCCTTTCTGTCTCAGTAGGGCTTTCAGATATGACACTCCTTTCAGGTCCAAGAGTGTTAACTCACAAGTGGGACCTCTTTTATCTCTCATATTGCAACTTATCCTTCTCATCCTAAGAACAGCTATGTAATCAGTTCATAGTCAGGCCCACAAGGTTGTTCTCTTTGATATTACCTTGCTCCAAGATAAATGATAGCTCACAGTTGTTCAGGCTTGGCAAGCTGATGCTGTGTGCAGCAGCTGTTGTTCCCAATGGGAAGGAAGGGCTTAGGCTGCATTGAAAGGAAAATAAATATGCCAAAAGGAAAAGTGTCTCTTCAGGAAGTTATGCCTGACAACAACAGGACATCAGACTAGAAATCCCTATCTTTGCAGGATTATCATTAAAAAAAAAAAAAAAAATGCAAAATTTGCAATCTCAGACAGCAAAAACTGTGTCCAGTTTGAAAGACTGAGTGGAAAGCTCTCAGTAATATTCTTCATTGCCCACCCTGGGCAGCCTCCCAGCCTCAGAGAGGGTGTTTGGATCCACCATCTGGACTTTTGGGAAAAGGATGTAGCAGTCAGTGCCTGGTGTGGTTCTTGCCTGGCTGTGAGTTCAAGAGGGCCTCATGCCTGTAGTGATGGCCACATTTGCATGAGGCAGTGGTGTGTCCCACCTGGTCAGGAGAGATGGTCTTGGCTTTCTCCTCATCTCTGCTGGCTACACTCTTCAGGATGTTTTAAACCTGCCAAGCTGGTAAGCTATGTGTGATCTGGATGGATCCCTAATTTTGAAGACTTTCTGCAGGTCTAGGAGAGGAATATCTACAGTGAAGAAGCATCTAGGCTGAGTCCTGAAGGAGAGATACTTCATATGAGATATGCTTCAGGAAAGCATTTGGATCTGGATGCCTTGTGAAATGCCATTTTCTACTGATTACCTTTCTTTCCATCTCTGGAAGGAATAATAGCCTCGTGCAGTAGGATCTCCTCCCTGACCTCAGGATTCTTGCATCTTTCCTGTTTCACATTTATTTTTGTGCTAAAAATGTGGAGATTCCTGGCCATAGACTACCCATCCCCTGTGTGGGCCAGCTCAGATGTAATGGAGAATGAAGCTTTTGTGACCATGCAAAAGGGATTAAAGTTGACTTATTACCCAGGATGGGCTATGATGCTAATATAACTCATGTTTTATGTGGTGCCACTACTTCCAGTGACTGTAAGTGGAACTAGCTTGTGAAATCCTTGGGACACAGAGCAGGAATTTTCTGTTTGCAGTCAGCAGTAATTGCTACTGAATGAGTTCTTGACCATCACACAAGGCCAAAAGAGAAGGATTTACCCAGGAGATAAGAGATCATCTCTCCCTCCTACTAGGTATCTCGGGCATATATCTATTTTTTACCACCCCTCTGGCTTCTAGTTGAACTTGCTTCTAGTTTGGGTTATATTTCTACCCCTGGAACACAGCACACACCCTACACCCTGCTTTACCTTATCTCACAACTGTTTGCAGTTAAAGGATGTAGTGTGCCTGTTTGTGTTTAAGACATTCCCTCCTAGGCTTTTAGTTTATTTGGGGCAAGTGCTTTCCCATTTATGTCTGTAAAGTATCTGTGCTCTCAGGGGAACCTCCTGTGTCACTACAATACAAATCCTTCTCAAATTGTGCTATCACTCTGCAAAATGGAAATATAAGGAGATTCTTCATTTTCTCTACAGTCCTGTACTCGGCTTTCCATGAATGACATGGCTTTCCTTAAGGTCACCTTGGAGGAAGAATGGGTAAGGTCAAGTGCTCAGTGCACAAAGTTTTGCAGACTGTCTATCCAGCATGTCATCGTGTCCAAAGATCAGACAGGATAGCTTAGAGCCACTGATTCTGGCTGCCTCTCCAGTCAACCCAACCCCACCGAAGGGCACATCGTCTGTTTGTTCTCTCGAGCAGTCAACAGGATGTTGACACGATGTTTGATAGCGCACGCTTGGGACAGCAGTCACATAAGCTGGATAAATGTGGAGGCAATGAATCATGCTACCAGCTCTTGCTGAGTTCAAGAAATCTGAGAGCATGCTTTGGTACATGGATTTCTCATAACAAAAGAACTAAACAAAAATTAAAATAATCATGTTGAACTTTAAAGCAAACAAAAGGCAAGACTTGCTCACACAAAACAGAATTAAACACTGGAGAAGTTGTAATTCCTGCAGGGGTCTGGTATAGTTAGGCCTTCGGTTTTACTAAAAACATTCTTTTTTACGTAGTTGGAACTGTGTTATGCAGTGTGATTGCAATAAGCTGGTTTTTTTTTTAGGTCTTTGCATAACTCGGAAATGGCCAGAAAATTGAAAGTCGAGTCCGGATGCCTGTCGATCCTGGCGTGTTTTGTTAGCTAAGTGTTAAATTAAACTTTCACTGCTAGTTAAGTGCAGGTCAAAATCCTCTCAAAGGCTGTTAGTCCATCACCTGGACTGTCCTTGTGTTACCTGAATGATGGGCTTATTTTAGTTGGAGTTCTCTGGGAGTTTGGATCCTAAGCTTTTACATTCTGTCAAGAGCTTCAGTCTCTTTTCTGCCTTTCCTAGTCTGCATGGATAAGGCTCAGATGGGACACATCCAAAGTTAAGATCTTTCTAATCACAGTGTGCATCCTTTGACCAAAGCTGTATCTGAGGTGTGTCCAACAAAGTTGTCGGATAAGTGTGTGTGCTTTAAATCTACTTCTGAGTCTGTTTCCCACAGTGCAGCAACTTGGAACCAGGTCAGATTGGCAAATGGTATTTGAAGAAATATAATAACACTGAGATATTTGCTCTCATTTTTAGCTTGCATGTACTGTCGTCTCTGGAGGAAAAGATACCAGATTAAGCTTACTTTCTCATAGAAGTGCAAGAGTAAAAACTCTTGCTTCTCTTTGTACCTCTGGTCAATTCATAACTGGCAGCATGTATGCAGGATTTCAGACTAAATTTACTCAAAGGTACTTATCATTCTGTCCTGGCAATTTTTAAAAGAATATTTTCTAATAGCTTTTCTAGATATCTTTCTCATCAAACTGATGTTGTAACTGCTTACTTTGGTTATCAGACAGCTTTCTATAGCCTTGGATTAATTATAAAAGCAGAGTTTAGTGTTTCAACCTACTATCTGAGCAGAAAGCTGGCATGTGATGGAGGCATAGTTACATTGAATGAAACTGGGGCACCATGAGAATGTGTGTGATGACCCTGAGGCTCTGTGACTTTGCACTGCTTCTACCACTGCTTCAAAAATAACTTTGCAAGATTCCTAGCCCAAGAGAGAACTAAACTTCATTTTCTCATGAGTCATGTGATTACAGTTTTTATTTTAAAACATGCTTAAACTCGCCTAGTTTTTTCTTGAATTCTGCAGCTTTTTTGAGCAATCATGAAGATGTTAGTGTTTACTGACTTAGTCAAGTTTCGTCCTTTGGTAAAATTGGTGAAATACTTAGAAGCCATAGTCAGCAATCCTATGGATTTTTGGAGTTCATTAAAATCAGAGCATTCACAGCACTGCAGCAGGAAGAAAAGGCTTAGAAGCAGTTAGCAAAGATCTTCCTTCTCCCAAGCTCCCTCAGATGTGCTCTTCTCTAATCCCTAGCTGTAGTGTTTGCAAATCCTTAGGCTCTTGGAGACCATTCACTAAGTGGCAAGTGGTTACCATATCCTGCATTCAGGGCATACCTCAAGAGCAGAAGGATGTTATTTGAAAGTTCACAAAGCAATCAAGACTTCTATGCTGGTAATGTTGCAGTTTTGGGCTGGGCTTTTTTGTTTGTTTGTTTGTTTTGTTGTTTGTTTGTTTTTTAACATAATTAAATATTACTCTAAACAATTCCGAAATAAACAGTAATAGCATCCATGGAGTCCTGTATAAAATCCTGGTGAAAATGTAAAGCTACAGCGTAGAAATAAATTTTTCTCACTGATGTACTCTAAGGAATAACAGTATGTTTTTTGACCCCTGCCATATGAACACGTGTCTTCCCAGTGCAGTCCTGTGACTGGATTTACTAACATCCTGCAGACAGTTCCTCCAGTTGCTTTTAAATGACTGTTCACAGGAATTAGAACGATGAGAAAGTGACTGTAAAACCAGAGCTCCAGGGGGCAATCTCAAAGCCAGACCTGAACAGTAGACATGTGAGTCCCCACAGTCTTGTTAGAAGACACAAGTTGATGCTTTATTTTTCCTTTTGATTTTAAAGGAAATTCACCCATGCCTGTTTAATGAGTAGTTTCCAGTTCTCTCAAACAGTAGAATATTCATGTATTTTAAGTGGGATTCCTAAACAACTGATAATAATTTTTTTTTCTCTTTTTGTATAGGGAGTGAGAGAGAAAGAGTTCCCAAAGTGCAACTAAATGCACTGGATGTGACTATTCTTGGGGTCCACTCTCCAGTGAATCCAACTAAAATAGGACATTGTCTTGAAATCAGCTAATCTGCTGTTCCTTTTATTTTTGTTAAATCACTTTTTTAGACAAAAATGGATATAGCTGTCTGCTGTGATGGGAGCAAAAATTATAATGGTTTTTTCTAATAATAAATTGCATGCTGGTCTTTTTTTTTTCTTTCTTTTTTACTGTAGCAAAGGCAATTCAGCTGTATCTGATTGGCACTATTTCAAGATTTCTGATGTTCAGCGGGAGAAGAATACACAGCTGCAAAAACCAAAACAAAGCAAAAACCTCTCAAACTGCACATGCTGGAATGGCAACAAGCCTGACTGCAACAGTTCACCAGACCCACTCACAGGCACTGGGCCATGCACTGAATGCTTTTGCTGACTAAATTGTGCAATGAGTTTTGTTGTGTTGTAATGCAGAGTCCATTACATGTCCGTTTTACTCTGGATACAATATTACAGACTTTCTTGAAACTTATTTAGATGCCAATGTGGTTGAAAATTTTAGGTGTGGATTCTGCAACATTCCCACGGATTTACTTTTTACTGTCCTTGTGTTGCTGTTGGACTTGGTAGGCATTACACTGTAGGGAGAAAAATACAGAATGAGAGTTATGTCAAGATTACTCTTTTGTTGTAATGAGCTGTAAGCAAAGTCTACTGATACATACTTCACTGTGAAATCTGCAATGCTTTACTTAGAAATAGTTTTCTTCCTTATTAAATCCAAGAGCTGCCCAGGAAGTTATAAATCAGAACAGTAAACATAACTACAGGAAAAATATCTGAATAATCTAAACATATCTTTTCTCTACTAAGTATATAAATATGAATTTTGGCTTGTGAAGTCAGTTTGAAAGGACATCTAGATTTGACACAGAGAGTTCAGGAGTATGTTTAGATCAGGATGCTTTGGGAAACACCTAATTTCAGAAACACCTGAGATCATTGGATCTTGTCAGTTTTTTTCCAAACACAGAAATAGGAGCTGGAGCTGCAGAAATTCTGTGTAGCACCAGCACTACACTCTGATTTGTCTCTGGGAGCTCAGACCTAAATTAGGAAAGCACCGAAGAATGTCCTTATGGCTACCCTGATGTAAGAAAAAAGAAAGCATGCTCTTAATTTTAAGCACATGCCTGGGTCCTTTTCCAAGTTGAAAGCATGCTTAAAGACTTTCCTGATTACAGAAGGCTTCCTATAAATATTCATATATAGCATTCCTCTACCTTATTGCCCAAATTAAGTTTCCTAATTCTACTCAGACTCAACGATGAGGCAGTCTATTGAAGAATCTTTTTAAAATTAAGGAGCTAGTGTCATTTTATGTAACATCAGTGATGGAGATACTAGCCACATAATCTATTCTAGTCTTCTGCATTCCCTCTGGAGTAAAAGACGACAGAGTTCTCCAGAAGGGGATTCGTTCTGGGGCTGAAATAACTACACCACCTCCAATAGTTTTGTCTACTCTCTAAGGAAACAAACCACACCCTTCCTTGCTGAGACATAGACATAAAGAATGTTCCAACATTTCTAGGAATACTTTATTTGTATTCTGGTACCATTCCATCCTTCTCAGAGAGAGAGGCCATCCCTCTTTTACTGAGCAAATACAAATGGACTGAGTCCCTGCTTTTACCACATAAAAGTGTTGGTATGCTTTGGAGTAGTGGGCAATCAAATTCCCATTTAGTAAGTGTAACTGATTATATGCACCATGTAGCATGAATAAGCATGCTGTGTTAATTAACACTCTATATTAATATTCCATCATTTGAAATTTCACCTGTCATCATTTCCTGTTGGCTTCTTCAAAAAACAATTACCTGATATCCTCTGAAATGTCCTGCTTATAGTTTAAATAAAATAAAATCATGTGTTGTTATTTCATATTATACATAATGCCATAAAAGATTTAATTACTTGAAAAGTACAGTAATTACAGCTAAATAATTTTTGTCTTATGTCTTCTACCATTTATTTTTTTAGCATTAATTCAAATCCTGACCTTTCTCTGAAAACAACTACTGTTTTCTAGTTATGTTGTCCTTGTTAATATTCACATCAGTGCGAATGGTTGCTCACAGCTTTAAAACATTCAGAAATGTACTCAGCAATATTACATTAGTGCTGGGTCAGTAGATATTTAGAATACCACTTAAGATATGCTTTTTGATAGTGAGATGAAGGATTATAAGTTCTCATTTTGCCAAATGAAGCAGGTAACTTCTACTAAAGAAGAGTAATTGCAAATACTTAATAAATTATCTTTCTGTTTATCATATATTGGATATAAGACCGTATTCATTCAAATTTAGAGCTGGGGATAACCCCTAGGAAATGTAATTTTACTAGGTACCATTAAATAATATTTTTTTTCTGTATTGCCTTCAAAGTTTTGGAATTTTTCTGTACCTAGTAGCGTGAAATAATGAATCCTTGGGCTGTGAGATCACACATTTAATATTTGTTCAAATACTGATGTGTACATTTTGTAGGTGCAGAAATAAAGGTGAGAAAGAGGTGAATAAAGATATCTAGAGTATTTTGACCAATTTTCATGTAAATGATCTAGCAAAGAGTAACTCAGCTAAAATATAAAAATTAAAAATAAAATGGTAATGTCTTACTGGTATATGATATCACTTAGTAGAGCACCCAGGTACTGTCTGTGCATAAAGGTTATTGAGGATGTTTTGTCTTATTAACGTATTAAAATGTGCAAGTCATTTGAAAAAAATTAACAAAACCCCTCCACCAAGTAACATTGTTTTTTTCTTTCTATTTTGTTACCCCAGACACAGAGTGGGTTAAGAGATGTATCCAATTAACACATTGGCTGGGCTTCTGTATGAGCAACCTAACACTGTTGCCAACATTTTTAGATTGTCTGCTGAAGTCAGCATTCACTTTCTAGTGAGTTCAATGGAAAACTGAATGGCCACAGACAATATCTAGGCAATAATTCCACACACACCAAAGCCCCCTGTATTATGCTTACAGTCAGCTTTTTAAAAGTGTAAGGTCAATGTCTTTCCTGTTTGGAAAGTAAGTGGGGAGATTCAATAGTTCTTTAATGGGTTTATCTTAATAGCAGAAGGAAGATGGAATGTTTCTAGCAATTCTCCATACTCTGCTAGTGAGCTGATTAGCACAAAATTGCATTTTGCTGGCAGAGCTAAAACTTATTTGGATTCCTTTGAGGAAGAGAAGATCACCTACAATGTAATAACAAAAAAGGTTGGAAATACTAAGTTTTTTGATCACTGCACTGGGAATAAAAAGATTTACAATCATCCTGCACTGTAGATATTATCTAGAAAGAGAAACACATGTAAAATATTGAGCTATGAAGCACTCTTCTCCACCTAGTAGTCACTATAGTTTCATCAGGTAAATCAGGTAAAAATCTCATGTAATTTACATTCTGAAAGTAAAAATGGGGACAAATCTGACAGACTAAAAATTATATCAAAATGTTGCCTTCTTGTAAAACGCATGCAAGCACAATAAAAAGTCACTGCACATCCACTTCACTCTTTGTCACAGATAAACATTGATAACACTTGGCTCTTTTTTACCTCTTGTTTCTGCATATTTATCTTCTTTTAGGGTCATGGAATAGAGCTGTGTTTAGATCTCATTGTGGAGAAGTGAAACCACTGATTTAATGCTCCTGGGTAAGATATCCCTAGGAAGACTCCAGCTTCCTGGGTTGATAGTCTGGGCACTAAATGATTTAAGTTCTTCCTTGCTTAAAAAGTGACCAGCAGTGCTGGAAGCCTGGACCCTAGAAAACAGTCAAGATATAAAACAAAATAGTGAGAAGAATTATGAATTTTATTACTTCTTGAAATCTTACAGATACTTATGAGTCAAACAGAAGTTATTATTTCAGAATCATTCTGTGGCCTGAGTGGCCTTAAAAAAGTAATCTTTACCTAAGGCCTGTAAAGGGCAGAGTATCCAATGACATGATTGTGATCTCTCTTCTGTCCCTATAGGCCCTGGGCAAATGAAATTGTCATATTAGCTCACTCCAGAGTTTGCTATTGTAGAACTGCTCAAGAGGTGTAAACCACCTCTTTGATTCTGCCTTTGCTCATGTATATGTAGACCTAAGACCAACAAATAAAGTAATGAGCACAGAGAGTGGGGAGTGTCACCAAGCAAACTATCAGTGTGACATTTTAAAGCTGCTGGCTGTCTGCAGAGTGATATGCAGGCATATACATGACGCATATGGGGAGGCAGGAGACATATATCAGAGACAGCAGCTGGCATGTCATGTCCAGGACAGCTTCTACCGGGAGAAGAGAATAGATTGCAGTTCCAGGCAGAGTGTCTTAACTCCTCTCTTTGACTATGGAGTTTTTTATTTCTTGTATTCATACAATCCCAATGATTTATTTCCAAGATTTGTCTTTTTACTGTATGTTACTCTTAGTCTTAATGTCTTGAGGTGCAGCTTATTTTCTGTTAACCCACTGTAAAAGCAGGAGAAACCTATTGGATTTGCTCTTGGTGCTTTCAGCTCAAAAGAGTAGACTAATGTTAGATTTATCACTAAGTAACTAAGAGTGATATTAGGCATTAAATCTAATATAAACTTCCACTGTGCAAAAGAGAGAGGGCCAAATTCTCCACTGATGTAAAACTATATAGAGCTCTGTCAGAAATAAAAGAGATTCTGACCTGTGTTTCAGAATACTTAAAAACTACCCAGAGACAACAATTGAGTAGGAGGATATACTGTTTTCTACTTGATGCCGTGACTTCAGCACAACTACTTTTCCCAGCATGAGGCCAAGTCATCAAAGTTTCTCACTGTAGAGACATTCACTACAGGTTTTCCCTGTTCTCCTGCTGTGGATGTTAGTGCAATGCCACGAGCATTCTTGCACCTGCAGCTGCAGCTTCTAAACAGATTGGTGTCCCCTGGAAATCATGACGCATTTGTCCTTGCAATGTAACCTCTTCTCCCCTGGTGTGACAAAATGTGCTTTACCAAAAATAACCTGCATTTTGTTACTCTCCCAAAATGCTCTCAAAATAATGTGGCGTTACCAACAAAATTATGCCGACAAAACATGGCACACCAAGGAGTCAAGTGTGGTTCTGTGCATGAAAGTGAGCAGTGGGAAGTCATATGACTTCCTAAAAAGCAACAAGATAAAAAGCAGTAGTAGTGGAAGTACTGTAGTACTATGTAGTATTTTAGTAAACAATAGGAAATTAGATAATATTGCAGAACAAAAATGAAGTGAGGAGAAGCTCTAGGAAAAAAGTGGGAAATAAATCCTCCTTTGTTTTAGAAAGAGGCAAAAGAGGAACAGAGGGAGATGATGACTGTTCTGTCCAGAGCAATGACAGAATAAAATAAACTAAGCTAGCCCCAAATGCAACCATCTGGCTGTCTCTGTCATTCAGGGTGTCAGGAAGTGGGGTAGGTGTGCCAGTACTGTGCTAAGCATTTCTAGAAAGGAAAACAGCTGTGGAAAAGCTCTGTACTTCCACAGCTGTACTGCTTCTGGACATAGTGCTGCTAAATAAACTTGCTTTTCATGGCACACCCTCCTCACACAGTGTAGGCATTTTCTATGTTCCCTAGGAAAGGTCATTCGTGAGGTTCAAACTTGTCAGCCTCCTCAGCATGGTTCAAGGACATGAAACATAAATGCAGCCATCCTCTTGTTTAGTGTTATCAGAAAGCCAATTTGTTTTGAAGCCAAATTTTATGGATAGTCATGAGCTGAGTCAGCTCCTCACTATCTCATATACCTCTAAACAGTGAAAACTGGGGTCTTTATGCTTTGATCTGACTCCAAGGAATGCAAAATAACCTTTTTTTGTCCCCCTCTCTGCTTATAACTTGTACAGTTCATATTCTGTGTCCCACCTGTCTTGAGAATTTTTGTCACCTTAGGTTTCAGAAGTGTCTGAAATGCAATAAAGTAAAATTAAATTAAATTAAATTACTACAGTAGCTTGGGTATTATTGACAATCCAGGGAAACTAAAGCAACAAAAATGGCTGAGGAAGTTTTACAGCTCCCCAGTGACCACAATAGTATCAACTATTCAAAACAACTGATATTTCTTTTTGGTGTTTGCTCTTAATACCTTCTCTTTTGTTGCCACCAGATTCCTCCAAACCACGGGTTAACATTTCTTCTTTTATGCTTTGTGAAGCGCTCAGGAGTCCTCGAGTTTTCTGATGTCTGAATGCTATTTTATGAAGTGTCTGTTTTCAAAGTTGAGGGCATCTGTTTGAATCATAAGATGTGCAATTCTACTGAAGGTTCTGGAAGAAACTTGTATCAAAGCAGTTGGGGCTGCAGACTGTAGAGCAAAATGCTACCCTCTTGGAAAACTCTTTGTAATACAGCGCGGGTGATGATTTGCCACTAAGCTTCAAAGGTTTTAGGTGTATTTACATGTTTCATCAGATGGGAAATATATAAAAAACAAACAAAAAGATGGACACCAATGCATATGAACTGAGAACAGAAAGGAGCTTCCAAACCAGTAAAATCATGGATGAATCTTAGTATTACTTCTCCATATTGCTGCTGGTGAATGCCTGCAATAGAGAAAGGTTGCTTTGTTGAGGTCAGGGCAGGTATTTTATTATTCCTTTATGTAAAGGAATCTGCTATACTTTTTCATATATAGTAATGTCACCGCTTATCTAAATGTACCAATAAAAACTGTCTTGGCAAAAAGATTGAATCATAATTTGCCTTTTGAAATGTCTGTGATTCCTCCTCTTCCTATCATGAATATTTTTCATGTTTTTAAAACCCTTGGGTCTTGGTAATTCTATAACAAACAGCTAGAAATTCCTGTAATTTCTGTCTGTACAGAATATCTGAATACAAAACAAATAAATAACAAGACCCCAAATCACTCAAAGCATTGAGGGTAAGATTGTGTCTACAAATATGGCAAAAATTAATCATTTTACCTGTGAGGTTTGCTGATACAATAGTCAATTAGGATTTAACATGCAAATGAAGTGAAAGTAATTACACACTTTATGCATACAGAAGAATAGTTGTCTATGCACATTGGTTGCCCAACTATTTCTACTTCTTTTCTGCATATGTAAGTCCAACACATCACATTCAGTGGGACACATCTGGTGGAGTTGTTCTTTCCTGTGGTATTGTCATCTGGAGGCCAGAAGAGCAGCCAGTATGTCTGAGGATGTCTTATGCAGCTCAACCCCTTTAAGTGCTGAAAACCGATGTGTGATCTGCCCACTCATATCTCACCTGATTAGCTGCATATCAGTCACGTCTGTAGGCATACATTTTCACTGTGATAGCTAAAATTTAAAAAAGCTGAAGGCTCTGCTTAGTGCCACTTAATACAGCTACTTGAGATGGAACACTGTTAAATATCTGGTCAGAAAGTTACAAAAAGGAAATGCCCGAAAACAAGATGAGTGCTCTTTTATGTGTTTCTTCTGGATTCTCTTATGTGTTGTCCTTTTGGTGGAGCTGAGGCTTACCGCCTGCTATCAGGATGTCCTTGGAAATGAGAGACCACCTCATTGTTTTTTTCCTGTTTAAGTAGACAAACTTTAAAAACAGCAGATCTTTGCTTCCATTACTTTTTTTTTGGAGAAGATCCATGAAAGGAAGGACCAGTATTACAATGGATTCCCAGAGAAAAAAACAGATGGGTCACTTGAAAAAACTACATTTTCCTTAATGTATATGCAACACTAGTGAAATCACCTAGCAGTTTCCTTCCTAAATTAAACACATTTTTATACTCTTGAGCTTTTTGGAACCTTTCCCCTATTCAGATCATAAGTCTGTTCTTCCTCTATCCTTTCATATACTATTGTATATTAGCTATTGAGGCCTGGCTCTGTGCTGGATGTTGTTAATGGTTGTGTATATATGTTATAAAAAAACCTATTGAGTAGGATATTGAAGTAGTGATCATACTGCTTGTTCAGAGCTTCACCAGTTCATAGAATCATAGAATCGGATGGGTTGGAAGGAACCTCTGAGATCATCAAGTCCAACCCTTGATCCACTTTTACCGCTGTGTTTACTAGACCATAGCACTAAGTGCCACTGAGGGGGTTTATTTAATTAAGGGCTTTTTTGTCTACTTACTTCTGATGTATTTTTATATACATTCTGAAAATTTGGAAAGCTGTATTTTCATCAGCTTGCTGCTTTCCAGCTTATGAGTACCAATTGTAATTATCTGATATTTTAATTGTTTTAATTAGTACACTTAAGGTTCGGTTTCTCCAAAGTGAACATATGATCCTGCACATTCTAATCAAATCCCATTTTTTCCAAAGTGCTGACATTAATTTTCCCAATCTAGAATAAAGCCTAAGAAAAACCTGGATAAATAACAACAGCCTTCTCACTTTTTTCTAGGTCCTCATGTGTTTACCTGCAATGCTTAAATGTTACATCTCTGGGCTCCTGCATACTAAGCCCCTGGTCCCTTTCCCTGCCTTCACTGATCTCATTTGCCACCTGCCTATGAATAGTGCTGTATTAAAGCTCCTGCTGAAAATCATGTACGTCACATTCTCTCCCCTGCTTCATCACTTCCAAGGATGCTGTATTTTGCCTTGAAAGCTATCTGTTATTTTCAAGTGATCTACTCTTGAAGATCCTTGCCCGATAAGTACCTACACTTTCCTGTTAATACGTATCTTCTGCTTAAGTTAGCAACTCAGAAGATTGTTTCTTAGAGAAAAGTTAGTTACATTAACATGAAATTAATGTTCTGTCCTCTGTGACCCAGTTTTGAAAGCTGGAATATTTATCTGCTGGGTCTCACCCTTCTGCTGACATTTAGCACAAAGGGAAGGGGCTTCAGCCCTTAATATAGCTTCCAGGTCCCAGGGTAGGGTGGCACATCCTCAGCCCATGTTTATTCCATCAGGTAAGAGAAGAAGGCATGACAATAACCTAGACACAAAGGTTTTTTCTCTCAGTGGATTGTCTGAGATATGTCACCTCCAAGCTTTCCACTGAGATTCTTCTTTTACAGGTTCAAATACATGCAATATTGACAGATATACCAATCATGCTGAATCCTTTTATGAATGAGGGAAAGCAACAGTTGTTTCCAGGACGTGATCCATCTAATCCTTTTTAAGAAAGTAATTTAGGTTGTGACAAATCGCAACTGAGAATTTCCTATTTCTATCCACTCTCTATAAAGAGAGTCTAAACTACCTACTTTAGCTATGGATGCTAACCCTGAAGACTTTACACACTGGGTGACGTGCATCTCACCATCTGTGACGTGGCTCTCACCATCTGTGTCTGCATTGCTCATCACTTTTTGGCAAGATATAACAATATAGACTAAATCTATATAAGGTGCTGCAATAGGTGGTCTGAACATGGTCTGGAAACGTTAGCTAGGATTTGCTAGTATAAGCAAATATGTAGCAGGCAAAATAAAACCACAGTGACTGGTACATTATAATAAAAAAGGGATTTTAGTGGATTAAGTGTCTTTGAATAGTATAGACTTCAATTCTTTATCCTGCTCAGTTTTATTATGGTATCTGGACAAGATTTTTTTTTTTTTTTTGACACCCCTCCCCAAATAGCACGTCCCCAGAATCTGTGAATAACAAGACAAGGGGAATCTGGTATGGCTGGATAAACATTTTTGTATATCCAGGAAAAAGGAAATGACTGGGTTTATAATTGGTGGGACAATACTAGGAAGCTATTTATGTTTTTTACTAGGAAGATGTATTTTCCCAGGCCCCGGGAAAAAGTGAGGTGATGCTTTGTGCTCTTTGTAGCATCCCAGGAGTGAAGTGAAGAGCAGAAGAAACTGGGTCCAGCAGGTTTGTGGGTGGGCATTGAGGAACACTGTTTCTCAATGAGGAACCTGTTCCTGTCTTCTGTCCTTGGTTGTGAAAAAAACATGCTAGTGGGGAAGGAATACACAGGGACTGTGTGAGACAGTAAAAGAAAACTGGGGGAGGTAAGCTCATAGGATGAAACAGATATAAGATGGGCACCAACTGAGAAAGAAAGAAATTATTCACTGATTCCACACTCAAACAGAATAATATTTTGCATGTTATTCTGCATACCTATAGCCCATATATTTTAACTTTTTCATGAATAACCTGCCTGATGCAATAGAAACTGTATTTACTAGAACTGTAGAGAGTAACCTGGGAGGGACTTACAAAGCCACTTTCTCTTTCTCTCTGTTTTCCTTGTATCTTTTCCTTCTCTCTCTCTTTTGCCTTGCAGCATGTTTGCCATACCTTCGTGGGGCATATAACTTTGCTTGTGTTATTTGTCAAATCAAACTTTATGCTTGCACCTGACCCTTGGTGTTTGGGCTTGGTTCTCATGGATCCAAAAATTATACTTTACTTCAAACTATAACAACGACACTGCAGAAAAGATATGACCGAAGAGTAGGTGATCACTGCTGTAGTAAACATGATATGTGATAAAATACTGGAAGAAAAAATGTTACTTTAGGCTATTGGCCTAAAAAAAAGATGCCCAATTGGAAAAATGATCACAAATACACAAATTCATATAAAGCTGTTGTTTTATATAGTCACAGAGCCAGGGAAAGACGTAGCACTACCAAAATGCAGTTCCAGTCTAAAGCAGTATGTAGTCACTTGGCAATGGCAATACTACGTGACATTACAGCAGTCAGGGTTAACTGAGAAGAGGGCTCCTTAGTCTGCTACGAATTCCTACCTAGATCCTGTTTTTAAAAGTTACCTTATTTTGGCCCTGAATTAATGTTTAAATTCTACTCCAATATCTAGAGTGCTTAAAAAAGAAACAATGACAGAAAAAAACTAGTGAGGAGGAAACCTGAACAAACTTAGATTGACAGAAAAATGTCTTTTCGACATGAAAATTTTTTTCATTTGCATATTTACTTAAAAGAAGTAATTTCTCAGAGCTTCTAGTTTGAAGGTTTAAAAATGCCCAAACACTCAAAGGGGAGAGTATCAAAGGAATTAATAATTAATTCCACCTGGTTAATTAATTTAGTTTGATGAACTTCAACACTGCAAGACAGGGTGGCATTTTAGATTAGATTCCCTGGATATGTATTAGGTAGTGACACAAATCTGTTTCTCTTTTAAGTACTTGTAGAGAGTTTTTAAAAGCTTTAAATTAGAAGTAGGTATTTCTTTTTCTAGTCTGTGGCTTGCATTAGTTTTTCTCAGGGGTTTGGAGGGTGAGAGTAGGAACTATCACAAACTATCACTTCAAAATGGAAGCCTCATTCTGGGAGCTAAGGTAGCTCAGAACAGCATTTATTTTGATCAATCTCTCCATGACATTTGTTTGCTGTTTTCCTTTTGCAACGATTTTAGCCAACAACCAGGTGACAGACATGCTTTGATATTCCCCCACTGCCCTTCCAGGGGAAGATATAAAGGGGAGTGAGGACAAGAGACTTTAAGGCTAGAAAAAAACTAAAATGGATTTTATTAATAATAATTATGATGGTGAATTACATGCAAATATATAAATATTAAACTCCTCTGCTGGTAATTAATTCCTCAATCTGGCAGGGCCCAAACCGGATTTAGCAGCAGATAGGAGCGCCCAAGTCCAGGGTCTCAGTGACAGTCCAGAGCAGCCTTGAAGCAGCCGAGCCATTTACACTCAGGGGGGCAGCAGGATGAAAGAGCCACTGCAGAGGAAGCCATAACAAACAAACAAACAAACAAACAAACAAACAAACAAACAAACAAACAGCCCTCCCAGCCCAGCAGCCCCAAAGCCCAAGGCAGGGCTCCCTGCGGCGCCATTTTGTGCCGAGGGCCCTGCTCAGGAGCGCTGTGATTGGTCCATCCGGGTCACATGACCTTCCCGCCCTCCCCTCCCCACAGCCACAGCCCGGTCCCGGCTGGGCCGGGCAGAACCAGGGAGCTATGGCTGTAGGCTTTTTTTTTTTTTTTTTTTCATCCAGGTGTTTTCAAACCAGGACACTTTCTTTATCACCTGATTCTGCTTCTCGTTCTCAAGCAAAAAGCGAGAACTTTTTTGCATTCCCTCAAGCCGCCCTGTGTAATGTACCTCAGCCCCCCCCAGAGCCTTCACAGGAGAAAACAAAAAGTCCTTCCCTAACCTTTGAGCCAGGCATCCTGAAAGAGGTGGGCTCACAGCCACATGTATTCATCTCCAGTGCTGCCAGAGGAATCTCAGGCAATCTCCTTTATAAGAACAAGGTAACACATTTTTGTGCAAGAGATCAGTACCTGGTAAGCAGCATTAAGGGCAAGAGCTCTGCTCATCCTGAGAGGAAGAGATTGCTTAGGCCCTTAGATTCTTCGGTAGCAAAGACCCTTCTCTCAGAAATCAGAAGTGTGCTGGGAGAAGTATGTCCCTCTGACACTCTTGCAGTACAAAGTATCTTTTCAACATCCAAAGGGCCAGGAACACAAATATAAACTGGCTTCTGTATTACATGGGAGACTCAGGTAGCCTGCAATGCAGAGCTAAGCACTGGAAAGGTAGGTGACCCCACCATGTCCATGGGGCTGAGGAAGCCTGCTTTAAGCACAGTGGAGGAAGAGGATGCTGTACATTGGGCACTCACAAGCTCTGGTCTCAAGGGATTGTGTTACAGGAAGGAAAATACATTCCAGCAAAGGCCTGATCTTGGCACCTTCTCTTTTGCTGTTTTCATTGCTTGAGAGCATTTTCTGTCACAACTAATCAACGCCACAGCACTCTTGCTTTCACTAATCCTGACTGTGAAGAAAGGATATCTCTAGTCCCAGTGGCTGATGGTAGTGCTGCTTCAGCAAAAGGGCTGAAATACATACTTTGTGACAGAAAGTGGTGGTTGTGGCTAAAATGAGCCTAAAGAGATGCCAGAAAATAAATGAAGTCCAGGGAGGAATGTGAGCATTAGTGTTCCAGTGGGGAAGTAAAAGAGGTGTCCTGGAATCAAAATGCCATTCAGCTGCTTTGTGTTCCCTTTTCTTTAGGGGAAAAGGAAGAAAGAAAAAAAAAAAAAAAGAAAAAGAAAGAAAAAAAGAAAAAAGTGACCGCTTGAGTCTTGCACAGAAATCCCTGGACACTTGGGAAGGGTGAGAATAATTTTCTGAGATAAGAGAGAGGTTTATAAACTGGGTTTTGCCATATGAATTTAACAGTGAAATTTCAGCAGTGTGTTCAGTTTTCAGAAGCTTCAGGCTGTTTATTTTTATGTAAGGCTGCCTCTCTTCTCATGTTTTCACTGTCAGAGATCAGATCCTGAGCAGTTAAAAAAATATGTGTTACAGATATTTGTATTTCTAGGAAAGATTATAAAGCAAGACCTGCTAGTCCACAGAAGATTCAGTGAAGTGCAAACTCTTTCTAATCCAGAAAATGAGTTGGGTCAGGTAGGAATCAAGCATTGTTCGTGCCTGGTTGCTGATGGCAAGGTCTGTCTGCAATACAGAATCACAGACTGTCAGGGGTTGGAAGAGACCTCTGAAGATTGTTGAGTCCAATCCCCCTGCCAGAGCAGGACTAAAACAAGGGCAGGTCACTCAGAAATGCATCCAGATTGGTCTTGAAATCTCCAGAGAAGGAGACTCCACAACCTCTCTGGGGGGTCTGTTCCAGGGCTCTGTAACCCTAACAGTGAAGAAATTCTTCCTCGTGTTGAGGAGGAACTTCCTGTGCTCTATCTTGAATCCATTGCCCCTCATCCTGTCACAGGGCACAAGAGAGAAGAGGCTGTCCCTTTTTGATGCCCAGGGCTCATATCTTTATACACATTAATTAGAGCCCTTCTCAGTCTTCTCCTCTCCAGACTAAAATGCCCCAGGTCTCTCAGCCTTTCTTCATAAAGCAGGTGTTAGAGTCCCTTACTCATCCTCAGAGCCCTCTGTTGTACTCTCTCAAGTAAATCCCTGTCCCTCTTGAACTGGGGAGCCCAGAACTCGATGCAGTACTCTAGGTGAGGTCTCACTAGGGCAGAGTAGAGGGTGAGGAGAACCTCCCTCCATCTGCTGGACACACTCTTCTTAATGCACCCCAGGATACCATTGGCCTTCTTGGCCACAAGGGCACATTGCTCTCCCATGGACAACTTGTTGCTCACCAGCATTCCAAGGTCCTCCATGGGGCTGCTTTCTAGCAGATTGCCTCCTAACCTTTACGGAGATGTTTTGTTATTTCTTCCCAGGTGCAGGTCTCTGCACTTGTTCTTGTTGAACCTCATTAGGTACCATTTGACCTGACTCTCCAGTCTGTCTAAATCTTGCTGAATGGTCACACGGCCTTCAAGTGAGTCAGCCAGTCCTCCCAGCTTTGTGTCATCAACAAACTTGCTGATAGTACACTCTGTCCCATCATCAAGGTCATTGACAAAAATGTTGAACAGGGCTGGACCCAGCGCTGATCCCTGGGGAACTCCACTACTCACAGATCTCCAGCTGGTGATCACCATTGATCACCACTCTGGGCTCTGTTGCCTAGCCAGTTCTTCATCCACCTCACTGTCTATTCTTCTATCCCACATTTCCTGAGTTTGCTCACGAGAATGTTATGGGAGACTGTGTCAAAACCTTGCTAAAGTCAAGGTAGATTACATCCACTGGTCTCCCTGCATCTACCCCTTCAGTCACAACATCATAGAAGGCTTTCAGATTAGTCAAGCTTGATTTCCTCTTGATAAATCCATGCTGACTACTCCTGATAACCTTCTCTTCCATGTGCTTAAAGATGACTTCCAGAATGAGCCGATCCATTATTTTTCCATGGATAGAAGTGAGGCTGACTGGTCTGTAATTGCCTGGATCTTCCTTCTTGCCCTTTTTGGTGACTGGAGTGACACTGGCTTTTTTCCAGTCCTCAGGCACCGCTTCTCTGCCATGATCTCTCAAAAATGGTGGAGAGTGGTAGGGCACTAACATCAGCCAGCTCTCCACACTCTTGGGTGCATCCCATCAGGGCCCATGGACATATGGTGCATATTCAATTTGCATAACTGATCTCTAACCCAATCTTCATTGACCAGTGGAAGGAACAAATAGGTCAAGCTGACTGAATTGTGTAGCCCATGACTCTGAATCTCTGACACTTACCTGATGGAGTGGCCCCTGATCCCAGTATGTTTGTTCTGCAGTTCCCCTGGTTCTAAAAAGACAACACAGATGTTGTAGTGAGAGCAGAGAGTGACCACTGCCAGCAAACCTCTTAGTTTTCTTTTTTCAACACTAAACAAGCACAGATCTTTTAACCCCTCTTTGGAGATTGTGCTGTTCTGGTAGCCATGAGTAGCCTGGTTTTATCTATTCAGAAAATAGGAAAATCACTTTTAATAGGTGATTGATGTTAAAATGCTTAGATTTTAAGGTAAATCTTGTCCACAGAAGGCATTGTAAAAAGTTATCAGATGATTTCACCCCCTGGGCTCAGCTGGAGTATTAGCTGAGGATGGATTGACTTTATACTGAGTCAATCTGCAAATTCTCTAAGCAAACAATGATGCTGCAGCATTTATATTTTATGTGTTCTACAAGATATTCAGGGCTTTCAGATACAGGAAGGAAAGAGCTGAACCTAATGTTTTTCCTTTAAACCGTGAAGGTCCTGTTGTTTGCAATGCATTTTTTATGTAATTTAAAGGCAATTTACTTCAACAGCTCACTTGTGAAAGCATTTATTCAGGGCAAAACCATAACACGGCACTGAGGAAAAGGCAAGTGAAATGATCCTCCCACTCTCTCCCTGTTAGTAAGGATATTGGCTTCTGATTCACATTATGAGCTTGGATACCTTGAAGACACTGTTAGCATTCAGGCTTTTGTGGTGCAGAATTGATTTCTTTAAACAGATTTTATTAAATTTCTTTGTATTTTTCTGTTTTAAAAGTATGATGAATCAGGCTGCTCCACAATATTGTTTCGCTTGTGTCATTTTATATCAAGGTTGAATTGTAGATTCCTGTCTGAATGAAAATTATGAACAATTCATAATTTGGTTGACTTTTAAAATATACTCCTTTCTTCATTATTTTTCTCCTTTCCAAAACAAATGCCAGGTCATCCTATGAACTCATTACTTGACCATGCATTCACTCATTTAGAGGTTAGGGAAGTGGGAGGAGGGAAAACAATTTTCCCTGCTAACATCCAGACTCAAATAGTTATTTTTCTGTATGGTAAATCAAGCATGAAAAGAACAAATTGTCTAAAATTGGTACCAAAAATGTAAAAAGTCTTTAAAATTATATTTTAAAGCAATATGCTTTGCAGGTTTGGAAACTGCAAAACCAGAATAACGTGAAGCAGTGTGTAAGTCTACAGCAGTGGTTCCATCCATGAAACAAAGACAGAGAAAGCCCTTCATCATAAGCAAATCAGACTGCAGAAAATTCCCTCTCTACAGGTTTACCCCAGTCTTTCTTTTGGCACTGTGGATACCCTGAGAGAAATTATTCAGTGAATTAATATTTGAGGAAGCAAGAAAAAAAAGCCAAGAGATAGTAAAATCAGCAAATAACCTGCATGAGCAAACAAACAAAAAAGAAGTATCCTAATGGGAAAACAAATGTTAATCTACTGACCAAATTTGGCTTCTGAGTGAGGTGGCAGCTCTAGACTCCTGCTGGCTTCACAACTCAAATGTCACATTGTGTCATGGGAAGCAGCAGCAGCTCTGCCTCTGGTGATGCCTTGGAACTATCCAGGATCTTGTGACCCTCCCAGAGGCTACACATCCAGCCAGCTTGCGTGCAGGGCTCTGACTTTTCACAGAAGTGCTGCTGTCAGGCAAAGTTCAGCAAAAAAATCCGACAAGCTACCATTTTGACAGATGTGTTTCCTTCCAGGGTGTTACAATCACTTTCTCCCTTCTCATTTTGAGCACCCTTTTAATGAAGGTCTGATTCATGTTCATGTTAATGCTGCTTCTGATCAGAGCTCTTTTCTAACACAGGGGACTGCTGCCAGCTGGGAAATAGTTAACAGGGGGTGGGGACAGGGGTCAGGAAATAAGGGCTTTGAATTCTGCTTGCAGGAACAGCCTGCACTTCCAGATGAAGCAGATAGCTTGTTCCTCGTGATAACACTTTTCTTACCAGCTCTCCCTCATGCTTGTAAGGGAGAGGGAAAAACAAACACGGGGGGAGTCACCATCTCATTAAAAATCACTTCAGGGCTAATGAGGCTCACAAATCAATGAGAGATGTTCAGACTAGGCCTGTTCAGAGTGTGTGCTTCAGTGCCTGACAAGATCCAAGGAGGAACAGGATTTCCATCAGTCAGAAGAAGGGGTAAAAAATAATAATCACCAGAAAAACCCAACACCAAGACTTATTTTCATAGGCTCCCAGCAGAAATATTCTGGTAGATTTTGATGGAACTGCATTGTTAATATTTATGAAGCCAGGGAAGACCTCCAAATGGAAGCTGCTCTAGAAGAGCAAAGCTTCACTATTTATATTTATTAATCTGAAAGTACTTACTTAGTTTTTAGGCAATTTTTGCTTCATCCTTTTCCCAAGCAAAATAACATTAAATCTGCCGTATCTGTGAATTCTTTGCTTCCCACTGCTGCCTGGGATGCAAAATGTGCTTTAAAGAATAATTAGGAGAAATACAAAAGAAAGTTCAGAAAGTCACAAATGTGAAGGCTAGAGAGCTGTTTGCAGAGAGCATTCCTGGGAAGTGATGAATGTTTGGATGTCACTTTGAGCAGCATAGTTTTCCGACCTGATGCTGTGGTCTCTGTGGAGTATAAAGTAGAAGGGAGAAGATCATGTCCACAGGAACTTCCCCCCAGAATCATGGATATTTTGGTCATGTTTCTACTGTTTCTAGTGTTTCAATTTGCCAAGGAGACATGCCACCTTCTTGCTTGGAGCCATGTGGCAATGCTTTAGTGGTGCTAGGACTTGGCTGATGCTGAGGGCAGTTATGTGTGTGCTGTGTCCATGTCTACGCTGGAGTTTGTGTAGTCCTGGTCCCCTGGTAATCCAGAGTAGCCCACCCGATGTGTCTGTGTTGGGATGTACTCCCAGAGGAATCCAGGGAATGAAATATATCAGATTTTGTCATCGTGTGCAGCTGGGAGATGGCCAAGAGCTAGGACTGCACACCTTTTGTAGCAGGGCATAGTGTGGCTCAGTTGCCCTTTTTCAGGGGCCTAAATTGTGGTACTGAGTTAAAAACATATGAAAGCCTTTTTGTGCTCAGAAAAAGGAATGAACAGAACCAAGAGTTCCTGCAAAGGCTATGCAGGCAAGTAAAAGTCTCCTCTGCACCCATCAGGCCTAAAAGTAATTTTGACATTTTTAGTGGAAGGAATCAATTAAATTTGCTGCCAATAATCTCACTAATTTGGAAAAAAATAACTCTTAAGTGAGTAATTTTTTAAATCAAGTTTAACAAAAGGAAACAGATACTGTACTCTCATAAAAAATTGTTCTATAAATGGCAAATCTCATTTCAGCCAATAGGTTCACAGAATTTTTTGTCCCTTTTGGAGAAAAAACAACACAGAACATTGGTAGTTCTTTTTTCATCTGTTAGTCATATATATCTTTCAGTAAAATGTTTGGTCTGGAAAAAATAATTAACATGATATACTGAAAGGTAGGCTGATGGCTTATTTCCCCCTTGACATGTATATGCTTCTCATTATATATAAGTATTTTGGAAAATTCTTCTTGCTTATTCAAGAACCAAGATTCTGGCTTTTTTCTAAGAAAATAAAAATTTATTCTCTCTCCTCCCCCCCCCCCCCAAAAAAAAAAAAGACAATTTTTTCCCTTCTAATTAATCTGCAACATAAAAATAAATAATTTTCAAAGCAAAACATAACAAGGGAATCTCCTCCCCATCCACTGAGTCTACATGTTAGCATAGTATTACTAGAGACAATAGAAAGCCACTATCAATTTACATCTCTCAAGAGAGTTTGCCTTTTGTCTGTTATCTAATAGGGGTGAAATGAACTCCCTTTTCTCAGACTCTTGGTGGGACATGAGGTGGCTGAAATAGCCTGTCAAGTTTTGACAGCAGAAGACAGAACTTAGCACAGCAAACCACACAGTGAAGAGAATTCCTTGGGCTTGGCAATGCAATTGAAGAGCTCCAGGCCGCTGGTTTACTCAAAAAGGTTGTGAAATTTCTAGTCCAATCAGATCAGAACTTCAGTCCATGCTTCATCCTTCTGTTGTTTCGAGGTCTTCTTACAATTAGGAAAAAAATGAAACAAGAAAATGCAAAAGCAGTTTTCTGATTTCAGCAAACACTGTAGCCCCTTCTGTTTCCTGAGATCAGACTTCAATGAATTTTATATAATTTCAGATTCAGCACTGACCTGAAGTCTTGTATGGGAGGAACGAGCAGAGCTGTGGGTGCTGTAGCCCACTCCTCCAACAGGTACCCTGTGCAGACAACTCTTTCCAGGTCAGATGGTCCTTCAGGTGATGTTGTCCTGCTCCAGTTTGAACAGTGCTTAAGCACAGAGCTTCCAAGTGCTCTCTTTTCCCTATTGCACATCATCACTTTTTTCTAAACAGGTCATCCTGGATAGATCTTGTCTCTTCTGGGTTGCCCAGTTCTGAATGGCAGTAGTGGTACCATCCTCCCCCTCCCACTGTGTTCTTGATTTCACTCTGTATCTTAAAGATCTTTGTAAATCTCAAATCTTCATTTTGCACACCTGCTGTTGGTAGCAACAGTGCCCCTGCAAATGTATTACCCTGCTCCTTTTCTGACTAGAAATGTAGAAATGAGTGGAATTTAACATTCTTTGGCAAATTGTCCTCTCTGTATTATACCAGATTGTTGTTATTTTCCTCCCACCTTCCCATTCTTACCTTGTATTTCTATAAATGTGTTTTCTCAGATGTGCATCTTTATATCTAAAATAACATGGATGGGTAACAGCTCAGAAGGATGAAAATCTCTGCTGAAGATTTTGTTTATACTTCTGCACTGAGCTCCTCAGTGATCTCTGTTCACTCAAAGTGAAACTTGTTCTCAGTGTAATCTTTGCCACACTTATGAAGAGGCAGCCCGAGTATAACAGGGTTTGGCTTTTGAAATATTTCCTCTCCCTTTCTTTTTTTTTTAATAGACACTGTCTGTGTTTTGTTTGGGAGCTTAAGATGAATATTCTGAGATACAAACATCCAGCAAGACAGTTCAGTGGTGTTTCTCTGACATGTTACAAGTTCCTGGTTAAAAGGAAAAGTGTGTTATCCCCACACGTCATCCAGGGTTTAACTTCAAGGGAACTACCAGATCCTTCAAGCATGACATTGTCTGCAGGTGTGATACGTATATTCTTCATTCCATCATCTAGGTCTTTAATAACTCTGCCTGTGAGATTCCTGGGGAACTTCCCAAGATAAATTCTTATCTTTAAACAAAAAAATACTGATACTTGCTTTATGGTATAGTTTTGCCACATTTCACTCAGAATCTGACAGAATCACACAGAATTATTAGAAAAGTCCTCTAAGATCACTGTGTCCAACTGTCAACAGCACCCCCCACCAACAAAATATATATATCAGTATCTGTATCACCCTCTAGAGTATGTCTTGAAGAGCCATTTCAATTGATTCCCAAGTACAATTTTTTCTAAATTTATTACAAAAATTACTAATTTGAAGCTGTAGCAGATATGCTACTTCTGTCTTATGTACTACTTCTCTTCTGTTTGTCTTGCATGGACAACCCTGATATATGTATTTTCTTAATAAGGTATTGAATGCAGTCTCACCCTTTCAGTAATTAATGTTAGAGTTCAATAAATCTCACTAAACTGCAAAATTTTCTGTTCTTTCAACAATATAATGTAATTGCTGCTATGTTTAGCAGCTTTCAAAATTATGATGGTCTACAATAAAAGTTTCCAAATTATGAATTTCCCAGCCTTAGGTACCCAGGGAGCTAAATAGTGACTCCAACCTACTAATTTGATGATCATCTCTTGTACTTAAATCTCTCTGTTTTTACTAGATGCATTGTCCCCTGCTCTACGTGTCTCTTCTCACAGTTTTGTTCTCTTAGGAGAAAACAGACTCATAATTTTGAGTCCTTAAAAAAACTCCTCTGTTGAGCACAGGCAAGTTCTAGCTCACAGTGAAAAGGCACCTCTACACTAGGCTAGTCTATATCCCTCATAACAAAGATCCCTACACTTCAGCCTTTGCCTATTTCTTTTATCTCTGCTCAAATCTTCCCCAGGTATGTATTCTCTGGACACGATTTTTTCCTGAGTAAGTTGCATACTTCACGTTGAATTTTTTATGAGGTATCTACTAATGCACACAGAAAGCTTCCAGAGAATATCTAGGCCTGAAGCTCCTCTCTCCTCCCTGTATGTACCTTGTTCCTTTTCATCTGAATATTTCAAGTGGGGGCTGGTCATTCTGAATTCCTGAAAATGTAGTTCATTGTCCTAATAATACTCTCTGAGGGAAAATATAATTTAGTGATGAGGACCCATTTATTCCATTATTCTCTTTGGATTTTGGGAACAGAGACCTCGGGGTCACCAAAAGCAGATCTTGCATCTCTAACATAATTATTGCTAGGGCTTTATCTTATTCTGAAATGGTTTGATTTTCTACTTATTTATTGAAATTCAGTAGCAAAGCTAACCTAGAAAGCAAAGGTAGCACCAAAATGCTTTCATGTTATGGTCAACTGATGGAGTCCATGTGGCAGCATTAAATATTTATATTAAGGTAGCAAATCAGTGAAGTCTGAAGATGAATCTTTGTTCATTATTCTTCACATATGCAAACACATGCATACCTACTCACTGCAAAAAGCCTTTGCAATAAGACTAGGTGTTTGGTGTTCCAGACACATAGATGGAAAGCAAACTTCAGCTCATGCTGCTTCTGCAGAAATTGCCTTTCCTTAGCATGGTCTCTCTTTTTTTATAAGGATTGGGGAAAAAAATGGTCACTGAAGCTGTGGCACTGAGAGAAGTGGGCAGCTCAGGCAGACATTAAGTGTAGATTGTTGCATTTTAAAATCTTTATTTATTTTCTTTTTTTAAGATGAGTCCTCTTCTGTTCCCCTTTTATCCACTTATCCACACAGGTTTCTTCCTTCCTCCTGCACTTGATTTCAGGGTCCCACAGCTTAGATGTGTTCTTCTTGTGCTGCTCTAACTATTTTGGAAGGTACTATCTGAGTTAAACAAAACTAGAAGACAGTAGAGGGCTGAAAGGAGCTGTGCAGTTACTGGTGTGGAAAGCCAAGCAATTCCACAGCCTGATTCCTGTGGATAACGAAGTTGTGGCTGTGTGAGCTTTAGGAATGAGACACTGATTCAGGCCTCAGCCATAAAGATTTTATTTTATTATTATTTTTCCTAAGAGGCTGAAAAGTTTCTGTCTGAAGTGTTTGTATGAAGTGCTGTTTCACAGGACACGCCGCTTTGCTTGTGAATTCTTAATAATGTTTTTCCCTCCTGTATTTATTCTGCAGAGTGGTAGATGGTTTGACATGGTTCTAACCTCCTCAAACTTATCTCACATCTATGTTATGTAGGTGCAAATCTCTGTTCAGACACATCCTTAAGAATATTTTATGGTAAGCCAGCACTCATGTAAGAATGAACACAAACAAACAAACAAACAAACCCCAACAAAAACCAACCTCCTTGTTTTCTCTTTGCTGTACACTTACCACCATGTAGCTTTTTTGCTTTTACAATGTGAGAAGATTGCCAGTGTCAGGTAATCCAGTCAATGTTGGGGTACGCTCAGGACAGAACTTTGTAAAACATTCTATAAGAGTAAATGGTGTAGTATAAGACATATAGTGTTAAATTGCTTTATGTACAGACAGGGTGCAGTGCTTTCTGTTGCAGATGCAGAGCTGGATCAAGGCTTATGTCAGACTGGCTTTTTGGCCCATCCCCAAAAGCATGATGTGTGCCTGGATACTGCTTTTGCTGGATGGCAGTAATAAAGCAGTTTGCAAAGCTGCAGAGTGTGAATACGATTTCCAGTACAGGTTTCTGTCTCCTGTGTACTCAGGGTGTTCAGCTCAGGAGCTAAAGTTCAGGTGTCTCTGTCATTTAACTGAAGTCTACTGGAAGCTCTTTCTGTATCTGAAGGGATGTGAGGATTGTTGTCTTAAAAACAGTTCTTAAAATTTCGTACCTTATACATGTGCTACACAGTATCACAGATAAGCTCATTGTTACCTATTACTGAAGTTGTAAAAGTGAATACAAATCTACCCATTCTAGGGGACGAGTGGTAATATCTTTACTGTTCTGACAGGAAACCCTTTCGTAGGCATAGAACTATAGACAGAGGAAGAGGTGCTCTTTCCTCTGCCTTTAAACCCATTTGTTTTGTCCAGGAGCACAGAAAGATTTGGCTGAAAAGAAGCTTTTTTCAATTATTGCTTCTTTTATAACAATGGATCTTAACATTTGCTAAGCCAGGTCAGTCCTGCTGAACGGTACCCTGTTCTGTTTTAAAAGAGTTCCTGTGTTCTCAGTAAATATGCAAGGGCTGCATCTGAAAAGTCACAGACCTGTAGAAGGGACCATTGTGTAGGGTGACTTCTGCTATAATAGAGATCATTGAAATGCCTGGGACTGAGTCCTGCTTAGATGAACACCATTCCTTGATTTCAGAAAGCCAGGTAACTGCAAGTCTATCCCAGTCATTGGTGGGGTGTTGTAAGGATCAGTTACTTGCAGGAAGACTTCTACTTTACCAAATAAAATACATTGTGTTTTTTTGAGCCTATTCACTTTACTGTTACTAAAATACATTCCACAGTGTCCTGGACTGGTATCAGTGTTTATGTGACTGCAAGTTTTGAATTTGATTTTGAAGAGCTGGAGCATTATTGCAATGTAAGAGATGTCTCTGATTAAGCATTTCTGGAAATGGTCATATTCTGAAATCTTCAGAGTCTTGGACATATATAATAATTGATGTAATTTTTTTTCTTTTTTACTCTTCTTTCTAATCTCATGCTTGATGAGTATTAGTTTCCTCCAATACTCTTGACAGGGAGTGCTGCATATGCAAAAAAATTGTGTAAGTTCAAGACTGAACAGGGGTTGGGAAGAAATATCCTTTGGGGATGCAGGGATACAACATGCACTCAGAAAATCCTCTAAGCTAAAATAATTGGAGGTTGGGGAGAGTATTAGAGAGCAAGTATCATATATCCTTGCCTTGTTCTTATTCTCGCTTAGGAGTTCACTTGAGTTCAGTGCTGAATTCTGGCTAGAGTCACCCCGGCACTGATTCAGTAACACCTTCCTTATGTCTTTTCTTATGACCAGTGCTTGTCCTAGGAATGAAGAATCTCTTGATTATTTTTTTCTGATTTGTTCTGTTCATTTTTGTTCATACTACAATTTGTTCTGATTTGTACATACTACTACTTTGTTCTTATTTGTTCATACTACAATCAGAATAGAATTGTAGAATAGAATTAGAAAAGCCATTGCAGTCCAGTGGCCGTGTCCCAAGTTAGTTTTACTTCCTTATACGATGACTTCAATAAAAGTAACTTGATAACTGAATGATTTTACTTTACTGAATCGTGCTGGATCCTTTAAAGATTGTCTCCCCCTGACAAAGGTTTCACTCAGTGAGATTGTGGTACTAAACCGTTACAAAAATATCATCCATACAGATTATTTAATTTTAATTTCCAACAGCACTGTAGTACAGGCTCTCTGGTCAGCTTGCATTCTTCTATGATTTGTTACCATTACCTTCAGTGTTGTCTTGACACACAAAGTTATTGGAAAGATGTTGCAATGAGAGATGGATTGTTAAAAGATGCATACATGAAAGAGGTGATAGAAAAAGGTTACCTAGCTAGTTGAGTGGCTGGTGCACCAATAAAAATGCATATTATTATGTGCAGAATATAGGTAGGCCATATATCTTTACATGGAAAATCTGACTGTCATGAACTAAAAAGCACTGAGAATAGGTCATGTGAAACCTGTATCTCTGGTAGAAAATTAAAAACTTGGATGTGATTTGTAAAAACAAGAAATACTGGGGGTCCAGCACTTTGGAGACACAGTCAAGTACAAATGCTGAGCACTGAGAGGACTGCAGGCTTAACTGGAAGCTTGGCTTTATGTGATTTTTTTCAAATTTTTTTTTTAATAAACACACAAACTGCAAGCAAATACAGAAATTTTTAAAGATAATGCTTTACAAATATATTTAATTGCATCATTGGATCAAAAGGATAAAGCACACAACTAATTATTTCTTTGCATCTCTATTCTAACGAAGAGTAGACTGGCAGTGATAACTCTTTAGAATCCATTTGCTGTGATAAATCACTAAAAATATTTTAAAGTGCTCTTTGCAAAATTTTCTGTTAAAAAGCACCTGTTTAATGACCAAATGAAGAAATGGAACTTCAAGGACATAATCTGCATCATTCCAGTGCCAAGAAGCAACAAACACATAAAAAGCTTTTTATACTGTGTGCCTTACTAAAAAGACATTTAAGGTATTTATGCCCTAGGTTGCTCCAGAGAAGGAAAATAGGAATGAATCACTGTTACCCCTTTTTACAGAGGTAGGAATAATGTCACATGTAATTTGTGACCATGTGATTTGCCGAATGAGAGAAGAAAATTGTGACTGTCAGGAAGGAAATCCAAACTGTGAAGATCTCCCCCTTTTGGTATCCCTCTGCTTCATGAAGATTCTGCACAAGCAGATGACAATGTCAGGGTTCAAGTTGCCATTTTCAGAGTGGCATGGGACTACCTCAGCTGAAATGTCTTTTAGCAACAGCTCACCTATGCCACCCTATGTCTGAGCTATGCTTTTCCTGTATTTTCTTTAAAATCTGTATTTCCCTTTGAGTTGTAAAGACAAGTTAATGACCCTTCTGTTGGAAACATGGGCTTATGGCTCAGACTTTGGCACAAACAATTGCCCAGGCAATGAGCCAAAAAAGTTTTAATCAACAGAGATTTGTCTGTAGAAACATGACTGCTTCTAAGCTTATCAACTTGCAGTAATGATTGAAATTGCTATAATCAGCAATTTCAGAGTACAGAAGTACTTAGACGAGGAATTTTGGATGACACCAACCTTTTAACTGTTCAATACCAGTATTTATTACATATCATGGCTCTTCGAGCTAGAGTTCTTACTCATAAGATGCTGTTTACCAAAGATCAGTACTCATGAGCAGATGTTTGCATGACCTTGAATAATGTGGTTTGCCTGAGCCAACAGGATAGATCAGTCACGCCTTCATGAGTCAGGCTTCATAACACTGACCTGTGCTTGTTAATTTTAAGAAAGGGCAGGGGGTTCTTCTGTCAGCTCTAACAGCTAAGAAATCTTTGCTCAGTAGTTCAAATATTCTGTCCTTATTGAGTGTTCCTGACTTCCTCCTCCACATCCTCCTAGAATTTGGTCTGCAGGATTCAGTCATTAAAAATCAGTTGTATTCCACCAGCTAAATGGAAAGTAACCTCTGTGAGTAAGCCAAAATAAAGTGATCCCTTGTTCATTTATCATGGGCAATTTCTTGTAAGGAAAAATACTTACTCTGAATAGGAATGGGAGAGCCAGGACTACATGTCTTTGTAGCAGATCAGGAATTTTCCACGAAAATCTGAACTTTGTGTACACTGTATTTTATGTTTCAATGGATGCTATAAGGGAAGTGGAATTATATTATTTAGAAATTAATCTTTGCTCCAAATAAGATTCATATGAAGCCCTCATGAAAATATTAGTTCAGTGTCAAATAAATTTGTACAAACTCAGTTTTAGTTCAATACAGCATTGCAAGTACCTCAGGTTTTGGGAGGTTTTTCACTTTTATTTTTAGTTTGCGTGGTTTGGTGGTTGTTTTTTGGAAGAAATTCCTACCAACATGGATACATTCCCTCCTACTGTTTCTATCTATCTGGATGAATTAAAATTTTGAAGGGAAACATATTATGCAAGATTTATTTAATTAATAGTGATGGGTTTGGAGCTTGTTTTGTTTCTTCTTTCATCTATACAAGATGAACTAACATAGCCTAAGAATGAGTTTTAAATAAAGGGCAGAAAGTAGCTACCATATCTTAGAGGAAGAAATGGGAAATAATTAACTGCAGTCCTTTTCCCTTTCCTTGTTGTGACTGACACCATTTGCTGAAGTTATTTCCAGACACCCAGTCCACAGTGTCATGGCATAAGCCAGCCATTCAACTGATCTCACAAGGCAAATCACATTACTAATCCCACCCTTTAGAAAAATGTCCACAATGTTTTTCTTTACTTGTGGCACAGAAATATATAACATAATAAACGTTATATTATCAAAAAGTGGCATGTAGTTTTCAAAAGATTTTTGCCAAATACCCACACTGAATTACTCAATTGACCTCTGCAGTGTCAATAATGAAGTGATAGTTGGTAATAATAGTGCTGTAGTGATTCAGCAGTGATGCAGGTCCATTCCTTATTGCTTTCACTGGAACACAAGACATATAGCTGGCAAAGACATCTTCTTCCACTGAACCCAGCTTATCTTATTATAGACAGCAATGTCATATAATTCCCTCAGATATCTGTCTTAAAACTGTTTACCCACTGATACTCTTGGAAGCCAGTTTTACAATTTTACTGAACTAGTGGGTAGGAAATGTCTGATAATTTACAATTTTAATTTATTCAATGCAGGCTTATGTCAATGTATTAACAGTCCTGAATTATCTCTTAATTTAAATATCTTCTGTAGCTCTTCTTTCTCCTTGGAGATTTATTTTCTCCCCATGATGTATTTATAGGGATCAGTTCTATAATCTCCCAGATTGTCTAACGTTAGAGCAAAAAGGACAAACTCTTCTATCCATGAGTGATAAGATAAGCTCCCCATGTCTCCAGTCAGCCTATCAGTGTTCTCTGTAACTGCTTCTGTTTAATCTTATATTCCTTGAATGCAGGTGGCCAGAACAGCATACAGTCTTACAGACAAACTCCCCATATCATGCTGTTGATATTTTTCTGTCCATAATAGAAAAAAAATTGCCTTATTACCAGGATCATGTCTGAGGTTTTGATGTAGTTCAAGGTGTTGTCCTTAACACCAAACATCTGTCTTGTTCTCTGTCATTTCCAGTTTCTGAGCTCATGGCCTGTACCCTGGTAGTAGCCTCCAAGAATGTGACTTGCTGGTTTGCACAATTAAATTTCATCCCATTTCTTCTGGTGTTTTCAAGGTCATCCAGCTCTCCCTGTCTGGTATGCTGATCGTTCTGTATTAATGATGTTCTTTGACTTAATTATAGCACTTTTGTGTCATGATTCTTAATGAAAATAAGTAATCCTGGAGGAATTCCATTGCTATGTTTCTAGAACAATAGTTCTCATTTTGAGACAATCTGTTGTTTTTTATTTCAGACATTTTAAGACAATCTGTTGTCTTGCCTTTGGCAAGCAACTTGCTCACATAAATTAACTGAAAAATGTCCAGTGTATTCTGGTGGATTCTGTACACCAGGAATACTTTCTGACAGAACTATCTTTTATTTGAAGACATTAGATTATGAGGACAAGATTCCTTCTTTCAACATTTAATACTAAATTTGAAAAACGTGATCCAGTATCTAAGTACAACCCAGAGGAACCTTGCAGTGTTAGTGGTCTGGACTTGATGTTCAAACAAATCAAAATGTCTACATTTTGTGTCTGCCTAAAGAAAATTAAAAGAATTTGTAATTGCAACCAGAATAAATGTCTTCAGCCTCTGAAGTACAAAACAACAGTTGAAATCAATATAGCTATCTGATAAAATAATTTTCTATTGTGTCTTGTTAGCTTGTGAAGATAATCCATGCAAATAGTCTTTATACATAACTGTCTTATTCAGATACTTGGATGTAATCCATCAAACACTTCTCATCCATTAAATATAATTATATGCTTTGTTGGAATAACCAGATGTTTAGTGCTAAACTGAGCAGATGTCTGTGCTTCATACCGGAAGGTTATAAACCTATTTACACCAGCTATAAAGTACAAATATTAAAATGAGAGAGGAAGTTAGTAGTTCTCACTTCATTTTGGAAAATTGCCAGTAACTCATGCTCTTTGGATCAGCTTAAAAAAAAGGTACTAAGTTTGCTACAGGGTAAATTTGAAACAGGAGTTTGTAAAACTTGGCTAACCTTTTGAAATGAGTGCAATGATGACCACTTTGGGTCCCTTAAATAGACTTAATTTATCTTGTATTGAGTGTGCTTTCAAAGATTTCAGGCAAGGTTAAATAAAAGGAACGTGGTTAGAATGATTCCCTTTCACTCCAGGAATATCTTTGGAGTGGGGAAAGCAGCCTATGTTCTCAGAACACTTTTTTTCTAAGACTGGATTTATGCAAACTTTTCCTTATGTTCAGTGCATCTCTTCCTCCTCTTCCCTGAAATCTGCGGTCCAGATGCACAGCTCTCAAGTCCACTGAAGTGTGTGAAATGTTTATTCTAAAAGCCTAGAATGTGTGGTCTTACACCCGTAAGATATATCTTATCCCAAGTGCCTGAATCTTTCTCTACTGGTTTATCTGCAATGAGAACTCTGCTGAAAAAAAAATACAAGTAAAACGCTGATGGAAACATGGATATGGGTGTTTTTTAAGGTGATAACGAGAGCTGCAGGACTGATTTCCACAGGAGTGAATCTGCTGTGTGGTTCCTGTCATCCAGTAAGCCACTTATTCACATAAATACTTGTACAGAATCCACATTATAGAAAATATCTCAGGCATATACAGTAACATTTTTTTGCTAATAATTCCAGAGAATTATCTTCCTTTTATCTTTGTGGAAGTTCTTCAATGTTTAAGCATTTCATCAGTATCAAGTAAGCCTGAAATATTTATGTATTTCTTCAACTGAAAAAGTTAACTGGGACAAGTAAGCAATAAGTACATCTGGTTTCCTGATTCAAAGAAATTCAAGATAAATGGTGGTGGGAAAAGTAACACATAAATGAAGGATCTTAGACTATTAAGAAATCCTAGAAGCCCATAGAGGAGAGGGTTGGGTTGAGCATCTTATTCTGTGGAAAAAGAAGAAGGCATCCTCAAAAGTTGCTGGTGTATCAGGGAGACATGAGGAGCCTGTAATTCTGCTGAATTCTAGAAGAAAAGTCTCAGGAAGGTAAACTGTGGGAGCATTTTGAACAACTAGCAGGTAATGTGAGGCAGAAAGGGAAGTAATCCAGTATAAGAAGTCCTGAAAAGTGTTGGAGAGAACAGGTGCTCAGTCAGTGAACAGCTGTCTGTCTGCATGGGATTTCTCTCTTTTTCAAAGCAGGATTCATCTGGAGTTAATAAGTAACATAAGAAACTTACAAGATAGAATTTCTCAGAAGTAGAGAAAGAAAGTAATACGACATTGATCAAAACACAGTTATGTCCAAAGAATTAAGAATCTGAAGGCCATAGTGGCTTGTGAAGAAAACTCTCATCAAGGACTCAGAGACAAGGAAGATTTAATTCCCTACAGGGCTCCAATGGTGTGGTTTAGGCCTTGGTTCAAGAAGAAAGAAATATTTAAAACTGTGAAAAAAGCCTCATTTTTCTTTATTGATTGTGGGGAACATGACACTCTTTCTCTTTCCTGATCTGTTGATCTTAGCAAGATTTCTGGAATCAATTTTTCTCTAATATTCATTCCTTCTCCTTTGATGAAAAAATTCCTTTTTTCATGCTCATAAACTGTGATCAATTGCAGTTACACACCATGAAGATGTGTTTACAAATTGCACTGAGCAACTGAACTAAAATTGAGATGCGGGGCTTTTATACCCATTTCTTCTCCATAGAACACACACCATCCACCCACAGAGTCTGAAGAGTAAATGGATCCTTTTAAAACATTCTTATGGAGACACTTGCCATTGCATATTAGCTGACTCATTAAGATTTCTGTATCAATGATCATATAGACTGATGGAGGGGCATTGAGTTGTTAAAATAATCTCACTCTGAAGTCTGTGAATACAAATTTTGGTTTAAAAGTTTTCATTTGGTTTGCAGTTATTGAGTCATATTTTTTATTTCTTCTGAATGCGATCATGAAATGTTATTTCAGTCATGGCAAAACAGTTTGAGCTGAAATACTGAACAACAACTATTACATCTCTGTATTTGTCCTCAGCTATCAGCAATACTGTTCGAGTGGACCTGGTAGGAGCCTTTCTTTGGATGCTGATTTCCTAACCTCTCTGACAAATGCTGTTAGTTTACATTACTTGGCACTGGGCAATGCTTATCTGAGAAAGAGTGCAGCCATGTGACAAAGAAATTTGGTTTATTTCTGGTCTAAGGCACAGACTGTCTGTGAGGCATTAGATAAATTGCATCACTTTTTCATTCGAGCTCTATTAGAAGACATAGAGAAACTTTACTACTCTATTTCCATTGTGATTTTTCCATTTCATTTGCAGCATCATGACAATGGAAAGTAAAAGCACATCCACATAACTGCTCAGCAATCAGGACTTTGCTTCACCTCTCTTAAGTCCTAAAACTTCATTTCCTGTATTTCTTTGCTACTGAATGCTTCAGGTTGAAGTTTGCAGGTAGCCAAAGTTAATAAAAGCTGAGGGTGTCAGATAACAATATTATTCCTGCAAATGAGCTCTAAAAAAAATTGTTGCAGGTTACAAATCCCATGATGAAAGACAGGACAGACAACTGTGGAGCACCTTGTGCTGTGTGTTGGTATTGTCTAGAACAAAGGTAACATATTTCTGTGAATAAAATAAATACAATATTTAAATTTCAATATCCTATTTTATTAATCTGGGTCAAAAACTTGATGCAAGTTCGTTTACACATGAACTGATGCACATGAGTTTTATTTCTGCATTTTTAATCATACAAGGTGATCAATTAACAATCCTGCATCCCAAGGATACTCTGCCAGAGGAATGGTATTCACTAAGGGATTCAGTTATCACTTCTCTTCAGTTTGAATTCATACGGTGCCATGAGAAATGGCTCCTACTGCCTGCAATAACACTACTTGGCACACATTTATTTTGTCTTGTTTACTTAATAATTAATATGCCACCCACGGTGACAATATGTGGGCTTGTTTACAAAACCTTCAGTAATCAATAACTGTTGCCCACGTGACACCACAAAAAAACCCCAAACCAAAACTGAAAAACCCACCACAACCCAAGCATTGCCATGACAACTCTTTTCTGATGCTCTCACTGTAACAACCTGACTGTCTTTGTTCACAGATCTACCAAAAGCCATGGAATATGGAGGCTGAGTAGCAAGCAATATAACACAATATAAACAGAATACAGTTTCCACTCTGTATTTAGGGAGTTATATTTAGAAAGTTGTTTCAAGATAGCTGAGCTGGCTTGATTAGGGCAATTTAGTTGTGGTAACACAGAGAACCATTGGGCAGATCATCTGGGAAATAAGCTTTCAGTAGCTTGTGTATCTCAGCACTGTTTCATATTGTGCAAGACAGAAATACCTGACTTGGTTCCTTAAGAGGTGCACCAAAATTCTTGCTCTCTTTTACTAAAATAGAAGGACAGTCCTCTGAAATACAACAAAGCAGGGACTGGAACAGCAGTGGAAGTGTTCGCCACACATGACTTAAAACCTAGACTGCTTCTGTGATCAGATAGATAAAGTCTTATTTAATCTTCCTGATTTATATATTTTCTTTATGTTATAGAATCATAAGGCTAGAGAACAAAATATGTATAAAATATTTATTTACTGAAATACTTAAATATTAACAAAATCAGTGAAATCAGTCATTAAAAATACTAGGCTGCTGATCACTAAATAAAAAAAACCTCTCCAGTCCCAAGTGTCTGTACTTTCCCATGCAGTACAGAAGGAAGAATCTCCATTTTGCTCATACATCACACATATAGATAGGAATAACCTGAAAAACAAGAGGGACTGACATGGTGAATGACTGTCCCTAAGTGCCCATCATATCCTGCTCTAGCTGAGTATCTGACAGGCATTTGCACCAGAGGGGGTATTGGGTTCCTGTAATGAGACTGGCTGAGAGGTTAAAGATTTTAAATTGATTTCCAATAAACCTGTTAAGAATTATTCACTTCAAGTCACCCTGTATTCATGGCAAGGCAGTCTGAGTCTTTTTTGTCTTAGGACAATGTATTTTTCTTAAAGAAAACTGTTAACTTCCTTACCTGGCAAGTCTGACTTATTAAAAAGGCATTGCAACCTCTAGTGAGATTGAATCCTAGCACACCATCACTGAACGGAAATCCTCAGCTCTCTCTGGACTGGGAAAGTCTGGAACACCCAGATAGGTGCATGCCTAGCTGGGTGGCATGCACCAGCAATAATCTCATGAGCTCTTTGGTTTCATTCTAGACTTCTATGAATTTCTAGGAAACAAAGACTTTTAGCCTGCAGTTTCTCTGAGACACTTCTTCCGATCTCTTTCCTCTGAAGAAGGGGAAGCAAGAGCATGTATAGCCATGGATAAATAAAGGAACAAAAATTCAGGTACCAAGACAGGTCATGTGTAACTCTCAGGGTGCCTAATCACAGAACTCACTGTCATCTCCAGGTTTGGTTAGGATGGGAATAGAGAGTGTTAAAGCCTTTGCTTGCCTAGGCTCTGGCATTCTTCAGCCCATCCTTGGCTTTTACAGTATACTTCAGCCTTATTTATTTTCTCACCTCTGTAAATTACCTCTCTAGTCCAGCAGGTAACTTTTAAAAAAGAGAAATGGTGGGGTCTGCTTTACTACATTATACTTATAACAGCCAAGATGTAAAAGTTCAGATCTCCAAGCCTCGGAGTTTGGGTATTTGAAACTAGGTTTCATCTAGGCATGTTTCATCTAAATCCTGCACAGATATTCCTTGAAAATGCTGTTAAATACATCAAGGTTAAGTCTTTGCAACTTCCTCAAGTCCTAATCAAATCCATACTCCGCTAGGGGTGGGGAGAAAAAAGTAATGTGGCAGTAGCCTCCTAAACACCTGTATAGCTGGGACATAAAACTCAGTTTTATTAGAGGTCACTTTTATGCCAAAGATACCCAGAGTAAATTTGATTATTCCATAAAAATTCATACCTGTTTTGGCTGTATTTCAAGAAGAATCCTGTTTCACTGTTTCCTTTTGTGTAATGGTATTTACTATTATAACTCCGGCAAATAGGCACTGATCAGTCTGTTCAGGCAGAAGAGTTTAAAGTCTAGACAATATCTTAGCTGTAGAACAGGTTATTTCATTCATCCAGTTTACTTGCAAAAACAGTTGTTCTAATGTTGTAGTAATTTGTTTTCCCTATTGCTCTCTCTTTCCTCCCCAATCCTTAAATCATCTTATTGTTGACACCTGAAGCTGGTGTTATATCAAGTTTGTTATGCTTTCTTCCTTTTACCTTTTTTCCCCACCTCTAACTAAGAAGTTTAATAAATAAACTAAGATCTATTTACTACTTAATTTACATTTACAGAAAGCCCATGATGCTGGTTTAAAAGCTGGTGATGAAGGGTTTTCATTACATAGAAATATTTTTAGAGTGTGATTTTTTGCCACAAAAAAGTAGTTCTACCAGAAACATTTCATTTACATTGAGTGAAGGTTCTGTAAAATTATTAGGTTATTCCTAACTTTCTCCTCTTGCTTGCTTCCTTGTCTTTTTTGTAATTCAAAAGCTTAGTTTTGGAAATGTTTGTATACTCTGAACCTCTCTTTCCTGTTTTTAAACTGCAACCTGAGACCAAATGTTAAAGCATTTTCTCCAAAACTTTGTTTTCCTTCAGCAAAAGTTTCTATCATAAAAAAAAAACAACAAACCCCAAACCAAACCCAAAGCCAAAAACCTAATTGCAGGAAAGAAAGTTTGAGCTGTTTTGGTAGAATGGAATTAAATAAAATGAGTGCCATCTACTGGTTGTGAGTTCTAACCTGTATATTCCTTAACCTCCCATGCACTTTGCCATTGCAGTGCTTGCCTTATATTAAAACTCATCTTTATTCAAGAAAGATAACAAAATACTTCATCTCTCCACTGTCTCATGCTTCTGGATGAGCAAAAGACATTCTGTCATAGTCTTAAATTATAAGTAAAGACACTTTATAATTAAGAAGGTGTCATTAATCAAATCAACCAGCGGTAGCTCAGTTTTTTAATTATACACAAATATTGTCTTTAGTCTCTTTCTTTTGGTTATTCATCATCTCCATCCACTAGACTGCTGTCTGTTTATTATTTATTAAATCCTACTGAAGACTTGCTATATTTTTTATGAGCATAAGAAAGGTGCTTCAGAATTGATACCAACATTGTTTTTTAACCATAAAGCAGAAACTCATATTTATATTTATAACTGGATTAAGTGTACTATGCTGTTAGCTTTATAGGCACTTGCCTGTAGCAATAATATCCATTAATTATATATAGTGACTTTTGTAAATTCTGCATTTTCTTCCACCCTTAGAATGCACCCACACTAAATGGGATTTCTAATGGATTATTCATCTTTCTCTTAGGTAACAAAGTTAACTTTCAAGAGTAGGAGAACAGACAATAGGACACTTCACAATTATCAAATCAATGAGATACATCTTTGGTCTTACAAACTTAGATTCCTGTGTCATATAAAGTTAAAAATTAACATCAGTTAAAAATCAGAATGAATCAAGAACTCAACACTGGTTTAAAATAAAAGATAATCTTGGTTTATGTATTAAGAAAGAAGAATAGAGATCAAGAATTTTGGGTTCTCAGAAGTTATCAGGACTTCAGAGATATCTTTAACTACTCTAACTCTAACATTTCCAAACATGCAGTTGTTGGGGAAATAAAATCCCAAGCCCCAAACTATATGATTCCTGAAGTCTGAAAAGTATAGGGTTTACTCCTCGCCAAGACTGAGATTTCAATCTGAGTATGCTCAGATGACAGCTGTAACTACTGTGAGTGCTGTTGGACACATCAAGGTTGGTCATGCAGGCTGTGCTTTGAAATGAAATTTGCATTCTAAGCAACCAGTGAAGTCTACTTTAAAGCACCTCAATTGTACCTCAATTCTGTTTCTAACATTTCTTTCCTGTGGGATAGCTCAAACCCTTCAGATGTGTTCAGCCTTTAAAAATAATAAACATGAGGATACTGAGACCAAATTTGGAGCTAGAACCCACCACTTTGTGAAAATTAAAATCTTGGTGTTATATTTTATTTCCAGTGTCAGTAGTCATGAGCTGTTCAGGATGTTCATCATGATGCTGGACACATCACAGAATGCTTAGGGTCTTGTGGTCATGGAGATATCATTTGACAAACATCTACAAACATGAAAAATAGGACAGTCAAAAACAAAAGGTCTGGCAACACCTGCTAGGAAAGGATGAAGCAATTACCTGTTTTTCCCCCCAGTGAACCAATACCTGCTTCATCTTCATTGATTACATTTTTCTCATATTCTCCAGTTCCCAGCTCCCCTTATTCATCCATGCTTACTGTGATGAGCTCTAAAATAAAACTGAAAAAGAAATATAAACAGATTTACAATAGATAGATGTAGGGAGAGAGAGAAAAACAAAACAAAACAAAACAAAACAAAACAAAAGATGAAAGACCAATTATGATATCCTTGTTTATAAGCCTTTATATATACAACTTTCATTCTGAACTCTAACCCACCTGCATTCATATTGAGAAAAGCAGAGGAGAAAAAGAGAGGGGAAACTTCAGGAAAATCTGTTGTCCCTGAAGGTACTTCTCTTTGAGTCTTTGTGTTCTCTTCTCAGAAGCTGGGTCACAGATATAGAGGGTGTCCAGCAGCACTTTCCATAGTCAGCACTGTGTTTGGAATTATGAAAGGAAAAATGGTAGAATGGGGCAGGACAAAATTGGGTTTCTGTGGTTCATGGGTGGCACACATCCCAGGCCCAAGTCTTTAGTGTCCTATAATACAGCAACTGCTGCCACAACTGAGCAGACAGAGAAAAAATTGTTTGCATCAATCTTGTGACCCCATAGACTGATTGACAGCTTTATTTACAATTTGTGCCATTTGGCCTTGGCCTTTTGACAACTCCTTTCACAAAGGGTAGATCATGCCTGAAGAAAAGTAATTGAAATAAGTCTTTTGATGGCAAGATAATGATTCAGTCTTTTTTTTTTTTTTTTGTATGCTTGAAGGCAGATCAATGCAAATAGGGAATTTAAATGCCATGGACATTGTGGGAAGCCACAACTGCACTATCCTAAAGCTCAAGTTTTAATACAGATGTCATGGATTGGACTTATGTAAACTGAAAATTATTGTGGATTTTTTTTTTTCTAATGAAGTATCATGCCTTTTTACTCCTTATTTGATCTCATCACTATGAAAAGTAAGTTATACTGTCTTAGGGATGGTTGCATACACACATTGATTTAATTTCAGCTGCTCTTAGCCTTCCTAAAATCAGGCATTTAATTTAAGCCAGTTAATTTCTGTAGTCTGGGGAAATGGAATTTTGTTGTGTTGTTTTGATTTTTAATTTAAAAAATACTTTCATAGCTTACATAATAGTAATATCATTACTTACAATACTCTCGCTCTCTAGGTCATTTCTTAGCTTGCTGTTTATGATGATGGTGACTAGTAATAGAGGGAAATACAAATAAAACCCAACATGAATCCCTTCATTTAGTATGCACTTGATCTGAGTTTTCTGGAAAAAAGGTAGGCAATGGCTCCAGTGAAGTGCTTCATGAACACTGTGTTAAAAGAATCTTTAAAAATGTGTGGTCACAGCTTTTCCAAAGGCCTCATCTTCAATTCAAAATGAGTTGGTGTGCTTTTGAATCATAGACCTGGGTTGTCTGTAGTATTATCTTTGGACAAAAAACCTCTGTGTAATCTAACATAGACCCTGAGGACCTATCTTCAAGCACTAGCACTGACTAAGAGTGTGGGACTTAGAAATCTGTGTGGAGTAGTTGACAGTATATAGTGGAATTTAATGAAGATTCAAATAAGGTAGCAGACACCTACCTGGCTCAAGAACTAGAGAAAGAATAATTCATGAACACAGTACCCTACTGAAACAGCCACACTGCTGTGAGGAATTGGTTCATGTTTCTTGGCACTTCTATACTTCAGCTTTGGGTCACATCAGTTTGGTTAAGCAAGAGTTTGAAAGTGTGTTACACTCATATACCAGCTCCTAAAAGAATCAAAACCAACCCTGTGCTCTCAAAGGGCTGGTCACATATGTGCATAGGCCAGGCCAGTCAGTTCTGATGTTCACTTCAGCTCCTCAGATAAAACTAGTAAATATATAACCCCCTGGAATCTCTGTATCCATATCCATCTTAAGGCGTAAGAGCTTGCAGTAGACAATAATTTGATCAAGTTTCTTTAGATTTCTTTAAAATTAATTTATTTAAGGAATTTTATTCCTCTTTTCTGTCTGTAACTCATCCAAAGAGAAATCTAGACTTTCTCATCATTGTACATCTAAGTGTTTCTGTAAATTATTTCTAATCTTGAGGCTATATTGGCGACACAGTCTTTGTACATTTCCAATACACAATTAAAGCTGGTTTTGAATTTGAGAAAGTTTTGTGTCTGCTGCTCATGGGGGAGGGAGGTGTAAACTGTCACTTCTATGCATCTGTGTGAATACCAAGTAGGAAATTTGTCTGTTATGAATGTTCAGAAACATGTATGTATAGTTTATCAGTTTCATGAATGGCTTTTCATCAGCTTTTGTAAAGTGATTTATAATGATGACTCTCATTAAATACAAGCTTCACATTCCAGGGTGATTCTTATTCCAAAGCAGGGTGTAATATGGCTTTGAAGAATCACACTTGATATGTGAAAGCTATATTGAACTGTGAATCTAATCCAAATCTGGGAAGGTTAGCATTCCTGATTTTCAGACTTTTTCACCTGCGGGATAGATGAGAAGCAGAGAATGTTTGTGATTAACTACTGTGAGTAGGAGACATCTCATATAACTTTAGTCCTGTAAGAATGAGACATCCAGTCTAAAGGTTCTCTGTTTTGTCATATAATAAAGAGGTAAATCTAAAGGGTGATGCAACCCACTTGTGTGGCATCCCATCTGCCTGAGACTAGGATGGTTAAAGACACCACTGCTATGGCTTAGACTAAACGGACCCCAGATGATCAACTAATACAAGGCATCTAGCTGTTCAGCAACAAAAAAAAAAAAGGAAAGTGAATAAAGCTATATTTATGAATTTGGAGGTAGACAAAATAGTACAACAAATAATAAGGGAAGGAAACAAAATTAAACCAAATAGATATTTTAGTGATAGCCTCGGTCTGTTTTCTTCTATGCCTACCCTATTCACTGAGTCAAAATCTATTATTGTGTTGTGCAGCATCTCTCTTTCCAAATCAGCACCTGCCAAATAAAAGCTATCTTCTCTTTCATTGCCTTTAATTTTCATGTCTGAAGATTCCTGAATATATGGTGGGGTTTGTTAAAGCTAGAACTGAGGTTTGGCTGCCAACATTTTATCATTCAATTATACTTTTCTCTTTCAAGTGTTCATGAAATATTCCCTGGTCAGACACCTGGCTTCTTTACTGAATCAGAATCACTGATAGAAAGCAGCTGTCAGCAGAATGATCTAAGGGTTTAACTCTGAAATATGAAATTGTCTGCTATGGGAAGGGTAGAGAAGTGAAAGAGAAGTGAATAGTAGATTAGGAGAATCTCAGTAAATCTAGATTAAATTTTGATGTGGGATTTGTTTTTCTTTCTTCTGCTGACATTTTAAAATTCAGTCCTTTTGACTGGGTGCTTGTTAATTTAAGGTGAGCTTTGTCTACTTGTTGCTATGTGCACATCTCCTTTTGTGACTATGCTATTTTAATAGATCTCCAGCATGAAGAATAATGACACCAAGACTAAATCCCTAAAGCAACAGGACTGTGTGTAAAACATGTATCAAATATCTATCTGGAGAGAAACATTGTTTTTGTGATGTCAAAGATGTCACATTTGTTGGTAGCAAAGTCAGTTTAGGTTAGCTCGAGCACATGGTCAACAAATTCTCTTGGAGTTTTATTTATTTCTGTATTTATTTTTATTGAAACTGACCTTTTTTTTTTTTTTTTTTTTTTTTTTTTCTTTCCTCCCTCGGCATTTTATGCTGTATAGTTCTGTACATTTTGGGGAGTGGTAAGATATTTGTCATGTTGAATATAGAAAACGGTTTCCTCAAGATCTGATCATATATTTAGATTCTCTTGGAATGATTTTGGGCACAGGTGTTATCTGGTAAATGGAAAAAGTCAACGTATTAAATTATATCCTGATAGTGACAGGCTGTGATGCTCTGCAAGATCCCCAGTAGATGTAGAAATGTGGCCATCTTCAGTAGCTGTGGCTTTAAATTTAAATGCTATATCTCTTTTGCTCTGCTCTTATCTTTCATGGAATTTTCATAATAAGAGGAAAAAAAAAAAGGATCAACAAAACAGTACTACTACTCAGAGCCATTTCCTCCAAACGACAGGCTCATCAGTTTGTCCCACCACCCTGCTCCAAAACACCAGGCTTAACTGTCCTTTCCAAGGTAGATCAAGACATGTCCGTACCTTCACTGTGAATAGAAAGAGATAACCATTAAGCAGGTCAGATCAGGGTGCTGTGGTGAGCAGAGTTGGTGCTAAATGTAATTCCTGAAAGGTTTTTTGTTTCCAGAGGATCTTATATTGACAGAAGTGTATCAGCACCATGCTTCCAGACACAAGGCTATTGATCATAGAATCACAGAATTTTTTTGCTTGGAAAAGGACAGTAAGATCATCAGGTCCAACCATTAGCCTAGCACACTGCAAAGTCAGCCACTTAACCATGTCCCTAAGCATCACATCTACATGGTTTCTGATACCTTCAGGGATAGTGACTCAATCACTGTTAAGATTGGCAGACAGGGCAGACTGTTCCAGTGCCTGACAACCCTTTTGGTGAAGAATTTTTTCCTAATATACAATCTAAACCTCCCCTGGTGCAATTCGAGGCCATATCCTATTGTCCTATTGATTGCTACATGGGAGAAAAGACTGACATTCACCAAATGATGGGAGGTGACAAATAAAAAAAAAAAGTTACTAGTCACTAGTCATGAAGCATTTTATGCTAGCAGTTTACTATTTGAAATAATAGTGCAATGTCAATTAAGAAAATAAGTGAATAAAAATGCATTGATTTTATGTATATATCTATATAACTATAGGTATCTGGGTGCACACACACCTCTGGAGACTTCTTTTTTCCTTAGGGGCATGTCTACATCAGCGAAGCCTTGTCACATCTCATTGAGTTTATTTAAGGACTAAAGGAAGTGCAGATGAATCAGTGCAGCGCTATGCTTGTCTTAATTGTACCTGCTGAGAAGAATTGCCTCCAGTGCAAGTTAATTAGTCCTATAATAAGTTATTATCCTTGTATGGTGTAGCACTATGGTGTGTGGCTATGACAAGGTCACCCAGGGCTAGGTTATATTCTTCTTACATGAACTGCAGTGAGCTATGGAGATGAATCTCAGGTAATTAGTGACTGTGAAGTGATGCCTTCCCAGTGGGTGTCAGGGTGAGTGATATCCTGAACTGTCCTGCCATTGACTTCATGCCTCAGAAAGTAACTATTTTCAGAAATAAGAACAGTTGATGCTTTATTGTATACCATCACTTCCAGTAAAAGTGATACTGAATGCCACTTGCAGAATTAATTTTGTGCCCATCCCATGAGGTTGGTATAAAGTGTATGCAGTATCTCACCGGCATTTTTGTATTAAAATTTTTAGGTGTTGAGGTATTTCCGCCCCCCCAAAAATCTTACATTTATGATGGACATTTTTGGAAGAAGCAGAGCGTAGCAGTCACTTGAGATTTCTAATAATAATGGATTTTGTGGAAAGCTAACAATCACAGAATCACTTATTAAAGAACAGACTGCTGGAGGTAGTCTGACAAAATCTCCAACATGGCTTGCTGAATTTGGACTGTTATATTCATACGCTACTTAAGAACTATGATAGTGATAACTCTGTCAAAGAATCTATTTTTTTAGAACAGTTCTTGAAGCAAGTAAATATTTTGCTTTTAGATCTGTAACTCATTAAGGTCAAGGGAGATATTTTTCAGCAAAAAGGGCTTAGTATCACAAAGCTTTCTTAACAGAATTGTATTGCTTCATTCTGCATTCATACTTCTTCATTATCAACTTCTATTAGAAGCTCACAAGATAAATCCAGGACTTCAAAGTATCATTTATCTCAGTTTTGTGTGTTAGATTATTGATGTTCTTCCTCACCAGTTTCAATAGCATTGATAGAAACCTGTTAATCCACCGAAGGATGTTACCCAAGTAAAGTATCTTACACAGGTTTTTTTTTCAGCACTAAATTGGAATAGCACTGGTGAACTCAGTGGAACCACATCAGCTTGGGTCAGCAGACTAGCTGGTACATCAGTTCCATGATACTTAGCAACCTTTCCCAGGCATGATACCCCTCTTGAACTCAGGATTTCAGCTTCATTGGGATATAAATCAGGCCATGTATTTTAGATTTATATAAATTGGAAGCAGTTGAAACTTTTGGAGAATGAAGGTTCAAAGCTTGGGGAGTTTGCTAATGAGCTACATTCTCCTTACCCTGTGAGCTGGTGGATGCTGATTGTTCACCATGCATCTTCTATTTTTGTTATCTTATTAGAGAGATGAGTAGCAAGCTCCATGAAGCACTGGAAGAAAATTATTCCTCCTTGGAACTGAGCATTAAGACTTTCCACTAAAGACACCATCAAAAGCATTCTGACATTACAACAGACCACAACAAGCTTCCAGGTACTTCATGAGATTCATATCAAAGGTAAAGCTCCAGAAACAGAAGTGAGAATTATATTATTGCAAAAAAGGAAGAAAAAAATTTATGCAAAGCAGAGAAATAAAGGATTAAATAAAGGAAAAGGAAGCAAGGGAGAAGGAAAGTTCAGCAAGGTTGAGAATTAGACAGCAATCTTAATTACTTCCCTGAAATGGTTCCTGTACTGAACTCATGGGAGTCCACATGGCATATATTTATTTATATCCTAGAATATTGAATGCAAATACATGTGGCAAAATGATCTGGTAAACTTAGAGGGATAGAGCTAGCTAATATACATACTTTCATCCTCAAAGTGCTTTGAAAGTTCTTCAACATTATATGAGGCAAAAGATACTGGCAGCTAGAGATAATTTTTTGAGAGGTTGATTGGCTTGACCAGGGTAAGTGTTTGAACTGGCAGCTTTAATGTCCCAAATTCCAGTCTTCTGCCCTCTGATCCTCCTTCAAGGAGAAACTGGATGAAACCAACCCAACCCAAAACAAATCATATTATGCCATTTTTTGACACTGTCTTCTGCAGCGTCCTTGGAGCTAAACTGAATAAGTGTGGCCTGGATGATCAGATAGTGCACTGGGAACTGGTTGAAGAATAGAAGCCAGAGAGTTGAAGTCAACAAGATGGAGTCCCTCAAGGACTGGTACTGGGACCAGTAGTGTTAAATATATTCATTGATGACCTGGATGAGGGAATAGAATATACCATCAGTAAGTTTGCTGATGACACAAAACTGGGACGAGTGGCTGACAGCCCAGAAAGATGTTCTGCCATTCAGAGGGTCCTAGATAGGCTGGAGGGTTGAGCAGGGATAAATTTAATGAATTACAAGAGCAAGTGTAGAGTCTTGCATCTGGGAAAGAACAACCCCAAATACCAGTATAGTCTGGAGACTGAGCTGTTGGAGAGCAGCAGGGGAAAGGGACGTGGGGGTGCTGGTGGATGGAAGGATGATCATAAGCCAACAATGTGCCAAGAAGGCAAATGCCATCCTGGGGTGTCTTAGATAGGGGTGGTTAATAGGTTGAGAGAAGTTCTCCTCCCCTTTTCTCTGCCCTAGTAAGGCTGCATCTGGAATACTGTGTCCAGTTCTGGGCCCCTCAGTTCCAGAAGGACCATGAATTGTTTGAAAGAGTCCAGTGCAGAGCTGCCAAGATGAGTAAGGGAGTGGAACATCTCCCTTGTGAGGAAAGGCTGAGGGAGCTGGGTCTCTTCAGATTGAAGAAGAGGAAAATGAGGGGTGACCTCATTAATATTTATAAATATGTAAAGACCAAGTGCCAGGAGGACAGAGCCAGGCTCTTCTCAGTTATGTCCAATGACAGGACAAGGGGCAGTGGGTATAAGCTAGAGCATAGAAGGTTCCACATAAATATAAGGAAAACCTTTTTCACTGTGAGGTTGACAGAACACTGGAAAGGCTGCCTCCTCTGGAGACATTAAAAACCCATTAGGAAGCATTCCTGTGTGACCTGCTGTAGGTGACTCTGTTCTGGCAGGGAATTTGGACTAGGTGATCTTTTGAGGTCCCTTTCACCCCCTGACTTTGATTCTGTGATGTTCTGGTATTGCCAGTGATGGTGATATCAAAATGTCTTAGTGATACAGAGAATGAAAAACTGGTGAGAAGGTAACCCAGCAGGTCATATAGACATAGCCTACTTTTAAACTTGACTTGCCCGGCTAAAGTACTGATTACCTGAAGCAGGCAGAGGGATGAGACATGCTATGTCACTGTTTGGCTGCAATTTGGCTACTCCAGCACTCGAGGCAAAGCAACCAATGATTTAAATGCAGGGTACTGCACTTAACCTGATGTCCTGCTGCCACGACCACAATCTCTTGCCAGAGGCTTTCTGCTCTCTTCACTTTCAATTTGAAAAACTCAATTTCATCATCATGTACAAGAAGGACAGTACCATGCAACAACTTCCAGTTCAACTTTCATTGATTCTGATATTTGACACAATTTTCCATTTTTGATAAATTTCATAAACACTGCTTGAAACTAGCAGAACTGTTCATTAAAAACAACATGAAAGTTTTCACTTACTCAGCACATTCTCGTAACAAAATTTTCTTTTACTTTAGTAAGCACAATGATCTCATCCAACTTCAGTGTATTCTATGGTCTCTGGGCTCCTTATTTCAGAAATCTAGCATATCAGGAAATGCGTGCTGTGTTATATTACTTATTCATTTTCAGCAGCAGAATACCTGATTATGACTCTGTAGCTTTTGCTACCAATGACATTTTGACTGCAAAAACAGAGGGTAAGTTCAAGCTTCTTTGAAGCCATGAACAAAGAAAAAGAAAACCAAAACCCAATCAAAATGTTGGACAAGGAAAACTAAAAATTCTTGAAGAAAAATGACTCTGAGTTATCCTTATGCCATTTCTGAATTCTCAATTTGGAAATGGAAACATCCTAAGATAAGGTGCTAGATGAGGAATCACACAGTACACTGATGTTTTTGCAATGCTCTGAAGTTTTTTGAGTTACAAAAATATTAATGGTTACCTCCAAGTTAGTCTTCACTATACAGATGCTACTTTCTGCTATAGAGAAAAACGGCTTTGGTGATTATGATTATTTCCCACTCTGTCATCCTATTCTGAATAGAAACAACACAAATAAGATTTATAACATTACTAATGTCAATTATTTAAATGTCGAAATACACGCAGTCCCCATGATTTGTATATGTTCTTTTTTGTTTCTTTAATTCTCTCCTCTGATTCAACTCAGCACTGTAGGAAACCTAGGGAGTTAATCTTTGTTAACAAATGAGGGTGTGTGAAAACTATTTATTGTCTCTCATTTCTAATACCCTTTAGTCATAAATGAGTTTAAAGGAAGCATGACAAGAAGTTTGCTGTGTAGTAGATGATATTAATGGCCTGCCACACTCATACCTCCTAATGTGATCCATGACTATTATGTTTTTTAAGTGACAGATCGTAACAGAGAATATTTGGTATCACTTGTGTCCTATTTTCTATTCTTAGTAAGAAAGTAGGAAAATAGCTTTATTTGGTGTCAAACCCAGGCACCCCCAGCACTACCAGTGTGCCTTTCACAGGGACAGTAGTGAATGCTTAGAGAAAGAATACAAGAAACTGGGAAATCACAATGTCCTCCTGTTAAGCTAGAGGATCTCTTCTTGCTGATAGTGGTAGATGTTCAATCAGTTGATTACACACACTCCATTCATCTAATTTAACTCTGTCATCAGCCTGTGAGTTCTCTCTGAAACAAACATGACAATCTTCTGTAATCATTCAGGAGTCATAACATATGAAGGCCTTCCAGCCCTTGTCATTAAGATTGATCCACAACTGGCAAAGTTGATGGAAACTTTTTTATACCAATTGATGTAAACACTTGAACACCAAGTTTGTTTGCCAGAATAATGATGAGTCCTGAGAGGCTTGTAGGAATAAGAGGCCTGACTGAAAAGCTGAGTGATAATGTCTAGAGCTGCTGCAACAGTGCTCAAGGCTGCAACTTGACCTTTGGGCTCTCATGTCAAATCCCTAAGAGCTAGGTGCCTTGGATGAGCTGCCCATGCTGCCAATGCACAGGCCAATGAAGTTAGCTGGGCTCACAGTGAATGTGTGGACTGCATCCCTCTACTCCCTTTGGGGAGTGTCTGGGCTTGAAGTAGATATTCTTCTTTCTTATTCCACTCCTTTGATGGAGAGACACCAAATGTACCCATCAAGGTTATTATATTGCATATATAGGTCTTGGACTCTACTTCCAGCAGAGCATAGTGTGTTTCCATGTTTCCCACACTGTCCTTCAAGCCAATGTGTTGGATATCATGAGAACTGAGTATTGGCAGCAATAGGAAAGAATTGTTTAGGAAAATCTCCATTTGCAGTCACCTTTACTGCATACAGGTATAATAAATACATAGCTCTGTAGCTTTTTCTTTTTCCAGTTGTGTCTTTTTCTTTCTTTTTTTTTTTTTTTTTTTTTTTTTTGTCCCACAGTTTAATCAGTTCCATTGGGGTGTTCAGTGTGATACATTTAACACTGTGGGAGCAGTAGGACTCTGCTGAAAGCAGCAGAGACAATCTGAGATTTTGTTGAAGTGGGTGTGATTCCATTACAGTCACTAGAGTAACTGTCCAGCTGCTTGTTTCATAACTGCTTAAATCTCTACAATATTCCACCTCTAAACTTCAGAGTAACAAAACCTCAAATCAAAGTTCTGTTAGGCAAAAAAAATTTATAAATAGAAATGATTGATTCCTCAGAACAAAACTGGTAAAACTAGTAAAACATTAATCTGGACTTTGCATTTTGATGTACACCAGAGATAATAAGGGAAATATCTTCTGTTACTAATTTTTATATGTCAAAATCACTTGATAATTTCTTTTTCATCATTCTCCAGTGCAGTATTGGTGAATGTGAATGCATTGAAACCACCAGGTGATTGAAAGGTATAGTTCAGAAAAATGTTTTCACCATTCTTCATCTGCTCTTATTTCTGCTATGTAAGAATTGATAGCTAATTTGAAGGGGGCTAATTGGGCTTTTTGGAGAGCAAGATGATGTACACTAAGAGTCTCGACATCTGTGTTTCTTCCATTTTTCTAAGAGAATGGGGCTTCTGTTCCCCTTTGATGTGTGTCATTAGAATCAGCTGTCAGGAATAAATAATTTCTAACATCATTTTGTAGAGGATCCATGATTATGGCAACTCCTGACCCAAATTCAGAATGAACAATTCAGTTAGCATGCCAATACCAGAAACTGAATAAATTTATAATGCATTGCTAATAAGATACAAAGCTGAAGTTATCATGTTAATAGAATTTAATGAACTCTTACAAAACACAGAAAAAGGGAAACTTCAGAAGGGGCAGTCCATCTGATTGCACTCCAGTGCTTGCAGCTTGCAGGTTGTAACCTTACACTACTACTGTCACACCATCCACTGCAGAAGTGACCTGATGTGACATGATGCCATTGTGGTCACACTCCGCTGTGCTTATCCTATGTTCACCTCCTAGTTGTGTCAAGATTTGACATGGGTCTTTATAGTAATAGGACTCTGACCTCCCTAGAGTGAAAGAGAGAGTTGAAAGACTAGAATCCCATACTATGGGAAAAAGAAGATATTAAACTGACAAAAAGGGAACACTGCAGATAAGGTATTGTTTAATTTGCCATCAGCATTCATCCTGCATATTTTTGATTGACACCATTCTAAGTGATTCATTTAGTTCTGATAACAGAGATAGCTACCACAAAAAATGTACATAAATAAGACTAGAGCTGAATAAGGGCTGCATCCATACAGAGACTGTAATCTGTTACATGAAAAGTTTTGAGCTCTACTATAGGATGCAGGATATATTGATTTTAAGATGTATTCATTGAAAAGTTTTCTTCTCCTTGTAGAGTAGATTTATGAAAAAAAAGCCTATGCAGCAAATAAAAGCACATGTTTAATCATTAGGAATGTACCTACAGGGCTCAGCCCAAGAGAAATCTGCATAAAATTGCCCAGATTCTTTCAGCTAAGCAGGAGATACATCTATGAAGTAGATTAAGCTAGACTATTATGTATGGAAGGGTCTTACAGTTCAGCTAATGTTACACTTGAGGCTGTTCTGCAAAGTATGCCAGCACAATTAATGTCAACACCAGAAAACCAGTCACTGTAAATACCCTTGGAGGGTTTTCTTATATCTTTCAGTAAAAATCCCATATAAGTAAAGTTTCCAAATGTATCCCTGAAAATCAGAGGTCAATTCAATAACCCACAAACCAGCAGGCAAATTCCATCTCCCGTTAAAGGCAAGTGTTATCTCCTTTGACAAGAGTGAGCTACAGGGAAAAGAATAAATGGATGTCTTTTTTCCCTAGAACAGACTCTGTATTAAGCTCTAGGACTTTATGATTATATTGTGTTTGGCCATTGCCAGGCTGGCCCATACTATGTACAGCAAGGCCAGTTGATTATAAGCCACAGATTTTCATCTGTCCCCTCCAGGCTTCATGTCATCCTTGTAAATCTACTGGCTCCATTGTCTTGCTAATACTCCAGCCTGTGCAGAGCTGCACCTATGCTGCTTTACACAGATTTAGTCTCATTGTTAATGAATTAACTGCTCTACAGTAGTATTTAGAGACTAGCTGAAGACAGATTTATATAGTATGTGTTATGATAGAAAAGCATCAGAAGGCATATTTGATGTTTTGAAAGGTGATTGATAAGGGGAGCAGCAGAAGCAGAGACTTAGATGGCAAGTGAAAGGCAGAACTGAGGACAGGGTTTAGCTCATTGAAACTCCTTGTTGGGCACTGTACTTCATTAAACTGAATATCATGGCTTGCTGTAGGTATGGCACTATTTTCTCCTTTTATGGATCATATTGTGAAAATCTCATTTTCTGGAAAGAAATCTGTACAGGAGGCTTTTCAAAGGCTTCTCAGTCTTTTATAAATGCTATTGCATCTAAATAATTAGTCAATCATAGACAGATTTGAGTCCATGTCCTCTTTCTTTTTTGGACCCTGGTACCAAAAGGCTTCTTCTGTCATCATAATATCCCTTCCAGCCAGGTAAAAGCAGAGCAGGAAAGTAATTTATTTTTGGCTTATCTGGTTGCATTGAATTTTACAATAGACTGATTCCCTACATGCCCCAGAGTGCTTTGGATTTCTCAGCAGCACTTTTTTCCTGCAGCTTTGTTAAAGAACTGTTTTTCCTCAAACTGGTGTGGTACTATCAGAATTTACTGTTGATATTGCCTCTATTATGACAACCTTTACATTTTAATTTACTTTACAGTACCACTTAAGTATATTAGAAAGAGCTATTCTACAAACTCAGACTTGCCCCAACCCTACACAAGATGCTCAAAAAAGATTATTTGATGTGGGAAAGCAAACCTGATCTGAATCCATTAACGCCAAATATTCTTCTTTCCCCTGTCTATTTCTTTTTAGTAACCAAGACAGTATCTGTTTCAAGTAGCTGTGGTGTGACCAACATTTTCTTACCATGTAATAACTGCAAAACAACGGTGATTAAAATCTACCTCCCCAAACAATTAAATGTCTGGAAACACAGAATTTCTTTTCACTTTCTTCTGTTTGCTCCTGTCATCCCCATTTCAGTGCAAGATAGAGGCAATTCCAGTTTTCACCAAAAAGTGCAACCTGATTAAATTCTAAGAAACTCAAAGAGATACAAGATGGTGGTAAAAATTACCTTTGTTCTTGGTTCATGGAAAAAACAGTTGATAATTGAGCAAATTTTGGATTGCCATTAGTTGTTAAAATACAGCAGAAAAGTGGTGTTGTAGGTTTTTTGTTTTGTTTTGTTTTTTTTCCAAACAAAGCAGTACTTTAAAAAAACATAAGCTTAGATAAGGTGAAGTCTCTTTCTTTCCTTCCGTAATATGTTTGGTTTAAAAACTTAGAGAACAGTCTTAAATTGGACTAAAAATATAACTGGACTAAAATATACTAGGTAAAATATGTCTAAGCTATGTAGTAAACTACAATGAAGGTGTGCATCTTTTAATTGTCTTATGAAGCATTGTCACTTTTCATGGCCTTAAAAATAATTTAGGAACTGTCTTTGTGTGTAATTGCTTGTGAAGTGCTTCCTTGATGCTTAAGTTTCTAAAGAAATGTGTCTTCTGACCTCTGAATGCCAATCAGAAAATTTAATCTCTGAAAGAATGTCTTTGAATGTTGCTACCTACTTTAAAAGCTTGAAAAGTAATTTTCTAAAAAGTAACTAATTTTACAACAGAAGAGAGAGATTAGGAAATTATCTCTGTAAAAAAAAAGAAGTTTAGAGGAATGTAAGTGCTTTTTTAAAAATTATTACCTTATAGTGTGGGTACCATCTAAATTAGTTTTGACAGAATGAGCAACTTCCTCCTTTTCACTGAGGAGTCACTTCAACTCCCATATAGCAGAAGGTTGTGAGGAGAAGAGCTGGCAAGGGCCTGACAGCTACACTTTGTGACAAACTTCCAAACTTGTTCTTATTCTGCCATGGAACAGGAACAAACTTGGTTTGTTCTGTTGTTTTATGACATTGTGTTGAAAAATTCAACTCTAAATCAAATTCATGCTCCAGCCTGCATCTCCCTCCCATTCATCACATCCTCCCGTGTAAAGCTGTTGTCAGTGCATGTGGCTTGGCAGAAATCATTGCTTCAGAGGGGTGAAGGGATTCTTAGGATCACCTTTGAGATCAATGGTTTTAAAATCTTGTACCCATGTATAGTATAGTAGTATTGTATGGAAACAATTATCAGCTTAAGAATTGATTAAAGCTGGTTAATGACAGAAGACTCTGCTTGGCTATTTTAGAAGTGGATGATCAGGGACAGTGGTACCACCATGGTAGGTCACACTGGACTGGAAATATGATCTTCATTTTATGATTTCTGTAATCATCCTCACAACCCTCAGTAACTAAGAGAAAAAAGAGAAATTGAAATGTATTTTCATGTTCCTGGGATTTCTTTTTTACTCTTTTACTCCTCCTGTTTCTTCTACACCAATTTTTGACATTTAGATAAACCAGAATAATTTGTCTTGGAAATGACCTCAAAGATCATCTAGTTCCAACCCCTCTGCCATATGCAGACACCTCCAACCAGACCAGGTTGTTCAGAGCCTCATCCAACCTGTCCTTGAACGCTTCCAGGGAGGAGGCAACCACAGCTTCCCTGGGAAAACCTGTGCCAGCTTCTCACCATCCTCACAGTCTAAGGTAAGTCTACACTCTAACAGTTTAAAGCCATTACCCATGCTCTTATATACCCAGTCAGGTATGGCTCTAGGAAATTCTTATCCTGGTTCTCTGAGACTGAAGTGAATATTAAGGCTAAACACCTGTTTGCCAGGTGATTCCACAGTGTTACCTTGGCACTGGATTAAGTGCATGAAACAGCATTTATTTGTTTAGAGTTTATGCAACAGATCTTTTACTTTATTTATTTTTTGCCTTATGAGCCACATCATGTTTATCCTCATAAATGAGGGATTGTTCTAGGAGATGTCTTTATAGCCCATGAACTACTCATGATCAGTGAATGATGGAGCATTTTATTTGGCCCTTCATGAGGTAATAATAAGGGAAATTGGCACTCCAGACATCTAGGCAGTAAACCAGCAAGTGGGTGATGGAAAGCAGCTATTTGCTGTATCACAGCTTACCATCCAACTCCCAAAGGGACTTCTGCAAATTTTAGCTGAGAAACTTAAATATTTCCAGTTATCATAATTTTTGACTTCCAAAACAAGTTATTTTATCTGATTTTCTTTATGATTTTTTTGCCATGCACATAATTTGTTGGTGCAGTCCTCCCAGGTATAAATCAAAACAGCTCACTCTACTACAGCAGGACTCTTCTGATTTATATTCCCAGTGGACTTGCTACAAGATCTTTGTTTTTGTTTACCTTTGTAATTTCAAATATTAAAAAAAAGGACCTAGGGAGTGCAGCTGAGATTCCAATCCATTCCATCATGGACACTGGGCCATGTAGTATTAATCCCATGAATGGTAACTACCTGTCATGTTTTCCATAACATCTCTGACAGAATTGTTTGTATTCTTCTACAGTTCTTCCAGATAAATAACACTGCTAGTCAATATAGCAGGTACAACAACTGTGATATTTTGTGGATATTCATTCTAATCCCAACCACATGCTTCTTCAGTATTAGGTCACAGTGGGATGGAAGTAAATTTTCAGTTGACTACATCAGATACAATGATAAATATTGTCTTAGTTTTGATTATATTTCCTGGTGAATTCTGATTCTTTTGTTCAATTTTACACAGTTAACCCCAGAGCAAAAAAATAATGAAATCAATTTGAATAATTTAAAGTGTAATTTATTAATACAAACCCCTCAACAGCAGTGTGGAGCACTATTGAGAATGGCAAGTACTGGAGGAAAATACTTCAGGGTTTTTGTGATTCTTTTTCTTTTTTTCAGTATTTATGTTAAAGATTTGACATCAGATGCAGAACAAGACCAAGGTGATAGAAAGAAAAAACATTTTTTAAGCCATTGTATGGTCTCTGCCTTCTTGTTCCTTTCATCTCTGAAACAGCTGAGGAAGAGTAAAGAATAAAGCTTTTCTGAAAGAGCATATGAATCAGTTAGATATGCATGCATATTTCTTTTAAGCACACAGATGCTTTCATAGTCTTTAGCCAAAACTGCAGATAAACAGAGTTGGCATAAAAGAAGGCTAAAAATCCATTAAAAATAATTTTGAATTTTAAAAATATTTGGCTTTTTTTTGTAATGCAGGATTTTTTTTTTAGCTTCATTTTGTAACTAAAATTTTATAGAAAATACAGAAATCATTATTTTTTAATTTCAAAACAGATATATCTATTAAAAAAATTCACATACTGAAACTGAGTGGTAGTTCAGAAACTGAAATTTACCATACAAATGCATTTATTGGTATACAATCTAAGGATTAATGGAAAAAGAAATGCAGAGTTAACCATTCTAATAGATTCTATTCATTCTTATCCTGATATTTTCTAAGTAGAATGTTTAAATTCAATATCCTGAAATTACTTTGCATTTAAAAAATACATACTTTGTTTTGGTTTCCTTGACAGCACGGATTTTGTGCTAGACAGGTACTATATTAATTTCCTTACTTGGAACTTGGGGAGTAACATTTCAGCTGCTTAAATTTTACAGAGGTCATACAAATTTCTGAGTTACCTAGTTGAAAGCAGTGGTTGATAATGAAACCAATTGCTGTTTTAGGATTATGGAAACACATATAGTTATATATGGACTATCTGTTTCTGTTCATTCATGTTTGTCTCATTATAATTTGACCAGGGTTAAGCTACTTCATTGAAAAAAAATGCACCAGAGTAATTTTTTGAGTATCTGGTTTGCTAGTAAAAACCTCTAAGATTGTCCAGCTCTACAAAAATCCTCAAATTCCACCTTGGCATCTAAAAACTGTACTCAGCTTTGATTAAAGCATGACCTGATTTCATTGACTGCATTGCTCTGTGTCACAATTTAATACCAGACCTGCAAGCAAATGAATGACAGATGCTCTCTATTAACCCCTCTCCCTTCTGCAGTAGGGAAAGGAAAGAGAATAAGGGAGAGAAACTTAAGGGCTGGAAACTAAACTGCACAGCTTTAATGGAACAGTAGTGATGAAAATCAAAATAATGAAATATATACAAATACATGCAAATATATTTAAAGCCACTATCGTGCTCCCTCCTCAAGAATGCTCACGTCACCATTGAGGCTGCAGAGCAGGCCATGGAAAAGTCCCAGACTGGGCTTCTGGAGTCAGTGGCAGAGGGGAACTGGTTGCAGGAACACATGGATTTAGGAGGGGGTGAATGGGGATCAAAGGCAGACAAGTTAATGATGTCCTCTCAGAATGCCAGTCAAGGGTGAAGAAAGCCTGACCCTTCTGATCCCCCAAATTTATACTGAGTATGACACATGTGGGATGGAATACTTCATTCAGTCAATTTTGGTCACCTGTCTGGTCTCCTGGAGGGTCAACAGGTGTGACTGGTTTTCTCCCTTTTGTTTCCAGAGCATAAGATATTTTTCAGAACTAAGCAGTGATCTTGGTTCTGCATACCATTCTCTAGCCCTAACTATAAACACTGAATGTTATCAGGCCTAGAAGTCAGGACACTGACTGAAAAATGATGGTACTTTCTGCAAGTGCACCTACTTTTAAGAGACTTAACTGAAAAGTATAATTACTAGAAGTAAAATTGGGTCTCACCTTGCCCAAATCAGGACACTCTGCCCCAGTGAACCTTTCTAGTGACCATGGGAGGGCAGCAGATTTCTGGGAAGTCACTTGGACTCTGAGATTTGGTTTTGGTGCAAGCAGGAGGGTTAGAAAAGCACCAAGCACTAGAAGGTCAAAAAGGCCAAAACCTGATAAGACAGGTGGAAAAGATTGGTGTTTGGGCACCATCTTCATGGATGGTTGCTGAAACTGGCTATGCAGAGAGGAAGAGTGAAACATCATGATTGAGAATATATACACCTCAGACATCATCTTGTTATTTTTACCTAGTTGACTGGGTTTTTGAGCCAGAATTAATGATAACACTATGGGCTCAGTCCTCAGGGAGCAGCAGAGGGCCTGTGAGGAGCTCAGGAAACTTGCACGTAGAAAGGACCAGCCTCCTGAAAGAGGAGCCTCCACCAGGAATGAACATTCTTCATATCTGGCTCAGAACAGTGATTTTTCCAATCTTCAGCTAGTTCCTATAATCACCAATTAATGCTTGTCAGAGTGTACTTCACAGCTGTTGATGAGGATTGAGGTTCTGGCAGGTTGGTGATTGAAGTCAGGTTCTGCAGCTAATAACTGTGATATTCAGAGCAGAACTGATGTCTCACTTGGAGCAGTCACTTCCCTGCATGTAACCTGATCTCCCAGGAACCCTGAGATGCTATTTTGCACAATGCAAGCATTTAAATATATCAGAAAACCTCTAGAAAGACTCTGGTACACAAAATGATGTTCATTGTAGAAAACGTTAAATGACTTATTCCAGTTTTGGAAATATTCCCAAAACAACAAACTGGTGGGTGGTTTCTTTTCCCTGCAGGTGCTTCTCCCAGTATAGTCTCAATCGCAGTTTAAATTCTGCTTTTCGTAGGTTACAGTGCCTAGGTTTTTATTCATGAGTTTGAATTTAAGTACATGAGCAACTTTATTGGAGTTTGTAGAATAGCATTAACCATCTGTTTGGTTAGATTATTGGATCAAGGCTCTCACTTCATCAGCACTGAAGAAAATAGTATCTGTGCAGTCATGGCTGAGGAGAACGCTTGATTAGAGTTCTCCTTCTAGGCAGAGGTTGGATCAGACGTGCTCCCAAGGTCCTTTTCAGCAAACAGTGTGTTTGTGTAAAGATATCTGCATAGAAATTTTGCTGGAATTTATGATTCATACAGCTGAACTAAGGATCCAAAATCATTCATGGTACATGACAGACCCTCTTGGATGAGATGCCATGAATAGTAGGTTAACTAGTATTATATAAATATACTTAATATATGTACATTGTTACATTAGTGATTGATCAAGATTCTGCATATATTGGGAGATGCTAGGGTATGGCTGTGTGACAGAAGGAAGTTATGTTAATAGTTTTTACATCACCTCTCATGTCTGAAGCCTCAATAACTGACTGAGTACATGATGAGTGATTTTTTTAACAAAAAATGTCCTTTGTTAAACCAGCAAACCAGTAAGTGGATCAGATGAACATCTGTATGGCTTGAATGAGGCTGGCAAAGGAGATCCTGGGGTTGATATAAACCAGGGCTGAGAAGTCTCCCCATTTTCTGCAGCTGCAAAACACTGGCACAGTGTGAATCTGTTATAAAAATAGATGAACTATAAATAGAGAAAGAAAGATACAAATCAAATTATTATTAAATCTGTCTAGATGCTGAAATGTCAAGACTCCAGTTTAATACCATGCCCAGTTTTAACACAGCATTTTGGAAAAGGTGTGGACTCTTTGAAGGATACCCAGAGTCCAATGAGAATTATATGAATGGTCTGAGAACATGGCTTATAAATACACTATGAAGTTATTGGAACAGAAGGACAGAGGAAAGTGGGAAGAGGGGAAGGAGAGGAGAAGGGAGGAGAGGGGAGGAAAAACAATGGAAAAGGGACATGATAATGATCTTCAATCATATCAAGAGTTCTTACAAAAAAAGAAGTGCATAATCTTTCCTTCATCTCCACTGTGGATGGTACAAAAAGTAATGGCCTTTTTAACAGTGGCAAGGGAAATCTCAGTTAGACATAAAAAACCCCCCAGCTTTCTACCTGTAAAGATAATTAGATCCTGGACTAGATTGCCTGGGGAGGCTGCAGAAATTTTGTCATGATTCATGCCTTTAAAGAGCAAACTGGACAAACACTAATCTGGAAAAACAAAAGATCTAATTGGTCTATGGAGGGCAAAAGATGAACAATATTACTGACTGAACGCCTTAATAGATCTGTTGTGTACTCTTCAGTGATAATTGCTTAGCAGTAGGAGAGATAATAGACTTGTCAAACACAAATCAGATAGACCTGACAATAGCAAAATGTCTTTTTTACATGGAAAAATATGAAAGTAAATCAAATAGTGTGGAATACCAGTCACATATGAGTAACAATTTTTTTCAAACTTAAATTTAAATTTCTTACACTTGATGACACATACATCAAAAGATTGCATTTGAAAAATAGATGGACAATTGCAAGATTAAGAAAAAGTGTGTCAGTCCCTTTGGTGACATAAATCTATATGGCAACAATAAGAGTGATCAAAGAGATAAGGGAATTTTTTAATGTTTAGGATTGTAGAGTCAGAAAATTAGTCTATTCCTTCCCACAATATTTGCCTTTTTTCAGATTTCCAGAGCTATAACTGAGGTCAGACTTCATTGCCCGATCCTCTATCCACACCATATCCAAGTTCAATTAGATATTTTTCCAAGAGGTTCTGGAGTACCTCAACATAGGAGCAGGAAATAGCCTTCTAACTCAGTGACTTGCATAGAAAGGGTTATAGAAAAAGATGAACAATTATTTCTTTGGACTTGCTGGGGTGACTGTTTCAAAACTCTTGAAGTACAAACCTGCTGTAGTCATTAGGGCATGGTTAATGAAAACAGCTCATTATTGTATTGGAGATAGTGTCCTCTAATGATGCCCTTTGGATTGAAAAGTATGCAAATGAAGATTATTTAATTTAGCACTTTTACTGCCTGGACCTTGTAAATATAAAAATTTAATTACTAAGTGCAATATTTATCGTAAGGGGCTCCATCCCTCCTCTTTACCAAGCAAATAAGAAAATATTCATTTTGAAGTAAGATGCTTATTTAACGGGTGTTTCTGTCCAGCATTTTCACAAACCTGTGCACATACTCTCCAGACCATGTACAAACAGATTTATCTCCTTATCCTGATGAGCATTACATTAAAATCCTTCACATTTTGAGAAGGGTCCAGCATTTCTTTGCTTTTATAAAAGAATTTGCACAGCAATCCAGAAGGAAGCAAATTGCTGGGAGAAAAAAATATGGTGTAACAAAACTGCTCTCTGACAGCATGAGAACAATGAAGTGCTTTCATAAGTAAAGGTGCATATCTCGTGATATGTTTTCAGGAGGGGATCATCTGGGGCAGGTCTGTACACAGAAGAAATGTTTCAGATAGGCATATTATTCTGCCCATATGGAATAGAATCTGAGCTGTTGGAAAAAATGATCATTTAGTGCTTCTGCAGTTCTGATAAATGCAGAAATCAAGAAACTGATTTGGGTGAATCAAAGTTCTCTGTCTGTAGGGCAATCTTGGATGAGCAAAAATATTTTAAAAAAATCTTACGGAATATACTATGTTTTGATTTTTAGATACATGGTTTAGTAAAAGAGAAAGGTCTCTTGACATGTGAAGAAAAATCTCCAAGACTGATTCCTAGAATAATTAAACCTGGAATGTTTTGATGTTTTAGAACTATTTTGCCTGTGTTTCTACACTGAAAAATCAATATAAATTGATAAGAAATTTGGATATTACCATTTTTTACAGCTTCCTTGTCAGGGTGGTCTCCTCTGCCACTCCTGACCCTGAGTATAAAATATAAAAAAAACAGGAAAGGACAGGAAAAAATTATATTATTATAGCCATATTTGTTGGCAAACAAGATATACGTTATTAGATCAATTGATGCAATTTGAAAACAAAAAATCCAGACAAGATTTCAAGCATATAAACTTTCCTTCAGATCTGAAACAGAATTGGTCAATATAAAAATAAAGTACTATTACTGAGATTGTTAGGTGCTAGTAATATATGCTCTCCCTTCAGAATTTACCATGCTTTTATCCTTAGATTATCACAGCTACAGCATGGATGCTACTATAGACATAATATTTGCAGTTGGAAAAAACTTGGGATCCTCTGTTTCAGAAGGGATCCTGAAATACTTAGGAAGACACATGCTGACTTTATTGTCATTTGAACTGGGCTTGTCAGGGCATTTCAGTCACCCTCTTACCCCTGACCTCTGAAAACATCCAAATGGCTAAAACCTCTTCCACCTTCAGACATTTTCCCAAGGCACTGCTGCTGGGCATGCTTCAGCATTGCTAAACTGGGCTGTCCTTTGAGTGTCAGCTAAGGAAAGTGAGCAAAATCCCTTTTGCAGCAGGAGCAGTGCCCAAGACAAGCACTGCTCCTGTGTGAGGCATATCCTCTACCTGTGTGATTGTCTTCAGGGGTGTATGTTCACTCCTTCTTTGGCTTTTTTTAAGATACAGGAGGAAGTGGGCCATGGAAATTTTTTCCTACTCTTTACCTTAAGCTTCCCAGGGAGGTGGTGGAGTCACCATCCCTGGAGGTATTAAAAAAATGGGTAAATGTGGTGCTTCAGGAGATGATTTAGTGGTTAAGGTGGTGTAGGACTGATGGTTGGACTTGCTGATCTTGAAAGTCCTTTCCAACCATGGTGATTCTATGATTCTATCAGGACTTCTTCCTTGGTGGAGAGAGCTGAATTGCTGCTTTGTCATGTGAATGGGAACAATGATTGTGTCCTCTGTTAACAATTCATAATTCTATGGGGTCAAAACCTCTTTTGATGAGCGTTTTGGCTGGATGCTGTCTGGGGAGGATCTTTCTCTCAATGCTTTTTCTGTGTTTGGATAAAACTTAGCACAATTCTGTGTATAACTGAGCTTCTAGGAATTGCCATGTGTGAGAGAGATTGTAAGACCTCCTTGTCATTTGGTTTAATTGCCAGGCCAGTGTTAAACCAGCCCAAACCAGGACACTCCTTCATACCCTCCTTGGTCACTTTTGTACAGATGCCTTTCCTCATGAGCAAAGAGTATGTACAGTCAGGATATTACTGAGTTTAAGAGTATATTTTTTAACTTGCTATTACTCACAGGAGGTGAGTAGGGCTCACGCACTACAAGTCTAAGCATTAACAAACTCATTACCCCTGTTGAGCCACCTGGACTGTCTGTTCCAGCCAAGTACTCAAGAGAATGGTAAGAAAAAGCAGATCTCCATTGTGCCTGGTAGTGGACTGTCAATTAAACAACATTTTTTGATTCTTACCTTTCTCCTTTTCTTTTACCCCTTTGGGAGTTTCAGCTTTTCTTGTATTTTTTGTTTTGAATCCTGGGGTTCCTAATTATCATCATCTCAACCATTACATTTTTTCTGTGTTTTTAGTTTCTTATATTTCATAATTTATGCTGATGGACATTCTTCACCCCTTAGCAACAATTTTCTCAGTGAAACGTAACCAGGGAGGCACAGTTGTGCTGAACCAAACTAGACCTTGGATTACAGAGAGCTGTTCCCCAGGATTTAACATTGTCAGATGATAGTGTGTCCACCTTGCACAAAAGCAGAGGATATGTGCCTTGTGTGCATTGCTCTGAACTCAAAAGACAAGAATGTTTTTGTTTGTTTCTTCAGACACTCTTTGCTTAGATGCTGAAGCAGCTAGGAAAGAAAAGAAATTTTCATAAAAGATCCAAACATCACCTCCTCCCTTTCTTCTCCAGTCACTGCAAAAAGAATCTTAGAAGACAAAAACACAAAGGTAACTCTGTAATGACTCACATTTATCAAGTGATTTTCACCTCTGAAGGCACTTTAAGAAATGCCGTAACTACATATTATATTGTGTGTTGTCCTTCAGTTTATATTACAAATGTCAGACATGATCCCAGTATTAATCAATATAATTACTACAGCATTTATTTTTCCTTCTATGCTTGAACTCACTGTTCATTTGAATACGGAAAATAATAATAGCAAAATACATGACCTTTTTTTACCCTCTACTCACTTGAGTATAACACTTTCTAGAAGAGAAATCCTATCATAGTAGCTGGGTTTTACAAGAGGTCTGAGAGTCTTTCCCTTGCAATTTTTGTGCTTTGTAACCAGCAGTAGAAGGAGAATGACCCTTTCACAGAGTATTTTGGATTCATATGCTGCTGTTTATTCTACTTATATCAGCCAGTCAATATTCTGTCATTTTGGATGGACAGAAACACCTGGAGCAATACTACCCCTTTATCATCCAGTGAATGCTATCTGCAGAAGCACACATCAGCGTGGCTTCAGGGTTACACACTGATGCTTCTGTGAGTGATCCACAGCCTGCAAAATGTAATACAGCCCTGACTTTTCATAGCTGGATCCTCCAGAAACTGCCTTCAGCTCTCTGCTGCCCCTCTTAGCATCTTCCCATTGTAGCTTTTTCTTTGGATATTGGAATGAGCAGATGTCCACACAGTGCTCCATAAAGATGGTAAATGCAAGCAATGCGTAGCTGGCTTTTTGACCAACAACCTTATACAGTCCACTTGCCACTTCAGCCCTATAACAGACCTTTCAGAAGCAACTGCCATTCTTCTGAAGTCCCTCTCTATCAATCGTGTCCCACAACCAAACATCTTTAAGGAGTTCCTGGTTGTTATCTCTGGGTCTGAGCTCATGCACCATAATCTGCTGCTATGAAACCCCCAAATTTCAGTTGCCTCAAGATGGAAGGCTTTCTTTCTTTAATTCTGGCTCAGTATTGATATAAAGGTGTCATATGTATCTATAAAGTTCATCATTGATATAAAGATCCAGGATGTTTCACAAGGCCATTTTCACTGCTCTGCCAGGACAGGAAGAGCAAATTGAGCCACTAAGCTTATTTGTACCCATGGCTCATACCAGCAGCTCTGATCACACTGCTGTGCACCACAATAGACCTCACAGGCTTAGTATATAAAGATAAAACACTTTTGTCAGACCTCTGCAGAATACAGCATTTGTGTTTATGGATGAACGCTTTGAAACATAGCTCTCACACAACCAATTTTTTGCTATATGACTAAGGAGACTAGGGAAAAACATGTGAATGATCTACTTAGGGTAAATTTTTCTTTGTTTGCCTTTTATATTTGCTGGGGTTTTTAATTTTTATTTCCTTGTTATAAATTTGTTATAATTCTGGACTTTACATTTTAAAGATGCAGGCACACATGTATGGTTGATGAAAAAGAATCCTAATGCAATGATTCACAAAAGAGCAGACATGGGAATTTATCTGGCAAATCACCTCCCTGAAGTGAATGACTTTAAAATGAAACTTTACACAGGAGTGAATGAAAACATTCAATTAAAATTGACAGTGAAATTAGGAGAACAGCATAAAAAGCCTTGCTGGGGAGACAAGAAAGAAAATAATTCAGTTCCCGAGAATGCTCTGAGGAAGGAAGTGATAACCAATAAAAGACCAAATACTTGAATATCAGCTTGTCTCCTTTCCTTTGAAGAAGTGATGCTCATTCATTTCTCAGAATGGTACTTGGTAATTTGTTCAGAGAACATTTTTGAAGGAGTGTATCCAACATTTCCAATTACATCTTGTAGTCTTGGCACAAAAAGAGAAGAGATGTCAAAGATCTTAAAAATGAGGAAATTAATAAATACTTCAGGGTGCTTTTCAACCCTCCCCCCCCCTCTCATTTGTCTTCTGAATAATCTGACTTACTGGAGGTGTTAAGAGGCCTTATTTAGTAGCTATAATCATCAGATAATAGGTTCTGGAAAAAAACACCCAGGAATGAGAATTCACTGTTTGGTATTTCATATCTAAGTGATCTCTAAGTGTATCTCAGCTGAACAGAATAGTTTTACCCAAGCGATAAGAGTGGGCAGGAAAGGCACTCACTGCTGTCATAATCAAGCACTTCATAAAGTAATTAATTAGATAAAGCCATAATTCACCATGGGCAACTACTGATATTAAATAAGTATGCACATGCTGTTCACTCAGACATAATAGTGGGTATTATATCCTGCTATGGTGTCATTCAAGTACCTTGTAATCTATGTGAATAACTCCTGGATTCCACTACCCAGTGCAATATACTGTGAGAGGGAAAATGTATTTGTGGGTTGTCTAACCTAGCAGAGGAAGAGGGAAGACATGAGAGAAGTTTTCAAATATGTTAGAAACAGCTGCCAGACAGGAAGGAATAATTTATTTTCTACAGCTCCTGTAAGAAAAAGACATACTAAGTTTAAATTTCATCAAGGGAGATTTAGTTTAGGTATCTGGGAAATAACTTTGTAAGAGAAAAGAGACTGACTTATGGGAGTTGTTTAGTTGATGATACTCTGGAGTCCCTATCTTGCCAGGAATGGTTTAGAATAAGCCCATCCTGCCATGGGACAAGAGGAAGGATGAGACAGCTCCCAAAAGACTCTACTAATGTAATTTTCTCTCCTAAATTTTCTCTGGCGCAACATTTTACACTTCCCCCACAGTCTGTCTCCTCATTCCAGCAAGATATTATTGAAATGATAGAAATGTGGAATGAAAGCAGAAGAATGTGTCTTCTCCCCTCAGCTCAGCTCTGAATGAATAACATCATCTAGCATTTCACGTATAAATTTGAGGTGAGTGTTGGTCCCTGTGTGTGATATGCAGTTATAGTGAACACATGGGGACTGCTGTGGAAGGTAAGAGTCTCTCAGTCTCAGCTACACATGAGAACTGAATCTCACACTTCCCTTTCAGTGGCATGTTGCTCAAAGGATAAGCTTTATAAAATTCTAAAAGAATCTTATTTTGAAGAAATGCACTTAAAGGTTCTTTTTGAAACATGCATTAAACAAAGCTCTCAGCAAGAAGGTGTGTCTGAATGGGTACTGTGAAACCTGCAATCTGAAGAAGCCTCAATAACAAATCAAATCCTTCCTGGCATGGTTTTCAGCACTGGCATGTGTTTATTCTCTCTGGGTGGTCTCCTCTTCAGCACTCTGTGTCTGGAATTTAGAAGGGGAAAGAATTTTCTTTTCTGAAGTGAAAGAAGTTTTGCTGGAAAGTTTTCTCTGAAATATTTTTTTTAAAAAGGATTTCTTTAATTTTTTTTTCCCATTTTTTCCCTCTTTGGAAGCCTCTGCTTTCTTGAAAGCATCAGTCCTAAAGAATTGTGACAGTACTTTGTAGAGGTTGAAATATCCCGCATTTTCTTTTCATCGTTGTTGCCAGGGTTTCCCACCTGTATAATTTTTCTGTGTTGTTTGTTATGCCAGAATTCCCTTAGTATATATGGTAAGCAAACAGCAGAGAAGATGGTGGTGAATCACAGGAAACCCACAGAGAAGAATGGGTGTATGAGAGCTCAAAGCAATGACACTGCTGTACACTGAGTGCTGTAGGGTGAAGGAGATGGATCTGGAAGTGTTGGATCTATATCAGTACAGCACTGCATCTGAACAAATTGAGACCTGGCTAATACATCTTTCTGGTGTATGAAGATGAAGTTAGCTCTTCCTCAAAGGATTTTTCTCCTTAACTTAAACAGAAAATTGCCTTGGTATTTGCCTAGGAGTGCCGTCCAACCCCTAAGATAGACCTTGCCTATATTTACTCAAGGACATGGCAGATAATGAACAGGACCCTCAAGTTTTGAAATAACATTTTTGTAAATAAATTTTGAAAGTTAAGAATATGTGCTCTTGAGCTCTCATGAGCACAGGTACTGTTTTTCCAAAGTTCTCTTATTGACTGTCATTGAATCTTGACAAGAGTTAAGGAAACTATTGCTGTAATACCATGCCAGCATTGGCTGTGCTCAGAGCATTTTAATATGAGTCTCAAAGACAGTGTAATAACTTAGTAATCAAAAAGCTTTTACATCTGGCTATGTATTTCCTCCAGGCAGTTTGTCACTTCATGACAATTTGAGTCAGACGTGCAGATTCCAGGCAGCTGTAAGAAAGTGATCCAGAGCTATTTCCAAAAATAACAATAATGAGCAGATGTACAATAGTTCTCACCAGCGAATCTCTGTCAGTTTAGGGTTTTGTATGTTCCTGAAATGTGAATATTAAATAGCAATAAACATGCCCCTGTCAAGAACTTGAGCCTTCTATAAAAATATTGCTGCATAGACCTCACATCAGCAATTTTCATTTTATTCTCTTTGATTAAAAGTGTTATCAAAACACCAGGCTCGATGGTCTCCTGTGAAAAGGCTATGCTGGTTACTTACTTTCTTGAACAGTGTGGCTTTAGAGGGCCTAATAAGGCTGATAGTCCCTGTGTATCATTTATGGATCTCTCTGCTCTCTTGGCAACAGTCTTTTGTTCTGCCACATTTCATTTACTCCTGCACTGGTCCAGATGACACTAATGATGCTGAAGGACAGGAGGATGCTGTTAATTAATGCAGTCCAGAGGCCTGATATGTATGTGACCTTTATCTTTAAATGCCCTGTGTAAATTCAGTCCAGTCAATACACCTAGATAGATTACTGTGTTTCCAGGGCTATGAAATTAGGTTAGAAAATTCCTCAGTACAAGAGGAATTGATGGGATTGTCTGTCTGAAACTGGCCATTGCTGCAATTTTTCTGTAGGCACTCACTGATGTGATACCTGGATCCATCACACCTGAAAATGAAGGAATGAGGATGCAACTATCTGCTGAAGGTTATTAAAAAATTTAGATATATATGATTCCTTGTCTGTCCAGATCTTTATCTTATTATGGTTACCCAGAGATTCATAAACACATAATACAGGCAGATATAAACCTATTGGAGTTGCAGATGAATGCCACACATGATATCTGAAGGCATCTAAAAGTGTACTATGCAATTACATGAGTTTCAACGGGACAGGAATATACATATTTACTCTGATGAAACTTGCTAAAGAGAAATCCATAAAACCCATCCACCTCATGATCAGACTTGCCCGAAAGACATCAGTGCATTTCAAAGGTTTTCTTTTCTGTTTTTCTAAAATTTGATCTGGACTCTATCAAATAACTTAAGAGATAGAGGTGATTTAATTAAAAAATCTGTATCTTTTCAGTGATGTATCTTCCCAGACTCAATTTCAGAAGCAATATTCATTACATTCTGTAATAATACATTCTTGAATAACTTTAACAAAATGGGAACAAAAAATTGGCTGTCGACAGACCACGTGTACTACTAGCCTAGTATGATGCCCCCAGAATGATAAATTTTGGATGCTTAGGAAAAATCTAGTGCAGGCTGGGCAGTGTACAATGATTCTCCCCCTGGTTATGTAGCCTCCGCGTTTTCTGCTGCTTTCCACCATCTGGTGCAGAGATTTAGATATTTTCTGGGATAACTATTGCAGGTAAAGCTTGATAGCTTCTCTTAGACCTGACTAAGATTGCACTTTAGTAGTTTGGTAAGTTGCTTAGGATGATAACTAAATAACAGAAAAAATTAAATCTATGAAAATGTTTGGATTTGAAATATGCTAAGATAGGGTGACAATGTCATTGTTCACCTTGTTCATGTTTAAACTGTGCTACATTTACACTTGAGCAGCAGAGCATAGCCAGAGAAAAATACTCATGAATAGCAAATATTAAGCTCAAATTCTTGAATATTCCCTGAAGACAAGTTCCAGTTTGTCTTTTTCATTTTTTTATTTGCAGTTCCTTCTCTAGGTGCACATTGTATAAATCAGCCAAAACAGGAAGGAGTCAGCAGTAAGAAAATTGAAATAGGCCTCTACCACAATTCACACTTAAGCAAATAATTCACAAAATTATCAAAATCCAAGAATAGTGTCTGGAGTGAAAATATGCATCAAACAAGAAATTTGTTTACAAATGCAGTTTATAAACAATTAAAAAATAAATTAAAAAAGAGCGAGTTATTTTTATTTGTGATTGATGATCACAAATGACCATTTGGCTGTGATTAAAAATGTTAGCTTCTGTTTGGTGATTTTCTTGGAAAGAGGGCAAAATTAAATATTGCTACCAATTGAACTTTAAGAGTTAATGTGCCCAAATCACCCTGACTACACATTCTTTCCAAAGGGCACTTAGCACTCATCAGTTCAGCAGGAACATTTTCACCTGAGCAGTGAGTCTTCACACACTAACTCGGCTGTTCACTTTCATGTGGACACACCATGACTGCTTTTTTTACAGATATGTTTTGTGTTCTGCTGTGCAAAATTTGTCTAGATTTCCTGAGAAAGAGGGCTGGGAGAAACAATAACTCTATCACTGACCGCAAAGCACATCACACAGTCGGACAAATGTAAATTAATAAGGATCTTACAACTAGGAACTTGATGGAAATGATTGATCCATAGACAGAGATCAATGCAGAAGAAGTTAAGAAGTCTGATTTAACTTTTCAAGTTTAGATCTCATCCTAAACCTGAGATCTACCCTCCCAAGACAGTTTACGAAAAGTTTCATGTGTGATATTAGTTGCACAAGAGCTATAAATTGTCCTCTGCATCTTTTTAAACTTCAGTCCAGTTGTCAGAAAGTTATATACATTGTATACATTTTTTTCTACTAATATTTGATTAGTTAGCTAACTGGAATGCTAAACATTAACAATACATGAAAATTTAAGTAGTATTTGGATAAAAATTGTCCGCCTACCCCATCCGTTTTTGTAATGTTACATTTTTGCATTTTAATGTTTCACTTTCACTGCAGAAAATTCACATTCTTTCAGAGCACAAGCCCACTCCTTTCAAATTTAAACTTCCTTTAATTCACACAGGCACTCAGTTGTCAGTTATGGTACTTTCTTCAGCTGCAGATTAATAGGTGAAGAGCAGAGGACCTGCAATAACTGGTATTTTCTCATACCTCCTCTTGTAATAAGCTGATCCTTCTGTCTGTTAAATGGAAAGAAAAAGAAATGCAGTGAATGAGATTCTACTACATTAAGTTAAATAAAACAAGTTCTTAAGTGCAACTGGTGCCAGGGAAATGTTAAATCCACAATATTTTCCCTATGAGTTTAAACAGTAAATTGTGTTTTCTTTTAGTAAGATAAAAGGAAATGTTAGTTTATCAGCACTGATCATTTAAAACATAGCTCAGGATATAAGGATAAAACAAAAATTTTTAAAGGACAAATTATAACAGCTTTAAATTTTTAAGGCCATGCTGGCAAAAATAACCACAGGCACTTACACAGAAAATATCACTTGAAAGTATCAGGAGAAATTGTATTTATTAAAAAAATTGAACTATATAAAAAAAGCCAGTTTTAAAATTCCAGAAATGTTATCAATTTTATCGTCTTAAATTGATCCAGGCTACAGCATTCTGCCACTGGAATGAAATATTAACAATAGAATCGACATTCTAGTTAGTCTCCATTCAGCCCCAAACTTTAATAGAAATAACCTGTCGGAATTGACTGAGTGTGATATCACTAGAGAAGCCTTGAATTTAAGCTGGCTGGATAAGGAAAATTGCATGGTTTGTGAAGGCAGTTTTGAATAAAATGGAAATTCTGCTTCTGTCCCATTTAGCTGTCAAAAGGCCACTTCTAATACTTTTATAAAGCTATTTGCCTACAGAGAAAAGATAAAGGAAAAAAACAACAAAATTCCAAAGCAAATAACTTTAAGATATAAAAAAAACACTTCTTAATGGAGCTTCAAAGTATTTAAAAAAAATAAAATATTCCAGTAGATTATTGGATTGCCACAAGGCTATTGAATATATTAATTTTAGTTAAGATTTGAAACTGGAAAATAGCAGAGAAAAACAAAAGTGAGAGTGGCATGTAAATAATGACAATAAAAACAATCAGAAGCTCTGGGCAAAGCTGAAAGGTTTTTTGGATTGAATGAGGGAAAAATTAGTGTTTCCTTTGTAGTAAAAATGCTACTTCTTGCATTGATGCTTGCAGAACATACTGAACATGTACACTGTCCTTCTCTGAACTGCCTGATCACTCAAAATCAATTTTTTCTTGAAAATAAATACCATGGTTGTGATTAATATGAAAAGGTGGTCAGTAGTTACATCATTAGAGAATAATTTCAAAGACAGGTATCATTATCTTAGTGATTAGAAGAACTGGGGAAATCTTTTTTTATATATATATTTTTTTCTGCACTTCTATATAGGATGAAATCCATTACCTGTCTGCACCATTACACTTCATCTGATTGAACTGTGGAAAGACTGAGCACCCAATAGATGCTCCTGAAGATTTTAAGCCCTGAGTACACTGTACTCCTCATCTGACCTTATGTGTAATACGGGATCGTGTGTGTTCATACCAAGGTTTTTGAGTGAGATGAAGCTTTTTTTCTCATTGTAATACTCCCAGTTTTCCCATCATGATCCTATGCTATGCACTCCAGAGACTGTGACACAGAGACAGTCACAGATATAGAAACATCTGAGAAGGATGGCAATACTCGTTCTTCTGAGAACTGAAAGTTCTTCTCATTCAAAATATGATAACTTTTTGAATGTCAGGTATCCAGTGAGCTCATTGCTCCATTAAAAATGTTCCCTGAAGAGATTTCCTCTTTCTTACATCTTGCTGGAAACTGTGCATTGGAGAAGATGCCACTGCCATCTCCTTTTTGTCCCTACTGTGTTATCTCAGAATCACAGAATACTGCAGTAAAAATGTTCAGTACACTCACACAATTTGTTCTTCAGGACTTGGTTTGTGCCCCTTTTCTGAGCAGCTGCTCTACTGCATGGTTGGGCTGTGATCAAGAGTGGCAGATATATTGGTTTGCTACAGGCTTCCCACTGGAAAATGAGTACTTTCCACTGTCCCAGGACTGTTCCTACACCAGAGCTGTCCTAGCTTGTGATTGACTAAGCTGCATGACAGTATCTTCAGAAATATGAGAACCACAAGACATGTAATGAACTGGGGGAGCTCCCTGCAGCTGTTGTGGAAGAAGTTCCAGGGGGGGTATGGGAATGGAGCTCAGGGCCTCCCAGTGCCTCTGTACTCTGTTCCTGACGCCTAACTTCAAATAGCAGAGAGGGATTTTGATTATTCAGCCACTGTTGGTGATGACACCAAGAACTGTAGCTGTAGTTAGACTGTATGGGAGCTAAAAGCAATGGGTTAGCTCTCCCCTGGCCATGCCTGCTGTATGCCACGGGCTCTAAAGACTTTGGAGGAAGCTTCATGTTTTGGTGGCATCATTTCTGGTTAATGCCTTCCCTTTGTAGGGTGACATTCAGAGCTGTAACGATATATGTAAACTCTCAAGGAGTTTCTGGACATGGGTTCACCCCTGAAGTACTTTGCTGACCTCTCCTTTGCCAGACAAGTATTTCAGATGCCCTTTCTTCCAGTGCTGGGAGAAGGTACCTACTGAAGGAATTGCCTGTTAGTCTGGTCTGGGTGCACTGCTTACAGGTTCTTGGAAATGGCAGGTTTACTGTAGGTTTTGCTATAATTCTGAGGTGGCAGCATCTCCTCCTCTATAGTGACTATGACATCTTATAGTAGCAAGAGAAGTGAATGTGATAGGATTTCATCTGCCGGGCTTGTGAATTTGGCTTGTGTAAAAAATGTGCAAAAAACACAATAAACTGAAACAAAAGAGAGGAACCCTGATTTACTTGCATGGGTTATTGCATCTTTCATCAGGTAAAGGCAAGAATGTCCAAGTGAATTAATGCATTACTTCTGTTTTACTACAGTACACTGGGTATAGTAGCAACACACAGATGAAGAACTTTTGTCATCAGAAGACAGCAAGAAATAGTGGGACACGTTATTATAAGCAACATTAAAGAAAAATAAAAAAATAGTTAACTCCTTTCCAGCAAAATTCTTAATCACAGGCATCACTGTGTGTGAATAGTCCTGTTGACATCAGTGAAGTCCATCCTGTTCTCTTTTTCAGTGTTATGATGAATGGTATAGCAAAATGATAGCGTGCAGGAAAGCATGGCCCATGATACTTTGGAGGAAAGATAGCAGTGCCTCTAAATCTGACAATAATTAGCGTTAACAATAGATTTCTCTTTCCATAGGGACGATTGCTCCCAATCCAGCAAGTGATTAAAAACATCATTATTTTGCTGTCACCTTTATAGTAGGTCCTTTTCTGTCTAGTTGACAACTGAGATAACAGACAAGGAGACTATCCACCTGATGTACAGTTTTCCTTTCCTTTAGAGTGATCTGTGACAACTTTCATTTGTGACAGGCAGGCTGGGTTAAAGAAGCCTTTGCTTCTCAAATTCAGCTACAGAGTAAACATTCCTGACCTGCATTATTTTAGAGAACAGTTGTGAGACTTAAGAGAAAATGAAAAGTCAGCTCACCTCCCAGACTATAAAGGACACACAAGCAGAATTCATAAAGGAGGGAAACCACTGAGAAGCAGCAGACTGAAAAGAAAACAAACAAACAAAAACCTTAAGTCAAAGAAACATCAACCTCAGCAGGGCACCAAGAGGGGAGGTTTTGCTTGCTTGCTTGAAGTAGTCACATCTTAAAGCAGTTCCCACCATCCCAATTATACTGCAGACAGCTGGCTGCTTCTCTGAGAAGAGAGAGGAGGCAGTTGCTGTGAAAGACTCATTGGTGTGGTGGGCAGCAAACCCAGGAAAACTTCCACAGGGGATTTATTCTCTTTTGACAAGTGTGATTCAATCCTGATGCTTCCGAAAACTTAATGGGTATGGGAGAAAAAATCATTGGAAGGCCTTGTTAAAGAGTTTGCAGTCTTATGGGATCCTAATTAGAGTTAGTAAAAATTTACACTTTGTTAGACCTGGCTGAGGTCAGTTGTCTTCTTTGCTGGGCAGGGCTGTCTGGATTTCACAATGCAGAATAATGCTTGTCAGAACCAAGAGACCAAAGGCATAACTAAAGGGATCCTTTTTTTTTTTTCAGTGTGTACACTGCTGGGCACTGGTCTCTGCTGTTTTGAGTCCTAGGATGAGTTAATTTCTCATGGGGAGATGCTAGCAGCAAATGTCTAGTATAAATTGATCCAGTTACACAGTGTTCCTTACATGGAACCTATGTCAGATTTAAGAACCAGGAGTGAGGTTTGATGTCATTCTTTCACATGGAGTTTGATTCATGGCCTAAATTCATTCTAAGAGCCCCTGTAGTGGAAAACTATAGCCCCTAACACCTGTACAGTCAGTGAGAAGAAACCAAAGACCATATTTCAATCACAGATCTGTATTTCTTTCTAGAGTGTGCTGTCTTTTTCTAATAGGAAATAAACCTACACAGATCTTGCTCTGCACAATATCTGCTCTACCAACACTATTAGTTTATATTTACGGACAGAACAGGTGACAGAAGTTTTTGCACTAGAGACTACATACCAGGTATGATATGAAAAAGAACTTCACAGAAGATTTACCATTTTTCATAAAGGCCTAGAGAAGAGTCTTCTAACTCTAAAAGTTCATTTATAGATCTTGGAGTTAAATATAGTGGATGAGCATGTAAAGGTGAAAGTGAAAACTGTTGTATTAGAGTCTTAAGTAAGTTTCAAAGGGGAAAGCTAACTTAACCGTACTTCTTAATTAGCCACAGACCCCCTTCAAGAATGAGTTTCTAATTTTTGTAAAGTTTGAATTCAGATAATTTGAAGTAGATGCTTTAAGATAACTTGCCTGCTTGCTCATCAGACTGCCTGAGTAACGAGGCTATCATGCATGAGATGGGCAAGATCTCCTCATCTCTTCTCTTGCAAATGTTTCACTTTACCTCAGTAATTAAACATTCATTAAACAAGAAAGAGGTTAGGGAAGTCAAGCATGAGAGAGGAAAGCCAGCTTACTGCTCCAGTATTTATTTAATTAGTCAGACGAAGTTGGACAGCTTCAGAGGACAAAGCTGAGGAGATCTAATAAGCTTGTTCACTCAGATACTCTGCTGGGAAAACAGAAAACTTGTGTTGGAGGCTCTTGTCCATATCAAGCAGCCTGAGGACACAGTAGGTCCTTTGCAAATGGATATCCTAACCACTGTTTTTTATGTAGACACAACCAGTGAGAAAAGGATTTCACTGGATATGTGAAATCAAATCTACTTGGAGAGTTGGTTGGGAAGCAAAAGATATATCAAATGAAATTGCCAATAAGTACATTTTGCATTCTTATAGTGGGCTAAGATGGGATCCTTGTGGATGAAAATGGAGTGTATCAGCAGCATTTCACTTCAAATGGTAATTTGTAAATCATACTGAAATTCAACATAGGGGCTGTGTGGCATGTATTGATAAAATGCCTTGGAAAGACTGTATAGGAGTAATCTGATGAGGATTGTATTAGAAAGGGAAGAAAAGGACATCTAGTTGCTCTTTATAGCACAAAATACTGTTTTTTTTATGGATTTAAAACTATTTAATGGCTTTTTCCTCTAAGGGATTCATCACCTGTTCAATCATTTACACTCTGGTTAACAGTGCTGCGGTATCATCTAAATGCTATAAAAATTGCTCTAGTTTAGTAAAGTCTCTCACACTTTGATTTATCCTTGCAAGTCTCTTCTCACAGATATATTTCCAGCCTACTAAGAAGGCATGCAGAGAGTTTCCAAGAGTTGTTTTCAAGTGCTAAATCACCAGCACTGGAAATTCTGAGGGAATGGCCTAAAATCTGTCACATTTAGGTGGTGGGATCTGTGTGTTCATGCAAGTGAATGACACACAGAAGTGAGAAATGAGATTTTCTGCTGATGCAAAGATGAGGCATGGGACCATAAGAGGAAAAAGGACTATAGTTACTGTAGGGGCAGTACCCTCATGAAAGCTTAGTCATATTTTACCCACTGCAAGAGACAAAGTAGTTTAAAGCAGGAGGTGGCCCAGTGCTGCAGAAATGTCTTAGACTACCATCAGCCAGAACACTGTGTAGCTTTAGCAATCCACAGTTTTATTACAAGAATTTTTCTGATTTCTCTGCTCTTAAATATCTACCAGGTTCAGGAGGGTGCTAGAAAGTAAATGACCAAAGTAATGAGAGAATAAAGCCCTGAAAGAGGGCTGAGCAATAGTTATGGTTTTGTGAGCTTTTGCCTGCTAGATCATTGATTCTATTGTAATTTGGAAGAGACAGGGTTTTTTTACTAACCATTTAGTTGTGTTGCATAGCTGTCTATTTCCTATCTATTAGAAAACAGATGCCCTTTGTCAAAACCAGCAATACAGCTTGCACTACCTGCAGAAACATATACATCAGAACTGGCTTCCCAGTCTTGGAGATGAGGCTTTAAGGAGTCTGAGAAAGGCCCATTTAAAGATCTTTTGGATATTTATTCTGTTAAAGCAGGCAGTCTAGTTCTCTGCTTTTTCTATGAAGTGTTGTAAAAGAAAAAAAGATCAAATGCATCCTTAAAAAACAACGTAAACTATATCAGGGTTACACGCATTGAAGTGGTCATGAAGATCCAAGAAGCAGCTTGAACTCTTCACATATTTCAATTACTTAATGTGCTTGCTTAAACATTTATCTTTTAAAATTTTAAAATTTATTTTATTTTTATTTTTAAGGAGACCACTTGGGACAAAAGGTGGTTATGTGGTTGACATAGAGTTGACACACTCTGTCACTTCTGTGACAGAATAAATTCCTCATATGTAATTCAGAGGGTGAGTCATTGAGGTAATAACCAAACTGTGTAGTGATGAATCTGACCACTTGTGTGAATATGAATTCTGTGTGGCTTAGACGTGTGGGCTTAGATACTTCTACCAGCCATGTCAAAGTGGTGGACAAGTAGAAAAGTGCTTTTTGGCTGAAGTAACTCTGGACAAGGAGTTTTCATTCCAGAAGCTTTGCATCTCCGTGTCGACCGCCATGCATTAATGCATAAATATGTATTGCCTGTGAGATCGGTGCTGGATATGTCTGATCTCATTGCATCCTGCTGTTTGACAGCACAAACCTGTGCCCTCTGCCCTCAGCTGCATCCAGCCACTGCGAGATGCTGACAGCTCCTGGGTACAGCGGGGGCTTTGCGGGGCAGCCAGGGGACAGCCGAGACAGCCAGAGCCTGAACAAGTCACTGGAACGAAGCAATAGCCAGGCATTGAGAAAATAGTATCACAAATCACTGAGCTTTTCACATATCCACAAAGGCCACTAGATATTTTAATGGTCAACTCCCCACCACTGTTTTTTCCATCTGCTGATTCATTCAGGCTTCTCTGTCCTTGGAAGTCCATCTGCTTTTCAAATTGGTTGTTTTTCCCTACTTCAGTGGTCACTTAGGTGACTTATCTCCCAGGTTTATTGTTCTTTGTGAAATGGCCATTTGTTTTCTTTTTCTCTTTTTTATATTTTTTAAGTTCAGGTATATATTTTGTTTTCAGTTTTTCTTAAAATACTGCATATTCCTATTGATTATTCATCATCATCAGATCATTATCACTGCTACTCTTATTGTTGTGGATCAGCTAATTTTGTCCAGATTTTATAAGAAATAAGAATGATACTCAGGCTTTTTCAATCCCCTTTGTTTTGTTTGAAGGGAAAATCTATATATGGTATTTATTATTTCTCTATATAGCAGACACAACCCTTAGGTATATTACTTTTCTTCTCACTTTTTTCCTTCAGATAAAAACTTAGTGAAGTCGGCATCTGTGAACTGTATTCCAGTCTTTGAAGGGCCTTCAGGACCAGGCACCCTGAGGAAAAAGAAGAAATCCTGCAGTTTAGGCCTATTATAAAATTCCTTCATCTCCACTCCCTTCCTGACTCCAGAGAGAAGGAGCATTCTTCTCCATACTAAATCCAACACACATCGCTGTAACAGCTGCTAGAAAGAAAATTAACTTTATCCCTGCTGAAACTGGGACAACAGGGAAGGGTGAACCTTCTTTTAGGAAGATGGGAGACCCCCAGGGATTTAGCTTCAGGCACAATGAGAAAGTGATCCTGGAAAAGCTACAAAAAAATACCCAATTAGCTGATCTGTAAGAAGCCCTCTTCTCTTGCTTTTTATAGGAGAAGCAATTGCATCTGTGCCAAGTGATCTATTTCCTCTTAGTGCAGGTGTGGCTTTTAAATTCTCCTCTTATGATTTGTAGCCCTTCACCTCAGCTTCTATGTATAAGTATATCCACTGAGATTAAAAACCCTCAGTCTTTTCAGTTTTCTAAATGCAATTTACAGAAAAAGTTAAATAGATTGTTAGCCCACCTGTTTCAGGGTAATGGTATAGGGGTTTTGAAAACTTAAGGCTGAAAGGCAGGGTAAAAAAGTAAAGAGGATCTACAGTGAAAAAAAGGTGAGAAATGGACATTTGGAGGTGGTAACTGATGTAAAAATTGCTTGTTACGCTGTGAAACTTCATAATTTCAAAAATCTTTAATTCTTTCTGTGAAACGTTGTTAAGTCTTGAAGCCTAAGAGAAAGGAGAAGGAGTAGATCCTAGAAAAATTAAAATATTTGTTTAGGAAGTATACAAGTAGCATATAAATTGTATATTTTCAAAGAGAATAATTCTGGAATGTCATCATGAGAGCAAAGAGTTTTTAAAATGAAACCTGCATTCATAGATTCTAGCTATTATCCAGTAAATGTAATGATGAGTCTCAACTGATCTCCTCTTGCATCTTTAATTTCCCAAAGCTTTTGTGCCTTGTAAATTACCTTGGCATCGTTATATACACTTGGAATACAGCACTTAATGAGCAGATCATATGAGCAGCTGCCTTATATTTAAGGCATGTGGTCACAGAACACATCTCAATTATGTTCCTGTATGAAAGAACAAACTACAAACAAGGTTATATTTAACTGACTTCTACAGGGGAATAAAAAGGGAGTGGGAAGAATTCTGCAACCTTTTTAAAAGGGAATGTCAGGTGATGCTTTTAAGAACATGTGCATATTTTCCCATGGCCCAAGCTCCTGGAGTCAGGTGAGAATATACACTTTTTCATTTCTAAATATAGCATGCAGGTCTTGTTAGGTTTGAATTGGCAAGGCAGTTCCTGTTTGCTGCAAAAGTTCTGTCTTCTTTTTATTGCTGTTGTGAAGGGAAAGTTCAATCTTAATTGGTTTAGTGGAGTCTGATAAAATATACAGGAGTGCTTTGGATACAAGCACCATGTCTTGGATAGTTATAATCAGGCTGTTTATCTGCAACAGTTTAGAATATACTAGCTGTGGAAAGACATACTAATTGTTCAGCACTCCTCACTAATCAATGATGTAGCAAAAGAAGTGTGATTGTTCTAGTGGTTATTTCTTCAATAAATGAAGATGTGTGTTTTTCCAGTAACTTAAAGCTGATATTTAGAAATAAAAACTGTGAAAGGACTGGATCAAGAAAGGAGAGAAAAATGGATGAGTGAAAATCGGTTGCCACACAATTATTATCCACCCTGAGGATTTGTGATCTATATGAAATTTTTTGACTCAAATACAGAACAACAATTATATTTAACTAAATGAAACTCAACTAGCTAAAAATGATTGAAATACCTTCCCTCACAAACCCTCATGCTCCTCAGACATTTTACAGTTGTCATTCAAGTCAAAAGAGAGACAATGTGGTTTTAATGAAAACTGTAACTCTCAGTGCTGTATCACCATAGACAGACTTTTTTCACCTCTCCTATTTTAGTTTTGTGCTGTCATAATATGGCTTTAGGACAAAAGTTGTTTATGGTAGCTACGGGCAACACCCACATGTGAGGAATCTTCTGAGGCTGCAGTGTGGAGATGCAGTAGGTCCAATGCCAACTTCTGTTGCTAATTTAGGAAAAATTTTTTCCTCACACTTACAAATGCACCTTTCCTTATTCTCTGTGTTTCTGGGAGGCAGACTGCAACTGTTCTCTTTAAACTGAGACACTTTTGCCAAATTTCATCTGCTGAGGATCTGGCTGCTTTTCTATCAGTGTTTTTGTCTAGGGAAGATGCCTCTATGGTCTCTCTGTGAGGTGGGGCTATTGCTGGAACCAGCTCTCAGTGGTGCAATGTCAAATTCTCAAAATGTCAGATTTATTTGTGCATGTGATTGTGTAATTTGGCTTCCTGCTGTGCAAATGAGAGGATTAATTTCCATAATATACAAATTAACAGTGCAGTTGATGTCTCCATCTCAGTACAAATTAGCAGCTGTAGGTGACAGCAGCCAGCTTAGCTTCCTTTTTGTCCTCCCTCCAAATAGCCACTGATGAAGACACTTGCCCCAATTAAATAACACTGGATGCCAAATTGGTGTTATCTCCTCCTGCTTCATTTGCCTCCTAGTTTATCAGGCTTTAAAGCTTCAGGTGTTTTTTTACAAGTCACAGCTCCAACAGACCTCCTCTGAGCAAAAAGCAGGGAAGGGATCAGGATTGCTCCATCCCAGGTGGGGAATCCTATGTGTGGTACACACACAGGACAGTGAACCCAAAGTGCTGAAGCAGAGTTTAAGCAACCTGTATTGCAATCCTAGCTGCTAGAGCCCTTCCAAATCTTATGGTGGGTTTACAAGGGATTCAACAATGTGATGGACTCAGCTGAAGATAAAACAAATACTCTGAGCCCCCTGTAGGCTATGAGGCAAGATCATTTCCTTATAATGCACCAGATTTTAGAATCACAACTGGAAACTCTTGAGACATTCCACTGATGGGTCTTTTAGAGAAGCTTGAAATCTTGGCTGTAAACTGTTAGATGTGAAGAGCTTTGTATCTAGGGTTGGGCAAAGAATTTTTTTAGTTCAGACTGGAGCTGCAAACACCAGGAGAGCTGTGGAAAGAAGGAGATCTTGTACTCTCTCACTTGTGTTCCTCTAGCCAGACCTGATATGGAATTTCACTCATTTCAGCTGAGAAACTATAAAGGTTTCTCCTGAAGTTAATAGTGGTAATGGGGAAAAGGGGGTTTACTCATCAGTAGGAAACTACAGTATCAAGCCATGTTTTTTAAACTGGCAATGGTGCATAAATAGATGATGGGAGCTTGTATGTGACAGTAATTCCTCAGGGACATGGATATTCAAAAATATGTTTTAGAACATGGGGGTGTGTTTGGGCATTAATCCCAGCACCCCAGGATTAATTTGGATTTCTCCAATTAATTAGAGAATTTTTTTTCCAGAAATATAAAAAACTGGAAAAAAAGTTTGATTTTGGGTTTTTATCTATTGTTTTGTAAAGTATCATAGGCTCTGCTTTATGCCTGTCTATAACTAATCAAACCCAAAAGAGGGATGAAATTCAAATCCTAATTTATGTCACCTAACCTGATAGTGAAGCCACTTAGGATTCAATCCTTTTTTATTAAATAATAACTGAAGGCACCAGATTAAAGTAAATGCCCTTATTATTTTGAATTCTTCCTTGACTAATTATATCTATGATAATGTGTAAATAAAAAGGACTGTAAAATTTAGAGCTCCTCAACTAACATATTCCATCACTCACATACTCACATATATTACTGTAACAATACAGTTTTGTGCAAGCTCCTATGCTGATCTCTCAGACTGTTTCTTCTTTCCCAAGTTAAGTGAGATGTCATAAACTTAGTAGGAGAAGAGTGACTTTTAAGGAGGACAAAGATTCCAACCCCTTTTGAGTTGATAACTCAGTGAAGGCAGGAACTTGGACCCTCATCCTTTTGCAGATATTCTCCTAGGTCAAATTCTTACTTCCATTTTTCATCTGCCTCCTGCAGTGTTAAAAATCTGCACAAGTGCAGCTGTAGGTGGTTATCACATAAGCTTCTCTCTTGTAATTAAAAAAATAATAATTTTTTATGTTTAAACTCAGAGATATGTTCTCACAGTATGCATAGTTCACTAAAGGAACTCACTGCTTCAGTGTCACCACTATGCCAAGAAGCAAAGTAACAGATTGTTGGTTTTTAAAAAAATGTGTAATAATTACCCTTTGGTGCATGATATGTTTCTGGAGCTTCTATACTTCTGTGAATAGAAAGATATGTACCATTAGGAGTTGAGACATTAAGCTATCCTTTAACAGTATTTTCAAAGGCTTATTGCAACTTTCTGTAAACCTTTGGTACTGGTCACTGTGCAAAGCAACTGCTCTGTGTTGACTGTGGGTGATACACAAGTGGGAGATGGTAGCTCTTCTGAAATCACAGCCATTTGAAAAGCTCTCAGTGACGAATTGCTAAAACATATCAAGTTCAACAGTTTCTGGTGCTGACGAGCAACTCTGTCCACCTGGGACTGGGAGTTCCCTCTTTCCTCCTTCTGGGCTCACTGAAGTGTGGGAATAAACAAGTGCAGGACTAGAACAAGTGTTAAAGCAATGGTACCGTGTGTAGGATTTTCTGTCTCTAACAATATGTCACTATCTGCATATTGGAATACAATATTGTTCAGTATGCATAGTTTGCCACTGCATGCTTTCCGTGGGAGGGTACCTGAGAGTAATGAAGAACATCAGAGAGTACGGTTCTTCTAACTAACTTTAAAAATAAGCAAACATTTGGAATAATATGTTAAATACAGAAAATGTCAGATTTTCATGCCTGATATAACGAGACTGCGTGCAATTTGCATCTTTTTATGAAGTAATTCTGGGCTTGTTGCAAGGAATAAAACCAAATGTGCTTACATCTGCCTTGATATATGTTTATGCTATTTCTACAGTAATGTCTCCAGGAGCTACATCCTTGAAAAGTGTCACTGTATTCAGGTCTGTTGTTCCTGATTTTTTTACCATATGGTGATTCTTGATGGATAGAACTTGTGGATTGATTCAGAAATACTTCTGAATATATGAAGGGAACACATTTGCTGTTATTCAGTGGGCTCATATTATTCCTTGGACAATATCTTGGCAACTGCCACTTTCTTGGTGACTATATTGTCACTTTGAGAAGTACATCAAATGGTCATGCTGAAATTGTGCTGTTAATAATAATTTTTTAAAAAAAATCTATGTATTTTAAAAATACGGATCATCTGCAGAGGAACTATCTTAAACCTACAAATAGCTAAACTTTCGGATCAGTCTTCATGTGCCATTGGTGGAGAGAAGGAAGTAGTCAGTCTTTCCTAAGATATGTGTCTGTTAGGAATCAACCCTTAGAGGCTCTGATCTCTTTTCATTGATTGTGAACCCCTAACTGCTGCACTTTGTCTAGACAACTAAACTTAACTGAGACAAATCTGCCAGTGAAGGTGAAGAAGTTATAACAAGTGACTTTGATAAGGGAAAAAAATGAGCATTGCTATTCATGAGTAAAGCGAATGGGTTACAGAAAACCTGTTGCAGGAAAATTGTACATCAGACTAAGGTGGGCAGCACCTATGCGTGAGGAATTACTGAACTCAGAATGGCCTGTATCCCAAAGTCAGCTCATAAACAATTTAGTCAGTAACTATAGGTGTGTATGCTCATGGCTGTGCTCATTCAGAGTCCTACAGAGTGATTACTGTGCTCATTGTCACTCTGTGTTAGTGTCTAATCATGACTTTGGGCAGTAACAGGGAAATGCTGCGTGTAGCTAGAAACAGGATAACCACATTTGTGAATAAGCCAGGACTGTGCTGCATTACAAATAGTGATGATTCAGTGTCTCTGCACAGCTCTGTACTGCAAAGCCTTCCTCTGTCTATTCCTCTGACTTCTGGGTGACTTGGGATGAAGCATGCTCTGACTTTTCATTTCTGATCCAAGTAATGTAGTAAGGAAAAGAAATAATTTTCTGAAAGGACTGTTTGAATTAGCTTTATTTTCCAGTAATGTCAGCATGGTTCTAGGAGGTACTTATCTGCTGCACTTTCATTCACTTTAGAGGCAGTAATGACTTCTGCCACCATTAATAATACTGGAGGAAAATCCGGAAGACTCATCCAATCCATACATTTGTGCTTTGCATCTCCAGTAGATAATTTATTTATTATTTTAAAGGCCAAAAGATTAAAGCACATTAGCTAATTTGTTTAATCAAGCTGTTCAGCTTTGCAACTAGATTTTTCTCATGGTTTAACTTTTTGATGTAGCCAAAATAAAATGTGGATGTCTCTTCTACACCTGTTTATGTTGATATGCCCCACAGTCCTTACCATAAAAAATATACAGTTTACAGTTCAGGTAAATGTAGAAATGCCTTTGCCATCTGAGGGACAGGACTGGCATCTACAGCATGAGGAGATTACATTGACTTGATAAGTGCTACAAAACCTAGCAAGACCTTCCTACCACCTCCACCTTTGCCAACAAATACACTGCATTAGAAATTTTTCTCAGGATCCTACAATAAGTCAAATGAGATTTAGTTCAGTTGTTGTGGTGTTTTGGGGGATTTTGTTTGTTTGATTGGTTGGTTTTGTTTTGTAGCTGTTTTGATTTTTTTTTTTTTCTTCTTAAAAGAGGCTTTTCCAACAGAACTTCTTCACCTTGGGATCCAGTTCAGCTACCTGTGCAGATTCAATCAACCACCTTGAGTGACAAAGGGAACAGAAACCTGAATTTTCTTAAATAGAACATCTCTTCTTCCTCCATACATATTTTTTTCTTCCTGTTCATATAGCCACCTTTCCAATTCCCAAGACAGTGTTCAGGCTCCCCATATTTATGCTAATTTCCTGCTTGGGTCTATATAGTATTCAGGTACTCCAGAGTATCCCTCTGCTGCTCTATCATAAATAAGTAGTGACCTGGCACAGCTCTTATTTTAAGATTGTTTTGCAAAGATTGTTTTACTCCAGGATGAGGTATTGCACTTCATCAAGGTAAACCTAGAGGAAGGCAGATGGATTTTTCCACTCACACAGCAATAGAGTAGACCAGAGCCTCTTTCTGTAGTTTTATTGATTTAATGACAAACACTCATCAAAAGTCCTGCCCCTTTCTTCCCAATTATCTCTAATATTTTCACTAAATGAAATCTTTAGCAGTCAGTAGGATTAGATCTGTTCCTTTTAAAAGGAAGTCATGCTTATCTTACATTTCACAAAGCCAGCACAGAAAAGGTGAGAGATGCCAGTTGGCAGGAAAAAGAGGGTTTTGTTTAGCTCATGTCTCAGTAGGTATGAAGTATTTATCCAGTGATCTTTTACAGTGATGATTTACATTTTTAGTTCCATGACAGTGCTATCTGAAGTACAACCTAATTAGTAAAAGGTATCTGAGATTCTTTTTTCAATGTCAGACAATTTTCTTACTCAAAAACATATCTTACTGGTGTTTCTGCCCAACAATAAGAATTTTTACAATATTTTAAGATTTTTTTCTAAGGAAGAAAATGCTGTCTGAACTGAAGGATGTATTTTGAAAGTCTTGTTTTAATTGAAGTGGATTTCTACCTTTAATTATGACATGCTCACAGTTGAGATTTTTCATGTTATGTTATGGCTTGCAATAGCTGCTGATAAGAATATGACAGTATTACTTGCCAATAGACTAAGAATTCTCACTAGCATAATCTGTAGGAAATGAAGTCTAAATAAAAGTACATGGATGTGCCCTCTCAAACAATTTTTGACCAGTTCTGATTAAAGCTAGAAACTTTTACAATATACTGTAGTGAATTAGATCTGTCTTTTTCAAATTGTCTGCCTTGAGAGGATGTGTGCAGGTTTTGGAAAACTTTTAATATAAAAGATATGGTGTGAAAGGCAAGAAAATCTACCTCAGTACCTCTCATTTTAGTCTGAAAGGCATGAGAAATGTTATAGTTACAGCTATAGGATAACAATACACTCTCTTCCAATCCTCAACAGTCTGCGGTTCTAGTATCAAAAATCAATTTCCTCTGGAGGACCAGCTTGGACAGTCCTTGGAATCAATGCTTTAAAGGTGTAGAGGGGTGTTGGTCTATTTGCTTCTTGATTTTGCATTTTGAATGTCAGCTGCACTGTTATTCTCCACTTCTGGAAAATGAAAAATTACTTATAGTGGAAGTGGTGATGGTTTTTATACTCTGCTTATGAATATGATAATTTAAATTTAGAAGTTATTTTAATAAGTGTTCAACAATCTCCTGTGAGATGTACATAGAAATTGCTATTGTACCAAATCCTGGATATATATTCTGGGAGCAAGATGAGTACTGCTTTCCAATTTATACATGTTTTAAATCTGGAATGTGATCTACAGGTCAAGCCAAAGGAAGGCTAAGAACAAAGCACAGGGCTTATTATATGCAGAACTCTGCTGCTTATGTTACAGATTTGGTCTTTGTGTGATATCTGTGCTCCTATGTTTCTCATAAGAGACAGCTTTAAGCCTGGCATTATCATGTTGCGAATCACCAGGTGGAGTTATTGCACACATTTTAGAGATAATTTTTCTGACTACATAAGCACTGTTAAAGACATAGTTACACTAGTTTTCATTTCATGAAATAATTTCATAAGTCATGGGGGATGCTGTTTTCTTTCTTCAACTCCCTATCTGTAGTATTTTCTGTTAGTGCTGGGAAGTAAGCAGTTATAGCTGGTCCCAGTGTCTTAAGAAAACCATCTGCATGTTGTTTGCAGTCTTCTATGTTTTACAATTCTGTAGACAGTGTAAGTAAACAGATTGTTTAATATAAAAAAATGAACTGAGCATCAGACAAGTTTATAAAGTAGAGGAAACATGCAGGTAAATTATGAGATGTGTTACTCATGGGTAAGTTTGAGTCATTGTTGAGTGCGAAAGAGGAGTCTAAATATACAAGGTATTTTGGGAAGAGGGAAGCTGCCTGCTTGGAAGATACTGCAGGAGAGAAATGAAGGAGTATCACTCCTTCATCAGGAGTATTCTCTTGAAGAGAAAGGAGAATAAAGGTGAGTGGAAGTAGGGGGTGAAGGAGCATGCTGTTGGGAATACCTGGAGGAGAGCAGAAGAATATAAGAAAATGGAAGATAAAGCATGGAAAGGATGGATGATGTAATGCAGTTGAAAACATTCTTTAGAGTCTTGGTGTTTAGAGCAGACAGGCAGATACAAAATAAATTTGGAAAATGCTGCAGGGAGAGTTCTGACCTGACCTGGGCTCACTGGCTTCCAGCTACAGCAGCAGCAGCAGCACAGGGTGGGCAAGAGCATGACAGGTGTCTGTCACCATCAGGCTTCACTGGGGGATGCAGAATCTTCATCTATCCCAGTCTAACAAAGCTGTATTGATTAACTGGGAATCTGCCTGTTCAGACAGCTGTTCTGTCTGAATGTCAGTAAGATGATGCGAATGCCTCCTTTAAATGTTAAAATATACTTTAGATAGTAATAATGTGTGTTGCTATTGCTCTTTAGAGTCAATCCACTGGGATCTCTGACTCACAGACAGAGTGATCTTTCAAAGTCAAGTTGGTATTTGAACAGCACTTAGTATCTGCCCCCCAAAATCTAGCCTGAATACACATTAAGTGAAGGTGCTCCACATCACACTCTGAACTGGAGGAATGCCTATAAATACTCAAGTAGTAATTTAAGAATTAAGGTATAATCAATAGGAATTAATAGATTGATTATTGTTTTTTGGGAAAGTGTGATGTCTGCCCACTTAACAAATACAATCATAACAAATTAACAAAGAAGTCCACTCAAGGAAAAGTTCAAACTGCAAGTTTCACTGAAGAGCTTAGTGTAGGATATGTTTTCATATCACTGTAGAGGAAAGGGTTCTTAGGGATTAGTACAGATTTGCTGAGAGACACAGTACTATGTGATATGCAAGAAGACAGTCTTGAAGATCACATTGATCTTATCTTTCAGTTTATAAACTCATTAAATACCCTATGGGACAAACAAATCCACCATTTCTAGAAAAGAAAATCTCTCTAGAAAGAGTGGTTCAAGCATGAGTACTAACCTGTACTAAGATAATGAACTCCATGACAAACTGAAAGTCCTGCATAAAAGATTCTCAGAAACACATGGAAATACACATCCTATGTAATGTGCAATTGTTCAGTCCCCAGAAAGTTGACTTCTACATTGTAAGCAGCAGAGGCAGAAACTAAATAGGACATTCACCCCACATATTTATTTATGCTCCTATTTGATAGTAGGCAGGCAAATTGGATATGCTGCCTCTAATATTCATGTGTGCTTTGCTCCACACCAAACAGAATGCCCCACACCTCCCTGTAGTGTATTGAGTTAGACACATCCTGGGTGCTCCTGTTTTTGAAGCATCAGCTCAATAATGAACTTTAAACTGCAGGACCTAGGAGAGGAAAGCAATTCCGTACGGCACTCTTACATTACTGGGTTGAGCACAGAAAAGAGGAGAGAGTGCCCTAAGAAATGGTTGAGGACTTGATTGCTACCCTCTCTTTTCAGATCTGAGGCAGAATAAATTATCTGAGTGCATCTTTCTCTCCTTCTCTTTGTGCTTTTTCAGATGATGTTTTATTGTCCCCCTGTTGCTAAACTGATATTGCTAGAGATTACCTGTTGTGAAGCTGGAGAAAGAAATATTGCCATTGGCTTCTGTCACTTACCTTTCTAGGAGCTAAGGTTATCAAAATGAAGATTAAGGGCAGGTGGAGGAAGGGGGAAACAGGGTAGATGAAATGGCTAGGTGAAAAACATGAAAGCTCTCTGTCTAGGAGAATTCTCTGTGGATCGAGGGAAAGTGCTAATCGAACAAATTATCATCGTCCACTTTGCAACTTGAGTACCTATACATAATTGGGTAAGCAAGCTGGCAAATCTCTCCTAAGAAGATATGCCATGGAGTCTGAATTATCACTAATGATCTTTCACATTATTGGTATGAATGCAAGGAATGTTAATGTCCGTGCCCATTTACCTTCCAGTAGGAGGGATATTTTCTAGCAGCAATGTGTCAGAGATGGATGAGATGGATGCTGAACAAGAAGAAATATCTGTTAATTCCACTGAAAGCTTCACTCTGATGTAATTTTGCTAAGAAACTCTGACTTCTCACTAGGATGTAGAGGTGCAGTAGAATGGCTTTGGTCTCTGTGCATTTTGTTAGAGGTTTTTGTTACGATTATTTGTCACTGCAGTGTCACTTGGGAATGGAGTGAATAGAACAGTACAGGTATAATAGATGAAGCTATACAATTTATTCAATCATTCCTTATTCTTCATAGCATCCAATACATCACCTAATATAGTACTTTACTCCCTTTAGTTTGTGCTAACTTCAGGGCTGCCTAAAATACAAGGTCAAAACAATGCAATACCATAAAAGAAACACTGAGTGAATTTTGGTTTGTAAAAGGATCACATGAGGGGATTAATTACAGGGGATTTATGGGGATTTATGATATGGGGCATGCCTAACAACTGCCTCTAACTTTAATCTCTGAATAATTTGGGGCTCTGCAGTTGCTTTCAGAGCCTGAAGTGTTCTGTTCGTATTGCAATATCACCTTGTGTGTACCTTGTAAGAATGAGTAATTGGGGTAAGTTTGGTACAATGTGCACAGCTAATGATTTGTGAGGTCAGAATAATTTCAGAAAAGTGTCATCAGTTGACACAAACCTGACTATGAATTACATTGTTGTATCTGACCCATTTCACCTGAACTCAGGCACCAAACCGTAGGCCAACTGAACGTTACTATTTTGTTTTTGCTGAGAGCAAGATGAGGTAACCTGCTACCATCCACAACCTCTCAAACACCTGTGTTTTCAGCAAAACTCAAATTTCATAATTAGTATCATGAGGAATACAGTGTTGCTGTGAAGCACTGTGTTCTACCTGGGTCCCAATGGTGAGTCCTAAGGGTCCATGAATGGTAAGAAACCAAGCCAGGTCTGTTGCCAGTAAGGTTAAATTAGCAATGTGATAGTCTGCAGAGATGTAAATTAAAAACTGCTGAAAACCACTCTAGTCTAGTCAACAACTACTGTCAAGATCCACACCTGGCTTTTGTGATGTGAAAGTAAAACCAAACTTTTTCCAGTTTCTCTGAGTGGTTTGAAGAAGTTTTACTTTTTCATCTTGTCGTAATTGTAGAATAAAGCAACCTTGGGAACTAGTAGGTGGAATATTAAAATATAACGAAACACCTTGATTTCTATTATATGCTCTCTTGTCTTAAATAGTAGTAGTCCCTGATAGAAGAAAGGGGGAAAAAAAAGAGATTGATAGATCATAAAACTCAAGGCCAAAATGAATACTCAGTAAACTTGGGCTGCCATTCCATATTCATTAGTGTGTTAACAGAGAGCAGGGAATTTCAGTCTGGAATCTGGAATTTTGTGGAAGCAAGTCTGTCCACTCTTCAAAGGTAGATAGGATAGAAAAAAAGCCAGTGACTATGGAAACTATTTAAGTCCTTCCCACACTAGGAGAAAAAACTTTTCATTCTTCTGAGGAGAAAAGGTTGGTACCTAAACAAAATATTAATCATCCTAAATTGCCATAATCCTAGAGCAAAAATTACATAAGGAAAGTGAGTAGTTTGTGACATTCAGATGTAGATACGTCAGCGATGTTTCAAGAACACTAAGATAGTCTTTGGTATCAGAATCCAGATGAAATGTATTCATTCTGCTCTCTTTTGTTAAGAAGAAAAGTGTGCATCTGGTTGCTTCAAGTCCAGACTTGAAGAAATGATGCCATTCCTTCCTTCTGTACAGTGGAGTAGGAAGCAGAGCATCTGTAGAGTGAATCTGTAGAGTATAGTGCTCCTCTGCAGCTCTTTCTATAGACTGTGGCTTCTCTCTCCACTTGTTCTGACAATACAGAGAAGACTGACTCTGTTTGCAATGCATTTTAGACCAGCAAATGGAAACGAGAAGCTACGACACAGTGGGACACGGTGTGGGGTACTGTTGTGATCTTAAAAATATCTCCTCTGAAGAGGAGCTGCAGCTCAGAACAGTAAACCATGCCCTTATACTGTCAGGAATGTATTGTCCGGAATAGCAGTGACATTTAGTGGCCTCTGCCACAGCTTGCACTATTTACATGTCACTTGTCAATATAAGCAATGTAGACTTAGTGCTGAGAAGCATATGGCTTATGTCATGCAAACAGTAACATAGTTTTTCATGCTTGAGCTGTCTGTTGGTTCAATCAATCCTACTTTTACTTCAGAATCTGCAGGGTCTGGCCTAGGAACTGTGAAGTCTGATTTAGGATGTCTTGTGCATCACTCTGTCTAACCTGATAGACCCCAGCCTAATGTGAGCTAGCTGCCCCTCTGGACAGGGAAAATGATATGTCATTCATTTGGACATGGTTCTTATAACATGTATGCATCTGATTCAGGTCCTTGGGGCCTGTAGTCTCAGTCCTGAATGATGAAATTGATGATAGTGGGGGGAAAATACAGTGGCAGAAAACAATAATGACAATGAAAATGTGCTCAAGAGAAAGCTTAAATGGCCATCTTCTAAATTAATGTTTTGTCACTAAATAAACAACAAATGCCAAACCAGCTGGACCCTTTAACAAGACTCTCCCAGCTAGAATCACTAAGGCATATGGTTGATAGACAGCCAAGCTAATTGCCTCTGGTTCTGTTCATATTCAGATTCTGGCAAGCCCCGTTCATGTAGTGCTTGCCTGAAGGTATTTAGCCCTGAGTTAAATTGCCTTGGACCCACCTGATCAATCTGGAGATCTCTGAACTTAGCAGTAGGCTCAAGATTCACGGAGTTGGGGGTGTCTGTGTGACATTCCACTGCACAATGTGGATGGATGTCTGCACCATGGTCCAGCACTTTTACCTTCTGTTATCCAGTTCCTATCTAAGCTCAGATGACCTCACTGATTAAACCAATGGGGCTCTGGGGTCAGCTGTTCAAGGATGCAGCACCAATGGTCTCAGCATGCAAAGTATACTGCAAATTCATTAGAAAATATGTGGCCTTCAAAAGCCACTGTCCAAAACCCTGATGGGGAGTCAGTAAATTCTCCCTGCAGATTTATTCCATTATTTATTAGGCAAAGACAAAGCTGTCAACAATGATATCTCCTTCCCAATTAAACTCACTATTACAGTCCATAAATCACAGCATGCCTTCCCCGCGGAGAAAGAAAACCTGCACATTTCTGAAAATGCTCATAAAGACAGTATGTAGGAAATAGATGGGTTTTTTTGTGGTGGTTTTTTTTTTTTTGTTTGTTTTGTTTTTTTTTTTAATCAAGCACATTCCATCATATTGCCTTAGTATCAAATCATGACAAAGGCCATTAGAGAGACCAGGCAATTGTGTTACACTTTAATGCCAGGAGAAGGTCTGCTAAAGTGTTTTTTTCTCTCACAGGAGACTGCTGATCATTTTTATTAGTATTGTCTTCTAGCCCTTTCCCAACAAATCATAGAGAATAGGACTATAGGGATTTCTATTCCCTTGTCCCAGTGCAGGATCAACTCTACCTGTGTCTGTCTTCATAAAAACATCCAGTAACAGAGCTGCCAGCATCTTCAGGGAATTAGTTCCAGTGCTTTGCTAGTTTAATTCAGGAAGTCTCTATTTCTGACCAAGCTGATTCCTCCATGCTACAACATGAGCCTATTACCTCTTATCTTGTTTTTTTTTTCACACGTACTTGGATTCCAAATTCATCATAGGAGATCTGGATTGGTTTTTTTTTGTTTGTTTTGCTTTGATTTTTGTTTGGGTTCTGATGGAAGACATGAAGGCATGGAGCCCACTTGCTGTGCACAATCAGTATCAGTTTATTGTGTGGTATCTTACACTTATATAGTATCCCAATATCTACTGATTGATCTAGAATTTGCACCTCAAGGTGCAACCTCCTGTTCCCACTGGAGGCACTTGGTACCAGCACATAATGAAACAGAACAAGGCCCTGACAAGGCTAACTTCTGTCTCAAAGATAATTCAGAGTGTAGATCCTATTCTTTAAACGCGACATTGCCAAGGCTAACCAGGCACCAAAAGAATGTAAACACCTACACAAAAGAACATAAAGATGTCACAACTAGCAGATAAGAGACAAAGTTATGGCTCAAGTCTGACTTCGTCTTGCAACAACATAGTGGAGTCAGCAAAATCAAGAAAGGTAAAAAGTTCAAGCCTGAGGAAGACTTTCTTACTTCATCCAAAGATCCCCTGAAGAGCCTGGAACATCTCCCCAAACGATGACTCCTCCCAGACTCTGCCCAGACCGCACTTATTATGAATATTAAAATGACATGTTGCAGTCTCTTGAATATGTATGTAAAGGTGTGGCAACCTCTCCTAAAACCATATAAATTATCTAACTTTTACTAACACCCTGGAACCCTTTGTCCAGCATGAGCTGGGGGTTCCCCAATGTTGCAATAAATACCTTTTGCTGTTTAAAGGCTCAAAACTGTCTCTAAACAGTTTTGTTAGGCCTTTCTGGGCTTCAATAACATCATCCAGATGGCAAATTCCTTAAGTTATTTACAGCTCTTTCTTCTTCTTCATGGTCAGTGAATGCCAGGGAATCTGCAGCACTCCTCTATCCCATGCAGGCCTTCTCCTCTGCTGTTCTCCTACAGGGCCTTTATCGTTGTTGGGTTTTGTAATTTTGCTTTATTTTTCCTAGAAGATGCTGTAAGAAAAAACACGAATACCATGTGACTGCTTGTACTCTACACACTAGACCAAAACAGATATCCTATAAGAAAAAAAGTCCCAAATTCTTTAAGACTTCCCTACTCCAAAAATGTGAATTAAAGTCATAATGAAATGTGAGCTACATTCTGCAGAAAACTGATTAGTATGTTGGCTGCAGAGCATGAGATGGCTTTGCCTGTGCCTAAGTGATTTTGTGAAATACCCCAGTCTTTGGATAAGGAGGGTAATGACCCTGGGAAATTTGTGACATGAAGTTTCATAAACTCCTACATTTAAGCATTTTTGATAATATATCTCTCCCTTTAAACATGGAGAAAACTCAAAGCTAAGTAGGAACTAGCACGCAGAACAACTCAGATTTAGTGGGAAAGGAAGAAGGGTTACTGCTCTTCTGAGTCCCATTCAGGCTGTGTGTATATGTGCTAGGTGGGATAAAGTTCATACCCTTTGTCTGTAAAGGAGCATAATATGACCCTATCTTGAGTTGGTGATGGTCAAGGTATTTCTGAGGTATGTCATACTAACTTGGCCTAGTCACCTGATTTCATAGGTTTGACCTGTCTTTTTTTGCAAACTGACTATCTTGGGTTTGGTTGGTTGGCTGCTTTTTTGGGCTTTTTATTTTTTTTTTTATTTTTTTTTTTTTTTTTTTTTTTTGTTTGTTTTGTTTTTGTTTTTGTTTTTGGCTTGGAAGGCTGATAAGTTGGTAATCAATAAGCAGTTTAGTGCAATTATCACTTTATTCATAATGTGCCTGTCTGGCTGCCCAGCTGTCTGGAAAGACCCATAGATACTGAGTCTCATGGTCCATTGAACAAGAAGACTGCATATGTCAAGTCAGGTAATAACAAAGTGTGGTGTTCTTTCCATGAGACTGATGGAATAGAGGCTGAAACGTGTCTGTATTCTGTACAGCATTGGTACAGCATCATGTAACAGCAGTGGTTTAGCTGTTATGCATATTCTGTAGCTCCATAGCAAAAAAAAAAAAAAAAAAAAAAATCTCGTATTTAATCCAAATAACATGATACTTTGCACATAAACCTGATTTATGTATATTCTGATGGACATAGTACTGAAAATGGCTATGTACATTTCCTGGGTACAACCCAGCTTATTTGTCCTACTGACATTGTGTGCTTCATACTTAGAAATGAGATAGAGCAGAGTAGATGGATATAATGGTCAAGAAAGTTATTAGGAGGGTTTGGAGAAAAAGAATAAAGCAGTTGACAAAGGGCTAAATTACACAAGGCTGTAGAGTAGAACTGTTTCATGATCTGATTCACACCATGAAGGAATTGCTCTAGACCACAAAAAATTCTCAGGTTGGCCATATGGAGCAGCTGTGTTGGGTCCATGGTGCTGCCTATGAGACCTGGTTGCTATAGGGATGAAGCACAACTTGTATTGGACAAGTTCCTGCCTCCCTTCCTTCTGACAAGATCTAGTTTAGATGCCCCGCTCAAGCACAGGGTTTTGTGTAGGAGATTGTCATCATCCTTCTATCCTCCTCATTTTTCACACTTAGATCACAGGGTCTTCCATCTTTCTATGGGGTTGTGTGAAACAGAGTTTAGGAAAACCTAATAGCAGAAATTCAAAGCCTACATTGCTTAATGTGACAATATTAGCCTCTCTGTAGAGTCACATAGAGGTAACTGAACCAGCACCAGTCAAAACAAGTCTTCAGGTTTGTTCTCTAACCCTGGAATATAAAAATAAAATAACTAAAATGACTTTTCACTTTTTTATAAGGTGAAGCTGAGAGTGTCTGTGCCTTAACTTTGAAGGGAACCATGAAAGTTTGTTCAGATACAGGAGAAAAGGAAAGATTTATAAAACTTGCTCCAGGTAGAATAAAAGCACTGAACGGATTGGAAATGTCTGGAAAATAAACTAGAAGCATGAGATTTTGAAACCTCATGAGAGATTACACATTCCATTTAAACTAACAAAACAGACAACCTTAATCTCTGGGGAATATGTGACTAGAAAATATTTCCTGGATAATCAAGTCAAATCTCTTCTTCTTACATAGAGGGCTGTTCATAAACTGATCAAATTCAGTTTTAAAAATAAAAGGATGATGAGGAGTTCCTTTCTTTCACTACTGGTAGACTTTTCCAGAATTTCAGTGCTGTAAGGGTTGTAAATTTTTCTCTGCTTTCCGATATGGATGTATTTACGGGCATTTTGCTGTAACCTAGGATGCTTGACATGTATACCCTTTACATGCTTACTGTTCCTGATGACATTACAGGTTGTCCTTGCTCAGGTAAACATGTTCTTTACTGATCAGCAGAATTTGGATACTTTGGATAGGATACTTGGCCAGAGTCTTTATGTAAAAGAAACTATCACTTGAGATCAGGGTGGCCGTGGCCACTAGAGAGAGACAAGATCTCATTTAATGGGTCCAAGAACTACAATGTACTAAATAAATCCTTTAATATTGGTTCAGCAGGCATTTTTTGATCACTGTTTTTGTGCCTGCAGTTCTGAATTACCTATATTTGCTATGCAGCATGTGGCAGTACCAGGTGCAACAGGGATGTATCACCAAGTGAGATGGAAGACTGTGGCCTCAGAAGCTGCTGAAGCATTTCCATCCAGAATGCAATGACTGACTTGAGAGTATGAGATACCCTATGGTATTTATGACTTGGTTAGTGGATAATGCATATTTCATTATTTATACTGCAGGTCTACTCTGAGCTTTCAAACCTAAAAGCGAACGTTTTTGTTTTTTTTTTTTCTTTAAAAAAAGCTTTTCTGAGAGAGAAGATGCTGTTCTTAGACCTCTTTTGAAGGTAAAGTACATAAAATACCGTTGTAGAGTTGGACATATAATAGCACTAGAAAGAGGATATTAATAGAGCAAAAACAGTGACAAGGCAGCACACAGATTGCTTGAGGGGAAAGATTTTCCAGCAACATAAACAGATGCTGTTGTTGTTTCAAAACTGGAAGATGGGGAGACCCTGGAAAAGACATGGTAGAAGAAAATAAGCAACATATTTTCTCTAGGAGTGATCTGCTTATGAGGTTCCTTTCCCTTTCATGCTGCTTAAGCACAAAAGAAAGAGCAGACCCCGGTGTGTAGCAACACTGGAAATCCTCTGTGGGCCCCACACAACACGATTACCTACAGTGACTTGACATATTAACTGAGTCAGTGGAGAATAAAGACGTTCTTTGAAACAAAAGCCTGTCTAAAAATGACCTCCCACTACTCTTTAAAAGAGACTCCTTTATGAAGGAGTCAACCTTCAGGGAATCAATGCTTAGATATTGGTGTCTCCAACCCCTAGAAATGCCCTCTAAAGATTTAGAGACTGTGAGGGTAGGATTTAATCTTCTGATATATGTGTGGTTCATTGTTTGCTTCCATATACAGGCTCTAAATATCCAATTAAATGCTATAGTCATCAAAGTCAGGCATGGGTTTTGACCCTTCTTTAAAAAAGATGTTAAGATAGGGATTGTTCACTGGAAAATGCATCAACTTCTTTATCTTAACCTCACACTGGCATTTTTCAGGAAAGCAGGTCTGAGATGTGATATTATAACTGAGACTGCTTTCAATAAAGTTGTTACACCTTCTCTATTACCATTCTGACCTGCTCCCTTGCTCTTTTTTAAGTATTTTAGCCTTTTTAAATTTAATTTTGAGCACTAGCTATGCAAGAAGTATGGCACAATTGAAAGGACTGTGAGGCACAAGCAAGTGTGGTTGAAAGCAAGAATGATAAACAAGATTTGTTGCAATGAAGAAGTACGCTCTGATTAAAAATTGCATGTCTGCTCAGGGGGAGTTCTGGGAATTATCAATATTTAACTTTGAATGTATTGAACATGTGTTGTCACATGTTACCTGGACCTGTACCACAGGAATACTGCTTGATTTGAGGTTTTTTGTTTGTTTGTTTTTGTTTCTGCTCTTTCTTCCTTTCAGTGATAGCCAGGTTCATCTATTGTTTCTTTGCTAGCCCCCAAACTCACTGTTTGTAACTTGTCTCCATCCCTTCCAGTGTGTTGAGATGGTGTTTTTCAGCTGGAGCCTGCTATCTCCAGGCTTTCTCTAGGCTGTTTCTTTATTTATTGCCTGTCTTCAAGTATTATGGCAGCATTCACATATCCCAGATTGTTGGTAATCTGCTCTGCTGGGTACCATACCTCTAAGCAGAGCAGGAAGGAGGGGAATCTTTTTGTACTTCACATAAAATACTGAATGAAACCATGGCAGGGAACATAGGGACAAAGATTTCAAATAGCGCTCAGACAAGATTGTGTAGACCAACATTAGTGATGGTTACTGAAAGTCTCAATAAATTTGGAACTATACTGACTGATCCCTATTTTGTTCTAGCTGCCTCATAAAAATGGCGATGGTCCAGGTTTCATTGCATATCTACAGCCCTAGCCCAATTACAGGTCAATCCCAATTGCTACATAAGGCATATGGTTGAGAGATGCTAATTGCTGCAGCTATCCTGGATCACTTGAGCATCTTAAAGGATTCCTGGGCTCCTAGATATGATTTAAAAGGAACAAAGAAAACCAATTAACTAAATTAAGCACAACAAAGACAAAACAGTTAAAGTGGTGTAGAGAGAGGCTGTTCAATAGGGCATCTTGATTTGTGAATGTGCTACTAGTTAATGTCCTAATTACTGATGTTCTTAACCCAGTCCTTGAGAAAAATTCAATAGCTACTAGAAGAATACTAAAGCCAAAGAAAGTTTACATTTCAGCCTGAGTGCCTACAAAATGGTCCTTTTTAGAGGGGAAAGAAAATAGAAAAAAACCCCAAACATATTCTAGGCAAAAAGGATGAGAACAGTATCTTAGTTCTTCTGGTAAAGAGAATATATCTGTACACAGCTATAATATGCAGTGCCTAACTAGATAGCTCTGAGCAGAATTTACAAGAAATTAAAGCAGAAAGCCAAGTACTTGGCTGTGGCTTGTCTAGCAAATCCATGACTACGGCGTTGCACACAGGATACTGACATACTGACACAAATTCACATGTGTGAAGAATATTTTTTTTTTAAAGTAAGGTTAGTAGCTGGCTAGCTATAAGTACAAAAGTAACTTCTGTTTGTGAAAAAAAAAAAGTAAAAAAAAAAGTGAGAGAGATGATGAAGGGGAGGAGAGGAAATTTTGCAGACCTCTCAGTAAAGGATTATTTAGTAATCTCCATCCCCATGGCTTTACTATCAGCAGTCAAAAGATCAATCTTTTTCAGCTTTTAATGAAACAAACAAAGTTTGATGCTTTTTCTTTCCTCATTCTGAAACTGCAGCTGAATGTGTCTGTTGGTATTGAAAATACCTTGAGGAGTTTAAATGAGTTCTATCAAGCATTGTTTTACGCCTGGTAATATTCACCAGAAGTAGACCTGAATTTCAATGCATTTTCAGAAGAATTGTTGATCAGTTTGCTTTAACACTTCTTCCACAATTTGATGATAGATCAGTACAAATATGGGTTGGAGGATGTTATGGAAGATGCAAGGAGACATGATCAGATTTGTAATTTTGAACCTGGTTTTTAGACAGTGGAACATAACAAGGAATCTAAGCTTCTGAAAAACTATTTGGGATAATTTTAAGCAACTTTTTTGTGCATGAGGAAATTATTTCAGGTGGGAAGATTTTAAGTTTTTAACAGTGAGTGGAATGTTAAACTGACTAGATTTATGTTCTTTGTTGAATAAATCTTGAATGTTTTAAAGAATGGAAAAGGTTGATTGTTTTTGTTTACAGAGGAATAGATTTTTCTGTTTTCCATTGCTGGAAACTAGAGGGGTTCTGGTCTGAGAAAGAAAAAAAAAAAAAAAGCCTTAAGGATAAGGACAACAAACAGAGTACTTTGAATGTCGTCTTGAAAACAATGTTTGAAACACAGAATGATGTTATTTGCACACTTGCGTCAGCACTGAAGAAAGGTCACAATCTGTTAAGGCACAGATTACTCCTATATTTTTATAACAATAATTCTGAGTAATTTGAAACTGTGTTTGTCTTGAAGAATGTTATAACTGTGAGAGCAAAAAACCTAGTTGTTCAAAATAAAAATGGTAGATGACCAAAAATATTGGTATACATCATCAAAAGGAAGAGGCATATTAGCCAGATAGGTGACGTTACACCAAATTTAAAGCCAGTTTCTCACAACATATTGCATGTAACCTAATCAAGTTTACTGAGTATCATTTATGCATACTGTGTAAATCCCTCTGGATTACCAAGACCCTACAAAAGGCATGCATGACTTTTCTAGAATTAGTCTTTGGGCTGAATAAGCAGAAAAGTCAGCCAACATCCCAGTAGAGTCGGGAGAGCTTTGTAGATTCCAATTTCAGTTTGTGTCCTGTGTGTGCTTCAAAGGAAGGATGGTTCTGGACCTGAAATGTTTTCATAAAAGCTGCACAGATTTAAAAAAAAAAAAACAAAAACAACAACATTCAAAGTAAAAAAATTAATTTCTAGGTATCAGGATTGTATTGGAAATTGAGATATATTTTTGATAAATATCAGACACTACAAATATTCTGATCAACTTTCTCAGCATCTAAGAAAATAAGATACCATTAAATCTCTTTATTAGACATTGAGGATGATGCCATATGTTAGCATCTATGTAATTTCCCCAAGATTTTCAACGAAGCCATTCGATTAGTGATTTGAAGATGGACTCTCTTAGTATGTCTTCTTCAATTACCCAAAGTAGTATATAACTTTTGATGCAGTACATGCCTCCTTAATGAATAGACAGACTGTTAATTGCTATTACTTATAACCAAAGGCTGATAGCTCTGTGCTGTGTTAAGAAGATAATAAATATATGGAACTTGTCTATGGCCTCACTCTTCTTTCATCAGCCCAAAGAAAACATAAAATGAAACCATTCTAAGGTAAAATAGTGGTTTTCACAAAGATGGGACAAAGGATCCAAAATAAGGCATAATAGAAAAAGATGCTGAGGGAAAACATGGGACCCAGTTTAGCAGCTAAATGGGTCATGTTGACTGGAGAATCAATGTTTCTTACAAGGATTTTATGTGTTCCTAGAATCTGTAAGATTGTGATCACCTGAGAAAAATGGTGTAGAAATATCGTATATAATATAAACACATCCATCTACAAGAATTTTGAATGCATCCAATCCTGAAGCTTTCATACATCATCAATATGCTTTTCTAGCCTGCTTGCTGCAGGAATCAGTGCTCTCTGCAGCACTGTTACAACATACTTCTTGTTGTATGGCATACTTCTCTTGTTTGGCAAGAGAAAGAAAAATCTCAAATGGGATCAATTTTGCAAATGACTTGCTTCTAAAAAGCACCATAGAGCATAGTTCACAGAAACAAAATAACAATGAAAAGTCAAAACCAAGAGCAGAGTCCTGGAGGCTCTGATATGTCAGTGATGCAAATGACTAGAAGATCCAAGGCTTAAGGAAATTAAAATGTCACGCTTCAGTTCAGTTGTAGTGCTTAAAGTTATGTTTATTTCCTACTATTTATTCATGCAATCTTTAATATGCTTACAAATGTCAAGGTAAGTGCTATTCTTGGTCATTAAAACATTTTGTGGATCAATGCTTTCATGATATGCAAGAAGAAAACAATCTTCTCTGTTATTCTCAATTTTGACTGGCAAATGTGCTTTCCTACACCTTCAAAGAGATCTGGTGGTAACAAAACCACATCTCTTTTACCATATACTATAAATGCACATCAGAGGATGTGAGCCTCCGGTGGTTGCTCATGAGGCAAACCATTATTAGAGCAATAATTGCAGTGAGAAATAACAGCTAGCCAGTGACTTAATCTGTCTTTAAAATCTATTACACTCAAACCTTGATAGCTCTATGGCAGTCCCTCTTAACTGTTTTCTTTACTGGCTGAGCAACAACCACACCTTTTGCACTATTTTCTTGCTTCCTTCCAAGTACAAAGTCTACTTGAAAGTCACTTCTTTCTGATAGGTCTCAGCTCGGCTAGAAGAAACAAACAAAAAACCATCCAAAGATCTCCAAGAAAATAATTTATTTTATTGACTTGTGTTAAGATTTTGGTATCAATCGCAGAGTGTAAAGACTTGTTACTCTTAGGAGTCCTGACTGACAATGTTGGTATCAGGTTTTGAACAGTTCGGCAAAAAGCTTTATTGACGTAAACTATTTGCATGCAATGCACTGGCATTTTTGCACCACTGTCCTAGCAGTCAACTGATCCACCTACAGAATATATACTTATGTCTCACTGTTATATTACTATTACCTAAAGAATTATCACAGCTGTTCTGACAAAGATTTTCACTTTTATAGTACCTACCAGTCAACATTAATGAGTGACTCTTCACAATAGCCTTGAGTTCAAGGCTTCGGGGAAGTTGAGGTACAGAGCTATGGCTTTGCCCCAGGCCAGATTTGTAACTTGCACACAGGAATCAGAATGTTTCTCTGCGGTGCTTCCAGCAGCTGAGGTTCCTGCCTTTTGTACATCTACCAGAGTGCAATCAAAACATCACAATGCTCTGATCAGATGTTTTTCTGATGTCCAGATGCAGTGTTCAAGGGGCAGGAGAAAAGCCAGAAGGTGCTGATCCTAGAAGAGGTTTTTTCTTCAGATCCAATATCTTCTTAGAACTTTTGTGATTTGCCAAAGTCAAAGCAGTTACTCTGGTAAAAAGTGAGTGAAAAAAAGAAAAGGCCTTATCCAAAGCCTACTCTATTCCATAAAATCCATTGTTTTATCTGGGTTTTAGCTGAGGTTTTTATTGTGGTTAAAAGTAAAATTTTAATGAAAATTTTCATTTAAGTTCTTTAAATGCTCATTAACCAAGACTCTCCTCATCTGTCAAAGTCTTGATCTGAATGCAATATTTCTTAGTTAAGACAAGACAGCTTACTTAGTCTTGCAGTTCATTATTTCATATTAGTAAAATAAATGAAAAACTAGTAAAACAAAGGCAGCCCAAAAGAAACTTCCAACTCTGACTACTGTACTGGTTTGGACAGGAACCAAAGTGCACAAAGTAATTATGACTATGCTATAGTGCTGAAAGCACCATTAGTGTGCGAAAGAATACATTTTGTCTCTGTATTTAAGTCATTCTGATACCTAACACCACTGTAATTTCTCGATGATCTGATGCCAGCATTTGCAAGAGAGTTTATTATAGAGTATGATGGCAAAGTCTGCTTTTAAACTTCCTGGCAAGAGAATCCTTTGGAGGAAAACTCATCAAAGGACAGCAACTTGAATTCAGCCATGATGCATATTAGTGACAACTGTACTTTGGTAACTAGGGACTTATTAAAGATCTCATGTGGCCAACTATCATGAGCATCTCAAAGTACTCCTCATTTCTTTAAGATTCACTCATCTTTTGCATTTTAATTGGCTGTTTCCTCTGGCATCACCTGTGTGGTGCTGACTTGGTATATAGTGCTGTGTTTTTCTCTTTTTGCCAGTTCTGTCTCTAATTCACCTGCCTCTTCTGGTGTCAATGAGATATCTTATTCTTTCTGTCATTTCACTGCTGGAGTTTTCAAAATTAGTCAATGGATAAGGATATTGAGCTCTATTGAGATGTATTAGCAATTTTAAATAGGTGGTTGTGAAATTTTGGCTCTAACCAATAGCAATCCAAGTATTATTTTGTTATAATATGGAAATTATTATTAATTATTATCCATATTATAACATGGAAAATTATTTTTATATATAGCGGCTCTGTTGTATATAATTTACTAGAAATCTCAACTCATATCTTAAAAGTTAAAATTTGTGATATTAAATATTGCAAGTTATTACCAAAGGATTACATAAGAAAATGCAGAATATCATTGTACCATTGTCTAAGACATGTCTTGAATACTGAACAGAGTTCTGTCTGTCTCATCTCAAAGGACTTAACAGCATGATGAAAGTACAGAGAAGGGCAAAAAGGCAGATCAAAAAGGTGGAATGACTTAAAAATATACACAGACAAAAAAAAACAACAAAACAACAAACCACTGAGTAGAGTAATTATAAAAAAATCTGCTGAGGATATAGTAGCAATTAATGAAATATAATGGAAAAGATGTACACAGAATGGGAATTCACTTTCTTACAACCCAGTAACTAGGAATAAGTTCAAGCTACACAGGTTAAGCAAACAGATATTACCTTTCCACCAAAGAGACTAATTTAACCGTAGAACTCATTGGGATAGCAGGTCTGGAGGATAAAGGTAAATGTGGATTTGAAAGGAGACAAAAGAACCTCATGGAACAAAACTCTTCAGAACATATTTTCACTTAACTGTTCTGGCAAAGGATATGGGTGGCTCCCCAGAGGTGCTCTGCTTTTAATAGGGAATTCCTTCAGTATTTTGAGTTTTTATTTCTGGTCCTCACTGCTGGGAGAAACCAAAAACAAAAGTAGAACTCAATTAAGGTCAACAGCAAACTTGATGGGACTCCAGTGACGGCAGGGAACAAACATAGAAATAGTTTTTCTAAGGTATTTTTATTGCAGACCAACAGGTTTGGGGTTTTGTGGGGGTTTTTTGTTTGTTTTTTGGGGGGTTTTTTGTGTTGTCTGTTTAAAAAGAAAACCAAAAAAACATGTCTCCGAGGCATGAGCTCACTTAATTTTCAAAATCAAATATGACACTGACTTTTTTAGCGTGACCTTTGCTGCTTTCTCAGATAAACCAAGCTCTCCAGTATTTTTCAGTACTGCAATCCATATTGATTTCTCTCTGTTTTTATTAGGGTCACTAAAAGTGAATATCACAATATCATAACCTCCATGTATAATTTATCATTTGTTGACACTAAGGGCAGCCAAATAAAGAAAATTTGATTGCTTTTAGAAGAAATTCACAGAGACCTTATTTACTGAGTTTGTGGATAAAATTCCTCTTCTTTCTGGCATAAATTAAAATCAATCAATAAATAAAATGTATATTCTATTATGTCAGTTTATCTACTCAAGCTATTGCACTTGCACCATAGTCTTTTCTATTTTTTTTTTCCAAAGTCTTACTTGAAGAGGATCATAAATTTGTTAAAATATGAATTCTTCTAGGGGAAAGATCTTTCATATTCATCAGAATATGCCAAAAAGAACAATATAACCCATGCTTTTAAATTTTTTCTTGCTTGTCTTGACTTGAGAGAATTGAGGGTATTCCTTCCTTAAATATCTCTGAAGGGGAAAACACTGAAGAAAAAGGATAATTCTCTTTCGCAACAGAGAAAGAAACAACCTGAGAATTTTTTTGTGGTCTAGAGCAATTCCTTCATGGTGTGAATCAGATCATGAAACACTTCTACTCTACAGCCTTGTGTAATTTTGCCCTTTGTCAGTGGCTCCTCTTCTGCTAAATAGATATTTGGGCACTGAAGGCCTGTGACTGCAGGGCAGGTTGGTCTCCAAAACTTCATACAACCTGCCTGTCAAGTACCCCCAAAAACCTGAGATGCCAGACTATGCCAAGGAATTGTCTGCAGTATGTGTTGGCTACAGCAGCCCAAACAAACAGGTATATTCTCACCCTTTAGTATCCTCCAGCAATAGGAGACTTCCAGATTGTGACTGAATATAGTGTTTAACACAAAAGCAGCTTGTGCTTTGACAGAGGAAGGTATGGTAATGAAAGCTTGCTACAGTTAGCATTGTTTCAATAGGGAATCATTAAGTTTTCTGAGTTAACACCATAAATAGTTGTAAAAGAGCTACAGTTTGGATGATAATCAAGTTTGGGATGGAGACCTTATTCATAAATTATCTATGGTCTGGTTCTCTTTCTAGTACTGGAAAGGATCCCTGTAAAAGGGTTATAAGATGGCAAGGCACCAAGATATGCTAGGAAAATGGTGAATTCCTATGTTCCTTCCCACAAGTCTTTAGGGACTTTGTTTACTTTTTGACAATGCACCTTTAGAATAGTAGGATTTCCTTCAACCTCTCTTTTGAGCTCTTAATCTAAACTCTGGCTAAAAGAAATTTGAAGAAATCATTGTAACCTGCAGCATAGACACAAGGAAACAGCTGCTTTTATTTTCCTGAAAGCTGTGAGGTAAGACAACTTTTGGTGCACTTGTAAGCTGAGAAATTTTCTCCTCAATATTTTTTTTTAATATATTTCTTTCTAACCAATATTATTAATTAGATATTGCATGAAGCCCCTTAGGACATCTGATTAGGCCAACCACTTATGCAAAAATCAATCTTTCGATGGCAGGCTTTGTTTATCTCCCAAATCCAATTTCCATTTCTTACATTCCAGGTTTATTGATTATACTTCAAAATTCTGGCATCATCTGTTGGTTTTATTGGATTAATCTGTAGATAATATCTTAATTGTCTTGAAAAACAGATGTGCTACTTCCACTGAACGCTAAAATTTGGTTACAGACATCTAAGAAAATGACAGTACACATGCACATAGTTATTTAAAAGCATTTAATTATCTGAACTTCCACACTGAACTGCAGTGAGATTGTGAGTATGAAGGGAGAAAAGGGTAAGCAAACTACTCTTCGTTTTTTTGGTTTTTTGTTGTTGTTTTTTTTTTTCCACCACATGGGATTTTCAGTTTTGGTCATATTTTGTGGAGAGCAACAGGTACTTTCTCATGAAGAAACATTTCCATAGCCCTAACTGAAGACAGGATGCTGTGGTGCTTGGTGTTAGGCAACCACAGCAAATGTTAATTTCTCCTCTGAAATCCTCTAGTATTTAAATGGATAAGGAAGGTGGAAGTAGAGAGAAAAAAGAGGGAAAATCGCTTGTCTGTAATTATATAAGCAAAATTATTGGACTAGGAATCCCTTCCTATTTATTAGGAAGGGATGAAGAGAGTAGTGATCTGGTCTACTGGATGTCAAAACAGTCCATAAATTAATAAAGGACTTGGAATTTCTTACACATCACCGAAAGAATTATTATATTATTTTTTTTTTTAGTTTAAAAGCTGAGATTTACTGGGATAATTTAAGACACTGACATAGTTAAAATACGTTTATAAAACTTCTTCAGTAGGAGAAGAATGAGGGAAGGAGTCCACCTATGTTTGTCAAGCCACCATGTGAATACACTGACTGTACAGACATCTTTCTAGTGCAAAGGACATCTGATGAAAAACTCTGGGTGGTAAGGATCCAGTGAAATCTCATGAGTACTATTAAGGTGAGCATTTACTTTGAACCATCAAAGTCAGGAGATCAGATGGAAAACATCTTTGTGAACCACTGAAGAACAAAGCAGGATCTATGGTTTGGTATTCACAAGGGTTTTTGACAACCTAGACATCTGCTGGGAATGGAGTATATCAACATTAATAATTTTTATGTAGAAGGTAGAAGAAAGCTATTAGAGGAAGACTCTGTAGATTTCATTCTAATCAAGTAATAATAATTCATTGAAGATGTCAGGGGAGAAGATAATTTGACTGATACTAACCACAGAGAATACACAGGGTTCACCATGCTGGGAACAGGGAAGAGGCACAGAGAGACCCACTTCCATTAAACTCACTCACTCAATCAGTAAGGCTTGCCTAGTAACTGGTACCTAAAATAAGTACATGTTGTCATTTATTTTGACCATAGGAAACCTCCTGATATTTTCTTACATCACTTTCTCAGAAGCAAGATAAAAAATGGTTTTCTTATGAAAGTGCTACAAGGTGGGTGCAAAGGTGATTGAAATAACCTTACGGTCTTATTGAATATGTGAAAAATATGTGGGGGTAAATATTGTGAAGCACTAGAGCAGCTCATAGAGAGAAGACATGGAGGGTTGTTCATTGTTAGGACTGTTAAGACTTGTGTAGAGGTGGTAGAAATTACTTGACTTGGTTAACCAGGATGGACAGAATGAGCACTTAAGGTGCATTCCAAGTGTAGACTTTTATGATCCCCTGATTTTTCAGGGACATATGTTAGTCTGTGTTCCTTCATGGGTTGCCTTCATAAAATTTGGGTATTTGCACTTGAAAACATTTCCACAGATTCATGTTTCACATGAATTGGTCTAAATAGTAATTTAACATTCCTGTCTCTCAGTATCTTTTGAATGTCTGTATGTAAACAGGAGAATGAAGGCAAAAAATACAAAATAGTAAGTAGTAAGTAGAATATTTAATTAATTCTTCAAGTCAGAAAGAGGTCAGTATTTGTAATCCTGTTCAATAATTCCAAATCAATTAAAATAACATTATAATTCTCTTTCCACTTAGGAGTAACAGTATGTAAAGGTCACTTGCCATCCAGTTAGGGAGAAGGCAGCAATTAACAAGTAAAACCAGAATATTCATTTTCTGTTAGACAATGTAAGCGTGACATGATTTCCTACTAAGATGGAGTCTTCAGCAATAGCAGGGTTTGAGTTTTCACCTCAAAGAGAAATGAAGAAAGAATTTCTAAAATGATGAAGTGACCATAGAAATTTTATAATTTCATGTATGTACAGTGGAAACTGAAGATGTCAGAGGTGATTGGAAGCCTGTTTTCTTTTATATTAAATGTCAGCAAAAATACTTCTAGGAGTAGTTCTGAAATATGAAATGAGATTGTTCTTTTTAGCTTGATTCACTTAGGCACTTGTAAACAAGCATTCACATTGGCACATTGCTAGTATTTCCCAATGTGACTAATATGTTTTTTCTCAAATGAGGATTCTCTCTTTTTACTGTGTTTTTGTTGTTTGTTTGGTTTTGTTTTCCCCAATCAGGTTCTCTTAGCAAAATGTCTCTTTTTAAACTTTTTTTCTTGTTGTCCTTACAAGCAGAAGGTGGTGAAGAAGGAGAAAGCTGAATGCACTGGGTACAAGCCATCTGCTGCTGTGGAGTGTGGAGCTGCCTTTAAATTAATAAATCCTAGCAGCAGACTTGAGACAGCCTTGGGCTAGTGTAACTGTACTGCATTCAGATGTGAGCCAATAAGTCAGGGTAGCATTGAGCTGCACCTTTTGTGCTTGCTGGCTTGGATTCTTGACACCTCTACATTATGCTGCCACTAACTGTGTTACTCTGCTCCATTTCCCAGTGTTCATTTTGAGTTTTCCAGCAGTTTCTGATAAGTTTATGCCAAACATTCAGTGGCTTTCTGTGGCTCCAAATAAATCTCAAAAAATTAATGAAAGGAATAACTATTTTATTTTTTCCTAGTCATAAAAATTCTTGTCAAGAAACCATAATATTAATGTTTATGCTTTGAAATATAATAGAGCTGTTAATGTTGCACCAGCGATAAGGGATAATTTTGATCTTTGTTTTCTAAAAATATGGCATTAAGATAGCTGTCTGTTTCAGTCTTCTGTATTTTGTCGTTCACATTTACTATATGAAAACATTTTGAAAGCTATCAATCAATTTTTATTGATACATTTAGCCTCAAAGATATTAAGTTCTTTCTTGTTTTGAGGAAATAAGTGAAGGGAAATAAAAGGTAATATTTATTAGTGCTGCTAGCAAGGAAAACACTGAGGTATGACCTCAGCTTTATTAACTGGTGCCAAGGAATACACACAGGTAAAGCTACACAGAAAGCCACAGAAAAACTGACTATGAGTTCTACTAGAAAGTCTTTAGATTCCTGTCTCTGTGGAGCTGCCAAATGTTGGGTTTTTTCAATCCTTATCCATTGTATCCTGGGCATAAACTGTAATTTAGATTTTTTTTGTTTTTTCCCCTCACTATAACAAAACAAATCTGCAAAGAATCAGATGCCAGACAAGAATCCCTTCCTGAATCTCTAAGTAGATTTCTTTCAAACACAAACCAGCAAGTGCTGTCTACAGAACTCTATCTTTTTCTAAACACAATAGGATACAGACCATCTTTGTCAAGTTACCATTTCACTGAAAGCATAGCTTGGAGACACTGAACATTTCTGGGAAATCTAATGTCACCTTTGTCTTTTTCCACTGGCAGATTTAATAAATTTTAATCATTTCTGTCATTCTCATGTTAGCATATGAAGTGTGAAAATTAATTTTACTTGCTAATTGAAACATAATTGGTTTGAGGATAGGAACTGTCATACTATGAGGAAGCAAAAGAAAAGCCTAGGTCTGCTGAACAGGTAGAGGTAGCATAGACTTTTTTTTGAAAAATCCACCTGTAAATTAGAGGAAAAGGAATCATAGAATCATAGAATCAGCTGGGTTGGAAGGGACCTCAAAGATCATCAGGTCCAACCCTTGACCACTACCGATGATCATCACAGATGCTCAGTTTATCTGGGATTTATATGATTAATAATATTTTGCTGTTTTTTGTTGAAGCGATGTAATTTAGACATAGATCCAAACAATGATAACAGAAATATGCCCCTGTATTGTTAAGGAAAGTTGGTCTGAGACCATATGTTAATCACTTTAAAAGAACTGGCTCTAGTGTCCTCTCCTGAGCATTTTAATCATTTATACTCTCTTTAGATAATATTTTCTGAAATTTTAAATATTTTTACAATAATTTCCTGGATTGCTGTCTTTGCCTTACTCTACTCTGTCATCTTGTTCTGTATGTTTTCTTCCATATAATCTAATAAGAGATGTAACTTGCAACAACTTACAACATTACACATATATTGCTTTGTTATATTTTGCATAATGTTACTACTGTTGGACTGATGCTGTTCTAGGTTTAGGAAAATATAGAATAGAAAAGTGAACCTTACCCCACATAATCCTCATTGTGAATATAAGAAAGATAGAGATAGAAAGATAGAGACTGCAGGTTGTGTTATTTTTCTAAAATTGAAATCCTGAAAAGGAGGGATGTTTTTACCACTGTAATCCATGGTGGCTTGATCATTCAGTTCAGTTTGGCCCATATTTTACTCCCAGTATCTTCATAACTCCCTGAATCCAATTTTTTTTTTTTTTTAAATGACTTGTTTATTTAACAGTATCTGCAGCTCAGACTGGTTCCAGTGACAATCCTTCCTGCTCAGCAATTCTAAAAATCATCCCAGTGGCTATTATGCACTTTTTATATCTATAAATGTAAAAGTTAAATATTTTGCTGTGAATAACAAGATGGTAAGAATAAAAGCTTGATTGATTATTGTAAGATCACTGAAAAGGCTTTGCAGAATCATTACATTCAGTTATAATGTTCATAGCTAAACAACAATAAAGATCTTTGAACTAAACATTAATAGCATTCCTGAATTACAGAACCGTATCTAATAATGAAAAGTGGAGGATAACAGAAGGAAGAGGTATGGATGTGATCAGAAAGGCAAAATGTTAATAAATATTTACATATATATTTAATTTATATAAAACTTACTGGACCTGACCGTACCAATGATGAAATTGTTTTGTTTAGAAAGAAGATACTGGGCTGATTTGCATCTCTTGGAAACATTAACAACGTTTTGCTTATAGGCTATATTTAAAGGGGAAGACTTTCTGTCAGAAAAATAAATATATAAAAATATATTGCTTAGTAGTCAGTAATCAGCACAATTCTCCATTTCGAACTGTCCTCTTTGCATGTAAAACCTTACTGTTTCCATATTTACTAAAAAAGGTAGGAAAAGAATACTTCTCCATTCCTATCAATACAGTTAAAATATGGGATTACTTACAGAATAAAAATCACAGTATATATTAATCAGATTCATAAACTTATTGGCAGGCTAATACTTGGTTTCTGACACAACTGATCAGAAGATTAATCAGGGACTGGCCAGATAGAATATCCTATAAACAAAAAACCAAAAACTTTGCCAGAAGAAACTACATCTGAAATAGGCACAAAACATAAAAGGTGAGAGGGAATTCAGAGATACAGGGACATAAATGACTCCATGAAACAAGAACAGACTAAAAAGTACTCTTCATTGCTCCCTTCAAAGTATAGTCCATTAAATTGCATTAGTATAATTGCACTGACCTAAAGGGTCACGAACCCCTTGTTATTTCAGTTCTGAGTCTAGTATAACACAGCAGCATGTTTCAAAGTACATGAAGTCAAAATCAATTTATTTGGGCTTTTTAGAGAATGAGAGGTAATTTAAAAACAAAAGTCAAAAAAAAAAAAAAAAATAAAAAAAAATTAGAGCACTTCAGTAGGTAACAGGAAACATCAGACCCACCAAAAGGACATTTTTGACAATCTGATAGAATGAACTCATCTTCTTTCTACTAATAGGTGTGACCTTGGTTCTAAGTCACTTTTCTATGGTGTATTCAAGGAAGGTATGGTACAGTTGTCATGTAGCAAGCCTCTAATCCTCTTGGAAATCTGAAGATAAAATTCTACATAGATGTTTGTATCAGGACATTAGGAATAAGCTGATGTATTTCATATTTAAGTTTAAAAAGAGGTTTTATTTTTTACACTTACATTGTGTCCTTGCCACAACTACATGCTAAGAGTATTACACATCATGTTATATTAAAGTAAATTAGCAGTGTTAGAAGGTCTTATTTTCTTTTCTCTGTCTCTTACTCTTTTTTAAAATGAGGCATCATGTAATTTTGATTGAAATCCTGTGTCTTGAAGCATATCAGATGAGAGACCTTGGCTGGCCTCCAACTGTGATTAAGGCTCTGGTTTTTGGCCTAAAGGGTTATGAGGAATCAGAACTTCATTGACCCTTTAATCAGAACTGATTAAGAAGTGATATCTTGCTCTGTTGGTGCTTTATTATCTACCATGTGAAGCTTATAATAAGGAGATATTGCACTGTCAACAGCCCTAGCAAAGTTCAACCTTTGAAAGTGTTTGTAGACAAAATTCATTGAAATAATGTGAGATTTGCAGTATTTTATCTTTCAATCAAATAATTTGAGAAAAGGATGTTTTAGAAATTAGTTAGAATCCTATTGATGGAAAGGTATTTCCAACACATCTTTAAGACACAAGGAATTGGGATATATAAAATCTCTAAGACATTACACAGTACTAAAGAGGCAGAAGAGGAAAGAGGAGAGCCATGTCAACAAGTTAGATCTCAGTGCTCTACAAGTAGTTTTAAAGGGCAATTTGAAGAATGGAAAACATGAACAAATGAGTGATAATATAGAAAACCCCAGTTCTTCAGTCTGAGTTGCACTTGCCTTCATATATCTGCTGCCTCCTGGATGAAAGGGTACTAAAATATCATCTGTAGAGCCCCCCTCATTCAATTGGTGAGCAGATTTATGGAGAGGCTTGATAGTTCAACCAAGAAGTCAGTAAAGATGGACCACAAAGCTCACAGGAAGAGCTTCAAATCATCCAGAGAGGTAATGATTCCACTGACGTGGGAAAATCACTCCCCATCTTTTTTTTTTTTTTTTTTTCAGATTCATAGCCAAAGCTAGATCTTCTAGATATTAAAGACTCCTGAAATTCTTAGGCTAGTTCCTAACTAGAACATGAACATCAAAGTTTGAACACCTCTGTCTCTGGAAAACACTTTTCTTGCTTTTTCCATAACCTTGGTTTGAGCACTGGCAGAGCATGGATTGTGAGCAAGGCATGCCTTTGTCACTGTTACTGTATTTGTGCATATAAGTATACATGTATATATGTGTGCACATATATAAATGTGTAAATAAGTAATTTAAATCTGGCCTGGTCTGTGAATTATTACAGCCCAGAATACCAGTTGTGAAAGTGATGGAGTTTTGTCAATTCTTATGGTCAAATCACTGACCATCAGTATCCCAATGACTTGGTAGAAAGATTCCCATTGGCTTGATGTGGGATAGGCCAATGGTAATCTGATTGTGTGTCAAAAGAAGCAAAGAAATATGTGCTTTTAATGGACTTTATAATCTATTGGACAGTCATTAGAGGGCAATTTTCATTATATACATACTCCAGGGCTATCTTCTCTTGCTTTAAATGTCATACAGACTTGCGTATGTATTATTATGCTTAATAATGTATATTATAGCCAGTGATGTTAATAGCCTTAATGTACTGGAAAATATTTCTACAGATTAGTGAGTCTATGACTTAAGAGCTTACAGTTTAAATAGAACAGACAATGGGCCTGAAATAAGTAAATATTTTCTGAAAACATTAGGATCAATAAGACCACCAAAGAATGACTTGGCTTGACATTCTGAATTGTCATGTGTGACAATCCCAGCAAGACCTGGAAAACAGGAAATCTAATTATGGTAGCCATACAGCTGGAATAATGCAAAGCTGTCAAACGAGCCTAAAATATGTCAAGATACTAAATTAACGAGTGGGATGTCTGTAGTCTAATAAGAGTCTACTCAAGGGACTTTTGGCCTTTAAGGTGGTGAACATGCAGATGAGGAAATGACAGCATTTGAAAAATTACAAGAGGACCTGAAAGACCTAATACAGATAATGTTTGGGATGTGCATGCATGGTCAGTGTACACATAAAGTAATTTAAAAGTGCAAAATAAGAGTCAGAGTAGATGATAAACAACTGCGAGTTACACATTTCATAAAAAAGTTACCCTAGAAATAAAAGGACAAGCTCAGATTGTATCCTTTGTTTTTTTACTGATGGGCAGCTATGACCTTTGTCATGCCTGTGTGATTGCCTCCTTATAATTCTGGGTTTGCTATGCACTGTGCAGTCCTGAACTGAAAATGGGGATGGCAAATCCAGCAATACACAGAGCTGTGTTGAGGCTGAATGTGTCACAGAATTAGAAGAAGGGTTCAAAGTAAACTCTCTAAAACAAATCATAGCCAGTGGGGAAGGAACTGACTCCTGGATTTGCAATGGTGAGCTGAGAATCACTGTAGTTTCTAGGGAATTGGTGGTCCTCAAGAGAATTCTGAGTGCCTTGCACAATATTGTACTATTGAAACTAGAGAAACATAGACTAAATAAAATTACTCTGAGATTGGTGAATGTTATACAGTTGGAATACCATTTGTAAAGAATAGATATCCATAGTTAATTCTCAATTGCTATATGGGATCTTCAGGGGTGAGCCCTGGACATAGGATTGTTTGGTATCATATTTTCAGATGATGTAAAACTGAGAAGATGTTCACATGTACTGGGAAGAAACCCAACCTTTCAAATGTATTTTGAAGGCTTTTAGCTGAGCAAGTAAATTGAGTTAGGTGACCAAATGCTTTGTATGATTTCTAGATAGTCTGTTTCCTAGTATTTCCTCAAAAAGGAAATTTCTTTCCCCACTGAAATCAGTGTGAGTCTTATTGTTGAATGTCATGGCCAGAGGGACTTCATGTGGGTTGTATAGGAAGAGAGGGTTAAAGCTAAAAGTCGAGCCAACACCTTTTGCATTCAGGTTCCATATCTTACTTCCAAGTCCATACACCTTTTCTCATATTCAGCATGATTTTTTTTCCTTTGGACAACTTTCTATAGTCTAGTAACTCCCTTCACTAAGAAATTTCTCCTTAGAGTAGTCTTATTTTATTCACTTTTTTTCTCATTCTTCGTCCTTATAGGTGTTAAACACTGATTTCCCATAAAGGCACATGAAAATCATGGGATGTTCCCAAAACAATATGGGACAGTAGGAAGGTAAGAGAGTTTCGATGCTGCTTTTAGACTTCCTTCTCTATATAATACCAGGAGGAATATTTACAGGGCTTAGTCCTGACATCAGGATGTATCCAATAGATTCAGCTTTACTCACACAATACTTTTGCTCCAACCTGATAAAGTACATTATGCTGAAGGAGACTTAACTGGCAAATCTACTTATGGCAGAGGTAAAGCTTAACTAATAAAAAAGAAAATAACAGAAAAGCCTTTGCATTTAAAAGCTGGAAATTAACTCCATGAAGTAATTCCAATCATATTCAGAATGTTGACCATCTGTAATGGTATTAATTTCTTTTCTTGAATGTTGTTGGGAACAAAGTCAAGTATGAAAGTGTCTTTTGAAGTTCTCCAAAATAATTTACAGATAACAATGCTGAGTCTTTATTTACAGCTGGTTCTGCTCCAGTGTAATTCTATTGACTTCATATGAATTAATACTGGTGGGATGCAATGTATTTTTCATCTTTGTTGGGGTGGATATTTCACAGACACTCTCTTCTATCTGCTGGCAGAGGACCACTGTAATTCATCCTCCCTTGGTGATGAATGGTTATGTTTAATTAGAAACAAATATTACTTGAATTTATTTTTCTTAACATTTATTTTAATGAATATGTTCTGTAAGCTCTAGAGGCTGAGTTAAATACTTTCTGATACTTCTTCATCAAAAAGAACTGATCCACTGAAAGAATAGTGGTCTTAATATTTGCCATTGTATGCTCTTACTGTTCCCAGATTGTTCGTGCTGTCCTAAGTCTTGTACTTGATACCTAAACCTTGTTATGGATTAATACATTTGAATGGTAAGGGCAGATTATTTATATGGGGCAGTATAAGAGAAGTGGTATGACAAAGGCCACTAAAATTGGGCTTGCTAATCATCTCAGCTTTTGTGTGTTTGTTGTTTATTCTCTCATCCCTTTCATGTTTTTTTTACATAAGCAAGCCTCAAGGAGTTATGGTTCTAACTTTACTTTTTAATGCTTTTATGTGCAGTTATTTTGTTTAATAACAGACCCATGGTGCAAAGATTTGTGACTACTTCACCAGAAGCACTTTTCTTCTTTTATTGTATTATCTCTGCAATGTTTCCAGGTGGAATTCAAGTTGACAAAATGTTATTCAGCTTACCATCAGGTACTTATCTTCAGGTGCAGACCTTCTTGACTCTGAAGCACAATCAGGAAATTACTCCAAGCTATGTAAGGGAATGTATTCTAAAATGTTTTGAATGGATTCTCACAGGTTTATAAATGAACTTTAGTGGCACTGGAATAGAGGATATTGCGTAAGTATAGCTCAGTTTCTTTCTAGGTGATAAACATAATATTTTGTTTCAAAAATTGGCCAGAGAATGTTAATTTATTTCTCTCTGTATACATTTAGCCCGAAAAGAGCAGCAACTCTATTGAGTTAAATATAAAGCTATTAAAATATTGAAACAGAAAAATTCAAGAACTTCAAGAACTGTATAGTTCTAAAATAATAGAAAATCATGCAGAACACTTCCTAAACACATAAGAAACAGAAGTATTTACTGGAACCAAGGAAAATACAGTAAATTTTCAAAGTTTAAATGAAGTATCAAAAAGTATGAGGGTACAGCTGAGTAGCTGAATTAATTTGTTGCATTCTTGTTCACAGTGCAAAACTAGTGGTGAAAGGAATCACTATTTAAAGGCAAAAGAGGTTGGAGAACTTTTTAAAACTGATTTTTAATCTAAAGAAGTCTTTTGATAGTTGAACACTAATAATTGCAAGTACAAGTTTTTTTCACTTGTGAGATTTCTGAACTTAACTATGGCTTGTTAACTCTTACTTGAAAAAGAGTCTAGAGGTTATGGGGCAAGGAAAATTTTAAAAAATTACTACAGAAAATTACCAACCAGCAAATGCAACTCTTATTTTGCGTTAAATGGTAGAAAATGTATCAAATAATACAATTATTAGAAATGTAGATCAACATGGCATACTGGGAAAGAGTCAGAGCAATTTTTGTGGAGGAAGGTTCATCCTTGAAAAGTTCAAAACTTTTTTTCCAAAAGTTTTTTGAAAGAGAGCAAACAAATGAGAAATACACGTAAGGAGTGTAAAGAATGAAACTAATCTGTTGTGAAATAAAGGAAATAATAAGGAAAAAAAAAGAATAAAAATATTGTCATATTTTAATAACTGCTTAAAATATATAGAAGTATGAAGGCACAAAATATTTTTTTACACTGAATAGGTGACCTCATGGGTTTCTACAATGATCCATACTAAAACATGAGTTTGTCATTTTCTTAAATAGTAAAGAGAATAATAAAGACAGAGCAAAAGTGGCATAAATTTATTCAGGACAAGCCATTTTAATGAAGAGTTGACAAGGAAGATTACAGATATATCTCACTTAGTAGCAGGGAAACAAAAAGTACTGATGAAGATGCTCAAGCGTTCCTATACTGTAGAAAAAAATGTGGGAGAAACGAAAGAGAAAGAGTACTCTAGATCTGCAGAGCTGGAAGACAATCAAAAGGCAGCCAGTCAGCCAGAAATATTCAGCCAACCCCCTCACACTTTGGGAACATTAGGATGACTAGATTTCAGGTAACTTGGGAAAGCAGGGCCCTGTCATTATCTCTGTTTTCAGCATGGAAATGGAAAGGTGCTTCCCCAAGGTCATGCAGGAAGACAAGCATACATCTTCTAAACTCTGTCTCTGTGCTTACCCTGACACTAATGGGAGTCAAAGCTTTAGCTGGAAATAGTAGTGGGTGAATCAGGTTCTTTATTCCCTTCTAATATAGATGCCTGAGATACATGTGGCTGAGGGCTTGGTAATTGCATGGTTAATACTGGAAGATTTTAGGCAAAATAGAAGGCAGGAAAAGGCCTTCATTATTTCAATCAGGAAAGTAGGCCATATATAATGAATTCAGGCAGGAAAACTGATCCACTCAGAGTCAGTTCGGGTTCAGAGGAGAGTGAACTGGAAGTCTTTCTGAGGGCTGCTCCTAAGAGGAGATGAAATAAATAACACAGTGTAAATAAAAGAAGGTGAAGAAGTACAGAAGGTGAAGGACTGTTATTTATTAGCTACTTAAATTGTCTTGGCTTCTCATCAGTCTCCTATTAGGAAGGGGAAGGTAAGGGCTTTTTTAATGGGGTGAATAATGATTTATCAATTATCCAGAGAAAATTAATCTATGAGGCAGTAAGATGAATGGGTACTGAAGAGTATGATAGTTGTCCATCTTCCATGAGCTTTATTCCTAACTGAGGAAAATCTATTCTGACATCAGATGGTTTGGCAGATAATGATGAAGTAAATGAAAGCTGGAAATTAAAAAAACCCACTAACTACAATTAAGATCAAATAAAATAGACCACTCTTTTCCTTATGACAGTCCAAGTAAGGTGCCAGTAGAGCAGAGGTAAGACTCAGGGGAGTATCAATAGATGCAAGTTATCACAAACCTTTCTAAAAACTGGCCAAATTCAGTTGCAAATATGTGTTATTTATATAGGATTTCAGAAAAAACAAAGTAAGTTTCTACTGTGACTTGAGTGTATTTTACTGGGGTCATGGATGAATTCATGATTTTTTTTGTGTAAAGCTCCATGAAGCAAATATATTTTTTCAGGGGTGGTAATTGATTTAGAAGGCATCGCTGGTGAAAACACCCATACCAAAACCCACTATCTCTGCTATTTTTTCCCACACAGTTTTTATGTAGATCTAGACACTCCTCTGTGCAGCATTTTCATTCTCACTTCTTTTTCTGAGCTGCTGATCTGTTTGGATCACAAACAGCTCATATGTCTTGTCTGAGCATGTTTTTACTGATAGATGTTGAATAACTTGGACTGTTTTGTCCTCCCTTGGGTTTAGCCAGCTCTCAGTCCTCACAACAGCGCCTGACACCAACATCCAGAATCACTACATTGAAGCTGCATCACATGTGAGCAGCAGGAGAATGTGTAGAACAGTAAGATCTCTCTGTTCAATTGGAGCAGTCTGTCCTCTCATTCTGTAGGTGCTGATAAAGTGCTTTGCATAAATACGGTTCTTTTTTAAAAAAAATAACATTAAACTGATGACAGTCCATCTGGGGACAGCTGCTTAAGCACACGTCCGTCATCAATGTACCGTGTAAGTATTTCCATTAAAATATATTAAAATATTCCACAAAAATCTTTTCAATTTGATGCCAGCTTTATTTTGCCCTATTTTTCCCCACTTGTTACCTTTTAAACCATGCAACAGTTATAATATAAACCATTTCAACATTATGCAATTATATTCTCATTTCAAAAGAAAGATCTGTGTTTCAGTTGTCTTTTCATTCTGAAATATTTCTTCTTTAATTACATTTCTAGCTTTTCTTTAATGCCATAATGCTTAGACTCACAAAGACATTTGAAGCTGTCAAGAATACATGCATTAAAATTATTCAAACTATCTTAAAACATGAAAGCATCAGAGGTTTCCAAAAATCCACTTATATTCATCTACAAGTGAATAATGCAAGTGAAAGACCAGAAGTTTACAGACTTGTCACAGCTTTCCAGGAGGTGATTTTTCTTAAAAAGTGAATTTTTGAAAAAGTCATAATGAAAAACCTGTGTTTGGTAACACTGGCTGATTAAACAGATCATATTTTGTTATTTTCAGGCTAAAGGGAATTTCAGATTGTCTTCAGGACATTTTTTATTAAGAGCTATCTTCCCTCATGTGCTTGTTTCTTTTGAGTGAGAGATCTAGTTCAATCTATGTTTAACATTTAGATATTTTTTTCCCCACTTGGGCAACCTCTAGTTTTGTCATTAATGGACTGAGGAACATGCAAAGTATTGCCTTTTCTACCCCTCTGTTGTTTCTCATTCTGGGTCTTGCTGGACAACTGCCTGTTCCTCAATATCTTGTACTCTCCTCAACCCCAGTGCTGAGGTTTGGATTCCCTTGCTAATGCAGCCTGGGAACTATTTATTTTCCCTGACTCTGCCAGGCAACCAAGGCAATAGTTTGTCATGCTCCATCCCTCATTAGTAAACAGCTATTTAACTGCCTCAAGTCTTCACACTAATCACTGTGGTTGTCCTTTAAAGCTTCCCATAATGTTGTTTCAGTTTGTCGGCTTTCATCCGGTCATGCATTAGGGACAGCTGCCTGGCATCTATCACATCCCTTTACGTGAAGCAACACGGTTTGACTGACATGAGCTGACATGATCCCACACTTGGTAGCACAACATGACAGCTTAAAATATGGGAGTAGGTCATATCAGTCCTCTTAACATTCCTGACTCATTTGAGACCAAATTCACCTCTTTTCCTCTACAAAAACCATGACCCACTTCAAAAAAAGAAAAAACAAAACCCAAAAAGCCCCCAAAACCCAATATGAAACCAAAAAGAAACAAAAAGGAAACCAAAACCAAACCAACCAACCAACTAAAAAAACAAACCAAAAAAACCAAAGCCTTGATGCTTTACAGATGATCCTTTGCTTCTGCAATGGAGAATTCTAATCTGGCTACTTACACAATAATTTGATATTACTAATCCTTTTTAAAAGGACCCAAAAACGCTTCTAATTTTTTTTTTTTTTTTTAAACATATATATGGGAGCCTTCAAAGCTCCCATATTTTTCTGTGTGTATAATTTTGGCATTATGATACTATTGTTATGGCATCTGGCATTTAATCTGCTGTTGAAGATGTTTTTACTCACAGTGTATTGTGTAGCTACAAGCTGTCTGTGTTTTAACTCCATTTCAGGCACAGCCTATTAGCTGAAAATTGAATGCCAATCTGTAGTGCAAAAGAAGCTGCTTTTTTTTTATTTGTTGTTTCTTTAACAAGAGTCTGATAATATTAATACAGGCAGGAAAATCTCATTCTGCTAGAGGTAACTTTTTTATTCCTCTTCTTCAGCTCTGGCCACCATAAACCTAATTTTTTAAAGTACGCTTCCCTCTTTCAAAAGCAAGAATTTTTATTCAGTTTCTCTCTCTGATCTCCCACCCACCCATTTTTCCCTCATTTATGCAACCTCCCATATGTACATTTGTGGATACATAAGAAAAGAAAAAAGAATTCCCTGTTGACAGCTGTGATAAATGTTCATCCATTACTTTCACAAATAATAATATTATTTTCTTAATTGTATCTAAATTTTTAAAATATTTAAGTTCAAATTAAGACACTTGAAATAAGAGATGTTATACAGAGCATTTCTTCGTTACATGAAGAAATGAAAACCCATTTCTTGTGTTTTATATTGAAACTAAAGGGGAGAGTTCAGAAGGGTATGTCTAAAACAAAACAAAGATGAAGCCATAAGAAAACTATCTTTTGGTATTTGAAGGTTATTTACAGCCTTAGTCCTACCACTTTTTATATTTATGCATAAATAGATACCTTGATGGAGCTACTGATAAGTGGAGCATAAATCATACTTAATAATTGAATGCAGCTTTCATGCATCTAAAATTTGGGGTCACATCTGCCTGCCTTGCTACATCTGCTAGAGTGTAATAATTAGGTTCCATCATAAAATTAATATTTACAAAAAGAAGTCTTTGCAGAGATTATTATCCCTGCAAGAATTTTCAGATCCATTTTTAATTGATAAATAAAAACAGTTCTGCAGAAGCCAGTTGAACCCTGCTAATACATGCCTTCAGGGAACCTGTACTTCCATTTCCAGGTCAGATTTGACAAGAGTTACATGACTATTGGTTTTTTTGCTTTGACAGTCTCCAAAACATTTGTTATAATTTTGTCTTGATGGGAAGGCTTATTCAGTTTATTTTGATTTCAAATGTTTAAAAAAAAATTTAAAAATATTTAAAGCAGAACGGAAATTGAAACCACATTTGTTTGCATAGATAATGAAATGTATTACTAAAAACATCAGAATGATTTAGTTTTGTTATAAAATATTTCTTTACAATTAGCACTGTCTAATTCTCTTCAAAGGCACAAGACTCCTGTCTACTTATATTTATATAGGAAGAGAGCATATCCTCTCAGCTCACAGAGAGGAAGCAGAATTTCTTTGCTCTGGGTAAGTCAAATGGTAAAAGAAGAACAAATTAGTATATCTTACTATAGCTTTTTGCACATAGTTGCACTTCAGCTTGAAAGCAAAGTTGAATGCAGTGTAGCTGCTTACCATTCCACATCCAGTAGGCTTTTGTCAGATGACTTGATGCTCTGTGTTGAAAGCAGCTATAATGTATTGAATAAGGGAAGGATTTTCCCCTCATTCACCTGCTTATTAAGAATGGTGTACAGGATGGAGGACGAGTGTATACCAATCTAAGGGAAAATGTAAAGGTTTCTGGTTGCTTTAGTTGAATCAAACCCAGAAATACTTTTCTACAAAGCTGTTGTACCAAATCCAGCCCTATAATGCTAGGATTGATCAGGGTAAATAAAAAATCCTGATGGAAACCAAATTTTCAATGTTATCATATGAGAAGAAATGCCGCCTTGACCCAAAGTCTATGTCCTGAAGAATAAAACCTGAGGGAAGCTGTCAGTTTTATCTTAAGCTGCAGAGCTATAAGGATTATTTCAGCCAAGGATCTTGATGTTGGTCTCTGCCTTTGCACAGGAAAAGACACTTATGTAAGGAGACAGCAAGAGCTTTAAGAATTAAAATCAACTTAAACTGCAGACTCTGGAAGCGCTTTCTTTGTGGATTCACACAGGCACTGCTAAATTTTCCACTGCTTCTTTAACTTTTGCCAAAAATAAGTGAAAGTTCAAAGACTTGATTTGAACGAAGCAGTTGGGTTGTTTGCTCCAGTCCCTGGTGGGAGGGTGTAAATGGGTACTACAGGGATAAGCAGATCCCAGACTTCTCTCAGTCAGTGGAAGAGAATTAAGTATGCCCATATACCTTCATATACTAGAGTCAGTATTAGGCTGGAGTTACAATTTAAGTAATTTTTCTTGTCTCTGACAATCTGGAACTGATTGGTCAGTTTGTGACATTGGTGAGAGGGCTGGATGGTCATTAAAGTTATGCAGGGTTTTTTGGGGGGGATGGTGGATAAAACAAAAACAATGAAGACAAAAACCTACCATTTTCCCATTTCTTTCAGTGCACTAAAGTGTCTGATCCATTCGATGTAAATTGTATCTGAATATGGATACAGGCAAAACAGGTCGGGTGAAGGAAGCTCTGTCAGCAGCTCATGTCAGAGCGCAGCAAATGTCACCCTCAGACTTCCTACCTGCAGAAGAATGAGGATGAGGGAAGAAGAGGTATAATTTACCTAACACTTATCTTGCTTTATGTGATTAGCCCACTGCTGTTCTTCAAGTCACCTGGGAGCAATTCCTTCACTTTTCCCTTCTGTCGTGGACATCTAGAAAGAGAGCTCCATCAGTTTTCAGGTAATGGTGGGACTGGGGGTATCTCATTTATAAGGAAATGTTCTGCCAGCCTGAGTGCAAAATTATTCAGATGACAGGATAGAGAAAGAAGGACATTGGGGCTTTTTAGCTGGCAAAGGAAATGAGGACAAGGAGGTAGACACACAGTCCCAACAAAGGATCAGGAGAATTATTTTGTTCAGACTGATATCACACAGAAGAGTTTGTGTTTTTTCTTTAATTGAAATTTGAGTGTTTAATTAGGAGATGTGCATAGCATGGAGCTAGAGTTACCAGAAATCATCCAAAAGAGTGGGCAGCAAGGAGATGGAAAAGGACAATGTTGGATGAGAGTGAATCTTTCAGACCACCTGCATGGTTAGATGAGCTGGCTGGGACTTTTTCTTTTTGTTCCTGAAATGGCCTTTGTGGGAGAGTACTGAGAAGACATCTCTTGGGAAAGAGAATCATGTGTTACATTTCCCCTGTTTCAAAAATGAGGAAGGTCAGGGGCTTTATTTCACAGGAAAAGCACCACAGACAGTCTTCAGCAGGGTCTCTGGGTATTGTAGTTACCTTATTGGGAGAGACTAAATCAAGGAGGCAACAAAAAGAAAAGTCAACCAAGGTTAAGCTGTGAGGCAACTGCAAACCAGTGTATTGTCTTTTCAGATAAAAAACTAATGAGTTGTCATCCACAACTTGCCTTGTGGGAAAACTAAGGCCTGCAACTATTGGCAGTACAGTTTAGATCAGATTTATCAATCCATAAAATTGTTAACCTGGGAAAAGGGCTTCAGAGCCTGAAGCCTGGCACTATGCCTCTAGCACAGCGTGGATCATGAAGAACCATCCAGGAGAAGGAAAACTGCAACAAACAGCAGGTAGAGACTGAGGGGGCAAAGCAAAACTTGAGAGATCATTTCCCTGTATCCCTGCTAGAGACCTAGGTGATGGCTCTTAGTCACAGAAAAAATTTTGAGGAAGGCTGAAAATTGTCCTGGATAGGAGACAGGGTAAATTATGGACTGATTAGAATTCTCAGTCTTCCTTGGCACATGTTTTTGTATATTTTCCAGTGAAAACTAGGGAACTGGGGAGATAGGAAATGGCTGGAAGGCTTAAGAAAAGAAAAAGAAAAAAGGTGTTGGTAATTGTAGCTCTCACCCTCAGCAAGTCTGGACACCTGTAATAAAATATCTTTGTAATCACAGTCATAGCTGCTGTTTGATTAGACAAAACTTTTTTAGCAATCCAAAATACCAGCTTTAAGAAAATTTCAGTTTTCTATGGCTAGGAAAGCTACTTCTGATATATTTTTAGCAGCCTTTGCCTTACCTGCCTTTCTAAATCTGGGCTTTTCAAATTAAATTAATTATTCTTGTTCAGTTCCAGGGAGTTATCCAAAAGACATTCAGCATAAGATATCCTATAGTGTCCTGTCGCTCAGTAATACTGCCCTCCTTTAAAACTTCCCAAGGAAGGATCTTACCAGGCACTAGACAATCTTGATAGTTGGCCTATGGTCTCCTGATGGTAGCACTGAGCACATATGCAGATGCATCTGCACACACTGCTCACACTACCTCGTTTCTACTATCAGGATCCTTAAACTGAAGTCCAAAAGCCTCTAGGTATCTTGGAATGTTGCTTTTCCAACTAGTATGTGCTCATCATTAATTATTGGCCTGAAGGACTTCTCTTTTAATTACAAATCAGTGGTATTCATCTTTATAACCTTATAGAAGGCTTTAATTTGTATCTATTGAGAAATGTATTTTATGATAATAAAATATTAGTCAAACAGTAAAATTACATTTTTTGGAGGTTTATGATAATGCAGGAATCATTTAATAGTAGTTGCGGTGTAATTAGTTTAGAATTATGTAAGCAGTTCATGTGTAATTAGATTTTTCTTTAAATGGATTAATTTTGTATGGAATATTAAAGCACTGAGCTGTCAAATACTATAAGAAAATAACATGGCTAAACACACAATGAAGAAAGCTCTTAGTAAACATTCATTAGAATATTTTAAAATTATCCAGTGTTTAAAAAGATTGGTTACAGGTATACTCAGAATTCATGAATTGTAAACAAACATTTTTATTAAGCTGCACACACCTTAGAAAATTTCCCATTGATTGCGGTTCTCAGAATAGCAGCAGAATTTTGCTCAAGCTGTGGTATCTAAATAGAATCTTAGAGAGCCGGGAAGATTATAGAAACACTCCAGTATAATAATAAGAAAATTCAACAGAGAAATATATATTATAGATAAAAAAATATCCTGTTTGTACACTTTAAGCAAACATGTCAATATGTCATTTATGGATCACAGATAAACCAGAAAAATAGCTTTTATCATTAAACACACTCTTTCTCCCCCATCAAAAAACCCTTCAGAGCAAACTGCACAAAAGGATATCCCAGTAAAAAGAAAATTATTTATATAAGGGGGTTTGTTTCTTTTTTACCATGCTAAAATTGGCTCATAGAATCAAGTTAAAATAATAAACTCCTGGGACTAAAAATAAATAAAGAAGCATTTTGAAATATGCCATTCATCTAATTAATCATGCAATAATCAGAACAAACACCAAATTTATTCAAAGTTCCCAGCTTTCACTATCATACAAATCAAAATATTTTCTGACTTGACAGGTTCAAATAGCATTAAATTTATAATTGGATTTTGGTCGTCCTGCCCACCCATTCCAAATTGATTCAGAAGCTTTGGCCATTCTTTATGGAAGTTTCTTGGAAGAATTTTTTTCTGATTTATTTACCAGCTGTGTAGTGGAATTGTTGCATTACTGAAGATTTAATATTTCAGGTTCCTATTCACCTAAACTCTGCCATATTTTATTAAAAAGGAAGTTTGGAACTGCTGATGGACAGGAATATGAAAGCAATTTTGTTATCCACGTGTGCCCAAATAGTCACGTAGTCAGTAAGAGTCCTGCCCACTTCTGGACTTGCAGCTGTGAAAAGCAGAGAGAAATGGTCCCATTTTCAGAGCTAAAGGAGTTGTGTTCCAGGCTTATTCCTCTGCTTGTGTCTCTCTGGGCATGGCATTGTTTTCCCTTCTGCCTTAAATAACATATTCTGCAGTCTATTTGTTTCGAAAAGCAGTGGATAACTTTCAGGGTCTGGATGGTAGCTGAGAAGCTAACTGAGCTGCAGTAGCCATACTTGGAAGTGCTGCTAAATGTGGCAAATAAAGTTTAGGAAAACTTATTTCAGATCTGATTGGTGATAAACTAATGTGAGTGAAATTATTTCTAGACTAAAAATATGCACATGGTATCTACCCCAGCTTAGTTAGTCCTGGGTTACTAAATGATGTTGTGTAACTTCATCAGAATTCTGGCATCAGAGATCTTTGTTAAAAGACAACATTCTTTTCATCTTTTGCAATGTGAGAGTTTGTTTATCAAATACTTTGTGAGGACTCAGGCATTATACAAATAAGAATGCAAATGAAGCAAGGTATGTTGTATTAGTGGGATCACATGTACCAAAATAGTTGCTTGAAGAATGTTCCATCACTGTAAAAGAGGTAGGGGTTATGACCTGCTTAGCAGGCTTGACTGAACAGGGTATGTCAGATATTTTGTATTGCATGCCTTTATTTTGTTGATGTGTAATGTACTGTCTGGCATATCATATCAGAGAGCATCCTCGGCTGATGCAGGAGGCTACTTTGAGCTTTTTTTTATGCAAACCAGTCCTCCAGTGTCCCCTCTGCTGTAAAATCAGGAAACAAATGAGAGCTTGTTGAATAGAAGATTAAGTTTATTGGTAGTTACAATTATTTTCCTTTCATTTATATAAAACATGAAGTATCATTATATCAACCTTTATGTATGTGACTGTAGCCATATTTTTCCAGCCTGTGCACAGTGCTTGTATTTTAGGCTCATAAGCTGCATGGGAAAAGGCCCTCTGAGCATCTGAATAACTCTTAGCACAACAGAGCCTAGAGGATGATTTGTGCCTTTGGGCACTACAGTCATGTAAGAATGGAAGATTTGAAATATGCTTTGGAATATGGAACTGAAAAATAGATGGAAAATACTTGTTATATTGCATATGTTATGATCAGTCTAATTTGTAAGTACTGAAATGGTTTGTCTTCAGAGGGACACAAGGAAATTTCTGGCCAAACACACAATAGTTTAGGATCAGAGTTACAGTGTTATTCACTTTCCTCCCATTGATTTCCAAAGGCACTGGGGACAGACTGATAAGACAGTAGTGACCACCACTGATTCTTTTTATCAAGGGGCTGCTTTGGAGTAGATAGGTCATGTAGTTTCTACCTGCTCAAATGCTGACCAGTCTTAGATGTGACCCACACTATGACAGTGAGACAGAGATATTTCTTGCCATGACCAGATGCCAAAATGGCTATACCTGGGCAGTGGTTGCAGATTGAAGGTTGAGAAACTTTTGATACTCTTCCCAACTCAACCCAGGTCTTCAAATTTAGATTTTAATGTAAGGGAAATTGCTCTTGTGTAGGTGGAAGAGAGCATGGGGGTGTGGGAACCCAGCAGCTAGGAAGGCTTCTGGGTTAGGTGCAACTGTCCCAAGTACAGGGAGACCTGGAAAGCAGGCAGCAGCAGTCCTTTATGGAGCTTGTTGCAGACATTTTAAATAGACTATTTTAAAAATAGACTAGTTTAAGAACTGAGCTGCCATATATACCTAAGTATAAAATTCATTATGTTGAGCTTTTCTTCTGTGTATCTTTTGAACACTTAAGGATGCCTTTGTATGCTATTAATAATTATTGATATTTCACATAAGACACACTAAACATACTCTAGGACTGAGGTGTTATTGATTTAGACATTACTTTTCACATTTCTTCTTTACTATTAGAATATTTGCTGCTGACTGCATTTTATAATTATTGCACTCTTACATTTTTAAATACTCCCAGGATCACCTCTGCATTTCAGCTAATAAAACAAAAGGACCAATATTTTAGGTAGTTTCTTTGTTTTCATTTTTTAATCACAGGTTTATGTTTTATATTATCATATCTAGATAGATATCAAAGTGCATTAGAATATATAAATACAACCTCACTGGCCATATGTCTCCATGGAGAAAGACCTGAGCTTGATTAGGACCTTGTGCTAGGTTAAATTTCACATTACTGACCTGAGAAGTTGTATAGAGATGGGGTAGTATCAGCTGTGGTGAACGAAATTACCACCTTTATTCTGCCATGCTCCCACATACCTTGGATTTCAGTGTTGCCTTTTTTGCCAGTGAGCATGTCCTCTCTGTAGTACCACACACCACACCACACCACAGAGTGGTCAAGAAAACCCATCTGCAACCTTCAATCACTGAAAAATAATGAGCTTTAAGTAGGGTTTCTGAAGCACATAAACTAAGTCTTTGCTTCTTTAGGAAATAAAAATATATTTATATTTTCACATGTGAAAATGTAACTATATGTAGGTCTCTCCATATATATGCAATACATGTGTTTATTATGAAGATGGAGAGTTGACATTCAATATTTGATACTTTTTCAATCTGATCTACAAATTCACTCTACTATCCTGCCTAAATAATTCATCTTTTCTCTGACTTCATTTCTGTACCCATAAACTGGGATACTAATATTTGCCAGTGTATGGTGTTTATTTAGAGATACATGTAATAGCAGCAGACAAGACACAGTCTCACATAAAAAAAAAAAGAGGTTAAAAAGTATACTGTGGAGATGGTATTGAGAACATTTAAAGTCAGCTTTCTCTGTGTTCTAAGAATAAGAACACTGATTCAGTTTTATATAAATCACTTGTTATAAACCTCATGGGTTTTTACCAGTTTGTATTTGTGACTTGATAAATACTGTTTTAAGAGCAAGACATGACAACAATGAATCTGTATGGGCTAGAAAGGAATATATTCACCATGTATAACAAGGAATAGTTGATAGGGAGACTATAGAATGATCCTTCTTTGTTTTCTCTCACTTTGCTCTGTGGTTTTGTGTTCACTTTTGAGCAATTTTTGGGACCACCGATTCTGATTTCTGCAGGCAGAAAAAAATACAGAGGTTTTCTCCCAGTGATCACCAACATAAGGGTTCTGGTGCTGCAAGGAATATAAAAATATCAGTCTCATTCAGCAATAAACTCTTTTCTCCCTTTCTCCCTACCTCTCCCTTCTCCCTGTACTCCACAGGAAGTCCTGATGACCTGATGTGCACAGATATTAACAGCTAAAGGCTTGAGCAACTCCAGGCATTAAGTGTCATAGCTGGCTGGAAGGAAGAGGGCAGGAAATGTATATACAGTAACTATCTACCTTACGTGCATGAATAGTGTCTTTTGAAGAGAAAAGCAAATTTGGTGGCTTTTCTTTTAAAAAAATATTAACTAAGGACTTACAAGCTGAAAAATAAATTTCTTTCAGTTCCAGTACTAGGAAACTGAACTTTTTCCCCAGGTTTCTGGCAGAAACATTAGAAATTCCTGGGAGAATAGGACTACTAATAGATTTCTAACAATATGAAATTAATTTATCAATCAAATCTAATTATTATTCACAAGGAGGGTAAGCTGTCATGTCAACACTGAAATTGTGGGAACTGAGACAGTTGTCAGCAGCTGAAAACTTGTCTTGGAAAAATATGGGCATGAGATATTTAAGCAACTTAAATGTTTGTCTTATTTTTTCCCTTCACTGAGACAGTCTGAGTCCATTTATTCAAGCTGGGATCAGCAGATAATTCCTTCTGAGCATCTAATCATAACTGTCCTATTGTATAGCTTGTGTTAGTGGTAGTATTTTAATAATGTAATGATTAATTTCTTCCAGTTTTTAATCTGTTTCATATGCAACAGGTTAGACTAATTTGGCTTTAAGAAGATTAATTTCCCTCCCTGGAAGTGTTCAAGGCCAGGCTGGATGGAGCCTTGAGCAGCCTGGTCTAGTGGATGGTGTCCTTGCCCATGCAGGGAGGTTGGAACTAGGTGATCTTTAAGTTCCCTTCCAGTCTCCAAATTTTAGTTTTAGTTATCTCTAATTAATATCAGTTTTAATCTTGGCTATTACTAAAGAGTATTATTGTCATGTTTTCCACTCAGATTTGGTAAGATGTACTAAATGTAGTAAGAGTTATGTTTTCTATGTTTATACGTATATAAACAAGTATGCTTAGTTTTTCTATACAATGGAGTGTAGTAAACCTCCAAACCATATACTGTCCCACTTAATTTGATAATTCCCTACATTCCCAGAACTCATCTGTACAGTTACTCTTTTACTTGTAACTTGCGCAGTTAGTGGAAGAGCTGAGATATGAACACATATGCTTCAGTTAGTCCTTTAAAAAAGAAAGCATCTTTTTTCAAAGGGTGTTGTAAGGAGTATAACTGGAGATCTAAATGCATCTACATAAAACTACGAGAAAGAATACATTTTCACCTTCCAAGAAAAACAGGTCTTAAATACTTTCTCAGTGTCCCCTAGCCATCACAAATGTATTTTGCTGTTTTGAGAGCAAGAAACCCAAGATAAGACAAATGTGTAATTACTTCTTGACCCACTCTTCTGGGTTATACATTTTCATGAGATGCCACGATTCATTATTTGCATTGATATGTACAGGAGGATGAGGCTGCTTAGTTGATATTCATTTATTCAACAGTCTGTAATCTATATTTAATGGAGTACCAGACTGTGGCATAATAAACCATTTAAAAAGATAGCTGCTGCTTACACAGGGGTTATTGCTTGCATAACCTGTACTTATTTTTCATTACAAAACTAAAAGAGCAAAGCATAATTCACACAAGAAAATGAAGTTAACATTTAATGGCTTGAAAAATGATAGTGTACCATAATGCTGTGCAGTACTCCAAACACTTATAAAACAAAACAGAGGAGCAAAAAAATATATACAAATTAAAGGGCATTAACAATGCACTGTGAAATATGGCCACCAATGCAAAATCATGCATTACACCTTGCCACCTGCTTAGCAGGACCACTCAAAGGTTACTAAGTAGTCTGAAACCAGTAGATTTGTAAGTTACTGAGCATGCACATACAAGATCCTTAACAGTGTCACAAATGTGAAAACTTACCTTTTTGTGGTTTTTCTCCTCTTTTAGTTTTTCTCCATGGAACTAGAAGTTTTCACTTCATTTTCACTTTCATGCATAGGAGTGCTGTGTGGACATCTATATTAACAAATATAATGATTGCCTTTACAAAGACATCTTGCTGTAGGTCAAATGCCATCTACACCGTGACTGAAAAGTTTTATTGAGCTTCAAAGTCTTGTTCCTAAACTTATAGCAAAATAACACAGGTCTGCTCTGGTAATCAGGATCACTGATGAAAGTACACAAGTGATGAGGTAATGATGGGAAGCCCTAAATTTTGGAGCATTTACAAGTTTGACAGCTTTGGCTATGCTTACAATAACAAGGCTTTCAAAGTTACTTCTCATCAAAATACTAGTAGCTTAACTTCCAAAAACAAATGTTGTTTTAGTTGGTACCTGCTAGCCCCACAGAATTTTATAGTGCCTCAAATAGTGAAATAAGAACTTTGATCTTGCTGGAAGTTTACAGGGATGTGTCCTTGCACACACTTCAGGCTATCAAGTAACAGCAGCAGTGGAGTGGGGGTTTGGGTTGCTCAGCTATTCTTCCTTCTGGGAGATACAGAGTCTCCAGCACCCACCCACCACTGGGAAACCACTGGAGAGACATAAAAAATAAACCACCAGATTGAAATGTCAGTTGAGAACCAGGTGTGTGGCCATATTTCCTTCTGGCATAACTAGCTGAGTTCGTCGACAGTGATTTGAAAGGAAACTTTCCCCTTCCAGGCAGCAGAAAATTGATTCCTGCTTCTGTTTCAGACACAAGAACACATAGGCTCCTTAGAAGAATGTCAAGGTAGAAAAATAATTAGCAAACAATAAAAATATAACTTTGAAAAGCACTCTCTAAATATATTTTCATTGGTGGCTAAAGGATTTCAAATGCCAATTGGGAGTTGTTGAAAAAATTGGAGTTTTTTTAATCCTTCCATTTAAGAAGCTTTTTCTGCTTGTAATGCTATCACATTGTATAATTCAGTGAGTGAACGTGATGTACATAGAAAATTAATGATCATAATGGAAGCTTTTTAAGCTTCCATTTTACGTATATGCATGCTGAAGAACTTTTCTGTTTTAGCTTGCTCTCTTCTGGGAGTTGCATAAACACCACAGAAAGCTGACACCTGGAAATCCTTGCAGTTGCCTTAAGGGCAATTAGCTATAAAAGAGAAGGCTAAAAGCTAATTGCTCTGGTTTAGTCCTCAAAGTGCAGGTGGAGCTTGCTGAGAAATGAAAGTCACGCAGGAAAAAGGCCAGTTAAAGATTTCTCTCTCTTGAGTATAACTGGAGTTTTAGACCTGAAAATTCCTGCCAGTTTGGCAGTAAATATTATGGTCTAGTGTCTGCTGGGTGAGGTGATGATTTTTGTTTGTTTGTTTGTTTAAATGTTTGGGATATTTTATGCCTTTTCTTCCTTTGCTGAAGGGCTGGGAGAAGACAGGAATCAACATCAAAACCAAGATGGCCCTGGGTAGAGGAAAAGATTTAGACTGTCAGTGGTACAGTGCTCCCAGAATCCCTGTGGCTGCAGAGTGTACTGTGATTGAAAGCTGGGCGAATGATGATGAGCAGAAGAACTCAACAAAAGACATTTCTTACTTTCTTCACTTGACTTGATAAGTAAAGTCAGTACACTGTCTCCCCAGATACTTCTTGCATTAGATATGTAGTAAAAAATGGTTGTTTAGGAAAGATTTGAAGCTGGTTCTCTTTATTCAAGTTTGAGTGTGGGAAGGATACAATGGAAAAGTGTAAAATATTCTGTATTATTAACAGCTGACTCACTGGAATTAGGAAGAGATATTGCTTTTCCATCTCAAAATCTCTAAGTCCTCAAATAATTTTCCTGTCATGAATTATGATTTTTTTTTAACATTCATATTGAAACAAACACAAAACCCACTTGTTCCAACATCTTTAAAACATCCTGTTTTGATCTATTTATATTTTATCATTTGGGTCTACTACTTGAAAACAAAGTTGAGACAAAGTTTTCCCCTCTACATTTTGAAATGTCAAGAAATGTTGTATGAATAATGAGTGGGGGAAGGAAATCACAAATTTTAGATTCAAAAATCTGCCTGAATAACTCATTTCTACAAATAGCAGTGAAAATTCAACACATCTTCAAAAAGCTCCCAGCTGGCTCTATTTCCATGAGGCATTTTAGAGTTAGATTTACTGACAATGTTGAAAAAACTATAGTTTGCTCTCTCATAGTTCAAAATTACTTATTGGTGTACTGTATAAATCCCAAAAATGACAGGGTGCCTATGATTCCTATCTTTCTCCTCATCCCCAGGACAGTTGTGTTTTGTGCCCTGATACTTATCCACCTGCAGAAGGTTAGCAAAAATGAAACTGTTCCATGTGCCATTTTGTTTCACTCAGTTTTCTGCCTTCTAGCTGAGAGAAGTTATTGGACCTCTCTTCTACCATGTCCTTTGAGGGTGGTGTGAAATTCTGCTTAGCAGTTTGGAGGGGAGTGGAAAATTATGAAGGGGAGAATCCAGGTATGCTCTCATGACCTAACCAGGTCCATTTCCTTTAGTAATACTCAGACAAGCTACATGTCAAAGAACTTTTAAATTTGCCAAATTTCTATCATTGCTGTAATAAAAGAGGAGATGAAGTTTAAGTTTACTTAAAAATGGTTACTTGTTTTTATAATTTGAACCCAGGCAAAGAAAATTGTCTTGATCAGTGTCTTCAGTGAAAAAGGGAGAGAGGATGGATATTGTTATGCCTTAGAGAAGGATGCTCTGAGACGAGGAGGTTTATGACTTGATAGAAAAAGAAGAAACTTGGTGGCTTTTTGATATGTGTTGTGGAAGCTTATAGAATACATTTTGTGTGTGCATATGCAAATGTGCATGAGTATAATTGAGAGAGGGTTATTACATAGCAGGAATGGAAATCCAGAAATAGTTTGCACCAGTTTAAGAGTTTGCTGTTGAGACTGATAAATTTCTGGTCCCAACCTTTCCAAACCAGTTAAGTGGAATTCAGTCTTCAGATATTATTTTATCTTCAGCTAAATGCAAAAATTCCCTTTCTTCCTTCTCGTTAACATCTTCATAGTTCCAAACAAATCAACATTACTTTGATAAGCACGGGCAAGAAAACCCTCAACTAAAATATGCTTCAGGCTAATAGAATATGCATGCAGGGAGTAAGGGTTCAAACTCACACAAGTGAAGGATGAGTTGGAGTCTGGAACTTCCCTGGTTTTTGTGTCAGCACCAAGGAAATAGCTGGGAAGGCATCAGCACTGCCTCCTCTCTCTTCCACACCAGACCCAAATAGTTAATTGCAATCTGGGAGTGCCATGGCTCCCAAAGACCAGTCAGCTGGGGAGAAGTGAAGGTGGCAGCTTATGTTCTAGATACAGGGTTAACTGTGATGCTCCTCAGCCAGTTATAGCAATGCTATAAATGGCCACAAAAAGCATCAGACGTATTTGAGATGTTCCCAGGTAAGTGCCTCAAGGGTCAGCAGTAACAGAGGTTTGACAGATCTCCTTTTCAGACTGGGGGGTTTTGCTGATGTTTCAGGTATCTGAGTCTACTTTTTTGGAAATTCCACTTATTCTAGATGAAGCTGAATAAACCTGGCAAAATCAGAGCCCTGTGTTCAGTATTGGAGAAGACCAATTGCAGAAGCAGATGTCTAGGCTACAGCAGTGATAGGAACCTTGTTTCCTGGTTTGCCAGGCAGATTATGAAGACTTTGTTGACTGGGTCTAACTACAGCTCCAAGGGCAGGTGGGGGCTGAAAATGAACTGGGGAAAAAAGAAGCAGGGAAAAAGCATCAGAGCATGAAAAGGAAATGGCTGCTATTTTGAAAATGCCATTTCACTAAATAATTGAGCTCCCCCTGCACATACATATGCTCAAAGTTTAAGCTAAATGTTTCCTCCTTTTTATTGCTTCTCTGTTATAAGTATAAGCATGTAATCTGGGGCTTACTGCTAAGTGCGTATCTGTCTTCAGGTTTTATGCTCTGTAATTCCCAAGGAAATCAGTTCCTTATATCTTGCATTGAAAAACTATGCTCACTCAGCAGGCTAGAGTTTTAAAACTGCAGGCAATGATGGTAATCCATTGCTTAGTTACACTGGTATAAAGTCTGAGTAGTCTTACCATAGGAAAGAGGAGAATCAAGGCTACTACTCTCAGGAGGATGTTTCCTAATTATTTCTAGATAAGGTGGTGGGAATAATTAGTGCTAGAGATTGGAATCAGCTCTCAATGCAATTCGTGTCTACATAATACCAATATCTACCTCCATTCAACTTCTGTTATCACTTTTTTTTTTTTTTTTTAATTGAGGAAGGGAAAAAATACCTACTAAAAATACATAACATTAACTGTTAAATGAGTCTTTTTGGACACTTCAGACTTGTAACAGCCAATTAATTTTATAATATGACTGGAGGCAGAAAATATCAGGGAAATGACAGGGGTGGTGGAAAGGTACAGAGTTTTCCATGCCAGTCTGAAGGTGTATTCTGATCAGATGTGTGTTTCGATCAGATAAGAATTATTCCTGGAAGTATTTAAAAGTCTAATTGCTGCTCTAAAAGAAACTACTGTTTCCAGGCTAGTGTCTTACCAAAAGGAGAGCAGTGGATGACAGAATATTTCTCCCCTTCTTGGAGCAAAGCATTCTGAGACCATTATTAGAAATCTTTTCCCAGAATATCCACAGAAGGATATGGAGATGAATATTGCTCTAAGTATACGCTACTAAGTCCACTTTTTTACTAACACTCACCACTTACACTTCTTTGATTTTTTGAGAATTATTTTTCCTGACCAATCTCCTGCTGCAAGGTGCCTGTATGATGCTTTTTCCTCTGTAAACCAGGTTTTCAGTACAGGTTTGGACTTCAACCACCTGACCCCTTGATACACAGTGTCAAAGGGCATTAGTGTATACTTTTGAAGATAGGTGGGTGCTGACACTAAGGAACACTGATATTACATCCTATTAGGATCCAGTTTTGTTGTGACCTTGCAGTATTTCACCCGTAATTTATCATACTAAATCTTCAAGTGTACGCAATGTGTAATTTTATCAGGCCTTCATGTGATCCTCTCACTTGTCCATCAGGAATCATCTGGAGAGTTTCCTTTTCACTTCCCCCACTCACCATGAGATGGCAGTTGTCAATTGCTGGACTTGCTTCACCCCATTTGAACTAAAATGACTCAAAGCTTATTGATCCTCGGAGACACTGAGCTTTCCAGCTCTGCTGTTCGCAGCATGCAAGTGTGAAACTTTACAAGTGACTTTTAGAGGCAGCCAAGGAATGTGTGAGACAGATTGTTAAGGGGGAAAAAAAAAAACAAAAAACCACCAAAAACAACAACCCGACATTATTTAATTTGATGGTGCAGAGCTTTATGCCAAAGTAAGGCATGTGTTTGCTGTTAGCAATCAAAGAAGCTTAGCGAATGAAAAGTGACATTTTGTTTATGGCATTTTACAAGCAGGGCATCCCTGGGGAAATTAATTTGGCCCTCTGGAATGCTGCCCTCCTCCATGTCACTTCCCCTGCAGCCCCAGCACTTTTTTTACCACACATCTCAATATTATTTTTTGGGTAGATGGAACCCAGTGGGAGGCACGTGGGTGCAGCAGGTAGCTCTGCACTATATGGAAAACCCATGGCAGGTCTCTAGCTTTTCCATAGTGCTCCCTAATAAATCATTGGGTCACAGGTAATGTCCCAGGTCCTGGACTGCAGCTAATGAGCTGCCAACCAGGGAACTGGGTTTTATTTTGTCCTTTCAATAAAATCCCAGAGTACAAACCCAAGCTTTTAAAAGAGTGTTCCCCATACACTGCCTGAAGGCAGTTTAAATAATTTAGGTTCTTCTTCATCTCTGTTATTCTGTGGAAAAAAAAAAAAAAAAAAAAAAAAAGAAAAAGAAGCCTGAAAATTCTCAACTTATTTCTTACTAACAGATTGCTCCTATTTGTGTCTTCATTCCCTCTAACTACGTTCTAACCCCATTTTCAGCTGGACAAGCTAATCTTATTTGTTAATTAATTGAGTGGCTTATAATTTTTTTTAAATTTTTGTGTTGATAAACAGTTGAACCCCTCCACCATGTGGATGGCAAAACTATAGAATGATAGACACTCAGAAGTTCATCACTTCTCACTGATATTTTTGTTTGTTTGTGGAAATCAGTAGTGGCTTTTATTTATAGCTTGCAAATTTTACCATTTGATTTTCAATGTAGTTTTATGTCTAAAAATACAAGAGGGTGTTCTAGTTGTATCACATTATGACCATGAATAGTTTAAAAAAATCAGTAGATGACACCTTGGTTGATTATATCCTGGAGGCCCAAGAAATAGAAAGTGATATACACTCCTGAAATTGCTGTATTTTCAGCCATACTCTTGCAACGCCAAGGCCTTGAGCAATGGAACTGATCTTCACAATGTCAACTATCCCAGTTTACAGGATTGATAATGCACGATGAAATTGTATTTTTCAGTTCTTAGTTTATTCCTCTTTGAAATGAGTCCCATATCTGTCTAGATGGGACTGAGATGTGTATATCTTAAGACATAAAATTCCACTAAATTCTCCTTGTAACAGACAATTTCAGAATATAAATTGGGATTTGGTTACGGAAAGTTTTGGTTATAGCTTTGAGGAGGTGATGGAGCTTCTACACTTTTCCTCAAGCATTCCTTAGTCAATCTCTGTCAAGCATGCAGCTAATTTCTCCCACAATCATACCTTTTTTTCTAGCCTTAAAAGAAAGTTCTGTGTCTCTTTTTCTACCTTTCTGTTATCATCCTACTCTTCTAACTTGATTTTTTTCCTTGCTTTTCAGTACCCTCCCCATTCCCTGGCCCCACCCCCAAAAGGAAAAAAAAAAAGAAAAAGTTACACAAGTATATAACAAAGTATAGTTACAGTGCTAGTGCCTGGCATCTGGAAAAAGCCATGAAAGCTTAGAGCTCAAATAAATGCTAAAGATCCTTCAGTGACCAGGCTTTTTCAACCACAGGCAGTTAGAAGGGAAACTTTCTGCCTTGGAATTCATGAAGGAACACAATGGTAAATTAATTTCTTAAAGCAACAAAATTGCTCAGCTTAGAAGTGGAAGACCAATCCTTTTTTTTCACCTTTCCAATTAAAATTGTGGCATGTGTTGATATAACAGAGAAAAATTTTAATGATAACAGAGACGTCCATTCCAGAACAGCCTATGACCTGCAGTTTCTTAGCAGCATCATGATTATGTCTGCCAGTCTCTATTGAGTCCCTCAAAGGGACTGGGTAAAATATACATTTTTAATGTGTGTTAATTACTGCTCATGACTGTGAAGCTGCCACCCCAGTAATTATATCACCTCTCTGTTCCTCTCTTTCTGAAAAACCTGTCCTCCTCAAGCTTGTAAACCTCCATGATCTCCCCTGGTACCCAGCCTACTGGTCTTCCCTTCTCAATCCAGAGAAGGCTGGAAAAAGTACTACAGGAGAGGATAAGACTGGCAGATCGATAGCTCTAGTGCAGCATGGACTAATTACCAAAATTTATATTAAAAAAGCCTTGTGTGCAGCTTCAAGAGTTTGTAAAAGTTTCATGTTATTGCAGGAAAACATATCAAAGATTAAAAAGAACTTTAAAAAAAAAAAAAAAAAAGTTTTTTCTGGGAAGTATGATATCCTGTCTCTCATGAATATTTCCATCACAAGTATCTGTTCCCTGATTGGGACTTAGAGAAGGGAATCCTGGAAAGAAAAGAAAGGTGAATAAGGAAGCGTGGGAGGCAGAAAGAGTCCAACAAATCAGAAAGGTCTCCAAATACCAGCAAATTTCCTGGTTTATGTCTGTTACATCTTGGTGAAATAACAGCAGAATAGAGTCAAATATCAGAATTTGCTTTCTGTTTGGAAGAGGAGTTTGATTTTTACTAAAAAGTTTCCTTTTCTAAGTCTGCCTTTAACAACATAAAACTTTGTACAGCCAAGGGCATTACAAACTTTTATATATATTCATGTATAGACTTTTGATATATCTGTGACAACATTTAAAGACACTTTAGTCTTTCTCTCATTCTATTCTCTCCTTCCAGCTCTTTCCCACCTGTTTAGTTAAGCAGTTCTTTTACTTCCAGCAACTATATATTATGTATGCTCACTTCAGTAAAGCTAACAAGCTGCAGCATACTAGCTTCATACATAAGTACTCCTCTTGAAAGCATAAAATCAAATTGCAATTGTTTAATAACAACTTCTTTTGTCATAACAAAAGAAATTATACTCTCTGAAACATATTTTTTATGGGGACATAAACCCCATAGACGTTCTGTTCTTTTTTTTATTAATCTGATGATTCCTTAGATATCCACAGAAAAACATTTAAGGAAATTATTTGTTTTGCCTGGAAATTGTCCTTTCTTGTGTGTTCAATGAAATACTGTTGAGTATAAGTTTCCAGTTTGGGTAATCTTGCACTTACTTGATTTATAATACTGGGGATGCTTATATATGTGGGCATAACAACCTACAAACCAAAGTCTTAAAATACTAGAGCTTTGCTAACATTTTTAATGCAATGAAAATGTCTTGGGTTTAGAGAGGATGTTTTTCAAAACGTGTAGTGAAAACTACTGTTTCGGTGTTTTTTATAACTCCTGAATCCCTAGCTCTAGTATTGTAATTTCATTGGAAAAGCAATTGTTCCCTTGAATTAAGACTTTCTGGATATGTGATTACTAAATGTGAAATTAATTTTATGTGAAAATAATAAAAATAAAATCTCAATTATGACGAGCATTTAAGTACCAATAAAGCATTTTCAGGAGTGTAATTGGCTGTTAGCTCAGAATTTCTTGATGGATGGAAAAGAGGAAACACATTCTGTCTCCCATATACCTGAACTTACATCTGTCTTCCAGGAGGCATTTCTGGACATTTCAGCCCCCTGTTTCTGGGGGAAATCAAAGCAAACAAACAAAAAAATCCAAAAAACAAACCAAAACAAAACTAAAAACCATGCCAATGATCTCTCCCACTGCCTGCTGGGATCACTGTTTAAGCTTTCCAAGTGGAAGGGGGGAGAATAACATCTGGAGAGGCAATAGCAATAATAAGTCAGAAAAGTCTGACCACATCCCTGCATGAAACAGAAGCCAGCCTGTGAGATGTGAGATGACTATTTAGAGTGCAAATATAATTCTGTTTGTGTTAGCAGCCACTTAGTTTTGCAGTATAGACAAGGCATAAAGACATTTATAAAATCTTGTAGTGTTATATTTCCTTTCTACACAATTTTTTATTCATTTTTAAAACTGAGCAGAAATAAAATAATTCACTTAATATCTCCAAGTTGCAGAATCTGCAGTTTAAATTGATTTTTTTCTTCATTTTCTTAACTAAAAATGTTTTTCATCTGGAAATGTTTGTTCAATTCTTACTGCATCAGCAAAGCAAGGGGAATAGTCCAGAATATCACTTTGACAATGTGTCTGTTTCCTCAGACTTGGATTTGAAACAGCTCTGATCTACGAATAGGCTTTGACTTTCTGAGGAAGGAAGATGGGACCTGGGGTAACACATGCTCTATTTCTGTGCTGGCTGATGACAGGATAGCTCAGTAAATGACAGAACTGCAGCCGGGAGGGTATCAAACACACGGCAGCAGCTGTCACGGGCTCCTTGTTGTGAGTGCAGGCAAGGGACTTCAAAAGCTGGAGTTCTCCAGGGATTCCTTGAACTCATCTTTGTTTTTCATTTAGCTGTTGTTTCTTTTTCCCAATCATGGCTCTCTGCCTGGTTTTTCTGTATTGCTACATCTTCTTCTCATCCCCACTGAGTCAAATTGGGAATCTGTGAGTATCTCATGTCTAGAGGGGATATGAATTTTTAATCATCGCTATTATCCATTATCATAATTCTTTTATTGTATTTACCTAGTGCTGCTGGTCTGGCCGATGTTTTTATGAAACAATGGAAAGGAAGATCCTAACCTAAAAAATTTTACAGTCTATTTCTGAGGTGACCAACTTTGCAGTCACAACACAATCTGGGAGCTGATGGAGAGTACTAGGATAATGAAGCCAGAGGAAAAGGAGGTGTCATTTAGGCTATATTCTCCTCTTAACTTGTCTGTTTATTGACTCGCCTTACCTTGGGACAAGTAAACGTCTGTTGGTTTGTCTGGTCAGGCATGAAATTGGCAGCAGAAATGTAGAAAGACAAACAAGCACAAAGAAAAAAATCTAGACCGACTTCATGCCGTTAAATTCAACTCAGGATTACAATCAGGTTCACCAGGCTTTTGTTGAAACAATTCTTCTCTGGATTTGTAAATTTGGGAACAAAGGCATTAGTAGCCAGGTTTAGACATGAGTCCATCTCAGACAGTATTTTTGTCTTGGTTTAGAGGTCAGAATCTCTAGTTGACAGATTTGTCATTATCTGTCCCAAGAACAAGTCTTGTCTCTAGAAACCTGAGACACAAATCACTGTGAATTTTTAAGTTGCATAGCATATTTTTCCATGGCATCCGTCTGTACCTCCCCTCTTATGACACTGGTGGATATAATTGGCTTAGGTCCCTGGGAAAGAGTATTAAACCAGTTCAAAAGGCTCTCATTTGCCTCAACTGATAGCCTGAGCCTGGTGTCAACAGAGATTGTTGTCTGGCACATGTAGGCCAGTTAACAATAGTTAGAAAATTTGCATGGCAAAATGAAGGAGTCTGTGGAATTAATTAATACAGGCTTAAAAAGATTGCTGTAAAATATCTGGGATGGACCCAGCCTGTATAACTGCACAGCACCTTACAAGGAGACTTCTTGGTTTTAACAGAAGGAGAACTAGATCTAGGCAGGGGGTAGTGCTGCCACAATACACGTAAGAGCAGAAATATAATGCTAGCCAAGAGAATGATAGAGTGTCTCCTTTCTTTTTTGTTTGTCACCAAATTGAGGAGGAGTGATTTTTTTGGATCCTGTCTGAAGACCACTTGCAAATTTCAGCTGAGGAAGAAAATTATGTCTTGGACTGCTCAATGGAACTGGGTGCAAAAACCAGATTGAATGCACGTCCATCTACTTCTGGATGTTATTCAGCATAATTTAGGCTTTAGTTTAGCCTGGTGATGTGTAAAGTTTCTCTTCTCCTTTTGCCATGTTTCAATTCGTTTTGCTGCTGTTGGTCCTGATTGGGAGACCAGAAGGTGGAAAGTTTGCCAGGGCAGACAGGCAGATCTCTACTGGAGCACAGTTTGTTCCTTGTCAGGGCTTAGGGAAAACAAATTGATCCAGGTTGCTAGATTTCAGCTGAGGAGTGGTCTTTTGCTGCTTTAGAGAAAAGTTCTATCATAAGATGACAGCACCTCTCCAGTCTGCTCATAGGAGCATCTCCTTCCATCATGAGCTGCTTGCATCCATTTTGTTGCACAATCACTTTCCTACAGGGAGGGCCAGGGCTGCATAACTGATGAGATCCACTGCTGGCTCTCCATAGGCCTATTTCCTAGAGCCATTTTGTTGTGGAAAGAGGATAAACTATATTACAAAATGAGAAAAAAACTTAAGGTGTTCATTAGGCAGCAAAATTTGTTTAGAGCATGATCTTCTACCTCATTCACCCTTCCCCACTACACATATCCACAAAGATTTGCAAAGGTTTTGATTTGTTAGAATTTCTTGAAAGTTGTGAGACTTACTCTTCCAAATAATTTATTTGACCCACTTCAGAGATGGAACAGGTTAAAATTATAAAATATTGAGCCTCTTCAGAAGTGATTTTTTTTTTTTTTTTTTTTTACATAGAAGTCCAAGCCCATGTACAGCAAGGCAAAACAGCTTCCCAAAGCTGTTTGTGTAAAAATTATTATGACTTTTCCACAAAAGCTTTGAAAGAGGTTCCTTTTTAAAAGAATGCTAGGAGAAAAAGTTTTATCTCTGAGTCTGAAAAATAAGTTTGCGTATTTTCTGAGTTATCGAGATGCCCTCTATGTTCATATTCTCAGTCTTTAAATTATATTTCTCCTGACAAACTCATTTGCAGTCACAGTAATGAGCAGATAAACAAGAGGTAGCAGTGGATAGCTGCAGAATGAATAGAATAATTCAGAGGGGGAACTTTTTTCCCTGAAGAGCATGTCAGCTCTTAAAAATTTATGCATCTAGCCTTGAGATATGCAAGCCATATGCATAAATAAATAAGCTTTTGAATGCATGCCATAGGTTTCAGTGGTGGTGGATATATCAGGCCTGGGATAGAGGGACAGAAAAAAATTTCAATTGTTCTTGACTATTGAAAGTGTACAATTACTGGATGTAGTAATTAGGTAATTAAGCCATCCCTAATAAATCTATCTTATGGCTTTTGGAGCTTGGTGTAGCCATAACCATGAGTTTTCTCCTGAATGCAAATCTGGATCCCAGGGTCTTTTGCAAAGCATATTATCAGTTTATGAAAACTGGAAGATTAGAGGGAGTAAGACATCCATTCCATAATTTCACTCTGAGAGTCGGAAATGTCACAAGTCAGTGATAAGATGCTTAATAGATGTGTTACTTTCCCAACAAATTAGGTAAAAAAACCCAACCAAATGTTCATGCAGTGGTGCTCATCCACCCACCTATCAATAACTGATAGCCTCATATCTCAGCTGGAGAAGCTCTAAGCCTCTTAGCCATCTCACTCACCATATGGAACTATCTTGGTGCTTTGATTTAGAGGTTTGTGTCCATGCTTTGTTGAATAGGGATCTTAAAGTATTCTGCAATAGTTCTGGGACAAGATGGGAAGAATATCTTTGAGCTTTTTTATTTGGAAATCCTGGTGTACTTTCAAAATTGGTGTCATTTCTGTTCTGCAGGTAACCTTGTGCGGAGCTCTGGTAGCTGAGCTGGTGTAGTAGTGGGCTTCCTGCAATTGTATAAGATTTTACCCTGCTTTTGGTACCATTAGTAGGCTTCTGCATGGTGAGAAGTCCTGTAGGATGAACTGGCTTCCAGTTAAGAAAAACAGTGACTGAGGAGTTCAGTGACTTCCCCAGCTCTGTTTCTTCTCTTTGGTGCCCAAACCTCATGGAATTTTTCTCTACTTTTAGTTCACAACTGCAAGCTGCCGTGGGTTGTCAGGCAGCTCTGGTGGGAACCCAGAGCATACTGATCCTCAGGGTTGCTTGAAGGTGTGTTTGGAGGAATACATGCAAGGATCTATGTCTTTCTGAAATCCTACTTTATGAACTGAAATACAATGTTGTCTATTAAAAATAGAAATGACAGAAGGGAACCTAGCATGTAAAAACAACCCAGCTCTTCAGAGCTGACCTTCTCTATATCTGAGTAGTACTTGGCCAGTCACGTACTGAAAAATGGTTCATGATAACACTAGAAATATTTGCAGTGGCTTTTTTTTTTCCCCCGAAAAAACAATTAATGGAAAAATGTCTTTTACTGAACTTTTCAGTCATTGATGTGACATGTAACAGTATGATAATTTCATAGTTCCTTTAATATTGGGATGATTTCAACAGTTGAATGAAAAATGTTATTTTCCTGGGAGAATAATGTACTTCTTGATTTTGTGTTCCATTTTCTGAGTTTTCATTTCAGTCTTTGTAAATTGAAAGTGATTTGTTTTTTAGTAATGAAGGAAACAAGTTTTTTCATTTAAGGTTGTGCAAGATTTTTTAAGGCAAAATTGTTTTTTTCATATTTGGAATTCCATTTGGTGAAATAAAATTCACTTTTAAACTCATAATTTCTAATTACCACTTACAAAATATTTCATTGAAAGCTTACAGTATGTATTGCCAGCAAGTTAGATGCCAGAATTTAGAAAATCTGCAGGTATTTTCTTCCTTTCTCTGTTGCCTATACCTTGACTGTATGAAGCTCCATCGCACTACTAGGAACTTGAGCCTTGCTGATCCGTGTCTGAATTTGAATTTGAATTGATTCCTTCCTTCTCTACCTCTGAAAAGCATGAAAAATACAATTTCTTGTATATTAGATTGCCCAGTGGACTGCTTGGAATCAGCATTTGTATATATATATATGTGTATAGACATCAGGCTGTCTTATGGGCAAAATTTGGGGGTCTAACATTCCATTCGGTAAAACTTCCTTTTTGTATGCATATTTTAGAACAATAACTGATTAATTCATGCCATCTTTGTCAAAAATATTTTGACAATAATAATATTTTGAAAAACAAGCCTGATATTTAACAGTTTAAAAGTTTTCCTGAATGTTTTCCAAATACTACATTTCATTTAACTTTATTTTGAAAATTAAATTAATGAAGTTATTTTGATTTGGTTTTGAAATTAATTTGATGAATGTGTTTTTTGTTTAATGAGGGAAATAATTGATTTTTGATTTGTTTTCATTTTAGAGATCTAGAAAAAAAATTGGGCTTTTAATCTTTTTTTATTAGATTATAATTCCACTTACCTCTCTCACTCCCTTCTTGCCCTTTCCTTATCTGTTTGGGTTTTTTGGTGGTGGTGTTTTTGTTGTTTTTTTTTTTTTCTTATTTAGCAAGAAAACTCACTTTTTCATTCATCCAGCTGGTAGGTAGGTAAGTGATGGTATGTGACGACTGTTTGATAATGGACTATTCACATAAGTTTTGTGAAAAAAGAGACAGCTGTCTTTGTTAGACTGAATTCTAATCTCTTCACCTCTTAATTTTACCTTTTGTTATGAAGCTCTTCACAGCTTTGTGTTTACATGTTTGATGCTGCAAGATACCCCTAATCTGGATGAAGCTCCAAAACATGACAAATACAGGTCCTAATTGGTATTGACAATTTCCTGATTTACTGATTAACCATTTCACTTCATGACAACTGTGCAGTATTATGTGATACATGTAGACTCAGAAAGGTAGCATCTCTTGGGTCTCTTATTTCCATGCTGCTCCTAATTTGGTAAATTTTGGGATTTTGAGTTTCATTGAAATCTCTTGTGACTTGGACCTGACAGTTTATAGAATTGCGCCTTCATGTTTTCATTCTTCTCCTCCCTCTTCCACAAATATGCTTCACAGGCTTCAAAATAAGCACTTTCACACACTATTCCTTCTTTTTCTAATGCTGATGTATGCCTCCTGATATAAGTTTTAAGCAAATATCCATAACTTCTTATAAGATGGAAACTCTCAGTATCTTTGTTATTTTTTCTTTATCCTGTTATTGTCCCATTCTGATACCTGAGACATTGGTCTTTTTTCTAGGTGTTTCTTCTTCGTTGTGATACATTTAAGCCCTTTTTTATGCATGACCTATTATACTTTTAATATTAATATTCAGTTTGCACATATTTCCTTGCTTATCTTCAAATCTTGAAGTTGATTTTATTTTTTACATCACTCCTATAACTCCACTGTTGTGCTGGTCACTGGCACTAGCAAGGAACAGAAAACTAACCATACATTCTCCAAGTCACTCTCCTCTTTTTAATCTTATTTGGACACACAACTAATGCAATTTATCCCAGAAGATTTGGGGCACTATTCCAGCCAACAGAGAGTAAATGCTGAATGCACTCAGAATAAAGTCCAGATTTCTTCTCTGCCAGCTTGTAGAACCCCAAGCATTATCCTCAGGCAGTGAGAGGATACTAGAAATGGGAAGTTGTCAGGTCACATAATGTGCAGAAAGCCAAACACCACTATTTAAATCTGTGACTGAGAAGTGTGTTACCTTGAAGATGTTTTCAGAGCAGGGGCTCTGAGTGCCAGTACTGGCATCTCACCTGTTCTGTATGTCTGATGCCTGAAGCATCGTGTAGAGAGATGTGGTGTGTTGTGGGACACAGTCCATGAAATCTGTTACTTTGCAGAAGTGGTGCAAAAGAACCTGCCTGTCAATTTGAACATAATGAACACTGATTTATGACTACTGAGACTGGGTTCAACATCATTAAACTTTCCACTGTGGGGTGGTGCAGGTATTTGGACACATGTTTTGGTAGAGAACTCAACCACCTCCACTTATTTTAATGGGTCAATGTCTGTTCTTACAAGCTTTAAGTATGAGAATATGTATTTGAAAACAAAACTCATTTTAGACTTAATCTGAACTTGATTTCCTCAGCAGCTTTTGAGGGTGATATTTGAAGGTCAAGTATAAAGATCCAAGGGATTTAGACTTGCCAATAAAGGATTCTGGATTGAAATGAAGACAGGGGAAAAATGAAGACAGATAAATTCATGATCTTATAGTTCTGCCGAATCCCAGCATGCACAAGCACATAAACTTTTACATGCTAAAAATAGAATTTTAAAATCAATGGAGTGTTTAATAGAATTCTGTATGATGTATGCAAAATGGAGGAAACATGGCAATAGGTGAATTTAGAATAAATGAACGCTTGAATGTGGCTTGGCTACATAATTAAAACTGGATAAACAAAGAAAATGTCAATAATCCAAACAAGAAGTCACACAAATATAGACTGGTGTTCACTATCAAGGAAAAAAATAATTAACAAACCAAACAAAGCCTACAACTTGGAAAGTAGCTGGCATTCTGAGAAACTGAAAGGAAATGGATTTCAAAACATGAGCAGTATGAAAGTTGCTCAAATTATTCACTGAATTCCACACTTAAGGGGGAGTCTGGGCTAATTACCTCTGGTATGAATACATACGTTGTATGTCTACACTCAGGAATATCCAGTACTAAATGTAACATTATTGCTCCTAGAACATCTGGAGCAGGAGATAAAAAAAGGTAGAAATATTCTCTAAGAAGGCAGCTGTGGCAGAGGAATTCACTTTTTTGAATGACCTTGTCTATGAGAAGGTCTGGAGATCTGAGGCTGAGAGGCTGGCAAAGAAGTCTTTATGCAAGTCATGTATATTTTGGCAAATAGGTACAAGTCTAGGCATCAGACATGCTGATGACAGATAAAACCTTCTTATCATGGAACTTATTTTCCATAGAGAAACATCTTTCCAACTTTTTCAGTAGCTGGTGCCCCATCTCCTGTCTCCTATACACCCAAACAGGCTGTTTTTTTCTCTGCTCTGCCTGGCCCCTCTGACATCTGCAACTATGAAAATGGAATTTATCATTGGCAATCAGGTCTAGTTGAGGGATTGTTTTGTCATGCAGACTCTGACTGTTTCTGATTCAGCTGCTCTCATTACAGGATCATGACTGGTAAATTCAGTTTTTTCCCCTTACCTCCTGTCTGTGATATAGCAGAGATTTATTCTTACTATGATTCAGCAGCACCTTTATTCAGGCTGGGACATCTCATCACATTATCAGTTGCATTGCAAGCTTGCTCTATGGTTACAGAGAAAGAAACAAGGATAATCTTAAGAGTTTTAGGAATTAAAATGTACTCTGCAAATAAGAGGTTTGATGAATAGCTATTTTCCCAGATAATGGAGTACTTTAAAAAGAAGTACTTGGATTAAAGAAGTCTTAATTTTCCTTTATAAGTCAATGATGTGTCATACCATTTTAGCAAAATGTGATTAATACAAAATCTTACAGTCACTTCCTAATATTAACATGAAAAGAACAGGCAGAAGTGGATAAAAATCCAGTCAGCTGTTTATTCATCAGTCATCAGTCCCTCTCTAAATGAGAGACATCGGATGCAATTTGGATGTGACATCATATAAACTAGTGCTGACTAGCCACTTATCTGGCTAAATAGCAGTAGGTCAGCTAAGATTTAGTTCAGTGTATTTCAACAACAGAGTCCTGGCTCTAGAAACTGGCACAAGGAATAGGATCAGCCAGGGGGGCTACTTTCGTCTGAATTTGGATCTCAAATCTCAGCTTCAGTGTGAATTCTTTGATCCCTCACTAAGGCTGAAGATGCACCATGACATTCCCCTCTGCAAGGCCATCAAAGTCATGCAGACCTTGCTGTTCTCACAGTTTTTCAGAAAGGTGGTGTTGTGAGATCATTAGGTTCTGCCATGTTTGTGGAAAACTGTTCAACAGATCCCAAAGAAGAGATGGAGAAGGGCTGGTAACCCATCCCTGACCCCAGCCCACCCCCAAACACATGCAATTGCATGCACACATCTTCCTTAAACCTGGCTAAAAAGTCTGTACACAGTAGAGACTCATAAGTTAGTTTCATATAAGCAGTTTAAACTCCTAAAACAAGCCAATTTTCTCTTCTTTCTAAAAATAACATTATTATACATGGAAAAATAATTGAAAGCTTCATCCTGTCCCTCCCCCTCCCTGCCCAGCTTTCCATCCATTTCCACATTTCTATTACCTATTTTAATCCATCCATATTAATCCTGTGGTGACCTTCAAAGATTTCAGTGTAGTGAGTCGCTGAGAAGAGCCTGTAAGTCTAGGATGATTTGTAGGATTGTCTTTTTTTTTTTTTTTTCATTGCTGATGTTCTTAAAAATGTTTTTCCCAAAGAAGGATGAAAATACATTTTCCTGACAGGCGGAGAGGAATGTAATTTTGTAATGATTGTCATTATTTTGTAATGATTTTTGTAATCATTGGAAGAAGTCTCAAAACTTGTGAGAATAAAAAAATTATGAAATTCAGCTGCTAAAATATTGAGAAGAGGTAGGACTACTCATTGCACAAATGAAAGCATATGAACTCTGTGCCTGCTTCTGTCAACATGGATATTTAAAAGGCATTATGCATGGTACATGTGTCTGAACTCACACACATACATACTGTATCAGTAATACATCAAATCTCATCCTTTAATTCCCATGCCTCATCCTGCCATGATTACACCAAGCATCAGAAAGAAATGAATGGTGATATGGAGAGGCTCTCCACTGAAGGGAATTCACTGCTGGCACCTGTGGGTAAAGCTGCACAAGTGGGAATCTCTATGATAAACTACTATGGGTTTGCAGTGCAAAGGGGGCCAAGACACTGTGCAGCTACTGAGGGATAGAAGCATGTAGCTGTGATGCCTGTAAGTCTACACTCACACAAGAAATGTGTTTCTGTAACACCAAATTGAAGAGTTTTCACTACATACACACACACACACACACTTATACCCTAATTTATCTCTTAATCTAGGAATGAACCTGGAACCTCCAAAGGCTAAGTAAACATATGTATATATATACTGACTTGGAAAAACATCCTATTTTCCCTGGTTGAAGAGGAAGAAACCAGCAGGGACCTAACCAGCTCTGCCAGTGATGCCATGCTGCAGCTGTCTGAGGCCAGGTCCATCTGTCTGCTGAACATGTGTTTTCTTTTCAGAGCTGGGAAAAGCAGATGCGTGAGAAAAGAATCTAGAAGAGCTCTTAATTCTCTTTGGGTTGCCCCATTGTAGCTGCTTTGCCAGGATGCTCCAGTGAAGGATTCCAGCTGAAGACAGGGTCAGACTGTCCTTAAGGACAAAGTCCCTTAACATTGGTCATGTAAATACATTATACATGTATCATCACTGATCGCAGTGAGTTACTCTCACATCTGAGTGGTATTTAACCATCAGGGATGCCAAAATCGGTCTCTTTATTGCTGACTTTTAATTCATGTTCGATCAAAGCCTCACTGATACATCAAACTCACTGCTAACTTAATCCCTACTGCTCTCATTTTAAGTGACTGATTGGTTTTCCCCTGTTATGTTCAGACTGCTGTAAACACCAGTGCTTTCTGTATGTCTCTTTTTTCAGCCTTCTGTTTAATAATCTCTCCAGTCTTTTTCCATTACAAATACGTTCATATTTCTGGAAAGCTTCATGCTTATTACTTTTGTCATTTAGGTCCTCCTAGCACTGTTGCCCTCTGTTATCATCTCTGTTGTGTAGTAGTACCCCATGGTGTGGGGGAACATTTGGTCCCTTTTATCCTTCATTTATTAAATAATCTGGCTACATGACAGTTTAATGTATATGGATTTGGTGAAACTGATTTATCTGTAGGCCAATTTTGAGGAAAAACTTGTCAAATCCTTTCCAGAACTGTGTCACAGATCCTCAGGCAAAAAAAAATTGGCTTGAATCTTTTCAAACTCATGGGTCTGCCTGTGAAGTATGAGTCCAGGCATTTAATACTCCTCATTTTACATATTATTTATTTACTGTTGTTCTATAACTTTTGTGTCATAAGACTGACTAAAACTATTTTGAAGTACAACTAAGTTCTAAAATTGTTCTAAAGACAACAAAATGCTTTTATATACACTATAAAATTATATTTAATGATAATGTACTACATAATATCAATATTAATATATTTTGTTATTATTTTAAGGAAGCAAGTAATCAACCAACACATATTACAATGGCAAAATATATATAACCTCTTTATAAATAAGTATTTGGACTAAAAATTATTTTAAAATCTAGGAAATAAAAGTTGATATTATGACATATTGATTTTGAGAGAAAATACGTGGTTGCATTTTTTTCCTTTTGCATTTACAATATCCAGAATGAAAGCCCTGAAGATTGATGTTAGCTTCCAATTCTTGTTCCAGTTTGTGTCACAATATTTGACTGATGTGAGAATGTACTGGATTTTGTTTGGATTCTTTTTAATTCAGTGATGTGTGACAGCATCACTTTGAAATTACTACAGAAGCAGTGCAACATGTCATCTTGATTTATTTAGTTGTTTTAGTGTTAACACTTCTCATGATGTTGCCAGAGTGATGAGGTATCTGACACTGATGTCATTATGCATAGGGCATTTTATTGGTTCAAGGAATCTATATGATTTTGCAAAGAAATGGTTTCTCCATATCTGGGAGACAATGTTTGCAAATTAGCTAAGGCATGCCATGAATCAGCAAGAGTTGATAGGCTTCTGGCTGAACCTTCCTCTTTCCTTTATAGACCAGATAGGATGAGCTGCCCTTTCTGATTTGATATTAACCATATGTTTTCAAGTTGTTGAGTCATAACAAAATGCTGATTTCAATAATACCCTTTTGCCAGAAGAGTCTTCATTATTCTTCTGCAGTAGACAGACCCCCAGTACATGCAGACTACTGATTTGTACTACACTTCTGGAGCAGTACTAAACTGTAGTTTGTACTAGAGTTCTACAGTTCTCTAGTCCATTTCCCTGGACATCACGGTATCTGGATTAGAAATACATTTTATTCGGGATTGTAAATTATGCAAATAAAGCAGCTCTTGTCCTTGGTCCGAGTCTTTGTTTTTAGATGTTATTTTACCTGTGTCCGGTTTATATTTTTAGTTTAGATTGCCACTGGTGGGCTTACTTTGAATCTTCTGCACCAGGAATCGCAATATTAATGTTGATGATTTTCCAGGCCATTTAGTATCTTTTTTTTAATCCATGAAAGTAAAATGCCTCCAGTCTAATGGAAGACATCATCATCATCGACCTTAATCTATCCAAACAACTGTAGATAGGATGATCTGTAAGTTTTAGTTTAAAGAAAAAGGGGCAACTTTTCTGATGGTTACACTGAGAAAATCTCACAAGTGTCAACTGAATTTTGAGTGTAAATTAAACATAAGTCTTTCTGGTTATTTTACATAATTGTCAACAGCATGTTGAGGTTTGATTTCAACTGCTTCCTCACCACCACCCCTACCGTCCCCCACTTCTAATTTTCAAGAATTAGAAAGCAGACTCATTCTGAGCTGCAAGTACACAGCCCATTACTTACAACGCCAGAGAGGACAAGTAAAAGTGTCTGTAGTAAAGTGTACATGTAAACAGCTCGACCCACTGACAAAAGTGATCTACAGTTCTGAGGTTAGATGACTTTTGTAATTTTATTTCCTAAAATCTTAAAAAGCACTGCAGAAATTGTTGGAGAATTCTCTTCACTGTGTTATATTCTCTTATGCTTGCGTTGATGCTTTTAAATTTTTATTAATGTTATAGTGGGGTAACTTGAAGGAAAAATATTTTTCTCTATGTAGAGACATCATCATCTGGTAAACCACATCACTGTCACTCTTTGCATTAGGAATTTAAAAAAAAATACTTTACTCTAAATTTTCCACTTTTACTAATAGTGTGGTGTTGTCTTGTTTGGATTTGTTTGTTTGTTTGTTTTTCTAATGCTTGAGGGTGAAGAGGCTTTCCTGGGTGTTATGAGAATGACTTTGAGAAAAACATGAGAAGTATCAGACCTGTTTGTTTTGATCATTTCAGCAATCTTGTGACGTCCTTGAGTAAACATTTTCTTTAACGTATTTCATTGCTACTATTCTTCACTGTCTCTGCAGTTTGAGAGGTTTTCAGCTTTTTCATACAGCCTCTCTATATATTAATCTGAAAGAAGCCCACGCTGCACCACTGATTCTTGCTTTTCTCTCACCTATAATTCCTTCATGCTTAATAGATTTCATCTATGGACAAGTATTGTTTTAGGCTTTTTGCCAATGTTTAGTCATGTGAGCCAATTTCTACATAAGGCAGTTATAGCAGTTCTCTGTGAAGAATTGCAGTGGCCTTCACTTATACTGAGAGACCTAAGCTAGATTAATATGTAGTGTAAAGAAGATAAAAATCATTCTTGGCCTCAAAACCACAACTGATATGTCTTAAGTTTTGCAAAATAATTTCCAAAGCGAGAAACTGCTGTGTTTTTACTTTGCTTAACCTTACTACTTTGAGAATGAAGGAAAGAGTCAATGTTTCTCAGAGTACTTTATCTCTCTGGTTGGTGCAGTGTGGACCTGGACATCTCTGTGTCATACCTCCCTCTTAGTTCCTCACTATAACAAGAAGGAGACTTGAGTCTTACCTGCAGTTTAATTAATTCTGTGGACAAAGGGATCCTGGCAAGTACACATTCTGGAAATCTATAAAAATCTAGGCTGGTTTTCTTGTTTTTTCAGAACTTTTTTGGAAGGGTTTTTGCTTGTTTGTTGTATTTTTTGTTTGTTTTGTAGATTTTTTCTGCTCACTCTTTATTTGTAGCCCAAAATGTGAAACTGACATTTTTATTAGTTTCAATTCCTGCCCATTAGAAAATACTCAAGGGAACCGAATTTTTATGATACTAAGGTCCAAGAACATGCTGAATTAAACAGTATTATCTGAATTCATGGGGAAATATGTAACTACAAAACCCTAGGTCAGAGATTCCCAATTATTTTGGAGAAAGATTACTGGTATCAACTTTTTCTAAACTTAGAAGTTCCTCCCAAGTCAATGATGTGTAGGTGGTGGATGGGACTTGGTTGTGCTGATTATGCAACCATTTGGTAAGTCTGATTTTTTTTCTGAGGACTTAGATTGTTTCTAGAGTGAGCTGTGGATACTGTTGTACCTTAGTCTTCAAAGGTATTTCATACCGGACCACCTGTCATCAGTTTTTTAAATTGGCTTAGGGAAATATGAAGGCAGGATGGAAGAAACATATTTAAAAATGAAAAATGGTCTCTGTTTGAGTCTCTATAAGGCTAGATGCAAATTCCTTCAGGATTAAATACACCTTACCACTTTGGTACGTTGGATGAAGCCCAAAGTATAAATACTCTATCTGTTTATGTTTTATTTTATTCTTTCCTGTAGGAATCTCTTCTCTGTTGTATCTAAAGTTAGCATCATGAAAAATAAGAACGTTATTCTGAAGTGTTAAACCTTAAAAACAGTTAACTAGACAGCATAATTAGCACAATTTTAAATAGAATTGGAAGAGTAAATCTGTGAGTCAGAAAGAGCATTTTTTTTCAGAAACAGGGTTGATCAGAGCACAATGTGTATCTTTGTATGGAGGGGAGCATCAGTAGACAGTCCTTGCTGTTGTTGCTTCACTTCTCTTTATCAGGCTGTTTGTTGCAAGGCAAATAAGGATGGCAGGGTATTAAGTCACAGATTGGAACACAAGGGATATGATATTTATGGAGATTTTATCTTTTGACTACTGAGAGAAAGTAGACGTGTCCATTAAACCCCCCAGACTCTAAATTACTTCCAGAAATAATGGTCAAAGCTTTTTGATTTCTAAGAAATCTTAGCAATTCATTTTTACATTAAGTACTTAGCCAAATTAGGTGAAAATGATTCATCAGTGAGCTTTCTCACAGTCAGGCAGCTAGTTTGCTCTAAGAGTTTAAAAAACCCAAAGCCAAAATGGTGAGGCCATATCCAACCCTACCCATAGGAGCTCAGCAGCTGCTCAGTCTCTATGCTGCTTTATGGAGTGAGATGATGCCAGACAGAGCTGATATCCCCTTTTCCTTCACCCTCAGAAACATCTGTTTGGATTACACTGTGCTGACTGTTTCAAGTTTTCCAGTCTGTAGATATATTAGATACCTGGAAGGGTTCAGTGTCAGGTTGGTCAGGGCTTTGAGCAACCTGATCTCATGGAAGGTGTCCCTGCCCATACAGGGTGGTTAGAACCAGATGATCCTTAAGGTCCCTTTGAGCCCAAACCATTGTATATATGTATGAAAAATCCACAGAGGCTTCTCAAATTCCTTGTAAAGCTTCTTTCAACGTACCACTTTTACTTTTGTTCTTTGAAGACAAAGAACTAAAGAACTAGTCTTTTGTTTTATTTTTTCAAAAAAAGATTTAAAAAACACACACAGAAAAGGAGTATAAAAAGATGACTAATATTCCTGTGAGTACACTGACACTTCCAACAAAGACCACAAAAAGGGAGTGCTTCCTCTTGGTAAAAGAAGAGAAGAGGAACAAAAAGCCTGAATTGCATATGTTATTTGCTCATTAAGGTCTTTTACGAATTTTTGTATCTCTGTTTCCCCAGCTATAAAATGTCACAGATGTCCTCTGTTTGTAAAATACTTTGGGAGGAAATGCATTAACAAGTGCAAGCTATTAAACTTATTTTTTTGTTGAGCTTTACAAATGTTCTGCAGTAGTTGCTTCATTTGTTTTCAGGCTGGGTATGTGGAGGCTCAGTAACGGGAAAGACAATGTTATAAACATGTGGTGTATGAATGGCAGATGTCGAAAGAACCTGGAGCTGTTTCTCTGAAGTTTTACTCTTTCCCCACTAAGACAGTCTTTTTTTTAGAGAGACAGTAGTAGCTTTTAGTTGTTTATGTTTCTGCATAAGAATACTTTGAATCACACCAATTACAAGGAATAGTTTAAATGTACTGGTGCTAAATCCATTTGTGGCATGTATTAGTATGTCAGTGAAGTTTCAGCTTGAGATATTTATGTGAGTTTTTTGTTCATTCTTTTTACCTGTGGCATTTCAAAAATCCCATAGAAACTAAAAGATTAGTCTTAATGTTGAATAACATATTTTAATTTTGAGCACTTTTAACTAAAAAAATTACAAGTAGGAAACACTAATTGTGGATTTAAGTGTGCAAATTATTTTTTCAGGATGCTTGATTTCAGCAAAATTAAATATTTCAGCTCCATAGAGATTTTGTTTTAGACATAAAAGAGTGTCGGAAACAGCATGATGTTGCAAAATGTTATTGTATTTTGTGTTTTCAAAAAGGCAAAAGTGAAAAATAGGTGGAAAATGTTGTTTCCTAGTGCCTTTAAAGCATCATTGTTTTCTAGTGGTGTTTGGATTCCCAATGAATAGCAGTTACCTTTAACTCTAGATACAATAGGATAGTCACTTCATATCATCCTTTATAAAGTAAGAAGCTGCATTAAAGCCCTGACCAAAGTCACAATACAGCTGGTAAGTGGTTTTCTCACCTTTTGTCTGGAGTTGCTAACTGCTAACTAGGGGAGGAAGACTAGCTGTTGATCACAAATAAGAATCAGCAGGAAGTTAAGGAAGTCAGTAATTGCATCTTTTCAAAGAGAAGGTGCCTCAACCTGGTGCAGGTACTTACAAAGCACTGTGAGAGAGCAGCAAGCAATTTGGAAGATAAGCAGCAGAGTCAAAACCCTTTGTGTTTCAGGATGCCTCTGTTATAATTGTAGGATGGTTTTGGATCCTGAATGTGTCTTGCTGAGGAACATCTGGGACAATGAGGTGAGTGTTAAGGACCAGTTAGAGACATCAGTGCATCGAGAAAAACACACAGGGTGAATGCAGGAGACTGACCAGCAGCTTTGGTGATCAAACTCAAAGTGATAGAATGTGTTTAGCAGTGAATTCAGAAAGACTGTTGATAGGGTTGGGAGCCAGACTGAAATATGATATGCACCAGGAGTGGAGAGCTTTAAAAATCTCAGTCAAGTTTCTTATTATCATTTTCTGTCCTCTCACCCCATTGGCAAGGATTATCTTTACTTAAATTACAGGACAAAATGAACCACTGTTTCTTCAGTAGGATAGTAGGATTTGAGTAAAGCTCTTCAGAGCTAAAGGTGCTTTAAAAAAAAAAAAAATCCTTTCTATTCCCTCCCCATTATTATATAGTAGGTACAGAAAGAAATGGGATGAGCATTTTGTTGCTTGGTTCTAGACAGCTGGGTTATTTCTAGTTGGCTGATCATGTCTCCCATTGCTACTGATATAAATTATGAACTTCATTAAAATGGCATGTGCTTTTTAATTTATATTCCTTTTTTATTGCATCAATCCAGAATATTACTTTATTTTTCTTAACTGCATCAAAAAGAGCATGATTGAATGTTTGTGGTCTCTGGAGAACAATCATGCATTTATGGACACAAGCTCCTCAGCCCTTCCTGCCCTTTCCTTTCAAAGCAATGTTTACCAGAAGGTACATTGCCAGCTGTGATTGCTGTACAAGTGATGCTAATGTGAGATCATGAGATACATGGGAAGGGTGGTGAAACTGGAGGAAATTCAGTTGCAGATGAGTGGGACTATTGCTATGCCAGAAACAGAGACATGGCTGGAGGTAAAAAAAAATCCAGTATCCTCAGTAAGTGCCACAGGGACCTGGCTTGTTTGAAAATGTCTTTGGATATATGTTAAAACGTTAATGCTAGAAAAACAGGACAATGTGGTCTTCCATTTGCTTGTGTGTTGCCTATGTATTCTGTAGTGTGGTATTTTCCTTTACCAGGTTTGTGGTGTAATATTGCTCTGTGCTTTTCTGTACAGACTGCTATCATATGAATCTAAACCCTTTACAGAGATATATATTAGTTTCCTTTATATTAATATATTTTATATGAGTATTCAAGGTAAGGAGCTTCCACCTGTCCTTTAGCAACCTCTTTGCTAAGCTGAAGCAGGATACAGACCCTGAACGTATAGTCTGCTTCTTTTCCTGGAATAAGTTCTGTTGCAGAGTAGTTTGGTTTCTCTGTCACACTTGATGTGGCCTGGCCTTCTGCAGTCCAGGTTTTGGAGGATATGATCCAGATGAAATTTATCATGTGTTCAATCTTTCCAGTGTAGCTTACCTAATAGAAGACTTTTCTCTTTTACTTCTATTTCCTTTAACTTTTTCCCTATTGCTTGACACTATCTCCCAAAACTTGTTTAAAAGCAGGGTGAGAGCTCCTAAATAGTTTGTCAGATAAAAGTATCATCAACTGAAGAAAAATTCTTATGATGTTGTAGTGTAGTGATAATGGTTTAGTGATAAATTCCAGTGTCTGATAGTCAGGGATTTTTCTTTATTATTATTAATGTTAGCCAGTGTAATTGAGAAAATGAAATGTCAGTTCATGTGCGTGTGTATTAGACACACTTGTCGGTACTTAATAACTTGTGAGTGGGATTGTTTGGGGGTTGTGGTTGGGATTTTTTTGTTTGGTTGTTGTTTTTTGACATCTTTTTTAATGGAACAAATCAGAAAAAAAATAAAAATGGAGAGGACTGAATTCTTCCCTGAAGAGAATCTGGGGGAGAACTCTGCTCTGAGGTTACACACTAGATACTCCATAATCATTAAATTCAGACTCTTCTCTGTCCCAAGGTACCTTCTCTGAAAGTGTAAGAGGTCAATTAGAGTAAAGATTTGGGCTAGCAAAGGTATAAATGGATTTATACTTTGTAGACACTCCTTGATTTATTCTTTTAATCAAAGTTCTTGTAGTCTTTGGATGTTCCATCTACTAAGATCGTACTTTTCCATCTGGTGTCTGATGTAGCTGCACCACATGATTCGGGTCTCTTAATTCTTTCTGTAACACCTTTGAGAGCTATTTGATTTGGCTGTTTGCTGTTATCATGAAAATCCACTCTTATTTTAACTACTCATTTAGGCAGGACACTTCACAGTCCTTTAGACAGAGCAGTGTAAACCCTTTTTTAAGAAAAAAAAAATATATTTTCTGGGCTAGAGGTACTCTAAAACTCTGTAACTCATACAACATCTTCCAAAATTCATCTCAAGGCATTTGAATGAGCTGCAATAACAATTCAAATTTTCTCCAGGTTGTCCTGTAGCCACTAATCAGAAGCATTAGTGATGACTCCTGTGTAAGACAAAGTGCTTACTCAGATGATTTGCACAGGGGAACCTGACTTTGTTAATTACAGCACTAATGCAGTCAAATTATTTCAGTGACAAAGAACAGTCAGGCAGAAGAGGATTTTCTAACAAAGCAGGTCATGAATTCAGGAGAATTTTTTTAACTCTTTTTATGACCAGTGTCATCTTGACTTATGGACTGGGACTGAAATGTCCAGAGCTGGACATTTGAGTCTACAGAGTTGGAGCAGGGTTGTAACTCCTCAACTCTAGAGAGAAGGGCTTCCTTTGTTCCCCTGCCAGGAGGTCATGTTCCTCCCAGTGCTCTGCACTGGTCTTCTGTCTTTCCATCCTGTACTCTGGGATGTGGGGCTTAAGTGAAGCCATGTATCAAGAGCCTGATAATTCTTCGGTAGCATTTAGCCTCATCTGCTTTGCTGCCCTTCAGAGTTGTGGAACACAACTGTGCAAATGTCTGATTTTTCAGTTTAACTTGAAAAATATCTGAGCTCTAGGTTTCTGTAGATTAAAGTTTAAAAAGATTTATCATAAAAATAACTCTTAATGTCTCTTACAAATTAATGAAGCATAGATGTTCAAATAAAAAAGCATTAGGGTTTTTTAAAAGAATACTTGAAAAAGTATCAAAACAATGTCTTCAGATAAAAATGGTGCAGTATTAAGTAAATGAGATTGCTATTCCTGATTTGTGGTGACAGTCTTCATAGTCAGCTTAACAAAAATAAAATTACTTCTTTATTTTTTTCCCTCCCCATGATTAGACCATTTGTTTGGTTCTGAAAAGGAAATCAAGGAAAATTTCAGCTTTGTCAGTCAGCAGACACCTAGGCTTGCAGGTGGGATGGACTCAGTTTCTAAGCCAGAGCTCGTTTACTACTCATGTGTTGCCCAGAAAGAGCTGAAAGGTTATTTGGAATACTATATTTATTGAAAAAAATCAGTAAGGAGTGAGGTTTGGGACTTGGGACTTGTTTGAGACACCAGAATTTGTGCAGTGAATGTATAAGGCTGATATCTGTGGAGGGAAATCAGCAGGTGACCTGTCTCTATTGACTCCAGAGAGTATCTAGAGAGATGAAGAGGTTAACCTGCCTGGCAAACGTAATTGCTTATAGTTGAGATGTGTGAACACTGCCCTCAGTATATTGAGCATGACAGTCTGATTCATGATGTAAGGACTTTTTCCTGAGGGCTTTACACACTTCTCTTCAGAGAGCACGCTCTGAAAGGGTCCTCAATAGGTCTTGCTTTGCTGACTTACACTGCTCTATTTGGCTCTACTCTTGAGTGTATTGAGCCATCCTTGCTGTTGTGGCTCACCAAAGACGCAGCAAGACCTGGTGCTGGAAATAAAAGGGTTTTTGTGCATGCTGGTACTCTCTTGTTGGCATGCTTCATGCTTTTGACAACCAGCAAAGGAGGGACATCCCCCCCAGCAACTAAAATCTAAACCCCAGATATGGAGGTTGAGCCTGTGCTGTGCTGGACCAAACAGGCTAATCACTGTTAATCACTGATAATCAGCATGATGGGGCCTGTAAACCTTTGCATCACTGCCTACTGGCCAGGGAGGACAAACTGCCTGTAGATGCTAAATCATTAAGAGTTGCTGTTGAATTTAAGTAGCTGGCAGTGTTGAATTTAAGTGACTAGTGCTGCAGTCATGCACTGCCAAGGAATTAAATTTCCCAGAGTTACAACATCATTGCTTTTTTCTCAGCACGGCTAGGATTTAGGCAGAAGCAGCGTTAATCTGCTGAGAAAACTTACTTGGAGAACTTCTGAATAACCTGCTGAGTGCTATACTGCTGATTTAAAAAAAAAAAAAAAACAAAAAAACCCCTACAACAAAAAAAACCTGCACGCACACACAAATAACAACAAACAACGTCAAAAAAAACACCCCCGCACTATTTTTTCATAACTCCATCACAGGTTTTCCAATTGCACTCTGTTACATACAGTCTGGTGTTTACACTTGGCTCTTTGAGGAAAAGGAAAGCTCATACTGGATCTAAAACTTCATTATCTATCCTTGGTGTTTGCCATGTGGTTTACTCTTGGATAGCTGTAAAATTTGGAAACCTTTCAAGTGAGCTACTGTGATGTTCATGCTCTTATTCACAACACACAATTTTGATTGTCTTTTCCCTTTTGTTCTCTATTTTTTTCTTTTTAATTTACAAATTGCTTTTCAAAATAGAAAGGAAATATGGCAGGTTGCATAGCTGTAGAGAATTATAGCCCCTTTCTGGTAGTTAATGTACCCCGAGCTTTTGGCTTTGGTGCCTCATAATGCCACATGAGGCATGCAGTAACTGCCCAGAAACACATTTGTTAGCTGTCATGTCACTGCTTAATTATATCTTACTTCTGTTTCAGTGCATCATGCATAAATCTGCTAAATGTTCTATGTAAATCCAAACCTGATTTATTATCTTACAAGTACCTTAGAGAATACCAGTGGAATAAAAGACCTCCCTTTAATGTTCTATCCTATCTGCAGAGCTCCAATTTAGTGTAACTTTGTTAATCTTTGAATCAGTAAACAATAATTCATGCAGTGTGTAGTTTTAATTTAAGCAGACTACTAACTTATGTGCTTGCTCTCAGGTGTGCTGTGAAAATGAATTTTTCTTTCTTTGCTGGATCAGATCAGGAGCTGAAAATACAGTGCATGTTTTGCTGGATCCTCCACTGTAATTCAGGGCAGTTTCAAAGCTGTGACAGTACTACTGATTTATACCAGCTGCTGATCAGATTTTGATGCTAGTGATGATGGGAAACTATTAAAAACCCATTTTGAGGCTACAGTTTTGTCCCTGTAAGTCTCTGTACAAAGGGAAGAGGGTGGGAAGGAGTGAATAGGTGTTGCTTCAGTAAGGAAGTGAGGTCTTGCTGTTCTGTGCTGAGAATTTTTGCTTGCTCCATTCTCAATAAATTATTTTTTTTCCTTGGTGGCAGCAGCTTCAAGATGTGTTTTTGCACTGAAATGGGATCTACTCTGTGATGCTGGAGTCTGTGAGCTCTTGGCAACTACTGAACTGCATGAAGGAACTGAGGGCAAAGTAATATCCATCATACCATTTGAGGTGTGGCTTTATTCTCTGTCTTGTGATTTAAAAAAAAAAAAAAAAAGTGAGTCCACTGTAGGGCCACTGTATGGAAGCATCAACCTTTTTATGCCTGAAGGTTATTTTAGGCCTCATGAAGGGTTTTGGAGTAATTTGTATAATTGTATAACCTGGTAATATAAAGACTTTTTCTTGTGGTGTTGCCAGCTGAAGCTTGTCTTTTCTTACTTTCATGCTTCTCTGATCTAACATGTGTAAATGGATATGAGACCTGACACTTCCCAAAAATGTGGGAACCCTGAAAGTAACTTCTCAGGGGGGGAAAAACCCAAACAACCATTTCAAATTTCTTGGTTAAGACAATATGCTTGTTTAAACCAGGTACCAGCAAAAACTGGGGAAGCAGAGTAGTGATTATGGTAGAGACTATGATCTGCAAAGTCTCTGCTTAGTGCTCTGATATGAAAATACTTAGGAAATAATTGGGACAGTGGGAAAGAAACAGTAGACCTGCAAATTAATTTTTTGAATTAAGTGTAGCTTAAACAAATGTTAGAAAAGTGGTAGAGATTCAGTTCCATTCTCATGGGAGCATTACTATCTTAGCAAGTAGCAAATCTAGAATAAGCAGGTGAAACTGCTCTTCCTACTTTTGCTGCTCTTCAGTGGAGATCTTCTGTAGAACATCAAGCACTGAAGAGAAATTTGGTTTGTGTCTTCAAGTGTGGGCTTTGTGGTAACTGTCTCTGTGGAGGTCAAAACCTGGGAGATGCTGCTTGGAACCAAGACAGCTGGAAAGCTGCTTGTGTATCCCGTGAAACTGGTAGCTCACAAAAAAAAGTATTTGGATTAGTGTAGAAGAAATGGGCGTTAGTAGTTTCTTCTGGAGTGACATTGACGAGTGAGGATGTGAGTGTAGGTTCAGTATGGAGTCTTGGCTGTGTGGTTGCACACCCTTAAAGAAGAGAACAAGATCACTTTCACAGTCGGAATGTGAAATTATCAGTGAGATTCAGTGATAGGATGGGCACAGGGACTTACTAAAGTTAATTCCTCTGACCTTCTGTTGAAATCAACAGACTTTTTATGATAGCTAAGTTGAACTGGAAATTTATCCAAAATCTCTCACGGTTATCATCAAGCATAATAGAAGCTAGTGGAAATAATGAAGGTTGGGAATAAGTTTTTTAATATCTGCCTTGAACGGGAAGTCAGATATTGCTATTGCTAACTAAGTTTGAAAACTTAAGATTATGATTGCGCAGGCTCTTTTTTTGGAAGAGAGATCAAATGTCTTTAAAATGCTTTTATGCACAAAACATATAAGGTTATAAAGATACTTTTTATTTTTTCTCCTTTCATCTTGGTTGCTTACCACAGGCATTTCCTTTTTTATACTTCATAGTATAAAACTTGGTGCAGCTGCATTGTTGTTAACCTTAGCAAAAGATAAACCGGGGAAGATTTGCATAACTACAGTTGCTTATCTTTTTGCTATTTTCTCACCGTGCCCAGCAGGCATGGTTGGAATTCATCATTTACAGTGAGTTTATATAATCTGTGAAACCCAGAAATTTCACTTGGGGAGGAAGTGGCTGAAGTCAGTTATTCTCTTTTTTGCAGCTCAGTTTCTCAAAGGTAATATTTGCAAGACCATTTAATGAAGGTGCCTAGGTTTGTTTATACAAATACACCTATTAGATTATCATACACATATTAGATAATCACATTGTTAGATTATCATATTCAATTTCAGACTTTGCAGTAAGGACTGAAATGCTAATTATGAACAAAGAGACTGTCTGTGCACATTAGCTTCCTTTAAGATTTAGAGTAGTTGAGGACTTACAGAGGGGTCTTTAGGTCATCATCTTCAGGACTTTAAAAAACTATTATGATTAGACACAGGTAATTAGGAAGAGAAAATCTGAAACAATTCTTGCAGTATGCCAGCTAAGGAAGATAGCTGTGCCTGAGGCAGATCTTTGCTGCTGAATTACATGTATCTGAATTCTGTGTAGGCACCCAGAAGTTCCAGCTGTTTCTGTGGAGCTTCAGTTTGGAGAGCCAAGATTGTCCCTATGGACTCATTCACACAACAGTCTCGTTCTTTGGTGACGTACAATGAATACACAGAATAGGATAAACAAATTAAGGCTACAAAGTATTACAGGAGGCAGGTTGATTGTCGTTTGGTTTTGTGTTTCTGATATGTGGGAGAGGGCAAGACAAGATGAATGGACATAATTTGCAACAAAACTTACTTTACTTTGAAGACCTAAAACAGATTTATAAGCTATTTGTGTCCTGTCTTGAGTTAGGGTTATTAACAAAATATAAATGTCTCTGGTACTCCACAAAAGAATACATTGAACACTTGCTGCTTGGATATCTTGCTTTTTTTTTTTTTTTTTTTTTTTTTTTTTTTTTTTTTTTTTAAAATGTTTGAGAGAGATTTTTAGATTTAAGAAGCTTTCTAATCCCTTATCTCAACATGAGAACAGAGCCAAAACTGCAGCAGCCCAGAGTTGTCTCTGGTTTTTGGTGGGGTGCTTTGGGATGTTCAAGTATAATGAAGTTTGCCAGGGGAGGGTTGGATTAATCCTGTCCTGTGGGAGGCCTTGGCACAAAAAAAAAAAAAAAAAAAAAAATTAGCTGTGTGAGCAAATTTTAAATAATTGGGTATAGTTGAATGTTTCTGAATGTAGGATTAATTTGCATGTCCATTTGATTCATGTGGCATCCAAAAAATGTATAGGAGTTTTCATTGGATAATAATTCACCTTGACATAAGTGATGGGGAATTCATATGGATAAGTGAAGCCTTTGAGGTCATGGGCTTGAGTTATTAAATCAAGCATTTTGTATGAATGCAAGATTCCATGAGGCTCACAGTCTTTATATTCAGGAAGTCTGTGGTAAAGAAAGACTTGGTGCCAATATTTGTGAACATTAATTTGGGCCTGATGTGGCTTGTCCATGGTTTGTCACTTGTCCTGCGTAGCATGTGCAAATAAACTACATCTTGTTTGCTAGACAGGATTTTCTCTCATTGCTTTTCAGAATGTCTCCTAAACACAGAGATACTAGTTTGCTATTATCAGAATAGAAACTTTGTAACTCTTGTTGTACTTTATTGCCCAAGTTTCCGTTCATATGCAGTAATAAAAAATCTAGGCAGAAACTGTGATCTGCTGCATCTTTGATAGATGGAAAATCATTGGAGTGAACCTGCCTACAACAGCAAAGGCTGGTTATTATTCATGTGGAGAAAAGTTTTGGATAAAGGAGATGTTTACAGAGATCAGAATGAATTTGCAAAAGTGCATGGAAGGCTTGCTCCTTTTCTGAAGGCAGAATCTTGGTTGTGAAAGAGTTTACTCTATGACCCAACTGCCTATTCAATTATACCTTGGATAAATTTGTTTTACAGTCTCATGCCTAAAATCTTTAATTGCTTTAAGTGATAGAAGTGTGATCAGCTGGCTGCAGCTCAGGTTGCTGAGTGTTAGCATTTGTAATGTAGGAAGGGTGCTATATCTACACTGTGCACTTTTACAGTTGATTTCAATCCTGTTTTTCAAGTATAGATGTTACAATTGCAATGTACAGTGGTTTTCTTGTTTTTTCAACCTCAAGTTATATATTAAGAATTATGCTTTCTCAAATTTCTATCCATAAACCAATTTTTTTCCAATGTAAAAGAAATTGTCTTTAGCAAGTATGCTATGGTTTTGTAATTGATGATAACGGATAATATGGAAAGGGTAGTGAAATGTAATCAAGTCCATTATCTACAAGAAGTAAGACATAGCTTAGACTATTGAAAATTAGGCATCTAATCTAAATAAGTGCATAGTATAACCTGAAATCTTTGGTGAGCAATTGGTCTACTCAGAAGCTGTTTTGTGGATCTGCTGCTAGACTTTGACAATAAAGGATATCGATACAAGGATTGTTAAAGTGAAATATGTGTTCAGAAACGTATTTCCTAATTAGATTTTGAACATGGAATCATATAAGGGTTTGCATTGGAAAGGACCTTCAAAGATAATCTAGTCCAACATCCCTGGTCAATGGCTTTTCTATAATCTGAACTCAATCAATGTTTTTCATACATACCTGATTCTCTTCACTTTGGGATGAAAATTTGATGCCCAGATGGAATGTTCTTGGAGAATTTATTCTTGTTAGTTCACTATGAATGACCCGAAGACTCTTCTGATGTATTCGGGAGCTCCAGTGGTTATGTTGATTTATATCAGCTCAAATCTAGCCCAGTGGCTGTGACCTAACTATTGATAAAAGCCAGAAGCTCAGCAAATGCAAAGAAATAGATTTTTTAAATATACATTTCTATTTGAAAGGTGGTCCTCAGAGTTGTTCTTTGCCTCTGAGTTGTAATCATATTTGTGTTGTTCAGATGATATACTACGGCTGGGGTTGCAATGTATCATGAAAACCGTGTTGTGTTGGATCCAAATAAAATCTGCAGTTGAGTAGGACTTTCTCTCACTGTTGTCTATCAAAATTTCTATTACAGGCTCAGTCATTCATTAGCAAAAAAAGCAAAGCACGTGTTCTGAGCTCTGTACAGAACCATCTATTATATCAGTCTCGTAAAGAAATACTGTTATTGTTTTTGTTGTTTTTTTGTTGTTTTGTTTTGTTTTTTTTTTTTAACTGGACAGCATATTTATATATTTTTTGTTTTAGTTATATTCCAAAAAGCTATATATTCTTTTTCAATTGTAAACAAGCATCTTGGCTTATCTACCGGTGATAGAGGAGACACAAGGACTCCCTAAAACAATCCCTCAGCTTTGGCCATATTGACTGCTATCAGTGGTCCACTCTGACCTCCAGTCAGGAGACATGGAGACACAGCATCCATCATGCTGCTGCCTCCTTTGAGAACACATGGAGAATCAATCTTGAGGAGAAAAGACAGCACAGAGAGAGCCATGCCTTGGCTGTCCCCTCACAGGAGACTTTCTGCTGTGCCTTTTGCAGCCACGCTGCCTGTCCCTTGTTGGCCTTTTCAGCCTTCAGAGCGCTTGCAGCAAGCATGGGGAGAGAGAGCCCTTCTGAAATCTTCGTTCATGAAGCCAAGCCATGATTTCCCAAAAAGCTATATATGCTTTTTCAAGTGGAAACAAGCACCTGGGCTCATCTGCCAGTGATATGTCCATGGCACACAACATGGAATAACTCACTTATAAAGGATCAAAAGTGTACTTGAGTCTTAAACGCTCCTCTTGAATTAACACCTTTTGAGAGAAATTGTAAGACTTTTGAACTATCTCCAGATAGCTGAGAAATCCACACAGAATTCCTCACTCCCCCAGAACTGCAATTCCTGTTAATAACATGGCCCTTTATACCTATGGCTATTTTTGGCAGACACTAATGTCTTAGGGCATTTTAGAAAACAGTAGTTTTTTTTTTTTTTTTTTTACATTTGGAACCCGTTTCTAGAGATGTCTACTGCTACTATAACCCATTATTTATTTTTATATTATAAATTACTATTCACATTTTAGTAGATTGTTTGGATCATCATTTAGGGGAAACATACCTTTGTCAACAAAGACTGATTAGCACTTAGGTCCCTAAACATGTGGAAACATTGCATGGAGACAGAACGAAACATCCAGCCATGGGAATGACAAAAATAAAAAAAAAAGAAAGCATGTTACACTGCCTAATTTTATGCTTTTTTGCACATTTTCCAAGTTTTTTCATAGGCATTCATCTGTACCAGGTTCCCAAAGAAGTAGTATGCTGAGATTCAGCTTTACCATGCTGATTCTCAGAACATTAACTGCTTCTTTACTTCAAAGTTAGGTGTGGGACTGACTAGAAAAGCACTTGCTTCTTTGAAGGTAAAAACTCTCAGAATTTTAGAAATGTGTTTGCATGATGAAGTGAAAATAAATTTGTCTGATGTTTTTGCTCATCAAAACCTTGGAGGGGGTTTTTTCCTCCACTTTGCAAAAGGCTTTTGGAAAAGCCCGCTTTTCAGTGTGTTTGTGGAAGATCTGGAAAACTCTTTTAAATTTAGATCTTGAAACTGAGTCTCTTCTATAAGTAGCATTCCTGGAGGTGTCTGAGATGAGTCTCTGTCTCTGTCACAACCCTGAAAGTTTGTGAATGTGGTTGGGAAGGAATTTTTGTCTATCTAAGCATTAGGAACAGAAATTAATATTGTAAGAGCATGTACATGTAAAGTTGAATAAAGGACAGGGGAGGTAGACTTTTCCTTTTTCTTAAAATTTATAGATTTTCAGTCCAGAATCTTAGTGTTAATGAAGTACCATTTTTGATGGATGCCATTTGATAATTTTCGTTTTTGTTTTTAAACACAATTTGAAAAACTAGGATGAACAGCATGGGAATAGTCTAGACAGAGAAAACCAGTTTAGAGACAGGTAATTTGAGAGGAAAAAAAAATAGTTTAATATGAAAATGAGTTTCTTGGAGTTTAGTTCTTTCCCTATTAGAAATGTCAATGCACCATTATGAATAGAATGGCTTCCCACATTAATATTGTTTTCCAGGCTCTGCTAGAAGCCTTTTAATGCTGCATTGAAAAGAATGTGTGGGGAATCTAAATGAGCTATACAAATCTCTGTTTCACATGCTTGACCCTAATGTCACACAACACGCTAGGAGGACCAAATTTGTATGCTTACTAGCTGTTAGCAACACCATCACTTGTATTTTTGTCTATATAGCTTGGTGAGTCCTACTGTTTGTTTATGATCCCAGCTCTGCATTGCTGTCCCATAATTCTTCCCATCAATAATAATCACAAACATGTTTAGTCAGACAAAATGTGGGCAATGAGTATTCTTTATTCCAACCTAAGGGAACCTTCCTAAATAAATGCCTGTGACTGAAATAATCAACCTGCTGATAGCGATATGCATTTTTTGCTAACTACTGTTAAACAGTTAAAGGTATGATTTTTGAAACAGCGTGAGGAGATACAGGTTCATGGGAATTCTTATTTGACAGTGACTATGCTAACACATACTCTGCATTTTTATTTTTTCCCCCCTAGATACCTGCCTATAAATAACAAGCCAAAACTTAATTTAATACAGTAAGTATGGATTATTTTGTTTATAGTGTAGTATTATTTAGACAGGATTTGTGGTCAGCCAAGTGTCTTTCCCATTTTCTTATAATGTAGCTAGGGACAAACACTCTATTACACTTCATTAATCCTTTTAATATCTGTTTTATGCATTATTTGGTCTTTACTTTGTGGTTACAATTAATATTTAACTTCCATTATGCAAAGTCCACTTGTCTGTATAAATTATGTTTAGACTAGACTTCAGTGTTCTGAGGAAGCATTTGGAACCCAATCTCTGCTTATCCTAATGTTTTAGGGAAACTTATGATTTTCAGTTTCTAATTCCTTCATCTATGTAATTGATAGAGAAGGAGAACATGGAGCATCTGTTCTACCCTGTTTTTCTCCTTCATAAACTATAACCCATTACATCTTGATTTCCAATTTCTAAACTATTTTGTATCCATCTTGCTGTTTGTTGCTTAATTCTGTTGTATAATTGACTAAAGGCAGGTGTTTTTTTGCTTCTTAAAAAATGCTTGGTTATAACTATTTGAAGTATAGTAGTTCTAAACTTTATTGCACTATTGACAACATATTGGCAAGCTATTTGGGTTCTGTCTTAATATATATTAATGACAGTCCTTAAGATGGAGTTGTTATTTTTACGCTAAGCATACTGGGGATGTGTCTTACCATAATGTGACCTCTTCAGTTGTGTATTGAGTGTCAAACTTAACTGAGGACAGGACTGCTTAGTCAGGCATCTCATCTTGGGTACCAGGGACACCACCTGATGCCAATATTAAAAAAAAAATATTTCCTGTGTTGGATGTGGGCCACTGAGACATTGCTGCCATCATTAAGACTCTTCCTGTTTGCTTTGGAGAAAATACTAGATCAACAGTGGTTTCAGCTCTGTGAGAATTTATATTCAATTCTCTTATTCACTCACTCAGAGACTGGCTGTCTACAGGGTTTATGAATAGGACTAATATAACTGAGCAAACAGTTTTTGAATTCACTTTTGCTCTTTTCCCTGAAAATACAACACAGATTCTAGATGAACGAAGAAAATTCTTTTTTAAACTGCTAAACTTTTGCCAAAGTGCTTCAATCTTAAGATCAGAAGATCAGTGTTTTCCAAAATTATTACTTGATTTATGAGAAAGCGTCTCATAGTTCAGCTCAGGTTCTGCTCTAGTTTTGAAATTAAACAATAAGACTGCTGAGAAGTTCGGGCAGGACATACCTGTGTTGATTTGCATGAAACACTACCTCTGGGTGAAACCAGTGCTATCAGCTGCAGAAATGCTAGGGAAGTATGAAAGAAAGAAGATCTTTTTGTTCGCTTTATAGAATAGAATAAGTTGAACTGGACGTATTTAAATGATCCATAGATGTGGTGTTTGGGGATGCTTTAGTGCTGGACTTTGCAGTGTTAGGTTAACTTGGAACTTGATGATCTTAAAGATCTTTTCCAACCAGAATGATTCTAGGACTCTGTCTTCACTGATATTACACCAGTGGAGCAGTTAGTTTTGTTTTTTTCTCTTGCTTGTTAGGGGGTTTTGGAGAAGAGTTGTTTTGTTGGTGGGTTTTTCAGTGGGCTTCTTTCAATGTAGGATCCCAAAATATTTTAAGTTAGTGGCAGTCACTACATATTGTAAATATCCTTTCTATGAGAAATATCTGTTTTTCTTGATTTGTTTCAAATGCATTGCTACCAGTTCTCTTATCCTATCAAAGTATAGGCTGAAAGCCACCATCACAAAAGAAATGTGGGGCTGTGTTCTTTCCTAGGGCTCAAACAGCTGGGTGAATTCACACTGGACTTGAACTGGTTATTTCCTAGCAGCAAATGCTTCTTTTTAAAGTAAACTATCAGATAATACAGATTTCACAGTACACTTTTTTGTGTTTCAGAAACTGATATTTTAATCAGAGCTGTGGAAATTCTTGGGAACAATTTGCTGTGCCTAGGAGAAAAAAAAGTAATGACTTCCAGTACCCGCTGCTTCTCATCTCCTTTGTGTAATGTATCATTAGTGTGAATTGTTACCTTGGAACATGGGTATAGTCCAAGATGAGCAGCTTTAGGAATTTCTTCAGATTCATGTTCATACTGAAAAACAAACATGATGAGCAGCTTTTCCTCGATAATTTACTACAGGCTGGGCACAGAGTAGCTGAGAGCAGCCAGGCAGAAAGTGACCTGGAAGTCTGGATTGACAGGAAGCTGAACAGGAGCCAGCAGTGTGCCCAAGTGGCCAAGAAGGCCAATGGCATCCTGGCCTGTATCAGGAACAGCGTGGCCAGCAGGTCCAGGGAAGTGATTCTGCCCCTGTACTCAGCCCTGGTGAGGCCACAGCTCGAGTCCTGTGTCCAGTTCTGGGCTCCTCAGTTCAGGAAGGAGATTGAGGTCCTGGAGAGGGTCCAGAGAAGAGCAAGGAGGCTGTGAAGGGATCCAGCACAAGTCCTGTGAGGAAGGGCTGAGGGAGCTGGGGGTGTTTAGTGTGGGGAAGAGGAGGCTCAGGGGAGACCTCATCGCTCTCTACAACTCCCTAAAAGGAGGTGGAAACCAGGGGGGGGGTCGGTCTCTTCTCCCAAGTAGCTACCAGTAAGAGAAGAGGGCATGGACTTAAGCTCTGCCAGGGGAGGTTTAGGTTTGATATTAGGAAGAAATTCTTTCCAGAGAGGGTGATCAGACGTTGGAATGGGCTGCCCAGGGACGTGGTGGATTCTTTGCCCCTGGAGGTTTTTAAAAAGAGACTGATGTGGCACTCGGTGCCATGGTCTGGTAACCACAGTGGTAGTGGATCAAGGGCTGGACTTGATGATCTCAGAGGTCCTTTCCAACATAGCTGATTCTGTGATTCCATGGGTTTTTGAGCTTTGGCATGCTGGCTTGCAAACTGTGTTCCTTGTTTGCTTATCTGATGTGTAAATTTAACAAAAATTCTGGTCTCCATATGTTTGGAACATAGACTCATGTAGTTCTAGTTAATCAGGATGCAAATTGGGTCCCACAGTCCAGTAATACCTTATCCCACCTTTACATGAACAATGATTCTGCTAGACATAATGATCTTAAACCAAAGTTCTGTTCTCCTGTGTGTACGTGAAAATTCAAGAGCCAATTGGTTTGTTCTAGCTTCCTAACTGTAGAGTTTGTCTTGGTCTCATTACTGTATTTCTGTTTTAAATTAATCTTTTAGGCAGTCCTGTGGAAATGTGCTCTTGCACTTAAAATAGAAGCTAATTCAGAGTTTGTCACATTTCCTGATGTTTTGGCATTTCCAGTGGGTATCTTTGATAGGAAGTTGCAAGAAATCCCAGCATGTGAAGATTGCACTTATGCTGATAGTCCATGGTTAACATACTAAGAAGAGCATAATCAGATAATGAAGCTGGGTCATCTTCTATGTTTTGACTTCTCCAATGCTGAAAACTCTCACAAGGCCAGGGCTCTGAATACGATGATTCAGGAAAGGGGAGAGATCAGATCCAGAATAGTTCTATTGTTGGCCTTTTATAACCAGTCGTGTTTCTGCTCCTCTTGCCCCCAAGGACTTGTATTTGCCACTGCCTCAACATCGTGCCAGCACTGTGAGGGAAAGCACTGCATGCAGGGACCAGCCACCCACTCCTGATGTGGGCTGCTGCACACCCTGTCCCTTCATATTTACTTTAAAAACTGAAGACAGTACAGGTATTTCTGATGCCTTAGTTTCAGACAGATATTTTTTTCTGACGGGTGCTCTGCTTGGCCTTCATTGGTGCATGCCTGCTGTCCAAAGGAGGGCAATGAAAATGATCAGTAGGCTGGAGAACTTCTCCTGTGGAGACAGGCTGAGAGTTGGACTTTTTCTGCCTATAGAAGAGAAGACTCCAAGGAAACATTACAGTAGCCTTCCAGTACCTGAAGGGGGCCTACAGGAAAGCTGGAGAGGGAACTCTTAGAAGGGTATGTAGCAATAGAACAAACTGAAAGAAGGTAGATTTAGGTTAGGAAGAAATTCTTTAGTGTGAGCATGGTGAGATGCTGGCACATATTGCCCCGGCAAGTTTTGGCTGCCCCTTTTCTGGAAGTGCTGAAGGCCAGGTTGGATGGGGCTGTGAGCAACCTGGTCTAGTGGGAGGTGGCCCTGCCCATGCAGGGGGATTGGAACTAGATGGTCCTTAAGGTCCCTTCCAACTCAGACTATTCGATGGAGGATAATTTGCCTTGGGTAACCAGGGCAATTCTTTTATACACAACAAATCCTTACATTTTCATTTACACAAAGGAGGTAACTGTGTCAGTCGTGAGCTGGTGTCAAGCTGTCTTGCTTGGATACAGCAATAGGCTTTGCTGTTGGGAATTGTATTCAAAATGTCTCAACCTGTGACCTGAGATGGTGAGGGTTTGAGTGATGTTTGTTTGGGTAACATAGGAGAACTGTTAGGGTGCTAGAGACAGAGCAACTTCATGTTTGCCTTAGGCTGTCTATAGTGAAGTCTGCTGCTTTTACCTCAGTCATGCAGGCAGCCTGCCTCTTTGGTCTCTAAGGAGTGCAGAACCAGGCTGTGCTGTAAAAAAAAAAAATTAAAAATGCACAAATGCTGTTTGCCCAGTACTGTGAACTGATTGGGTGCAAGCTGGCTCTCTCTTGTATTTTCAGTCTTCTCTTAAAACCAGGGTGATACTGTGATAAGACCTCTCGGTGGCCCAGGTTAGAGTGGAGGTGAGCATGCATGATTTCTGTAGGAGTCTTGCTAGGTCAAGGAAGGATTAAAAATGCATTGTGTTTTCAAGGGGCAAAAATGAAACCACTTGAAACTCTATTAAAAGACACAAAAGCCCAAAATATCTCTGTCAAGTTTGTGGGTTTGTTTTTTTTCCTGGCTGTTCATTTGTATAGAAATTAATATTTAAAATCATGATTCTGGGGAAATTTCTGGGATATCTTGCTAAAATATCTATAGTTCTTGACAAAAAAATCCTTATGGTTTCTCTTTCCTTGATACACTGCAAAGGCTTGCTGATTTGAAGTTACTGTCGTTGCACTTTTTTCCCCCCCTCTGCCAGTTTTCAGGCTCTAAAGTGCATTTCCCATGCATATAGATAAAGGTTTCATGCAGTGTGACTTGGTAAAAAGGCACATAGGAAACTGACTTGTTTTTTTATTTCAATGTGAACCAATCAGCAGTATTTGAAAGACCTGAAATGTTGCTAAATTGCTACATTTTATATATTAACAAAAAAGGAAAAAGCAAACTTTTAATTTTTAATTCTGTGCACATAATCTCAGGGAAGAAACTTATTTCTGAGCTGGTTACTATACTTTAGCATGCTTTAAATATGGCTTTTTCACAGTTAAGAAGCTATAAAAAGCAGTATTTCCCCCAAAATCACTCCTGAAAACATTTGGAGAATCTCATGCCTCTCAGGACTGGATGTTTCAGCAATCTAAAAAATTTTGATTGTACTGATGTGAACGATAATGAAGCCCGTAAGTTGTCTGCTGGATAAAAATTACCTAGGAGCCCCAGGATTAAAGAAGTTCCCGAATAACTGGAACGAGACAAAAAAAAACCCACCAGGTTACCCCACCTCAACGGATTTTCATAAGTAAACCTATTTCTAGACAATTGATTTTATGTTATTCATTATTTGTTTGAGATTTGAACTGCAACTAGAATATCATAAAAAATAATGAAACTCTCCAAAGGTAGTGGAAGTAAAAATTCAACTACAATTACAGATATATAGCTCAAAGAATGCCTATATCCTTGAAAATGATCTTTATTAATTTTCAATACAGTGAGGAAAACCAACTGTATTTGAAAATGCAATGTTTTCTTTATTAATGCTTTGTCTGACTTGTCTTGTTTTAAGGAAAGTAGGAGCCTCCAAATTCTCCCATTTTCCTGATTATTTCTATGATAAAATGTGATTTCAGATGAGATTTAGGAGACCAGGAATAGCCAGCCTGGTAATTCATTCTTGAAGAGAACAGGGATATTGGGCTTACATGCAGCTATGATTCACATCCTCCTTCCTGCTCATCACCTGTATATCTTCATGTTCAGAAGTGATGTTTATTTTCCGTACAAGGTAGAAGTTCCTGGGTATTGTTGAACCAGAGACTGGTTTGGAAGGGATGCTAAAGCTCATCTAGCTCCAACCTCCTTGCCATAGGCAGGGACACCTCCTACTAGAACAGGTTGCTCCAAACCCCATGGCCTTGAACACTTCCAGGGAGGGGGCATCCACAGTTTCCCTTGGCAACCTGTTCTGGTGTCTCACCACTCACAGTGAAGAATTTCTTCCTAACATCTAGTCTAAACCTACTTTCTTACAATTTAAAGCCATTACCCCTTGTCCTATCACTGCATGGCCTTCTAAAGAAAGTTCCCAACTTTCTTATGCATACATTTCTAGTACACTAAGGACAGAGTTTCTATACCTAATTTTACCTAATATTTGAAAATAGTCCCCACTGACCTGTTTCTGCAATGCAGCACTGTCTTCCTTGAGAGAAAACTATGACTTTTCTCCCAGCCATAAATAAGAAGCAGGGCACAAATGCCAGCCCAGGACTTCCTTGGAAAGAATCTTGTAACTCAAGTCAAGACTGGCCCCTTGCTCCTTCAAAGTTCAGGGTAAATAATAGCTCAGGCTCTTCCTAGTACTTGTTTCTTTCTTCTTAAGAATAGCTGTTATGGACATTATCTGCATAAAAGGAAGTCTACATTAAAGCCCATATTTTCATCCTTCTTTTCCTCATTTGTTGTGTACAGTGACTTTACTGAGAATCTTTGTGCTACAACTAAATCATAGCTGCACTTGGCTATTAATGGTTACAATTCAGCTAAACCCATATATACACCAAGAAGAGCCTAAATACTGAAGTTCTAAGAAAAATAATCTCATCTGCCTTTTACCAGGTGGAGCATGAACAGGGTAACAGAATCTCATCTAGAAATAATTATCTTTTTTTTCTTAATATTGATGTTGCTTTGCTTGAAAAAATTGTTACAGATACAATTTTAAAGTAACATTTAAAGATGAAAAAGTGGTAAAGAAACAGGGCTATTCAACACATGAGAAACTAATTAGATTATTTGGATGGAAGCTTCACTATAGGATTCAGTATTTGTTAGACATCATAGCAAAAAATTTGTTTTTGTGGCTAAGATTTGTCTTAAAGCCATGCTTTCATGTTGCAACCTGTTTTAGAGAACCTGTTTCTATTTAGTTGTGTACAAGTTGGGAAAACAGGATATATTGCTTGGGAAAAGGGGGAGAAGAGGCTTCATGACTGGGTTTTGTCAGTAAGGTTGGTTTTATTAGCAATACAAATGAGAAAGTAATAGTAAGGGTCTTGTATTAATACTTCCATCAATTATCTTTTAGGTTAGATTTTGGTTACAGTAGGCTTTTTATTTGCATGACTGAGAAAGAAGGAGGAAAGGAAATGGATTAAATTATATTCAGGGATGGCATTTTTAATTTCTCTGTGGAGTAGGGGGAAGGAACCCTACTGAGTCACATCTGAGCAGAGAGACTTCCCAAATTGGGGTAAGGGAAGTTTGGGCAATGTTGAAATCACCTATTTTGTCTTACAGACAGGGAAAGGCACACCATAAACTTCTGATGCTCAACCCAGGCTGCAGGCTGTGCTGTGTGAGCAGTGCTCTGAACAGTTGTTGTCAGACCATTTCTGCAAAAGTAGCTATGACTGTTTTAAGAATTTATGCCTTCCTCCTTTATTCCTCCTCTTCTGCAGTTCATTAGCACTGTTCTGCTGTCAGCTACTACCCATGTAGCAAAGCTGAAGAAAGAGCTTTTGTGTGCTCCTTGTGCTTCTCTGTGCAAGGTCAGATAACTTGTCTGAACCTGCTGCAGCAGTCTCTGAATGATGGCTGTCAGAGCCTGAGGACTGGCTCTTTTCCTGAAGCAACAGCTTTGTTTTCCACGAGATCATGTGCAAGTGGGGAATTGTCATACAGAAGTGTGACTGTTTGCAACCTAGAAACTGTGTCTGAGCAACTGCTGGGACACTCAGTGTGCTTTTATTTTTTAATTTTTTTTCCTCCCCTACAAACTTATAGTGACATTTAGGGAATGTGGTGGAAGAATAAGCAGTCATCACATTACAGTGAACAAATGGCTCTGGCTCATCTAGTATCTACAAGTTCTGCATTCCCACTGTCTCCCAGGTCCACAGGCCACCAAAGCATGTTCGTGTTACACAGCTTGTCTGGCTTCACTAGTGACCTTGATTTCATGACTTAATCTAAATTTTATTGGAATAAATACATTTCTGCTACATTTCTTATTTGCTGCAAGTACACACCTGCTTAATTCCTTTGTCTTTTTAACCCGACTATTCCTGAGGAGCCTCTTAGGGCTCCCAAGTGCCTGAGCTTTCTGTGTTTCAAAGCTGTGGACAGCTGAAGCAGACTTTGTGTTGCCAAGTATGTTCAATGCATGGAGGCACTAAAGTTTATTGTAGGATCAGTGCCAGGTAGTTTTGTATCACTTTAATAAAACCTTATTGCTTTTTATATTGTGTGTTTGTTCTTGGAAATTACAGAAATGTCTTCACTGGAGCTTTCTCAGTTTGTTTTGCTTGATGTACAGACAAAGGTTGGGAAATTGCAGCTCAAGACGTTTTTTGGCAAAGATAGATGTAATAATAGTTTGCAGTGATGCATGAGACAAAGCCTGGTATTAGGCATTGATGTCACTTCTAGTAGCAGGAAAAATGTTAAAAAAAAACCCAGAAGCCTAAAAATTACATGGGGTTTTCTAGTTTTGCCACTGAATCAGAAAGCAGTAGCTTTTACATTGCACCTATTTGGCCATCACATTCAATACACATTTTTTGCTTTGTACCTTTATATGATCCTTTAGTGGAGGCTTTTAGATATTTTTAATGTTAACGTGTAGTAGCTTTTAAAGATTTTTCTGACATTTTGTAGAGTTGAGGAAGGAGAATGTCTCTTGTAAATAGAAATATGGGCTATTGTCATATGTATAAGGCTGGCACTCCTGAAACTTCATTGAAAACTATTTTACTTCTGAGGCAGTTTGACCAAGTTGAAATAAGCTATTTCTAAAGCTAATTAATTCTTCAGTGTGTCATTCACATCTTTGTGGGGGTGCTCATCATGTTCTGGTATTGCTTCTTTGGCAGAGCCCCCTACATAGACAGCACAGACCCTGAGTGGATGAAAGGATGAAACTCACAATCTAGAACAGGCAAAGTGTCACCAAAAGATGCTCTTGTCACTTGTTCCTCTCACAGTCCCTGTACTGAATTCGATATTTATATGGTTACCTAATTTAGCTTAAAAAAAAAAAAAATAAAGTTGAAAAAAAATGTTCCTTATCTGTCTGAACAACTTTAGTTGAAAGGAAGGTTTTGTTTGTTTTTATATTTTTTTCTTTTAAAATCAAGAGACAACAGTAAAGTTTAAGTGAAAAAGTCCTCAGCTCTAAATGTGATGATGGATGAGTTTTCCTTTCTGCAGGTTTCTCTCTTGGGCTCTCACAACATTAACTTTCATAGGCAGGAACGTTGCATTAGGACTTAAAATTGCTCAGACTGAAGGTCTTTTTTTTTTTTTTTTTTTTTTTTTTCCCTAATTTATTTTTCCTTCAAAGACATTGCTTGTACCTTTGTTCATGACAAATCCATGGAAACTCAGTCTAGGTTTTTTCTAACCCAGAGGTATAGCTGTAAAGCTGCAATAAACACTGGGTGATATAAATGATGTTTATATGAATCCAAATGCAGGAGGAACTGATTTCAAGTATTCCGGAAATTTTTTTTTCATACAGTAGAGGACAGAGAGCTAGAATAACCAATGCATGCAGGAATATTATGAGAATGAGAGTTGCTTTTCAGGTTTGTGTGTTATTAATCCTCCTATCCAAGGCTTATGAAACATCTTATTCTTGCCACACTGTAGTTTTGTGCCTCTTGGATTTAATTAACCCCAATGTAACACCCACAACTTCATTAAAGGTGTATGAGGGCGATGTCAGAATCATTCTTAGGAGCACAGATGCAGTATTTTCAAAAAGGATTAAAAAAAAAAAAAAAAACAAAAAAACCAGACAAAACCAAAACACATGACAAGAATTAGAGGAAATAAACTTTGGATATACAAAAAGTACTGAGGAATTACTCCATTTAGACCCATATTAGTGTTTGCTATGGGTCAGAATTTAAAGACTGGAATTTGTTACAACTTTATATTTGTCTTGATGAATGAACTGAAGTGGTGTAGCCTCTGCAATAGCAGATCCCAGTACTATCATCTGGGTTGATAATTAAGTAAAATATTTTTTGTGTTCAGATGGGTCATTCTTTCCTGCCGTTCATTATTCAAGTTAGGTGTCAAAATACTCTTGAAAAAGGCATTGCTTGTGCATATCATGCTCTTTTACACCCAGAGATCTTCATATCCCCAGGCTCTGTCAGAGCTTCCCAACAGATTAGAACTGGTCCTGCATCTGCTTATAATCCTTAAATGGACCATAGAGGGGAATACAGGAATCTGAAAGATTCACCGAAAGCAATGGCAGAAGTGTAACATGAGACCTGAGTAACCCTTTTCTAGTGTTTTTCAGAGAACTCCCTACAGTCAGTTCAGTTCTCAGAGTATAAGACTGAGTATGAGAGGAAAATATCCACTAGATAATAACCTTTTTCTCAGAGACAGTCATCCTAGGCAAATTCTAGTCAAGCGCTGGCTAAACTAATCTGGCTTGACACTAATAATAAATTGTGCAAATTCCTGTGACCTTCATCATTCTTATTTTGTATTAAATGTCATCTTGTTAGATGATGCATGAATGAATGGTACTATATGATAGATAGCGTGAATTATTGTCTGCTAATAGATTTTGTTAAAACATGTCTCTTCTCTGGGTTGGTCCTTGAGAAATATGCACAAAATTATTTCCTATCAAGTCTCAAAAATCACAGGAATGTAGGACCTTCACAGGAATTGGTATTTTTTTTTTCCTGTTTTTTTTTTTTCTTCATCTTTTAACCTTGCTTTCATTACTGCGTGTGTGTGGATACTTGGAGTAATGGACACAGATACACAAGAGTAGGTCGTGGTAATCAGAAAATTTTGAGAAAGGAAAGTAGGCTGATTTCTGGAGTATATAAGGAATCTTCCAGATTAACCAAGCTGTTATTCAAACTGAGATGAGGTGAACACAGATTTCTACCTATAGGTCTCCTTAAGGCCACCACTTCTCCCCCAGGGTGCTTCTACAGTCCCTGTAAAGTCCTGCCCCATGGACACTCTAGGCCATGACAATAGGGGAGCTCCTGTTCAATAGGCTTTTTGCATTCTCCTGGCGAGCCTAGCAATTAATGAGCAATCCTAACCATCAACCAGTGTAATTCTAAGCAACTTCTAGAGTGGTCTAAAAAGTTCGTACATTAGACCTGATATATATAGTTCACATGGAAGAAAATCTATTATTGAAGAACACTTGATTTGAAGGCAACATCCTCAGCTTCCACAAGTGAGTAAAATGCCTACGAAATGTTTCTGCATATTTAGAGCAAATTACTTTTGCTCTAAATGCCCCGGAGGCATTTTGAGTCTTAAGCAAACAGCACATTTTTTTAATTCAAACAATTATATCTCTCTAAAAACCTTTTGATGTGTCATAAAGTAGCAATCCACTTTGTACAGCAAATGGTGCTTCTCTCTGATCCTATTGCGTTATGGATTTGTCTTAAACTCTCTCCATTCACCAGCACTCTAGGTCAGAGAAGGTAAGTAAAAGGCCTAAAACATGTTCCAAGACACCTTCAGAAAATCTGACTGAGTGCTGAAAACAGTGAAGGGAACAAAGTAGTAGGTTCCACAGAGACTCCAGCATGTCTGAGATAGCAATATAAAATCAGGTAAATATTGTCACTACGTACATATGTGCAATCGGCACATATGTGTCACTACCCAGGGGAAATGACCACATAATCTCATATACTATTTTTTCTGCTTCTGTCTTGTTCTATATATTTATTTTTTCCCAACTCCTATCAATCTATTTTAAAATACTGGAAATGATTCTTAGAGGCACTTCAACAAACTATCGAGGAGTTGTTACTTCTGAAGTGCATTTCTTCACTTGTGCACTTCTTGTCTGACCTGAAAGTGCAGTGCTACAAACTGGAATTTAAACCTAAGGACAGATAACTAGAACAGAGCAGGCAATTATAACATGACAAATGGAAGGGATTGAGTGGGATCCTGGTATTGCTGGTATTAAATTTTACTTATCAGACTCTACATTGAGCAATATTTCTATTTGGTTTTGATAGGTATATAACAGTAGAGCTGTTTGTGGAGGTTGTTTTTTCTTAACACTACTTTGTGTATTGACTTTGATATGCTGCCAGTTTGATTTAAGTGCATTTAATGCTAGAGTAAAATCTTGAGTAATAAAATATTATAAAGCATATATATAAACAAAAACAACCAATCCCAGACTTTTTACACCCTTTCATAATTAAAAGACATGAAATCACATGAGGTTCATCATGGGTAAATTCCAAGAAAATGGTAGGAAATATTTCTTCATGAAACACTTTAGATTTTGTTGGAGGTCAGAATCAAACAGTGTAGTCACACTTTTAAAAACTGACAGATAACATTATGATCCTCCAGGAAATGTTTAGCTTTACCTGCTACATTGGGTTAGTCTATGTTCATGCCTCAGGGCACCAGGTGATCACCAAATGACCAAAAGGAATCTTTCTTTTCCCTGTGCAGAGCACTGTATAATTACTCAATCACTATTTTTTGCCCTTTGCTGTCTTCTAAACAACAGCTATAAGCATACTGCTGTGACAGATAATTGGTAAAAATCTGATAAAACAGCTTCTCTTTTTTTTTTTTTTTTTTTTTTTTCAATATGCCAGAATTTTAATTTATTTTTAGCAATGTTTTGTGTTGAAAATACAGGGGAAAAAATGTCGTATAGTAACATAGAATGAGAAGTGCACTTGATAACCAGGTCGTTCACTGTGGGTCCATGTCTGCCCCACTGTGGTCATTTGCAGACTGTTCCACCCTGCTTCTCTGTGGGCTTCAGTGGGACATCTATCATTTCACCTTGGCTGAGGGAAATCTCCAGCTGGGCACCTCATCCCCCTCTCTCTTCACAGGACCTTGGTATCTCTGCTCAGATATTGCTCTTATGGCCTGATCCTCTCCACCCTGCATGTTTTTTACCAGTTTCTTCTTTCCTCTTCTTAAACATGTTAATCGCTGATGGGCTCAGCCTTGACCAAAGGCAGGTGAGTTTTGGCAGCTGAGGGAGGTTCTAGGACTTTCTCACAGGAGCCATCACTGTGGTCTCTCCCCCCAGTGACAAAAACCCTATCACACCAACTCAACACAGCAGCTGAAGTTCAGAAATTTTATGTTAAGTCTGGTTTTGAAATGTATGAAGCTGAAGGAATATAGGAACTGGCCTGTGTTTTCTGGAGCATATTACTGCCTGATAGCTTCACAGGTTCACTAAAATTCAAATTGTTTCATAGTATGTATATCTGCTAGGGTAAAAAGACTAAAATCTGACTAGGGTAAAAAAGACTCCCTGAAAGGGGGTTGTATCCGGGGGGGGCATTGGTCTCCTCTCCCAGACAGATATCAGGAAGACAAGAGGGCACAGTCTTAAGCTCTGCCAGGGGAGGTTTAGGTTAGATATTAGGAAGAAATTCTTTCCAGAGAGGGTGATCAGGCATTGGAATGGGCTACCCAGGGAGGTGGTGGATTCTCTGTCCCTGGAGGTCTTTAAGAAGAGACTGATGTGGCACTCAGTGCCATGGTCTGGTAACCACGGGGGTAGTGGATTAAGGGTTCAACTTGATCTCAGAGGTCCTTTCCAGCCCGTCTGATTCTGTGATTCTATGATTAATATTGGACTTTTACTTGTCTGTCTTCTGGTGTCCATGTGTGAAATAGATAGACTATCTCCTGACTGAGATGCATTCAATTGTTTGCTTGGAGAGTGATGTGATGACCTTTCCCGTTTCAGTGACAGAGAAATGGTTTGGATTTGTTCCTGCAGTATCAGCAGTACTGAAGGTTAAAAAGGAGGTAAAGGAAATCCATGAGGTTGAGGGAGACCTTCAGACCCAGTAACAAAGCAATATGATGAGAAGAGAGGATAGAGATGGTTTGTTTCCTAGCTTTAAATCTCAGTCTGCAGAATTGCTGGGTAAATGTGAGAAATGTGGCCCCTGAATTCGACACAATGCAGTATTCTGTTTTGGGGCTGCCATATAAGCACTTGAAGGAAAATTTAATATTGTGAGTTCCTCATACATAATTCTACTCTGAGGTGGCAGACCAGGAAAAGAGGTTTTTAACAGCATGGAAAGATCCTGATATTATATTTTCCTGTAAGCATATTTGTTTGATCATGCCAGAGCTTTGAGACCAAATAGCCTGCAAATTGCTTTCTCATTTCAGATGTTTCCATTGCTACAAAACAAATAGCTTTATTTTCACAGCTTTTAAATGATCCTCCCAAGCATTTCTCCCTCTTATCCTATTTCTGTTTCTTGCTGTAGCATTTTCACTGCTGCCATTCATCTGCATGTCTTTCTTCTTTGATATTTATGAACTAAGCTTCAGAACTGAGTTCACAGAAAACATTCCCTCCTTCTCTGTGAAAGACAAGCCGTGTGGAAGTGGCTTACTCAAAGGGAAGGAAGAGATAAAAAAAAATCCTTTGTAAATCAGGCCCTCAGGCCAAATTCAGCTGTGGTGTTGGGAGCATCGCCTAGTCATCTCCCGGAAGGATTTTTGCATCTGGAATTGACCTATCTTCCATTTGAGATGTAAAAAGATGTCTACATTTTATTTAAAGTCTTCCCAGGAGAAGCAAAGTTCTGTGGGAATCTCATGGATGAGGAAGAAGATAACAGACTATGGCAGAGGGTTTCCAATGGCTGAAGGGCTGAATGCTTGGGTGGGATGCCTAGTTCCTCCCTGATCTCTCCTGTTTTGGAGGCAAGTTCTTCCACTCATATGCCCCTGTGTTTCTGCTCCCTTCTACTCATCTTTCAATAATGTATTGTAAACGCTTGGAAAAACATTTGGTTGTGAGTTAAGATGTCTTCATTCTGTCTTCAGTGCAGCCTAAGAGTCATCCAGTGTCCATGTTTGTTTGATGTATGTGAAAACAAAAATCCTGGATTTGCATGGGCATGCATCCATATGGGAGCTGGAATTATAAGAAAATGAAAGAAGGAAGTAATCAGAGTAGGCAGCTTTCCTAGTTTTGTTATCATCTGGTGCTTAACATTCACAGTTAACAGGCAGGAGCTCCTTGGAGAGAGGAAGTGTGACAAACATTCATGTCTGTAGATAATAAGGTCATTTTCACTGAAGCACCCTCCCCAAGGTCTGGGCCGAAGGCATTTGAGGCATGAAGGGAAACTGGCAGCATTTTCTGGAAGTTCTTCACCAACTTTAATTCTTGTTTTCCTTTCTGATTGGCTGATTTTTGTATTGGAGGGACTGGGGGGTGGGACTATCTGTGCATATAATGAATCTCAGAACACTTTATTTATACATAAGACACTTCTTTTTTCCTCCATAAAAGTTTGTAATACATAAAATGGGCCGGCCATGATGGCTGTAGTTGGTGTTAGACAGGGTTTCTGTTCTTTCCAGTTTAACATGATATTTTACTTTCATGTGCAAACATCCATTAGAAGCTCTGACTTCTGCAATCTCCATAATGTTAGAATAAAGGATGCCAACTTCTTGAGTGCTGTACAATTGTGTTACTTTTTCATGTAAGAGAAGGTCTCTCCTTTTCAAAAAGCCCATCATAGCTGCTACTGTGCTGGAGTTTACTGCTTCAAGCTGAGACTTGTGACTTTGTTAGTGTAACACCTTTCCCGTCTCCCCAGTCTCTATAATAATTTTCAATTTTCTTAGCCAGTTGCAATAAAAAAATGACAGAGTTCTAAAAGACAGTAATTTCCTAGGAATTGCATGCAAATTAGGTGGTAGGAGGACAAGAGAGACCTACAGAGAAGTGTATAGAATAGTTGGCTCTGTGATGTTTGCCTAATTGATTCAATGGGAATGACCAATGCCCAGTCAAAATGCAAAATCTCAAGCCAAGCCACAGCAAGTTCGGTTTGTTTCTCAGCAAAGGATGTGGGAGAGAGATTAAGATGCTGACAAGGTAAGCTCCAGAGTTGTTGCTGAAATCTGGGGTATTGTCAGCGGTTGTTTAGTGACAAGTGTGAGAAAGAGATTAGTGTTCAGAAGAACTTGAGAATAATAGGTTGAGTACATGTAAAACACAAATGTTTAGGGGAAAAACCCAGTTTCCTTGTGACTGCTGTGATGAGTTATTTCTAGTTTACCATTTTCCCCCAGGGTTCAGTGCTGGGCCTTGTTCTCTTTTATATATTCATTAACTAATTGGATGAGGGGATTGAGTGTACTCTCAGTAAATTTGCAGATGACACCAAACGAGTTGGGTGTGTTGATCTGCTGAAGGGTAGGGACCTAGACAGGTTGGGCCAATGGGCCAAGGTTAATTGTATGAGGTTTAACAAGGCTTCATGCCAGATCTTGCACCTGGGTCATAACAACCCTGTGGTAATCTACAGGCTTGGGGAAGTGTGGTTAGAGAGCTGTAAGTTAGAAAGGAACCTGGGGGTGTTGATTGACTTACTACAAGCCAGCAGTATGTGCAGGTGGCCAAGAAGGCCAATGGCATCCTGGCTTGTGTTAGGAACTCGGTGGCCAGCAAGAATAGGGAGGTGTTCATCCCTCTGTACTCAGCTCTGGTGAGGCTGCGTCTTGAGAACTGCGTTCAGCTCTGGGCACCTCACTATAGGAGGGACAGAGAAATGCTGGAGTGTGTCCAGAGAAGGGCAACAAAGCTCATGAAGAGCACAAGTCCTGTGAGGAGTGGCTGAGGGAGCTGGAGAAGAGGAGGCTGAGAGGAGACCTTATAGCTCTATTCAGCTACCTCAAGGGAGCTTGGAAGGAGGAGGGAAACTGACTCTTTTCCTTAGTAAACTGTGATAGGACCAGAGGGAATGGATGGAATCTGTGCCAGGGGAGGTTTAGGCTGGATGTTAGGAAACATTTTTTCATTGAGAGAGTTGCCAGGTGTTGGAATGTCCTGCCCATGGCAGTGATGGACTCATCATCCCTGGAGGAATTTAAAAGGTGTTTGGACCTTGTCCTCAAGGACATGGTTTAGTAGTAAGATCATGGTGCTGGTCAAAGGTTGGACTGGATTATCCTGAAGGTCTCTTCCAACCTAAAACATTCTGTGATTCTTTATCATTTTCACTTCATGTTGTGAAGTTTAACTTATGGGTAAAAGTGAATCACATTGCTTTTATTTCCAGATTGTCTTCAGTAGAACATTATAGGCAGTATGAGAAAATAGTAATAAAAAACCAGAGAAAACTGCAGGCACATAAAAGTTTGTGGGATTAAATATACAATTCATGTGCATGTGTTTTCATTGCAATTGTTCAAGTTTTTTAACATTTTCTCATGTTCAGTGGGTTATGATGGGACAAGTTTTTAATTAAGATTTTTATCTCTAATATTCCATTATTTTGCAACCTCTGTGCATAGTGTTATTATATTTCAGAAAAAATATTCTAAGCTGATGTGACCACTATTTCCAGGACCGAAATAAGAGGCTGCTTGTGAAATGCTGTTTCATTTTTAAATCTACCAGACATGCTAAAAATGAAAACAATAGATGCAGAGGCTTTTTTTGTTTGTTTGTTTGCTTGTTTTTTCTCTCTAATGGATTTTAAAGAGCTATAATTTCTGGCTTTTACTGTATATCTGGAAGACAGGAGAAATGTGGCTTCAGATTTCAGTACAGCCCAAAGCAAAGACAGGATAATTGCTATTATAACCTTAGCCATTGTTCAATCCATCTAAACAATGTCATGATGAACAGCCCTTTCTGAAGAGATCTGTATTTTTCAACTACTTCCCTTAGCACATGTTTTTTTTACTTGCGTCTCCAAAATTTGTGTTTTTATTTGGTCTTGTATTTTTCTGTGTACCCATTTCTATATCTGGTTTTGTATCTTCAGGTTTCATATCACCTATTCCATCTTTCCCTTTTTTTGGCTGCTCCTATAGAATAAAAATCATATTTGGTAAAGTTTTGAATCACCGGTACAGAAAATCAAATTAAAAAAAAATAAATACTGAAAGCTTACTCAAGAAAAGCAAAGAAATAGTATGTAAACTATAGTTTTGTTGGCTTGAATATGTTTTGTTCTGGCATGCTGAATTCTATGAAATTTTTGTTAAGATTTTTGAAACAGAGGATGGAACATTAAAAAAAACAACAACAACAACAACAAATTAAAAAAAAAAAAAAAACAAACGAAAAAAGAGAGCTATCACATACACTGTGGGAATTGTCCACTATCTGCTTTGAGCAGGGATATGATTCCATATAAAGTTGCAGGCAAGCACATAGCTGAGCTCTTGGTATTTGTGCCCATTTCTTTTTGTATCTTAGTTTTATTTTTTTTAAATAGAGGTATCTCAGCTTATTCAAAATCCCAAGAAAACTGGTGTAAAAAAATTAAATCTTGCTGATGAGGTGGAACTGGTTCCCAAGTAAACCTAACTGGAACTCAGTACTGCCTTAGCTCAAAAGGAAAATTTATTTTTCCCCCAAATGCTGGTATCTTTCTGCAACAACAAAGGTAATCACAGATTTTCACCCAAATTAAAGAAATAAATAAAAAGCTTTTTAATCAGCTATTGTGTACTAACAAGTAGATAGATGCCAATGCTGAGTCTATGTTTAAGAAGAATACATGCTTTTGGAGTATTTCCCTGGGAATATCTATGTCTAGATTCTTCCTGAAAGGCATGCAATAAATCCTTCTAATTGGCAGTCTGCAAGCATTTGATTTCTGCATACTCAGCCCAGCCCTGCCCACAGAAGGTGAATGCAAAACAATGTGCTAATGAATCAAACACAGGTTCAGCTCTTGTAGAAATTTGCATAGTGGTAATGTTGGAATAAGTGATAAATTTCAAATGAGATTCAACAAGACTGAATTAGCCTTTCTGAGATTTATTTTCTATATTTTTCTCCTTGGAAAGTATCCTAGAACAGCCTATTTATTCTTTTTTTCATCACATTTGCTTGGATTCAGGAATCAGCAGGCTGGATCAGACCCAAGTTCCCCACTGGCCAGTATCTTGGCTTCAGCATTGACCATTGACATATACTTCAAAATAAAGAGAGAGTCCTGTAGGAGGTAGTCATAGGAGCCTTTCTCCCCATTTTATGATAGAGTTTAGCTCAAGTTAGAGAGGTTAATATATTTTTTTAACTCTAATTATATATTCTAGGGTGTTCTTCACATAAAGGTGCTCTTCATTAGTGTGACAGTTATGGAAGTCCCTGAATGTATGTAGAAAATAACGTATTGGATTCTAAGCTTGTTGTGAAAGTCCCCCTTCTGGCTGATGGAGAAAGAGGGGTGACATCCTAAACAATCTGTCTCATGTCTAGAAGAAACGTTCAGTGAAATGTATCTTAGATATATCTGTCTCTTTCCAATTATTGCAAAAGAAACCTGGAAAACTAGTTTACAACATCTATACTTATGAGATTAGTCTCACTGAAGTTGTCCTCTCAGCTTGAAATATGTAGGTAGGAAATATCAGAGGTGGGGCATGGTGTTGCTCTTTCAACCCTAAAACATATTTTATCCTCTCCAGGTCTGATAAAATTCTGTTAGGTCAAGAGTTCAAGAGTCACTAGAGGCAATATGGGATGAACATTGGAGATCTCCAGGGTTCAGGGTAATGGTGTGATAGAACTATTTCCACATATTAGTATTAATTGCTAGCTACTGGTGAGCACATTAATTCCTGTGCTCCTATCAGTTGGTTCAGTATCTGCTGTGTGTTAAGATAAAAGCAAAAGAGGTATATGAGGCACAATATAAATCATGACAGATAACAGAAGTGTGCTGAGGAAAACCTAGCTATCAAGGAAGAGAAGGGATATCTGAAGACTAAGGAAAAAGCAAAGGCTAAATAGTGCCTGGACATGAAGTGAAGCTGGACATCAAGGAGTGAAGCTCAAATGTTGCACATACACAGGTCTGTGGCTAGATGCAAGCCTGATTTCTGTTGGGGAGAGAAATGTTTGTCTCTTTTATGAAATATATACATTTTAGCCTTTTATCAAAGCCTTCCATTCCCTTTTTTGGAGGGGAATTCTTCAATGGCAATTTCCCAGAATGCAGCTGACTTGTAGGAGTGGGAGATTCACAATTTCACTTGGAGAGAAGGTTATTCCTCCCTTTCCCCTTATTTCTTCAATCTCAAAGCTTTTTTTTTTTTTTTTTTTGCTTTTTTTTTTTTCTTGGACAATACTGTTATTGCAAGAGAACAACAACATGCAGTTATTGCAAGAGAAAAGATACTTTGGGCTTTGTAAAGAGAAAAACTTGCTGGATATTTTATGTAACGCTTCATCTCTGACAATATATATACAGATTTCAGCTAACTTTAGGAAGCAGCATTTTGGCATCATTTTTTGACAGGAGATGTCCAAATAAGAAAATCATTTATCTTTTCAATATCTTTCTCTCATGTATTTTCCATTTTGGTTTAGTTTTCCATTTATCATGTTGCACTAGTGCATATTGTATTAGGATATTAGATCAAACTGTCAAAAAGCTGACAGTTTGGTTTGTTGGGGTTTTTTTCCCCCTAAGCATTTTTGGAATAGTAATTAATTCAGCCAACTGGAAGTAAGTAAGTAATCAGTGGCTCTTTTTTCTTGTGCTTATTGCAGCTTTTGACATGAAGAATATTTCAGTTTTAACACCTAAAACCCACTTATTTTTGGGTACCTTGGTAACATTAGAAGAATGTGTGATCTTAGGAAATACATTAACCCAAGTGATGCTAAACAAGATTTTGAAGTGGGAAGTGCCTAAATGTCTAATAATCTTATGGAAGAGCCTTGGAGTAGCGATGGTTGCCTTCATAGGTATTTTAAATGCTAAAGACTTCATGTTTCATAATTTTAGCCAACCACTATGACTACATGTTCAACTCCTAGACTTTTGTGTGCTATTTTACTTCAGATAAGCTACATGAAAAAAATAGATGTTATGGTCTTAGATCCAGAGAAGAATTTGCTGAATTTCCAGGTGTTCCAGTAGGACAGATGAAAGTTTCTTGAGTACTTCTAGAAGTTCCTAGAGAACTTATTCTGGAGAGGACTGAGAGGAAATCTTAGTAATGAATATATATATATATATATATATATATATATATATATATATATATATCTGAAGCATGGGTGTAGTGCAATGGGTGTCAAGAAGAAGGGTCCAGTCCCTTTTCAGTGGTGCCCTATGGCAGGATGAGGGGCAATGGACGCAACCAGGAACACAGGGAATTCCACCTCAATATGTGGAAGAATTTTTACTCTAAAGATGATGGAGCACCAGAACACACTGGTCAGAGAGGTTATGGAGTCTCCTTCTCTAGAGACATTCAAGACCTGTCTGGGTTTGTTTGTGTAGGACCTGCCCCTGGTGACTCTACTTTGGCATGGGCACTGAACTCGATCTTCAGATCTCTTCCAACCTGTACCATTCTAGGATTCTAAGCTGTGACAACATTTTATACAATTTCTCTTGTTTGTATCCATTATTTATTCTAATAATACAACACCACAAATGCTATAAAAATGTTCTCTGAAGTGATACACCTTGTTCATTGGGCCAGTGTTTCTTAGGAACATCTGAGACCTGCAGAGAAGCTTTGTTTCTAGTCCTCTAGTTAAGATGGGAGGTGTTACTGTGAGATGTATTTGCAGAAGAGAGACCTTACTTGTCTTCCATATCCTTTTGATGCATGACTGTCAAAGATGAATGTTATGTGTTTGCATAAGCTGAACTTCCTAAATGTCTGGTTATTGTTAGAAGCTTACAGCTTTGACTGCTTGATAAAATTATTTTGAAAAACCCTTCTAGAGTCCAGTTTTTCTTTCATTAATATTTTCAGCAGGCTCTGATCATAGGTTATTAATGTAAGATGTTCTAACTACCAAATAGGATATTGTTTTAAAACAGACTGCTCTTTTACTCAGCCAGAAAGAGATTTTCCAGTCTGTGGAATGGAATATTGAGATAATGGTCAGTAAATGTTAAAAACAATAGTGTTAAATCTATCTGTTAATTTTGGAGACAAAACTAATGACAGGAAAACAGAAGTGTCTGGGAAAGGAAAAAGAAGTTATATTAATCATAAAAAGTTATTTGTTCAGACTTAGCTGCAATATTTGTTCCTGATAATTAAGTTGTGTTTCAACATTAAAACTCAAGATTATTTCCAGCTAAGCATGCACCAGTAAGAAAAAAAATAAAATTAACACCACTGAACAAAGGCTAACATTGGATCATGTTTATTGTATATACAGCCTAAGCTGATCCCTAAAAGGCTGCAGAGAAACAGCAGCTAAGTGAAACATGCAGATGGAACATGGGTATTTTGAGTGAAAGGTGTAATATTTTTTGTGGTGTTGTTGCACTGGTACTGTGATGAGCAAGAACGCTTTGGCTAATGCTCTCAAAACAACAGTAATAAAAAGTCTTTAGACTGTGACATAAAAGAATGATCCACCTTCTCATAGTTAGGATAAGGCATAGATAGGTGGGTGAAGTTTGACAAATCAATATTCACAAAGCTGGAGAAATTGTTTTTTATATTATGCCTGAACTTTGCAAATGTGCTGTCATCTGTTCTAGAACCAACTATAGACCCTGAAAGGAAGCAAAACCACCTGTGCCCTAGATCTATAGACAGGACAGCCCAAGTGAAAAAAAGCCCTCTTTTAAATAGGTATAAAGTTTAATGTAAAGCTAGTATGGATCACGAAACATGAGTAGCTGTTTGTCACCTCATTACTGTTGCCCTGCAGTTGAATCAAAGGGGAGAGGTAAATTATGACTGATAAGCAGTGAGATAATAGAACCAGAAGTAGGCTATTTGTACTCTGAAAGGGATAGAAATCAGTGCAGAGAAAGGCAATGCTGACATGAAAATGCACAAATATATTGAAATATGAGGTCTGGTGGATGGATAGATGATCATTGCTGGCAGGACAGTAACTAATACTGCAGAAGGACCTGATTAACTGTGTTTAGAAAAGGATCTGAGGTTTGGATTGAATGCCTGAATGCCTGCTGTGGGCTGTGTGGCCATACCTGTGCAATTGTAAACTTCCTATCTTCTGGCCTGGATAGAGAAATCTGTACACAAATCCAGCATCAAATACGATCGAGTGAATGTTTTTTCCACTAGGTAAATATAAGGGAAATGTTAGAACCAGCTTTTAGAGCCAACAGGTGATCTCAGACTAGAGTGCTGAGACTAAGTTTCTAGGAATGCCTGAAGGATCAGAAATCCTAAGACAAGAAGAAAAGCAGAACAGGCAATGAAGAACATTGTTAAACTGTTCAAATAATCTAATAAATAAACAAGAGGATACAGATCTCCTCTCTCTCCCAAAACCTCTCTGGGGAGTGGTTTTTCTATTCTGATCTAAAACCTTTAATAAAGAGCATTGAAGTTAGTACTGTCTGGGCTGAGCCCTGCTCTTTTTATATTCAGGCCACAGAAGACAATACAGCAACAAGTACTTGTATTACTTAGTTCTGCTCACTAGCCATCAAAACAACACATTCTTACCAGGAAGGTAAACCAAAAGGGCTTGATTTTTCTTGGTAGCCTTGGTTAATGCCTTCTTTCTGTTGCATCAGAAGACAGCATGGCAGTTCCTTGTGGTCATACCAATGATTCATCTAATACAACTCAGCTGCAGTAATATCACTGGTTTGGTTGTGGTACATCTGGTATCAATGAAAAATAGGTCTTCAACTTTGTCCCTTGCCACCCAGGCCTCTTACCAGATAAATCTACAGATAAATCAGCAACAGGCTTGCATGGTCAATGTGAATGAGGGAATGTCACCTATTTTTGTGCTGGTTTCACCTGTGACTTTGCTGTATATATACTGTAAAGTGCAGAAAATAATGTGAAGAGGATGATGATGATTTCTTACTTTTTTTTGGAGTGGTGAACTTGTGAACTACATAAGACTGGTGATTTAATTTCACCATGACCTGAGATTTGCTTAATTTTATTTAGCCAAGGCAATACGAAGTGCAAGGCTCTAATTTTTGTTGGTTGTTTTTTTAATTCTTCCATTATTCCTATCTGTGTGATAAAATTCCCACATCACATGATGTGGTCTTCAAGTGCAAAGACTTTGTTCTTTTCATAGTATTTACTGAAAGAAAGGGAATTTATATTTGTTGTTAATCTATAACCTACTGGAATGATTTCAAATACCTCTTAATGCTCTGTAAATGCTGAACAAAATCCCCATCCTGTTCTCCCTATCTGGTTATCACATGGAAGTCTCTTTAAAAGTGCTTTCATTAACCTGATTTTCCCTGGCCACAGACCATTAGAGCCTCATTCTTACAGTGAAGAGCTAGACTGTTCTTTTCTTTCACAATCTAAACACAATTTAGCTTTTATTCTGCTTTTTTTTGTTTGGTTAGGGTTTTTTTGGTTTTGTTTTGTTTTTTTTTTTTCTTCTAATAGAGATCTGAGATAAGCTGTTTGAAGAGGAAAAGGTCAGATGCTTAGTTTCTTTTTACAAGGAAGGTAGCCTAAAGAGAGTGATATACTTGGGCTTCAAAGGGCTAGATCTTCCACCTCTCCAGCTTGATGGAAGTGGATGAGCTGTAGTGATTTATGTAAAACAGTTTACCTAAGGCTTCATCCAGAACTGGAATCCTCCTCTTTTATATCACCATGAATTGTTATATATTAGTGGGACTGAGATACTGGGCTATCCATGTTTTTGTAAGTCAATGGGTTAGACCTTTTTTTCCCAATATATAAGAAGGCACTTTGCAGGTAAGAATAAAGCATTTATGCACGCATATATATGTGTATGTCCACATAAATTTGTGAATGTATGTACAGCATAATGTGTGGTAATACATATGTAGTGTAATTCTTGTCATGTTACTTGTTTGACCTTGTCTGGAAGGCCACAAATATAACATTAACCTTGCTGCTTCTGTGATTCTTATAAACTTTCTCTAGCTGTTCTAATTCTCTCATTGTTAATGCGTCCTGTAATTCAGGCATGGTACTGCACAATTGTGTGGTAATTTGGAGCAGGGGAGAAGTCGGGCTCTTCAGTGACCTTTTCACTAGACATTTCTCATGAAAACAACTATTAGCAAGTTTGGATGTGTCTTTTTATAACCTTTACAGTTCAGTGTGTGTCCTTCTAATGAGCTCTTCAATAACTCGGTCCCTCAGCTCTCTGAAAAGTAGTCGTACTTAACACGTGGTTGTGTAGACCTAAAATTCATTCAGCCCTTTTTCCAAAGCAGAAGTTAACAATACTATAAGCCTGGAAAATGGTTTATAGTAAAAGTTTTGTACCTGGTCACACCTAAGTTATCTCTAATTCAAGTTCTTCAAAAATATCCAGTAGAGTATGCCTTGACATCATCTTGTCATATAAAATGCATATTTCAATATAATTCTTTGTTTTGTATTTTCATCTGGGGGTTGTCTTTTTCCAATACTTCTTTATGAAGATGTGGGTTTTTTTCCAAAATGCTTCTGGTTGGATCTGTTCAAGGGTACTTGCTGAACAAAATACCTAAATTGTTATCCATATCATCTCAGAAATACATTGGATATTTTTATTGGCTTTGTAAGCTGCATAAATTGGCTAACTCCACAGTCTCTGGGGACTCTTGAATATGTGTAGATTTTCTTTGATAACAAAATTATAAAAGTTTGAGGTAATATATGTCCATAGATCGCTTACCAGCAATAGGAGCCTATTAATTACCAGGGAAAATTATTACTGAAGCAACCATCCAGCTATAGAAACAGAGGTGTTTCTCTCATTCGACCCTTTTCAGAGAAAGCATAGATTTCTTCCCCCATTATTTTCTGTTGGTCAGAGCTCTCACCTGTGACTCTTTATGAATGGTGTGGTGAAAGGATGGGCTGGCATCTTTATTGTTGGATAGTTCCATGACTTCTTTGGAGAAGAGGGAGTATTTATGTTTTGTGGAGTAGGGGAACTTGAGGTTACCCAGCCAATAGAATTCATATAGACCCATTAATCCCTGATTACAAGTACCTATTGCTGTAGCAGGAGAATATCCTGAACAAAAATGCAAAAGAAAAGCACTGAAGATGCGATTTTGTGTATTTTTTTTCCCTTATATAAATGATCTGAAAGTCACTTGATCCAGAACTTTGCTGTTTTGAGCTCATTTTATCTGCAAAAGTGTTTTCTTCGGTAATGTAGGTGTGAGTTTTGTTGCAGGTGTGGGCTGTGGATGTTAATGAATTTGGAAACTAGGATGTCATTTCTCAATTCGTTGGTGTCTCTCTCTTCTATGAAAATCTAAAATGTCTCTCAACTAACTTCAGTGTTAGCATCTATCCTTTCCTTTAAAGGAAATAGTAAACAGACGTTTTCTTCATGATCTTCAGGCTGTCTTGCGAGTTCAAGAAGTTGGATAGTTCACATAAAGTTTGGATTATCATTCAATCTGAGTGAAAAAATTGTCAGGATTAAGCAAGATATTTTATTCAAAGTCGCTCATGCAAAATAAACAACTCTATCAACTTCTCACCCTTGGCCTGGAATCCTGGAACCCAGACAGATTTCCTGCAGTGCAGTAGGTATAATAACACCTACTCTTTCAATTAGCATTAGGTACAGTGCTTAGGCAAACCAGAACTAAATTGCAAGACACTCAATCTCTTTTTTTCTAGAATCAAAACACTTCAATTTAGCAACTCTCTTTGGGTGGAAATTACTTCTATCTGTAAAATTATACCTGTATTTTACAGATTAGCTGCAAAGAAAAACACATATGCTTTTTTTTCATTCTGTCTTCTCAGAATGTCAAATAAGATGAAAACTAGGTATGGAGCCTGGTAAATAAAGACAACACAGCTGAAACATAAGCTGTCTGGAATGCTCTCTATCACAGTGTGTTTTCTTTTCATTATTCTTTTCATTTGCTGTAATTCCAGATATACTGCAATTTAAGACTAGCTTTTGGCTACACCTGTTAAAGATAAAGTGGATCTGTTTAATTTATATGTGCTCAGACTAGGTACTAATCATAGAATCTTTCAGGTTGGAAAAGACCCTTGGGATCAGCAAGTCCAACCGTTATCCCTACTCTACAAAGTTCTACCCTAGACCATATCCCTCAGCACCATATCTAAATGACCCTTAAACACATTGAGGGATGGTGACTCAACCACTTCCCTGCACAACCTATTCATCATAAAGCAAATCTACTGGGCATCTGATTTTGCAGTGGCAAAATTTGCTTGTTAATGTGAAACAAGGTGGATTCCTGTTGTGTAAAACAAAATAAGTCTCGCAAAGAAAAAGAAATCCTAAGGCAACATGAATTTGTTCTTGACTTCTCAACCAAAAGGAGCAAGGAAATCTGTAGCAATAAGCATATTCAAGCTCTGTATGTAAAGGGCAAAGTTGCAGAGATGACAGGCTAGATGTTTTAGGATGAGTTTTGTTGCTGGGAAGCATAAAGGGTGTTAGGACTTAGTACATTTTTTCTGAAGAAAAACTGATGACACTCTCTAAGGTCAACATGTAATATCTTCTCCATGCTCTTCTAGAAAGTCTGATTAGTCCTTTCAGAAGTAACCTTTCTCACATTGGGTATGTTTGCCTTCCTGTCTTTAAGATTCATCTTCTCTATTTGTGTTTCTGACAGCTTGTAGTATTATATTTTCCATATATCGATTTGGATGTTCTCCCTTTGTCATGTTTTGATTAAAAGTAGTATAATTTTACTTAAACTAAGCTAATATACAGTGTACAGTATTATTATATTTTGTTTGTTGTGGGTTTTTTTAAAGAACCTTTGGACACCATTTTACCTTTCAAGCTCCTTTTGGTAATAATAAAACAAATGGCTTTAACTAAAGGCTGACAGTTTGGTAGATTGAAGAAAAGGCTATTGTTTCCTTATCTTTCTGTAGACAGAAAATCCAATGAGGGAAATCCACACCAGGAAATGTCCCTAAAATGTGAAATAGAAAATTCTTTTGGGAAAACTTTTTGGCATAAATATATGCCAAAAATATGTCCTGTATACATTTTGGGAACACATTCAATATTGCATTATATTGCATCTATTCATTAAAAAATAAGATCATTGCACTCATAATTTGTAATAGATAGCACTTTTCATTCTGATGGCTTCAAATCATAGCAAAAAATTCGTATCAGCACACACACATATGCTTCTTGGAATGTGAATCAGGAAGTGACTTCTGGGGTCACCAAGTCCAGTATGTTTACTGTTTTAGGAAACTATACCATTATAATCTGTTTAGTTTTTTAGTGATTATCAAAAAAGATAAAAGAATGAAAAACACCAGTGACAACTTCCTTGGGCAACCTGTGCCCAAGAAGTCACAACTTCCTCAGGCAATCTGTGCCAGTGTCTCACCATCCTCAAATAAAATGTCTTCCTAATGCCTAACCTAAATCTCCCCTTTCAAGTTTTAAAACTTTTGCCCTTGTCCTCTCTCTACACACCCATGTAAAAAGTCTTATCCCAGCTTTCTTGTAGGCCCCCTTCAGATCTTGGAAGATTGCTATAAGGTCACCTTGAAGCTGCCTTTTCTCCAGGATGAACAACCCCAACTTCTTGAGCCTGTCTTCATACTGGTGCTCCAGCCCTCTGATCATCTTAGTGGCTCTCCTCTGAACATGTTCCAGGAGTTCCATGTCCTTCTTATGCTGCTTATGGGACTCCATAATTGGACACAGTACTCCAGGTGGTGTCTCACAAGAGCAGAGTAGAGGGGGAGAATCACCCCCTTCAACCACCTGTCTGTTCTTCTTTTGGAGCTCAGGATCCAGTTGGGTTTCTGAGCTGAAAGTGCACACTGACAGCTCATGTTGAGTTTCTCATCCACCACCACCCCCAAGTCCTTCTTCTCGGGGCTTCCCTCAATCCTTTCACCTCCAAATCTAAGTTCATGCATGGGATTGGTTCGACCCAGGTGCAGAACTTTGCACTCAGCCTTGTTGATCTTCTTGCAGTTTGCACAAGCCCACTTCTCAAGACTGTCAAAGGCCCTCTGGATGGCATCTATTCCTTCTAGCGTGTTGACTTCACCACACAGTTTGGTGTCATCAGCAAACTTGCTGAGGGTGCATTCAATTCCACTGTCCGTGTCTCCGGCAAAGATCTGAATATTCAGACACTGGTCTGAATATTGACCCTTGAGGAATACCATTTGTAACACATTTTCATTTGGACACTGAGACACTGATTAAAACTCTGGGTGAGACCAGACAACCAGTTCCTTATTCAACTAATGCTCCATCCATCGAATTCATATCATTTCAGCTGAGAGAGCAAAATGTCTTGTGGGTCAGTGTTAAATTCTTTGCACAGGTCCACATAGATGACATCTATTGTTCTGCATTTGTCCACTGGGGCTGTGACCCCATCATAACTGGCTACCAAATTAGTCAGGCAGGACCTGCCAGCTCTTTCAGGAGCTGTGGGTGAATCCCATCAGATCCCATGAACTTGTTCACCTTAGATTCTTCAGGTACTCTCAAACATGCTTTTCATTTACAATGAGAGGATCTTCCTTTTACCAGTCCCTGCCTTTGGCTTCTGTAACATGGAGAGTGTGAGCAGAGTCCTTGCCTGTGAAGGCAGAGGGAAAGTAGATATTGAGTATCTCGGCCTTCTCTACATCTTGGGTGGCCAGCTCTCCTGTTTCCTTCTTGAGTGGGCTCACATTTTCCCTAATCTTCCTCTTATCATTGGCATACCTGTAGAAATTTTTCTTGTTTCCCTTAACACCCCCTTGCCAGATCCAATTCTCTGCGTTTTTGCCTTCCTAACCCTATCTCTTGCTTCTCTGAGTACTTCTCTCAGGTTATCTGCCCTTGCTTCCATCCTCTGTAAACTTTGTTTTTACCCCTAAGTGTGTCCTGGAGTTACTTGCTCATCTGTGCCTTCCTCCTGGCACTCCTGCCTGCTTTCCTTCCTTCCCTTCACTGGGACACACTGGTCCTGGGCATGCAGGTGATCCTTGAATATGGACCAGCCTTCCTAGGCTCCTTTCCTACCCTCTTTATCCCATTCTATGCCATTATGGAGATTCTTGAAGCAACTGAAGTCTGCCCCTTTAAAATCAAGTGCCATCAGTTTACTTCACGCTTTCCTCTCTGCCCTAAGGATCTTGAATTCTACAGTCTCAAGATCACTGCAGCATAGTCTCTCATTATTTTTTTACATCACCCACTAGCCCATTTGTTTTCTCTGTCTTTTGGGCAAGCTGCTTTCTTTCTATCAGCTTTTCTTACAGCCTTTCATAAAGTTCTGTGGAAAGATTTTCAGTTACATAAATGATTTTTACTATGGTGTACTAAATAAAAAAGGTTTCTTGTCATTCTGCCCACTTTCCAATGATTTTTGGAGCTGTCCAACTGTCACTAGATTTTTGATAGCTAGAATTTGGAAGTATATAAAGATTTGTGATAACATAGGATTGGGTACGACCTACATTATTTGATTTCACTGTTTCATTGGATTCTTCTCACTAAGTGACTGTTTTCAGACTTGGAATGAGTGAGTTTTCTCCTTTATACTTTTTCAAGCAGGCTGTAGCAAAACCTTTCATGGTTAGAGGCTTTCTCCTAATTTTCTCTCTACTCTTCATTAGAGCCATGCAGTACTGCTTTATTCCCTTGCCAGCAGCAACCTTGAGCTTTAAAACACTTTCAATCCCTTGGTGTATCTGAAGAGAGCTGTGTCACCTCTGCTTCCCTGGCTATTCAAAGTGAGTTCTTTTAATCTCTGCAATGGCTTCTAAGTTCCCTTGGGTATTCTAGTAGCCATCCTCTTCCTCTCTCAACATTTGACTACATTTCTCTTGAACAAAAATGGTCAGAATCATGTATAATATTCCAGCTGTAGCATTGTATAATGCCATTAGCAATCCTGTACCACTAATAGCTCATCATCTTCTGATTGACAACACACATAGGGTCTTTACTGTCCATTTTTCTAATGGACACCAGCATACAACACCTAATCTTGTTATTAATCCCTGTGAGTAAGACCTTCTACCTTATGATATGACAGTCTACACAGAGCTTGCTAATACCTCTCAGCTTCAGCTGAGAAGATTTTATTAGCATAATTAGGCCTGGGTCTACTCAAGATGAAGGAGGAAAAGGGTCTATAGCCTTTATCTCAAGTAGTATCCTCCTATGCTATGTGTTCTTCCACACCATCTGATGCAGATTGGCCACGTGGCCTAACAGTCCCTCCCCACACATTGAGGTTGTGTTTGCATTCCTGCTTTCTATGAAAACCTATATGCCTCCCTGTTACGAGATGACAAGTATTTTTAATTTAGTTCTTTTCCATGTTACAGATCTTTTTTCTCCACCTATCTAGATAATATTCTATTGTATCAGTCAAATCACCTCATCAGAATCTAGTCAGAAAAAAGAATTGGTGAATTTAATGTAGAAGAAAGAAGAACAGATTTATACTATTCATAAAGTTCAAGTATTTTTAATAGAGAAAAATGCAGGGTATTTTGATGTAATCTACCTTAAAGACCATTGTTTTTTATTGAGTCTTACATTTCTCTCTGTTAAGATATTCTTTCCTTCAGTGTTTTCTCTAGAGCCATGCATGCCACAAAGACCAGTCCAATAGTTCCTCTAAGTTTTATGGTACCACAGTTAATGCTAAGTTACTGTATTGTCACGAGCTCAGTTGAGTCTAGGAAAAGCTACACTTGCAATAGGAAACACTGGTTTCTTCAGCATACATGAGTGAAGTTTCTTGCCCTTTCATTCTGAACATATAAATCAGGTTCCAGCCTCTCTACATGGGGAGTGTAAGTGAAGAGCTGAACTACCTGAAGCTCCATGATGGCTATTAATGGAAGACAGCCACCTGAAGAATAGCTGCTTAGATCTGAGAGAGCTGAGCCTCTGGAGAGAGGTGCTTTTCATTTACTATACAGGGAAAGCCACCCTATTAGCTAAAGCTCAGTGGAATAAGTCAGGGTCATGGGCTTTGAACTAAGATTTTTCCCTTGAGCCTATTCGGACACAAGACACTCTCCAAGGTGTGATGATCTTTTTGATTATGTGGAGTATAGGAAACGGGTGTGGGAAGACTTCTGTATCCACAGAGGAAAACCAAGAAAAATTAGACAAGCTCTAGTGAAGCAGCCATTTTTTCATGAAGAAATATAGTCCGCTAATGGACACCAAAGTGTTTACAGTTGCATTGGATTCCAGCATTTGTTGAGCTTTCCCTGAGTATTCATTACTCTAATTGTGAGGCAAATGCCAGCTTCAGACTGAAGGTGAAATAAATGTCGCACCTCCCTGTAAGTATGAAAATAAAGAGTGTTCAGGAATTAATGAGTGTAGTGGCCACACTTCTTATGCATAGCAACTGGTAAATCTCACCTCATACCTCTTCAACACAAAACCCTCCTCAGCCAGCTATGTACTGCCAAGGCAAGTTGCTTTTTCCACAGTTATCAGATAGGTGCTTTGTATCAGTTTATAATAAACCACAGAGGCTGTGGATCACATGGGTTAGGGCTTTTGATAAGCTCTATACAACATGAGAAGTTTCCTTCCCTTCAGCAATACTTGTTCATCTTCCCTTCCAGTGTTTTCTCTGAAATGATGAGATACACTTGACTTTCCCTTGAGATATTTGAGAATACTGAGCTGCATCCTTTTACTTTTCAGGGATCGTATTTCTATTTTCTTTGCCCTTTCATCTCGCTTTTTATCCTTCATGAAATGCAAAGGGCAGTGCTATGACTGACAGGATAGCAAGTAAAAAGGAGAAAAGGCCTTTTTGAAGGGTGAACTGAAACATCCAATTAATAGGTCACAGATCTAGCAAGGTAATACGAAGTCTTAATAATATTTAACACGTCCATGGTGTATCTGAGAACAAGGAATTTAGATTAGACTTGCAGGACTTGCAGTTACAGGAGGTAGATTTTAGACACAAATCTGTAGAAAGGAGTGTTATTATTTATGTTAGATTCTGCTATGACAATAAAAAGCTAATGCAGCCCTTTGATGTAAAAAGGGCTTGTAATATTGGTCTCGTCTCTTAGGACAGAGCTGTGAAGCTACATTCAGATTACTATTTCCAGTTCTGGTCTATATATTGTGTAAAGCTCAACAGAAGAAATAGCTGATAGGGACTTGAGCAGTTAACCAGTACAGTCTGCAGCCAAAGCAAGGCTTCAGGATGGAAAGGTCAGACCTCTTTTCACTTGGATTGCCCGAGCAGACAGCTGCTACTCAGGTGGTGCTGGGGAGCCCCTATACCAGTGATAGATGGAAGTAGAGCTGCTGGGCAGCAGTTAACCCAAACACCTCACTCCTTAATTGTAATGTTCATCTAAGAGCCTGTTGTTTTATTGGTGAATCTGGTGTTGGTTTTCCACTTGTGCATTACTTTGCTGAGTTTCACCCTGCCACGTTATTGTTCAATCATAAGACCCTTTGGTATTTCCAGACAATCTGTCCTCTACTTCTCTGAATCATTTTTTATCAGACGAAAACTGTGGCTGTATTTCTCTGTATAACTCCAGGCCACTACAGTGGTCTTGGACATCAGAGTAATTTTTAGGTTTTCCTGTGAAAAACAGGAATTTAGTTCTCAGTGGACTGATATGTAAGTTATTAGATTTATGACTAGGTGCTTGGATAACATACAATGCCCATTAATAATCAGGAATATATTCTTACTAAATTTAATATGAAGCTCTAAAGTACATTGAGCCCCTGTTCCTATACTGAGACCCCAAATCACAACAGTGGGCACCCGAACATGCATAGCCTTGTTTCCTATGTATTTATTTCATATGTCCTGTCTCTCTGCGCCAGTCATTCCAGCTTCCTGCATGTTCTGTAGTCCCCATCATTAATGTACTTTTAATGTTCTCCCACATTTCTTGCACAATATGTGTTAAAAGAGGACACGTTGTGGCTGGTTAAAAATATATACACACACTGACAAGACACCCAGGTAGACCAGCTAGCTCATGCCTTTTAAATATGTATGGAATAAGTTTGGTCTGTCTTTTCCTAATCTAAAAAAGTAAATTAGAATAGTTATCTTTTTCAATCCTCTAAACATTTGACAGAAGTATAGAAAGTTATTATCTTGGATATTTCTACTTCTCCATTAAATTTAGTTGAAATTTGCCATGAGGGTAAAAAATTTTTAATCAGATAAGTGCGCAGCTAGCACAATAGCATGAACTGTGCTGGCTTATGAGACAAGGTTTCTGCAAGGAAAAGGATATCCTGCTGCCATCTCTGCCCCAAGAACCTGTTAAGTTAAAGAAGTGTCATGGATGAAGTCTAGAAGATACCATATGGTGAGGGTTTGAGGACTTGGAAGTGATGACAAAGACCAAAGGGTAATGTGCTTTCCTGCCCTGAGTGTGGGAGTGTGGGAGCAGCTGCCCATTGTGGATGGGAGGTGTGGAGTTCAGGAAAGAATGGTTTGGCCCAGAACTGTCAGTGCGTTTGATCTTGAGGACATCAGCAGGCTTTGTACTTCTCCATGCTGTATCTCATGGTTTATAGTGTTCCTATGGCATTTGTAGTCTCTTCTCTAGCCCTTCATGCTGTATGTGTGACAACAACAAAACAATTGATATTGCTGGTTATTAAAACTAAAACACTCTTCTGGACTTCCATGTAACTCCAGTGCCACCTTTGCCTTTTGGCAGCCTGTACCTATTGAATCAGTAATTCTCCCAAAACTCCTTTCACAGCCTTGGAGAGAGTATGGTTGAAGACTTGGGGCATATTGAGGGTATTTTCCCATAGAAGTTCTGGATGCAGTGTAGCTGGCTCTCCCTGCTTTGGAAGAAGCTTTGACGGGCAGCCATATTTGACAGCTCTATGGATGTGGATAAGCATCTTAATAACTGACTTAAGCCTTGAACTTTTAAGACTGTCGAGTGATGTCAAATAAGAAAACAATTTTCAGCTTGTCATGCTGAAGAATTGTTGACATGGTACTACCATTTTCTTCCACTTTCAACCTGCCAACAAAGAACTATGGGGAATTCTAGCCATTCCATTGTAAATGCACTATTTACAATATAATCCATCTTTTTATTTTCTATCAAACACATTTGATAGCATTTTGCAGTTGCTAAGGCAGTTGTATTTCCAGCATAATTTGAAACTGCAATGAATTTTTTTTTAAGTTTTTCTAATTTTTCTTGAAGGAGAATAAGGTTGGTGACAGTGAATTGCAATGATTCAGTGAAGAGTTAATCTAAGAAATTTTTTTCCTTGGTCTATTAACAAATTTATCCAAATCTCTGGGATTTCTCTGATAACCTACATGATCACATTACAAAATAAACATTAAAACACCTGCTAGAGATTTAACAGTATATGGGTTCTGTGATATTGAGAGATAATAAAAAGTGAGAAAGTACAATAGTTATGTATGTACATATCTACCAAGAAATGCAGTCTCATCAGTGTACAGTCACTGCAAGCAGCATATTCTAACTTTGAAATTTAGGGGAATCTGGTAAAGACTCATGCTTTCATAAAATTTGGAGACTATTTCCTTCCTGTGAGTGCTTATCTTAATAATTATGTCATTAGTGAAATGGCTGCCTTTTCAAGATTTCTCTTTGTCAGCTTGCTTTTTTGAGTAGCCACCCATTTAAATTTGGCCAGGGTGCACTGTGATGCAGTGTGGTGAATGGGTATTGCAGTTTTCTCCCTCCCATCTGTGCAATACTTTCCAGTTCAAGTGTATATGAGATAGAAAGGGATTCCTCCGCAATGAGTAATGAAATGATGGTGACAGAAGGGTTTTCAGTTTACCAGAAAAAGGCATAATGAAATCCAACAGCTGGAAGACAAAGCAGAGATAGTCTTATTAACATAGTGTGTGCAGTATTCAAAAAGGGAGATAGCTGTCTGTTGTAAAAGTATATCTAAAAAGTGAGACCTATTTTATCTGGAATCTTTATATATAAAAATATATGTTCTAACTTAAGGGGAAATGATAAATTACTTGAAGAATTTTGTATTTTTTATTCAATAGAAATTCTAGTTTGTTCTGTTCAGTAGATTAAAAAAAGTGATCACAGGGATCATTTTCTCATTTCTAAGCTGATGAATACATGTTATACTGGTCCTCAAAATGTTCACTTTTTACTAAATGATGAAGGGGGGAAAACAGTAACTGCAATGAGATACCTGTTTGTATATTTTATTTATTTTTTTATCCTATTTATTTTTCAGTTCTCTTTGATTTCCCTCCCCTCTTTTTGTGGTTTGTTTTTTTTTTTCCCCTGCTGAGGAGATAGAGGACTTTTACAGAAATTTTCACCCAGAAAAAACATTGCTTCTTTCAAAATAAATCAGAAAAAACAAACAAACAAAATCTGTAATTGTTTGAATTATTCTTTTTATGATGAACTAGCACAAACTTATTCTTATACATAGCTGATGGCTGACTGACCTCTTAAAAGTTTAGTCCAGAAACCTCAAAAAGAAATTATAAATGTTCGATTGCATCTACAGCAAGTCAAAAGAAGTGATCAGTAACACCTTTTTACAAGGGGTGGAGATGAACTTTCCTATAACTAGTTAAGGTTTTTTGCATTAGTATTTTTGGAAGGAAGGGATAGTAGAGAGAGAAGGTTTCATGCGTGGTATTTTTCTGAATTTTTTTCATCATCTCACACAAAATTGTTCCAGTTAAGCATGCTTTTTAGAGAATTGCTTTATATGTATAAAATGAGATAACTGAGTTTGTATCTTCTCCTTTTGTGTTCAGAGATCTAGTAAATTATCTTTTTCATTACAAGTGGCTTACAGTTTTTTCTGCTCCACAACCCCTGAAGGCACCAATATGACTCTAGTGCAGACTTTTCAGGGCAATATTTTCATGGTAAATTTGGAGATTGCTTCCTCTAAGAGAGATGTCTTCATATGAATCTCATGATGTTTCATGAGAAATTTCTGATAGGTAACCTATTCTGATAGATGCATCAGAGAGACTAGGACTGCATGTGACACGTTTTTACTACTTAATGGGTTCACATCCTGGGCAGACAAGGATATATTTTTTTTCATTTCCAATTTTTGTCTCACTTATACATAGTATTGACTTTAATATGGATAAGGACTTCTGTAAAAGGACATTCCTATGTGCAAATTACACTTTTCTTTATATAAATCGAAAAGACTGGTAGAGGATATTTCCCCCTCCCCCCCTTTGAAGTGCTAATGCAAAATTTATAAAGTGTTTCTGTAAAAGAAGTTTTTTTGAATTTGGAGTGGTTCTTCATGCCCTTCTCTTGTCTGAAGGGACTGAAGTTAAAGGACATCACTTTAACTGCAGTTTGAGATAACACTCTTCAGGTGATGGGTATAGGGCAGCCAGGGTAACGTAGAGCTCTTAGCAGGTGGCTGGACCAGCTGGAGTAGAATTGCCACCTGCTACAACTTTCACCATGAATTAACTACCTCATTAATTGCATGGCCTTTTAACTAAGATTATGTGCAATATGATACAGATATCGATAAATGTATTTATTGGGAGGAGGGTGAGATTGATGGTTGGAGGCAGTGATCTTAGAGGTCTTTTCCAACTGTGACAATTCTGTGATTTTTTGAATATCTGTATATTATTTAATAAAATCCTTACCTCAAAATGGTAAACTCTCAGACATACTGGTTGCAGCCTAACTGCAGACATCAGAGACATATTCAGAAAGAAGGAAACATCCCAGAAGTGCTGAGTTCATAGAGGCAGATTTCAAGCTGTTTTGTTTGGCCCTTTGGAGTCAGTAGATCAACATCAGTTTTTCTTGCTGAGAATCCAAGTCTGGAGGACTGTGTTGAATACAGCTTCATCGAGCTGTGGATGATCTGCTTTTCTTGAGACAGAAGGTGATTATCAACAAGAGAAGGACCTCCATGTTCTGTAGTTCTCTACAAAGACATAAGCAGCTCTGTTGTTAGCAGCCCAGGATCTTCTGATATTTTGTTGTCTGTTAGAGGGTCAGGTTTTTATATTTGTTTTTTCTCATATAACCCACAGGCCAGATACTTAGGGTTCTCCTTTTGTAGGGTTCTCATTTTGCAGAGTGACATGACTTAAAGAAGCAGCGATTAAACAATAAACATGGCTCTGAACATCCAAAAAATCTGAAACTTTTAAGTTAGATTGTGAGATGTTACTGATTTCTCACACAGCTCCTTAAGTTCCACCTAAAAAATAGAGAAGCTACTTAAATATTTGTTGGTGGAAGTACTGAAGAGACCTTCAGAAATCCATCTGCTGGAGCAACATTGGTAGTTTGATGATACAATGTGTAATACTTTTATATTTTTAAAAAGGAACATTTTTTGCACTTTAGCTTAAATGAGAAAGTCCAGTCAGTGCTCAGCTGACACATGAGGAGCTGTGACTGCTTCTATACAGCTCCACTGAAAGAGAAAACCAAAGGAAGGGAATTAATGTCCTTTGTGCATATTGAAATCTTTACTCGAGATATTATTAAAGGTAGAAATCTCTGCTAAACAAACCATCAGTGTAGCTCAGCATGTTTGGATCTTTAAGGCTGTAATTTTTTTACAGTGAGTCTGTGTGGTGTCTAGAAGCATTTTTGGGTCTGATTCTACTGCCTACATAAACCATGTTCACCTGCAATTGGGAAGCTACTGGTAGGGACACTTTGTGTGTTTTGTGCTTATTGCTTTCTATGACCTTATCTGGCTCACCAGCAGAAGATTGCTTTGCTGTTTCCCTGTTGTAAGTAATATAACAATCCTGACAAGCTCTGAGAAATGGTAGATTTTTGTGTTTCAGATTAATCTAAGGCCATTCTGTGTCCAGTCTGATTCCTAACTAATGCTCTTGCTCTCATGCTAAATATAAGGACTTAGGGTGATATGCTCAAACTTCTAATTTTCTGATAATTACTGTAGTTCTGAAAATGAGTTCTTTTTATTTATACGGAATCACAATATTAAATTAAAATTCAAAGGGGAAATACTATCTTATTTATGGATTGAACAGTAATAAGAAATTATTATGACTTTATAATAGGGTTTACTTTGAAATTTTAAAAAAATTACAGGTGCTTTGAGTGGTTCTTTTGTTTTGGTATGGAAGCTATCATAAATGTGCAAATAATTGGAGAATTAAAATAACTTAGTTTTCATTTTTTGTGAAGATAAAACCAAAAAGAAAAAAAAGAAAACAAAGGTAATAAATTAAAATTAAAATAAAAAAAAAAAAAAAAAGAAAGCACAAATTGAGTAGAAAATCCTCAGAAATCTAGGACAGAGAAAAAAACCTTGCATAGGAAAAAAAAAAAACAACTTTATTTTTGCCTTTACCTAAATGTTCTTGAAATCTATAGTAAAGGACAATGTTGTTCCCTGCAGGACTGGTTTAAAGAAAACAGAAAAACACTTGTTTTGATCAACAAGATTTTGATGTACATTTCTACACCTTTTAGTTCTGATCTCAGTTAAGTCAACAAGTTTTGTCTTGCAAGCTACCGGAGGTGATTCAAAGTCTCTGAGAACAGGGACAAAAGAACAAGATTATTCTGATTTGAACACAGATTAGCTGTTTGGACAAAACATGGTGTTTTGCAAAACATTGGAGCTTTCACTAAAAAAATAGGGGTTTTTTCCTTTCTCAGGAACATGCAGATATCTTTGAAACAGCAGCAATACAGATAAAACATTTAACAGGCAAGGAAAACCAATGGCTGATATATGTGTGGATTTGGGGTACTTTTGATTTCTATTAAGATCAGTGCACTTTTCATGGAAGTGTGGAATGGCATTAGATTGTTTTCTTGAGTCAGGCTTGAATGACGTGACAGTCATAAATAGGAGAGCAGTGGAGATTCTTTTCAGAGAGAAGATTTTTATTCTTATACTACAATGCTCTGGTGTTTCCAGAGCGAAATCACAGCAGCTTTGTATCATTTTAAAACTTGAAAGAAAAAATAATTTTACTATAATTTTGAAACTTTTTCTAAGAGTCAGTACAATTGCAGAATGGACATTCCCTTTTACTAATTAACCTTTAACAGTCTGATCCTTTTTTGTTCAGGAAGGAAAAAAGAAAGAGGGGTGACACTTTGATTTTTTTTTTTGAATTTGTCATTTTTCACTTGTGTTTTCACTATATTCAGATCTTGTTATTTTGTTGCAAGGCTTCCCTATTTTTCCTACCTGTAATTAATGATCCAGTCATTACATTATGGCATCTCCCACCCTTCACAAGGAATTACTCCCCTGAAAATCAAGACGCAACCTTCCCTGTGACACTTTTTTAAGACTGAGGAGTAAATGTTCTGAGACATGCTCTGAAGATCTTTCTACGTGAGGTTTCCACCATCTAAAAGAAACCTCTCTCTTCTCTCCCCCCCAAGGTCCAAGTAGCACCAGGGAGGTAGCTGGTATTCTTGAGGACATTGTTTTATTGTAAAGATATACCACTGCACTGCATCTATACAAAGGGGTTTTTCCATCATCATATAGAGTTGACAGTTTGTTCCTTCCTTTAACATGCTCAGCTTTTGACTTCTCAGGAATATGAATAAGCATGTAAATTATAAGACAAAATGTTAATAGAAAAATAAAGGTTGTACAAACAATTTAGGATTAATTTATTCCATTAATTAGAGTGGTATTTTCTGCAATTATTCAAAATAAGTATACATGCAAGTTATTATATCACTTAATAAATTGCCATAAAGTCAACTCTAAATTTAATATCTTTAAAGTCCTCTAAGAATATGAATATCCTGATATCAGTGACTTAATCTTCTAATAACTTCCACACAGCAAACTTCACTTTGGCATAAACATAAGCCGTAATAGAGTTAATGGGAAGTGTTTTTCTGTACCAATTAAATTTGACCTTGAAGACCAGGCAGTCAGTTGATATGAGGTGATATATCCTGTTTTAGGACATTGTACAGGATTACACCCTATGATGATGTAAATCAAATCCAAGGAGAAGTAACACTTACCTCTTTAAAGGCAGGTTGATATATAATTATTTCCATGAATGCTACCTATAATTAATTTAAGAATTTCATTCAGCATCTTTGTTCTTTGTTTTGACAGAAAAAGACATTTTAATATACCTTGGTTAGATATTTTTCTCAAAACATTTTCTATCAAAAATTAAAATTTATTAAGATTTTCTTAAAAAAAAACTTGATGTTTTTAGAAAAAAAATTATTGAATTTCCACAAAACCTGCTATTTTTGATCTAAAAAATTACAGAAAAAGATTTTATTCTTTGTACAGCAGCTTCTTTTTAGAGCTTTATATACAATAACAGAGGGCTTTGTTTAAACATCTCTTCCTGTGTCATGTCTTGAAATTCTTTCAGCAATAAGTAAGTTATGACATAAAGGGAAATGACATAAAGGGAAAAGTAATTCTACGTAGGAGGTATTTTTAAAGGGATCTTTTTTGAAATGTTACATTTTTGTAGACAGTTTTTATCATTTTTTTTTCCCCTAGATACGTGTGATGTGATTTGCTTTCTTGCCAGTTTTGCATGAAAATAAATCTTTGGAGAACTGAGATTTTCAGAAGGCAGGGGTTTGCTGCTTTGTTTGTTTTTTTGTTTTGTTTTTCTTTTTTTTGTCATTGTTGTGATGTTTTTAAATCATCTATCTTTCTGCAAAGTTATATAAGCTCATAAGCCCGTTTTGATGGTCAGTGTTTAAAAAAGCACATAAATGTCAGATGCAGTGTTTTATACTGTCTAAACCTTATGTATAGGTGGTAGGAGGGCTGCTTATTCTTTTGGAAATGTTCTGTATTCATCTTCTGCCCAAAAGCAAGTCTTGATTAGCATGGAAGTGGGCCTTATCTAGACTAAACAGGCAGTGAGTAAGTGGATGTCTTCAGGTCCTGAGCTCAGGTTTTCTCACTGTCCTCCTCCTGGGTTGCCACAAACACCAGCCCAATCTCTGCTGATGTGAGTCTGAGATTTAACCATCTGGCTCAGAAGGAAATGAAAAATATTTTAATATTTCACTGACACAGAAATAAATTAATTTGTAACTCGACAACACTGCCTGGTGTTAAACATTGACCCAGCTGTTTAGTAATTCAGAGCACTTTAACCCTTGTCATCTTATTAGTGGCAGCTGATTACTTTCTTGATTCAAAACCCATAAGCATTCAATCAGGCAAGTTCAGACTGGAGCATTGATGGCAGTAAACTCAGATGCTGCAACCTAGACATCACTTGTGTGCTGCATACATCCAAGCAGTATGAAAACAGTCAGGAATGGTGGTAGTTAATATACAAGCTTCTCAATATTTTCACACAATATTTTTTGTGATAACATCATCTTTTTTTTTCCTCTTGTCAAATCAAATTGTTCTTAAATGATTTATGACTGTGGCCTCATATTTAAGATGCTTAAGTATTTAGAAATACTTTTGTATAGTATTTCTCTTGTGCTAGTTTAATCAGGAAAACTGATACTGAAGAAATTTGGGTTCTTCAGAGGAAATAACACTTCCTGAAAAATAATAGATTCAGCAGACAGTATCAACTATATTGTTATTAATATTTCATTGGACTAATCACTTGTCTATGAAGCAATACTGAGGATGGGTTTTTTAATTCAAGTAAACCTGTTAATTTTGAAATTAAATACTAACTCCAATCAAGACCGACTAATGTTATCAAAGAGGAGTAAAATAATTTTACGCTGGTTTAGCATAGCTGACTGTGGAAGTCAACAAAGTTAAGTTTGTTTGCTATTTTTCAGACATGGATGGACCTGTAAATACCAGGTTTCCAGTGACAATGCCTGATTAGATTCTCTGTAACTTAAATGAGCAAAGGAAACAGAAGGCAAAACAAAGAGGTGGGACAACATGTCCTGCCAGTGGAGGACCTTCCAGGCAAGACTTGAAAGCTTTTCCTTTCATGTGTTCTTGGATGACAAATCTACACTTAACACTTCCTATAAATTTTGAGAGCAGAGGATTTAGGTAGTCCTTCTAATTCACTTAATAAATCAATGAAACAAGCTTTCTGAGACATGGGCTTCCTGCTCTAAAAACAGGTTGAATACTGGCAGAGTAGCTAAGTGAAGATGCTGCGTACGAAAGTAGAAATGGGAACAAAATATACATGATGGAGGCAGATGGCAAGTGGGGTCTGAGGCTGCTGTGAGGCTGACAGAAAAGAGATAGAGACAGATAAGAAGCAGCAGAGTTGTAAATGTTGTTCCTGCCCAGCAAAAGCAGCTGGGGAGTTCTGTATTGAGGATAGTCAGAGAAGATTCAGTGATAAGAGTACTGAGTTATACATAGCTGCAGCACCAAAAACACTGAAATGGCAGTAGCAAATTTATAAAGAATTCAGTATTAAGGCTAAAATATTTTTCAATTTTTTTTTTTTTTTTAAATTTTTTTTATTTTTTTTTTTTTCCTTTGGGATGGAGTATTTCCTTTCGTGGATATGCATCTATGTTCCTATATTTTCTTCTGGAAATTTGAAGTAGATCTCAAACAGCAATATAATATCTCAAGTTTACCTTATTCCATTTTTTGCATTTTCCCTCTACTTTCCTTCCTCACCTTCTTATGGCAGGAAAAATCAGTGAGGAGAAAGATACTGAGACTATGAGGGGTGAAACAAGATAAGGTTTAACAAGGCCAAATGCCAGGTCTTGCACCTGGGTCATAACCCTGTGGTAACCTACAGGCTTGGAGAAGTGTGGTTAGAGAGCTGTAAATTAGAAAGGAACCTGGGGATGTTGATTGACAGTCAATTTAATGAGACTCAGCGGAGTGCACAGGTGGCCAAGAAGGCCCATGGCATCCTGGCTTGTGTTAGGAACTCAGTGGCCAGCAAGAATAGGGAGGTGATCATCCCTCTGTACTCAGCTCTGGTGAGGCTGCGTCTTGAGAACTGCGTTCAGCTCTGGGCACCTCACTATAGGAGGGACAGAGAAATGCTGGAGTGTGTCCAGAGAAGGGCAACAAAGCTCATGAAGAGCACAAGTCCTGTGAGGAGTGGCTGAGGGAGCTGGAGAAGAGGAGGCTGAGAGGAGACCTTATAGCTCTATTCAGCTACCTCAAGGGAGCTTGGAATGAAGAGGGAAACTGACTCTTTTCCTTAGTAAACTGTGATAGGACCAGAGGGAATGGATGGAATCTGTGCCAGGGGAGGTTTAGGCTGGATGTTAGGAAACATTTTTTCATTGAGAGAGTTGCCAGGTGTTGGAATGTCCTGCCCAGGGCAGTGATGGACTCATCATCCCTGGAGGTATTTGAAAGGTGTTTGGACCTTGTCCTTAAGGACATGGTTTAGTAGTAAGCTCATGGTGCTGGTCAAAGGTTGGACTGTATGAACTCTTCCAACTTAAATCAGTCTGTGATTCTGTGAAAGGAATCCTTTTTCTAATACAATTTTTTAAAAGCTAAAAAAATGTTATCAGCATTAGAGTTTGATATTTATTCTTGGAGAGAAAAGCCTACAAACTAGTAGGAACAGCAGGGAATTAAATCTAGTATAAATCAAATAAAAATGGAGAGAGAAATAAGTCACAATTATAGAGATTTAGCTATTGTAAAACTACCAGAGGAAATTATGGATTTTGCAGATTTGGAGTCTGCAGATAAGCTTTGTTAACAGGGTTTTTGATTATCTGTTCTATAAGCCTTTATTGTTTTAAAGTAATTGAATGTCTGAGTGTTCTGAAAAAGTTTTGTAAAGGAAACATTTTGGGTGCAATTAAAACCACCCTGGCAGCAGGAGGCGAGTGGTCAAGCAGCAAACAGGAATGCTGTTGCTCTTGTAGCCCCTTTACCATCCCAGCTAGTGTCATGCTCCAGCCTCTACATATACATTTTTTGGACAGAAAAATACATGAGTGGAGGTGAATGAGTGTAGATGCTGAACAGGGAAAGAGCAGGGTTGGGGACTAGAGAGGTGTAGCAGGCTGGGCTCTGTGCAGGGCACGAGGACTTCAGGGGGAAGGGTCAGTGTATGTGTATCTGCACAAACTGAGCAGGGAAATGGAGCCTGGTAATGATGCAGGTGGAGGGAAGCATTGTGTGGCATGTCACAAAATTTGATTTTTGGATGTCTAGGGTGTTTTTTGTTTGTTCCCCAGCAAAGCTACCAACCCTCCTTCAAGATAAGACTGGATGTCTCTTGGTAAAAAATGACTTTTATTAGACATCAGTGTCCTTTTTTTTCCTCTTCAGCTCAGCATATGTTAGATGGGAAGGAAAACTTAATGAGCTAATGACCCCTACTAGCCTCAAATCCATGAATCTATTGCTGGCTTGACTTATCAAGATTAAATGTTTATCTTCCTCTTCTTTCGCATAGCAAGAATAGCAAGGGAAATATTCATTGTGTTCATACTGCTGAGAGAAAAAGTTATCTGGAACTACAGTCTTAATTATCTTTTAATGTCCTTTATCCTAGTTTTCCCGGAGCAGCGTTTTGCTATTATTATAATTAATACTGCTCCATATAAAAGAAGCATATAGCTGCAACAAGAAAGCAGGAAGCTGTAACAGTAAAAGCTTGTCAATGATTAATGTGTGCGTGGCATTTAGGCTGGCACGTTTTTATAACCTAAGTGGCACTGACAGTGGTGAATAGCAAGCTCTCAAGGAATTGTTAAAGATGATTATAGATAGGGTCTCCACTGGTTACAATGATGGAAGTAACTGATTAATGACTTGCAACAGTAGCGAAAGACCAGAGATTAAAGTTGGCAAGGCAGTCAGCCTGTGCTGGTGGAAGATGGATGATTTTGGTAACCTGAAGAAATATGTGGCTGAATATGTGCAACAACAAAACCAGAAAGAATTAGGTTTTCAGTATTATTGAATGGTCTGTATCACCACTATGAATCTAGTGAAAGATCAATGAAGATAATACAAACAAATGCTTCTTATTTAAGAAACTGCACTTTCTGAAATTTCAGCTAGTACCCTTAATGAATCAAATGCTAACTTGGTGGAAATCAGTATAGTTCAGTGAGCTCACAGCATTGCAGAATCTATGTCTGATACTTCAGGACTTCTTCTGCACTGGCATGCCACTTTCTTACCCTCCCGATGAAATCAGCATCCATGCTGTAACAGGAGGTGCTTTCTGAATTAACTGTAAAGTGTGAACAACATGATCCCACAGCATCAAAGTTTGTGAATTTATCAAAGACTGCAATACTCACAACATTTATTTAGCACCTGCTGTAAGCATGCAAACTTCCCTCTCCTTGTTAATTCAAGAAGGCTCAAATTTTGTCTTTGTACCAGAAAATGTTCATGTGCTTCCCTAGCTAAGACTAAAAAGAGCATTTATAAGAACTTCTCTGATCTATTATGAATAACAACTTACCTAAATCATGTTTATTATGTTCATTACATCTAGCTGCAAGTATATGTTTATAGAAAGAAAATGTGCAAATCCTGCTCTGCTTCCCGGTTGCTTAAGGTATCCTTTGTTATTGTTACAAATTTAGAGCCGGTGATTTTTAAGCTTTGAAAAGGTAGCTTCTGTGCATTTCAGTGGAAGTGCCACAATGGAATGAGAGCTTTGTTAGAAAAGTAATGTGTCAGGGACAATCTTTTCAATTTTTGCACGGTCTTTGGTTTATCAGTATCAAAAGAAATTAGTGAGGAAGAGATGAATTTTGAGCACACCAGGAGTCCTTTGGTTTCCCTAGATCCAATTTTATCCAAAAATCCCAACTGACTGTGTCCTAGGCTTGCCTCCTGGTACTGGAAGAAGATGAAAGTCAAGACTGTAGTTTCCCCTTGTTCCTTCAACACTGCAATGATACCAAAGCTCTCACTGTGAGAGCTGTGAGTCGTAAAACAATTCCAATTTTGTCTATGAATCTTGAAATCCCTAAAAGCCCATTTAGTTAGGAAACAAAGATCTGCAGAACTAAAAAGTTTTCTGGAATTTAAAAAGAGCATGGCTTTTGATACTTTCTTTTTTCTTTCTCTTTCCTAAAATATTATTACTTGCTCTGTGGGATCATTATTACTTTGCTTTGCCTAAGCAGTTTGATATACCAGACTGCAATATTAACTCTGGTCAAATCCTGCTGAATATGTGCATGTTTAATATCTGTTTGTAACCTCTGGTATTTGAATAAGGGTTATTTGGTTTTCCATATGACCTAAGATTTTATTGCTTTTCCAAATGCCTTTCCCTCACATAGACAGAAATAGTTAACTAATAAAACTTATGTTGGCATTTTAATAACGGAGGTTTACAGAGGAGGAAAAACAAAACATCAGCCTAATTGTAAAAGCAGTGACAAATCTCAGATTAAATCCAGGAGTTTACTTCTGAGAGATGGTATTAAGACAGCTGTTTTATGTTTGCTCCAGACATGGATTTAAACACCAGTACATGATTTTTTTCTTGATAGTGAATCTGTGGCTAAGTGTGTAAAAACATGAAATAATATCTACAACTGTGAAGAGTTTTGATTGTCTCCAAGTGGTAGATCCAAAGCTACAGTAGGTAAATTCCTATTACTCTTCTTTCTTTTGAGGATCAAGAAAAGGAGTCATTGCAGGAGAGAATGGAGGAAGTAGTGTTGCTTAATGTACAGATTATAATGTATGTCAAAGTATTTGCTTGATCTGGGGTGGGCTGTATACACTATTTCAGTTTAGATAATCTTAGTAGTAGCTACTTAACAGATTTCATATGAAGGCTTTCGTTAATCTTTCATACTTGTACAGACTTCTTATATCTCAGATTTTTTTTTTTTCTTTTTTTTTTCTTTTTTTTTTCTTTTTTTTTCTTTTTTTTTTCTTTTTTTTTTCTTTTTTTTTCTTTTTTTTTCTTTTTTTTTCTTTTTTTTTCTTTTTTTTTTTATTTTTTTTTTTTTTTCTTTTTTTTTTTTAAACAGGCATGTCACACATCAAGAAGTTGCTTTGTATGCTAATGAGAATAATGCCATAAAATTAGTGGGTAGAAACAGGTCCAGAACACTTACAGAAATATCCTTGGAGCCCTGTCTAAATATTTGTCTCCTTTTACTTCTTGTTTAGCATTTGAACAATTTACAATATAGTACTGTATAATATAAAATAATTTTATTCCAATTAGAATAGCAGGCAGAGGTTGAAAAGGCCTATCTGTCCTACCAAGTTACCAAACTGAAAGTATGTAACCAGTCTGACCTCTTTTTTTTCTTTTCTAATGATGTCACTTTATGTCTGTAAGATCATGGAACTTACTGGTACTAGTGCCTACCTCTGAAAATTTTAACTAGTAGAATTTACAGTTATTCAGACTATAAATCTGCAAGACCAGGCATCACTGCAATGTTTTGTAGGCTTTCATCTGTTACAAACTCAAGGTTGTTGGTCCTTTGCCAGGGGACATGTTAGCGACAACTTCATGCATTAGGAGTTGGTAGCAGAGCAATTCAAACTTGAAATGTATAGATCTTCCAAGAGGAAGCTTGTTATTTATGTAACTAACCTTTGCCATTTTGCTTTGTTGTTTGAGAAAACATAATCTCCATAAATAAAAGAGGTAAAGTTCTAGACTTGTAATCAATCAGCTATTATTTAAAGGTTGAAAATTGAAAAGTGCGTTTCAAAACGAGATGCAAAATAACTTTTAGTGCCTGATAAAGCTTCAAGATTTCCTTCAAAGAAAAATTTACTGTCTTAAACTTGTGAGTTCTGGACCTATATTAAATAACAAGTTCTGGAAAAATTCTAGACAAAACTGAACTTTATAAGACCTCAATGAAATTGTCATTGAACAGCAATGCTCTCAAGACCTTCTTTCTCTTCTGACTGTAAGTCTATCAGGGTATGTCTTCAGCAACTTTAAAATAACAATATTGTCATGGCTTTAGTGCTAATTTGACCTTTTATTATGAAGTATTTCTGACATATGAGTGGAAATTGAATAATCTTTTTCAGTTCAATAGAGGCAGACTCATATAGCTGGGATGCTAGATGAGGACAGTGCAAAGCATTTGCAGATAGCTTATCATGGAAAAGCCTGGCATCAGAATAACTTCTGGTGATTAAATCAGACTTGATCAGCTTCACAATTTCTCTTCTTGGTTTGTTTTAGTTGAGGCAGGTTGGGGTTTTTTGGCGTTTTTTTTTTGGGTTTTTTTTTTGTTGGTGTTTTTTGTTTTATTTTGTTTTTTCATGAATGAAACAGAAGGAGTTATAAACAGAATTTCTATAGAGGCTATCACCTCCTGCTTCGTAAACTAAATGCTTCAGTACAGTCTCAGAAGGGGATTTGCTATATGCCATAACTGCTGCATAATTCCCATCAGTGACATGCTTTCCGATCAAAGAAACTCCTTTTTTGCGGCAGCTAGAGACAGACATTGTCATAATCAACCAACTGGGTGTCTCTGACACCCTGACACTCTTTACTTTCCTTCCTTTGGGTTCTTTACAGCTGCTGTCTCTGCTTTTGGTTCATGCTCCTCAACCAGAACTTTAGTTAATATTCCTGAGAGCTAGCTGCAGTAACAGTTGTGCCCAAGCTGGCTGGGTTTGAGGGTATTTATCCATCACGTTTGTGCTGTAAATTTTTTCTTAAAAGCAAATTGTTGGAAATTAAATTTTTTTTTTGTCTGTACATTAATAACATTCAGGACAAAATGCAGATGCTGAACTGATTACTGTGGAATCATTTAGGTAGAGGAGTACCTGTAGATGCTGTGGTGTTCACTCTACTTCAGCTCAAAGCAGGTACAACTAGGTCAGTTTGCTGAGGGCTTTGTCCATTTGAATTTTGGATATTCCAAAGAACAGTCTTCAAACTGTGCTTAATGACATACAAGGCTTCTGATTCACCCTGGCCTTTTATCTCCTGTAATTCCTGTTGTCTGTGCAAAAGTGGCTATGAAATGCTTCAAGGCTGAAAGGCATTTTGTGCTTTTCAGTGGCATAAAAACCTGCACTTGATCAAATCCTCAACTCTTCCCTCAGCCTTACACTTTAGACACATCTACAGCATTTGACCAGTGTAAGCTCCTCAGGGGAAACATGGACTGAGAAGTTCCTGCATTCATCTTGAAAAATTCTTCTATACTTTTTTCCTAAAATTCTTCTCTGAGGAGTTGGTAGTGGCCTCTTGACCTGAAAATATCTTCCACTTCCATTTTAAGACTTATAATCTTTCTTCTAAGAAGCCCAGCTGTAAGGCATCTGCTTTCTCTGATAAAGGACCTGCCATTTATTTCATTACACTGCTTCTCTGTCCTGAAGGTTTCTAATCATCCTGGTGATGTCAATGCAAATTCCCTCAGAAAGTCTCAAATATAGACATTTGTGGTAAGGAGGAAAAAGGTGAAAAAGAGATCACACTAAAACAGAGTATATCTGTGCCATGGCATAGATTTATAAGAAAGCATTTTTGCAGGTTTTAGAGCAATAATGTAAGATGGCTAATCCATTGGGAAGATATCAGTTTTCTCTTTGATACTAGTAAGAATTAAAGATGCTAAGCACCTTCCAGTTGTTGTTTTTTTTTTTTTTTTTTTTTTTTTTTTTTTTTTTTTTTTTTTTTGTTTGTTTTTTTTAGTTTGTGAATATAAGGAGTCATGATGGTTGGTGTCAGGGATGTCTGTAAAATACATCAGTATTCCCACTAAGATTTAAATTAAGATATACAAAAATAAAATTTATCATCTAAAAAAGCACATTGAGAAAAACTACTGTCACCATCTGAATAAAAAATACTTTGCTTATGGTTCCTTTGTTGAACTAAAATTAACATGTCATGTTATATCTGAAACACCATTCAGCAGTAGCACTATTTCTTCTCAGTCAGATATTTCTTTGAATCTTCACAGAATCACAAAATCAGCCAGGTTGGAAAGGACCTCTGAGATCATCAAGTCCAATCCTTAATCCACTACCACTGTGGTTACCAAACCACTGAGTGCCACATCAGTCTCTTTTTAAAAACGTCCAGGGACAGAGAATCCACCACCTCCCTGGGCCACCCACTTCAATGCCTGATCACCCTCTCTGGAAAGAATTTTTTCCTAATATCTAACCTAAACCTCCCCTGGCAGAGCTTAAGTCCATGCCCTCTTGTCTTACTGGTAGCTGTTTGGGAGAAGAGACTGACCCCCCATGGCTCCCACCTCCTTTCAGGGAGTTGCAAAGAGTATGCTTGGCTATTGCTGCTGGTCCACATATAAAAGTGTGGTCTAAAGCTATGGATTGTGAGAGGCAGAGGATCCTACAGAATGCTCCCTGCAGAGCCACTTCCCTCCTGCTTCTCCTGTCTGCTCTTCTATGCCCCTTCCCAAAACCACCTTGTTTACCTTTAGGAATGGAGTAGGTTCTGGTACCTATGCTGTAAATTAGTATCTCATAGGTTTACCTACAAGACTGATTCTCAAAAGAATGTCAGGGAGGTGGAATGAGCATTTTGGAGCAATTGGAGCTAGAGCAGGACTCCCATGATTTCAGAGGAAGAGCAGGACATTTACCTGGGAGCCTTTGTTTCTGTTGACTACATGCATCCAAGAAAGAGAGAAAGTTGATCATAGTATAAATATGTCCTGTTAGAAAACCCTGGAGGTTTTAAGATCCATGTTTCCTCTTCTGTCCTCAACTGGAAGTCCACCCCTCTCCAACAGCCTCACTGCTGAAAGACATTGTCTCAGTTTAGCCCTGGAGGGGAGAGCAATGCAGACATTCCCCAGTGTCAGCACAGCCCTAAGTTCCATGTATTCAGATATGCTCGACCTTACTTTCTTAACATAATATGGCAAAAGTCATGAGGATAATGTCGCAGGCTGAAAAATGAATATGGGCAGTACCTCATGCTGTCGTTTTTTATTATCTCAAATGTCAGGTCAGTCTTCATTAGATATAAGATGAAATGTACCTTTTCTTCCCTTCCTTACTGGCGATTTCTCCTAGTCCCTATTATTTCTATATTTCTTTCTCTTTCTTCATTTCCTGGTTCTCAGCAACTTTCATCCCATTCAGTGCACTGATATACCCCATTTTATGTAGTTTAGCAGGGCAAATGCATGATGCACAGTTCCTAGATTTATTGTGCTTAAACATGTTTCTGTATTAGAGCAAGGACTCTAGCATCTGTATGACATTATTTCTTGTCCTTTCTTGTCAAACCCAAACTTTCTTCCAGTTTGCCCCTTCTTAGATGACTCTTCCTAAATAGGTACAAAGGATGCAACTTCCACTTCAACAGTTACTCTGCATCAATTTTCCAAGTTATTGGATCCTATATTTCAGTAATTATTTCTCCTGATTTATTCTCCTGTACTTTATTAGTATCTCCAGTCTTCTAAGCGCTTTGGGATGCATAAAGCAATTTACAAATGCAATTAGATAGAGATAAACATGCACAATGAAATAAAGACATCATAAAATGTTAAAGAAAGGCTTGGCTGTCTAGTGATTGGAGCTATAGGGCAAAACTAGGATCTGCTTCTATAACAACTTGCCTTGGCAGGTTACTATGAAGCCATTTAGTTGAAGATTAATTATTCTGTGTCAAATTTCTGAACTGAGACTTGGGACAGCAATGTTCGCTGTCCAGATTTACCAGTTTTTTTGTTGTTTTTTTTTTTTGTTGTTTTTTTGTTTTTTTTTAAAACCTATTTATTTAGACCAAAAGCTGTTTGGCATAGTGATTTTCTCTTAATTATGAATAAAAAAGGGAAAATGTGGATACCCAGTGAAGTTCTGTGTCTGATGGACTATGGACAGCTGAGAAAAACAGCTCAGGATATGTTGTTTGTTAATAAGATCTCCTACAAGGCCTTGGGATGATGACAAATACCTTTTCTTCTGTCCCCTTGGTCACACTCTAGATTTTGCGGCTTGAAATTTTGTTGGTGTAAATTGGGTAGTGAGAAGTGTTTCGACTGGATATATTTACATAATGCTGTCTTATTTTGCCAGTTCCTCATGAGGGATTTCTTTTTCTAGTATATATGCAGAAAACCCCCAGGCAGAGAGAAAAATTTATCCAGCTGTCCTTCCCTGCACCTGCCTCCTACAAACCTCTCCATCCCTCTTCTGTCACTTAACTGGAAGCCTGTCCAATTAAATTCAGGAGATGACTACATTCTTGTCACATGCTGATTAAACTTTAGTTTCCAAGATAAAGGAGTACTGTTCTTCCAGGCCTCTGTGTAAAAGAATCTTGCCCTAATAAATGGATTTAGTGAATTGCATTACCTGAATAATATGACCAATCTAATCTGAAAATCTAATTTTCTTTAATTAGTTGTAATTTCACATTTATCCTGAATGGTCTGAGAATCCAAAGCAGTCATTCTCAACATCACAATGCAATGCCAGTTAGTGTTTGGATAGAAGAAATATTTATAATTTCATAGTGGGGACTACAGAGTTGACTTCTTTCATAAAAGTGAAGTTAGAATCCTGCCCTTCACTTAATGTGTGCTGTATTAGCAGGAAGACTAATTTTTTGCCTGTTCCTAGTCATTCTTTCTATGGTTCAATCCAGCTAGATACAATCTCAAAATGGGTTATATCCATAATGACAAATGGAGGAATTTTTATTGATTTACTGGACTCACACAATAATGATATAATTAGTATATTTATAGATTGTCTCAAATGGGAAGTTAAAAACAAAAAACAAAAAAACAAACAAACAAACAAAAAGCAGTAGAAAATTTTCCTGCTTACTTGCTGAATAATACTTAGGAAAAAAAGAGAGATCATCTAGTCCAAAGACACTTCTACATAACAGTCTTTAAAAGTGTTCACTTTCTCATTCTCTGTGGTTACTGATTTAGGTTTCAATTGTGTATCCTCATTCCCCATGTAGAGAGAATTCTTTGACCCTCATCCAAGAAGGCACACACAAAAGTTGTTGCTTTTTTTGACACCCAATTCTCGCATTCTGTTCAGACCACCTCCTTATCACAGCACAGTGCTAATGCTTCCATTGGCATGTTCTCTTTTGCTGGGACAAAAACATTCATCCATTTCCTGTAAAATTTAGCAATTGCCATGGGGTCTAGCATCCCAGAGAACTGAAAAACTGGCACAGATGTTGACACGGAAGTTCTGGAAGCAGTACAGCTGCTCATGTTCTCCTCTTGTGCTATACCTGCTCTAATTTATTTGCAAGCTGCATGTTAGTAATATGAATCCTGACTCATGAGCTAATAATATGTGGCAAGAAAGAAAAGAATGATTTTTTTAAAAAGTAAAAAAAATAACAAGAGAAAGAAGGAAAAAAGAAGACTCGTACAATAGAGGAAAAGTAGCAAATTAAAATAATAATGCAAGTTTTTATTTTAGTCCTGAAAATGAGTATTCCTTTTACTTTTTTCATTTATTACAATAATTATTACCTTGGAGGTGATAAAGATAACCTTGAGGGTTTTGGAATGAAAAACCGAAGTTTATGCATGCCCTTAGGATATATCTTAATAAAATGTATTCTTGAATCTTACGTTCTTATTCTGAGCAAAAGGTGGTGATATTTCAACTCTTGTTATCATAACCTCATAATATAATTTTCTAGCTGAAAAAAAAAGTCAGTGGAAAGCATAGAAGAGAGTTACAATCAATCTTGATATGTAAATTGTCTTATTTTTTTAACTAAAAACATTTAACGGTTCTGAGAACATGTATCTTCTGTTCACAGCACTGTCATGAGTTGATTTAGATGATTAATATGAACTCAAAAAATTTAGAAGAAAATTCTCACAGTGCAGCATTCAAGTATGTTGAGAAATAAAAGATACTTAGTGGTCAGTGGCTGGACTTAAGAAACTAGTGTCTACCAGTTACCTAATTTGTATCTAAATGTGCCATAAAATGTAATCTCATGATACTCCTGAATTAGTCCTTTAAAACCTGTCTCCTTCAGAGGTCTGAGTCAAGGAGGAGAGATTGTAGCAAGTACAGAAATCTAAAACCAATTCACAGATAGGCTTATGAGGAAAAGCATGTTTCAGACATGAGAACCTCTGGGGAATTCATTCTCCTTTTGCATAAAAATTCCTCGTACTTGTATGCTTTTCTGATGTCTCTAGTATTGCCTGCTGTTTCATAAACATAATGAATGTTGTGTGCTGCATAGCACAAGACATCCTTATGGTGTGGTTTTCAGCACCATTAAACAGCTGGAGCCTGTACTTAGTGTTTGTAAATCATGGGGCTTTTTACCTAAGGATGCCAGTAATTAGCTCCTGCTCCCTAAAGGACAGTAACAGAGAGTCAGCACTTTTCAGGTAGAATAAAACTGAAGAGAAGGTGCTGGGAAAAGCCAAGTGAAGGTTCTGCTGAGCCTGCTGCAGGAGTGTTTTGGAGGTGCCATCCAAACCAACTGAGCAGTGTAACCTGGGATAGGAGAAAACCCTCTCTGAGTTGACATATTTTTCACCCCTCTCTTTCCTTGAACTTCAATACTGCAAAGCAAAAAACAACTCATAGTTTTCACTCTGTTCTCCTTATCACACTATGCATCATGATTATATTCCTGATTTTGGTGTGATTCTACTCTTCATGGGGCTGAACATTTTGGCCCATTGTGACCCCAGAGGTACCTGCTCTCCTTTATCTCTGTCCTGTCTCTGGGCAAGAGGATGCACCCAGCATGAGGGGTACTGGAGGTTATGTTCAGAGTGAGTACTCTAGAGCTCTTACAGTGCAAAGTGTGTTTTTTGTTTTAGAAATGTTATCACAAGTCTATTGATTGGGAAGGAGGAAGGAATTCTTTGAGTACTTTTGGATGGTCTCTGACCTGTGTAAAAGCATCACCATCTATCACTGGTGTAACAAAAGCCAAGGACATGAAGATGACCTGTGTTCCCCTTCTCTTTATCTGCATAAAGAAATGAGGCCTGCCCTTAAAAATTGTTTTTCCCTGGCTTACAGGAAAAAACTGTTTTTAGTGCAAACTGCCACCCTGTGGTTCAGGGTTGGAGAGACTGCAAACCAAAGAGAGAGACTGGAAGTTGAAGTTGGTGCCCCAGAGTAGTCAGGAAGTGAGGGGAACAGGAAAGAGAGCTGCAGGAGGGACAAAAACAGCCCACAGAGAGTAGTGTCAAGAATCAGAGGAAGGTAATGAGTTATGAGGAACAGTAAGAGAAGAGAAAGCCCAGAAATCAGTGAATAGCACACATCACTAGATATGTTGAATTTCCACAAGGGTGGACAGGTTTTAGTTGCTCTCTAAAGTGTCAAATACCAAACAATATATATACCTCTATTTTTGCCTCTGCTCGTAGGTCTAATATTTAAGCCACTACTGAATTTGTAAGCAGCAAGTTTTGAGGGAGACGTTCTAACTCCTGATTTTTATGGCACATGGTGTGTGGACCATCAGTGTTTCTATGACCTCATGGGGAGGTGATGTTTCTGACAACATTTGTCAAAGTTAGTGGCTTCTGAAATTTTGTACTGGTCTCATAAAGTTTCTGAATTATTGATGTCTTTCTGGTATGTACCTCAAAACCCTCTAAGAGTTCCCTGTAACAAAAGTGATTTTTCTTTTTTACCATTGTGCACAATTGTTAGGCAGCACACTGAGAAGTGTTTTAATAGAGACATCCCTTTGAAGTAAGCTTCTACCATCTGTCTTCCCTCTAATTACAAATAAGAGAAAAAAGGAGAAGAGAGAACTATTTGCAATTGCATCATAGAGACAGCAAGAATAAAGAAGTGACATGAAGGTATCCAAGTCTCCAAATATGGCCTGCATCACTTATGGTGCTTTCATGATTCATATACAACAGAAAATGAAAGCATTCCCTTTTGAGAGGACAAGTTCCCAATGATACAGTGATTTGTTTTCAGGATATCAGAAACTTAATCTGAAATGGCATGTCTGCAACAATATATACAAGTGCCTTCTCTTTTTATGTCAGTTACTTAGTCCTGAAGAAAGCCATAGATATGAGAAGTGTGGCTTTGAGTTAAGATAAAAGATATGTTGCAAAAGATGATCTGGTAGGCAGTAGATTGAGACTCAGAAGAATTGAATTAAATTCCAGTTTATGTTTATTTCAATTAAAATAAACAACAATAGTTTCTCATTTCAAGTGACACTCTGGATTTGTTGCTCTGTGAGGCTTGCTTGTCTGCACTCATAAAACAGGAATAGCAATGCTATATTGCATAGGAGTGTTGCCAGGTTTCACTCAAGTTAATGTTTATGAGTCAAGAAGGCTCTTGCCTGCCAGGAAGCAAAAACAGTGCTCTGAGATAGAAGGCCTTTGATTTGATTCTCTACAGCCTTTTCTGCCATACTTATTGCACCAATAAATGCAATCTTCTCTGTAGTACTTACACCTTTCCAACAAATATGGAGTAGGCTGACACTGAAAGATGCTCTGCAGTTCCTTAGTGGTGCTGAGACCACATTTCCTTGTTCCTAAAGCTGCTTCCCAATGTAGTTCATGCTGCAGCAGTGGAACCAGCAAAATATCCTCTGGTCATAATGTAAATTGTAGTCTTCAACGCTGGGAGGAGTGGCCAACCAAGGAAACAACAGCTACTTGAAGACACTTTCTTCATCCTGATTATCTCAGAGGTGTACAAGCTCTGAGCCTCTCTCTCTCTCTCTAGGCAGCTATTTTGATGCTTTTGGTTGGTAATTATGCACTGCCTTAAGCAGGGGAAATGCTGACCTCCTGCAGCAAATTCCTGCAGGTCCTGCAACATATTTATGCTCTTACTTATTTAAATCACTAGAGGATTTATCTTAAAGTATCTGAGCACACTGCACAAACTGAGCAAGAACAAATTTGTATTCAATGTAGGAAAGCAAAATTAAAAGGATGCAGCAAAAAGGATACTTGGATTATGAATCCTTCTGTTCAGGGAGAACCAGTTGATATCTGGACAGTGTGGATGGTCAAATCATTGTACACTTATGGACATTGTCTTAATTATATTGGTGATTAAGTGACATGAAACTTGGCAGAAGAAGAAATATAGCTCTTCCTTTTTTTCCAGCTGGAGTCTGAAGGTTTGGGGATATAACATATGTGGTGTTGTCTAGGCTGAGAATAGGTCCCTTTTTTTAAAAAAATATTGACAATGAAAAATAAAGCAGAATTTTTTTTTTCACTCTTCTGTTTTCCCCTCCTCTCCAAACAGTAAAAGTGAACAAGACAGGTTGTTCCAAGACAGTGGCATCTCCCTGTGTGCACCTGTAATCAGGATATTTGCCACACTGAGGACTTGACCAAAATCACAGCAATGTGTTTGAACAAAGGAACGAATAAACCCCAGACCTGCCCTAACCAGTAATAATTTTCTGCAATCATAAGATGCAAGGGGATTTTAGCCATAGCGAAAACTCTCACATGCTTGTTTCAGTTAATGTCTCAGGCTCAGAAGGGATTGCAAGCCTGAATTTAATCATGTCTCTAAAACTAGCTGAATCCTTAGGCACTATGGGAATGCAAATAACTATTAAGTTTGAATCCCAGATGTAGAGCTCAGAGGGCTGTGTGCTCTTTCAATATATTTCTCTCTATGTAACTTTTGCAGATAAAAGATGGTCCATAAGCTTCTCAGCCAGCACACAAATATATATCTTTCCACTTTGCTTTTCAGTGTGAAAAAACTAAACTCTAGACACAGCCTTCCCAAGATATAATCATGAGGAATCATTGAAAAAGTACTTACATTTGCAAATATGATTTTAGTTTTTCATGACTAAAAGGCTTCTGAGAACAGGGCTGCCCAGAAATGGCAGTGTGAGCCAGGCAGTATGCAACCAAAGATACTTGCATATCTATGATCCCTCTTCATCCTCTGCTAGATCATTGCTGCTTGGAGAAATTCAGTGATCATGGTTTATTTTCAGAGGTTAGCACAAGTCTGAAGTACCACAGAATATATGAAATTGGAAGGAATCTCTGGAGTGCACCTGCTTCAGTACCTAGATGTGGTTACACCAGGTTCTCTGGCTTTACATTCAGTGGAAGCACACAAAATTTTGGCATGCATTGGAATTAAGGAAAAAGAGAAGAGTGGTTTTGTAGCACTTCTTAGAGCCCCTTGCAAACAAATGTGTTCTAATTCTTCCTTGTACCTTCCCTGAGACATTCTTCTGTCTCTCAGAAGGGAATGCCTGGTCTGAATATTAATTTCATTTTATAACAAAGGTTCTTGGTAGAGCTATTTGAAAAATATTCCTTTACCCTATCTGAGAAACCTTCTTAGTTACCTAATTCCAAATGGACATTACAAGGGTAACCTGCTTCAAATAGAAGATGGAACTAGTATTGAAAATAAATTTAAATCACATGTGATGCATCTATTTATGGAATGCATAAATAGATGCACTACATTATAATGTAGTGTTATATTTTTCTACACTCATCAGACTGCAGTGAATCACCTTGGATTTGATTTCTGCAAATACAGAACATTAGTTTTTGAGACAAATACTTCCAGGAGTCTCTCTTGAACAGATATTATGTGGCTAATTTAAAATATCTTGCTATATCTCCAGTTCTGTGATAATAAAGGGAGATACTATTATATCTTTATGTGTAGCAATGTGCTTTGGTCAGTAGTGACGCGGATACTACAAAACTACTTCAACAGTCCAGGTAGTAACCTTAGCAGCCTTTTTAATTCTAAGTGGTACATTAAATAGAAAGGGGAAAGTTATTTTTTTATTCATTATTTTGGTATGTAAAAGAACTTGGGTTCCATACTTAACAGGACAGCATTGTTGTTGTTGTTGTTATTGCTGTTCCTTGTCAATACACTTGCAGAATCAGAAGAATTATTTTCAATAAATTATTTCAAGCTGGCTTTGAGTTTGCTCAGAAAATATTTGGAATTTTGAGTTTACCTGTGGCAATGAAAATATTTCTATTCCTTTATTAAGGTTTATTAAATTCCTGGTTTGATTATTTTGATGCATATTAGTTGCTGAAGATAGCTTAACATCAGAGAAAAAATGTTTCAAGGACAAAACCTAGATATTCTTTATTTTTGTTGGATAAGCACAAATGTTAATACATTCAATGCATTTGCTTATGAGTTGGGTATATTCAAAAGGAAGTTATTAGCTTGAAAATTATTGAAGGGAAGAATAGCACTTATTACTTAATAGAGCAGATCCATATGTGTATTCAAGTAATAATATATTTGCACTAGGGAGAGAGAAATATAATTTTCTTTATTATTTATTTTTCTATTAGGTCTGCGTACTAGCTCATTTTGTTTTCTAGTTCTCTGCACAAAAGCAAAATAATCCCTCAAATATCATCTACATTATGTCTTCACTTTCTGGGCTGCTTTAAGGCTCTGGGGAAACCACACAGACTCCATACACAGATAGTTTATATGAAACATTTTTGTAAATATAAATTTCTGTGCCTTATGCAGTCAGTTTTGATTCTTATGTATAGGAGTTTGAATAATTTGCTGTTGTGAATTTGTGCTTGCTTTCCTCATTATACAGCAGTAATAAATGTAAAAAGAAAGCTGAACTTGGAGAGAGGACAAAGGAAAATGGAGAAGGGAAGATAAGAAAACTCTAGATACAGAAAAAAGTATGCTCTAGGGATGGACATATCTGTAAGAATAGCAAAATGAGTTTCTCCTCAAATATTTCTGCAAATACCTAATGGAATAGTAACAACTGAAAGAGTATCATTACAATGAAGTAAAATTGGAAGGATTCTAAGAAAAAAATCCTAAGTTTTTGTAAAAAAAACACACCACATTTTCCTTCCCAATTCTACAGCTGCTTGGCAAATAGAAGGTTCCTAATAGTTTTTCAGCTTCTCTTAGTATTTCTCTAGCCCTCCAAAATTGACAAAAATAATTGCTCTCTAAATGGAAAAAGGTTGATGGGTTTAGTTTCATTATTTTACCTGTAATGAGAAAAAAATCAGACTTTTGAAGTAAGTAAAGAACTGTAAGTGATGGATATTGTCTAGTCTGACCAGCTGCAGAGGACAGCCTCAACATTTCATCAAGGTCTGGGAGGAATGAAATGTCATGATCCTCTTCTCAGATGCTCTGACACCTGAATTATTATCTTTGAAAGTGTTCATGTCAATACTATATCTTCTCCTCCTATGATTCTCAAGTTGAGGAAGAAGAATAATAATTTTATTCTTAGATCCTGTTTCCTTTTTAATTAAGGGTTCTGCATTAAGGGTTCTGCACTCTCAGAAAGATCCATGATAATTAATCACAGATGGAAGGAGGCATGCAGGCTTTCAACAGCAGGTGAAGATCAATATTTAAAGAATTTGCTCTGGGGAAAATCACCCGGGCACCTCTCCCAGCTTCCTACCTTATCCTATGCATCAGTGAGCATTGCTGAAAATCAAGCCCTGGGGTATATTCTTGGGCCAATCCCTCTTTTGGGCATTTTTTTATCAAGCTCAAGAATATTTTTTTTTTTTTCCTCATAGTTCACATCTCAACATGATAATGAGAACCTCTTCTATTTCATCTGAGAAAGTCCAACAAGGAACTGAGAGATCAAACAAGCAGAAGCAGCTTTTATGTTTGGAAAGTTGAATGTTCTAACACATATCTTCACCATTTTTTTTTTATTTGGGAAAAAAGAAGCATTTGTCTTTACAAGAGGATTAATTTTATAAATGAAGCACTTTCCTTTACAAATTACAGGCTTAATGACATGAAATTAAATCTTGATCCCTGTTAAAGTCTTATTCAGGGGGAACTAAAACCAAGAACAACATAGGCCTGTTGGCTGGATGTTTTTAATAGACAAGGAAAAGAGACAGAAAAAATTGACCGGGTGCAAAAATTGAATAGAGAGTTAAAAAAAAAAAAAAAAAAAAAAAATCAAAAAAACTAAACAAGTTCTTGATGATGACTGAACATCCATATTGTCAGGGTGCTCTCAAAGGAAAATGCAGCTATTATTGGGAGTAGAAATAGTTTGTGAAGAATTGACATGCTGAATTGATTTAAGGGGCTCAGAATGAAACAGTTATTCAGCAAAAGCCTAACAATGCATGAAGGTATTCTTATCTCTTAAACAAAAATAGCACAATCTCTTTCCTGAGGCATGGTAAACATTTCTTTTCAAACTCATTTTCAGTGATGCAGGGAAGAGAGATACAGAGTTCAGTTTCAGACATCCTATTTACAGCCACTTCCACTGCATCCTTCATTCCCACTCAAAGGCTGCATAGTGGCAAGTGGTCTGAGCCAGTGTCTATTTGGATCTTTCTTCTTAGGTGGGGAAGGGATGAACAGGTAACAGCAGTTTTTCTTTTAGAGAAAACTATAACCATAGTAATTCTGAGGAAAAAAATGCTAATCCTGCAGATTCATTCTGGGTCCTATTGGATCTACCTTAAAAACCCTTGAAATTCTCATTCAAATTCATGACTGCTTTACATAGCTTCAGTTGTGAAAATATATTCACATCCACTGTCATTAAAAAGAAGATAACTTGTGAGTATTGTGCTTAAGGAGGTGTGCTAGAAAACATGAATCCTTAAGGTGCATAAACCAGGAGGATATATAATGAGAATTTTAAGTATCTTTTATATCTGCTGAGGTCTAAATGATGCTTTTCAAGTCCTCGTTTTCCTTTTCATGAGGGTCTGATCCTGTTGGAGTGCATTAAACTTGATGTGGTGGGATCAGAGCAAAGTGTGCCTCTACCTACGTGACTGTGATCCAGGGAGGTTTATGCTGAGAAATTTCTGTATCTCTTCAATGATTTGGGGCTGGTTTGTAGAAGTGGTGGTTTGTAAAAGATGTCAGTGTTCATGGCTGTGCTGAGAGAGAAGATTTATCCAAGGGAGTAACTGTTGTGACCAAGGGAGGTCCCTAACTGCAGCCACGGGAGGGTTAAATTCCTCTGGGATCAGGAGCATTCTGGATTTTAACTTTCTACTGGAGGACTTTATGTAAAGGTTACTTCCTGTTTGGATACCCAACAAGACTTTCAGTATGAAATCAACAGATTTTCACTTTCTAGAATTTTTGCTGCTTACTCTTGCTATTTCTTAATTCCAGATGTTCTTTTCTTCCATTTTTATGAGTGGCCAAAGGAAACTGAGCTTTTCTTCCACTTCCTCATTTTTTTGTTGTTTCTTTTTTAGAAGAAAGGGATAGAACAGTGAAACCAGAAAAGTTGCATAGTGTGCTTGATTGCATAGTTGACATATTGACAAAACTCAGAACACCTTTCAACATGATTTCTATTTGGTTTTGCTTCTTTCTTTGTTTGGTTTTTTGTTTGTTTTTAACCAAGTCTGGCTGGTAACTCTACATTCACCAAATAATTACTTTACGGAAAGCCTTTTTTTACATTCCGAAGCCTATCTAAGCCTCTTGATATCACTGTAAGAAAACCATGAGTCAACATCATCTCCCACCCCACAGGGACAGATCCAGTGTCTCTGTGTCCTCTGCAAGCAGATCAGGATAAGTGTCTCCAGCTGGCTTCATGCTTCAGAGGATTTTTCTCCCCGTGTTATGATTGGCAGCGTGTTTCCAGCATGGTTTATGTGAGCAAAACCAGCGAGTGAGAAGCAATAGGGCACAGATCCTCTGAGGCTTCAAAGCCACGCTTTTCCCACTTAAATGTCAGTAAGCTACTGTTTGTCAGAAGCATGGAAACCCTGACAGAAGGAAATTGAGTCTTTTCTCCCTGTTTAATACCCTCATGACCCCCCATGGGGCCTGTGCGGTGCCACGCTGGGAAACGAAGCGTGCCTGGGAAGAGTGCAGCAAGGTCAGGATGCTGCCTTGTGAGCATCCCACATTTTGTCTAGAAGAAGGTGTCCCAGGCAGCTTTTCCATACCTTACCAACAAGTTCTGGCTGTTTTAATGCTCTTTGGAGTGTATAATCATGCATACAGAGCCAGGGGCTCATGGTCTCTCCTGGGGCAGCCTCTGGCCCCATTTATGAGTTTGTTCTCTAGCCCAATACTGAATCAAGCAATGCAGCCAGAGCCTTCCTGGGTTCTGGAGGATTCACATACAAGAGGGTAGTAGATTTAGGGTTTTAAAATAGAAGTCTGCAGACCTTTTTTGCCTCACTGACTTTTGACGGGTTCTTTGGAAAATAAGGATGGTGTTTGTGTAAGATGTTTGGGAGGAAAAGGATGCAGACTCTGATTGTTTATTGCTTTGCTGAAATCAGGAATAGTGCTTCTGTCATAAAAATACACGTTCTAGTCAAAAGGGTAACTGATGAGAATTAATATTTCATAGAGTTGTTCATAAGCCAAATGCTGTAGATGACTCACCACTGGGGAAGTTCATACCACAGGTATCACTGCCTCAGTAAATAATGCTATTAATTGTTTGCATTAAGTTCTTTTTGTTAATCTCTCTTGAACATGTTATTTGCTGTTGTCATCAAGATAAATTAGCATCCTGCCAAACTGCAAACAAGGACTGCCATCCCCACCAGTTTATTCATGCCAGTGGTTTCAATTAGCTGAACTCTGAAACACATCTGTCTTAGGGAGAGAAGTTATATACCTAACAAGTAATTTTTTCTCTGTGTCAAAATAACAGTATCACAATGAATATCTGATCTCAATGACTGGAATAAAACTATGAACAATAGTATTCAATCAAGATATTAATTAAAACTTGTAATATCATCTTAACAAGAACATGTTGCAAAGTTAAATTGTTTTTTCCCCCCTTTTAAATTATCACAGTCAATTAGCAGGTGTTCTCCATATGTAATTATTTTCAGTGGAATGAAAACTTGAGTTAAACATTACAGCTGTATAGGGGTAGATTGTGGCCAGGCACTTTGAGAGGATGAAGACAGAGAGGAGTGGAAATGTGGACCAGGATGCTCTTGGCTAAGTTCCAGTTTGCTAATCACAACCCAATTAGTCAAAGCTGCCTGGTAATTTCAATTAGAATCTGCACTCTTCCCATATTTCCTTGGAGGGCTGGGTGCTTTGCAATATAAAATTGAAAAGCTGCTTTCTCCCATATGTGCTTGCCTTTAACTCTCAAGTGACAAAAATTTCAAATAGCAGATCTATTTTGACTTAATTTTTGTATGCAGGAAAGGCTATTTAGTGTCTCTCTGTATATATACATATGTATGAACACATGTATGTTTTCTTTGAAAGGCTGGCTACAAACTGAGGCTCTGTGTAAAGCAGAAACGTGAAACATGCCTGGATGAAAACTCAGAATTTTTACTGAAAAGCGTTGTATATTTTCTAGCTTTCCAGTTGTACAACTGATGTCCTTACAGGCAAGTTTAGCTCATCACCTAGACTCATTTTACTGGTTTGACAATGATGATTTAATATTGATCATTCATAGCAATATCTGGGTCTGAAGCATGGGACTAAGGACAAAGCTGTGTTTGTTCAGAAAAAAAAAAAAAATTGTTTGTTTTGGTATTTGTAAAATATACTATGGGTCATCTGTGGTAACCCACATGTAGAAGTCATCAGTGTGACTTGATCATAGGATTCATGTCCCATAATGCCGAAAGGATGGATCTACTGCTGGAATAAGACTGAAAGGACATTTAAGAATTAACTCTGTTTACTCTCTTGTAAAATTAATAATCGACATTTAGTTGAATGAAATCTGTTTCATTCATCATCCAAAGCCTGCCAAAATCAGTGGAACACTTTCCATGATCTTCAGTGAGCTTTAGTTTTAAGTGAAAAGAATTAATTTTGGAATAGTAAGCACGTCTGGGCAGCCTTTACAAGTGAGTAGGAAATCATAGGAACAGTTTACATTTATACAAAACTCTTCCCCTAAGGATTTCATTTTACTTTTAAAAAGAAGTAATTGAATGAGTTTTAACTCCATTTAAATATGCATACATATAGAAAGAGTTTGTTTGATTTAAGAAGGTTTTCCTTTTTCCCAATCAAGCATAACTTCTTGATTGTGCATTCCACCCCTTTCTTTCTCATTTCTCAGTATTTTTTACCACCTCTAGCCAGACATTAGATTTCCTAAGACAGTCAAATCCCTGTCTTGACAGGTTATTAATTATCACAGCTGGAGGTGGGGTGCTGTGGCTGTTCCTTGCTGTTTGTCATTTGACAGTAAAACTGGATGAAAACTAAGGCTTTGAAAGAAAACAGGAATAAACCCCAACATTTGTATACAGTGCACAGTGGCTGAACAGATGCTGGGTTGTTTTTCAGCCCAACTCTGATGTCTCTTTCTTATCCTTCTTTCTTGAACTCTTCTCTGAACTCAGAGATCTTAACACAGAGAATAATGTGATACCAGACCAGTACAGAAGGTAGCAATTTGCTGCTGAAAATATCTTGCCTTGCTTAAAGATATTTCCCAGAAATATGTAGAGGGAGGTAGGGTGGTGATACATTTAAAAAAAAAAAAAAAAAAAAAAAGCAGAAGACTCCTTCCAGAAACAAGGCCATTTTCCCTGGGGGATTCTAAATTACTTACATTTAGTTGTTGTCTGAAGTAATTTGAGAAGTAACTTGTTTGGCTTGGAGGGATGCCAAAGATATTGGTTTCAAGAATACTTGCAATGATGAGTGTGATAGGCAGAGTAAAGTTGGTATTTGCAGAAGGATGTTGCTTGGGTTGCCAGGGAGCTTTCTGTGAGCATCTATACCACTTGTACTCATCTATACCACTTGCAAGGCTCTCCCAGGGCCATGCATGGGCCATGAGGAAATTCAGCCTAGGGAAGGGAGGTTCTGGCATCAGGACCTGGAGATCCAAAAGCCACGAAAAGGCACCACTGAACGCACAGAGCCTACAGGAATTGTCCTTTCCTTAGCTTCTGAAGCACCTCTGGGACTGATGTTAAGCAAGGCTATGCAAAAGGAGTTGGAGGAGTTCATTCAGCCCATGCCAGGACAACACGTCTTCTGATAAAGATTAACTCATATATATGTGAAGATTCTATTTCCCTTCCTCCTGCCCCTCCTCTCCTCAATATTCCTCAGGTTTAGTTGCTGTTGTAAGGCACTAAAGAGCAGGCAATATCCAGGAGAGGGCAGTGCTGTACTCACACACAACGTGGATCAGATTGGAAAGTGAGGACAGTTGTGGAAATACTGTGAGTGATGAGAAATTGTTATTCTTGTTTAATCAGTTAACTAGCAAGAGTTTCTTCTGCCACATTTAAATTAATTTTATTTTTGTATCTGGTCACTCTATCATGGAAGACACTAGATGTTATCGGGGCAAAAATGAGATGTAGGAGGAAGAGAAGTCAGGGAAAAGTCATTCTAAATTGAAATTTAATAATCATGCTCAAAAGGAAAGACTTTATCACCTGAAGAACACATTGCAATATTTCCTGAAAATGAAAAAATTCTGTCTCCTTTCTCCAGAAGTTTTGTTGTGCCCAGATCCCCCAGCCTGGGATTCCGTAACCTGTAACTCACACACTGCCAGGCTTCCTCACTTATTCTATCCCAAAGGACCCCAACAGCCTTGGCTACACTCAAATGTAGCTAAATCAGTTGAGATCAGGTACTTTCATTGCTTTGAAGCATAGTACCAAGACCTTAAATAGTGGAAGGAGGTAGGGACTGACCTGATAACAAAACTCATAAACTACAGAAAAGCCAGACAGCTTTTGGACTGATGGGAGCCAGACTGTGAACCTGGATGTGACAAATGCATGCCTCATCCTGGCCTCTGTCTGGGAAGAGAGGGGGAATGACAGATTCCTTGGCTCCCAGGGAAAGACATATGGGGATCTGTGAACTCAAGTGTCCCCAGAGACAAAAGAAGTATCTGGCCCTCCACGCTGGGAAAGAGGGTATTTTATGCCCAGCAATCTGAAAACCTGGGACATCACCGTGTCTGTATAAGAGCTTCTGGCAGCACCTACCATTTATCTGTTCTGTACTGGTTTTCAGAAATAGCTGCTTCTTTCCTGTTTGAGTTTCCTTTGCTAGGTGTGCAGTCCTACCACTGCTCTTCTGCTGAAATGGAGACATCCATGCTTAGCTTCTGCTTCACTGCATACCAGAGGTGCCCACCACACAACACCCTCTCCCCTGCTTCCAAACTGATCACAGCTTTTAGCATCACCACTGTTGCTCTGGGTATGCTACATGACTGTCACTCACCCTACTCCATGAATCTTAAATTTCAGGATTCAGGTAATTTGAAAAGGCTGGAGAAGTCAAATTTCTCATATGCAGCATATTAATGTCTCTTGTGCAGTGAAAGCAAAACTTTCATCTCCCTCTTGCATATCCGTGTCTCACATCAGAACAGACTTCCTTAAGGAAAAAGCATAGGGAAAACAAGGAACAGTGGGTGTCATCAAACAAAACTAGTAAAGGCCAAGTTCAAAGCAAACAGGGTATGGTTCTTCATACAAGACAGTTAAATTGTGAAAATGCTTGATGAAGGGTATTGTGGAAATCATTCATTTATCTAGTTTTGGGGGAAAATTGGACAAATTCTTGGAAAAAATCTCTCATCCATGCAAATACTGTATTTTACAAGAAAAAAAACCAACAAAAAAAAACACAGCTTGGAAAGTGGTGCTTTGAGAAGTCTCCATTTACCAGCCTCTGAAAGTCTAGGGCAGGAAAGAATGAAAGGATTACCAACTTTTCATCTTTACATTTACATGAATTTTCATCTTTACATGACCCAAACCTCTTAGTGCTAGTCCTCGTGTTGCATATTAACATCAACATTCAAAGAAAACTTGTTTGCAAATTTGTCTTGAGGACAACCTAGAGAAGATGTTCAGTGAATGTCCCTTTTTCAATTCACCTCCTCCCTGCAGACATTTTAGAGTCACAACAAGCCTGAAGCCATGCTACTTGAATAATGATCTCAGACTTCGCAAACTAAGCAGGGTCAGGCTGGGACATATTTCACTGGAGATACCTTCAAGACAAATCCAGCAATCCACAGATGACATTAAAAATTTCAGGGCTGAACCAGTGTTGCTGGATGGTGGGTGTTACTGATCTGCTGCTTTTTTTACAGGACTTCTCCCATCAGTGCACTTACCCGTCAGTAATGCACTTACCTACTTGTGAGAATATTCAATGATGTATTTGTAATTGGGACTCACTCTCCTGACCAGGGAAAGCTTTCAGTCTTCTCTTTGGTTATTAGTGAGAAAGATCCCATCAAACCCAGTGAGAGGACCATATTATTTAAATGGTAATGTGGGGAGAGATGAATATAAAGGAACAATTCACAGCCAGTACGTTCTATTTGTCTGACATCTGCTGTAGGGTCTGAAGTGAAATTATGCCCAAACATATCTGGAGTGCAAATAGCTGGGAAAGGAAACGGTCAAGTATTTCTTTAGCAAGTGACAGATCCTTTCAAAGAAAAGGACTTACTTGGGGGCTTTATTATTTTTGTTCATGCTTTCTGAGAGTGACGGTCATTTGGGGATTGCTGAATTGTTGCTATTTTGAAAACGTGGGGAGAGGAAAAGCTGAAATCTAAACAGTCATTGTCTGATTACACCAGTTTCTCCTGAAATGTTAAGCGTATATAATGATTCCTTTTCCTTACAGAGAGGAAACTGATAATAGTCTTGCTGTTAAAATACCATAGTGTGCAAGGTAAGAAGGATGTGCTTTCTGCTGGGTAGTGAACTTGTCAGTGAAATTTCTGTAAAGGTTATGGGCTCTTTCATATGTTATGTCCAGGAGGCTCTGTCCCTAGTTTGAATATTTGCCCTTGGGTTCCAAGGTCAGATAGGTCCCTGTGCTTCAGGGAATACAAATCCCTCTCCAAACATTGCTGTTTTGCTGAACTGGTTATCTTGGAGGAAAATACATTGCTGCCAGCCTCCTATTTACCATGAGTGAAGATCAGTCAGTACCTTACAAGTTTCAGTTCTCTCTTCACAATTGCTTCTCATATTGTCAGAAATATTTTTTACTCTCTGCCAGTGTGTGTTCACCACATAGTTCATGTCATGGATTTCTCTTCTAGCTTGCTAGCATGTACGCTTCTTAGGTTATCATCTGTTTCCTTCTACAAGGAGAAGTTTCTTAACTGCATGTGTATGTGTGTGTGTGTATGGAATCATAGGATTTTAGAATGGTACGGGCTGGAAGGGACCTCTGGAAGTCCAGTCCAACCCCCTTGCTAAGGCAGGATCACTTAAGGAAGGTGACACAGAAACTCATCCAGACAGGTCTTGAAAGACTCTAGATAAGGGAACTCCACAGCCTCTCTGGGAAGCCCTGTTCCAGTGTTCTGTCACCCTTATATTTAAGAACTCTTTCATCATATTGAGGTGGAACCTCCTGTACTTCATTTTGTGTCCTTTGCCCTTCGTTCTATCACAGGGCATCACTGAAAAGAGTAAAGAAGAGATGCAGACTTCAGTTTGACAGTCACTACTTACTGCTAGCCCCACAGGTTCAGCTGCTTACATCTCAAAAGTATGCTGCAGATGGTTTAATATGAAATAAATAAAACAAATTAACTTGGTTTGTATTGCAGGTTTTGGAGATAGCTTATTGAGCAGCAACATAATTCAGTTGCTCGCATTTACTGCTTCATATCATCTTGTATCAATAATATATGCTTGTGAAAATTCAGAAAGGAATAATCCATGAAAAGTGATTGAAATTTTATTACCGTGTTCATGTTGCAAAGTTAAAAATCTACCTTCAGCCAGAAATCAACAGTTTGTCATAAAAAGTAGATTTTTCTCCAAGAAAACAGCAAAATTTTCTGGGAGAATAATAAAAAAAAACATTACTAGTGTGTAAGTGGAAAATCCTGTACTGTACTACATAAGAAATAATAGCTGCACATGATTAAAACTTGGAGACAGTCTTCTCAGTGAACATTGCACAGTTCAGGATCTAATACACACCAAATTTTCATGCAGTCTCAGTGTGCTTGCAAACCAAGTCAAGGCAGCAACAAAAGGCTGTCTGAAGAAGTGCAAAGTCAGATTAGACTTAAAAATGTATACTTGTCTTTGCATAAAGCTGGACAATCTTGCTAAAAAAAAAAAAATACAGCAAGAACAAACATGAGCTCATCACATTTAAAAGCCTAATTTTGTCATGTAAGCGCAGCTTCAAGGGTGGCTTAAGGTAACATGCTCTTTTCTGATTTTGGTGTCCAACCCATAAGCACACACTCCTTTACAGTGTCCAGGGGTGATAAATGGGGACAAAAACCAGAGAGGAATAACAATTTATGCTCCTAATTTGGATTTCAAAAGCCTTTAGTCCTTCTGAGCCTGTCTTCCACCTATTAAGGGAGTCAGGAAGATAAATGTCTAAAGGCTTCCATTGAGTGCCATATTGAGAATCAGAAATGTAAAAACAAAAACAGGTTCAGTAGGTGAAATGGAAGTACAAGACAGCTTGGTTCTCAGCATTGAAAAAGAAGAGAATATATTGAGTCTGTTTTATTTTTCCTTGTTGTTTTTCTACAGGTAATGTACCAGATATACAACTTAGTTAAAGCATCAGTAATTTGTTCCACCATTCCCAGTGTTCAAATCCCTGGTGGCCATGTTGAGGAAACTTGGCTCAGTTGAAGAGTTTAATTAAGTGCACAGTATTTGAGGCAGTTGGTGTCTACTTTGACCCAGAGAAGTCTGACAAATATAGAATGACAGGTTTTCTGTGAGGGGAAAAAAAAAAAGGATTAGAAAATTAAATGGAAAAAAAAAAAAAAGTAAAAATAGGACCAGTTAAGTATATATTATGTATGTGTATAGAGGTACCCATACATATATATGTATGTATACATGTGCATATATGTGTAACATGGACAAAACTAGAATGGTGTGACTGTCAATATGAGTGATAACAAAACCCTTGGCTTCCATTTAAATAATAAAAATTAATCAGCACAGCGGCTCTCCAGAAAGTCCTCTCTTGTTTGGCAAATTCCTAAACCACAAAAGAATTGTTTTGAGTCTTAGCCAAATCCCTTCTCTATTGAGCTCACCACCTTTTCCTGAATCAGTGCATAACATTACCATGTATGTTTATGGTAACAGATCCACAACCCCTTTTGGCTGAAAAATTAGTGAAACTGCCCCTATTGTTGATTAATCGGTGATTAATCAAATATCATCTAATATCCAGTTGCTTCAGAAAGAGAGTGCTCATTAAGACTTAATTATAGAGCTGAGAGGTACAGTTTTCTTAGCCATCACTGAGCTGATTTTACTGTTGACCATGTTTATTTACCTGCTGCCTTTGCATGAATTGTTGTGCTTATTTGGCAGGCAGATACAATAGCTGTTGTTTTACATTGGATTTAACACAGTTAAAATCTAAGCTGTTCCTGAAAAGGGAGTTGCTGCTTCTCCTTTCATCTAGGCTTTTCATCTCTTCATCCTCTTTTTGCCACAACTAAAGCTGGTGTAGGTCTCTTAGTAGTCAGATGATGGAGCTGCTCTGGCTGAAAATGAAATTTTAAGGGACTGGATGAAGGAATCACTGTAGTCCCTCCACTAGTCCCTTTTGGACTGGTCCGCAGGGAGCTGTGCCAAGTCACCTTTGCAAACCCCTGAATAAATCCTCATTAGCATTTCCAAAGGGTTGCTGCAGAGGTAGAAGACAGCGATAAAGTTCTGCCTAGGGCTTTCATACCATAGAGATAAGGATTGGAGAGTGAAGTGGGCACAGATCCACTCCAGTTGTTCGATCTGATAGGTTTCCACCATGCTGACTAAGCCAAACAGGTCTATAAAGTGAGGGGCTGCATTGGTGGGCTTCGGGAGTTTCATTGACACCAACCTTCCCCCATTGGATGGCCCAAAGCTGGATCCCAGACCAGTGCTTTTCTATAATCTCTCTTAACTTTTCTTCTCCTACTCTCCAGCTTTTTTTTTTTTTTTTTTTTTTTTTTTTTTTTTTTTTTTTCCTAAAATTATTAAGTAACCACAGGTTTCTCCCAGGTTACGCAGCATTAGCATCCATGTACTGCATTTTTTTTTTTGTGATCTAAATAATCAGTCTTTGTGGCTGTGCAGCCTGAACATCAAGGTATCTGCTTTTGTGCTTTTATTATATCTATGAATATATACTTGTGGGTGATTTGTTTGCTCTGACCACTCTCATTGCGTATCAAGGGGTGGGCCAGGGGAAAGGTAGGAATTCACCACCAGGTATGGTGAAAGTAACTTCTTCAGCAGGTCTGCTTGTTTAGATTAGGCTTCATAGTGATTATAAGCCATCCTATTGCTTAGTGGAAAGATGTGTTGTGTGTAGCATAGGTTTCTGCCTGTCTTGAATACACTCCCATAACACAGAGGAAAGGTGAAGTATTCTCTGCTGCATATAACGTAGTTTTAAAAAGTTCTTCAGAATCCAGAACTCAGACTGATACAGAAATTACTCATTATATATACAGTCTCTATATAAACATGCTTAATGTTAGATGCAGCTTTAGTGAGAATCAGTGCTCAGAAATACTTTGTGAAGAGTGTAAGATACCCAAGATGGAGATGCCTCTGGTCCTTCCCTGAATATCTTGATCTGTATAATTAAATTTCACCTGTTAGTTTTGCAAATCCTCAGAGATGAGCAAAATTATTTGCTATTAAGTCTTCCTAAATTAATTAGGTTATTTTGATGGACTAAATTTGGTTCATCTCAGAAGGAGCACTCCAGTTTCTGTCAAGTCACATCATCATTCTGAGGGCATAATAATACCTTTGATAACCTTCATTCCTTTCATGCAGATTTTTCTAGCCTAAATCCAGAGCTAAGAATAAAGCAAGTTTTTTGTTCAGAAATGAAGATTTTTAGTTTGAGGGTTTTTTTTTGTTTTGGTCTTTTAGCATAAACCATTTCTAATTCTTGTATTATGTGTTGTGTAAGGAAGCTGGAATGAATGATTGACAACATTCATTTGGTCATACTTATTAGAGGACAAAAAAGATTTTGTCTTTTTAGCTTTTCATCTGCAAAGTGGGAATTCAGTTTCTGTCTCAGAGGATTTATGCAGATTTGTTGGTTAATGTTTGGACTACAGTTTTTGTCTGTGCTAAGAACCCTATAATTATTTAATGTCCCAGTTACAGATAGCTGACACTGTGTCACATCCTTGGAGCATTCTTCACACTATTTTCCAGGGCTCTGTAAATCTGAATTATACACTTCTTCTGAGCATAATGTATCAAACAGAAAGGCAAAAATGTAGGGTTTTTTATAATACTAAAAATAATACTTAGAATTATTTTTCTGTCATTTTATACAGCACTGACAGAAAAATCCTGCTATATTTCTTTGTAATCTCAAGACAACTCTTGGATATTTTCTTCTTTGTATGGCCTAGATTGTGACATCATTTTACTGCAAAATTCACCTTTAGAGAGTAGAGCTATTTATATGATTAAATTTCAGGTGTGCTCAAAAACATGACTGCAGTGTTGAAGGATCTAATAAAAGCTCATCACTTATTAATTGGAAACTGGTTTTAGTATGTGCACCCAAGCAGAAAAAAAGAGCAACAATGAGTCATTGAAAGTTCTTGCAGAAGAAAGTCTGTCTGCTTTTTATACTGATTTAATGGCTTCAGGTCTCAACACTCCACACTCTGATTGTAGTAACCACCCATAATGAGCACTGTCATTTTGAGAGGGTTACATTTGTTTGACTTCACTTGCTGGTGGCTCTAAGCAGAAAAGGCACCAGCCCAACACCAAGCAGCCCTGTTGCCAGTGGCTGGAGAACAAAGTGAGCAAGAGCATGACTCACTAGTCTGGAAACTGAAAAAACTTCACAAAATAAATTTTACTTGATTTATAAGAGAGATATAAATTAACAGAAACAATATTTAAAATGCCTGAATGGCTGGGTTGAGTTTGATATCCCCTCCTACATGTACTCTGACTACTGTGTTACAGCATTGTGCTTTTCCTTAAGTATGTTGTTGCTTTGATCTCATGTGCTGTTGAATTTGTCCCAGGATGTTGGACAACTTTCAGAGCCATGGTAGGACACAGGTGCAGGGGTCTGACTTCTTGCTGTAGGAAATGGCTTTGTGGTAAAATTGGTACTTACGGGGTATCCAGTCTTTGACCTGGAAGATCTTAAAAGTCGCTCTGTGAAACAGGGTCTGGTGAAGTTTATTTTCAGAGCTCTGAAGGGTAGCCTTGCACATGTTCCCTTTGCTTTTCTTGCACACAGAATGGAGAGCACACAAACATCCTCTATGGTCATGGCTTGTTAAAAACCTGCCGTGGGAATTTTTGGATCAAAAATGCTTAGTTAGATCAAATGCTGCTAAACTAAATAGCTAACTACTGTTAGATTATAGTGTAAGACTTACAAATGTAGAAATTGCTGGTTTAGATGCCCAAGGTTTTTTTATTATGCCTGGTCTACAGGCACTGAAGATATCTGCCTCCTTCAACAGTTCAGCTCTGGTTGTGTCTGATACCTTTCTGTCATCAGTCCTTGGACTTCCTATCTCCAAAGCTAAATAATTGGTGTCTGTCAGAAATACAGCCTATTGATCCAATAGGTCACTTATTTAAGACGCTTAAATAATGAGACATAAGATATGAAATATACTTGTCATGCATTTACCTAGATGCTTTAAAATAAAGAATCTCAGTTTCTTGGAGGGCCAGACTGCACAACCCATCATTTAAGGAAACATTCACTTGGTTGAGATCTACCCCACACTTCACTCTCACATCCTACATCCCCAAAAAACACCACCTCAAACTTTTAACTCACCCACTATATGCCTACATCTTCCCAAATCAGGGCTGTCACTGCATTTTTCTTTCTTACTTTCATTCTTCTGTGACACAGCTTCACCTCTCCAAAACATATCCCTAACTACCTTTGTCTCTGTGTTCTTTTGTCTTCCTGGAAGGTATTACTGCTTTGAATATATTCAGCCTAATGTCTGTGATCTCCTCCAAATTCCCAGTTCTCTGCTGCTCATCTTGGAGGGCTGCCCAGATTTCTAGTTTGTCACTGGCTCATCAGGGTTCCTTGCAAGATGCTGTACAACAGGCAGTAGGAAAGCTGCAAAAGACAGAAACTTTTGCTTCCCATGGGCACCACCAGAGATGTAGTCTTATTTCTGCTTCAGACATGCATACAGTCTTATTTCTGCTTCAGTCAGGAACTCATGGCTTCTAAATGTTTCACTTCCTTTCCATACATAGTGCTGTCCAAAATGAATGCCTTTCACATTTCAACATGCTAAAATATACTGTCAGAAAATCAGCACATTTGTTAAGCAAGCAGATCATGAACTGTCCATGAGCCACTTCCTGGCCATGGCTGTTCTGCTCAATCAAAAGAAGCTACAGAAAAAAATGGCAATACTATCTAAATATGAAAACTTTGAGAAAGGTATCAATGTTTTCTTTATTTCCTGAAGACACAATGGGATGTCTTTGTCTCTCCTGAAATTCTACCAGTGATACAGCAGGGACAAATCTGCTCCATAAAAGCAAAATAACACAAAAGAAAATTAAACTAATAAAAAGAGAGAAAGAGAGATTACAACAACAATAAAAAACAATAGGCAAAAGCGAAAACAACTCGCTCTCCTTATTGTTATGCAACTAGAATCAGTGTCTTACTCATTTGTTAAACTTTTATGGCACTGGGAGTCTCAAATACTAATTTTCTTCAGTATGAAAGTGCCCTTTTTAATGATATGAGTATGATGCTCCCAGGGCAGGCAAGAGCAGGCATCTGGGGAAAGTTAATATTCTACTGTGCTGGAGGTTTTTGGGCAAGACACCTTTGCCTTATTATTTCTCTTACCTTTTTTTACCCTAAACTGATGCTGCAAGAACATTAAAGCCAGCTGTAACAGGTTTCAAATGTTGCTGTGTTACAATTTTCATTGACAGTGAGGCTAAAAAAACCCACTTTCACAGAAATTAAAATCTTTTGTCTCAAAAGTGAAATGTTGTCTTTATAGAAATGAGGTGTGAATGCCTCATGGGAAGAGCAGTCAGGTGTGGTATTGTCATGGCTGGCTGTGAGCCACCAGACTTCACTTCCATGGGGACATCATGATGGGGAGGTCTCTTTCATCCTGCTAAGTGAGGGTCTAATAAAACATAGGAAGGGTTATCCTAGGGACAAGAAGAGAAAGAGGCAGTACAGCAGCATTATTAATTTGCAATAATGGGAATTCCTGTCGGAAAAAGAACGTCCTTCATCCTTCTGTGAAAAATGAGGAATTAAAGTTTTACAAGTGACAAATAGAAAAACCTGGCTCTGCTTCAAGGTCTTCATATGAGTAAGCATATAGCTGAAACCAATATTACTGGAACTGCAGCACCAATAATAGAAATAATTAGCTGTACTCGTTTGTTTGCTGAGGTTTTCATTATCTGCTGAGCTTTATTTTAGTGTCACTGTGTATATACTAACAACACACAGAACTCTCCAGGACTTTTGAAAAAGTAGGCTATTTAAACAGGTGAATATCACAGGGTAACCTTAACTATTGGTAAGAAGATGGACCAGAAATTATGTTCATGGTCATACTTGCAAGACTCTGATGATGATAATAATAATAATAATAAAAGAAGCTATCACACCACTGACAAATAGAAACAATTTTGTATCTAATAGAATTTAAGTAATAAAGGCTGAAGGGCTGCAACAGCTGCAAAGAGATTAGATAGGTTATGTTTTCTCAGTGTAATAAAACTTGTCAAATAAAGCTGAATAAAATCTTCTTATCTGTTTCTCTGGCTTATTTTTCCTGCAGCCTCTTTCCTTTCAGCTGATTGCAGGAATCACCATTTCTCTAGAATTGTTACACAGACGACAGTTCAATTAGAGTCAAGTTAGTGAAAGTTATTGCTGTATTTGTTTTTGGTTGTGCCTTCTTTTTTAAGCAAAGGACATCTGCAGCATTTGGGAACTATGAAGCAGATCAGAAAGCCTGCTCCACCAATCTGTCACCAGTCTCTGCTGATGTTCCTGGGCAACTGGGCTGGCCTGTGTATATCACTGTAGTACCATTAAATTTAGCACTGGTTTATATCAGTGATTTAAAATAAAACACATCAAAACAACAGGACAGCCTTCTCCCATCACACCTGACTTGGTTACTCCTCTCTAAGGTTGCCCTTTTCTCACTTCTGCTCTCACTTCTGATATATCTCCAAACACTATCTAGAGTCCTCTTCCATTCTTTCTGCTATTCCTGTCTCAGTTTCTCCCTGTCTCCAAAGATAAGCATTGTCTTTGTAGGGCTGGGGTGCCCATGATTGCTGAGCACTTTAGGATATGCAGATGGCATTTGTGTTCAGAAGCGTGAGGTATTATTATTAATGTTAATAAAACATGACAGGCTGATATTTTGCCAACCTTTCAACGAAATCCAAGGCCAACCTTTGTCTGGGTTAAGAACTGCTTGGATTTGCCATATGGGTCTGTCCTTCCATCCAAGCCAGTGTTTCTGAACTAGTGTATACATTATTTCAATTACATCAGCATCTAAAAGGGAGGTATTGTTTCACATACTGAGTAGGAACAGAAAAGGACAATGCATGTTTGAGCAGCATTGCTGTTGCCTTCAACACATATTTGAGCAAACTATATTACCTTCCAAGAAGAACCAGTGAGCCTAGGAAAAGCCAAGGGATCCATCCAAGCTGATGTAATACATAAAGACACAAACATCAGCCATAAATCAATAGGCATTGATTTAGGTAAATGAAAGCTTTGCCCTTAGGTAAGAAAAATTTTACTTATTTATGTGTACGTATTTAAAATGGTTTGTGAAAGATTTCTGGGGACACATATCCAATAATAAAATTTAAGTGTATTGTGTCAGTTCCCACAAACCCATTATTTAAGATTTTTTTTCAGAATAAAGTTTTTATCCTAAATTTTTTCCTCTCCAGATGGAAAGCTCAGGAAACCAATGTATGGTGACAATATGATAACCAATTAGGGAAAAAAAAAAAAACAACCTTAAACCTATTGCTGGTGCTGAAAATACAGTCAAAACCTATGGTGTATCTGTATCCGAAACAATTTCTAGCCACTGTTTTAAGCATACCTGTCTCTTGGGATGGAGGGGGAAAAGAAATTTCTCTATAAATTTTATGTAGCAATTTAATTTAGTCTCAGTCTTAATTGCATGGAACCGTGAAGACTCATAAGGATGGGTCAGTGAAAACCCTGCACCACCCTGAAGAGAAATGCTGTGGCCAGCTCTGAGTGAGGCAGTGCAAGTCCCAGGGAGAGAACTGCAGTAACCAGAGTACTCCCAGACTCTAAAGCAGAGGTCACACGTGCAGGGTTATGGAAAGGAACACAAGGATTAAGATTATTGGGAGTATACCCTCATAGGTATTGGGAAATACCCTCATAGGTTTAAATCACTAATGACTCCTCTGATTTTATGGAAGTTTGTTGAGTTTGTATCCCTCTAGAGTTGTCATGCATTTGTTCAGATGGCATTAGGTGTAACTGCTGGAAAAAAGATACTGTGTTACCAGATGGACAGGCAAAGTAACATTTTTGAATATGCACATCTTTTCTACTTGTCTCTCTTTCCTGTGGATTCAAGTTGTTCAAAGTGTATCAGGTATAAATAAACATAAGGAAGGGCCCGTGTAAAGTTGTTCTTTCCCTGGCGTGGCCAAAGTTTTGTACTAAAAATCCCTTCCCACTGAGGTGCAGTTTTCTTACTGTGGTAGATTTAAAAATGCACCTGCATGGCTCAGCTTTCTGAACACAAAATTTTTCATGTTGCTACATAGAAGACTTGTTTTTCTAGGAATATGAACACAAGTCAAGAGAGCATAGAAAATGGAAAATTACACCTTTTGCTTAAATCTCTCCACCTTCCTCTCTCCCTGCAAGTTTATGAAAAAATCCTGTGTGATAGCAGTGTCTTACTTTAGCTAGTTTAGCTCCTGTTGAAAGGTCACATTTTAATATAGTTTCTTTCTATTTTGTCTGGGTTGTCTTTTTTTTTTTTTTTTTTTTTTTTTTTTTTTTTCATTGTTAAGGACTTAATGAACATTACCCTGACAGGAAATACTGGGATCCAAGCTGTGGATCATTTGTTACCCCCAAAGTCCTTTGAGCCTTAAAGTTCATTCTTTATCACCACTATTGAATATAACTGCATTGTTGGATTACTTTCTCACATCAGTTTTCACACATGATTGACAAATATAACAAGCAGGTAGGCAAGAAGCTTCACTTGTTGTAGGGCAATTGATCTGCACTTTAGAAGCTTTTTGAAATGCAGAATGTTACTAAAGGCTATAACCTGATGCCAGATTTGCTGGCTGCAAACTACTAGTGCACTTCAGTTCTTCATTATTTTTCTTTTTGTTAACCTCCTGTAATCGATCAGTACTCATCCTCAAGGTATATCTTGCATAAGAGGAGTCCCAGGGACATGGGATACAATTACATTGGTATCCTTGGTCCACATTAACCTAGGGAAAGAATTGACAGGAATTTCAAGTTCACACTGCTTGCAGGAGGTGGATAGTTTCCATATGGCTTTTCAAACTCTCTTCATTCCCAGGGAAAACCCACGCTTAAGGAAGACCCATCAGGCCTTGAGGCATGATTCATCCCCAGCAGTTTTTGATTTCCAGCAGAATGATTTATTGGAAACATTCTGCCTTTGTTGGAAACTTTCACAGCCACTCTGGGAGCTACTGAAATATATCCCTAACATGTAGAACAGCTCAAAGTAGCCATGGCAAGGGGTTGGACAAGGCAAGGCAAGGCAAGGTATTGTTGTGTCAATAAGAGTTATGCCAAGTTTTAAGAGCCTGATAGAAGCTCTAATAAACATTTTTTTAAAAAAGAGTTCAGAAGTATCGTGCACAACTGTTAAACAAAAAGCAGGATTTATGAACAAAATTAAATTGCCATACCTGATGCCAACAGGATACTGTAGTCAATGTTGAATCTGAAAACCTGGCTCCTAAATGTAGGCCACTGTGCCTGTAGGTGGTAATCAAGTAGGCACCAAGCTGAGATAATGAGTTTATGATTAAAAAAAAATATCACCTTCCCTCAGAAAGAAGCTGCGTGAGGGCCCTGAGGAACCCAGTGAAAGGTGAGCTGTGTGTAGTCTTGTTAAGTCTCACTAGTGATGTCTACCTCTATTTGCCTCAGTGAATTTCAGAGAGATATTTGCAATATTTTGCATTGAGCTGCTTTTTCTCCAAGACCAAGTGGAGAAAATGACTGTAGGCTTCCAGTTCTTATACATTAAATATTCACTTGAAGAGGAAGACAAAGCTTGATTCTTCTCTAATTGTTTCATGTGTAGATATATTGACTAGTTGATCGATTATATTCAGTTAGATAACATTCATTTGAACTTTGTAAAGTAAATCCCTGGTCATTTTAGTCATTTTTGTCTTTTGGAAAAATGTAAGCGTTGATTTTTGAGAAAGCATAAATGTTTGTTCATCTGGTCACTTTGTAAACCTTTCAGTGGGGCTTGGGTTTCTCATTCACACAGGAAAACCTGGCTATGAAATATCAGTATTGGACTTCTTCTGTGGGGCAGAGGAGGACTGCATCAATCATCTTCTGGTTTCATTCATTAATCTCTCCAAGGAATTTCAGTTTTACAATGGCTTTGCATGAGTCTTGTGTTTTCTTATAATGCTTTATTCTGCTAATTTTAAGACCACACTGCATAGAACAAAAAATATACTGCCTCAGTTATTTTTGTTATGGATGCTGTGGACCTGGAAATGTGGAGAATAGAATTGATCTTTTTGACTGACTTCCCCTTTGTCTCTGTCTCTAAGACCAACCTCACAAAGCAGGCAACATCAGGACCAGTTGTATGAGCTTCAAACAGATGGAACCATCTTTGTTTTATATTTTCTTTGAACTGTCATCATGCCCTTGTCTCCTTTGAGGTTTTGTTGTTGTTGTTTTTCTTTTTTTCTTTTCCTTGATTATATTTTCTGTCTCAAGCCTTTTATATTCTTCAACTTTGAGTTAAAATGACCTTTGTGTGTAGCTTGCAATGTGAATACAGAAATGCATTTATATTTAGCACTTAATCAACAGGGAGCAAAGCCCAATGTCATAATAACACTACTTTGTTGTAGAACTGCACAGGGAGAGATAAAGTGTATTTTCTTTAAGTTTGTGTGTGAATCTTCTGCCCAGATGTTCCTGAAACTCTACGTATATGTGTGTTTGGAGGGCAGGTTGTCTTTAATTAGATGAAAAATATGCCTTTTTCTTCTTTATTTTTTTTTCTTTTAGTAATATTAAGGGCTAAGAGAATTACCCTCAGAACAAATGAAACTGTCAGTGTTCTGTGGCTGGTTTAACATCTTTCTGTGATGGCCTGACCCCATCTTACACAAGATACTTGGTCTGAGTGTTGCTTTGGCTTCAGGACAGACGTGACACTAACAGAGCTGCTGCTGTTAGGGGACTGCAGTCTGGCTGTGTTCTCTTACTTAAAGTGGCTTTGGGCACCAGACTAAAGGTTGGAAGCATATGCCACCTCCTTCTGTTAAAAATACAGCATATGTGCACAAGCACACACACATAAACACAGCACGAGAATGTCCTGATGGTTACCATGGGGATGCAGCAGTTTCCCTTGGCTTCTTTATATGGAGCCTTTAGGTGAAACAGTCTGGTAGCTCAGGAGCTCTGTAAAAGAAGAGGTTTTTTTCCATGTTGGGTATTTTGTCATATTTCACTGGAGAAGGCTTTGAGTTTGGAGTTATAAAATATGTAGAATCTGGTGTCATCTCTGTAGTTGCTTAGGCCTGAATGTTAACTTCCCTGGAGCAGTCAGGCCCATGAGTAACCTTTGTGTGAAAGAAAACATTTCACTGCAAATCTGCGTGCTGGTCATAGGTGAGGGCTGAGGAAAGCTTGCTTTATATCCTAGAAACCTCCACTGTAAGAAAACAAGGGAAAGACTAAGGGTGGTAGGAGACAACATAGTGCATTCAATTTTTAAAAACCTACGGGCATCATGGGTGATGATTTTGCTTTTTAAAAAGTAGTGGAATTATAGAACTAAATTTCATATATGCTTTGAGAAAATACCGATGTTGATGTTTGTAAGAGATTAGTTATTTGATGAGACAGATCATGCTGGATTTTTCCAATTCCTTTCCTAGACTTGTGGTATATCAAAAAGTTGAAGCATAGATTAAACTAGATATTAACCATTCAAAGTCTCAAAAGTGTTATTTTCTTAAAGAAGAACTATTCAGAGCTAATAAGATTGTTAAAAGGACTTTCTAGGATTAATAAACTTCAGAAAATAATATTGTTTGCAGTTGCTTTCAGCATTGGAGGAGAAAGTTTACTGCTAAGTAGTTTAATCTTTGGATTAGTGCATTTGTGTATTTTTACTTTATAACTTCTATTTGAGTTATGCCATGTATTTCAGTTAGCCTTGATTCAGCAGTTCCAGGTGATGAAGATTTTAACTGATCTCTGTTAAAAATGTGTTTTATAACTTTACTGTGATGGTTTTGTTTTTTTCTGTTACAAGTTTCCAGCCATTGACTCACTTTATCTTAAAAACTTGACCTGTCAGTTGTGAGCAACTTGCTTTATGACATTGTATTGGTTAAGTGGTATCAAGAGGCTTTCTTTGTTTCTGCCCTTTTGCACAAGTGTTGCCTTGTCCTCTAATAGCTCTTGCAGATCTTCTTGTGAATCCTTTCCAGCCATGAGAGCCACTGTGGTTCCACAATAGCCCTAGGCAGGACCACAGGCCCTTCTGCTCCCCAGTGTATTTGCCATGGTATCATATCAACCCATTTATCTGTAGCATCATGCTGTGGAGTTCTTTTATTGTGTTGTGTTTTTTTTTTCACCAAACTTTACTCAGATAGCTAGTTGTCTGTGGGATTGTGATGTGTTGGGGTTCACCCAGGTGCTTTCATAGGTCATGTGAAAACACCTGTTTGAAGAAGCAAAAAATTGTGATTCACTCCTTCCCAGGAAGGTTCAACATAAAGTTCAACCTCATAAGTTTCAACAAGACCAAGTGTAGGGTCCTGCACCTAGGTTAGAATAATCTGCACTATCAGTGCTGGCTGGGGGCTGAGGTTCTAGAAATTAGGCCTGCAGAAAAGGGCTTGGTGATGGTAATGGATGAAAAACTGGCCATGAGCCAACAGTGCATTATTGCAGCCCAGAAGGCCAATCACATCCTGAGCTGCATCAAAAAAAGTGTGAGCAGGTCAAGAGAGGTGATTCTGCCACTTTGCTCTGGTAAGACCTCACCTGGAGTATGCATCCAGCCCTGGAGCCCTCAGCACAGGAAAAACATGGTGCTGATGGAGCAGGTCCAGAGGAGGGCTGCAAAGATGGTCAGGGGGCTGCAACAGGATGAAGACAGGCTGAGAGAGCTGGAGAAAAGAAGGCTCTAGGGAGACTTACTAGCAATGTGGGGGCCTACAGGTACCTACAGGATGGCTGGAGAGGGGAGAGGGACTGTTTGCAAGGGCCTGTAGTGATAGGATGGGGGGAAATGGTCTTAAATTAGAGATGAGTAAATCTAGACTGGATGTTAGGAAAAAGTTCTTTACCACGAGAGTAGTGGAAAAATAGAAAAGGTTGCCCAGGGAGGTAGTGGTAGTTGAGGCCTCACCCTTGGAGATATTCAAGGTGAGGTTTGACAGGGCTGGGAGCAACCTGATCTAGTTGTGGGTGACTCTGCTTCCTGCAGGGGAGTTAGATTAGATGACCTTTAGAGGTCCCTTTCAACCCAAATCATTCTATGATTCCAAATGTAAAATGAGCATTACTGGACTTGGTGAAGCACTCACCTTAGGGTAAGCTGACCCAGTGATTCTGTGCACTTAAAACTATTAAATCTCAGCTAACATATCCATTAGAAATGAATGAAATAATGACGTGGATGAAGCTAAACCAAAGCACACAATTAATTAGATTTCATTTTCTATTTTGATGGATTCCTGGAGCTCTGTGGGCACTGACCAAAGATACATTTGCTTTTCTCATGTAGGATAATTGGATTACTAGGAAGTACGAGTCTTTAATCTTTGCTGATAGAGTGAGATAAATGTCTGCTAAATACACTGAGCAAACAAGAGTGGCTTAAGGAAAGGAAGAAAAAAGGTGTCATGAATATAGAGGCTTAAACAATGTGTCTTCTGTTGTCACTTGGCAGGTTAAACATACTGTGACAACAGGGCTTGCTGCTTCTCTGGGCAATTTAATACCTTCCTGTATGCACTGCATTTTGAACTGGGGGGTCTGCATAAATGTCTTTGCATTTCAGGAATGAATGTCGGAAAATACTTGTAAGTTCTCTGTGAGCAGCTCTGGAATATAAATTGGCAAAAAATAGGTGTCAGTAGTAATTTCTGGAGTTGAAAATGGACTTCCATTTTTCACCCTGTGATCAGGAATGAAAATACAGTTTGCGCTTTGGTATTCTGTGTGTGTGTGTTTACTTGTTAAGATTTGAAACACAGAAGGAAATATGAAAAAAATAAAATTACATCACAACTCTGGTAACATATTAAAGCAATTCCCACCCTAAAAAACAAAACAAAACAAAAAAACAAAAAACAAAAGAACAACAAAAAAAAACCCACAAAAATGATACTCATCTGTGACTAGTCATAGACCTGAAGTCAAGCAAACAAGAAAGTCAAGTAAATATTACAGCCTGCAATGTTTGGTGAGGGAAAATATATAAATTGGGGGTGTGCTGCTTTGAGATTGGAAGCAATTTCCTGTGGAATACTTTTCCCCTTGACCTGCAATTTATGCCCTGCTTGAATACTGAGGCAGAACCTGATCTTCTTTGAATACCTGAGAAGCACAGGAGGAAGCATAGAAATAATTCCCAGCTGTGGAAAATAGATGCTGAGATTCAAGTGTCTCTGTAGAGCTTCAGGGCTCTCCTACATAGCCAGAGAGGGGACTTTCAAAGAGATAGCATGTGGCCACCTCCTGCCCACCTTCCCATCTGAGTTGTGAATCCGTGATGCTTGGAAAATGTGCCCTTCAAGAAGCAGGTCTGAAAGACTGAACAGTGTGAACTCCAGCAAGTGGCCAACACACTTCCAGAAGTATTCATGTGTTAATGTCCTGTCCTGAAGGCAGCTTGGGGTTCTGAATGAGCTTGAGATGGCTCACATCCTGGGGGTTCAGATGTCTGACACTTATAAATTCAAGAGGTATTGCCAAATTCACATCTTAACGCTTTTTTGAACATCTGAATAGTCCTTTTTCCCTTCCCCCCCCCCCTTCTTTCCATTTTGTGACTGTAGGATTCTGGGGAAACATGCAAATACATCCAGAACTGTTACATAAATTCCAGAGAGGTCAACCTTCTTTCCTTGCCGTTTCATGAGATAGTGATTGATGCTCAGCACTTCTGTGTAATAATAAAACATTTCCAAAGTTTATGGTCAATAAATTTATGTAATAAAAATGCATCCCAATGCTATTATAGTTCATACTTCCACTTCAACAACTTCACAGGCTAGGATAATGTAAGTTTTGGTCATGCTTTTTTCCTTTTCAAAGAGCAAAGGCTTTGAAATTTCTTTTAAGACAGTGAATGTTAAGGTTAGTGTCTCCTTCAAGTAGCAATTTCTGCTGGAGCCAAAACTGTGCTTTTAGTTTAAATTTTCTATGAGTTTTGCAAAATAATGTGGTCTGGAACTTTGGCAAATATTATCATGATGGTTTGGTGGATTTTTTTTTTTTTTTTCTGGACACTTCTGTACACACATCTGTGTTTTTTTAGTAAGTTCCCTACAAAACTGGCTCTCTGATAAAATATTTTTTTGCTAGATATTTTTACATCATAAGCTAACCCAAAGTACAGTGTAATTACTGAATAAGTCTTCCACTGCCTCTACCAATATTTGAATAAAAGCTTAAGGTAAAGAGATGTTATGAAAGCACCCATCTTTTTTTCAAGACATAGAATTCACAGAGTTTTGGGGGTTGGGAGTTTTTTGTTTGTTTTTTGCTTGGTTTTGGGTTTTTTTTTTGGTTGATTTGTTGGGTTGGCTTTTTCTTCATTTGTTTTTCTTGGAAAAACAGCAATAGAAGTAGGATTGATGCAGGAAAGGAAGCCAGTCCTATTTCCAGTGAAATTGACATGGATTTGTGTTAAGAACCATGAAGGCTCCTAATTGTTCATGTGCGGGATGTAAATAGAAGTTGGAGAGCAGTTTAATGTGATTTTCAGTCAGAAATCCCTACCTGTTTCAGAGCCACAGCCACATTTCAGCTAACTTTAGAAATTAGTTTAAAAAGTTCTAAAGAATATTTTTTTTTCTTTTCTTTTTCTTTTCTTCAATAGAGCCTCCTATCAGTTTTTTTGAGATTTTAGGATGTGTTAGGCAATGTTCTGTCTTTGGTGTTTTTCATGCAGCCATGATAGGCATAAATTCAGTTGCCAGGCCTAAATATAGAGACAGTGGCATAACCAGGCTTCAGACAGCACTGCAGAACACAGGTTGTTATTCTGTAGGTCCTGTGCCTCATATGAGGTACCTCAAGGGGTCTGCAGTAGTATTATATCTGCCTGTATGCCGACAACCAAATTGACAGTTAATGTTTGCTTTTGTTTTCTTTTGAAAATTTAAGCAAAAAAATTAATCTAGACTGAAAAAGCCTTGAGTTTTGCTTTGTTATGAATTTAAAAATTAACAAGGGTTTTTTGTTCTTGATTTTACCCTTCTTCTCTCCCAAAACTGAACATGTTTATGATGAAAATGTTTAGAAGTTAAACTAGTAGAGAATAGAAGTTACTCACATTTAAAAAGCCCATCTTGTAAAAAAATATTCTCCAAGAAGTCATTCAGAAAGGTTGTTTCAAGGGATTTCCTCTCCACAGCAGTTATCTGGAATATACAGTATTCTGGGATATTTGCCTGTTTGGTTCTGTTCTCTGTTAGGTTTTGTAGAGCTGCTGGAGTGATGATGGGGAAACATGGGAAAAACACATGAAAATTAGAACTGAGACAGGAGAAAGATTTCAGTGGTCAGGATGTCAGACTGTGCTTGACCAGAGATTCATCTTTCCAGGATGAGTTTAACCTAATTACCCAGGATTCTCTTGAGAGACAAGAACAATGTCCAGAAAGCAACTTCTCTCATCTTAAGAAAGGTGTCAATAAAACTGAAGACCATGAGAAATTCATCCTAACTTATCTCTTTGACTTTCTCTCAAGTTGACTTTGTGAGATGAAAATTAACATTTAACACCTTTGCTTTCAGTTTTTGATAAAACTTGAAACATTTTTCTTCAGTTTTGTCAGGAGATGATGACGTGCCCTCTCGTTTGTCCTCATGCCTTCTTTCTCATTTCTCCTGCCCACATGTATACTGATGGCACATGATGTAGCTTTTTCTACACAGAAAATGTATAATCACATTGCTAAACCTGTTCAGTCCTGCAGACAGCTTCTATCTCTAACTCCTGGTGTTTTCTTCTCATTCCTTAAAGGCCAGGGCAGTATTTTGCGCATTTAGGCAGTCCTTCAGCCTCGCTACAGCTCTGCCACCCCAATTTATAATCTATTACCAGCTGCTGTCCCCCTTTTGAACTGTCACACAACAGCTGCCTACAGGGAAAATTGATGCCAAAATCATCCATGAATTGCAGAGATTAATTTAGGTACAGAAAGATAGTTCATAAGGAGTCCTCAGTGTTCCTCTATAAAAATGTCCCAGTAGGTTGGCAGCATTTGAGTGAATTTAAAAGAAGAAAACACTGCAATTGATGGACAGAAGGAGACTGCATGGGGGAGAAAATACATGGTCACTTGTGAACTGCAATCTGCTGAAACCCAGAGGGCTCTTTTAAGTTTGTCTGTTCTCTGATCTGTGTTTATTTATTCTAGCAGAACATGGTTTTGTCCGGAAGATATTTTGTGCCTCGAATAAAACATGTAGTTTTGCACAAAGAGCTCTCCATTTTAAACAAGTATCAACCATTTATGAAGTCATTGTGGAGACTGCACAAATAGAAATGTGAAAAATTCATCCTTTAAGGAGAAGCTTTTCTCTTTGACTTGGGAGGTCATGGTAGCTCTCTTGTCTCCTTGTAAAACTTGCATATTGCTAATAAAAGATTCTGAGGCTTCTTTCTACCAGATAGCAAAGATGGGACTGTTTTTACATCCCAGTATTTAGAACTACTTGTGACCTTGTTCCATGAACTGTTACCTTCTGGTAAAGAACTTGGGCTTAAATTAGAAGTATTTTGCTTTGTATGGGCTCTTTGTGCTTCATTTTTTCTGCTACAGTCAAACTGAGTATCACAACAGAAACAGAACCACACTGGGTGCAACATAATAAGCACACAAGAAGCTAAACTTTCTGTGCTGAAGAAGCGAGTAGACAAAAGAAACAAGAAGACAAAGAATAAAGAAAAATCAGCTTCTTTGTAAGTGCTGGAAACCTAAAGCTCAGAGCTTGTTCAAGGTCACTTATAAGCTGTGCACCAGAGATGAAATTTAACCAGGCTCTCCGATTCTGAGGCCAGTATTGTAATCACTAAAATATCTCTTCATCCAGAGGTTTGCAGTCACTTGACATTTGTGTTAACGTCTGACACTTGACTTCAGAATTTCAGCTTTAATAAGGCCACACTGGCTTCACTTAAGATGAAAAGAATTTTATTTTTTTTTAAGAAAAACAAGTAGGAGACTGCTGTGAAGGTTCCTCCATGGTGTGCGCAGAGAGCTCTACCAGCTCACTTCCACTGAATTTGTACAAGAAATGATCCAAGTAAAACCTTACTACAAATATAGAGCCTCTATTGACTAATACAATACAATCAGTGGTAGCTTTTGTTGCTAGTTGAGGCAAAGGAGGCATCTTGTCTTTTCAGCACGAATAGCCTAAAGAAATATTTGCCAACACAGTCAGGAGCTTTTCTACATTTTTTCTAGATTTATTTGTTTACAGTTAAACAAGTTAAACAGTTTGTGCTAATGTGTTACTGTGCTGTCCCTGTGCTAATACCTAGTAAATCATAGTTCTGTAGAATCGGTGTGGAGAACACAGGACTTCACAGATGTTAAAAAGAAAGTAACAGAGCAAGATGGATTAATCAAACCCAAAGATCCAGATTATTATTATTACTCATAGTATCATCAGTAGGGTCTGAGCATTTTCAAATAATTTCGGGATCGACTTCTATGGGTTTGATCTATAGAATATGCCATCACAGATTTCGGAGGGTCACTTTCTATTAGTGATATTAAGGTCTTTCTCATGTGCTAACCCATACTTTAGGGGGCCACGGGGAAAAAGAGTGGGGGGAAATGCATAGTGTAGCTGTGCTGACAAGACCTAAAGCTTGTGCTGAGGTATTTGTGCTTGTTAAAGTTACTGGAAGAGGCCACCTTGTGGGAATCAGTAACACAACTGCACATTTCTGCAAACCTCTGGCTCATGAGCAGGGTGATTTTTCTTGTTTAGGAACTGCTTATTAAGTATTATTGACAGGAGAAGAGGGGGAGACACCCTTTTTTGAGACTTCTGTCAGTGCAGCTTCATGGGCTGACACATCGAGTGCTTAAATTGTAGCACTTAACCTAATGGAAGTAAACAGCTTTGCAATTTCAATGTTTTCAAGAATATATCCTTCACTCTCTTTCGCTGTTTTCCCTTTTCTTGTAGCCAACTGCCAATTGCCCACTCGCTGCTGGGAACCTCTTTATTTATAATAACTTTTAGAGTGGCAGCTTGTCATAATATCAGTCTTGACTCCCTAGGTTTCTAATTTGTTACTTGTTTTTTTAATAGTGCCTGCCTCTGCTTCTGCTCTTTTCAAATGCTCCCGTGGTTGCTAATTATCTGTTTGGATTATATTAAGAAAACTGTTATTTTAAACCATGTACTCAAAGTCACTTCCCTGTTTTCATAGAAGGAAGGAAAAAGGTTGGGATAAGCATTTTTAACCAAAAATAACTGCTATGTACCATAAATAACATTAAAAATAATGTCAATAGCAGGTCTTGGGAACAGGCAGCTCCTGCCAAGGTACATATGTACCCAGCTTAGGGTCGAATCCACAACATGGAGGCAGGGTGTGGGATACACTGAAAATCCAGGGTGTGGGATACACTGAAAATCCAGGGTGTAGAGAGCTATCATGTGTTTCAGAGGGGGATGAGTTTCGTGAACCTCTTGTTTTCCTATAGAATTTTCCTTGTGTTGACATTTTGACACATCATGCATGCAAATGTGACTGGTGGTCATGGTTTGGCTTGAACAGGCCAAAGCCAGAGAAAGCAAGCAGTTTATAGGACAACATTTTAAAAGGTGGGTGAAATAATGAACTGCAATGTTTGTGTTGGTTTTCTTTGTTAAAGTAGGAACGCAAAATACCCATAACCGGAATATGGGATAAGTGCCAGACTGTTTTGGGAACCTAAAAAAAATTAGAAACATGTGGCACAAAATATATTAGTAATGTAGATGTATGTTTTTCTCGCTGAAAGGAAAGATCAAAGAGAGAAGTCTTGTTAAAAAGCAAAATCCTCTGCAAAATAGTTAAAATATTTTTACCTCTGAAATAATCAAATAGACTAGAAGAGAGGGACCACATTTTTCACTTGAGGGGAAACATTTCAAATGAACTGTGAAGAAGCTTGGTGATTTTTCCATTTGGGGAGGCAAAGACAAGTAATTTTTTAAAGTACCTAAATGAGGGTTGAGTGGTTATATGACATCTAATAAATTAAAGGAGTGACAGCCTGTCTCTTGAGTGAGACAGTCACCCCTGTTGGGATTCTAGGAGGAAAAAATATTTCATAGTCTTTCATCTGCCTGGAATAGCAGCAAAGTCATACAGCAGAACCCAGAAAAACAGACCAGTAATGTGGTTGAGCTTCCAGAAAAAGGGAAAATGAACAAAAGATACACTCAGTCAAGGAATTTGGTGGGTAATGGCAAATAATACTTCATCATAGTGTAAAGAGGACCAAGAGCTGTTCTGAAAATACCCTGTGTTGCCACAGCTTGCAAATCAGTGTGCTCTCAGTGAAAGGAGTGGTGGGTAAGCTAGTGTTAATGTCAGATTTATGTTTACATGCACTTAGGAAATCAATACCAGGCAACACTGTTTACATAGGGTAAACAGATTTCTGCCATTCTTGCTGCTTTTGATTATCCAAAATCTTGTATGCAGAGCTATGAGTTTGTACTGCATTGTACAAACCAGAGGGTAGTTCTCCTGTGCAGAGAAACCAACACATTTCAAAAAAGGATCAGAAAGAGCTTAGAGCCAATTTTCCTTGTTTCTTGGCACAGAGGTAGAGGATTCCCTTTGCAGAAGTGTTTCTTTGGTCTGAATCTTATTCCCTTGCACATCAGCCTGCTCCTGGGGCAGTTTTTTTAACTCTGCCAGGAAAGTGTGTTCTTTGCATGAAGGAAGGAGTGCATGGGAAATCAGACAAAGCCAAAATAAAAGACTTATAGAGCCTGTTTTTAAGACAAAAGGAACACTTAAGGATGCTCAAAATGTTCCTTTCTTTGTTGTGCAGTTAGATCTGAAAGGCAGCTCACAAATCTAATCAGAAATATTATTTGATCCCAAATGGACTGATTTTAAATGCTTTTTGAAATCCTAATCTGTTAGTGGCTGGAATTTTCATCAGCTCCAAGTTACAGCATATTTAATAGAAAGTTGGTAGAATTTGCAGTTCTAATTTTTCCCTCTCATACTGTGGGTACTACCTGTTTTATACCTTTAATATCCAGTTGTTAGTTTAGTGTAATTTTTTCCTAGGAGAGCTGTTAGAGTGCTTGGTCTCTCACCTCTTAATGAAACATGGATTGTTTACAGCTAATGAAACTCACAGCAGCCCATTTTAAATTGAGGCTAATTTTCCTGAGCTAAACCAAAACCTATAAACCATAAGAGCATAAGTGGGGCCTGACTGAAGGCCTGAGGCGGCTCAGTCCTCAGTTCCCTCTCCTGCCCACATGCTGCTAGAAGGTTTTTCTTTTCATAACAAACTGAGGAAATTACATTCCCAGCAGGATGGAGCCATAGGGAAGCAGAAAGGTTTTGCCAGCCTCTGGCTGCCACTGCTCTACCAGGTGTGATGGACTGGGGCTTTGGCCTCTGAGAAAGTCTTTGTACCTCAGAGGTAAAGCACACCAAGCTTCATATACCAGTTCTTATTTTCCAGGAGTGTAAGCTTATTTTGTCCTCTCCCCAAGTATAGAGCTTTCTCCAGTTTGGGAACTGTTGCATCTGATCCTTTGACCTCTTTGAGATCAGCTTCATTAAATCAAAAACTTTCTCACTGAGAAAGATGTAGAACAACACCAATGAGTGAATTTCTTTATATCCCTCTCTTACTCTGAAAGAGCAGGTTAGTTTTGTACAGTGAACACTTGGGATCTTTGGGATCTCAAAGGTATTCCATGTCTTTTTGAAGTAGTAAACTTCTACACGGATTCTTCTTTAGGTAAGAAAGTAAGAAAAAACAAATAAAACCTTGGTCTTTGATAAAACTTCATTCCAGACACAACAGAATCTGTAACATTTATTTCTAGACTGTGTGATATTTGGCTTCCATAGCATAGGATTGAAGACTGATTTTCTCACTGTTTCTCCCAAACCCATCAGTTCTAATAATCCAAATAATAAATCTAAAAAGGATTTCACAACTCCTTCCCTTACAAGAATAAGCTGTGTGTGTTATGTTTTAGTTGATATAATATTTCTGCTTTGTGTAATTCAGAAGCATTTATTTTTCCTTCCATCACTCATTTTACTGCATTAAGTTAGTGGTTCTGTGGGGATTCAGTTGATTAATGACTAATTTCCATCCTAGGCACACTCAAGAGGAGCCTGCTCTCATGGTACCTCTCTCCAAAATAATATAATTTTAAAAGAAGGGGGGGAGTTTGGGATTGAAAAACATCCATGTGAAAACAAAAATGCAGCAGAAATGCAGTGTGAAAACTGGTGTGCTGAAAATACTTGTATTTCAGTAGTCCTGAGTACAAGGGAATTTCTGCTGAACTGGATGCCTGTATCAACACATCCCCTTTTGACTGCCCCTGCAGCTGAAGATATCACTGTTACCAACAAGTTGGTGTTATGACCCCTTTGGAGGTTAAACCATTGCTGCCTTCACTAGCAGTCTGAATTCCTGCCAGCTTCAGTTTCCTTCTCAGAGTTAGAAAAGGATGGCTAAATACAGAACCATAATCTTTACTCCCCTGAGCAGGAACAGAAGCAGGGACAGCCAGTGCCTTGCTCTAGGTCTGAAATTGGTGCAGGTTGGTGGCAGAGTCAAGAATTGATCCCAAAGCTAATTGCTGGCTTAGGTCTTCATATTCACACTTGTGCATTCCAGTTCTAGTCTGAGATTCTCCAAAATAGCCCATAAGGGCTTCCTGAACTGCTAAATGCATCCTCTGAGACATTAAAAAATAGGAAATGAGTGACTGGCTCTCAGTGGTGGCTGCAGACCTCCAAAACCCCACCCAATGTTTGGAAGTGGGAAACAATTCCAAGTCATCTGTCATTGCAGAGAACAAGATGTGATTTGTAAATTAATTGAACCTCAAAGGATGGAGTAAAATTCCATCAGGTCCCCGATTTGGGAGGGAGAATTAAGCCTTTCTCTGGAGCATCACATTCCTTTTACTTGCAATATTTTAAGCATTATATGATGTTAATACACAGGACGCAACAATATATGGCAAGCATTTTGGCAACTGTCTTTTTTCAAGTAAATAACTATTTAAACTAGTATGTCAGCAAGTGAATTGAAATATAGGCAGATATTACAGACACTAGATCTGAATTTTGCTGTTTCATACATCACAAGAGCTTTAGGCACCTGGCAAAGAACATCCATGAAATGACCTTCAGTTACTTCCTTCTGCTTCTGCCACAATCTTTTAATGGGTATTTCAATGCAATCACAGATCCTTCTTCTTTTTTTTATTTTTTTTCTTGTTGGAGATGAACCAGAGGCAGAGTTCCATTGCTAAATCAATTAGAAAGAAAACTACAGGTGCTCTTGTAATGCTGTTTCCAGGAAGACAGATTTCCTGATAAATCAGTTGCTTTGACACACTGTTAATGAGAAATTAAGAACCATGTTGTACTCTGTGTCTGGGTCTGACTGACTTTTCTTTCTTCTTTGAGTGCAAGATATATTAGAGATTAAAAAAAAAAAAACAACAACACAAAATTATAGCAATTCCTAGGACAAAATATGTATGTAGAATTTTCTTTCTAATGGGCACATTTATGTTAGAATCTAGACAGAGATGGATTTTTAATATGCCAATAGGGCTTTTCAAGCTTCAAGGAAGCATAGAAAAATTCTCTGTTTAGTAGTAACTAAAGCATCTTTGCAAAATATTATGAAGTAAATTGTGAAGTAAGATGACAGAAATAAGTACGTAGCATCTTACCAACAAATCAGAAGACAGAAGAGCTGCAACACAAGGTAAATCCCAAAGTACAGCATATCTATTTTGGACTGTCATCTTCTCATATCAGGCTTTGACCACATGCCTGTGGGTTGCTATGTCAATGAAGTTTTAATCATTTGTGTTGTGGGATGATGTATAGGTTCTGATCCTGCTAAGTATGAGATCCCTTGTGAAAGCTGTAGAGTGTCCAGTGTCATCTGTGATGGGAAGCGAAAATGTTCAGATTCTGTATCTCCATGCTTGTGAATGTAAACTATAAGTTTTGGCACCAAAATGGTTCTATTATGCTCTTAAGGACCACATCAAGTGGAAAACAGTCTCAGTCTCCAACCTGAAAAGTTGCCTTGCCTGGATTACTGGGAAGCTGCCATCCATTTTAGGACTGGAAAAGGAGAAGCAAGACCCTCAGCTGTCACAGCTCATACTCACAGTGCAAATCTGCCTTCCCCAGCCCTAGACTTAAAATGGCAGTCTGAAGTGTAAGAGTTAGAAGTTGGTACCTGTTCCCTTTTGCTGTGCATGATCAATGTAGGGCAGCCTCCAAGTAGATGAAGCTTGCAGGTGGAGTTGATAAGATATTAAAGTACACCAGCAAAAATTTCTAAGCTTTCTCCTTATTAGTGCATCAGGGACTTTCACTGATTTTTTTTTTTTTTTCCCCTATGTTTTTCTCATTGTTGGGGGCAGGAGGGGCTGGTGTTCATAATATTTTTCCTATTGCCAAGGGTGGTGAGCAGGCTGTGTGTCCCTAGTTAGCTGGACTTTCTCTCAGCAGAAGGCAGACTCCACACTAGGCTAACCCATGATATTAGTGTCATCATTTTATGATAGCAACTGAAATTTTTCACTGTTCATACACTGACTGCTTTCACAAGATCAATTTTCTGCTACAGGTAATTACTTTCCCCATGAGATCTCACAAAGGCAGTGCATATGGAAACACACACACATATTCTATTTTTTAAAAATTGTCTTCTATTTGCTGTTTCACTAGGATATGGATAGATAGTCTGCATTTCTTTAGTGATATATTCTGCCTTTGTGTTCAGACTCTGTGGATCTGATGTTTTGCTAGATGAATTGCTTGCTGTTGGTCTTTCCTTTCCTTGCTAAGTCTTTATGAAAGGTTTTTTTTTTGTGTTAGACTTGGAGTTGAACTGAATTACTTTTTCAGTGCAGTAGGTCAGTAGTTAAAGGTCTTCGTGCCTTGCTAATGTAGATTAGAAGAGCTCTGCTGAAGCCAGAAAAACTGAATCAGTTTGTATCTGATGAGGATGTGGTCAAAACTTTTGAGGATACAGTGGATGCTTTTAAAATGTAAGTTCATTGTTTCTTTTTTTTCTGGTGACTATTTCAGTTGGTCACACCTCTTGTGCAGTTATTGTTGTATTCAAGATGGACTAAACTATACCCAGTTACCACTCATGTCTACATGGACCTTCATAGGAATACCAAGCTTATGAATATTAAGCATTCTCTTCTTACTGTTTCTGAAGTCTATGTTAGGAGCTGAATTGCTAGATGAATAGGCCATCCTTTAAATAAGTTCCAAACTACAGCCTTCTTGTCAAAGTAGTAGTTGACCAGTTAAGATAAATTGGACTGTACCAGAAATTGTGTTTTTATGTCATATTTTTCATAAGTCTGAAATAGTCTGTCTGACTTATACTCAAGTCACAAGGCAAAATCACAGACAAATGGGACCCTGTGTCCCCATTAGCTGCTGTAAGCTTCTATTTCTTGTCAGTGAGCATTGGTTTGTGCAGTGCTAAGGATGAGACCATCCTGAGATGATCTGAGACAGGTGGTGGCTTGAGGAGGTTTGATGGCTTGAGAGACGATAAAGTCTTCTCTCCATAAAAATTGCTGTGGAAAATAGAAAAGGAATATAATAAAGAATCATAAAATGGCTAAGTTTGGAAGGGCCCTTAAAGATCATCTAGTTCTAATGGGCCCTGGGTGTTTAGATGAATGTTCTATGAAGAAATATCTAGATCAGCCCTTCTTGGCAATGGATGTAGGAGTTGTCAAGTAAGATCAACCTTTTTGTTCAGAGGCCTGAGGTGGTATCATAGCATTCCTGTTTGGTTGATAAAGCCCATTGTTTTTCTGCTACTCTTCCTGTTCTCCTGAATATGTGTAATTTGCAGCACTGAAGAGTCTGGACATCCCTTCATGGAGCTAACTAGTGTAATGTCTGTTGATGTCAGCAGTATCATAAAACTCCAAATAATTCCGTGCATTACAATAAACCGCCTAAGCTCTCTTCTCAGGGTGCTGCTTGAAGGAGTTCTGTTGACAAGTTCCTTGTCAAAACAACAAGGTCTGACCACATTCATCTGCATCTAGTGATGGTGCATATCTAGTGTTTTGCAGGAAAACCTGCTTCCTTTCCACCACGGGGAACGTTAGATGTTGATCTTTTGTATCTTTTCTTCTTTTTATCTGCTGACATACATCCTTCCTTACAAATGAACAGCCTTGCATAATACTAAGGCATTGCTTCCAATTAAGTAACCTAGCTTCAAGCCATCAGAAATAGCATATGGCCACAAAGATCATAATGTTATATAAAGCAAAACACCATAGAAAGAAAATCTTATCAAAGAAGAGGCAAAGCAAAGAAAATCAGAATGTGTGTTAAAGAGAAATCTTATGTCATGACCTTAAAAAATCCAGCTGGGATTCTGCCATCCAGAATAGCCCTTGGAAATTATTTTCAAAAGTTATCTGCATGTGAAAAGGAACAAAATAAAGTCTGATCGCCTAGGTATTAGCAAACATGTTTATGGGAACCACCAGAAGGCCCTGAACAAATGACCTGAAGGAAGGAATAGTTCAGCTTTCCACCTAATCAAACAGGAGTGAATGTTCTATAAACATTTGAATATCAAAGGAGGCCTCTTAAAACAAAAGGTCTACTTCACAGGAAACCAATTTAATGAACATACGGCAGAAAAAAAGAAATTACAGGGCTGGAATACATTACTTGGTGAGGTCACACCATTTTGAGTCCTGTCATTTTCTGGAGACTTTTTTGTGTTGATGAAGGAGCAAGATCTGAACTGAACCTTATGGTATGGGTAGTAGGGCATGAGAAAGAAACTTAGATGCAGAAAGTACCTGGGTTAAGGTGTAAAATTTGAGGACACACCCGAAGGTAGCTGCTGCTAGAAAAACAGTAGACACTTGGCATTGAGTAATCCTTTCAGCAGGTTTAATGAAGATTTTTCTCACAGATAGTCCCTTCTGGCTTTTAATTTCTAATTGATCTGTGTCCTTGATGACTTGCTTATTGATGAACAAATAGAAACATTAGAATATTTAACAGCTGTATTGAAGTTTGGGCTTGGGTTTTGATGCAAACATACAGAGAAAGCTTAAAAAGCAGTCTCATGTGTGGGTAGTCTCTTGAGTGGAATAGTTCCAGTTTGGTGAAAATACATTCCCATCAGTTATGCACCACATAGCTCTGTGTACCAACAACTTCCATTTACCTCCAATAAGTTAAACATAAAAGTATGAGAAAAAACAGACTTTATTAATTTCACCTTTTCCATTTTCTCCTTTCTGGAATTCCTTCAAAGTAGTAGGACTATTTTCAACCCCTTGGAGTTTCACTTTGTAACAGGCAGCTTCAGATACCCTCATTTTGGGGCAAGCAGTGAAAAACTGGTGCCCATGACTCCATGACTGCCCATGTCGTCTCCGAGGTTTTTGCAGCTGACTGGCAGACTCAAGCAAAACCTTTTTTTTTTTTTTTTTTTTTTTTTTTTTTAAATGTCAAATGTACAGATGGGTTCACTGCTGGGTTAGATAAATTCATGCCTCTTAATAGTAGCCTGGTCATTACTTCCAACTCCAGATGTCTCTGTACCACTAATAACAATAAATCAGGAAACTGTACTAAGGAAAAAATTGCTCTCAATATGCCCTCATTATTATATTTCTTAATTAGCTTTAGACCCCTGCTAAAGCTGGAAGGCTGAGCTACATGGGCGCAGCTCCACCTCAGTGAAATGCTTTTCTTAACCATGCATGTAAAACATTTACAAAAAATAATCTGGTTTTGATATAGAGAGCCTGACACAGGCAGGAACAATGCAACTAAGGAGGAAATATAGGAGAAGAATCACAAGTATGACGGTAGATAAAGATGAAAAAGAATTATGTCAGTATAGATCCACTGACAGCAATGAAAACGTCATTCAGCTACAAACTGTAGACTTTACTAAGGTAACTGTAAAAGTATCACTGGGAGTATAACAAATGTTTCTTCCTAGATGCAATGGATTACAGCCAGCCATGACTGTGAGTTCCATGTGCTTACACTTGGGTCTAATTTGGCACCATGATATAAAGCATGACATAGTTTAGCAAAGGATTTATATGCTGGCTATACAATGGCAGCTGACAGCAGAGATCTTCCAATAAAAATGTATCTGTGAGGTACAGGATGAGAAGTGAGTGGCATCTCAGATGGCATGGCCACCCGAATCTGTAAAATGATATTTGTGTTGTCTCAGCTGATCTGCATGAGCAAAGGACACAGAAGAAATGCATGAGAAGAGCCATAAAGTTCCTCTGGTCAGGGGTGGGCAGGTTATTTTTTCTTGTGGTTATCTGTTTACCCATGGAGGGTACTGGAAGGGTTACTTCAGGTTTTGTCAGGCAGGGATGTTGTCCCTGCATAGGCCACTGGATCTGGCAGAGAGATCAGAGTGTTCCTAGCCTGGCTCTTCTTTCCTGCAACTATATTGGGACCGGGCTTGTCCTTACCTTAGCAGCTTAAGTAGACAAGCTACAGAAATTCCATTGTTCCAGAAAAAAAATGGTGCAAATTTGTATTGCTGTGGTTTCCCCTGAGAAGTCTGGAAATGAAATATCACCAAATCTGAGCTATCTGGTCATACTGTCTAATTTGGTATCATGTGAGTTGTAGCAGCTTGTCTAAATCAGAGACGTAGCTCTTGCCCAGGGAAAAGGTATGAAAATGGAGTACCCCAGAGCTATTGTGAAAAAGTCAGCAAATTTTGCAACCCTGAAAAATAGTGAGTTTGTGCAAAATAGTAACTCATATCCCTCACTTATTTTAAAAAGCATATAGCAAAGATGAACCAGGTGGCTGTTGCATGTCTTATGACCTGGATCTTCTACACTGAACTGACTCTGTTTGCAAGCAATAGGACTGACTTGGAAAACAGGCTATTTTTTGTATTTTAAATTAACCAGTTATGACAATATTTTTAAGACAATTATTTAGAACGAATGATGTTTCAAAGTTGTTTCAAGTAATATCAAAAAAAAAAAAACCATACTAATAAAAACAAGCATCTGGCAGATGCCATTGATAGAGATAGGACTATGGTGTAGATGAACTGTGTGTTCCTGGACTAGTTATTCTCCTTGTGATGCTTTGACTCTGAGTGAAGCAAGAAAGGCAAGACTGATGACAGAACTGGCCATCAGAAACCCAAAGTAGATATAAACGTGATCTGGAGAACTACAGCTGAAGGATGTGCTCACATGAGCTAGGCACACAGAACATTTAAGGCAGTTTCCTTTAAGCACAAAACATCTATATAATAGATATATACATTTTTATTTAAATATCTAATATCTAAATATCAAATATTTTATTTAATACTTTTATTATTATTAATACAAGAACGTAAAGAGGAATATATACTGATAACATTTCCATCATTAAAGTATGCAGTGGAGTAGACAGTAGTGCTGTGGCTGGCACACTGTGAGCTTCCCACATTTTATTTCTGAAACTATTTGAGATCACCCATCTGCTTGTGCTCTGCAAGCTGTCTGCTTCTTGCAAAAGAAATTGCTTTGTATATCCCATTAGGACACAGCTTGAAATATTAGCTTGCATTGTTGACTTTATCTTTAGCATAGACTATATGAGTCAACACCACCAAAGGATGCATGCATGGCCTAATGTGCTGTGGCACAGGAATATGCCCAGAACAAGTTTTCATGCTGTGAATGTGAGGAAACATATTCAACAACAGGAGCAGGAGTTACTTTTCTTTTCTTTTTTTTTTTTTTTTTTTCTTCCATTTCTCATTTTTAACTTCTGCTTTGTTAGTTGAGAAAACAAGTGAGTAAGAAGGAAAATGAGTTGATGAGTTAGACAAAGCTTAGTATAGACTCCTCTCTTTTGACATGTGTTTGTCTCATTTCTGTCTCTCTTCTGTGTGTGGAGTTTCTCTAAATGTCTCAACGGTGATGTTTGCTAAAGACTTTCTCACATATGATTCTATTCTTCCCATCTAATCTATAAAACATGACCTTTTCCATGCCAAATTATGTCTGCCTTAGGCTGAATTGTTAAAGGTTTGGGGTTTTTTTGGCCAAAGCAGGGGAAGCATAAGTATTATTATAGATAAAGAAGAAATAATAGTTTGTTTTATTTTTATCAATGAAAAAAAGAGTCTTCTCACCGTGTTGAAGAAAGTAGCAAGACCAGCATCTTCTATATAAATTAATGCTTGTAGCATTTTTCCATTGAAGGCCATCACTAGTCTTCTTATAATAGTTTTTAATTTCTGTGTGCTAGTAGGAATAGGCATTGTCTGATGCTTGCTTTTCTACTGTATTTTTTCTCTTATCAACATTGATTAAGTGAGAAAGAGAATTAATATAAATAAACTCCTGTTCTCAGATAGTGGTGTGTTTTTCCATTGAAAGACTTTAAAATAACTGGTTAAAAAAAAAAAACAAACCAAAAATCACCCTTCAAAACAATGGGAAGAGTGAGAAAGAGGCCCAGCAGAGTGGATAATGTTCTCTAGTTATGTCAAACTTACTTTCACTGCCAAACATAGAGCAGAGTGCAAATACCTTTCACTTTGTCATAGAGCAGCTCCTTGGAAGGTGTGTTGGGATAAGTGCTGTGTGTATGTTTTATTAAGGCTCTCAGGTCCAAACACTTCCAACAAACAAGACAGAGTCAGAACACAACTGAGGCTCCAAAGATATGAATAAAACCAGACGATGCCATAGCTTAGGTCAGTAATCAGAAAAGCCCTACTGAACCAACTAACTGGCAGTCCTATTGGACCCTTTGTTGTGCAAATGACATGAGTGCCCATCCTCGGCTTCCTCTGAAAAACCCACTGAGGAGCAAACTGGAATTAAATAAATTTCATAAGTCTTGTCCCATACCTCCTGCACTGGAAAAGTATGCTTATACAAGAGCATTTTTACTTTTCTTATACTTTCCCACTCTCAGTTAAAGATATTAATGTTATTCTCACAGTATTTATTTATAAAGAAAATTTATTCTGGTTGGGGGGTGACATTTATGCTGATTTTACCACAGCCTTTTCACTGCCTGTGTCTTTTATTATAGCTGTATTTCTTTTGTTGCCTGCTGTTCATCCCCTCTTGTAAGTAAAATATTTTACCAAGCTGACCATCTGATGAAATATTTTTTTTTTTCTGCAAGGTTCAGAATATATATACAAAGCAGCATTGGAGCAGTGAAGGCATATAATATTTTCAGAGAGATTGTGCCACAGCATACGGGTGATAGAGGTTTATAAGAGAAAGGAGGGAATCACTTCCTTAGGGTGATTAAGTAGATTTTATTTACAGCACAAATATGACACATGCAAATTGTGTATCCATTAAACACAACACTGCTTTAGATTTCAGGCAGCTGGAGAGAAATGCTTTGGTATTAATTTTCACCTAGCATATAAATGCTAGATCAAGTTAAGGTTTAATATATATCAAGTATTCGTAAGATGTTTTGCTTCTTTTTAAAAAATGGAGCATGAAAGGCAGGAATGTTGCAATTACCCCTAAGGAAACCACTGAAAGTACAATGAAATGAAAATACAAAGTCAGATTTCCTAGACAAACCATGTAAGAGAAGTTAGTGCAACACTGAACCATATTTAAGTTCTGTCATCTAGTTTTTCTTCATAATTCTTTCACATCATTACAAGAACTGGTGAGAACTGGGAGAAGTTAGGTTCTTTGCCTGCATCTTGTCTTCCCCCTTCATCCTCAATCTTGCTTCCCAGCAAAATCATCTGTGCTCCCCGCTGCTGCCCTTCCACCCAGGAGAAGGGGAACAATTTGGGTTCACCTTCTTGGGAGGGAAGGCATCCAGAAACTTCTGCAGCACAGCCTAGGAAGAAGGAACACACACCAAAAGGCCTGACAGGTGTCCCAGGAGGTACAAAGAGGCTGAAACCATTCCTGGAGCTGGCACAGAAAGTGCTAATTGGAGTAATTGGGAGAAATCAACAAAAGCAGGAAAATGAAGTAAAGTCAACTGGGGCTGGACCCAGTGATCAGTGAGCAGTTGTGGTGCCATTCAGTCTCCCAGACATATTGCAAAACTGCTTCTTGCTCACTTCAAACTAAATATAGAAAACCCAGCATATGATTGAGGCTTCAGAATTAATTTTCTTGACTGACAGTAGGACAGGAACTAACAAAAACTATTCTCTGGTGGGCTCAGGGCTACCCTCAGCTCACAGCGTTTCCTATGCAATATCCCCTTGCCATCAGCTTCAGCTTCTGCTTTTCTTAAGGTTCAGATCCTGTGAGCAACAGAACCCACTCCTTTCTTGTGCATACATAAATCAGGGGCATTTCTTGAGAGTTAGACCCATGCTTCTGAGAACAAAGAGGCAAATGTGAAGAAGGCTTTATCTTTTAGTCAGTTCCTTGTGCTTTGCACATTTTTCCCTTTACTCTTTTCCCAATGTTTTTCACCGCAAGGAAAGAAAAAATGCTGAAGTATAGCAGATAAAATCTTATCAGCTTTACAAGCTTCAATTAAACACACCTATTAATGTTAGTTTGATGTGCTTATTTACAAATATAATTTATTCTTTTCTGCAAGTCATTCATGCAGCTGCTGCTGCTGCTATGAGAGTGTTTTTGTGGACTGCACATTTTATTATCAGCATATTTCTTTAGCTACTTTCCATTTGTCCTACCTAAGAAATAAAATACTTCCTTGAAATGTCCATTTGATAAAATATTGCACTTTAAGCATATATTTACTAAAAGAGTATTTGAAAAGTAAATTTGTATAATATTTAAGGTAGAAAATGGTGCGAGAAGCAATAAATTAGGGGCAGGCTAACCTGCAAGTTTGTAGACATTCTCTTCCTGCAATGATATACAGTATTGTCATTGTTAGTAGTGATACACATACTCCTGTAGATCTCAGTTCAAGAAAGACTTATGCACATGATTGGAACAGACAAGTTATCCAGTTATCCAAACAGGAAGAAGCTTTACGTATGTTTGAAATCTAGAGTGAAGCTTTCCTGTGAAGTTTTGGGGCTCATAAAGCCATGTCCCTTATGAGTTCCTTAACTGAAAGAGCAGAAGAGCTTATTACATATGGAGTATTTATTATGTAGAAGCATGGCACACATTGCAAATTCGAGCATGGATTTTAATTTAGAACAGACTGCATTTTCATTCAGAGTTCCAGTGCATTCCAAAACTCTCAGCAGAATTTCCCATCAACCCATGGGATTTCCAGCAAGGGTTGAAGGCAATTCACTGCCAGTGCCTGTGTTTAAGCTAACAGTGCAGGGAGTGAGTAATCCTTCCCTTTGTCTGTGTCACAGAGCCTAAATCCTGGCTTGTTCCCCCTCACTGCTCAAGTATGAAAGAGCCAAAACACACCTGTAGCTAAGGTGAGAAGCTGCTAGGGGCTCACTTTACACAGCTCTGCAGTGCACAGATTCCTGCTCTAATTTATTAATCTACTGTCAAGCTTCTTGCTGTAGCACCAGCTACATGTTCACCTGATACAAACTGGTGTTTGCCCCGCGTGGTTCAAGTGGGGCAAGTTCTGCTCCGTGAAATGCTGTAATGAGACTTCAGTGTGACTGAACTCAAAATCCGGAACACTCTAAAATCCTGAATGTGATATACATTATGAATTATACAGGCCAGAAGACGATGCAAGGCTTTACCTTAGTATACATAAGCCCATTTCCACAATCTCCTGTTAATGCATTACAGTTTTTCTGGCCAGGGAAGCCTGAAAACACAAGGGGATTGAAAGCAGAGAAAAGCCCCTATTGCTGTGCTGCTTGCTCTCCAGGCTGCTGTTGGTAGGTGCTTTGGGAACCGGGGACTGTATGTGTATTACAACAGACGAGGGACTCTTCTGTGTCTGACTAGCATTTGTAAAAGGTAAGCTGTGTGTATTATTTCAGCCCCTTAGTTGACTCATTACACAGTAAATAAAATCTCTTGAAGCTGGAGGAGGAAAATACAGATGGATTTGAAGGCAAATAATACACATGCACTGCTGTTTTCTAAAATCCTTGTTACACTGTCAGAGCATAGAAGGAGGATTTTGCTTTTTATACAGAAATTTTTCATCTACAGTTTTGGTTTTTTTTTTGGTTTTTGGAGATTTTTTTGTTTTGTTTTGTTTTTTCTCTAATGTATTCTGAGTTAGGCTTTCCCAGAGTGTGTACAGAAGGATTAAAGAGGTTTTGCCTCTCAAATAATCTGGGTGCTACCCGTTATCTCTCTAGGGCTCTGTTGCACTTCGCAGAGGCAGCAGCTACCAGTCCCTGTGCATTTGAGAACTGCTGCCTCTCATGGGCATTTTATGGGGGATCCCATGGATCCTTTGCTCTTTGCTGTGGCTGATCAGTGGGATTTCTCTCTCTCTCCATACAATTAAACAATGGTGCAATGTCCCTCCTTAGCATGTGTTAATAGAACTGAGAGTTGGAGAATTTAAAAACCATATTTGTGTGGTACCACTCAGTGTGGATGTGATAGCTCAGGGTTTTCATTAGCTCAGAGATCATGCTTTCTCAGATCACTTCTCTTTTCTCTATAGTAACCTCAATGTATGCTTTAGAATCTAAACCATCCTGGAATACTTAACATTATCTTTGTTTTGTTTTGTTTTTCTTTACTCTGATTGTGCAAAGTCTTCCCTTGTATAATCACAGCAAATGAGGAGATGCTGAGTTAGATGTGTATGCCATGGAACTCCCTTCCCAGGGGTATGCCCCATTCAGCTGTCTGTGCCCCTGCCAAATGTGTAATCCTCTGTTTCTGACAAATTAATCTTTTCCATGAGCAAGCACCAACTGTGACTTTACAAACAGAGGATTATGCTTTCATGTAGTGAATTGGTAGCAGAGGAATGTGGACTTTGCACAAGAAACCGGGACCACAATGATTGTTTATCTTGAGAAATAAAGATCTATGAAAGGATAAAAAATGAGAATGCCTGTGAATAATGTAAATTAGTACTTACAAGGTGCATTTGGGAGGCCTTATGAAGCCATCTTTTTTCCATGCAAAGCCATCAAGTAAATGAAGATTGCTTCTTCAAAAATATGGTTTGGAATGTCTCACTGCATCAGATTTTGAACTTTGAATGAAGTTTTAGATTAAAAGCAGATATTTGAGACTAGATTTAGAAATTTCATGTAAATTTTGTGGGTTTTTTTCAGTGTCTGTTTTCCAGTGGTCAGCCAGACTGACCCAGAAACCTTGTCTGCTGGCAAGGTACCTGCTTCCCTGTCAGGGGCCTCAAGTGGCATGACCAGGCACGACCTAGTGTAGATGGAGACAGATTCAGAGCACCTCCTCACATTTTCAGTCCTTTTCATCATTGCTTCCCAATCATGCCTGTCAACATGCATCTAGTATTAAACTCAAAACAAGTGTGGCTCCCTGTGGCATTAAAGCTGTGGCTTGTGACACTGATTCAAGTGAGAAGCTTCAGATGTTCACCATGGAAGGGAGCTAAAACATGTCTCCAGCTCGTCTCTCCTTCTCCTCCTCTTCCCTGGGCTTTTTCAACACAAAATTAGCAGGAGTTGCTGCAAGATGCTTGCTGCTCCTACCATAATTTCTGTAGTTCTCATTGATTTTGTGAAAGCACTGTTTTGCACCTATTTGCAGCAGTTCATGGAAAGTGGAAGCAGGAGTTCCCTGAAGTGAAACTTACTGTCTTAGAAAGAAGTTCTATGGCAGTGGAGTGTTCAGGCCACAGACATTTTTAACTATTTCATTTACGTACATTAGTGCACTACATGTGCATTTGATACTACAATACCCAGAGTTCAGACTGCAGTGTGAAGGAGCATGGTGCAGATGTTACTAATTTTTCATCTTTGGCCTTTTTTTTCTCAATAAAATCCAACTGAATTGTCCCAGACTGGAAAAAACATTTATTTGGTAGTCATCCAATAACTTCTATTGAAAAGAAAAGGGGAATTTTACTTCATTTTGAAGTAAAGCACACACATCCTATTTTCCCCCTATTGCAATGTCAATAACCACTTGTCTGTTGTCTGGTAGGGTAAAAGAAAGACTAAATATTGAACAGGGATGGACATCATCTAATTGGTAAAAATATTTGGTTCTTGGACATAGCTGGACACAATATAGGGTAAGGGTGAGGTACTTAAAATGAGGTAATGCTGGTGATGCCAATGATGCAGAGCATAGTGCAGTGTCTATAAGGACTGAGATAGGCAGTGAGTATACTGGAAAAAACATTTCTAGTTCAACAGTCTGTTCTAAAATTTTCTATAACATCCATTGTTTGGGATGACATATTTCAATGAAACCTGAGAAAAATTCCTGCATTTTTCTACATTACAATTACTACATTTTAAGATACATTTTAATTAATATTTGCTTTTGAAATTAAAACCTTTGTCTTCAAGCAGTGAAAGAAAGAAAAAGAACAATCACAGATTGTAAATATTTCTGCAATGCTATGGTGCATTAATATATTCAGTTTTTTTTTTAAATAGAGATTTTGATTATTAAAAATACAAATTGCCTGATTAATTATAAATTATAATTTGATTTATAAGCTGGTGTTGCATATTAAATAATGCCAGATGGTGCCGTGAGGGCATTAGCTCTCTGTAATAGATTCTGGATGACAAGGGAATTAAAAAGGGACAGAGTCCGGGAATGAAATTAAACAAGCAGTGAAAACTCTGCCAGAATAAAAATAGTTTCCAAAGCATTTCTCTCTCTCTCTCCTTTTTTTTTTTTTTTTTTTTTTTTAACTTTAACATTAAAAAAAAAAAACCCACACAAAAAGCCCTTGTTTTTTGTTTTGTTGGTTTTGTTTTAGTTTTTTTATCATGCTTTCAGCACTTATGATTACAGTAGGACTGCATTACAGCATTGATTAAATTTCCTATAAATTCATGTGCCTTGCAATCTTCCTTCAATACTTTTGCGTTGGTTAGTAAAATAAAGTCTGGTTTTGTGTACCACCATGTGAAAAATGTTTCTGGATGTTAAACAAACAGCCAGGTTTGTTGCTTGCAGTACTCCTAGGCAAGAGAGATCCCTTTTCCAACCTCAGCCCTAGGGAATAAGCTACAGGCCCTGAAGTGCAGTTTTCCTCCCTCTGCAGAATGAAACAAGGTGCTACATTGGCTTTACTGATAAATATGAGTGACAAGGGCCAATATATATTCTCATACACAGAATGGTCCAAGTACTACCAAATGAAATGAAACAATTTCCTCTACGAAGGTGTGAGCCAGGGAAGGAAAGAATTATGCAAATACAAAGACTAAAATTCCTGTTACATAGAAGTTGCTAGTACTGTATCATAGTTGCTTGTTTTTGGTGTTTTTTTTAATTTCAATGTTGATTTTTTATTAGAAGTTGCCTGTGGTAAACTCGTGAAGAAGGGGATCCTACTTCAGCATTGACCTGAATATTTCTCTTTTGACCCTCAGCTCTGACTTCTTCTCAGTTTAGTGTATTTAAAAATATATCACCTTCTTTGCTTTGCTTTAAGATGGTTGTTTGCACTACATAGTGCATCTTAAAGGATATTCTGGGGTGAACTAAACCATGTATCTTATCACTGCAAGCTTTAGTCTGAGTATTCATTTTTTTTTTTGTCTCTTCATTTTTCTTGTCTCTTAAATCCCCTATTTAAAGTGTTCTGGTCTTCAATGTAAAATGATGCAAAAAAAGTGCTAATCCTGGAGTTTTTGTCTTAAAATTGGAATTTCCACTGTCGATAATTCCAATGTTTCCAGATTTTTTTGTACTGAATAAAAAAAGTTACATTATCATATGTTTTATGAAAGAAAGAAGGATTTTTTTTTTTAATTGTTTTTTTAAACTTAGTCAGCTCTTCCTTTCTGATAAGGTTTAAGTGTTTTATTTGAGTGCATCAGGTATACTTTCATACTATGGTATAGTTTTAATATAATAGACAGTGCATTTAAAGATTAAATTAAGAATTTCAGTGTGTTCCACTAATTCTATGCAATTTCTTCTGTCAATTCCACTAATTCCACTAATTCTGGTATAAATGTAGAAAAAATTGATCCTCGTTTCAGCTCCAGTATTATGCTGTTTCAGAAGTATTTACTATGAAAATAACTTCTTCCCTCAGGTCATTTATAAGAAGTATGTGTTTGCAAGTTCTTAAGCGGTGGTTTTCATTTAGCATCCAAAATTCATAGAAAATGTGTATTTCTGTTCAGGCTACTGTACCAAAGACAGTAGCAAGAGCTCTTGAATTTCATACAACACAGGTTTTAGCAACTTTAAATATATATATATATGCATATCTCTCTATATATAATATTTAACAAATCACTCGGTTTACTGCTAAGTAAGTTCCAAGTAAATACAATTCTTTTGCCGCACTTTAGAGGTGTTTCCTGGAACTGCCTAGCCTCGGACTGTGATCTTGTCACATCTGATAAGAAAAAGATATTATATGGTGTAGTCAGGAGGCAAAAGTTGCTCTCAGGAGACCTCAGAAGCATGTCTGTGTACTTGTATATATGTTTTAATACATATCACTCAGGTGAAAAGTACTTTTAAACAGTCCTCTCACCAAAATTACTTGTCATATGTCAACAACAAAGAGAGACAGAGTCTATCCTGCTGAAGGAAGCTTAACCCAAAGTTTTCTTCCCTCTTGTAGCTTCACATCTGTGGTTTTTTTCATGAACTCTTTCCTTCTACAACTTTCTGCCTATAATTTCATGAGATGAAGAGTGTCTGTGACTTATCTTCAAATATCTACATATATATAAATGAGTCTAAGTCAGCTGGGAAAAAAAAAACAAACAAAAAACAAGGACATAAGCATGAAGAAAATACAATGTTGGTGACCCATCATTGGGTATTCAGATCCTGACCTATATTACTGAGCAAATGCTCCTGCCCAGTGGAAGCTGCACTGCTCCAGCCACAGTAGGGAACAGGTTAACATCTGCTGTGTAGTTCAAAGGGACCTGAGCCTTTGATTTACCTCCTCCTGGGTGTGTGGTTTTATCTCTGGAGAAGAGGCGGCCCATGTAGCATAGACTGACATGGGTCAGCAAGATAAAATGAACTGGAAAAGACCTCTGCCTGGTATATTGCCTGTGCCTTTCCAATTGCTGTTCTATGGCTATTACTGCAGTAGGGGGTAAGAGGAAGGGAAATAGAAAAGATAGAAAGTATAAGAAGGATTAAATATAAAAGTCTGAAATCATTGGAGAAATGAAGCTGAAAAGAAAAACTGAGGGAGAATGATAAATTTCTGAAGGAAAGTTACCCAGTTGCTCCTACTTCCATTTTCTTATAGTATCTAAACAAGGAATAATTAAGCTCTCCAAAAGTATATTAAAACAGGCTAAAGGAACTGTGTATCTTATGTTTTGTTTTATTGAAATAACTATTATATAACAAGCTTATAGAATGCCATCCTGGAAGGAAGGAAACTATCTGAATCATTTGAAACAGTTTTATTGTACACAACCATCTCTCAAAATTATTTAATTTTTATTTTTCAGGACTAGTCTTTTAGCTCAGGTTAGGAAAGATTGCTGTGGTAACTCCACAGATGTACCTTTTACTGGAGTGCCTATGAATTAATTAATTCTGGTTACCAGATGAGGAAGACTAATCTGCTGGTTTTGTATCACAAGTAGTATTAAAATTTAAAAGATTTTTAAAAAGGAAAAAGGTGATAATTAGTTAGATTTCTCATATTTAGCATTAATTAGTTGTTATTTAAAATATTAAGCAGTTACACTGAAAACAGCCCAGTGCTCTTACTCTGGTTTTTTTTGTTAGTGAATATTTTTTATACTGTCAGTCATCACAGGTATGAATTTAGGACTATGTTTCATATTGCCAGTTCTTTAAACAAGAAAATCTACTTGTGTCTACTTCTGAAGACGTGCTTTTGAGAGGCAGGTAAGATGCAAGCTAGGAAGAAGTTAGGAGACCAGAAAATTCATTCTGGTGTAAAGTTTAATTGCCTTTTTTCTTTTTTCTACATATCATGTAGCACCTCTGAACAGTTTTGCTTAGGTGCATAATTTTATTAAGAGCATTGTTCTTACATAAAAACTAATCTAAACTGAGAATTTAGAAACAGAAATTTGGAAAAATGTGAAAGATTGTTGAAATAAATGTGCAATTAACTTAACTTGTATTTCTAACACACACAATACCAGGGATAATTTTTTAACCTCCCCTGCTTTCCCTTTGTATTCATCACACATTTAAATTCATAACGGAAAAAAATTATGAAAAAAATTTCCTGGTAGTTTTATGATCAAACACCTCTTCCAATTAGTCTTGGCACCTCACTATAATCACGATGAATGTTATTCATTCAGCAGTCTACATCCTATTAAAGGTTTCATCACATAACAATGTGTTCAGGGAACTTAATGGATTTTGCATATTAATTCTGCAGCCTCTGGTCTTGTGTCCACCAGTTCTGTGTCATATCATGGGTTTGCACTCATACATGTACACAGAAGCATATGATTAGATACAAATCTTAGTTGGGTGAATGTAAGGCTATGAAACCGTCTTTTGACTTTATTTAAGCAACTATTTTATCTAAGATTATTGTAGATTCAAGATGTTCTCCACATAATAAAATATGTAATGCCATTATAAACTGATAGGATAATAGTACAAGGACACACAGGAGAAGACAATAGTAGCTGTGGTTGAGAGGCATGCACAAGCATCTCTTTGAGGTCATGATGAAAGTACACTTTACATATATGATATTATTGTGAGACTATTTAAAATAAAAGACTTATTTAAATCAAAGACAAGATGCTTTGTGAGAAATTTTGAAGGTTGATAATTTGTGTAGCAAAAAAATTTGTTACTATTGGGTTATAGCAACCACTCTGGCAGTTTACCTTACTTTCTGTTGGCAGCAAAATTATTATGAAAATGTTTGAGATCTCCAGCTGAGTTCAAGTTTTGGCAAAATCTGCATTTTTTTCCTTCTTGTTACAGATTTAATGTAAGATTAGTTCTGTTCCCTGAATGTCTAAGGGTGCAAGTTTAAGGAAGGACCTTATCTTATCATTTAGCTTCATCCCCACTTCCATATAATACTGATGGTAGTCCTTATTTCACTTTCCTGAAGTAAGCCTATAGCTTCTCTTCAATCTTTTTGAAGGCAACCTAGATGTATTTGTTAAAATTTAAATGATGGTCAGTCAATCAATCACAATCCAAGTGGTCCCATTAATAACCAGCAGTGTTAATAATTAATATTAATATTTTAATAATTAATGGACAATAATTAATTGCCCCATCAGTAATAACCAGTTTGTTTCTTAGAATTTTCTCCATTTTTTTCCTCCCTGCTATCCCAAATATTTTTAATTTATTCAGATTTATTCTATCTTCAGATTTTAAACATCTGGAACACCTCATGCAAATTATTCCTCACCTAAAGCTCCTGAATGTTCTTAGCACTTTGGCACTCCTCAAGAGCACTCTTTTTTTCAGCTCTTTCTAAGGATCTTTCAGCACATACCAAAATCTTGACCTGAACTTGGTATTTCTTTTAAATTGTTCAGGGTGTCCAGCCTGTGTGACTCTGAAGCCTTCACAAAGGCAGATTCAGCCATATTGCTCCTTTTTGTGATGTTTTCTAAACGATTGCCCTGGTAATGCAACTACTGCAAGACACCTCGTCTTGGGAAGGCCTTTGATTTGGAGGGAATGGGCCTCTTGTTTCAAGCATGAGCTCTTCCTCTGTCTTCCAAAAGGAACATTATACAAGATCTATTTAGATATTATGCCCTCATCAGAAAGCACATTTAGGTCCAAGCAATGAAATAGTCCTTGTATCAGTAATTAAAATTCAGTGGTGAGGTTGTTTAATTACTCCTTCCACTGAAAATTCTTGCTTTACTTTTCACATTTATTCTGGTAATAATATGCTGAAGAGCTCGTCGGCCTCTGAAGGAAGGCAATAATTTTTCTTGTGTACATAAACATTAAACTGACAAATAGGCACAGCACTATAGAGTTATCAATATTAGCACAGCAGCCCCATCACTATTAAAACTCTTTGCAGGGGATTAAAGTGCATAATGGGGGAAAAATAGTGGGAAATAACTAAATTTGAGATCCTTCCCTTTTGCTCTCCTAGCAGCCACCTCAAATGAATTCATACTGAAAATCTTTCTTCCTGTAAAAAAGCAAGATAACTGAATACATTTGATTCTGTAGAATATTAATAGTCCTATTTGCTCTTTCTCTGTGGGTTAGACTAAAATTATTTTCATTATTTTTCTTCCTTTTTCTCTCTTTTTTTTTCTTTTTTTTTTCATTCATGATTCTAAGATCTTAAAAGCTGTTAGATGAGTATAACCTCTTGCTGCAGACTGCTTTCAAATCCAGTCGCCAGCAGTGAAATAAGTGGGGTGAAGGGGAGGATTCCCAAATTACCTTGTTGAATCTTGACTTGGGTGAAATACCTGGTTTGAAATTCCTCAGACATCTTTTCTGGCTTCAGAGAATTGGAGTGCAGAGGAGAGGCTACCCCATTGCACAGGAACAGGCTTGCCAGCCATAACCTGCTTCTGTGAGCTCTATGAATACCCCAGATAATTCAGTGGAGTTTTCAGGAGTCTCTGGCCTTGCTGTATTGGAAAGAAGCAGAACTGCTGCAACATGAAATCAAAAAACTCTGTAGTTCTGTTGGTTGCTGGTGAAGGCAATGTCTTATGGCAGGTCTAGAGAACAGGAGCAGGATAATGTGCATTTGGAAACTTTTTTTGGTACTTTTGAAGCAAACAAGTACAAGTCAATAACAAGGTAGAAATTGCATTTCAAAGCAACATCATAACATGAAATAAAGGTAATTCTTCATTTACTGTGCTGAGGTTTTAAAAGGCTTGTACAAAAAAAAAAAAAAAATAAAAACAGTGTATCATGGAGTAGAAGATCAATTATTGTGATTAACACCAAGGGAAATCCAGGTTCTGTTTCTCATTTTGGTTATGGTATGTTTAGCTCCAGCTTTCAGTTTTCATTCTGAAAAGAGTAAATTAACACCAAAGGCTTCTTTGGTGCTCTCCGTAGCATATTTTTGGATCTGCTTCCTCAGAAAACAGACTTTTAGCTCAGACTTTGTAGGCTACAGAAGCAATAGCACAAATCATGATCACACCATGATCATATTTCAGGAAAAAAAATTTCTCCCATTACTGACTGAGCAGCTTTACTATATTCCAGACTGTAGTGATCAGCTCATACTTATATGCCTCGAAGTGAGGAGAGGGCAGTCCCCCACATGGCTATTTTACACTAAAGTATTCCATTTTGCATATGAGGTTGCAATCTGGGAAGATGTTGTAAGTACCATCTGCTACAGGCAGCTATATCCCATCCCATTATTTAGCAAATGAGGGTGGTATGGTTGGGTACTCTCTTGGGAGAAATTATGTCCCTGATGGATTGTGCACCATTATTGTCAACTTGCCAAAAACCCAAACAAACAAAAGAAAAAACCCAAAAACCACCACAAATGAAATAATCTGTAAAAATTTGTGTAATACGAGGGATACATAATTAGGAGAGTCTCCTTGCATTTCGTTCATTCTCTGTTGGAAGGAGGCTGACTGAAACATCCCAAAATTTACTGCCACCAACAGGATAACTTGCTAGGAAATGGAAGTCCTAAAGATATCCTGGATTTTCATGTGCATACCTTCAAGGCATCAGGCAATAATGTGCCCTGTGAAGGGATGTGTGGTGTGATGCTGCCACCAGCTCTTCCTCACATTGTCTGGTGTGGTGCTCGATATCCAGATATCCCTAGGTATGGCAGCACTGCCAAGCTGGGTGTTTCACTACACTAAAAATCACTTGAAATAAACAAGAAAACAGTAGCCAATTTAGCTACTCAAGAAAATAGCAGCATGATAAATAAGGTATGGAAGTGGAATGTTTCTTTAAGAGATGAAGGAAGGAATACTGAAGCTTTTTTTGAGCAGTTAATGTACACTCTACTTATTATCTTTGGAGGTTTTAAACCTTTTTGGCAGTCAGACATGTTCAAATGGAAGAATTAATCTCTTCTACCCTGGAAGAGAGGGATGAGAGATTTGATTTGACCTGAAGTTCCAGGATGTTAATTTCATTTTGCAGAGTTTGATGTTTTCTCTTTTGTGTTCTTGATATTATTTTCTATGGGTCTACAAGCAAGAAAGTAGAAATTCAATATTACAGGTAGTTTTGCCTTGGAAATGCAAATATTTCCTATAGCATAAAGATTCCCCATTTCCAAGTTTGGTGGTGATGGGGCAGGTGAGGCAAAATTCATCACTTGTAGGAATTTTGTTGAGGATGCGGTTTTTGATCTTGAAACATTTGCTTACTGTGATGACTTTGGACTATTAACTCAACTTTATTTTCCACTCCTTTGAGGTGTGCAAAAGAATAATTAAATGGTAGAATACCCACATAGTTTATATATTTTTGGCAGCATTGCCAAATATTTTGATGCAGTCCTACAGATAAATGTGTAGTGTTCTGTATCTGAATTTCCTCACTGTACCATGAGCTATTCAAAGACAGTGCTAAGCCAGTTGATTTAGATCAGGCTTCTGAAAAGCTCAGGGCAAATTCTATGGTCTTTATTTTGTATGCACTGCTAGAAAGGAAACTTACAATGGAATCTGAGGGGAATAGATTTCAGGTAATGGAAGATATGCTTTGTTTTGGTACCTCCAATTACTTTTCATTAGATCGAAGCCTGTCAGAATCACTATTGGATGAACTTACTGAGAGGGGGAGGTGGTAGTTTTCCTGATTTGAATTATGAAAAAAAAAAAATATTGTATTCTTCAAGCAAAATTCATGGTATCTGAACAGGTAATGAAGCAACATTTTATGAGTGCAGAAAGCCCAGACTTAACTGATCACTCTCATCTCTTTGTCTCTTCTTCTGAGTTCCTTTTGTAACATTTAATGGAGTTGAGGAAAGCAACATACTCAGAGGCATGACTTGGATGAGTTCCTGGACAACTTCTGCCCAGCAGAGCACAATTCAGATTTATATTTTCATTTCAGGAGATGATTTATCCAAAAATTCAATAGTGTACTGGATCTTTCATGTAGCAATTATACAGTGCTTTATGCTTTCAAATCAAGAGATGACTTTGCTGTTCTTAACCTTTGTGACATTTTTTAGACAGTAAGTCAAGTAAAAGCTATTTTTGCCAAATTGTATCTTGGGATAGCAAGCTAAAGAAGCATAGGGATTATTAAATGAATGTAGTTGGTTTTAGTGTAGTTGGCTATGTATGAAATTATTCTGTTCAAAAATTATGTAGCAGCTCACAGCCCCAAATCTGACTGGGCTTAAAGAGCTTTCAGAGGTCCCAAACTCTAATTTGTTGCACTGGGTAACCTAGGATCCCAAGAATGATTATACTCCATGGGATTTGCTATGGTGTAATCTTCTTGCTAAGAGATGTTTTCTCTTTATATCTCTCTCATTAAATACTTCTCAGAATGCAAAAAGGTTTTGTATTTTCTTGCTCGTTACCTTAAAAAAAACAAACACACACAAAAAAGCAAACCAAAACAAAACTAAAACCAAAAAGAACCAACCAAAAAAGTCCAAAACCAAACCACACACACCCCAGACAAACAAAAGCCAAAACAACTTTGAGCTGGAATCTAGCGTATTTACACTGACAGAGCACAGCTTTTTTAAAAGGACATCATTACCTTTCATATTTTTCACCTACAGATGTCAATGATCTCATGCAAAGCTTCCTCCATCTGAAAAGAGCCTGCTCTCTGAAAGTAAATTGAGATATTTAATTTGGAAGGACAGTGCTGTAATCAGTGACCTCTCAAAATGGAATAAATGGAAGTGACATTGTACCTGCACTCTGATATCTGTCTAATGAAAAAACGTATTGATGGCTCTATTTCCCAAATTACACCATTTGTAAAAACTCCACTTGGGAAATCACTTGTTGAAAAGACACTGAAAATTCAAGGTGTAAAGGGACAAAATACACACAAGCTCTGTATATTTTTCACACACAGTTCCTATGTGAAAAATAATGTGTCTTGTTGTCAATTTTTATTTGTTTTTTAACAGTGGAATATTGCTACATTTTCTGTGTCATTTCTGAAGCAAGAAATATGTCACTACAAAATATTTAGCTATTGAGTTAGCTCTGGAAAAGCCTTAAGAGAAAAGACTAAAGAAGGGGAGGAATTATGAGCTCAGCTGCTGAAATCATAAGTGATATTATTCATCTGTCCCTGAAACTGCAGATGTGATGCATCATCTCCCATGCCAACTTCTTTTTTTCAGTATTGTACATATCATCAGCATTCATAAGCAGATGATGAGAGAAATTTCCTCAATATAGTATAAATTGTATTGAAAGTCCAAGAAAGTAAGGTGAAGCTCAGAGAAGTCCATGTGCTGATTAGGAAAATATTCTGCTTGATCAGTAAGGGGCTACTGAAAAATTAATGCCTGAAGAAGATCTGAGGGCTTCAGTGTAATAAACATCTGTAGCAATAATATGTAAAGACTTCTTCTAATTTAGTTAAGTACTAAGTTTCCTACTGTTACAAGAAAAATCTATAGGAACAGAGCTATATACTTGTCCAGATTTTAGAGCACAGCAGAAATATTCTCAAAAACAACTGCTTAAGACGTTTTTTTCTTGGGAACACATGAGACAAATGCTGTGTATCTATTCTTAATGGAAAGTAATGATTTTCAACTGATGAAACTTAACAGTGACTTGCTCTTCAGCAGAGCTGATGATCACAAAAAACTCTATGTAAATGCAGATCCCCAAACTGCCAAGTATGCCAAGCAAGAGGCAGCACTAATAAAGGAAGGTTTCCATGGGTTTGATTATAGTGTCCAACTATTCTGCTCCCTAATAAGCGTTGAGAGATTTTTTTTTAATATTACAGCTACTTGCTGTAGTGCTTTTTGTCTCTCCTGTGGATTTGCTGCCATCTAATAACACCTGAACTCAACGCAGGTTTCTGGCCTTGGAGATTTGGTTATGTTTGGTGTTTAGTTTGGGGTGGGTTTTTTTGTTATTGTTGCTTTTTTTGTTTTTGTTTTTCCTCTTCCAAGATAATTACAAAGTTCTTTTTCCTCTAGACCAGGTAGGAGATATAAATTTTAATGTGAGAACTTTACATTATGCAGCCTAATTTCCTGTTGTCAAGTCTGATTGATAGTCACCAAAGAACTGAAAAAAAATTTAGAGAAGAAAGTCACATGCACAGACAGTATTGGAAACGTCTGAAGAAACAGGGATGAATAATTGGTTCTGGTTCCTGAAAACCCTGACTACCAGTGCCTGAGTAGCACTGGATTTCAAAATGGAAAAAAAAAATAATTAAAAAATCATTGAAAATGTTCCCATCTCTTTTCCCAGTCCTTCCATGTCCCACTGCTTTGTCTTAAAAAGAAAAAAATGTCTGTCCAGTATCTTGAGTGTGTGTGTGTGCATTTTAACCTGCTTCCTTTTATGATTGTAGTTTATTGACTTAAAGTGTATCCAGATTTCCAGGCACCAAAAGTTTTACTGGGTCACCAACTGAGTCTGCAGTTTTATAAGCAGTCTTGTTGTCAGGTTGGACTCAGTAGATATAACACTGTCAAGTGTGAGGTTATAAGGATGAAATAGAGAAAAGAAATAAATAGCAGAGAAGTAAAGAAAGTGAGAAGACAGAGGGGAATGAGCAGTGGTTAAGTGGAAGAGGATAATGGTCTCTGGGGAGGGCATTTGTGCAGTGCCCTGCACAGTGAGGCTTCCCTGAACCCTGACAAGGTACTAATATAGGACTGTGGGTTCAGCTGGATGTTGCTGCTCATGAAATCATTTAGGTTTTTACATCTTTGTTTCTTTGCCAAAAGTGAAACTGGTCTTTCTTTTGTTACCCTCCTATAACACTGAAAACTCTCTGCAGTTCCTTCCTTCCACTCTGTTTACCTGGTGGATAATTGTATTATCAGCCTCCCATGTCACTTTTTGAATTGAATCTCTTTTGTATTTTATTTGCTCTTTTTGGCAATCTGTTCAGAATCCTTTGTTATTTCTGTCTTGAGTGGATTTTGCAGATTTTCCTAAATATAAATCATGTGAATTTAAATAACATGAAGTTTGTTCCTTCTGTAATGTTAATTACTACATTAGACAATCCAGATAGACTCTTTCCACTTTTCCCATTACATTATATTAAAGCACAATGGTAATTAGTTAATGAACCCTTTAAATTTTTCATTCTTAGACCAGATCTGAAAATTAACATCAGCACAGTACTACACATTCCCTTGGCTTCGCCTCTGTGTAGTTAGGGCAAAATGCATGTACTGGATCACTGGGGGCTGCTATCTCTATGTGAAGGGAAAACTTAAGGTGGATTGCTGAAAGGAAATAACCTGCCTGATAAAACCAGACACCACACTCTCTCACCACAGATAAAAGAAGACAACACCACTTTGTATTCTCTTTAGTGGGGATTTTACCAGGTTTAGTCACAAATTAGATGCCTGCAAAGCAGGGAGGATGATTGGCAAGAATTTATTCTATTTGTTTTCTCCTTTTTAGTTTGAAACACCTTTTGATTTCACCAATATAAAGAACAGGCAGCCACATCAAATTAAAGGTTTGGATAGGGAGGATGAAACAGCTCATATGAGGCTGCAGGACAGAAAAGCCATTATTTGAAAAGTCAAGTTGTTCATATAATTTTCTCTCCTGTTTTTCCACAAAACAGGTAAAGGATTTGCTAAAGTTACTGGAAGAATTTTGAGGCTTGCTCTAGCAAAAAGTAGGACTTCATGTTTTTGAGAGTTTTAGACTCACAACAGCCTTGTGCCAGTGAGAAACTGAGGCACAAACAAATGCACTAATTTGACTGCGCTTATTACAGGCAGAAGGCTCCTAATCTCTCCACAGCCCCTTTTTTCATGAACTAATCCCATATGAGGTTATGGGGAGTTCAAATATGTCCCATTATCTTAATAGAAAATTAAATACACTGAACTTTTTCTCAACCGTGTGACTTTCTTTATAGGTGTGTGACAGCTTTGTTTCTCCTACCTTGAGCTAAGAGGATGTCTTTTCTAAGCTTTAAGCTTAATTCTTAAAAAAAAACTTGTTGATCTCTTTAGAGGCATCTGGTATTACCCATTTTTGAGGAAAAAAACCTTAGATAGTCTATCCACTTCCATCTACAAAGAGAATATATTTGCACCTGGACCATCTTTTATGTTTGTATTTAAACATAAATATTGAAAAAGGTAATATGCAGACTGACAAATGCTATAGTTTTTCTGTGATATATTTTGATGATCTGTCTACAGCTTCAAAGCATTCACTCTTTGAATTATTTGTGAAGAAAGAAATGTATGGTAACAACTCGTAATTTGTTTGCATAAGTCCCTCATGATCTGTTGTAGTGCTGCACAGGATGTGTTGTGTATGAAATATTGTTTTGTCACACTGGCAAAGAGAGATGAAATGGACTAGATTGGTCTGAGAAAGGCATTTCATTCTGACCCTGTGCAAGAATAAGCTCTTTAGGTTGGTCCAAAATGATTATAAAAATCCTGGGGGAATGTTGACAATGCCTTTTAAAATTGATACTATCTATGAAGGTTTGCTTTCTAGTTATATTTTATGAAATAAAAGAGAACAATCTGGGGAAATTACCCAGATGCTTTGATACCTCTTTCTAGATGAAATGTTGGTAGTTTTGTTTTTATTGAAAACAACATAATATCTTGTCAAATTTCTGTTTAAAAATCAACAAGAGACAACAAATTACATTAATGGTCAAGGGAATAGCATCAGAATTATTCAGTTTTCAAGTCCTGGACATGGTTGTCTCTGCTTTTTAGCTTGGTGTTTTCTCCAGTGGCTTACAGTAAGCACCCACTTGATTGTACATCAAGATTCTAATGGCAACAAACGTTATGGACAAACCAGAGGTCTTTTCCCTTTGGTATCATATGTTATGTTTGGGATTTTTTTGGAGGGGTGGTAGTGATAGAGGAGGCTGGGCAGGGTTGATAGTATTTATTTGGGGGGGGGGGGTGTTCTGTCATTTCTTACACCAGCTGATATAACTGACAGTCCAAAGCTGAATCTGTTTATCACCAAAAGATGTCCAAGAAAAACACTTCACCTGATATAAGATCAGTTATGTTGAAAGGTCTATTGCTCACTAGGGCATCTCAAAGTCCCAAGGTGAAATGAAATCTGTTGATGGAATTTCAGTAATGTTGTACCTTCTTTGTTTGTTTTCTTTCCTTTTTGGGTTGTTTGGTTTTGGAATTTTTTTTTTTCTTTTCTTTTCTTTTACTTTTTTTTTTTTTCTTGCTTAATTGCTTCATGTGTATTTCTTCTCTAGGAAGAGTTAGAGAGATTCTGAACAAGGAGGATGTCATATTTATTCTGTAGGCATTAAGAGTTCTAATTAGTCCCTGACGATTCCCATTCACAAAGCATTTTATTTATGATGCATTTTCTTAAATGATTAAACATTTATTGGTTAAATGTTTGCTAAATGTAAGGGTATCACATCCTTGATGCTGGTTCCCAGTAGGAAAATAAGAATAAGAAAATAGTGGGTAGCTGTAACAGGAAAGTCTTTTGCAATAGACAGTAACTATTTATCAGAAAGATACAAGCTGCCCTGTTTTTAAAAATATGTATATAATTATACCACATCTTTTTTTAATATGTGGTTCCATCTAAATGGCTTTGTTTTTGTTGTTGTTGTTTATCATTGTTCCTGTTTCACAGCTGTTCTGTCTGCTCTTCATTATGTAAATAAAACCTTTTGAGGTTTGACTTTGTAGAAATATCTCTCAGGTAGCTCATTAGTCACTGCTTTGTTTCCAAGTTGGAAACAGCATCTTTTTAAAGTTTTCACCTTCGGCCTGTTTAGAGATCGAAAGAAGTGTATGTAAAGAAAACAATATCAAAGGGCACAGAATGGAAGTTAACGAGGGAAAAATACTCAATGGTGCCCTAGGGATGTGGGCCTCATAAATGTTACTTCTGCATTTTAATTTGGTTTAGAACCCTTCCTTGCCTGCTGCTTTTTCTTCCTTCTTTCCTCGTTTGATATTGAGTCTTAGAGACTCCAATCTTCTAATATGTTCTTCCCTTAGTTGACACAATTTCCTTATCTCCTACCTTAGCAGCTCTGCTTTCTCATCAGCTCTCCCTGCTTTTCACACCCAGGATGCATGTTGACTTTACTTCTCATCCTGCTGTGCAGCATTGACAGAGAATTATTTCCTATTCTCAAGCCACCATCACTGGGAGAGGCCACACTAGCATCTCATGCCAAATATCTGAAAAATGGTGGTATCTGCACATCAGCTCTCATCTTCTCTTCAAAATCTGGTTGCTACAAGCCTTAAATGACACTCTGTGTGTGTGTGTGTGTGTGTGTGTGTTTTCTGGGAAGAACACTGGGAAGAACCGGTGGGAAATCACACTAGAACTTGGCATTGTTGGCTGTATCTGACCACCCTTGGCAGGTTTGTCATGTTCTGAATTTTGGGTAACCTGATCTGTGCACTTGATGTGAAACACGTGCCCGCCCTAAAATGATGCTATTTTAATCTTGATGGAAGTAAGGAGGAAATGATGGATCCTGCTGTCATCATTATAACTTTTTCCATGAAACCAATAACTTTGAAGAAAAAGAAATAATACCAGAAGCAGCAAGGTAAATTACTCTTTGTAGTGAATAAACTGTGTAAGGTAAAATATCCACAATCATCAAAGATTTTTTATTGTTCTAACAGAACATGTGAAAAAGGAGGAGGAAGCACTTACATTGTATCTATGTAATGAGGATGGAGTGAAGCATTGTGACCTGAATGGATGTGGGACTTGTGGTCATGTAGGTGCTCTATTGAGGCCAAGCAAAAAGTCCTTTAAGACGTGTTATACCTTTTGAAGTAGTGCAGAAAGTCACTCAGAAGAGCTGCAGCAACAGTGATGTATGTCAATAGAGGAATGAAATTAAGTACTCTGGGCAGGCAGTGAATCTTCACCATGGCATTGAAGGCTGAAGGGATAATGTGTTCTGGGGAGGCTCAGAGAACTGTGGCTGGCTGGGGTACTAGCTTTAGTCCTTGCATCATGGACTGAGTAAACCACAATACTGGGGGGTGTAATGTCTCAGTCTTCCAGTTTTTATCAGCTCCTGGGAGTTGATCATCACCAAGAAAAGCATTTTTCTGTGCTGAGTGATCAGTAGGTTTGGAAAGCCTTAAACGTCCAGCTCTTTGTATGTAAGGAGCAGGTTGTGTGTGGGGTTGTGGATAAAAAACCATGGTGGAATTGATTTCTTCAAAGACCTTTTATTCCCTGGGCCTGGTGTACTGCATAGTGTGTAAATTCAGAACAGCTCCACCAAAACCAGAGATGGATGGTGTTTACAGCGGGTGAGATGAGAGTGAGGTTGGAAGATGTATGCATTTTAGTGCCTGTAACATTATGTATTATGCAATTCCTGAGCTCAGTTCCTGCTGCTAAGCGCCTTCTTCACAACCTGCAAAGGCAGATTCTTTAATTAACCTTTAAATGATAATTATTCCACTGGCAGTGCACCCAGCCAGAATCAAAGTAACTTAGTTGGTACTGTACCAGACTTGTCTCCTGAAGATATGTTAGATTACCTAGAGTAATAGTGAAGATGAAGGCTGGTTTACCTCTTTGTTTGTGCTGTATCCTAGCAGATGTGTAGGAAGATAGGATAGGCATGGGGGGATATACAGAATGGGATAGATAATTTGTTTCCTTGAAAAACCTACTGAATGGAAAAGGCAGATAACACAGTCAGGAGTCATTGGGGAAGCAACACAAAAATATACTGGGAAGTTCAAAGAACACTGTGGCTAGCTGCTGAGACCTTGGAAATGACCTAAGCAGATCTTACTGTGACAAGCATTGCTGTGTAGGTAGGAAAACATTTGCTATGACAGTTGAAGGACATTCATCTGCACAGAATTAAATGAGTGATATCACTTGCAGTCATTTTTATAAGCTGAGCATGGAGTCATTTTATTGCATAGGTAGCTTGTTGACATGCTTGGTCTCTTGGAGCTTCAGAGAGCAATAGAGCAAGTCCTCTCAAAACAAAGGAAGTAAACGGATTTTCCAGGTATTTAACATGTTGAATTTCTACACCATTCCCTCATTTGTCAATGTATTTCATGCAGCGATTCCATACTACATTCCGAAAGTTCTGTACCATCACCTGAACAAAACACACAAACAGGTGCTAAGTAAGCAAGGAGATAAAGGCAGACTTTTGTCTCCTTCAGGACTCTCGTAGTGTTGTGGCCATAAAAGCTGTGGTAAAAGTGATCCCCCTAGCCTGGGAAAGAGATGCTAGTGAGATGAAAGTATGTGTCTAGGTGTGTTGATTATTCATTGTAGATTCATCTTTTCAGGGAAGGTAATGTCATGGCAAGCAGCTTCCCTTTTCCCCACAGGCTTATTCATTTCCTCCAAGTCTTACAGGAAGCAACTACCATGGGATGAAGTTAGGAAGGTGACAGATAAACCAACCCTCTGCTTTCAGGACATTTTCCAGATCTGATCGCAAATGTCCTTGAGAGTGATGGTGTTGCCTTTTGTTAAATCCAAACTATCCCAAAAAGCTAGATGCTGCCACCTTCTCTGCCTTTTTGATTCTCTTGGCACCAGGTCTCTGTGAAGGCATGGTTTACCCTTCACTATAGCCACACTGGGGCTTTGCACACAATTCACTGATTCTTATTTATTCCCACGTGCTCATCAGCAAGTCCCTCCTCATCTGAATGACTGGAATATACAGCTGTCTCCAGGCTAGTAATGTAAGAATAAATGGATGAGACCACATTCCTTATCTGCAGACTGCAGAAACTTTTGTCAATCCCTGAGATAGACCAGACAGAAGCTGAATGCATAACAAGATGATTTGGGGTCATGGTACAATGATTAGATTCCTACAGCCTGTGTTACTGTAGATTACTACTCTGACTTCCCGGAGGAAAAAACAAATTTGAAATTCAGCACTACAGCCAGATGCCACACAGGCCATCATAAACAGCACGTGGACCTGAGAAAAGCATGTATCGTTTTAAGGTACTGAGAAATTTCCCCAGAAAACCCCAGTCCTAAAGGGAAAGCTCAGTTCAGCTTGCAAAGCTGGGCTGCAAATGGGACAGCTCTGGGTACTTGTGGGGATTGCAGCTGTGGTTTGGTGAGCTTTAGGCAGTGGTACTTTTTCTTGAAAGAGAGAAAGGTCAGAAATGCCCAAAAGCTCAGTGACAGAAAGTTTCAAAAGCTTTGTGGTAAGGCTCAGACAAAACAGACAAGGGACTGCTTTTGTGTCATGGAATCAGTGATATCATCCCCTGAATACACATGTGAGGGACCACGATGCACAGCCTAGAAATGAATGAGAGCGGAACATGAGGTAGTCCTGGGAGATGATCTTTATTCAGCACTAGCTAAGGGAAATTTTTTTCAGTTTTTTAGATGTCTGACTGCAGTTTCATACTTCTCATTACACTGTAAAATGCATTCTGCAGGTCAAAGCTCACATTCATTTCTAGTTTGTGTATTAGCTCCTGGGACAGGGGTTTATCAGTTTTCTTCTATCATGTAGCTTTTGCAGTATGGTATCTGCTTTGGATATGCTTTGGCTTATACAGAAAACAGGCTTAATCCTGTGTTACAGGCAGATCCTTAGAGTACTTGAGAGCAACTGGTTTTGTCCAGAGTCTTGGCATCATGTAATGAGAGAAGTTCAGATTTCTCTAGGAACACTGCATGCCTTCCACGGAGAAATACAGTTGTGGAAAACTGAATTTTTAATACGAGAATCAAGCTGAGAAATATAATTAAGCTCCACATCATAAGAAGAACAAAATCATTCTCATAACAGGGGAGAAACCCAAACATCTCCCCATTCCTTTCTTTTTATGTGGCAAAAGAAAAAAAAAACAACATTTCATGCTGCCAAAAAACCAAAAACAACAACAAAAAAGGTCTTAGCAAATGTGATCTTATTCCAGCAATGCCCAACCTAAGAGAACAATTTGTGCTTCTGCCAGTAGATACTGCAATTGGATACTATTCTGTAGCAGCAGAATTGTTGTAACTGCTTTGGAGGCACAGCATGCTGCTAAAAACCTGGAGACTTTTATGAAAGCAGTTTATATTACTGTAGACATTCTATAAACAGTGGCAATAAAAATCTAAACTGTTTAGGAATAAGATGCAGATATTAGAGATGAGTTTTTCTGCAACAGTAATGCCTTTTGGCAACATGCTGAATTTAAAGGGGGAAAAAAAAAAGTATCTATTAGAAATAGAGATGATGTCACTGCAGCCTCCACAGCAAGCAGAATCATTTTCCCAAGACAGAGCACTGGCTGCAGAAATTACATGGAACTGATTTTCTTACTAACCTTGCATGAGAACAGGGGCAGAGGGCTCCTCTGAGGTTACAAAGGCATCTTTTTTATAGTCATATAAGTGTAAGAAAAGAACTGTAGGATTACCAAGTTCAACTGTTAACCCAACACTGCCAAGTCCACCATCTAATCATGTTCCTAACCACCACATCTACATGTCTTTTAAATATCCCCATGGATGGGGTCTTTACCACTTCCCTGGAGAGCCTGTTCCAGTGCCTGGCAAACCTTTTGGCGAAGAAATTTTTCCTAATATCCAATCTAAACCTTTCCTGGCACCATTTGGGGCCTTTTCCTATTCTTCTATCCCTTGTTACTCGTAATAAAGAGTCCAACAACCTCCTTTCACATAGCTGTATAGAACAATAAGGTCCCCCCTCAGTCTTGTCTTCTCCTGGCTAAACAACCCCAGTTACCTCAGCCACTTCTCATAAGACTCATGTTCTTGACCCTTCACCAGCTTCATTGCCCTTCTTCAGCCATGCTCCAGCACCTCAATGTCCATGTGGTAGGGAGCCCAAATCTGAACACAGTACTCAAGATGCAGCCTCACCAGTGCTGAGTACAGGGGAACAACCTCTGCCCTGGTCCTGCTGCCCACACTCTTTCTGACACAAGCCAGCATCCCATTGGCCTTCTTAGACATCTGAGAACACTCTGGTTCATATTCAACAGGCTGTCAACCAACATCCCCAGGCTCTTTTCTGCCTGGCAACTTTCCAGCCACTCTTCTCCCAGCCTGTAGTGTTGCCTGCAGTGGCTGTGACACAAGTGGAGGACCTGACACTGAGTCTTCTTGAATATCATACAACTGGCCCTGGCCCATTGATCCAGCCTGTTGAGATACCTCTGTAGAGCACTCCTGTATGAGTATTCAGAGGGGAAAGAGCAAGTGTCTCATCTGCCTTCTGATCCATGGCTCTAGCTTTCCAAATATTTATGTTGACCCATTTGAACTCATATATTTGGAGTTTAAGATTGATTTGTTTGTATTTTTTTTTTTCTGGAGCTGTTGCAGCCTAGGCTTTACCTTTGGGTTCTAATGACTTTTCCAGTGAAGACCTTGGAAAGCAAACCACTTGTTTATGGGTCTCACTATAACATGCCATATCTGATGTTAAGGACATATATTTGAATCCCTTGAGCAACATTAGTTTTGTTAGTTTTCACTTCTAGCATAATTTATACTGGTTTCTAGAGTTATAAAGCTTTTCTTTTGGTCAGGTATAGAAGAAACTTTCCCCAGAAAAATCCCTGAATCGAAAATGGATGGAGTCTAAGCACTGTGCCTGGTCTAGTTTTATCTCTTCACCAGGCACCTCCTTTTGGTTTGGTCTGAACTACTGAAGCTGCTCTCCTATTCTTGCTTTCTTGTGTACTGGGGAGGCTTTCTAGCCAAACAGCTAGGCAAAAATGAAGGGGAACATAATGGGAACTACCCTGCTATTTTAAGCTCTAAAATCATTTCATACAAGAACAGCTGTATACTGGGAAATCAGTCATGTAGACTCTGGTACATCTGATAAGAATCATCCCTCTATCCCAGAAGTCCTCCAGTTTAAAGGAGTTACGTATAAGTTGTCTGCTTTATGCTTTTCTGTATGATTTAAAACATTAATACAATCCCACATAAGAGCAACAGCATAGAATTTAGAAAAATCAATCTTGCTAATTTATGGGAGACTTATAGTAATTTACACTTAACCATGGACTAATGGAGAAGCGTGGGATCTATGCGAAATGTGTGGACATTTTCCCAACAGAAAGCTGCTGCAAATTCATTGGGCACCTGCTCCTCAGCCCAGCAGTACTGCCAGGGTTCACAGAACTGTGCCTGTGATTAGATTATACTCCATTGTCTGCAGCACTAAAATTGTGCTTACCTCAGCTGTGTTCAGTGCCTAATACTTTCCTACCTGGAGCAAGATAACGAGAGACTATGATATACATGCCCACTCTCTTAATCTCAAGTGATTATTTCTCCCACATTGTAGGAGTCTGTGAATATAAACATGGTTAAATATAGTTTCCCCCCTATTTCCTTATTGTTCCACAGAAGCATGAATTCTACTTGCTGCATTTAGTATTAGTGATCTTGCAGAGCTGAGTACAGTGTATAGCTTGTTTTATTTTGAAAATAGGACCTTTTTTCCCTTCTGTTTGTGGAGTGCTGGTGAACAGATCATTGTCTTTTCAAAGTTTTTCAGTATGAGCATAATTAGGGACATTGAAGCATGAAGTATGAGGGGAAAATTAAAGAGGAAGGATGGTTTGCTAGCTGCATATAGCTTCTTCAGGGATGGTGTTTACTGAGCACTGAGATTCAAAATTCAAGCTGTTTGCATTGGATTCTCTAACTTCAAGGCTCTGTTTCTCTGTTTGAGTGGTAAGCAACCAGGAATCAGCACTGCTGAGCTTTTTTAAAAAGTAATTGCTCTCTACATTAAATCCAAAATATATTCTCTTATAATTGAATATTTGAGTGAAAGTTTAAACACATACATGCATTTATGAGAATTGAGTTATGCAGCTTCTAGAGGTTTATGAATATGTTTTAAGGAAACTTACTTAAATATTTGCTGAAAAGTGTGCAGAAATTATTTTTTCCAGACTAATCCCCAGTTTATTACATAAATAAGTATTTCTGCAATTTTCAGTTGCTGAGGAAACAAGTCCAAAAAAACCAGTCAGGAGTCAGTCTGCTGTTAGTAGTATCAATAATTAGTTTTATCAAATCTATTTGAGAAGAGGTGTGGAGCTGAGAGAGGCACAATCTGTTGCCTCCATAACACTCATCTCCTTTCCCAAGTGAAAACTTTAACAGAGAGCTCCAGCATATGCCTGTGGGTTTCTTTTGAAAAATGCTTTCAGAACTACCTAGAGGAGGCTGGGACAGAGTGTGAGACTGAGCCCTCAGCACCTAAGGGTGAACTGCTGTTTGGACTGCCCTAGGATACCTGGGCACCTCTGTGCAGTGAGCCAGGGGGAAAGAGGACCTGCAGGGTACCAGAACCTCTCCAAAGGAGCAGCTAGATGCCACTTAGCATATCCTCCAGCTCTGTGATAACATTAAACATATTTTTATATAATCACAGCATTGCCAAGTTTGGAAGGCACCTCTGGATATTACTAAATCCAAAACTCCTTCTCAAAGCAGGGATAACCAAGTCAGATTGTCGGCAGCCATGTCCAGTTGTTTTAAATCAGCTCCAGGGATGGAGACTTCACCACCTCTCTTTGTAATCTATTCTACTCCTTGGTCACCCTCAAAGAAAAAGTTTTACTGTATTTTTTAGTACTTTTTAATTATATGCTTTATTGCTTTTTCTTGTATTTTGAGGTGTTTATATTCCGGATAGCCTGGAATATAAATCCTGTTATGTCTAACTTGAGTACTGTGGTCAGCAGCCATAGTTCACTGACAGAGCCAGGTCCTTCTTTGGATATGAGCAGTCATAAGAGTGGCAAGTGCAGGCAGCTCCGTACAGGACTGGGAGCAAGGTGCCAATGCAAAGAGAGGTATCAAATTAGTGCCCCTGTAGTTGCTAAAATCATAGAATCATAGATTGGTCTGGGCTGGAAAGGACATTTAAAGGTCATCTAGTCTACTCTCCCTGCTGCGAGCAGGGATGTCTTCAATTATATCAGGTTGTTCAGAACCCTGCCCAACCTGACTGTGAATAGTTCCAGGGATGGGGCTCAAACCACCTCTCTGGACAACCTGTTTCACTGTATGGAGTATATTACATTCATTTCCCAGTGGTCAGATTCATGCAATGGGTAAATTGATGTGACTTTAATTTACTCAATGTTCAGATTCCATGGTGTTCCACCAGGACACAATATGGTTCCTGGTACATGTTTTTATATTTAGAAAGAGATTTCACCTGTCCCATGGGGAACTCTGTCTCAGGGTGCAGGGTGTCACTCTGACTATCACTTTCCTGCTTACACAAGGAGGGTGGGAGCTGGGAAATCTCACCCAATGTCTCTCCAAGGGAAAGCACAACATCTTAGGCATAATTTCTAAAATCTGCTAGTGGCACAAACACACATGAGCAATTCAGAAGCCAGGCAGGAGTCAGTTATGCTAGAAGTAGACACCCTAGGTAAGAACACATTGATGGGGACTTTGGTAAGGAAGCAGGAAAGAAAGCAAATAACATTCCTATTCAGTGCAGCAGCCCAAGGATGTAGCTACATGAACTGGTTAGTCTGAGGTAAGAAGGGGTGATGGTCACTGCCTGAGTGCTTGCTGTTCCCGGCAGTAAACCCAGAGCAGCTCATTCTGTTTCTCACTGCATGCCAAGCAGGCTCACAGCCAGATAATGTGCTATACACTCACGCCCAGGCTTGCCTCTGGTGCTCACAGCCTGCATGATATGTAAATAAATCAGTGTGTCCATCTGACAGGCTTGATCCAGGCTAGGAAACTTCTCAATTGAAGATCCATATTTTGCTGAGAAAGCGGGAAAGTTCCTAGGCTTTTTAATAGCATCAAAGGGGACCTGCTAGGTCAGACCAAGGATCCATCCTACCTGGGACTGTCACTGGAGGGGCTGGGGAGACTGCATGAGCCTAAAGGTAGTCTGGGGCAGTCTGCAGGCATTCCTCCTGCTGCTTCCTCTGCATCTGCAGTCACTGCATTAGCAGTGTGAGAAGGCACATCTTCACCTATTCCCTTCAGTATCTGTTGGGACCTGTTGAGCATGATTTATTCTATCTGTTTTGAAGCTTTTGGTGCCTCTGCCTCCAGTCTTCTGTGGCAATAACGTTTGTGGGATTTTTTGTTTATTTTTATTTATACATAACAGTGTAGCTTTGGCCTGCCCTGAAGATCAATGCTTTAACCAATACTCAGCTGACCCAATAGCCATTGGTATCTTTCAAGCAAAGCAAGCCAGACACCATCTCCCTTCCAGTCTGTCTTGCTTTCTTCTTTCCACAACAAAAGCATCAGCACAACCATACTTCACCCAAAGGCAGGTAAAGGAGGGTTGCAGCATCTCTTTCTGCTCAAAGATGGAGCTGCATGCCTGCTTAATAGAAGTAACTAAAAGGATCACTATCACTGTTGTATTCTTTTATCTTATGACCACTCAGGAACTTACTGAGTGTCACAGCTAGAACAAATGTACAAGGGGAAAAAAAAAATATGTGCACACACTCATTGTTTTCAAAATCTTACCATTGCTATACTGTTATATATTTAATTGTAATTACCTAAGACACGGCACAGCATGCTATAAACTCAACATAGAACAGAATATGATTCTATGATTCTAAAGGGAAAGGGACCATGTATCTTTTTCTTCCACAAAAAAAATGTGTCTTAAGTGCTTAAGGACGAAAATTATGCAGTAACCTGGTACAATCAGCAATAGCTTTACCTTCTAATAACATCACCCCAATCAAGTTTCATTAGTATGAGCAATCACAGAAAGGGAAGTTCAAAACCAGTCATGTAGTGGTTGAAACAAGATTTTAAGCTAGCTCTCTGTCTAGGAGACTCTGGAAACAGTGCCATGCCATTCCTCCCATCCTCTGAAGAAAATGAGAGCTCAGATTGCTCATAATAATCATAGGCTTAACATCTGAAGCAAAGAAATCAATGTAGAATTCTAAATAATTAATATGTTTGAGCAACTCTGCCCTCCCAAGAGGTGAGGAAAAATAAAAGGTTTAAATTATCAGACACACTACTGGGAATTTGCTGAATGCTGTTCTATGAGAAGTGATGTGGGCAAATAACTTTCTAGTTCAGATCAGCATAGAAACTTTCATAGAAATTAAACTTTTTAAGTCCATTGTATCATAAGAATTTTGCCTTTTTTTACCAGCTGAAGTTGGTGAAATTTTACTGCTTGTTAATCCAAGCATTTGATCAGTTCCTTTGATTGTAATTTTTGCCACAGCCTCAAGGATTTTGGGTTTTTTAGAACAGGAATAAAAGGATTTCAATCTTGTAGTTAAAGATAGATAAATATTTTTTTCCTCTCTTGAGAGGAGCAAAGGAAAATGGGAATTTATTTTTTTGTTGACATATCCCTAACTTTTTTTCATAATTTTTTCTTTGCAGAAAGCTTAGGAAACAAAAAGCATTAAATGAAAGTAGGACTCTTAAAAAAATATCTCTATGGAAGCAAAAATATTCAAAATACTATTTGTCCTCAAACAACCTGATTCGAAGATGCAATCTATTCCCCTGAGAAAATTTCATTTTGATTTATTTGGCTGTGTGGGAAAGCATTCTCTGGAACTCCTTTGTTGACTCTTTCCACTTGGGATGTTGCTAATATGGTTCCCATGAGATTTGCTGTCCGGTTCTTCAGATAACTGAACTGTAGATTTGTTCTGAAAAAAAGGAGGTCTGGAGAATAAATTATACTGTTCTGGTGTACCCCTTACTCTTTCTTTGCTTGGACAAAGCTCCCTTTGAAAAGGCTGGAAATAGTGGGTGTTTTGTACAGTGTGTGATTTGTGAACTGCGGTGGTTAGGATGCTTCTCTGTGTTCTCTTGGCCTGGGAGCAGGATTGGAAATAGGGCTGTCAATCACAGGATATCTCTGTCCTATTTTTGTTCTCAACGTGGCTGATGCTCTTTCTTCCTAGCCTAGAGAGATCTCACTGTCTGTATATAAAATGCATAGCTGATTTCTTTAAGTTCGTTTTTTACATTGTGACAAATCTTTTTTAAATCAGGTTATTTACTAAATTTGTTTTCTCCAGAAATAGCATGACATTAACTTGCAAAAAATGACATTTCAGCTTGTGACACCTCTCACTTAAATTAGTGTCAAGTGATTCTGAGTAAATATGTGATTACATTAAACATGGGTTTAAAAAGAATACTTTAACATTCAGTATTTTTCACAGTATTGAGATTTAATTCCTTCCTATCTTAACTTTTTTTGGCAGTGTGCAATGAGCTCAGTGATTTCAAGGGCTAAACTAGTAAAATTTTATGAAGAAGAGCTGTAAGAGTTGAGTCATTGAAAATTAAGAAGAAAAGACAAAGGAACATGTCACAATAAATGCAGGTTCTTAAGGAGCTGCTAAGGGAAGTGGGTAGAAAGATCCTTAATAACCTTTATATGTCTAACAGGTTTCCAAGGGTAGTGTGTATCAGTGTATCACTCAATGGACTCTAACCCTGCTTTGAAGTCTTAATAATCTGTATGGGTTTATGTAGTAACTTGTTTCATCTGTGCTAGTAAATAATGTTTTAAAAGCACAAAGATTCAATAGTTTAAGAAGTAAAGATTTAAAAAAAGAGAGCAATTGGTTAAGATTAAGTAGGGGTTCCAAATAAAAATATTCACGTTCAAAGGATTGAATAGAATAAGACATGAGCCTGTCTCCATTTTGCCCTGGGCAGGCAGAAAGTCTGACTTGACCCAAGGAAGGCCACCTCTGGTTTAGATGTGGCTTATGATCCTCGTGTGGCCTGTGTCTGAGCCAGGACTAATGCCTACCCTGAGGCACAGAGAGGAGACGTTCTTTTCCCTCCTCTGAGCAGCGGACATGGGTCTCTTCCCACTGCCTCCAGAAATCCTGGGATGGGGCCAGATCTTGCGGCTTCTTCCCATGAACAGTACAGACAAGAACACTCCAAAAAGATGGCAAAAACTGAAACCTGGGATGTATGGTTTGTGCTGGGTGCCTCCCAGGTAGGAAGGCTGCCTGGGTGCATCCTGACAGCAAAGGGTTGGCAGCTTCCCCAAGCCCTCAGCCCTCCAGGATGGGCTTGATGGACAATTTGAGATTTTATATCAACAGCTTGCATGCCCTCCTACAGAGTGCTCTTAAACTGCTTATTAGGTGAAGATGGAGCTTTATTTAGGGCAGTCACATGGAAAAGACAGGTCTTTCCCATTCCCTTGGTAATGCAGATATTATACAGACTAAAAACTTAGCTGAGCTGAATATTATTCAGGATGTTGATATTACATTAAACTAGGTTTCAGTTGTATGCTACCACATACATTGAGGCTTCTCAAAAAAAAAAAAAATTTATGAAAAAGCAGCTGTACCATCTACAACAAAATGTTAAAGTTCTCAGATCCTGCGATTATGAGAAACCACAGAAGTGTGAGGGTTCTTTTAATAGCAATAAAAGCCTAATTTTATTTTTATGGACTTTTTTTATCATTTCAAAGAATTCAATTTGCACATAAGTTTGATTTTTCCATCTTTTCTCCAAAATCACAGGGAATAAAATCTATTTAAAAACTGAAAAAGCAAGAAAAGGAAAATGAAGGTACAGGTCTCAACTATTTCAGTGTTGCTGGGCTTAATACGCCAAATATTTTGATGTCTGTGTTATGAAAGCCAAAAATGCTATACTGTTCTTTTTTTTGGAGAAAAGAAATTTTACTGAGTGATAGATATTTCACATTTTATTTTAAAATGCCCTACATTAGCACTCCTTCAAGAAAGTACTGTCTATCAATTAACCATTATGATTCCAGGTCTATGTAATTATTACTTTTTTTAATAGGATAAATAATTCTTTATATATATTTTTAAAATTATATTATTGTGTTTAACCTGAAAGAACTTTTAAAATTGGTCACTTTGTTAAGTAACTATTTACTAATAAATAACTACCGGTGAAAAATTAGACTTTATCAACAGGTTTAGTAGTTAGGTTATGGTGCTGGTCAAAGGTTTGACCAAATGATCTTGGATGTCTCTTCCAACCTAAAAAATGTGGTATACACTTTTGTTATACTACTATTTCTGATTTCATTTATTAGCTCCTTTTGAAGCTTTCAGCTTTTGTTCTGATGATCCCATCTCTTTCTTTCATAAGTATAACAAAAGGCACATAATTCTGGACCACAATACTCTTTACATACATTTCATTTTGGTTTGTCTTGCTTCTGTCTTTGTTTTTAAGTCACTGCCAGTGACAAGCAGTCAGTCCTTAATACCAACTTTATGATTTATAGCTCATACAACTGCATCAAAGAGCTTGAGATGTTCAGGGTGTAATATCTTTCTTCTTCAGGACTACAATATATAAATAAACATGGGAAATTTAGGCTGAGAACAGTAATAAAAAGTCACATATCTTGACTTCTGTATTTAGCTACTGAAAGGCAGAAAAGAACATTTAATATGTATGGAAATTTCAAACTCTAAACTGGAGATTTTATTTATCGATTCCCAAATAGGCTTTTTAAGACTATTACAAAATGTTATTCTGAAATTCATTTCAGGGGTGAGACATCACAGAAAAAAATGAAAATTCTCTGAGTAGAAGGAGGCCTTTACATGTTGCAAGAAACCATTTACATCCATTGGCTTTAAGGCTCGATCTACTCTCCACTCTTTTTCCATGAAACAGTTTAATGTGCAACAGTGGTTCTGCTGCCTTTTTGGGATTATTTTGTTACAGAAAGGCTGGATTATATTCTATTCCCCATGCTAGGAAACTCCTGCAGGGTGCCCTGATCATTTACAGGATGGCAGTGGTGGGTAATAAGGGATAATTTTATGAATGGAATGGTATATATTTGCATTTGTTTGTAAGCAATATAAATAAGCTGATAAGGAAAAGACAATATAAAAGGACAACACGTGAGATACATCTATTTTTATTTGTGTGGGAAATATGTACTATAGCCATAATTATTTTGGCCCATCTTCCAAATACAGTTAGCCCTTGAAAGCAATATTATTCTCAGGAGTTCAGATTCATTTCCACAGAGAGAGTTATAGAAGAACTGAGAAATGAAAAAAAATAAACAAAACAAACAAACAAAAAATCTGCTTGAATTTTTTGACACTGAGAATGGAGAAAAAAATCTGAAATTTGAGTGACTTTTTTTAAAAAAATAAGTATTTTTCATGGAAGAGTCTCAAGAAAAAAAATCTACTACAAAAGATAAGGTTCGTATTTGTTTCCAGTGTTTTCCTTGTCAGCATGTCACTTATACTTTTTGGCCTTTTCAGCTGTAGACATCCTTAGCCTAGAAAATGTTGTCTGGGTCCAGCAAATTCCTCTTTGTGGAGGCACTGAAGCTCACATGCTAGGAGGAAAGTTAATATAGGAAAGCAGTTGAATGAATGGCAGAAAACTAGCCAAGAACTTAATCAGTTTTTTGTCATTTTCATCTAAACCTCTGACAAACCTGATAGGTCTTTGCTGGCAAGTCAGTCAGTGAAAAATTCCATGCTCATGAAAATTTTCAGTTGCTTGAAATGACTTTTAGATGACTCAGGGATGACTCTGGGAGGAGAGCATTGGAATGGAAAAAGTAGGGGAGTGCTTGGAGTATGTCTGTGAAGTGGGAAATATGGGTCTTCATGAACCAGAGAGAAATTAGCTTCTTGATTGGATTCTGTTTGCTTGAAAGTATCCAAATTGCAAATGAACAGACTTGCTTCCATTACAAGTCTCAATTATCTGCGTAGAGGTTAAAAAATGTGAGAAATAACGGATAAAGAAACAAAGGAGTCATTGAGTGAAATACTAAACAATTAATATACTGGATAAAAAAATATGATTAAATATTTTTCTGACAAATTGTCCCTGTGATCAGAGTAGCTTTTCCACAGAGCACCCGTGTCTGTCCAACACAATTTCTTTTATTTTTAATAAAAACTATATTTTTACTCAGGAGAAAAAAGTAACTCTCCATCAAACAAAATCATAGAGGTCTGTGAGTACAGAGGGATTTTCAGTCTTTCTTAAAGTATCGCAAAAAAAAAAAAAAATCATATTTATATAAATTGAGGATTGAAAAACAAAATATTATATTCCATTAGTAAAGTTGTTTTCAGCATTATGACTTTTTTAACTGAAGAGCTGTCAAGAAAAAATACCTTTAGCTAATCTATTGCATTTATATTTCTCTAAAAGAGGCAGAATTCAGAGTATTGATTGACTTTAAAAAAAAAAAAAAACAAACCCCTTACAGTCTCTGCAAACCTTTTGCTTTTTATATTTTCTAACGTCAAGGCATTATTGTACGGTAGATTTAGATCTGACATTTGGAGTAAATTTCAAGGGAATTCATAAGAACTTGAACTCTACAAGTCTCTGGTACCCTTTGAAGTCTAACAGCTGAGTCACTGTAGTTGAGATCTGCATCAAAGAAAGCAGAGCTGGCCAATTTGTGTCCCAAGACAACTTTGACTGCAAATTTGTGGACTGTTATATTCAATCAGTATAATCATTGCAGTGATATACATAAAAAAATACTGTTGCTTATTCTACAAAACCATCACTGCCACATTAATGTAATAAAAATGTGGTGCTCCAGTGATGTGGTGCAATTTGAATTACTCAGTGCAGAACAAGTATACATAAACAAATACACTGAGCATTTTTGTCTTGAAAGAGTTTACATTAAAACAGCAGTATGCCAAGGCATGTAATCTGTAAACACACTTAGCAAGCCATCAGTGTTTTTTATCAGTCCTGCCTCTTCCTGTAATCCATGCAATACTTTACAGCCCCTACAAAACCTGCTGCGCTCTTCGTCTATTTATCCAGTGAGATCTCTGTGACTGACCACACTTTCTCTTACCCAGAGTTTGCTCTCATATCTGACTGCAGTCAGTATTTCAGACAGGAACCAGAGAGACACCTCCACACCAGCAAAACTATCCCAGTATTATTTTATTTAAAGATCTTCTCTTTATTTAAAGATATCTTCTCTTTATTTAAAGATCTTCTTCTTTTTCTTTAAAGATCTTATCCATTCCCACCTCTCATACACTTAATGTTGGGCTTACCCCAGGACATCTGATACAGTTTCATTGCTATGACAATAGTCTCATTGTTTTCCATATTTACTAAACCAGTATAATTGGAACTGCAGGTATTAATGCTTCAAGGTACAAAATTGTTATTTAATACTTTTTAATCCATCTGATTTGTAACTCTGCAAAATGAAAAGAATGTTGCCTTATTTGTGCTTTAGAGAGGAAAAATGCTGTAAGAGAATTAGGTTTGTTTGTGACTATTATCCTGGCCCCTCTCCCATTGTTTTGACTGCTTTGGAGAAATTGTATCTGTATATCTGGGTACCTATCCACCCAACTGAAAAACTAGTATTTAGGCAGAGGAAACACTGAACAAAAAGATGTTTGTTTTTTGGCTGTTTCGTTTAGGCAGAGGAAACATTGAACAAAAAAGTGTTTGTTTTTTGGCTGTTTCCTAGTTTGATATTTGCTATTACTTTTTTTTTTTTCTTTCTTTCTTTCTTTTTTTTTTTTTTTTTTATTCAGCACCTAACTGGCTTTCCAACTAAAGATTATAGATTTTGGAGTTTGCTTGTTTGCGAGCAGAAGTGATAAATTTTTCACACTTTTATAACTCAGCTGAAAAGAATATGAAATTTGGGGGGTAGCAGAATAAAATACAACATAGCAAAGTAAAAGAGCAGCCCAATGACCTCATGCCAAACACCATATCTCTGTGTATCTCAGTTTTTGTAGCTATTCAGATTTTTCCCTCTTTGCTAATACTGGTAATATCAAGGCATAAAATCTTATAAGTTCATGGATTGGAGAATACTGGGACAAAGTTGTATATTTTCTGGAACTTGAACTTTTGAAAAGTTGAATAATTTGTCTTTCTTGGTTACAAATTGCAGAAATAAAAGGAATGCTTCTTTTTATTATTTTAAAATAATTTGTTTCTGCTCAGAAAACATCTATTCTGTTCATGCTTGACCATCACATTTTCTTCTCTTCACTTGCACATTTTTCTTTTCGTTCCCTTTCGGGCCCATGGTAATTTAATATTCAATGTACATGTCTATCTTTGACGACTGTGCAGCTGATATCTCTGTGGGTAGCAAAGAGGGAAAAGATTTCTCTGCAGAAGATTGCTCATTTGTTGGTGTGTTGATTATTATGTTGGCATGGTTTACAAAAGGACACGAAGAAAGGATACTTGATACAAAATAAGAAAGACAGGCTCGCTCTTAGTCTACCAAGATCATCTGTGGCTGGAAGCCTGTGTGTCTAATGGCAGAACACATGAGCAACAGGATGCTCATTCCAGCTACTATTTTCTTCCACCAAGACAGGTCAAACACAGATTACCAGCTGTCTGACACTCCCTTTGAAAACAAAGGATGGGATACCTCCAGCAATTATTTTTATTGAGACTTCTATGAGCCCCTTGTCAGGCCCAAAACTTGGATTGGAGTCACATTTATGAGAGCTAAAGGACTTACTTGATATGTGGGACTGGATGTGTTCGTGAGGATTAATGGTGAAATGAAAATCTAGGTCCCACACAAGCAAGCAGAAAAACTGTCGATGATGTAGTTAGAAATTGGATAGGACTGTTAACATTTTTTCTAAGTGGAAATAGGACATTTCTACTAATACCGACAAGGAAAAACATCTCTGGAATTTTTCTTCCTGGAAAGTGGTGACTGAAATTTTGGAATTGCCTTCTTTCCTCTTTTCATACCCTGTATCTGATCTGTGCATATCCAGATCTGAACCAGTTCTGGATCTGTGTGGTCCCCATCAGTGTTACTTAGAAAGATCCATTCCTCTCTGTTTATACTTAGAATCATAGTCTGAGTTGGAAGGGACCTTTCCAGGTCATCTAGTTCAATCCCCCTACAATGAGCAGACACATTTTCAACTAGATCAGGTTGCTCAGAGCCCTGTCCAGCCTGGCCTTGAATAGCTCCAGGGATGGGACACCTACCACCTCTCCGCTCCACTGGTGCCAGTGTTTCACCACCCTCATCATAAAAAAATTCCTCCCTATACCTAGTCTGAATCTACCCCCTTTTGCTTTAAAACCATTAGCCCTGTCCAAAACGGGCCTTACTAAAAAGTCTGCTCATTTTTAAAAGCCTCCTTTAAGTATTGAAAGGCAGCTATAAAGTCTCTCTGGAGCCTTCTTTTCTCCAGGCTGTACAACCACAACTCTCTCAGCCTCTCCTCACAAAGAGGAACTCCAGCCTTCTGATCATTTTCTGTGGCCTTCTTCTGGACCTGATCCAACAAGTTCATGTCTTTCCATCACTGACACAGGTCAGAGTTTTTTACAGTTTTGCTGTAAACTTAATACATAAAAGCATAATGTAGATGTGATGAATAGTGCAGCTTGAGGTGATTACAATGGGAAGAGGGGTATGTATAAATGGCTAATATATTTCAAAAAGTCTTTATCTTTTGAAAGCACAAAGATGACTAATTCCTTTTCTTTGGATGAAAGAACTCTAAAATAGCAATGTTTCATTAGTATTTCTTCCCTAATCACTCACAACAACCATCAGCTGCCTACTAGGTGTGTGGGTGGAGGAAGTGTTCTGAAAGCCCCTCAAAATCAATTAAAAGATTTTCATAAGTTCTGTGGATGTTCAATCATCTGGAGCGATATCCTAAAACAGACATTGCTCTCCAAAAGTTCTCAGATCTTTTTCACATTCAGATTTGACTTGTTTCCCCTTAAAACTCTTAGAAGCAAAGCATTCCATATCTTGTTACAACAGTAATAGGTCTAATACCTTTTTTCCAAGCCATCTGTCTATAACTAGATGTGCTGTAAAGGAGTCCAGAAGAGGACAAGAATGTCCAAAGCTATAAAATGAGGAAAGATGAAAGAAATTTTCAGTTCAGAGAAAGAAGATGCATAGGAGGCTGTTCCTTAAATATGAAAAAGTTCACTGAAAAGGCAAAGAGAATAAACTGATTTCTGAGGACAGGTTGGGAAACCACAAACTTGTACTGAATCAAGGTACATGCAGGCAAGACACTCAAGTGGGTAGTGCTCTACCCACTACATTGGATAGAGCAATTCTTCTCTTACATTATTTCTCTTTCCTCAAAATTAATTTACTTATAGTTGATGACTAGCAACATAGTATTCTTTTGACCACTTATCATGACCCCTGAATTTTAAACAGCTTTCCTTTATTATTTTCTCATGGGTATCCACGATACTCAGTTCCACGACTGACTGTGAGCTTCAGGTTATCTGAATCCTCATTACCTGAAAGTATTATTTACCTGTTTTCCTTTGGGTTTTTTGATTGTTTGGGGTTTTTTTTGGTTTTTGTTTGTTTGTTTTTTTAATCCATGCACAAATCCCAAGCCTCCTTTTAATTAAGTATTTACCCTGAAAATTTGGATAAGTAGTAATTTTGTAAAAGCAACATCATGATTCCTGTCTTGCTGAGCTTTCTTGCTTTTCAGTTCTGGATTTGGTTGTATTGTTGTTCAGTGCAAGAAGCTGACCATATTTTTAAACTTTATTCCCCAAACAATTTTTCTTTTTAAATTCTAAATTAATTTCCATTTAATTTCATACACATTACTGTCTTTGGCTACTACACAGCAGACAAAGTATGATTAATCCTCTTTAAGCAGAAAAGAAATAAAAAGAAAAAACATGCTCTTGAAGCTATTATCATCTAGCATACAAGGTTTTCCATAACACTTGTGTTAGGCAAGCTCAAAAAATATATATTTCCTAACAAGAGTGGGATGTGTTTAATGCATAAAACTACCACAGTAACAAGGTGGTAAAATGATTTTTTTCTTCAGTATCTATATATTGCTAGGCATATATATATGACTTCTTTCTTTCTTTCTTAGTTTTTTTTCTTCTTTCTTCTTTCTTTCTTTCTTTCTTTCTTTCTTTCTTTCTTTCTTTCTTTCTTTCTTTCTTTCTTTCTTTCTTTCTTTCTTTCTTTCTTTCTCTCTTTCTCTCTTTCTCTCTTTCTCTCTTTCTCTCTTTCTCTCTTTCTCTCTTTCTCTCTTTCTCTCTTTCTCTCTTTCTCTCTTTCTCTCTTTCTTTCTTTCTTTCTTTCTTTCTTTCTTTCTTTCTTTCTTTCTTTCTTTTTCTTTCTTTCAAATGGTTAATCTGAATCGCCACTTTACATCACAGCTTGGCTTTATTAACATATAAAGTATCAAACTATCATCAAGAATTCTCTTAATTAGCCTTTTTTGTGGTATAGATTCTCTTTTCTATCTCTCCCCCCACCCTCCATCGTATTCTGGTCATGTTAATTTTTGCTTTTTAATCATAAATACGAGATGTATTTTTAATGTCTTTTATTTTTTAATTGAAGTAAAAGCACCTGCTCATAATTTATGACAGTTGGGTTGCTATAAACAACTGTTATAATTCCCACTGTAACACGTCAGAGGTGGAAATTCGATTTACACCTCCTAGGTGTACTGTGGCTCTTGCATCGGATTTCCTAAACCTGATAATTCAGCAGCTGAGAACTACCACAAACATAGAAAACAGAAATACTGGCCTTGCAGGGCCATCCTTTCAACTCTGCTGGAAGCCAAATTCCAGTGTTCTTATATCCAAATATTAGAAGTGATTTTTTAAATCCATTTTCTTAGGACCAACACTGCTGTGACTGACCTTGAAATCTTTGGCTCTTTATAAACTTACTCAGAAACATCCTGATGTTTCTTTTTTTTTTTTTTTTTCCCCTATCCCCTGGAGCTGAAATGTATCATTAGTTTTCAGCATCGCTATTTGTTCTACAGAAGAGTGAACATACTATGTAATTATATCTACCAGTAAATACCACCAGCTACAACCCAAACAGACTACTGTGTAAGACAGTCCTTTGCAGAAGCCACCTTCGGTTATTCTTGTGGTAAATCACACTGTGTCAATTTCAAAAACCTCCCACAATCAATTGCTCACTGCTCCCTCAGAGAAAGGGAACACAATGGTTTCTAGATAAAACAGAAATGATGGCACTGTAGTCTTTCCTTCAGACTCTCTCCAGGCTCCCATGATCCTTGCAAGGTTGTGATGTCTTGGTGTGGTCTCTAGGAAGTGCTGATAACACCTGGCTTACAGTATAAAGATGCTTCTGGGAAATCTCAGAGATAAGGAGCAGATAAGCTCAGGCTTTTTATTTAAGGGTCACATGTGTTAGGTGTACTGTCCATTGACATTTGGACACAAGCTTTGCTTGTGATCACTGCGTGACTCAGGAGAATGTAAAAGGTAAGAATCTCAGGTTTGTTTATATTAGCAACCAGTGCAGTGCAGAAAAATCAAAATATTTAATTGTGTCTGCATGGTGTGTGTGACAGAGAAGAGACTCATGCAGGCTGCCCATCCTGAAACCCCATGTCTCTGCCCAGCAGGTGGTGGTACACCCACCTCAACACTGGACTCTCTTGATGGCAACCTGGTGCACAGCTTCTGCCAACAAAGAAACTGAGCACACACACAGTGCCCTTGAGCCAGTACCCCCCTATACATTCTAGTATAAATATGAAGGGCATTTACACCTGGAAAGCAACACTTGAGTACATCAAAATACTAACACAGACATTCTGGTATACTCAAGCTGATGGCTCCACTCATTCGCTATCTCATACCAGCAATGGCTGTTGTTAACATAAAGCATTCCACAAGTAAAATGATAATGTAATCAGAAGAGTTCTCTATGAATTTTTCTAGAGTTTCTTGAACAGCTCAGTGCATTCAGAATCTGAGTGCCTTATAAAGCATTAAAGTGATTTTGAGCACAACAACTACTCTCCCCACTCACATATCAGCACATGTACCAGCAGCATTCCCTGTGGCAAGGGCCTTGGGTACCTTTAAGTTTTCTACCACACCAGATGCACACATGGTTCTTGGTAATATTTAAATAACAACTCAAGCAGTAGTTCTGCTTTGATTTTATATAAAGCAAGTTTGTTCCACCAGGTATTTTCAGGGATGAGAAACTTATAAGAATGCTTGCTGTTCTGTGAGATAGCAGTGGGGTTTTGTTTGGTTTTGTGTGCATGAATAGCCTGAGGAGTTTGCAAATGTGTTTGATTTGCATCGAGTGAAGAACCTTAGAAACTGCTGTGTTGAGCAATGAGAAACACAAGTTAATACTGCAAGGTACAGTTGGCATGTAGCTCTTGTGCATGAACACAAAGACATATTGCCTTTCAAAACTAAATGGTTTTATTTAGTTCTCGTATGATGGTAAATCCATGAGGTGAGATCAGAGACAGACTGGAGGTTAGAACATTTTGTTCGTTGCAGCCTAGAGCTGCCTGATCCATAGAATCCATCACTCATTCCAGGAAGGATTTTAACTATGGGTTTTTGCAGCCAGGAACACCTCTGAGTGCTCTGAAAGCATCTTCTGCAGTCTCCATTGCTTGGTTTTTATATAAACATCTGGAGAGCCTACACACTTCAGTCAGTTGTTCTGGGAAAATGCATGGACAATCAGTTCTCCCAGTGGGAAATTCTAGGTAACTCTAGCTGAACCTCCGGAATATTTATTGGCAAGTATTTATTAACTGTCTTCTTTGGCCTTTCAGAGTCAGACAAATGATTAAATAGGGACCTCTATCATGTCCTTGAAAGTGTGGGTGGAAAATGGTGGATCAGCGATTATATTCAACATGGATAAAAAGTAGTCATATTTCATTGAGGTTTAATCTCTTTTGCAGAAAGAAGAGCATATTGATCAGAATTAGAATGCTTAAAATCAGGTGCACCTTAAATGACAGTATTGGCACCTAGACACGCATCAAGAAGGCTACTTTAATGATTCTTATTCTACCCATATTATTTCAGTGGCTCTTCTACCGTGTCCCTAAAAAAACTATTGATATCTTTTTTTTTGGTTACTGTTTTTTAAGATGAAATGTACTTTTTTACATTTGTAAATGTCTGTTTTTTGATGTTGTTGGAATCTCATTGAGATTATTTGTTAAATTACAACCATTGGGTGTAAACATGTACTGAATCTGACAGCCTTGCTGCTTGTGTTCTCTATGGTGCATTTGCCAAAGTTGTCTTACATCGACGTTTCAGAATTATTCTTAAATTAAAAAAAAAAAAAAAAAAAAAAAAAAAAAAAGGCTGGAGAAAGAAAAAAAAAAGTCAGGGAGATTTCTTTGAATTTTTATAGCAATAAGAGAGGGGAAAAAAAAGTAATTTTTTACTATTTTCTAAACTCCTACAAGAGGAGTACACCACCTACAAGAGAACACTAAACTGCTATAAACTACTGAAAAGGACACCACCCAGTTTTGTATCCACATACTCCTCCTGGAAAATATCTCCAAGGCTTCACACAGGAGCTGCAGAAGTGCTGAAACTTTTTCTTGTTACTGTATCAGCAACAACTTTCTGCCCCAAAAGGTCTTTCATAGCAGAAACAGAGGATGGCTCAATAGACAGTTTTTCTATTTCTGGGCTTATTTATTGAATTCACATATTTAACAGATGCCACTAGCAAGGAATACAGCATTCATTCTGTAACAGAAGCTAGGAGGTTTTTTTTGGTTTTGTTTTTGTTTTGGTTTCATGTTGATTGGATGAAGAACTTTTTTCTCATTTGGCTTGTGTTATTTGGCTTGTTTTATTTGCAAGACACTTTGTAGAGCAGTCTTCACAGTAATGATGTCCAGATTATTAAATGTAACATGAAAACACTATCGTTAATACAATAGCCTTCTTGATTACACCCCCACAAAAAAAAGATGTTGCACATAGGCTACACTCCTCATTTTGTATACAAATATGTGAAGGGTCTATGCATGACCGACATTAGAGGAAAAGCTTGACAAAAGACTGATCTGGATCTGAAAAAGAAAAAATCCTCATGACTCAAGTTTTTAAGACAGGATAAGGGTGATCCACAGTTCACCATTTATTACTCAAAGAACTGTAATCTTGGGTTATTTTTTTTATTACTGAGAATTTCGCAGCTACTTGTAGCTATAAACTGCTGTTTAGGAGGCTGACAGCAACACTAGTTTGCTAATTCTGCATCAGTTCAGAGAGTAATCTGCACTGTGGCAGAATGGCAAAGAGCTGACATGACATGTGTGATGCTATGTCTTTCACCAAAATAGAATTCTTTAGATATGAATTAAGTTTCAGTGTCACAATCTGCTTTCTTTGAAGAAAAAAAAAAAAAAAAAAAAAAAAAAAAAAAAAAAAAAAAAAAAAAGAGCATTTACCCTTCTACCATCTGTGCTGTGGGGCTGAATTCACATAGAACACCTCAGGTCATTTAAAACAAGCATGCTGGCAATCAGGAACACATGCTCCTGAAATAGTCCATCAGTGTCAGAATACTAATATGATTTTCTCTTTGCTGCTTCTGTTGTTTTTTCCTGAAAATCACCCCCTCATGCAGACCGTGAAGATTCTGATGAAATCAGAAGAAAGCACAGGTCCTGTATCAAGTTCCATTTTAAACCATGTTTCTTTACTCTGTAAAACAAGTCATAACATACCGAAGTACTGTTTTTAAATTAAACATTTGGCAAGATGCTAAGCCAAGACACTCCATGACGGTAAGTGGATGAAATTAAATTCTCTGAGATCAGCTTTGTAATAGGATAAACAGAGTTGCACATCACTGCAAACACCTTAGTTTATTACCTTTGGTAATGGATTTAACCATGAGCCATCAATTATTTCAGTATAGGTTATTTCCTTTTGTTCTTTTTTGTCTTTAGTATCTCAAGTCATTGACTATTGGATGCATACAATTTGTGACACTTGCAGATATCTGGCCTTAAGCAAAAATCCACATTGAATCAGCAGTTTCTGGTACATGATTTCAGGCTAGATTCTTCTCAGCACAGCAGTGGGATGGTCATGGTTTTTTTTGTCTGCTGCACATCCTAAAGCCTTCCCCCAATACATCTGCACTCATTCCCTTAATCCAGCTGTGCTTTGGATTTCTTGTGGGTTTCTTCTGGATTTTCTTCTATAAAGGCAGACCAGTAAGCTTGTGTTTTGTAATTTATAATATCCTGAAAGCAGTTACCTTTTCCTTAACACTGGCATAATTTTCTGTTGTCTACTAATTATCATCTCTTACCTCTCACACAAACATAAGAAGCAGTTATTTAGCACACTCGTTACTATTACTCCACCCAGATTCCCATGGGCTGGGTGGTAGGACCTGCCTCCCCAGTCACATCTGTCCCCACTGTGCGCTTTCTCTGGATGTGTCAGCAGTGATGATCCTGAACTGCATGGCTTCAATCCTCACTCATTACTGCATCCTCATGCTGATACATCCCTGTGGCTGCCAGTCTGATGGCAAAATGCCCTGAAAAGCAAGCAGAGAAGGACCATTATATTCAGCACTTTGATCTCCTTCGACCAGCCTTGCGCGGTGACTGCTGTGTACTCCTCACCTGCAGACTGATTTGTGTCCTTCTCCTCAAAGGAGACTTCTTCACTTGTGTGAGAGTACTACACAAGTTTAGCTATCACTGCTTCATACAACTATATCAGGGTTTTTCAATCTACATATGCTGCTGCCTAGGCAGGATTTGAACTCTTCAGAGAAGTCTTACTAGAAGATGTGAACCATGGATACTGGACTGTTCACTATATATACCAATCACTGACATGGCAAAGAAGTCAAGAGGAGTTTAGGATAATTCCTTTTATCTGGGCACAGATGAACTCAAGGGAAAGATTCCTACTGCATTAACCTTTAAATCAGATCCCTGCCAAAGAAGTAAGCAACAAAGCTTTTCTCTCAGAGAGGTTTTGAGGATCATTGCTATCTTTGTGGGTTTGTTCAATGGGAACAATACTCCAATTCTCAGGCCACCAAACTTGCCTTAGGGGATAACTCTGGGGATAAACTTCTGCAATTCAGTGAAGAGGTGGATGAAAAGAGCCATAATTGTCTGGTTAGTTCAGACTATGTGATAGTCTCTATCACACTAAGACATAAAGTAATCACAGATTTTAAGACCCAAAGAAGTTGCTTTGATCCCACTATCTAGCCATTCTTATAATGCAAAAATACAACTGAAAAAAAGAAAACAGCTGAAAACCACCTTCCCTATTCCAGATTTGGTACAATTTATAAAGCTTTCTACTGAAAAACCTTCTAAGTTTACCTTTGAGCTCTTTGCCTTGGCTGTGATTTTAATAAAAGGCCACTTTTATGCAAATAACATATTACTCACAATTTTAAGTTCTTGTCTTATGCTGATTGCATTAGCAGCTTGCATTCTGTACTTGCAGTCTTGCTGTTAATAATGTTACAGATCATATAACAAAGTTAATAATGTAAACAACTGTGTCACTTTCACTGTCTATACCACCAGTATACATGGATGAATAGAGGCTGCTGTGATAATTTTGGAAGAGCTCAATAGCCCATCATGTGGGGGAGGCTTAACCCATCAGCTGTGGGAGTTTTTTGCTATAGTATAGCACTCTTCTCTAAGTTCATTGCTTGCTGAGATAAAAAGATGGATTTTCATATAGTTTCCTCAGGGTCCATCTTTAGATTCTATTAAACTTATCATCTGGATAGAAGAAAACGAGTCAGTCTGAAAAAAAATACTACAAAGACACAATTTTTGCTTTAATTGCCACAGATTTCAACAATATGTTCTTGCCAAAAATTTAAATGCATCACTTTACAAAGCTGTTTATGCAGCATGTGAATTATTTGGGATAAATTTCATTATGGTAATTAATATGCATGACACTGTATCACAATATGAAACCTATCAAGCCCAGATTGTTTCTTTTATTGTTGTTCTATTGATGGTATGCAATTTAAAAGCAAAACCACCCCCTCCAAATATGATCTCAGTGTCTATTCATAGGCTCAATCTCAGTTCATATTTCTGAGACGTGATCATGTTTTTGAAGCATTTGTTTATATGCATCATGCCTTTGTTACATACACTTCATAAGGAGCAATTTGGTTTATAGTATACATGGAAACTAATTTTTTTTGTATTTAGGCTTTTGAGCTTCCCATAAGTTTAATTCTACAGTTTCCTTGAAAGCCCTTCAGTTAACACTAGCTCAGGTTACCCACCTGCAGAGCTGTGACTTGGGGTTGCAGCTGAGCAGCCTTTACTCCAAACGAAAGTCATATTGAATTGGAATTGCCTGGGCTTGCTGCTTTTTCTTTTTTTTCAAAACCTTTTAGTGCACTAAAAAGCAAAAGGTGTTGTAAAAACTTTGGCTCTGGTGCATATTTGCACCCTTTTGAGAAGCTAGGCAGGAATCCAGAGTATGCTATAAAGCATAAAAACAAGGGAATTTCTGATTGGCTTAGGTTTCATTCAAAATGTTTCTATGAGTTTTGATGAAAAGCATCTCAACAGCATTATATAATAAAAAAAATCCCCGTCAGTCAAACTTGAACAGTTCTAACCTAGCTAGACTGTGAAGCTTTTCAAATTTTACTGTAAGAGAAATAATTAATTCAGAGAAAAGAACATAAGTAGTAGAAGGACTGTAAAGGTTGAAGGACAGAAGGTGCAAAGCAAAGTATTAGGCTAAAGGGAGCTTTGTAGCCAAGGTCCACAAACCTTGATCCTGTTTCATGCTGTCTATCTCGATGGTCATTCTGATTAGCATGACAAATAATGCTTTTGAAATGTGCTAATATTTCAAAGGTGGAAAGGATGCCAGTAAAAAAGGAGGATCCAGGTACTATGCAGAATTTATTGAGTGACCTTGAGGTCCTGGCGTAATGGAAACAGAAGGTCATGCACATCAGAACTAATACACATGGGTGTTTTGGTCAATCCTGGTATGACTATTTAACACCCATGGAAAAAGCAAATTGCTTTACTGTGTCTCATGCAAAGGGACTGCAACAGAAATATCAAAGTACTAACAACCCTACGTAAAGCCTGTATAGATCTTATTTGTATTTCATATCTATTTTTCTGTTTACCTATGTTAGAGAATGAATTCAAACTGAAAGAAATGCAGAGAACAATCAAGGAACTGGAGATATTAAAGAGGAGAAGGAAAGATTTTCTTGCTTTTAAACCTAATAAACTTAAGGCTATGGACAGTTCTCTTTAAATTCCTCAGGGGAGATAGCCTGTAGGATGGGTATGAGATAAACAGCAAGGTGGACAAAGATGAAAGTGTGTATAATTGAATTTAGGTTGGAAATTAGAAGAAAAACACCTCCTTTTCAGACCTATGAATGGATATCCTATGTTGAATGACAAGAAACCTGCCTATGTAAGCACAGATTAATGCAGAACTACATTAGCAGAGGGAATTATATGAGGTGGAAACTGTTGACAGGACTTTGATAGCCTGTCATGGACCTGATGACTCAACTGAATCCTTTCTAGCCTTACATTTGCCTCTCTCCCTAGCTGAGTGTCATGCTTGCTCTTGTGAACTTTTGTATCACAGATATCTCTTACCATCTAAAGGAGATGTGAAAAGGGATATATCTGCTACAGACTCATGCCTTGTAAAAATTTGTGCTCCAAAATTAAATAGAAGTGATCGCTGTTGATGGAGAAAATCATATGTTTCAGAGAAATCATAAGCAGGTTTTTCTTTCTTTTGCTTTCTTTTGAAAAAAAAAGCAGTTCAGTGAGTAGTTTCCCTAAGAAAGCAATAAACACCTGGCTCTGATTTAGGCCAAAAGAAATTGAGGTTATTCAATACATGTATAGGAATGTAAGCACTGACACTGACTTGTCTAGAAATGATGCCCCAGGTCTCAGGACTGCTCCTTAATTCCCCAGGTAGCAGGTAGAAGCAGAAGCTGTGATTTGTATTTCTTTACCTCAATAGCACAGTTAAGCTCTGACACACATCCACTGATGTACCAGAAAGGTGAACTGTCAGGGTGTTGTGACTCAGTAGAAGTATCTAGTGTCAAATCTTGTAAGACTAAATAACACAGAATGTATTAGAGGCTAATAAACAGCCATTAACCACCCAGCATTCAGATTTACCAATTACCACTCTGTTCTAGGCCATGGACCTGCTCTCTCTGGCTGACAACATTGTATTAATGAATCTCAAGTCTTAACCTCCTTGAATTCATGAATAACAATTTGACTCCATGTAACTTGATTACTATGAAATGGAAACTTTAGTTGAGTCTAAACATTGGTTATGAGGTTGAGATGAGAGAAAGACAACCCTACTCCATCACTGGTAATTTAAACTCATATAAAATGGAGCAGCTGTCACAGTGATAAATGGGTTTTCTTGTTATCTCACTGTCAGTATCATTTCCCAGTCAGATTCCTATCAAACACCCAGAAAAACACTGTGGAAACCAAGGTACAATTGTTTTCATTTTATTTCTCTTCCAGAGAAATGTGTAAAGGTCACAAGATGCTTATAAATGTGATTGATTTCATTTTCTTTGAGTCATTCCCAGAACATAGATTAATTTACTTGTATATGCAAACGTAAGGTTTTTATAGTCATCACAGAGGAGAGAGCTACTCAGTGTTTACATACTCTAAACTTAAGCCAAAAACACCTCAAATCAGGAGGTGTCCCAATGGATTACTTCTTTCAAGGTCCATTTGGCAGTGTATGTTAAGATAAATCAATTTTTCAATCCATTTTACTTTAGATCGGTGCCTCCAAATTTTGAGGGTGTCCTCAGCCAGAGAAATGAGGCTGAAAGTATAATGTAAACAAGCTTCTTCCTTACAATTCCAGTTTGTCTTACTTCCAGTCATGTCATATTTTGTCTTAGACCAATTTTTTCCTTAGTTCTTTTTCTAGTTTAAATCTTTCAGGCCCTGTTGTGTAGCAGAGACAGAAAAGATGTAGGAAGATCAAGAAATAAATAAAGAAAAAAACCACCCAATATTTAAAAACATTACACTTGGAAGATTTACCTGTCCTGTGTTAAAGAAGATGACTGAATAGAAAATCAGCATCATCATTTCTCAATGTAGAAGCTATGCACAAACTGTCACTTGGTATCAGTATGAATGAAGACAACAGTGTCCATCCTGACCTATCTGACAGGTTTAGAATTAGCTTTGTAAAACTGCAAAGTATTTTTATTCTTTTACAGCTTCAGTGACATATATCCAACATGATCACGGTGAACTTTCATTCTCCCTTGCTGGACTGTGGTCTTAAAATATAAAAGTGAATGCTCATGGATTTTATTAGCAGTCACATGGAACAGCTTGTGAACCTGGAGTGAACCCTCCAGGGACTAGAATAATACTTCTGCTTTATTCTAAGATGTGGCTGAAGAAGGAGGTAGCAATAATGATTTTCTATCTCTTCATAGGAAATTCGAAATAAACATAAGACTCAGATTCTTTCAGTCTCTACCTGATGGTCTTCCATAACACTACCAAGAGTTAAGATGGGAAGGAGATTCTAGGTTAGTCTTTCCCTCTTGATGCTGTCTTTGTATAGAGGAAAATGCTGGTATTAATTTATCATGAAACAGGATGTGAGATAGAGAGTAGGATTTTGCATGCCAATTAACAGGTGTCTCCTGTGAGAAAGGATGTCTGTTTCAGAAGATGCTTTAACAATTGGTTCTGTGATTTAGCTGCTGGTAAAAGAATTAATAATCCTGAATATGGGAATAGAGGAGCCTTTTTAAAAGTAGCAACAATACAGTAATCCAGTAACGTGTTCCTCAGGACAGCCTCCTATGGAAGGGCACAGCCAAGGCTGGTGAAGAGCCCCCAAGCCTCACTGCTTGCTGTCATTGCCTTCCAGGGAGAGATACAGCAGTTCTGCTGGAGTCTGTGAAAGTGGGAGGCAAACGCAGCATGGAGAAGTCAGACATGGATGTGGGGAAGTGCAGAGATAACAACACAATAATTGTCATAATAATGCACTGCAGAACTTCTCTGAGATGTGAAATTGAGTCACATCTGACATAGCACAGAATTGAAGGCATTTCTTGAGTGAAGACACTTCTACAAAGTCTTGGTGTATCCAGGGCAAGTATGTAATACTTTCACCTCTAGATAAGTTTGGAAAGAAAGGAATGAAGTGTGCTAAGTTCTTAAAAAAAACAAAACCAAAACCAAAATCTTGCATACCAGCATTTCAGGAGCATGTTTCATGCTTCAGTCTGGCAGGAAGGGGGATAACAGATGGCTCTTTTTCCCCTCAGTTGCCTACTGATGTTCCTCTTGAACGTACTGTCTGCTTTAAGTCCCACCCAAGCATCTGAATTTACCTTCAGTTCTGCACAATGTTTCAAATTTCAGTTCCTATTAGTTAGCCCTTAATTAGGTCTCTACTGAATGGCAGTGTTGATCTGCTCAAGGGTAGGAAGGCACTGCAGAGAGATCTGTACAGGTTGGATCAATGGGCTGAGGCCAGTGGTATGAGGCTTAACAAGACCAAGTGCTGGGTCCTGCACTTTGGTCAAAATAACCCCAACCAATGCTACAGGCTTGGGAAGGAGTGGCTGGAAAGCAGCCTGGCAGAGAAGGGTCTGGGAGTACTGGTGGATGGCCAGCTGAACATGAGCCAGGAGTGTGCCCAGGTAGCCAAGAAGGCCAATGACATCCTGGCCTTTATCAAAAATAGTGTGTCCATCAGGAGGAGGGGCATGATTGTACTCCTGTCCTCAGCCCTGGTGAGGACACAGCTTGAGTACTGTGTTCAGCTCTGGGCACCACAGTATAAGAAAGACATCGAGGTCCTGGAGCATGTCCAGAGAAGAGCTATGAGGCTGGTGAGGGTTTTGGAGGGACTGTCATTTGAGAAGCAACTGAGGGAACTGAGGTTGTTTAGTCTGAAGGAGAGAAGGCTCAGAAAAGATCCTATTACTCTCTACAATTACCTGAAGGGAAGCTGGAGAGAGGCTGTTGGTCTCCTCTCCCAAGTAACTAGGGACAAGATGAGAGGAAATGGGTTTAACTTGTGCCAGGGGAAGTTTAGGCTAGATATTAGGAAAAACTTCTTTATTGAAAGCGTGACAAGGCATTGCCCAGGCAGGTGCTAGAGTCACAATCCCTGGAAGTGCTCAAAAAGCATCTACATGTGATGCTTCCGGATATGGTTTAGTGGTTGTGGTAGTTGGATTATGGTTGGACTCAATGATCTTGATGGTCTCTTCCAACCTTAATGATTCTGTAAATCTATTAGTGAAATCTTATACTTAAGGTCTGTGTGATTTATGATGTTTCATATGCCAACACAAAGAATAAAGTTCTATGCTTATAATCTATTTCCTCAGGTTACCCTTTCTCTTGTATCAATGGCCAGGCAAGACAGCCCATTATAAACATTACTTTCTGGGCTGCAAAAATGGAACTTAGGTGGAAATGTGTGAAGTTTTTCTTTTAGGTAAGTTGAATGTCATCTTTTCTTTAAAGAAGACAAAGAAGGCAAGTACAATTTATCCACTGTATTGACACTTGGGTTTGGAAAGTACAAAAATACGTGAGCTGAAGATATTATTAATATTAATAATGTTTAAAAAAATCATCTCACAAGGGCTTTGTGTAATCTTACATGATTCAGCTCCTGGTTGCATAACAAAGGTCTTACATATTTAATAAGCAAATTGAAGTAGGCCCAAATGAGTGAAGAACAGAGCACTGCAAAGAACACTGTAATAAGAAACAGAGAGAGTAAAAGCTCTCGTCAGATGAGGTGGTTGAAAAAAAACTGATCTAGTGACATTTTTATGTCTCCTATCAAATTCCACTGTGAACTGAAAGTGGAATGTATGGAAAAAGTAGCAGCAAGTTTCTATATAACCTGATGAATGTAAGTCCATTGTTTCCATGAAACCATATTTAAAAGGTCTTTGCTCTATGTATGAAATACCATAGTAGTTGCTTTATTGCTCTTTCAATTTGGAATAAGCACTTGAATGTCATCAAAAAGAAATAGCTGATATCCTATAATTAAAAGTAGATTTTGATATACTGTGGGAAAAAGGATAAGAATGGATTCATCCATACAGCTGATGCAGACATGAAGCTTAGTCAGGAATAAAAGAAACTCTCAGAAGCATGAAGGGAAAATACGATTAAATTAAAATATCTGGGGTAATAAAATGTGGATATGAAAGGAACTGAAAATTCCCCCTTCCTGTGGTGTTCTACAGTAGCTCCTTTGGGTAAAGCCTTTGCCATAGCAACAGAGAAAACCTTTATTAGGTGCAAAGTTTTGCTAAGAAAATTAAGATTTTCTACTCCAGTTCAGTTGATGTCTTGAAATGAAATTAAGTCTGGCATGAGTATTTTATGAATTATCACCAGTTAAATATGCATTTTTTAAGACTGTAACAACAAAGACTCAGGGGAGTTTTTAGGGAGTAAGATGCACATGAATGTTACATCTTACTGCTGGAGATGAAAAGCAGAAATCAGAACACAAATGAAGAGTGACTTCATTTACCCTTTATTCTGTCTAGTGTCCTGTCAGATGTTCTTTCTCACCCATTTCTCATGATTTATGATGATATCTTTGCTTTAAGCCTCTTCATGATATCTTGCATGTTCTATATTTCTCATTTAAAAAAAAAATAAATAGTTAGACCTTCTCCTTAAGGACAGATCTTCTCCTTAAGGTGTAACTTTTCTTCCTACTTCTACTGTCTCAGTTCTTTGATTTGCATTATACTCCTTCTTACATCTCACTGTATTCCCTGTGCTATGGAAAACCAGTGATCCTTCAGGCCTTAACGCATTCCTTACTCTTGATTTTATTTTTAAGCCACCAACAGCTCTCCATGGCACCTGCTCCTTCAATACGATTTTGCTTCCATTCACAGTGAGGTTTTCAATGATTTTTTTGGAGGATGAGCTCTTGCGTGTTCTCAGCAGCGCCTCTGCAGATAGACTAAAATTGAAATTTTCATTCTGTGCATTCCTAAAAAGGCTTCTAAAAGCAGAGTTACAAAGTCATTTGTTATGTCATCGTTCTCTTCACCAAAGGGTCCTGACTCTTCACAAGATACAGACGATTAGGGTTAGTCATCAGGGGTTCCTGATTGTTTGACAGTCCTGTGAGTTTCTTGACATTTGTACTCTTAGAATTTAAACTGTGTCAATAATACCTGGAGATGGATCTTTTCCTCAAACTACATCAAAAACCACTTTCTGTTTTCATCTTGCCTTTTTGCCTTTATCATCAGGAACATCAGATTGTGGATGGACATTCTCAGTGCTGCAAATTGCTGAACACTTAAACAAATTCCCCCCTGCCCTCCCCTTTGTGTTTCATAGCTTAGGTTGTGTAGTTATTTCTCCTCTTTTGCTTCTTTTTTATTTCCCTTTGTATGAGGGACCTATCCTGACACTGTAGAACTGGGACTGCCAAGATTAGAATGATAGTGTGTGAAATGGAAACCTTTCTATCACTTTGCAATGAGTACTCTGCAGTGCTCTTTCCCTGCTGCTATCAAATCTCTGAGTTACTCTTTTATCATCTGGTTTGCTTTTATTTTTATTTTATTCATCAGTTTGGTTCTTGAGTGCTTTTTGAAAGCTGGCAGATCAGCTGAGCTGCCTGTCCCTTGTCTTTGTCTTGAACATAAAATGCTCAAGGTTTCAGAAGTGTGGGACTAGCATAGGCATTGGGGTGGGACTCAGAAATTTGGGTCATTCCCATTTATGGTCTGTGAGAACAAATGAACTCTGGGGAGAGCAGGGCAAAATGTGGCACCACTTGGGAACCAACTTATCACCCCACTCCTCAGCATTGCCTTGTGACTGAGGCTAAAGCTGCAGTGCTACTTTGTCCTTAAGCTGGTTTGAGGGATGTTTAGACTGACTGCAAACAGAGTTATAGCAAAGAAAGGAGACTCTATCTAAAAAGTAATATAAAATTACAAAAAGAAAGAAAGTTCTCAAAAAAAGTTCTCAGCCATTCTAACACCAGATATTGTTTCCTTGCAAGTGCCAAAAAACTCTATACTTTACACTCTTCTTTTCTGAAATCCTTGAGGTGTGTGATTAAACTTTTAAGGGTAATTTCAGTATTAAAGTAGCTATTCTACTGCCTCTGGCACTTCATTCATGGAGAGGAAGTAGAAAAGAAAGTGAAAGCAAAATCAATTTAAAGGGGAAAAAATAAGTCTTTTCTTTAGAAAGCCAATTTTTTTATTAATCGCCACATGAATTATTTGCCTCTGGATGGCATGTAACAGTGGGGAGGGTAAGATTGTTGATCCCTGGCTCTTTTTATTCTTCCAGTTCTTGCAGACAAATGCAATATGTTACTCTGCTTACACACACGGTTGTCTTCCACTTTGGGAAGTTCTCCTTGCTTTTGTCTGATGTGTTTGACTGCATCTGAATTTATATTATTATGTATTAATAATTGGTCTTTGAATTAATAAGTGGTTCTTTTACCAAGCAATTACTGTGGTTTCCAAGCACTCTGTGCATATTACAACACCCCTGAGCCGTGAAAGGCTAGAAAAATGCTTTTTGTATTCAGTGCAGGTTTGAATGAACTGAAATTCAGTCATGTCCCAGTGTAGGATATCCTTTTTACACAATGTCCAGCATACCATTTTTTGGTATGGGCAATCTGATTTACCCTTTGAGTCCAGGAGCTGTGTAGGGTTGAAGCAGCTCTGCACTGCTGAGTGCAGTATCAGACAAAAGAGAGTGAGTCTCCATCACACTCCTGTCTCTTCAGTCTTCTCCTCAGGAAGCTACTCATGGGTCAAGACTGTATTTAAAAAGTTAGTGATTTTCACATGGCTTAAACTAGAAACCTAATGTTTAGTTCAGTAGTGACTTGCACTTTACAAACCAGTCACAGCTTTGGACCTGCTACAAATGGAAAAATACCCAGGTCCTTTTCCTTGCCTTTCCATTCAGTAGTGGGTGTGGGAGTAGCAAATAAAGTTCATAGGTAAAATCACAGACACTTTAGATTTCCTGAATATGCCATTTCTTTGTCTGCATCGTAAAATGTATCTGCACCACAATGATTTTTTCTGAACCTCTCCTTCCAAGTGTGCAGAGGACCCCCTATGTGTGTTCCCTCTTCAGCAGATTTCTTTTATCTCCCTTCTGCAGGTGCATGGGGATCCAACCTCCCTCTTTCCATTTCTCTCTGAAGGTCAGAGCCCTCAAAAAGGTCCTTGTCTTACCCCTTCCTGCAGACAATTCCTTGAAATGGAATGAGAAAAGCAAAATACAGCATCTGCAGGTGTGCATTTAGTGAAAATGTCAAAGCTTTTCAAAAGCTTGTTGTCCTTGGCAATTAGTGGTCTTGCATTTCAAACAAAAGACTCCACCACTTAATCTTCAGCCTTTCTTAGCACTGCACCTTATGTTCAGTCTTTGATGGCTCAGAAAACAAGGCTTCCATCAAAAAAAATGTTCCCAAATATGTTCAAGTGAGGCATCTCACAAAATCCAAGTCTTGCTAGGAAATCCAACTCACTGGTCAACAAGTATTATGGACTGTGAAAGTTCAGGCTCCACATTGCTGCAGCTGCTATTTTCAAGATTCTCAAGATTCTTTACAAGCCATAAGGTAAGTGGAAACAACTCTTTTTGGAAGAAGAAAACAACAGTCCTTTTCAGTGATGGTAAACTGAATCATGGAGAGGTGAAGGGAGCACATGCTAGTGCAGACAAGCCATGCCTGGGCTCCTGAAAAATGACTTGTGTCCCCCCTGGGCTTGGATTCTCCAAACCTAAGAAAATAGAAACAGTGACATGACCTCTTGTCCAGAGTCAGGGAAAAGTCCTGTGGAGGCACCAGGACCTGAAGCCAGGTGTCTTCAGTCCCAGGACACTGTTTTTATTTTTATTTCTGCTTCGACATATATTCCTCATGGCTTTATGAAGCATGCTGTTTCCTATCTATTTTAGACTGTTATCACTGATAACTGAGGTGCTTTCATCACCTTCTGTCTTTAACCATACCATTTAGGAAGTGTTTATGTAGTGGTGACTGCATCATCTTTATAGCATCTTAGCAAGGTGCCTGATGAGATTTCAGCTCTGACGGAGATGTTCAGAAATTTTAAGCACAAGGCAGGATTTCCCATTGCCTTTGCCCTCCTGTGCAGCACATCTGACATCACTTGTGAAATATCTTCCGTTTACTCAGTTATCAAAGGTACAGTATATCCCTTTGAGTAATGCCTGTGAGATCATCACTTTATTTATGTTTCTGAGGTATAGCTAACTTTGAGGGTCTGAAGCTCCTGGGTTTATATCTTTATTTAATTTTCTCTAAGCCCAGATTTATTATGAGTGATGATTTAATACTTTCTGTTCCAGATGAATTCTCTGTGAGTGTTAGATAAGGAAGAGTTCAGCAAAAGACAACTGAGAGCCTCACCTTTGTTTCAGATATCTTAGTTTGTCTCACCTAAGAACAGAGAATGCCAGTGGTTAGGCTCAAGTGAAGATCTAATTGCTCATCATACCCTGCATGGTCAAGCTTTTGAGACTTCTGGTTTTGTTTTTGTTTGCCTTTGCTCCACATTTTTCGATATTGTTCAAGAAAGTGCAGAAGAAAAGACAGATTTACTGTAGTCTCTCAGGTGAAAAAATCCCTCAGCACTGACAAAACCTTCTATGCTTGTGCTGGGTTTCTAACAGCTTGAAAATCAAATCAAACAAAATGTGTTATTACAGACATTGTTTGCTGTCAGTAACCTGAAAAAAACAACCAGAACACAGACAAACACCTCCCCCCCCCTAAAAAAAACCCAAAACATTCTTCTCCAGAAGTCACAGTAAGAGCCATGCTTCCCAGTCCATTTGCAGCTTCAAACTCTAGCTCTGATGTTCCTGTTTACCAGGTGTCTGGGTCTGAAACAAGGGTTAGAAAACCATGTTTTAAAACATCATTTGAAAGGTAGCAGAGAGATTACATGCCAGCTTCAAAGCATGACAGAAAGAAAAATCTGAACTATCTTTGCTGGTAATGAAGAAACCTCACCAGATTCACACTAGGATGGACTCACTGGGGTGGAAGAAGGGGATTAGATCTCAATATTTGTCAGTCTTTCCTAATGCAGGGGTGTGATGATAAGTACAGCCCTGCTGGCATTTTCTCACAGGGAAGCTGAATACCAGTGCATTGAACCTGCCTTGGTTAGGACCACCCTCCCTGAATCTAAGAAAAGATGCAGTGGGTCAGATTAAAAAAATAAATAAAAATACTTTCTAGCCTTGTCTTTAACTGTGTTCACAAGCAAATGTCTAGAGCAGATTAAGAATGGCTCAGGCATACATGAAACTTCCCCCTTCAAAATGCCATGTCAATAATAATCATAGCAGATTTTCTGTTAGGAACTTAATCACTTTGATGTTGAATGCATATAAATTACTAACACCTACAATGCCCTTTAGCTACATGCTCTGCACATCTCCTACGCCCTATGGGGCATATAAACCCTGTTTTTTTCCCCTGTTCATTTTGAACTTGGCAACTAGCAGATTCACACTGCATTCCCCAGTCCTTGTACTTGTGAAGAGATGAACAATCACTTCCCATCCACATTCCCCACAGCCTCTCTACTTCCTCACTAACAGGAATTTCTGTACATTTGCTAAGCATTGCTGTTCTTCCATGAATGTTTCCCAATTCCACTATTTCCTTGGGAATACAGGAAGGGTTATCTTGCCTCATAAGGAACATAAGGTCATATGTTTCTAGGCCTACAGCATCATCTACTTTTCTCGGGGCCATCTGAGTTTAGTTGTTTTCCCTCTCTCAGAGTCCATGGTCTCCCATGCAGAGTAGCAGCTCACATCATATGTGCCACAGAGCTTGCCCTGCCTTTCCTGAGAGATGGAGGGGGCCTATCAAGTCTTAGCTGGCCTGGTAATTCTTCCCTTGGTGTCCACTGACCATCTTTGGAGGTAAATTCAGTTGTTACTGTCCGTGAAGGGATGCTGGGCTAGAAATCTGAGTCAACTTGGCACTGCCTAAATATATGTGGTTTGATGTACTGGTTTTGCTGGTCTGTCCATGTTCAGTCTTGCCTTGAAAAGGCACCACTGCAAATGAAACTGACCTATGGAGAAAAAATCTCACATGCATTACAGTTTGCCCTGGCTTTATCATTTCAGCTCTGCCTGACCCACAGGCAGAGGTCTTTGCAGCACATTGCTGCTGCTGCTGCAGTTGTGCAGCTCTCACCATTAAAGCCTGAGGCTTGTATGCAGCAGCAGGTGAGCTTGCAATTTCAGATTTAAAGAGTATTTCCTTTTTTTTCCTCACCAATATGCCTAAGCTGACTTGTACATTGACCTGCTTCTTTTTTTCACTTCCATGTGTAAACGTAATCTTGCCAGTGTATGGGTACTACTTCCCAACAGGAATGCAAGGAAGACATTATTCCTATAGTTGCTCTTTTTTTTTTTTTTTTTTTCCTTTCCCTTCCTCTCAAAACAAAAATCTGAGATCTGCATTGATTCAAAATAAGTTAAAATAAAGCAAGAATCTAGAAATATTTATAAAACTTTGCCTTACCTTCTCGCAGTACTAGGAAAGGCTACCATGTGCTACTTAAAACTAAGCAGAGAAGCTATAAAGAAATTCCAGGTATGGATAAATTTTATAATTTTGTGTTGTGCCTCTTGCTTAACGTTTTGCCTCTTTTGATTGTGTCATGTTGAAAAGAAAGTGTTTGTTTTGATCTCTACCTTTTTCAGCACAGTGGGCAGCTTGTTTTTGTGATAGTACTTAATGCCTACCGGGAAATCCTGTTGAGGCTTTTCAAATGCCTCTTGTTCACAGATACCAAAAATAGTTAGAATTTGGGGGCGAATATTTAGAACTGAGTTGAAAGTGAGAAAATGTTTCTAAGGAGAAAGTTGATAAAACTGTAGAGGAATATTGAATTTTGTGCTGTAAGTCATTTAAAATTGTACAGTACAATACATTTATTGGAATCTCAACTTGCATTGGACTTCAGGGGTTGATTAAACATTTTGGTAGGCATTGGGGAAGAAATTTTCAAAAGCAGTCAGTCTGCTCTTTCTATTTAAGTGATAATAGTACTCAGTCAGAATTCAGAACTTTTTTGATATCCCAGGATTTGTCTTTGGTTTTATAAGCTGAATCTTAGCTTCTTTATTAAAAGAAAATATGCTGCAACTCAAAGATGGATTTTCCTGGAATTATATGTGTTTGCAGGTTCCGGGGTGCAAGTATGCAGATCAATTACGGAGTATTTGAAAAAATATCAAGGAATCCCATGTTTCTGAAACATCTTGGATCACTGTGGAACTTCTTTTAGGGTCAACTGTCTCATTCCCTCAAGGGTCCTCCAGCATGATTGACAGTAGGAGGAAGATCCTCCTCATAAATCCACTGTGCTACTGATGGGGATCCCTGCCTTTGTTATGCTTTGCTGTGTCTGACAGCAGAAGGGTAGAAAAGAGCCTGCATTCTGAACATACCAGTGTGATCAACCTTGGCAAGATGAAACAAAACCTTAAAAACTCATTTTGATTTTCTTTGAAGAACAGATAGGAACCATCAGCATGTGCTGTATGCAGGTATCATCAAGTGCAGTGTAGGTGTGAACTCCAATGCACATCACAGTGTTTCCTAACCCTTGCAAGTTCTGCAGCCTGCAGTTGTTCTACTTGAGTTACATATACAATATGAACCAGTTACAGCAACCATAATTGGGAAGACAATTAGGTAGGAGGGTAGGAGGCTGGACTAGAGACCTTCAGAAGTCCCTTCCAGTACAAGTTTCTTTATGCTATGATTCTGAAAGTAAGAGTCCCTTCAACCATGCCCTCAGCTCTGTAATGACTCATTGAAATGATTGTGAATCTGTAGTTTTAAAAACACCAAAATACTGCTCTGGGTATTGTTTCCTGAAACTGCTTAGGCTAGGGCACTGTAAAGCCATTTAAAGTTTGATGCACAGATTTTATTTCCTGACATATCTTTTAGGCTTCTTCCAGTTCTCAGAGGCTTTACCATCCCACAGGTGGATCTCAGTATTTCCATATTTCTACATGCTTTCCTCTTGAACGCAAGCACTGAAAGATTTTCTGCACCTTTTCCCCCCAATTGCACTCCCTGTTGTCACAGCTCTGAATGAAAAAAGCATCAGAGTACAGTTTGGTGGAGCTGAAATAAGATACATGATTCCTTAGACAGTTGACAGGTCAATGAGAAATGGCAAAAAACAACTATCAACTGGGAATACCTGAAGTACACAACTTAACTGCAGCCCTATAGATAACACCTTTCAGCCTTTAAACTATCTATTAAGAAGAGTTGAATGAAAACCACACACATTCATCCCTGTGCTGCATTTTTTCCTTCACCATGCTACTACACTCCCTAAACTGATTATTTCTTTCTTTCGAGGTTGCCTCTGGAGAGGGGAGAAGTCTGCAGACTTAAAAGACTCGTGAGATAGTAATCATTGGTTCACACTGTTTCCCTTCCAGCAACTTGCTGTAAGCAAGAACAGCAGAAAAAATAAATATACAAGACAGAGAAAGAAACAGAGCCTGAGGAGAGAACATTCATGTTGTCATTTAGATGAACTATGCAGGTATGTCTCTTGACACAACTATTCCACAAACATGTTTCTTCTCAATCTGATATTCATTTTCTGTCCTTCCTCATTATGTTAGTGTTCCCTTTTCCCCCCCCTACTTCTCCTACAGTCTGAACCACTTGCTTATTTTTTTGTTATATTAGCCAAGTTGTTTGTATTGCTGTCCTGTGGTGACCTAGCAGCTCAAACTAAAACCACATATTTTCTTTGTCAACATGTTACTCTCCAAGCTTGTTGAAGACATTTTATATGTTCAAATTGCAGTGATGTATTTTTGGGATTAATTAATGCTTTTTGGACATTTTCTTTCCTGCAAGATTGGACTGGACTTGATATATTTTTTCCTCACCTAGCTTACTCTAGTTTTCTTTTGTTTCAAAACCTCTGAATTTAATAATGTTAAGGGGGTTTTTGCAGACCTCTTAATAGAATTTTTGCTTATTTCACTCAGTTTGTTCTCACACAGAATATGCAAGTTCTGCTTCCAACTAAAAAATAGAATTGAGACCATCTGATACCATAAAGGTGTGTCTGGTTTCATTTACATTGCAAGGTACCTGTGGCTGAGTCCCATTTATTTACAGATTATTTATCCTGACTAGGATGGGGAAGCTGGTCTCTGTTTGATTGACATAATGCTCATGGTAAAAATAAATTAGTTCCTGAAAGAAGGTAGATATACATTTTCTTATCTCATCTATTTACTTCATAATTAAACTTGAACTTGTAGGAACATTGTACCCCCAAGTCTATCACAAATTTGGTTGAAAATGGGAAGTAGGAAATGGCCAAAATGTAACAAGGTGGACAGGGACATAAATGACAGATGATACAGGATATTTCTGTGTCTTAAGAAACCAGGGTAGAGAAGAACTGGTGAAGAATAGGCATTTCTAAACTATCCATTAGTGCAGAGAAAGATGTGCTGTCAGGATCCATTGTACATAAGGCATAGCAACCCAGTCCCAAATTCTTCAGTAAAACAATAGCAATAATAATTGTACTCAAGCAATATCTGCAGGCCTGAGGAAATAGATCAGGTTTGTCCCTCCTGTGAGACTCCATCCACATACAGGAGCAGAAATTTGTGGTCCTACAGATTTTGGGATATGAGAAGATAGGAAAGCAACAGAAAATGGTAGAATAAGTTTACCTTACTCATAACTTAAGGAGAATTTAGACACCTTTTAGTTTTGACTCAGATCCTCCCAGAGAGTTAGGTTCCTGAAGCTTTTTTGAAAATTGGATAAGTAAATCCCTATGAGGTTTTATGTGTGGGTGTTGCCCAAGGTCATGCACATATTGTCAACAGGGTTGAGGTCTGAATGGGATCACACTAAATTTCACACTATCATTCTACAAAGAAGAGGTTAATCTAGGTACATGTAAAGCAGGGTCTTTTTGACTGATATATCTTATCTAGTGTTTTCTAATTTTTTTTTAAACTATTTCTGGACGCAACTAAAACTTTTATTTGGTTTTAACATACAGAGACAACCTCTTGTCACATCTTCATGCAAAAAAAATAGATTTTGTAATTCAATAATAAACAATTAACATAATTAGTCTAACTTGAGGGTTATAAAACATAGAAAATATCTTGTGTATTTAGGGCCTAGTGTCATAGAAAGGGTGTTGGTTTATTTTGCTAGAGGTTTCTGCCAGTAACTCAAGCTGATTATTCAGTTCCTCTTCCAGACTGTGTCTCACACTCCATCCCCTGTTAGCCACACTGCACACACTGTGGCTCCAGTCTGCAGCATCCCAACAGTCAGAGGACCACTCTGCTTACTGGCTTCTTCCTGAAGAAGTGTGGGTACAGCTGGCTCCATGCATTGGCTCTGCAAATTCAAACATAGCTACCAAAGGCAGCATGGATAGAAGTATTCAGTTCCCTGACACTAAGGACCTGCAGAAGAGGAAATGGCTAATTCTTCACAGAAACCAATTACACTTAGATTATTCATCTTAAAGTGATTATTCAGATTAAGGTGAAGACCCAGAAGGCATAAAGGCAGGAGAAAATCAGGCAATGTTGATATTATTAAAAATGGGCATAAACTAGCTATGGATACACGTATAATAGAAATTAGATGATGGCTTCTGACCTTCAGAGGCACAAAGGTCTGAAACTTCCTCCAAACAGCTCAACAGCATTTGTAAGACTAGATTTGTTTTAAGACAATATGGATCCCTTTTCAAAAGGACTCTCTCTGAACAGCTTAGTAATTTCCTTTTTTAACTGAGGAACATGACTTACCTCACAGGGAACGTTGTCAGGAAAAGTGAAGGAATGTCTGTGGGATGCTAAAAGAGCTACTAAATGCTAGGTAGCCGGAGGGTTTCAGCTGTGAATACTGCCAATAGCTCAGCATGTAGGATGTAGGATGTCTTGTCTCCAGGGCATTCTGGAGTTTATCTTGCTGTATCCTTTCAAATTACCCACGTTCCAACAATATGGTATATAATGAATGTGAGAAAGAATATAGTGAAAGAGGCAAGAAGTGACTAGTTTTCACACTCAGTTAATGGATTCATGTAGGTAAAATGAGCAACAGTATTTGAAATGTCAAAATAACTTTGCATGCATTTGGGTGCTAACATATATTTATCATCAAAGCAAAAAAGTGTGGCAAGGAACAGGTGACAGGCATGAGCCAAAGAGTCTACTCCAATCATTTGTTAATGACAAAAGCATTTAGAATATGTGTGAGAGTTAAATGTCTCCCCATGTTCACTGATGCGTATATATAAAACCCCAAAGCAGATAGCTTTGATATCCATTAAACCTTTTCAGGAGGCAAATTTTACACAGCTTGTGGATATTCTGTCACTCAAAACTCTTTTGGAATGGGTAAGATTAATAAATTCCTAACGAACAGTGCTAACACTTGGTTTCAGGGACCTCTGCTGGAAGTCAGGGATCTTCTCAGGCAGTAAATCTTTGTCTTCAGGTGTGTACCAAACTGCTGGGGGGGGGGGAGGGAGGGAAGGAGGATAAGAAAGGAAGAGGGTTTTACAGCAAGAAAACAGAAATTCTTAACAAGCTTAAAGTGATATAATTCCAACATGCACTACAATTACAACCCAGCCTACTCATCATCTCCAAGGTGGTTACCGTTGCAACTGTTCTAGAAGATTCTGTTCCAAGGAACTAGCTCAAGAACCAAGGGTAAATTTTCTTAATGTCTTCCTTTTTGGTGGCAGCTTGCACTGAGGGCACCAATCATCTCTCACTGCACTGTCTAGAAACAAGAAATAAAATTGTTTTACTTGATCACTTATTCAACGTGAAATATTCATCTCATCAGGTACAGTGTTGCTGTCTTAAATTCTAAGCATTTGGCTTTCTGCTGCTGTAAACTACTGTGTGAACTCTAAAGCAAACCAATCCACATTTTTCTTGTGTCAGTGTTTCTCTTTATTCCCATACCAAGATAATTCTTCGCAAGGTTGCACATTGGGTCCTTTTGCCTGCAAGCAACTGCTTCAGAAATTACTGCAGAGATCTCAAAAATCTGAACTGCAGCACTGGTTCTCGTTTATCTCAACATCAGGAAAGAGGATGCTATGTGGAAACCAACTATTTATTTTACTTTCTCTTTATATTTTTCTTTTGCTTAACTTCCTCGCATCTTCAAAAATACTCAGTATGTTTGTGCACCAGTATGCAAGAATGAATACCCATTGGCTTGTGACAGCTATAAATTAGGTGCATATTTAGTTACCATCCTTTTCATAAAACTTCTTTTACAAGAGTAAATTGCTGTTTACTGCCCAGCTTCTCCGGCTGCAAGAGAGGGAATCACAATCTTTTTTTTTTTTCTTTTTTCATTATTTCTGTTGTTGTAATTGCAAATTTGTTTAACTCTGAGGTATTTAAAGTACATTGTAGAGATCATTAAATGTATTGCTCTTGTGTTTAGGGAAAACGAAGCAGTACCTAGACTACTTACATCTTTATATCAACACCTGAGCATGTCAAAGATTATAAGATAAACTTAAGAGATTTTCACAGTTCTATTTTAAGTATGCTTCATAGTTCAGAAGAGAATTTTGTTTCATGTTAAAATATTTCCTACTGCTGTTTGCCTCACTTACTCCTCAGTCATCAAACTGGAGGTATTTTGACAGTGATAAAATCGGGGTGTTAGTGTGCACGGACTGATCTGAGTTAAGATAAATTACCTTTTCAATTCTTTTTGATTTGTACTTTTAAAAACAGTTGATAAGTGCGAGGTACCCAACTGCTTGTTGAAATTCAATGAGATTTGAGATCATGTCTCTGAACAAGTGTTCAGAAATTGTCATGGCAAACTAGATGAGTAACCTAAAAGGGTCCTGTGATCTTAAACCTAGTCTTCATATTCTCCTTTAAAGCTTCCAAATGTGTAACTGCAGATTATTTTAAATAATATTATATTTTTATTTTATTAAGAGAGTGCATAGAAGTATCTTAGTTTTAGTCCATGTTTGTAGAATTTGTAGAATGGTAGCTTCACTGTCACTCCATGCATCAACACTGGGAATATATTAAGGAAGACAAAGAAACACATATTTCTTTTCTCACTGTAGAGGCAAATCTGCCTGAGTCTGCTTTCCTTACATTTGAGAATAGTTATGCAGCCAGCATGAATTTTATTCACATCTGTAAATGTGAGTTGTCTTGCTCATCTGAGGCAAAAGAAGGGCTCATTTGCCACCTTTGCTTCATGTGCACAGACTGAGATCTGTGGAAAAGACTGCCAAAGCTCTTGTTGCATTCAATGTCAAAGGAGGCTTTACCAATGAACTTGAGGACTGTGATTCTAGCATGACTTCATGCATAAAGGTGTCCTGTCCTTGTTAAGTCTGCACATAAAAAGCTTTGTCTGGTCAACAAGGAACTCATTGAAGCCAAGGGCTTTGAACTTCCTTGCAAACATGCTCAGAAGAGGTATTGAGGGGGCAACAGTTCAATAGTGCATATTTTTTCAGCCTTTCTTCAGACCTCAGCTGTACCTCTGTTGCTAGGCTCGCTAAAGCAATTTTTCTTGCAATGCTCCTGTGTCTACATGCTGGTGAAATCCTGCCCTATACCTCCTTATTCAGAGCTGCCAACAATCCCTTCATATTGGATTACTAACTTGTTGCTAGCAACTTGTGTTGTGTTGTGCAGCTTCTTTTGTGAAACATATCTCCAGTGGCATTTTGCATACCCAGTCATTCTGCCATTCTTCAGCATTTGCTGTAGCTGAAGGAATGGCTAAATGATGGGCCAGCCTCCCTGCTGTCAAACCACAGCACAGACTTCCAAAGCGAGCCTGGTGCTGCTTTCTTCCCTGTCTCCATTGATTTGTGAATCCATACTCGTCAGAAAGTGTGATTTTGTTCTTGTTTCTCACACTTCCCCCAAGCTAAAAGTGACTGTTATTGTGTTTTGGATTTGGTTTTGGGATCCAACTGAGACTTTATAGCTTTGATATAGAGCGTGATTTTTTTTTTTAAAAAAAGAGGAAAAATAAAAAGGAAAAAATAAACAATGAAGAGAAAAAAGCTGGGTTGTAACATCTATGGGCCTTTTGATGGTTTGAGTTTGTTTTCCAGACTGGTCTACAGGACATTACCTTTCTTCTTAAATCATGTCTTTTAACCTCACAGTAGCCATTGCAGTTGTGCACTTCTTTTTGTGAGCATGGATCGAAGAGTGAACATAAAAAAAAGTTCAGCTGCTCTGTAACCAAGCCCATGGAACAGCTCTTCCCTGAGGTGCATGCTGGGATGTGCCCTTGGTTCACTGCATCCTAATATCTCCTTGTACTTACAGAAAATTAAGAAGGAGGGAGAGGTGAATTCTGGAATTCAGGAACAGGAATTTTGGCAATGGTTCCAGCAGGCTTCCTGTGATTGTTGCTTCCATTCCTCTATAAAAAACATTGCAGAAAAACTTAAGCTCAGGTAAGTGCTGTCCTTAAATCTCCCTCAAACACAAAAGATGAAAGAAAGCCCTACAGTTGGGGTTGTGAGCTTTTATGAGGGAAACTGAAGGTTATACATAATAGAAAATGATTAGACATGGGACTTTTGGAAGACCTTAAAATTTATCTTCATTATTAGTGAACAATTTATGTTTATACACTCTATTCTACCTGGAACTCCTAGGCTAAATTCATATCTCCAAGTAAGGTTATGGAATACAAAGAAGCAAGAAATTCTGGTCTAGTTTCTTGAACGGATACAATATGCTCACTATCCCACTTTCCCTAAGTCTAAAATTGAAATAATTTGTCTTCTGAGAGACAGACTGCTGATGGTTTGTTTTATATCTCACTCTAAAAATGACAGATTATTATGAATTCATCTCTTCTTGAAGCACATGTGTGATGATAAGGAATCACTGTACCTTTAAAGCATAGGCAAAATGTGAAACAGCAGTTGCTCCTTTGGCATTGATGAGTTAACCTGGATTTTTTTTTTTAATTCCATGCTATCCAAATTGAGGAACTCATAATAAATTGCTCACATCACATTTCTCTGAGCTTTCTTGTTACAGAGCTCCTTTGAAAGGTTAATTGTCAAACTTCAGTTTGGGACTATATAATGTACTTTGCAACTTCATAACTTGACTTAAGCATTAGCCATAAATGTGGTAGATGATAGAAAGAGTCGTTTTTCATATTATTTTGAAAGGTTGAGCTCATATCATTATTCATGATTGAATAAACAGGTTTTTATTTCAGGGTTCTAACAGCACTATAAATACTCATTTTAAGGCTTCTGGATCTCATCTGACCTCCATTAAAGTTGATGGAAAGGTATATTTTGACATCCATGTTCTTTGGATTAGATTCTTTACCTAGAATGACTGAAATTCACCTTTCCTTAGTCATTTGGGGCAGTATTTTCCAAACTGCCACAAAAGAAGGAAATACAAAAACAGATGGTGTTTAAACAATCAGTTTCTGCCCCACTTTTCCTCACTTCCAGTGAAGTGATGGAGGAACTGTGCAAATTATTGTGATAATTACTCCTCTTGCCCCATCTATTAAAAAGGAATTTTAAGATAGATCTCCTTTATAAAGTCCTTGGAAATCTCTTGAGGGAAAAGTTCTATGGAAGAGCTAGGTAAAGAAGGTATTACAGAAGTTCCTTTTTGTTTTCATTTTTCTCTATATTCTTATATCATGTATGTATTTGCATATTCTGAGCTCAAGAACTCAGCTGGATAAAGTTGCCTTCTGAATTTCACCATGCTTTGACAGTAACACGTGTTTTAAGAGTAAGTATAATAAGCTAAGGAGCACTGACACTGACAACACCCTAGAACAGATTGTTTAGAGAGGTTGTGAATTTTCTATCTTTGAGAATTTTGAAGAAGAGGTCAGAGAAACATCCATGAGGAAGGAAACCAGTTTTATTAGGAATAAGTGGCAGAGCAGAGAGCAAGCTGAGGTCTCTCCTGAAAGGGGGATAATTGTTTTTGTTTCCAAATATATCTTGAGGCAAAATAATAGCAGTTCTATAGCCATGAGGATTCTGATGCTCAAATTGATGCTACTCTTGCTGGTAACTTTTCCAATATTTGGAAAATACCTGATAACAGCTATTGCCAGTGTAATAACAGGGTTAAAAGGAGAGACTCCAGAGTCTAATGGCACTGAAAAGGATTATCAGTTACTATACAAGGTGTCTTTTCTACTGCTGCTCACCATTTAAAAGGCTCTTACAAAGGACACAAAGAACCCTTCAGGGAAAGTCACTCCTCTCAATTGCATGAGCCTAGTTGTACATCTCTGAATGTAGAGTGATGCACAAGAACTTGTGGGTATCTAGAGAGCTGTCAGTTCCCCAAGCCATGCACCTGGGTCTGGATGTAGCCTCAGTTTCTTCCTTTTCCTTATGTTGTGTCCAGCACAGCTGAATCACCACTGGCACAGAATTTAGCTATGGCAGGGAGAGACCAGCAGTACCTGGGTTCCCTGAAGGAAAATGGTAGTTTCTTTGTGTTAGGAGTGTCAAAATTTTGCTTATTCCCTAGCTTGGGCCAGACTGTAACATGCCCTGCTAAAATCTATCAGTATATATATGGATACATATTTTTGTGTGTCTATGTATTCACTCTATAGCTATGTATGCACTCTATAGCTAGTGAAGCCACAGTAAAGAGATGTCTAAGCCAAGTAAATAGTAAATGAATATGATGTTAGTTTTGGACAATGCTTTCCTGGCAGGAAAAGTCCCATATATCATTCTGTCACTGGACTGTGGTCTGGAGTTGGCAGCAGCTCTGAACAAGTCCACTGCAGAATATTGTCTCCTGCAGATAAAAGTTGAGTGGCTATTTCTGTAAAGGAATTGTGTCTCTCTGAGCACAGATTCAGGACACAGCTGCATTTAAGTGAACCTTGTTATAGCATTTCTTAGATCATACCAGAGAGACTTATGACCTTCATAAAGCCAAGAAGGACAAACATTGCTGCTTTAAAAGCTTTTAGGAACTGATCATTTTTCATGCCCACTTGTCCGTGGCAGTTATAGTAAATTTGCTGTTCTCTGCATGGCTCCAAGATACACTTTCCCTTAGAACCAGAACAAAAAATACTGTAGTAATATATGATTCTGGCTTCAAATGCAGCTGCACTGCTTTGGTTCATTTCCATTTAATTTAGTAGTATGAACTGCACACAGGTGGTTCTTTTCCCTTTGAAATGTGACATCTAGAAGACCATAGAGAAGTCGACATTTTATATTTACAACTTTCGTAGACACAGATATCCCTGGAAGTGTTATTTTTGCTAAAGTAGTAAGTGCTCTTGCCATAATCCAGAATCCCTTTGTATGCATCTACTAAGGAACAGGTCCTGGTTCAAACATCTTTCAATCTCAATGGGTGTATGGTTTCTACTGTTTTCATAATAGTTATTATCAATGTACTAAGTAGCACCGTGCTTCTCAACTGTAGGATTTATTAGGCCAAAAGTCAATTAACAAACAGAAAACCTTACTGCCATAGAAACAGGAATCTAAAGGATTTATCTAGACCTTATTGTGCTGCATGCTATGCAAACAGAAACAGGGCTCTTCTGACAACAATTATCTTACTACTTAAATGTAAGGCAAGATAGCACAGGGGCAGACTCCATGGAAACAAAGGTAGACCCATGGTAAACTCTCCTGAAAGTTCAACCCTCAAGGATAGAAGAGTGTGGCTTGATCTTCCTTAACAGTGCTGTGATATAAATAATACTTTGAAAGAAGTGCCCTTCAGGTAAAACTATATAGTCAATTAAGCTGTCCGCAGCTTTATTTTTCTTTTCTGTCTAACAGTTTACAAAACCAGCATTTGTGTTCCCTTTTTATGAATGTCTAAGGAGAATTTGCCAGGGATGAAAACACAAGCTTAACTGTGCAATAATTCCAGGATGTTTTCTTGAGATGAATTGACAAGTTGCACTTTGTTTGTGTAGCACTGGAATATGGATTTTTTTTCCCCAGTGGCATTTGCAAGGAGCTCTGGCACCAAGCCTGCAACGCATTGTGTGACCAGATTTCCAAAAAGGGCTCTGTTTCTTAACAGAGCTGAGTAGCTCCAATTGGAGATTGGAATCAGGCAGAATGTCCTACTTTCACAGGCCCTCGTCAGAAGCACTACTATTCATTATTGTTGATGTTAATAACACAACTGAAATATTCTCTCTCTGGACTATATTTCTGTAGAAAACCAACAATCCAATTAAGAAGGGGACAGAACTGAAGAAAGCAGGTAATTTTCTGTTAGTTTTTATGGCAATTACTATTAAGATCTCTATAACCAAGATATAGAATCATAGAATGGCTAGGTCTGGAAGGTACTTTAAAGATCATCTAGTTCCAATGCTTTTGCCATGGGCATGGACACCTTCCCCTAGATCAGGTTGTTCATAGCCCCATCCAACCTGGCCTCCAACACTTCCAGGGAGGGGTCAGCCAAAGCTTTCTTTATAATATATCAAGATTAGGAGATAGTACAGAGAGAATAAACAGGAGAAAAATGAAAAGAGCTTGATTTATTTTTTTTTTAAAGCTGAAACTCACAGTGGAAACAAACAAACTAACAAAACAAAGAAACAAACAAAACACTTAAGAGATTAGGAGGGACTTAGATGCACCTAGAGTCACATAAGAATATAATTTCTGTATCTGCAGTGCTGTGTGTGCCCCTGAGTTGTGCTTTTCAGTTGTGTGAGTCAAAGGCATTTGAAGTAAACCTGAGAATATGGGCAGTGGGGGAGCTGCCCACAGTGGTCCCCACTTTGTCCAATCAAAGCACCAAAATTCAGATGTGGTCACTGTGAAGAAATAAGCATGTTTGTGTCAGTGTGGATATGCAAGAAGCGAGGTCAGCAAACATTTGAAACCATGATCCAAGGAATCTATGAGAATAGGCAACTTAAAAAAAAAAAAAAAAAAAAAAAAGAAAGAAAAAAGAAAAAAGGAAAGAAAAGAAGAAGAAAAAGGCATTCTATCTTTTTATTTTGCTTTTTTGTGTTCAGAATAATAAATTAAACAAAAGAAAGAGCCTCAATGTGCAGGCACTTACTGTCTTTCAGAAACAACAGCTGAGCATTTCTGTGAACTGAGATATTTCAAATACAGCAAGAATCACAATAAATTGTTGAGAGCTCATAATTGTGAAAGTTTTTGGAGTTGAAGGAGGTGAGACCTATGCCATGAGCCTTTCCTGCAAGCTCAGTGTCACCCACCCTCAGGTATATACTTCACTGAGGAGGAGAAAATATCTTTTTTACAAGCTGTTGATGAGATACATAGTTCTGTAGTTCAGTAATGATGATTCACAATGTGATATCAAATATTAATGTTCTTCAGGACATCTGGAAAATACTGACTTGAAAAATTAAGATGAGATTAATGTTTCTTCTGATGTTTTTCATCCTTTTCATGCCTCATCATCATGCCCACTGTGCCATGAGATCAACAAGATTAGATATCTTTGAAACTTGCTTTATTCTTGCTAAGGTAGGAAGCTAAGAACAACTGACCTGCAAGATTAAAGTGACAAATTAGATGTCTGAGAGGACCTCTTTATTCCAAATAAGTGAGGTCTGAATTCATAATGCATAGATGTGTTGACTTCTCCTCAGCTGAACTGTAATACATAAAAGCTACTAACACACATTTTATCACTGACTGTTCATGGTTCAAATGTCAATGGGTAACAATGGTCAACACACAAGGCAGGAGGGAAGAAAACAAAAAATTTTAGTAAGTAAAATGAAAATAAATTATATAATGCATAAGAAAATCATAATATATATGTTATATTAAAATATACTAAGTAATACATGTATATGTAATATACATATTTATATGCTGTATTCATAGATACATATACAATATGGTTATGTATATAAAGTAAGTTTATAGTATATATGAAAAATGGAATATTTGTGGAATGCACATATAATATATGTAAAAAGCAAATAACCCATTGACCATATTCCTAGAGAAGCAGCTCAAAATGTATTAGTCTCAAAAGGCACCTCCATAGGTTAGATGTTAGGAAATATATTAACAATTATGCTCATGGGTCATATGGAACAGACTATTTTGCACTGCTGAAAATGAGCATTAACAGGCAGGACAAGCACCTGCTTGTCATGATATAGCTATATCTTATCCCTAAGAGAAGATCTTTTCAGCATATTGCCAGCCCTATGATTCTGTATCCTTCTAGACTTTTAAACTCTGAACATCAGTAATGCATTTAATCAACCTGGTGAAGCCTTGAAAGGAAAACTACCTTCTCAGGATACATGTGTTATTAAAAAAAAAGAAAAAAAAAAAGCTGTCTAATGTCATGCTCATCTTTCCTGAAGGGAGCGAGTCATTTCAGGGTGTATCCAGATAACATAAAAGAACATAGAAGCTTAAGAGACTTTGCATTAGGAAAGTGAAATAAAATTTGAAAGCAGCCACCACTTTTGAGACAGGAAGAAAAAAAAAAAAGAAAAGAAAAAAAGTGTCAAAAAGCCAGAATATACAGTTGTGTTTGTGCTAGTAGTTAAATGATTCACAGAATGTAAGTTTTAATATAGTAATGGGAAACAACAAAGAAATTTTGATTTTTACAAGCACCTAAAAGGTAACTAATGAATCTTCATGGCAGCCTCCAAGCTTCATCCAAGAATATTGCAGGGCTTTCAGGATCAGATATAAAGAAAGTTGTTTGGAAATGGCACAATTAAATAAATGCATTCTAAAATAAATGTTGGGTAATTCAATCATCAGAATATATGAACAGAGTGAACTCCAAAGTGAAACACACTGACCAAAGAAATTAGTGGAGCCAAGTTGCTAAGCAGAGATAAATAGGGGTCTAATTGGTTTTATACATCTCAATTTAAGTACTTATTCATGTGCAAAAACCTCATAACATTAAAAATAATTTGATTTAGAAATTGTTTTCATGGAAAGCATTTGCTATGAAGTTCCTGTATCAATGTAGTATAGTGACAGCAGAAGAAAAGATATTTCCAATTAAACACTTGAAAGCTTCATATCCATATATTAGTTGGTAGGTGATGGAGTTCATATGAATGGTGACTCTCAATGGAAAAATACATTCTCTTCACATAAATCGGGCAATTGAATGATGTAAACATAACCTGGAAAATCTGATGGGTCAGTAATTATCTTTGTAGTTAAATGGAACTTATGCTTTTTTAATATATTTAGCTGCTGTCTTCTACTTTGATATGGTGGATATCAAAGTACCTCCATATATCTGGGAGCCTATTTAACTCAGGGAAGCAACAGAATTAAGTACAACCCTTGTTAACTACCTCTTTAGTATTATTTTCAACCAGTCAAAATTAGTTTGGGATGCCATTACCCAGAACTTTACAAACTCATGCAGATAAAATAAATTGCCTATCAGCTTGATTATTCAGTACCATGCTCTTGTATTTTTTTTCTTGTACAGGTTCCCTAACAAAGGCAGCAAGGGCAGAGACCATCACAAAGCCTGGAAGTCAAAACACTTGAACTTCAACTTTTTATGGTTTACCTTTGACACTTTATTCCCTTGGACATCTGGGCTTCATAGCAGGGAAGCAATCAGCAGAAAACCTGCTCATCTGACCACAGAAAGAAGTAAGTCAACACCTTAAGTGTTTATAACCTTTCACCTTTAAATTCCAGTACCAAGGGACTGTGGCACTCTCTTTGAGAGTCTGTTCCCTTTGTTTGAATTAACACAGTACAGGCAATTTTCCCACTCACGTTTCTTACAGAAGGCTGCTTTCCCAGCAGTTAGAAGTAGGTACTTAGCTGCTGTTAAGACCTGAGGACGTCTATAATTGAAACACTACATTATTTTGTGCACAAAACCACCTCAATCAGATTGCTGCTCACTCACTCACAACATATACCAAACTTTAGGGGCTATGCTATTTCTTGCCTTTCCTTTAAAAAATATATAGAACATCCACTTTACAGAAAACTGAAATTTTCTTAAAAAAAACCAAAAAAACAAAAACCAAAAAACAACCAGAGGAAAAAAGCCCCTTTGCCTTTGCCTTTTTTTTTTTTATTTCTTTCTTTTTTTTTTTTTCTTTTTTTTGTGGCCTAATGTGGTGGTTCTAGAGAATGTGAGGGGTTTCTGTGGTTATGTTGGACTGACATATTTTGGTTTCCTGGTTAAAATCAAGAAGTTAAAATCAATGATCAGAGTTACTTTGACCTGCAAGAATGTTGTATAGCATCTGGAGTTAATACTAAACATCATGTTTACCAGTTATTAATGTTAAACAAAGTGTTACAGATAGAGAAGTATACAGCTGAGTCTTGTAGATGTGGTTTATTGAATTGGATACATACTTTTGAAAAAATTATCTTATGTATTTATATAAACAAGCTGCTAACATTATTTTGTATTTATCTGTACATATGAACGTCTCTCTGTATGCATGCATGTGCATGTACACAGCCTTCTCTGAAGCTAAGAAATTATTTCCTAATATCTTCATTAAATACGTCTCTCTTTAAAACTTCGCAGGATATTGAAAAAAGTCATCCACTTATAACACATTCTAAAGCCATTGACTTTGGAGTATCTCCTATCAAATAATTTATAAGCTTTCCTGAGGGTATATGTTAATTTTCTTAAAAGAACTAGAGCCCAGCTTCTTAATGGTGTTTTAGTCTCTAAATCCCAGTGAAATCAGTGTGGATTAGGGACCCAAATTGGCATTAGACTTTTAAATAATTTTGAGAATCTGGATAAAGTCTCTGAACCACAATGGCATCTATAGCAATTACAAAAAATAACACTAAATTATAAGCATAAAGTAGTTTTCACTGTCGACTAAAACTTATGTCTGACAATATGGTTAGACTCCCAAATCTGGCCACATTCAGCTGTGTATTGAAATTATTCTATGAGGGGTAAAGGGCCAACACCTTGAAAAAGGTCACCTGTTCAAAATAAAGAAATCTTTCTGTAGCTGTCTGCCTGCTCCTGGGGGACAGAGTGACTGTCATCAAATGCTGCCTAGCCACAGACTGTTGTCTTGTTCTCACAGCTGACAGATTAGGTCAGTTATCCTGATCCCATTGCAGGGCACCTGCTTGCTCCACCTTCCCATCTCCTCCTTTAGATCCTGCCCTCTCTTTTGCTGTGCTCTTGTACCCGTCAAATATTTCCTGTGTGCTGACCAGTGACTGTCTCCTGCCCCAGAAGGGGATGCATTCAGGCCTGAAATCACTCCCAGGCAGCATTTGTGTTCACAAAATGCTTGTGGGCAGCTGGGATAAAGTGGTGGTTATGTCATTACGGGAAGATTCCCCTCCTGCCCAGCTGATGGAGGTGGCTGAATTATGTCAGCTCGTGTAAAAGGTTCAGGTATTATTTATACAGCTTGTAGAAGTGCTGGATTCTCACCAGGCGATTCTAAGTTATTCCATTGAGACTAGCTTGGTAGAATGCAGCATTCTTATGCATTTACTTCCTCAGTAACTTAATCCAGCAACTCTCTTTTTGGTTAGCTGCTGCCAATTAAAAAGAAAATTTACAAATACCCAGACTGCTGCGAAAACTGGTGATGGTCCGTGGGTTACATGAATAAGGACAAATAGAAGTTAAAAGTCATTCAGGCTGCAAAGGATTGGTAACCAGGAACGTGGGTCTCACATTGCTGAGAATTGTCCAGGGGGGTTCCCTTGGCACCTGATCTAACACAGGCACTGGATCTGACAAGGCCATGAACCAGATGGCAAACAAATCTAGATAGAAGTACAGCTGAAAATGGCAACTAGGAATAAACAAAGTGAATCAATGCCAAACAAGAGCAAAGATAAAAGTATATTAAATAGAGGACATAACTAGACACAACTGCAGCTCTGGTGTGCAGCATGTTCAGTATTGAATTAGGCTTTTGCAAAAGTTGTTTGATACATACTGAGGAGAGTTTGGTTGTTTTAAGAACCTCTGTGAGAAGGAGTTTGGATGGCTTTAGAGAAAGGGATGGGCTTGCTTTGCATAAAAGCACTAAACTACTTGTATTAAAGACTTGGTCTTTCAGATCTCAGAGGAACCAGGAGACATTTACCTCAAGTGTTGACCATTTTTTTAAGCATATTTGACCAGCTCCTGGTCCAAATTCATCTAGGAATAGAGACATTGATTATTCTAGAGAAAGCTTGCTCCAGTAATCTGTTGAGAAAGAAAATCCATCCCTGATGACTTGCAAAGGTCCTGGCTTATCTCTGGTATTTTTAGGTAAGCTGAAGTATGAGGTCTCTGAGGCTCAACAGTTTTATTCCAGCTTCCATGGGACCCAGAATCAGATTATTAACAAACACCCCAATAGGACTCATCTGACCTTTAGTGCACAGATGTGCTGTTGCCATTCTGCACTGGTGATAATAACTTCTCTGCACTACATTTCCATGGGGGGAAAGAATTTTTCTTTCTTTATTTAATTATTTGGTTTATTTTAAAGGGTATCCATTGAGTTCTCAGCAAAATGATTGCATTTAAAATTGTTCTTTCGTTCTTCTAATGTCCTGGATTTTGGGATTAGCCAGTAAGAAGGAGAAACAAATTAACCTTCATCCAGCTGCTTTATGTGCATTTTGCTAACCTCCAATATGAAGGGAAAAGCAGCTGAACAAAGATGCAGATTAGCAATATTAAGAGCTCATTTTTATTATAGATAATGTATAAAGACCTAAGTGGGATACTGAGGGGTGTGATGTTTAGTTTTGCTTAGGGTCTAGGGAATAGAGAACAGCCAGTCTGAGTAACAGTCTGAGTCACAGCAATATTACAGCAGGTTCCTTTGAAATAACAATTCAGTACATTGAATTGCAATACAAGGTTAGTATCTCTACAAGCGGCACCATCTCTGCACAATGTAAAACAAATCTTCTGCCCCAAAAAGCTGTATCAAAAACCATCAAGTCAAACTTGTCTGCAGAAAGGTGCCACACCTCTGATAAGCCTAGGCCATCACCCAGCCTGTTACAAATCCTGAACTGGAAAATTCATTAGCTGCAGGCCAGCCCTCCCCTGCCCACAGAGCTTACTATAAAAGGGAGTGTTAGCAGCATATCACTAGATTTCTTCTCCCCCCTCTTCCCCCCCCCCTTTTTTTTTTTTTTTCTTACTAATAGCTTTATCAACTGACAAACACTGGGAGCTTTGCTTTGGACAGGGTACTGTGTAGGTCTGATGCTGAAACTTTGGCAGTGGTCTTTCAAAGAGGTCTCTCCCCTCGATGGCGAGGCTGGTTCCTGAATCTGGTATTTATGATTTATTCTTTTCCTTCATGGGAAATGACATAGATTTATTACAGGTCAGGACCATTACCAGTGCAATGATCATCTTTTGATCTGTTCAAAATATATTTGACCAGATATTTGATCTGTTTTAAAGATATTTGACTTCTTGCCAAAGGGGAAGGTTTCTGCATAGTAAGCTCCCCACATTTTGGAAGTTTGTAACAAAATATAGTGACACTCACTATCATGATTTACGGCAAGCTCTAATTTCTTTAACACTTTTTAAAAACCACCCTGTCCTTTTGATAAGGATCTGTCTTGCTGTGTGAGAATATACAAAGGAATGCTTCAAACCACATTTTGCAGACAGTGCTTGCAGATGTTTGGATTACTGGGCAGGTAGGTTACACCTTTCTATCTTAAGCTACTTCCAAGTCTATTGCTACTAAGAGGAGATGATAATGTGTAATATTTTTGGTCCTTTGAAGAAACCAGTCTCCTGATAGGTGTGTGGGAGCTGTGGGTGTCTGACACATACAGAATGTTGGTCACCTACTAAGGGGCCATTACAAATTGGTAATGGTGGTCACCCACGACTAATATTTTCTCTTTGGGTCAGTAATATCAAGTAAGGTGACTTTTGCTAGGAAGCACTCTTCAGAATCTTGGAATGCATTATCATAATGACTTCTGAGACGCCTACCACTGATGCTCTGAGCTGCTTCAGGATATGAAAGTTTCCAGGTGACAGAGTGGGGATGATATCTTCAAAGAACTTTTTCTGAATCAAGACTATCTAAAGGTACCTTGAAGATATTGTTAAGTCTTTTCCCAGTAAGTAGTTATCCTTTGCCTAGATATGAAAAATTTTAGCAAGTGTGTTTGAAATTCAACAAAGTTTTGACAGGAAAGAAAAAAAGCTTCTCTTCTAAAACTGACTTTTAAGAGGAAAGGAAAGGGGGAAAAAAAAAAAAAAAGGAAAAATAAAATTTTGATTAAAACTGAATAATATTTAAGTAGTTTACTAATGAAAACAATAGAGAATAACAGGGTCATCCAACAAAAGTTATTTGCTCCACTTTTTCAGAGAAACGCAACACAGCTTTTGTAGAAAACAATCCTGCAGGCTCTGTGGTTTTAGTTGAATGAATTAAAAACTCTTGGTTTACTGAATATGCTTGTAGTATTTCAAGACTTTTCTTTACATGCTTGAAGAAGGGGAAGCAAGCAGTTACACAGACAGAAAAATAAGGAAGTCCAGTTTTGTGTGGTGCTGTATTTCTGATCGGATTCTCGGCTGTCATCTCATGCAAGCCTGGCTGAAGCTTTTCCTGGAGAAGGTCTCTCGGCTGCTCTTCCCCCGGTGACCGAGAAGGATCTCTCTTTTCCTGCCTTAGACATGGCTGTGTGCTTTCTTTAAACTCACAGGAACATAAAATTGTTAAAAACGCGCCAAAGCAAAGGGGGTTTGTACACGTGTTCGTCCGTAGCTCCCAGGTCAAACACCAGGAGATGGCGCTGGAGAATTCACCGCACTGTTCTGGGCTTTCAGGCGTCAGAAATCCTCCTCAGCTTGTGCAGCCTGCGGGGTTTTTCTCTGGGGGGGTTTTCTCTGGGGGGGTCTTTCCGTCCCACTCCCATCAGGAGCCGCCTGGCAGGGATTTCCTGGCGCTGGAGCTGGGTGAGGCTTCCTGAGGCTGGGCTGGGTGCCAACAGGGTGGTCCTAGACACGGGCTTTGCTTCTGACCACACGTTCCGTGTTTTCTTCTGAAAGGAGCCATCCTCAGAATGAGGGAGCACGGCCGTGTGGATATGCAAGAAGCGAGGTCAGCGTGTAGCGTTTGCACAGAGAAATTAGTTGCAACAAACTGGCTATCACTTAAGCCATGGCAAAGTTCTGTGCAAAGATTGCCTTGAAGCGTCTCCGAAAACATAAACACGAGACATCCTGGAGACACGACTCCCTGTTGTGTAGGTTTGGCATAAGATATCCTGAGAAAGTGCTAAGAGGCAAGGTTAACAGCTGTGATAACAAAACTTGCTTAGCACTAGGTAATTAGCGGACCTCCTTATTAGGGTAAGATTGTTAATTAGCCAATCAAGTAGTATCAAGTAGTATCACGCTAGCTGTAGCTAACCAATTAGGTAACTTTCAACACCTATGTGATGATAAGAATAAAGGTATGTAACTGTATGTGAAAGTGCCAATAAACGGAATCTGGTTTAACAAAGTTTTTCTCTGGAAAAAGTATCTCACTGGACACAATCACGTTGGCTGGGATGAAAGGATGCTTCAGCCATTGCTGTCTGAATTCACTAGACCTTGCAAGTTATCCAAACCTGAGCTGGTTCACACTGGAATGCCGTGTGCTACAGACCTAATGCAAGAGATTGTAGTTGAACCCCTGAAAAGATTACTGCATGGAAAATAACGCAGAGGAAGGACAGCTTTCGAAAGGCGAAGCTTTGCTTTTTTTTTTTTTTTTTTTTTTTTTTTTATAAAATCTAATTGGTATCTGAAGTACAGAACTATGGGGCAAGCTACAGTTGCAGACTGTTAAAACTATGGAGGCTGTTACATGTGTATAACAAAGTTCTTTGGGCAAAGTTCTTTATACTTGGTAAGTGAAAAGGAAGGTAAGCTGGATGGTGGCTCCCAATGACACAGCCCGGGCCAGCTGCGTTCCGAGCCATGGAGCCACTGCAGCACCATGGGCCCTGCCTGCTCCTGGTTGAGCCTTCCTGTGTGTGCAGCCCCAGGCAGAACTTCACTCTTCACTTGAAGGAAAGATGACTTTTTGCTATGAGCAGTTGGTAAGTATGACAGTTGGAACATAATTACCTTTAAAATCACAGTAATGTGATGATGTAATTTCTGAAAAAAAAGAAAAACACCAATTTAAAAATTATTTTTATTTTCAATACACCCTGGAAAGACTTGACTCTTTGTACTTCCCTTCCAGTACAGAGGCCTTCTTACAACTCCTGAAAGACTGGCAGCGTTTGTCTTTGAAGCTCAGAAACCTCAGGGGAAGATTCGCCTGGATAACAGGACCCCTCCTGAAGCTCCTTCTTTTCACAGGGGTATTTCCTTCCCTTTTGGTCAAGTCATCCCCAACAGCTTCTGCAGAAAAAAGCACTGCATAGGAAAGGTGACATGAGCAGAAGGTGGTCTTATAGAGAGTGGTGACAGCAAAAGAGCATTACTTTAGGACAATTGATGGTGGGAATCAGTGCTGAAGCAGCTGTACCTCCTCCTTGTGCTTCATGCTGTCATTTGAAGAGATCAGATATCTTGCAGAGAAACACATGGAGTGACTGGTGGCTGCTGGGGAGATGCCTGCTGCAGGGAGATGTGATCATTTATTTTACTGCTCTGAATGGCTCATCTTAAGGGAACAGTAGCAAAAAGTCTTCTGCCTTTCTCAGCCCAGTCCCCGCACTTTCCTCAAAGCTCTGCCACCTGTGCTGTAATGCTGAAAGGCTTTTCGGTTTGCTTACTTTTATAATTGGGTTGGGGTTTTCTTGGTGCAATTTCTGCACTACAGAAGTCTAGTAAATGAAATGACCCATAGCCAGTTATTCTTTTATAAGGCAAAACCTAGACAGGAAATATTTCTTGTGACTGGAAAAGGAAAAGAGAGAGAGAGAAATATATCGTGTGTGTATAGAATTTATGTAATTTTTCATAACCATGACTTACCATTTTCCTTACAGCTCCACCACAAGGGACCTCAGAGCTGCAGGTGGAAGCAAGCAGCATTCCTGAATGTGAGAAATTCTGCTAGCACTCTGCTAAAGTAAGGGGCAATTTTATGCATTTGTGTCCCCTGGAAAGCCTGGCATTGCAAAGGGCCTTTTCATCTCAAATGAGAACCTGAATAATATTTTTGACAACTTATCATGAAGCAAATGCACAGTGGTTTTGAGAAGGTTTTTGGTTTTCTTTCCCATACTCACAATTATTTTACCCTTACTCCATTGCTGTATAATATAATACATCTGAGCACCCTTCCTAGCTTTGTTAATATGGCATATTTCATACTGTGTAGAAGACTTTGATTAGCTTACTTCTGAAACTTGACAAAATCTTCACATTTCTGCAAATTGTTTATATGCAAATAAATCAATGTCTTTCCATTAAAACTACCTCCACAATTCTTATCATTGCCAAGACATATTTGTTTGCTATAAACCTTTTCCTGCAGTGTGCATCCAGAAGGAGCAATTCATTAAACCTTGCAGCCAGTCTTGGTGACCCAAATTTGGATTTCCATTTTGTAATGCCTTAGAGTATTGGTTCAGACACAATTAAATTATATCAGTAAGAATCTTTCTATGAATCAAGCTCACACAGAGACCCTTAGGGGTGAAGGAACTGGTCTTCTGCTCCTTGAAACTGACACAATATTCTTACTGCCTTTAGCTTGTCTTGGAGCAGACACAAAACATTTCACCCAAAGAGGACACTGGGTCAGCTGGTGGAGCAGATTTCAGGGATTCTGCTACGATATTGCCTCTTGCTGCATTCATATAATTTAAATCCTGAAGTGAGATCAGATCATCTAATTTAACCTCCCACAACAAGCCCTACAATATTTTATAAGATTTAGAACCTTCTCCTTGCAGAGAGGTGCAAAGGTAGATGGAGAGAAAGAAGGGTGGGGGAGAGACAGTGAGATCTTATTTAGCTCTAGTTGATCCTTGAACACATATATGAATAGACAAGAAAAATGCATAACCGGAGAAGTAAGAAAAAGAACCATCTCTCTGGAGGAGGAGGGCAGGAGTACATGGGTGTTATGATGCAAGACAGTTCTCAGCCTTCAGAAAACACCTGGCTACCATTCAGCTGAGCCAGAAGACTCTAGAAAGCTGAAAAAGTGATAATCCTTCAAAAAATATTTCTGTGAGTAAGCTAAGAAATGATCTGGGGAAATTCCTGCTGAGATGTTGCGGTAATGGTTTAGAAGGTAATACTCTAATTGTAATCCCAAAGAAGCTGTGTATCAATAACAAGAGGTGGTAGTTCTGGGATAAATGCCCAATTGGGTTAACAAACTGCATCACTTTCCATTATTTGGTAGAGAAAAATATAAGCAGTTAATTAATGCTGTGGGGACTGAAGGGAAAACAAAAACAACAACGAAAAAACCCAAACCAGATTTCTCCCAGGTCCCCAAGGATAAATAGATGGAGGAGGTGGAAAATAATTTATCATTTTATGTCATTTTATTTCATGCAGAACTTTGTCAGAGGGCTGCAAAGCACAACTCAGCTTTAATCAGTGAAAATTTCAAGCTTAATTCATTTCTGAGTAGCATTAAATTTCATCAGGTTTATAATGATGTAAATGCAGAGCTCTCAAGGTGATCTAGCCCTTAATAGTTACTAGTGAAGTTGGCCCACATGTTGCATTAGTTAACTGTACTATAAAGATGCTAATGAGGTGAAGGGTAAGTAGGCAGCATAATTCCACTGATCTATGAAGGAATTTAGTATGGTGTAATTTGTTTGTTCTGAATAGCTTGGGTTGTAGTTAGAAAGACCTTTTGGTTGCATGGAGAAGTTAAAACACAAGGCTACTTATATGTGAGAAATTAACAAAACCAACATAAATACAAACATAAACATAATATAAAAATTCAAACATAATGTCTCCAGAAAAGCAGTTTTTAAGTATTTTGTGAGAAAGCCATAAAGATGTGAAGGTACTGAAAGAGAAGCTGGACTATTTGACTGTTCTGGCTAACGAGTGGAAAGCCAGTGGAACAACAGAGATGGGAAAAGTAGAGCTCCCTTCTGACTCACTCAGAAGATAGTTTTGACCTGCTGAGGTCACTGGAAAGATGCCTGCTGATTTTCTAGGGACTTTGACTCAGGTACTGATGAACCACTTAAAGGGTCCTGAAGCACCACGAGCAGCAGTGAGATGGAGCAGGAAGGAAGGCAGGGGACAGGTTTGAGCTGAACTGTCAGTGTTTCCTGGCACCCCAGATGTAAGTCTTTTGAAAAGCAGTCAGCTTCACAGTTTCTCCTGAATGTCAATAGCTCCAGCCTGTATGTGGTGAACATTAGCTGTGGAAAAACAGCTGTTCAATATTTTCTTAGCTATGCTGATTATTTTTAGTTCAATGCCTCTTTAAACCTGAACTGCTCCCTTATCACCATACCTTTGAGAAATCTGCCTTCTGGCAGTTCCCCTTTGAAATTTGCTTTTTGCCCATAAGGTGCAGATGCTTAGCAGCAAGACTGTTTTCCTTCCTTCTCAGCCTTTCCTACTGAGAATACAAAAGGAAACTTCTTCCAGATTTCATGCTGCTCAAAAGTCATAGGGTTATCAGGCAGACTTGTGACTTCACTGGATTTTGTGTCTATGTGTGAAAATGTACAGATGTGATTAAAATGTGCACTTCCACTGCAAAGCTCTGCACACTGCCTGAGATGAGATCATGTTTTGAAAGTGTGCAAAGATGTGGCATATTTAATTTTATAACACATGTGCTTTGTGTGTGTGTGTGCACAGGAATGCACACGTGGATGCAGTTCTGCAGCTTGACGTGGTGTTAAGGGGATCCAGCTTGACACGTAGGACAAGTGTCAAGACAGACAAGTGAGTAAAATGTGAAATCTGGTTGCCTGAATACTGGCATCTGTTGCCAGTGTAGAGTTTTTTGGATATACTGCTTCTTCTTTATCTGCTCTTCTGGTCCCTGATAAGAAGTCCTCAGTTGTGTCTGTCAAGCCTATGTTTGCAAATGGCACTAGAACTGTATTTTAAGAAAGTGAATTGAACCCCTAAATAAGGGGCCTCAACCTGAAGTTGAATCCTGTCCTTGTCAAACAGTGATGATAGATTTCAGCCTCACATTGTTACCTTTTAACTTGCCAAGTAGAGGACAGTGTCTAACTTTTAGAAAGGCACCAATTTATTTTTTATTAGAAGGACTCTCTTTCTGGCCTTTTTAACTATGCGTGTGTTCTCAGTCTGTTGCCTTCTAAGTAGACTTAAGTCCCTTCTAGTCCTAGCTGTGTTGCTCTTCCTTGAACATCTCCACAGTCTTTCTCATGGAGCTGCCTGCTTAATGAAAAATCTTTGCAAATCCCCCCCCCAAAAAAACCCCACCAAAAATAGTCATGGACAGTTTAGTAATGGAGTTGAAATTTGATTCTTCTTTTCCTTGAGATGTTTGACGTTTCTCTCAAAGAGGATCAGTTTAGGGCATTTTTTTCAATAGCAGTTTCTCATAATGGAAAGAAATACTGTTATTAATTATTGTATTATATTAATTATTGTACTTTATTATTTATTTTATTTGCATCAGCATGGTCCCTAACCTCATCTTTAGGAACAGGCATGCTAGGGTCATGACAGGCCCAGAAAAGATAGTGGCTGAAGAAAGTATAAAGAAGCCCTTTTTTTAAAAACACCATGATATTTATATATTAGCCAATTTCTGTCTTTTTATCTCCTGTCTGTTTTAGTGGATCATAAAACATTAACTGATTATCCTTATTATTGCTATCAGAAGAATACTTTTCAATTTCTGTAGGCTCACACCATCCTTGTCCCAGATGTCACTTAGGTGCCAAGTAGCCTCCCAGGTAAGTCTTTCCCTTTACCTCTTTGTATTGGATCCATACTTAGTGTGAGATCCAAAATTTAAAAGAAAAAGCAAGTTCCCCAGCTACAAGTGAGAAAAAAATTCTGTCATTTCATTTTCAGCAGTTGTGTCATAGTGGGAATTATGGTATTTTAGGCATCAGGTCCTAGGACCACTGCCTAGCACTGATGTCCTTATGGAGGTACAAAATCCATTGTACTTTGCACTTGTTTTGTTGTCCCTTATATTGCTACCTCAAGGCCAATGTTCTGCTCAAGTGCTTAGTCCTTTGTTCAGGAAAAAAAAAATGCTTCATTTTAACCACATGAACTTACTAGCACACTGCTACCTTAGGTTACTGAAGCTTAACTGTTTTGTACTGAATCTTTCATTTGTTACGTAGCAGCTTGTTTCCTTTCATACAATGATCACCCCCATGTTCTCTCCATTGGATCCTGTTCATTTCCTGCTCTGACCTGTTTATTACACTTTATTTTACAGCGAAGCTTGTAACACACAAAATAACTGCTTCCCTTCTACATTAAAGATTACTTTCCTGTGTAGCTGTAGCTTAGCAATGGCAGATACCCAGCACTTGTGCATAGAGATGCTTTCCTTATTAAGTGAAGGATAAAGCAGGCAGTGGGCATGGTGATACAGATATTGACAAATATATTTTATTTATTTTACAGAGTGGAGGGGATGTTGACAGTTGGACACAGAAATCTTAGATGTCTTTTCCAACCATCACAATTCTGTCATTCTGTCTTCTGCCTAATTTCCTATTGCCCAACACTTTGCAAAGTGGGAGGGAACTAAGAACTGGTGCTTTGGACAACTGGCCACCCCTTTGTACTTCCTAATGTGGCAGAAGCACTGTAATTCAACACACAGTGAAATACTTCTTGCTACTGTAATATTTTATGTGTGTAACCTGCTTGTAGTAGACTCTAAATCATACTGGTTGTGCCCCACAAGTGTTCTGGCTTTGCAGCATAGCTTGAGCCCCATCATTGCAGAAGTCTGGTGACATCTTCTTAGAGAAGAGTTTGTGGAGTAGGGGTGAGGAGGAGAAAAAATTAATCTTCTGTAGGTTACTTGTGCTATAGTGAATTCTGACACTCCAACAGATAAAATTAAGCGATTAATTCCTGCCAGGCTTCTTTCTGTCATTGACTAGAGTTAAAAAAAAAAAAAAAAAAAAAAAAAAATGGAAGAAAAGGTGTAAGGCAAGTGAAGTTGGTGTCTGAAAAGAAGGAAGTCTGAAGTGTGTGGGAAGCTGCAGGGGTAAGATAGCTGTTAAACAGAGAAAAAGGGCTGCTGCATGGCAGAAAGGGATCAAACTGTTCTTTCCATTCCCTTGGGAGCAGGACAAGCTGTAATGGGCTTAAATTGAGGCAAAGGATATTTATCTTAGGCTTTGAGAAAAAAAGAGCAATGATCTCAAGCTAAGAAGAATGAAATACAGACATCACTGGCATGGGAGGGTGGAGGAACAATATGACCTTGTATAGCGGTTTTATATGACAGCTTGCTAGGCTCACAGGTATAGAAAAATAAGCACTGCCTGCAGCAAGCTGGTACTCATGCTGTGGGGAAAAAGCAAGAAACACCACAGCTAACTATAGCTGAGCTCTCCTCTATTGCTTTCACAGCAGCACTCGCTTAATGGTATTTGCCTGTATGCATTTGCCACTGGGCCTTTACCTGAAGGAACAAAGCTTTGACAGAAACCATTTGCTACTCAGGCCCGTGCTGCAAAAGTGGTGAATATCTTTATGCTTCCTGATAGAAAAGGAAAGCAGATGTTGAGGGAGATTCCATGACAACTGCAGTTGCTACCCACTATGGTATCTTGTCCTCTCTTCCAGAGATGGTTAATTATCTATACATTGCAATTAATAATGTTTTGCCAGGCTGCCAAATAGATATATGTATTTCTATTACACTAGGGCAATTACTTAATGCAACCTTCCGAAAAAATGTCTTTAAGCATCACATGAAAATTCAGGATTATATTAGCTATGAAGAGGGCTGGAAGGTTTCTATGGGTATAGCTCTTCCTTGCTCACTTTTTTTCTGAGAAAAGTAACTTGGTGTGAGATTCTTTGGAACTTGAAGTTTCTGGAAATTCAAGTGATAACTAATGCCCTCCTCCTGCACCCACCAGAAACAAGGGCACACCAGGAAGGTACTGCTGGGTGGGATGGCTTTTGTGCCTGCATTCTGCATGGATGGTTGTGTCCTGGGACATCTGTGGTAGGCTGGATCAGCCCTGTGAGATGGGCACCTGTGCACCCTTGTCTGAAGAACCCAACCTAGGTACAGCAAAGCTGTCCTGCCAGAGAGCACACCTTCACTCAGGACCACGAGCACTCATTACCTGTCTTCTGGATAGCAGCCCATACAGAAATTAAGGGGAAAAAAATTAAACCTTATAGAGAATTTCCTAAGATAATGAGACCCACAGCTTCTCTGCTAAGATAAAAATCTTCAGCTGATCAAAGCGCAGAACTCATAAACCCTGAAAGCATAGGATGGGGATTGTGCCAAATCCAAGCACGTGAAATTCTCGAAGAAGTCCTCTTCTCTGTACCTAATTAGGATTTGCTATTTTCTAAGTCCATGTTTTCTGGTTGTTGGTCAAGTATCAAAGACTGTGACTTTTCAAAAGGGACCAAGAGATTTATGTGCTCAGTTTCCTCCCCCCCCACCCCCCACCCCCATTTATGTGGGGGGAATAATCAGTGATAATCAGTGAGACTGAAAACTTAAAGTCAAGGCAAAACCGAGACAGAGCCAGGTCCAGTTTGTCACGCTGGGATGTGTGTGAGTGACAGCCCAGTGACAGCCAGAACTGCAGCTGCTGTATGAGGGGACATTTGCTGACATGGCAGGCTGGGGGAAGTCTATGTATGTGCACATACATTTCTGTGCACAGGTACCTGGAAAGCTATGACAATGCAAGTTTTGAAACCAGAACTAAAGCACATCTCCAGCCATGCCTTTTAACCCCTTAGGCACCTGTGCCCTTATGCACCCTGGGGCAGGTGCATTTATCACTTATGTCAGGGGTGTGGGTGATGACCAGATTTCCTCTGACAATAAGTTTTAGCAGTGGCTGAAATCAATATATCCAGGTTGTGGGCACTTGAGCTTTTATTAATATCCAGTGAGATCTGTTGGCTTAGAGTTAACATGTAAATGCCTGAATATTTTTTTTTTTCCCCTTGAACAGCACTTTTTATTCATCTATTTGACAAAATAAAAACACGGTAGGAGGCATTTGTCTTCCACACAAAATCATACAAAAAGTCTCTTTTTATTAAATATACATTATTTACAGTTTAAGTCTTTCTTCTGTACAACAGTAACCATAGAAAACAAAAGAAGCTAAGGCTAAATTTTTTCAATCCCCAAACAGGGTAGTAAGACATGTTACATTGTCTACAAAACTGACTTGGACTGAGGCAACGTCTTGTGGAATTCTTTTTAGAAAACCAGATACTGAAAAGGGAATGATCTAAATCTCAGTTTTGCTTTTTACTGTAACTGAGAGATTCTTGCGTTACCCTTGGACGGACAATTAGAAGAAAAAAAAAATCTTTTTTTTTGTTTTCCTTCGCTATTGAAATGGGAAGTGTTCAGAGAGATTTATTTAATATAATTTGAGTGAAACAAAGTAAAATGAATGATGAAGGGCTCACCCATATAAAAGGCCAATTTTTTAGTATTATAAGTATTTTATTTTATTTTTTTTTCTTCTTAGAATGCCCTCATTTTTAAAATAAGATGCAGTTCACCACAGTCACATAGGGATGGTCTCCACTGAAATCCTATAAAATCCTTTCGAAGTCATTGGGTGAGCTCCCAGATTGTTTGCAGCACACCACCCACACACCACCATTTCCCCTACACACATTTCCAGACTCTCCTGAAGGTGACTTAAGCCATGTCATGGACTTAAGTGGAGCTGAAGTTCATTGCCTTATCCCAAATTTTACCCACAGTCCTGCTAGAAGACACACACACAATTGCAGTGAATGCAACTCCTGTTGACAGCACTAGATGATGACAAATTTAAGGTCCTGACTTGAATTCATATGCCAGTCCTGGTTTGCAGGAGATCATCACTGCACTTGTCTAGGGCAATCCAAAGTTAAATTCATCTGTGATGTATCTACATTGACCTCAGCAGGGTTACAATCAGGTCTGAAGCTTTCTCTGGTTCTTTCACGGAGTGGGTTTCAAAACAGGTCATGTAGTACAATGTTTAGTTTCTCCCTATCATTTAGATACAACCGTCTGTTAAATATTTCTTTTGCAAAGCTCACAGAATAGAGATTTTTATGGCTGGATGCCTGAAAAAACCACGTACCTGCTTGTTCTCTATTTGAAATTCCATGGAGTGTTCAAGTACTTCTCTGTGTTGTGAGTACAATGCAAGGCTGTGAGTGGTTGTATCTTTACCTCAGAAATGATCAGTTTCCTTTCTTAATGCTCCGCATGCTCAGCATTGGCAGCAATGCCAAAACACGTCAAAAAATGGTTTACCTAAATGATGCAAGAAGGAACTATAAAGGGCTATGGCATGCAAAGGTGAGTAAATAATTTCCCATGCAGAAATTGTATCAGACAGATTTTCTTTAGGGTTGTAGGATTCTAATCTATGAAGAGAGTAATGGCTGGCATATTAAGAAGATAATGATGTTGCAATGTGAATGTAGTCAGTAGTTTAGAAAAAAATTGCCACAAGCATACTTAAGTGAGGGAGGGATGGGAAGAGGAGAATCTGTAAGTGGATCACTTGAACCAAACAGCTCATTAATTATTAGGATTGCTTGGTGGAAACCATCCCATTTTTAATTTGGGGGTTATCAGGGAGAGCTCCAATGATCTAAGTGAAGATTCAGGTTGGTATCAGACAGAAGTGTGAAATCCTCTTCCATGTTTGAAGCACATCTCTGATACTTCACAAATTACCAGGACAATTAAGGATATGTTTTGGCAGACAAATTAATAATTCCATCGCAAAAATGAATTGTAGAAAAAGACCTGAACCCCCTTAGATCCACCTGATCCTTACCATGCCAGGTTTCCAACCAGGATAACATTTCTGAGAGCTTTTACCTCCTGCACTGCCTCATCACAATAGTAATTTGGGGAGTTAATGTCCCAATTACCCCTGACAAGTCACCATCTCTCAGTGACTACATCTTCATGATGTAGTGCAGGCTCCCTTCTGGCTGAACACCTGGCTGACATTTTGAGAATCATGCAATTTCATTGAATTTTTGGTTTCTGTGACTGCCAAGAGAAAAACCATAACCTTAGTTAGAATTGTAACACAAGTTATCTGCCTCCTACCACGAGTTTGATTGCCCAACATGTTAAAAAGGGAGATAAGAAAACAGGAGGTGAACTAGAAGTGTAGTGACACTGTCAACACAAACTGTTGCCATAATCCTTCCTTAGCTTGGCTTGTAGACTCAGTACATTACAAACAACAAATAACAAGCTTGCTTACAAATTACAATAGTTCCCCAGAAAGTGTGCTTTTTTCCCCCAAGTTTTTGTTTTGTCAGAGCAACTTGGTGCAAAAGATCACAAAAATAAGTACCAATACATAGAAATATCCAAACTCCTGTATGCATGACTCAAACAAAGAAAGAAAAAAATCTTCTTCAGACCCAAGAGAAGAAGAAGTTTCATGTAGAAAGGGAGCAGAGAGGAGAGGGCCGTTCACACCAAAAGGGACGTGGAAAACTTTTCACTTGAAAAGGAAATGCAGCAAAGAGCAGAACCAAAGGGACCAGATCATGCTTTGAAACTGTGATAATAATTTGTGAAAAAGAAAAACCCAAAACTCCCAAGGGCATGGCACAGCTCTGACTGTAGTCAGCAAACAGACCTCCCACCAAACTCGAGACTGAGGGCAGCCCTTGATTTGGCAGGGATGTAACTATATCACTTGGCTTATTTGATAAGTAGGCATTACAAAACTGCATGAAAGCTTTAAAATAACACTTGTCTCAGAAAGCCTCACAAGGTCTCAGCTTTTGATCAGCTCTTTTCCAACTTGTTGCTTTCTGAAAAATAATAAAAATTAAAGTCCTCTTTTTGTCAGTGAAAAGCTGGCAGTGCAGAACAATACTTGAAACTGATTTTCTTCATTGTAAGCTTTGTGTATGTGATGGCAACAAACAACAATAGCATGAGATGGTGGAGCACAAAGGGGTCAAATCCTGCCTCCTGTTACACTCTTGTTAATCTGAGAAGGAGACATCTCAACGTGGAATGAATTTCCACATTTCTTACACTGGTGGAAATAAAGGTTGATTTTAATTCTGCAGATGGGATTTTTCTTCAGGCATTCATCTCATTGAGAATTTAGGGGTTCTGGATGGGCAATTGCTGCAGACTGAAAAGCTGATAAGTATCAGACATAGGTGCTTGGGACTAGCAGCTATGAGACATGACAGATGGGAGACTTGCTTTCTTAGTGAAGCTGCAGAGATACTCTAGTTCAACTAAAATGGCACCAGACATGTATGGCTAGAAAGGCATCTTAGGCATCTGAATCATCTTTAGGTTATGAAATCTGTGTAGATCTCTCCATACGTATGCTGCCTGTCAAAGCTTCCATGTGAAGCAGTGAGTGGAATTTTGCAGAGTAGATTCAGAGAAGAGCTACCTCCCCCCAAGCCCCAGAGATTGGACACCAACTCAAATGGTGGATTTGGCACCTGGCTTTCATGTATTCAGCTGTAACCAGAAGCATACAATTCCTAAGCAGAGATGCCTAGTATAATTTTAGATGAAAGGAGTTGCCCATCCTTGATGCCAACTGGTATATCAACAAAACCTAAGTCTCTCCTAAGACCTGTGCAGATATGTCTACTGGAGTGCAAGACTAGTGTAAGATTCCTGTATGTAGGGAAATGATAAAAGTAGTTAATAGTGAGAAAGATGCCCCTCTAAGGAGTGATTCATTTAATCTTCATTTAATCATTAATTCATTTAGTCTCAGGGTGCCTGAGACATTTGCCCTCTCCTCACTGACAACGGAACAGGACTGGATGACACATGGAAAACAGGTAGCCTGTAAAACCAAATTCAAAATGAAGCAAATCCAAACGACTCAGATAAAAACAATTTTCAAGTGCTTCAATAGAACTTGAGTCTAGGACTTGGTCTTACACTCAGCAAAATCAACCGCTGACTTTATTAGGAGAAGATTCATATCCCCTCACTACACTGAAACTGCATGATGGATTGCTTGCTGCTCACCCAGTATGTGAAATATGTGATCAGCTAAATGCTAACACAGACAAACATCTCATTAAAATAAGGGTTTGGCTTACACTGTAACAGATCAGCAATTGCTAAATAGGGTGGGTTAAGTCTGGTTCGATCAGGCTAAAACAAAGCAGAGAGAAAGCATCTCATGTTTGAATTTCAGCCATCAATTTTAACTTAAATGTCAGGGGACTCTTGTGACTGAACACAACCTGGTAGCGGTGGAACTAGGGCTTGTTTTCACAGCTAAATTCACCCAGTTGAGAATGCTGGTTTTGCCAATATGAGTTTAAAGCCTGCCTTTTGTTTGTCTTTGTTATCACTGCAGACATACCGTAACTGTTGTGCTTTGGCAAGAACAAGAAAGAGAAAAAAATAAGGTAAATATGTTAAAAATTTACTCAAAACACTCACACTCTCTTGTCTCTAGTAAGTGAATAAGGACAGATGATACACTTACTGCAAATTACATAGGTGACTTAGGACCAATGTTTTACTTGTAAAAGAGAAATAGAACTCAATTTGCAAAGGTATTTAAGCGTCTTCTAGTATTTTGAAACATGTCACAGCAAGGCAGAAATACAACTGATATTAATTTGAGTCAATTGCTCATCTTGCTTTGTCACTTAAGCATTGATCCATGTTCTCAGGAGACTAAATTCCTTTGAAAGCTCACACTTCACTCAGGCAACAGCCTGTGTCTCACTAAAAGTCATTAGGATTCAGCTTTCTGACAGACAGCTTTCATTTGTTTGCTATGGCCAGACACCAAAGTTCTCAGTCCATCTGGGCATCCAACTCAGACATTGCGTGACCAAATATCTTTATAAGCATGGCTGTTATTGGCCAAGTAATTTCTGTAAAACAGGATTCTACAGTGCGTAAATCCATATCTAAGTGACTCAGAAATTTCAGTCTAAAAATCCCTGCGTAGCACTATTAATTTTCAGAGGTAACATATGATACCACCAGGAGAAAAAAAAAAAAAAAAAAAAAAAAAAAAAAGACTCAGTATCTTTCTACCAGCCTCTTACTTTTGTTATGAAATTTGCCTTGAGAGAAGGAAGAAAATCCAAACAACCAACACTTCCAAACAATTGATCGACACCCTAAAGTTTTTTATTAAAATAAATCCTGACTTTTTATATATAAAAAGTATTATTTCCTATGTTTACTAAAAAATGTTATTTAGAATGTTAGCTAAAAGAAAAAGGAAAGACTCCCCTATTTAAAGAGCAATTTTAACATAAAAAAAAGCAGAACTGGTTTGCAATAGATGGGGGAAAAAAGTCTAATTTGAATTGTGGAAAATGACATCAACTTAAACGCTGGTAGATTTTTGCAAAATTGTCTTTCTTCCTTTTAAAAAAAGATCATTTTTAATTGCCTTTAACTGGTACTGAAGTAAATCAGATGATGACCTCACTAAAGAAAGTGTTCTAAAAAAATGAAAAAGAAAAAAAAAAGGGAGTAAGTATTAGGGTACTTCAAATAGTAACTTTTAGCTAGCTGTTAATAAGAAAAATGTTAACACCCTGATTTTGAAGATAAGATTTTAAATTGCAAGTGATACAAATGCATTCATTTGCCTAGCCCTCTGGCATATAAATATTCACATCTCATTACATCCATAGGTATGGATGCATGAGATTCTGTATACTTGTGCATGCATTTATGTATGCAGAGTTCTTTTTTTTCACAGATGCACACCAACAGAGCCACATTTTCAAGGCAGTTTATCAGCCTGGTAAAATATATATGTATATAAATATACATAAAAGGGTAAGGGAAAATGAAAAAATAGTATGAAGCACATTCACTGTTCTGCCAGATCTGGGCTCTGGGCACCTGCCCCTTACACCTGCTCTCTGATCACTCAGCCACTGAGCTCTACCTGAAACATTCATAGCAACACTAATATCTACATTTCGTGATAGGACCTTGATCCTCCTTGAGAAAGCTCAGCGTCTTGCAGAATCAGACCCTAGGATAGCTGAAAGTAATGTAGCCACTTGAGAAATTAGAGGACCCTGCTTCATTGCTCAGTCTCCCTTTTCGAGCTACTCCACTGCTGGAGCTACTTTGCACTTTATTGTTGTACTTTAATTTAATTCCTGGAAACTAACACATAGGAAAGCAGGATGATGATTTGTATCTGTTAGTTTGGCTAGAGAAAAATTCACACTTGTGGGCTTTCTCCTCATATCCTTTCCATTTTTCATAAAGCCAATTAAATACATTAGGACTTCAGAGATGTTGCATACAGCAACATGTGCTCACTTCCCTCCCAGCATGTCAAACAAAGCTGCTTCATCTGGGGGGAAGGGAGGAAGGATGGGGAAAAGAGAATTGTTTTGCTTGGATTTCACTGCCAAGGATAAAGCAATGTTAAGGGAACACTGTTAATGAATCATTACACATCTCATCATGTTGAAACATTCTCAGGTAATCAGAGATCATACAAACAGCCAGCACAAGGCAAAAGAGAGAGCTGTTGTCTACCATGGTCAAGGAAGAAAGGTAACAATACTAATTTCAATATAAGTGGCTTTATAAAATTGCTCAGAGTTCTGGTTATGGGGCTAGCCTCACATATTCCTCTCCATGTGAGAGTGATATCATTCAAAGATCGCCATATCTTCAACAGATATTACTTCTCATAAAGTTTAAAAAAAAAAAGTGAAGATTCACCATATCCAAACTGTCATTATTGATTCTTCCTTGTCTGTCCCCTCCACTCATCAAAAAATTAGCCAGCTATATATCTTTGCAATGCACTGCCTGAAAAAATAGCATCTGTTGCATGTTCAACCTCATCTCTGGTTTGCTGTGGGTTATTACCTCATATTATGATTCTTTGATTTTAATCTATGTAAAAAGAACCACCACACGGAAACCTTGCTATGACTGCAGAAGGATGTAGGGGACAAAGAAAGAGATTTAGATGCACAGTGAACTGCCTTGAATTAATTCTAATCAAGGGTAGTGAAATAAATACATTTTCATTAGCTCTTTGATTAATTCAACTCCTGACAGAAACTATCAAGCCTGACAGCAAAAAATCTAATAGTCTTCAAAGGCCCTGCACAGACAGTATCTCCCATGAACACAAGCAGGGTGAGAAAAGCCTCCTTTGGTGGGACTTCTCCATTTCTTACCCTTAGGATATGTGACTGAGAAGAAGGTTTTTCAGCCTTCTGCTGAAACCATGCAGCACAAGTGAAATGGACAGGAGTTGCATTTTCAGTATTGTTCATAATCAAGAAAGGACAGAAGACTTTGGAAAAACAGGAGAGAAGATTAATTTGAAGTATTTAGTATCTTTTTTTAACTTTTTCCTTAATGGTTTTCCTTGCAAACAGGGCTGATTAAATGTCAGCTTTATAGGCATGACATTAGAACTCTGTTAAGCTTTGGAGAAGATATTCCACTTTCTACAAACAGGAAATACCAATCAATCTTTCATGCAGTTTTTGGTTATGGGGTTTGTTTATTTTTGAGTAGTTGGATTTTTTTTTAACTTTTTTTTTTTTTTTTTTTTTTTTAAGAACTGGCAGAAGGTGTGACTCGTGTTTAAGATTACATTGTTTTTGTTTCTTCCTGTCTATATATTTTCTTTTCTTTGCCACAGCAGCACCACTTTGACCTCAGCACATGATAATCCTCCATATGGCGTGAACAGTTATATGCTGCATTTCTAATATTTCAGACAAATACAGAGCGCCTAAATCCTAGCAGCTTCCTAAAACCCTTGGAGATCCAAGCTACTATTATCCATGCTTCAGCTAGAGTTACCATAGAGTATGTTGGGTCTACATAGCCAGCCTTATGAGACAAAGGTGAAAGAGGTACACGGGAATGGTATTTATTGATATTAGTACTTTTCCAAAAATTTATGTAAGACTAAAAGTTACAGTAAAAGGACAGGAGGCTGGGGGAAATAGCTTAACGAGGACAGTTTTATTTTTCCTTACCTCATACCAGTTTTTCAACTGGTATAAACTAATGCAATACCATTAAAATAAAAACATATGTATCAATTACTGTAATTTGATACTTTGATAGGTCCTTTATGATTGTTGTAAATGAGCCTGTAAAATGAATCAAGCATTTTGGTCTCATTTTTTTCCCCTCTATTCTGTCCCAGTATCTGTAGAGCTACGTATTTATCTACTTTACCTCTACTTTACATAATCCAGCTGTAGTGTAAAAGTGATTAATTGGCTCCAGGGAAAAACACAAATAAATGTAAGGACTTGAAACATCCAGAAGCCCACAGCAGAAATGAGGTGTACATGTAGATCTTATTTTGTGTAGGGTGGTATAACGTGTCTCTTGAGCTGGAGAAGCAAACTGTGACTGCCAGGTTCTTGTGCAGAGAATGAGGCACTGTGATTGTTGTCAGAGTTTCCTGTGCAGGGTGGTCTTTTCCAAATGAAAAAGAAGTTAGCAAAAAATGAATGCATTAAAAAAAAAATTACAAATAAAAATAAATATAAAAAAACAAACCCAAAAAGAAAGAAGGAAGGAATATAAGAAGGAAGGTTGGGGGAGTAAGAATAAATTGTATTGTCCATCAGATGAAATATTCCCGTTTACATTCGCTCACTGTGTTCTGCAAGTCAATGTCAGCTTTAAAGGAGCTCTCGAGGTCTTCTGGATATTCCTTCTCCTTTGTCTGGCTACTTCGATGTGCTTGTTTGTGCTGATAGAGGAATCTGCTCATGATGGCAATAATGCAAAAAATTATGAATATCACAACAGCTATTACACCTAAAGAGGGATGTAAAAGAAAGGAGAGAAAGAGTGAAAATCAAAAACAAACCCCACAATTACTTCAAAAATACATTTCCAATTAACAACAGCTAGTGCACTGAGAGACCACTTAATCTCAGTCCGTACACAAGCATCTGGCTCTATCACACTCCCCCTGGTAGATTTTCTTTCTATTTTGTCACATGAGGGAAGGATTAAAGCATCAAGTATCTATGTAATACCTCTAATTTCAGTGAAATTCTGCTTTCACTGGGTGTAAAGTTGGGTCAGTATGTTTGTTTTTAAAAAACAAGATCAGTATGCTCATATAAATTCCTATTCTGAAGTATTTTCTTCCGTGTTATCTCTAGAAACCTTGCAAGATTTATACACTTTGTTTTATGGCTTCTAGATATCATCAAAGGCAGCTTCCTATAGGGCATCCTAAAAAATAAACAGAGATTTTTTCCTTCCAGGAAACAGCCTTCCAGGTTTTCAAGAAAAATTAAAATCATACATGAAGTTATGAGGACACCTTTCTCTAATATTTAAATACTTCCAAGTGGCCTCATGAATTCCACTCCACCACCACCTTGCAAAGGAAGCCCAAGAAATACAGGACATGTGAATACTGTATTGAGACTGTCATCAGAGGGGTCTATAAAGCAGTTACTAGTTGGCTGGGTCTTATGTCACACAATCACATGGGATCAGAGAATGTTTTCCTGGTGGAGGTTGGAAAGGAACTCTAGAGGTCATCTTGTCCAGTTCCCCTGCTGAAGCAGGCAAATAGACTTTGGTTATATTAAAAAAAATCCTCATCCTGAAAGCCCTTTTTTTTGGTCATTTCCAACATCATACATGGCCACTATTGGCTTCATCCATAATGCAGGTGCCTATCTTGGTAGCTTGATATAGAGATGTTGCTAATAAATAAAGCAAATAGTAGACCTGCATTAGATTACAACAAAACTTGAACTGCATTTTATGGAGTTCAGATTTAAAGTTCCCTAGATTTTTGCCTTGACATTATATTATTTTTCTATTGTAATCTTTAAAAATGAAGTTACCTCCAATCACAGCTGAATCACTTCTGACTGCATTGGTGAGAGGCTCCCTTTCATCTGTCTTCCCAAAAGGATCTGCAGTTGGTTAAACAAAACAGAACTTATTTTCTGTATGAACTATATTCATTTTCTCTGGGGCTTAGACAGAAGTGTTCTCTTATTCTCATGAATCTAATCTGTTCTCAAAATATGTGATTTGGGAGACTGGAGAATCAAACCAGAAAGCTCTCTGAAAAATAAAGTGAGCTTGCAGGACAATTTCTTCTATGTGTTTAGGGGCAAAATTTGTTAAGGATATATTCCAAGGGAAACAGAAAGTCTCTCAGTAACATCTGAAAGTGCTGTCTCAGTTTATTGGCAGAGGACTCAGGGAGATACCTGAACTAAATAGCTCACTAGAAATTTTTCTTGGTCAAAACTCTTTTTTTGATATCTAAGAAACAATATCAGGAAGAAACAAAAGGAAAGGAAGACTCTCCAGATTTAGACCTGACCTATATAATCACTCTTTTAGACTAAAGATGATTTAACTTTCTGATAATGGAAGTTAGGTGAGATTTATTCTACTCCAGCCCTCAGCTGGTGCCAGTAACATCAGTTACAATAAAAATTCACATCTGTTGAACATCATTCCTCCTGTACAAGAGAAAAATCTCCAGCTGGTATCTCGTGCATGATATTATTCAAAAAGAGTAATAAAAGACTATTAACTATGTATGAATAAAGCATAAAATTAATTTTCTGCCTTAAAAATTATGTAAGATGTCATTCATGCTCAAAAGATTATGCAAGAGCTGACACCAAATGCTATTAACATGCCACTATTTTTTGGCAACTGCTACAGAATTTAAGTGCTGAGAGGAAACGATAACAAATGTTGAAGATCAGTTTCATAATGGAGGCCAACAGACGTAGGCCTCAAGAATTTTTATGTTTTGCTGAAGAAATTAAATCAGGATACAAGGAGAGGAGGGTTTGCTACATACAAGCAGATGGTATATGACAGTAGAACAATCTCCAGTGGGAAGACAATAATCTCTGAAGCCAACAAAAAGTGATAATGTCTCTCATATGAGACCTTAACAGGACAAGTTCCTCCTTTAATATAAACCTGATGACATAGCAGTGTGAATCACTGAGGCTGGAAGCATTGCTGAGGTCAGAAGGCCCCTCTGGAAATCATCTAGTACAAATCTCTACCAAAGTCAGGGTCGACTACAGCAAGTTTCTCAGGGCTGTATCCATTTGAGTTTTGAATATATCAAAGGGGAAGACTTCACAACTGCTCTGAGACTCCTGCCACTTTTTCTCGCTCATTGAGATGGACCACTCTTAATCTTGGAGAAGATATTCCTTGAACCATCTCTCCTGGACCCCTCTTATGACTAGGGATGTATCCTGTAGTATTCTTCCAAGCAGGTCCGTGGCCACATCAAAGGTTATTGTCCTGAAATCTGGAATTATAGCCACACTTTCTGGGTTTTTCTTCTTCCTATCACAGTCCTGACTGGACCACCTCATAGTTGCTACAGCCAAGGCTATCCAAGCACATCTCTGGGCAGTTCCTCCTTGTTTGGGAATACCAGGTCCATCACAACAAGCAGAGTGAAACAGGCACTTGCGCTAAGCTGTTCTTCAGAAGTAACATTTTGCTGTGTAGTTTCTGGACGGATAGCTCAGGACTCCATTCATTATTCACACAGTTGACTCTGCTTGAGCATTTTTTAGTCTTTTAATATTAAAACAGGAAGCATGGTAAAGGTTGATTATCTCCATACAATCAGTACAGAGTTCAGAATACCAAAACCTCTACATGTGCTTCAGCAATGAAGAAGGTAATTTGCAGAGCTTTGTTAAGTATCAAAACCACAGGAAACTACCTTTCATTTTCTGTCTCCTAATCAGACAGAGAGTGTGTGGATAACTGAGCTGTGAGTGAATGGATTTCTTTCAGCATCTTTCTGCTAGGAAACTTTCTTCAAGACAAATACTCCTCTCTGAAGCAGAGAGCTTCCATTCTTTTCCAGTTATAAATATAGAAAGCTTTCTTTATACATTTAAAGAGAGATTTCCTAGAGGGCTTTTTTTCTTGCATCTGTACATTAGAAAATCAACACAGAAATGTACAATCCACTTAGATGTTCTATTTTTCTTCTTATACACTCAGTAATGAGAAACTGGGAACCGATGAATTGAGATGTAAGCAGTACATTTAAAAGTTAATCCTTAAGTCTGTCTTCCTTTTATTTCTTAAAAAGTGTCCTTTCCATGTATAAATGTAATTCTCAAGTACATCTATACAAAGTATAATTTGCTACAAATTGGATTTTTTTTTTAACAGGAACGTACTGCCCAGTCCTCTTACTATAGCACATAAAGACACAAAGTCTTCAGAACTAACACGTTCTAAAGATCTTATTCAGGCTTTAATAAAATCCAGTGTGAATAGTGAGGCAGTAGCGTTAGTTAATTCCTCACACTGAGAGGAAATAATATTTTAAAGTAATGTGGCAGTCAGGCACAAGCTTTTACAACCATTCTGCATTTCTGATGTAACAGTGATGAACCTTGACAAGAGTGCCACAGTGCCACTAATTGTAACCTTTAAATATTTAAGTGCAAAAATGCAACGCTCTGCTCTGTGTTGTGTCCTGCAGTTCTGAGCTTCAGTTTTTACTACTTTCTAAACTGCTTTAGAAAAATTAGATCATTGAGGTGAAGGATCAAAAGGCAAGGAGTTCATATTTTTTCAGTGTCATTGTCCATTTGGTATTTACAAGACACACTTCTGTGCGTCAGAGCAGATACCAGAGACAACTCTGGGTGGTGAGAAAAAAGTAAGGGGGTGGGAAAAAGCACAGACACTGGCAGCTGCTCTCCCCAGAGCAATCAACAGCATTTTTCCCTATGTAAATGCTAATGGCATCATTTATTTTCTGCTGAATATCTTAGGCAGAAGCTGCAGGAAATGGGGATTTGATGCAAGGACAAATGTCAAGGGAAACATATTATGACCTAAACCAGTTTTATTAGTTAGCAGAAAAAAGAAAGTGCCTTCATAGGTCAAAGGGCAAAAAATAACCCTTAATTTGTACCCCTTTCTTGTCACTAAGAATTCTGCCACATACACTGATGATTAAAACAGCAATTTGATTGCCCCTGTTCCTGGTTACAACACTTCCAGCTGCTCTGGGTTTCTTTCTCTGCATACAAATTCACATATGCAAAATACTCAAGATTCCCAGACTACAGTGTCAGGATTTCAAAAGATAAATGAACTCTTTGGACCATTTTACTGGTACCACTCAGGCATCATAGAGCAGCTAGCATTGGAAGGGACCTTAAAGCTCATCCAGTTCCAACCCCCTGCCAGGGGCCGGGACACCTCCCACCACACCAGGTTGCTCACAGCCCCATCCAACCTGGTCTGGAACATTTCCATAAATGAGGCATCCACAACCTCCCTGGGCAACAGTGTCTCTTCATCCTCACACTAAAGAATTTCTTCCTAATATCTAGCCTAAATCTACCAGTTTGAAGCTATTCCTCCTTGTCCTATTACTATATGTCCTTGTAAGAGGTCCCTCGTAAGACATAGTGCTCCTTCTCTTTAGCCTGAGAGAATAAAGCACAATCATTCCATGAAAGTCACACACATGTGTCAAGGGGTTTGCACAAGGATTTTTTCTTAATTTCAGATAGGCTGGGAACAAATTGCTTGTTGTACCACTCCAATTGCTGATCACCACTGGGATTTGGAATATATGTAATGCATGTGTTCTCCTTTCAGATCTGCAGCACTGGAGCAGTCTGTGGTGGATGGTAATGACAAATCAGAGGCATAACCATATTTCCAATGCTGTTTCTATTGTGGCTTTGGGACTTTTTTGTTTAGTCTAAGCAAGTTTTAGACAATCCAGGAACTTAAGTCTGAAAACTCTCATTTAATATTATCTTATAAAATTGCTTTATAAAATTGCTCAGTTAGAGTTCTGGTTATGGGTCCAGAGCTAATCCTAATGCACATCCTCCAAACTTCTTCTGAGGCAAACAGCAACTTTCCAGTTGCCGTATTTATACTGTCATAATTGCATTGCAGCAAAAAGGAAAGAAACCTCACTTAACAGTATCCTTCAAATTCCTCATGCCCCACTTGGCTGGACATACCTGATGAGGAATATATCGTGGTTACTGTGTTCACATCAGCTTCCATTATGGATGCACAGCTGGATTCAGTCAAGGAGCCTTTGACAGTCACAGGAGCAATGCTGGGATGGCGTAAGGCAGCTTTCAGGGGAGCAATGTGGTTGTACTGAACAGAGGACAGGCAGCCAGTGAAACCATAGGCATTTGCCTTTGAGACTTCAGGGTCCAGTGACAAATTATCTGCAGTACAACAGAAAAAACACGATGGAAATTATCTGTTTTAGTAAGAGTTAAAATAAAAAAAAGCAATCTTTTTTAGCCTTGCCCATCCCTTTTACTACTTCATCCAGCCTCAGCTGTTCAAGTTCTCCTTCAGAAATTCTCCTTCATCATATTACTACATTTTTGAATAATAAGAGTTCCTTGGAACCCTTCTAAGTTAGAAGCTACGTTCTCGCTCTTCTAGCCACTAATGGAAAAAAAAAAAAAAAAAAAGAAAGAAAAAAGAAAAAAACCCCAAACTCTACCTCCTTTAATTTAAATCAAAACCAAACAAAGTATCTCTATGGTCTTTTTTAGCCTGAAGATAGCACATTTCACTTATTTGTTGGTCTGCGTTCATTTAAATTTCACAAAGAGAAAGCCAATTCAAAGGTATGTGTTTTTTTTATTTAGTTCCAAATGTCCTAATATCAAAGATTGTTTGGGAAAGTCAGTGAAGGACAGCGAAGCAATCTTTCCTTTCCTGCAAGCTCTCATTTATTTATTTTCCAGAAATTGAAATTCATACTGCCCAGAGGTCTGCAACACGATGCGCCTCACACCTAGGTGAATCAAGCAAGAAAAAAAATGCCCCAAATGCACAAATATGTGGTACTATAATCTAAAATACTAAAATACTAAAATACTAAAAATCTTAAAAATTCTCTCTTAATTAAAAACCACCAAACTTCTACCACTGGAAGTTTTGGAATTACTTCCAATGACACTGGAAAATAGGGATTTCCAGCTTTTAAAGTTTGTTTTCAAAGCTTGAAAGAGCAAGATGATAAAACTGAGAATAGGGTCTAATTTTTCCAGTATCATTCGAATACGGTGTTTTTACAAGCTCTCAGCCAAAAAGATTTAAGGAAAAAAGTAGACATTCTCTTTAACTGCCATTGTTCCCTGAATTACATAAACTTGTTTTACAAATAAGGAAATACAGAGAAATCTCAAAACTTGCTCAAATCACACATTATTTTGGTGCTCAGCATCTGTGACCATTGTGTCATGCAATCAGCAGGAATTAGCAAAGAAAGATTTCTATCTGAATGTCTTCATGGAATTATAATGTGGAAGAGCTTGGCTGTTTGTCAGCAAACCCAGGTACAGGGTGAGCCTGCTCTCCAAGGGGAGCATTACAGGAGAGATGCCCAGTCTGCAGAGCTGTCATGGGGACAGGCTCCAGACTGGGAGGAACTGCAAGAATGAGAGATGGGAAGAGAAACAGTGAGGCTTTACCACTGGAAAAAAATTATGGCCTTACAGAGGTTCACATTTGCTCTTCTCAAAGTGTGTAGGAATTGGCTGCATTTAGTTTTTTAATGAAATTTGGGCAGGGATGTTACAAAACAGACAAAGAATTCTTTCCAGGTTTCTGCAAGAAGGTTAATATGAAACTAAAAGACTGACTTAAGAGTATTTGCCATCTTTGTTGAATTTATAAAACCCTTTGTAAACATCCCTGCTCTCAACCTTTTCTGCTTTCTTAGCTCTGACACAAACGGTGGTATCTTTTAGACATCAGGAAGTCTAAGACTGTTCTGCCCCAATCTGCAAAAGGTAAAACCTAAGAAATAATGAATTCCTTTTTCATGGTACAGTAGTTTGAAAATTTTAAGATACAATACTCCTGAAAGCTTTTTGTAAAAGTCAAATTAAGGGCCAGTTCCAGGAGTCTTTTGTCACAGAAAGCTTTGCATGAATGTGAGATTTGTTCTTGAAAGTATTTGTAATTTGAAAAAAAAAATTATCAAAGAACAAAACAAAACCAACAGCAGAGTCTGCTGGTAAAAATCCCATGTGCAGAGATGCAGTTTGCTTTATTGTATAGCTTTGGGTGCATCCTTTTGTCTTGCAGAACATGGAGTTTTCACTATGCTCAACAAGGGACCTGCACAGCTTGGATGTGAACGACTCATGCTGCCCTCTGAATTCTTGAGTGGATAACATAAATCTGTCATTGTGACATGGTTACTTCTGTCAAAGGCTTATTAAAGGCCACTCTGTCACTCAAAGTCCTTAAATCACGATAAAATGCTTTTCAAAAAGATATTTTCACTATATGACAGGGTACTCAGTACGAGAAGCAACTCAGTGAAGTTCCAAGGTCTGTGCTGAACCAAGGTCGTATGAAACAACAGCAGCCTTCCTCTGACCTGGTAACCCTGTGAGTGTCTCTATGCTTGTGACTGGCCTGGAAAATCAGACTGAATTGCTGCTGCTGGCTTTGTCTGTTCTGACATTTTAGCTTTGCATTACTATTCTTGGTACTGGAGACGGAATTACTTCAGATAATTTCTACATGGGGGCTGGGGAGGCAATAATTTTTGTCTTTTGAATAATTCAACCGATAATTCTCCCGAAGTTTATTCATATTTTTTAGGAAGTAATTTTTAAGCTTCGTCTGCTGAGTTGTACAGAAGCTGGACTGTATTCTTGCTGGGTCCTCTAGCTGGTCCCTGGAAGCTGTCTGCAGTATCACAGCTCAGTTAAGTTTTGTGTTGGTTTTGTTTTCCTGTTTTCTATGTATTTCCAATGGCTTTCTGTGATAATGATTAAGTCTAAGATGTTGATGTATTTTTTAAACGTTAATGATTGTATCAATGTAAGTTCATCTGCAGATTCATTCCTTTTCACCAAAGCAGACATCCTGTTCCACTGACGTTTCTTTGTGTACCTCTGCCATATACAACATACTTCTTTTAAGATCTTACATAAACAGAGTAATTTAAAGTCTTAATACCTCAGTAATGGGGAATTAATTTTCACAATAAATAGAATTCTGCTGGAATTTGCTAGAACCAAGCATTGAGCTGCTCAGCAATGTAGCAGTGAAGTCTAAAGTAAGCAATAACTACTATGATAGAAATCACATAACTGGAATCAAAGAGGAATCAAAAGCATTATTTGTGTGGAGAATGGCTCAAGAGATTTTCTTTTGAAGATATCACTGTAGAAAATGGGACAATAAAAATTACTCAATATATTTTTGTTCTTTCTTTATAAACATTAGTTTCATATCACTCAGAAACTTAAATAAGAGCCCAAAGTTCATTTGTGTGCTCACTTATATCCAGGAAGGCCCATCATGGATTTTCCTTAATTGAATTTTATTTTAACGCCAGTAAGAGCAGGCAAAGCCTGTTCTAATTTCTATGCCCTAATTAATTAATTAATCTAAGTGAATCACTGGTAAAAGTGCAAAAACTAATTTACTCTTTATGCTGGAGCACTGGGTGTCCTTTTTTCAGTTATGAGAAACAGAAAGATGATTTTTGGTTTTGGGTTTAAATGTAACCACCACCTCATTTTGAAAAGGTGCTGAGCAGCACTGGTAAGATTACTTCTTGGACACTGTCACTAGATTTGAGCCCATGACCCTGAAATAAAAGATTCTTGTATGCTCCAGAGTGCACCTGTCTTGGAAGAGTTCACTAGGAGGTATTATATAGTTGCTTCAAATATATGCTGCTATGTCCTTCAGCAACCTCAGTAGTCATTGCTGATATGAATCATTAATTTAGAAAGGGCAGAAAGCATATCTTAGGTTAGACTGGAATCCACAAAAAGGCATCTTGGAAAATCTCACTGGTGTGAGCCTGCTACACAGGCAGCAGAGCAAACACAATTTTTTCCTGGTTAGAACCATGAGGTCAACCACTTTGGCTGTTGCTTGAAAAAAGGATAAGCTTGAACAGGAGACAGGCTCCACAGCAAGAGCAAAGGTACTTTTTTTTTTTTTCCAGGAATTAACAGAATAAGACAGGATTTGCTTGCTGGGAGTTGAACATTTTGTACCAAGTGGAACATCTGAGACTTTTCGTTTCATTAGGCTTAGCAGAGATAATTTCAAACATGCTTTTTGTATATTTTCTTAAAAATAGTTTGTCATTGAAAATGAAGTGCAAAGTGAAATGAAGTTGCAATGTGAAATTTGTTATATGTAACAGTTTTTGACATTTGAATCCTAATCTGTCACAGCACAGCCAGCCCTATGTGATTTTGCATAGGCTCAAAATAGAATCTACATAAAATATAGATAAATATTATAATATTACAGATAAATATATATAAAATATAATCTATTAAAAAAATATGGAAGGAGATGGAGAGACAATGTGCTAAAGAGTACCTGCTTTTCTCAGGAGCAGACAGCTAAAATTGACTCAAGTAGCATGAATTGAGGCTAAAAATAAGAATCCATGGATAGAAGTAGATGACCTTGGACACTCTAAGGTAGTATTATCATAAAGGACGTGGATTTCAGCACGGTGCTATTATCATGTAATGAATGATACTGCTGAGGAAAAGCTCAGAATAGATAGCTGCTTTTTGATAGGGACATGATGGCATTATTGGCTTAGACCTTGGAAAGCTTCAAGTGCCTGGAGTAGACAAATTTGGCTTCCTTTAACTGTTGCCATCTTGGTCCCAAATGACTCTCCTCTCTTACCCTATGTAGTCATTGCCATGTTCCTTAATGCTTTACTAGGCTACTAGGGGGACAACCAATCACTTTTAAAGTTGCCCTATAATACCTGCAAGAGATTTTATTCCACACTGTGGTCCTTTTAAGAAATAGATATTTAGGGGAAGAAGAGTCTCCAGTAAAGAAAAGAGGTTTTCAGTGACCTGAAGACTCCAACATCTCTTGTGTTCACGGCTTCATTGCTTAAAATACTACAGCACAGGATTCAGAGACTGCGCCTTCAAATTTCTCAAGCAAACTGTGATCTTATGAGCTTAAAATAGGAAATGACTTTGCACCAAAAAAGTGGACTTTCATCTTTTACATCGATACTCTAAAAGGAGATGCTTTTTTACGAAACCTTTTTGTATCTCAGAGTTAATGTTAACTTACCCGTTCTGATTTAATTATCCCATTGTCATCTCCCCCAATATCTCTTGAATGAATTGCTCTATGATCCCTTCAGTATTCAGATTCTATTTCTTGTGAACTTTTAATAAGGAAAGCTATTGTAGAAATCATATGAATATTGTACTGCACCTACATAATGATTTCATTAAAATTGCTTTCCAGATAAACTTTTTTCCTACATATATCAAAGCTGAATGATTCAGTGGGATAACTCCAACAACTTGAGTGTGTTAGCTCAGGCTTTTAGAGATAAAAGATATCATGATCATGTGCTAGACTACACAGTTTTTTACATTGCCAGTGTGAGAAGGCCTGCTATTCCATTACTTTGAAGACACGAGTAAACTAGGTCAACATTAATAGGTGCTAAAGAAATCTTTGCAATATTTTTCTTCAGAATAGTCTTGAATCCCTTTCAATGCCACCCTTTTACTCTGATATCACTACACAACTAGCATATTAAATTGGTCAGATGCAAACTTACAGACAATGAGACTCACTTATTCGCATCAGTGATTATTTTTACAGGAACCATAATGGTGAAATATTTAGACATGTTGGGGCACAGTATGAAGTTTTCAAAGAATCATTAAGGTCAATCCCAAAACAAATAAATTGCATTTTCCACTGGGATAGCAGTTTTTTTTACAGAAAATACCTAAATATATGCAAATTTATCTCTGAGATCAGAGAATTAAAGAACAATTTAAGTGGAAAGACATCTCTGAAGGTCAAGCAGTTCAATCCCTTGTTCAAAGCAGAGACAGCTTCACAGTTAGGTCAGATTGCCAACAGAGCTCATGTGGTTAAATACAGCAGTATGATCTCTGCAAGGAGTACTAAAAATAAATGAACTGGGATTCTGTTTGTGATTTCACTGAGGCTTTGCCATAAACTGCATTACCCACTTGGGGTCTGAATCCAGTATTCACTAAAGTCCATGGAAAAAACTCCCATGGATAATGATGAGCTTTGGATAGGTCCTTTTGTGTCTTGTCTCTGTACTGGTGAAGCAAAAATGGCAAAAAACTACAGGGTTATATTTCTCTATTGCTGTTGGATGTTGTGAGGATGAATTCAACAAATGGCTGTTGGCCACTTGAATGCAGCTTCTTTTTACTCCCTTGTCTTCAAAGCCACACATATTTAGATTGATCTGTCTAAGACAGCTATATGGTCCCATTACTGTGGATCTGAACAGCTCACAGCCTTTAATGCTTTTATCCTCCCAGCACCCTTCTGATGTAGGGATGTTCTCTTATCCATGCTTTACTGATAGAGAACAGAGATAGTAAAGCTCAGACTGGTTCCAGTGGGAATAAAATGCCTGCTTATCTTTATATCTGCACATAAATGACTTGCCCAAGGTCATTCAAGCAGTTGGTGGCAGAGAGACTGTCCCTATGTTTTATATGTCAGGTCAGCCCACTCTGCCTTAAGTGGAGGAGTTTTTCCTGGACTTCAGAGCTGAGTGTAGGGCAGCCACTGGAAAATGTAGCATATTTGAAAAGCAGCAAAAATGTCAGTTTAAGCAGGTTGAGAATAAAGGGAGTGTAATGGGGCTGGGGGGTAGGAACCACTATTATTTAAAAACTGGTCATTTTACAGAAGTGCTCTTTTCAAGAGTTCCAACTGTGCTAAAATGGTTATCATAAGAAAATCTGGTGAGAAAGAGGTTTCAGTCTTTAATGATGTTCAGCTGGAAGCCCTCTTTGAGATATCTCAGCCAGTGGGAAATGAATGGTGGAGTTGAGAAAGAAGGTGGAATAATCTGGTTAAGCAGCCAGGACCAAGCTTTTGGGGCAGGCAAATAAGCATTAGAAGAGAGACAAATTTTCAGAAGAGTACAGCACAGATATGTAGAACACAGAACCGAGTTCTTCTGTATAGTTTTGTATTTTACTGGACACTTAAATGGTCCCAGTGAATGCCTCTGGGTACCTAAATGGCAGTGGCATCCAAAACAAACACTACAGAAAGCCAAGGTCTATTTCAAAGCATCAGAGGCCCAGAAGTTTTGCTGAGGAGATGATAACGACAAGGAATGTTTTACCTGTAAAATAGGATAAATGAGGAACAGACATTCATTTAAGTTCTACACTCCTAAAGTGACATGGTCTGGCTCTTCTCTTGATACATGAGGCAGTACTCCTGACTTCATAGCAGTAGGGATTTTGGTGTTATTTTTTTTATTTTTTCAGCATGGGACAGTGCAAACTGAGTAAGTTTAGAGACAATATAAAATTAAGAGGAGCAGTTTGCACACCAGATGGTGATGCTGCCATTTAAAGGCACGTTGACAAGCTGGACACATAGGACAACAGGAACTTCATGAAGTTCAACAAAGGTAATGCAAAGGTTTACATTTAGGCTATGAATAAACCCCACCTACTGACACCGATTGAGGCTGATCAGATGTCAGCTTTGCAGAAAAAGATATTGGGGTCCTTGTGGACAACAAGTTGACCATGAACCAGAAATGCACCCTTGATATCCTGGCATCCAGGGTTGCCTTGGGAAGATCATTGCCAGCAGACAGAAGGTTATCCTTCCTCTGCACTCTGCATGGCTGTAACACTACTGGAGTGCTGGGACCAGTTCTGGCCTCCCCAGTAGAAGACAGACATGAACTCACTGGAGTGAGTCCAGTGAAGGGCTGCAGAGATGGTTAAGGGAATGGAATATCCTTCATATGAGAAGAGGCTTGACAGAATATTCATCCTGGAGAGGCCAAGACTAAGACTAAGTATTTGTTATTCTGTGAGGGCAAAAGGACTCTTCTCAGCACAGCTACACCTGTAGGATAAACCAGGAATATGGAATGCTGACACAGAAGAAAAAGTTTGTGGAAATTCACTTACCATAGAAAGAACAAACTGGAATTACAGAATCACAGAATTATTGAGGCTGGGAAAGACCTCTGAGGTCATCAAGTCCAGCCTATGACCAATTAGGATTAGGCTTGAATTATAAGTGACTTTCTGGGATGCATTATATGATTCCTGATACAGCAATAAGATCTCCCAGCATCTGAATGGCCAAGCTTATGGCTTCAGTGTCATTACAGAAAATGAACTATTTCTGCTATTACTATTATTATTATTATTATTACTAACTACAACAGCAAAACAAAACAACAACAGCAATAATATTGCTAAAACAAAATCCCAATAAACTTTGGGGCAAGAGACAAATAACAGATGGGTATATCCATTAAAAGCTGTCTGGAGACAAGTCTGTGGTGCTCAGTGGAACTCTGCCAGATCTCTAGAGATACATCTGGGCTTTTTGGCTCTGGAAGAACTTTGTTAATCATATTTTTGTGAATAAATCTAGTTTCTCTCCATGATGCTGTGCTGCACCTTGTCAGCTTGCTGCCTGCATATTTGAAGGTCTTTGTGCTGTGTCCCATCTTGCTGGTTAGGAAAGATTTGGTTTATTGATTTGGTGTCTATAGCTGGATCTTTTGGTCGAGGTCATGATGAGAAATGCTCTTTTATATTTTCAGCACTACAGCTGACAAAATAATATTTTTAGCATATCTCTGACTTGGGCTAAAGTGTCAGGTCCCCAAAGCTGTCCACAAAGGTTTGGAGGACTACTATAGTCTGAACAAACGTTAGTTATAATTATGGGGAAAATCAGTTCCTGCCCTTAATCTACTTAGTAAAACTTGATGAAGAATGCACTGATGTCATTATATACAATTATACTGCACAAGGAGACCCTGGAAGATGTCTATTGTCTCTGTCTAGCTACCAGTCCTGCTGGCCCTGGGTGCTTAATAATAAAACATAGAATTATAATAGTGAAAGAGAGGTTAGGCTTGATATGGAGGCCAATTCTAAAAAAGGACTAAAATGTTTATAACCAAGGAAGCATTTAGAATCTTACTGGCAATGAATAAGACTCTTACATAAAGTAATGTAACATACATGGCAACAAAATGGAGGAGTTCTACTTTCCAGATTTCTGTGAGTTTTCCTGCTCTTGGAATGAATTTGTAGCAGTATGACAGGACAAAGATGAAGAAGGTCCATGCATAGAGCATGCAGAATTTTGGCCTCAATGCTGTATGTAATATAAATATTCCTTGCAGAATTCAAACTGCAAAGTACTGGGAATGGAAAAGATGGTAGAGAGGATAAAGGCTTGCAGTGCAGTTCTTCTTATCATTAGGAAACAGGGATGGCTTGAGAGGAGCAAGCTGTAGTTAGGGAAGTGATATCATTAGGCTAAATGCTACCTTATGCAGCCACAGAGGCAGTATGAGGCACCGTACCAGAGGGAGCAATGGGAGAACCTAATAGTGCTATCAGTGCGAACAAGTAAGCTTCCAAATTTTTGCACTGATGATATAAAAATTGGAGTACTGGCCAGTTGTTACAGAGAAACCAGTCAAGCAAAAATTCAGACCCTTTAAAAACCCAACATGAAGCACAAGGTAACTCCAGTACTACAACAACTGATGAATCAGGATTATTTTTAATAGAACTTACCTGTGACCTTACCCAAGGTGAGTGATTTGATGGCCTTAAAATCAATCTCAGAAAAGTTGTGTTTTAGTTTGAGAACTTGATCAACCTGGAAGAGGTCGATAAAACTAGTTAATTACAGCAGCATGTAGACACCCCCATATCTCTCTGTACTGCAGACTTCTGGGAATACCCTCAGCTGCAAATCAGTTAATTCTGTCCTCAAGCATGATTCAAGTTCTAAAGACAGCAAAGTGAAGGCACTTTGATTTTAGCATAAGAAGCTGAAAGGTACACTAGAATTACCATATAAAGGGCTTTGAAGAAACTTTGCCTGTAGAAAAGATTAAAATGTTTTGACACTGAAAGCCCCCTACTTCCTGAAATCCATATCAAGTCACTTCAGAATACACTCAAAGGAGGCCTCTCTAGAAATGTATTGTGAAGTTTTGCCCAGAAGAAAATCGCAGTGCAGCAGACAATAGAAGACAAGTACTTAAGGAAATCCCTGGCTTTTAGCAGAAACCTCCTTCCTAGATAATCAGGCCTACCTACTCTACTTTTGTGCTAACTATTTTATCATTTTACCACCCAGAAACGCAAACTGTAGAAGACAAACCATGGCACTTCCTATGTTTCTGTCTCCTTCTCCTATTTCTTTAGCAGATGGATTCTCTTTAGACTATGCCACTCTTCCCTGATAAACCACTGCTGCCCATGTCTAACTGATTTGTTTTATAAATATGAACTGCTATATTTAACCTCAGTAGGAAAGCAGAAGGAGCAATAACAATGGCCTGCCCTGGAAGAATAGGCATTGCAGGGGAAAAAAAGGCAGAGGAGGGTTCTTGTCTCTCATGAAGCTGTCACTGGAAGCATGACTGGCTTCTAGCAAAGGAACAGGGCATCATCCTGCACATGATGGCTGCACCAAGCATTCCCTCAGATTTTCCTTGGCAGCTGGGGTCACATGTTCCCTTGGAGAACGTACACTAAATGAAATTAGATTTCCAGCTGATTTTCTTCCTTTTAATGAACCAAACTGTGTGTTTCCCCTGAGACTAAAGGTCACAGACATTCCTAAGCCCCAGAAGAAGTCCAATGGTCCAGATGAACTTCTAGCCAAAGGTGTTTCCAAATTCATAGATTGTCAAAGACAAGGGAAGGATCACTTTGTGGAAAACACCATGGATAGGCAGTCTTTGAAGCAGGGTTTAAACCACAGGGCTGTTCTGTTTCTGGACCAGCTTCGGTTGCACCAGATCAATGTGAAACCTTTGTCTCCTGATGACTACCAGGACTGAAATCAGTAGCTCTGGTTATGGCGTGAAGTATTATTTAACATGCAGTCTAAGCCATGACATACCTGAATGATGAGCTCTCTGCCTTCTCTGTTGATCTTCACATGGTGCATCTCTCGGTTGGCAAAATTTCCCGAGTCAATAGTGAAAATGAGAAGTCCATCCTTACTCAGCTTGTATCGAACCTGTAAACTTCCTTAAAAGCAGAGCAAAATTCTATGTTTAAATCCTGTGTCCATAATGAGACACTGCTCAACAGCTTTACACAACATATAACTTTCTTTTTATTACAGTGAAGCAACAGGGTTAAAAAAATTGAGATAAGGAAGGTTGAAGAGAAATGTAAGAATTCAAACTGTAATGAAAAGTGCAGAAAAAAAATGCGCTGGAAATGTTTTTCTTCTTAACAAACTCTGCTATGGAGAAACACAACTTGATTGAGTAATTAAGTATTTCAAAGAAGAGTGTGTCTGTCTGCAGGTCAGACATTAGCACAGCCACAGAAGTCGATCTGCATTAGTCTGTTAAGGATCACTTCCACCAGAGGGCATGCAGGTCTTGCACTGTTGTATTAAACTTATATTGGTGGATTTTACTATTCCTTTTCATCAAGATGTTAGAGACAATGCAGAAGACAGTGAACACTGTGAGAATTATAACTTAATTTCAAACATTTAGAGGCCCAGCCTCAATGTGATTTATATGCAATATTCGAAAAGACAAATTGTAAATAATTATACATAAAAAATATTTTTACTTTGTTGATCTAGTGTATTTGAAGAAATAAATGTAATTCATATAAAAACTAATTCCAAACGTCTCTTTCAGCCTTTGTAGCAAAAAACCCATTATGATTTCTGATAAATAACAGTACCATAAAAAATAAAAATGCGCAAGAGAGCAAGGAATCCAATATAAATTTTAATCCTTCCACAAGTGACTGCAGGGTGTAGATATATAGATAGATACACACACACACACACACATGTATATATACTTTAAAAGGTAACCTATTCTTCTGAAATCCTCACAAGCTTACTTTCCTAGGAATTATGTAGCAAGGAGAAAGAATTCTGTGAGCTTTTGGAGCTCTTTTTATGCATCAGCAGCTACAATATTCAGAACAGTGGTATGAGAGAGATAAAAAGCTTTTCTGGGGCTCCAAGGAGAAAATGAACATTGACAATACCACAACCCTGAGTGAAGTCCTTCATTTATTCCTTGTTCTGAAGGTCATCATAAGTACCTCCTATCCCCTTCCACTTTACCACTTATGTTAGCACACGTTCAACCTTTTCCATCCATCGCTAGATGATGCAAAGGCTGTCTGTGCTGAATGGTGGGGACTGACTGGCTGATTGTCCCTGAGGGACAGGTTCACACCATTTTAGCTCTAGGACCAGTTTTAGTGTTTGCAGAGGCAAAGCTTGAGTGCACATTGCAATGCAGCTCCGTGTCAGAGAAGCCCTGCAAGCTGATACATATGCGTGGTGCATTGCTCTCCTTTTCTCTCACCAGGATGTTTGGCTCAGGCTCCTAAGAGCTGCACTTTTTGTAATGTTCAGTGTATCCCAGATGAGCCCTGCCTCCTTTTGAGGATCAAAATGATCTAAAAACAAGAGGGAGAATGAGAATGAAGGACTAGGACGAAGGCATTTTAGCTGATTGAGAGGGCTGCTGGATCAGGTGAGCTTTCAAAGTGAAACTAAAATAAAATGAGATAAAAGGCATTTGCTTTCTCACATATAGTCATGGATGTTAGAGGTGAAATTTGTGAAGAGATCAAGGTCAGCAACAAGTGCTAAATTATTCAGTGTGATATTATAGGTACTGATTCATCTGCTCCAAATATTGTGAAGCTCCCACCTTTGCATTGCACCAGCAGGAAAGAAGTACCTCCACTAATTTCACACTTAAAGATGGAACTCAAATCACAATTCCATTTTATGTTACAAAATGAAAAATTCATCAACAGGGAATGAGAGTGTAAAAATTTTAGTTAGTTTACTTGAAAAAGACATGAGAAAAGCCAAAGTGCAAGGCAGGTAAGAGTTCAGACTTACTCATCAGGGCAGTGGGAGAGTCAGTAATGGAAAGGTTGCCCGACTTCACATCACAGCTGAGATAACCACACAAAAGAAGATGAAACTACTATGTGATAGAGTAACACATTGGACCAAAATAAAAATCACGTCCCAGCAGAAGTACTTCATAAAATGCCACTGGAGCCTTTGTAAAAGCATAATGCCTAATCTGAAAAGGCATAATGCATAATCTAGGGCCTAGATTTGATCTGTGATCTTGTACTGTTGCTTAGTTTGTAAATGTGAAAAAACTTTCTGCTCTTCTCACATGCTATGAACATACCATTAAATAAAATATAAATAATACTACTATATCCAGGTGATCAACACAGCAGCCAGAACATTAGTGTTCAAAGAGAGACAGTGAGCTGCTGCAAACAGGGATTTACCCACTGACTTAATCAGAAAATCACTGAGTTCAAACCAGAAACCATCTCTTCCATTTGCTGGGAGACAATGGAGGAGGTTCTGGACTTCCATTTAGATGTTCTTATAGTAGCACAATTTTACCTTAGATCATTTAAAGACACCAGTGAATAGCATCTCATTTTATCAAATTGCTTTGAATTCCAGTGGCAACTTTTTTTCTATGGCTGCTCTTCAAAACCACTGAATTCAAGTTGGCATTTTGCCTAAAGTTAAATTTCCTAGAATATAAACTCATGGGCTTATGTCTCCAGAGTTGTTTTGGAACTTGCATCACTGTAGTGGAGAGCTGATTTTGGTTTGCATTCAGTACCAAAACTTTTTTTGTTTTCAAGGTATAGAATAATTTGTCTGGCAGATTACATTTCCATTTTGCTGCCTGACATGAAAGATATATGGATTACTAACTAGGATTTTTATTGAGATTTAATTTTTTTTCCTTTGAATTTTGATTATCTGGCCCACGGATTTCTCTACTGCACCAGCATTGTGCCACTAGCTGCAAATAAAAATCTGTGCATAAATCAGCTCTCCTGTCCCTATTCTCTATTTTTGCCTCTCAACAGGGATTCACACTAATCACTAGCAGTGTAATTTCTGTCAGTCTTGTTGCAGTCATGCCTGTCGTTCTCTTTTCAGCTCCCTGTGTCTGAGTATCCACACCTGGAGAGCTATAATGCTAAAACAATGCACTGCCTGTTGTGTTTTCTTCCTTCTCTAATGTATGTGGGATTGCTGAAGGCAATTTCTATCAAGTCCATAAAAGACAGAGGGAAGGAAAGAGAGACATATCATGGTTTTGGCCTTGGGCTACAAAATTTTACTGGGCATATGAGCCCAGCAGTGTAAGGTAAGAGTACATTCATATTTGATTATTATAGTCAGCTTCGAATTCTGCTGATCAGCATGCAGATATGCTGTGCTAGCTCCACAACAGTCCAAGCTGGGAGTGGGTATAGTTTAGCTGCAGTGTCACAGAGCCCAATGTGGCCTCTTTTCACCTCTTCTGGAGGAAATGAATCCATGAATCCATGCTATTGCCAGGAGACCACTGCCACTATCGGCGCTGGCTTGCCACACATCCTGTGGTCTTCAGTCTGCAATTTGCAGCAGTATAATTCATGACTGCAGGGCTGAATGACACCTCTCTGCTGATATCAAAGAGGTACAGATCCATTTTAACAGGATCCCTGTGAGTCCCCTTGTGGGGAGGGAAGTTCTGGGAAACAGAGATCAAAGGGCAGTATTTACGCCATCCCATGCTGGTGTCTAGGTCGGGGACAACTTTTCTGAAACAAAACACTCCCAGGACATTCTTTCAGAGGTGATGGAGGCCAGGGTTAGTACTCGCCCACAGTACACTAATGATCAGTGTCAGCATAACCAACCTCAGGCAGCTACATGAACAGCATGGCACCTTTAAACTGCTTCTGTCTTTTTGCTGAGGGCTAGAAAGATGTAGTTAGTAACAGCTCTTAATCTAGTGGTAATAAGGACTTTTTAGAGATTTTGAAGTGTTCAGCCTGAAGAAAAAGTATTCTCAATCTGCGTGTGAAGAGATACCTTGGCCACAATGTTACATATTCTATGTCCAAAACTTTTTCTAATTGAACATATCAGCAGGAGAGTGTTTTTATTTTGCCTCTGTCTACAGCAGTGCTTGAGTGGAACGTCAGAAATATCTGGTGGACTTCTGGCCTATGCCCACTAACTTTACATTCATTCTGGAACACTAAGGCTGGAAAAGCAGTGCTATAGTTTCCTGATTTTAAAGATCTCACTCAGTGATATACACTTGGCTAAAAGGGTTAAAGCAGTTCTGCAGAAAACAAAAAAAATTGTATACTAGGAATTTGGTCAAGTCACCAGGACCACAGGTCTTGTGTCACACAGTCTTGAAGAAGCAAACAGCAAAGAAGGGAATGACATGCCCTTGGAGGATGAGACTTCTCTGCAGGACTTTAATTTACAGAAACTGGTTCTAAATGAGCCCAGATTGAACCCAACATCACCGTTGACTTCAGCAGCACTTTTTAATGACTTAAACTGTCTGAAGCAGCTGGCAAGTCATATTGCATCACTAGGAGAAGGTGCACTTAGTTCAGGGAGCACATGTGGGTGGTACATGTAAAACATACAACTTCATCACTATCACATAACATCTGGAAAAATAATTTAAATCAGGGCAGCTGACAACTCTGATTTGGGAGAAGCGTGCATGTATAAAATATTAAAACACTGCATTAGGAAAAGAACCTTGGACTATCCCTGGATGTCCCATTGCCTTAGAATCAGCCAGAAACAAAGGAGTTTAGGACCAACAGAATCTCTTACAGCTGTCTCAAATCAGCAGTCACCCTCATCAAACTGTAAGATGTTAACTACACTGCCCATCAACCCTCAGCACTCACCTGAGCTAAAACAGAAAATAATTAAGGAAGGCACCAATTAAATAAAGGGTGGTATATATTTATGAGGCTATTGATATTGCTATTATGAAAAAAAAAAAACAAAAAACAAAACAAAACAAAAAACCAAAAACCAAACAAACCAAAAATTAAAGTATATAGACCAGAAAGCCATTTGTAGCTTGTAAGGTGAAAATGTTCGTTCATTCCTCATTGCAGAACAGTCATCTCTGCCACAAAATATCTCTCTGGAAACTTGCACAGCTTCATCATGAAAGTGTCCTTCTTCATACCCTAAATATTTAAAAATGAACCATTGCTTTCTTGTTTAGGAGTAGCTGGGCAGGAAAACTACTCCTTAATTAGCAGCTTCTCCCCAAAGATATTTACTCAGCAAATTTACTCTTCAGTGGCAGTGCCACAGGTGATTCAAAAGAACAGGGCTCATCTCTTCAGTATCCAGTGGCATTTAACTAAGAAAATACTTGAACGTTTTTAGGAGTTGACTTCTGCTATTTGTTTTGCATGGAGAAAAAAAAGAGGCAAAACTGTTGAACATCTTTGCTGATATAACTACTCAGCTATTGCATTTGTTTACATGACAGTGTATTATAGGGTTTAAAACAAAACAAAACACCCCTAATGTTTTGTAATCTCTCATGGGAGTGAAAAAAAATTTGGTGCTATTTGAACACCTCTCACTCAACACTTGAGACATTCAGTACTTAAGGATCACATTGAGGGTATCCTATACTAAAAAAAACACAGAACTTTCACATTGTATTTCTTCGACATAGAAAAAACACCCCCTCAAATGCCCCAAAAGGGCCCTATCTGTAGGCCCATGGCCTCTGTTGACGTTGCAATCCTGCTAGGCAGCTGGAGACAGATTGAGAGTCACTTTAAACATCAAAAGAAGTAGCTACTTCTCTTACATGACTGACAAATGTGTTTAACCTTTGCAGACATCTCATTCCCACTAGCTGCCAGTTGGCTTAACACAGGCTGACCAGCAATTAAAAAGGAACTCGCAGATGCTTCTTTCTTCAAAGCTTGAAAATATTGCAAGTCTACAAGATGACTCGGAGGACCAGAGCCACAGAGCTCATCATGCAGATACTGAGTGGCTTAAACAAAGAGCTTACTCCAGTGATTTTAAGGGGAACATTTGTCTAATAAAACAGCCTATTTGGCTGGGCCTAGAATGGAAACTGGGCTAATTCATGGATGTGGGGTAATACTTAGTGCTGACTCTTCAGTCTAGATCATAGGTAAACACACACAGGGGTGTATTTATGTACCCTGGGGGTGATGGAAAGAGCACTGCAATAACACAGGATCTGTCAGCTTGGTGAGTGCTGACAAACTGTGCTGCTTCTTTATATCACAGTTTATCCATTGGTGAAATAGATGGATATAGAAACCTATTCCTTTTCTACTTGTTCCTTGGATTTTTATAACCACTTTAAGACCCCTCATTAACAAAAGCTATGATACTACTGGATCTGATGTTCTGACATTCTCTCCTCCTGTCTTTCAACACACACTGGATGCCACTAGTCTTTTCATAATCAGACATTCAGTAGGCCCTATGATTTACTCACCTTTATGTGTAGAAAATTCTTGACAGGCTTTCATCTTACACTGTACTTTTCATTTAAGACTAGCATAACAGCCAGGCTGGCAGAAAGAGTTCTTACTCTTTACCCAGTGAATAAAATAAAAAGTATCATGCTCTGAGTTTTATTCCAAAAGTTCATCTTGGCTTTGTAAATTATGCATCATCACTAACTCTGTGTGAACAGCTCACAGGCAAAAAAGACTGAAATTCTCTGTTGTGATACTCTGAGGAATTCATCCCAATCTGTCCTCACTGAGATCCTGGCTCATGGTTTCTCTACTTTTCCTAATGTTTTTCAACCATTCCTGTTTCAGTTTTGGCAGATACAGATACTGTCAAGCAAGGACTTGTTTTGCATTGACCTAACAAATAAACATAATGTTCAGCAATGAGAACATGGAAAAAAATGGTCTGGACAGAAAAAAAAATGAAACAATCAATTTGAGCACTACATAATGTCTGTGAAGCAGGTGAGTAAACAGTAATCTTTTAAATAAAACTAAAAAAAAAATCATGTGTCTCTCTTTCAAATCTCCTTTTCACTCTTAACTCAAAACAGAAACTGCACAGAACTTGTGGATTAATGGCTTTCTGAGGTTAATGATCCTTGTTTGTGTTGAGCTCTATAGACACTGCCTGGCTGGTCACGAATCTCTGTGAAATATTCTGCTCCTCTGACCAGTAAAAGCCCACCCTTAACTTGTGAGAGCACTGCCTTTTTTTAAGTTATGCCACCCTCTGTGTCTGGAGAAGCTGGACACTTTAATCAGTGACCATCTCCTGATTATAGCAAATTCTGAAGATTTCAGTTTTGTAACAAGCCACTACCATTGTCATAAAAAGAACTGACTTGAGTTCTTAAGTTATCTGATGGAGAAAATTAGAGGAAGGATGAAACATTTACTTAGGAAAAATCCTAGATAATGGTACCATTTTGATGACTTCTCTATAGCAAAGTACATGCTTATACATATATCTTTTCACTGCTTTATCTTCAAATTCATAAGGCAATCTGCAGTTTTTCACAGAATCACTGAATGGTCAAGGTTGGAAGGGACCTCTGGAGGTCATTCTGTCCAAACACCCTCTTTTAAGCAGGGGCACTATAACTGGTCACCATTGGCCATGTTCAGATGTATTTTTATTATCTCCAAGGACTGAGACTCCACAATTCTCTAGGCAAGATATGCCAGTGCTCAGTCACCCTCATAGTAAACAAGAATTTCTTGATGCTCAGATGAAACCTCTTGAGTTTCAGTTTGTGCTTATTGCCTCTTGAGTGGCCTTGCAATGACATCTGTCAGCTGTCTCAGCACTCATGGGTAAATCCTAGCAGGACCCATGGATTTATCTGTGCCCATTTTGCTTAAGCATTCTCTCATCTTCCTCTTCCACCAACTTTACATGTTCCTTGCTCCAGACTTTTCCCCTTTTCCCCTGGGATTCCAGGTCAGTCTCACTCATAAAGGGTAAGGCATACAATCAATTTCATCAGCAAAGACAGTATCCAGTCAGCATAAATGATATGTTATGGGAAAATTAACATGCTAATAGGGATACTACAAGAAAGACAGAGGTTTGCTTGAACCCAAGCTGTCTCTTCCAAGTATTATTTGCTTGGGCTCTATGTTGTATGGACACAGCTACATTGCTCTAAGGCAGCACTTCAGTCAGTGGTTCTGCTTGACTACAGCTTTCACTACACAGCTCTCTACCTCTACAGCACAGATAATCTACAGTTTAATAATAGCTGAAAAATCTATCATTCCTCAGGGATAAAGGTTTTGGTAAAATGGGTTCTGAAAAGACCCTCATTTGAGAACTACTGAAGAACACGTATGTATCTGCAGCATCCATTTAAACACAGGAGCTTGTGACCCTCTGTTCTTCCTTCCCACACCTTTCAGGATAGCTCCATAGAAATCCTACAATAAAAATGACTTTTCAACTGCAAAACGTGAGCTAGAAACTTAAATCTTCTAGGAGATAAACACCTCCTCCAAGCAAATGGTAATGCTTATTCCTAGCTGATCATCTGCAGCCAGTATTCTAGGGTTTAATGCCAGGTACCAGTACATTCAGTCAGCCTTTACACATGCAAAGCACAGATCAATTATTAACCTAATGCTCAGCCTTTCCTGCTCAGTGTAACCCAATTACAGGTCCTCTGTTTTTTTCCCTTGTGGGTCTCCAGAGTATCTCTTGACCCTTGAGTATGACAAAATGATCTTCATGAATACAAACATGTCCATGAATTCATTTGAGACAGATTTGGCAGTTCTCTGCTCTTGCAAAACAGATAAAGAAATCTGCCAGTCATTGGCTGAATGTAGTGGTTGCTTCCCCTTTAAAGTTACTCATGCACACAGAGATTTAGAGTGCTGTTTGCTAAAAAAAACCCAACCAAACCAGAAAATGGTTTTGAGTCCACCTCTTCCCTTAAAGACTTTATAGTGCTGGATTTAAACTGAAAACTCTAACCAGCATTCCCATTTTCTATGAAGTGTATTTACATCAGAGAATAATCCAAGGGACCAGAGAAGGTCCCTTAACTCCCACTTAACTCCAGACTACACAGTGTGAACACAATCAAAAAATTCTTTGCCTGAAAGACTAAACTAGATCTTTTCCCTTTTTTTACCACTGAATGACAAAACCTTTGGTTTTGCTTGAAAAAAGTTGTTGGAGCTGAAGCTCAACAGACTTGCAAGGCAAAACCAATAAGGAGAATGTACATGCCTTCAGCAGAGAGGCTCCTTTGCTTCTAGCATAGAGACAGGAGGAGATTTCCTGTTTATTAAAAAGGAAACAATCAGTAGCTCCTCACTGATTATATTTGCTTCTTTTTTTGCTGAGAGTTAATTCAGCTCACCTCTACTACAGGTTTTGGTTTCTCTTTCTGTTTCCTTTGAATATCAGTTGATTTCAAGACCATAAAGGACAGGGTAGTGTGGTTGATCTACATTCTGCTACTATATTCTGCACATCAGAGATCTAACAGAAGAATTGCTCAAGATATTTTCATTCGTACTTTTATTTTTAAGTGTGCTTTTTTCCTTGTCTTTAGTCTTTCTTATGCAATTTCAGAGTCTTGCTTTCCAAAAGAACTGAAAGATCATTGTGATGGCAGCAGATAATGGATAGAAGTACAGAAAAAAACCCCTGACTCAAATTGCTTAGTTACTTAAGAGACCAGATAATATACACAGATAAATTTTCAGTCACTCTGGGATAGTTTGGGATTCTATGTCTTTTCTTTACTGATGGCTATCTGCTGTGTTTCTAGATTAGGAATCATTCTTTTCAAAAAGAAAACCAAACCCACTAAAAATCTAAGAATTCCCAAAGACTTGGGAAAACATCTTCTAAACAGTATACTTCATATCACATTTGATTACTTGCAGGGGGGGAGGAAGTACAGAGAAGAGACAAGCTCTAACAGTTGCTTTGTTATAATTTTTCTTCCTCATCAGTTATCGTCCTTAGGGATCAAGACAAGTTGATCATTATACTAAGGTATTAGCAATCTGGTGAAGCCATGTACAGTGAAAATCTATCCTGACAAGGAAAAAAATAATTTACTGGAAGTAGCTTCCCGTGATGTGACTAACTTCTGTAGACTGACATTCTGAAAAGACTAATAAGATCTGTTTACCTGTTTCTTTAGTTAAGTAATAGGAACTATAATTTGAAATTTTTACAGCACTTATATTAAAAATGCATTGCCAGATATTACACCACTGCTTATCTTTTGGATGTGGGATTATTGGGATTAGGTGAGCTCTACATACATACATATATCCATATACACATATCCATCTATATACAATGCATACCCATCTATAATATATATTTAATTTGAAAAACAATGGGCACAATATATAGGACTGGGGAGGAGAAAGCAATGATAAACTATTGCACAGAATTTTTAAAGGAACATACATGATTTAAAAGCCTGAGTATCAACTAATGGTGGAAAGAATCCCTAAATCATCTCTAAAAAATGTAAATTTGCAAAATTATCCATAAGATGCCAGGACATGAGGCAGCTGATCAGACTTAAGAACAACTTTGTGATATAGATGAAGTTATTTGTCTGGGAACCATTTCTAGAAATATTAGATGCTGCACACTACCGAGCATCAGTTTTTAGAGAAGGAGTTCATCAGTGTAGCCCTGGAATATTGTTTCATCTGTGAAAACTTTACCTCCCTCACGAACCACCTGCACTCTAGGGCTCCAAGCACTGCAAGGGCTTTCTTTGTGTGCAGCATTGATCTGGGTAGGTAAAGCCATGAGTGGGTATGAGGATATTTTACTTCTTTTCACAGACTTGACACTTGCTTCCTGGGTAACTCTAAATGAATAATTTTACTACCACATACTTGTGTCTCAATCAATACATATTGCATCTTCTAATTATATGACCTTCTCTACAGACTGACAGTGAACTGTTTGGGTTAAAAGTGATTATTTATTAATTTTACTGAAATGAATTCATTTTACAGGGAACATTTCACACCTGACTGGATTAGACTGTAGCTGCCCATGCAAGTTCATTTTCATATAATCCCTTTCAATATTGTCTAACTACGAATAAGACTTGCAGTTATTTTCCCTTCTTTTATGTTAAATATCTAACACAGGAAGTCTGCATTACTAGAAACATTCTTCTCAGTGTCACTTTCATTAACTAATAATTTGCTTAGTTATTTTGTGTATAACAGGAAAGGAGAATAACAATACATGAATAGGAGCTTGAAAAATGCTTTAGAAATGTGAGGTGTCAAAGTATGCATATGCTGTTCTAAGACAGTTTCTTATCAAGTGGAAATCATTTTGGGATTACGGCAAGGATTATTGCTGCTCACCTCTTAAGTGAGAATGCCCATTCCCATTTCACCAGGAGTCTAACCTTTATTTAACCAATTAGTGGTCCAGCAGGGACCTGGGACATTGTCAGACTCAGCAAGATTCCTTGAAAATAGGCCAGTAAAAAAAAAAGGAATCATGTTCACTCTTAATGATACCAAGGACATTATTATTCATAGTCTAATAATTTTATGGCAAGCATAAACCTATAAGGAGAAGAAAGAGTAACATATCTGAACATTATTTTCATTGGAATAATTTCAATTCCCACAAGACTGAAAAATATAAGAGGACTTGATTTTTAAAAAATTATTGCAACTGGGACGAGAGGCAGAGAATATTCATGACTAAAATTATTATCTTGAAAGAATGACAGAGAAGCATGCACAGAGCAACTCGGAATGGGGCTTTCATGAGTTAACCAAGGCTACCTATTTATCTCAATAATTGTCCGCATTGTGCTACATTTTAAAGACCACAGATTTGGAATCTGACATCTCCGCAACCCTTTGATTCTACTGTTATCTTAATTTTACAAGAGGGTAAATAAAAGCACCATTGTCTAAATTGCCTGAGTGTGCTTTGAGCTTCTCCATTCTAATTTCCGGAAGTTGAGAACCAGAGCAGAGATTTGCAGATGGTGCATCTGCCAAAATGCAAGGCTTATCTGTGCCTCTGCTGAGATGCTACAAGTGATGCCAGTGTCCTGATCCAAACCCCTTCCCCCAACACTTTTACGGATTCCCCTCTTCCAGAACCTCCCAATTATAGCTTGCTGATGATTGTATGTCATCAATAAAAGCCAACTGCCTCAGCTTTTTAATGTCATTTGACACTACTCTGGCAGCAGAAGAGGTGTTAGATAGATATTACGTTTTCATTCACTTTACCTCTACTTTTGGTTGCTTGAGTGTAATGGTGAAGTAGATTTCAAAGTTTCACCTCAGCGGGGGCTCTGCCATCCTGGCACTATGCAATGGAATACGAATATATCTCAAGAGCACAAACACTTGCCTCCATGAGCAAATCAGAGATGGAAATCTGGGACTGGACTGGAGAGGAGAGAGCAAGGAGGGTTTCCTTGGTAGTTCCACCACCTTGCTGGGAGTCTGTTTAGGGGAGACGGGTTCAGGCTGATACCTTCTCAGCCACCCCTCCTGAAACCACATTTGGATGATAGTCTCATGCCAGTCCGAAAGCTAGCCACAAGACATAAAACTTTTTTTTTTTTTTTTTTTTTTTTTTCCTCTTATAGTTTGATTTACTTGTACTTGAAAGCTTAGCTGTTTTGGAATTTGCAAGGTTTCAGAGTGGTCTGGATCATTCAGTCAAATGCACATATTCAACACAGCATTACCTTTCTATTGTTCTGCCACAGGCTAGTGACTCACCAATATGCTTACTCATCACTTCCAGTACTCCAGTACATGAATTACTCTTGAATAATTCAAATATCCTTATTTATCTAGGATGATGTTTGTCTGGAATAAGTTTTCTGAAAGCACTGAAAAGACTCAGGAGCCAGAGTTTTATTGAGAATAAGTTTATGCCCATAAAATTTTCACGTGTTTTCAGAAAGTCCTCAGACCATGTGAGTTTTAGTAGCAAATGGATTTATACCTCATGTTTTGGTCAGTGAACCTAGAAAACTTCGACATTTTATGGCTTTAATATTCAGACATATTGGCTGTATTCAGTCGACACAACCCAGTGAAGAGCAATACATGTGCCAAGACAGAATGCAAAAGATAAAATCGTAATATATTTCTGCACCAAGCGTTCTTGTACACTCATGGTATTTCTCATTCCCTTACCCTAGAGGCCTAATGGATCTCAGTGTGGAATAAATAGCAAGAAACTGCTATTGTAGAGTCTTGCCAAATGAAAGTCAAAGCACATTTTAAGTCCCAATGACAGGATTATTCAAAGACTGAATAGGCAAGTGTTGCTCTGAATGCCAAATAAAGGGACATAAACAAGAGTGATGCTAATTTGCATAAGCTGAATACTACGAAGTCGATAAAGTTGCAGACAAAGAAGTGAACTTAAATCAGTGCAGAATTTTATACTATTATCACAAAAATCTTAACACAGTTACACTGGTCTCCCTTTGGTAGCAAATCGAGAGTACTTACCATTCTTGGAGAGAATCACAGCCAAGTATTCATGAAAGCAGGTGTTGATGTACAGCAGAAGGCTTGGAGTATGTGCCGTGACAAAGCCAAATGCAATATTTTCCTTGGACATGACAGCATCCGCATAAATGGCAGAGCTTGAGGTGCTTGCGTTTTTTGTGACAGGATAAGGTTCTTGAAAAATATAGGTTATGGAAGTGCCAGCTTCAAATAATGCAGAAACCTCTGAAAGCATACATAAACCAAGGGAATAATTTACTACTGTATTTTCAGCTATCCCAGACAGGCATGGACATCAGCTGTCTGCATCATCAGCAGAACCTTGCAAAATGACCTTGACTCAACTGACATCACTGTTCCTTACTTTGACTAGGAAGGACTACTCCTTCCTTACCATGTATTTGTCTGGCACAGAGAAGGACAGGTTACTTTAGAACTGGAATTAGAGCTCCACAAGATGGGACAAGCCAAAATGTTTGTCAGCCAAATAAATGCTCAGTTCACCATCTTCTGACAGTTGACATGTAAGGCAATATTCTCTGTCTTCTACCCACAGTAAAGACAATATATTTGTCCTCTCCAGTCACCTTTTAAACAAAATAAAGCAATACATTGACCCAAAGACAGACAGTAAGGGAAGCTTCCTTTGGAACCTCCAAAAGAAGAGAAATATCTACCTGTGCGTGCTCAGATCCCAAGAACTCACACTTGTGTTTTCAGTAAACACAACACAGTCCGACCCCGAAATACACATGATAAAAGCAGTTGTTTCTAATGAGAGGCAGGGTATAGTCAGAATGGTGATATCTTCAGCTGGAGTCTGACTGCAAGTTACTTTCTCCAATAAAAGGGCTCCACCTGTATAGTAGCATCTCCTAGCAGGACACTATGTGATTTGCCTCTTGTATTTGACACACCTCTTGTGGCACTGGTGCCAAATCCTCAGCTCATGTAAGTGAGCATAGTTCTATGGACTGCAGTACAACTATGCTGATTTACACCATCAGATGATGAAGCCCACTTGGTAAATCTGCTCTATTTGTGAGGTCAAGGGCTGCTGTGGAAATTTAAACCCTCACATCGCATGTTGTTGCTATTGAGCAGGAGTTTTCCTTCCTCTTGAAAAGAACATCCTATCTAAATTGGACATCCCTTATTTGCCCTGCTCCTTTTTCTGATGTTGGCAACATCTCCAACAAGCCACCAGAAAGGTTCAGTGAGGACACATTCACCAGGTATCAAACCCTGAAAATCATTTTTCTCCTGAATGCGTCATGCTTATTTTTAAAATCTCTAATAGCTTGGATGGGTTGTCACAGGAATGGTGAAACAAACCATAAAAAGACTACCTCCTTTTGTCACACCATTGCTCCAAAACTCTGTACAGAAAAGTTCTCAAGATTTTTTTAAGGTGGACAAAGCTGGATGAGCTTTAAAAACAAGCAAACTAAATATTCAGACATGGGAAAGCAACTGTTATGAAAAATTTCAGCCCTATTTGTTAATGTCTGTACCAAGTTGTATGCAATTGAATACAGGAATCATACTGGGATAAAGTTGGTAAATTTACCAGTAACATCATTTTAGTTTCCCAGGCCACCACCACCTAAGTCAACAAAAGGAGGCATAGTAGCTTGCTTAAGTTAAATATAAATAAAAGATAACATGTGGAAGGGGTAACTGGTATTCGAATACATTGTAACACAGGGTCACCAAGCTCACATGGGTGACCACTAAGGAGTTGGGATGAAAGCTTGGTGCCTACCTTCTTTGCAGTAAGGTCCTTCATAGGCTGAGTTGGTACAATCACAGGAGTAACCATTATATTTCTCCACACATTTACCTCCATTATGGCACAGATTACCATAACTGCTGCAATGCCCAGGACATCCAGGTTTAACACCAGGTGTCATTTTAGCTCTCTCTTCAAGGTCAAGTTTCTGTCCATTCAAATGTAGGGATCGAATGCATCCCAAAAAGCCCTTTTGTCTGGAAGCTGTTCCACCTGAAAAAGAGAGAAAGAAACACATGAATTCATTGGTGAGTCTGTACAGTAATCAAAGCCAAATCCAATCCGGAGGCACAAACAGGAATCCACAAGTATTAGAAAATATCTATTATATATCAGTGAACACAGTGGCAAAAGATGACAGATGGACAGCCATGAAACCCAAAGGCCTCTACCTGTCTTTATGAAAGGACCAGAAGCTGCACGTGATACTTTCTTGTTGCTATTATTCTATCTCCCGCCTTATCTACTGTCCTGTTTGGCATTTGAACTGAAAATTAATTTGGAAAAAAAAGATTAGCTTATTTATTGTATGTCTGCATATCACCATATCATCTGATACATGAGAAACCCAAAACTAAAATGCTTTTTTTTTCTTATTTGTTGCCATAGAACAGAGTATAAATAACACCCTGATCGTAACAGCAGGTTGCTGATGAGTCCAGATAGCAGGGATGAATCATGTTCAACACCAGGACTGCTGGCTGAAGGGAAATTACTTGAGTCAGAATTTTTGCATGACTGCCCAACCTGATGTTGCATGTGAATGTTTGCTATAGGCAAGAAACATGAGTTGAGGTCACAGTTGTGTTATTTATTACAGTTGTTAAGCATAATTGCATTTCTTCCTGAAGACCAGATCTATGTAAGGATCTATGCAAGAGAGCAGTCTCTACAAGCCAGCTACCTTCTTACATGCCCAATCAAATTACTAAGTGTTACAATGAAGACACTTCTTCTATAACAGGTGTTCTCTGAGAATTAAAATAATAATGATAATTGTTAAGAGTAATTTGTGAAAATATCTCTATTTTTATTAATATTGGCTTTGTTTAGCAGTTGCCAAGGTTTTGCATTTGAAGATACTGCAATTTTGATTGCTGCTTAGAAATCTAATTTTGTTTCAGGAGTTACGAGCATTAGTAGGCTCTGAAATCCTAGTGTTTTGGTGACTCTCCTGCAAAAGTAGTATGAAAGATGCTATCTTTCCAAATTATTCTTCTGTAGACGTTGATTCTTTATTAAAGTGCATGAGATAAAAGATTATGTCTTTTGAGAAGTCCTTGCAGAAGAGCATCTGTTTGGTTTTTTTTTTTCACAAATTGTTTAATTAAAACAAAACTTCTGCAAAATAAGAGAATGAAGCAATGGTTTGAAAAGCAATCTCACCAAACTCCTATTCTTCTGCACATTTTCCTTTCTGGTACACTAACAGCAGCAATACTAGATTTGAATTGGGGTAATTGAGCTATTGATAGCATATATAAGAAAAGTTTATTTCATGCTAATTTTGTGCTGCCTTTCTTGCAGAAACATATTTTTAAATTCCTCTTTAGCCAGCAATTCTTTTCAGGTGAGAAATGTTAGCTTTATTTTTTTAAAGGACCTCTGGACATAAGGATTGAGCATCCTACATTTTCTGCACTGTACTCACACAATTCTGTTGAGCTTTTGCTCCAAAACCAAACATACTATACACAATTTTCAGTAATATACAAATAAAAAGAAATGTTACTGTTTTCTTTTGCATGGGAGGTAACCACAAATATTAAAAGAACAAATGACAGCTCCCTTGCTTCTTCTCTCTACACACATACAAATCCCAGCTCTAACATCTAATGAGTGAGTACAAACTATTGCTAACTGCTCCACAGATATCATGTTTATTGCACAACCTGTATTCTTAGGGCTCTCTAAAGCACTTTGGAAAGCCATGTAAAGGAAGTTTTTCACTATTCTTCTCTTGTAATGTCTGGAAGTATAGAGCTTAACAGAGATGTCTGTGTGATTCTAGATGCACATAGTATTGATTAAGTAAATCTGTTTATCATTTCTTCAATGATCTATACCTAGTCTTCAAATACTTTCCTGTGGATAACAGAAAAACTGAAACCAAAGAAACAAATCTTGTCCCCAGTAGACTTTGTAGATTCTTCATACTCTTAATAGGCCTGTTGGACCTGACAATTTCACGGACATGACCTAAATGTTTTATTCGGGAAAACAGATTTTAGGATAAGCCTTGGGACCACAAGTAACAAGCTTAGGGTGTCCTTTGCTGAGTGGAGGTGACAGTCAAATGAGCCATGCTATTTTCAGCAAGGTATTTATGTGGCTGAATTTTGCTGAGAAGCACTGGGGCAAGGAAAAGACTATTTGAGAGGAGGGGACAAGAAACTCAACTGAGCACTCAGCATAGCTTGGTGACACACTTGGTTAAATAATTAAGATTATATCAATTAATTGAGGCTTTTATTTAAAAAACCAAGCACTTTTTGTTGGTAAGAACTGGACTAAGGAAGCTGAAATGGCACAGGGAAGTATTAGGAGCATTCTTGCTTTATGTAATTGATACAAAGAAAAGGAAAGGGCATGGGAGAATGAGAATTGTAATTATTGTTATGCAGGTGTAGGAGTACTAGCTATTATATTCCTCAGAAGACATCCAAGTCACATTTGTTAGCCTCAGACTAAAAGTTGTACAGAGCAGTCAGGATACATAAGTAGTTAAGCATTAGTTCCTCCTCCTGGCCTCCAAAACATCCGACATGTCATTCATTTAAAAACATTAACAATAAATAAACTATGCCTCCTCTTTTTCTCTCCTTGCTTTTCTCCCTCTCCCAGGAAAGTTCCTCGGAAGCCAACTCTGCAGTATGTTGCATTTAGACTGCCTACAACAGAGGAGATTCATCCAAAGATTCCTCAATCCCTTGCTCCCAAGAAAAAAACAGAAATCCAAACACTGAATTTTGCTAGTCTCCTTAAAAAAAATAAATGACTAGCACAAAATCTTCTGGCTAAGGCTTTATGCAGCAAATTAACTTCTTAGGATTTGCATTCTGGTTCTCTATTTTACCAATCTGAGTGTAAATCCTGTTCTCAAAGCAGCCTGTGAGGACTGTCTTTCCCCTCCCTACACTGGAGTGCTATGGTCCTGCCTTCTCCACTAGTTAACACAGAGCTTCCTCTCAAACTTTACCATGAGGAGATGAGGATATACCTCCTCCAGGATCACAGGAGACACATGCACTATCCAAAAGGGTGACACTTGTTTTGAATGCTGAAACTGACTGTCCATTGAAAGGAATGATTTTTGCCTGTCCCTTCAGAGTAGGTATGTGCTGAATTTCCCTGTTGCTGAGCAGTCTGGTGCAGCTGATGTCATCTAGTTTGTATATTTGTTGGGGGTTTGCACCTTCTAATGTAATTTTTTTTTTTTAATTAACAGAAGAAACATAGCCAGGTGCAAGAATATCCATGTTGTGACTAAGGATTATAAAAAAGCAGCACAACACTGCTAGATACACAAGACCCACATAAAAAAAAAGGTGAGAAATGGTTTTCTAACTCTTTTAGGTTGCATTAAAATCTAAGCTTGGCTTGTTTTCAAGAGTACTAGTAATGAAAAGTCATTTCTCTCTTGCCCTTTGCACACACAGAAAGCTATCTGTGTGGTTCTGACCACAGATTTATAATTGTCTCAAAAGAATCAATTTTAAAGAATGAATAGCCCTGGGTGGGGTGGAGAACTTGTCTGGCCAGAACAGAGCAGGAGGTGACACCTCCGGAATGTGATAAGACCTTCTGGGTGGAGACTCTTCTGTGAGCACCAGCTGCAATGCTGGGTGGTCCCTCCAGGCACGACAGAGCCACCTCCATTGTACTTGTGAAGTACCTGGCTGTGGTGGCTTGAAGGATGGCACCAGGAAGAAGATAAGAACTGATGACTGGGTGGAGATTACTCCCCTTTCCTGAGGGCCAGCCTTCAGTTCTGGGACCTTCCTGGAGGCATGATGTGCTGGCTAAACAGAAGGGGAATTTCTCCAGAAAGAAGATAAGAATTGATGACTGGGTGGAGGACTACACCCTTCTGCTCCCCTCTGGGCAGCCTGTCTCCCAAGGAACCTGGATGATTGACAGCTGCACCTTTGGCTGGGGGTATATATATGGCTGTCCATGCTTGGCCTTTTTGGGGTCGTCTCTTGACCCACCACCATTCCTGCATCGGACCCTGTCCAGGATCAGCACCTTCCCGAAGAAAACTTCGCTGGACAGCCGGACCCCTGGTGGTGACTCTCTCTCTCTCTCTCTCTCTCTCTCTCTCTCATTTTTCCCCACTATCTTACCCTTTTCCTACACTTTTCTATCTCTATCTTTCTTACCATTTTCCCTCTCTCTCTCTCTCTTATATTTTCTTTTCATCTCTCCCTCTTTCGCCTTGCTCCATATCTTTGCCTGTATTAATTGTCAAATAAAATCTGCTTGCACTCGACCTTTTTATGGTTGGACTTTGTTTCGCGTATCCAAACAAAAATAAATTTTAAATGTTACCTCCGGACCGTAACACTATCATAGAAGCCTGCCCCACACTCCATGTTGTACCAATGTCAGCCTTAAGCAGACTGTCTTTATTCTAAGTTACTGCAATAAGTGTAGCCACAGAAAAATTCCTTCTTACTACATTAGATAAATACATAAGTGCCTTGTGAGTCAATTAAAAATGTAACACAACAACCGGTCATAAAAACATTATTTAATCTAAACTTGCATCTCTTACTGACTGCAGAACTGTTTCTACATAACAGAGAGAAAGCATATTTGGATACAGTCAAACATTTATAGGAAGCGATGGAACAAAACAAGAATTGCCAATTTGAATCCTGTCACATTGTGTTTCTATGGATGAGGAGATAAAAGGAGAGGGATTAGATCTGAACACCTCCATTTTTGACTCCCCTGCTTTTGGTTTTCTCTCCAGGCAAATCCTATTAGAAGGTAGTCATTTTCCATAGGTTATTTTGTAAGAAATCATCACTGCAGTTGATTCCTGGGAACATCAGGCAATGACAGTTCCTTACAATGCTATGTGACGTGCTGTCCCCCAAAGACAGACGTGCAGGGCAGACATCATGTCAGCAAGATGCAAGAACAGCTGAGACCATTGCATCAAACACAGAAAGGTGGCAATGAAAGGTGGCAAGTCAGAAGTGCAAGGAGATCAGGTGCTATGGCAAGAAATGACACACAAATTCCATCATTTCTGTGAATACAATGACTAGTATAAGCATATGGGAAGAAAGATCTGATTCTCAGCTTTATTAGCTCTTTTTATAAAATATCAATGTATAAGAGACTTTGGAGTAAACAGAAAGCACTGTGTGAGGGCATCTTTCCAGGATATGTAAAGCTTGTGTGAACTTCTCTATTTGAAATGTTTTAACAGCTTCAAAATGGAAGTATTTTTGGGTGTGCAGATATTGGATTACAGCTACTTCATGCTTATCAAGGCCAGAAGTGAGTGAAGAAGCTTTCTAGTAGATAGTGCTGTTAATGCAAGTAATGTAATGTGAAGACATGCCTAATATGAAGAGATACTCCATAGAAATGCAGCTTAAGAACATTACACACACACATGGTTTACATCTAAGTACACAGAGAAAGATGAAAATTGATTTTCACCCTAGCAATGACTCAGACGGGTTTAAGTTCAAGAACATGCATAACTCAAAATTAGCATAGGGATAATGTAAGCCATGGTGAGACTCTCAGGTTCTTCTGTAGTCTCTGAACACCTGTATTTCTCTGCTGGAATATGTAGCCATGACATCCAGACATTGAACTCCCTGTCATATATCAATTAATATCTCTCTGAGCCAACTAAAGTTCACATTTTTCATAGTTTCAGGACACTGCTTTGCTTTTGTTCACAATCAATCAATGTTTTCTCCAACTAAAAGGACTGGACAGCTGTGATTTGGTTTGGTTTGGTTTTGTTTCTTATGGAAGAGAATATTTGCACATGTGTGGTACATTTTTATCTCTGAATGCAGTCTTTTTAATTTCTTTCCCAAAATTAAAAGAGAGAATATTATGTTCCTCCAACTTTGAAGAAAACTGGTAGCAGGATAAATAAGAGAGAAACACCATCAAGGTCTCCACTCAGAAAGATGGAAGTGTGAATTCATCCCTTACTGGACATAAAAGATTCTACACACATAAAAAAGAAATCCTCTCTGTGCTTAGTAATTGGAAAATCTTAAGCTAATGGCTAAATCTCCTAAAAAACCCAAGACAGTCAATATCAAGATAAACTTCCAAGGAAAGTCAAGCCTTTTTAACTTCCACCCTTACAAAGTATTTAAGGCTGATTAACTCCCTCTCAAAGTGTCAGTATTGCCAGGTCAGAAGCAAATGAAGCACAGCTCCATGACTGCCTGCAACTGACTGTTTTGATAACATTGCTGGAAAAAACTTTTGTTCAGCTTTCTTTACCATATATCATATAAAGCAAAAAGTCTGTTTGACAAACCAACGTTTAAAAAACACAACAAACATAAAACCCTATGAGTTATATTATTCTATTACATACAGTCCCAAATATGGAGACCGATTTTTGAGTTAAGAAGGAAAAATCTGGCCAACAATGGAGTAAATAACTTGTACATAAAATGGGCAGAAAAATTTGATACGGAATTAATGGGTCCAAATTAGAAAAAATTGCTATATGTCAACTGCCCTTGTAGTCAATCTTTACGAATGTCCAAATTTATTTTATATGTATGATCTACTGGGTATAACTGCCTAAAAGGAACCAGCTCACCTATACTGCATATAGGCTGATGTCTCTTAAGTAACAGAAAAATAATTGTAGTTTGAAAGCTACAGTGGATCTCCGTTCGATCATTGTCATAATGTTGTGTGATGCTAATATAGTTCCTTCATACCAAAGAATCAATAAATCCTTCTAGAAGATAAATAAACTTAATTAAATTTTGAGCTTTATTTATGAGCTATACTAAATATTTTAATTGATTCTGGAGAACAATCAAGGGAAAAAAAAAAGTTATATCTCAATGACTAGCTACCTCCAGTGTGGAAATAAAGTTCCATGTTTTAAAGGAGAGATTCAATTAAAAAAATACTTGGAACATTTCTAAAATAGCAAATCACATCAGTTATATGGATTATTAATTAAAAATGTGCATACTAATTGTGGAAACCCCTTAATCACTGTCAGTATGTGGAATGCTGTAGAAACAAATATATTGTGGATTACAGGAGGGAGTAGGGAGTAATATTATGTGCTGCTGACCTATTCCTTTTTACAATGTTGTTTATGGATTTATTTTTCAGATGGGATAAAATTCAATCTGCGTGGTTCAGGTACTAAATTAGTTGCCTTCAATTAGAGGTTGATATGGGATTTTCAATAGAGACAAATTGTGGCACATCTGTGTATCACTGGACCTCTGCCACCTTTCCCTGGAACACCCAGGGGCAAACAGTCTGAGAATCAAGAGGCTGCCCAAGTTTCTATCATTTCTGACTGCACTAAGGAAAACTCAGGAAGTCATGGACACTTTTGGCCTTCAACATGGTAGAGCTAAGGGCCAAAATGCACCCCTAAAAAAATCAGGTTTTCTTCCCTTTTTTTTCAGGGTTCAGAGTAAAAGTGTGGATGGGAAAGTGAATTCATTCTATTTAGCATGCAGTGAGAACTTTTCACCTCCTGGCTGATGTAAAGTAACTATTACTGTAAATATTAAGTAAAATCAGAAAAAAAAAAATAAAATAGGTTGGAAGTCGATCCTGCTAGGCATCAACTGGTCCAACTTGTTCCTCAAAGCAGGACTACTTTCAGATGGGGTAAAGAGTCACTTGTCCACCAAGACCAACAGGACCTTTTCTACACATCTGCTACCACCCCACAGAATCCCCAGCTTGTACAAATGCATGATGCTGATTTGCCTCAGGTGTAGGGCTTTGTATTTCTATTTGGTGACAAGGGTTCCTCTTGGAACATTTCTCTGTTGAGGTCCTTAGCTACCACAGACTTCCATGATGCAACTCATTGATATATCACTTTAAAACCACCACGAAGTTCACTTAAGTAGCCCCTTTATTTTGCTGAGGCAGAGAGGGAAACTTATAGGCCAATACTGCTTTTCAGATGTCAGGTGGTAAGCAGCTGATATATGACATATCTGACAGATGACATGATAAATCCTTCATTTTTACTCCTTTAAAAAGACAACCAAAAATCACAAATGGCTAACCATTAAATTCATTCATTGAATTCTTTTTTTTGTAACTGGAGGTAGTACCTTGGCTAGATGTCTCTGATGTTTCCAAGGTGTCTAGCAGCCCAACCCTACTGCTATAGGCCTGGTCTCCTGTGGGACATGTTCTTAGGATGATCTGAGCGTTCAGAAAGAAGTGAATAGCAGCATGCTTCATATCAGAAAACAGAAAACTTGCACTGTGATAGTCTTAAGCCTCCCTTCTGCTAGTTCTTCCATGGACTTGCCTCCAGCTGAGTCTATCAGAGATCATTTTAGTATAAATCAACAGCTATGTGGGAAGGACTCCTGGAAATTGATGCAGATATATCTATTAACAGATTCATTACTTACATGCAGAGCCCAGGAATTATTTCACATATACACTAGAAGAAAAACATCAAATAATCGCCCCAAAATCTTTTTAAATCAAAGGGTGTGTATACACAGCTAAACTTTATAAATTAAATTGACAGATTGAGGCTTGATACAGCATTTCAGTTAAGTAAAAGAATGCATTTTAAGGAAAGAACCAGTAGTTACCTGAGTGGCCCTGAATAAGAGGCAGATTACATCCCACTCCATCACTGAAAAATTTACTCAAAAAGACAGCATTTGAATACAGGAAAGGGAGAAGTCCCTTTATAACCCCTTGCAATTATATTATCAAATACAAGCTGGTCTCAATCTAGTTTTCATTTGGAAGGGAGATAGAGAAACAAACTGTATGCAAACAGAGATAATTTCCACCTCTTTGAAAGACTACCTTCAATTAGAATAACTGCACTTGCTTTGACTGTCTTCATCATTCTCTCACACATACACACTAAGGCCAAACAAGGATTTCAGCAGACATAATTGAAGGAATAGACTTTGAGATCATGGTGTCATCAGGCCAGAAACTTTAATATAAAGAATTTGTGTCTTTCACATTGTATCTATAAAGAGAGATCACTTTTCTTACAGCAAATTACACAGCCAGTGCTGCACATGAAGAAATACTATAAATTTTTGGTTTAATTTATGTTACCTGTGCAGCAGTGGAAGAAGAGAAAGCAAAATCAGGTCACCACATGCAAGCTCAGTGGTGGAAAAACAGCATTAACAAGGTATTGACATAGTAATATTGTACACATCTACAGAATTAAATGGCTCCTACCTACAAATAGCTGGCTGTTGAGCTGCAAGCGGAAGTGTCCCTCAGCAGGTGCTTCCAGAACCTTCTTGGGGAGGTTGTCCACCTGGAGAGAGGTTTGCTTGAGATTCCTCTCTGCTCGGACATAGTGCCACTGGTTGTCATTCAGCGCTGTGGGAGACTCCACAGTGGCTTCTGTGGGGCCATTCCCGACATCTATGGAGAAGGTGATCTCTCTGGGGGCTGGAACAGATAAACAGATGTGAAGAGGAAGTGAAGGTCTGAATTAAATCGTAGTTTTGACATGTGGAAAATTTGAATAAACACAGGATCCAATGACTTTTATGTCTCCAAACAGTATAGCATAATTTACCTCCTATCTCCTACACAGCAGCTTATATATAAATCTAAGCCTGCAGCCTCACTGTTTGATCCCTGCTGGCATTATGCTTGGCTGTGGGTATCCATCTTTGTTGTTACAACAATTAAGGTGCTCTAGAAATAGTAGCTTATTTTGTTTACCAGTAAAAGTGTATGCTAAACAAGTCACACAATGGTAACACAAGATTTTGGACAAATAATGCTAAGAGGAGCAAAAAGGAAGAAGGAGCTCTTTCTGAATAAATTTTTCAAATTGCATGTACTTTGACAGCTACAGAACTTGACTGCAAATGGTAGGAAAGAATCTTACAAGCATTCATTGGCCTGACTTAAGCCTGACCTGGGAAGCAAGGAAAATCAGATGAGCAAAACTAGTTTATTGTTGATCTTAAACTAAAGAGGCCTATGTAACACATGTCCAGAAGCAGTAAGGCTTCTAGAAACAGAACAATAATTGAAAAACAACTGCTACATATGAGAGTCCATCTTGCTTTGCTGGAAGCCTGAAAGGTGACAGAACTTTTTAACATCCTTATTACTGATTATTTTTCCTCTTCCTAAAATGCTAAATGCACCAGAAAGACAAAGTCCACAGACTGCACAACCAGAAGGTTGTAGACTGAAAATTCATAGAAACCTGTTATTTCAAGTCCAACAAATTGGATAGGTCTGGTTTTGCAAGCTGCTTCTTAGATAGTTAAGATAGAAAGCACTCCACAGGGATAGACAAAGATCTATTCTGAGCCCCTGCATCTGCTAAAAGGCCGTTTCCCTTCAAAGCAGCTGGTTTGTGGAGCTTCCTTGATACAAGGCCTTTAGGCTGCAAATTCCATCTGGCAGCAAGAAACATACCACCAACTACTAATGAGAAGCTTGAGTTTAAAAGACAAGACTTTTTCCAAACTTTTAATTAACCCATTTCTCTGGGAGTAGAGCTTTAACACTCACACAAAACATGTCACTAAATGATCCTTCAAGTTGTTTTTGGTGTTTGATAGATTTGATATCCAAATCATAATCATATTTCTGTACCTCTGAGAATAAAACTTAGTACACTGAAGTATGGTCACGTTGGGCTTGAATGTGCAATTAACAGTAAATCATACCTCATTACCTTGTGATAATGCACCACAGCATCTATCATTTATTTAATGGATCGAAGGGACGTAGGGCCCTGTTTTATTAATTTTGATGTTGGGTTTATTATAAGTATATTATAAAATGCATGGCACTCTGTTTTTCCCAAGCTTGACAGAATTTGGAATACAGAAATCACATTTCATGTGAAAGCCACGGCACCTTTTTGTCACTAATAAATATTTGAAGTCATCAGAATGGTAGTGAGCTATAACCTCACTAATTAAGTTCCCTGTTACTTTCCTTTATAAACTGAATAGCAATTATACTGCAGTCACTTATTAGATATTGAAGTATTCAAGGCCCATTACAACTGTGACTGAATTATCCTGCACTAGCATCCTGTTCTTCACAGACTCTCACCTTGGAGCTGTACCATACACACTGGGTTCCTCTGAAACACCAGACCTGCATCAGACTGTGTATCTCATAGAATCATAGAAAGGTTTGGATTGGAAGGGATCTTTAAGGGTCATCTACTTCAAGCCACTGCAGAGCTGCTTATACAGAAATAATGGTAAAAATTGGAGTGATTGTATTAAATTTTTCATTTTTCAACTAAAATGACGATCTATGGGTACATTTAGCCAGTGGCTTTTTCTCAAAAAGAGAAAAAAATATATTAATATCAGTGTTGAAAAAATAAATTCAAACACCTGTTTATTTAAGAAAGATAAAACCAGGTATAAAAGATTAATTATAATGACCAAGGCTATACAGGGAAGATTCTGACAGGAGAGGCAGATAAATCTAAATTAATAAGTCATTATGTCTTTATCTTCTCCTCTTTAGGAACTTCCAACCATCTCAACAAGGAAGAAAACATGACCTTCCCGTTTCCCTGCACTTGTCAGATGGGAAAAATATGCCACGATCTTTCAACAGTGAAACTTACAGCTTATTTCAACTCGTATGAAGTCTTTCATCCCCAGATTTTCCAAGAACACCCCAGAAACAGCAGTAGTTTTGAAGAAGAAGGAGATGTCTGCGCTGACCTCGGCGTGGAAGGTGGGGAAGTGCAGGCTGGAGGCCTCAGTGTTGAAGGAAGCAGCGTTCCAGAACTGCCCTGCAAACACAGCCCCCTTCTCTATAGTTAATTGGCACAGGACAGCAGCTGCAAGCTGCATGTGGAAAGCCCCCTTTTATCAGATAAATACAGGGTTTTAAATAAGCACCAAACCCCCTCAAAACAAAAAACCAAAATAAAACCCCCAAATAAACCACAATAAAAAAGAGGGAACATCCTGAACCTATGGAAATTGAGAAGAGCTAGTACTCACTGTCTCCATAGCAACGCAAAGGGCCGATTTTCCAAGCAGCCTCAGAATTTGATCTGTTTGTGTCGGTGATCACTATCTGAGTTACAGGCAAATGGTCTTTGAAAGTAAGGAGGCCGGTGTCATTTGTCCTGGATTATAACAAACAAACAGAAAGAGACAAGTTAACCACAGACAAAATCCCCAGCTTTCCTTATGCAGAGCAATATTTGAAAGTGCTTACTTAAAAATGTAGTCTTTTGAAGAATTACCTAGAAGACTTGAGACTGGTACACACTGCTGTAGATAGACACATGCATGTGTGCACCCTATGCTCACAGACCCCTGCAGAAGTATTTGGATGCATGATGATGTCTGGTACAGACTATAACTGTGTTTCAGCTGTGCAGAACAATCATGAGCCAAGGGAAAGTGCTGCCATTCTGCCTGATGGGCACTGATGGAAACTGGGCTCTACTGAGTTTCCTCAGCAGGATGAATTTGATGCAGAGCAGCTCTACGTCCAATTTTGCATTTCTGTTAAGTTAGCTGGAGACAGATAATGGCATTTCTGCTGGCTTCAGGCTTTATCCAAGCAGGCAGAGGAGACACAGTACCTGATGCAGCAAACTGTTAGCACGAGGTAGCCAGACAGGACCTGATCCAGCCTCAAGATGGCTGGGACACAACTGACTCAGCACTCTGCAAAGATGCTTGAATTGGCAGAGAGAGTTTGTATGGAATCAGCCCCGTGCATTAGGGGTCTGTGGAAGTTTGAGTTCAGTCAGTAACATACCGAAGGCTGATTTACTGCACCAGCAAAAAACACTTTTTTTTGGTATGAGCTGTGACCAACTTACACATGGTTGCTAGAAAGGAAGAGAAGAGAAAGCAAGCTTGATCCTAAAGGGTCATTTCTTTGTTCCTTCTTAGAGTATGTTGGGCAAATTGTCCTCAAAATGCAGCACAGCTTTTCCTGGCTGCCCTCTGGTCCCTAAGCAGCATCAGTGGCTGTGACTCAGGCAGGGTTCACAGACATGCATTTGTGCCATTGTACTTCAGGAACTGAACCTCAGGCAACCAGCTCTGACCAGACCAGAGCCAAATTATTTCTCTATCCAAGGTATTTCTCTATCGACTGATTAGAGAGAGGCAAGTGCTACTGTCTCTTATCTGAACAGTGATGAGTTTATTTCTTCTCCTAGCTCTTTTTCTCAGGATTGAGGTCTACTGTGCACCTGGGCACATAAGCCTTCATGGAGCTAAGTTTCAGTAGTTTTGGAGAAAAGGATTCAAACCTCTGCATGGTCCAGCAATCTGTGTGCAGGGTCTGGACTCAACTCACCTCTCTGCTCAGAGGGGAAGGACTACATGCTGAACAGGAAGATGACAACAATGATCATATCCAAAATGCCAATACTTCCCAATTTTTCATCCACTGCTCTTTCAGGCAGGTATGACACACAGCCTCAGGAAACAGATACCACTTTTTTGGTGATACCACTGCTAGAGAGCTTGATGTGCCAGGCAAGATTCCAGACTACCTACCTGCTGCTCATAATACAACCTTCCAGAAATGTACCTCTCATTATAATCCCAGCTGTGGGAAGGGACAAAGGACTTCAGGAAAGAAATAATAATCAGGGTGAACACTGCAGCTGTGGTCTGACACAGTCTCAGATGTTTGCTTGGCTAAGTGCTCTAATCTGATTGATGTCAGAAAAAATAGAAAGTGTATTTTTATCTTTTTTATAAAGGCTGCATGCATTTAATTTATTTTTCATTCTTTCTAATTGCATGCAGCACAGTTAATTGTCTCATAATTCCACAGGGAAAAGGAGAGTTACCCTCTAAAACCCTACCATTTTTTTCTTGCTTCAGTGGGTTTCTGAAATGCAGATAATTACAGATGAAATGCAGCAAGATGAAATTCCAAGGCACAAGGCAGAGTGATGTCTTCAATACAGACTCAGAAAGAAAACCACCATGTATGATTCAAATATACATGGTCTCCAAATCTCTTCACAGAGGTGTCTCAGCAGCATATCCCAATATCTCATTGTACCAATCTTCGAAAGTTAGTGTAAATGCTCTCAAGAGAAGATAAAATAGTTCTTACAAAAGCTGAACTATTTTACTATTTCTTAAGAAGATCATTAAATAGGACATTCAGCAGGTGAAGGGAAGAAGAGTAGGCTGAATGAATGAAAGGTAGAAAGATGCACAGAAAGAGGACATAGAATATGTAATATACACACTAATAACTAAACTGGAGTTTATTTTAAAATAAAATTCAAAAAAGTATTTAGGATTTTTCTGGCAAAATCGTTTTCATTTAGAAAATAGTGCAGGCTTTTTACTGTACTGTGATCAGCATTAAAATAAAAATCAGTATCTTCCTACAGCTGCCACTGAACATACCTAAAAAAAAATAAATTAAACGGTGACATTTTCAAGATATCTGTTCCACATCTCTGAAAACTGTGTTACTTATTAGTATTCTGTTATATTGCATGAAGTTCTTTGATATCAAATTTTATGACTGTTTTCACTAGTTATATGCCAGATTCACACAGATCTTTAGCAGCATAGCTCAACTGTGAGAAAGAAAAATATTCTAGATCTAATAAAAATCTTCACTTTTATATTAATGCCTTGAAAACTCACTCAAGTTTCTCTTGAAACTCAAAAAGAACATTTTATGTATTTTTGCACTCTCACACAGGGAAAAAAAATACATGTGTTAAGAATATTTATTCTCATACAAGCACATACTGGAACAAACCTATGAGAAAAACATTCTACTTTTCAGATAATGTATTAGTGACATGAACAACAGTTATCGTTGCAGTTTATTATTATCTCATGGTGGGTAATCGAATTTTTTTGTAAAAAGTCAACACCTATGATATTTTAGCTAAGAAAAGCAGAAAAGAGATGTGAAGAAACTATACAGGCCCTCATGGGAGCTAAAGTGTGTCTTAATTTCCAGATATTCTTCAAGCTGAATCTATTTCAGACTCATTTCTTACAAAGCAGCATGATTCCTCTTCTCTTTACATGGGACACTATGGCAGCCTCTCAAGTATATTATATTGTGCCTCAGAGAGGAGCAAGAGGGCTTCATGTACCTATACAATAATTTCCTAGTGGAACTATTGTGGCAGTACAAAATATAAATATTCCAAAGTTTGCACGAAACATTTGGAATTTTGCCTGAAGGCAGCTTGGGGAGCACTGTTAATGAACTACTGTTTTCAAATAGTGTTATTTTCTGATAGAAAGCATCTGCACTATGATGGTATATACATACATTTGTCTTTTAAATGAATATAAAACTTTGTTAGATTAATTTATTTTTTGTTAGTTCATTATTTTTGTATTTTTCGTCAAAGCTGGTTTTTACTTATATTTATTTTAACTTAGCAGTTCACCTATATTTGATAGTGGATTATATTTGTTTTTCCATAGATGCTTCTCTGGTTAGCCAAAACCACTACTTTATTTCTCTTAGCAGGTTTCACACAACACTCCATGGCCACATCACTGAGCATCTGGCCTTTTGTACTGTGCTGTGCTCCACTTCTCAGTACTGAGAATTAAAGGTGGGTCCTGCCTGAAGGAGAGTCTGGGGGGAGATAATGCCACTTGGCCAGGAATGTAAATTAAGCCCTGATTTCACAAAAATCCTTTAATCCTTTTGTCCTTTACCTGAAGAGAGTCCTGTACATACAGAAAATACTACAAGTAAATTAATAAACTTAGGGAGTAGATCATCTGCATACCTGACCTGGCACTCAATTCAGCACAAATTCAGATGAACATCTCAATGTTTTTCAGAGGGTGGAAGGCACCCACAATGGATGGATGTTTTTCTGAGCTTTTTGTATAAAAGGGTAGTATCAGCCTATACTTCCCACAGGCAAAACAAAACCAAATCAAATAATGTCCTTTAAATTAAATCATTAGAATATTTCTAGTTGTGAGTATGAAATACAGTTGCATGTCAACTATTTATCCATTTCTGAAGATTAATGCCTGTATCAACTCAAAGCACTTCCTCAAAAAGCTGAGGCATGTTATAAATCAAAGAAATGCTCTAAGTATGGGGGGAGAGGGGCAAAGGAAAAAAAAAAAACAATTCACCACAAGAGCAATGATAAAGGTGTTAGTGCAGCAAGTTACTTTAAGATGTAGCCCAGGCAGTCTTACCTGTAAATGACAATTAACTGTTTTGATGGTAACAGTATGAGATTGTTTTTCTTTTTCCTGGCTACTAATAAAAGCATGCTTACAAAATTTCACTCTATGGTAACCTAACAGTGTCAGACTGGTTATCTGTTAAAAATAAATAAATAATTTGGTTGCTGTTTCCATATTTTTTCTAACAGATGGTAGAGTGGCAGTGCCATTAAATATAATTTTTTCTCATATGATCCCCTATTGGTACGTTTCCTTCTTATTCATTAATGAAAACTCTGGTAGGGTCTGAGCCTCAGAAGCTCTGATATTCAGTACAGATTTTCATGAATTTAGGGAAAAGAATAGCATCATCAGATGTCAGTGAACTGGAATGGGTCAGTGAAACAGGCTTCCATCAGAAAAGTTTTGAGTCCCGTGTAAGACACATTATTAACAATCCAAAGGAATATATTGTAACTGCTATCTTACCCACTAGCTGTATCCAAAAATGCTTTACTAGGTACAAAAACTTAGAGTCACGATAAAGAAAAAAGCCAGCAGGGGAAGGGGACAGATGTAATAGATGAAGGCAAGATGCAGTGGCTAAATTTTGCTGAATTAGAGAAGCAGTTCAGAGAAAGAGTTTGGTAATGATAGTAATGAACTGGTTCCTGACACCTCAGGGCCTGCTACAGTCAGCTCTCCGCAGGCAGCTTTTCTAGTTTGTTGACAAATGCAGTCATGGAGGCAGATATCCAAGACAGCTCTATACAGGCCAGGTCACCTCTGGCAGGGTTTATTTATGAGCTCACAGGCTCTGTGGAGCTGCCTGCATTGCTGCTGGGGGAATGGATTCAATGTGGGATAGTGGCTGAGAAACAAAACCTGTCAAATCTGGGCTTGTCAGTGTCTGGGCTTTTCTGTCCTCCTCTCCTCTACCCTTCCAGTTTTAGCATCCTGGCTCTGGCACAGATTTGCACAAATATAGCTCATCCAAAGAGGACTTCATTAATTTCCACAGGGCTTTGCTCCTTCTTGAAAAAAGCTGGATATAACCTATGTATCTCTAGGAGCCAAAGTGGGTCTGAAACATGCATATCCCTTTTTTATTTCCCCTTCTTTTCATATCCTGTGGTTTCTTTGTTGCTTGCAATACACAAAAGGCAGGGTAAAGAGGTGAATTTGTGTTACTTTGGAAATGGGAAGACTCAAAGGTTTAGCTTCCCGGTGAAGAAAGTTGTTCTGGAAGAAAAAAGAGGAGCTGTTCTGGAAGAAAAAAAGAGGATATTCCTATAATTTGAATAATAAGGATGGAGAAGAGAAAGAAAAGGATGGCCAATCAGCTATTGTTTAGAAACAACTCTGCCTACCACACTCTGCTGAGATGCCTGAACTTCCTGCACAAAGATTCTATAGATGCTGTTCTTGCTGTACAACAAAAAAAGCAGTCACTAAGACACAGGTTTCGTTTGATGACTTGCTTCAACAGGTGTTTGCATTTGGAGTGGAAAATACACGCCAGATAGAGACCTGAAAGTAGCAAACAGACTTCAGGACAGTCATGTGCCACCCTGCCATAAGGTTCCTCCCATTTAAATGAAAAGACTGGTGAGCAGCAAGACTTTCATCACCAAGGCAAGAGAGTTTCACGTGAGATGAAAGACAGTGTGGGAGAGGTAATTGATGATCAAAAAATATCAAGAATGGACTGGAGATAACAACCTTGTCTGCATTTCAGAAATGCTTCACTCTTTAAAGCAGTTTAACACCTTTTACCAATAATGCCTGCACCAAGAACACACCTTCTGTTAGAAATAAGGCACATCTTTTGAAAGACTACTGCTTTGAACCTAAGTACTCCATTCTCCAGCAAATCCCATGAAGATGCTTCACTACTCTGCAGTAACAGAATTTGCTGTCATCATACTGCAGCGTTTGGAAGTGTGGTGAGGAGGTGGGAGGAAAAAGATAGATTTCACTGGATCAGCAGAAGTTGAAAAATACAAAAGCCTTCCCCATACAGCATGCAATCAATTATTTTCCTGTTCACCTGGCCAGCATAATTCCAGAAGGACTAAATTCATGTCATGTCAAGTAAGAACCCGGAGATAGCAGCTGGCTCAGATGTCTGATTAGATATCATTTCAAAGTCAGTATGCTTACAAGTGCATCTTGTGTTCTGCCAAACACCCGGCTCAGGACTTCTTTCAGGGCTGTTATCTTGTTTTTTATTTCTAAGTTTGGGCTTTTTTTTGGCGGGGGATGTTTGTTTGTTGTATTTTCTTCCTGTTCTAATCAAGCAGTAGCTTCTTCTGCACATCAGCCATAGCCCAGGGAAACCAAACCAAAGCAAAATCCTAAGCTTGCCTCCCTTCCACAATGATGCCCCAGCTATTCTGATGAGTTCCTGCTTCAGAGATGCAGTGAGCTGCCTGATTTATCTAAAAGGAGTGAAAATTATTTCCTGGTTTTCCGCTCTGCAGCACCCATTTTATTTCATGCTAAGGCAAATAAATGCATCTACTGCTGTCTTGCTACTTCCAGTATAATGTATGGCAGGTTAAAGTCACAGTTCAGATCTCAGCAGGTTTCAGATTCAAATGGTCATTATATATCAGGAGGTCAGTGTTCTAGCAGAGAAACACAAAAGTAATCTTCAAGAGGCATGAAATTTCTTATGTTTAGAAACTCTTTGAAAAGGTCACAGGTTTTTTAGCATTTAAGAAGGCAACCTGCAATTCGGAATACCACCAAAGTCCAAATTTTAAATGGGTTAAAAGTCAAACCAAAATACCTGGAGCCTCAAACCAACAAACAGTAGGCAGTTTAGCTGAGGAAACTTCTATGCATATCCTGTTATTATAATAAAATTAGAAGAAGCAAGTAGCTCTGTGAGCTGCCAAGATAATGAAGCATGATTTCCAACATGTCTCTCCCATGAGGATTTTCCAAAATCTAATAAAATTGCAAGCTTCCTCAACTTCCTTCTTGTGGGTTTTAATTGGCTTTTTCCCCTCAGCCTGGCATAAATTTTCATAGAGCGTGTACTTTCTAATACTTCTGAGATTTCTCCTTCTCCATTGAAGATGTTCTGATGTGTGTCTGCTTTTTCAAAGTCATTGGGTGTGTGGGGGGAATAGAGATAAACACCCATAGTATAACACACTTAGGTATAATTTCCTTAGGAGACTCAGATGAACCATTATGAAACTGCCTTTAGCTTTCACCTTGCATTGTACAACTTAGTGATGCATTGTCCTGCAATCTCAGACTTTAGCTTCAGTGGTCTGCCAGAGGAAAACTCAGCTCTGCTTGAGTAGTGGCTCGGCGAAAGGTGAAATGTGGATTATAAGCAGAGCCAAGTGCCAGTAAAAACTGACACTTTTGATGCTCATTTGCAAACAAAGTGCTTCTGATAACCAAACATTAAAAAAGGATAGATTAACATGCACAGCCAGACCCTTCTATACAAATCGATACAAACCACATTCATAAATGAACATTTACATAAAGATCTTTCCCAAGAAATCCCCTTACAACTATGATTTTCGCAAGTGCTTACTGACTCCAGGGATAAAAAGGGTTGAACCAAATAATCAGACTGACTGGAAAGCAACCAAAAAAGCTCAACAAGAATACTGACAATTCATTTCTGATTTTTTTAATTGAGACCCCTTATAGTTCCTGTCTACTTAATTCTCTTTTAAGTGAATGTTTCACAGGGATAATTTGGACACTATTTCAAACATGTTACAGGAAGACATTTCTAGTCTGCTTCCATTAGCTGTAATTTGTGACCTACTCAAGGTTAAAATATATATATTAAAAAAAAAACAAAAAAAAAAAGGACAGCAGTCCTATCAATGAGTGATCCAGAAGGCAGAGAAAGTGCAGAACAGTTTTCACATGCATTTTTACAGTGTTTCAAATTATACTTTTAACAACACTCAGATGGCATTTCTGTACCCTCCAACACAAGTATGGAATTAATTGGAAAGCTCTCAGATGCTGGAGTCTCTGAAAGTGAAGAGAATAGGAGAAGGTTGTGAGGTGGCCTTCACAGATCTATGTAGCATTGGTTCACAACCCTCTGGGTCTAAGCCCTAGGAAGTCTTTGAATACTTCACACTATAAATCTAAAAGCTTCCCATGTGGAATGAACCAAAACAGAGAAGCCAAAGAAAGTCTTTCCACTGACTTTAAAAATCTTGAAAATCTTGGGCCCCAATTTAAAAGACAGTTAAGGAACAGATACACTGATTCGTAAGAAAAAAACTAAGTCTTTTGATAGCAGAGGTTTCTCATTCTTTAGCTGGCTGTACCTGAATTTTACTGTCTATGTCTAGATTTTCTGCTCTATATACCTATGTATCAACCTTCATACAATGCTACAGTTGTATCAGTGGAATTTTTTAAACAAATAAAGTGACTGGATTTGGCCTTCAACAGCAAAGATTTTCTGAAAACAACTGTCCCAGCAATCTGTTTCAGTCAGATATCTTGCCTTTGGTTCAAATAAGAAATTTAAGTCAAAATCTGAAGTCCAAAGTCTAGTCTTTCATTCTCCTTTGATCATACTCAACTCATTCAAGCATTCTAAGCTGTGAATCAAGAAAAGATTTAAGACTTCTTGCCCTACTTCCTAACCCCAGCTCTCACACAGACACTACTATATATTTTAAAATTATTACCATTCTTCTCTATCTGCGTCACAGTTGCAAAAATATCTCATATCCAGACAACTTTCTTCAAGTCCACATGCACACTGTTGTATGCCTGGAAGAGATCCTCCCCAGTAAAGATGTTTTTCATTGGCACGGCCAACCCACCAAGCAAATGGCATTCCATCTGGATGAAAAGGAAAGAGAGGGGGGAAAATAGAAAAGAGAAAAAGAGAGAGAAAAAGAACTTGATAAGCAAATTGGAATCTCCTGAGAAGGAAAAAGAGAATGGAGGTGGACATGTTAAATAACACTGAAGGAAAAGATGAAAACTATAGACGAAGTAACAAACCATACACTCTGTCCAAATTCCATTTTTTTTAAATACATGTTAAGAAAGCAACACTTTATGGTAATCCTGTTTGGTTTGAGGAGCAGATGTTTTCTCCATAGGGCTCACGTGCCAATCACCAAGGAGAACGCTGGGGCTTTCAGCTGCAAAGACTTTGGACATGCAAACCCAACACCACTGTTCGGACCAGCTTTGTCTGGTGCTTTCATTTGATGCTCTGTGTGTCTGCTTTCATGTGATGTGAAGTGTCTGCCCATTAGGAAGGAGACTCTAGCTCTTAGGCCAGGATTTTTCACCTTAAGACTCCAATATAAAGAACAAAAATCTTCAGAAACAACACACACATTGAGCTATTACCTTGGACTTAATACAGTTCTCAAAACTAAGACCAAAATTTATATTGGTTTCTAAGGGAGCAGGACAAAGGATGTTTATGTGCTCTCCAAGGATGGAATTTGCAAATGCAAAACTACATAAAATAGTGAAACAGATTTAGGATTCAGGCAGGAGGAAAGTAGGGAAAAAATTTCCCTGCTTGGGAATTAATTTGTCTCTGTGCTTATCTTCTATATACAGGACCGCTAAGATCTATGTATTTATACAAACCTAAATAGTTTTTGTTTAAATTTCACAAGCTGTTATACATCAATCATTATATATTAACAGTCAGATACAGTAAGCAGATTGAGATGTAATGAAATCCATTGATTAACATTTTGCTAAGACTAACTTTGTCTTCCATCTCAGAGAACTTTATGATTGACTTCTTAATCCTGAAATCAAGAAATGTAATCAGTTATACCTAGGTGGATGGAAAAAATTTAGTAAAATTGACATATCAAGTCTTTTTGATCACAGGAGCTTGGAAAAATAAACTGCGCTGCTAATGTAGAAAAATATACAAATTTATTCTTCTGCTCTACTAACATTATTATCAGACAGTGTTCCTCATTATACAAAGCAAGAAAGTCTAAAATATGAAAAGCAATCAAGGTTAACTGTAGAGTGTAAGGGACTAATTAAAATGAGTTTTAGAATCACTTGGCAAAATTAATTCAGATTTGTTTTTCTTCTAAGCTTAGACTGCTGAACTGTAAATTCATGAAAAAGGGAAAATAATAATAGGAAGAGTAACTCCATACTCACGATACCAACAATTAAGACATGACGAGCTGGAACAATACCCAGTAGTCCTCATTAGAAAAACACAATTCAAGAACATCTAAGGATTCATCTTACAAATATGGGCACACTCATTGTAGGTCTCATATTATTATCAACACATTTATGTTTTCTTCATTTTTTTTTTTCTTTTCAGCTGATTTTCTTGCAGATTTGATTGCTGCAGCCAGTGAAACCAGTCTATACTATAGTATCGGGAAAGTACTTGGTAAAGCTTACAATAATGATGTTAATTGAATAAAAGGGTAATTTGTCTAGGAGTTGAGCTAGATATTATACAGAAATGCTTAATCTAATTCAAAAAGTGCCCATTCTGGAAAAAAATATTTACATGAAGATAAATCCTTCAGGCCATCAGCAAATAATGGTATTCATTATTCAAATTCAACTTGTGTCAGATTCTTTTGGCAGAAATAATTATATACTTAAACATAACATTGAAATAAGCAATCATTCATAGGAATTAAGAATAAGTAGTTTTCTGATGTCTTTTTCAGATCTGCTGTTACTTTTTTTATCGAGCAATACACCAAGCAAACACATACACATACAGATTTATGATATAGACTGGGGAACTGGTAAAAGCAACACAGCCTGAGTCATTTACAACAAAATTAAATACAGTGCTAAAAAACAGTACATTCAACATTATAAAGAACAATAGATTGTCCAGGTAACAGACTATTAAAAAACCACTGCCTTTAAAAAAAAAAAAAAAATCTATTTATTAAGCAGAGTCCTGCTACCCTTTATTCACAATGAGCAGATTTTTTCCATAACTAGCCCCTTAGAAATCAATTGTAATACTAAGGAAAATAATGCCCTGATTCTTCAAATTTCTTTTCTACATGCTTAATTTTTAACACATGAGAAATCAGAGCTATTCAGCAAAGCTCTTAAATCTAAGGTACTCTAGCAGCATTCAAAGTGTTTAGGAATTCCTGAAACATATCTTGTATGTGATATACCTGCAATACTGAAGTAATGCAACATTTTACTAGCAATCCAAATAAATCTACCACAAGTTCTTTACAGAAAGTTTACACCATTATACCTTGGCAGAGCTGGAGAGTGCCTTGCATTGAGAATGCGTTTGACCAAGAGATGTTTTTAAGATTCTTTCTTCTAAGCCTGTAGACTTGTTGCAATAGCTTCACTTCTGTAGTCATGGGATTATAATGTTTTCCAAAACATTATCAATTATCCACCACCTCAAAATGAATTTACTTCCTTTCTGTGTTGAAGCCACAGACTAAGTCAATTACATTCATCAAGGAGTTAACATAGCCCCATGACCTAATGTTTACACATCTGTAGAATTCCACTTTAAAATTCGTAAGCCAAAGAGTTCACTAAATAAGTGCTACTAATACTTCATTCTGTGCTTACATTGGATCTATTAACACATTTAGTCCAAAAAGTAGTCAAAGCCTAACGCACAAAACACTATTTTTAATGAATTTTTGTCTGTTTAGAACTGAAAATAAATCCACTGTAATAAATATAAGATTGTCTTTGAACTGCATAATACAGCTCTGAAGGAGAATATGTGTGAAAAAAGTCCCAAACAAAACAAAGTAAATAAGCTGGGAATGTCTGGATTCACCAGTAAAAATAATGAAAAATATGTACTGTATGAAGGAATCAAACAGACAGCATTTTGTGTCGGATCAAGTACAGCTGTTCATTCACACTGCCAGGCACAAAGTAAGGTTGGCAGAGGTCTGGTGAAAGGAAAGAATAAGAGGTTTCATCTTCAGCAGATCAGCTTGATGTTTCCCTCTACCTGTCTCCATCAGATGGTCCTTTGGAGTCTACTGGGCTATTCAACAGCTACTGGATGTATTGAATAGCCAAGTAAGAATGTGGAAACCCTGGCATATACAATACTGAGACATGTGGGCAAGAATTCAGTTTTTCTACAGCCAGCAAGGCAGAGAGTAAGCTTTCAGATTGTCAGTTCTTCAGCAGATCTCCAGCACCTGCTCTATAAATTCACTTAAGTCTTCATTGTTAGTTCTCTGTATGAAATCTGTTTCAGCAAAAGCAAGGCTGGCACTGACTGCACTGCTCATAAGCACAGAGGCTGAGGACTATCAAGAGAATAGCAGACACACAGAGGTTGTTTCCAGTGATCTTTAGAAGGAGACACAGATTGAGATCAAATTCCCCTGCAATGCGTATCTGGCTCTTCTAATGACAAGAATGGCTGAATATGTATTCAGTGTCCCTCTGCCAGCTTACAAGAAAATGTCTGTCCTCTTAATTCTTCCATGTAGTGACAGTTCTCTTATTTTCTGCACTAGAAAGCATTGACTTTGGTAGCAATACAAGTTACTTTTAAAGGTTTTAGGCTGGCTCATGTTCTCAAATGCAGAGAATTTAAAAAAAAAAATATTTGTACAGGCACTCAGAAGCTGAAGGAGGTGGAGAAGCAGCATATTCCAACAGTTTTTAGGACTAAACTACTATGTACATAAATCCCAAGCAACTTTTGTGGACTCAGTTTATCTTTATATTCTTTATATAGGCAGAAATTCTTAACACTGGCTTTTATGCTTTACAGCATGGGTTAAAAAAGTCATGCATTTTTAACAGTATTATACTTAATATATTTGTCAAGCTTTGTCTGCATCGTTTGTCAGATGTTTCTTATTATTCCAACAAACAAAAAAGAACTATAACAAGATAAATTGTTAAATGCTTGTGCTGCATAAACCTAAAGTCTGATCCAATATTCACATCCCCTAGCACAGGTAAGGCTTTTGGGGCACCCAAGTTATTAAAACAGGTCAGTTAAAGGTCTTTCCACCATTACAGCACATCAGCAAATAATTGCTTTAAAAAAAAAAAAAAAAAAAAAAAAAAAAAAAAAAGACAAAAAAGACACACACACACAAAACCAAAGAAAAAACCCAAACCAAACCAAACAACCATGAAGCAGCATTTGACTTCATCTCTTCTTCTTATGCAGAGAAACTGCATCTCCCTCTGGAGCAGCTGTTATTGCAGTGTGCTCTGTTATTCCTGGAGTTTATAAAATATTCTCACAGATTAGAATAGGCAGAAAGAAGGTAAATAAACATGGACCTTTGCTTCTCTAGATTTAATAGGAGGCTAATGAGCATGACTGCTGAGCTGTGAATGACAGAGTTGTGCCATTGCTCATTTATGGTGCTTCAATAGAAACAGTATCATCATCAACCCTTAGAGAGACAGATTTGAGGATGTTCATAAGGGTTTCAGACCCAAACACTTTTATATGCTGAGGAAGACTGAATTTCCATCCAAACTTAAATTTTATGCCTCATGAATGTCTCTACTGAAGGTCAAAGAAGGCTGAAAATATTAAAAGTACTTCCATTCTCCTGCCAGCTCAGACTGGATTGTTTTCTCAATAAATTTCTGGCCAAGTGACAAGTTTCCTGAAAGATGCAAATGGTATTCCAGCCAGCAAGAGAAACTATGGGAACAGCTGAAGGCAAGCAGGTTAGGAAGAAAAAGCTACAAGAACAACCCAAAAAGAAAAATGCAGAGAAGATTACAGGTTTAGGGATAAATGACAAAAGAGAGAAAATATCAGCTTCGAATACTCTGGATTTTTGATGAAGATGGACTGCATAGCCTACCCTGTTGAAATGAACAAAACCCCATGATCTTATTTCCTTTATCTCCTGCATTCCAGCTCAGATTCACTTCAAACTTCTTGCTTTCAGCTCCATTTCTCCTTCCTTATTCCCCTTTTCCTTCCCCGTTTTCCCTGTTTAGCCCAATTTGTCCAGGTAAATTCAGATAAACAAATTCTGCATTGCCTTAACAGATGGGCTTATGAGACTGATGCATGTTCTGCCACATCCTTACTCTGCTGGGACCAGAAAAAACACTCATGGTCTGGATTCAATTTTACGTGAACAATGACCATGAACAAGCCATGGTGGGCTCCAACAACACTCTGCCTGAGACAGAGGAGCAGGCCCTGCTCCAAAGATTGATTGGACTTTTTTCTTATATCATAGGTATAGCCAGGAAGAATACTGGCAGTAAGATTATATCATCATTTGTTGTCCTCACCCTGCTCATTCAGCTTCTGTGTGTTCATTTTCATCCTTTTTCACCAGTACCATCTCACCTATTTCCACTGGAATTCCATCTCCTCTGGTGGCTCACTGCAGTGCCTAGGACGATGCTCTTTTGTTCTTAAAAAGTTTTTCTACAAAAATAGTGGGAGTAAACAGTAGCAAGTGCGGAATTAATGGATTAATAAACAGAAGACAAGCCAGATGATGCCATTCCAGTTCTTGTGAAAATGCCATGGAGTAATGAAGGCTCATAGATTATTAAGACTTAGATTCTCCACATCTTCAGCAGAGCAGTGCTGCTCAGTGGCTGCCCATAGCCTGAGGAAAGCAAGAGAAGTGGCACTCACAGCCACCCTGTGTGCAACCAGTGACCCAGCCTGGCCTCTCAACACTACTGAAGTCTCACTCAGTTTACATTATGAGCACTGCTTGAGGTGGCCTGGCTTTAGATCACCATATACCACATGGAATGGAGGAAAGCATGGAAGAGATGAGTGGGTTTGTAAGTGTAGACAGATAATATCCTCCTCTTCAGAGCTTTAAAGTCTTTTACAATGGATATGAAAGGTATAAAGGGCAAGAAGAACCTACTGAACTAATGCACCTTATAAACTACTGTAAGATGAGAACAGTTGTTTATCAGAGTAGTTGTTGTTCGTGATTGCTATTTAAGTTTTCATAGAGGAAAGCATTAAAGCAATTTCAGAGCCTAGAAATAATAATGTAGAGGACAGAGGGGAAGATTTGAAGCATCAAAGACTATGAATGGTGCATCAAACCTTAAACCAACCATTTCACCACAAGAAAATTTGGTTTTCAACTATTATTCATGGAAATGCTGAAGTGAGACAGGATTTTTTACAGGACTGTAAAAACTGCATTATGAGCAGCTGTTCCAGAAAAGACTGCCAGGAAGAAAAACTTAACAGTTCATTTATTTGGTATTATATTCCAAGGATAAAAAGGGCCTGATCCAGCAACTGGTTTAGATGTCATCAGCTCCAGCAAAATCTGAGTATTTATGCTGATTTGCAACAGGAGGACAGAATGGTTGAGGCTGGGGGTCACCTCTGGAGACTTTCTAGTCCAGCTTCCTGCTTCAAGCTGTTCTGAAACAGATTTGGGTTGTAGGAATTCCTTAAACAAACACTGTGGCTTTCACTAAGACATAAAAGCACCACTTGAAGGTATGAAATAAAGGCCCAAAGCATCTATTTAAGAGGGGCTAAAAAAGGCAAACTAATGATCTATTTGATCCATTTCCTCTTGCAAGAACCACTGCAACAGCTTAAGCTTGTGGGAGTTGGACTCTTTTCCCAGACGATATTCAACAAGACAAGAGGACACAGTCTTAAGTTGTGTCAGGGGAGATTTAGGTTAGATATTAGAAAGAATTTCTTCACGGAGAGGGTGGTTAAGCAATGGAATGGTCTGCCCGGTGAGGTGGTAGATTCTCCGTCCCTGGAGACATTTAAAAAAAGACTGGATGTGGCACTCAGTGCCATGGTCTAGCAACTGCTCCGGTGGGTCATGGGTTGGACTTGATGATCTCTGAGGTCCCTTCTAACCCAGCTAATTCTATGATTCTATGATTCTTGGGATAGGGCATGGATGAAGAGTAAGATAGGGACCCTACCTGCAGCACTTAGCAGCTCATGCACTCAGTGTGATGCAGTGGTGGAGATGTACAGCAAAGGCCCCAGCTCTGCACAGCTCCCAGGCTCAGGTACTCCTACCAGCCTGAGCACTGCACCAAGGAAACACACAAAGACCCAGCTCTACAGCCTGGCCTAAGGGTAGTCTGGAAGCCAGGGAATAACTCAGAGCAGGTTGCTCGAGTTTATGGACACGAGTCCATTGGAGTAAAGTCAATTAGAATTCATACAAGGTTTAAGCCAATTCTTGCAAGAACCTGTAGAACTTTACTGCATTATGCCTACAGCAAAGTGCAATTTGGTAGACTAGAAAATAGTATATATATATATATGTATGTATAAAATGGGGACATTTTGGGCATTTAATAGGAGACTGGATAAGTTACAAACAAGCATGCTGAGAAAAGCAATCTTTGGTCCTTTGGGAGAAGCTACATACACTAATAACAGTTCTTTTTCCCCTCCTTTTATTTTGAAAAGTGTCTGACTAAAAATGGAATCACCTTACTCAACAGAACTTTTTCCTGTATAAGTACTTTTTAACTACCAGCATTAATAATGAGAAAACTATCCTTATTATTACTTTTTTTTCTCTCCTGCTCACATTACACCAATACAGTCACTAGTGACTGAAATGGACTGTCTTACTATTTGACAACCAGCCACAAAAGACCAATGAATTTAGTTCCTATTGTACTTGTGATGACAGCTTCTGGGAATAATAAAAATTAGATTTGGTAGAGAGAATCTTTATTAGCAATATTGATTCATGAAGCAACGAGAACACACCTTGTCTTTCAGCTCCAGGGTTAATACAGCATGGCTGACAGAGAATAACAACATCTATTTACACAGAGTGAATCTTATAAGAAAGTCATTGGGACAATGTAATTTCCACAGAGTGCCTTTTTGAAGGGTAACCACTAACTGGTTCTTGAAAGTGGCTGATAATAACTACTGAATTTCAAGGCTTTAATTAAACTTAAAGAAGTCAGAAAAATATCATTAGTAAACATGCTGAATTTCTGAACTGGAATGGAAAGAGAAAAACAATACTAGTAGAACTTCAATTGAAAGAGGTAATAATATATTGCAAATCACTTTGAAGTGGCAATGCCTAATGAAATAAATTAGGGGATTTTCTTAAAACTGACAATAGCGTTCACAGATATTATTGGGATTTTGGAAAGAATTCTTCAGAAAATGAGATGTAAAATTTATTGGACAAATGAGCCTCTTTGGTAAGAGGGAAACCCAGAATAATTCCTCATGCAGCTTTATATAAAGAGCCAGAGTTTGTGTTTGTTTGCTTTGCTTTGTTTTGTTTCCTAATAAAAAGGCAAAAAATCAGTATACTTAAACTTCGGGTAAAGAGCTGAAAATGTCCCTGTGCAGAGCATGCAATATATTTGCTCTAGTCTATAAGACAAGTATTGTAAACAACAAAAAAATGAAACCAACAACCAGAAAAGAGTTTAGAGAATAGTTCAGACATATTTCCTAGTCTTATTCTAGTTATGAACCAGCAAGGCACCTGGGACAAACAGAGTAAAACCGATGTTCTTAGCCTCTCCTTCTACTTTTCTGTCACATCCCTACTGGACCAAAATCTCACAGCTAAACCAGTTTGGTTTTTTTTTCTCACAAAAAGTGTTAGTCGGCAGCTCAGTTGTACTGACAATGATCATAACAGCACCCATCTGGACGTCCAGCACAGCAGTGGAGAAGTCCAATTTTAAGTGCTTTGTCAAAAAACCTCATTGAACTGTATCCCAGTGTCTCTGAGGGGCTGCAAGCACTACTGCAACTCATTAAACTTCTTTATAGTCCAATGTGTTACAACACATTACAGAGCAATGGCAAATAAATAACTGCTGATTTGACACTGCTTTCAACTGCTGAGCAATTCTGCTTTCCTCAGTTTTACAATTAATGCCAGCAGTTAATGCCTTAAGTGGTGGAATTGGAAACTTGACTACAATAAACAAATGCCATCAAGTTCCAACTTAAGGATATACCCAAACTGCAGCATGGTGTTGGTTCAGCTGTTCCTGTCTCAGGCTGCAATTATGGTTCTGTTGGTCAGAGCAGCAGGGGCATCATTTGTCATCTTAAGGAAGGCTGGAGTGCTGTGAAATTGGGCACTTTGGAAAAATGCAGCTGTAGCAGAACATATGTATAGGCAAGACCATGAAATGAACTGGCTACAAGCCAGCATGTGAGGAGAAAAACAAGAGAATATAAATGAAAAAAAAAAAAAAATTAAAAAAAAAAAATCGTAGAATACTGTACTCAGAAGATGCTCCTATTGATGTATCCTGACCAGCTTTAAAGGTCAGGATGACAACAATCTGTCTTATCTGTGGAGCAGCTTAATCAATTTGCAGCTCTTTTTTCTTCACCCTGTTAGCAATAACTTTACATGTTTCAAATAGATCTTCTATTTAGTTTTTGCTATTTAATTGTTCTCAGATTCCTCTATATCTCTTCTTACAGCTGTAGCAAACAGAAGGATATATACATGAGTGTGTATATACATTCATCCACAGACTATACTGGATAGAACATGAACTGTTCAACTATGCTTTGTAGCTCTACTGTCACTAAAAGAGATTATTATTCAGATCAGGAGGTGGTTTTCTGCTCCTGGAGCAAAAGGAAGAAAGCTGTAGCTTTACCACTCTGGTGAATACTGCAATGGGCAGAGGCTGCAGAATGACAGACATCCAACCACGAGAAGCCACCAGCCTTTCCTCTTTTTCCAGATGCTGAACAGAACCACATGGAGAGACAGAGCCTGCACACTGCAGAGTGGGGCTGGGAACTCCAGCAGCTCTAGGAAATGCATCAGCACATGCCCACTATCAAGGAGCCAGCCACAAAGCTTTACAGTTTTCAGAGGCAGCACCTTCCGGCCCTCTGGGTGAGATCAAGGCATCTTATCCCAGTCCAGCAGAAGATGTCCTGGCCTTTTTCATTGATTTCTTGGCAGCACTGGAGCACAGCTCTTGACTCTGGAAAGAAGCCCTGCTGCCACATCACTTGTAAGGATCATAGCTGCAATGAGTATATCAAATCCTTTTCTCTCATTTTCTTTCTTCCCATGAACATACAGTCAATTTTATTTTCATAGTAATCAGTCTTGTGTTTGTTCAATCTAGTTTTCAGTAATTAAGTGAGATCACTACATCTATATGCCTTCTGTATGGTGAAAGAAAGAACCACCATTGGAGCCATTCAGTCAGCCTACAAGCTTCATGAAGTACAAATCAAGATCTTTACACAAAATGTCACTTTCTACCATAGGGCCTTCATCACAGCTGATGGAAGATAAACCTTTCTTGTGGGCTACATCAAGGCTATGAATAAAACTCCATCACATATGGCACCATCTTTTCTTCCAAGAGTGAGGCTCCTTAATTGAATGTACCTTCCTCAAGGAAAGTATAACCTACTACAAATCCTGTCTGCTGCTGGTTTGGAGAGGTGTAGGCATCTCCCTCCTGTGGTGTTAGCTGAGCAGAAACAATACAACAGAGGCAGGCAAGTCTCTCTAAGACTGGCAGAGGATTTTGGCAAGGTATACACTAATATATGTTGTCAGAATTCTCCAACAGCTATGCAAAATATAATATGAGGTCAATCACTTCCATTTAACTGTATACATCATTTGTCTTTCTTTTCAAGACACAGAGCCCCAGAGGGCCAGGGGTCTGAGGAAACAAAGCTATGCAGAACATCAGACCCAACACTCCTATTTTAGAGAAAGTCTCAGATCAGAAAAAATAGAAATCCTAAAGGGATACACAGCTTTGAAAAATACATGAGTGACCCTCCCTCAGTCCTCTTTTTTCCATCCCTATGCCTGCATGAACATGAGCACCTCCATAATGAAGCTTTCCTATTCAGATTTACATTGAGGAATTAATAAATATAAGTTACACATTTATGGCTGTAATACACTTATAAGGATTATGCTTTTTTTCTCACACTGGAGGAGCAGAACAAATGCAAAGTCAAACATTATCCTTATGCATGTTCCACTAATAGAAACAGACTGCATAAACAATCAGCAATATGCAACCTCTTGTAGAGAAAAGTGATAACTTTCTCCCCCCCTCATCTCAGTATTGTTTTTTTTTTCCTCTCACCCTCAGATAAACGACATTTTGCAATACTGACACTGTGCTGAGTATATTCTTCAGCTCACATGCAAGTGGTCAAAATAAAGTACAGATGCCCAGAGCTGGAGGCAGCTGTATTATGCTATAAATTCAGAGATACAGAGAACTGATGTGTGTAAAGGAAGCCACCCTATAGTAGAGGAAGAAATGAATTTGTTTTTCTTTGGCTTTCTTTTCCACATTGTGAGTAAAGGTTGCAAATGTACAGCTTTACTTTTAAATAAAATACATAAATGACTCCTAAACAGCTGGCCTACTTAACACTAATATGTAAACATCTGTTCACATTCGTACATGCAAATAAGTACAACAGCTAGCAAGTCTCTTAGGCTCAGATTAGTCTTTATCAAATCCTCCCAGAAACCACTGGGGTGGAGGCCAACAACTGTGTGAAGGGGGAGGAAAGGGAATTCTTAAGCTTTTTCTGGAGAATTGATCTTTGGAGAGAAGATGGATGATGGAGAATACCAAAAAACTCAACTCCCATGTCCTCTATTTTTCAGTATGCTTGCTTTAATGGAAGTTTTCTTTCCTGTCAATTTGTGGAGGTTTCCTACTTCATCATATATTTTAGCAGCTTGCTATATAAATGTGTCAAACTTTTATTCCCCTTTATTCAAAGCATCTTTTCAAAGTCCCAGGGATCCCAAGCCTGTTTCTGGTGAACTAAATAGGATTCTTGACATTGACATGAATGGAAACAGGATTAGGCTGGCTGTATGTCCCATTAGATATGCTATTCTATAGCACCCTCTAAAATTCTGCTGAACTCTCCCTTTGAAGCAAATAAAGCAGGTAAACTCAAAGGCCATGAAATGTCACTATTACATTTCAACACTTAAACTGAGGTACCTGATGAATTAGCCATCTTCTTGCCAGACATCTTAGAAAACTGCAGCTCCCAAGGGATTTCCCCTGGCCGTTACCACTTATTGCAAAGTCAAAGTGAGAAAGCTAAGGTTATTGTTTTGCTTCTGGAATCAAAATATGCTGAGAGAGCATGTTATTCCCCAGACTTACCGGTTTATTGCATTTCTAATTCACACCTAAGGTCACCATATGTCAAGTGAGCATGCATTGTGCTACCATGGCTACTGTCATCATTTTAATTCTAATGCTAAATAGTCCTAGACTGGAACAATACTGTTTTAGAATCAGTGATTTAGTGCTTATAGCTGAAGAATGCTCTCCTGATTAAAGATGGAAAGTTAAATGTTCTGGTTCCACCTCTGAGTTTGTCACACTCTCCAAAATCATACAAGCTAGTCAATCGCTTTGACCTTCCTTATAACCCCTGAAAGAGAAAGAACTAAAATCCCCAAATAAACAAAATAAAAAAAGCCATTATAGCAAGAACTGTGTCTTCTGTATTGAGAAAGTTTAGTAAGTGAATCAATCTTTGATGAAACTTCATTCAATACTTAAAACTACAGATGAAGTTCTAAATCAGTTTCTTGTGGCCTGATATGATTATGCCACCATGACAATGCTTCCCTCTGTGTAATGCACTAATGTGAATTTGATCACACAATTGTCATTTCTTGTCTTTTAAGTAGTCTTACAGTTAAGCAGACATAATTGTCCTTTGGGTGTTGTCTTAAATATATTTTAAAATTGAATGCTTTCATCACATTATACCTGGGACACTTTTTCAAAGCTAATTTCTATGTCTGAATTATTCATAATACACTTCAAACAGGCTCTTCTGGATAAGGTAATTGACCTTGTCTGCATGAAGCACCCACTACCTTGCCTTAGGATAATTAAATCTATGATGCGGTCCATTATTTAAAGGTAATGTCTTTTCATTAGGTTAGGCAATATATTATCACTCAACTAGTCACCTAATTCTTCATTTAGCACATTCAAGTTTTCACTGTTTTGTCATAGGTTACACTCACCATAGCAATATCACACATTAAGTAGCATGGTATAACAATAAGCATTCCTCTTGATAAATGACAGCAGACTTTAGCAGGGCTTTGAGGCCTAAAATTGCAAGATTTATCTTGCTACTTGCAACCTCAGTTGGCTGTGATTTTTTTTTATTCAGTGGGTGAAAACAGTAAATTGTGTCTCTTCAGTCAGGTCAAAACAACTAACATACCAGGTGGCAGTAGCTATGCAAATTCACATACTGTTCAGAGGAAACACTTATGTGCTGTTGAAAAGCATGATAAAACACATGTAAAATTCCATGATCTAAACGAGCCGAAGAACTTCTACAGAGTATTCTTTTTCTGTGTAGAAAAACCCTTTGTAGGCCTGTAATCCAAGAATGTAATTAGCAATGCTGGCTGTTGCCCAGGCTAGCTCTGAACCACCTTACTCTCCCCTGTAACAGATCCTTAGGACTCACTTCCCCACCACACACTCCCTCAAAAGATGTTGCTCAGCGTAGATGACAGTAACTGACTACTACTACTTTTTTTTTTAATTTTGTCTGGGTTTTTTTTTTTTTTTTTTTTTTTTTTTTTGCATATGCATTGAGAGAAAACTTCTGGGAGAGAAAGCTAAACAAGTGAGCACCCAAGTCTCTTCCAGTGCTTCAAGTACTCTGAAGCACTTTGGTGGAATAAAGCAGCTCTGAATCTATTTTAGTCACTGACAAAATGTTCCTGCATGGGTGAACTCTTGAGTGGCAGAGTGATCTGAAGAAGCTCCTGCATCAATCCCTTTCTTGGCTCTGAAAAATGGCCAGAGACAGTATTGTAATTTATATTACACCACTCCAGTAACCAGGCTTAAAGATGCTTCTCCACCCCCTTCTACTTCAGTTGTGCAGGTTATACTTATCTATTCTGTTACAGGAACACAGCATTGGCTTTTTCAATCCATCAGTGCCAAAGTGTTTAGATTCTGAAAATACTTCATTAAAAGCTATGAATGAACTTGTTATCTTCAATACGTACCTGACTTTACAGTGTTACTGTGTTCAGTAGTTTGTTTTACACTGAAGTGGAATTTAATGAAAGATGTGTTAACTAAGGAGTTAATCCACCAGCTTCCTTGCCTAAGTCAGTAAAATATATCGAAGCCAATGGAACTGATCGTGCATATCTTTGAGATTTGTATTTTTTTCAGTTGAATCATTTGATATTGTAGCTTCTCTCATGCTGTCCATTAATACAAAGTTATGATTATGCTAGCTATTCAAAGCTTTTTAATCATGTTACACAAACACAGTTCAGCCTATGGATTGTTTGTTTTGATTAGATATTGTTTGAGTATTCACTTAAAATTATGAAGCAAAGTCTTAGAACAGCAATAAAGACAAGGGCATCAAAAAGACTTCAAGATGTTAGAGTGAACACTCCCTCTAAAAACCTTTGGCTGAATTCCTATTTGCATGAATATTCAAGAACAATCTGCTCATGCCTCAGGAACATTTCTGCCAATGCACAAATCTCAGTATTGTGATTCAGAATAACATTAAAAAAAGATTATGAAAATTATCAAAGTGAAATTGAAATGAAATTCCAGTAGGATAGAAAAAAAATAGCTGCCATTTGTAATTTTCCATCAGGTAATACAAACTAGCCAAGCAAAGTGTTATTCTAAGCAAAATTACCTGCAACTGGCCTGTCTGCTACATCATATTTCATAATGGTCGACTGCTTTCCACTGTGTAACCACAGCACTATACTATACATTGATAGCTCCTGTCACTATAATATGATTATGTTTACCCATTAGTTTCTGCTTTTGTGCCACAATCCAGCAACTACAATATTACAGTGGTTCTAATGGTCTGTTTCACTTTGTTCATTTACCTATTAATTTTGGCAATGGCATATTTCATGGAACATAAATTTCATCCTCTGAAAACACGACAACCTGTAGTACAATATGGTCAGACAGATTCTGGAGTTTTGTATGGTGGTAAAATGAAATGTCCAGGGTGGCATTTTGGAAAGAACATACCTCCCTCTGGAGGCATCGGTTCTATCTAAGGTGATTACTTCTGCAGTAGTAGAACATAATTATTCACTCAATAAAACTCCATCTCCATTAAGCAGGTACTTCTAATGTTCTGCAGATTGACTGGTGGCACTAGCATGTCTCACAGAGGCAGTAAATGCAACACAATCTCTTTGTTTTAATCCAGAACATAAATGTGCACTGAGAGAGAAGTGACCTAGAAAGCTAGCACTGCTTTTAACCTGGAGGTTCTGGGAAACAGGACCCCAAAATAGAACCTGAAAAATTCTGGTTGCCAGGGGGACCTTGCCTAGTTCATCGACAGGTATTAAAATGGGAAACAATGGACAAAACTGACTTTTCACCAAAAGAGAAAAAGCCATATGGAGCTGAAACAGTCTACTTCAGGAGAAGATGACCATTCCCAGAATCCCACCTTCTGCTTTTATGTTAGCACTCAGTCATGAAGATTTCTCAGTAACAGCCCCTAAACTTCTCTCACGTAATAAAATAGTTTCTGGATAAAATCTGAGAGCTTGAAATCATGGTGACAGTGGGAGGTAAACAAACACTAGTGTACAGAAAGCCTTTAGCTCTACAGGAAAAAAATAAAAAAAAAAAAATAACCAACAGTAATTGTCTTGCACCAGTCCTGACAATGATCCATCTATCCCAACTGGCTAATTACAGTCAACTTTCATTCTTTCTCCAAACCTATCTGCATTTTTATGTACATAAAAATACAAGAGAGCACTCTATATTAATAGATAATTTTATGGACTGTACTGACTATTTGAATAAGCAGCTAAAAGACAAGTTAAAATAAGTATTTAAATTAAATATATCATGTACTTGATATTACTTTTTCTTCAAAACCACTTTTCAGATCTCTGTTCATTTTTTAAAACATCCCATCACAGGCTTGGACTCATCAGTAAAACAAACCTGTGAGAGTTGAATTAGGTTCAGTAATACAAAATTGAAAAAAAAAGCTCCAGAAAGCATTATCATCTTTTCTAACCAACAAGTGCCAACAATTTTGATGGCATTGAATGAGGCAGCCTGAACAAGAAGAAGAAGAACTAGCTACTGATTGCAGACTAAACTACTGGGAGCACTTTTCATGTACTATGTATGTTAATATATTAGAATCACTACATCTTGTAAATTAGACAGGTAATCTTAAACTTTTTTGGCAAACCAAAGATATAGGGAAAGGGGAACATACAGGGCTACTTCAGATAGGTGTAATAGGGGTCATTTCCAAAAACAAAGGCACTGTTTCTTAATTACACTAAGTCCCCTCTTGTCCTTTAGAGAAGAAGACAACATCCTTACCATACAACTACAGCTTATACTACAGTAGCAGGTATGACTAGACAACAGGTAAAACAATTGTAATGGTCTCTGCGTAATTACTCTGGGCAGGAACAGTGGGATGAATTCTAGCATTGAATCAGCATTACTAGAGAAAGGCTCTGAAGACCAGATTATGAACCCCTGCCTGTTGCACCTGGCTGTGTTCAGACCAATACCTTGATTCAAGCCAACATGGCTAAGCTAGTACTTTCAGAATGCACTGCACTCACTTTCAGGTGAGCTGATTTTTTTCTCAAGAGTTCTATTAAGACAAAAGACAAGGGCTGTGTCCATATGGCAACTAATTGTCTAATAAAGGAAGTAGGCTTGGGGTTCTCACACCAAATACTGCCTCAGAAATTAAGAGGAAGAAATGTGAATGCTTGATCGATGTTTGAGACTGGGGTTACTACTTCTGAGCTACAGTTCAGAATCACAGTTTTTTTCCCTAACCTTATTTACCATTCCATTATATCCCACCTGAATATACAATTACCTTCCTTGTAATTGGATAGGTGCATAAAAATCAACGGAATGATGCTTTCCTTGCTAAATCCATTTAACTGTGTCAATCAATGCACTACAAAAACCAAATGGACCTCTAAGAGAAGATGTGTCCATTCTTCCACCAGCATCAAAAGGGCAAGGCACAACTCACACTTGTCAGTGCAAGACTTTAGAGCTGTTCCTCTGGGAAGGAACACTTTTCCAATGGTTCTTTTCTGTGGCTGCACAAACCAATGGTCTTAAGGTTGTACTTTCAAATATATCTAGTAGCCCATACCAGTTTCAGGGAAAATTCTCATCAGTAGAAGCCTGATGCCTCAATTTTCCTCTCTGATAAACAAGATATGAAAACTATCTTTAAAGGAGGACTGTTCATATTAATTTGTTAACCTTTCTAAATGCTAGCATAAAAAAAACAAACAAAAAAAGCATTATTGATTTTTGAATTCTGCTCCTGAGAGCAAAGTCGACACTTGCTGCTTTGACTCCTGAGCAGCTGAGACAGGAACACACTCCTTGGCTAAACAAGTCTCCTCTAAGTCTGAGCCTTTCTGCTATAAAGGGGGTCTGGAACAAATTCAGGCTCAAAATCTTTTTCATTTGTGTTCTCAGTCTTTCTGGACGAGCAGATAACGAAAACAGATTTGAAAAGGGTGGTTTTCTTTCAGGTCACCACAACTTTCTAGCTACTTGGAAAGTCTCAGTCAGATCTGATTGTCCCTAAAGCAATCTGTGTTGGAGGGAGCTAAATAATTCTCACTTGCTTTTAGATGCAGAAGAAGTACAAAACTTTTTTCCCCTCAAAGTTTTGCAGATGTTTTTTTTCCAAGCATGCTTGCTTTTGCTCTATAATTTGGGGTATTTTTACAAAGGAGAGTAGAAGACACTTAGAAGAGATACTTTCATGCTCCCCTTAACATTGTATGGTTCACATACACATACACAAAACATTGAACTTAATACTCTTAGGGAAGGCTCTTGCTCTGTTGTTGTTTGAACACCAAGCACAAAGTATTATGATAACACAGCTTCTGCTGATCCTCATGGTTTATTTTCCCCTGTGTTCTTCCTTCTTTTGCCCTTCTTCACATCTGCTATCACACTTTCAAAAATAGAAAATACATGTCCCATAGGCTGCCTTCACAATGTACTGGGGATAGAATTCCTGTCCTAAAGATGTACATGCAATGAGTCTGAGCATATCCCAGTATACACAGAAGTAAGGCTTGACTTCTTTTTCCATTTGCTTACATTTTCTTTTCTCCTAATTACATTATGAAATTAATTTATGCCATTGTTTATTCCATGTATAGTCTCTTAACACCTGTTTTTCTGGCTAGGTCAGATTAAAGCAAAATCAGAGCATACGGGCTCTGTCCCATTCATTTGCTCTATCCCATCTGATTTTCAGCAAGTACCTTGGCTTTGCATGTACTTCGCACATACTTCCCCAAATCTAAATGAGACTCAAATGAACCCAAAATACTCATTAAACTGAGAGAATACATAAGGAAATGCTTTGCTGTCCTAAAGACAATGTTAATAGAAACATAAATTTCTTCACTCATATGGCATCTTGGTAGAAGAGGTTAGTTGAAAGCTCTTTGACTTATTATGTCTTCTGTTCTCCTGACTCCAAACACATCAATCTCTACACTGGCCCAAATTTGACTAAGAAATTGGTTTAGTGTCAGTGAGACAGTTTGTGTCTAATGGTGCTCAAGATGCTCAAAGTAGGACAGCTGCACAAAGCAGACAAATGGAAGTGTTATGAGAACACACACCCTGCTGTGGCTCTAATGAGGGAGAAGGCACACTTTTCTGCTCAGGCAGCAGTACTGCTTGCTTTCTTGAATGGTGGACAGGTTGCTGTCATAGCTAATGACCCATTAATATAACAAGCCATGGATTAGCTGTTTGTTTCTAATTGCCATTATTTATTTACTGGTAACAATACGCTGAGTAAAAAAGACTGTCACTGTGCATGATGAAGGGAATGATGGCTGGGATGGCCTGAAAAAATCAAGTTATGTGTATAAATAGCTTATTAGGCTGTGTTTCTGGCACACATGTCTCATAAAACTATCAGTTTCCAAACTCTTCTTGGGCTGCTGAATCCCCTGAACTCAAGTGTTTGTGGTAGAAGCACTTATGCCATTCCACAGGTTTCAGAGGCTGACAAAAAGATGCGATTAGCTTTACTCCAAGCCAGAGGTTCTTTGGGAACAGAAGTCCCAACCTACTGGATTACAGAGGTTAAGTAAACATCTTGCAGCATCAGTTCACATCACTAACCTCCTTACAGCAGTAACAGCTCACACAATTCAAGATTCCAGGACCAAATGTTGTTGTCTAGGTTTACATTTCATTTCCCTGTCCTATGTGTCTTCATTGATACCCCAATACATGCTTCCTGTATATTGGAAGAAGTACTTTCCATGTCAGATCTATTCAGACAAATTAACTTTCTATGTAGACTATAAAAAAAGAACAAATAATAGAAGTATAAATCCCAAATTAAAAAAAAAAAAAAAAAAGTTAAGGGAGAAAAAAAAACAACCACAACTTCCAGTGACAGCAGAAGTATGATGGACTTATTCCACAGGAACAACCAGGAGTTACCCATGCATGCTACTTACTCACTACTCCTTAAAAGCACTTTGAAAAGTGCTTTTTCATTTGACATTCTGTGCCTGAAGCAAACACAAATAATGGTGTTCCAGTGCCCACTGAAGGAGTCACAGGAGACTTGAACCCTTCTGGTGTCAATCCACAAGTATGCCAGGTAACATTAAGCCTGTCTTCTCCTGCAGCAGGGTTCAAGGAGGTAGCACACTTTCCTCCCACTGGGGTAAAAGCCACCCAGTGTATGAATGACCAGGAATTTCTTCCTAGGTCTTTCCCATGGCTTGGCTTCTTGGCTCCATTGCAATCTCTGAGAAGCACAATGGGACTAGAGGAGAAGTAATGCAATCAGCTGCCATTCCTTCTTTGGCAGCTACAGCACACTTTAGCTCCCTGCTAGTCAGGAGGGATTGTATATGGCAAGGGAAGTAAAGGGTCAGAAATTGGGATAATGATATTGCCATTACTCACAGGTGCACACATGCTAGATGCCAAGTCAGCAGCAGGCTTTTTCATTCTGCTTAGACCACCTGTATTTTAATCAGCTGCACACTGCTAACAATAGAGCATCTTTAAAACCAGCCTCTAAATCTCTCCATACAAATAAGGGGAATGTTGCATTATTGTGGTGAACTCTGTTCAAAAGTCTCTAAATATGGCACAAGTTATATAAAATTGTGCTTGTGAGAAGCTGTCAGCACTGACACTTTGGACAGGAGAAACAAGGTGTGGTGGTGGAAACACAGATGGCAAGTCAATCATTCTCAAGAAAGGGGTTCTAATTACCCACAATTAATTACAACATACAATCTACACCTGGCACCTATCCACTACTCCCTTCAATGTGAACCACTTTTTGGGGGCAGATTGCCCTGTTCTGTTATTTTGTGCAATGACAAATAGTCTCCTGGTAATGCAATAACAATTTAAAGTTATTTTGTGCAATGACAAATAGTCTCTTGGCAATGCAATAACAACTTAAAGTACCTGCAATGATAAAATGAAAATTATATTTGAAAGGCATAAAATAATAGTGGGCAAAACCCCAATGGTAAAAGACTGCTTGTTACGGGTCTTTTATGTCACATCATGGTACATCGATGTGAAAAAACTTCACCAGAACTCAGGTTTCAGACTTCTTACTCCGTAAAGTTTATATAAAGTGGTTTTATAGCATTTATATAAAATGGTGTCCCCATTATAGGAAACCTTAGTGCAAACCACACCTCAAAACACCTGTGGGTCATTCCTGATGAATAAAATATTAGAGCTAGTGAAGATCCAAGGACAATTAAAAGGACTATAAAAGCACTGGATGAGTGCAGAACTGTGATTCACCACATCCTGCAATGTCAGAACTCAGTAATACATTAGTTTAAAACACATTACCAAAAAAAAAAAAAAAAGTTCTGTACGCAGCAAGTAAGGAACTTCTGGAACTTGATTTTCTAGGAAACTGCAGAAGCAGACAATACAATAAACTTCAAAAAGTGATTAGAAAAATTTATGAGCACCAGATCCACAGAGGATATTAAAATGGATTGGCAATAGTGTAAACTCTAATCCCTTTAACAGAGTAACTGTGAGTGCTAGGAACATATCAAGGGAGTGCTAAAAATCAACCAGTCTTGCATACTCTAATCTACATCTCTCCAGCAGCCACCACTGGAACCAAAGAGGGAGCCTGCACACATGAAGAGCTCTAGCAACATGTAAGGCATAGATAAACCACTACTGAACTGTCTCAGGAGCAGAATTAGGTCTCAACTCAGAAATCAGGACAGGTTCCCTCTGAGGGAGCTGTGAGGCAGGACTTCCATCTTCCCCTCAAATAACAGAGGTACAACATGCAAATATAGTGGTTCACATGTGAGGGCAAACAGGTCTCTGGTGTAAGGGGTCACAGACCTGGAGACAGCACATGGTGCACCTCAGCACCAAGATACAGGCCTAGCTAGGAGGCAGAGGGCAGAAGAGCTGGTAACCTCAGTGCAAGTCATGTAATATGGAACTGGCAGATCCTAAGAGGGACAGGCAGAAAGTTCAGGGAAGAGGTGTGTAGTTTAGGATGGATGTTTGAAATCAGAGCTTGAGGTGACATGGTACAGGAATTCTACTGGAAAAAGAAAAATAAATAAGGTAGGGGAAAAAAACACCATCTAAAGACATTTCTATTTCTTTGATTTTGCTCCAGGACTGATCTTTTCTCAGTCCTTGCCTACACAAATGTGTTATGAACTTGACAGACTGTCAGCCAAGTATTGTAAAGCAAGCTATCCTGCCACTGATAAAGCCGTCAGTGTGTTAAGTCCTTGATATGGTGGATGTGAGGCAGCTTTCCAAATGTTAAGCCTTTGAGTACACCCACTGCTTCTAGAAAAATGAGCAAATTCAGTCATAGCCAAGGGCTTATTCAGTAATAGTGGTTTTGTACCTTCAAACATCTTATATGTTAACAGTTTAATTAAACATGCACGTGCATACGTGTACCTACCCTTGCGCACATACCCTTTTCCTAGGTATTAACTGAGATGCACCACAAAGAAGGGAAATCAGAGTCCCAGGAGTCTTTGTTTTCAGATTCCCAGAATCAAGACAGCACTTTGAGAGGCAGCACACTTCTCTCCCGCTAGCTTGTCTAGGTCTGTGCCTCTAAGGATGAAGAGGTGGAAAAGTCTGCAATCTTTTGCTAAGAGCGTGGATGACTTTCCTAATTAATGCAAACTGCCAGATTTTCTTCAGTTATGTGAGTGTCTCTCCAGCAGGCATGGAGAACTCCCAAGAGACTTAAAATTACTGGTCATAAATTTTAAGTTTCATTTCTCAGCATCATGAGAAAGCCATTTATTCCTTTAATGAATATATATCTATGCTGATGTTCACAAATGTCCTGAAAGTCTATCTGATGGCAGAGACGTACAAGAATGCAGTTCAGGGCAATTTAATTTTACTTTTCAAAGACATGCTTGCAGCTAAGCCATAGTATGACAGTGAGAACTGATAAGGCTGTTCCAGACAGCAGGAGGTGGAGATGAGTAAACTCCTTTGCCAACTGCCAGATTGCATGTCTGACACATTGTAGATGTAAATCCAAGTAACTCAACAGGGAGACTATGCTGAATCACACCTGCTGGGGATATGCCTGTGTCTGCAGGGCAAGAGGTAGTAGGAAGAGTGGAGAGACTAATTCCTTGATATAAACTGGGACAATCTATGCAAACCAGGAGTCTCCCTTGGTTTCTCTCTGAGGCAGCTCAAAGTGCCAGTTTTGTCCCCTTGCCCAGGCACATATATTTTTTCTGGTTTTCCCCAGGTCAAATCCAAAATTGCTATGTAACAAGCTTTACTTTACTCTTCATCTTTGCTGAAGAGTAATGTTATGAATGCAAAAGGAAAAGAAATGGTTTTGTTGCTTCTCTATAAAACATGACAAGGATGTGGGGCTTTGGTGCTACCAGCTGAGATATCCTAATAATGTATTCCATCTCTTGGGAAAAAAGACCAAAAAAACAAACAAACAAACAAACAAAAAAAACCCCAAAAGCCAAAACAAGAGAAAGCTCACAAATGGATTAGATTCCTTTCAGTAAGGGGAACTTTTATGGCTCTGTCAAGATCAGATGTACCTCTGGGAGTTGCCTGTCCATCAAGCATTCACTGCTGGGCTCAGTCCAGAAGTACTAACAAGTGGTGATGTTGACCAGGCTGGATTAGGTCATGTAATGTTTCCTGCTGGCCTACAAATGCAGCCTTGCAATCAATACATGTGCATTGTACATTGACTTCTGAGGGATGAGCTGAAATGTGGTTCATTAACCATAATTACACATTATGATGACCTGGCAACTCAGAGAGAACATAGTGCTTCAGGCATCCTAAAGCCTAGGCTGAATTAAAAAAAACAAACAAGTGTTGACTTTTGTTCTGTTGCTCTGGCCCCAAATCAAACTTCCTCCAGCTACTTCTGGGCATAAACAACACAAGTGAGAACCTTCTGTAGTCAGTCCAGCAAAACACCCTGGTGGTTATTCACACTTGTATCTCACCTTCCAGTTTATGAATGAAAATTCTTTAGAAATCTTTGAGACATCAATGTGTCCAGCACCACTGGCTCTCTAAGCTCTTTGATAATGTAGCAGCAGTTTACTTCAAAATTAGTATCAACTGATACCAGCTATTTAAGACTTCAGGTAAAAATTGAGTTTCTATCATTTTAAAACACATAATTCTCAGATAAGAACACATTGTAACTGTACTTTGTAATTTCAACAACTCAAATAACTTATTTTTCAGTATATAACACATTTTGCCTAAGTTACAGCCTTAGGACATTGAGAAGGTTTAGGATGAAAAATTGAAACTGTAATTAAAAAGCATACAAAAAACATACAAAAGGAAGAAAAAAGAGGAAAAAGTGCAGTGTCTACCACTTGCATAGCACTGGATTTCATTCCTTTTTCATTATTAATCAGCTGGAGCTGTATTAAAGAGTTCAGAGCTGTGCAATTCTTGTATGGTCAACTGTCAGGACAACAGTGACACTGCAGCAGCTGCAAGAGTGGCAAGAGTGCAAGCTGGGCTGCTGGACACTGTCCCCATGTCCTCTCCCTTGAGTAGTCAAGAGCCACAACTTTTGTTTTCCAGAATCATCTTAGCCAGTCTGCCAGTTGGTAGGTAGCTTTAGACCCAAGCAGGATAGTTTATGTACTGTCAATTTACAGAAGATTATCACTACTTTTTTTTTTTTTTTTTTTTTTCATATATATACATCTCACTAGGAAATATATTTTAACACATTAGGAGCTTCTATTCCAAGATCCTCTTTTAAGACTTTCAGTGGGATTTCTTCTAACTTACTAAGAAATTTAAGAGATGCCAATAATCAAAGAAACACCAGGACCATACAGACATTGCAAGTAACCAGATGAGACTCTGAAGACATTCAGAAGTCTGCCCTTAATGTTATTCATCTCTCTGCATAAGCAAAAGTAAAATCTCAAACTCAAGAAAGAGTTGAATGAAAGGCAGCCAACCTGAGTAGTCACTGGAAATTTGGTACCACAGAGAGGCACAAATTAATCAGACCTTCTGATTTCTTGTTGCTGCTACATTAAGCCAGGAAAAAAAAAACAAACCAAACTTTCCCTTTACCACAAAGAGAAAATTAGTTTTGCTCCAGAAACTCTACTACCAAGAACCTAAGACATCATATTCAGGGATGTGGGACTCAGAAGAGGGTGTAACCCTCCTCTCCAGAAACATCATGAGTCTGGAGCAATCTGGATTCTTTCTATCTTTAACATAGAGTAAAAAACTATAAATTAATAAACACATCCATTTACTATCATTTAAACACAGTAGTTTTTAGTAGTTTCCATTGTAGAAGCTTTAAGAGCATTAGTACACGTGAACTTACAGAGTGGAAGCTCCTCTGCAGAGCTCTGACCCTCTTGCAGAGGACAAACACTGCCCAGTGGCATTCAAGAAAGTAAGACTTTTCACCCTGTTCTGTATTGCTACTATTAATTTTTTACCTTTATTTTTTTTTTTTCTGCTCAGTGACAGTGCTCAGGAAAGATTTAGGATCATAGCACTTACTTGGGGTATTCAGGAGACGTGATCTTCTGCAGTGGTAAGCTGCCTCCTGTTCACACTCCTCTGCACTGTTTATCATGGCTTCAAGTTGCTCTGCACTGCTGTTGTAGTTAAAGGACATGGTGTACGGCTTCTCTGGATCAGCTCCTTGGACCCTGGTCAGCCCTGTGTTGTTATGCTGTACTGAAGTCCAGATCTTATCTTCTGTTAAATGAAAAAGGATTGCATGGGAAGTTAACAGCAGAAAACTTGCAACAGGCAGGGGAAAAAAAAAAAACAACAAAACACAATTGAAATCTAACACTATACTGCTTTGGAGAGAGCATCAGCAGGACTCTGGACTCTGAAACAGTCACTTTGTGACGAAGACCAATTCCAGGTCAGTGTAGCCCACACCCCTGTTTCTCCCTGAAACAGATCAAGCAAATACTACAGAGCCCACCGAGCAAGAGAGAAACAACAAACTTCCCAAGAACCATGGAAGATCTTCAGCATCTTCTATTAGCAGCTATCTGAAAAAAATTAGATCCTTTTCATCTGGTTTGGCTGTGAGAGGAAAGGCATAATAATGTGGCTCATAGGAGTGACATTCTTTTTGCAAACAGCTGTACCTGAGATCACAGCCCAAGAGCATGCTGTTCTAACATACAGCACAGAACAGGAGCTGATGAGGTAGCACAAATTCACCACAAACAGGAGCCACAAAGCTAAAACTGAGGAATGTTCTTACTGCCCAGCTAGAAGACAAATCCCTCCTTTTACTCGGTTTTCAGATTTTTTCATATGTAAGAGGAGTAATGCTCTGCTTAGATGATGGTACAGAACAACATACAACCTGGCATCTGTAGTTTACTGTAAATGCTAATGCTTTTGCATGCTGGGGAGCCCATTCTCATCTCCTTCATTTGATTTATTGTCAGAGGAAGGGATTTTGGAGGTAGAATCTAGGTTTAAGCCCAACCTGAACCGTAACAACCCAGCCCATGACTAGCACTGGGGTTGGCCTGATAAGGAGATCATCACAATTAGAAGCAATTAGCTTAGCAGGGAAGCTGTTTCCCAGCTGGTTCTGGTGAGACAGCAACAAGGACAGCCTGAATAGCCAATCTGCCAAACTGACCCAGCGTAAAAGGCAAACTCTTTAATGAGGATTCACAGTACTGAACTCTGCATGTGCTCCATCAGGAGCACATCCAGTAAATTATATACCCAGTAATACACAGTAAATTTCACTAAGGGTCACACCCAGTAAATTCCCTCCTAATCAAAAACACTGATTGCCTAGTGATGATACAAGATAGTGACAAGTCAAAATTTTCAGGAAGTAAATTTCAGTTATTAGATGAGGGGAAATTTTCAATTTCACTTGCAGAAACCTATGGACAGTTACAGAGAAAAGAGGCAAGATCTAGCCAAAGGTTTCTATTTTGTTATTCATGCCTCACCAGGGAGACCCCGGATAATGCTGAACTGGATCCTTTTAAATCAATCTTAAAAACTGTGCATTTAAGTATTCAGATAGTTTTACCACATTAACTGGTCTGAGTTCTTGAAGAGCATGAGCTTTCTAGTTACTCCCCGATGTGCTGGCACGATGAGCCCCGTAGCTTCCTGGCCACTTCAGTGCATTGCAGTTAAAGTATTTTTCATTGAGCTACAAATATCCCACAGATTACTCCAACAGAAATCTAATAGGTGTATAAAAATCCTAAATGGACTATCTGTGCAAAGACACTCAGAGGATTTAATGGATTGTCATTATGGAGGCATTCAGATGACTGGCAAGTAACAATAACCATCTGGAGACTATTTAAAGAGGTCTGTTCAAGATCTGGCTGAAAGTTAAGGAGAAATTACTCACCCAGTAATGTATGGCATTAATTGTAAGGACAGATTACACTCAGCAAACAATATATTCCCTCTCAAAACTCACATAATTTCTGTGATGGTAAACAGAAAGGGTTTGCTCATAGATCTGTAATTCTTGCTGAGTCCAGGATTCTGCTTGTGGACCCTTTGAGCTAGAGCTCAAAGAAACACTGCTGTAATGTGTGATAGGCAAAAGTTAGATTAAAATCACAAGAAGTATTGCATATTTATTGCTTGTGAAACTTGTCCCAGTAGTTATAATCACAGTCAACAACTATAGCACAATACCCTGCACATATATTCCTTCCAACGCAATATAATTCAATGACTTAACACACATCTTGTACACCTGAAAGTAGTGATTTTTACCAGCCAGAATCTCTCTGTTTTTTCTTGTTTTCTCAAGGACTGACACCAGCAGAATAGATTTTTCAGAAGCAGTTGAGGTTGAGCTAATTTTTACTGAAGCTGGCAGAAATTTAACCCTTGCCTGCAATAAAAAAATCTACCAAACAAACATCAAGTTGCTGATACTGTAAGTGAAACACAAAACCAAGACACAATGGAACAAAGTCACAAAGTCATTGATGAAATTCCAGATGGGCAGTCATAAGCTCCTCCCCACTGAGAATTATTAATATAGTATTAATATAATTTTGAGATTGCAATAAAATCAGTGCTCTCAAATGCCCAGGAAGTACAGCAGCCTAGCACTACAGTTTCAGAGATGGGAACACCACTGTGCTTTTGAGGCTGTGGACTTGCACACCAGAAAAAGTGCTGTGCTAGTGCCCAAAATAGCCAAAGGCATCAAAACTTACTAATTAGGAGCAACAAAGGATTAATAAAAAAAAACTTATTAAAAGGAGCATGGAAGAAAACATTCTTCCCAAGAAGTATTGGAAATGTAATTAACTGACGTGTTTGAAATGATGCTGGATAAGACATCAACAAATATAATGTCAGTGACAAGGAGTAATTAAGTGTGCTGGACAGGGAATGCAATGGGTCTTTCTCTTATTTTCCTCTCTGATTGTTCATTAATTTTCAGTGTTCTTTTTATCATTACAGATGAACTCATCTGTCCCTATGAAATCTGAACTTTGACAATCAAGAACTTTATTCTGCCACAGAATCTTTCAGAAATAAGATATCTACAGATTTTCAAAGGGAGAAGAAAAAAAACAAATAAAACAAAACAGGTTTCTTCCTGCATTCAGAGTAATTGTGATTTAGAAAGTATGTAAGAATAGCAGAGAAAAGGAAGAATTCCGGAGTTATACTTTAGACATTTCCTAAACTACACAACTGATCTGTTACACTTGTTACTTTTACAGATCAGATCTGTGCTTTGCTGATCACTTTAAAGATTCTCTTTATGCTCTATCTTGGAAGTAAACGTAATCATCAGCACAGCTTCTCCAAAAATATATAGGTTTGGCTCACTGACCTACTGAAATTCAGAGCCACCAGCAAGCATACCTCTGAGATTGTAGAAGCAATCACCATTCAAAAGTTTGTTTCTTTTCCCAGTGCACAGTTGGTATAGAAAGACCACAGGGAAATACATCTTCTGCTATCTTTTTTATTTTCAACAAAGCAAAAAGGAGAAAAGAAACAAGAAAAAAATGAAAACACGCTGAAAGAGGTTTTAAAGGCTTGGAGTCTGAAGGAAGCCTTCAGATTAGAAGGGTGGCCCATTACACTGAAGACTCAAGACAAAAGAACTGGTGACAATGTTAGAGGAGAAAAAGGAAGAGATTCATCCGTCTCAGACGTGCTTATTCCCACTTCCCAGGAAACAAAGAAATACTTCCATTTTAGAAAGAGGGGCGTGAGGCATAAAGAAGCAAGGTAATGTGCACAAAGTCACACACAACCTGGTAGAAGAATAAGAGATTACATTCACATGGCAGTAAAAGAGTAGACAAAGTTCCTTCTTTCAAAAGGACACTCCTTTGTTTGCATGCAGCAAGTAAGCCTGAAAAGGATTTAAACTTCTTTTTGCTTTAAACAGTGAGAGAGCTGACACTGGTGTCCCCCCTGCCCTGAAGCAGAAGTGACTAAGAGCTGGAAGGCAATAAGTTCATGAATAATTCCAAAACAATAGCAAAACCACGTGCACCTGCCTTCACGGATCAGAAATCCACACTTTTAACAGCCTTTCTTCTAAAGACCCTCACCATTCAGATCAAGTCTTGGGCTTTATTCAACCACCATTTTCTCCACCTGAAACCTGGAAGCATTTAGAAAAAGATCAAACTATTTTCTCAAATCCACACGCATAAGTTTCACCAGGGCTGCTCCCAGAACACAGATGTCTGCCTCTGAATGAGATCAAGGAATTTTAAACTTACAGCTCTATCAGCACGTTCTCTGAAGATTATTGGCAACAATGTGGGAACCTGCATTTCAGGTATGCTTCAGAAACTGTGTAGAAAAAGTAGCTGTAATCTGGTCATCCACACAGATCAGTACAGCTAGAAAGCAGTGCAACAGCTGCCTGCAACTTAGCTCCATGACTTGCATATGCCTTTACAGAGACCTACCTCTGCATGGACTATGCATCTGGCTTTGGAAAATGGGGCTCCAATTACTTTTCCTATTCTACAACATGAAGATTTTTCAAAAGACAGGAAAAAAAGAAAATAAAAGACAACTTTATTCTTTTTGTTTGTTTTTCTTTGTATTTTTAGACAGTGACATTGTAATCAGAGATGCAAACCAAGCTGAGTTCCACTAGCTCCTCTAGACACTTCTGTATCTGGAAACTGCTAGCCTACATAGATACGGATATTTTTCCTTTATTTCAACAGAGATGTTACAATGTTTTTACATCCGTCCATACTGTGTTGTTGTTTTTTTTTTTTTCTTCCCAATTTAATGAGCTCTCTCTGCACTTGCAAATTTACAGTGAGAATGAAAAAGCTGCTCTGCAGACAAAGGTCACTGTTTAGTTCTACCTTCTATTATTCTACTTTGTTATTTTATTACTGTCTCAGCTTGGTAAAATTTTAAACCACATACAAGCTGATAGTCATTCAAAACCCAGTAAGAGAATGTAGCCACATTTTCTACTGTATAACCTGGAATAGTTAAGTGCAGCCTTGAAAAGATTTCCTAAATGCTTGTTAAATTGTTCTATATTTCAAAGGTGACAATGCTTTAATTTCAGGGTAATGGTACAGCTTTATGACTTTGCAGTTTTATTTAATGGTCCAATTTACCAGGATATTATGCTTGCCTGTATTTGGTCCTAGGAGATGTTTTTTTACAGCATGGGGCTTCAATGCATTCAGCACATTTTAGACCCTCTGTTTAGCCTCACCCATCGTTCCATCATCTTACTGGAAGCCTCCAAGTTGCTTTTGACGGCACACAAATTAAATTGTGGGAAATTAGAGCAGCTGGAAAGCTGGCTTTCAATGAGTTCTGTATTGTCTAATTCTCATTTTTATTCTTCAACTCGAAATATCTCTGTGGAGCACATTTCACCCATACAAACTGCATCACTCCGTTGTGATTTAGGAGGTTTGTCACAAAACAAGATTATTCAGACTGATTAAACTGCCAACAAGCCAAACATATGGTAAATGCTACATGAGAGAGAGAAAACTTGTTCTGAGAGCTAATATAATGCATGTGTTTCATGGTGCTCTAGACTGAATGCCAAATATTGCTCTGAAAGCTGTACCTAAGCCACACAAAAGACAGGCTCTCCTCCTTGAACACTGCCCTGCTTTGAGCTGCTGTGGCAGTTTAACCCAGAGGCTCCAACACACACCCCACAAAAAAATATGAAAAGACAATTCCTTACACAATCAGCTTTAGTTCACTGACTCCTGAAGAGGCAGCCCCTGAACTTGCTAGAGGAAAACAGCTGCTTCTTGCTGCACTTGTGACAACAGTGCAACTTTCTCTGATTCAGTCTCCTTCATGTGAGGTGAGTTTTGGGATACTCACATAGTTACTTTTCTGCCATTTCATCATGCCTGGTGATGTTCCAGAGTTCTGCATGAGCCTGGCAGACAAGAAGAGGAGTCCACAGGAGGTCTGCTATTCTTCTTATGGAGCACCAGGAGGCTGGGCAGGACATTTGCAGGTTTCCAACATGACACTAGACACCCGTGTCTGGGACAAATGAATCCACCTCTCACTGAGAGAGCTGTCGTGAGCAACAGCGTATTTGTGAGCACTGCAAATGTGGCAGGAGAGTGATTAAGCTGCAGTAACTCTTGGTTAAAAGGGAAAAGTTAGAGGAAAATACCTAGTTATGTTCTTCTTTACTGAAACTTCCTTGGTGCCCTCCTGAAAATGTGACAATGAAGAAGATTTGCAGGACTTCTGCTGTGATGCCTATCAGAAACCTGACAATTTTGCTGAAAACAGCAAGGCAGCTGTTGACAGCACAATGCCTTTGACATAATATAATCACTTAACACTCTTCGTTTTACAAAGTTCTGGAATAATTTATGAAAAATTCAAACCAGAAATTTATAACTAGAACTACAGTGTGAAACAGAAAACATTTCAAGGGCTAAATCACATGCTGACTTCTGTATATGCAATTGCCATACAAAGAAAAAAAAAGAGATGTCTTTAGGAAAATGGATCAATAAATTACATAGTGATATAGTGAGTGAGGAACTGAGATTCTTTTGTGGAAACCAAGGACAAAGTGGATGCCATGTAAAATAATACCACCAATTCCACAATTATTTTGGGAACATCAATGGTGATCTCTACTGCCAAGGGCTGAGGTCCAGCCAGCTCTGGTTTGTAGCAGTCCTTATCTTTTGTACTCCAGTCCACTCTTTATTTATAACAATATGAGTAAAGGTGAACTGCTACAGTATTTTCCTGTACCATACTGTAAGTGGATATTTTATGTAGACACTTCAGCTACAAACAGAACTTGTATCCTCCTGAATTCAACCCTCTTTACATGTCATGGAATATGAACGATAAGGATGAATAAAATATTGATCATTTCTAGCTGAATGAGAAAAAAAAAAAAAAAAAAAAAAAAAAGGCGAGAGGCAGTTTTTTTAAAAAAACTTCAAGTATAACTTTGGCAAACTGCAAGTATAATTTTGGCAATCTTGTTCACATTTTCTTAGAATGCTTTACATTCTCCAAGATTTAAACACAATTTAAATGAGACAGTTTTCTGAAACAGCAAAATTAAGATTCACTTTGCTTTCATCAGAAAAATAAGCAATATTTGCATTTTGAGAGGAGACAACAAACAGAGATGATCTGCAAAAAGAAGAGATTTATTCTTGTTCATTAATAATATTTTTATTATAGTAATTTGAAGAAAACAGATCTTGGACTAGCAGTTTGGACCTAGAATAAGGACTTAAGAACTTTATTTCCCCATTTGCATCCCTGGAGGCAAAAAGGGAAGGCAAAAAAAAAGAAAAAAGAAAAAAAAAAAAAAAAGAAGGACTGGCCAAAACTTTGTATGATCAAAATAGCCATTGATCTAGTCATGGCAATTTCTAAGCATTATTGATTTGACAGCCCAGGGTCTGCATACAGTTAAACAGCATCAGTAAAGAAGTACAGTGACAGAATGACTCACATGTACTGTTTGCAAGGCTTTCATATATCAAGGGCAAAATTTTCTCTGAAGGAGATGAGGAAAGATCATTACAAGCACTTTCCATACCAGGCATCAGAACAAGTACATGGATGTACTTTGCATCTCTATAGACTTTGCACTGGAGAATATGATTATTAGTATTTCAGTAGCACTCCAGACAGATCAATAGATTTCTAAGCAACAAGAGAAAAAGAATAAACCTCAAAATGATAGAAAGACTTCCGGACCAGAGGTTCAGAGGGTCCATTAGCCATTTTCTGTATTGATTGTTATCAATCACTGCAGTGGGAAGTGAAGAATAATTAATTCAACTGGGCTAATTATCAAACAATTGGCCTACAGGGAAAATTTCTCTCTCAGAGCTGGTGGTTGCTCCTTACACCAAAGCATGATAGGATACATTTTCTCTGTACTTCATGCAAAAAAACCTGAGTATTGAGCACCATGGATGATGGGAGAATCCAAGTAAAGCAAGCAGAGACAATTCATATACTTATGCAGATGGCCCTGGAAGAACAATATCTATGTTTCCACTGCACTGAATGAAATTATCCCAAATTAAAAATGAATGGACCCACACAAATACTCACAGTTTATAGCATACTAAAGTCATGGTTTAAGCACACACATCAGGTTCACCTCTCACACACAATGCATATTTAGCATGGATTCCTCATTGCTGCTTACAATTTTATTCAATTTCCCTGTGAAAGTGTCTTCGCTTCGTGTATAATGGATATATAAGATGAAGAAAACATGTTAATAAGGTTCTTTCTTTTTTTCTTAAATGTAGTTTTGAGTTTGTTTTATTCCAACTGCCAATGAACTGGCTCTTTATTCCTATTGTAAGAAAATGCAGACGAACATCTTCTGTCATTGTGGCCCACTCTCTCTGGGTCTTTCCAATCTAAATAGCCCTGGATTATTTACTTTTAAGCTCTCTTTTATATCTTTATATAACTTTATATACTTTTATATGTTTCTGTGCCTCTAATTAGGTACTTTACTGTTCCTGACAAGCTTCTATTTCAACAATGTATTTTATTAGAAAAAAACAGCCTTCAAGACAAAATCCCCCTAAAGTGCTTCACGCACTTTCTTTCCTTCTTGACCAACTCAAATAACTGCAAGTCACCTATAATTTTTGTCACCTTGTTTTTTTAGCCACTTCTCCAGACAATGAATAAATATATTTACCCACTCTGGTAGCAGCAGATAGCCTGTGACACTCAACTGTTAAATTTCTTGCTAAGCTGAAAATTGGCTTTATTTTTTTGATACTTTTTTCCTTTTTATTTTTTTTTTCTTTCCCCTTGTAAAATTTTCCTTTCCCTTATTTCTCTCTTCTTCTTTGTCTTTGTATGATTGTCCAATTTCCTCTCAACACAGACAATTGTAATTTTCTGGTTTCTTCAGAATTTTTATGCTGTTAAAGCTGACAGACTGCAGAGAGATCACTGGAAACACAGACACCATAAATTGACTTGTGAAGTTTATACTTCCCATATCCACATCATATATTTCTCACTATGTGAGAAAGCTGGTGTTAATCTGTCCTGGTTAATAACTGGCTACAAATAAGATCCGTATTTGTTCAAATAAACAGCTAAATTAGAAAAGATTTCAAACTAATATCAGTGATCATTAAGGAAGAACACTGCTCTCTAAATGCAATGATACTGCTCATTTCAGCTGATCTGATTCCTTTGAGTTCATCCTGCAGATGAACAGATTCAAGGCACTGTAATTCCCAGAAGTCATTAGCTCACTGCACCTCTAACTTTTAAAAGCACTAAATGAGTGATTTCCCCAGGTTTTCCATTCCACTTCAAAATTCTTCAGCCTGAACATGTTTTTGCCCATACAGGATACTGCTGCTTGAACTGTATACAAAAGGCACTGCCAGCCTGAGTAAAAGCAAAGCTTCATTTAGCACATGAGCCCAACTCTGCCTTTGAGGGTGAACAGATACCCAGGGAGGAAAGGGAAGGCAAAAGGTTGCCCTGAAACACATTCCGATTTCTCAGTGATTTTTGCCTCACAACTGCCTGAATTGGGAGATAAAACTAAACTTCCACGTTTAATTGCACCTTATGAACCTATGAGGCAAGGCTGGGGCTTTTTCCTACCTGTTTTGGTGTTATTTTTTTTCCTCTCCTTGATGTTCTGTGGTAGTAAGTTTCAAGTTGAATTATTCATTGCATCAGGAAAAAGAAAAGAAATAAATCCCAAATCCTGCTATATAATAATATAAATGCCCCTTAGCTCCATTTAGGATGAAAAAAGAATGAATCCCTATTTGTTCTTTTTATGCCACTGATGAACTCCGTGCTTTTCTGTGACAGTTCCCCCCACTATCCCTTAAATTTCTATAGGCTCCTCATACATGGAAGCCACCCATGTTTTTGAACACCTACATTTTTCTATTCACAAGAGGTGTGGTATGTATTTATGTCATCAAACAATAACATTGACTTTTTTATTCTGCTCCTTGTATGTCTCCAATATAACAACACAGAATTACATTTTTTGATTTTTTCCAAACATTGATCTTTTCAGAATACTATGCAAAAGTGTTACCTGAAAAGAATAACAAATTCAGTATCCATCCCTGTGTTCATAAAGTTGAGTTACTTTTTCAATACTTTGCACTTAATCTATTATTATAAACAATTTTTATCAGCATAACAACAAGGTATGTTTCCAGAGAGAAAAGAAGTTCTGGTGATTAAGGCACCCAAACCACATTTAGATGATAAAGAAGCATAACACAATTGTATCTCAAATTCTCTGGAAAGCTGTAAAATAGCAATTTCCTTCTGTGTCACAGTCCTCTTTTATTCAACAGAAGTAAGTGAGAAGTCTGTGACAAATGACACACACCCCCAACCTCAAATAAGACTTCTAGGAGAAAAGAAGAAACACTAAAAAGAAAAAGTTTTCCAGACTAGGAAGTTTTCTGCAGCTTTCCACATTTCCACTTTTCTCCTAACCAAAATAAAATAATACAAGAATGTCAGCAAGTTCATTACAGACAGAGAGAAAATCACCTGTATGCTTTTTGGATTTCTGCGAGATAAAATTTATTTGAGGAAAGTAGATGATTTCTGAAAGAAGTTTGTCAAAAATCCTACTTCTTCAACAGATAAAAAGAACTGACAGTGTTTTGATCACATGTATTTATATAATAAATAATAAAAATGAGCATATTTCCCATACTGGAGATCAAGGAAGGAAGTTCAGACAGAAAGGTGAAACTTTGTTTCAGATCTTACAAGACTGAACATCAGTGAAGGAGACTCATCTTATTAAATATTTGTTACACTTGAATAAAAAACTTACTTAATAATTAACTAGTGTGCATTTAATTAACACAATGATTGCTCAATTAAATAAAAATGAAAATTTAATTTGAAGCACTTCAAGTACAAGGAAATTAAGGATAAAATATAAATAAATATAAATATGCAGAGTCCTTAGTTTTCAGGACTGAGTGTGGAAGTAACATGTGGCAAAGCAGCTCAAGCAAAATTAGCAGTTCAGAATGGGTAATAAAATCTTATTTCATCCACACTTTTCCATACTTGTCTCAATTTTAAAAAATAAAAAGCAAAAGGATGCTCTGTCATCTACCCCAATCCGCTATATGGATTATGGAATCTTCTCATACCCTTGCACAACAGTCCTATATACAAAAGAGGACCCACTGAGTCTGCTGCACAGGTATACTCTTCTGAAACACTTTTTACTTTTAAGCTCCAGAACCGTAAGGGTGACAATTCTCAACCAACAGGTCACCTTGCTAGGCACTTGTTTGGCTACCTGTCTCTTTGGCATCACTTCTGCAAAGAGCATCCATGCCTCCTCCCCCATATAGATATCCTGGACAAATAAGGATTTTATTCTCTGGGATCTCAAATGCAGCACACTCATATGAGTACTTGCATTTTTGCTTAAGTCAGAGTGAGAAGGTTTGCAGCTATCTCAGTGCAAGCAGTTTAATGATCATTTCCAAATACAGTGTTCTAGGAAAGCAGAGAAACCATTCAATTACAAAAGAAGGTTTGAACTCTAAGTTTCTACATTTTTAGTAAAAAACATGAACATATAATTAAAAGTTATATTATGGAAAATACTTCAGCAGAGCCCTTTATAAGGTGCAAATACCATTGTAAAGACCACCTAGCAGCAACACAAGGTGAGTCTTTCAAACTTGGTTTAAAAATCATGTTTACATTTGTCCTACTTGAAATTCCCCAGACCTGAGCCTCGGTTTCTACCAGTTCTCTGCTTTTTCCCCTCTATGCCTGTGAGGTCTTCTCAGTAACACAATGATACTTCAATAACAATACAGCCAACACAAAGCAATGAAGACAATGTTAGGTCATTACCTGTTATATTGCAAAATACACGGAGTGGTCCAAGTGGTCCACTTCCATCAGAATCAATGTAGAAGAAACCTGATGTCTTTCCTTGGTGTCGGTAAGCCTCACAAGAGTGTTCATAGATAGCTTTAAGAGAGAGAGTGATTGTATCACAAACAAGAAGAAACCAAACATATTTTATACATGAGTACAACTTTAATTGTTATCATAACAAACTGTTGGGTCACTGATAATTAGCATGTGAAAGAGTTTACTGCATTTGAACCCAAGTCCATATTCAAAATCAGGCATGTATTTACCTACTTACTTGAACTTAAAATAACCTGGCTTTAAAAACATGGATAGTTGTCTTATTTTGGATTGAAGTATGCAAATATTTAGGTAAATAGATACGGACTTTCAAACGTGATACATATATGCATCCACAAAATGGTATTTCAAAGACATACATACACACACATGTATATTTGCTACCTAGACATGCACTCAACATGACTATCTTGTCAACATAGATGACAGACTTTAGTCAGTCTTCAGCTTCCCTGCAGGACATTGCTAAAAGGTAGCTACAAACCCCTACCAACACCTATTACTCAAAAGAAACCAACCTATTTTACCATAGCAGAAAAGCTCAAGCTCAGATATGGTCTACATCCTGGGTGACATCTTTAAGCTTTAGATCTATTTTTATACAGTGAACTCTTGCTCTCTGCTTATCAATATTCATCTGCAGAGGGCTAGTGCACATGAAAATCCAATTGGTTAATAAAACAAGCACAGAAAGTCACCCAGAGCAAGAACACAAATTAAAATTCCCACAGGCCAGTACTATTCCTTGCATTTGAGGCATGTTTTCAGGCAAAGCATCATAACTGTTACTTCACATGAGGCAAAGAGAACTCTCCCCCAGAGAGGCACTTAAAATGTATCAGAAAGTCACATATGTGAACTTGGATCTTGAACAACAGCAACCTTACCAATCCCATTGAAGAAGGACTGATTTTTTTCCACCCATTTAAGCACTTACCTGATTATACTGACAAGCTTATTCTCTGCAACATTTTTTGACTGTTCGACTAATTGTCAGCAAATACAATAAAAAATACAAACTGACTTAGCAGATAGATCAAGACTAATTCCATTTTTCTTCCTATGAGGCAGAGTTATTTGGAAGACACAGGAGAAGAAATGCAAGCAAACATAATTACTCCTATATCCTGAAGTAAGCTTTTCCATGGTACCAGTAGCAGAACATGAAGAAATATATTTGGACTTAACTTTTGGCTGCTCTAAGGGTAAATATAACTTTTCCTACCCCTTAATTTTAAGAGCACACTTAGACACTATTTGCACACTTGTACATCATTATACAGCAAACATAGGGCACACACAGATTGGGAGATACTATTGGGAACCTGTCAATAACCTATTTGTTAGCAACTGCAACTCTTTTTTCCTGCCCAGTGAAGTTAAAGTTTATATGGCATAATATCTGCTGTGTTGAGGTTTTAAGTACAACTGCAAAGTTCCCAGTGCTCTTGATCCTCACAGTTTTCAGGCCAAATGCAAGGAGACAACTTCCCTGCCACTTCCGAAATGCAGTCCCAGACTGCTCAGCTGAAGGCAGCAATTGCTCTCACTTCCTCACTTCCACGCCTGTGCACTTACAGACTCATACACTCATACTCTTCCTTTCCCCTCACTCCCTGAAAGTAGTTTCTTTAATGAAACTAATTTCAGAAAGGTTTAAATGGTCAGTCTAAAGTACTTTTTTCTGACTTGAATTCTGGAGAGTTCCATATAACATAGTTCATCACTTGGATTTTTTAATGAAATTTGGATATTTTTTCACTTCATTAAAAAAAAAAAAAAAGAATCACAGCTCTAGGGGCTCCAATCCCAAGTGACTATGAAGTTAAGAGTCTCACCAGTCAATCACTTTTCTCACTCACCAAATTATGCTTTCCCTTTGTAAATTTTTCTCCTGGTCAGACATCTTTAGCAAGCAGAACACCACAAAGCGTTAAATATGCACAGCATTACCTATCTTGGCGCTAAGAAGCTGGTTAAGGTACTCAGCATGGACACTATAGTAGTTCAGAAGAGCTCTAAATTTCCCCTCTGATAGCTGGCCAAGAGTACATACTGAATGCAAATGAAATAAAATCCCCAAACCAGAACCTATTCTTCCACTGTTCATAACCTGAGGGGCTGAGAGACCCCTGAGAGACCCTCAGTCGCTGAAGTGCTGACAAAAGCAACTGGGATATGGAGGGTCAGGAGAGAGCCCGTAACAGGCAATTAAGTGAGCAATCAAGGAATTCTGGCTTGATCAATTTGCAATGTTCTCAAACTGCAGTTCACTTAGTGAATTTGCTGTCATCATCATTGCAGGACACTTTATCTTGTCTCATTAGGGAATATGCTAATTGCTTCCCCTGAATTGTCTTCTGAGTTTTTTTTTGAAGACAAAGGATGATGCAATGGGTAGAGACATAAAACTAATATGTTGTCAGTGAACTGGCACAGCTAGAAACCCATTCTTCATCACAGACCTTTTCTTACTGTTTTGCTTTTTTCTAACTGTTTCTTTTGGCTGGAGCCCAGATGTACTTTTTCCAAAAGAAGAGGTAAAGATGTGAAGATTCATCCAGTAATAAGATGGGCACATGCAAACAGAGGTGATCTACCCACATTGCAATGGCCCCTTTGGCACTGCAACTTTGGGAAAGAAAGGATGTATAGAGCTAGTGGGCTCAACTGGTATAAATCTGAATGGATGCACAAGATTCTGTGAAGCTACAGTCACATCTGCCAGAAGAAAATCCATCCTAGTATGTTTTCCTTTTGAGGAATTCCAGCAGTAAATACTATGGAGTAGCAGGAGAATTAGGAAAGGGCTGTAAACCTTGAGCTCTCACACATAAAACATATTCTAACTCTCATGACTCAGAGAAAAACTGTTTTGGTGGACAGTTTATTTTGTAGCTGCACACTGGAAGTCTCACATGTCAGTATCTTAAGCATTTGGTACTGCAAACTTCTGGACTGGATAGGGAATTGATTTTAGTTCTGTTTTAGTTTTTTCTTGTTGTTGTTTATACAGTGCATGAAGGAGAAAATGGTATTTGTTTTGCAGAGACTGGGAGGTATTTCAAGTGCACCATCCATTGCAAGCTCTGCAATTGCTTGTTTCAGAATGAAGTTATGCCATTCCACTTGCTGAAAAAGGGCTCCGTTGCTCCAGTGACAACAACTTGAAGCTGCCTTTATGGTTCAATGAATGACAAGATCTCTCTGAAGTCATTCTTCCCTTTATGCAATCAGAAATATCATACAAAAATAAAAACCAGTCAGCCACCTGCAACTGTTAAGAACCCAGAAATGTAACTTTAAAAACTGCCTTAGTATTTACATTCTAGTTTGTGCCATACTTCTCTGATGTAGATGGACATGTGGTTGCTTTTGAAACAACAGGCAACCATTGCTGTAGTTTTCATCAGTCACCACCCATTGAGGTATGTAATAGAGCCTCACTTTCAAAAGTAATTCAAGTGTAAGTATGGAACTGTTAACAAATGCATACATTTTAATGTCAAACAACATTTGCAGTAATTGCAGCTTCTTAATAAAGGAGTCACATTCATCACTCATTCAGAATAGAACCCATGAACAATTTTCAAGCATTATTTTTAAATTTAAAAAACCTAAAAACCCACAAAGCTACAAGCAAAAAATAGTGATTTTATTTCTTCCTGTGAAGCACATGTAATAGAGTTTATATTTTCATTCCATTATTTGTTTTAAAATTTTAAAGTGTTCGCCAAAATGCAACCAAATCAACAAAATGATGCCATTTATAGTCTGCTTATGCAAAGCTTGTTTTCTCATTAAAATGTTGATCAAGTAGTTTTAGAAAACATAATTTTAAAAGTGAAACTCTTGAGTTGTCTTTTGTCTCAAAGAAGCAAGATCAGTTTTTCTTCTCTAACCCTCTCACACTTTTTTTGGACTAATTTTGACTTATACCAACCGCTGAAAATAAAATTATAAAACGTAGCAACATCCATTTCACTGAGCCAGAACCACTGAAAACCACAGTTTATGGCTTTCAGCCCCTGCTGTGTTTCCTAAGGCCCTTCTAGGAATGAGTTGCATTATCATGCAGCAATAGCACTGAAGTTCTTGCCACCAAGTTCCTGCAGGGAGCCAGGATAAGCTGTTTGCTGGATGGAAAAGGATGTCAGCAGCACAGGTGAACCTATGTTACCCCCCTGCAGGTGTGGCTTGGGCCTCACAGCCAGGTATGACAGGTAAAGTGTAAAAGGTGTTACAGGGGCAGAATGTGGCTGATGGTCTGTTGCTGGTAACAGTGCCTATTCTGTAAAGACAAAACAAGAAACAGCTTACTCAAAGAAACCAGATTTACTAAGGGAAACTGGACATCAGAAATAGGTTTTACTTGATCACAAAGAGAATGGATGTCTTTTATTGCCTTTTTTTTGCCACAGAATCCCTTATAACATGTGACCCTGTGCTGACAGTTTTGCAGTGCTCTTTAAAGATTTTTTTAAAAAGCCACTGCAGTGTTTCACAAAGAAATGTAAAATCCTCCCAGAGCTGTCTTCTGAAATTGATGCAGTCTGAGAGCCCCCACTCTCCATACCAAGAGCTGCTTCCCTAAATATTGGATGTGCTCTTCCCCATCCAGTAGGATGAGCTGCACTGGTGGTGTTCAGGCATGGACAAGGCTCATGGAGCTCAAGATATCTCCCAACCCCTTCTAATCCTCTGGAATACATATGCCCAAATTTCTCCCTCAGGTATCTCTTTCAGTGTTAAGTATCTCAAATTAAAACAGCTTTTCAGATCAACAACTCATCCCATCAGAGCATTCGTTTTGAACACTGCTTTACTCACTGATCAAAATGCCCATCTTTCCCTTTAGCTCTCATTTCTCATTTTCCCAGGTGCCTAAGAAATGGCTTGTGAAACTTTGTATCAGAATTTATAAAATAAACACTTTATTCCCAGTCACATCAATATCACACAATTCCACATATTCTCTTGTATCACCTGGAAGATAAAGATTCATAAGCTAGAAAATCAGAAATACAAATCTGAAACATATCAATCCTGAATTTTTTTCAAGCCACACTCACTACATCCCTACAGAAGCACTTAGCAAAACTATAAATATGCATTTTGATTGATCAAGGTTTAAGCTATAGATCCATGATTCTGTGATTCAGACTTCAGTGCCAGAAAGGCATTAGGAGATTTCAATGTCATTATAATAACCTATTTTGACTTTCTGTATAAAATCAGCTACAGAATTTCACTTTCTAATTCCTGCCTCAAGACCCTTATGGCTAGTCAGCCAGAGCACACACAGCAGCTGTTATCTGCACCCTGCAGTCAGGTCTGGAGTCCCTCTTAGTTCGATTCTGCAAAAGAAACTTCAGCCTTGATTTGATAGACTGTAAGGGCCTGACAAGTTTTTAATACAAGCAATTTCATCACTGTTCTGCTCTCTGAAGTACCTTGAACCTGTTAATCCAACTGCTTTAATTACAGTCCTTACACCGAAGACATCATACTCCTGCTGTAGCTAAAACCTTTAACAGCACATGGCTGAGCAGAAAGATTTGCAAAGTCAGATATCCATCTTTTCCAATAACACATCTTTTTATTCAGTTTTTCACTGACTACCATATTGATTGGGCTTTGGCTTCCCATCTTACTTTTGCCCTACCCAGTCCACCCAGAGGCTCCATGATAGCTCTCATTTAGCACGCACCTAAAGTTTCATTGTGAATCTCCTTGGCAGATAAAGCCTCAGTTTTCCAGAGTATTTAACAACTGTGTTTCCTTTGCACCCATATCCCTAATTTATAAAACCTCTACTCTTTCTCAGACCACTTTTATTTTTTAGTTTTCATCTCCGGTTCTATTTCAGCTAAAAACCCCCAGATTGTACTTTGAGCAAAGATTTGAATTTCTGCAAATAATCCCCAGGGAGCAATCCATTTATAGCTCTCTCTCTCCAATGGATGGATGATTGAACTTGTTACTCATGGAGTAAGATACACCCCTTATCTGTATTTAAAATAGTACTGTCTGTTAGATTCAGTGAAAAGGTTATGGTGATACCCAGGATTCAGTTTTACTACTGGGAGACCAGGGAAAGTAAACCTCTCTCCTGTCTACTCAGCAGTATACTACTGGCATAGATACAACCAGGAGTGTGAATTCCAAATCAAAAGCAGTTTGGTTTTGGTTTTTCTTTGGGGTGGGGGCTGTTTTGTTTTTGTTTTATTTTTTTTTTTAGTTTGGTTTGGGTTTTTTAGGTATTTTGTTTTGGTTTTGATCACTTTCCTTTTCAAATGCAGTGGACACTTAGATAACTTTCCTCAAAAATGAAAATTAATTAAAAGTAAACCTTAAATTTTCCAATATTTCTTTCCTACTGTACTTCCAAATATTTTGGAAAATGATCACACATTGCAAATACTCTTGAGCTAGAAATTCAGAATTTGAACTGTACTTGTTATGATTACCAAACTGGTTTCTGTAGTATTGATGTTTCTAAATTGGATTCTCATGATCTAATAAGCGTAACTGACAATTTTCAATTTCTCAGAGGGAGATAACAGTTTATGGTAAAATAATAAATAGAATACATTAAAGAGACCTAAAGAAATTTAATTCTTGATTTAACTGGGTGGTGCTGACACTGTCCATTCCCCAGATAAAACGTAGCAGTGAGATGCATATTATCACCCCTAACAATTGCAGTCATAAAAAATTGTAGATGGATTCCATTGCTTTGTGATTCTTTTCAACTTAGATTCAAACTGTAACAATAAGCTCTGTAATTATTATTACCATATTCTAAGATGAAAACTTATGTACTGGTTAGATTGGAAAGGCCAGTAAGAGTTAGAGATTCGTTGGGATCTGCAACCAGCCCTGGACTGAGCTTGGACAAACTGATATGCACAAATGGTGACACAGACCAATTAAACATTTTCACCAAAATGTTCAGAGGTCCTAGAGGCAGACTGGAGATGGCTGTTTCACCCTGTGCTTGTGTACCCCAAGCCTGATAAATTTGTTCTTACAGGCTCAGAGTAATAAGGTTTCAGTCAGGGATTTTTGTGTATCTGCAACATGCAATGGGAGTTTCTTCTCATTCCAACATCAGAAGCTTAAGTACATGGCAATGAATGCTGGGAACATTCATCATTCTCACCTCTATAATACAATCATCTTTTTAAATGCCAGAAAATGAAATCTGTACTCTCAAAAACTGGATTATGACAGCTCTGCTGTTGACAGACTAATTTAGTCTCCATTGTGATGTGCCTGGATGACAGATGGCTTATTTTACTTTTAAAAAATATGTATATACTTATCTGATACAGAACATTTTATTTCTGTAGATAGCTTTAAAATTACTCTTACCACAATGTCACCTAAACGAATGTTTGGGAGGGATCCTTTCATTACACCTGGGGATTAGACAATTTCCTACCATCCAGGATAAGGCTCCCCCTGGCCAAGGCACAAAAGGTCCTGTCAGCCCATCCTCCCCTGTCGCTTCCCTGCTGAGGTTTGAAGAGGGCTGTGTCAGTCAGGGACCCCAGCTGCCCCTGCCCAGAGCTGCTGCAGGGTGACCTGCAAGTCCTGTTGCTGCAAGAAAGCAGTCAGGGAGACCCAGACCATTTTAAGGGCAGTGTTGGAAGGCAAGGAGAAATCAAAGACTTGCAGGATGCTGTGGGAAGCATGACGTTTCAGCCTTGCTCTTCAAAGCACCAGCATCCCCATGGCGATGGTCACACCTGACACAGGCAGGCTTCAAAAGGGATTGAGGCTGTCACCCACATACTCTGTTCTGCACTGAAATCCCAAAGCAGAGTATTTTTGCTGTTAGTTACAAAGAAACATCAGACAAAGGGAAAAACATTTTTTAAATGAACACCACTGAGAAATGCAGATGTACAATTCACAGATACAAAAACTGAAGGGAAAGCATTAATAAGACAGTACCTTGTTACCAAATAAACAATGACAATTCATATGCCAGAAGCATAGTGTGAACACAAATATGCAGGAACACCAAGTATAGTACTGAAGGCTTGATAGGAATATTGAATGTGTTATGTTTAGTCAAAGAACAGCAATGTACTTAAATACACATAGGAAAAAACTATTGTAAGAATCTTAGAGAAGAAAATTGACTACTCGGGACATTACTCAACCAAACCCACTGTTTGACATCTGGCAGACTGAAACTCTCTGAACTTCATTTGCCTAGCTAGCATTTCCTTTGGAACATGGGAGTTACCAAAACCATGGCTGGTATTTTAAGATCACAGAATCACAGAATAGTCAGCGTGGGAAGGGACCTCAAAAATCATCCAGTTCCAAGCCCCATGCCATGGGCAGGGACACCTTCCACTAGACCAAGTTGCTGAAGGCTCCATCCAACCTGGCTTTGAACACTTCCAGGGAGAGGACAGCCACAGCTTCCTTGGGAAACCTCTTCCAGCATCTCATCACCTTCACTCTAAAGAATTTTTTCCTAATCTCTAACTTAAATCTCCCCTTTCAAGTTTGAAACCATTTCCCCTTGTCCTCTCACTACAGACCCATGTAAAAAGCCCCACCCCAGCTTTCTTGTAGGCCCCCTTCAAATACTGCAAAGTCACTATAAGGTCACCTTGGAGCTTCCTCTTCTCTAGGCTGAAATGACATGGCTCCAGTACTGCCAGCAATCCAGCTGAAGCTATACTAAGTTTTCCAGATCAAAAATTATTTAAGTAGTAATCATATTAATATTAAAAAATACATTTTCAAAGCCTGAAGTTATGTTAAGTTTGTCATATCAATGACTATGTGACATTTCCATTATTGGATCCTCCAGCAACTATCGAGGCCAATAAAACATATGCCTGTACGTGCAGGATAGATCACACACGAAAGCTAATATCCAGAATTACATTACATTCTGTTAATTATCACCTACAAAGCTTTGGGACATGTTGACATCCTCAAAACATGATGAATAAAGCCATTATTTTATATTTCTTATAATCTTTTATACCAATGTTCAGCACTCCTCGGAATGAAAAAATAAACCCAAGACTAAAGGCCATCTGAAAACTATCATATATAAAAATAACAGAAATACAGAAGAGAAAGGTGATACTTTCTAGGGGACTAACATAACTCATAGAAAGAGAAGATTACTAATCATTAACTTGCAATAAAGTAATAACATTCTGTATCATAGGGCCATTTTACACTGGTCTACTGCTTTCAGTATCACATGATAATTACAAGGAGAATTAATAATGAGAGAGAGGTGAATATGCACTTTTTAAACTACGACCTTTCAATTAAAAAGACTTTGTATCTGTCTCCATATACATATATACTTCTGATTTTGATCCAGCTTCAGTTGCCTACTATAAGTCCAAGCTAAGACAGCCTCCTTCTACAGACAACAGACACTGGAGTGTTTCATGGGTGGTCCATGAACTTACCAAGAACACCCTATCTCACAGTGACATTTGTCAAGAATTAGCTCACGCTGTTATAGATATATATAGAGAGAGACAGAGAGCAAACAACTATCTTAGATTAGATGTCACAGTATCAGGCAGCAAAAAATAGATGAGCTGAATCCCACCCAGGCCTTTTTCCTAAGCCATATACTAACATCAGTGTTTCTATCTAAAATAGGAAAACAGAAAAAAACGATTACATTATTATCTGTTTTACCACAGTTCACACATGTGATTACACAAAGGATACTCTCCTATCTATCTCGATTATATCAGAGTACCTGATGGATTAGTAGACTACCTACCCCACTGCATAAATTAGGAAAGTATCTATCATTAAAAAGGCTTCAGCTGAAGTAATCTTCCAGCCTATTTAAATACAAGCTGTGTGAAGCACATTGAAAAGATAAACCAAAAAGCAAAGCCATCCATTCTACAGACTCAAAATTAGATTGTATCCTCAAGCAAACAGTAGTTTCAAAGAATCCATACTATATCAGTAGACGATAAAGATCACACACCTTCTAACATACCCATAAATTGGATCTTATTCTCAACAGAGGTGGAGAAACTAAGGCACAACAAAACTCATACAGAAGCAAATGTAACTTGCCTACTAATTGGTTATTCCCTAACTCCTCACTTCACAAAACTGTGGGCAGTGAAGTGGCTACCCAGGGACAGTCAGCACGATTTCAACATTTGCCATCGAATTGCATGTCCTGATGCATTTGTGATGGTGAGGCACTAGTACATGCTTTGGAGTTTCAGAGCTACAGACAGTACAGTGATGAAAACACAACTGCCCATCAGTGCTGTGACTAGCCAACTGTACTGGAAGCTGGAATGATGAGAGGTAAACCCACATCCTCTTTCCCCACTGGAAGTAAAAACCAATCACAACAAACAAACCTCTGAAAAAAACAAGAAAAGACTTGGAAGGTTTTCATAATATTCCAAAGATGGCAGCTTGTGAAGGAGAATTATCAGTGACTAAACTGAGAATTGGACTTATGAATTGGACATAATCTTTGCAAGAAAGAAACATTGGAAAACATTCAGACTGCTTCCATAAGTTTCTAAAACCTAGAAGACCCTAATGGGTTTTATCACTTTTGAAATTGTATTTGCAGCTAAGCTCAGAGAGAACAGAAATAGGACTAGATGAGACCTCAGGATAAAACTTGTCTGCCACAAATGGGACACAATCCTATATCTTTTTTAGAGGCAGACGTTCATCTGGACTAGGTACATTGCCATACCTCCCGTGGCAGTTTAGGAGCTTCCAAGGATCAGAGGAGATTTTGAATGAGCAGGAAGCTACCTGAGGTCTGCAGAAAACTGACTGCCTCTAGGAAGATTCTATTAAGGCCATGTGTAGACCAAGTTAGCTCTTTATATGTATCGTGAGATGCACATTTCCGCTTAATCCACATTTCTAATTTCAACTATATACATTTTAGTTATGACACACACAATCTTGTCTCATGTATCTGACGTGGTCATGCTAACATTGTCCCAGTTGTGCCTTCTATCATCTTGCTGTTCCAGCCTGCCACTGTCTATATCCCCTCAGATGCACCAAATGCAAACTATTTTTTATTTTCATAGCATATTTCCTACCTGTCTATATGACATGACTCTGGTACTTGCCCTGTCAAAAATGTCAAACTCCTCTGGCCGTAGTGTTATATTTTTCTAACAAGCACATTATAACTTTCTCCCATGTGCCTCTATCATGCCTGTGAGCACTGAATTTCTTCTTCTTTTTAATCTCCGCCTTATGACTTTTTGCATCCAAGAAAGCCTAGAAATAATTATATACCTGGTAGACTTAAACTACCACCTATGATGCTGGTGAAGACCTTCTAGCACTCCACTTCCTGAGCTAGCATGTTTTTTTCCCATCAGAACTTAACTACTAACTCTCTGGAGCAGGAATAAACTGTATTGCTAGCTGGTCCTCACAGCAGGATCCAGTTTGGTCCATGAATATATGGAAGCTTGCTTATGTGTCGAACACAAAATGTATTTCAACGTTTTAAAGATTATGACAGAATAAGCTAGGGACAAGGTATATACCAATCTTGATTATTAAAATGGTAAGGTCTCCTAGCCTGAGCTGGTAAAACCAGTTAATTCTGGTTCACAGGTGCCTCTCATGCAGTTCATCCTAAAAACATAGCAAGGATTGTATCTTCTATGTCATTCAACCAGTGGCACCCACTTCTTACGAACACTACACCAAAAAAGGCAAAGACCACACTGATACAACTCAGAGAGAAAAGCAATCCATCTGACAGGGAGACTAGTCACTCTGCTTGACTTGCAGCAGATTACCAGTTAAATCTTTACACAGCTGCTGCATGGACTTGGGTCTGAAGGGCAGTTTATTAACAGAAATAGCCTTCCCAAAATGGTACAAGTTCAATTTCAGGGCCGTCAGCCACAGTGTTCTAGTAAAAATCAAAATATCTTGTGATCGTGTTTCAAACTTTAAGAAGTTAGATGGGTTTTTGCATTAGAACTGCACTGAATTACATGATTGGAATTGTTGCCTGCATATTGAGGATATTCTGGAGTTATGCTGTGATCAGATCTACAGCTTTCATTCACCTGCTACAAGGTACTATCCTACATCAACCACTATCAGCTGAAAGCAATAATGTCTCTTGTTCTGCAGGTTTCTTATCAACAATCTGCATTTGCCCACCAGCTTTGAAATGGTTTCATCACATCCTGCAAGCATACAAACACATTTCTACAGAATAATACTGGTGTTTATTAGAGTTGCTTGGCTTACAGGGCAGCTGCCTCTACAATCTAGCTACAATCTAATTAGCTGTTGATAATATGGTTGTAAATAAGCTGAGCAGCTGAATAGCTGTACATCACGTGTGCACAGCTTGATCTGCTGGGAAGTCTTACCACAAGATCTTCCTGAGAAACTTCTCTGCACAGTAGTTTATACACCCGTGAACCTTAAACAACTGCAGCTACATATATGTGCCTTTGAGAGCTTCATAGATGCTTTACAAGCTTCGCACTGATGTCTATGGGGAAAACTAATCATCAACAGGTCCTCTACAGTAATGAGATGGTCTCCTTTGGACACAAGCCACACTAGCTGGCACAGCGTGAGCCTCAGGCCTCAAGCTTATATGACAGTACAGATGTAGCCCAGAGATTAGCATTCATATTTGCTTTTGATGGTCAATGGCAACAGGCCTCTTCCTTCCCCAAGGAGTCTCCCCCTTCTCACCAACCAATCTGGCCATCTAGTTTTGTACCAGCCATCAACTGGTGTAAATACTCAGCTTTGGCCTCAATCATTGCATGTACTCTGAGTTGGGTTTTGAGGTTTTGAAGAGAGGTGATGCCTTTTGAAACAACAAAAAAGGGCAAAAAGGAAAACTTTCCAAGTCTAAGAACTCAACATTTTTCTTCCCATCCTTCATCTGGCTTAGCATGATTTCAACACCACACCTTTAGCTTCCTTTATGCTTACCATGCAGAGTTCAGGTGATGAATCTATAAATAGCTTCCCATCAGCTGCAGACCCCATGCCACAAATGATTTCACCATTAATTAGCAAACATTAAAGTCTCCAGAGTTAGAGTACAGCTGCCAATATTCTCAGCTTGAAACCACTAAGTAACTTTTCTACTTGTCTGCTTTTAAGCTTAACAGATTAAAAAGTGCATCTCTCACCACTCTCATCCGATCTGTGGTCCAAGTGCTCATCAAACACCCAGAGTGGTTATAGCTGTATTCCTGGAACTGTTATTCTTATTCACTCTTGTTTTGTCTTTATTTCCAGTGACAAAGCAGGAAGTTTGCCTCCGTTTTCTGTTTTCCATTTTAGTCAGCTGTATGAAAAGGTTTTACTTTGGCTTCCCCTTTCTCTCTCTCTTTTTATTAGAATTCTCAGCATGCTCTGCCTCTACTGTTTGATAGTTTTTAAAAAATGAAACGTCTTAATACTCCTTTTGCTACGTATTTAGTAGCCGAATGCTTCCTGCACTGTCACTGTTTCAGATACTATATCCTTGCTAATAGCAGCAGCCCAAATAGTAGTTCAGCAAAATTCCAAAACTATAAAGTGTTGAAAAGTGGATTCTTGCAACATGAAATTTCAGATAACCTAATAACAAACAAGGCCAAGGTGCCAACATTAATGTACAACCCCAAACACATATTAAAATCACCCAGCTCAGTCCAGCTAAATTCAACTAATGACTGATGTGTCTACAATGTGTACATAAATTAATTTCCTATTCTACAAATCAATGCATAATATGAGAAATCAATGTGGAAAATTAGTTAAAATCTAGTTTTGCCAAGAAACATGCATACTTGAAAACTGATTCCTGTGCACTCCCAGCCCAGTTCTTGACCTATTCAAATCATGTCAGGACAGCTTACTTCCATAATATCGTATGACTTTTCACAAAGCTCCTCTCTGGTTTATGTGCACCTTGACATACCATCTCCAGTAGAAAACACTCTATGTGTGGGTTTACTTACAGTTATGGCAGGTGGCTCCCATGTAGCCTGTATCATTACAATCACAATAAAAAGTGGTCCAGGACTGGGAACATTTTCCTCCATGTTCACAGTAGTTGGGTAAACACCTAATTGGAGAGAATTTTTAAAAAATGCAATTACTTATAAAAATTTATATAAAAATAATGTGCTGGAAAATGTAATTATAAAACTGTTTCAAGTCCTCATTCAGGCAAGAGTTTCCTAGTGCTGAATCACTGTCTAATAATTGAAATAATTAATTATTCTTCTGATCTGTGATTCACTCCAAATACAAGTACTGAAGACAACAATATTTAGTGCATCCAGCAAGCAGGTTAAACACTCATTCTCAATAAAAACATTTCATTTGTCCTCCACTTATTAGCAATTGAAGTATCACAAGGCTTCTGAGCACAGAGAAGTACAAGTAACAGGTGAAATCTTGTTTCAAAGAAGAAACCCCCATTCTCTGATTAAAAAAGCATCATTATCAAAATTAGGCTGAGTTACATTTGTGGTAACACAAACAGCATGAAAATATGCTTCAATTATGAGTTCTGTACTCTCTTTTTTTCCTCATTTTAGTTGGTGTGCCTCTAAAGTCTAATTGTGAAGCAAATTATTGAAAGAAAGAAGCACAACAGCATGCAGCTTGGTAAGAGAACAGAAATAAAAGCTGTAGGAGATAAATTCAATCTCCAGGACAAGAAGGAAATGCTGATCTGAACTACAGCAGTGTAAACGCAGACAGCACAATGGAATTACACCAGCCCCAAATGGAAACAGAAACTGTTCCACTGTTTGGCTTTTCTTTCCCTTTTTTCCCCTTTGCTGTATATTAGATAATCTCTTTTACACTGTACATTTTTCTTTTGGAAAATGAGTAACTTGTTTATAGTGATTCAATTGCGATGGGAGTTTGCTTTGCTGTAAATTGAGCTTCAAAATCCTTTTCATGGCCCAGATTTTTCAGTTGTGATGGTGGTGAAGTCACTGGGGCTATGTAGGTTTGTACTAGCTGAAGACATGATTTTATTGCACTTCATCTCATCCCTAGGAAATGCTTTTGCATCTGAGTATGTCTGTTGCCTTTAACCATGGCTTTCAGTTTATTTCTTCTAGAAGCCTTATAATTAAAACACATTTTGTGTGTGGAAGCAGTAATTCACTACTGGGAACCATCTTCCCTAATCTCCCAAGCCACATCAGCCAAGAATTAAACATTTTACTTAAGTCCAAGGGCTGTTTAGAGCTGCCAGACACTGACATCCCAAAGAAACCTCTTTGTGTGTATAGAGGGCTGTCAGACTAACCCCTCACCATCAACAAGCTCAAGGTGCTGTATGCAAGCACATTGTGCATATATATCACTCATCTGTGTCAGTCTGAGTCTGATTTGTTCTAGAACTCAGGTTTACTTGATCATTACTTATACTGTTGTACATAAAATTATAAAGATCATTAAAAAAAACTTAATAGGAAAGATTAAATCATTTATTAATGCTTACTCAATTATATTTATTATTTATTATTCAAATATTAGAGGCATAAGGAATTCAAGAAGAAAGCATGTTATTTATAACTATCTGTAACACCTGTTAACAGAATTATAAGATATATTAGTCTTATAAAAATAATTTTTATGGCTTTTATTAATCATTGAGCTCAAATGTAAAATGAAGTATGAGAATGAGAAGTGCATGCCTGGTTTTCCAGCTCATTAGGGAGCTTTTTCCTGTGCTATGGAGAACACCTTATTTCTGAAACAGAAAAGAAACTAAGGGGTTGGCAAAAGTGTTGTTTTTTCCCATCCATACAAAGCAGGAAGTCTGAAGAACAATGATATTTTGGCTTTAAATGTTATGGTGGGAAATCACCTAGCAAAGCCTAACCCCCTGCTGGTACAATGAACAGCCCATTCAGCCCCTCTACCATTACATTTATCCTTGGCAATGGAAAGGAGAGAATTAGAGGTTTTGGGTCAATATTGAAGAAAGCAAGAGAGGTCTATAGGATGGGACAAACAGGAGTGGCTGGAGTGTGATCTGCACCCAGCTGTGCTCTGCAGGACTGTGCCAGCTCTCCTGAACCAGCAGCTCCCCACCAGGTTTATTCCTGAGGCTGCAGGAGAAACACAGTGGTTCAACAGCTCTGTGATGATAAGACAGGAATTTTACCTGTATGAGCAGCTTGCTCCTATTTGGTTGTGAGTGACCTTGCCCTCAACAGACTGTCTTTATTCCTGCCTGTTTGGTAACAAAAAATCATTTATGTCACCTGCACGCCAGCAGTAGTATTCTCATCATAAAGGTGCTGGTGACAAGAAACATCTGATGTTAAAAAAGCTCTTTGCAGGGTAAAATGAACAGTACTGTGTTACTGTCATAGGTTATGTCATCACTATAATAGATAAATATATTTTTTGCCGATTTTAAGATACCTTTTATTAATAAACTCATTAATTAGTAGATTAATTAGCCGCGCTATTTACTACTCACCTATAGTTTGCCAAAAGCTCATGTTAGAGGCTTAGCCATATTTATTGATGTAAAAGCTTTCTTTTAAAACTTCTCAAAGTTGAAGGCCTGTTCTCATTTCTACTTGTCTAACAAATTCAGTCATTTTTTCTTTCCCCAACAACACACACAATGCAAGACAAACTAGCCATGCAAGCTTTTAATTATATTCATTAATTCAGAATTAAGCCTTTTTTATTCCTAAGTCTATTTGCTTTAATTAGCACTAACTGCACTGATTTGTTTTTTGGTCAGACAACTAACCCCCTTCCAGAGCTTTCGAAACAGATTTCTCTACAACTCTAATAATTACCATAATCCCATTCTAACTGAACAGTTGTGTCTTCATTATGCACAAAATTTATCCTAATTGTCAGAGAACTAAAAACTAAGAAATAGTTGTGATTAAAAATAATCAAGGCATTGATAAATTGTAGCTTATTCCATTTTCTTACTGTCCTGGATACTTATGTTGAAGAATTTAAATACATGAAATTTAAGCTATAAATTCATATTTGCATACGAGTAGTATCAAGCAATTTTATCAAAACATATAGTGCTATCACAGATAGTTTTATAGACAAAACTTACAGCAGGCAACCTCTGACCTATTTGCAACTAAAAAGAATGAACAGATCAACTCAGTTTTTGTGAGCATGAGAAGCTTTGAAATATAATACAGTTTGTGCCAGATCTGGGACCCTTATCTTCCAGATTCCAGATTAATTCATAGAATATATAATCGTGAATGAACCTTATAAAGAAATAAATGAAGCAAATAAAATTTTCCCTCCTCCAGCCAAGGTGGAATACACACACCTTAGCCATCTAAGTAAGCAATATGAAAAGCCTGCACAAAAGCATCCACTGTCCTTAAATGAAGCATTCACTTCCAAAACTGTGTGTGTGCTTCCTCTGAATTCAAAAGACAAATTTCAAAGAGATTAGAAGTCAAAATTTGGTCCTTTGATAGGAATGATGAAGAAATAACAATGACAAAATTACTTGACTGAGAAGGCTGAAGGAGTTCTACACATTTAATATTACACTTGGCTGGAAATAAACCCCATGCTTTCAATAAGCACCTCTCAGGTTTTGTAATAGTCAGCACAACATATCCTGCCTGCACCACTGTATTCTTCCTAAATAAAGAGGGAAAACAAAGAGTACCAAAGAGAAACAAAAAAGGAGCACACACTCAATTTTAATGCTGTCAATATCCGTAATTTTGAGGCAGCCAGGAAGTCCATAAAAACTCAATAATGCCATAACAAGAAAACACATGAGATAAGTTTTCCTAAAAAAAAAAATTTGCTTCAATATTATCTCAAATTCATTTTATTTCAAGCATGTTTTCATGTTTATGGATGAACAGAGATGTCATACAGAAGACACGTATGTATGGTGAAACTCATGATGTTCCTGTAAAAGTCTACACTCTGCTTCAGTAAAATTCTGGCTTTACACTAACCCAAACAGATAGAGGCCAGTAGCAACAGCATGGATTTTCTTCCTGCTTTGATGAGCTGTAAATCCATAAAATTCCCTGAGAAAGGTTATTTTGGATAGAATGGGTTCAAGAGGGGACCAGGCAAGCATTTTTAAGAGAAATCCACCAATGTTACTACACAGATAATGTGTAACAACTTCAGGGATTTACCAAGGGAAAATAAATGAAGATCAGAGAGCACTAGAAAAGAAACTACCACAGGACCACATCCTGCTCTTACTGTCCCCTAGATGTCCATTTCTGTTCAAATAGTGGGCTAGGTCTCCTTAACTAAAGGAAAAAAAGAGAACTAACAAAATGAGAGGGAGGAAGGCAGAGTGAGTAAAGCAATATTAAGACAGGCTGCAAAAGAGTTAGGATTCTTCAGATCTTTGTTTTTCTTCAGCACACATTCCCTCCTCATCACCATACATCCCAATTTCTCTCCTCTTGCAACTTTAGAAAAATGAAAAACAATTTTTTCAAAAGTTGTGGCGTACTTCAGTTTTCTTTTTTCTTCTCTAAATTTATTATGAGAAGTAATGGAGTACAAACAGATCACAGTAATGTGAACAAAGACAGTTTTTCTTTTCTGTTATGGAAATTACTTTCTCTATCACAGTGAACAGATGTAAAAAAAATCTAAAAGGGAAAACCAAAGGCATTTTTTTTTTTTTGTCATTTTAGTAATTTGTGACAAAGCTAGGTTTTTCTTCTTTCCAAGATTTGCAAAACTTGATGATCAAAGTTTTAAAATACATTATTCCTTCTACTGGTGGCCACCTTAGCTCTCAGACTGCACACAAGTGAGATGTGCACTGAGATGTGCAGATTTAGATCTGACCATTTATACCAAGAGCCCTCAAGCATGTGGCTGGGACAAAACTGTTGGAGGAGGCTGTGTGTGGGATGTCTGTGTGAGAGAGAAAAAGTGCCTGTCATCTATGCCTTATATAAAAGCCATTTGTTTAATATCTGATTGCTTTGTTGTAAGAATACTTACATTTTTAACAGAGATAAATGTGCTGACAGATTGGCTTAGAATCAGCCAAAATGATTTTATATAAATAAATTTTAAAATTAAAAAAGGGAATCAAATAAACCATACTATACAGACAGCTGTTCCATTTAGAATTCATCAATTTACAAAGAAAAAGCAGAAAATCTATCTGCAAAAATCAAACAAACAAGGACAGGATACTATATACTAGATGCATCCTCACAGTTTGCATTTAAGTTACCAAGAGGTTGCACATGCCCTGAATTTTGAATCTAAAGGAATAGCAGTGGGGGTGAGCATGATTCAGGTACCCCCAGAAACTCATTCCACACTTAAATCATACTCCAAAAATCACTTCCTTAGCCCTTTACCAATCTCCAAGATTCACACTCCAAAATAAGCTACCTGCAATGGCTTAACTATACTGGTTAGCATGTCTAATTTGTGATGTAGGTGCTTACTTGTAGGAAGTACCCAAGATTTTCTTCACTCCAACAGAGCATCATGTATTTCTCTATTTCTAATACTCTTTCTCCCACAATCTATTGATCTTTACAAGGGATTATGTCGTTAAGATACCTTTTTCACCTTTTCATCCCTGCCATGCAACACAGTTTGGATTTAGGGTATTTTCCCTCTTCTACAGTATGAAAAGAATGGATGCCAAATTATCTGGATTTTGTTTTCTGTTTTTTTTGGGTGGTTTTTTTTTTTTTAATTTCCTTCTCCAATGCACTGCAGGTACTTATGTGTGTGTGAATGTAATATTAAGTGTTTGCTTTTTCAACCCAGCCTGGGACTGTAATAAATAAAATTAAAACTCACTGGGCATAATTAGCTAGGATATTTTCTTGTTTGCATGGCCAACTTTGGGGAAAGAGAAAAATATCATACAAAGTTTGGATTCTGCTGCAGGGCATACATTAAATCGTAGAGATTTGGGAAATGCAAAAAGTCTGTGCTTTCATCAGATTTATCCTAACACCCTTCACCTGCCATAGTAATTAATTTCCCAAAGGCCCATTTTGGCAGTACAAGAGATGAAGCAATGTTAAGTTCACTACTAAAAGGAAAGGAGGAAAAAGTAAAAAATTATCATTATTTCTTGGAAGTAAAACTGATAGTAAAATCTAATGGAATCTACAAAGGAAGTAGGTATGAAGCACGATTTAAAAGGTCAGCTCTATTTAGCAAGAAAAAAGAACACTTTGAGCTAATTTGTTTAGACAACGTTATGAAGAATTTTCACAGATAATACATGGGTAGGGATAAAATGATAAGGACTGAAGATTCTGTTTGTTCTCTGTAACTTGAGTAGTACAGGGAAGCAAACTCAAGAATCAACTCAGTATGCTTCTCCCTAATTAAGGGTTGGACTCGATGATCTAAGGGTTGGACTCGATGATCTCTGAGGTCCCTTCCAACCCAGCCTATTCTATGATTCTATGATTCTAATGAGGTAAAAGCTGTTAATGCCAATCCCATCACAGTGATTATTATGTATACCACATGCTGCTTTATCTATTTGTATTTGCTAGGAGAACTGGAATATGCAGATGAATCTTGTTTTAATAAGGAGAGCAATATCAGTATGTGCTTGTGCCTGCCTGCTGATACTACAGAGAAGAAACGCTGCCAAGATTCATAAGAAAATACCTGAGGTCAAGTTTGGGTTCCTCATTGCAGATCTCTGGAATTCCCAGTATATCCTGCCAGATGCACCATCTGTCCATCTGCCAAGGTGGATTCAACGTTCAACATGATTTTTAGTTTTTAAAATGCATTTCCTTTCTCCCTCCCCCAGGGTCACTTAAAGGAACTGAAGTTCCCAGAGTTGTCCTTGACAAGTACTGTCAGTATTTGCTATAGTGAGGGCAGGGTGCCAGCCAAGTAAAAATAGGACAGTTCAGTCAAAGCTTCATCAGCACAAAATAAACATGAACTGCAGCAATAAGATTAAAGTACCCTAGCAGTTGTAGACAGGTAGAACAATGCATACATTTATCTATGTACCTGAGCCTGAAGGAAAGCCTGAATTCATGGGAACCTGAGCCTGAAGGAAAGCAGGCTTCGACTGCCCTCGTAGTTCATTTATGAATAATGACAGGTTCAACATATAAATGGCCTTCTTAATCCCAAGACTACCTTATCTCATACACACAAGCATAAATGGTGTGCAAAACTTACAACAACATAACAAAGGGTGTGTAACCCCGTGCTTCTGCAGCTTCCTTGGCCCTGTTTCTGTCCAGAGAAACTTCACTAACAAAAAGTCAATAGTTTCAAGCTATTTCATCACTGTCTGGAATAGCAGAATGATATGAAACTGCAAGTTCCTTAACAGTTTGTCTCATTCTTGAGAATGGGGATGAGGAGTTAAAAAACATTTAGGTAATCAATGTCATGGTTTGTTTGTTTGTTTTGTTAACCATTAATCTCAGAAGGATGTGACACATTTAAGAATGTGCCTCAAAAGCCTGGTGGAAGCAACCATTTGTCTAGCACCATCTTGATGGGTAAAGGAGACTATTTCCACAAGAAGTGTCAAGTCAGAGGAAAATGAGGCCAGTTTTCCCCTTACAGCAGCTGTTTGGCACAAGCTATTCCAACTGCAATGCCTCCTAAGTGCTTCTCTTTACAGAGTTTGGAGGAGCTGGTAGGGGAAACCACACCAGACCTTACTGTTTGTATAAACACAGTGTAAGAACTCCTGGAAATGGAATTTTCTTCTCTATAACTAACGCTGCAAAACAATTTTTCCCACTGCATACAAGAAGTGGATGAGATTAATCAACCCATGCCTTCAGGCTGCAGGCAATACCACAGTCCTTGCTGCTGTATCCCAAAGGGTCCATCTGCTGTAAGAGTAGAGAAGCTTGCTCAGCCCAAAGGGAGCATCTGTGCCGTATGATGAAGGGATGGAAATCCACAGTGTTTCTGGACTGAGGTTTAATGATTTTCTGGCACATTTTCCTAATATCCATGGCAACTCTTGAGCTGCAGTATCTCTTGAGCCCACATTCCTGCATCTCTTCTCTGAACAGGATGCCAACCATAGCAAACAATCAATTCCACTTCAGGATTGAAGCTAGTATTTCTAGTCCCACAATCTGGCATTTCAGCCAATTACTGAATGGGAAATCCCAGAGCTTCTCAATACTGTGGCCAAATTCTCAGCATCTGCATATTTGTTTTCCTACCCATTTCATTTATTTTTAAATGAGAGGCTGCTTGAATTTCCCCCAGGCTGTGCCTTCCATTGTTTGCCCACACACAGACAGACCCATACCCTCACTGTCCCAATGCCATGTAGGAAAAGACAGTGCAGAAAGAATTAGTATTTAGCAAAATACACAGATTCCAACATATTTTGAGATTAGCACAGCTATGACAAAATAAGTATTTTTGTTTTGAACAAAAGGTACAAAGACACGCCCACAATGAAAAGGATGCTTTTAAAAAAACAGTGAAGAACATGAGCTTCCTAGTTTTAAGATGACCACTTCCCTCCAGACTTCTCTTCAGATTAACAGTGCCTCTCCTCCAATTTCTTTACTCTGATAAAATGATGTTGATGAAATAAGAGAATCCCACTGAACACTTTGCCAGCCTCCAGCAATCTGTGGCTTATGGGTTCATGTATACTGTACTGGCTTCTTTATATTTGACCTCTACAACATTTAACAGCAATTTAATGCTGTGTAGGGTCTGAATTTGAGAGACATAGCAAATTCTTTTTTATAATTCATCTCCTTCATGCAGCTCGTCATTGCACAGCCTTGCCTAGCTCTCTGTTCCCCAGGCTGAAGAGTCCTAGCCTATTTAATCTCTCCATGTAAAGAACAGTTCATGGCACACAAAAGAACAGTATCAGTTTTAGAAACCGCCATGAGCCCTGAATCACAGACTCTGATAGTCAGAGCTGCAGAGAGCACCACCTCCGAGTGGCCCAGAGAAGATGTACTTCTTGGAAAGGGCTGGTCAGGCCAAAGCTGAGGTCACTGAACACATCCATCTAGATTTGCATTTCATCTTCTAGCTATTGAAATAGAAGTTTTGAAGGGATCAACATACAGTTGCTAGTTTTATTTACTACGGAAAAGATGTTCCCATAGTTATCCAGTGCCTCTTTCCCCATCTCCTCCTACGTGTCTAGAAATGTCTTACCCATTTTGACCACATCTGAAAGATAGACAGACACCTCAAATCCAAGAAGATACAGAATCTCATGAAAACAGCCAAACAGAAGGGAATCAAGTTACCATTCATCACACCAAAATACATAGCGTGAGCTGAACTATCATTTCAGACATCATGAAATCTGCAAAGAAGAAATTCCAAGAAAAAAACAGGACAATAAATTCTTCAATCACAGAACTTCATCCTGCAGTTGTAAGAATAAATAATGCATTGTTTGAACTAAAAGACAAATCATGGAAGTGACAAATGAGTACAAAGTGTTGCTTCTTCTCCCTCATTTCCCTACACTCCAAACTTTATATATACTTTTCTATTTATAAAAGAACAACAAAATACAACTGCCAAACTATACCTATGGGATACCTAATCCCTGACACAGAACTGCCTTAGAGCATCTGAGAGATACATCTACCAAATGTGTGAGAAATCGTGAGCTGAATTCCTGAAACATATTTCCCAGTCCTTTTCTTTGTTTCTGATTTCTTTTTGTTTTGTTGGGTGTTTTGTTTGGTTGGTTTTTGTTTTTTCCTTAAGCAGTGTTACTCTTGCTGGTATTTCAGAAGCCCTAACTCAAGAACAAGACAACGCTGTTCCAGCTGGAGGAGAAGCCTGAGTGAATGCAATAGTACTGCAGAGACCTGGGGGGAATTCAGAAGATCACTTAGTACGTCCCCATACCCCAAGGCAGGATCACCTGTACCTGTGTTTGTTATTTCTCACTCTAATCTAATTCTGAAAGCCTTCCAATGACAGAGGCTTGACAGTCTCCTCAGGCAGTTTATGCCATAGCTGCTCCCCTAGACATCTTGGTCAGAAAAGGCCATATTCCCTTCTGTGCTCCAGCAGTGTTTCAGCACCTTAAAGCCATTATGCTGCCTCCCATCAGCAATCTCTTTTCTGGTTAAAGAGCCAGACCTTAATCTGTCTCTGCAGAGGATGTTTTCTAGTCCTGTTTTGCATCTTTTCATATAAACAGGGCCACTCAAAAAAGTTTGGGCTCTGAGTATGTTTATAGAGTACAGAAAGTTAGAAGCATGAGTGCTAACTAGCCTAGGACAGCTAAATACCAAGTGGCATCCCTGGCTAATATCTACTTCTGTCTTAAAAAGACCAAAAGGAGAGCTCTACACCAGCCACATAGCCCAGCTGGCTGCTGCACTAGATGTAGCTGTGATTTCTTACCCTGCTGAGTGAGAAGTTTCTGTAACCACATTCCTAACCCATTTCCTGGAGGCTGTTTGAAGAGGGTCAGGAAGTCTTTGCAAACACTGTAAAATACTGAGAGAAATGCGTCAGTGAAGACAACATTAGAAAAAAGATATCCTTTTGTGGGTTTTGGGGTTTTGTTTGTTTGTTTGTTTTTGTGGTTTGCTGTTTTTTTTTTTTTTCCCCTCTAAACCAGAAGTACTCGGGAAAGTCTTTACAGATTGTGTCTGTAAAGCCCCTAACATACTACCTGTGCATGAAGGACAGGGAGCCTAGCCATACACTTAAAGCTAGAGACTTAGTGAATCTTTTCTGAATTGAAGTATCTATGAGAAGTAAATTAATATTTTATGTAGCTTGCCACCCCCCCATCCCTTGACAGATCTTCCTACAGATTAAGGGCCAAAGACAAAAAATATTCTGTTCTCATTAGACTTCTTGCTTCCCATGGAAGCTTTTAGTTTAATATGCCACACCCAGAAGATGCCTGCCTTCTCAAAAAAACACAGTGCAAAATACCAGGAGTGAGGGCTGTTATGGTTCCTGTAGCCATGAACTTAATCTATATCACTATGAACTGAAAAGAAAGTCAGAGGGAGTCTGCATTTATTTGTTTGGGCCTGTGCCAGTTGGATTTTGGTCAGAGATGGTCAACACAATACATGTTTTGCTGCAAATGACTGCAGTGGTACCCAAAGACAACTCTTTCCCTCTCCCAAAGAAAGACTCTGAATTCAAGGACTTCATGGCACCTTTGCTTCCAGACATTTCTGCCATGGTACTTTTTCCTCTCTCACCATACCATATAGGAGAAATTCCAGCATACTGTAAGAAACTTTATATTCTGACTTAATTATCCAATGTAGAGCCAAACACCCACTGACATGCACCTGCACTTCTAAGCATCCAGCAATCCTAAAAAGGCAACAACAAAGATGGATAAAATGAAATTCACTTCCTTTTAAATGCTATAGAATCACCGAATGGTTTGGGTTGGAGAGGACCTTAAAGATCAGCCAGTTCCAACTTCCCCGTCATGGGAAGGGACACCTTCCACTAGACCGGGTTTGTAATTTGCGTATAATGCACTTAGGCAACTAGATTCTCTCTCAAAAACATACTGCCATCATCAAAAGTAGTCCCAGTTCAAAACTAAGTCATCAATTCTCTTCTTAAGAGCAGACAGTAGTTGCAGTGAGCTGCCTAACCACTGCTTTCTGCAGACTGCAGGTCTGAATGAGCTCGGCCCCCGAGCCTGTAACAAATAAACTGCTTTCTAAATAGAGGCATACTCCTCAAAAGAGGTTTTTTGCTTAGATAACTAAGACAAATGTCCCATTTGCATTTTAATTAAGCTACATAACTCTCCCATGTGTTAAAATTACAGAAACACGTGCTTTACAATGCACACAGCAATAAATCTTATAATTAAGAAAAGGGAGATCACATTTCTGGAAGAAGATACTTTTACACAGTTTTAACAGTCCTTATTTAGAGAGACTGAGTAGCTGCATACTGCATGCCTGGAGCCAGACCCCACCTTTCCTACAACCCAGAGCTGCTGTGATATAGAGTGACAGCTGAACTATGGTGACTATTTGAATTCAAGTAACTAGAAGCATCAGCCATTTTGTGCAGTGAACCAATCTGAACAACATTAGAAAACACTCTGAAGTGTTTTCACCATACAGACCAGGCAGCAATACAATCTTTACATCTGTTCTGTATTGGGTTTGCATGTCAAGATTTTTGCAGAGGGGGACTACAAAGGTGGCTTTTCTGTAAGAAGCTGCTAAAAGCTTTTTCTATGTCTCATAAAGCCAATGCAAGCTGGCTCCAAGATGGAGCCACCACCAGCCAAGGCCAAGACCATCAGCAAAGGTGGTAGTGCCTCCATGATAACACAGTTAAGGGGGAAAAAGCCTATGCAATAGAAACTGCAGCTCAAGAGAGGACTGAAAATATGTGAGAGAAACAAGTCTGCAGACAGCAAGGTGAGTGAAGCAGGGGGAGGAGGTGCTGCTCCAGGCACCAGAGCAGAAACTCTCTTGCAGCCTGTGGTGAAGGCCACAGTGAGGCAGGCTATCTCCCTGAAGCCCAGGGATGTCCATGGAGGAGCAGATAGCCAGCTGCAGCCAGTAGAGAACACCAGGCAGGAGCAGGTGGATATCTGAAGGAGGCTGTGACCCCATGGGAAGTCCACACTTGAGCAGGCTCCTGGAAGTGGGCCCATGTAGAAAGGAGCCGACTCTGGAGCAGGTTTGCTGGCAGGACTTGTGACCCTGTGGGGGACCCATGCTGGAGCAGTCTGTTCCTGAAGGACCACATCCCATAGAAGGGATCCACACTGCAACAGCTTGGGAAGAACTGCAGCCTGTGGGAAGGATGGGGCTGCAGAAGTTTGTGCAGGACTCTCTCCAGTGGGAGGAATCCCATTGGGATCTGGAAAAAAACGTGGGGAGTCCTCCACCTAAAGCAGGGAGAAGTGGCAGAAGCAACATGTGATGAACTCATCATAGTCCCCATTCCCCATCCCCCTGCACTACTGGCAGTGAGGAGGTAGAGAAATCTGAAGTAAATTTAATCCCAGGAAGAATGGAGGGGTGCAGAGAAATAATTCTAAGATTGTTTTCATTTCTCATTATCCTACTTTGACTTTGATTGGTAATAAATTAAATTAACTTTTCCCCAAGTCATCTGTTTTGCCCACGACAGTTATAATTAGTGAATTATAACTCCTTGTCCTTATCTCAACCCATTTGTCTTTTGTTTTATTTTCTCTCTTCTGTCCAGATGAGGAGAGCGAGTGATAAATCAGCTTCGGTGAGCACCTGGCATCCAGCCAGGGTCAACCCACCACGTTTTCCCGAATTTTCTATCTACAGTCTGTTGTATCTGACTATGCCACACTATAGGCTTGCAGCACCAAAATTTTTCAGAAACACTCAGAAGGAATACAGTCCGGATATATTCTTGTTACCGAGATTAGGATCAATCAGGATCAATTAGGATTTTCCCTAGGTTAGGATCAATCATGCTGGCAAAAATAACAAAGAATTTGTGTCTTTTCTATATTGTCCTTATTTATTTGAATTCCATCCCTCCTGCCAACCGTGCCTTGCTGCTAAAACCACTCTTGACTTTAGAAATGCATAAGCAATACACTTCACCCTGTGAGTTTTCAAACAACTTTTGTAACTTCCTGAAATCAACTCTGTAAATTTAAACTCTCTCAAGATTATGTCACAGATGTGTAAACTGTATAATATGATTTGGACAAAAAAACAACAGACAAACAAAAAAGCCTTCATTCTTTCCTGGAAAACAGCTTCAGCAGTTGTTGGAGTTGCCAGATGGGGAGAGAGTGCAGGGTGTTCAAGTGAAGGAGAAAGTGGTAATCTCCATGGCACAGGTGAGGCTTGTGCCCTCGTGTGGAGAGGAGGATTTCTGAACTTCAGCCCAACTCTTTCCCACATCACAGGCTTCTCTCTTCCCATTCAGGGTACCATTACTGATACACCAAATCCATCCATAATAGGAACACTTTTGCCAATCAAATCCTTTTTTTTTTATTTTTTTTTTTATTTTTTTTTTAATATCTACCTTTGTTTTGTGACCCTATTTACTAGATGATGAAGGTAGATCAGATCTACTAGATGACTGTATCTACTATAGATCGTATCTGCAATCGACCTATGTAGATCATGTAATACAGACACATAAATTGAAGGCTGTCCACAGAAGCACACTGGAATAGAGTGCTTTAATCTTCACAATCTATTGTATCACCTTTGCTTACTTGTGTGATATATTCAACACAATGATTATGTAAAGTGCCACCATTCTTATGATGTGTGAATCCTTTCCCTAGGTAATTTTTTGTATGATCACAAACTGATGCTTTTCATCACTAAGATACTGAAGATGAGGAATACATTTTCAGTAGTACCAGATTTACACAATCACACACTGGTGACAGGGAAGGCACTGGAGATATCCCACAAAGCACCTCTATCAAAACAGAAGAATTCTCTTCCATATACAAAGAGACAAGATGCATTTAAACTGTCCACTCAATCTTAAGTGATCAGTTTTTCCAATAAAACAGCAAATTATTTTCTTTTTCTTGATTCTCAGGAAATTTAACATTTTACATACATCTTTACAAAATTTTACATTTTACGTCCTTTTATTGAATAAGCTGCATCTTACCAATTCTCTCTACCATTTCAGGCACACCAAGCATGAAATTTATATGGCCCTGAATTGAGTTATCATTAAATATGGGAATAGGTTTGGTCAGCAGAGTCAGTATTTTCTCCATACAAGTTAACAAACATGAACATACAAAGATGAACACAAAACTCTCACATAACAGATATTTTGCCAAATTTCAAAGGACTGCAGCTCCAGCAGGTTGATACCTCCCTAGAATAAGCAGTAATAGCCTTTAGGTCCTTCTGTCTAAGCAACATATCTGAAAACAAACCATGTTAGATGCTTAAGATCCCTGATGCATTTCCAAAATGTCCCTCCTACTCCCTTAACTGTCTGAAGCATATGAAACTTCCAGCAGTTCCAGTTCCATTTTCAGAACTTAACTAGATTAAAAAAACAAACAGAATCAGAGGCCGTTATTACACATGCTAACTTTAAAGTACATGTTTAAAGTAACAATTCAGAAATTATTTAGATACTAAAAATCTACAGGAAGCAATGATGAAAGTATGAAATGGTTTAAAAACTGGTGGTTGCTTATTTGCTCTCTACTCTTTACAAGAAAATCTCGGTTTCCTGTCATGTTTCAGCTCAGGAAGGATTTCAGATCTGGTTTAAAATTGGTGCGTCTTTGGTAGATAGAGATATTTCATCATTATATTGTCCTACTGAATGGACAGTATGTGACATGAGGTGTACCATACCTTCATTATAAATATGCTGAGCTGTAATGGACAACAAGAAAAATTGTAAATGATCTACACTTAAGCAAAACCAGCTAGTATCCTAAAAAGATGACATGTTCTCATAAATCAAATATTTTTTCCTCTCTGTCATACCTCTCTAAAACTTCAAAGCAATCAAACGTTGTTTATGCATAAAATTTAATCCTTTTACCAATCTGTAGTTTGATTGAATTTGCATACTCTATTTCCTACAAGTCAATTTGAAGAGAGCCTCATGTAATTGAAACCATTTCCCCTTCAGTCCTCCTATCTCTGCTGTAATATTTTCTATTAGTAGGTCCATTATGCCTAATATCCATAATGTCAGCAGATTAGAATTTTCACTTAATGCAACCACCATTTATAAACCACTAAGATGAAAAAAAAAAGAACAAATATGAGAAGGAGGAAACAATAATTACCTGTCTTTGATGCCACACAGATCAATGTGTAAATCACTAAAATTCCCCAGGGAGCCTTGCTGAACTAAAATGAGGTCCTTGGGCTGGTTATCAATAAAGATGAGCCTCATACAGCCTTGAAAAGCAGTAACAGGATTTAAACATTGGAAATCAGTGAAATTGTCAGGACACCCTGTGGGAAAAAGGGAAGAGGCAGAGAAGAATATTGGCATGTTCATCTATTTCTGCTGAGCTTTCCTTATGCAAGAACTCAGAGGCTCATTGTCCCAAGTATTTTCATTCCTTGCACTATACAACCTTGTGTGTTAAAAACCCATCAGTAGGAAAAATTATATGTTTTTTAAAGAGGGGAAAAAAAAGAGATGAGGCACTGGAAACATCAGAGTATGTGGTTTTCACATTTTAAGCACAATCAATATGTGTATTTTTCCACCTTCTTTAAAATCCACAATTGATAGCAATAGACCCATAAAAAAGCTGTGCAAATTGTAAAATCATTATGGGTTAAATTCTGCTGCTGAGGCAATCCACCGAGTAAAAGGGTGAAATCATGTGGACTGCAAGCAAAAAAACCAAACCTAACCTATTTATCTAAGCTTCCTCAGTATTTGGTGAGATTGGAGATCCAAAGCCTCCTGTGCATCCTCACTTAGTTTTGTATCCAGAAGGTTCATCTAGATCAGAAGAAACTCACTGCAGTAAGCACTACACAGAAATATATTAGATAAAAAGACAGCTTATGACACTCCCTTTATCTAAATTAATGCTTCCACTCCAAAAAGCAGAAGGTAGTATTTTTCAGCCCTGTTCTTCCCATTTTCAAAATTGAGCGAAATCTACATTCATTTCTGCAGGAGCACAGTACCTAAATACCTTTGTAGATCTCAGCCATATGTCAATTAAGCTCTGAAGTTTAAAGTCACTGAACCTGATCAGGACAGTGATACCTACAGGAATATTAATGATACTAGTAAGTCCTCAGGCCTTTTAACTGGGAAAAAAACACTTGTGGCTAATACAGCTTTGTACTTTTGAATGTTTTGCCAGCTAGATGTAGGCAACCATTGGCTACCACTACTAGTAGTCCACTTTTACTGTTCTTTTAGCAGTTTTACTCCTTCTTTAAAGGGTTGACCAAGACCCTCTAATCTTACCACAGTGCTCTATGCACTGCAGCTCAATAGGAGGTCTAAAATCAGTTATTTGCTCTTAGCTGCAAACAAAGTGCACCTGTGGAGACATCAGCAGTGAGCATCTGAGGATCTGCACCATGAAAACCCAGCCTGCATCTGCCTGAAACAACTTACCTCCAAAATAGTAGCTGCTCCCAGAATAGATCCTTGAGACAGTGGTTGCATGGCCGGCAGTGGCAGCGTTGTTATCTAGAGTCAGGGTAATGCGGTGTCTTCTGGCATTGATGTTCACAGAATGCCAAAGCCCATCATGGAGATTGGTGCCTGGCAAAAAACAAGTACAAAGAGTGAAAAAAAGAGGGTCAGAAGACAACTGTATGAAGACAAACTATAAACTTCATTTTGTTTCCAACTTGTGACCACAAATATGCAGTTCAACCAAAAGAGGGAGAACTGGCAGCTGAAAACAAGTCATTGCCTCTAGAAAAAAAACTGGCATAGAAGAAAAGGCTCAAGACAGGGAAAGCTTTTGAAGGTATTTAAATATGTTGTCTCACATTTTAATCCAACCTTTTTCTGATACTGCAGGAACCCAGTAAGCTAGGAGGGCCCTTTGCCTTTCTGGTAGCACACTGTTAACATTTTGTGGGTGATTATGTCTTATGTTGTCTTTTGGAAAAGGCTTTAATCTCACAGGAGCATTCAGAGAAGATCCATGTTGAGCTTCTGGTACTAAACACATGCCTGAGACTGCAGAGGACTAGGTTCAATGAGATGCTCATACCCTGTTCTCAGGATCCAATATGAAATCTGACCAACTCCAGTATGTACCAATAGGATTTGCATTTCTTAAAACCTTTCAGCATTAAGTTTGCACACAGCCTTGCTGATGGATATATAGAAACCTTTCTATATTTTTATATATTGGATTTATACATGGGTCTTGTGAGAGCTGGAACTGTTGCTCTGACCAGGAACCTACGGAGGTACGGGAGAGATTATGGTACTGGAAAGAGCCACTTCCTCCACTTGTCCAAAGTGGAAAATAACCTTTCCTTTCCCTATTCTGAAAATCTGTTGCATCTCATGTTCATGGAATAGCACAGCACAGCTACAAAGAAACTTTGCACTCTCTATTCCAGCAGCTATGGAAATCAGTGGGCAAGGTTCTGAGCTCACACACAGTAGCCCAGATCAAAACTAACCTAATTACAGCTCAAAATACCATCAAGCTGGAGGCACCAAGACCAGGCACAGACTACTATTTACTCCCCTCCCTAATGGAATATTTTTTGTTAATGTAGCTTTCAGAAGAAACAAACCAGCACTTAGTGGCACAAAGAAGTGTAAGAACAGTTCAAAACAAAATTAAAAAATTGTGGGTGTTATGTGTATGAAAAGCCATTTCCTTAGGAATTTGAAAATGAAACAATTTCCACAGCAATGGCACAATTTCTACAGAATAAAAGGCTGGCTTCTCAGCAAAATCTGAAGACTGATTATTTTTCAACTAGAACAAGTCCATTTTGAGGTGAAATATGTTGTTTAAGTTTGAAAATATGTCAAAACAAAATAGGCCTCATTTGGGGCAAAAATAGGTCCATTCTTGAGCAAGCATACGTTTATTCTAAGTACCTGACATCTGCAGAATATGGCACTTGCAACTTCTGCATATTTCCATTTGTAAGTAGGCAGTTTAGCAATGTTTTGGATAGCACAAAGGCTGGGCTTAGGTTCATGATTTCAGAACTACACAAAAATAAATACATCCAACCAAATACTGACATTGTCTCAGCTTTGTCGACAGTTCCATTAGGACTGCAATAAAGGCTGGAAACTCAGTTTTCCACATTCAATTGCAGCAAGTTAATGCTGTAGCAATCTACACAAACAGGGATAGATGCAAGGCTGCCTCATTTTCTACAACAAAGGGGACTGAAAGCCACACAAGGAACAGCTCTGCTTCTGCAATTATATCAGATTTTATTTTTGCTTCTTTTCAGAGACACGTTTGCCCTCTTTTAGTATGTACTGGGAATAATTTCATTTTTAAATTAAATTTTAATTTTTAATTTTTAAACAGTTGCTTTTGTAGAAAATACCATTATTATTATTATTAGTTGTAGTAGTTCCATGCAGGTTCCTCTATTCTATTTTTCATCCACTTTTGGAACCCAGGTAATCAACATAGGCAAAAATTTATTTCCCAGTCTCCCACCCAGGATGGCTGAATAGCAGCAAGGGCCCTAGGAAAATCTGTCTGGGAGGCCAACATGGCTCATATAGGTCAGACTGGAATTGCAGCTGGGCCACTCCGGTCCTGCCTCTTTTTTACAGACTGAAATTGTTTCCCTCTTTTCTCTGGGAGGCAATGAATAGCTGTTCTGGTGTTTACAAGTAATTTCCCCCTGAATTTTAGGTCAGGTAGGCAACCCCATTTCACCTTTTAGCAACTGACCAAGTGCACAAAGCAACTTGCAAACTGGTTAAGGAGGCAGTGAGGGAGTGTGTGGAGAGGGAAGCCCATAGTCAGTCCCTCTTCTGAGCACTGCATAAAGGGAGAATGTAAAGCTACAGTCAGAGAAGGAAAATCAGCTCTGAGGCTGCCTTAACTTGTGCTGAGGAATGGTGCAGTGGTTGCACTGGCTCCCAGCTGACTTAAGCCAAGCTTGAGAATGGGAAACAAGGTTTTCCTATGACCTGACTGAGGCTCACCTAGCTTGACTCTTTAAAAACACAGAGTCTGTAGATCTGCAGATGTCTGTATTTCATGCTTTGACCAACCGGAAGCTGCACAGAGTAGTTCTACCATTGGAAAGCAAGAGAAAATTTGAAGAGAAAGGAAGATTTTGTGCTTCCTTATATCATCATCCTTTCATGCTGTGGGGTTGGACCTTTGTTCTTTAAAGGGAGACAGATAAGAGTAAATAAAACTGAAGTACCTTCACTGATTTCCACTGGGTTCTTCGTCTCTTTCTGAATAAGTAGTGTCAATCTCCCACTATGAAGGTAAACCAAGAGAGGTCCTGAATTTTCAGACAATTCGGTGAAGAGAAGTAAGCCATCTTTATTCCAAGTTCGAAACTGAAAGCTGACTGACAAACCATCAATTTGAGGAGTGCCAGGCAGTAGCAAGTAGCTTCGACTGGCACTAACAAAGGTGATAGGAACAATTTGTGGTTCTGAGCAGGAAAAGGTCACGTTTCCCTGCAAATAATAAAAATCAAACATATTCAACATGACAATTATTATTTTTTTCCAGACATCCCAAAAAATTCACAGTCAAATCAGCACACTGGATTTCTAACATTCCTCAAGGTTGAAACAGGTATGGTTATTCAAACAGAGATCTTTGGAACTCATTAGGAAATGTGTCTGTCCGTTCCGGAAAAACAAAATAAGATTTCAAAATTTTACTTTACTATTTAGGAAGAGCTAGATATGTCCAAGTGTCCAACCCAAACCATTCCATGATTCTGTGACTCTATGATCTATACTGTGCCTGGGGGCAGAAGGGCTCATTTGGTAGCCCAGACAGACAACCTCCTCATGGCCATGCCTGCTTTGTGTTTTTCAAACTGAAGTTCAGCATTGTGTCCATAAGAATTACACTCATTTGGGTCTATGTTGACTGCAGGAACCAAGAGCACCAGCAAGTTCACTTGAACCTTTATATTCTGCAGGATGCAATAGGAATGTCCTCTGTTGGCTCGTGACTACAAGGGTACAAATAAAGTGAGCTGCAAGTGAGAAAACAAAGCACCTTCCAAGATACAGGATTCCAACCAAGTCCATTATATTTATTCTAAATATTAGCCAAAATGTAGCCATTCATGCCAGTACTTTTTTTGCCCACTTACAGCAATACTACATAACCTTTAAAGTAAAAATTTGCCTCATATGCTTGAATCTACCACATGGGGTGAAACATGAGGCAAAGTTCCTTACTTTATTTCAAATATTCAGTATATAAGTTGCAGTAGCACTAGTAGCTATGTTTTCTTGTACTCAGACTGACATAACCCTGTGCTACGCCAAATAATAAAAGTCCACTTAATAATAACAGAGCTTAATAAAAATAATTATTCTGAAATTAGTTGAAAATTCTTAAGAAAACTAAAAAAAAAAAAAAAAGTAATTTGATTTCAGTATTTATAGTGGGATGAAACAACAGTACAATTTCCTGGACAGTTCTAGGTCTCATGGTTTCCACAGGGCATGTTCAGGAATTATTAAAATATTATAAACACAGCAAGTGTGGCAAAATCCAAGACCATTTCACTGTCAAACTTGGTTGATTCCTTTCATCATCCAAGCCTAAAGTGAAATCAATGGTGCTATTTGCCCAGAAGAGTAGTGCAGTTACTCAAAGCAGACAGCAGAATCTCTACCAGCATGTATCACTGCTGTTTGCAGATGAACCAACTCCTTGGCTTTGTTCACTCTTTGTAGATTACCCAACCAGGTCAGTCAAGCCATGTAATAAAACCTTAATTATTTATAAACACAGGAAACATTTAAGGAGCCATATCTTTCAAAGCCACGCCAGGAGATTGTTGCAGAAAGTTTGCTTTGAACTGGACTGCTTTGTAAAATACCAACTAGAATTTTATAAAAACATTGTAGTAAAAGGCTTTCTCTATGGCACTGTTTCTCATCAGCGCTGGTACCTCACTTTACAGGATAATTATTATAAGCAGCACTTGATGGATGTGTAGGAAGTTGCACAGTGCTTGGGGAATTCCTCTCTGAAATCCCAGACAGCTGATGGAACTGTTACCTATCACTTTCAAATGTCTTTCTAGTCTTTATTTTAAGATGGAAAATAAATTAATTGCCAGAAAGAGACCAAGTTATCACTGGTTGAAACCCTTGGCAAATATATGTCAAGGTATTTACCTATTCCATGCCCTGCTAGATGCAGAATGTTACATGCCAGATTTAGCAATTGCAAAAGGTATCTGTAGGTAAGTCATAATAGAATGAGTTTTGAGGTATACTCCAAAGCTTATCCAAGTTCACCTGAATTTTATTCTCCAATTATTCCAGCAGGTCCAAGTCAGAAAAGTAAACAGCTTCCCCTAAACCTCCATCTGACCAGGAGCATTTCCTTTAATTGGCAGCAGTTCTGAAACTCTTCAGGGTACTGCAAGACCTCTGGCAGACACTTGATTTTATAATTGAATGCAGTTTAACTGGAAAGTAAAAGCTCATTGGCTAGGAAATGGGATAAGAAGAGTCTAATCCCCAGAGTAAATACAGGAGACACTCAGCTCTAGCCAGATGCTGGAAACTCCAGCTATCATGTGGCATTTGAGAATTCCATCGAGTCTATTGTCTCCAGACTGATTAATGACTTTTTTAATAAGCAGTGAAATCCTTCCAAAAGAGTTCTTATTGTTTATAAAAGAGGAATCTTCTGAACCTAGAAATTCAATGGAGGTATTTGCAATTTTTTCACGGGTTGCCATGACACTAGTCTGAAGACAAGAGTACAAGCACCCAGATTACCCCAGGCAGAGTATTGTTGCAGAGGTGGCTTTTCAAGATGTTGAACCAGCAGGTGAAAGTACAGCATTTTAAGGTAGAATCAGAATCTTTCCTATTGAAAGAGAATGGAAAAACTCAGTTTCGGTGTTGGGTTTGTGTGACACAGTTTGGTAGTGGGGCAGAACCCATACTGGTGGTAACCTGTGAGAAGCTCCTGGCTTCTCACAGCTGCAAAGCCAGATCCACCTTTGGCCAAGGTGGAGGCCATCAGAACCATCCCTGTCATTGTCTTGATTCAGGAGTTTTTGTTGTATTTTTTCCTCTATGTGCCAATGTGGTAGCAAAGTGAGTTCTCTGTGGCCACATCAGGATAATAGTGGAGTACACAGAAGCCATAAACCTCATCCAAAACTGAGTAGAGTCTTCCAAGTGATTTTTGCAGGGTTTAAAAAAAAAACGTATAAATTTAATGAACCAGTTTAGTCTTTTCCAACCTTTCTTCATGTACTGTTATCTGCTGCACCACCACTGCTGGGGCAATTGGTGACCAGTTTCTCATACAACTGCCTCACTCTCAAAGAATAATAACCAAAAGTAGTATGGATTTGGGAAATTAATCAAACTGATAGCTGAACAGAAATCCTCCACATTTAACCCACCAAAGGACAAAGGCCAAGATCACAGCTTGAGCAGGAAGAACAATAAATTAGTATTTCTGTGCTCTCATTCTACCTGTGGGTTAGAGTATCCAACAGGCAATTACTTTCCTCATTAATCACTCTATGGACACTATCCAATAAAGGACATATCTTGTTTTCTGCAGAGGATTAGAAGGAAAGATTTCATATGACAGGTAAGGGGACTAAAACCGCAGCCCTGGCTGAGATACAAATGTGAGTAAATGGCCAAGAATATATCCAGCTTACAAACTAGAGAAAAATCTCTAGCTTTGGAGACTGAGGTTGCAGATGAATTATCAGAGAGAGCAACAGAGGAAAAAGGTGACCTCTGATGGAGTTTTAAAAAGGTAATATGAAAGATTTTCTTCAGCTCTGAGAAACTGGATTTTAAGAACAGGGGAGGGTCCCTTCAAATCCTGTTTTTAAATTGTCTATCTTGAGAAAAACAGATGTCAGGAGAGCCACATAGATCTGAAGCACTTCTCAAATCAAGACATTGCTAACTGATGAATGAAAAGTAAAGCAAAGTGAGATAACACCAGTCTACTGACATAGTGGCAGCAAACTGTCTCCAAACAAGATGAGGGATCACCAAGATGCATACTGTTACTTGAGCTAGGACTTTTTCACTAAGGGAGCAACTAGTCCATCCCAAAAGCAGGACTCACACTTTAATAGGAATTCCTGTTCTGAGGTGGGTTTCTCTTTCTCTGAGAAAATTTTATGATGGAAATGCTTTCCTGATCCACGTTTCATGGCAACTAAGAGATCCTTGTGATCATCACCCCTGTCATAAAGAACCCCCTCATCTCCACTCCCTTCTGGTATCAAGTATGTCAATAAAAGGCTAATTGTTTATTAAACTGAGTTCAGTTTTTACATTCAGATAATGCTTCTATGCAGAAAAGTAGATTTTAAGAACAAACAAAGATTCCAAAAACCTGAAGAATTGTGACCATTATATAATCACAGGAAAGATGCTTGGCTAGACATTTCTGGATGTTTTTTATCTCAGATTCCTAAACTAACTATGTCACTGGATGAAAGCGGACCAAAGGATTTTAACATTTCCATGCTCATAGTAGCTGTACATTATTGTTTAATTGAGTGATACAATAGCAAAGAGTTGCTGGCAAAAGATGGAAGCAAACAAAGAGATAATTTGGAAAAAAATCTACATCATTTCCCTCAGAGTGACAGGAAAGGAAAAAAAAGCACAGGACGAAAAAAAAAAATATAGACCACTTAATGTTTTCCCTCTTTTGATCAAGCTAGGAATGAAGCCATCCTTTCAAAGTCACCTTGCCAAAAGTGCATAAGATAGATGTCTCAGATCAAATTGGCAAATTAGAACAAACAAATCCATTTTTCTTCACATTTTACAGTAATAATAATACTAATACTTAATAGTAGTTGTACAGAGCCAAATCTACCTTAAAACAGAAAAGTGCAAAGAAAGCCATTCTTATCAGCTTTTTCTAAATTTGTTTTCTTTATTAGATTTTCTTCTTTTTTATTCCATTCATTTCTGCATCATGGCACAGCAACAGCATAAATGGCTGATATGAACTACACATGCTCCAGACCCTTGACTGTCAGGGGGTCAGCTTGCCCCTTTGTTTATGCTGGGCAGCCAGTACTGTAGTACCAAACAGTTCCTAGAGTTTAGCAACTGGAATAAAATCTTCAAAAAAGACATGTAAGCCGTAGGAACACAGCAAATTACATTTTCCCTCATTTTCCTTATTCCTTGCTAACTCAAAAGATAATAATTAGTCATATTAGTCATCTCTCTTGCTCTCCTACAGGGACTAACAGCTTTATCACCTCCTGCCTTGAAACATCCTCCTTTGCTCAGCAGGTACTAACCACCTTATTCACTCAATTTGACTACCCAGATAATGTAATAAATTAAACATTGAACAATCGTTTCTAGCCTGTAATTTACTGAAGGCTGATAACTCTCAAAAATGTGTCATTTTTTCTGCATCCGTCAACAAATCTTATAAAAAAATATTGTCTCCCTGAAAGAATTGTTTCACTTGTGGTCATTACAACTATCAAAACCCCAAAGAAACTGCTATATCAAGGAAAAGAAAGTTTATTATTGCAGGTACATGCTGGACTAGGTATTTACAGACTCAAAGTCTTCAGAATTGTAGAAAAAGCCAACTGAAATTGGTGGGAAAACTGCCATTTAAATAGACCTTATTTCAAGACCTTGATTAAGGTGGCACAAATTTCTTTCAAAACAATCCTGTTACACAATTCAGCAGCAATAAAATGGGACCTTCAAATGAATACTATTTATATAGACTTTCTTACTATTCCACACTGCAGATAGGATGTGGAGGCTCATCTGAACATCCAGAGAGCAGACATGAAGATAGAAGAAAACCTATTTTTACAATAATCAAATATTTCTGAAAGCTAAGTTCATCTACCTTATCCGAAGAACAGCAAATTCAGTTCTCTTTTTAATGTGCCTGTCTGACTCACACTTTCATTAGATAATTGGATGGAACTTTCTTTTCTTTTTCATTCTTTTCTTTCTTTCTTTTTTTTTTAATAAATTCAACTAAACCTAATAGGAAGTTTTGAAAAATGTCACTAAATAGTTTCAACATTTTTTATTTATGATTCCTGTAGTCTGATTGCAGTGCAAAAACTAATAAAAACTTTAAAAAAATATTAAAAGATGTGTGTAACTCCTCATTCTGCAAACCCTACTAGGGGCCTTCACAAATCACCAGTGTGATATTCACAGATATATCAACACTTCCAATAGCGCTTTGGTAGAACGAGACACATGAAGACAAGTGAATTCTTCTCAAGATAAAGGTATCTCAAATCAATTTAATAAACTAGCATGTTTGGATTCTCTACAAAGAGAATGAATTATTAGTTTACATTCTCCTGTCACTAAGTGTCTTTCCTTGCTCTTTGATGCTGGCAATCGGTTATTTCCCTGAGGCACTGCAGTCATGCATTCACCTGTCACCACATCCCTTGCTATGCTGAATTGTCACTCCCAGATAAAACATGGCAGACTGATGTGAAAATTCAAGCATGTCTGAGGGATGACAATTTCTTCCTTACAAATATCCTGCACTCCTCTCAAGTCAGTGGAGATTTTTTTCTACTCAATAAAAATGCAACTCAAAGTCCTATGAGCCAAGGGAAGGGAAAGGGGGATAGGGTTTTACTTGATTTCAGTGTGTACATAGGGTGAAGCACTAAGATCAAACACTGCATCTTTTCATGGCCTCTTTATTTCTCTTCTTCAGTCACACAGCTACTGATTTTGGCATCACAAATGAATACGCTCAAAAAATCTTAAGACTGGCCACAGGTCATGTTATAGCACTTTCTGAAGGTGCAACCTGAATCTAACAATAGATAAACACTGGTGGCCAGGACTCTACAGATACCTTTGAGGATGCTGTAGCTATTTTTCTTGTAAGTATTCCCTCAGCCAGATGTATTTAGTAATTCTCAATGGATTTGTCTTCCTAGAACTTGTCACATATCCTCCTGCATCTACATATAATCATAGAAACACAGAATTATAGAAAGTTAGGGGTTGAAACAGACCTCGAAAGATCACCTAGTCCAACCACCCCTGCCAAACGAGGATCACCTCTATAAGGTCACACAGGAATGTGTCCAGGTGGGCTTTGAACGTCTCCAGGGAAGGAGACTCCACAACCTTCCTGGGCAGCCTGTTTCAGTGCTCTGTCACCCTCACAGTCTTTCTTATATTTATACAGAACCTCCTATTCTCCAGTTTCTAACCACTGGCCCTTGTCCTGTTGCTAATCATTGCTGATAAAAGCTTGACTCCATCCTCCTGGCATTTGCCCCTTATATAGTTATAACTACTGACGAGGTCACCCCTCATTCTCCTCTTCTCCAAGCTGAAGAGACCCAGCTCCCTCAGTCTTTCCTCATAAGGGAGACACAAGACACCTAAGCACAAAATCCTTTAAAGGAGACTTCACGTCCTCACATATTAATAGGTCAAATATCTTTCTGCAAAGGACCATTCCCATTCTGCTTCTTGTAAATTTAGTTCTACCAGTGTATTTTCCTGCCCCTAGCTACATGGCCGGGAAGTACAAGTAACTTCTGAACAATTTCTCATAATGGGCAGTTTGCACTTGTTTTGTGCTGAGAAGACAGTTAGTAAATAGGGCAAATCTTCAGATTATTATTTGCAGAGGTGTCCCAAGGGTCCAGCCCTGTGACCATGACAGTGATAATTACAGAAATTTGACTTCTCATAACCTCTCACAATTAAAACCAGTAAACACTTCAGAGAGAAAATAAAAGATCTTCTATAATTTCACCACACTCAATAATCTGGAAGAGAAAAAAAAAAAACAAAAAAAAACCCACAAGAAAAAAACAATAAGAAATCACAGAGAGAAGACAGATAGCCTGTCCAAATAGACAGGGCTTCTACATAGAGAGGTTAAGTATCAGGCAAAATAAAAATTGAATTCTGAAGGCAAGTTCCAGTTCAAAAAGACAGGATGCCTCGTTATCATGAGATGCTTTCTCAAGGGGATTTATTGCAAATGTGACAACTGCAAGTGAGTTATAGTAAATAATAGGTGGAATGATAATCGTAGCCACCACCCAAGAGCACAATACATAGTACATTACTCTATTATTGGCAACTTGTAGTTTCTTCCTCTGACTTTAAATGCAGATGATTTAGGACCATTACTTATATGGATGAGGAACTACTTCATAAGAGGAAATCTATACCTCCAAAGCTTATGTATCATTCTACAGCTCATGTGAAAGATATCAAAAGTAAAAAAGCCAAAGGTGATGTGTAGGAAAATGCACAGGTTTGGCTCACTGACTGTGTCAACATTCACAAAGCCACAAAGAATGAAGCAGCTTCCAACTGAGTGTTGCACATCTACCTCTGTTTTGGAGGCAAAATCCAGTGTCACTGAGCACCAATGGCTTTCTAATCCCAACCTGGCCAGTTTGTCCTCAAATATCTTTTGTCAGAAGACAACGGAGTTTTTAGAACTAACAATATAGAACCAACCCTGGTGATCTCCAGCTTGGGGGGAGGGAACACAAGAATTTGTTGGAAAAAAAGGGATTCCTACTTCAATCACTCTGCTGTTCCTTTCATTGCATTTCTACTTCAGGCAACTTTAGCAACTACCAAGACACAAAGCAGAGAAGCTTGCAGCTGCCTGGGGATATGGATTGTTGTTGAAAATCTCAACAAACTTTGAGTAAAAGCACTTAGTGCAGGGGAAGTCTGGCAGGCAAAGGGCTGCATTTAGCATGAGCAAGTTATTTTGATTTGAGTAATTAAATTGCTAAGAAGTGGGGAAGAGCAGGAAGATGGGAGAGGAAGATCAGCCTGTGAAAGGTGGAAGTGACTGAGAGTTGCTAGAGAAGACATAGCTGTGATAGAGAGGATACTGGAAAACAACAGACTTTGGGGGACTTTTTCCTACAGAAACATTTTTATTTAAGATTATGAGGTGCTTTGAGTGTGTCAGCCTTTTAATGCACTTTGCATGCACAAGTGTCACAGGTACAGTCCATAGCAGCTCATAAATCTTGCAGAATGCAGTAGAGCAGCCAGCTTTTGAAAACTATTGTGTTAGAACCATCACTACTGTGATGGAGACTGATGGTTAGGGGCACATTCCCTCTACCTTAATCTGACAAACAGAGCAGAATTCCTAGACTTTTGATCTAGTAGTGGCTGAATTAATAATTGTGTTAATAAAAACTTCATTGTCTGGGGCTGCGCTATACCCAGACAATAACCTTCAGAGAAAAGGTACATTACAAAATTTTTCCTTTCCCCTTTAGGAGGCCTTGCTATTACCCAGCTGGCAAAACAACCAGCTGTTTAATTACCTTAGAAGCAGATCAAGGATCTCTCCTCCCCTTAGAAAAGAAGATGAGGGAAGAGCAATTTAACACAGTTCATAAGATTTGGGCCTCAGAGTCCTAAGTCAGAGCAATCAAACTTGAGGTTATTAAAGCAAAGTCTCTCAGTCCCAGGCTAGGGGAGCATCCTGGAGGCAGTCTTGACTTCCAGCAACATAACACAGGATTTCTCACCCATCACCTTTCAGTTTTCCATTTCCCTGTGTATTCAGCCTTGCCCTAGGCAGGTAAAATGAGGAAGGAAGGAATTCTTGGGGTCTTCTTGTTTGCTTTGTTGTAGCTTCAGCCTGTTTATATATATTAATACAAACTAGAAAATGTCACCTTCATGTTCTCCAAAACCACAGTATTAGCCAAAAGGCAGATATCAAAGTATAGTGGAGGAGTAAGACCCAAGCTAACCAAAGAACTCAATTACTTAGTGTTTCAAGGCTACATGGGAATGTGCTGTTCCCTCTTCTTACAAAATAAAATGTTCCATATTTTGGTTGCGATATATTTAAATATACCTGTAATTTTGGACATTGTTAGATATAAAGTTACGTTTATGTTTTATGTTAGCAGGTTGGGTAAACCATAATTTTTTTTTGCTTTACCTGTACCATCCCACATTTAGAGACACTAGTACCAGGTCAGGGGTTCTCAGAACTGACAATACACAGAATTTAAGGAGCAGCAAGGAGAAAAAGTGTTTCTAATAATAAAAACATATATTATTTTCTATAATACCAACTCAAATAGCAGAATAACTTTTGCTACCACTGTACTCTGCAACAGTGATGAGGAATGGTACAGAAAATAAGATTTTATCTAAGTTAACTAAGGAAAAAAAAAAAGTCTCTCTGACTTCTATCATGCCACCAAAAAGACACATTTTCATCTTGGAAAAGGAAGTAAACAGTTTCTCCAAACAAATTCCAATACACCTGGAAAATCAGAGTAATCTATTAATTTCTACATGTGTCTTTCAGTGACTCTCACCACAGCAGTCAGTGCTGGCTGGTGTTAACCTTAGCAGTATCACTTTAACAAGCTAATTATACCCAGAGCTATCTCAATCTGAACTCCTCATTCAGTGCAGCTGGCAGCACCAAGAGCATGGAAGCAAAGAAGGAAAGTATTCATTATTGTCTCTTACCACGGTATAGATCTGAGGTTTGCGCCTTTTTGCCAAGTCAATTACATTGACTCCATTGTAATAAAGGTTTTCAATGCACCCATGGAAATTTTTCCTCTGAAAGGTTCCTGGTTTTCCTGGGACAGGAATCCCTCCGAAACTGAGCTTTTGGAGAGAATAAGAACAGTATTTAGTTATCACCCTGAAAACAAGAAAACAGAGCCCCAGTGGAGGAATGACCTTGCCCACTGAGCCCTGGGTTTTCCTCTGAGCTGGAGTCAATCACTTTCCACTAAGCATGTATCTGAAAAGTTTTGGTTTCAGCCAGTATCACACATAAACTACCCCATTTGCACCCTGCAGTCGTTTTCCCTGTATTTTGATGAGGTTTGGTCTTCAAAATACTCATACACAGTACTTGAGAATGAGCAACATAATGGAGAAGTTCTGCAGGTTAAACATCTAAACAAACAAACATCTTCTGCTGTGTCACTGTCTAAATGTTGAAAGATGTTAGTATTGTGCAGGTTACAACTCATCGCTTATCTGGAGTGATGAAAGTTCTAAGAGCCTATGAAAATAAAGGGTTTAAAATCCTTGGAGCACCCTTACTATAGAATCCTAAGGGAAAACAACACAAAACAACAAACAAAAAAAAGCCCCACAAACAAACAAACAAACAAACCCCACCAACAGAAAAACAACAAAAATCAAACCCCACAACTCAAAAAAAATTCTGAAGACCCAATTTTTCATCTTTTCAGCTCATTGCTAGTTACCTTCACTGGCCTTTTTGGCCAAGTCCTACTGCTGGTACTGCTGGGATTTTAGCTATTTATCCCATCACAGCCAGCACTGTGAGTCACATAATGGAGGTGAGGACCCTGCAGCCACCAGACTTCACAGTTCTTCCAGCACATGGGGAGCTGTGCTGCAATCCTGCTGCACCCACTGCAGCAAGGGCAGGCGCTGCTGTGCTGAGATGCTGACGGCTGCTGGAACATCCTCAGCCTCACTTCCCTGGCACAACCCCGAAGGGGTCTCCTCGGCTCATTGTCACCAAAATAAAAGGAAATTTGGAGGCTATTTTTCACGCCACTCCACCTAATAAGCTTGGATAGATAGGCAAATTAAACCTCTCTCAATAACCTTGAAAGCACCTCTTTGAATGTAAGTCCTTAATGAACTTTCACCTCAGTTGCATTAATTGATCTCAGAGAAACAAAGAGTGAACAGACTGCTACTTTTACTTTCACTTGCAGGTTTGTTATTGACATGAGGGCTTAGGTGGTTGCAATGTTTTTCTCTGGTGATCCTTAAAACACCAGACTTTCCCTCTTTAATGGTCTTTTCTTTAAGTCTCCTGCTTAGTGACTCTGTACTGGGTTTCAAAACCAAGAAAAAAATCAATATCGATTGTACCACTGTATTATTAAGAAAAAGACTTTCTTTGTGATTTGTAATAATTTTAATTATCAAACTAATGGTTTTATTACCCTCAGTAAGGCCTTTAATCCCTAAAGTGTGCTGAGATAAGCTTTCAGTGGACTGTAGTGTTGCAGTATTAAATTGAAAGATTGTCTCAACACAAATAGAAAGAAAACACATTGTGTGAAAAACTAAGCACCAGGGGCCAGGACCAAATGCCAGAGAGGCCACCAGCATCTCTACCATGCTCCCTATTTTGGAACATCTGGAAAAATGTTCAGCAAATTACAAAAGAGCCTGAGTTTTCCCTAATCAAGAAATTTCTTGTAGCAGAAAGCAAGGAATTTTATTATTTTAAATTAGGAAAGCTGGTGAGGCAATTGTTTGGCTTTTCATTGCTCCATCTTAAAATTAGTTACAGCTTTGTCCCTTCCTAGTTCAGCCTAAAACTGTTGCAGAATCTCACTGCTGAAACGTGCTGTCCCTACTAAATGAGCTCATGATTTGGTACAGCAGTGCCAGGGGACAGGTACCACCTCTTTCCACCCTGCTTTGTGAAACGCAAAGAAGGGAATTTCATCTGGAACATAACACAGAGATCAGGCACCTGCCACTGCCGAGCTGTGTGCTTTTGTCCCTCAGGTGTGCTGGGAATTGATCATTTCCAGAGGAATTAATTCAAAGGGCACAGGGGAAACTTGTGGTCTCTTAAGCAATGAACCATGACACCTCAACACATCCAGACAGAGTGATGGCTCTGACTGTGTAAGCATGACCCTGTGCCTTGTGGGCTAACAAGACTCAGTAGACAAGCCTATGGGGATAAAAATGAACACAGGTAATTTGCACACAAGTGTGCATTAGTCAGAGGAACAGAGGAGAAGCTGTCTGGCATGTACATATGATTATATAAAAAGTTTATAAGGTATTTTTTACCAGCCATCAGCCAGAAGCAATGAACTGATGGAGCAATGTAAAATGGACTTTGCCACACAGTGGCCTCATCACAGGGAGCACAATGGGTTTGGGTTTATGCTCAGTCCTTCTTTGACTGAGCTGCTCAGGCTCCCTAGACTGCGATCCTCTGTATCATAACTCCAGATGTGAAGGGACCTGGGTCAGAGCTAGTTGTCCTGACAATCATGCTCAAGGTCTCCCATTCCCAGGGGAAAGACAATGGTCTTTACCTGCTCATCTCTGTGGAGAGCTGTAGTCTGAGAAAATGATGGGTGAACTGAGGCATAACTCAGAGGTGGTATCCCCATGGTCATGCAAATCAGATGCAGGGATGGAGCACAATGATCCCATTAAAATCATATTGGAGACATAGATAACTGTGGTTGCCCCCTGAAGATTTGGCCAGAACCCTGGCAATTCCCTTTAGTTTAGCTCAAAGACTGCTGTAGTTTGAAGTGTAAGCATAATCCAATGCATGTTTGCCCAGACACTGGTACTTTTTGGAGACCATCATACATATAGGTGCCCCCTGGGAAGGAAATATTAAATAATAATCTTTGCTGGAAAGAAACAGCTCATAGGGTAGTTGTTTTCTATCACATTTATTTTATATGAATTCAGTCTCTTCTCCTATGTTATAACTTAAAGGTCTTCACACACCTCATAATCAATATCCAAGTGATCTGAATCTCCCTTTGTTCGGAAATGCTGGGTGTTCTTGTCCACTGTGAAATTCACTTGCTTGTTGAAGCGCTCTATGAGAACTGAGTGCCAGTGCTGGTCATCCAGGAGGCTGCCAAGGGTGACAGACGTGTGGCTGTTACTGAAGTGCAGGTTGGAATCCCCTGGAAAGGCAAAGAGAGGCAGAAGATGCCAATTACCTCCAGGCCCTTAACGAAAGCATAAGGGCTCAAGGAAAGGATGGAGCAATGCTGATAGATGCACACTGGAGTTCTGCCTATCAGAAGTAAGACCTTTATAAAGCTTGCCTTATATCAATAAGAGCAACAAAGAATCTGTGGATGTATGTGCACATGCATCCACACACACTTTTTTCTCTCTGAAGTCCTCACAATAAGCCAGGATATTTTTCCTGATGCTGCACACAGACACTGCAGCTCCCAGGGAACTGCCACTCTGCTTGTGCCCTTTGTTCCTCTTTGCAATCGAGGCTCTGGTGTTTTAAGAGCCCCCTTCAGGCTGCACCAATGTCTCCCATCTATTTACACTAAAGACCACCCTTGACATTTCAGTTTCAACTTTTTGCTTTTTGCATTTTAGCAAGAAAACTGCACCTGTCCCTTTTAAGAGGAAAAAGGCTACAAGTCAGTAAAACAACAGGAATACAAGTGTCTCCTTCACCTCAGAAGGATTCTTAAACCTGGACTAGATCTCCAAAAGTTTATATCAAGAGGTATAAAACTATTCAGGACCTAACCCCTGGTGCACTCTTCTGTTTTCCAGCTGGCTACAAGTCCAACACTTCAGAGCCTTTTATTGAGAGGGAGTGTGTGTCTTTTTTACATCGCAGTAGAATGGAAACAATACATGAACCAAAACTCTTGGGGAAACATGCAAGGGCAGACATCAAAATCCTTACCTATCACATATGAACGCACACAGAGGATTTGAAATGGCTAATGGTGAAGAAAAAAAAACAACTCTTATCTTGGTCTACGTATTCACACAAGCTTTTCCTCTAGAAGAAGTAGCATAATATATTTAACTACTATAATCCTAGTATGAAACATTTGGAAGAGGAGGACAAATCAAGGGTGTCAAAGAATCCTACACTCAGCGACTCAGTTACTTGGTCCAAAGTAACATCCAAATAACAAATTAGAAAAATGCTGCACTCTCATTTTTACTCTTTGATGAACTAACTAGAAAGAAAGAAATAAAGAAAACATTAGTTTGAAGCTAAAACAATTAATGAGCTTATGTAGAAATTTAATCCATGAGCTGTGAAAAATTGTTACTGACATTTAAAACAAACACAGTGAAGCATGAGGGGGAAAATGCAGAAGGAATTATCTACAAATTCTGTCTTAGTACCTCTAGTTTGCTCCCATTAGTTTTTGATTTCTTTTAATTCCTCAACTCATAAACAGGGGACTGAAATAGATACCACACTGTTGCCTGATTTGCTTTAGACACATTTGTTGAAGTGTCCTGGAGCTGCTAGTCTGAGATCTACCCCTGCTTACACTGTCCATTAATAGGTGCTACATCTCTCACTTTTATTAAAACCACCTTTGGCAACCTAAGAACCTTTCTGTGTACTGCAAATGGCTTCAATTACTTTATTCGACAAAGTTATTGAGAATCGCAGTGAAAAACTGGACCAGAATTCCTTGCCCTCCTTGCCCACACCCTCCTGTGGTTAACAGAAGGAGGAGTTTTGTTTCAGCTTTTCATCTGGATGGACTACTGGGGCTTTCAGGTAAAGTTCAATACCCAAATAGAGTAAGTACAGCTCCTGTGCTGACCAAAATAGCAAAACACAGGCATGGAAACTTCTGTTCAACTCAAACCCCTCAACAGGATAAATGTGAGTCAGCCAAGACTGATGAGGCCAGTATTAAGGTTCCCCCACAGATAAAACTAATGAAGATTTTGTAATAAGGCTGGGAGGTGGGGTATGATCATTCCTGCTATAGTAGTTCCTGCCATTATCAAAGTGCTTTAGTGTATTCACCAGGAAAAAAGCAAGTATCCGTCTACAGAAAAAATAAGCCAGCCTTCCACTTGCCCCTCTGATCCAAACATAATCACACAGTGATGGCCCTCCAAGTATTCAGTTTTCAACTGAAACCACCTCCAGAAACAAAGTACAACGTTTTGACAAGGATGTTTTCATTTGAATTCTGTTTTCTCAGCTCACTTCTGATCACACAATGGAAAAAATAAGACAAAATTACAAACTAAATCTTTTGCACTCCAAGCCAAACTTCCTGGTAATGCTGTCCTTAAAAAAAATAATAATTAAAATAGGAGGAAGAAGAATAAACAGAACATTCTTTTTAAAATCAGCACATGAAAGTATCATCAACAAAAGTAAAAATTTTAAAATTACTCATTGAGCAGTTCATCCTTGGTTGGCACTAGTTAGAAGAGCCAGAGTCTCAATTTGGCTCGGCTATTATGTCCTCCATTATATCAGACAAGTCTATTATAATTTTCTTCTCCTCCCATCTTTTTTTGACTAGTATTTAAGTTGTGAGCTGAGGCACAGTGTATGCTATGTTGTTTTCAGCCTGAGTTTCTAGATACTGCCTAATATAAGCAATAGATTTATATAAACAAACCAAGACAATCCTTGTTACAATAATATGTGAACCGATAATCCTAAATAACCTTACCCAGATTGATGTGCAAGGAGAGCTTCCCTTTCTGCAGTTCCAAAGTGATGTAGTCTCCACGCTGTCCTTCTCCATGGAATAAGACTCCATCCCCCTGCATGCTCTTGAACTTCAGGGAAACCACATCTTTGAATGTGCTCATAAGTTTCTGATTGAATCTGTAGAGGAGTGAACTTCTGCCGTCAAAGTCTGCAATATCTGACTCTGGGAGAAAGGAGACAGCAAAATGAAGAGCAGGGGAAACTTCAGGAAAGGGACTGTATTTTTTCAGAATCCAAATATCACTTAGACTCAGGTATTCTCATACATCCTTAGGATGTACACAGCATTTGGTTAACCACATTTCACCATTTTTCAGTCCTCTGCCTCTGTCTGGGGAAAAGGAACACTAGGATAAAACTAGAAACTCCTCTGTATTGTCTTCCTCTCTTTTGTCTAAGACTGATTTCTCACACAACTTTTTAGAACAGAAGAAGTGCCTTCCATCCGATTCAAATTTCCTAAGCATCCCTTGCCGTATTTCTGCTTTTCTTATAAATATACCCAGGTTGTTATTCATTACTTTGAACATTTCAGTTCTCACTCCACTTTTTGTAGCTTCACAAGCATCTTTTGAGCTGTTCCGTGTATCGGCCATGCCTGCATCCACCTTAGCATTCAAATAAGCATCATCTTAGCTTCTGAGAGCTGGTTGCTTGTTTGTGATGGGCATTTATCAACACTGTTTCTGCATACAAATTGACTAGGTTGGCAGGAACAGTTAAATATCAATTCAAAAAGCTTTTGAAGGGATTTCATGGGACCTGGGCATCTAAACTGATTACACACCTTTGAAAACCCTATTAGAAGCATCTAATTTCCCCTTCAGCCAGCCTCTAAAACCCAATCATTGTGAGGGGAGACAAGCTTTCAATTCTTCAGCTGTAATTACTATGTCCTTTGTCAGTAGCAGTTGCAGTACTCTTTTTGCTTTCTAAAGTGATGTTTTAAGGAGAAAGGATTTTTAATAAACATTTTGTTTTAAATACATATATATACAACCAGAGCATTTTTTGGGGGAGCTTTACATATTTTTTAATAATACAATGTAGTCACACATGTGACTGACATACATAAACTGACTTCCAATTTCTATCCAAATACAACTGTGTACAAATTACAGGTAAGATACCTACCTGTAAATAATAAATCTGTCAATTGTTATTTCCTGCTGTTAAGAAAAATATTAAAAATAAAGAACTACAGACAATGAGCAATTCAAACAATTGTTTACTAAGCTACATAACTACTGGGATACACGCAATGACAAAGAATAACTTCATAGTAACCAAGAAGAGCATAAGCTATCTTTGTTCCCAAGCCATGGTTTAATGATACTACAAAGCTATCCGTTTTCCATTTTCTTTTGAAAAATAACTGAAGGGTCCATATGTGAAACAATCAAGACTTCCAGGTCAGCAACTGCATTGTGATTAAAGCTGGTGATTTAAGTCATCTAAGCTCCCTCAAGAGATCTATACTTTTGAGCTTTAGTGTTGGGTTAATTTGGTTCTCTTTAAAAAGAGAAATAAGAGGGGTTGTATTTTTGTTTTCTCTTTTTAAGCTGGACCAAGATTTAAAGAGGTTTGCAATTAAAAGCTAAGATAAGCTGTTAATGATTTGTTACCATGGAAACAACCATTGATAAGTTTTGCAGGTCAGTATGAGTTTGTACAGAAGTTTGATGGCACACTTGCAAATGTGCAGAGATCTCAAAATTTAAATTTGAAGCAAAATTCTGTCACTGCAAAACTGATTCAGTTTCAAATCAGAAGGCAACTGATTCTTTCTTATGAGAATAAAACTATAAAGACATTCAACTCAGTGAAAAATTCACTCCAGAATACACTAAGATCAACTTCATATCTGTGGTGTCAGAATTATAAGATGTTGTTTAGCATCATACATGGAATGGTTACTAGTTTAGAAAGTATAATGAATGAATAGAAAAGTATCCACACCATCTGCTTTTACTGTCCTTTACTTCTGAATTACGAGTTCAGCAACAACTCCTTCCAAATTACTGTTTTTTCTCTATTGATACCTTGATTGCCAATTTCTCTAAAGGGAATTAAATTCATACTTTAGTTCTTATGAATATCCCCTAGCTACGTTAAATGCTATAATTTGTTTAAATTAAATTGCAAGAGTATAATAAAAATGGTTTCATTTCAACACAGACAAAAATTAGAAACTAGCTTATAAAGCAAGTTAGTCTTTGATTTCCAGTGCATTTGTAGTAAACTTGACTTTCCTCCTGGCTTTAAAACCCAAACATATTGTAAGACAGCACTGATTCAACATTGCCATAATAGCCACCCCTTTTTCTTTTAAGATTCAAGCCTTCAACCTTTCTGAATTCACACTTCAGTCCTTGTTCTAAACTCTTTACTAAGCCACAACATAGCAGACAGTTTCTGAAGTGCTCTACCACTGACATTTACAGAGCATAGCACAAAGGAAAACCTCTTTCTGAAAAGTTCTGCTTCACTAATTATCGGTTGAAGAGCACAGTGGCCGATAAACAGCCCCGAAAAAAATGGGAATATGTCAAATAAATGCTAACACTGCCAGCCAAAAGTCATTAGTGGCAGTTTGCAAGACAACAAATCGTTGGCTTCCTGTTGAAATTGAAAGATACAGCACAATTCTAATACAGTCACTCCAGAAAACCTGCTTGTTTGTTTAGTGTTTATTTAGTTCATGTATGTCCATAATCCACTTGCAGCAAAAGAATAAAGATAAAAAATGTTTTAAAAGTCTTAGAAAACCTGTAGGAATAATAAATTAAAACACAACATATGGTTTCACTGCACTGACTGCTGGTACACTCATGCTTCCTGAAGGCAGACTTGATTCAGTCTGGGTACTTTTCTACAGTGCTCAACAACAAGGCTACAAAGCTCATCAAAAGTCAGATTAGGCAAAAGGTGCCTGTTATTCTCCATGCTGTTCTCCTCTCACCAACAATTCAAACAGGTGCATCTGCTCTAACTATGCATTTATTCCTGCTAACAGGTAAAGAAGTTCCCCAAAAAATAGAACTAATTCATCAAGCTTTTTTGAAATTAAGTAGAGCTTCTGGCCCCAGGTGTGCTGCTTACCCCATTCCATTTGATTTTTGTTTCCCAAACACAGATCCAAACATTGAATCTACTTTGTGCTGGGTGGAAACATAGGCAATAGAAAGTGGATTACCAGGTTAATAATAATTTTAAAAGCTGAGTTCTTTTAAAAAGGAAGCCCATGACCACAGGGCTTAACCTGTGGGACCAGCTACACTGAGAGAAGCCAGGCTGGGAGCAATGTGAGTGTGTGTAGCAACCTGCTCCTAGCAGCAGAGAGGATGTACATTCATGCTTACAAAGAATGGTGCTCCTAGTGATTTTGGAAAAAGTACACACTTACTTGACAAGGTTATTCCTAAATACAAAAATATCCTCTCGTAACTGTTGCAGTTTGAGCCAAACTTTTGGTCTTGGATAAATGAACAGAAGCTTTAACTCCCTGCAGGAGTGAGGAGGACTGCTCCCAGTCTCAACAGATGTCCCTCCTAGCCAGACATGCCTTACTGGCTTGAGCAAATCTACAGCCATCTGACTTCTCTCCCCATGCCCTTCTCAGACAAGCAATCCCAGGGATGAATTTGCATGAGCAATTCCAAAGTGACTGTTCTGCTATGCAACTTTATCCCCATCACAAATTTATGTCTGCCTCTTACTAAGCAATCATGTGAGTAATTATCTTATGTGGCTGCTTATACACCCTTATTGGTCAATGACCATCAGACATTAGGTGGTTCTCTCCTATGTGTTCTTTTCTATCTCATAGGAAGCCAAGGAGAGAATGGAGTAAGGTAGGGAAAAAAAAGAGAGGAAAAAAAGATCCAGTAAAAATATAATTTAATCAAAAAGCAAAATATCAGATCATTTTTCCTGGTGCAATGACAGCAAAAGATGAGAAATTGGAGTCCTGAACTGTGAAAGAAGAACGCAGCTCTCAAAAGCAGTAGATACCCTGTCATTGTTTCTCCTGTGGTTTCCCAGCCTGTTAACTCCACATACACTCAATTCTGCTGATACATTTTGGGCTGTTAACCAGTTATAGAATATGATCAGCATCTTCAATGCAGCTATAAATCTTATCCTATAAAAGCAATTGTGTCAGCAGATTTTTTTCCTGCGCTAAGCTAACAAGACTTTTCCAAAGTATAAAGACATATCTGTTCCCCCCTCACCACCCCCAGCATCCAAAGTAATTGGTTTGCCATTTGTCTGAATTCATCCTCTGTGGCAGTTCTGGTTATCTGTTAAAATCACACTGCTTCTGAAGTCACTGCTGCAAAGGGACAGTGAGAGTTTGCAGATACCTCTGCATGAAAATTTCCATTCAATTCATCATAAATCCTTTCCTGAACAGGAAATATCAACTTTTTTTTTCAGATCAAGACCATCTTATTCCTATTTTAGAACCTACTTTGAGGATGTGAGATGGAATCTTTACAGGAATTTCAAATAAATGAACTTAATTTCATTTAAATAAATACTTTCTGTGTAAGAAAGTAAACATCAATTAGCAATTAGCACATATCATCTGTGAATTCTGGCAGATTTGGGGCCCTTGGAGTGCTTTGTTGCACAGAAATTCAGTTGGTATGAAATAGGGTCAAGCACACTCAGGTGTCTGAAACAGCTTTGCTCTTAAAAGCATGTCTTTGTGTTCCAAAGAAATAATTTCAACTGGCAGTCAATTAGGGGAAAAAAAAGAAAAAAAAATTATCTCACTTAACAGAGAAGTTTTGGGAATAAATTCATAGTAAACTATTTCTAGCAGGAGTAATAAATAGCAGTGAGTGCCATTCCTCAGCAGAGTGCAACCACATATTAAATTAGCTCCTTTGGCATCCACTGCACATCACGCCGTCAATCTCTGATATGATTCTTCAATATTTGTTTTTATGGTGCCCTGGCAGAGAGTTTGGTGACCTACAAGACCCATTGCCTTCCACATTCCTCCTGAATGACCTCGTACTGAATGGCCATCATTGAAAGCTGCATTTGACAAAAGTTTGCACAAGACTGTGTTCCTGGGATGTCTTCAGCAAACAGTGCTGCACAGGAAAAGTCGTACTCCAAACACGAGAGGTCACAGCCTTGCGCTGGTTCAGAAACGTCACGTTCACCTAATTCTGCCATCACAAAAGTGCTTATGCAGCAGAGAAGCTGCAAAACTCTCCCATAGCTGTCATCTTCTGCTCAAATATGCAAGATTTAAAAGGAGCTGATGTGAGCAGAGACCATCCAAGGAACCACAGGCAATTTTGCACACCCTGGTGTATCACAGTGAGGCGCTCAGCTGTATGCTTGGCAGTAGTCCCTGGGTTTTAACAGATGTGCAGCAGCACATGACACTCAGATGGCCCAAGCTGTCAGTGTCCTCAACTTTGCATTTCAGCCAGACAATGAACACTGCCATTCAGACAAAAAGGACCTCCAGCTTGCCTGTAAATGAAACCTTTACTTCCACAGTTTTCTGCTCTAGAAATCAATACACAAAGCAACTGTTTTCAGACCAGGTGCCATGCTCTGGGGACAGCATTTGCTTGAAAGGTGGAGCACATGGTGAGATATCCAGGATCATCTGAATTTCAACCTGCTTCTTCAAGTAGGCTAAGAGGTAGAAATGACCCCACAGTCACGTATGTACATTTGTACAGGATATTCCCATGTTGACCACAGATCTACATCAGGACTGGATCCAAAATTAAAATGTCGATGGAAATCCTTTCCTTTCCTTTCAGTGGACTTAAGGTCAAATACTCTGTTTGTTTATTTATAGGAGCTTTAAAACAATTCCACCAGCACAAACAGGATTTGGTTCAGCTGGGAATTCTCATAGATTATTTGAGCTCAGCTGAGGCCTTTGGTACTCGTACATGATTGTAATGATGCTCTTACTCCCACCTTCACATCCCTTCTTCACATACAAACAGATACTTGAACAAAGTATCTAGTCATCTTCTAGAGCTGGGGCATGTTTGGGCTACTTGTTCTGTCTCTGTTTCCTTCCTGGTTTCCTCAGCTCTCTGTCTCCATTGATTTCTTTTGCCATTATTTTAAACTCTTCTAAAATTATTAATATATTATTGTGCCACAATTTAACATGGTGGATAATTCTGCATGCTGTCAAATTACAAAATCTAGTTATGGGGGTGTATACCAGCTGTGGATGTGCTGCAGACATTCTGGCAGTATAACAGGAAAGATGATGTTTTATAAATGATCATACATCTTTTGTACAGTGCTGGAGCACCTGGGCTGGGAGTAGCCAAGACTATGAAACTACATAAGCAAAGCTTGTATAGAGGTATTGCTTGGCACAGTGTCACGGTTTAACACTGGCCCAGCAACTAACTGAGTAACAGGTGCTCTGTATTAATCCCCCTCCCCTCCCTGATAAAGGAAGGAGAGAGAGTACGGGAGAGGGACTTATGGGCTGGACATTAAACTATACCGCTTTAATGAAACAGTAATGATAGAAAGGAAAAATTACTAAATATATACAAATATACAGAAAAATTATACCGTGTTCCTCTTCCCTTTCCCCCAGTAACGCTCACATCACCACCAAGGCTGCAGGGGAGCCCTGGGAAAGTCCAGGCTGGAGTCAGCAGCAGTCAGAAGCTGCAGGCAGGAACACACAGGTTCAGGCTGGCATGGGTCAGGACCACAGGGAGATGAACAGACAGAATCCTCCCGGGATGCTGAAGCAAACAGGGACAGGCGAAGAAGGGCAAAGAGGAAGGGCGAAGGAAGGTGAAGGGGTTTGGCCCTCGTGATCCCTCAAATTTACACCAAGTATGATGCATACGAGATGGAATACACTGGTCAATTTTGGTCATTTATCTTGTCCGCTCCTCCCTCAAGTAGGGTTACAGGTGTGACCTCTTTATTCCTTTTCTCTCTACAGTACATAAGATGTACCTCAGTACTGAGCAGTGGCCTTGGTTCTCCATAGCTTTCTGCAACCTTAACTATAAACATCGAGTGTTATCAGCCCTAGAAGCAGAGACTGAAAAACTTACTGTTAATTTCAGCAAGGGCAGTTACTCAGAAAAGCAAGGGCAGTTACTTTAGATGAAAGTAAAATTACAAGACAGAGATTTAGCTCTATCCTGGCCCAAGCCTGGACACACATACAATTTGCCAGAGAGAAATTTGAATAGCAAATTTATATAAACTGGATTAATATTTCAACACACTGTAAAACTTTTATGAATCCATTTATTTCTTTTTTGACTTCCTTCTAGCTAATACCTTGATCCTGCACAACCATTTTTATTTCCTGTAACTTCAGGGTACAGGACAAAGATGAAGACTTAGATGATAACAGCACAAGGAAAGTCAACCTGCAAGTCACTCTGAAGTCTTCTTCAAATCATAGCAGATGCAACTGTGACAAGAAAGTAATGACCATGTGGTATTTCATATGAAGTAGCACCAAAACATATTCAGCTACAACAATTTCAGCCTTCAGTTCCAATTCTATTTGTTGCATATCTTTTTGGACTGCAATCTTCACTGCAGAGGTTTGGCCATCATTAACAGAAGAAAGCTCTTTGTAAAGACAGCATTACTTAAATGGATGACAGTCTACAGTATATGAGCTGTAAGTATGTGGAGAAGCAGCACTGAAAAAAAGCTGAATTGAGCTTCTACATCGACACACTGACCCCCATACAGCCAACAAGTATCTTCCTGTGAATCATGTGAATCAGTCCTAACACCTGAGTGTAGTGATGAGGGCACTGAAGAGTCCTGGAGCTGTGTGTCTGTTCAATGGGGTCATGTGAATAAAAAGATTTATGACACTTCACTCTTCAATTCTGCACAGTTAGATTTAAGAGGTCTCCCAAATGGGGGATTTTCCACTTTTTTACTTTACAAAGCCTTTTCTGCACATAGCAGGAGCAGATTAGGATCTAATCTAAATACAGAGATGTACAGGTATGGTAGTGTCATTTGATGGCAACTCATGCCATTCTACATTGAATTTACTGGTAAAATATTGCTAATCTCCTGAACTCCTCCCAGCAAAATCTCACCTCTCTCCAGCAGTGTCTCAAGTCACACATGATCATTCAGAAACAAATGCACAGCCACCTGAGAAGCAAATATTGGACTTGTGTTTCCATCTGCGGACTTGTTTTTGTTTTGTTCCTGGAAGCAACAATGGTCCTCTTTCTTTAAACACTCTTCCACGATAATAGGTCTTACACATGCAGCAGTACACCAAGATAAAGCTGTAATGTCCCAAGGCAATAACATTTGTAGGCTGCTCTAAAGCCCATGTGACAAAGTGCCACTGACCATATCTTAGAAGATAATAACCACATGTTATGATGATGACTGACAAAGAAAAAACCCATTAAAAAAACCCAAAACAAAGCAGACAAAGCAGCAGATGAGTTCTCAGCTCCTTGGAATTATAGTCATCAATCTCAAATTGAAATACTAGCTGCACAAACTGTGGCACTTTCCTCAACAACTATTTGAGTTGTTTTTTAAACAAAACCAAACTAATTAAGAAAAAAAGCAGTAGCTTTCCTAAATAAAGCGCTGAAAAATTCCCAGTAGCTCTGTGCCCTCCATGAGGGTGGGATGCATGGCATCTGGATGCCTTGCAATTGGTAAGCAGAAAATCATCCTTAGAAAACTTCACCAGCTCATGTGGATGGGGCCAGCACATCCCCAAGCAGAAGGGTAAACAACTACTGAAAAAATAAATTATGGCTATGTATTTCACATTATATTTTAACTCATAAAACTTGTGCTGGACCCCTCCCACAGCACTGACAGTACCAACAAAAAGCTTGTTGAGAAAATGTGAGTATCCACTTACTATAGGAGCAGCCGAAGACCTCAACTCTCAGTCCTATCCTCCCACTGAGATTCCACTTCAGAGGGACGAAGCGCAAGAAGCGGGCTTTCACGGAGTGCAGGAATTTGTGGTGAACGACACTGTCAGCATTGCTGTTCCCTGTGAAAACCTGAAAGGACACAGAGCCTTGGTGAGACTTTTAGCACTGAGAGGTAAACCACAGAATGGTAGAGGTTGGAAGGATCTCTGTAGACCGTGTAGTACAATCCCACTGCTAAAGCAGCTTCATCTGTATGTATCCAGGTGGGTTTTGAGTATCTCCAGAGAAAAAGATTCCACAACCCCTCTGGGCAGCCTGTTCTAGTGCTCTGTGACCCTGAAAGTAAAGACATTTCTTCCTCATGTTCAGATGGAACTTCCTGTGTTCCAGTTTGTGCCCACTGTCCCTTGTGAGGCACCACTGACACTACTGAACTCAGAATTAAGGATGAAGTGCCACCCCTTTTCCTGATTCTTCATCTCACATATTACTTAAAATTATCTAAAATGTTTGTCAAATTTTCTTCCAAGTGCTGTGTCTCTTCTGAAGGAAAAGGAGGGAAGAGCACCTCAGCAGTGTGCTTGAACACATACAGGGAATTCCACTAGCAAGTTGTAGATGGAGATGTTACAGAAGATGCTGCATAATTTCCCTAAACCCAGGATATCCCCATGTACCACAGTAGTCCATCAGCCCCTAACATATCCACAGTCCCTCCAGCACAGTGAGGGATGGGCCCTTTGGTGCATTCAGGGTAGCAGAAAATGATGGTCCCAAGTCACTGAGGTTGCCAGAGCCTGGGAAGATGAAGAGGAAAGTGTACATCTAGATATGCCACAGAAACCTCAAGTAAGACACAGGAAGAGATGAAAGCATGAACGAGTACACAGAAGAGTCAGCATTTTAACTGTGTTTGCACCCAAGAGAGTTCCTCCAAACTTTTTTTTCAAGCCTTTTTGATTAATTTCCTGCAACTGCAAGTCAAAATTAATGGCCCCACTCCAAATTATCACCCAGCAAGGGAAAATTCTCTCACTGATGAAGAATGACTGGAGGATTTCAAAGACAGACCATAAGACAAGCATGCAAGCTCTGATCCTGCCTGAAGCTTCTGCAATTTTTGTTTACACCCTTACTCTATACACTCAAGCCAGGAATATTACAGACTTCCTGCTACCTTCAGAACATTTGAGTAGCTCAGGTAGGATTTAAATTTGAAGCTAAGCACTTTGTAAAACACAACCAAAGACACAACTCACAAAATTATAACATCACAGAAAGGTCAAAGTTGCAGCAGGTCCTGAACCTTTTAAGTATAAAATTTCATCACAAAAAGTTGTACCAGTTTTAAATGCTTCTGACATTCAAAAGCTGGCACCATTCACCTGCAACCATTCACCATACAACTGCAAGCCCAAATCAAAATAACTTTACTGAGTTGGACAAACAATTAATTCTTTATGGCAGAAAAATGAGTTAAAGAGACTCAAGGTTTCATCTCCACTTTGAAAAAAAAGGACTAAATAGAAGATGTTTACATTTTTACTCAAATGCAAGTATTCCAACTTTTTCACAAGTGTCTTTGAAAATGGTGTAAAGCTTCAAATTTAATTTGTTTCTGTTTTACTAAACTCATCATGCTATTTTTAAAATTAGAATTATATTAAATAAAAAATATCCTTTAACATTTCTCAGGCTCACTACTTTGAAAAACCGGAATGCTTTTTTTTTTTTCGACTTAAAAACTCAAGGCTGTGGAAATTCCTTTACATGCAATAAGCCTCATTTTCCACCCAGTCGTGAATGCAAAATACAGAATATATCTCCATTTCCACTGCTGTAGCCAGTCTTTTAGAGGCAGGTCACAACTACCTCTAAATGCTGCTAAGGACAGTCTTGGCACCTCTCTTGCAGGGCAAACCTGTCAAGACACTTTTCCTAGAGCCTGTACAAATCACATGCATGAGCACCCCACACCCTAATGTAGAGGGGCAGTGCTCTGCACCCAGGCTGGCAGTGAGCACACTGGAAATTACCAACACCCAGCCTTCAAATCAGTTGACTCCCAACCTAATTTGCAACTACATAAATGTTCTTCTCACATTGAAACAGTCACAGTGGTAAAATTAAAGCTTTTGAAAATCCCATACATCCCTTACAACACTGTTTCTTTTTATAATTAAGAAAGAAATAAAACTTTGGGGGGAAAAGATTCATAGCAAAGGCTGTACCCATCGACTCCCACCTGTGGGATGGTTTTGTCTGCAGCCAGCACATCACTGCTTGCTGCAAGGTGCCCCTGTGTATGCCTTTAGGATTGCTTTGATTTTCGCTTCCAGCTCCCACTGCTATACAGATCACCTTCTGATGTTTTATGGACCACCTGTGGGCTGTAAACCATTGATTGAATAACACCAATTGCCACAGATGGTCACTTGAAAACTTAGATCCAGACATGACAGAGAAATAATCCAACCATTAAAGAAGATGAAACAAGGATGAACTACCAGATTTCTAAGCCCTGGAGGTTCAAGTATTGATTAGCAGTAAACTTATTGGTGAGAATGGCAGAAATACTTCCTGTTGAGAAACAGTCTCTATTACAACTTTTTGATAGGGATTAATTCACAGCAAACAGAACTACAAACCAGCAAAGAAACAAAGCACCCAGATGCCATTTCCCATACAACAAGGTCACTCTGGGAAGGAGCATAACACTGAAACCTGTGGTTTTTTACATGCTCCGTAAACACAACAGACTGATGATTTACCTGGGAAATTCTGCTTTTGGCATTCTATAGGACTTACAAATCAAAAAGCTCCATTAGTGCCAAATATTGCCATCAGCTTCCTGAAGGCAAAAGCTCTCCCCCAGTTAGCAGCTATAAAGGCGAACAGCTTGCCCCAGGCAGGTGGCAACAACCAAGCTTGTTTCCTGATGCCTGGCTGTATGGTGCCTTGCTGTGACACCAACCGTGGCACTACAGTAATATTTTATGAGGCTTTTTTTATAAGCCTGCAAAAGCAGGTCTCGCTGGCATGAAGGGGTGAGGAAGGAGCAGCTGCAGCAGTTTGGAGCAGGGTCTGACAAGCCCAGTGCTGCCTCTTCATCAGCAGCTGTTGGCACACAGGAAAGAGTAAGAATGAGACAAGCATATACAATGCTCAACACACCTGGTTCATGGGTTATACTGAAGTGGAACAAAACAGAATTCCAGTTTAAATGAAAAAGAAAACTTCCAAAAGAAATTTAAATTTCAAAACTACTGGCATTCCCTGAAATTGGGATGCATGACTAACTGTAAGGAAAACAATTCAAATGAATGGGCTGTTTATACAACTGTCCCATTCAGAAATATCCCAAAAGCTGCTCAAGGGCAGTTCAGGAAAATGTCAGACTCCTGTGGTGAAATATGACAGTTGTTTAATAGTCCGGCCGACACACATTTGTTTCTCTGACTCATGTATTAATTTAGATCTACACCAGGTCATTCCTGTGAGATCTGATACGCTAAACTTTAGATCAGCCTTTGGCCAACCTCTTAGACTAGTCTCCTCCTTTAGAGAAACAATGAAAATCAGGTGCAAGAAAAGTGTCTGCTCATGAATGCCTAATAACTACAAAAGATAGCATCAGATGTAGGACTTTATCTCAGTCTCCCCTGTATGCACACTCTGCATAGCAAACGACAACTTATTTACAGAGCAGCAGAAGGTGGTGCCCATAATGACTCTGACGAATATATTTTGCTCTCCCACTTTGTTAGGCAGGTAATGGGGTGGGTTCAAAATGAGTATGCAAGCAGCAACACAGGCACAATCAGCCCTGAAGAATGAGCAGGCAGACCCGAGGTTAACTGCCTTCTAGGGGAGATGTTTCAAGATCTATTGAATACTCTCATTTCTGCCAAAGTCACTCTGATAAACCAAGCTGAAGAGAAAAAAAAATGAGATTATGAATGTGAAGAGGGCATCTACCACAGATGTTAGCAATTTACAACATTTCAGCCTTCACTGAAAGAAATACAAGCACAGAAAAGAGCACTCTACCTTCAAATCTCACCCGTGACACAGCAGTACACTGCCTCCAGTTCTTAAAGAAATAAGGACAGGAGTGCAATTAATTCAAGCTATCCAGCAGCTTAGTGAAGGAATCAAATTGAGATAAAAAGCAGCTAAGCCTGTCATAAATTCCAAAACTGCAATACTTAGAGTAAAACAGTGTCATTCTCCCTTTTAAATTCCTTACAAAGATGGGAAAGATCAGGAGCTAGGAATTAGCACTGTGATAGAGAATATGCCTCCATTGTATGCATCCCAGGACCTCAGCAAATATTTGAGTGTACATGCACTTCAAAGAAAACATGGATTTCGAATAAAAAACAAGAAAATCTCAAACAGGAAAGAGAAATCATTGGCTAACTTTTTACATTTTCTAGGTTGAAATGAACTCAGACTCAAGGATAGCTTTTATCTTCTCCAGAGTCAACAGAATTTTGGTTCTGCTTGAATCTGCATTACCTGGGATGTTACTGCTTAGAACTGTGACTGAAATCAGGTTACAGCAAAGGTTTTTCATTTATGCTTGTATGTGTGGAAAGAAACTGAATGCTACCATCACAAGGACAAAATACAGGCACAAATGCACCATATGGACACACAGCAGCCCCAGTGCCTGCTAGCAAGACCTTGGACCTGGATAAGTTTGTGGTGACTTTTTGTATCAATGAAAAAAAAATCCATTTAGTTGAGAGCATCTGTTTGTTCAGGTAGTTCTAGATTCTCACAGAGATTACAAAAAGATTTTAAAAAGAGAGAAAAATGTGGAAGAAGAAAAAAAAAAAAGCCATTTCAAGGTCTTAATGTTGCTTTAACATTTCACCTTCCTTACATACTGTGCATGTCATCAGTGAAAAACACTCATTGCTTTGCTCATGTAATGGAAAAAGGCCTACCCAACACGTAAAGCCAGAGCTGTTTATATCTTGTCATGAAGAAACAGTGAAATGGCTTTGCTGCCATCTCAATCACCTCATGATCAGACTGAGGGCTGCTCAATGCTCCCCCTTCTTTGGCGGGTGCATTAAGAGCAGCTCTCCAGCACAGGGGTCCACGGCAGGACCTGGGCCCTGGGAGCTGCTCTCTAGCATGAGGCCTTAAAAATCCTTTTGCTATTAGAGAGGGTCAGACGATGGGGAGAAGGAAAAGATGACAAAAAGGATTTCTCAGCTCCTTAAAGAGCTGCAGTTTACACCTTTGCTTTCACCTAATACACAGTAACATTTGGCACCAAGACTGAAAACTTATGTACTGTTTTTTTTTTCACTTTTCTTTCTGAGAAGGCAAGTTAAATTTTCTTTCAATTTTCTTTCAACCAATCTCTAAAAAAATGAAGTACATTTTTACTTCAAGTACAAGAAACTAGCCTGCTTCAGAGTCAATGGGATACTTTTGCACTGATTTTAGAAGGTTTCAGTCTGAGCCCAAGAGGAAACAGCTGCCAGCCCAGTCCAGGGATGAAAGGTGTCTCTTTAGCCTATCATTCTCCTCCCAGCACCTCATCCTACTTCCCATCTGACCTTCCTGTTAATCCACCACAGTCTTCATGACAAAAGGAAACAAGTCATTTCTAGCTAACAACCTTCTGAACTAAGTTGCCTGATTCCAGGCTCATTTTTTTTCACTTTGAGATTGAACACTATGACTCTAGCTAGTCTGAAGAGAGAGAAGTCTCCATTCTGCTTGTTTCTTCTTTCCTAACAGCAGCTGCATTTTCTTCTTTGAAAAACCCATCTTTTACAAGAACCTAAAAAACAATATCTCCTTACAGCATCAGAGCTACTATTAGGGAGGAGCAGAGAGAAAAAAATACAAGAAGAACCTGCCAGAATTATCCTCATAACATATTATCTGAAGAAATAACAACTTTCCTTCTCATTCCACAACTCCCAATGTAAAACATTTTTAAAATTAAAAAAAAAAAAAGAGAAACAAACAAAAAACCCCACCAAAACAACAACAACCTAACCAAAATAAACAAAAACTTAAAAAATCCACAACCAAACACTGGTGTACAAAGAGGTAGTTTAACTTCCCTGTACAGTAAAAATGAAAACAAATGGCTGCAGTATGGGTTATAAAGCAGGGGCCCTAGTGGGAACTGTGCATTACATTTGTTACTTACTGAGGGGCTGACTGCTGTGCTCCAGCAATGCAATGCCCACCTGGGCTCCTGAGCATTAGTTAGTCACCTCTGAGCTACTGACTCCTTCTATATGTAGCAGAGTAGTCCAGGGAGAGCAGATACAATAACGTAGCAGGATCCATTCTACTTCATCACTTCCTTGAATAATCTGCTCAAGTGGGAAGGTCATTTGCCTCTGATCTACCCCATTACACTGAATACAGACTCTTCTCTCTGGTTGCTTTCCAAATGCAGAAACAAATACTGTTAACAGCATCATTAGCTTCAGATGGATGACTGACCAATATAAACCACATTTCTGTTAAGGATGTTGTTTATTATCCCTGTGCTAACAGTTAGTAGAGCTATTTACAAATTTTAAAATAAAACCATAGATTTTTTTTAACTATAAAAATACTTCACAAGAGAAAGCATTTCTTTTTTTTTTTAAGACTATCAATTAAGACAATCTATGCAATACTGTGTTTTAGACAGGAATGCATCAATCCAGAAAGCATCGGTCTAACAATGATGACATTAAAACATGAAGCTTCTTGAGTCCCTTCAGGACAGTGAAACATGGAAACACGTCTATTTAGACTGAAGAAAATGAAACAGAATATTGCAAAACTTTTGAATTCTTTGTGCTTTTTTATTTTCTTTTTTTCTCCTGTTCTGATTGTTCTGATTTATGTCTAGCAAATTCTAATTATATAAATATATATATTTTTTTTTTTAATTATTGCTTTTTTGGTTTGTTTTTTTTTTTTGGTGAGCAAAATGCTGTATTTCTTTACTGGAATGGACAGTCTGATCTTCAAACAGTTTGAATTAGTTAGTGTCAATCTCCTGTACCTTGGCTAAGTCTGAGGTACCATATCCATCTGAGATTATTCTCAAAAGGCAGCTTGGGTACAGGGATCTCATTTGAAGAAAAGAGTGCTTAACAAATGGATGATATATCAGATGCATCACCCAACCTCAGGACTAAAAAATGGTCTCTCTCTTCTATTTACTCATACAGATGTAGCCTGTCTGTAGATGGGCAGGTTGCCCTTATTCCCAGCAATGGACTAACAGCAATTTTCCTGCCACTGAGACACTCTTTGCATACAAATATAATATCATATCTCATATATAGTTGCATTACAGTGATGGGGAATTGATCCCCATCTTTAGTTATCAGAATCAGTTCTGTCTTTGAAACACTTGGAGGTGAAGCTGTTATCACCGTTATTATTATCACTGCTACATAAATTAATAGTAATGGAAGCAAGCAGCAGCAAAATTAAACCTGTAAATTACAAGTTTAAGCTAAAAGTCAGCAGTTAATTCCTGTTTCTGCTCAGCCTCCTGCACTTTATCTTAAAGTCAATCCTACATAGAGATAGTATTTTAAGCAATATCACAGCAAAGGATAAATATTTCCCCAGACTAGATTAACCTTAGCCAACAGACTGAAACTGCTCTTACCACTGCCAATATTAATCACAGATTTCAGATGTTCTTCTGCATAAATCTCACAGAGACCTTCATGCTTTCCATTAAATTAGTGGGATTAACAATGCAGTGAATGTATTTATGTCTGACAATGTTGGGGAACTCTAGGAACGTTCCCCATATTTAGCTTCAGCAAAGTGTGTTTAAGTAGTGCTGTAGTTGAAATCTCTCTGGTTATAATGTGCCAGACAGATCCAGCAAGATGACACCAGAGAGGTGTTAGTCATCCCATGCAACAATGACTTCAGATGAATATTGTGCTTCATTATCTTACATTATTTCCCTGTTATGAAGTTTTATGACATTTTCATTTGGATCAGTAAACTAATATACTGTGGAATAAGATAAATAGGTAGGCACAATTTTCTCCAGTGTTTTAAGATGTACTGAAATCCACATGTATACACAAATACTTTTTATTATACACTATTCTCTGCATTTCTTTTTTCTCCTCTGAACAGAAGAAAGTTCACTGGGTAGCCAAGATAACAACAATTAACATTGCATAAGTTCACTGCAGCCTGATCTCATTGTGCTGTGTATCCCTGTTTACCTCAGTCAAGGTCTTCTCTCGGGAATGTCATCACTATAAAGTGCACAAATACGAAGTTAAACATAATAATAAGAATAGTGATTGTTTATGTATGCTATGCTCTGCTTACAAAATAAATGTACAATTGTGAATTAGGAACAAAACACATTTTTTTGCCCATGTATTTCTCTAGTTTTTTTCAACCATGCCTTGTTAAACTGCAAATTCTTCTGCCAGTACACCACAATTTACACCCTGCATTGGTAAAAAACATTATTGCACAGATCTGAGAAGTGAAATCATGTTCGTATACATCAGCCATAGTCTTGCTGTAGCAAGCTACATAGGCTTCTCTCTTACCACAGGAGGGTATCTAATCCACACAGCTTCTCCTGCAAAACCATTTCTAGAATGTTTGTAGCACCCTTCATTTCAGTCTTGTCCTTCTACTTTCACATTGGGGTCTGTCATTGAATCAGAGTAAATTAACCTCCAGTACACCAAAGTAACTTGAAGAAACCACTTCTCTTTCTCCTGAAATAAAGATGAGCTTCTGCAGCATCTCTGTTGGCATACATGCATTGACTTCCAGATGTGTGTCTGCAGCCACAACAAAAAATCCTCTGCAATAGGCGCTGAAGATTATGATGTTCTCTAAACTACAGCATGAGAACAGTAACTTTCTGTTAGGGATCCAAGGAGGAGGAGGTAGCCTGACATTCTGACTTCTAAGCTGTAAATTTTGCTTGCATACACAAAAGGCTGTTACCTGTTGTTATGATACAGACATAACAACAGGACATTACCTGCAGTCATGATACATTTGGCAGGTCCAAGATCACATCAGACCATAAGTAAAAAAGTGTTCCATAACTTTTTTTTCTGTAAATGGAAAGAGGAAAGGAACTGCTTAGAAAGTTGAAATTTTAAGACTTGTAAAACAGATTTCAAAATGGCCATGGTCATTGTGTTGCTGAACATAAAGGGAACATCACTGTAATTGTTTCTTGCAACAGTAGTTTCTATGCAGCAGAGATTTCTGTAAATATGTAAACTGGATTGTATTATGCTGGACTGTCCCTGGTACCTTCAATAAAGAGCCACATTCTTGTCCTTTCACAAACCAGGATCATCTCAGAGAAACTTCATCTTTACATTCTCTAACACCAAAACATGCCATGCTGTTTTAGACAAAAAGATTACCATTTTTAGGAAGCTGTAATAGACTGACCACAGGAAGGCAAAGACTGCTAGTTGTCATTCTCTACTGTACACCTTAATTTTAAAAAGGGACAACAAAGAACGAAGTGTGCAAACATTCCTAAGGCCTTGCACTCAGCGGTACTGGGTTCAGGAGCCTCACACACCATTTTAGAGATGAAAGACTATTAAGAAAATTAGTTTATTTCTATCTGGAGTTGCCACCCAAGATTTTTCCATAATAAATACTTCTAAAGAAATCAAACCAGAGCTATGGTTTAAGTGGAGGGAAAAGTAGAATTATACTTAAGAATACCATGTCAGTAATTTCAACATAATGCCTCTTACTGCTAGTTGGTTTCTTTGCTTTCCCAGAGTGCTCTTTTACCATTCCTCTTGTGAGCTGCCTTTCTTATTTCACTCACATAGAATTTTTCCCTAAATCAGACAGGCAAACACTTAAAAACTCACGAGTCTCTCCAATGGTAGCAATATTTTCCATTTAAGTACATAAAATTAGATTGGGAGTGGGGAAATAATTAAAAAAATAATAATTAAAAAAAAAATCAATAACTACTCAACAAGCCCTTCTCCTGAGAAGTGAAATCTATCACACAGGGCTCTTTTAAAATGTCCTTATTGCTGGTGAAAGAAAGGAGGCAGGATCTGGATACATGATATAACTTGTCTTTAGAGCAAGAAATAGGAACACCTAACATTTTTTTTTTTTTTTAATATTAGCATGAAGATCTTGTGTTTAAGAGTTTTTTTCCTGAAAGCAGTTTGAACAGCTACAACCTGAAAAGTAACAAAGAAGGGAAGAAAGTGCTAAGTGTTTTAGACAATGCAACCCACAGAGAGGAAAATTAACCTATTACAGGATTTTCTTTCAAAACTCATGCATACTGAGAGGCCTGTGTAATAAGCTGTGCTGGGACGTATGTTCACTGTTCAGTCTTAAGCAAAGATGAGCTCATTTTCTACCAAACAGGAGGGGACTGTGCAAATATACAAATTAAACTTCTAATAAAAAAGGACACAGCTGGGTTCTTAACTGTATCTGCTTCAATACGACGTTCTTAGGCATTTGAACTCATCAGGATTCTGCAGTACAGAATTAATGAACACCTGAATGGGTATCCGTGCTGAGAAAACACCACTAAAACAACAGTTATTTAAAAGATCGCTAAAAATCAACACATTATGACTAAAGGAATATGTAGCAATTCTGCAAGCTTCCAGTCATTACATGATATCCTTGGAGAGTCTATGTTCAGCATTCTCAAGAGAATCCAATTTCCTTCTATGTTGGTGTCCAAATGACTTATTCAGAAATTAATTAAGCCAAATTCCCTATTCTTAATTACAGAAAACAATGGAACTGGACAGAATGCACTCCTTTTAATCACAGCGTCTCAGGATGTCAAGTCTTATTTAAGTAGAGAAAGTCAATACAGGCCTCTAGGTTTATGTCAAATTTACATCTTAATTCTGGAAGTGTAACTAACCTGTGTGAATGCCCTGTGTATTTGAAAACACATCCTATCAGACATATTAAGGGTAAAGCAGACAGTCAGAGGAGGCAGTACAGTTGCAGGATACAAATGATGTAAAGATGGAGTAGGAAGCACTGGCAAAAGAAAGGTGCTATGTTAAAGAAAGGCTGGAACACAAAAGGGACAATGTGTTACTACTGATCATCCTAATATCTGTATGTATTAAAATTCTTCTACACTAGATCATCAGATCTGAGTTAGCAAGAACACAAACAGGTGACATTATCATTTCACACAACACTATAAGGCAGTAAAAAAGATCCATGACTAGAGAAAACAGAGACCTCTGTCACCCTTAAATGAAGACAGTAACTACCATAATAACTTAAAATCTTACTTTTAGGAAACAGAAATGCACAACTGGTAGAGTTTGTAGGCAAGATACCTCACATGCAGACACAATTCTTGCTTTAGACTTAAACAGAATTTGGGAGGAAAACATTGCTTTTGAGGTGCTACTCTTCAACACTCGCCCCATAAAATTTGACACACTTGAGTGGGGAGCTACACACACATATGGAAAAAAAAATCCTTAAAGCAGAGCTTAATTTACAAAAAAATACAAAAAAAAAAAGAATACAAAAAAATTAGGACTTGTTAGATAGAAATTAAAAACAGAACAGAATAAGTTATTTTAAGCACCACAGAGGTGGTCTGAAGTCATCATATTAGAGATTCTAAACAAGCACATGCAACTTATTCTGCAAGAAAATTTCTCTAAAAGGAAAAAAAAAAATCTGGTGAAGTGACAGACTAAAAGAAGATATTTGAAGTAGGAAGGCTACCTCATAAAAATGCAAACACAATTAAATGATAAGAATGGAAATCAAGATCAGCTCTCTAAATAGAGTATACAAGCAACATGTAGAACTTATTAAAAGGTAAGTAATTTGATACAAGGCAAAAAAACTAGCAATAAATACCTTTTTAAAAACATGATAGAAAGAAAACACAAGAAAAAGTCTGCAAAACAGCCTTGAAGAACACAAGACCATAGCTAAGATGTCAAGTAATTCATTGCATCAAAGCTGAGTAGGATAAAGCTTAGTATATTTCCAACTGTAAGCTTTTTCTTTTAGGGGAATGAGTGAGAAAAAGCATTTTAAATTCAAGTACTGAATTAACATATGAAATGAACAGAAGCAATCCACTAAGCTCAGTTCATATTCTTCCACGAGAAAATTCAGTATAAAATTGCTCAACTACTACTGTGCTGTCTCTCCTGTCAAGGCAATTGACTAAATTATCAGAGAAACAGCAGGTGGAAAATGCAGCACCACCTTTTGACAGGGCTTAAGACAGGACTGGGTACCCACATACAAAACAATGATAAAAAAGTAGAAACTCTTTCAGAAATCCCAATAAGCAACTGGCAGATAGTTATAGAATGACTAAAAGATGTCTTGTTTTTTCAGAGAGAAGATAGACTTCATAAATTTATTAGCACTCTTCAAAGGAAACAGTTTATGATATTGATGGTATAGTTGATACTAGTCACTTGCACTTTTTTCAAGTTTTTGTTGAAAAAACACAAAGACAAAAAGAAGTGAGCCAGGTCAATGTGTAATAAAATGGATATGCTTTTATGGCTTAGTATTTTACTAAAGAAAAAGAAAGGAAGGTTAGGAGGAAAATTACCAATGGCACTAAGGGGGTCTAGACTGATGTAGCTATTTCTAAACTAATAAATGCCACACTGATGAAAACTTGGAATGTAGAAAACTGACACAACCTTAAAAGAGCATGAAATTCAATGGGTTGTCAAAATAAAGCCTATGAAAGGCTGCACAAGGATCTGATGATACTGAATGATTGGTCACTAAAATGAAAAATGAATAGTGCTAGAAAGTGTTAAGTACCACAGCACACCGAGTCATCGTCACCGCGCTCATTCCTGCTTACTAGTGCATGAAAGGGAATCAAAAACCAGCATTTTCAGACTTCTTGTGGATGCAGCAGCTTTCATTCTGCTGGACATAACTGGACACATCTTTTCAAGTCAAATGTTTTAATCTTTCTACACAAAATGTCAAATCTACTGTTAAATTTTATTGATCTCTTCACCAGCCCTCTACAGAAAAATACCACAGAAGATACAAAACTAACAAAACATGTAAGCTCTTAGATAAATATGGTTATATTGAGATTCATAATTAATTAGTGTCTCAGAGCATTTAGTAACAAAAAAAGCTGAAAAACACATCTACTTCTTTTCACTGAGCTAAAATGATTAAGAAAATTACTTATTTGGAGATGGTGACATTTTATAGGAAATTGTTAATTTAAAAAAATTATAATAATCAAAAAAAGAATTTATTTATACAAAAATAAAATTTATGACCATAGAAGAATTGAAATGCAGAAGAGTTGAAGAAAAAAGACAAGGGAGTGAGGATGTTTAAAACTGGCGCTCAGTCCTTTAATTCATGTACTTTCACATATCCTCCTAGGGCCTTTTATGACATTGTCTTCACTTCCACAACTTTGTTTGACTAATAGTTCTCCATGACAGTCCAAGAAAATGGAAAGGGCTGTAGCATGACCTACTGTTTACTTTTAATGTTGATGCTATATGGGTTTTCAAATAGGCACTTGGACTCCTTCAAAAGGCTAACAGCAATATAAACAAACCCAGATGGCAGTTTTGACATAGGTAAAATCTTGAATCTGCCATCAGACTGATGTGAGAAATCTCTAGCTTTCCACCATTCAACTAAATAAAAATAGGCTATTTTTAACACTCAGGCAGATGCATGCACAGCTATCACTGGGAGGTCTCCAGGGTATTTTAAACTTCTCCAAAGATCTAGAAATCCTAAAGTTTAAGACATTTTAAACAACTAGCATGAATCTCTAGGAAAGAATACTGGGGATGAGAAGGTTTGAGAATAAAGCAATATGCACTAAAAAAGTTGCCTTCTTCCCATCACTGACCTCTCACAGCGTGATATACTGTGTCTGCTCCTGAGCAAGACACCACCAAGTGCTGGTAATATCAAGCCACAGTGCTGGTGGTACTCACCTCTTCCTCCTGCCTGCTCCTGATAGGTTGAGACTGTCATCTGATCCTTTCACCATCATTTTTTGTCCCTACCAAGATGATTTTACGAGGCAGTTTAATGAAATCTACAGACAGTTGAGTCAACAAAGCAAAACGACTTTCAAATAATTCCTGCAGAGCTGTGTTTGTCCTAGTAATGTCATCTTAGTAAAATCCCTATTTGCTACTGAAATGTGCTTGAGTGTTTGCACCCCTCATTCACAGGAGTGACCACCGGGACTTCAAAATGCCAAAACCACTCTGCTTCCTGGGGCACCCCTCAGCACAGCCATCTGACATTTTTAGTCCTCAAATTCCAGGCTTTTGGGGGCAGGCCCCAACCAGAAACGTGGTCTGTACCACTGTGTGCAAATATACACGTCTTTGCATCCTCTTTCTGGGAACTCTTTTAAGTCCTAGTGTTGAAGAACCTGAAACAATTAGGATAAATGACATTGCATCCTACCACTCCTTCCTTCTACTCAGGCAGAAGAATAATCTGGCCCCAGAAGCGGTTAATAATACAACACTACAAAGTGATTTGTGTCTATAACACTGTATTTCCTCAATGCATCATGGGAAGAATGTGTTTAACTGAGTTACATAAATGGGAAGGTTTTTTTCATTTGTTTGATTTTTAGCCTTTCAAGTTTTTTCTGTGTTTGCTTGTGCTTGTTAGTTTTAAATGCTGGATGAAAGAATCAAATTAAACAAGAAAAAAAGTGAAATAACGAAACATTTGAAGTTGGAAAAAGAATGCCAAGTGTCTAGCTATTCAACCATTTATCCCCGATGATATGACAGCACGCTAATAAGTATCTCACTAGAATACAGAAACTCCAAACTGAAAGGCATTCTGCCAGGAATTTCAAGACAATTCTTCCCCATAAAATGCTCCCAGACCACACCGACAAGACAAAAGCTTTACTGCAGACAATTCTCATCCCTATTTTTATAACAGGTCACTCAGCCACAGAGAAACCTGCCCCAGGTGAGGACAGAACCCTGTAAAAGGAAGTAAAAATTAATCCTTTATCTCAAAATACAACCTACTTATTTAAAATAAAAATAAAATCAAAGTGTATTTTTAAACTTCTCCTTGAGAGAAACAAAATTCAGGACTAGACATTTTGGAATCTGAGAATCTAGAAAGTAAGTCTGATCAGGTTCCTCACCTCCAAAAGCACAAAGGATTGGATGTAGAGTAAGGACCTGCAGTTTACTTCAAATACCATGGCTAATAAAATCTAACATGGCTAATAAGATCTAACAATCTCTTTATGTCAGCATACCAGTGGGGAAGCCAGTAAATTGTAATTCACATAGAATTTGAAGACAACATTACAGTATGAGGACAGTTGAGGAAAAAAAAAAATTCTTTAGTCTCCACTTCTCTTACATTTCCTATTCACACTTGCCTACCACTTAGTGCATTGTTAGCAGCAACTGCTTCTAGAACAATGTTATATAACCTGTTTCTGTTGAAGGTACTGATGAGGTACTTGCAAACAATTGTGTGAGTTTTGCAACTCCACTGAAACCAGAAAGTGAATACTGAAATACACCATAATATACACCTGTCAAAGACATCCTCTCTCTATATGTAGCTTAGAGTCACACCAGCACCTTGGGATTTGATGTACCACAATATCAGAAATTGAAATGGATATTCTATGATTTTAAGAAGAAGCTATACATTGCATGAGCTCAATGTAGTCAATTGAAACTATACATTGCATGAGCTCAATGAACTCAGTCAGTGGCGATTATAACTACTTCCAGACAAAAATATCACAATGACATTACCTTGTTTCTTAAATGTGGTGCTGTCAGTAATTGCCTCACTACCAGCTCATCAGAACACAATTAATGTCAACTTGGAACTATGAGCTTTTTGTCCTTTTCAGGCTATTTTAACTACCTTTTAATTCCTTTCTCTGGTTTGCTGGTCTGCCTCGCTATGTAAGGAGAATAGGAGTCTCTCATCTATTTCAAGAGCTCCTAGAGGGACAGTCATTTCTTGTATGACAAACTGAACTATATTCTCCTCAACAAGAATGACAGCATAATATGGTAAAGGACCTGCAGCTTGCCCTCGATCTCAGTCTCATAAAAAAACTTCTGAATGCTTGCTTGAAGGGATATAGATCTGAAGGTCCTGAAACCTGTAGCAAGTAGTAAAATGTGCCCTACTCACTATCTGCAATGTTAGTTTAGGTCACTGAACATTCTGCCCATCAGACTCCCTACTGATGTCCAAATCAACCATTTTTTATCAGGTTCTGGTGGAATGAAAGCCATTTCATAGGTGCTTGCAATAACCACTGGTGATGCCATTTATGCATCTACTATACCGACATCTTGCCTCAGTCATGCATGTTCTCCACCTGCCCTTCATGGAGACTCTGCCAGCCCTTGGCCTTCAGCCTGTTCATTGCAGGAGTCTACTGCAACCAATGCAGACTTGCAAGGCGAGATGGGATGAGAAGGAGTACGACACTTTACTGAGCAACAAATAGTGGCAAACACACTGCTGTGGTTGCACAATGGCAGCTCATCTCTCAAGGTTTATGCTGCCCCAGGTGACAAGTCAGAGACCTACACTACACATGCTGAGTATGCACACAGTATCGCCTTTTGAGACCACGATTAAAGAATATTGGCAAGATGATTCTCAGAAAGACAGTATTTCATCACTGAAAATCTGCCCATTTCAGTGGGACGTATTGTAATTCATACTTGAATTTTTGTTTAGCACTGCTGGAAACAGAAGACAGCGTATGTTGCAATCATGATTCTCGACGATTTGTGCATGTGTGTGTATATGCAAAATGAAAACCAGTTTCACTCACTCCTAAACTCTTGTCCATCCCATTTCATGATTCAGAAATCTATTTCTTAAATCACAGTGACAATGTTTTGGGTGGATTTGGTTGTTAAAGTAACATGAAATTTAAGAATTGGTATTGCAGCAAAGCAGCTTCCTATTAAAACAAAAAAATCGTACTGCAGAAAATAAAGATGCTTTTGGAATCTATTCAAGAAGCAGCAATACTGCTGCAATTGGCTTTAGTGGTGAACAGGTGTATTAAAAAGCACTCAAATAGGCAGAAGAGATGGACAGCAAATTGTATGGTTTTTTTGTTTTTTTAAATAGGACATCTTAAACTCTGTAATGTTCAGAAAGACAGACAGCTAGTGAGAGTTGTCCCACAACTGCTTTATCCTCCACTGTCCCTTGAAATCATGTACAGGAAAATGCATCTAATTCATTGCAGTAAGGACACTTTACAGGTGTCCTCATTTCACCTGTTCTGCCTACAAACCTCCTGCTTATGACCCTGGTACCTACATTTTAAGTCTCAGTTCCTTGGGTTTCAGTGTTCAGTGTATCTTTAAGTAACTCTGTTTCATCCTTAATGACTTGCCAGGTCTGCATAATACTCAGCAATGAATACAAAAACATGAATTAGATTTAATATTATTACAGATAGTTGGGAAACTATGTATTTCCTCTCACACGTGATCTTCACTAACAGCCCAGGTTGTACAGTACATGTCCTAAGGTATCCACAGAAATTATACTCCTTGTTTGCCATTGAATTACTTCTCATACTGATGCTATAAATCACTCAACTCCAGCCCAACTCAGGTTGCACAGGAGCATGGCTAAGGTTTTTGTTTGTTTTTTTTTTTTTTTACCCTAAAATTAAAAATATATTATTTCTACTTACGATATGAAAAAAGGGATTTTTATAGTGCATTTTATGCACGATTGGCTTTGGCATTAGCCAGTTAAGAGGCTTTACTGGGTTTCTATGGAAAGATTTTGGTACAGGGGAGGCCACGGAGGTGGTTTCTTTGATAACACAGAACCTGTTACTAAAAGACTCCTGTGGAAGTAAGAGACACTGCCTCAGTGCTCCCAAAAGACAGGTCACTTCTTCTGCCTCTCAGGCAACTTTTTAACCTACTTTGCCCTAAGTTATTTGGGTGAGGCCACCTTGTGAACAGAGTACTAATTCAAGAAAACCATACAGATGGAAATGCCAAGAAGGAGCAAGCCTGACTCTCCTCATCAACAGAAGGTTCAGGACTGAGCTGCCAGGAGGATGCTTGTATAACACCCAGAAATTTTTAAATGCAGAGCAAGCATCCACTCATGGGAACAGAGGAGGTATGTTTATTCTGATAGCTACCTCTCCCTGTCACCAGGTCTTTGTGATTCACAGCAATAATTTTAAATGCAGCTCTCTATCATCTCAAAGACAGAGTCTTAGTGCATTAATGTTATGGCTGGGGAGGGCAAAATCTCTCTATGGTGCAAGGCATGGTCTTGCTCTCACTTGTTTTTGTCTTTAAACAGATCAAAGTCTTGTTTTCAAGCTGTGCTAGGTAGGGGGAAATCAAAATCTATATAAAAATCTGTGATTTGATTTGCTTCAACAGATACATATATATAACTGAAGTAAATTTATGGTTGTACTTGCTCTTAACGTTTTTTTCCAAACAAAATCATCCTGATTCTATTCTATGAACTGATTTTTTCTCCTTCAAATGCATGTACAGTGCTGAAAGACAGTTTTATTTGCCTTGAACTAAGCTTCTAAATTAAAGTATGCTTTTTCTTTGTGACATAATTTGCTGCCTGAAAAGTCCTAACAGCCCATAATCTCTTTTGGATGGTGTGAAAATAAATAAATATTTGTAAAAATTTTTTTTTTTTATGAGGCGTGCTTCAGAATTTCCTGTCAAGACATGAGTAATTATGTTTTTGTAGGTAGGTTTAAAGAGTAAACAGAGAATAAAATTTAAGGCCACATATTGAGAAGAAAACAGAATATTGAATAGTTGCCCATTAGTTAAAAACTATCTGGTTTCTGTAATGAAAGGAGTGGAGGATGATGTGCAAAGAATAGTTTGTGATCAGGTAATTAAAGCCCTTCCTACTGCATACACATTAGGGGGTCTAATTAAGTTTGCAATGACATTTTCTATCTTTCAGATTTCTAACTTCACATCTTCAAATTGTTCTTTTAACATTTCTTTTTCATTTGTAGTAGCTCACTACAACACCCCAATAAAACATTTATACGTTAAGATGTTATATATAAATGCATCTGCTTTTGATCCTTTGAAGACTTTCTCATCCTTTATACCCCAGACATAAAATGAAATATGTAGCACTTTCATGCCTACCAGGAAATTCAATACCTCATTTTTTCCCAGACACTTTGAGCCCTTAGAATATGCTGCGGGATCTCCATATTCAACTTCATTCCAGCTTTGGAGTTAACAACTAAAGAGCTCTGTTACACAAGAAACAAAGTTGACAACACCTGTACCATAGATCTACAGATCTGTGGGATTACCATACAAAACAGTTATTCCGCAGACTCTCTCTTCTCTACAGAGCAGTCTGCATTTCTCATGAGCCTTGGCAAGCAGCACGAGAGCAGGGAAATTTTCAACCCCACTTTACTTCTTTTCTCCCTCTTCTATTGAACCAGGCGGTTTTTAGAAAAGAGCAGACAGTTAAACGTTAAGTGTGCAGATGTGGGAATCCTCGAGGGTGTGAAATGCTCCTACACCAGCTCTGCTTCTTTATCAGGATACAGAGTGAAGTTTTTCTTACCAAAACATGAAAAGCCTTCAGTCACACCCAGTTTGAAGATACAGTCAGCAAAAGAAAGGTGTCACTTAGTCTTGTGTTGATGAACACCATCTTTCACTACCATACTTAAGATCATCCCTCTTCCCATGAGCTCTGCCTTCTTCCCCACAGTGACAGGGAACAGGTCACAGCAGTCAAGGAGCCCAAACACCCTCCTTTTCCTCTGCTGCATTTAGAGGTGCTGAGGATGCCCAGGGCAGAACTGCTTTCAGGGCTACTGGAGAAATACAGAGTACTAGAACTAAAATCCACACCTCTTCTCCATAACCTCCATCCCTCCCCTAGGATTAATAGAAACAACCACCACAGCATGAAGTACAGGTTATGTATACATTGAAGAAAGCAATGCTCATAAATTACCTCTTCTCTGCAGTGGACAGTTTAAGCCACCACATCATCTTATCACTAAGATTTTTCTCCATCTAATTCTATTTGCTGTTCCTCAGTGAATATCAACAATAACTCATTTAGTTTTAATGACATTAAAAGTAGAGCCTGTCCTTGAGATAGCATCTAATTTTTCTTTATGAAAGCCAACATAAATTCTGTGTATGAGGTGTCTGACAGCCTGGTAATAGAGTTGTTGTTAAAGTGAGCTAAAAATACAAACCAAGAAAAAAAACCCCAAATTTATCTTTCAGAGGAATCATTAGAGAAATTGATGAGGTCTGTTTGCTTTCATTGTAATCTCTGAGGACATATTATGTATATAAAGCATGGATCTAACACTGAGTCTGTCACATAAAGATACTAGTTGAGCAGACCTTGACCTTTCCTTCCATCTATGCAATAATTACAGCAGTTCTGTGAGAGCCCTTATTATAGTTATCTCACACTTCATACAAGAGTTGGTAAACTTGTAGTTATTTTTTCACCCCTCTAGTCATCCCCATGCAGAGAAAAAAATAAAAAAAAAACAAAAAAAAAATTGGCCCTTCGGTCCTAGTTCAAAATGTGTATCATTAAAGGAATCGCACTCATGTTGCCCAGGCAACTAATTCAGCTATTTCTTAATTTTCTGCTTGACTTTGTAGCCTTGCTATTTATATTTGTACATCATTGTGCATCTGAATGAAAATACTAAGAGATAATAACAGCCAAGTGTTTCCTATTGTGGCAAGTAAATTTTTCACTTATTAATAACAAAATTAACAGTACTGTCCTGGACTATAAATAGGCTCTGAATAGAAACAACACTGAAATCTACAGGGAGATTTTTACACATGTAGTACATGATGAGACACTGTTTCACTGATCTAATGGTATCAAACTACTTTCACACTCTCAGTAGATTTTCTTATGAGGATTTGAGACTTCTCTGCAACATGTCAGAGAACTGGGTGAAGAAACAGAATTGCTACGATGAACTGAGACACAGAGAACAGGAGCTGAAAACAGGAAAGACCCACCATATGAAGTTCCACCACTGGAACTGCAGAACTGCTTAAAGCAGTGTGGTGCCACTGCCAGAGATCTGCCCACCAACATTTCCATAGGGAAAATGCCTGTCTATGCTTTCTCTGAAGATGAAATCCCAGTCCTGGGCAAGGACATACCTCGAGATGATAAAATATGAGCATAAAATTTCCATCCATATGTCAAGCAATACAAACTTATAAATGCATAATTAAAAAACTTCTGCTGAGTGGAGTTTTGTGGGAGAGTGGAGAGTTTGGCGAAGATACACCAAAGTTGCACATTTCTCAGGAGCAGCTACCAGAAGAGAAATTGTAAGAGAAGCATACCCAGGCTGTGTTTAGGCAGGCCCCCTGATATAACACTTTGTTTCTTCTGATACTACATGCATCACTGATTTTGCTCATCACTTTTATGTACCTGAATTACCCATGCATCTTAGGAATACAAGAACACCACTACAGTTTGTCCTGTGCAGCTTCAACCCAAAGTACTAACAGGAAGAAACACCAGCATTCTTAGGAAAATTTTCTTGCATCTTCTTGTTTTGTCATCTCTAAGTCCTCTCCACAGGAAAAAAATAATACATCTGTGGAATTCTTTGAAAATATCAGGAACACTAACTGCATTCTTATTTTTACTGTCTGTGGGAGAAGAAAATTAATCTTATTTCTACAACATGAAGAGTTAGTTCCTGAAGCAAATTATCAAGTGTCAGAACTGACATTAGAGCAACTGTAAACCACTCTAATATCAAAGCTTGAAGAAAGCAAATTGAGACTAAACTATGGTATATTAGCACATGAATAGCATTCTTTGGTATGTACTTCCAGAGTTCTCTAAAATTATACTCTCCAGGTAACAGGTCCACAAAAGCCTCAAGCACTGCTAGAAAATTACAGTACACAAGGACTAATGAACCCTGAAAATGACCCTCGGGATCACTGAATGAATCCCAAAGTCTAGAACAAGACACAAATAAAAGCTTTACTTGCAGCTTTCTCTTTGAGAGCAGTACTGGACCAGAATTTTCAGTCATATCCTGAAGTCAAAGGAAAAATCAAAAAAGTCTCTAGAAATAATAATTACATCCTCTAGCAAAATTAGGATACAGTGACATTCAGAGAACTAAGCTTGATGAAACTGAAATTTTTTTCCTTGGTTTTCATTCCTGAAAACTTGTGTTCATGCTGTTTCTTAAAAGACTGGCAGCAATGTATTCCCTTTGCTGCTTACCAAAGTAGCAAAGTAGCAAGGGACATTTTTTCTGTGCACTACATTAACGTTTAGTAGCTAAGAGGCAATAAAACTTGTGCTGTTAATAAAACACTACAGCAAATAGTTTGCATGGAAGTTACATCCAGAAAAACTTTGTGAGACTACGCTGAAGGGTGGGGGGGAAAAAAAAAAAAAGAAAAGAAAAAAAAAAAAAAAAAAAAAAAAAAAAAAAAAAAAAAAAAAGAGTTGAAAAAAGGGGTTCTACAGAGGAAGCTCTGTCAAAGTATAGGTGCAAAAGATGACACATTGCTCTAAACAAACAGCAAACAGCAAAATGTGCTGATTTCCATTTGAAGCAAACACCTTCATTGGCGCAAACACCTTCACTGTGTCCCCCAAAAGAACCTATTTTAACACTTTCAATTTTTCTAGCTTTCATTTTCATATATAATTTAGATTTTTTTTCCAAATTAGCAGCCACAGGAGTGTGACTCCTGCCTCTCAATAGTGTGCTCATCCCTCTTAAAAAAAACCCAAAAACCAAAAGAGTATAGTAGAGATTTTATTTTAAAGGATTTGTTACCTTCCCATTCCACCTGCTATTCCACCCATATGCAAGTTGAGGATATTTTATGCTTAGTGTTTTATGTTCAGGTGCTTTGTTCAGTGTCACTGACCATCTTTCACACCTCAGTATGCCACAGAGGCACAAGAAATCATTGTCTGTAGCAAATTTTTAAAGAGCAGGTCGTGTGTACAATGCTGAATTAGCCCCAAAATGCACACTGATTAAGCAGCCTTTGCCCCTCTTTCACGTCTGAATGTCAGCTCTGCTGCTCTGTAAACTCAAATAACTAAGCTCTGCCCCCTAACATGTTCTCCTCTACCTCTTCCTTGGAGGTCGTGCAAGGGAATGAGTAGTCACATGAAGCAGCTCATATTGGAGATAAAAACAAGCCAACAAAAGAAACATTTTTTTCTTCCTTTGTACATACTTTCAAAACGCTCTGATCTAACACCCAGAAAGGAGGTGCCTCTGGAACCTAGCAGAAGAAAAGGACCATGGACAGTTAAGGATGGTCTGAGTGCAAAAGCAGCTAGCACTAAGTTTAGCAAGGGAGAAACCAAGATGCTGAAGGACACAGGTGCAGCTCCCACAGCAAGGAGAGTGACAGAGGAAACTGTTCATGCTGCTTAGTAAAACATCGATGCGTTTGCTCAGACAACAACTGACTGAGTGGGTTTAACAAGCAGGATAATAGCTCAGGATGTCATATTGGATCTGAATACATAATTAAAGGGGATCAAGAAAAGGCTCAGGTTTAGAAGTGGCCTTGAATATCTGCAGCCTAATTAAGATTGATTTTGCCAATCACTGCTCAGTATACGAGTGTTCTGTTTGCACTTGGTTTCTAGTAAAATATGTCAGCTGCCTAGAGATCAGCACAGCTTCTACAGGTATTACCCACGTAGAAAATATGGTGGGTTCAAACCTGGCCTAAGATGGTTATATACAAATTCTATGGGCTGCTATCTTTTAGCTTTAGTTTACTTGTGAAATCTGCAATCAATAAGGTTTGTTGCCCTGAGGCTCAAAAGGGCTGTAGCTATTTTTTCGTCTTAGCCTGTATGCATCATATGATAGGGGAGTGAGAAGGCAGAGATGAAGTGATTTGTTATTTATGGCAATATCAATCAACACCTATTACTAAATGAATTAAGTAGCACTGCTAGACCTGGCTTTTCTTCTGCAATTTCGTTTTTTAAAATTTGCACAGAAGAGAGATATTGATCTGCTTAAGTCTGCTGCCATTTCATTACAATTCCTTCATGATGGAACAGACTCCCTGCTACAACTGCTCCAAAATCCATGTAACCATAAAACTATATTTATCTAAACACCTGGAGAATGACTTGAGCACATTTAAGCCTTTGAAGTTCAAACCTGTGATTTTAAGCCTTTCAGCAAAGCATTTACTTGACCCAGGAGATCTCTAAACTTTTTGACCATGACCTGAAGGTTACCCAATTTCCTACGGCTCTGCTTCTCTGGATGCACAGACCTGCACGTCTAAGCAGTCAGATAGTTTGCTGCTGCCTAACATTGAACTTGCTGAAGGTGGACCTCCTATACACTTGGTGTTCTCCAATGCTAACAATGCCCTTTGTGCTGTTACAAACACAAATGGCAAGGAGAAAAGAATGTGGCATAACAATAGGTACCTGAGGAATGAAACACTTGTGCTCATTTGGAAGGGAAGGACCTGTGTTCAGCTCTGCATCTCATCTGAAGGAAGTCTTACTATGAAGACATCATTTCTCCTGCTGTTTGCCACCACTAAAAGAGCCATTTCATCTATGTCACTGGGACAGAAGATCAGAAAACAGCAGAGAACCTAAATGAAGCTCTGGGCCAAAAGCAACTCACCTCACCATGGGAAAACCCGAGCCCATGAGGTATTTGGTGTTGATCAGGTGGGCTTCCATCTCTGAAGGAGGTCCAAGGCATACCAAGACCTAGGAGAATGGCCTGAGCTGGTAGGAACTATGTGGATGCATAGAGATGAAAAAACTGTGTGATTTGAGTGATATAGCCAGCTATAAAGCACAGGGCAAAACTTCAGCCTATTTGCCAGATCTGAATTACAGTGAACCCATTTATATAACCATGCAGGTGTTATTAGACTAAGAAGGTAGTCATTAACATATGATTAAAAAACCTGTCTAACCAGGCTATTGATGACAAATTGATAAAAGACAAAGCACAGCTCACTGTCTGGGCCTGCGGGACACACAGGACTGACTGCACTGCTGCTACATGTGTGGCATTGTGATGTTTTCTTTATCACAATGCCTGCTGCTACCCAAACACCCTCTGGGACAATTTGATGCTGCATTAAGTTTTGTGCCCGAGTGCTTTTAAGAGTCCCTAGAAGACAGCAAGAGGGTCCTAGTTACTCTGCAATGGTACAGAAAACAGCAGCAAAATCAGTGTGCAACTTCATGTGAAACTGTGTGGTAATATTCAAGAATCTGGCTATATACCTGGACATTTTAGCATGCCTCTTTCTTTTCATACCTGAAAGCCAATGGGGTTTCCATATAGAGAAGAATCTTTTTGGAGAGGGTAGCGGGGTTAGGAAAAAATATCTTCTGGCATTTACAAAGCTATTAAAAAACAGTCTAGGATAAAATGGGTTTATTATTAACAAAGGCTTTGGAGGCCATCAAATCAGCATGAGTTTTCCTTGAATACTTGTTTGGGGACGACCAGGGGGTGGGCATGGAAGCAAAAATGAAACCTGAAGCCCCCAGATTAAGTCCAATTTGATTACTGCGTATACAGCTTTAGAGCAGATAAAATGCAGAAAAGGGGTACTCTGAAGCATGAGCAGGCTCTTTTTAGATACCCACTGACAGCATCTCCAAAGAGGAAATGTAGATGCTTCCGTATGAGATTTGGTTTGTTGTTATTGTTTGTTTGTTGCTTTTTTTAAAGCTGGAAGAAAAAACAACCATTCCAATGGATAGTAAGGATCCTGTTAGCATAGAACCAACTGATTTGGTATATGCAGCTACAGGAAATTTGCTTCCTTCCACTTCCTTTTTAAAACCAAGTGTATGAAATAAGAGTCTGGACTAAGTCCAAGAGACTAAACCAATTATGATAAATAGCTAAATTTGTGAATATGCAGAATCAACTGATCAGCACATAATTACTTATACTCCCGAGGCTATGGTAAAAACATGGCAGCGGAATCATCGTTATTTTCATCACAGTAATTATAAATCATCATCGTTGTATTCTTGCAGATATGGCTGGATGAGTGCCACCTGAAACTCTGCCTTCCCTCTGTGACTCAGATTTGCTTCTCCACTGCCCTAGGAATTTAATTTATTTTTACACACACACACAACTGCTCTGCATGTTGTAATTAATACTTCTTCAAAACTGCCCTAAATATCTGTGAATATATAATTTTGTAAGATTATTCCTTGCAGTTCAACACTTCTGTTAACCTTTGTGAAGAGGTTTACCTCATTACCATGTGCACATATTTCTCAGGCTGATACTGTACACCTATTTTACAAGGCCATAACTAAATCATGTTCATGGATTATAAACACAGGTATCATTATAAGCCTTCAAATATTAAAGCTATGCACTAGAAGCTGATCTCCAGCTTAGCACAGGGAAAAAAAGGAACCAAGTTAGGTGAAGGATAGCAAGAAATCAAGACCTTATTTCATGGCAATGTGCTGCTGACACTTGATTTAAAAATCTGACTTCAGATATGCATTGGCTTCTAATGACTCTGGCTATCCACAAAATGTGGTCAAGAGGAAAGCACCTTGAGATGATCAAGCAGGCAGAGTAACAGTTTTCCAGGGGAAAAAAAAAATAATTCTAAAATGAAAACAACCTTCACACCAAATGAGAAAACTACGTAAGTAACTTTCAAGTTACTGTGTAAGTATACAGCCTCTACTCTACAATATGTTATGTTCAGTACCTAATTACAGGTGTGAGATGAAATTCTGGCACCCCTGGAAATTTTATTATAGATTTATTTGAAATCAACATTTCAGATTTACTCATTTCTAAATTGTTACGCTTCATGGCTCATTCTGCAAATGTAAATGCATGAGTTAAGTGCCCATATGTTTGCCAGAGCACAGCCTAAAATTCTCATTCAGATGAGTAGTTACTTGTTCCTGAACAACCTCACACATTCTCAGAAGTATTGTTCAGAAGTATTGCTAAGTTGCAATTTTTGTTATCCTCTTTACTATTATATATACACAAAGTTGAAGAAGCTACCAAAGCAAAATAATCAGAAGCCTAATACTGGATTGACAAGCTGATAATAGCCAAACATGGCCAAAACCGGCCATCATCCCAACCAAAATAACTTTCATCTCTTGGCTTTGTGGTGATTTATTGGAGATTGTATAGAATTGCCAGGCACTGCCAGAATTGCCTTACTCTTGAAAACAATTCCCACATGGAAGGTGTAAAGTTTTTCTGAATAAGCTTTCTTAAATTAACTAGCACAAGTTTGGATGTTTTCTTGACTTTCTACCAAGACACAGACCCTCTTGAGGGAACCATGACATGTATTTTAAACTGATAGGTCTAATTTCCAAACAGAAGCTATTGTAAATGAAATCATTATTTTTAAGAGCTGAACCTAAACATGACATACTCCAGCTCAGCCAGTCATTCCATATAATTCTCCGTAGTCTAACAAACCTCATCTCAGGAAAGCAAGAAATCTCTCCAGAGAAGATTTGTCCATGCTTATCACTGATGTGGGACTCTGCATATTTAAAATAAAAGTAAGTGACTCACGGAAAGTGTTCCCAGAGTACAACAGCTTGACTGGTTTTTATTTCAGCTGAATTTCATCTCTGCTCCAAGCTGTAAAGGTGTATATGGGGTCTGTGTATATATATATGTAGATACATATATGAAGCATTTTATCATGTTTCCAGGACTGCATTTCTACCACCCCTAGCTTATGAATACTCATTGCCTGAAGGATGGAAGTTCTTCAAGTAATACTACTACAGGATTTACTCTCAGATCTTGGTTTGCTCACACTTCATTTTATCTTTGATAACTAACTCCACAAACATAAGCTGAATACTGCAGAGTGGATGTATGCAGCTCCCCAAAAGTATCAGACATATATTGAGAAGTTTCACATTTAAGTTAAATTTCAAAGGAACATAGAAAAGCTTATTTATTCTGCAGATCTCAACATTTATTCTTACTTTTTCTGTACCACAAGAGATCTTCTAAGGTTTTCTATGCTTCTCCATTCCCCTGAGAAAAAAACTTTGAGAATCAAAAGTACAATTGGTAAAATGACCTTCAAGATTAATGATTATGTAAGAGTTTTTAAAATTCTCATATACTGAATTTGGAAGCCACTGCAAGAACATAAAACACTGCATGTTTGGAAAGGCAGTGTATTAGAAGAGGTTCTCCATACTAAGAATAATACTTACATTAATTTTTTAAAATATCAGTAATCTCACTAATTATTCTTTCTTTCTTAATTTGGCACCATGGCTAATAAAATATGTTAAATATTTATATTTTGTCTATATTAAGCATTCAAGAATGCTTAATTAATGCATTAAGCATTTTCTAGACTTGGAATAGTCCAGCACAGGCACTAGCAGTTAAAACCTGATAAAACTTCTTAATGAAAATGAAAACAAATAATCTTAAAGCTCTTTCCACAAGGTAAAAAAAAGCCTGGTTTTCAGTGTCTGAAAAATAAATTCCTATCATGCTGAAATTACTGGGCATTTGGGATGGAGGCAAATCTGCAAATAGCATATTTCCAGTAGTGCAAATATGATGACACTACATCATTTCTGGAACAGCACAAAGGCAAGAAAATATTACTGATCAGGCAAATCTAACTAGGTGGATTTTGGTTTGTGCATATATATATATAAAATATATAACAAGGTCACCTCAGTGAAGTAGAAACACCAATTTCTACTTTATGCATTAGTTCCATAGACAAAAATTAAAAAGTAATTGTCTCTGTTTTCCTCCAAAAAAGAACTGTAGGGCAGACTTTTTAATAGAATATTTCTTTATCCTTATGGTTCTGAGATACCTGAAGGTGAAGGACCCAAATGGCAGCAAAAGGCTCCCAATCAAACCATAAAGTAGAATGCATCAGAAGACCCACATAACCGAAGAGATTTACAGAACATGGGAACTTTGACAGACAGGTTAAGAAAGTTAAGGTTTCAGCAGGGAGTCCTCCCTCTAAATCATCCAGGCCCTTGCATGATACCTCATTTTCCTTCTCCCCAACCCTGCATTGCTACTGTGCAAAGATCTAGTTTTAATGTTGAATTTTCCATGAACACATCCCTTTTTCAAGGAAGTACAACTTTACTAATACATCTTATCAGTAAATATTTTCTCTCTGCAACATCATACTCCCTTGGTTAGCTCATACTCCATCAATGTTTAACATCTTAATAATATCCCAGTCCTAAAGTGGTTTGTGGTGGTTTATAGCTTGCCTTTTCTTCTGTCTCATTTCCACTAGCCACAAGCAAAAGGTTTCAACATGTCTGCTCAAGAGCTGCAAAACACAGGAATAATCCAAACTTTAGAAGGTTTGTACTGACTAGCAGAGATAGTTTGGGTTTTTTTCTTTTGTATGTGTTTATTTTTGTCTCTATGCCCTCCATAAGCAAGCACCCCAAAAGGTCCTCCCCCTTTCCCAGTAAGGACCCTGCACAAGCAACTCCAAAGGATGTATTTTTCCTTGCACATTTAGCCACTGATCTGCCTGCTACCAAGACGTTCAGCAGCACACAATACAAACAAGCTGTTTGTTTTAGAATCATTCAATTCAAACAGAATTTCTGAGATTATAAAAACTCCAGATCTTGTTACCAACCCTAGAAGCCACTCAATCCTGTTGAGTTTGACACAGAAGGACTATGGAAATGAACATGGGCTTCATTTTGAAATTGTAGAAGAAAAATATTTGCATACTGTATTCCGTAAATGTTCTTTGCTCTTTCTTGATGAGTATCTATAGCTGTGGAAGCAATCTGAGAATCCAGGTAAATTCCTCCTGCAGAACTTCAGTCAATCCAACTATTACTGCTTCAGAATACTTTTCAGCTGTGGGCGGATCGGCTTTAATGCTTATCCCTGGGACGTTTTTATTTGGCTAATCTTTGTAAATTGTTTGCTACGAACAAACTAATGATGCATTTTCCTTTAGCAAAACAGCCTTACCGTTTGTTCTTTGCTTTCTTATTTTAGTCCATTTGCAAATGGTCATTTGCTCACTAGAGGTGAAACTACGAATGGATTAAAGCACTATTTGTTCCATATTTATTTATAGTTTGTAAAGGCACCTATTTGTAGCTTCACATACCATAGAACACTATTTGCAAGCAAGAATAATGAAGTTTGGTGTTCATACAAAAGATCTGGGATGTAGGAACTGGAAATCAAGGAACATTTCCTGTGCTGAATGGTTACAGTAAAGGTAAATTTCAGTCAATTTGCAAAGGAATAAGATTGAGAGGTCAATGATGATGGCACAGGCTGCAGATAACCATGTTTTTTAGTTTCCTAGGTTAGGGTGAACTGCTGCCAAATACTGAGCACGGAGAACTACTGAGGACATTACTGATGGATATCATGTTAATATCAGAATTACATTCTGTAGACTCCACCTTAATATCACTTTACAGTTAAACAGCTATAAAAGCACATTGTAAGGTCACAGAATTCACACAAAATTCAGTTAGCTTAAGGCTAAGACAAGTATCTCAACACTAAAGAGTAATGTGCAATCTAACCATATCCATTTTAGTCAGGCATAAATCCATTTAACAAAACCAAATATACTGACACATGGAATTATCCCCCCAGCAGAACTGCTCTGGCAGTATCAGGAAAGATTTCCTGAGAACATGCTCAAGAGGCCAGGTTTGCAGCCAGCTCAGTAAACTAAACCAGAATTAGAAGAAAATTAGTAACATCCAAAGAGCATCTCAGAATGAGGCAGTCTTAAATCTGGAGAGTCCTAAATACAACAAATGGGTAGGGGTTGCCTCCTCAAAACCTGTAACAACATAACTCTTATAGAAGAAAGTGACGAAAACCTCTGAAAAGCCTTGCTTCCTTGCAGCAAGACTGAGTTGTTTCCTTCATTCCTACTTGGAAGCAACAACTGGCTTCTTTTTTTTTTTCTTTATTCTTTGCTTCTTAAAGTAAAGGTGATGGAAAAGAAAATAATCCATAGATACTTACTGCTTAACAACAATTTGCATGGCAATAATTAGTGTGCATAAAGGAGATTAAATATATCTGAATAGTAGTACAGTGGGAAGCATTATAGCAAGAGAAGCAGAAACTTGTTCTCTAATCCAAGCAAACAATGTAGGACTTCTCATTGTTACAGGCACAATTTTGCTTTGGCCTTGCTTGGAGGACATTAGGACTTGGAGCTAAAAGATGCTTTAGAATAAATTAGCACAACCATAAATCTGACAAGAAGATTAATATTCTAACTATGTTCACGATAATTAACTCACCAAAACAGTTCCACAATCATTATCTAGTTGGAGTGGAAATGGGAAAGTTTACGGCACTCCTGTAGATTTATAAGTCAATTAAGAATGACCCTCCTCTAGATTTCATTAGAAAAGCTTCTTGTTCAGCAAAAGCTCACACATGTAAGCAGGAGTTTTTCTGAGAAAAGGGGATGCCAGGGATCTTTATCACCTCTATTAAACACTTTTCTTGCTCCCCTGAGATTCTTAATGCATCTTCAGCCTCCTGTCAACTCTCCAGCCCCTACAAAGCACATCTGCAAGATGTGGGACTGAGATGGTGGCAGCTTCCATAAGGGAAGTCCTGCTGCTCTGTACCTTGCATGATCCAAGTGTTGTGGTCTAACACAAGACATACACTTCCTGTCTTGGGATGCAAAGTCCCTTTCCCACACCCAAAACCATCTTCTCCCTTACTTGAACAGAAGGCAGCAAAAGTGTAAGCAGCTTCACCAACTAACAGTCAGCTCCAAGCTTCTGCTTAATACATGCAAGCCTGTGCAGGTGTTTGCAGAATACCTCCTTGCTATGTATACCATTTTTCCCCTTCATTACCTTTCTCCACAGATTCACTCTTCTAAGAGCCTTCTTTGCCACTGTCAGAGCAGTCTGCCTTTATCTTCAGTTCCACAACTTTCCCTTCAAAACTTTGTCTGAAGAACATCTCTTTTTTTCTCCTTTTGTTGCACACTTCTATGCCAGCTCTATCACCTTTCCATTGTGTCTTCTTGTATAATTGTGTTTTTCAGCCTTGAAAAGTATTTTTCAATATAAATAGCATAAAAATTGATATTTAAGCTGAAATATCATCGTATCACAGCCCACACTTTTGTCCCAGTATTATGTACAATTTGGACTGACTCAAGCTGTGGTGTGCATGCAGGTAAAGTAAATTCTGAATTATTCAACACTTAAAAACACTGAAAAATCATTCACTTGTTACAAACCATAAGATTTATGTTTTATGTCTCCCAATCAATAGCTAGTGTGTCCACACACAGCTGATTTATCCATATTGAAAATATAATTATAAGTCTAGTTTGCTCTGAAACACGGAGTCCTTTTGTAACAAGATTATTTAAATACAAATGGGGTTGGAAAATTGGTTTTAAATGGCTAATCTGTCTTGTCTTCAACTCCAGCTGCAGAATTTACTAACATCATAAACACAGGCTGAGTGAAAATGTAAGAGGTTTTCTGATTCTCCTCGCGCTCTGTCTCTGCAGCGCTCATTACTGGGGAAGTTGATGGGAGCTGTATGCATGCCATGAGAGGATGATAATAAGCCTTGTAATCTCTATAAAGAGAAAGGGATTTGTACTAGAGATATATCATATATAGTGGTGTGCAAACATCTGTCTTATCAGCAGCCCAACAAAGAATTTACGTTCTCAGGTCTCAGATTCACTGAAGGACACACATGTCATATGGGTGGACAAATCCTATACCCAGATGGCTGGAGACAAACTCCTCAGGAGCACCACTTGCAATATGGAGCAGTCAACATTTGTGAAGAGCTGATCAGAAGTTTCATCTGGGCAGACGAAGTCATGGATTACAAAAGAAGCTACTGCCTTCTAGCCTTCCTCACCAAACATGGCTGATGGCCCACGACATGCAGTAGGGAAAGACCATGCCACTGCAGCCTCCTCCAAGGGAGCACTGTGGTCCAGCCAGCTGGGAATACCTTGTTTTGTTTCTAGGTCGTGGGATGGGAGGAATTACAGTTCACATGTGACTTGGGTTAACAGAAGTACTGGAGAAGAAATTTTAAGACCTTGTTTTCCTTTACTAGAATGCAAACAAAACAAAGTGAAGCCTCAAATTTCTACTTGAAATCAAATGCTTGTCTTGAAACCTAGCTATTTCTTACACCCATCTTTTCAGCAATTTAGTATATCATTATTTTTTCAAATGTTTCTCCAAATAGTTATATTACTTTCAGAAAACAAATTCACCAGACTATCTAGGTCCCTTACACTGATACATAACCTCTCCTTTCAAAAGCTGCAAATGAGTGAGAAGTCACTAATGAGCAACTGGTATGAGATTTTCAGTAATACCACCACAGCAAAGCACAAACTTCCAGCTAGTTTCACTAAAGAAGAAGCTGTATCAGGGAACCTTACAGGTCCTGTGCATAACAATATTTTATACTGATACAGCATATGTCATCTAATGATCTCCAGGCAACGAGTCAGATTTTACAGCTCCATCTGAGCTATGAGTCAGTGTTGACCACCTCTTGCTATGAACAGCACATATTTCTGAAACAAAAAGTAATAAAGTAGTCAAATCTCTAGCCCTTTTCACCACATAAAAATTAAAAAAGGAAACCTTAAAAACCTCAGCTTTGAGGGAGATATTAAACCCCTGTCCTAAGGACAGAGAAAAATATCTTTCAAGTTGAAGCCTGCAGGATGGATGCATTTCCCAAGCATCTGAGATTTCTAAGGTGGTGTAGTTTCCACAATAACCTAAATTTTAACAGCTCCACATCCTGTGACTGAGAGGCAAACTGGTAACATGCCACCTTGTCCTGATGTAGGAGACTTCTATCTTGAATCTTGCTCTGACAAACCACTCTGTGCTCCCCCCCCCCCCCAAAAAAAAAGCCAACCAACTAAATTAAAACACACACACAAACAAAAAAACAACTAACAACCTGTTTAAAAGTTGTTCACAAGGTTGAAACTACCAACCTTGTGACAGATTGGAACATTGTATGCTGCCACAGATTGTGACAGTGGAGGCTACCCTGGGGTGCTGCATTCCTATCCCTGTGAAATGGTCCACTCCACTGCCCTCCCTAAAGTCAAGGGCAACAGTTTCTTCCCTTCCCTTGCAGCCATTTAACAGACCAGATGTTTAGGACAAGCAGCATGGTGTTCTTGTCCTCATTTCATCCAAAGGTCTCACTTTTATAGGGGAATCTCCAACTTATGGCTGGAAAGCACACTTATGTTTTTCTTCTTGGGGGAAAAAAAAAAGGAAAAAAAAAAAGAAAAAAAAAAGATTACTGCAAATAAAAACAGAAACACTGCAAAATTGGAAATAACAATTCTAGACACGGTTCTGAAAGCTTCTTTGGCTTTTCACTTTGTACTCTAAATGGCTCTCAAGATCTAATTTAATTCAGTGAAACAAATCAAAAAATGCTAAGAGAAAAGAATCAACTTTCTTTTTTAGTTAGAACAAAAATTGTACAGAAGGAATTCTTGATCTTCATTAATTCCATGGGCAGGCACACAAGCTCCTGTATTAATGAGACTTGACAGGTCAGGAGGACTACAGTTTCTAATGAAATGTCAAATGAGGCTACTCTAGATTTTCACTTTCAGATACTTCCAACAGCCAAGTTCAGCAATGCATCCAAACAATCCCTTCATGCCCACTGCTTAGAGATATGGAGCAATCCATTCTTCTGCAGCAGAATTATATTACTGGCTTGCATGATCACTGTGACTTCTGGAAACTGATGTGAGAGGAAAAATATCCAGATCCTTTCCCCAATGTTACCTTTTCCACATCCAAATTCTATTTCACTTTTCCTCAATTATATGCAAAACCATCCTCTGTAGACTTGGGAGGTTTCCATTAGAAAAATGTATGAAGATCATCCCTCCAGAAAACAAGCTTCCAGATCTACTGAAGCTTTAGAACTTTCGTCCAGATCTCCTCCAGATCACATTCATTCCTGATCACTTAGTCAAACAAGAGAGTTCAGGTTCTTCATAAATCTTAATTCACTGTTAAATGCCTGCTAGGCTTGTTCTTCATTTTGTATCCAATATTAGGTGTCAGATCAGAAACTCACAAAATTTGATCCTTAGATTGTGAATATTTGCTATGGTAGTGCCTACGTGTTGTCTTTTCAAGTTTCCCTTTAAGAAGATAAATTTACAAAAGGAAATAAAAAGGTGAGGGTAAAACAAACAAAAAAAACAACTGACAAGTTACACATGTAATTAAAAAATCTTAATTAACAAGGCACATAATATTTTCAAGGAAGCAAGCACTTCATGACACCAAGTCTGTAAAAATATCTCAGTTCTGGATTTCTGAATCGCAAGGTTGGAAGAAAAGAGGAAAAAAAAAAAAAAAAAAAAAAAAAAAAAGAGAGAGAAAGGCAAAAGTATATGGAGCAAAGCCAGCCTAATGTATCTTTGTAAGTTACAGGTGAAGTTGAGCCACACTTCAGGACTATCTCTGGGAAAAAGTTGCCTTTCTAAAGGAAGGACTTCATTAGCTTTCCATAAGTCAAACCATGATAAAACAAAGACAGTGTCAATTTTAAAATCACAAAACATAACCTCCCTTTACATGCATCTCCACTGCCTGCAACATGCTCAACAATAAATTAAGCATCCCTTCTCTCCCTGCTGCACCACAACCCTCTTCATTCACAGTCACTATGTTGTGAAAGCAACACAGCATTCAACCAAAAAAAAAAAAACAAAACAAAAAACCAAAAACAAAACTAGAAAAAGAGAAGTCTACTTGGTCAACCCTTGGTCACATATTGTCATACTAGCAGGGCTACTGATCCTCAGAAACACAGAATATAGCACAGAGAAGATGGTATAATTTGTTAGTAATTCACATTTTCCATATGAAAGGAGCCTGAGGTGGCTCTGCCACCACATGCAGTCCTACCAACAGCACCTGGCATGGCCACACATTGAACTTTTGACACAACAAGCTACATTAAATCAAATCTGTATTAAAATTTTGGGAAAAGCCTCAAGCATTTCTAGTGTATGTGCTAAGTCATCCCAGAACTCATGAAGCAGAGGAGTAATTTACCATCAACCTCTCCCAGCAGGAGCTCTGTTGTTCCAGCCAGCAAACTGCATAAGACAGAGTTAATTTCCATATTTCCTAGAGAAAGGGTGTAGGTGCTTAGCCCCATTTACCCTGGTGTGCCTGATTCAAAGCCAACCAGGCACTGAAGCGTTCAGGTCATTTTGAGTGCCCTGAGCATCCTCATAGTTTCAAAAACAGCGTCATCCTGAGGGCCTAAACTTGTTTTACAGAGGCTGTTGGTGACATAACCCATTTAAATCAAAACACCCTGTTGATTTAAATCAAAGCAGACCAGAGTCACTTAGGTTTGCTCTCAGCACTACAGTACTCCTCTGATCTGAAACTGAAGCAGTTTCTCAAAATGTTAAAAGGAGCCCAAACCAGAAAGACCTGGGACCAAAGGCACCCACAGTTCAGACCTACCCAGACAGTGTCATCTTGTCTGTACTGTTTCCAGTTGCGGCCGGTGTCACTGAACATCAGTGTGTAGCTGGTTACCCAGTCCGAGCTCCCGTACCTGCCCTGGGTAGCAACTGCGACAATCTCCACTCTGTCTCCCAGATCAACCTGGAGCCACTGCTGCTCATTTGAGTCCAGTGGAGACCACCCACCAGCTCCTGAAAGAGACAATTCAGATGACAATGAGAGCAGAAGAAACAGTGTTTGAGAAAGAACGATGTTACTATTTCTGGTCATGACAGAGTTGTCATGAACATACTTTGTTCCTCTTTTTGCATTGGTAAATAAGCTACGTGGAGTGTTCTTCTTTCAGTTTTTCTTAATTCACCTAAAGTTAAAAAGAATTTTTTGAATTTCTGAAACATTTTAAGGAAATCTATTCTTTGTCATCAGGACAGTTGTCAATGAGGTTGGCACAACCTCGGTCAAAAAAAGAAAAAAAAATTGTATCTATTTTATTTAATCTATTCCCTCCTTATCACACACTCTCCCTGAATGTATTTAAAATTGTCTGGATGTGGTGCTTGGGGACTTAGTGTTGGGTCATCAGAAATAAGGGTAATAGGGTTAGGATGAGGTTGGACTCTATGAACTTGAAGGTCTTTTCCAGCCTGAGCTATTCTATGATTCAATGATTCTTACATGCTTGTGCACATCTAACTTCTAATTTACTTTGACATTTTCTTTTCGATATGTTTTGAAAGACATGAAAAATGTTAGTTATCTTGATTCATTTAGTTACAGGCTGTAAATGCACTTCACATAATAGGTTGAAAAGCTAGAGACCATTTGAACGGCTGAAATGACTGCTTTCGAACTGGAAAGTAGCCTCTCCCTTACACAAGATACTTGTTAAGTAAACATGCGTTTTATCTTAAACAAGGAACAAGCAAGATCTTCAAAAGGACAAATACAAGTTGCAAATTATCCCTTTCCACAATCCACTTCTCCATTCAGGAATGCGACTTCAGAAGCCACAATAATCACATGAAAGGCGGTATCTTGTAATGACTGTTTGTCCTTAAAAACTTAAGATTTGTACTACCTCTTGAATTATTTTAGAGATTGAACAGGCTTATGGTAATGCCAAGTCAATGAAACACAGAACTGCAACTGCTTGGTTTTTACCACTTCACTCCCTACAGTAAATGTGAGTTTACAGTTAAAACTGCAAATCCTTCCAGACTGGAATATATTATTTTTATGTTTTCTTGCTTTCTTTTACGCCCTTATATTATAGGCTGTGTTTATTTTCTTTTAACTCACCTCTACTTGCAGATATCTATTCTCTGCCATGCACCCAGTGTTCACTTGAGCCTTACAAATAAGTGAACAATGCAGCAATGAAAATGCAGAAGCCATTTACAAAGTACCCAAGGCAGCAAACATTCAGGCTGGTACTGCTTCTGCAGTCCATTATTCTTGCATGTTTTGCCATTATTAGTGAAGTTTACAAAAGCACTTCTTGTGATTAGAGTGAACACAGTCACACTGGGAAGGAAAAGTGGAAATACAGAATTTGTATGTGAAGAATTAACAACTTCATGTAAACTACAAGAATGATTAAAAAAATGTTTCTGAAGAAAAAAAATCACTAAACTTTGTTTATAAGTAGCTGGGTTTAGCTTAATATTTTAATCTTATTAACAGTTCTGTCTCAAAGCTTCTCCAATAATAGTATATTGAACTGAACTGAGCTAAAAGATCAGTAGACACGGCTTGTATCAAAAAAGTCAATTTCAGTAAGTTTGCCCTTTAAAAAAAATTCTTGATTTTCTAGGACCACAATGTATTTGCCAACTCACATTTGAAATTCCTTTTCCTAAGAATAGGTGTTACAATCTTCATTATTTACAGTTCATTAAGCTAGAACTTAGGCTCAGTTCTGAAACAGAAGTGTGTTCATTCCATAACTAGAACTGAATATCATCCCTGCAACCCCGGATGACTCAGTTTTCACCCCTCTACCAGAATGTCCCAGGGAAAATAACCAGTGCATATTGCTTGCTAGTGCCTTGCTTTTTTTTTAAACTTTTTGCCACCACAAGAGAACTATTCATTGTCACCGAGCTTATTTTACCTACCCTAAATTCGATACTCTCCCCCTATTAGCATAATATGAAAGATCTAACAAGACTATTAGGAATTTCATCACTGAAGTCTTCTCTGTCTCCTTCATAACTTTTTTTTTAACACTACATAGATATATAGCTTAGATAAGACTATAATACTTCCTGCAAAAAATCCTGGTAACATTTCTTCTGTGCAAGAGAGATGCAATCAGTTACAAAGTGTGTCTTTACTAACAGCAGCTGCTTCATACACCTTCCCATGGAAAGAAGACGACTGTATTTCCCTCTCCCAAACCTTCCACTATCACCACATCCACAGATGGACAGTAATCCTACTGACTGGTAAGAAAGGCAGTTAAAATCCCTGCCAGAGCAAAGGTGCACTGGCTGTGTGAGTGAGGGCAGAACTAAAGCTTTCCCCATTGGGCCTCTCAGTTCTGCTAGTCAAGGACTAAAGAAGCACAAAACTTCTGTTTATTTCTGTGGGCATCCTACACTCACCAATGTGAGCGAGTGTCAGAAATCCATAAATGTTCTTTTTCCTCCAAGTCTGCTTTTACACAGAACAGGTAGTATATGAATACTGGGATCTTTTCCAGCATGATCTACATCTGCACATTGTTTTTATGTGCTTTTATCACTCCTTACAATGTGCCACATGCCAGCCTATATGTTTATTTAGTATTTAGCAAAAAAGTACATCCAAAGTACAGCAACTCTTTTACAGCCACTTGCTCCTCTACACTCCCATGATGTTCACTCTGGGGGAGTGAACTGCCTGTCAGGGCAGGCCTAGGACAAGAGACAAGAATTTAAGATGAGAAGATTCTAACAGGCAACTGCAATGGCTGCTGAAGACAAGAGTATTTAAAGGACATCAACACTTCAGATCAGATACAAGCATAACCCTGACACCACTTTCCTGCAATTGGGCAAACAACATTTAAGAGGACCATACACCTTTTATGGTGTGGCATAAACATAAAATGGACACAACATGTCTCTTATTAAACCCTCTCAGACATGTTGTTGTGATTTCCCCATTCTGCCCACCAGGTTGCAATTGGCATTGATAGGATTCTGGGCATTCTGAAAAGGTTTATTCCTCATGATTCACATATTTCACATTTTCTATGGATCTAGGTTCAACGAGGTATGGATAAAATGTTCCAGTGGAAAAACAGTACCACGGGAATCCGATACACTTCTCATGTTCTCCATGGCAACAAATCATAATGCTAGAAATATGAAGAGGACAAAGCTCAGATGGTTTCTCTGCTGGAGACCCATACAATTCAAAGATCAAATACTTTTTTCAGACTGTTTGTACATTTTACCATAACTACTCCAAATATTGCACTTAAGTCCCATGTTATAGTCAGTGTGTCTTGATGTTCTACAGGGCTGCTCAGGATGTCCATACTTATTTACACTTCACTAATATGAAGCAAAGGGAATGCTTATTTCCACCCATAGTGCCTTATAAACAGCTCAACCAGCTTTATATTGTTCTACAAAGTCTTGGACTTCATACTGAAACTGTTTCCCTGCTGCAGGATTTCACTTTAATGCCCAGATCAAACACTTACTGGTCATAAACCAAATTTCTATTGACATTATATATGTTTCATATATATGACTGACTATACTAACTACTCAGGGTGAGAACTAGCAAGGAACTGAAAAGGCTGTCAATAGTCACATTGTAGCAATTTTCCTATTCTTTCTCATTGTTTATTTACTATATATATATAAAAAAAAGCTGATTAATCTCTCTCACGGCTAAGTAATATATTTCATACCTCAGAATCATATTTATCAGAATTATACTAACTGCTTTACTCTTACAAGAACAGATTTATCATCATTTTAATTGAACACTTGTAGCAGCTCATACAGAGATTTACTCATGGGTAGTTCAGTTTGTGTTTGGGTTTTTAATGGCACTGCTGCAGGCCTTTTTTTTAAAGAAACAGCCTTTTAGTTATTGTTACCTATTACTAAATCAGCTTGATGAATTAGAACTTTCTATTGATGTAAGTCTGGAGTGTGTTTTATAAATGCATCTTCATCTGTTGCATTCATATTTACATTAACAAATATATTTATCTGACTTTCTCCCTTGAGGCACTGTTACTTTCAGCTCTGTCTTCTCAACTACAAAGCTAAGCCAAATCATCAAAACACTCCAATATTATTTGAAAAACCAGGGCACTATCCTTTTTAGGCAATATTATTTCTTGTAGAGATATCTAGTGCTTGCATTCAAGTGTCAGCCAAAGCAAGTCCCTTCAGTCACCTTCTACCACTGCCTAAGAAAAACTACCTATCATAATTCTGCTAACTTCACATGTGCATGTTTCTACAAAAGTCCGTGCAACAAAAGAAATAAGGTACAATTTAGCTTCTTGGTTCAGTAGTTTAAATAACTCCCATCTAACACTTTCCAGCACCTCCTTATCACTAGTGCAAAGCATGGAAGAAAGAACATTTTACAGCCTTTCTGTAGATTTATCAGTGTTTGATTAAAGCAGACTTCTTAGAGATGACACTTAAGTAAGAATTTTCATTTATTTTACAGTAGTATACTTTCTAGTGCTTCGTGTAATGAAAATCATAAATGTAATCACGTAATGTGATAATAAATTGCTTTCCCCTTTTCCCCTTTTTGGGGCCCTACCTTGGGAGTGAGTTGGAAGCCAAGGACAAAAATTTGTAACACAGTGTCAAATGACATGGTAGATACTGCCAGATTCTCTTTTCTGATACCAAGTTTGATACTAATAGTTCATACCTTGTGTGTGAACTCATTATCTGGGTCTCAAACACTCCTCATTGCAAATGCCTGCATTTTTTATTTCATTTTCGCTATTTTGGGGCAGTTGTATAATCATTGAATTCCACTGGAACTTTAATATCTAGTTGCTTGTAGGTTTAACAAACATCTGCATTTTAGAATAGAATCTCAACTCGACTGACATTCCAGATCTAAAGATTATGGGAATTATCTTACAAAGCAAAAGACTATTTGAACTTCCTTCAAGATGTTTCTACATGAGAAGGAGAGCTTTACGTTTAATAGAAGGTTTCTATAACAAAGAAAGGAACTGCTCCTAAATTGTGCTCTCACAGAAGCATAAATTAATGGCTCTATTCAACTTGGCTCTGAATGTACTGCTTACAAACATCATAAATAATTATTATTCATAAGTGTGATTAAAAATAATAGTTTAGGCATTTCATGTTGCAACCTTACCATCTCGTCTGTTGAGTTTTGCAAAGCTGGGACTGTGAGTACTGAAGAGCTCAGAGGAACTGGTAAGGGCTGCTGAAGGTAAGGGAGATACCAATGCATCATCACAATTATCTAAAAAAAAAAAAAAAAAAAGCAAAAAACAAAACAGAGGTCACCACATGAGCAACAAATATACCAACTTGTGCTATCTTGAAGTAGTGTTTTGTTTCTACTTAATAGACAGAGACACTCTTAACTTCATCTGCAAGACTGAAATTTACCTTTCAGAATGACAGTCTGGTGAGATGGCAGCTGAATAGAGCTGTTGTTAAGACATCAAATAGTTGAAAAATCTTGAAAAATTTTGCTTTTCAAAGAGTGCAATTCAATCATCTGTTTCAAAAAACAATGTAATAATGTAGTAATGCCCCAGAGGACTTTAGAGAACACCCCAGGTGTTGTGTTCAGTAAAGTTATAACTTCATACTCTTCATGGAAGTGACACCCAGAGATATGCCACTTGGTCTTTTGCAACATGCAAAAGTTGTCCTGTGCATGACCAGAGCCCTACGCTGCATTAGGATTAGAAAACCTGAGCACTGCCCTCATTTTTTCTCCAAGCTCACACACAGATACACAGCCAAATTAGTTCTGTTTGCTCAGATGAGGAGTCTGCTATGTTCTTCTCCTCTTACTTTCACATCCCCATCTGAGGCTAACACTCAAGTTGAATTTGTGAGCTCATAATATTTGAATAAGGATGAAATTAGGTAAAGTAAGTTTACTTATTACAATGCTGTCACATACAAACTCAAGAACATAGTGTGGGGTATAAGTAGGGAATAACAGTAATAATAAAAGACTCTCATTTTTAATTGAAATTCCTGTGAAGCAAACATGAATCTAATTGCTGAAAAAGTCCTGCAGGTTAGGAGGATCTCAGGCACCACAATCTTCTTTCACACACAGAGTAAATACAGTTTGTAAAGAGAGAGGAAGAGAATAATATATATGGTATTTAAGGGCTATAGAAGGCAAAATGAAATAAAAAAAAATGCTGACAGAAAATTCAGGACTGATCTAAAATTGGGTGATACCTTTTCCATAATGAGCCAGATTACATTAAAATATTTCATCTATTTCTGCAATGCCTCTCTGGAACAGCCCAGATTCTTTTTGTAATAAAGATCCAGCTCTATATGAAAAATCAGTGTAATCAATCTGTTTAATATCAGTGCATTGACTAATGGACCTCAAAAAGCAAACCTAAATATGAAGTCCTTTCCGTGTCTTTGGTTACCATCAGTAAAATGGTCTTACAAGATATGCAAGTTAGACAAATTAAGGACACATATGCCGCTGATATTATGACCATGAGGATAATAAGCTAGCTAAGTCGAGGTTGTAAACAGATTCTTTATCACTTACAGCCTTTGAATCTCAAAAAGAACTCACTGCAAAGCAGATCTGTGGAGTGCTCTGCCCCTGGTATGGAGTGAGGTCAGGAAATAATTGGTCATGACATAATTCTCTCTGGACTTGAAAAAATAGTCTCTAAATCAAAATGATGCTTTTAAATTCACTGTCACTTGTGACATGAATAGCAATTTAAACAAAGATCTCAAATGATAAGTACACTGGGGCACCAAACACACTCAAACTTCTGTGTTCAATAAAAATCAGCGGAGAGGTTGGCATCCTCTCAAAAGGAGGTCCAAGATCTTACCAACAGATACATATGACTGATCTGAAGTTGAAAATCACTGAATGCAGATATTTCAGCTTAAATGAAGTCTAGACTGCTGGTTCTCTTATGTTCCCTGCAGTTGCTCCAGGACCACTAGAGAACCCAGCACCTTTGCCTGTGATCCAAAGCTGGTCATGACAAGAGTTATGGTGACATTCTCTGGATTCTCACTTTTTCCCTGACAGCATGCCTAGCTACCTTTGGGAGGTCAAATGCCTCAACACAGCAGCAAGTGTAAACCATTTTGGAGCAATGCATTTAAGGTTTTTCCTGGGATCTCTGGAGGCTCCATCCCAGGAAGTGAAAATCAGCATTTCTACCAGAAGCTTTGTTTTACATTTTCACATCCTTTCTTCCTGTTCCCAGACACAATCACCTGGATCTCTGCTGCTGCAGCAGCATTAAAACATTATTTTCACACCAAAATCTGTGATCTTTATTTGGTTTCCCTCATCAAAAAAAGCCCACTACTGCCACAGATTCTTCTCAACTACAAAACATGTCATTTTAAGGCTTCAGAATTTAGGACAGCATTAAGAGGTTGGAAATAGTTCTGAGAATACTAGGATCAATACAGTCCAGCTTTTGAGAGATAAGAGAGTAATGACTGATTGACTTCAGAATGTTAGCAGGAATTTCCTCCAAGTGAATTTTGAATGGATATTCTGATGAGATGCAAGGTCATTCTGTCTTTCTCAAAGTCAAAGCTGACCTTGTAACATTGGAGAACATCTACTCGAGTTTTTGATTTTTATGCACTTTTGATTTTTAAAAAAGCATAAATTAACAAAAAGTAAACCAAAAAACAAACAAGAAACTCAACAACCTATTAATTCTTTCCCTGTAGGCTTTAAATGTCCTCCAAGAAAAAAAAAAATTAAAAAATGGAAATATTCTCTCCTGATTATCCCATGTATTTTGATTTTGTCTAAAACCATTTCTTTTACAAAACAAACGTAAATGTTATCATTTCAAAAGCATCCAAGTGAGCTTTAGACACTAAAACTTGGCTTCTTTGAAACATGTCAGATAGCTCCAGCTTTATCTAATAGTCCATAAAATAGTGGACTTCAGAAGAAGCCTTTTGCTCAAATATCTCATCAAGCTGTATATTTTGTGAAGACCCTCAACACCTGCAACAAGTAAGAAAAAATAAGTGAGAAGAATGTATCCAAGCACTAGGTAGAGAGGATTTCAAACACTTATGAAACACAGATAATATATTACTAAATTGAGTTTATACAGAAATCAGAGATTCAGCTGAATTTCATTAATTCTTCTAGTACATGTTTATGTCAGGTTTGGTAGGCTTGGTATGATCCAGTTTATAAAGTTCTTCAAGCTTAAAATAACATTCAGCAGCACCACCTGACATGAATTTAGAATACTGGTGGATGCTGGAAGTGTGTAAGAAAGCCACAAACCTCAGAAACCTGCAGCGATCACACTAGTGTTTCTTTCACCCTGTCCTTTGAAGACAATCAATCCCTGGAACTTGGGTGGGGGGGTTACCAGCCATGACTGAGGTGTGTTAAGAAACCTGTCCTCCTGCTATTCCCCTTGTCCACTTCAAGAGTCAGAGGGACAAAAGACATTGATTTTTTACTAACAAAGGCCATCCAGAAAGGTTACTAACATTTCCTTAATGAAAGCTTCAACAAAGAGGACACAATCAGAGAAAGATCACAAATCCCTGGGCTCCATAGATTTCCCATACATCAGATTTGAACTGCTTTTAGTAGCATTGTACACTCAATAAGACAAAAATACAGAAAGTTTTTGTGAAGTTCACATTACTTCTACCTGATTGTATATTGTTAGGATTGTTTATGGATATGATAACTAGCATTATACTTACACCATTGTTGTGATATTACTCAAAATGGAAAGGATCTGACAAGCCATAGTGAGACTGTGACCTGTTCTAATGCTGCTCTGTCACTGACCATAAGCACCATGAAACATCTGTAAGTACCATGAGACAACAGTACTCATAGAACATAGGACCAGCATTGTTCAACAAGGCAGCTCAAGGAAGAGGAGGAAATGAGAACTAGCACGCAAAAATTCCCTCCTCGTTGCAAAATATACAAAGGGAGAAGATGAAAAAGAAGAAAAAATGATAACCCAGAATACTGGTGTGGGTAGGTCATACAATGGAGTCCATAAGACGAATTCAGAAGAGGATGTGACGTGCCTCCTACATCACCCCGGAGTAATAAAAGGTTTTTCTAAGGAAGACAACTGCCTCCTTTAGCTGCTTTTCTACAAGTAGCCAGAGCCTGGCAAGTTAAAAAACAGCTCCTAGATTAGGCCTTGTTCATAGGTCTCTACTAAGCCAGATACTAGTTGTGCAAAAAAGGGAGAAGTGCTTGTGACCAGCTGTGCAAAATCTTGCTCCATAGTCCATGAGCTTCAGAGGTTAATGAGGACTTCACAAAATCCCACAGGCGTTTTGTTCACAGCTTGCTATTTAATGTTGGTATGGCAAACAAAGGAGAGACCTTGTGACTTTCTCTTGGAGGCCCTACTTGGAACCAAAAGGTATTTAACTGGGAATTTTGTTGCCAAGATATAATTTTATTCATTATTAAAATACCAGCAGAGTTACAGATGGTGCAGAAGTTAAATTGTGTGCAACATTTAGATTGCAACTGTAAATCTCTGTATTGGGATTTGAAGTTGAGAAGACTAACTTGTATTTATAGGCTAGATAAAATTTCTCTTAACATTATGCACTTAGTTGCATATTTTGTTTTAAAGTCATAAACCATGCATTTTGTATCATGCCTCTGTAGCAATGCTCAGGACTGACAACTGATGCCTTTCATTTCATCTACTTTTTCCTGTCTTCTATAGGTACAATTCTCCTCTTTAAAGACAATAAATAAATATTTGGATTTTTTGTATATAAAAAAATAAATTATTTTTTATAATAAATATGATTTTCTGGAAGCACAGCTTACTTTTATATACAGACCTGACTGATCACAGAAAGGTGCACCAGGCTGAACAGGTCCTCAGGGACCCAGCTCGCACATACACCTATGACAGAATCACAGAATCATCCAGGTTGGAAAGGACCTCTGAGATCATCAAGTCCAACCCTTAATCCACTATCCCCATGATTAACAGACCATGGCACCGAGTGCCACATCAGTCTCTTCTTAAAAACCTCCAGGGACAGAGAATCCACCACCTCCCTGGGCAGCCCACTCCAATGCCTCATCACCCTCTCTGGAAAGAATTTCTTCCTAATATCTAATCTAAACCTCCCCTGACAGAGCTTAAGTCCATGCCCTCTTCTCTCACTGGTAGCTACTTGGGAGAAGAGCCCAACCCCCCCCTGGCTCCAGCCTCCTTTCAGGGAGTTGTAGAGAGCGATGAGGTCTCCCCTGAGCCTCCTCTTCTCCAGGCTGAACACCCCCAGCTCCCTCAGCCTCTCCTCACAGGACTTGTGCTGGATCCCTTCACCAGCCTGGTTGCCCTCCTTTGGACCCTCTCCAGGACCTCAATCTCCTTCCTGAACTGAGGGGCCCAGAACTGGACACAGGACTCGAGCTGTGGCCTCACCAGGGCTGAGTACAGGGGCAGAATCCCTTCCCTGGACCTGCTGGCCACGCTGTTCCTGATCCAGGCCAGGATGCCATTGGCCTTCTTGGCCACCTGGGCACACTGCTGGCTCCTGTTCAGCTTCCTGTCAATCCAGACTCCCAGGTCCCTCTCTGCCTGGCTGCTCTCAGCCACTCTGTGCCCAGCCTGGAGCTCCCCATGGGGTTGTTGTGGCCAAAGTGCAGGACCCGGCACTTGGCCGTGTTGAACCTCATCCCGTTGGAATCAGCCCAGCTCTCCAATCTGTCCAGGTCCCTCTGCAGAGCCCTCCTGCCTTCCAGCTGATCCACACTCCCCCCCAGCTTAGTGTCATCTGCAAACTTAGTGATGGTGGACTCAATGCCCTCATATAAATCATCAGTGAAGACATTAGTGCCATAGGGTACTGTGCTCCCAAATGCCCTCATCTTTGTGTTATCTGGAGGGCCTGTCATTATGAGGAGTAGTTTAATGGTTAAAAATTGCTTTGAGATCCTAAGATGTAGGAAGACATAGAGAAAGAAGGAATAAGTGGGACCAGAGGGGAAGTGGTAGATGCTTTAGCACCCAGAGTGTGCCATGGCATTGGCACACGATACAGATATCGTGTGGAAGGGATGGCTGGCTGTGGAACCTCTCCTTTCCCACCAGCACCACAGAGGACACCAGCCTGAACATGATGAATGAAATTATCATGGAAGAGTTTGCTGTAGAAACTAACCTTCCACTTTTACAGCTTAGTGAGATGTCTACGACCCCACCTGGAGTACTGTGTCCACAGTACTTGTATTCTGGGGCTCACAACACAAGGACATGGGCTGCTGGAGCAAATCTAGGAGAGGGCCGTAAAGATGAGCAGAGGACTCTAGCACGTCTCCTGTGAAGACAGACTGATAGCATTGGGGTTGTTCAGCCTGGAGAAGGACCCTGGAGTTGTTCTCTCTGTTCCTGCGAGACCTTACAGCAGCCTTTCAGTACCTGAAAAGAGCCTACAGAAAAAATGGAGAGAGACTTTTTACAAGGTCAGATAGCTATAGGACACAGTGCAATGACTTAAAACTGGAAGAGGGTAGATTTAGCTTAGACATTAGGAGGAAATTCTTCACTGTGAGGGTGATGATACAGTGGAAAAGGTTGCCTAGGAAGCTGTGGATGCCCCCTCCCTGAAGTGTTCAAGGACAGGTTGGATGGCACTTGGAGCAACCTGGTCTAGTGAGAGGTGTCCCTGCTCACACAGGGGGATTGGAACTAGATGATTTTAAGATCCCTTACATACCATAACATTCTATGATCCTATATGTATAGGAGAAGGAGGAGATTGTGTGATGGGAACAAAAAAAAAAAAGAGAAAACCCCAAGAAACACAGTATCACAGAGTACAGATAGAGACTTGAAAAAGATTGAGTTTATTTCTGTATCAAGAGTCCCTAAACAAAGCATCTCAATGGAACTAATATATACTACCAGGTTCTGCTACCATGAATGTCTGAGAAAGTGATTCTTGGAAAGATTAGGAGAAAATAAGAATTGGTTTTCTGTAAAGACATATTCCTTCTTTTCTTTTTCTTCTATCTCTTTTTTTTTTTTTTTTTCCTAGAGACTAGCTATATTCACATGCACAGCTGTGAACTCCATCTGTTAGCTCAAAGCCATTGCATATTTTTTGAGATATAAGGCACTAGAGAAAGTACTTAACACAACAATATTCCTTTTCCTTTCCTTGCTATAATGTGAGTAAACATCAATAGCTTAGCTAATCAGAAACTCTTCCTAAACAACTGTAAATTACATAAGTGTTCTTTCCTGTGCCTGTAAACCTTGACATAAAAGTATTACTCAATCAGTTCATTTATAGAGCATCCCTTTATGATACAATTGCCCATGTAACCTTGTCTCACAAAAAGTGGCCAAGCCTGATTTTGAATAAGGCAAAGGGCTCTTAAAAAACTGATTCAATAGTGGTGCTTATTTCACTGAGACAATCATGTCTGCTGTGTAACTCCTGAAGCAGGAGTAAAATTCAAGGACCAAAGAAATCACATAACACTTGGGCTTATAAAGCCAAAATATAAATTTAAAATAATCATTAATGCAGATCCAACAAACTAATACATACAAGCAAACAAGTATGTTTCAAGAGAGTCAAAGAACATCTAAGGCCATTACCAGCAACGACTGGTTAAAGAAATATGGTCTTTCGTTTAAGGAATAAATATTCTTTCATAGCCCATGCCATTTGGGTCAGCCAGAATGTCTGCCTTTTACAACATGAAGGTACCCTTCACTTTATCTTACATTATATACTTTTCATTAGATCACAGACTTTTTTTTTAGGACAGGAATGAGCTTTTGCCAATGAACAGCAAATCCATCACCGAAATCCATTGAATCAGAGGACAGTCTGAGATCTCAGCAATTACTGAAATTGTTGTTATTTCTATAAGGAAAAAAGACCACATCAAAAGGATGTAGTGACTCGGCTTGTCAACATTTATATTCCAGTGAACAAACCTACAAAAGCCTATCATTGTCCAAAGCTGTGATTTCTTCTCAGCAGGTGTAACAGTAATTGTCAGGGGTTCCTACTACTTTCCATGCAGAATACAACGCTTCTTGTGCTTATTTGCCTTTCCCCTCCATATTTACAAGGTCTTGCTAATTTAAGAGTGTTCTGATCTTTGACCTGAGATCAAAAAGCTACAAAGCTGACCCAGCAGGTACAGCAGGTTTTATACTGAAGTTTGCCCTTTTATCATGCAACACATTTTAGTGGACAGACACTATAAATCCCTTCAATCCATGGCAGGGCAGTATGTCCAGAGACTAACCTTCTGTACATGAAAACTCAAGCAAGTGATTTTGGCAGCAGAGAGTAGTAGTTTTTGCTACATAATGCAAAATACAATCCAAGAACATAGAGACCCTTTGCTATGGCCATACTACATCACAAGCATCCTTTTTATCTTGGCCTACATAAGACTCATTACTTGTGCATTTCAAACAAAGTAGTTGATAGATTCCAAAGTTCAAGACTAACTCTCAAAGTTCCAGAAATTTTAGCAACACTCAAAGAAACAAATTTCATGTCTCTTCCAAAGCGATAGACTTTGCTACAAGCATGTTCTGTTCACCAGAGGTCATCACTAAAGTCGGAGTTCAGGATTCCATCATTTAAACCATGAAATCCAAAAAACAGAAAAGCATTTTCTATAAAATATTGGATTACGTAAAATTAAAAAAAAATATTAAATTTGGAGGGAAAAGAAAAAAAGTTAATAAATATGCACTTATCAGCAAGGCTGCCAGGCTAATTATTAGAAAAAAACAGAAGAATGATCAGAAGTAGCTGGACTAAGTTCAGTACAGGCATTCACTAACATAAAATTAAAATGCAGAAGCAGTAAGGCAGATTTTCTACTGATGTAACTCAGTGTTAAGATTGTTCAGGAATTCATTGGTGAAGCAGTTTTTTCCAAGTTGTTTAAATACAATTTTTTAAATGGGAATGTAAATACCTGTTCCAATGAGAATAAGGTTTATTGGAAAAAAATGACAGAAATGAGATTTCTGCACTACAACAGCAGCAAATAGGCTACTGTGCTGACTGGAACATGAAAATCAATGTGGGAAATTCAAGTGCTTTATTTTCAGGGACTGGGGAAGCTGACCATCTCAGGTAACTAACACCACTGGGGAAAAGGAGATCCATTCTCTAATCCAACTTGGAAATAGAAGAGCTTTGGCAATCTACTGTAGAGCTAAGTCACCTTCTATCACCTGTTATTCAGCCCAGTGTGACAGAAAACATAGTTCTGACTACTCCAAACTGGATGAGTTTTTCACACAGATTGAGATCTATACTTATACAACACACCTTTAGTGACCTTCAAATTTATTATCCTTGCAGCAGCCCTGGTGCAAACTTCAGTGGAGCATCTCAACACCAACTGCTTATCACCATCACACCCGTGATCACAGACATAAGCTCAGACCCTTAAGCAAGGACTCTGCCTTTGGGGGGGTGCAGTGTGTTAGCAGGAGCACCTTAGGGCACAAAAGCAAGAATCCAGTTATCATGGTGGGTTTTGTTTTTAGGTTTCACACTTGACTCTGATTTCCATGACATCAAGGTTGAATGTAAAAAGGGAATTTAAGGGAGAATTAGCCCTTTATAAATCCCTGTCTCCTTCTGCTTCCTAGCACAATACTATGTTCACACCCTCTCAGTTTCCTTGAAATGCTACCATTTCCATGCCTCCCTGGATAAAGACCCATGAGTATCTGCATCAGGTACTGCCCCATCCCCATCTTCTCTCTAACCCAACCACCACTTTGAAAGGGCAAAATAAGTTGGGCAACTCTCATCACATGAGAAACTTAATCAGGCCTCAACTTTTTTCATTCTCAATCAAGACTTTAGTATTCAGCCTTTCTGGTGGATCTCTATGAAAAAGAGTTCATCTTTACAGACAGTGGTTGAAAACACTTTGAAACAATGCTACCTCTTTTCTGGTAAGGTTATTTTGTGCACATCTAAATTTACAGCTGCTGTCTCTAAGCAAACAGCACAAGCAGCTGGAAAGGTGGGGAATGCTGATGAACTTCACAGGTGTACACAGGTAACAATGCACAGCAATTCAAAAGCCATCAATTACCAAGACGTTGTCACTTGAATTTTCAAACCGACTATAGTCAAGTGAATGCAATTTTTCTTTTTTCTTGGAACATTTGGTGAACTCACGGATAAAAATGCTTAAATGGAAAAAAAAAATACACAGCAAGGGGTTCACTAAATATTTTCTGTTTGGAGGAGAACCTCTTCAAATCATGTAACATTCAGGATGGCATACTTAAAAGCAATTATAACTGAGAATATCAGCACATCCCAAAAGGCTGAGAGAATGTTCAATTGCAGGCTGTGATCAAGGATTAACAGAGATGAAGGCAGTAGTAAGTGCCCATGTACCACTGCATTTACATGTAATTTCAAGGGATGGTAAGTAATCATTTCCTCCAACAAGTAATCCAATGATAAGTAATCAACAACCTCCAACAAAAATGCCTTATTTAGCCCCAAAACACCAATATTGAAGACTTTTCTATGCAAGCTAATGGTTTAGATCAGGAAGTTGATTGAACCAAGTTAAAATTTCCAATTTTTAAGCAAGGTGAGCACAGTTTTTATATAAATTTAAAAGTGGAAATTTCTGCCAGACATTTCTTAGGGCAGCATGTTCTCTCTTCTCAGTCACAGTGGCATTTTTGATGCCACAGGAAAAAAGAAATCTATAGATCTGCTAGATCAACTATGTTTTCAAATAAGCAAAGTTTATACACAAATTTTGAATTCTCTTCAACTAACTATGGTTATCCTGGGAACCGGTACTGGGACCCTCATGCTATAGGTTTGCTACAATCTTACACTTACACATTAGGCTCCAATCCAGTGGCATTAAACAATCATGATCCTCAGCATTTACACCACTACAGTTTTGGCACACGATTTTAGATTCACTTCAGCATCTCAGGCACTGCAGTGCCGTGTAAGCAGAAAGTGTTGCTTTACTCTCAGAGAAGCTGCATCCACCCACTGACATTAAGCAAATACACTAGAAGTTGTCAGCAAACATGAAGACTCCTCAACAAGCAGTCAGAAGACTGGGGCACACCATGATGGCTGCATCATCTTTCCCAGCGATGCCCTATCCATCACCCTCAAATACAGACCTAGAGCTGTTAGGAAGGATGAACTTGTGCCCCAGACACTGAACTGGTAAAGACCTTTTAATTACCAGTTCAGTCACAGAGCCACTCAGGATTTGAGCTTTGTTGAGTTCAGCTTTTCAATCCCAACATTTCCTGGCCTCATTAATTAGGACAGCAACAGTCTGAGGAAGAGATGTTTATTACTTATGTAGCAAGCAAGGGCTGCTTGAGGGTACAGAGCTGAAGCTAAAGACTGCAGATGAACATGCAGAGTTACTCAGGACCCACAGAGACTATGGGAAAGTAGTTTTATCTGTTTTCATGCTGTCCTTCTTAGTCAATAGATAAGCTGCTTTAGAAAACAGATATCCTTCAAAAGATCCATATAAACGGGCAATATCTGTATTATCTATTAATGATTAATTCTGTGTACATGTTCCCTTCATCCACATTGATTACACTGTTTAATTCAACATCCAGGAAAATCTGTATGAACCCAGGAATGCCTTTGACAATCCCAAAAAATGAGATATGTATATTTAGTGGAAAACTTAGAAGCCAACTAGAATAGTGGTGTCAAGGCCACACTTGTCATGCCTGCTTAATGGCTCACCTCCTAGTCCTGATAAAAATCATCTAGATGCAAAGATGCAGACTTGATATAAATATATCTGCTAATTATCATGATAGTTTGAACCCATCTAGTGTTTCCTGAGCCAAAGATTTTCAAGGAGACAGATCACCAGTAGCTCTCCTGGACTTATCACAGAAAACTGGAGGACTGCAGGGTGGAGGAGAAAACTCTTATAACCTATGCAAATACAGTATAGTAGAAAAAGAAGGGAAAATGACATAACCAGAACATATTAGGACTGTTTATACTAGAGTTTTGCAAAATTTGTTCTGCAACAACCTCACAAACATTAATAACAGAATTAAGAGGAAAAACACCTTTAAGATTGCAGTGCAGTATTTTTTTCACATGGCATTAAATAAAACCAGACATTCTTCATTTCATAAAACACAGTGAAAATTCAAGCAACTAAAAACAAAACCAAAAAACCAAAAAGTGAAAATTGCAATTTCAATTTGGAGTATTGATTAATGTGTCAGTTTAAAAGCCAGCAGAACTTCAGGAGCCAGCTGCCCTTTTGTTTGTCTAAATAGGCCATTTTTTACCTAGCAAGCAAAAGGTTTCACTTTCTATCAGTAGCAATGCTTGAGATTAACTGAACTTTGCATATAAAAAATAGTCAATTGAATAGAACAACCTCAAAACACCTCTGTTCTACTCCCTCCAGTCAAAAACAGTAAAGAAAACAGCAATCTTTGCAAAGTTATTGTAAGGAGTCTTTGTAGACACAAGTGTCAGACATGGAACAATCTGGGTAATAATATGATAACCATATTTTCAGATATGAAAACAGACAACTCACCAAGGCTCCTTAATTGCTTGTCTCTTTGTTTAGACAGATCCTACTCCTGCAATACTGATTGACTAGCTCAAATGCTTTCATATATAATTCTGGCTCAATCCAGGCATGCTTCCTTAAAACCAAAGAAACTGTATACATTAGGGTAATAATCTTTTAAACACAGAGCTCATCTGTGTATTTTCTTACTCTCTTTAAACCAAATTCAGATCCTGCTTAGATTTCTGCTGGTTCACAGCCCATTTTAATACACAAACTCCCACAGGTTTTATCTCTTCAACAAAGCAATTAATAAAGCGTGGCTCAAGCCATTAAGGGTTTATTTTATGCCCCTCTAAATCCCTTGAGATAAATAGAAATTGATGTTTATTTTAAGCCTTTTGAAATCTGCAAAGTTCTGCGGCCCTGAAACTAAAATCTAATTACCTGCAAGTATTCACACACATAAGTATATATTCAAACTCACTCCCCCATGTGGCAAGCTTTTTAAAGATCAAAGAGTTACCCCTAGCCTTGAGGCTTCTTGCTTGAAAATCCACATTAATATTTAATGGCATCACACACCAAAGCCCTGCACATTGCTTTGAAAATATATTCTTCTATGGTGGAAGTAGCTTTCCTTGCCACTAGTGCTAATCAAAGGGACAAGGGACACTCCTTCAGAAAATCCATGGCCAAGGCCTCCACCCAAAGAAATGCAGAGCCCAGTTGTCTCCCAGGCAGTTATTTGCAGCATCCTCACTCTGTATATCAGCCCAATGAAAAGGTGTGAGAGATTTGTTCACCTCAGTTTTACCCTGGAGAAATGAGCAACAAGCTCTCACTCCCTTTTCCTGCCACTAAACTCATGAAATTCAGAACTGCAGAACAGTTGAGGTGGGAGGGGAGCCTCAGAGGTCATCTTGTCCAGTCCCCCTTCTCAAGCAGTGCATATTGCCCAAGACCATAGCCAGATTCATAGTCCCGCTGTCCCTTGTCGACAAAGAAACAAAGTGCACCTCATGAATCCATCAAATCTATCCTATCTTAGAAAAGAATATTGCATTCAGGAACAGAACAGCTCTTTGGTGTTCTTCTGGTGGTCTGCCTGGAGAAACTCTATGAAAAGCCACCTTTGGTGTCCTACTAAGCTGAATAGAACTGAGAGAACTTCAGATAAATTATTCTTCAGAACAGAAAAAAAAAATATTATAACAACTTCTCAAAATTTTTGTTCATATGGCAATTCAGAGCATTATACTAAAGACATAATGATACAGAATTTGTCACCTGTCTTTGGGAGCTAAGAGTTAAGAAGGGCACATAATTTTCTTCTTTTCATCTGTACTCTGCTTATTTGTTTTCACATTTTTATTTGAAAAAAAAAAAGTTCCATATTTCCAAATCAGCATGCTATGTATTTGCTTATATTTAGGTGTTTGTTTGGAAAGGTTTGTTTATCAGAAATACAAAATATGGAAAGACTCAGGAATATGACTGAAAAAAGTGGAGGGAAGGGCATAATTTTTTTCTTGACCTTAGGGACTTTCAAAATACTGAAAAAAAAAAACAAAAACAACACCAAAAAACAAAGAAAACCCATGTCAGTGTAAGGCATATTGCTCTGTTTCACTCATTTTGAACTGTATGAAGCCCATGCTCCCTAAAAGATGCTGAGGTTGGGCCATGTATTATTGCAGATCATACAAGATATCACACTGGTTTCTGCTACTTTTCAAATTGCTCCTATCACCTAGGTTTGGAGATAAGGAGAATAACAAAGGTAAGAGATCAAACCCCTCCCAGCAAACCCATGAAGCTCCAGAATGACCTAAGCAGTCCCTGTCACACACTCACCCCTGGAAGGTTAAGTGGATTTTGATGAAGCCATCAGCTTCAGCCACAAAGAGCTTGAGCCAATGCCAAATGAGGTCAAAGGAGGTTTTTTTGCCTCTCTATTAGTTTCAATTGGCTCTAAATAAAACCCAGTGGGTTCAAGCATGCCTACTAATTGTAAAGAGATTTAGAATCTCAGTAAATCATTCCAACTATGGATACTTGAAACCTGAATGACAAAGGGAAATTACCTGATCCTTTGCATACTACTGTGTGAACCACTGAATTCATGCCAAAAAATATGATATTGTTGTCCCAGAAATTAGGAATACCACCTCAGGCAGTAAAAACCAGAACCTGGCACACCAGATTAATTCATATCCCCTTGAATACGAGAGCAATATTTCCTTGTATATTCAAGTGACTTCTTATGTACCCACATCAAATCACTTAAAAAGCCCCTCTCACTCTCAAAGGTAATCTACTTTTCACAGAAATGTTTTGAAAAGTTCATGTGTACTGGTAGAAAGCAGAGAGAGGTTCAAAAGCCATGACACTGTACTTTTATTAAGAAAAAGTATCAAGAGAGGAAGATTTATACAGCCATATATAATTGCATTTTGCTAACCGAACTCACAACACAGTGCCAAACAACCTGTTGTCTTGCAGAATTTTACACTGAACAATTCTTTCAACATTGGTTGCAGCTTGATGCTATTTAGCTATTATTAACTGGAGGATGCCCATTGCATTTTGCCATTACCCTGGATAATGCTTAAATGATCAGAGTCAGCTTATTTCATATGTTTTTCTTGTCTGCTCAAGTGTTTTCAGAAGAAGTCGATGTCCCTGTGACATTCACAAATATTCTCTGTAAACAGTTGTCCTAGCAGGACTACATACAGTAATGTCTGTAGGCAGCAGACATGAAATCATGACTACTGGTTCAGTGAACTAAAGCAAGTCCGAGTTTTTTTGTTATTGAAGTAACACAGAACAAGTCCTAAGTAAAGCAGGGACCGTGCAGGGTAGGAAATACATACAGCAAGAGAGGGGTTTTCAGTGGTACTTTAAGTAACACATAGCATGCCTTCCCCTTCTTTGGAATGGTATGTTACTTATCTCCCCACTGCAAACATGGAAATGAGACAGGAGACAAAGTCACACAGAAGTCCTTTGGGATCCAGTGGGAACTGAACTGCCCTCCAGAGCCCCTTATAGGGGCTGCTCTGCTCCTATTACTCCTTCTTGTTCTTACAGAAAGACAAGAACAAGCCATTTGAATGGCTGCAAATGCATGAAAAGTGCTAGAGTCGAGCCTGGGAAAAGGACAGGGAAGCTAAAGGAGAAAATGAGGAGAGATGAATAGGACAAATACAAAGAGCAGAAGAAAAGCTGGAACAGTTATAACCATCCACTTTTAAAAGAGCTCAGATCTGGTAGTATAGTATTTGAATGAAGCAAAATGGAGTTCTACAAGGATGGCATAGTAGAAGCTAATTTAGGTACATGTCTGGAACTTAGGTTGATTAGGTCATTCACAGCCTGAAGCTTTCTGGCCATAATAAAGCCTATTCGAAACCATCCCTGCTGTGTTTCACTTCTGTTTATTTGACTAGTCCTGTTCAAGGTCCAGATTTGGCAGAGCCTCTGTTCCCCCCAATGTGCATTTCATTTCCAACCATCTGCTGAAGACTCAGAGCCTCCTCTCTGAAATTTGAAAGATTTAATGACAATTAGCTTGAAAATACTCTTCTTAATTTTATTAACAGATTGTAGAATCAAGAAAATTCACAGGGGAAAATTCTATTAAAAAGCACTGCTTTTCCCCATCACTGGACCTGCCTACCAAGCAGTATGTACAAGGCACATAAGGGTAGCTCTGAATTCAGAGTTCTTTGGAGCTACAACATTATTCCTGTAAGAAAAATGATAATGCCCAACTTGTGCTATCATGTAGATTTACTGACACAAATAGGACCTTGTGGAGATGCACTAAGCCACGTGCAAGTCATTCAATAGAATCTTTTTATTTGGTGTCAGGTACCCTACTGCTGACCCAATCAGCCAAGCTCCCTGGCCTCCTCCCCAGATATCAAATTCAATAAACACTAGAGGAAAGCATGTTCTGAAGTCATTCTTCTAAGAAGTTCAAGTTGAGTAAGACTTCATCTGGCAAGTTTCATCGCTGCACATGAGACAACTTCCACAGCCACTCATTATGTTTCTTTGTTTTAAGATATCCTCAAATTCATTACATTTCCACATAAGTAAAAGGCATTTTGCTTTCATGTCTTGGAAAATGCATATTAATTTTTAATATACTTTGTCACTGCAAACACTCTTTCTCAGCCTTACAGTAATTCATGTCACTGGCAACCTTTAGAAACTTGACTCGTTCTCAGTGTAGTAAAACAAGGCAGACATGTAATTATGCCCTAAAAATAAAGCCTTTTGTAATCTTTAACAGCATCTGAGACATCAATTAGATTAGTTCCACTTGTCAAAACTGCAGGTGGTCAGATATGTCTCAGGAATGCCTGTCTACATAAGAGTTCATGTCAAACTACTTACATTTGTTGCAAAGGAGAAATTAACTCTTTTGGTACAATTATGAAATCAAACCATTTTATTTTCTTCCAATTGGAATAGATATCAGGTCTTCCCCTTTGAAAGCTTGTACCCAACTCTGCCTTAGCAGCCCAATGGAGCTGTGTATCTCCAGTCTATAGCCAGATTTATTTATGACTCAGATTCCCCTACGTACTTCATAAGCCCAAGCCACTGGTGCTGCACAGGACCATCCAGATCAGTGCACCTCAAGTCTGCTCTCAAAAATAGTTTCTTCATAAAAATCATGCAATCCAGGACTCTAGAGGTAGAGTGGCAATAAAGGAAGCACTTCTGAAAACTTTGTACACTAAAACTATCTAGAGTACTTTGACAGGTCTGTTTACTTTCCAGCTCTCTGAATTCTGTCATCTGGAAACCCTTAATTTCAAAGTGCCAAAGACAGAAGACACAAGGCAAGTTTACCTGTGTTCAAACAAGGTACATTTTGCTGAAACATGGCAGGAAGTTTTTCATGCACCCTCACTTCCCACAAGGAGCTATTTGTGCAGTGTCCCTTATGGAAAGCACGACTTCATTATTTTTCAAAGTGTAGAGGGACAAGGTTGGATTTTGAAGCTAATGGAAAAGTAGTAGCTAATAAGCTAAACAAGTGCAACGTGAAAATATGACAGGTATGAAATTAGCTTCTGTATTTCCACACCAAACAGAGTGTGCTTACTCATTCACAATTAAGCTTTTCACACCTTACCTAGTCTAAAAGAATTTCTGGCAATGTTTACTGTCACAATACTTCTCATAAAGGCAAGGAAAGCCGGGACTTCATTAAGAAAAGTACCCTTTCATCACAAGAGTTGGGTCTAGGTGTCCAATCCCTGCTTTCATATTTCCTATTGTTTTTGTAACCACTAGTAAATAGTTTTAGTTTTAACTTCATCTCTTAACTGATTTGAGTTTGCTCAACAAATACCCCATAAAAATATTGGTAATTTGGACAAGTGGAAAAGTTTTGTAATATTAGAACTGGTTTTATTTTGAAAACTAATTTACTTCCAATCTTGCACCTCAATCAGCCTTTCCCACTACATTCCATATTTTCTTTTTTTACACTCAATCTCAGTAACATTTAGTTTTAAAAAAACCTCAATTATTGTTACAACTTCCAATCAGCTTGCCATATGAAATATGCTATACTTACCCTCTATAAATCAACAGACTGGATATTGAGAAAACTCCAATCAACAACTAGGATGAAGAAGTACCACAGTAAACTAGAAGTATCCAACACTGGCTCTAATGAACTTGTATATCTATTTGCATTCCACCCCTGTGGGAAGGGACCTGAACATGTGTGTATTTAAATCCCATAGATATTCTAGAATGAAGAACATTATTTACTTGAAGAACATATTTTAAACAAATACTTCCAAAGACAAATGTGTTTTTTTTTTTTTTTTTAATTTCTCATTTTTATAACTGACACTGGAAACCTGAATTATTTTCACACAGTTTTGTAATGAACCATTTTATAATGTTTCTCAGACAAGCCAAGTCTTCTCGAAGCTTGAAGAAAGCCCTACCACTACTGATTCTGGCTCATCCCTTCCTCTCTTTTGGAAAGCAGCAGTGGAAGCACCTTACATAATGCTCTACAGCAAGGTACCTTTCCTGCTACTGGAAATCAGCTCAGTGGCAGAGGATCCCATGACATAACCACTTTTGGGACCTCCAGATGTGCCTCTGTTGTGATGTTGTGGTGAAGTGAGAGACCAAGCTCTCCCTCTGTGACAACATGCTCCAAGACATTGCTCGTGGCTTTATCTTCCCATCCTCTATTGTTTCTTTCTGTGTCTTTTTGCTAGACTTGGTAGAAAATGAGCAATCACATAACGTCCCAAGTAAGTCTGCCTCTAGGCTATTTCTTCATGATTTTGCAGATTACTTCATCAACATGCTAAGGAAGAGAATCACAGGTCTCTGATTTGCTGAACTTGATGCACCAAATGCTGTCACTGACTTTTTTTTACCAAAGCATTTCACTGCAGGCTTTATTTCATTACCAATTCAAAAGACACTAATACAAATCCCAGAGGATGCACTTATTTATACCTGTGATTAGTCCCAGTAGGCTATTAGTCAGGAGTTATACAGAAAGAAATTCCTAGTAATCTATCTCACAGTCTTGCTCTGCACCTAAATCGTAACTCAGGCTCTACAACTCCACATAACCAGGCTTACACCAAATACAAAAGACTGTTGTAGGATAAAGTGCTGGAAAACTTATCTGAGGCTTAGGGTTTCTTGGATGTGGGGTATTTCCTAAGGCTTCGTGTTCTGGGTTTGGTTTTTGTTTTTTTGTGGTGGTTTTTGTTTTTCAATGAGTATAGGTGATTTTTTTAAAGAGAAGAGCAAATCATTAAAAAAAAAAAAAAAAGATACAGAAAAAAAATTAGTGGTTTTTCTTAAATGCATGAGGAACCCTTTTTTTTTTTTTCTTTTTTTTTTTTTTTTTTTTTGTGCAATCTTCTTCTTCCTTCCTACACTGTGAATTACTGTAATCTAACCATTATTTTCATCTCTGAACATTTGCAGGGTCAGCACAGACTATATCCAGATCCCCAAAGGCAATTCCAAAAATGTTTCTTCCTGCACTTTTCCTGCATAAGAACCCTAACAAAGGTGTTATTTAAGGATTCCTTCAAGCAGCAGCATGGCATTGCTATGTAAATGAAGAAAAGTAAAGCCACGCTGATGACAAGGGGAACCAAAAAAAAAAAAAAAACCACCAAAAAAACCCCCTCACAACAACAGCCAACGAAGGCTCCTGTGCATGATTCAGCCCTTTACATTTTTCAGGGAAAATCAAATGCACATCCCTATGAAACTCATTACACTTCTTTGATAGAATCTGTATCAGGCAAGCTTGCCAAACGCTGACACTCCTGTGTCGCATTGCGGACACTGGACTGGAAAAAAGGACTTGAAGAGGCAAATTAAGTTAAAGATTTTTAATATTAAAATTGAGCTAATATTATAATGTGTTACTATTTTATGGAGGGGAAAAAAAAATAAGAAAACAGCAAACAAAAAACCTTGGTGCTGATTCTGCACTAAGCTGAAAGCATCAGGAAGTTGCATCAGTTCTTCCTTCCCTGTCAAAGCCAGCAAGGATTGTTCCTGAATATCTCAGGTCTGGAATGAGGAGGTCTGGAACCAAGCATGGAGGGTGGTACTATGCACCATCAATGAAAAGGCAAGTAGAGAGGGAAGCACAATGAAAAATGGGCTCCAGTTGAAGGTTTTGCTTTTGAAAGATGAATGACTGTAGACCTCTCTGCCCTAACTGCAACACACCAGGTTTCAGAGTACTATCATATTGTTAAATCACAGAATACTGGTTCTCTCCCAGTCACGCAGACCAGAGAACAGTAAAGAGTAGGATAGAGGAACAGCTGTCTCCAAAGCACTCTGCTTCTTTGAGAAACACTTCCATGGGACATAAAGCAGATCAGAGAACTGCAGATATGAAGCCTGGTGATGAGAAATTAAAAGTCTCTTAGCACTCCATGGACAGGAATGCAACAAGCAGAATTTCATGGCCAACCTAACGTTCAGATAACTGTACTAGAAGTGCAATAACATCTAGATTATTTTCTCACTTCCAAAGAGGGGTAAAAAAATAAAAAAATGCAATAACTTTCAATTTAAAAAAACAACAAAAAAAAAGAAAACACATTCCCAGTTTGAAGTGCAAACATAGATGATTTGCTTTTCTTGAATTGTATTTTTTTACCTCCAACTCCTCACCTCACTGTTTTGTGAGCAGAAAGGAATGAAGGAAAGGAAACGAAGAAAGCAAATCAGGAAAAGACTAAAACCTGACTCTTCCACAAGCTAAAGACTTTAAGCAATTGTAAAATAAAAGAATGGCAAAGCAACAGACGCAATAACAAAACCAACATTTTAGAATATTTCAAACAACTGAAAACTCTGGTTTGCCCTTTAAATCAGTGTCTTAAAGCTGCAAACACCTATTCACCTGACAAAACCAGGGACTACAAATATAACCAACAAACAGTCCAGATTATTACTCTTTCGTATTTCTTTCCTTTTGACTACTTCAAATACAGATGTGATGCTTCTTCACACTTGAAAATGGAAGATGTAGAAGAAAGTAGCTAATTTTCATTTTTAGTACTTTTCACAGAGAATGTGAAATTATTTTTTTAAAGAAAAAAAAAAAGACAAAAAAAGCACAGCCAAGAAAACAATTACTATTTAGATACAACGTCCACTTTATTCTATATTCTCCAAAATGCAACTCTATGTTTTCTGTCCATGTACGCAACTAACTTCTGGATTTTTTTAACTAAAACACATAGAAATGCAAGAATTCACTTTTACTTTACACAAAATCAATCATCCATCACACAGAAAATTGCACATAGCCTGAAGCATTATGCAAGCCCTGTAAAACTGCCCATAGAAGCCACACAAGTTTTCAACCATGATTTTAAATTAAACCGCTTTCAAGAGGTTTAAGAACACCATAGCACAGATTTCTACCACCCTCCTCCACCAAGAATCCCTCTGTAATTTTTAATTGCTCTGCTATTTCAGCTATTGGATCTTTAAGACAAATGCCACACAGAGGCTTAAAAAAGAAATATTACAAAAATTGCTCCTAAGTGAAACAAACAAACAAAACCCAATATAGTGGTCAATATCTTACATGGTGTAAATTAAGATAGAAGATATGCCTCTGTCCTAAAAGATTGTTGCCTGTACAGCTACAGCCACAATTCTATATATTACTGTACTACTAGCAATAAACCCTCAAGGGTAATTTTATAGCAAAATCTTCCCTTTCAACCAACATAGTTTAACAGCTTAGCATAGGGAAGAAATTAATTTATCACTCTATATTTTAATGCTGCATATTGATTTTAAGGATATTTATGCTACTAATAGGAAGCTATAACAATCCAAAAAGGCTTTTCAGAACCAGTAACTTACTGCATACTCAGCCAAAGTGTGCATGGGTTTATTTTTGTTTGTCTGGGTTTCTTCTAAGTTTTCAGACATTAATAAGCATTCCAGGAACTCGAGGGAAAAGAAAAATGTTCTTCTCAAAAGGTACCTTGTGGAAGGAGGCTATCTATATACAACTCACGCAAAAGATAAACATGTACCAAGTGTTTTTCCCAATGATGATAAATTTTTGTAACAGAAGTATTATCTAGAGGTTGATGGGAAATAAGTATGAATGGAAATGTGCGTGAAGGATCAGAATGAAACGCAAAAGGAAAGACAAAAAGCCTACCTTGATGCTGAAAGATCCCATTTCAAGGACACTTGTTCTAGCAGAAACACAGAGAAACATCTTACTTATGGCAAAACAACAAAGCACCCTGATGAGACCACGGCTCAATGGCTCATCAGCAGAAGACCCTGTATCGCCCTAGAAGATGGTAAGAAAGTTGCCATCACTTTTCATAAGATATCACTTTGATTTCTCTTTTATATCTCACTTCGATACACTGCTTTCCTTATATGTTTAGGACTCAAAAATGCCCAATGGAAATCCTCTAAGTGAGGAGAGTAATTAGGTCAAGGAGAGTCTCAAGGTCCTGTCTCTTCCTGGAGCACAGGCATATGGTTAGCCCATACATTAAGAACAGATACACGAGTTGAGTAAAGAAAAGGTTTTCCTTGTGCATAAATCAGTTCCCAAAATAAACCTCAACTGGAAGCAAGTAAGACTCATTTTCATGTGTTTTGTGACACTGTCTCAAAATTAGGCATCTCTAATTGCTACTTCATTGTGATTATCAATTCATGCAGGGATGATGCGAGCATAGTAAAACACAACACAGCCCTGCCCACACAGAGCACATCAAATACTACAATGGGAATGATTGGTAATAATTGTAGACATGTCAGATCCCAGTTTTATTGATATTTACATTTTGGTAAGCCTAGGGAAAGCAGTGCCTCAGGGAATGTGAATAAAACACATCATTTAGGTTCATACCAAGAGCTTCAAGCAATGCTGGAAACAGAAACTATACAGCTGCTACTGTTAGGAAACCATGAAGGTGTGGAAGTCCCAAGAATACAGCTCTTGAGAGAAAAATACACCCCTTTTTTCCACCATTTAAATCTCTTTTAGTTTCTTGAGGTCCAGTCTAGGTGAAGGACTGTGACTCGAGCACTAGCAAGGACAAACTCACTAGACAGAAGTTAGTCTTCCCTTAGAAGTTCTAAGGGAAAGCTCTGCATTACTAAATCTGCAAGTCCTAACACACTCTGTCACCCAACAGAACATCTCTTACTATTCAGGCTCACTATTGAGCTCACTGTGGCAATGTAAGCTTTGAATATAAACTTTACTGGTTATAAATCAAATTCATATACATTGGGGTACTTTTGTGACCTGCTCTCATAAAACAGGCCTCAAAAAGTGACCATTTGCCCTTCATTGCTTTACAAGTAAGCCTATCAAAATCTACTTCTTCACTAAATTTTCTCCTGTATTAGAAGGCCAGCTTATCACCTTGGTGATACAGAATTTTAAGATGGAATATGATAGGAAAAGTTCCAGCCCAGCCCAAAATGTGAGGGGGTGAGGGAAGAGAAAAAAAGCCCTCCTCATAGCACCTTTTTCATTAACTTTGCTACTTCCTTCCATTACTATTTTTCCCCACTTTTAGAAACAGAGATGCTTCAAAGGGCAATTACCCAAGTTCACTTTTTTCTTAAAGCCTTTATTCTTCAGATGTCATGACTGGGTGATAACTCTAGCAGGAGCAGCCCTTTTACTGTGGCCATATATTGAAGAGACTACATTTACATCAGAAAATTTTTGTACATGGTTGTGTTCAAGGTTTGTTTTTTTTTTTGTATGTCTTATTTCAGTGAAGAGTAAGACTTACTGGTCCCAATATATCTCTGGAGTGGGTGAACTCCAGTGTGGCTTTTTTTTGTGTATTGCTCTCATTTATTCAGATATTAAGTAGCAGAACAGAAAGCTTAGTTTCCACACTGAAAGCAACCTATTCACCATGAATTAACATACAGGACCCTCACCTTCATCAAACTCAACTGCATACCTTGGAAATCAGCTTGTCATTAAGGCTGCTGATTTACCTTTGCCCACAAAATATGACCTACACTTAAGGAAAAATCAAAACAAAACAAAACCTGCTTCTCTGCATTACTGAAAGTTATCATCCATGCAGGGGATTGTGTCCTCTCTGTAACTACAGCTAGCTTAAAATGTATTTAACACTGTGTAACTTTTTAGCAGAAATATCAGAGTTCCAAATTATTTTAAAGCTTGGTTTATCTTAAGACAACACTGAAGAGAAGAGGGGAAAAAAAAAAGAATGAAGCAACATAGTAGTTGATATAGATTTGCACGCTGTGGTAGTTATCTTCTTCATACGTTTTAAAAAGAGTTCCATTGCATTAATTAAAGAAAAAAAAAAAAAAAAAAAAAAAAAAAAAGGAAACGTTTTGACTCAAGCTGGAATTAAAAGTACTTAATCACTGTCAACACAGCAGTGAATATTTCCATAGTGAACACTGAGTGGCGAAGTGGAGCTTCCCACAGACAATGATAGCAATCAAACACACATGGACTACAAGCAGTGAGGAGCTATTTCACTGGAGAGCACTTTCAGGCTATTAATTGCTGAAGAGAAGTAAGTAAATTTAGGATCACATTTAGAGCTATTTAAAGGTGCTATAATCAACAGCTAGAACACTTTTTTAAAATAAAGAAAAGGTCCTAAAGTCCCAGGAGTGCCAGAAGGAGCTATGTTTCTGACATGCTGGTTTGACCCTTTTGAACCTTAGATCTTCCCTTCGTGACACAGCCTCACAACACTGGCTACAGGACTTACTGTACAAGACAAAAATCAAAGCCTGTGTACTAGTTTCTAGGGTGAATGATATGAACAGGCACCATCCTCAGGAGGTATTTTTCAGGACCACTCCTCTGCTTATGTTGGAAAATATGTAGTGGTTATGGTAGAAAATAGAAGAAGAAAGACAGTTTCAAGCTTCACTTTTTCACAGATCATCTTGTAGGTGGCTGAAAAAGTAGCAGGAGAGTGTCCAACAGGTACAAGGGTTGAAGCTTACACAAATTTTCCTGCTATGTGCAGGGAGATGTTTAACACAAAGATGAACAAGCACAGAGGTTTGAGAGGGCTGATCTTCATGTATCTGGTGGTCAGCAAGGGCTTTCCTCAACTTGGAACACGTGCAGGGAGTTTCTGCTCTCGCCCTCTCATGCTCCACTGACCAGTTTCTGATGTTATCACCAGTTCACTGAACAAATCTGAAGTAACATCCTATTATATTAACTTCTGTTTGTAAGCATCAGTGCTAGTTACAGCAAGATCCAAGCTTTAAGGGCACAGTATTGAAAGCACTGTAAAGAGTCCTCACCACCCTGGAGCTCTTCTCATCCAGCTGTTGGGCAAAGCAACACAGTGATAGATTAATCAACTACTTAGGGACTTCCCAGGTGAAAATGAGATATAGACCAATGTCAGCAGTGATCTACCCCTATTTTCATTCTTCTGTGTACAGGGCATTATGTTATTAATTGGTTTAAAGGCATAGATTGCATGACAGAAAGAATAAGGATAATGTTGTTCACTATAAAGAAAACTCTGAATACAAGAAATGTAATTATGCTTAATATTACCTCCCTATCTAACTTAATTGCTGCAGAATTTTTTTTTCATCAAAATAGCTAAAAGCATGTGTTCTCTTGAGAGCCATAGGAGGAAGAACAACAAAAGATTACATTTTCACTTTTTAAAATCAGTTTCTATAATATGCATGTCTACAGAGAGGCATGATGAGTACAGTAAGTCTGAGGTAGAGTGCCAGTTGCTGAGACCTAAAAAAATCAAATTTATAAAAGATGCACTAAAGTTCTCTTAATCCTCCAAAAGCCATGATGGTTTTAGGAGGGTTTTAGTGAAAGGAAATTGGAGCACTCCTACCTTCAGACAAACTAGGACAGAAAACCTTATCCTCTGCTTACTTGGTCTTAGATTATCAGATTCAAAATACTATCTTTGCTTCTAGTGTCACTCACTCACTCACTCCCAGTCAATAGAAAGCTGGTTTTGAAAACACTTTTTATCACTTAAGATAATATTAAAAGCACAAGCACACCTGAAAGTCAACAGAATTTATATTTTCATATTAGAAAAAATCTGTGCTAACTTTACAAGCCTAATACTGATTTAAAGTAATCTTTTAAGTGAGGACTAATAAATATGTATGACCTTCAACATCAGAAACAGAGTTGCACTTTCTTCCAGATTGCAATTCAACTCTGCAGTGAGATATTTGACTTGAGGCTTTTAATTTCTTCTGTTAAACAATAAATTATGCAAAGGTAAACAAATTAGATGTCTGCAGATTCGGTTCCCAGCTCACAGTATAGAAGTAAGATGTTCTGTCATGTTATTGTACAAGAATTGTATTATATTTCTAGTTTCAATTAAATCCTTGAGTCATCCAAGCAGGATGTAGCTAGAAATGGGCAAAATTATACAGTAACAAGTATAGTTTTTTCTTCTATGTCTTGAACTCAATTTAAATAATTATGCTAATTATAGTGTGGATCACACACAAAGTATCAATGTATTTCCACATCTCCTTCAAAGATAAGCTGTAATGTTTGGAACCCAGCTTGACTATATTTCTATCTTCATGCCAACTATGCTGCTTCAGCCAAAAAACTGACTTGATATATTTAGGCAGGATTTATTTTTATGTAATGTTCAGCAAGCAAACAAGGACCTGAACTATGAGATAGTAGAAGATACTGCAAACAAGTCAATAAGCTCAGCACAATACTTCAAATTATATTTTTTTTTCTCTTCATATCTAGTTCATTTAAGGTATAATATTGGTAAATAGAAGTTAAAATAACCTTTTTAATTCTCTAGAGTTTGCTGGAAATTTTGTCATTATTTCCTTTTATTACTACTTATTGAAAGCAATTCCTACAAAATCATAGTGTTACATGGAGTGTGGGGCTTTTTTTGATTAAAAAACAAACTGAAAACTGATTTATCTTTTAAATTCAAGCAAATTCTTTTGTCCATCTTTTCTGATAGAGCAAGCAAAATTCAGAACTTATGGAACCAAATGGCCCTTACTTTCTTACCCAGGTTTCACTTAGCTATTTTGGTTTAAATTCAGTAAGACTAAAGGACAAGACCTCAAGTTTGCAGCTATAGGGTTTGATATTACATCAAGAGCTCTTTTATTTCCCGATAAGGTGGTTAATTTCTCCTTGTAAGCACGTCTTACTCAACACCAGAAGTACCTGGTCAGAGTTTTCAGTTGGAGTTTTTCAAAATTGCCCCTGGGCTTTTGTGGAACTGAGCACAAGAATGCCCTTCTATAATGAGATTGTGACATTGTCTGTTAAGAATGTTATGGCCCCATGAGAGTTATAAATTAACCTGAAGAACATAATATTCTCCATACATTAGAAGTTGAAAACATTTGCTGAAATAATTAGATCTGCCTTGATCAAGGAAGTATGTAGTTTTGAAAAAGAGAGAAGACACAAAGGTAAGTGAACTATCCTTAACCTGCAATAACCAACACCAGGTAAATATGGAGGACTTCACGTTACCTCAAATAGTTCTTTGGTATAAATATATGCATGAACAGCTGCACAAAATATATGGGGGTAAAGTGGATCGTTATACTTTTTCATCATAGTATTTATCATCAAATATTACTTCTTATAGAAGAAATTCATACATACAGCTTCCATTCACTCTCAGTGTTGAACACTTATCTCGCAGGTCTGTAATTTGAATGCTAGAAGGCCTGCCAGCCTATCTGTAGCTTGAATACATATTTACAAGAAGCCACCCTTCACTTGCAGCTCAACTCTAATGCAAGCTCACACACATTTTGCTCCAGTCTCTGTAACGAGAATTAAATTCAGCCTTTATTATGCTATTCTGTAGAACAAAGGCATTACAACAAAACCCACCAAAAAACAAGCAAAATAAAATGCCTGAACCCATATGCATGTGCCTGCATTCTATTTTAAGCGGCTGTTATTGCTTATGTGTAACATGCCAATATACACATTCTATAGACACTTACATAAGGAGTTTTGTGGCAGATTTGCATTGGAATGCACAACAATGCCAGGCTGAGGATAAATGCTGAAAACAGCAGCAAGACAAGAATTGAACCATCTGACATTTTACATCAGCAGCATTTGATGACAGCAGCACTGAGGAAAATTGTTCTTAATTAAATCCCAGGTGATGCTCAGGACAGGGAATGACGACAACTATGTTATCAGTCCACTTCCTCAGCAAAAAGAAGCCCTTCAAGGTTCTTCTGGCTAAGATAAGAATATGGCCCTCTAAATTTAAATTTCTAGAGCTATGATAAATTTAAAGCTGGTAGGAGTAAAGAGATTGGCGGCAGTGAAAATTATTTTTTCTGTGTACTTAGAGAAAGAGATAAAAGGTAGTGAGGGCAGGACTAATTTTCTCCTCACAGAGCTTGTCCTGCTGACATTACTTCCACCTTCACCCAGATGTTCAGCCTCCAAGCCAAAAGAGTATGAATGAAGTAGCAAAGATGTATGAAAATGGATAAAAACCCCAGCTAATACTTTTAAGAAGCAGCAAACAAAAAAAGCTGCATAAGCATCGTCCCCATGAAATTTCACTTTAACTTGCTATAGGCTAAAATAAAATGTTAAGTTGTCCTACAGGCATAATCTTATTTCTAATTGAAATATATGCAATTGTTACAGTGCACTGCATTATTAAATGTAACTCAGTAATACAATTTGCTTTAATGAGAACTCTATAATAACCACAATGAAATATCACATACGATGTTTTAATGAGGATTACGGATTGTTAATTTTAAACTGAACAATAGGGCGAGTAATGTAATCCATGCCTTGAGTACAGTTCAACAGCTGCTAACTTGTTGGACTGGTTCATATTTGTGCCTGACAGATAATGAGACAATTATAGAACTGCTTGGTACACCTACTTATGGTGTAAACTACTTTTTTTTTTTTTGAACACAGAAATGAGGTCATGAGGGCCCCACTCAATTCTTGTCTTGATCTTCTGTGCTTCTATAACAAGGACAACATTTACAGTGTTCTCTCTTGCATCCATTCTAACTTCAGATCACATAAATCAACAACCCAATATGGACTACAGACTACATTGACTGTGAAGAGTTTCAGCTATTTCTAAATAAAAGTTTACTTTCACTCTTTTCACTTTAGAATAATAAAGTCATTATTCTTTTACACTGCTGCACAATCCCAAAAGCAGTTCCTCACACTCAGGTAATAGGTGATGCAAAATGATGACGGCAAGCAAACATTTTGCATGGTCCAGGTACAGTTTTAGTTCCCACTGCTAGTATCATCTCCCAGAAAACAGTTCTCTAGAAGTAGAGCTCTTCAGTGCTAGGTCTAAGCATGGAACACAACGAAATGCTACTCCTAAGGGAGCAGCTGGTTCTCACTAAAACACATTAAGAGACCAAGTTGGCACAATGAGTTCAGAGATTCCTACAGACTAAGGGAACTTCAAACGAGTAATAACAAAGATAGACTCTCCTGATGTGCAGGCCAAAGCTGCTATTATTTTCGAGAAAAACCTGGATGCTGGAGGAACAGATGAAGTAGGATCTGTATTCAAAGACAACCATTGGTATTAGGAAAAAACCCACAAGCCTGATAATAATAATAATATAAAAACCTAAACAAAGTCTTGCCAAGAGCTCAAAGAAGAGCCATGCAGAACACAGTCCTCCCAAGGGTCATGCCAAAGTGGCTTCAGCTGGAGGTAAACCTTGCTCTGTAAGGCCCTGGCTGCTGTGAAGGGAGAAACAGAGCTGCAAACCTTGATAGTGTTGATGTTTCCCTTCTCTAACACCCATATGTTCAAGCTTGAACCTCGTGTCCTCTTCAGCAAGCCCCTTACTTGAAAATGGCATCCACATATTTTACTTTAAACAAACCAAACTGCATACACACACCCCACACTGGCACTGAGAAGTAAATTAAGGTCTGTTTCATCACAGGAAGGCTAAGTAGCTGAGTTCTCAAAATCCTTCCCTCACCTCTGCATTTTCAGATGATTAGATGACAAGCAGCGGGCTAATGTAAAACAAAACCTCTTTCATGCTAGGAGCTGATTTTAGCAGGGCTTATGACATATTCTGTTTCATCTGGAAAAAAACTGAAAATATCATTAAGGAGGACAAAAAAAATTACTACCTCCACAAATCCATAGGAAGAATGATTGATATTTCTCTCCCTGCCTACCAGATGAAATATGAAAATTTAAAAGCTTTTTAAAAAAAATTATAAACATTTTTACATTGATGAGTGTTTCCTTATATCTTTTTAATTCTAGATGCCCAATATGTCTAAAACAAGTAGTAAGAGGAAAACACAGTTCCTCGCAGTCCAACACTGGTGAAATTCAAGATGTGTTTTTCAATTACTCAGTCCTCCTGTCCTCAGGAATATAGAGCTTTCTAATACCAGGAATATAGTATTGACAGATGTGCCATCCAAATCCAGTAGGTTCATTATGTTTTTCCCATGTCTGTCTAATGGTTTTTCTTTGGAAAGGAAACCTGGAGCTGTAGAGGAATTGTCTTCAGCTTAAAGTGTCAGGCAGAGAAAGTTGAATATGCAGGAGAGAAAATTTAAACTGAGAAATTAATTTACATGTGCAATTTTTAAAAAGAAATAATGAAGCTGATGAATAAAATAGACTAAAATCAAGTCTCTGAAACACAATATCAGGTTTTGCTGTTTTGAGTTTTTTTAACAGAAAAAAAATTTTTATTGAAAGCTGTCACTCAGGAAGATTAAAAAAACCTTAGCTGATTGCTTCCATATCTAAGCATCGACTTCCAAACTGTTACCAGTAAAACACATGCTACCTGCTCTCCTTCTTTCACTTTCCTCCACAAAATTGCTTCTCTGGTCTGTTATTCTGAGAGGTCATAAACTGACACAGAATGAATGTGCAACTTCTTACCCCTTTTTTTCTGCAAGTTGAAATCAATGAGCTATACTTGGAGAGGCTTCTACAGGGAGCTGCTCAGGAGATAGAGATACATGAACTTGTCCACCTCAGAGCCACAAAGCTGCTGAGCTACCAGCTTCAGTCTAAATAAGCAACCTTCTGCTAAAAATTCCTAAAATCTCCCCAAATGGACCTAGGCTGAGACAGTGGGGATGGTGCCAAGATGGTGTTCTTCCACACAGGGAGTCCTACTTGTACTCAAGGTTCTTCATGCTGTTCAGAGACACCAGGAGAGATGTTTGTGAGTATTTATTGTATTTATACCACAGACCCTCCTCAGCTTCCCCAGGTACACTGTACTGCACTCAAGAACAACTCTGAGTGGACTTAATGGCTGCTTTGAACAATTTACTAGTAAATGGAGAGGCCATAATGTAGTTAAACATGCCAGAAATGAATGATGAAGAATGTGGGTGCCTACCACTGTCAGGAATTAAAAACAGAGCCTAAATGAATGTTTATTATTTGCTTCAGCAGCTGGTTACTACAGGAGGGAAAAGCTAAGCTCCTTGGAAACATGCAAATATTGAGAAACTGTATTACAGAAGAACAACCACTACTGATACAGTCAATGTAATAACAAGTGTCCTACACAGCAGATTTTCTACTGCATAATTCAGAGAGCATGTGTTTTCTGTTAAAAATATATGAACAGAAAATGGAATCCAAAGGAAGCCGTCCTTGTGACTTCCCCTCAAACACTTTCCACTCTTGATACTTGCATGCATAACCAACCAACAGCACATTAATCTAAGCTTTCCTTCACCACTCAACTTCCATTTTCTGAAGCACCTGAATCTCCTTTGACAAGGACAGGACAATAAAAAGAACATAAAACAGAAACCATCTTAACTTTGTCCCTCCAGCCCTAAAGCTACAGACTGAACATCAGATCCTTTCCACAAGCACACAGCCTTAGGGCAAGGAAATGCAAAGACATCACCCAGGACTGGAAGGTGAAGAAGATGCACAGTTCTCTGATAAATGCCCTTTTCAAGAGAAACTTAGTTCTAGTTTAAGAGTGAGCAACAACATAGAAGACTTCATCATAAACAGGACACCAGTACCCTTTAAGCTTTTTCTCAATGCAGCTGTATGACCAAGGAAGTGTTTACAAAAAAGGTTTCATTTCACCTTATAAGATACACCACACGCTCGTGTAACACTGTAACAAGTGGTTATTGACATATTAGGAAACAAAGTTTTTTCCTCCCACTGACAATTCCCCAGTAATTATAATTCAGTTCATTTATAAAATTAAACAGAAAAATAACACCTCCCTTCACTAGATCTGGGAAAAAAAAAAAAAAAAAAAAAAAAAAAAAAAGCAAACGTTTAAGTCTTAAGAATGGAGCTTGTCACCAATTTGGCCAAAAAATCCTCAAACTGGTTCAAGAACCACTTCAAAAAGTTTAAAACACACATAAGATAAACTTGGGACAGCTCACCACACTAAAAAAAAAGGAGTGATTTCTCCTCTCTAATACAATGGAGATAGCAGCTATGTTTTAAGTATGTTAAAATGTTGCATTTGCTCTTGAGACATTGTTCTGCTAGAAGACAACAGCATAACACAAAGGCTCAGTGATAATGTAACTGCTTCATCAAGGAAAAGAAACATTACAGAAGTGATACATGTTCAAAGGCTTTGGAATAAAGACCCACGAAGTATAATTTAAGAAATATAAAAAAACTACTGAGAGTCAGCTACTATGATTGAAAATGCCCTAAAATTAACAACAATCAAATTCACTTAATATTTCTTGCAGGTCCTGTGTTGTATCCTTATAATTTCCAGAGTTTTTTACACTATAGAATCAGGACACTAACTACAACAGTTTAGAATTACAGAGTATTGTGCTTTAAGGATTTCATAAGTGATGTTCCTCTCTGCATTTCATTTTGAAAGTTGATAATTCCATGTCAGCAAGATGGGTTTGGATCTCATAACCTTTCTGAGACAAAGAAGTGCCTGATTATTTTCTCTGCAGATCTTTTGATGATTGTCCTTAAGCTTTCTTGGAATGGTATTTTCTCACTAAGTCACAAATGGAGCAAGGCTTTACTCTAAGTACATCTTGTTCCATCAACAGGTTCTGACACTGAAGGAAACTAAATATGTGAGACAGCAATAGGATACGCTCAGCGATTTCAGGGACCTATGCAAAGGACCTGGCTTGCTGTAATAGCCCAGTCTGAAAGTAATAAATGCAAGCTTTATGGCAACCAGGTCTAAAGCCAAACAAAACCCATACCATTCACCATAGCATGAAAAAGGTGCCTCGCCGCATGCTATTTTATCTTTTACTTTGGAACATCAGCTTGTGATTTCCCTGCCCCGGGTAGCCTGTATAAATGTGGGTAAAGAAATAGAATTTTTTACTAGAATCAGCACTCTGCTCTGTCAAGGAACAACAGATAAACACAGTAACCAATGGTCTCTCAACAAGCAAGTATTAAAAAGGCTGAAAATGTCCAAAGCAAAAGGTTCAAGCAGCAAAAAGTATTTGAGTGAGCAGTTGTGTTGAACACAGGGAACACCACAGACCAACCCCTTTCAAAACATTGCCTGGTATTTCCCTGACCATCTGCTGCAAAGGAATAAACTGAGTTCTTCAAAGGTGGAAATTCTTGTTCTGACTTCACAATCCACATTCCTTTCACCACATACATCTACTATTTTGTCTGCATGCTTTAGAACCAAACTGCAGCTGCAAGAGGTCAAAATATGCACAGAACACTACAAGAGCTGGTGATGATGTGTCTACAACTCAGGCATTGACCTGTTCTTCTAGAAGCTCTGTGCATATCTTCTCCAAAAAGCACAGATGGTCCTTCAGAAACACTACCCAGAGTATCAATGGTAAGGATGAAGCAGTGAGCAATCCCACTGAAGCTAAAAGAGAAAAAGCTAGCATAAGAATGATTTAGATGAAAAATAAAGTGAAGGAAGGATTATTAGAAGCTACCCGATTTTCTATTTACCTAATTTAACAGCTTTAGAAGCCTGGAAGGTATTTTTCTACATTAGCCACACTACAACATGACTATCTTCAACTGTCAAATTAGCTACAAAGGACCATTCTAACAAGCACTCAGCTTAGATTCCTAGTGCAGAAACAACTACATAAGTCAGTCATCATTCTGACTTCCCAGGAAAAAAGCTAACCTAATTACACTGACATTTCAGCTGAAAGAATAAGAGGAAAAAGAAAAAAATACAACACTCAAACAAATTATTTTATGGACACTTTTTTTTTTTTTTTTATATTGTTCAGTGAATTTTTATTACAACAAACAAATTCCAGATACTCCTTCCTCCTCAAACTAGTCATTTATCTTTTAATCTTTGTGACTTCCCTTCTACTAATAAATACTGCAAAAACTGTGTGCTACTTCTCTCTCTACTGATGCAGCTCACTTATTGCCTTACTAACTTTCATTACAGCTGAGGCTTCCATAATTCATTTCCACTCCCAGTTCCTTTTGCTAACAATAGGCATATTTTCCCCTTTTTCTTGGGGCAGCAAAAAGAATATCTTCTTAGATTGCCTCATTATTTTTGACACCCGTCTTATTCAGTGGCATAAATTCTGCAAGTCCATGCTCCCACTGTTTTTGTTTGCAGCACCATACATTTGAAGCCTCTTAGTCTCTGGTACTTGCACTGTAACCTCTGAAAAATTAATTAGAAAAAAAATCAAAAGAAAAAGGAGACACATGGGCCAAAAAATATCTGTTTTTTCAACTTTTTGCAAACATTCAAAAAGCTACTATCCCCAAGTAATCAAGGAAGACAGCTTGAACAATTTAAATATTAAAAATGCATTTTATTATTTAAACATTTCGTGAGAGGAACACAGACTCTCGGCAGAAGACAAAATTGAGGTATAGTCAGAATGCAAAGTGCATAGTTTGCTCTCATGAAGAAATAGGATTTTCCTGCATTTGGTACAATATGAATTTACAAACCCTGCAGCACAAAGAAGGAAATTACCTCTTGTTAGCCTTAAGCACAGGGTTGGGGAACAAAGCTTGGTCACAGCTTGTGAGCACCATGCTTTGTAGACATCACAAATTCACTGCTGGTGTCTACAGAAGTATCATTCAGTTCAAACCCAGAGATCAACTGGTAATTTTGCATTATTCTAAAAAATACGCAAATGCCTCCTCCCCACTTCAACACCCTCAGCTATGCACTGGTATGTATTGCCTTGAGTGACCATGTTACTAATGTAGTAGAGCTCTGGTGGAGAGGTGGGGAGCTAGTTTTTGTTTAGCGTGGTTGTTTTTAGTATTTTGTTTTTTCTTTTTTTGGTTCATGACAGTTTGGTTTTTTTGAGATAAGCGACAGGAAATAAAAATGGAGGGCAAGACAGTCCTAGATGAGCACCTCATCAGCATGAGATGAGTTGCTCTCTCCCTATAAGTGTCCAAGGTCAGGTGGGGTGGGGCCTGGAGCAACCTGATCCAGTGGGAGGTGTCCCTGCCCATGGCAAGGGGCAGGGGGCTGGAATTAGATGATCTTTACGGTCCCTTCCAATGCAAACCATTCTGAGATCTGAGATCTAGCCAACTTGATTCCCCCAGATATCTTTTTGCACACAAAGTCCCACTGCCAATTTATGATTAAAGAACACCAACTTTTAAGCGAGTGGACAAAGCTACAGAAGCAGCACAAAGTCACTTTTGCCTTGAAACACATACATTACTGAGGTAGTGCCTTACTCCATGAGAACTTACATGGTGGCACAGTTCCACCTTTATTCAGAACAGGAAGGACAAAAAGCCGGCAGAGATGAGAATCATTCCTCCTGCTTTGAGGTGCATTTATACTGAATAAAAAGCCAATACAGAACACTATCACATTTTGGTTGTCTCAGCTCCTCTCCACGGTGTCAGCCATGCCATGCTGGTCTGTCACCAGCATGACTTTAGCCTTGCTTTCCCTTCCCACATCTCAGTGGACCTATGTTCAGGGGCCTCCTCACAGTCAGCTTAGGCTCCTACCTGTCCTACTGTTTAATATGGGGAATTTCAAATTACTTGATTTCAAATACACATTCCCTTGCACCTGTAGAAGTGTCAGCTTTCCCTCTCCTGAGAAAGGCTTTTAAAACTCTTTTGAGTTCTTTTGACCTTTTATTCTTTTGCAAATTAGGGCTGGTTACCTATTTGAGGCTGTAGACAAGAACACGGAGGTTAACAGCTTTCCCCATTCTGAGCACCAGAATGTCTTTAGCCATTTTATGCTCATCTTGATTGGCTTTCGCAGATCCCATTAAAAGTTACAGTACTAAGCATTCATGCAGAATGTGCTTAATGAGATACCCATAGTTAGATGAGCTTTATTTCCCTGACAGATCACTTCCCGACCCGTACTGTTACTGTACATTATTCTTCAAACACCAACACTTCACAGCAGCTGCACAGGCTCCATACACTTAATAATGTGCCTCCACACTCAAGCCTGATTTAAGCAGTTCAAAGCTAATTTTCTAGGAATTTATGAGACCTTGACTAAATAACCAGCTATTGAAGGACACCTCAAAACAGTTTTGGGCCAAAATGTCTTCCACTTATCTCTAGCACAATTACACTTCAAGGCTAAATCATGGCAGATTGTTCCCAAAGCATTCCCAAGATGCCACAGGGTATCACAGGACTGCAACAAGAGACATAAAACACAGCAGCAGTTGCTGTCACTTGGGGATTTCTTACTTTGAAAAACACTTCTCCTACCAGGCAGCCCCACTCAGAAGGGAAGAAGCAGAACACTGACCTTGCACACGTTCCAGCCTCCTCCTGAAAGTCTATATTGGCAGATTATTCCACTTTCTCACCACTTTTCACTTAATCTGCACCTCAACAGCCTCCTTGCCAAGACTGCTCTCTGCCAAACACTCACCGAAACTTATCCCACCCCAGCAGGTGAAACCCCTTTGCAGGCCTGGGTCTCTGCTGGCCATGCCCAGGTGGTCAATGGCCACTCAGTCACAGATGAGCAAGGGTCACTCTTGCAATCCTGTCAATATGGGCCAAACTACAAAGGCCTAGAGCCTTTCCCTTGTTATAAAATAAGATCGCTAAGTTTGGGGCTGGTGTTTTGAGAGTGCTTCCATTTGTCTGTTCCTCAAATAAAGCACTAGAGGCTTTCTGAGCAGTATGAGGCAACAGCAAATAATTTAACTCAAGTCCAACTTACTCTTTGGGGATTACTTGGATGCATTTTCTCATGAAAAGTTGTACCTAGCCTTCAAGTTGTGAGGCTTCAAGCCCACACCACTATTAAAAGAATGGGAAGAATGTAGATCTGAGTCTCTCAGCCACAGCCTGGAATGTTCTTGAAACTTTGACACCTGAGGAACTTAATGAAGCAGCATGGGGCTGTGAAGAAAACTTGTTAGAAGTGCATCTTCCTAGAGCATTGGGCAATCACATTATTGACAAGGCTCATTTCTTTTATGTCCCATATTATCTCAGCATGCATTACCTGAAAATAAACTCACGTGCTTTGGACTGCCATGCAGCACCACTGGAGAGTACCAGTCTTTATCTGCTTTGCAATGTCCTATATGCAAGCCAACATCTCAACAGCAAACTTAAACTTTGAACATAGAATAGCAAATGCCTCAAGAAGCTACAGTGACACAGGAACAGAACAGAGAAATGTGGGACATTCAACAACATGAAACTCTCCAGGTAAATATTTCTCCTTGGTCTCCATGTGTCTGCACACTGAGATTTTACAAGTCGCCTTGACTTCATTTTTTCCTACACAGTCACTATTCATTTTATTAGACTTTCCTCATTTCTGCCTTACCATTTATAAGATTTTAGAAAGGTCATGTACCCCTAGATTGAACTGAAACACAGAATCATGGAATTGTTATGCTTGGAAAAGACCTTCATCTCTAACCTTTAACCCAGCATTGCCAAAGCCACCACTAAACTGTGTCCCTAAGCACCACATCTAAATGTCTTTGAAATACCACCAGTGACTCACCTCTTTACAACTATGAGTTGTTTTGAGATTCCTTCTTTGCCCCTGTTTAAAGTTCATCTTTCATGATTCTCAGTGGTGGGGTAAAAAAGTAGGGAGACAGTAGTACATCATAAGAGATCTAACTGAGACAGAAACCCTGATCTAAGTAAAAGAATAAGCACACTAAGAAGCTGAAACATCTGATATTGTGGTGCACCAAATCATGTCCTATCTGAAATATTAATAGATATAATGCATTATGAACAAAATTCTTCACTTCGTTTTCCTGCAGAAAGAAAATTATAAGGATCTTCCAGGAAATTTCATTTTCCATTGAAGTAAACTGTCAGACAAGGGTGTTTTAGTCTGAAAATTGTTGACTGTAGAGAACATAAAAAAACAGCACAGAATAGAGGAAAATCCATTTAACCAATAAGGTTATGTGAATGAGGTTAAAAAAAAAAAAAAAAAAATCCACTTAAAAAACTTACAAAGGCTAGGACACTAAATGGTGTTACCAACAGGCTACAAAAAGCATATCCTGAATGCATGTGATTTCCAGCATGCTTGGTTGTTCTCATCTTTTTTTGTATGTGTGGTGTAATTCTTTCCAGGTTACTTGCACCTAATTTACATAGAAATGACAGTAAGTAAACCCATGTGCACGTGTGTGCTTGTACATGTACTACTTGGCTTGGTTGGCTCCCAAATATTGTATCTGGTATTTATGACAGACAGAATAGAGGTAAAGAGAAAAATATTTGCAGCTTCAGCACCCAAAATCATTGTTTTTCAGAAGGAAAATTTCCAACTGTAGTAATCTTATCATAATGTCTTATCATTCTGTAGGTCCTATCCCCTCTGCTTTCTAAAGCTCTCAATACTTGCTCTCCTCCCTACAACTGTGAACTTGTTGAAGAGCCTGCTGTTGGCTAGAGATGTTCAGAATTTTAAAAGGTTAGAGCTTTATTCTTCCTTCTTTTATCTATTACTGATAAATTTCAGGAGCTCCACTCTTTCCCTCTTAATTTACCTGCCTTCCTTCCCAAATAGAAGCACCTCTTTAGTTTGAGGTCCACACATGAATTAAGTTGTCCTCAGCAGATATTTCTGTAGACATATTTTGCTTATGCATGCTTCATTAAGTGAACGTACTGATTCCTGTAGTTCCATAACCTACCTGAACTATCTGAATAATGGTCCTGAAACACATGTACACTAAAGTATATGGGGTGGAAGACAGTTTCACACTAATGAAGTGATCCATGTTGGTTGGGAAACATGGCATTTGGATATTTGTAGAGGAAAATTATTGTATTCCAAACATGAGTTTGCTCCTTCAGTTCTGCTGAAGTCAGTGCATGACTAGCTATATATTAGCTTGTCTTACAGCTAGAGTAGCTTACAACAGTAAGACTATGTTGTAGTCTTCTGGGTGACACTGACAGATGTTTTCATAATATGCCAGAATGTGTACCTAATCATCTAGAGATAATGGAAATTATCATACAGCCTTTAACTCTTGTAAATTGTCACAGAAATGTGGTAGCAGCACAGAAGATAATCTTCCTGACCATTTCTCCCTCTCTATATAATTCCAAATTTTGTAGATCTCCTTGTCACAGATCTGTTCCCCTCAGTACTTATCACAGTGTCTCAAACTGATCTTAAGTATGATAGCTAGTTAGGTAAAAGATAACTACTTGTAAATGGTCTGTAACAGCTACCTTCTGATGATCAGCCTCCTTCTGAACTTCCATCTTTAATCTTGCAAAAAAGTTTCATATTTAATAAGACTAAGAAGAATACAAACATAACTGAAATTTATAAATGTCCATAGTATTTTTAAATTTTAACCTACAAGTCTGACTGAAAAAGGAATGAAACTAAGACACACTTCAGTAACAACAGTAAAGAGATGTAAGACAGCATTAAGAAGATGAATTTTTTAAATTTCTTTTAAGGTGGTTAACTTCATTCAAAAATGTATTTTTTCGTAATGCACAGAGGGGGGTTTTGATAAAAAAATAAAGAAATGTAGCCATTCTGGATTAATTCTCAGTTGTGGTATCAACTACAAGAGAAACAAGTCACTTTAGGGGAAAAAAATGTGAATATGCATATAACACTCTGCAAGAGTAGTCACAAATGTGGCTCTGCTGGATCCTCCATGATTCTATTTGTTTCATAGATCAAGATAGATGCCACCTCAAAAGGGAATTCCAGGATTTGTAAGCGCAGCAGTTCACTAACAGTCAGGCAATGGCAAAGCTGCTTTCAGATTTGGCAACTTCACATGGCTGTGCTGTTGTGCTTGGTTCCAATACTGCACCTTCTTGATTTTTGGACCTGTTTCTCCCTGGTAAGTCCCAGATGACTGTGTTACAATTATAATTTTTATACTGCACAGTTATGCAGATAGATTCTGTGCAATTATTTTCTTGGTGTGTATTTTGTACTTTTCCTCTTTCTAACCTTTTAAGGAAGGAACAGTATTTGGTAAAAACTCCCTATTAAACTCCAATAGTTTCTAGTTTTTCAAATGAGCTCTGTATATTGCTAATTAATCTGACTTCATTGATAAATCTGAATTACAAGATGTGTTTTCATTTGATTGCTAGTCTTTACCTATAATAAAAGAGACTCTTCCCTGCTAAAAGAGCAAGAGAAATTAAAACTAAGAAATACGGGTTTTTTTCAAGACAGAAGGAAATGTATACACAACAATTTGACAGGCAGTAATTGCTCTAAAGAAACAGGAAAATAAGAGTCAGTGAAATGAGTGGTATTTACATGGACAAGATATTTATTTTACATCAAATTATTTGCCATATGCAGTTATGTGAAATGGATCCAATTTAAATTCCCTGAATGAACTCAACCCACACATAACATACTGTTCAAGATCATGGCAGATTTTCCACTGAACAAACCATGAATATAGCAATGCCATCTTAATTATGTTGCTGTAGGACATGAAATATCAAAGGATAAATTTAATCCCTACCATGCAGCTCCAATAATTGTGTTCAGGAAAGAGGAAATGCTATTAGAGAAGAAAGGAAACTCCCACACTACAGGCACTTGTTGCCAGTCATTTTTCTGTCTCAAAGTTACACATACAATTGCCTGAAATGGGCATGGCCCAAGAAAACATTAAATGATACGTAAGAATTTTGAGATTCTAGTATAGGAAGAAACAGGTCAAAACTGATAACTTCAAAAACGAATCTCCCCTAGATTGTACTCTCGTGAGTACAATCATGACCTAAACTAGGCAGCAGGAAGCAGTTTTGGGGTCTTAAAACCACAAGAAAAACATGTAAAAAATAAAATAATAAAAAAAAAAAATTACCTAAGTGAAAAGGATCTATCTCTTAAGATTCCTCCTTCCATTTTCTCACTGTTTTGTTTTCTCATTGATAGTATTGGTAGGATAAACTTGTTACCTTTTGCTATATCTAAGTCAGAAAATTATATGAGCTGCAGGAGTTCCACGAGGCAGATAAGAAAACAAAAAGGGAAGAAAGGCAGCAGAAAGCAAACAGTTGTGCTCCACTGAAGTGGGTTTTCAGTTCCATGTCTACAACCAAAATATAAAAGCAAATACAGAGGCCCTATTTACACTTAGAACAGTCTGCGAGAAGGGATTTGGGACACCTCACACCAATGTTCTTCAGTGAACAATATTTTGCCAATTCCAGACATAATGGATAATTGCTGTCAATTCCAGACTTATATGTAGCTGCTTCAGACACCTACTCCAGAACATCAAAATGACTGAAGAGAGGTAATTAGGGATATAAAAGACCTGAATAACAGAAGAGATGTTTTGGCATTGTTTGATCTCTCTCCTTGCCTTTGATGGCACTACAAAAGCAAAACCCAATGAGTTTAATAATATCAGGTGGTAAGACTCCTCAAAGACTCTCCATATCAGTAAATACGTAACCAATCTAAGGAGAGACGTGTCTAGAGGCTAGCAGAACAGATACTATTTTCTGAGTATATAGCTATCTTTTTGTGTATTTACGTGGCATTTTACTCAATAAAAGTGTTATTTACATCATCTAGCATGAAAGGCACTCAGAAGTCTAAAGGTGTCAGGTGTGGCTGCCTTTTACAGTCTTCACACCGAATATCAGATTTGCAAAATTTAGAAACTGAAGTTAGAAAATATCATCACAAATTTTCAGCTAAATGAGCTGGCTCTGAGCTTAAGATGGACATAGCTAGAAGAGACGGTAACTCTCTGTATCTTCCCAAGGTTCACCTCTACTGAACTGTCATGAGTCTGCCTTAAAAATACACCATCTCTTCTTCCTTGGAACAGTAACTCACATACACACAGTTAAGACCAAACAAGGTCCTGCTCAAGCAAATAGGGGAATCGGTGTCACTACAGACCTAGGTAGAGAAATAGGAACAGGTGCTCAATGCATTGATACTTTTCATTCTTAATAGACCAGGTGTTGGAACAACAGTTCGCTTGTTAACTCCAGATGATGCAAAATTTAAGAACTCTTTAGAAAAAAATTAATCATCACCCAATAATTAGAATTTTCAGGTTCCTCCAAAATAAGCTGAAGTCAAACTTTCACCAAAGCGGGGTCATATTTATTCTTTGGCTACAGGAAATCACACATAGAGACCTGTTCCTTGATTGGGAATCCTTTGTGGAGGGGTACCAGGGCTGTGCTTCCGAGTGGGTGCCTCAGGACAATCTGAGGACACCCGTTACTCCTCAAAGAGAAATAATCACAGGGCGTTTGGACAGCACAATTTTTTTCTTGTATATGATCTTTGCGTTTTCAATGAATATGTCTAGAAAACAATCATTCGTGTATCAAAAAACTATACTAGTTTAGTTGAAAATATGAACTTTTTCACAATTATTCATTTTATTTACTGGGTTTGTTTCCTATGCTGTAGATAAATAATCTCTAAGACTCACTGGCTGAAGATACCATTTGTCCCCACAACATGTCACCACTTGCCTTCTGGACACTGCCTCTCCCATACTAGACAAAAAGGATCTTGCACCTCTCCTCTGTTGTCTGCTCTGGACCAAATCGACTGGTCCTGCTCTAAGCAGCTCAGGTGAGCTCAGACAAAGTGTCTCAAATTGGTAAAAAAAGTTCTAGAAATCCCTCTGGCAGCACAACTATGAGAAAGGCAGAATAGGGTGCAGGAACCTGTGAAAAAAAAGAAGGTGCTGATGTCTCCAGCTGGCACAGCTGTTTACTTTAGGAAGGTCTGCTCAGTGCATAAGATAGTAATGATGAACTGAAAAAAATAGCTGGTTATGTGTGAATTATAACGTGAGATTCTGTTTCCAGCTCTGCCCCTACATTTTCATAAGGGTCAAGGCAATTCATCCATTTCCTCCTGTATAAAAGCTGGGATTAACAACATTTATTAATTTACCTTAGAGTTACGGAAATGATTAGTTAATATCTGTGTGGTAATGTTAATATGACAAATGGGCAATAAAGACTAAGTATGCTTCCCACCTCCATCAAGAGGCAGCTCACACCCACCTGTAATGTATGAAATATGCATTTAACATTTTAAAGCTTCTTTCATCAATCACTCCCATTTGTCAAGAGCAACCCTGATGGACTCTTGAAAAGGCTTATTGGCAGACATACAAAGCCCCCAAATGCAGACACCAAAGCAATACTTGAACATTCAAGCAGGAATTTTAGGTTTTTACAAAATTTGCTGCTGTCTTAATACAGTTTGAGAGGTAGGAAGAAAATAACCTACCATTTTGGGGGCTACGACCATGAACTTCATCATACTAAATATACTATTCTTCTCCTGTATGTCTCATTGTTTTGGGAAGGTTTAGGGGTATTTTCCACACAAAAAAGAAGGGGAAAGAAAAAACAAAAAACAAACAAAAAACAAAAAACAAAAAAAAAAAGGGAGAAATTAAATTCAAATTCTGTATTGTGTAAAATACCAGTGATCTTGCATGAAATCAACCTTTGCTTATGTTTCATCATTAGAGAATTAATTTTATGGCTAATCAGATAATAAAATAAATAAATAGTTAAAATGCAGTAGTCTTCCATCCAGACAAAGCTTCCTATATTTTGCCCCTACACTACTTTTGCATTAATGAGACCATTATTACCATCCATAGTCTAAGCGCAATTAATGTAAATGCCATGAAGATTCTACTGATATTTTTTCCACAACTTAATTAGGATGGTGAGAGTTTTAATAGCTCTGCACCTCTTTCCCCTAAATGAAGAAAATCTCATTGTCCTTGTAATTTTTATTTTCATTACAACAGTGGCATGAGAGATGGATTAGGTCCGTAATGAGCCTTTCGAATCAACAGCCCTGTGAACTTGCTGAGGCGCTGTAGTGAGAAATGTGCATTAGCTGGGCTTTGGCCTTTACAAATTAACAAAAATTCAGCATGGACATTTTCTCCCCTTCATTTTCACATTACGTTTTTAAATTCAGGATGTTGAAAAAGTGGGAGAAAACAGTCCCAATAGAATCTGCATTAAAGAATGGCATCCACTATGGCTGGTGTCCTTTAATGTCCTTTTTTCCCTTTGTGTCGTAAGACTACTGGATCAAAGATTTTCAATCTCATTAAGCTAAAACTATGCATTAAGTATCTTCCTGCCATTGCATTTTATTTATGCATTCTTAAAGATAAATTTTCTCATATACCTGCAAAAGCAATGGCCAAGAGCAGGACAAAGAACATGCTGGGGTTTATAATTAATGATAACTTTTGCCCCTTGTCAGTAGTTCACACTGGGGCAGAACCTTTAATTCACAATGGAAATCTGCAGGATTTTATATATAGGATTTATTATCTGTCAAACTAACTACAAACCAGTATGAGATACCAGGAACAGAATGAAGAAAATCAGATTTTTTGATCTTAAAAGCAAGCCACTGGAAATATTAGCCATTGAAGTGACCTCAAAGTGAGAGTTTGTCTTACAGCATGACCTTTCAAATCACACAAACTGAGTGTTTTCCCCCATACACCGTTTCTGGCTAATTTTACTGAATCAGAACACATACAAGGCCTCAATTTTCTGCCTAAAGTCCAAACCCTGACCTAATGCTACTTTTACATTCTAATAGTGCTTCAACATCTCTTAAATAAATATGCTTCTGACTACATCTGTTCATGTTATGAATATTCATATTTTATTGTTTACAATCATATTAAGAGATGTGTAAATGAAAAATAGGTATGAACAGAGATAAAGACATGGGGAATGTGCCTGAAAACAAAAACCAGAATATATTCCAACAGGAGAAATGTCTTTGTTCTTCTCCAGTCATTCTTCCATGTATGCATGTTCAAGAACCACAAACAGCAAAGCTGATTAAGAGCAGATTTTTATCTTCAAATAATTTCTGCATCTAGAAAGAAAAAGCTTCACCTCAGCAGTGAAGACAAGCTGACAAGGGTGTCCCTGAGGCATGGCTGATGCTGATGAAGTTTTCCACAAGGAAATTATCAGGGAGCAGCATGACAGCTGCCAATCAGGACAGAGCCAGAGACCTGTGCCTCCAGTCTTTCCTTTGCTTTTCCACCCCCTGTGCTAGTCTCTGTAGACAAGGGCAGGGCCCATCTTCAGAAGTTCAATCCTGACTACTGAAAAGATGAAGTAGCAGGATGTAACATTCAGGAATTTGAAGCAGAATTACAACAAATATGTGCAAAGACACAAGACTATGAGGCTTTTAAATCCATGCAAGGTCACAGTCTTCACACATAGCCCTGGGTAAAGCTACTCCAACAGGATCCCACCATGGCAAAAACCAAAGGTGGGCTTTGGAGGCTTGCCTGCCTCTTCTCCCTGAAGTACCCTCACAATCCCATATGGGCTTCCAACCTGAAAACCATTTTGTTTGCATATAAATTAGAATAAAGAACCTTTTTGAGGTAAGAAAACTTAGGGGTAGCGGCTAATAAATCTTCCCATGTTTCCCCATTGTCACAAATGGACAGGTTGTTTCCTTAGGTCTGTTGTTAGTCCAGCACATCATTACAATTTTAGCAACCTCTGGGTTACACACATTTTTTCACTCTTTTCTCTAGGACCCTGGAAAAAGCCTGTATTCCCATTAAGGCACAGCCATGTGCCTGATTACTGCTCTTCCTTCTCCAGCAGGTTCTCCACCTGCTCATCCCCCTCCTTCCCTTTGCTCCAGCCAGCTCAGACCTGCTGCAGGCAAGAGCCCTCCCCTCTCTTCCCTCCTCCAGGGTGCAAAGTCAGGACAACAAGCAGCCTTCAGCACTGCAGTCAAGCCACACTTTACAGATGAGAAAAATCATGCATGTTCCTCGTTTAAGATTTGGAAGTTCATTGTTTTCAGGAAATGTGGTAGAATTTGAAAGGCCTAACAATGAACGTGATCTAAAGTGGCCTAAAAATGAAAGATGAAATGATACAGCTGCTGGCAGTTGTTTCACAATTATTTACAAGCACAAAGTCTGTATCAGGAGAACCAGGTTTTAATCTGTGAAAAATATTTTTCTATTGAGGAAAGGTTTCAGAAATGTAATTACCACACTTACCCATTTACCCTGATAAAGGCTTCCCAAGCGATAAGATACAGCCTGACACAATCATCTCATTTTTCCCAAGGCTTGAGATTATGTCCTAATGTGGAATTTAATGTCTAAAGAAGGTGGTTTATGTAGCTTTCTGAATAGGAGATTGGTGTGCTGTTGCCCTCTGAAAAGGAGACTGTATTTTAGAACAACAGCACTTACTCCCTGTCAGGGGATGAAGAGTAGTATCAGGAAAATGCTGTGCTGAAGGCAGGCAGTATTTAAAAGATGCTTCTTATCTCAATAAAATGAAAGGTTTTATCTCCCATACATTGTAATCAAGTCTGCGGGAACCTTGCTTTTAATTTTAAATAGTTGCAATAATAAATAGACATTCTATGATAGTTAAAAGGTTTTTTTAAAAAATAAATACTAAAAAAAAAGAGATGGATTCATATGATCTCAGACATCTAAAAAAGTTCCTTTAATAAGGCATCTGTCTAAGCACTGGTAATGAGATAAATGCCAGTTCTCAACCACATTTTTTCAGTACTGTAGCTTGTCAGAGCAACCACTGCTAGCCAGACACCTAACAAGGTCTTTTTTTGAAGGTACTCTTCATATAAAGCAGAAAAGAAAGCAAATCATATTGTTTAGATATACTGGGACATTGATTCTGAGAATCAGACCTATATATTTGTTTGGATAGTAACAGGCATTTGTGTGTGCACACAGAGAACCCCACAAGGCTGCTCAGTTTGTGTGGACAGAGAGAGAGGAGGTTTGGACCCCTCAGGAGAAGGGGGTCCCTGGACAACATCCCCAGCAGACCATGAGACCCTGCTGTATGGCAAACAAGTGCTCAGGAGAGGGAAACACAAACACCTAATCCCTCTCAAGTCTCCCTTCCAGGCAAACACTCCCCCATGGCCAGACCCCCTTCCTCTTCCATGCAAAAGCAAAACCAACAGAAATCATACCAGAATCTCAGCTTTAATCAGTCACTACTGGATGTTTTTACTAGGGATACTTAATGATGCCAAATGAAACTGATCTGCAGTGTTTCTAACACATTACAGTTTAATTAGTGATATCACCTCTCTGGTCAAGCTTTTATCAATCACAATTCAATTAACTCAGTTTGTAGCTGTCTACATAGGGGTTCTTCATGAGCTGATGTATTAGTCATGAACAAAGTATATGTTTGTATGGGGAGAGCAAGCATTTCCAAGAAATAATAAACTCTGTTAAAGGGCAGGATCAGTACCTGAGATGTATTCAGCAAGGCAGCTGTAAAGACTGCTCCTTTTTTCTGCATTTATTTTTCCTCAGTAGACTTCATGATAACCTGCAAGTTAAGATTTTTCTAGCTGTCTGCTCACATACTGATTCTGAATCTGGAAATTGCTAGACCTCTTGCCTCATACAGCTCATTGCCAGTGATTTTCTAGTGTGTATATAAATTCTGAAATGCATGGAAGCTGAGAAAAATCCACAGTGCCCTTCTGCATCCAGTCTCCACAGCACTGACAACAGTAAAACCATAGTTTCTTTTGGCAGCAAACCTGAATTAATGTAACCTGGACCATACCCAGGAAAACGATATTAGTAGCACCAAAATACAGGTCTGATGGAATCATTCTTCTGATTCTAGAAATGCTTTTGAACCTCCTGTTCATTGCATTTCTCACCGCTGCTGTCAACAAGGGACCAATTTTTTTAAAAATCCACTTGTTTTGTCAAAGGTGAGTGTATACCTTCTGGGTATCAAACTAAATGAATAAATCTTCTGCCAAGGTATAGGGCTGGTTTTGCGGTGGTGTTTATTTGAAAGCAGAAGTGATATGAAAGAGACTTGAAAACACGGAAAAAAATACCTGCAGCCTGGAGGAAAAAAATAAATCCCTCCACCTGAAATACTGCTGAGTGGGATTTATGGCCAGTTCTTGGAAGTCGTGGCCTGCAGACCAACTGTGGCTCTCTACTCCAGTATTACAGTAATGGTATTTTCCTTCATATTACTTCCAGTGAATGCTAACATTTCTCTTAATGTGCTGCTCTGCAGAAGGTGTTTGAGAAACCTTCAGAAATAGGTTTCCTTTTACCCCAGATAGGGTGCAACACAAAATTCAATCCATAACTAAACCCAGACAGTGTCAGAAATAGTCTCTCCTTCCATGAAAAATACAAATTAAAGTTAAATGTTTACATGGATATAAATATATAGAGAACTGCAATGTGAGAACTCTTGCACAGTTCAGGAGACAACATCCAACATACACAAATAAGTGTGAGAGGAAGAAAAAAAAAACAATTTTTTTGCAGCCATAGAAGAATTTCTGCTGAACATACCTTGGAGCCCAGTGCCACCGTCATAATTTGGACCTTTCCTTTGGCACTCTTCCAAACCAACCCTGTCCCTGCTGCACGTCATACTCCAGTCCCTTCTGTATTTAATGTGTAGTGCCTCTAGCACTCCCCCAAACTTCTGTTATTTTGGGTTTGTTTGTTCTAAGGGACCTTTGTGATTCATATGATAGGAGTGAAGATTTAACCAAACTCCAATAGGATAATGTCATCTTTAGATCATGCTCATTATAATTCATAAGTACTTCTCCACTTGACAGCTCTTCGGTTGCAGTTTCAATCTTACGCTAGTTTTTTTCTTGAGAGCCCTTTTCAATTTTCCACATTGCTAATAGACCCTGAGGCGAAGCTAAAAATCATTTGGGCTTCTTGAAAGGATCAATAATTTTTGTGTGCCATGCATTTTAAAATACGCAGCATCACTGACACAAATGCTGACCCTGCGCTGATAAATATAACACATTAAATCATGTCAGAAGTTTCCACACATTTTAAAAAAAAAATATTCAATAACTATCTGTAATTCCACATGCAGAGAGCAGTATTAAGCATATTAGAGACCAAAAAAAGGTTTAAAATAAAGTTATAGTAAGATTGATTGAGCAAATTCTTGCCAAACAATATAATTTTTTCTGTGGCCTGGCTCATGTAAGAGATGATATGGAGCTAAAAGGTCTAACAATTTCACTACTTTTAGGCTATTAATACCACAAAAGCTGATGGAAGAAAGTTCATTCAGCTTTCCCTGTCACTCATCCATGCAGTCAACGATATCTGATCAAATGCTTAGATGTGCTGTACTCCAACAGTTAGCTCAATAAATTATTCATTCAGCACCACACAGAGCAAATTATAGTTTAGGTGGACAGCATTTTTGCTCACATTCACTTACAAGACAAGCAGAGGCTGTAATGAAAGAAAGGGAAGGAAAAGATCACTAACAGAGATCTCTGTTTTTTCTCATTTTAATACTTCTGAAGAAACCACTTTTGGAGCATGTCAGGGCTGACAAACCGAGTGCTATTGTGCCAGTGTCTGTTTAACCCTTGCCAAGAGCTCCTGTCTCACTCAACACATGTGTAAGCCTCTAACAGACTGAATGGAGATGCATGTTTCTCAGAGAGAGCAAGTGTTGAAGTAGCATTACATACATTGCATACAGCAAATGTGGCTTTACCTAAAGAATCCTCTCATAGATAAATCACAGAATCGAAACTCATGGAAGGAGAGAAATACAGCAAACAGATTCTCATGTTGTTTTTTTTCCCAAAAATATGCTCTATTCTTTACCTCTGCCCACCCTGCTACCATTTCCAATATAATTTAGACTGCCTCATCGACTCCCAGCACCTATGATTTCCAACCTTAATTTTCTTTTTCTGCTGCTGTATTCTTGAGCTCAAATAGGAAAGTGAGAATCAGCATCCTTGATACAATTCCACAGCCATGTCCTCTGTGCAGAAAATAACCGTATGCCAAATGTTGATGTGTTAGTGTTTTGCGTCCACTGAGTAGATCTTGCCTACCAAGCTTTCAGCAGAGCAGGGCACAGTCAGTTGTATTTGCATGTCCAAATTTTACCACAGTTAAAAAGACTAACTAAAAATGCTAAACTGGAGAAAGCTGTAATGAAAGTATCTAAATCTGGTCAAAAGCCTTTTGCAGAAATATTAGTTTTGAATAATTTTTGTTTAGAAAGCTTCTAGAGAAAAAAGTATTCTATTTAAAGAGCAAAATATTTTTTTTAAATGGATGCTATAGTTCAATCCAAGTGGAAATATCAAAACTTTCCACTGATTCAGAACTTTCATTTTTTTGTCCCTGTGTGGAGAGAAAGAAGGAAATAAGAGATAGGGAGAGAACCATAGGGTATATTTAGTCCAGATCATTTGGATAGGGCTGAACCAGACACATAAATAAAGTTATCTCAGTGTGAATATCTGCCAAAAAATCTTTTGCCTCACGATCAGGCGGGGAAACTCACTGCCCTTTTCCCCCAGCTTTTCTAGCCTCCCAAAAAAACAGAGACACCAACCTTGTTGGAGATTTTCTGTATGCTGAAATTTCAGATTTCAAGCCATATGCCCTTTTCCACCCAGGTGTGCAAATGTTTGTTGGCGCTGGGAGGAGACCTCTGGGTGGCTGAAAAAGCAGCTCCCCAGGGGAAAACAGATTACACAGATACTTCCCACCTGGCTTAGCTGGAAAAGGGAATCTCTGGGGCTATGCCTAAATTGGGCTGGGAGCAAGGGTGGAAGGACTTGACCCACTCTCTCGATGCCAAACAATGCACATAGGTGGTATTAATTGGAGGGTTATGAGCTACCTTGAGACCCACTTAGCCCACAATTAACAGTAATTCTACTCTCCCTCCCAAGGAGGGTGCTATAACCCCTCATTAATATGACTGACAGCTCTTGTTCTCTGCTTTTGATAAAATTTGAAGTAAAATATGAGATTAACCTATGTCACACACGAGTAATTTTTCCAGTCTGTGAAGGGAATCTCACTTAACCTCTGCAGAAGTCCAAGTAAATACACTGTGGCTTGCCTTCCTCTGGATGCATATTTCTTTTGCCTAAGCTGTTCTTTTGCAGCAAGTCTAAATTGTTGCTCCAAAGTTTTAGGAAGCATGCCTTTAATAACTCCCACATATATTTCTCACTCACTGTGCTGCTACCCTCTCATCAGATCCACTTTCTTTCATCATTATTTCTGAGCTCATTATTCAACATTTAGCTGAACTGAACTGCATTTACCATTCATTAGGTATTTTTGAACCAGAGGTGATCATATGATCCAATACTTCTTAAATTTCTTTGTAGCTTGTTATATGCTATGTTCCCTTGGTTTAGCAGTATGTTTAAATTTGGCTTTGAATACCATCATTGGGAGCAATTTGTATGAATAGCACAAATTGCAAGACACAAAAGACAATGCAGAGCAGCAATAGGAATCTTACAGCATCACCTGATCAGGCCAGCATGCTAAAATGATAACAAATCTCCAGTCACTTTGGTGATACAAGGATGAATCCACTATCTGATAAATCATGTTTGAGACCACTGCTACTAGCAGGCTAAATGGCAGAGAATTCTAGCCTCATGATAGGCATGAGAGACAGTAAAATAAATGTTACAGAATACAGGAGGAAAAAATCTGCCTCATTTTCTCAAGTTTTTTTTAATGGTACATTTCCATTTGAATTGAAATTTTCATTTTTATGTTAAAAAAATGAAACAGGTTTTGAAGTGAAAAACAATCATCATGTCTTTCCTTCCTGCTTCTCTATTTCTCTCCCTCCAAACAGAGAGACTAATTTTCTTTTTAAACTACTCCAGCTCTGAGAAAAATACAAAGATAAGAAATGAAAAAGGGGAGGGAGGGAAAGCAAAGAAATAAAGGGAGTAGAAAAGGAAGCCAAACTGTTTGGCTCTTTGAACTAATAATAAAACTAAATGAGAAGCCTCCTTTTTATTAACAAATCAAGCTCATTTCTCAGTAGCAAATCTTTTCTTTCAAAGTATAAAACCTTTGCATATAAGAATACTTTGAGACCCACTTATCCCACTTCTCCAGTGGGATTCTGTACATAGCATAAAAAATTACTTCTCTGCATCTCTTTTACTGCATACATTCCCTCTTTTAATGGGTTTTGGAGTCCATGTTCCTATGAAAAGGTAAAAGGGGATTTCTAACTCTCTCCTTCTCCTCCACATCTCCACTTATCTCTACCGGAGACAGTTCTCAGCAAGAAGTCACCACAATGCATGTTTTATTTTCAAACAACAATTAACATTCAAAGGTAAACTTCATCCTTCTGATCAGTTTTCTACCAGGATAAATATTGCTCTGAGAGCCATCGTGTTGTGGGTATCTTCAGCTCCAGTCACAGACTCTGAAACCAGGACCCATCTATAGAGAAATTATGGTCTCCTGGATCTGCAGCTCCATACACTTCATACTAACATGAAGTAGCCTCCTTCCCTCATTCTCCAAGAGGCATGGAAGTCTTAGTTTGCATTCCATACTGAAAACAGAGGTTAAATACTATACAGGAAAAAATTACTCAAGCTTTCATATTGAGTGCATTCTGTAATTGAGATGGCAGATAGCTGAGCTGCTCTGCCAGCTGACTAACTAGAAAAAAGTTTAGGAAACCCTGGCAACATGCTGCTTGCTGTTTTCTAGAAATGGAAGACAGGAGGATACCACTGGCTTCATGTCCCACTTTGAGTCATTCCTGGCATGGTCAGTCTGCCAAGACACATGATACAGGACGAAGGTGAAACGAGGAAATGTCATATTAGAAATGCTACAAAAAGACATGTTTGAAAGAAGACTAACAGGAAAAATTTGTGGCAATTACTTCAGACACCAATTGAGACTTATTTCTCTCATCATCCTGTCCTGGTATTTTTCTCAGTGACACATATGCACACAAACCACTGGAGGAGACGCTACAATCAAAGGCAAAATAATACAAGTGGATTTGTCTTATTGGCAGATAGGAGTCCTGTGCAGCTCCTTGTGGAGTATGCAAGGTAATGAGATTAGGGATGAAAAATAAGATACTGTATAAACCCAGAAAAGCAAGCACAAGAGACACCCGAGGGTAGTTGTGGATCATTTCACTTAAGCCCTGTGTTTGCCAACAAGAAGAAGCAAAGTAAGCCATAGGATATTTACAACCTGTATATATGGATATAGCACACAGTAGGGCTCTGGCACAGAGCCTCCAAAGTGCTGTTTCAGGGCTCTTGCTTGTGCTTTGATGTACAGTGTGTCAATGTGTTGGTGTAGGCACATGTGTGCTTATGAATATTCATGCAAATCTGCTTGTTTCATATTGTATTTTCACTATTTTGCTGTAGTAAATACTTCTCCATGATGCAGGAAGAAAAATTATGTGGGTTTTTTTTTTCAATATGATGGTTCAAATATTTGTATCTGTTTATTTTCCTTAATAGTCAACCTTGTATTCTTGGCAATTGCATATTTGTAACCATGCTTCATTATCAGAAATATGATTTTTATATTCATCTTTATACATACAATATGCTAAACATTTACCTTACAACAGTTCCCAATGGAAAACAAAAACAAACAAACAAGCAAACAAAAAAATTCCACCACAGAGTATTTAATAAAAGAAGTTAGTTACATCTAAGGAGAAAACAAAAAATCCTGTTCTCCTGTGAAAATTTTATCTTGAATGCTTGTTTGCTGTCATTCCATTCTCCTCCCACTCCACTTTAAAACAGAACTTAAGCTGAATTAATAACAGTTTGCCAAATAAGATAGGTTGTGATTCAGACCACTGGAAGATAAAAGGAACCATAGAGATACTAAATTCAATAAACTGATTAACTTCAATGGTAGGTCAAAACATTCCATGAAAAGTCTTCTGTTGCTTGACTGAGTCAGCATTTTTGAGGAGGAAAAACAAGATTTAAGCACTATCAAGCCACTGTTCTCAATTCTGAAAAGTATGCAGGAGGATCCAGCAGAATCTGGAGCATAAAGCAAATTGGCAGTTTGCTCAAGCCAGCCTCTTTTTTTTTTTTTAATAATGTCATTGTCCAGTAATTTAAAATCCTTATTACTGCATAAGAAAATCATATAGTTTTCACAGAGAAAACAAGTCTGTAGATAGCATATTTATACATTAGATTTAACTAAAGAATGTTCTTAAACATTCTAATCCCACAAATTCAAAACTTAGCACCTGAACTTTTCAGATGAGATGCTAAATTCAACAAGTTCAACAGAAAGGCTCAGTCTCTGCTTCACAAAGAGGCAGATGGAGAAATGTAAAAAACCTCTCTAGTCTCTGGAGAAGTTGTTGTTTTATTAGCTTGGTACAGGTTTTTAATATTTTGGGGGCATGAACATCTGAAAACTGCCACACAACATATATATATTTATTTGTAAGTACATATTTTCATACAAACATGTACAAACATATACCTAAAGTGTAGATAATTATCTGTGTATTTTTATCTACATATTATACCTGCGTGCAAAAATAAAAGCATTCAAAGGAGATGGGGATTATCTTTGAATATCAGGTTCTACAAGGTTTTGGACCTCATGACTTAGAAGAAAGGACTTTCCAGAGCCAAATAATCAATGGATATAGCAGAGTTCTGCTAGATTGAAGCAGATAAAGCAGACTTTGCTGTCTGAGTTGCTTGTTCAGCATGAACACAAGCAAACCTGATGTGCTGTTTCAAATAAAACTATGTGTTTTCCCTCTTCTAACAAAGGCTTTGTCTCTTTGTTTGGAAGGTGATTTTTTCTAAAATCAGGCACATTACTGGTGCTTTTCATTAGCGTATCAAAATACTCCCAAGTTTCTCCTCTCTTCACATCGGCTTCCACCATAAACCAAAACTTCCCATCTTACCAACCAACTTTAACAGCAGAGAGGCAAGATTGTACCTATCAGCATGACGTGGAGTGTTTGAAAACTGTATGTAATCTTGAAGTAGAATTATCAAGACTGGGACAGGCTGGATTGCAGAAAGCCAGGGGAGTCTATGGGGGTAAGCCCGAAGGACACAGAGGACACTGACACTGCACTTAAAGTGATGAGAATTAAATTGTGGGAGGAAAAGCAGCTCTCCATTTGGTTTCTTTGAGACACAGACTAGTCATTGAATCAGAGGGATGAACAGAACAACCAAAAGGAAAAGAGAAAAAGAAAAAAGAAAAAGGTCAGTACTGGCAGTGTGACAAGTTGAAAGCTAGTGAGGGACCTGACTAAATGCTGGAGACAGAAATGAGAGTACGTGGCCTGCAGAAAGGTCCTTCTGAATGTGTCTTCTTACCAGACAGAGCAGCAAGCTCTTGAGCATAGGGTTCAGAAGGTACTAGGGTAACTCATGCTGACCCTTTTTAGGCAGCTTTTTTTTTGGTATTCTTAAAATGGGACAAGGTATTCTTAAAATGAGTCTACCCCTCACAACACAGAAAAATATCTATGCATGAATTGTTTGGTAAAACAGGAAGAGTTTTATCACAGCAGATTCCTTTAGCTCATCGTAGTTTTTTCTTGGTATTGCATAGCATCAGGTGCTCACTAGCCATCATTAAATGATGAATGACAGAAAGTCACAAATTAGAAAAATTCTTGGAAAGTACTGCAAGAGTAAAATTCCGCATAATTTGTCTTCCAAAAAATTTCTAAATGTCTATAAATTAAACAGAATATTGAAACTAAAATCTAATTATTCCATCCCCAACAGGAAAGATTTTGATGAAGGCAATAATAAAAAGTGGAAACAAATGGATTTCATCAGGTAACTGTAAAGAAATGGGTTTCTGTTAAAACAACAACAAAGAATAAAGAACTGAAGTTACACACACATGCAGCTTTTCTGTTAAAATGCTCTGTACACATAAATGCACGCACAGAAGTCAGTAGAAATCTCAGGACATACATATTCAAGACAAATAGTCTCGAATAGTCACCAGAATTTAGGAGCAGCATATTTTCAAGATTTAGTATCTCATCACCAGACCTGAGCGTTCTCTGATTTCAAAGTGGAGAAATCAACATTTAGATCATAGAAAAAAAAAAAAATATAATCCCCTAGATAAAGGGGAAGAGGGAGAATTTCTTTTCATCAGTTCTACATATTTTTTGATATTCAGAGTCTATTAGGAAGTATAAATACTTTTCCTCCTTCTGGCTTCTGATCCTGTTTACTGGAACATTTGGATTCAGTGAGCAGAGAGAATGCTCATTTCAGTTCATCCTGTTTACTATTGCTGATGTGTCCAATTACTTTTCTACATGATATGCTAAGAAATAAATCCTCTGGACTTTGAAACACATTTATACTGTAAAAATTAACCTCAATAGTCTTAATGGGGGTCTTAGCCATTTGTTTTTCAAACTGCAAAGGCAAGTATTTAAATGTTAAATAGAGTATCTGGAAGAGAAACATGTGACCTGAAGTACAATTTCCCCTAAGACCCTTTCTTAGAAACAGCACTAGATGCACTTTCTCACTGGTTGTTTCATCAGAACTGACCAACAACCTTAGAAAACTACTCAGCCATTTCTAGAAGACATCCATCTGAGACAAATCCTTTACTGATCTGTAAATTACCAGTGCTCTTCTGTATTCAGAATGGTCTTTTCTATTACCTTAATTGTTCAACAGACACTTGATACTACTACCATTTCAATATTTGAGAGACTCAGCTTTTAATCTAGCTGAACTGATACCACAACACCTAAGTAGCTTGATGTTGCAGGCTGCCAGATCGCAGGTCTTTGATGAGCTGGGATAATTGAAATTGGTCTCCCTAGAAAACGAAATAAAGGACAAAGCCAGAAAAGAGCAACAGTGAATAGCAGCCATTGCTGACTTGCTGTCAGGAGGGGGAAGGCTGACAACAGTGGTTAGTGCAGATGGGAAGATCCAAACTGGTGAGGGAGGTGGTCCTACTTTCCTGTTTGCACCTCAAGCTGTTCAATGAGCAGACAACAATTTTCCAGGGCTCTGGCAGAGATAAAATAGACTTATTATTCTGAATGCCCACAAATCTTTTAATTAAATCTTTCCTTCCCCCACCCCAACCCCCCCAGGGAAGCTTAATCAAAGAACCAACCCATCAAATTAGTGACTTAACATAAGCAGATGTGCCTAAGCTTTGTTCATTTGCATAGATGATGACTGTTTCACTTTGCTTTGATCTTCTTGGTCACTTCGGTATATGACTTGAGACCATGTGTTCTGTGCTGTTTATTCATAACACACCAAGTATAAGCACAAGATTTATTTGCTAATAAATGTAAGAATACTGCAGGAAGAAGTTTTTAATCACTCAAAACTATCATGGAGTGGGATAATCATATGGCTGCATTTGGCTTTAAACATACTATTATTAGCCTCAGCCTTTCTCTTTGGTACTCTTGCTTCATTCAAGAATAGCTGCAATGAAACAAAAGGACTTACTGATTAATGTAGTGCTTTGGCACATCATGAATGACTCCCACCTTCCTTCATGTATTTACCTTCAAAAGGAGTTTACAGACATGTGAAGGAGGAGGGTTTTTCCATCACCAATATTTCCTAGTTGAAGATAATCTACAGTTACACATAGACTGTAGATATTTAAGAAGAACTAAACTGTGCTACCTTCAATATCAGCTAAGTTTCTTATTAGTTAAGGTAGTAAATAAATATAATAAAAACCACTTAATTCTTTGATGGTTGGATGATTGTTTTACTAGTTCCAGACCAGAACTGCCTAGCTGTTTTCATCAAACTAGCTATTTCCTCAAAGACATCAAAAACTGCCACCACTCACTGACACACTTAGAAATATGCTGAAGAAATAGACAATGCATTTGTATTCATATGTAGTCTTCAGGGCAGGGACCTTACCATTATCACCACTGGCATGAAAATATCTTCCCACTAGAATGAAGACCTTGTGCTTCATACTTACTAACACAGAAAACCTATTCCTATCCTGAAGGAGTCTAAATCAATTACCCTTCACTGTGCATCTTATGGAAGAGAAGAACGGGCATTTCCAGCTGTGAACTGTTTTTCTCCCTGCCTGAACACTGAATTAAGTGCCTGTCTTGGAATTTACAAAGCTTAGCTAGAACATGATTTTATAGATTTGCTCTAAATTTCCTCTAAGCTAAGATTACAGTTTTCCTTAATGTAAGAAATAAAAGGGAATAACCCTCCTCCTATGCAGTCCTTTCGGCAATCTCAGGGCAACACGTTATAGACACATTTAACTGGTTATTATTCTTTAACTTAACATGAATGCACCTTTTCCATCACACAATTTTAATTTAGCATTGGTGCAGGACTCAGCACAAACTTATATGCTCTTGTAGGGAGATGCAAGTTAGCTCTACCCACATGCTATACGGAAATTAGTGGAAGAGCTCCGTGCTACAAGAAAAAATAATTGTTTTGTTTCCTTGGCTCACAGACAATAAGGCCATAGTTCTCACATTGAAAACTGCATAATTGTAGATTTACACAAAGATCCTCAAAGTGGATGCATACAGATCCCTGTGGAAGTCACCAGGGAAAGCCAGCACAATCACAATGCATTATAGACTCCATTATTTCTTGGAGCAGTCAGTACTTTTAGAGGAAGCATGCTAACAGCATTATTGCTTATATTAAGCTACTGCCCAGCATAAGGACCTCTTTCTCCAACCCCTGTTTTTAGGTGTAAGTCTGTATACACTAGAACAGATGAACATTTAGCCCTAATGAGATAAACCATGTAAACTCAAGCTGAAATGAAAATTTTCAAAATGCCCATGAAAATTTTCAAAATGCCAAGCATCAAACCTTGCCTTTTCAAGTCTGAAGGTGGAACCTCTCCTGTATTGACCACACTGTCATCCTCACACTTTGGGGTTTTTTCGTTAATTTTCTTATGCAACATTTTTCAGTGCAACAGCAAAACAGATAATTGCACTTGTATTTGTGGTGCTCCCATGTAAAGTCTCTTAGAATTGTGAGCTCAGTCCCTGTGCTAATTAGATAAAGTTGCAAAAAAACAGGCACTATCAATCAGATTCTACTAAGGTTAGGGGCTGGAGGTTGGCCTGGGTAGGAGGAAAATCTGTTCTGTTACAGCTCTGACTCATTGTCTGCTTGTAATCAGTGAAAGGCTGTCAAATCAGGACTCCCTTATTTAATTCACACAAGTCATTGATGTCCAGACACAATGACAGAACTGGTGGGGTTTAGATCAGGCCTGTCAGAGCAGGTGAAATAACATGTATTTGCTGTGAAATGGGATGAGTCACAGAGGCTGGTACCTCCTTCCATAAGCTAAAGTGGAAAATGACATCATCTAGTGAGCAGATCTTCTTTCTATCTATCCTGCTGAGGCCTCAAGAAAGCAGGCCACCTCTTTCACATTGGATGACCTTGCCCAACAAAGCCAACTGTAGCTCCTTGGCAAAAGCACAGATGAAAAGCACATCTCTTTTTTTGTCTGAAAAACAGTTTGGGCTTTTGCAAATATTCACTGATGAATATAGGTGTGTAATGGAGACAGTAATCCAAGCTGATAACGATGCAGTAAATAGACTGCTTCGACTCTTGCGCAGCCTCTCTGGAGGAGGCTCCAGGGAACAGTACCAGCTACCAGATGTAGATTTTAAGAGAGGAGTTTACAATTTCAAAAAAATTTGATGTTATAGTTAAAATGTCTGAGTCATTTAGGGAATTTTGGAACTCAGGAATGACTGACAGTACTAGTTTTTGGCCCAATTCTGTTCATCCTTTACTTCTCATAATACTCTATTCCAGCCTATATACTTCACATAAATGGCACAGCCAAACTCTTACATATTTAGTGGCTTTCCTAGAGCACAAAAATCATGCAGTAGCTCACCACCAGGAAACAGAGACAGAAAACAAAGGAAATGACTCAATGCATTTCTTCAGAACAGGCAGCTAGATGGGAAAAAAGTGGGATTTAATTTTTTCAAGTGGATCTGTGACAGCTTTTGTACATTGTCATGAGCAGCCTCATGTACCTAATATGACTAGCAAAAAGCTAGCTGTATGTTATCCAAGCTGGAAGAAGCTTTCATGTCTATCCAGGACCACCAGCAAATTGAGCTCATACATTCCAGGCAGAGGCAACCAGGAAAAGCCTTGGTCTGTCAGCTTTTCAGAGCATTTAAGTAATGTGCGTAAGAAACTATTATTGCAATGTAATCTTAGGTGTTATAGAGGACCCAGGAAACAGAACAACTGTTGGTAAAAAATTGCAAAGAAAAATGCAAAAGGGTGTAACTTACTGTGTTATTAATAAGTTGGATACAAGGTTGGCATAGCATATGAAAAAAGAGCAGGTCAATGCTCTCTCATATGTATACTCCAAAGAAGCATCAACCATCAGGAAAATTAATAGATCTTCATACTGACAGGCACAAACACATCTTGTATTGTACATATTATCAGACAAGTTTTACGTAAAATAAACTTCAGAGGAGAACAGTAACAAGGATTTACACACTGGATTAATAGACTTCTGAAGAACGGATGATCTGAAATTCAAATACGAGTCATTCCCTTCATTTTCAGGAAGATTAGACCAGGTCCTAAATTAACTAAGCGTGTACAAGAATACAGTGAATAACTGTCCAATAATGAATATTAATATTACATATAAGACGAACTCTGCACTTAAGAAGCAGAGCTGGGAAAAGGGAATTTGATAATCTATAAATATTTGAATGCTGCAAGCTACAGCTGATTAAAATTCATCAAATTTTCATTTTCTTTTCTAAACAAACAGTCTCTGTGAAAAACACCATAACTGTTTAATCTTGCCAGGGGTTGCTGAAGGAGGTTCTTCCTCTAAAATTAAAATGCAAGCTATTCCAATAGAAAAGTTAAAAATAGTAACACAAACCAACCCCTCTAAATTTTGGGGGGCAGGTATGAAAAAACACAGCTGGGCTGTTCTTTCTGTGTAAGGTTTCTCCCTCCTCGCCTGTTTAGTGTCTAGATAATCAGCTGCACCAAGGGTACCACAGCCTAGGGGGTAAAATGCCCTCCTAGGATCCAATACATCCAAGTTCATATGCTTTTTTTCAGAAACTTCCTAAGTAGTTTTAGACAGAACAGGTTAACTCCTCTGCAGCACCAGTGCCCATAGAGGTGCCAGTGCTCCCCTTCCTGCTGACAGATCTCCACTGAGATTATCTGAGTCTGAAGCATCCTGCATGTTCCAGAGCACCTGCTCTGACTAGGAAGGAGAGTGACCCTGACTTTTACAGCTATTAAAAAGCCACTAGCATGGCTCATAGAGGACGTTTCCTTAGAAAATTATTTAGGATAGCAGGTGCACAGTTATTCCCAGGGCCAGCTTTAGAGGACCATAGCCTGGGAACTGAAGTTTGCTCTGAATTTTTCCTGCTGTTTCTGGTGGGTTTAGCTTCCCCTCTGTGTTATGGAGAACAAGTGGTCCTTAGTTTTGGGCAGGCATTTTTCATAATCTATTAAATATTTAGATTTTCATATAGTATGTAATGCTGTTAACTTGTTTGACTTAAATTATAGCCCACTGGCAAATCAAATTAAAGGAGATTTGAGCAAATCTACCTTTTAAAACAAAAGCTGTTTTTCTCCACATTCAGCCATTTGTGGGATTAACTTTTTTAATGGGTTCTTATGCGCACAGTTTGCTTTCAGGGATACTAGAAGCGGATGAATTATTCATCCAGGGAAAAAACTGCAACATGCATTTTCATAACAAATTTAGTCCTTTTTCTCCTCTTCATAAATCAATCCTGATTACTGCAAATGAATATGTTACTCCTAACAGTTCAGTGATGACTCACTTGGACCATTAATTCAGACCTCCTCAATGAGTGCATTAGGAAGCTGCCACTAGTAATGGGAAATTCCAAGAAGATTTTTATGACCTCACCCCTTAAACTACAAAGAACAGAAACTCCTGCTCCTTTCCTTATGTATAGCTTTATAGACACGTCAGGTATTGTCAGATACTAAAAAGAAAAAATGCCATTTTCCCTCCTGCTGCAGTGAAGTATTTGCATGGAGGGAAGGAAAAAAAATGGCCTTATTAATGCTTGGTAGGTTAGTTTTTTGAGCCAGAAGGAGAACAGAGAGCAATGGCTCATAGTATCTACATCAGAATCAGGGGCAATTTAAGCCCAAACATATAGAGATATCACTAAGGTAATCTGGGAATGGCTACAGCTATGTCACTGGTGATAAAGGTATTTGTCTCTGTTCTTGGGACTGCTGTCATCAGTGAAGAACCACTGTCATCGAGGAACAATGCCTCACCATTTAGGGCAGAAGTAAATTGAACTTGTCAATTCTTATCCATGCAGCAAAGCATTTATCAACTCCTTATTGCCCAGCTGGGAACAAAGAGAGGATTCTACCCATTTGAAAATTATTATTATTATTATTTACTACCATATTGGCAACATGGTGCACTGAACAGTTTTAGAAGAAAAATATATACTCCAGAATTCCTAGGGGTCAACACTCAATCCTCCTTAGTACACACAATAAAACAGAGAATGAAAATGCACACATCTATTTCCTTTCCAGGTCGAGTCACACTGTGCCACACTGGTTAACATGGAATAGCATTCTGTTTCATGCACTGGAACTCTATGCTAGAATATAAGCACCAGTGTCAAAGAGAGGTGTTCCCTAGAATGTTATCTACCAGAGATATTCTTTAGGATAACAATTGTAGAAAACAGTACTCTAATATCTGTTCAGTATTGTAATTGGCAGGTTCACACAGACCTCCACTGCTTTATTCAAAACCTGTGTTGATAATCTCTGAGCACAAAACTCTGTAGGAAATGGACCATATCATCCGAGTTCCAACATATGTTTGTAAAAATGTATAGGAGCTAGTATCACGCAGAGGCAAAATGCAGACAGAAAAATGGGGGTTCCTCTCCTAGAATAACAATCAGGCAAGATCCTTCATGACATTTACAAATGGCTTCATGATCTCATTTACTAAGATTACTTGTTTTATTTTTGGAGCAAATTACAGCTCAATTCTGAAATATTTTCTACATATCCCTTTAGAAGGACAGTTAGATCACCATACTATGAACTAAAATTATTTTTTGTAACTCCTTAACAGAGCAGATAATTAAAAATAAAAATAAATCAATGTTTTGGCATCTCCTTTTTCTTCCACACTCTATATTGCATTGTTTTCATCATTTAAAACGTCATCAGTTGCACCAATCCAGTGAACAGATGGCATTATCAGCCCACAAGAATTTGCACGGGGCAATTAGAAAACTCAGAGATAAGATTAATACGAGGAAATAAATTATCAATGATATCAGCTTAGCACTGTGTACAAAAATTGTCTTGTTTTCCCCTGACTCTACAGAGACTTGCTAATAGGTCTACTGATGCTTCCCACTTGACCAAGTGATATATTCAAAGCCTTAAGGAATTTCCTGTAACTTCTAAACTTTATTACATCAGGTTTACACTATTCTCATCCCCTCTTTTCTTGGTGTCAGTAGAGGGAGCTTAGTGAAGACTGAATAAAACCAGTCCATGTCTCTTAAAGACAATTTACTGATAGGAGAAAGAAAATGTTCACACAGATCTACCTGTTCTTTTGCATCCTTCCATCCTGCATAGACCAGGAAGAAATTTGTCCAGCGAGAATCCCATCATAAATGGGGTAAATTTACATAATCATTTAGATAAATGATGTAAATGTGGCCCTTGTATGAGTATGACAGCAGCAGTCTGAAAAAGTGAATGCACTGGACGTACTGGACTAGAATAATTTTTCCCCAGTTCTGGGAGTAGGAAAACCCTGAAGAGTCCTAAACAAACAAACAAACAAAAAAAAACACACCACAAAAAAAAAACCCACAAGCAAAAAAAACCAAACAAACAAACAAAAAAACCCCCTCACAGCAGATTACCTGGCACCATGCAGTTCTGTGTTTTTCCCATTTTAATCTCACTCAGAGCAGGGGGGCGAAGACAGTTATTCCAATTTAGCAAATGAGCTGAAACCTGTCACATATAAGGAAAATGCATTTTGGGGGATAAAAATAAATAGATGCCATCCCACACTTCCACTGCCTTCGGATTCCTTTCATTTCGGTATTCTGCTGCCCGAACTCTACTTACTTCAAATAGAAGCAAGAAAAAGGGGAGGGAGAGGAAGAGGAAAAGGGAAGTAATCTATAGATTTAGAAACAATTATATATAGCAGGACAAATATGAATATGATATAACAACAGATTATGGGACATGAGTGCACCATATGGGATCAACTTAGTTGACCCTAAAGGATTTATTTTACATACTTAAATGTATAATCAATGTTGAAACTTATCTCCAGGCTTACTTATGATTTGCTGCCTTAGTTTCCTTTTGCAAAAATAATTATTATAGCCATTAAAAACCATTCACCAGTCCTACACTCATTATGGTGCTGGCAGAAGCTTATAGTTGCCATGTGCTGAGAGCTTCACCAGTCTGTTCTACCCAGAATCACCATATTTTCCACTTGCAGTCTATGCTTTGTAACATGCACATCTGAAAACAATTTGTTCTTGCTGTTAATCTATATGAAAAATCCTGCTGCATTTGCACTACACTAAGAGAAAAAAAAAAAAAAGTCGACAATGTATTTGACACTGCAAGGATAACAACTCTAGATTGATTCCTGCAGGCTGGCAATGCCATCTGCCTAGTGGATGCAGAAACCAATGACCCTTGCAGTCCATGGAAAGACTATCTTTAAGACTAATCCAAAGCCAAGGAGCACTAGTGGAATCAAACTAATCAAATTAATATTAGATAATGACAGACATGCAAAAGTCAGTCCCTTAGACTTTTCCACAGCAGGAATCTCATTCACAGCTTTTCTCTCAAGAAATATCCTAATTCTGTACCATTTCTTTAGTGCTGCATCTAAAAGCTTGAAGACTTCTGTGCATGTTTTTCTCCTTGTACAAAAATAAAAGGAGGAAAACAGGCCTAGATACTAATCTCTTGTACAGAATGCTCCAGAGCCAGAGAAAAAGCCAGAGATATGTCAGATCCACTTTACTCAGCCTGTAAGCAAATGAGCCATAGACAGAGATCAAATGATCAATATACTACTTATTTCAGAACTCTTCAAAACTTGGCATTTCTGACCACATGGGTAGAAAGGTCAGCATTTAACAGACCTTTTGCCTTTGCCACTGTTGACCTGTCAGGTCTCATTCATGTTTCAAATCCCAAATATACCTACTGATCTTGATGGCCTCAAGTATCTGGAGCCAAATCTCCTGTGAATTTTCACTTATGCTTGTCTGACTTCTGCAGAATTACCATCAATTTGGATCACTGTAAATAAAGACTAAAAATCACAGTCAATGTTTTTGTTGCCTTAAACTTTAAACTGCCTTTTAAAAAAGAGAGATCTCAGTGTCAAAAAAAAAAAAAAAAAGTATGTTTTCTTCAAATTCAAAAGGATCGCTTTTTTCTATTTCACAATAGAAACACAGACACACAATACCTATCTTTACCCAAATACAGTTATTAAAGACCATCTCCTGTAAGGCCACATCTAAATCTTCTTCAGAGCAGTAGATGATACACTGAGAATAGATTTCAGTAAGAAGTTCAATTGGAGATCTGATTCTACTATACATTGAATTTCTGCAGCTTTGACTGGCAGTCATGACTGGAAGGTTTGAGAGTTTCATGATCAGGTACAAAGCGCTACTGATCTGGGATGATAAATCCTGGTGATTCTGTAGGAGGAAGAGGAAGCTCCTTCTGGGATTAGAAACAACTTCTGAGAATAACTTCTGCAACAGGATTGAGAGGGTGCTGGTTCTCCAGGTGGTGTTGTAATCCACTACATATACCTGGCCACCGATTTAAATCGGTCTGAGAAAAATCAGTCAAGAAACATAAATAAGAGGGGGAGCATAATGCCTAAAATAACAATAGGAAAAAATTCAGAGATACATGACACCAGATGAAGTGGAGGACCGCTATCCAGGCACACTCCTGAGGTTCTTTGATTCTTTTCTGCAGCTTCAGACTAGTCCTGAACTGCAATATCAAAGCAGTTGGGGAAAACCTAAGTTAATTTATCTTCAAATATTTTCACTATTTCCCCCTCCCTCCAACTTTAAAAAGGAAGAAAAAAAAATTGCATTTAAAAACTGGAAATCTAGGCTTGCAAAAGGTACTGATGTTTACAGATCATATAAAACACTGCTAAAGGGCAATTAATTTGTTATATAGCAGGTAAAGCTTTGTGTCTCCTTGCCTACATGATGAATGTACAAGTTTTAGTTCCCCAAGGTATCATATGCAATCCATTTCCATTGTTACATATATGGCTATTTCTTCATTTTCGTAATTAGTATCCTAGGGAGAAATCCTATTGCCACTCTAGTTACATAATATAATAAATTATTAGAAAAAGCTAAGTGGGAGGAATTCTTATGTTTTACTAGCATTTGGTAATTTTGATCTTTATAATGATGTCTACTGACCCCTAGCCTGTAGCTGTGTTTCAAAGCACTTTCTTCAGCAATTCTTTGTTTAATTAAAAACTATTATCAAAGAGGAAACTGGAACCAAGTATCTTGGTAGAGGGGAAGGATTTTTACTTAGTCGGGATTTTCACTTTACCGAAACTAAGTAAATGAGAGGAGAATAATTTTTAAGAGTTTCTTATTTAGAAACAAGGAAAAAACCCCTCAAATTAATGTCACGTTGGGTATTAGGAAAAAAACTAAATAAGCTGCGTTCTTCCTTCCAGAAGCATAGCACATTTCCACTGTAAATGCTGTCCCCAGTTCTGTTCTCATTTGCAAAAGCTGTCAGAAACAAGCCTGCTGTAGCCTGTAAATACCAGCACAGGCATCTGAATGAAGTTCCTTTTGCCAAAGTGTTCAGACTAAGGAAGGAATAGAAAAAATGCTTTTCCATTTGCACTTGGGGTTTCAAACAGAAGGGTCTTAGGTTCCAACAGTGGCCAGTGCTGAAGGTTCCTATTTGTGAAATTCCTCCTTTTGGAAAGTTTACTGGGTACCTGGGAGCTCAGTAATCCTTAAAAGCAGAGGTATTTTTTATGTAGCTATTTAAATATACTTCAAGGTACTACTTATTGGCACATAACATTCAACTTTTTGCTCACACATAAGCTTTCTTAGTCCCATACGGAAGGAGCACAGCTTCCCTGCGCTCCAACATACAGAGATGATTTATTTAAGAAGGTGATGAATTTTCATACTGGCTGCAATTATTGAGGTCCGTGCACGCACACGGATGTCTTCACATACGAATCTAATGAGGTTTCTAGGGAACTTGTAGCTATTACAGATTCACAGGCTCCTTCCCTTGCCTCCTGGGAAAGCACTTACAGCTGATTCCATGCTAATTCATTGCTCAATGAATAAGTAAAATCTGTACAGTATAATAAAACCATTGATCATTATGTTTTAAAAAGATTCCCTCCTAAATATCTAGTAAACAGTGTGTATTCAAAGGAAATGTTTATTGGCACTGGGAAATTAAACTGTCACCCGTGAAATAGTAAAACTCATTAATGCAGAGTTTCTTTTTAAGTGTTGGGAATTAACTTTATGAGTGCATCAGTAATGGCCAGACTCAGCCTTAAATCGCCTGCCATTTAGTATGCGTGCACAATATTGAAACATCTTGACCGTAATTTAATTAAATTAAAAAAAATAAATAAATTAAAAAAAAAAAAATAAAAAATTAAGAAAGAAGTTCACCGCCTTCAGCACTGGGGCTCGCTCGGAGGCGATTGGGAAGGGGGCAGGAGGGGCGGGCACCGCACATCAGCAGCCCCGGGCCCCGCACATCAGCGGCCCCGGGCCCCGCACATCAGCGGCCCCGGGCCCCGCACATCAGCAGCCCCGGGCGGGGAGCGGGGCCGCCCCATGCCGCCGGCGGGACAACAGCGCCCCCTAGCGGCCGCCGCGCCCCGACGGGCCCCGCCCGCCCCGCACCGCCCCGCACCGCTCCGCCCGACGGACCGCGCACCCCGGGGCCCCGCTCCCTGCGACATCGGCCGCCCCTCCCCGTGCTGTCGCCGGTGAGCAGGTCACGGAGCATCCTTCCCTCTCTCCCTCCCTTCCCCGAGCTCCAGGGCCCGCACAGCACTGCGGGTACCGGCGGCACTGCCCTCGGCGGAGCGCTCGTAAAGCGGCGGCACTGCAAAGCCCGGCGGGAGGGAGGCTCCCGCCTCCTGGCACCACCCTGAGGGCCAGCAGCCATACGTGGGAAACTTACGAGGGTATCTCCCGAGGAAGAGGAAGACAACAGTGATTTCCCACCCGGGATGCTGCGGGGGAATGGCGAACACGCCTCGGGATCCAGCCGCGCCTGCGGGAACCGCCGGTACCCGCTGAGCCGGGCCGGGGGAGGCTCCGTGGTGCTACGAGCGCTGCTCCGCCAGGCTGGAGCGAGGCTGAGCCCGCAAGACCCTGGCAGCCCCAGCTCATGCGGGAAGGAGCAGCCCTTCCAGCCCCGCAGGCAGAGGCGCACGGCTCCGGCCCCGTCCCGACCGGCGGCGGGCAGCATGGGCAGGGCCAGGAGTAGCGACACTGGCCAAAAAAAAAAATAAAATGCGGCGAGCGGAAGGACAGAAAAGAAAACCCTGAGGGAAAACCTGCGAGCAGCTCGTTGCAGGCTCTTAAGCGGCTCCCGTTCACACCGACAGGACGGTGGCGAGCAATCCCTGCATCTGGCCGCAACTTTGCATTTCCAAGCTCCATCAGCACACCGGAGCCCGGCTAACTTTCTCGGAGGTTATACCGCAATAAACCGCTTTTTCGTGGAGTTTTCCGCCTCTCTTTTTCCCCCTGCCCGCCGCCCCCGCCCCAACCCCAGGCAACTCCTCTGCGCTTCCGCTACTCACAATTTGTTGCTGTTAATCCTAGATGCCAAAAACTGAAGAGCATCAGGGTGAAGCCCCCGAGGGCTCGGGAATCCATGTTCAGCCCCGCAGAGGGAAGCCAGCCGCCCGCCTGTGTCTCCCGGTCCCGCTCTTTGAGCGCCTCTCAGCCTCTGTGCGCTCCCTCTTCCTCCGCTCATTTACTCCATCCAGCATCCAGGCACTCCGGGGGAAGGAGGAGCCGGAGCCGGGCTTTGGCCAAGGGACTTTCCTCGGCGGAGCCGCTGCGAATGCCGGCGGTGGTACCGGAGCCGATCCTGATCGTGATCTCGCTCCCAGTTCTGCTCCCCCGCTGCTACCGCTGAAATTCACCTTGCGAGATGCGGCTGGGAAGCAGGAGCCGGGAGCTGGGCACCTCCTTATAGGCGAGAGCCGCCTGCACTCCACCTCCTCCCAGCCCCCTGGAAGTCACTCCTCCTCGCCTTCCAGGGAGGATCCTTATTGCAATCTTCACGCGTTGTTGATAAGCATCAGAGGCACGGAGTAAATCAGATGCCTGAAGGGAAAAAAAAAAAAAAATCCTCTTTATTATTTTTTTTCTTTCTTTCTTTTTTTCCCTCTCCCCCTCCTTCGGGTACCGCTGTGGCAGGAACATTTTAAAGAGCCCCCAGCTCAGCTGTTTGTTCGGTTATAGGTGCATATGTTATAAACGCATGCATAAAATATACATGGATGTCCCGACACGCACAGTGCCGACACAGCCCGACGAACCCCAGCCCTGCTCCTGGGCTCAGTCTCACCCCTAGGGAGGGGGAATGGATCCTCGGACGGGGCTGATGCTTGATCCCCTCTCCTGTCGCGGCTGACCCAGAGCTTCCCTGCTGACCCTGACCCTTCCCTTCCCTACCCCTCCTGGAAGTTGAGAGGACCCCGGAGTTCTGATTTGTGTAACCCCCGCTCCAAGAAGAGGTCAGGGATCAAGCCAGACACAAACCCTATAACCCACTCCCCTGCTGGCAAGGACATTGCTTGACAAAAATGGATTGCACGATTGACTGATTGATTGATTGACTGATTGATTGATTAATTACCTGACTGCTCAACAGCTGAGCCAGAGCTCAAAAAGCATCATGCCTTCCCTGCCACATGTACACAGGTGGCTGGAGTGTGCCCTGGGCTGGCACCTTGTGTATTGTCCCCCACAACCCCCCCCCACACACACACACTACCCACACAGGAGGTAACATTTTGGGGGGAGTGCGAACTTAATCACTGCTCAGATCTAACCTTGTTGCTTTGCTTGTGTGTCAGCCCATATCAACAGGGCATTGCATCAAAGTCAGGCCAAAACTGCATTAGTGATTCCGCTGTAATCTGCAATCTGTATGTTTGGATCATTAAAGTCTCTGGTCTTTGGCCATAATCCCTCACAATGGTGAGGAATAATCAGAAGAAATAGACTGCTTAACAAAACCATCCTGACTTGCCAATGGTATACATTGCTGCTGTGCTGCAAGCTTCCCATGAAGTGGGGAGGGTGGAGGAAAGATGATGTGATTAGGTGCTATATCAAAGAGAGGTGTCAGGGGGTTATCTTAGATTTCAAAGAGCAGTCAGCTTGGAAAGCAAAAGTTCACATTTAAAAAATGACCCAATTATTTCACCTTCTGTTGTTATAAGTGACACAAGGTTAAACAGAAAGGATGGCTGCCTAGCACTGAGGCTTTCAGTCACTCAATAAAGGAGTTAGTCAGACAAAAACCAAGACTTAGGAGGAACTTAAAAGCCTAATGAGCTCTCCAAGTCTTTCTTTTTTGGCTTTAAATACAACTGCACACACCAGGGTGTCATCTTTGCTCATGCAAAGACTTCAGTTCTGTGCTTCACTTATCTCTGAGCCCTGTGAGATTCCAAAAACTAGGGGTGGAAGTCAGTCCAAGGTTAATGTGTCTACATAAGGTGTCTGCTATCCCTTCCAAAGGTCCTGGAGAAGACTCAGACATTCTCTGAGCCTTCCATTTTGGAAGAAAGTGAGCTCTGCTCATTTACTTCAGTTGATGGGGAGAGAGAGGGTTTCACCTCCAGGTTTTCTGATCCCTGTCAGAATCATCTCATCTGCTCCATAAATTGAACAGATCATAAAAAAGACTCTGGCCCAGAAATTGTGAATTGCTTTACTGGACTAGGCCAGGAGGCTAGAGTATTGAGAAAATTATGTTATTAACTTGGCTTTTTTTTCGGTGAGTAATCAAGCTTTAGAAATGCTAGCAGTGCTTCCAGAGCTATCACTTGAGTAAAGCTAAGCAGAATGTATCAGAAAGCTTGAAGCTTGAAGTGGATTTCCACTGGAGACAAACAAGTCTTTGACACAGTCACAATTTGCAAGTATGAATTCAGAAATTAGCAGAGGGATTCAGAAGAAAGAGATTATTTCTCTGCGTGCTTTTCTTGTAAAAAATAATCAAAATTAAATGGACTGTGTTTCAAATATTTTCAGCATCTCTTTAAACTATCTGGCACAATGATACACTTTTTAAGTGACTCACTGAACTAATTAGCGGCTTGTTTATAGGAAAACAGATGTGGAAATGAGCCATGTAGACTGATGAAAAGCTATCAATACATATGAGCCCAATCCTGCCAGATACCCCAGTGCATGGTCACCAGTATGGATCTGACTTCAGGACCTTGACCCCAGTAACACCATCAGTTTTCAAGTCACACTTGTGAGGTGCTTGTTTCCCCAGGGCACAGGTTTTATATAAGTTCTTTTGAATCATAAATGTCAGGCAGGTGCCTTAAGATTTGTGTACATTTGGGTGCTGGAGCACTACAACTGAGAAGTTATGACCAGAGTGGAGGGCTATGCAGCTGTTCTTTGTAGGAAATTATGTAAATAATGTCATGCTTAAGGGCTTTTAACCAGTGAGATTTTTATTAGAGTAAATTTATTAATCACTATTAAAAGTGTTCAGATTAAAAGTGTGGCTGATCCGCAGCCACAGAACTGAATAGCCTGTGTTTAGGGAAAACTAAGTTGTTGATTTAGTTATAGTGTATCTGGACTTTGGTCAAAATAACTGCAATGGTTGCCACTGGAAGCATTGCAAGCCTTGGCTTTATTATACATGTAGTGATTACTCCTTTCTAACTCAGTGATAGCTCCTTTCTAAATCTCCCCCTCACTGAAGCACGTTTTCTCCTCCTCAATGAAAGCAATGCTGACCTTAACAGTGAAGACTCTCAAGATCTTTCCATTCAATTACTACCTATTGTTTGCAACATTTCGTCTACAGCCTTTTGCCAGTCACTCTGTGTTCATTCCCTGTTTGTTAAACATGAGAAAAACATATTGTCTCATCTGGTACAGATGGCATAAGGAGAAATACCCTCCTGTCTGGCACATGTTCAGCATTTGCAGTCATTGTGATAGTGTGAGCACCTTTTTAACTGCAGAGAAAGTGTAGATCATGATGAGGTCACCTGGGACTTTATAAAAAAGGCGACATTAGCTCTGGGTGAGAAAACCTAACATGGTCATCCAGTTGTCCTCCTCCCCAGTGGCAGCTGAGTGTCCATATAAATGCTGCTCAGGACACAAGTGCATGACCTGCATGAGAGGGAGAGGAAAAAAAACCAAACAGCATTAGACCAGTAGCTGTTCCTATCTTACTGGCTTTACAGGGCAGGCAACAAATCACTGAAATTCATCGTTTCAGTTTCTCAACCCAGTGTCCTATCCAAGTTTGTTCTGCCAGTCTGGAGCCTTGTTATTTGAGCAGAAGGAACCAGTTGTGGGAATTAGATGAGAGAATATGAATAGGACAACAACCCAAGGACATGAAAACATAAGGAAGATCAGGAAAAACTGGCTGCCACATGGGAAATAAGGGTGTGCATTTTCGAAGGAGAAAGCTTTTTTATTTAAATATTTATATCTGAGGATCAGATACACTTGTTTGCTTCCCCAGCAAACAGTGTTAGCACCACTATAATGCATGTTGAGTTTGCCACTAGAAACAAGAACAGTTAAGACCATGAATTCAGTCAATCCAGCTGTTTGAGTAATTGCAGCTGGAAGCTTCGCCTGACCCCAATCATATTGCCCCCAGAGTAGGAGAACAGCACTTCGTACATGAATTTTGAAGAGCACATACTCCCACAGACTTTACTGTACATGATTTTTAGATCACATATTTCTGTTTCCTGTTGATAACTAGGACTTTTTCTGAAGAATACCATGTTTCTGATCAAAAAGCCTAAAGGTTATATTTTTATTTTCCTCTTAAAGTTCTCCTATGAAAAGAAAGGACTCATTGATTAAAGAGAATATGTGGGGAGCTTTCATAACACACATTGACCACAACCAGGTGAGTGCAACAGCAGGCTGCTCATTATCCTTGGATAGTTCCACAGCATACATAAGTCCAGAGGATAAGAAAATTTAATGATCTGTTGGGATAATCTGATGGCCAGTACCTTTTTTGAGACACATACTGAGATTAGATTAAAAGAAATCAGATGTCAAACTGTGCAGTGATTATTGGAAGACAAAGAACTAAAATCACCTCTTCCTCCCCCTCATCTTTCTCCACATTATTTTACTTCTGTCCACTGGTTTAATGGTACTGCATTACATTGTCTTGTCTGCCTAGAAAAACAGCCAGATACAGTGACCAGACTTAAAAAGATCAATAACATCTTACATCCCATCTTACATGGGACATACTCATACCGAGGGTAACTCCAGTGACATTTTATGTTGCAGTTCAGGACAGACTCAGAATACACAGAGGAGAGCATCCATGGGCTGCTTTCTGTGCTGGTTCCCTACCAAACACAGTGGTCAGCTCCAGCTGGGCCAGGCACAGTGTTTCCTGAATAATACCATATTTTTTTTACTAAAGTGCAGCATCATTCTGAAGCATTTTTTGTCCCAGAACCAGCTGTTCACCAGTGTCCAATGGAAGGATGTACTTCATGAGGTGTTTGCATAAACATGGAATTAATTTGTGATCTAATCAGCCGCAATCAGCCCTGAAGAAAGAACTCATACACAAACTAAATTATGCCATTTTCCCCCCATGTTTTGAAGTGGCACAAATTAGAACAAAGAAATCCTCTAAAAGGTCCCTGGACACTTAAGTGTCACAGGATGGATGTAATCCTTTGAGAACAGCTGGCTAACTCATAGGAACATACCATAATAATGAGTCCCATCTGAAGTCAAAGCCCAGAGTCTGCCTTACATCACTTACAAACTTCAAGGCAAACTAGAGAAAAAAAAAAATAATTACAGGAGGTGGAGAGGCATTTTAACAAAAATCTCTATTCTACACACATTCCAGTTCAGACCACAAAGTTGGAAGGGAGACAATGTTATCTGTATTAATGTCTATTTGCAAATGTAAAGGAGGCAGCTTGCTTTAGCATTCATTAGTGGATATCAAGTCTCCATTTTGAAGAAATTCAGTCATTCGGTCATGGAATTATAATATCTGCCATGCCACTGATGTGAATAATGACATATAATGAATAGACATTGGGATAAATTTTCAGAAGCAAGTAGTGATTTTGCATTAACAGCCAAGGCATCCCTTAAGGGACAATTTTTCAGACTGATTTTGATCTATTCTTGCTGAATATCAGTGACATGACCTGTCTGTCCAAACTGGACAGCTGAAAGGAGAGGAATCCCAAATCATTAGTCTCTATTGAACTCTTGCACCTCAGCACACCACTGATCCATAGTCTCATGCTTGAAGAGAGAAGCAATAACCTGGGCTTGTATACATAGTGAACAACTTTTAATGTCTCTGTCATCTGCACATTTGCAATAAGTGAAAAAGAAAGCTAATTTCATCAAAAATTTGTGACAAATGGCTCATCCAGTGCTAGCACTCAGAAAATTATTATTATTAGCAACAGCTGGGCTGGGTATAACAACCTATCTATATTCAGGCATTCTTTTTACTTTTCTGCCTGTCCTTCACTAATCTCTGTTATGGATAGAGGCTGGAGAGGAGTGAAAAGAGGGAAGTGGAGTGGAAGCTATTGCAGTCATTAGGTCATTTTTATCTCTCCTGCAATTAGCATACAGAAGGAGCCAACTGAGAATAATGGAAGGCAAAACTGTAATTCAGACTCTTCTGAAAAGAGGGAGAAATGAATATACCTTCTCTCAGAAGACATCAGGATTTCAAGGTTTAATCCTGCAGGAATGAGCAGCTCCTGAGCACTCCTGGGCTTCTCACTTCTCAGCACAGACACAGGAGATTCAGAGCCTTTGGCCCATGTTTTCACACCAGCCTGTCTTCCTAAGGCTGCTGCTGTCATGTTTTGATGCAGCCAGTTAAGGACATAGAACAGAAAATGGGTTTAATAGAGATTCCTTAGTCACGGCATTGCTGAGTTTCTTCTGGACAAAGTCCTTGCTGAGGGTAGGGCTGGACTAAACTATGAAAATCGCAGTATTTAAGTTACATTGTATATATATAGACACATATATTTGTATATTTAGGCAGATATACACACACAGAAATCTGTGTAAAACAGGAAATCAAACAAGGTAAACTCAGTCCCTCACTAGGAGATCCATTTATTTCATACTTACTGAGTAAAATCGTTTATTTCCTCTAGGAAGTGGATGCATTTGCATCAGAATGAAACAATTCCATATAGACCTACCACTGTCTTTTCAAAGCAAAGTGATTTTATCTCCACGAGGGATAGCTGATTATACCATAATGTGTAGGCCTGAGTCATACACTCTCATCTTACTTCTCAGTTGAGACAGCTTGAAGTACAGGAAGCCTCTGGTTTCTTCCAGACTGGACTGCAGAGTACACTGGAGTTAATGAATCCCTCCTACTCAGAAAATATCTGCTGACAACATGATAATATTAACATAATTTAGTTTTGTAGAGGGGTAGATATTCAGAGGTTTTTTTTTCCCAATCAATGTATTTTGTGTTAGGGGGAAAAAAAAATCATTAGTCAAAACTAAGTCAAAATAAAAAACCCTACTTGATGCACTTTTTCCTGTCTCTCAGGGGTTGTTTTTTTGCTTATTCTAAGGATAATTATGTATACTTGGATGATGATGTGAAAAGGTAAGGAAAAAAGTCAAACTCACTGCTGGGAATTTTTATGCCCAGGATTTGAACAAGAGCAAACAAGTCCCTCTAGGTTCCCATGAAGGCAGGAAGATCTCAATCAGCCCAGCTCTCTGTTCACATCTTAGATGTAGGTTAAATCAGTTAAAGTTCAGGTAGAAAGTGTGGAAGAGGGCTACAGAGGTTTAATTTAGCTCACATGAAGGGCTGCTTTCTTGGCTGTGTGCAGGGCTGAAGGCAGAGGGGTGAAGTGCATCTAATCATGTCCTGGAGTTCAACAAACCCCCAGACTTTAACCTGCCATCCACATCCACACAGTCTGAATATGAAGTTTAAGCTTGAGACTGCATTCAGGCTCACTTTTAAAGGTTTCGGAGATGTATCCTGGGCCAAAAGGCAGGAATAAGCCAAACAGAGTGTGGCAGAGCCAGAAGGTTAGCCCAAGCTGTCTTTGCTTTCTTAATTGGAATCTATGTCCTCTATTATCTCTCCTTCAATATGTAAATCAGTTTCATAACTGTAGCAACTCAAGAGAATGATAGTCACTGGGGACAACATATGACTCAGATCTTATCCAAGGCAGTGAAGTAGGGCATAAACACCTTACTTGACTTTGTTTCTCCATCTTAGGGGTTAAGATGCTCATTACAGGCAGATCCAGGCAGCAGAGAATCTCTGCAGCAGAAGGAAGGCCACAGGCACTCAGATGTGTCATGTAGAAACCTTTAGCATTGTCTTATATGAAGAAGTAAATGTGGAAATTAAAACTGTGTATTGACACATACCCTCCACATGTGCTAGTGCCACTGATGTCGTTGCATTTATTATAAGCAGCTCAATTCCATAGTGAAATTATAGCAGATGGATCAACAAGATGCAATATACCACTCAATTTATGACAATGATCACATAATTCCAGCTTCATTGCTTTTAACTGTTTGCATGAAACACTGATTAATAAAACTATGAGAGGTTGTCAGACAAGGATATATGAATGTATAAGTGATACAAGAGAAATTATTCCTCAGTATAAATATCCCTAACATTGCAAAACCAGTGAAGCTGTACAAGGGATGAACACGATATATTTTGTCCATCATGTTCTCCTTGACAAAGACTAAACAGGGACTATAAGCACCTATAATCATTATAGCCCACTTCCCTGATTTTAGTATTTAATTTTGTGTCCATTTAGCCCATAAGCCTTTGAGAAACAGCTGCCCTTTTCTCCATCTAGATGTGCTGTACATAGCCCTGATCCCACTATGAAGTTGTAGACACTTACACAATATTACCACAGGTCAACCATTACAGAGACAGTTATAGAAGTCTGCAAGCACATCAGTTTGTAAAAGTCACAATATGAGAAGGAAATAAGATTCTCAATAAGCTTAGGAGGATGGAAGGGTAATTCCTTTATCAAAAACATACTACTGGATCTGCAGTTTATACATTAACATTGGTGATACATCCATTTCATTAAGTGAATACAGTTGTCTGTTGACATTCACTTGAGATGATTGCATCATGATGGTATCTCACAAAACCTGATGCTAATTTACATCAGTGATTTTAGCAAAACTACAAGATACCGCTTTCCGCTTTGAAGATTTCAAACAGTTTTAAAATAAAAAATGGACCATTTAACAAGGATTTTGGTCCAGAATTAGAAAATGTGTGCTTAACAAAAAATCAGATCCCTGGCTGTGCCTAGGCTATATAACCTTCTCTTCTGTCACCTCATCAGTGATAGAAATGAAAGGCTAAGATGAAATTTGCTGTGTTTGTTAAGGTGATGTACCATGACTAGGGTTTGTTTCTGGTACCCAAGATTTTCAGACAAGCTCGTCTCTGAAAGTTACTCAACTTCCAAACCTGCTGAATCTACAATGTTGCTCTTGAGAACTATCTTAAAAGATAAACTTTCTCGGTTAGAGTATCCCAAGATGGAACTCTACATAGTTCCACCTAATTTTGATGCTGACTTACATCAGCTGCATGTCATATGGTGCTAAAGTAAATCACAAAAGCCAAATTCTGGTTTTTACATAATTTTAGGCTACTTGGAGAAATCAGGAGTGTTTAGCTCTGGAGATCTTATGCTAGCTTGTTTGACATTGATACAAAATAAGATAAAATAAACTGAAGCATGGAGAAAACAGATTTTTTTAACTCTGTGCTAATCTCCACTGTTTTAACAAAGAGGATTTTTGTTTATTTTTTATTTTGAAAGTGTAGATGATAGCTATTTACTGGGAATAATCCTGCTAGGTGGATAGTGCTGTGTACACACATCTCTCTCTATATATCTCATTCTATAGGAACACTGTGATTTGAAATAAAGAAGTGATTCCTAGAACTGTTTTTTTAGATCTTACCTTTATCACACTTCATAATCTGTGTATAAATGGTATCAAATCAGAAAGCACAAACCATATAGAAAAGGTAGTAAAGACACTTAAAAATAAATTTTTGCCTTTTTATTATCAGGAGAGTTAGGGTCAAAAGGCATCATGCAACATCCTCAGCAAGTGTTGAGCAGGGGAGCCTGAACTAAACCCCACCAAAGGCAATTAAAATCACTGCTTCCATTTTAATGTTTTTTTCTGACAGTTTTTAGTGAGCTTCTTTCTCACCCAGCTATGGGACCTAATTTTCTCACACCAGTATGATGGGCAGCAAACATCCTGCAGTTCCAGAATACTCTGAATGCAGGAAAGATCAGCATCTGACCACAACCTTTCTAGTATTTAACTTTTTGTCCACTGAATGACTAAATTACATGTTTTCCTTCTCTATTATATACTCCTCTGAAGATAAACAGTTATTTTAATGGAACAGGAGATTGCATAGTCATTGTGAAGCCCTTGAGCTTTCTGCTGGCTGTGGATTTCTCTGTTCAAGTCCAGATGAGCTATACAATGGGAAAATATATACGCTAAGTTTTTCATTGACATTACTAGGAAGGTGTAATGACTGTTGGTCTGATGTCAGCAGGAGGTGCTGTCAAGAAGGGGGAAAAAAAAAACAACTTGCAATCCCCTGCAGACATAAAAAAAAAAAATCTTGTACTGTTGAGCAATTACAATTTTCAAAGAAAAAAATAGATTTGGAAAAACCTGGAGGCACCTTTATGTTTTTCCTTTTGAAACCTTCCAGCTCCCTGACACGATGCTTTGCTGTTCTGTCATTTCTGTCACCATGTCATGCTGGGCTCGTTCTTTTTTCAGGGGAGAAGGAGTATTTTTGGTCCTGAGAGACCCCACTGTGCAAATATTTAAAACAAACAATCCCTTTGTTGGGATTTTTATAAGGTGTTTTAATAAGCAAAGAGATATATTCTTTTAATCAGCAAAGAGATATATTCTTTGTTGGAAGAGAAGCTGCAATTATCAGGGGAATTTAATTTCAAGTGACACGTACATTCTTCGTGTGGGTGGTGAGGTAGGCAGGAATCTCAGTGGTAGGTTATAGTCAGGTTTATTATATGCTTTGAATGTTATTTTGCTGATGTCAGTATGGTGCTTTTTTCAAGGTGCACAGGAAGCCCAGAACAGTAAAGAGCCTCCCTTCTATGCCATTTTCCCACTGGTAAAGAAATCATGACTGAGTTTGCAATTGTTAAGTTATGCAGTCACAGAAATTGTGTCCTAGGGAGGTGTTGTGTCTTGCTGCAAGTTATTGCTGTCCCTTTGTCTAGACAGAAAATGGCCAAACTTCTCTCCTGTGTTATATCATTTCTTCCTGTTCTTTGCTGTGTGACTCCTTTCCACCCCTTCCTGTCTTATTCATTTTCTCCTCATCCCTCTGTCAACACCCTTTTTCTTCTCAAGTAGTTCATGGACCAGTCAGGTCATGTGCCATCAAATTACTCTCTTTATGTGATCTATTTGGCTGTCACATGGTTCCTAAAACCATCAATGATGTAGGTGATGTTTTGTTTTCTTTTTCTAATTGAAACTAACATTCCCTGTAACTGCTTCTTTCTTCCTTGAAAGTCTATTGTACTTTCAGAATTGTTTCTATCTCTGCTTTTTGAATCTTCCATTAGTGCTCCTCCAGGCTTAAAGAGCTCCACTGAGAGCTCTGCTATCTTTAGTTTTGCTTCCTCTTCTCCAGTTTGGGAGAAACACATCTATCCTACTATGGGTAATTTTCCCACTTTTTTCCTTTTTTTTTTTTTTTTTTTTTACGTGTTGCTTTGTTACTACTATCTTTACAAACCTATCTTCACTTGTCACCGTCTGCCCAGGATTTAAAAAATGGAGGGCAGGCTGTGTATCTTGCTGCATGGAGGAAATATTGCTGATAGAAAGCTGTAGGGCTCAAGCCAATGGCTGAAATGCTCCAACTTTTCTATGCAAGTTTTCCCTACAACCTCGTCATTTTGATCTATGGCTGTTTTATGACAGTAAAGCAACCACAGATTAGATTCATCTGGCCTAGTGCTTTCATATTTCATCTGTGTATATGTTGAAATGTATTTGCTGTTTGCTGAGTGTATTTGCTATCCCTCTTTTGTATTTGATGAGGTGGTTTTTTATATATCATAAAGGCTCTTTAGGTGGGACTCTGTTTCTTAGATATGGGCATATAGAGTTATTTGAAAAACTGCAGGGGTTCCTGTTAGCTAGTTACTACCTCTCCAAAAGGTTTTAAGTTTGCACAAGTCATGTGCTCCATGCAGCTGTCTCATACTGCTGTGGTTTGCGTTACTCTGGTGTACATACCCTACAGCATCTATGTATTAAATGGCTGTGACTAACCAACACAGCATCTCTCTTCTTATCTTGCCATTTTAAGCCTCCTCTGGCAGCTTTTCAGGAAATCTTTGGAGTCACACCTGTGCAGAAACCAAACAGAGTCACAAATTATAGCAAATGAGAAACCACCTAATGCTTCAGAGCAATACTTTCCCACCATCAATACCACTGAGTGTAAATGTAAAATCAAGCATAATACTAATTTTTTTTTAAAAAAAAAGTAAAATATAAATAAACCAAAATAAACTCTTAAGAGCAGCCTTATCAGAAAGCCCTGTTAAATTCATCCATCACTGAAGTCAGACTGGACTTGCCACATCCTGTTCTATGACTTCTGTCAGATTAACCCTTTAACCCTCACCTTGAAAAATATCTGCTCACCTGTCTGGATTTCTGTATAATCTTGTACTGGAACGCCCTCCCTTTTTTTTTTTTTTTTTTTTCTTTTTTTTTTCCCTTTTCCTTAAATGTTTTTCCTGAATCGGGTTGTAGACTATGTTGGAGTAACACCTCTATGTGCATTAAATCAAGACTGGCATTCATTTGTTTATTTCTGTAGGAATAAAAAGACTTTTTCAGTCCCTCTTTCAAAGATCTGAGACCTACTGCAATTGCACTGAATTGTGCTGATTAATATGAGGACCTCACCCATACTTTTTTTTCACAAAAAGATATTTCTGCTGGATAAATTAGAATGTGAAATTACCTCCTTTTCCCAGCATATATTCTCCCCTTATTTTATGAACTGCATATCCAACACAGAAAAGACAGGACAGAATTTTTCACCTGTTATGTCTTAAAAAAAAAAACCACCAACAAAATTCTCCATAATTACTGTCTCAGAATTTTAAAGGTAACATTGAAATGTTGACAGACACATAACTTATGGAACTACTACTGAGTAGGAATGAGCGATTTAGTTAGAATGAGCTAATAATGTATTTCTAGTGGTAAGCAGCAGCTCTCCATTCTGGATAAAAATGATTATTTTAATAAGGCTTTAAATTACAGACATGGTATGTGCTGTGTGTGATAGTACGTAGGATGAACCAGGAATGCAAAACCAAAAATTCTAAATGGAGTTTGAGCAGAGATCCTCACAGAGATTATTAAAGATTATAGCAATATACTGTTAGCCATTGAAATTAGATTTGAACAACTTTGTACAAAACACATTTGCAATCTGAAAACAAACATACAAACAAAACAAAATCCAAAGCCCAAACCTCACAAAAAATCAACACTCAAGTGCTTGTTCCTCATCTTTTTCTGTCTTTTAAAATATTTTCCTTTTTAATATTTAAAATGCATTTTCACACTTTATTGTTTTTTCCTGTGTTCAAGGATGATACACAACTCTATTTACTAAAGTTTAAAGATTTCAAGATGTATCTCAGGGTATCATGTTTATATTGGAGGAAAAGCACGGCTATTTCAGGGTGCAAATTGGAGTTGTTCTTGATGTTCTTGTTAAAGTTTTATCAGCAATGATAGACAGTAAACAGCCCTGGAAGAGGCTCATGGTCTGCTATAAAGCAGTTCCTGTGGTAGCCCACAGCCCTGCTGGTAGCCAGCCACGTTATTTCTGGCACAGCAGCTTCTTCAGTCTCTGCCTCTGACTGTCTCCTCACCCCTCTTTGTAAGCTAAAAGCTCTTTTGGGAGAAGCTGACACAAATCTCCTACAGAAGGCTGTTCTTAGCACAACAGGACATGGATCTTGTCTGAAGCTTCTTGGCAAGGCAGTGATACAAGTCCTACAATGATGATAAAAGTTTCACACAGAAAGATCAATAGGTACAAGGCATTAGTTCTGTAAAGCCTCCTCTCTTATATGATTAGTAGGAACAATTCATATACAATGCATCACCCTCATAAGAGTTTAGTGACAATTCATTATCTAATGCTTGCACAGTGCTTTAGGTCTCCAACTGTGTTAGAGTTCAGATAGCACCAGGTGGCCCAACACCACCAAAGCAAAAAATGATCTACAGGATTTCTTGGCTAGTGGAGAAAAGCTGTAGAAGTTATTTCACCATCACTGCTATCCTGGTTTTTAGGGTGAGAAGTCTCCTGCCTCTCTCCAGACTCATCAGTCCTCTGGGACAAGAAGGATGCTAAGCTCATGGCAGAGAGGAGCCTGAGGATACTTAGTGGCTCTGAAAGAGCTCCTTCATGGGATCTGGATAGAGCAGGACATTAGAACAAAGCACAAAACTCAGTCCAGCAGCATAAAGCCAGCCCAGCATTAGCACAGAATTGGGCAGGGCACTTTAAAACAGGACTGCAGATGTTGGCATGCACTGCAGAATAGAGAATCCCAGCAAACCTAAACATATCTTGAGCTCTACCCACTCTTTTAGTGCAGTCATAACTTCAGAGGCCCAAAAGCTACCATAGACCTCAGGGCAACTGAGTTTATGCTGCCATCTCTCCTCTCCCACCTTATTTTCCCTTTCATCATTTCTGACACAAGCTCTAGCTGTGTTTCAGACTCCACGTCATGGGTATATATAAACTATATTTAATTCCCAAAAAATTAACTCCAGGTTTGGCATGCATCCATGAGTTACACCTGTGCCATTTGAAATTGACAGCCCTGGGATGGGGATCAGTTAGGATGAAGAAGGCTAGAGGGAAGGAGTCAGCATTTTATATACCATGTTTCATCTTGCTCAAGCCTTTCATGTATGGAGCTTTTTTTACTTCAAATCTCTGTCTCCACTTCATGATGCCATTTGTGACACTGCTGAAAATAATTGTGAGTGAAAGTTAAAATAAATACATAAAGCAAAGCCTGACCAAAAGACTTGATGTTTAATGAGGAAGAAGATAGCCTTTTTTAATAATGTGCTCTTATCAAGGAAAAAAGCTAAGGAAACTTTGCTTTTATTTTTTGAAACAAAACAGAACTAAACAATTCATATTCACTTCTGCCCATTTAAGCTTTTCAGTGAGTCTAGATGGACATCTTTCAAGACATGCACAGAGCCATAAAGCAAGACCAGTTCATGCCTTTCAGAGATTTTTTGTTTTTGTTTTTTGTTGTTTGTTTGTTTTTTAACTGTAAACAAAAAGCATTCCTCAGAAACAGAAGAGAGGAGATCAATCTACTTTAGAATAAGTCACTAGAACAACCTACCTAGAAAACTTTACTTGGGGTCTTCTGATTGTAATTAGTGCCTTTCTAATAGAAGAGGCTTAATGCTACCAGAAGTTATTTGTCTGGCATTTCAGTCAGTTCACAAAAATCTATGGCTTTTATTATGCAAAGAGTATTAGAAGTTTATATTTTCTGGCTTAAATGTATAGATCCACTAATTTTTTTTTATAATAAATCACAGCATATCACCATCATTTGTCTATCTGTGGGACAGAGCTAGAAACAAAGATCCTGATGTCTTTTGGTCCTCTGAAAGCCTGTTCTGGGAGCAGGCAATGGGAGAACCAGTACATTCACCATCAAACAACAGGATTCAGCACAAAAAGTGATGGCAGCTGTGATGTTTTTTCAGAAGCAAAAAATATAGTAGAAGAAGCTGAGTGGAAACCAAGCCCTCAAAGCAGCATGTGTGAGTACTTTTGATGCTCTGATTTTGAGCAAGAATAGAAAAGTGAAGAGCTGCTTCACAAACTCTTCTTGTCCTCCATTGACTTTCATGAAGAATCATAGCTCTTGTTAGCCTGAATAATACCTCTGTGTGTGTGCTTATGTGTATGTATATACCTAGGTACAAGCTTTCTCATTGGGGAGGATGGAAGGAGCTGTTGCAGCCCTGCTTGCACCAGATCTTACCCAGACTCTCTCCTTTCTTCAGAGGACCCTCCTGTTTCCTCATATTTAAAACCTAAACACTTCTAGAGAAGGTACTTCTTTCCACAAAGTTAAGAGGCTCTTTTCTCAAAAAATCCTTTATAAAATACTAAAGAAATAAAAGCAAACAAACAACTAACAACTACACTTTTATTAGTGATTGAACAGAAGGCTGAGAGAGCATGACACGAGGCCACCTGTATTTTGAGTACTGAGTGGTCCTGGGGCTGTTAAATATGCTTTAATATTAGATCTCTCCCTTTTGCAGTTACAATTCAAAGCTGTCTTTGCTGTTCTAGATTTCTGTTCAAACTGTACATAGGAGTTGTTCTAAAAATAATCAAACCAGAATGTTCCTCCTAAAGAAAACAGCATGATTTTATTGCTTTCCATTTGCAAGAACAAGGAAAATTAAAAATGCTATTTTTTTATATCAGCACACAGAGACTGGAAAGTTTTAAATCAATGATGTTGATATGTACTCTTTTGAGGATGTTTTCACACAGAAGGGTTTGCTATTTAAAAAAAAAAAAAAAATCTTTCCCAGAAGTAATTTTCATGAAATCTTAGAATGTTCTTTTCAAAGGAGTGTGAAGGAAGCAACACTGCATTTTTTAATATATACGAAATGCTCTGAAAAGACAATAAAAGCCTACTAAGATCTACTGCATACACTGAAGTGGTAGCATGAGTGTGGCCAGCTTCTGGAAGAGGATGGTGCAAGCTAATTCTGCTTATAGAGTCATGGGCCTTATGATGTTTTCCCTCTGGAGAAAGAGTCAGCAGCAGTGGAAAACCCAAAACTTACACCAGCACACCATAGCTTATGCCCTTTACTCCTGATAGGTACCATTTCCAAGAAACCTGGACCTTCTCATATTGCTTCCATTCCATATAACTGCAAATATTCAGCAACTGGAGAAGTTGCTCTTTCTTGTTTGGGGACAGTCTTCAAGCTTTTCTTATTAGAAGTTTAACCATTTGTACAGCAGAACCAACTACAAGTGGTTTGATTTTGTAGGGTTTTCTGTTACTTTGCTGAAAGTTATTCTAAAAGTGTGAAAAATACATACTGTTTACTTATCCTGAAAATATTGTTACAAAATTTTTCTACCATTTTAAAACAGATTTTTTTTTAAAGCTTTTTAGGTCATTTAAATAGATGGAAATAGAGATTTAAAAGTCAGAAAACTAGTGTAATGCTACAAAGCCAGCAGAAAAACAAGTTAACCTCTCCACTTTATGTTGATTATTTGAGTTTTGGTAGCATTTTTTTGTCCATAGATATTGTGAAAACAAAATATAATTTGAACAGTTAAGCATGTGGAAGAGCCTCCTTTACCAGTATGTAATTCACAGTGTGTCAGGGACATCTAATAACATCCTATTACGGATGACTTGTCAGATAGTTGTTAACTGCTATTATCTGCTTTGCCATCCCCCTTAATCTGAGTGAACAGTTTCTGATAGTTGCAGGGGGGTAATAATCCTCGTACTTTGTTGTGCAGCACTTTTTCTCTCATTTTTTAGGACCCGACTCCTATTCCTGTTCTTGTTTGGTTTGTGTTATCACCTGCAGGTAGCACTATGGAAATTATACTACTTCATGGTTGCTCTTTTCTCATACCCTTTGCTTGGCCACTACCACAGACATCACACTGGCTTTGGACTGACTGTGTTCTGGCTTGATGGGGCTGCTATTATTGTTGCCAGTGCTGCTGGTGAGCTGTATGTTTTTTAATGCAGATGCAGATTTAAGCTTCTGCATTAGCACTGTCTGCCTGCAGGGGACATTGCAATTGTGTTTGATGCTCCTACCATCCTATGATTCAGGCAGCTGGTTGTGGCAGTCTCATGCTACTGGTGGGCGAGCACCAATTTTGAGGACTCATCTCCCACTCTCCTCTGCTTCCCTTTCACTAGCAACAATCACAGCTTTTTGGGCTTGTCAGATGCTGGGACCATTCTCTGCGGCTTCTCTCTGGGAAAGCTGCCAGCCCAGAGGGGTGGGAGAGCTGGGAATGGTGAGGGATCTGTCTCACCCAGGGGAGGAGGCAGCCTCAACTCCTGCTCTCCACCATGGGCAGCTTCTGCCCCTCTGTCCTCCCGAGCATCCTCCAGGGAGCAGTCAGCTTCCAGATGTGCTTGGAGATGCTGCCTGCAGACAACATTCATCCACGGACAGGGAAGGGAGGTGGGAGGAAGCAGGAGCCACGGGCTCCATGATCAGTGGGCAGTCTCCAGCTGACTCCTTACAGCATTTTTCATGGATTCAGGTAACATGGCACAACAGTTCTGGTCAGGAATCCCCGACTGTGACTTCTCTCTCACTATTAGGCAAGAAGTTTTGGGCCTGTGCAGTCGGTGGAAGCAGCCAATGCAGGCAGGTTTCAGCAAGTGGATCAGGGGCTTGAGAATTATAGTAAGAACTTTTTATTTCTTACTTTTCCCTTTCTGTTCTGATTTTTAAGCACTCTGTGTTTCTGATGATCAGTACTAGAGGTTTCTCAGTACATTGCAGTGCATACTGTGTTAGTTTTAATGTCCAAATTCGTACCTTTTGGTTAAGGACAACTTTTATTTTTCCAGACTTGCTTTATCTGGGAATTTAATTTTTAATCCACCCACCAAGTGACTACAAGTTGGACCTCTTAATGCATCATTAGCACTTCTCATTACAGTCAGCCTATCTTATAGTGTCAATATTCATAAGTAGAAATACCCAAGACTCTTGGGTTAGCTGTTGCCTGCCCCCCTGTGAAATACTCATGAGAAATGCTTGAAAATGTTTCAGGATCATTCATAACATAACAACAGAATATCTTGTAGTGCATATCTTTTTTTTTTCCCTGTACAATACTTGGCTCAAGTCACCATAAAGTACATGAACACATTTCCTAATAAAAAGGGAAGTTTCCCTATAGGAGCAGTGAGCTGTCAGCTATCTTTCTGCCTCCCTTTATTTATTTTTCTGCTTCTACCTTTTGCTAGCACTTGTCAAATTTCTCTGGAACATTTTTTTTCTCTCTTTGCTATTCTGTAAGAGCAGAAGAAAATAAAATAGTGGGGGAAAAAGCTAGGGGCTTTAAAATTTAAAAAATAAACACAATTTGGGAACTGTAGAAGCAGCTGTTAGTTGCACAGGCCATAATTTACTAGAATACACATGGCTGTAGTCAGCAAAATTAGTGTTTGCTTGGGTTTGCATTTCAGGCCACTCACCATTTTTGAAAGTAGCATATAATAAAGACATCAAGGAAGGCAAAGAAACAGGGGCTTTTTGTGTGTGTGATTTTTTTTCTACAACATCTATTCTCTTATAAATTCCCCTTCTTCAAAAAATGTGAATTTTCTTTCATTTTATGATCACCATCATCATTCTGTGAATATCAGCAGTCAGACTGGTTACCAGCAGCATAGCCTCATGGAAGCTAAGTGCAGGGTAAGGAATGACTGTGGATGTGGAAGGTTTGTGAATTAGGTAAAAAAATACAGTTGCTTGGCTTGGCTACATCTCATTTCCCTTCCAGCAGTGTGTCTACCTAGAATGAAAAGATCCTGGTAAGAAAAAACTCACTTGTATGGTTCCATTCCAAGAGCCCTCTGCTCTTTTGCTTTTTACTAGGAAAGAAGAACTGAATTTCAGATGCTTGGAAATTCAGACTGATTCCCTCAGTCCTATTCAAATCCACCAGCTAACTAAAAGAAAAGAAACCTCTGGGTTTTCTTAACATGTTATTTCATCAAAGTGCACACAAAAATGATGTTGTGCATTCCTTCACTCACTGACAGCATCCCTTGTGTCCTGGCCTGCCCCCAAGTTTGAGGGTCTCTAGGAATCCAAAAAACTGTCACCAGGGTAGGATAATTAGTGATAATAATGTAATTTCACAGGTCTAATGTGATATTGTAAAGCTGAAATGCCAATGATGTGCTAATAACCATATGTTTAGTGCAAAACCTGCACAGATGAACAAGCCATGTTTGCCCATAGATCTGGAACAGAAGGGGTCAATGGGGGAAATGAAAGACATCCCTGATAGAACAGAAACTGCTAAAAAGTTTGGCTCAAGACACAATCTAACTTAAAAGATGTTCTTTCAGGAATGGATATTTGATGTTTCCAGTAATGAAAATCCTAATTCTTTAGAGGGCCCAAATACTTAGCACAAGTCTCATGAGATAGAGATGAGTTCAAATGATCTGGTTTAAGTCTCCTCTCTACCACAAATTCTTATTTAATCTTACCAAAACTCTGAGGATAAAACTCAGGATTTTAATTAAAGACCAAAGGAAGTTAGTTCCCCTAATTAGTGAAGTACTTTTGGAAATGTTTGGAAAATGACCTTCTCTATTTTCAAAACATAATTCAAAGTTCTTTCTGATAGCATCACCAGCACAAAGACCATTAAAAGCTGTGAAGCTCACAATCACTATCATATCACAGTAATAAAAGGCAAAGAAAGAAAGAAGGAAAGAAAAAAAAAAAGCCAGAGAAACCAACCCATGACTATTTTAAGGTTGCTACTAGGAATCTGAGAACAGTATGAATCTGAACTGTATGAGCCTTCAACAACTGTCAGAACTGCAAATACTGCTTTTCTTCTTCTTTTCACTTTAAAAGATAATGTATTAAGTGAAAATTAACCCTCTTTGTCCTTCAAGTAATTATTCATTGTGAGATTATTTATCAGTACCACAGCAGTGTTCGATAAAACAGATATTCCATCAAGAGAAATGAGCCCAAATAACACAAATAATGTGAAGAAACAATAACTAAAAATAAATTTTCTTATTAAATATTGATGTAAAAATTATTATTTATGTTTCCTGGCTTTAAAAAGCAATGAACAGTCATCCCTCACTGACCTTCCCTGATCTACCTGTGATTTTGCATCCAATACCTCTTTTTGAGGCCTGATTCCTAGTCATTTTTGTCACTATTCAAAAGTAAATAATTCCAACATCTGATCATCTTTAGAGTACTTTGAACATTTCAGATTTTCCTGGGAAAAGAAAAAAGCAGCAGAGCAGGAACTGCTGGCTATGGCTTTTGCATATTTCTCCTTCTTTTCTCTGCAAATTCTGTTAATACTCGTCTACATAAAAGTCTGTGGGGAAATTTAACTTTAAAATAACTTTAGAATAAGTAATCATGAGTAAAGGAATTTGGATTTATAAAGTCTTGAAAAACCTCTATGATCTCCCTTAAATTTCATCTTACTTATGTGCAGAAAAAATGCAGCAGTTCAGAGGAGATCTTGTTCTGGTCTAAGTCTAATGGCTCCCACAGCTGGTGTATATTGATGTAGCTCTATTGATTTAAAGAGTGCTATGCTAATTTATATCAAGAAAGGACATGGGCCTTTAAGTCCCAGCAGAACCCAGTGTTAAACTTTGTTTTAAAACAAGTTGGGAAGAGTTATTCTGTTGAACCACATCCTTGTGCCAGGAACATATTCCTAATGAGAAAATTTTTCACGTTACTGGCCTTAGGAAGTCAATCTCTGAGGACAGCAGCATATTTCTGCAGTGGCCACAAGATGGCCATATTTCTGAATTCACTTTGTCAGGATTGTTAGAGCACAGGAAGTGAATTTATTCCTTTCAGATAGAGAAGACAGTCACTGGTGACAGTGGCATTGTGCTTAAGGCCCTTGCTTTGTCTGAGCTGTCTGCCTGACAGTGCCGGACACAACAACCTACAGGAATCGGCAGATGCTGATGTGCTTGCATAGAGGAAAGCAGTCAGGAGGTTGCAAGAAGTGTGTGAACTGGATGTGATTCCTGCTATCCCACCTCACTCTGAACGTCACTGTGTCAGATTATTCACTGGGCTAAAGATAATCACCATAAAATCTGCCTGTCAGCCACAGCAAAACTGCCCCATCCAATTTGTGGCACCAACACCACGACGCTGAAGGAACACACAAGGTGTGTCACTGCCTGTCAAAAGGACATAACTCACATGTAGTTTGGTCTCAAGTTTGAAAGCATGACATGGCCAAGACCTGATCTGCTTCAGGTTACTGGATCAGCAAATCAATTATTTATTGATTCAATCAATTATTATTATTATATTAATCAATGTATTAAGCTGTTCACTGGGAAATCAGAGTGAATCCCAATTGATAAAGCAGAGCTTTCTGATGTGTATTACACAGCTAAGGTTCAGAACTACAGTGGAGGAATGCCAAAAACGCTTTAGTTTTTAGGGATTATTTTAGTAAAATAATTCCTCCATTTTATAATCAGAAACTGAAAATCACTCACTAATCTCTCAGCAACTAATGTCCAAAGTTTGTTCTTTATTTAATCTATCAATTTTCGTTTTATTAAGAATTTCAGTGGTTTGTAGGTTGACATATACATTTTTACATTTGCATGCCCACTGATTCATGCAAAAGAGGAATAGAGGCAGAAATGAGAATTTTGAAATTTAAAGGGTCACAAGTACCTGAAACAAAAGTTTAATTGAATATGACTTTGTCAGCTCCTGCACCTATCCTTCAATGCTAAGCAGAGAATAACCCCTCTGCAGGGAACTGAAGAATATCAGGCCTGATTCAGTTTACAATGAATTTATGTAAAGAACTCCCATTTTGAGTCAAGTTGGAATGGGGTCAGGATGGAATAAGCAAGAACAGGGTTGCAGTGACAGCTTCTGTTCCAGGGAGAAATTGGATTATGAACTTTTGACTCCTGGTAGAGTTCCTCAGCCACTTGACTGCATTACAAACTATTCTGTGACCCCAGTTTAAGAGAATGTACTTAACAAGATCAGTTCAGGAATGTGACTCAACAGGACTACTTATGAGCTTGTATTTATGCATGTTCTTAGGTATTCTGCTAAAACTCCATTCACTCTTTTAATAGACCATTCAGATATACTTTTCCTTTAATTTCCTAGTGTATTGAAAATATAAAAACCAAAACAGGAATCCAAGCAACAGAAGCTGATGTTGACTTGTAAAGCAGCTTCCGGGTTCATTACTATTCTTTTGTAATTAGGACAGAGATAATCTACAAAATAGGTTGTCTTCATTGCTCGTGCCAGTCTCAGTAACAGCAGAAAGTCTGCTTTTGAGGAGATTCCTTGATAGCAATGTTTTCATTGATTGAAAGACAGTGATATCAAGCTACATATGAGACTGACAGACATGCATTGAACCAGAAATAACATAGCAAGAACATGTTTTGGAGCTGCTACAAAGCTTTACTTTCAGCAGATGCTGTCCAGCATCCTATTCACAGAGCTTCACTGTGTAATATAGACCCACAACCAGGAAACCACCTTTTTGTATGTCTCAGGAAAATCCTCAATTGTACCAAACAGCTCTGCAAATAAATTATTTGCCAGAAGTAATTTCTGTATGTCAGCAGGCTGGTGTTTTAACACTATATAGATTCTTTGTTTACCTGTAGATAATTGGAGTACACTTAAAAATGCATACATAGCACTTCCAGTATTATAAGAGAAGTAACACAGCAAATATTAAGGTGGCATACACTTACTATTTTCTCTCTGACATTTAGAATTAGGAAGTAAGAAAGCAATTTGAAAAATATGCGTTTGAATTAGATCAAGAGACTGGAGAATATTTTAGCATTGTGTGCCAGAAATGCTTTCTGAACAGTCCAGATTTCAAAAAAAACTTCTGGAATATCAAATAGAAATAGCATGTGAAATGCATGTACTGTTGTTCTGATATCCCCATGGCAATATCCCAGATGTGTGGAGAATAAATGGTGTTGATTATTTCATCCTTTCTTGATCATTATGCAGTATGAACACAGTCTTCATACATTTTAGACTTTAGGCAGAAATTTGTGAACACAATGTAAAAGCATGGAACCAAAAGAAGGCCTTGCTTCTAATTTGATGAAAAAAAAAAAAAAAAACAAAACAAAACAAATGAGAAAACAGGTAAATGGCAAAACAGAGTCCAGAAGAATATTTGACAGCTGGACAAATCAATCACATTTTTTGTGTGTATCTAAAAACATTTTAACAGAGGAAGTGACAGAGGACAACAAAGTGGCTTTGCGGGTTCCTTGGGAAACTGCTCTTAGACATCAGAACACAATGATAGGAAAACTGTAAGAGCTTACTTGGAAATGTAACAAGTGAGAAAAATGGGGACCAGGACAGAGTGGGAACAGTGAATTGACCTCTCCTTAGCTGGTAAGAGATATGTTATGGAGGGCAGACTGCAAAGGACTTTACAAGAGGGACAACTATGTCACACTTTGAAGTTTGAATTAAACTATTAAAATTCTTAAAATGAAAATCACCACAATCCTGATTCCTTTTCACTGAAATAAGTCACTGATCAGCACAGCAGTTAAATGATGCTCATTCTACAAATCACTATTAAACATTTCTTACTGCCCATCTGTTAGACACTCAGGTTGCATGGGCTCTCTTTCACCTGCTTCAAACAGACTTATTAAACCATTAAGGAAAGTGGATTGAGTCTACCCCACTCATTTCATCTTAAACAGATTAGAGAATGCTAATCCAGTCCCTACAGATTTAGGGTTACTAAGCCTTCCAACATCACTGTAAAATCTGGAAGATTATGTTTGTGACATAAAAACAAATTAAAAATTTAAAAAATAAAAATAAAAAATCTCGGGCCTTTCATATACTTTGATCTAACAAGTGATTTTATGCAGCCCTATAGCTGGTAATATGTCTTAAAACAGGATGTATCAAGGCACTGGAGTAGCTGGTGTGGCCTGCACAGAACATGCTCCATACAGAAAGATTTCTAACAGTCCCTGGTGCCTTCATCCCTTTCCATAAAGAGGGAGAGGACCATACAAGAGAACACCTCGACTCAACCCTGACTACTGGACTGCAGATCCTGGGAGTCCTTGCTGGGAACAAAGTGGGCAGTAAGCCCTGCAGTAGGCAGAATTTTGTGGAGAAAAATCTCAGTCCAGAGGAGTTTTACACTAAGACCAGTTCCCCTCACTCAGAGCTGCTGTTTCAGGTTCTCACTAGCCTCTGCAAAGGTATCAGTTAAACTCAGAAATGTTTTCAAGCTTCTCTGCAAGAATCTCCACCACTACCATTACATTTGGAAACGTTAATACAGGCACGTGAAGAATCCTTTTAGAATCATAGAATGGTTTGGGTTGGAAGGGACTTTTAAAGGTCATTTAGTCCAAGCCCCAACTCTCTTCTCATTCAGCAAAGCACAGTTAAACAACCACCAAGCTGCAGCAACTCTCCCCTCCCAGGCAATCTCAGCATTTTTGTTTGGGGTTTTTGTTTGTTTGGGTTTTTTGTTTGGTTTGGGTTTTTTGGTTTGTTGGTTTGGTGGGGTTTTGTTTGTTTGGGGGGTTTTGATTGATTTTTGTTTCTGTGTTTGTTTTTCTCCTTATTGTGGGCAGAAAATGAACTCCTTGTATTTTTCATCATTGTCAAATAGTGGTTCTGTCCTTATGTCAAAAAGGGTGATGACCTGGATGTGTTTGGATGTGTCTTAGATGGTTTGGAGCCCCCACATACTGAGTTTTTCTTCTGTTTCCATTGCAGAGAATAAGAGAAAATTCAATGTATTATCTAACAAGTTTCACTTGGAAATTTGTGAAAAAAACAGCTTTGCATGGAAAACTACCTGACTTTGGCTATAATATGGCTGGTATTGCCAGACCTACATTTAATCTCACAGGTGCCAACCTGTTTAGCATCACATGATGCAGGAACAAAATTAGAAAACAACTTGGTGAGTTTGGTAGAGAAACCCAAGGATCATCCTTCACAGAGGTCAGATAATCTACTTGGAGAAAGTTCATTCGATAACCATCTCCCTCTTTAAAATGAGCACCTGATTATTCAAGTCGGGTTTGAATTGTCTCCTTTATACAAGTGAGATGTTATTTTAAGATTTGTTTTAGAGATTGTACTCTGCATTTAAAATCTCCTTTGTGTGTAATCCTCTGCCATATCCTTTGTTCTTGTCAAACAGATGAAGGAAAGAACTCCTGCCAGCTTTTTTGTTTCTCATTTGGCATATTGCTATAAATTGTACACACAGACCTTCATGAAAGCTTTTATTCACCATCTTTTATTAAGAATCTGTGCAAGCGTATGTGTCTGTATTTATAATCATGTATATTTGCATAAAACAGAAGAATGCAGTATGCAGAATAAAAAAGAAAAATAATGTGAATCTTAGTAGTCTCAGAATTCAGCTATGAAGTTTTTAGGCTCATCAAAGAATTTTGTGTCATGGTTTGAGCCAGGACAGAACCAATTTTCTTTTTAGTCATTTTCCTTTTCAGTTAAGTCTCTTCTAAGTAACTGCTCTTTCTGAAATTAACAGCATGCTTTACAGTCAGTGTTTGCTTCTAGGACTGATAAGGCTCCATGTTTATAGTTATTGGAGAAGAGTGGTACTCAGAAGGAACTTGCTTGTACTTACTCCTATAAAAACCAAGGTCACTGCTTGGTTCTGCAAAACTTGTGCACTGGAAATGAAAGGAAGGAAAAGGGATCACACCTGTGACCGTCCTGTAGAGAGCAGCAGACCAAAATTGACTAAATCTGTATGACTAAATTGACTGATCCTGTATGCATAGTAGTCAGTATAGAGATGAGGGTTCATGAGAGTTACATATTCTTAACCTGTGGCTGTGAGGACTCTGTCCATTCTCCACTCCATCCCAACCCCTTTGCGTTTCCCTGAATCCCTGTGTTTCCAAATCAAGTTCATATCCATCACTGAGTGCAAGAGTCCAGTTCAGGACTTCCCCTGAGCATTAGTGCATAGCATGAAACTGGGTTTTATATATGTATATATTTCATTAGTTCCTTTTTCATCATTATTGTTTGTATTGAAGCTGTGCAGTTTAGTTTCCAACCCATTAAGTGTCTTCCCTTGTTCTCTTTCCTTTCCCTTTTTGGAAAGGCTTAATGGTTAATAGAGAGCATCTGTCATCGCTTTAATTGTTGGACCAGCATTAAACCTCGACAGTTTGGACTAATTCATGAGAGGTATCATCTTTGAAACCTCCTAACTACATGACTTTGCTTATAAAAGGCCATCAAATCTATGAATAAACCAGAATTCTCCTACAATCTTTCATTTTTTCATGCAATTTTCCAAAATTTTGATACATTGAAATGTTCTGCATTAGAACTGGATGCTATTATTTATAACTATTATGCTGAACACATTTATATATGTGTAGCACACTTTAGGAATACAAGATAGTGCTATCTAAGTGCAATGTGCTTATTCTGCATTGTAATGATTCATAGTGCTTCTTATGTCAATAGAAAATAACTTATATTGTGCTCTTGGTTATGGTGATACTGATATTTGATTATTACACTGACTACATAGTGGTACTCTAGTCTTTAATAAGTGTAACTAATACAGGGATATGACCTATGTAAAAAAAGATGGAAATAAAAAAATAAAAAGCATTGATATACAAGAGTTTCAGGCTCTGTTTATTCTGCTCTGAGATCTGAGGTAGAGTTGGATGACAGGAATTTTGTAGTCAAACTTGAAATGGAAGCCTGGAGTGTCTGCCTTGGGAGAAACCTTCAGGCACGTAGAAAACCTTTGTAGATGTTGTTAGTAATTTCTAAGTAGCTGGCAAAAGCTGTTAAAAAGTAATTGTTGTTTGCTCATCTGAGCTCTAAATTTTCAGATAATTAATCTGCTCATTGTGGCCAAGAAGGCCAATGGTATCCTGGGGTGCATTAAGAAGAGTGTGTCCAGCAGATGGAGGGAGGTTCTCCTCACCCTCTACTCTGCCCTAGTGAGACCTCACCTAGAGTACTGCATCGAGTTCTGGGCTCCCCATTTCAAGAGGGACAGGGATTTACTTGAGAGAGTACAACAGAGGGCTCTGAGGATGAGTAAGGGACTCTAACACCTGCTTTATGAAGAAAGGCTGAGAGACCTGGGGCACTTTAGTCTGGAGGGGAGAAGACTGAGAGGATCTCATTTATGTGTATAAATACATGAGGTCTGGGCATCAAGAAGGGACAACTTCTTTTCACTTGTGCCCTGTGATAGAACGAGGGGCAATGGATTCAAGAGAAAGTTCTTCCTCAACATGAGGAAGAATTTCTTACTGTAAGGGTTACACAGCCCTGGAACAGGCTCCTCATAGAGGTTGTGGAGTCTCTCTGGAGAATTTCAAGAACTGTCTGGATACATTTCTTCAGATGTCCCTTCCTCTGACATTCTCTTATTCTGTGATTCTGTGACTGAGTTAGAATGGTTAATTTCAATACGACAAAAGACCAAAGAGGACAAAGCAGGAAAATGAGCAAAGTTTTGCACAAACTTTCCAGACTGTTCAAACTTAGGTTAGTTAAGGGATACATTGCCTTTCTTTTTATACATAGCTGCATGTGATCACATTACTGCTTTTTTTTTTTTTTTTTTTTTTTTTTTTTTTTCCAGTATCTATTGCGTTTAATCAGGAATGCTTCAGAGACTTCATATTTTAGGTACTGGAGCTGTCATATGGTACATTAGGAATAGCAGATGAATAAATGTAAGTCTGAATCTCTGTGCAAATATTTAAAGCTAGAAAGCAAAGGTTTGCAGTGGAAGCACTCTGTAATAACTGTGACTTAGGGTTTTTGAAATCAAATAGCCTGTCTGTGGCTTTAATGGTAAAAGATGAAGATCTTGACCCTGTGCAGAGAACTATGGTGTTTATGTACAAGCTGAAAGAACTGAGTCTGAGCACACACTGCTGACATCTGTTCCAGAGGACCTTTGGAGCAGGGAAAGAATTATTTTTTTTTAAATTGTTCTCCAAAGAAAAAGAGGACAAGAAGTGGTTTTTTGGAGAGGAATTAAAACCACCATGAGATTAACAGAGAAAAAGATTATATATTTTTGTTATTTTGAGTGCTGAAATAATATCCCCTGTACATCTTCAAGAAGATCAAGAAAATCACTGAATGAGATTTCAGCTACTATTTTTTAGATGGATGTCTTCACCTTCACCAACATATATTATTGATGCTGGCTTTTACTTCTTTGTTATCAAAACTGTAAAACATTGTACTTTCTTGATTCTGAAGTAAATGAAAAGCTGAGACTTTGAGAAACAGTCTACAAATTATAAGATTTGTAATAACCCTGTAAATGAGCAACACCATCAGGTTCTAATGTAAATTGATGTTACCTGTTCAATCAATTAATATTAAATCATGCTCTCATTTCTTTGTAGACTGATTTTTTTTGTCTCTGTAACTCAGAAATATTTTTTTCTTCAATAATTAGGACTGATATAATGGAAAGGAAGACCAAGGGCATAAATTTCACAGATGATTTACAAGTAGTTTGTGAGCTAATGTAAAATCAAAGGTATTACTTCACCTGATTGTAGCCATTTTATAAGCTGACCTGCTTATAAGTAAAGTCACAGATCTCTTTGCTGAATGCAGCCTATGAAGGAATCTAAGGCTATCTGTCTCAGACACCTGTTCCTTTCATCTTCAAATCTTATCTTAAATATTAGCAATATCATGTTCTAGTTCCTTCACATCAAATCGTAAGAAGAGCCACATGAATTATGGATTCCCTCTCAAAATCTTTTTTTCTGTGATTGTTTTAATTGTCATGAGACATACTGGACTGAACAGTTTTCAGAGAAGTGTTTGTCCACTGTGTTTGTGCAGAAGTCAAATGAGAGGCAGTTTTGCCACTGCCTGCTTCATCTCAACTGGTGAAGCAGCTTCAGGACTCCAATCCATGAGCTGGTCTATGTGTCATCTTAGTCTTACTGACCTATGAGGAAGCTGTGCATGCTGAACTTGATGGCAGTTTCAGTGATACAGATCCTGAGATCACAGCCTTTCCAACTCCTTATGTCCCCCATTCTTCAAACATGGACAGAGGCTTAGAAAAATAAAAGATAGGTCATGGTTGTTGGGATCAGTCCCCCAGGTTTGTCTGAACCTCTCTGGGAAATTCATGATCCAAAGATGTCAGTCTGCAGTCTAATTTCATTTTTGGCTTAGGCAATTTGAGCTGCCTAAATTTAATATTGTCTTGTTATGTTACAGAGTCCAGGATGGGGTGGGCTGAGCAGAACTGCCAGCGCTGGAGGGACTTGTGATAAATGAAGGGAAATCCCCCCTGATTCTCAGTCTGTTTTGCTCACCACCATATTTCTCCTCTGTCATGGTGTTATGTTTATACTGGCTAACTCCTCAAGCTGCATTTTTATCTTGCCCTCAATATCTCATGACAGTGAGCCCCTGAGCGTGCTCTGTGGAGAAGTAATTCATCCTCAGTCTTTTACATCTGGACGGAATAATTTCTTTGTTCTGAGAGACTAAAGAACAATGTCAGATTTGCCTTCCTCAGGTCACGTCTCCCTATATTGTGATTTCTCTAACCCTGCTCCTCTCTAAACTAAGCAACATTAAGCTATTTCAATTTCTTCTATCATTATCTATAATAGATTTTCAGAGCTAAGAGAGGTGAGAATAAATATGAGATCATTGTAGGTTTTTCACAGAAAGCTGATCACACAACTCTCAACTGTTTACTTATTCACTGATTTAGCAGAGAAGTAAGAAGAGATAGTACATCTGGAGACATCTATAGTGAGAGGGTAGCTTGCCTGTATGAGTTTGCAGAAGAAACTGGAAAGGAAAAAGTAAAATCACTAAGCAAAAAACACAATGAATACTGCAGAGCCTGATTAACATGGGAAAACAAAGCATTACAAAGGTAAAGGAAGGGTATAGTGGGCTGAACTCAACCACCTATAGGTGGTAGCACTAACTGAAGTATTTACTTGATATCTTGCTGGACAAGGTTTTTCTTTTTGTGATATAAGGTTAAAAGAAAGATACAGACCATGTCAAAACCATCTACTAAACCCTATTATTAATAGTAAAAATACTTATATATTTTTCTATGTACATTATTTCACCAAAACAATGTTACTTTGTTCACTGAATAAATCAAACGATAAAATTAGTTAAAATAATTCTTCATCAATTTTACCATGTGTTTTTAATAACCAAAATTATCAATTTAAAGTACTGGAGACAGAAATAGTCAGATATTAACGCCATGATCAAGACTGTGCACAAAGAAGTAAAACCCAGACATGCAGATTGCCTGTTTTCCTCTAATGACTTATCACTTCTTTATTAATTCTGTTAGAGTTTTACTTTTGGGGTTTTTTCTTGTGCCAGTCTAGATTACTTATTTTTACAGTCTACCACGAAGAGTGTTGGGGAATTCTTGAGTTCCCTGTGCTTTGATAAAGTATATATTTTATAATCATGAGAGAAGCTGAGGTTCTGTAATATCACTTTATAATCTCTATATTGCAGTATTTCTGAATCAAAGCTGTCAGGACAATTTCCCCATAGGAGCCCCTGAAGCATCTCCGTAGCAAATATGAACGTAGAAAATATCCTACGTAGTTCTTTGTTTTAATAAACTAGTTTAAACAGAAGGGTTTTGGGAACAGGCTGACAATTTTGCTGAGGATGAACAAAGCAGACGAAGACTCAGTTTCTGCTCTTTTATGCTGAACGATGTTGGCTAAATGGAATTTAAAAACCGTAGAAAAAGGCAAAAAGCTGCTGCCAGCTCCCTGTCAGGCAGCAGAATGAGTAACATTTTGGCCAGTCAGATGACAGAAGCAGTCAATGATTTGGGGTTTGAAGCCTAAAGGAGTTGATAGAGCACTTGGAAGAGGATGAAACCACATTGAATCTCCTGCCTTGCTTTGAAGTTAGTTTTTGACAGAGGGCTTTTAAGTATCACTTTGCAACTCTTCTGGAAAACCTGTGCACAATGGGCTGCTTATTACTGTCATTGAATCTAGATTCTATTAAAATCAAGGGAATATTCAGACATTTAACTGTATATTTTCAATTTTTACATATGTTACATAATCATAAGAAACAGAGATGGAAGCAACATACAGCAAAGCATCAGTCACGTTGGAAGTAAAATTGGAGATAAATGCTAGGATTTGAAGAATAGTTTGAAAAATGTAGGAGGAGAATTCTCTCCAAAATCATACCTTTTTGTCTAGGCTTAAATGAGAATTTTAGGAGAAATTACTGTATCATCTGAGGCCAAGTATGAAACAGGATTTCTGTACCCTATACCTGATTCTCTTATTCCTCAGCTGTACACAATCAGTGACTTTATCTGTCTGTGTTTTCTTGTCCTGTCACCTGTGTAGTTAAATTCTTTCTTAAGGGATTTACTTCCAGTGTTAAGTGTACTGATTGTACACTTAACTGTTGTTGCTACATGATTGTTTAACAACAGTGCTCATGAAGATGCAGTGCTATTTTATGATCTAAATTCAAAGTGCTTGTTAGAACTTTCAGAATTTTAATGGGATAATTTAATAAGTTTCTCAAGAGTACATAGGCTAAGGCAAGGAAGAACATGGTAGTGAACTGACAAAAGACCTGGAAGCAGATTTACATCACACCACAGTTATATTAATATTTTGCTAAGAGCATTTGATGATGGAGCAAAATACACAGATATTTGGATCTGGCCAAGTTTTGAATCTGTTATTTTCTCCTTAGGTTACTGTCCTGGATTTGTCACCATAGTAGATAGATCAATATGTCCATTAATGAAGGGTGTCAAGCAGGCAATTTTTCACTTGCATCTTCAGAGAATATGACCATCAATGTTTTAACATAAGAACACCAGGATGTACTGTCTATTTAAAAAGAAATTATTAAAGGAGTCTGAGCAAGGATAAAAGTAGAGCTGAAGTCCAGTTTGTAACAATGGGTGTTGCTGACCCCAGAATATCACTTTTAGCCAGTTCCTTAGAATTTCATTCTTAAATGACTTGTAGTTTTTTTCATTCCAGTTAGTTCTAATGAGCTTTTATGTGTTATCATAGAATCATAGAATCAGCTGGCTTGGAAAGGACCTTTGAGATCATCAAGTCCAACCATCAGCATATGTCCAGCATACGTGTTCTCACATATTCTGTGAGTGATCCAAATATTTGCTTTGCTATCAGTACATATTCCTTAAAGAAATCCTGTCTTCCACAGCAGAGGATGACTAGGAGTTTCCCTGAGAAGTTGTGGTGAAGTTTGCTGGTGTATTACGTAGATCTTCTTAGAATACCCCGTCCACATTGACAAGTTTGTAAAGACACTGCCAGTCTATCATCTGGTCTCTAACCTCAGTTACAGGCTTCTAAAAATACCAATCACCCTTTGTGACAATCATTTTGCCAAAGAGAAACTTAACATTGCAAGATCTGTATTCATCTCACTTAACATTTGCCACTGAAAATAGAGGTGGCCAGATCAATCTGGTTTTCTAGTCTTCTCCCACAGTCTATGGAGAAAAGAAGGATCAATTCAGATGGTTTTGCAATTCAGAAGATTCTAAACCTATAAATCAGTATATGCACCAGTGTCTGGGTAGGAACAATCACCATGTGATTAGTTTGTGCACTTCATTTATTACAGAGGGAGCTGAGACAGATGCTGAAGCATTACAGGGCTGAAGATAGGCTACACCTTCTATCTCATAGAGTACTGCATCATTCAAAATCAACTCTGAAGGTCTATCAGAGTCAGCTCCTCTATCCCACTTCTTTGGTCAGTTTTCCTTTTCTTTTCTTAAGGAAAGACTAACTATGTAGATCTAAATTCAAAGTGCTTGTCAGAACTTTCAGAATTTTAATGGGATAAATCAAGGTTCCCTTCCTCCAAAATTAGAAAAAAAAAATAATATTACATTTGGACAATCTAAGTGTCTGACCAGTGAAATTTAAGATTCATTCTTCCCATGAATGGAAGCAAACTTGCCTTTCTTCACTGCAAGAAGGATGTTTTGATTTATTCTGCTAGGCTTTTCTACAATTACATAACAGAATAAAACAACTTCCTTGAGCTGTAGGAATCAATTGCTCAACTGTTTCTTTCTCTGCTCTTCAAAAGGCATCAGACTACTTAGTGCTGCAGCTATTTCCAAAGCTTGCTGATTCAAAGGCATGTTCACCCCTTCAACAGACTTCACTGATGTACTGTGGTGACAGCCCGTGTATGTCAGGGTTAAGAAATGTTAGAGGCAACAGAGATGCTTCAGCAATCTTTGTTACAAAAGGAATCTGATTTACTGCAATGAGATTTGGTCAGGCTCTTAGTTTATCTATTTTTCTACTGCTTGTTCAGTGCAGAACATCATTACTTAATGGGGCTCATTGCTAGCCTTAATTGAGCTTAGACATAATAGATACTGGAAAATTAATGGTGAGGGAGGGATGTTAGGACTTATACTGCAAATGAATCACTGTATTTGTGCCCACTGCCACCAGAATGGACAAAACATCAATGGAGTTGTTAGTAGAAGTCAATGATGATAATCAAGGGATATTTTAGAACTTCCTCCAGTTTAAGAGATACCCAGGAGTCCTGGAAGCAACATAAGGTTCCTCTCTTCCTACTTGTGAAACATTCAGATAAATAAACTTAATGTAAAACTGAAAGGCTATTTCATTTCTTTGTGAGAAATAAATGGTATCAAATTAGTTGAAATATTTTATTTTCATTTAATAAAAGTATTGCCAGTTTGCTTTCCCTCCTCAGGTCCTCAAATTCTGATAGGAATGGTGGCTATGCTGACACTCAGAGGGACCTAGAGAGACTGGAGAGTTGGGCAGGGAGAAATGTAATGTATTAGTGTAATGTAATGTAGTGTAAAGTCTTGCATCTGGGAATGAATAACCCCAGGAACCAGTATAGGTTGGAGACTGTGCTGTTGACAGCAGAACAGGTGAAAGGGACCTGAGGGTTCTGGTGGATGGAAGGATTACTACGAGCCAGCAATGAGCCCATGTGCCCAAGAAGTCCAATGGCATCCTGGGTGCATTAGAAGGGGTGTGGCTAGTAGGTTGAAAGAAGTTCTCCTCCCTCTCTACTCTGCTCTGGTCAGGTTGCATCTGGAATATTTTGTTCAGTTCTGGGCCCCTCAATTCCAGAATGGCAGGGAACTGCTTGAGAGTCAAGTGCAGAGCAGACAAGATGAGTAAGGGAGTGGAACATCTGCCTTATGAGGAAAGGCTGAGGGAGCTTGGTCTCTTCAGCTTGGAGAAGAGGAGAATGAGGGGTGAGTTCATCAGTGTTTATAAATATGTAAGGGGTGAGTGCTAGGAGGATGAAGTCAAGCTTTTCTCAGGGGTGACTAACAATAGGACAAGGGGCAATGGTTATAAACTGGAGCATTGGAGGTTCTGTATAAATGTAAGAAATAATTTTTTCACTGTAAGGGTGACAGAGCACTGGAACAGGTTGCCCAGGGTGGTTGTGGATTCTCCTTCCCTGGGGACATTCAAAGCCCACCTGGACACATTCCTATATTACCTGCTATAGGTGACTGTTGTCTGGCAGGGGAAGTTGGACTAGATGATCTTTCAAGGTCCCTGCCAACCCTTAACTTTCTATGGTTCTATGATTCTACAATCCAGATTCTGGTAAGATTTTGTACACAAGTTTTGGTAAAGAAATATAAAGTAAATAAAAAGGCATTTTTGCATGGGGGGGAAATACTTCATAAGAAGCACCGTTTAGGTGAAAAATCATTTTCCAATTAGAATAATGCAAACAAAATCCTACCATTCATTGTTTCACTACCTTTTTGTTTTTCTAAACAAATTTACTATAGGACTCTTAAAGGTGTAATGCAGTCTTTCCTATGATCAAATCCTATCTCAAAATGCATCAGTCCTTGCTGGCTGAATTATACTGAATTTGGGAATTTTACTTTGATGTAATGCTGCATGATGTGTGACTTGCTATTCAATAAGGTTGTCAGAAGGATATATTTGAAAAGCAATTGCTTTATATCATACCTGTAGCACAAGAGGGTTTTTTTTAAACTTCCAGTTTTCAAAGGAAATCTGCTTCATTTTCCACATTTCAAAAGGCAATGCAAGGTTCTCTGAGTGTATGTAAAACTGACCCGGCACCTAATGTATGCATAAAGGACTAGCTTCCATTTAGCTTGCTGCATCCCTAATTTCAAGCTACTAGAGACTATTAACTCCAAAGTAAAGCTTTCTTACAGAAAGATAGTGACCTTACTTTCTCTCCTAGCAGTCTAACTATAATTTATTTAGTACTTGGTGTTACACATTACTTTGATCCTGTAGGATACAACATTGTTTCTAGACACAGTGTTAAATGGCCTTTATATGGCCCAGAAAATGCTGCATAAAATACAGATGTTTGAACACATAACTTCACTTTTCAGACCACTGTTTCCATGCTAAACCCATTACTGTTCTCAACGTGACTGAATACCAAATCACCCATTCAGTGCACATCAGCTTCATGTGGAAACCAGCTGAAATTGCAGGGACAGCACAGAAAATGTGAAAGCTTATTCAACAGAATACTGCCCTTGACTTTGGGTCAGTGTAGGGTCAGTTTGTCACCAGGGAAAAGTGCTCCTTCCCAAGGACAGGACTTAGCAAACTGCCGTGCTAATCTCCTTTCTGTCTACTACACTGTGAATTAGCTAAGGTGTTTCTATGCTGTGCCTCCTCAGTCTCAACCACGTTAATGTTCAAGAGGTGTTTCTCTTGAGCAAGAGAAAAAAATTTAATCCTTTTCCACATACCGCTGATGTGTTTGGGTGAAGAAACTCCCACTTCCATCACACAGCATCAGATGTACAACATGAGATGAAAAAAAACCCACTGCGCCAGGCTGGGGGCTGAATACAAGTTTTTGTATTCCCAGCAGAAGGAGTACATCCTATTTGAACAGAAAAACTAAGTCTATGAAGTGAAAATTAAAAATGAACTTTAAAAATCAGGCTTAGGAGTCTAGGGTACTTGTTCATGTATCACCACATATTTTGGGGGAAAACATTATTATCAAGTAGAAAGGTAGTGCTGAGGAGGAATCATTTTCCTCTGTGAGTGGCAGCATTATTAATCTGTGTGATTAATTCTGTGACCATTAAAGAAACTGCAAGGCACTCTTCATTTAGTTAATATCACTAACAAATTCACATCTGTCACTCAAAATGCTATGTACTCAGCAATGTTGTTCTTATGATATTAAATATTTACTATTTATTATGATTGTTACTTTTGTTATTTATTGGCTTGCAGCAGCCAAAAACATGCCAGGCAGCCTGGGAGGAACTAGAAAAACATTTTCAAATCAGACTGCCTTAAAGTGAGGCACTTAAATACATTGTTGGGTATTTTGGCCTTGATTCACAGTAGTCCTTCTCACCATACGTCCGAATCCGACTGGGTGGGTGTTAAGCACATGCTGCAGTTATTGGATGGGAGGAATGAAAAAGAGTTGTGTGTGGTCCATGGTTAGAAGAATCCTCCTGCTTTTCACTCACAAGAGCCTTTTCCCTTCAGGTAGCACTGAAAACAGGATCAGAATCTGTTGAAGACTCACAGATTGTTTTCCTGTGAGGACATTTCTAGCAGATGGATCTTAATATTGCGTTTACATTTATTTACTTCTATTCTCAGCCTGAGTAGTCACAAATGCCTAATACAAACCTTCCTGTGTCTGAGCAATACCAATAGTCTGCAATCCATTCACAGAAGACCCCACCAATCCACTAGTGCCTTTAAAAGCCTTCACAGCCTTTGTATCACTTTGGACCTATGATTCTGATAGCAGAAATTTAGTAGATGAGAAGGAAGTAACAAACCAACTCATGATAATAGAAACTTATAAAAAAGTCTCTGACATTAATTTCTGTGCAAAATGCATGCACTGCGTTTGAGATAGCTTTTACGAAACTGCTATTAAATTGTGGATGACTTCAACTGTGAGTATTTCTTCTTATCATATCATCATCTTCCTTTTCTTATGATTCCTAAGGAGCTGAGTGAGCTGATGATAGTAATTGCAGTGATGTTCAATCCGTGAACAAAAAACCAACTGAGTTTTGACAGGAGATATGTTTCCCTTCATGATGCAAAATTGTTTACTTTTTCAGGCTCTTCAACTTGCCTGTAACTTCTTACTCAGGTGGCATTAAGTAAACCAGATGGACCTAAATGAACTTTTACTCAAGTATGTACTATAAGTAAGGAGTCTGCAGATTGATAATGAAGTTGGGAAGCAATTTCAAGTGCAGGAAAAACATTTTTTCTAAGTATTGTATTCTGTTGGGTTTTGTCCAGCGTGACTTTATTTTTCTGTTTTATTTGTATTGGATGTTTTTTTATACCTTCTATAATTAAGTCAAATTCTCTCTTAAAGCATTTCTTTCTCAGGCTTTGATAAATGACTGTATTTCCACAGACTTCAATGAACTGCCTTTAATTGAGACCATTTGTTATCAAATTGTATCAGAGCTTAAGACCAGTGGCTGAGTTTTCTCTCCATAATGTTGCTCCTTGCAAACAATCAAAAAACTCTTCAGAAAAACAGCCTTTTTTAACTAGTAGTATAACTCACTAGTAAATATAGAAGGTTATAACATCTTAAAATAATTTATGGTACTGTCAGGCTTGAGGAAGAAAAGACTTCTCTTGGGAAGCAGCTTCAGCAGGAACTTCAAAAATTTTATGTTTGATAAATAGCACCACAACTAACAATGTTCAAAGTGCAAGGATCAAGGGAACTTTAAATTAGGAATTTAGACTCTCAGGTCCACATAAAACTATTATAGAGGAAAATACTATGACCAAGCAAAAGACAAACATTTAATATGTCAATGAAATCAACAAGAGAAACACATCTACTGATATTTTGCGATCTGAGCTTTGACCTGTCTGTATACTAGGATGTCAGTGATAAAAAGTGTGAATTTTTATCCTAAAAGAACACTTTCCACCCATTTAAAATTTCTGAGAATCTTAAGCATGTTTCTTATCTCATATTCAAGTCCAGCATTCAACATGTAAAAAATGCCCTGCAAAAAAAACCCCAAACCAAAAATAATTTTAGGTGAGTAAAATTAAATGTTGTTGTTAAATGGTACTGTTATATGATATTGAAATCTAATTTCTATCTTTCTGCAATGCATTTTAATTGATATTTTAAAACATTATTCCTTCATCTGGAAATGGTTGCACAATTAAATGCTCTGGATTGAAAAATCTTGATTTTTTTCTTTTAAAGCAAATTGCACCAAAAGGTTCACTGAAGCAGAAATTCATGAAAAGTACTGCTTCTTGACAGCTGGAGTTTTCCATTTCCATCCAATAAAAAAATATTTTATTGGATGATTGTTGACAAGTTCTATCCCTTTTTATAATCTGCGGCTTTTGGAATAAATCTATTACTGAGGACTAGAACTCATATTCTTTAAAAGAATGGTCTACTTACTCATGGGTTATCTAAGGATGGATGGATAGGTGTGTTTTAAAGTTAGTTCCTTGTGACAATAGCAAGCTACATAAAGTGTTAAGTTCTGCTAAGGTTCCCTGCAGTTTCTGTGGACAAAACCACTCAGCATCCTGAATTTAGAGGACATCTGCATTCTGCTGCTGTTATCTTGGTTCTTTTGCTAGGACCATATGCTTTAGCAGAGATAAGAAAAAGAGGATGTGGTGGTTGTGAATACTTATTATAACTCTAATGAATGATGAAACACTGATGAACAAAGAAATTAAGAGTTTCTTTCTTTGGAAAACACGGCACCCTACTCCATCAGTCCATTAAGGTACTCAACGTTAAGCAGGTGAGACATTCTACTGATCCCAGTTTCTTACAATTTAAACACCTGGCTTTGTGTTTTATTAATACATAGATCATGTAATGACTCCATTTATTTTTTTATTTTTTTTTTAAGTTAAGCTAAAGGAACCACACATTTTGATACATTGAACACAATCTATCTACACCTTGCTGTGTCTAAACAGTTGCATAAAATAGTTTCTCCATTTCCAGAACACTCTATATTTGTGCATTACCTTCTTTCTCAATATAATGCTCTCCTCTGAAACATTGTTTTACATTATGGTGTTTAATAAAAACTTCCTATTTTCCAATTTATATTTCTGTTCAAGTCTTGGTACCGATTTCTGGATATTTCTCATGAGAAATCACTGTCTTTTCACAAAGAAAGAATACAGACATAGCATCTCTGAGCTATGGATACCTGGATATCACAGAAGGGAATAGTGTTTTTTTTTTATCTCTTGAAGGTTTCAGGCCTCATGAACATTTTAGGGAGGAGCCCAGATTTGAGCCACAACAATAGCTTCATACTGGCATGCTCTAAAAATTGCACAATATGGAATAAAAAATATGGCTCAAACAAACCCTAAAAAAAGACTCTCCTGATAATCTAAAACTTTGGGATTCAACTAGTCCCTGGTACAGAACTCAGATATTCACACAAACTCCCCTCCATGCAGCTATGCCTCTTATGTCTTTTCTGTAGTGAGTCCTACAGAGGTGGAAACAGTTGTCATGCACCTAATTTGTGTAATAACCAATCTCACCAGGTCTGCTGTACTGACTGTAACACAAAAACCCCAGAATTTGTCTTTTGGACTCTTAAAAGTGCACCCAGAAACTCATCTGTCTGTCTCCTGGTATTTCTAAGAAATTATCACAGAGGACAGCTTGCCCAGATGTGCAAAATTACAGTGATGGGAAGTGAAAGTCTGTGTTGAGAAAGGAGAATACAGATTGGGAATAGCATCAGTCCTTAGGAAAAAGGTTAATTATTGTGCTCTGCAAGGCAATTCCTTAGTAGCAACAAATATGTTGCAAATAACCTGACTTCAAATTCTTTTCTTTTTCATGACAACTTCAGGGAGAAGGGAACCAAACACGACAAAAACTGCAAGAAAAAGACATCACTTTAGGAATGGATTTAACCAAGAAAAGCTTTTCAGAGAGGCTAGGACTACTGCTTGTCCCACACTGGGCTCTTTTTTCATTAAGCTGCTACCTTCCAAGTGTCTCTGTTTAATTATCATGCTTGCTCAACAGTTGCAAACCACCACAGGTGTTTAAAATCCACGCCAAGTCCCACACTGTTACACGGCAGCCATGCAATGCTCAAACGGCAGCCCGGCCTCTTTGCTGTTGCTGCTTGCCAGTTATGGCACAATGCATCTTCTTTATACCCTAAGTTCTACTCTCTTTAAGTTCCTTTCTCATATTGCCAGTTTTAGGAGAAATTAACTGCACTGGGTAAGTTGTGAACCAAAATGCAGTGTCAGGGAGCTGCTTCACCAAAGCTACAAGAGCAACCTCATCTCAGTACGTAACCCTTCTGCACTCCCTCTGGGAACCAGAAAGGCTTCAACTGAGAGTCACATTCAGGAGTTTTGCTGATGTGATCCTTTCCCAGCTAGATAATCGCCTCTTAAAACCAGGCAGGCAGGCAGGCATCTTTGTCAAACAAGCACATTTGCTGATCGTAAAGTGCCATCTTCAGAGTACTTCCAGACCCCACACTGTGACTGCAGCCTGTCCTCCCCCCCTCCTCTTTAATTAAGAAGCCCTCTCATGCTCATGCTGGGACTATTCCACACTTTGAACCTTGGCATTTCCAGATTCATTTCTCTTCTTTAAAGCCCTATTGCTCCTACGCAATCTGCAGAGACTGTTGCATTTCAAATGGATGTTTAATGCATTCATTTGTACATAACTTTGTCCCAGAAGAAGTCAGAACTGGAATATCAAGCTGGTGGCAGCTTGAGGTACACATGAGTATCAGACTTAGTCTGACTGAGTGAGTTGTCAACACCTTCAGAAGGATTAAAAAAAAAATTGGCAAAAAAAGAGAAATTTTTCAGCAGATCTATTGTACCCACTTCCCATCTGTGATGTTCACCGTAGCTCCATCAGGCCAGGAAGGGGAAAGTTGTGGCACAGTGCACTTAGTGATATAAGATTTTTGCAATATTGCAGTCATTGAAGCAGGGATGTGGATGAGACACACAAAAACAAGAAAATGGAGAAACAGACAATCTCAACAGCAACCTCAGCCCTATGAAACTCCTCTCCCCTTTCCATCCCTTTCTCATGCCAAGAAGGTCATTCCACCTTTTCTTCTGGAGTGGTTAAATTCACTTCTACTGATAAGACGACTGAATGCTTGGATGATTCTGAATCCAGAGAGAGTCAAAGTCAATCTCAAATAATCTTAATGTAAATTTTCTACTCTCATGGTGAGATCTCATCTTTTTTCTCCTGATGCTATTTAATAGATGTCTAAAGTTGGGAAAAAAGTTTTGATTTTTTTGTTTGGTTTGGTTGTTTGTTTTTTTTTAAACAGTCAAATATCAGCTATAGCAGCTCCCACAAAACAAGATACAGCCTTTATAATTTATGCATCCTTTGATAAAAGAAGGGATTAGTGAGGTGTATCCTCAACCTAGAAATTACTACTATAAAGAAAGAAAAATAATAATGAAAAAAAATCCATTTCCATGTTAGAATTGCTATTCTAAATGAGGTTGTAGACCTGAGGAATTGACCCTCTTAGACAGAACAGGTGAATCTTTCTGTGAATTATGGGACACTCCTACAAGTTAACATCTATCTGCAGTCTGTGATGTTTCATACTAGGTAGAGAAATGGTATGTTGTGATGTGGACCTTGCTGGACACATAATCTAGAGAGCAAAGTGAACAGTGAGCTTCTAAGTAGTTGAAAGGTTTCTAACAAACAGTAGACACAAGGAAATAATTCTAAAATCCCAGAAATTTGAATCCCAAGATGGAAGCTTTTTATGGGAGGGTGCTTTCTGAGATGTACCTGCTTCTGCTTTGCTTTGACTTTTAATGACGGAAAAATCATTGCTCCCAGATTTTCTTTAAGTCTGAGTTGTTGAGATATCAGGGAATTCAGTATGATGCCTGCCTTCAGGAAGTTTTTCCATAATCCCAGGCTAAATCCGCTAGAGAAAAGGCCTGCAATTTTGGGCACAGAAACGTGTATGCAAGGAAATGACATTTCTGTAGAAATACAGTAAGGCACTCTCCTTGCTTCCTTTGGACAAGCCTGCAAAGTAGGAGTGAGGAAAAACTTGGTTTTCCATCCTTTATGCGATGGTATTCAGTGAAGTATTCCCTGGTGGCAGGGTGATGATTTGGATGTTGAAGGTTCAGGTTCAGGTATATGCTCTCTGGTTCGCTGCAAAGGCAGCAGAAAGGAATAATATGTGCCCACATTTCATTTGCTCTAGTTTGCTGCCTTGTGTGAGCACAAAGCCACCTTGCTTGCTGAGCCCAGCAAACAAAAGTGGTTGGTTTTACACGGATCAGTTCCCATACCATTGCTTATAGCCTGGCTTGCAAAGTTAGGTGCCCTTCAGATGTTTGCAAGTGTCATGAACTAAACTGAAAAGCAACAGATGAACAACATATATTCCCACTGAGTGTGCCTAGGTAGTGACATCTGTATTTTTAAGCAATGCATAAGTGTCTTCACTCTTTGATTTCCTATTGTATCTTCAGACCTGTCTGTAAAGCACTGAACACAATTTTAACACTAGGTAAATCATGGGAAAGAAGAATCGTTTCTGATTGTTTACACTACACAATTTTTTTCCTAACCTGCCCTTTCTGACAGGTCTCTATACATTCCAGCCCTGGACTTGCATGCTGTTTTCAAATTTATGTACTTTTGACTGCAGCACAGCTGTCTTCCACAGAGCTAAACAATTCTTTGAGTACTGGTTCTTTGACGTTAATACCCATCTTTTATTGCTTCATCAATACTGAGCACAGGGTGTAGCAGAGCCTGCTGCAACTTTTTAAGATGTTGAAATCACGGTTATGAAGATGACAGAATCAGATTCACCCTGTCTGTAGTTTATGGGGTTTGTGCTATTCCTCTCATTGGGAATATTTTTCTGGCCACAAAAGTGAAATACTAAATTTAATAAATGCACCTAAAGAGAGATGCTGCAAGTCTCCCTGATGACCTCAAAGGAGGTTACCTTACAACATGATGAAAGTAGATGTGTAGATTTTCTGTTTTGTGAAGGAAAAAACTTGAGTCTTTCCAGCAACACATTCTGTTTCATTCTTCTCATCAGCAAACTCTCTCTCTTGCTGGTATATCAAATTCTACAGAATTTCTGGCAAAAATCTCAGCTGGCAATTTTTCAGCCTGAAGTAAATGAGATGTTGAGATGTTACAAGGAAAGCAATTTGGTCTCATGTCAGTTACTGTGTATGGGCTTCCTCATCTTTTAAAAAACGAGGAAACTGAAAAAAAAACTTTGTTGTTTTAGCACTACCTGGGATTGTAAGTAGCTAAAACCTCTTTGTGCTCTGATGACCTTTGCATTGCTTAAAGAAGATATTAATTAATGAGAGCATAAAAGATTGCCAGTACATGATAAAGCACGAAGCCAAAGATTAAGTACGGTAAAATTCTCTGGTACAAAACGCGGCCTTATATTTTTTTTAAATGAGTGTAGTTACCTGGCAGCTCCTGGGATACACAGCTGTGTCAGATCAGCTGAGAACCCAGAGAAAGGAAGCCTAAAAGTGGTGAATAAGAGAATGTGTTTGCACATTTATCTAGATCAAGCACTGCTCATCTGTCAGGGACTGCTCATTTGTCATCCTGTTACTGCAAAGCCATTTACAAAGAACAGTTGTAAAAATTGTCAGAACAGACTGAGGCTTTCCCCTCAAAAAATGTAGCAATCATTTAGGTTGGGAAAGACCTCTTGAAATCCTTAAGTTTGGATGGTTAGACAGGGAATAGTCACAGTATCACAGTATTTAATAAAGGCTGTCACTCAAGTGAAAGTACACAGTACAGTGAGCATAAAAAAAAAAGGGTAGGGTAGATGAGAAAACACTGAAAACTAATTATGATTCCTGGTATGTGCTTTCTGTTGAAAATTTTTGCTGGATAATGGGTTTTGATTAAAAGTAATAGTTTTTTATTTTTTGCTGGTAGTATTTAATTTCTGAATTCCTTTTTTTTTTTTTTTAGAGAACAAATCATTCTGAAAGGTGAAAGAAACATATAATAAAAAATTTAGAATTATACATATATATAACAGAAAATAATTTCTAAGTAACTCTATAATTAAAGATTGACCTAGCTCCCTGTTGCTTATATGTCCCAAATACAGTCACCTTCTGGAAATAAAGAAGTGCTCAGTCAACAGAGGAGTCCCAGTAAAATGCCAGCACGTGTGCAGCCCAGCAGCATGGCAACATTCCCTTTTTTGGGGCACTGTGTCAGTAGCACAGCTTCCCATAGTGAGGACATATGGCAAAGGCACAGGCAGCCAAATCACACATTCCAGTCACTTAGCAATTTTGTTAAATATGAGAAAACAGAAACTTCCCAAAGTAATGATTTATGATGCTAGGATAGCTCAGGAAAGCCTGAAGAGGACTAAATGGTCCTTCCCACAGGAAACAGAGACTGTCAGTTTAAACATACATTAAGGGCAGTTATGGATGCCATGTCCCCATCCTCATCTATAAAAGGAATCCGCTCAACAGATTTTGATAAGGAAAAAATAAAGGAGTATTTAATTTTTCAGAAGTTCCTCTCAGCCCTTTCTCAATAATGTGAGATGTTTCACTGGCCTGTCTTCTAATGAGTGACTCCAGAAACAAACAGAAGGCAGAGGTGTCTCAGCTGGCCATATCTCCTACCTACACACAGTATCTACCTACCTTGAAGAACAGCACTGCAGCAAGAGACAGAAACACTGTGTGGTTAGTAAAGCAATAGCTGAACCATGTAGAATTAGTTTCAAGGTAGAAGAAACTTAGCAAAATAATAATCTGTCTTTTTTTACACTGTTTACAATGCCCGCGGTTTCTTGATTTGTTCTTGTGCTTATTTTTGTGATTCTAAATTTGATTAGAATCAACCTTCCCTCTGGGTGCATTGGCAAACCATAAAGTAGAGATACACTGTAGCCTATTATAAAGTCAAAATCTATAAATAAATTTAGAGTTACAGAAAACAATGCTACGCATACTGAGCATTTTATTATTCAATATGTCTTTTTGCTAGTGGCATATCTACTTAATTCTGAGAGATCTGTGTTTTACTAAGCCCAGCAACCATTTAATAACTAGCACTTTACAGCAGCTTCTGTATAAAAAAAAAATATTCAAAGGTGCTTTTCAAAAATCCTAGCTCTTTTCTTCAGAAAACAAATGGAAATGTAAAGCTTTTTGGAAGGTTATGGGCATTTTCTAGGCTCATGAGTGAAAAAGAAACCAAAACCCATGACTGCTTCTGGTGGAGAGGGTATTTTTATACAGACATCTATAAACTTACATGCAGTTTTGAAACTTAAATGAGATGACTCTGCTTCCTACCTGAACAGAGCTTTCAGTTTACTAAAGCTAGTGTTTTTCTCAATTACTTCTATAAATTAGCTCAATCCTAATCAACCCCCTTAATTTAGATTCCTAACTCTGGAAGTTCTGAATATCACTCATGGATGAACTGTTCTAGCATGGTATGTGTGTCCCAGGATTCTAAAAGTCAGTGGTATTCAGACCCTGCCATGAAATTTTTGTGAATTTTAGTGTGAAGAACTGTCCCCTGAGACCTCTGGATAAAGCCACAGATTTGAGTAAGTACCTGTGTTCCAAACCCACAGCTATCTGAATGCTAATTTAAATTAAACTAAAACACCGTCATAAAAAGCACCCATTTATACTCACTGCACACTCAGAGTTAAATAACTAATACTGGAAGGGCTTGAATGTAAAATAAGACTTCCTCTACCATCACAATTTTTGAGCTACTCTGTACAAATTTGAAAGGGAGACACTTTATGTAATCTCAAAGTTCAAAGACATTAAAATCAGTTATAAGAATGAGGCATCAAAGGTTCAATTTCAAATATCATCCTTAATTAGACCCTGCTTTTCAACTAAATTGACAACAAACAAATCATCCTGAAACAATGGGGTGGGATAAATGCTCAGTACTTTTGAGTGTCTTGGCATTTTCTTTAGATCAGATACAGAATCCCAAGACAAACAACCAATAAATTCTCTCCTCATTGCTTGCTCATGTGTCCTTGAAATGTAACTGAGTTGAGTAGGAAATCTCTGCTCATTTAGTGGATGGATAACTCAGGTCCCAGTCATTCCCTAAGAACAGGAGAGTCCTGTCTCCAGCTGCAGGAAAAGCAAGAGTCATTGTCAGCCCCTGTCAGCCAACGTTCTGTCCTATGGATTTCCCCCTATTTTTTTTCATATGCTGATCAATGGTGGAAATTACCTCAGTCCTTATTCAAGCAGAATTTCTCCTGAAGTCAAACAAAATTTCTTTCACATCATTTTGGTAAGAAAGTTTTTGAACATAGCAGTTATGAGTAACAGAAGCCAAAATTGACTGTATGTTAACATACCAATTTCAGAGCCCTTGAAATGCCAGGGAAAAATCAAGTAGAAGCCTCCGCTAAGTTTGAAGCAAGAAGGGAAAATAGTTTTTCAGATAGAAGAGCAGTTTAGTATTTGAATGATGCCTGAATTAATAGTATTCCCAGTTGAAACTGATTTGAGTTCAGTAAATTTCACTTTGTGAACACCTCTAGACCCAAATGTCTGAGCCCTATAGATAAATATGTAGCTGATCCATGGGTCACTCTAAGCATTAGACTTGCAATTCTTAATTAACTCATTTTGATAATGCAGGGCAAGTAGCATTATCAGCCAATCACCAGCCTCCACAGAGAGTTTAAGTGCCCCTTTTCTACATATTCAACGATTTATAAATTAAAATTTATTTAAATATCAATTATTATCTAGGTTTTAACAACTCAATTGATTGTATTTGCTTCCTCTTTATGCTTATAAAATCCATTTCTCATCACATTTTGTTGTACCCTTTACAAAGTTTCCAACTTGTAAATTAATTACCACAGCCCTTTTCACTCCTTAAACTAATTTACTTTCTTGATAAACATAACATTGTCTTCTCAAAAGGCTATTTTATATGAATATGGTGCATTCTTGGTGTTTACTGTTCTGTATTTAGTGATCCATATTAATCTTTAAATCAAAGGCACCAAGCCAAATGCCATCAACATACATTCTAGACTACAGTTCTGTTACAAAAAGCTCAGGTACTCGATGGTTTTGAAAGCATGAGACTAGAGGTTAGCCATGGTCTGCCATACAAAGAGTGGAAGATGCTATTAAAACAAACACTGGTAATTGCAATGTGGTATTTTCTTTTGTCCTGAATTATTGTAAATTAAAACCCCTTGTGAAAAAAAGGCAGGAAGACAGTTCCTTTATAGGAATTATATAGCAAATACACAAGCCATAAAATAAGATGGTATTTACCATACACTGTATATTTTTGAAACTCTATTTTTATATCACCCTGAAAGTCAAAATTGCAACATCTTTGGTTGCTGCAGTAATTTATATTGCTATGCCAAGCTGCTATTTGCATTATCATTGCCATCATTGTGTCTGGATTTGTTGAATAAAATAAAATATTCTTAACAGACAATTAGATTGCACCAGATATGTAAGTTCATTGACTAGAGATTGGAGTTTTCTGCTTCAGGAAGGATAATTTCATTTTTATGTGCTTAAGAATATCTAAAGACTAGTTTTGCAGCACAAACCAGACAGAATTAGCTATGGTCCTTGCTCCCTGCTGAAGTAATTTGGAAAGAGTTTTCCAGTCTACAGAAAGAATTGCTGAATTAAGAATCTGTACTTTTCCTGAGAAAACAAGAAAATTTCAGTCTCCAAGTGTCCTTGTGATAATAGTTGAAATCAAGTATACGTGGCTACACTTGTGCCAGTATTAAAGTTTCCTTGTTTTGTTGTTTTGTTTTCTTTTGTTTTTCTCTGAGCCTTATGATCATTAAATCATAGTAACGGAAGGAACTGCCCAACTATGCTGACAAAGGATACCTACAAGTTCATGAGACAAAGAAAAACCCATTCATATGCTGAGCCTAAGAGGATTACCTTCTTGACAGTTAATACATTTTGCATTATAGCAGGATGAGCACTAGCAAAAGTTTGTACTTTGTTTTGAATATTTCTGTTTGCTATAATTTATTAAAAAAAAAAAAAAAAAAAAAAAAAAGATAAGAAGAAACTCAGTGATTTTGTCATTTCTGTCATTGTCAACAAGACAAATTTTCCAGCCGTATGAACAGGTTGAGCTGCTTATGCAGCCTGTCCCCTGTTCAGAGTCATGTGCTATTGATAATCGACATTCACATTTATTAAAGACATCCGAATTCTGGTTTTGGTTCCTCAGGCATCAATAAATTACGAAATTTTCTAAGTTGCAAATAAAGAGCAAAAAGACTCATATATGTTGTGCCTGAAGCCAGCAAAGCTGGCTGCACAAAGTGCATATGCAACAAGTTGTTCAACACTAAGGTTGTTCTCCACCTGGGTCTAGAGCCCTAAATCATTTGTTTTTTGCCACAACATTTATGAAGGATTGGAGCTTCTCCTGATATTTAACATGCTCCAGTACAAAGGTTCACATGTGCCAATTATTCCCAGAAAGAGAAAATAGTCCCCAGTCTTTACTTGCACAGTTGCATTTTTAGGCTGAGATCCACATGCTTTCTCCACCATCTAATGATTTTGCAGTCAGTAGTGACAACATATTCTCTCAGCATCCAGTGGGAATCTTGCCATGGACTTGTAATGAAGCCAAGATTTTAAATGAAGTTGTCAGATGGTGAAGAAAGAAAGTAACACTTTGGCTTTCTGTGAAGAAGCAGCAGAGCAAAGGTGATCCTGCCTCGTGCTGTAACCCTGATATGGCCCTGCATGGCATGAAGTGGCTTCAGAGATGCTCATATATGTGCAGGAGAACATTTGGAAGTCATGGCAAGGAACTGTTTCATCTTGGGGACCACTTAGAGGTTTAGTTTACAGCAGGGCAATGCAGTGAGTGAGTAGATTTTGGAGGCAAGGGCCTTTCAGACATCAAACTAACCTCAAAGGCTTTCCTACCCAGAGACCCTGTGCTACTGTCCAGCCTTACATCTCCCTCCTGCACCTGCTCAGCACCTCTACAGACACAATGCAAATTATACCCAAAGACAGTAAATGATTTGTGCATACCTGATGACCTATGTGGATGATGTGTTTGCTGTCACAGATGCAGCAATGTAGAATGATGGGTTTCAGATTGTGCAGAAGGTCACTGGTACCTGAATCTTTATGCTACTTTTCCTGAAGTAGCCAAAATTCACCCTATTATCGCATTTACCCAATCAAAAAATAATGTTCTTTGGCTTATTTAACTGCAAATGACAGGATATTTTTATTTCCAGACTTCTGCATTCTTTATCTAGGTATCCCGTTTGGGATTTTTTTTTTTTTTCTTTTCTTTTTAATACTTTTGACAGATATTTAGTACATTTTACTTTTTGATTTAATTTAAGTTCTAACAGAAGTATGGCTGATAATCTAAAGCTTGACAAATAACTCCAAATTGCTACGTATTATTAAAAAAAATAAGGATTTAAAGTACTCCCAACATAAAATACTAATATCAGGAGAAAAATATTAATGTTTCATGTCTTTGAAGAATCAGGCCTTGTCATCTCAATATACTTTTTATCATTCTTAACAATTTTTACTTTGTTCCTCTCATTTTATTATTTTTTAAGAACGTGATAAATGAAGTCTAAAGGAAGTACGTAGTGTTCTCTCAAGTCAAATCCTTATATTATATTCTTCTGCTTAGGTTATGTCTTCAAAAAACCCATTTAATGAGCTTTTGTGTAATGTTAGATATTATTCATGCAGGTACAATAGGAGAAATGGTTTCTTACATAGCTCATAAGGAAAGAAGTTCACTTGTAGGCATCTATTTTCTGAGGAAAACACATTTATTATTCACTTAGTGGAAATCTGAAAGAAAATAGATAAAAAAAAATCTACATTAGAGCTTTTGGGAAATGCTGCTCTCATCCTCTTCTCAGGAAACTTAAATGAAATTATAACTAGCGCATTTTCACACAGCATTTGTGAGCACGTTGATTTTAGAAGAAAGTGATGATCTGTTTTGACTAATTATCAAAAACCGCTTTAATTTTTATAGCTATCCACAAAATTCAAGGCACACACAGTCAGAAGTACTTCTGGGTAACAGCCCACGCTACTTCCCCCTGCCCCAGTGACTCCACACCAGTGCTCTGCATGCCACTGCTTACTGAAGCAATTTATCACTTTTTTCCTACCATGTTAACCTCTGACGAGCTCAACATCTGGAAAATATGCCAGTCAGAATGCAGGCAGGAAGGGCAGAAAACAGCATCTCAGATCTGAATTGACTCAGTTGGTCCCTTACCCAAGGCAAAGTGGTAAAATCTGTGAGGGCTGGAATGCTGGGCAGCCCCTGCAGTCCACTATCAGTTTCGAGACAGGGAAGAGGAGCAGAGTGGCACAGTGCAAGAGAAGAGCCAAAACTGGCAGACTTCTAACAATTTACAGACTGTTGTGTATAACCATGTTTCCATTTTGGAGAAGAGATTTAAAATAGCAAAGGATGAAGAAGTGCTGAAATTGAGGCCCTACCCAAACAGTGAACACAGCTGGTGGAAGTATGTCCCCATTGCTGCAAGCCTTGGATTCCACCACAAGATATATATTTCTTTTTTTCCTCAGTAATATTTTATTCTTGTTTCCTAAACTTTAAATCCTATGCCTGAGCTTGATGGAAGTTTTTTCCACCTTGGTATCTCTGTTTTCTGAAAGTCACATTTCTTTAAAGAGGTCAGAGGGATTCTGACCATTCGATTAGAAGTATTGAAAAGAACAAGGACCCTATGCCACAGCTGGAAAAGGGGAAGATATATGAACCAATACACTCCTTCCATTACTTCATTTTATAAAAATATATACAAGCAATTTACAGCTACTTTTCACTAACTGCATTCTCCCATTGACAATACATGAAGTTAGCTCATTTCTCAAGAAGAAGGAATCATGTAGTTTCTATGGAAACTTAAAAATTAATAGCGCACAGAGTTAAGCCTTTTTCATTTGCAGATTTCTAAGTATTTTCCAGTGAATTGCAGGCTCCTGTACAAAAAATGCAAGGTTACTGGTCACAGTGTGGCCTTTTCTAGCTGCAGCCCACTTGGAAATATTACTTGAAAAAAACCTAGCCCACTTCCCTCATGTCCTTGATTATAACTCTTCTAACTAAGCTTCAGTTCAGTAAGTGGCTTAGGTCCCACTGAACAAATATCCTATGTCCCATTAAAAAACATACGCAGAGACTCTTGTTTCCAATATAGCTCTTTATGTTAAATGTCAGCATGTCCTGATATGTGGTTATGGATTAGGGCCTCAGCTGTTAAATCCTTCGAGGCATAACTGCTGGATTTATACTACTTTCATACCACAGACTGCTGACACAACAGAAAAAAGAACAAAAATGGTATCTAACAGTCCTAACTTTTCTATATGTAACTGGACTATACTTGGATGTACCACTGTCTCCATTATCAGTTTGCCTTGGCTTTAACCCCAGATGGCAACAACACACCATACAGCCACTTGTTCACTCCCCTTCAGTAGGATGGACTGGAAAAGTGAGAAAACTTGTGGGTTGAGATAAAGACAGTTTATTAGCTAAAGCAAAAGCTGTTCTGGGCAGGAAAGTGAAATAGGCAACTCGTTCACTACTTCCCATCAACAGGCAGGTGTCCAGGCAAACAGGGCTCCAGTAACATGTAAAGATTCCTTGGGAAGAACAAAACTCTGTCTCCAGCTTCCTTCTTCTTCCCCCAGTTTTCTATGCTATGGGACATCGCTTTGGTCAGTTGGGTTCAGCTGTCCCGTCTGTGTCTCCTCTCAACTTCCTGGGCAACCCCAGCATCCTTGGGGTGGGGTGAAAAGCAAAAAGGGCCCTGACTCTGTGTAAGCATTGTTCAGCAGTGACTGAAACATCCCTGAACTATCAACACTGTTTTCAGCACAAATCCAGAACATAGCCCCATACTACTTTGAAGAAAAATAACTATTCAAACCAGAACTATCAAACTGAGTCAATAAATTAAGGAGGGAATATTTATACCCAACATCACTGGAAAATTAATTACCTTTTGAGGTTAAGGTCTAAATTATTCTTGCTTCTCTGTGATATCAATGATCTTCATTTAGGTAGTTAAGTTTAATTTGTAATATTTAAAACCATTGTGCTGTCATTTTTTTAAAATGAGATGGTGAAATGCAGAAAAAAATTACAGACACCCTGAAAAATGCACTCATTTATAAAATGGAGCTTATTAACCTTGTGTCCTGGTTTAAGGCAGGATGGAACCAATTTTCTTTCTTGTAATTTTACTTTAAGCTAAGTCTTTCTATATAACTGCACTTGCTGAAATTAACAGCAAGCTTTTCAGTCAGTGTTGGCTTCAAGGACTGATGATGCTCAATGTTTATACTTAAGGCTTCAGAATGTCATGCAGAACCAATGCCACTGCTCAGCTCTGAGGAACATCTTATGCTCCAGAAAGAGAAAGGAAGTAAAGGGGTCACACCTGCAACCCTCCTTTAGGGAGAAGCAGACTGGACACATAAGCAAAACTGATGAAGTGTGGTATTGCATCCCATACACATCATACTTGATATAAATTTAAGGGATCATGAAGGTCACGCTCTCTTCATCCATGGGCAGCATCCTGGGAGGATTCTCTCTGTTTGCCTGCCTTTGATCATGATCTATGCCCTGAATCCTTGTACTCATGCATCCAGCTCCCGTCTGCCCCTGACTCCAGGAGCTCAGCCTGGGAATTCTTCTGGGCTGACACTGAAGCCTCAGTCATGACATGAGCACTACTAGGGGGAGAATGTGATGTTGCTTTTGTATATATTTGTACATATTTAGTATTTTTCCTTTTCACCACTGCTATTTCATTAAAGCTGTGTAGTTTCTTTTCCAAACTCTGCATCTGTCTCCCTTATAATCTCATTTTTCCCCACATGGTAAGGGGGATTAGCAGAGAGAACCTGTCATTTAATTAATTGCCAGCCCAGTGTTATACCATGAGAGCATGATTAAACCCCATTGCTTACATGGCATGTCCGTGAGCTCATGGACATTGTGAATTCTTACAAAATTTGTGAAAAAGAGGAGAATTTATGAATAGCTCCTGAGAGAAAGATGCCGATCCGTAAGTCTAAATCACATTGGACTCCAAAGAACCCCCACTAAGAGAGAATCATCCTCATGACAGATACTGGTAGTTATTGTCTCTTATTAGCTCCTTATTGCAGGACTAACTTGTTTTTAATTTCAGAAACATGGACATAATTGCATGAATGATTTATTTGTTTGCATCCTTTTTTTTTTTATTTTTCTCATGAAGCACTTAATGATAGATATAGGAAAATTTGATCTTATTTTGCAGGGTTTAGTGGAAAGTTTTAGGTACCTTTGTTTTCCCCTGTACCCAATTAAAGAGTAGATTATAGGACCTTGAATGCTTCAGGAAGAGAGCAGCATTATGATGAAGTGTTGGGTACTTTCAACAGTGCAGTATAGAAAATAGCAGATTTTTCTGTCCATAAATTCTTCTTGCCATGGTAGGTTAAGTAAATACTAGAGTTTCTGTTTAAAAAAATATACTAAAAAATGTTTCAAATCATTTGAACCATCATTGAAGTGCCAGAAGATGGATTATAGTACAAATGTGAAGATATTTGTTCAAGGGATCCCTAGTTCACAGCCAGATAACTCCTACAATGAGCTGTGCATGATTCTTTTTACCATAGAAGTTGCTTTTATACAGGGGTTTCAATTGCTTTTAACTGTAATGACTCATTATCATGATGGGAGAGTATTTAATCATGAGAATATTCTGCAAATCAAATGCAGATTGCAAACCCACACTCTCCAAAACTGAAGAGTTTTCAAGAATCTCACATTCTGTCAGGCTCACCCACTTAGTTTAATCATGTAAGTAACTAACGGGGTTAGTGTAAGAGGAAAATTCAGGCTGAGTATCCAGAAGAGAAAAACAATAATCTGGACAGGGGAGATGCACTGAGCCATGAAATTAGCCTTCTTGAGAAATGTGGAAGAAACAAGAAAATTCTAAAATACCAGAAAGTTGATGTGAGACTTCCTGCTAGATAGATCAATCTGAGATCTTAGACAGGCAGCCTCTGGCTGACTCCTGAAGTGATTTAACATGTTACTGTGCTTGTTCCCCTGGCAGACAGGATCACCTCCAGAGCAGAAGCAGAAGGCAAATGGGAAGTTTATCAACTTCAGCACTCAGCCTTACTTCCTAGGTTGACTGGCTGATAAAATGGGGTTAAACTTGTGGGTCAGGCTGTCAGTCAGTAAATGTGACGTGTATACTACTTCTGGATTATGTCAAGCCTTCTGCATAGTGTAGAGGAGAAGAGACTGGGATATGCTTAGGAAAAATAACATTTTAAACCTCCCTGGAAAGATTTGTCAGAGGAGACCTGTGAGAGCCCTGACAGTATTAATTTTTTTCTTCCATTTTGACTCTTGCAATAAATTAAAACTACAAAAAGAATAGAGAGGAAAAGATAGGCTGAGACATGTCTCCAGAGATATAGAAACAGATTTAAATAAACCGGGCTAAATAAAATTGTCAAAGGCAAATTCACACAAATTCTCTTCCAGCCACTTCTGAGTCAGTCCCCCGTATTTAAAGACTTTCCTCCATCCCAAGTGCTCTGTCGATGGCTAGAACACCTATTCTTGTCTCTGTATCCTTCTTTTACGCACTTTATTGGGCACGAAAAGCTGCCAAAAAGTGGGAGTTTTATGAAGTCAGTCTTAAAATGTTACGGGTAATGTTAAACAAATGATGTGTTACTCTACAGAAATGACCCTTTCTTTGGGAAAGAAACAACACTTGCATGAGAGAGACCACGTTACCTCTCTCAGAGCAATGATAAACCTACTCCCAAGGGCTATAGCTGGCAACAGTGGAGGCTGTGGAAAGTCAACATTATTGAAACTGCTTTCCTGCCAGCCTTTTCTGAAAAGTTAATAGTGCTTTGGTGTCTTGATGTCCCACACTGCAATTTTTACTTCTATACATAAATGAAGTCCACTGTCCTACCATGGGTTTCAGGAGACCTCAGGTCATTTGTTGGTTTTTGTCACATAGCTGCTGCAACCATTTTCCTCTAGGTCAATCAAGTTTATTAATACTTTACTAAGGAGGAACTACACCTATTACTGTTGTTGTTTTGTATTGTGTGTTATTAGGTATATTGTAGGCAGTTTGTAAAGCCCAGCCTACGATTCTCCTAGACCCTAACAATGATACTACTATGGACAGCTCTGGAGCATCATTGCCCTGAGTGCAATGGAATTTTAGAAACTAAAGTGAGATTTTGCAGCATTTACAGTACATGGGTGCAAAACTGTAAAAACGTCCATTCAGCTGGCATCAAAATATGAAGGTGAATTGCTTTAGTTGCCTCTAGTACAGATTCTTCATACTCTAAGCTATAAAATGCCTCTAGTGTGAGTTACACAAGGAGCATCTAATCTAGTTCCTCAGCTCTTCCTGGTCCATGCATTAGGCATTTCTTCAAGTATCAGACAGATACACCCAATTCAGCAAATGTTGAGGCATATCTACCACACAGCAGTATACACAATATGCACCTATCTAAAATATTCTCCAGTTACACCATGCAGCTGAAAAGGAGAGGACCTGGATTTAACTCTTCTTTTTGAGATTCAAATCCACTTTTCTTGAGAGTGCAGTAACTACTAATCAACTGGCTAATGTGAGTTGGCATTTTCAATTTCTCCTGTAAAAACCTATTCCACATTTCACAAAAGACAGGAGGGAAAGGGAGAGAGTGCAGCAGAGCCTGACTCCATGTTCTCGTGATAGGCACTCACCTGGAAACAGGGAAATGTAGGTCTCTATCTTCTCTAAAAGTACTGTTTATCCATTTCATGGCATGACTATTTAATGCAAAAGATATAAAATTAGGAGTCCATGAAGCATTAATTAATTTATAGCCATTGTTCACTGGCTTTCTGCCTCTGAGAGTAGAACATTTTGTGCTCTGGAATGTGAATGACAAGTGCTGCTTCCCTTCCCTCTCTCAGTTTTCTCTGCTTCCAGTTTCACCAGAAACACAACCTCAAATGTTAACCTACATTTAACATTTCTTACACCTTCAGAGAGCTTCAGTACTGGCTTGTTTCAGGTTCCCTGTAAAAGCCAAGTGTGGAGATCAAACAGTGCAATAACAGAGCAGAAAAATAAAATGAGTTTCCAAGGGCAATGCTTCTGGAAAGTCACTTCTTAGAAACACCATAAAAAATTAAAAAATTTAGTATCCACCTGTGAAGCTATTATACTATAACAAGAAACATCTCTGTGGCATTCTTAACTTCCAAGTTAATCCCTGCCATTGTTGCAAATTCTAAATGGCTGAAATGATAAACATTCACAAATTCTGAAAAGAAGGATTCACCATGAAATTCCAGAGCAAAGTTCTGCTGCATTGTCATGATGTAAAGTGGAGAAATATACAGTGTTGTCAGGATATTAGCTCAATTTTCTGCTCATTTTTGGATTACACGTATGCAATCACATCTATTCAGTGTAATAGTCTGTCCCCCTTCACTGGTAATTCTTTCTGGCCTAACACAAGAAATGAAGATAATTTTATTATCGTTGCTCACTAGTTTGTATGTGCTCCTTCATCATTAAGATGGTGTTTGGAGTGTTACCCTCGTGTAATTCATGTTTTAAGACAAAGACCAAGACTTCAAGCCACTGAGTGACCATCGAGAGTAGGTTATTTTTTTGACTATAAAAGTTACCTCTGTAGCTGGTGGTGTGGTACAAGGGCTATGTAAAAGAAATGAATCCTTTAGTTTGCAAGTATGAATATGATTTTGCTTTTATCAGGATAATCAGACCTTCAGCTTTTGTTGCCCATACAGTGAGTGGAAGAAGCAGTAAATTAATCTGTTTGAAGGAGAACAGAAAAATCAGGAATCATGGCATTTGCTTAGAGTATTAAAAAAGCCTCTGTTTCACAGAAACACTCCTGTGGTGATTTTTTCTGTTTTCTAATTATTTAGGTTAAAGCAGCAGATGCTGTAGGCTCTATCTGTATTTTAAATCTGGAAAAGTTATTTTGAAATATTCCTTTTTCCTATGTTATAAGGAAGACATATTTAATTTTTATTATTGGCTGCTTCATTTCTGTTTCAAATTATTTGTTCTAATGTGTTAGTAATTGAAGAAGAACCCATTTTGTGATGTTAAACTTGCTGTGTAAAAGGAAGACCTCAGTTCTATGAAAAATTTATGTAGTAAGAAAAAACCAGATTTTGGTAACTGGAGGGTAAAAGTCCTTTCCTTGACATACTGCAGTGCTTGACCACAATTTCAACCAAGAAGGTAAGCTTCTCTTGGTCTTCATGAAAAGACTGGAATTTATTTTTTATGAGAAAGACTAATTTTCCACTCCGTCTTTGTGGATAACATAATTAGAAACACGTATGCTCACTAATAATTTTCCAAGTACACAAATCCATGGGCCCTGTTGGGATGCACCCAAGAGTGTTGAGAGAGCTGGCTGGTATTACTGCCCTACCACTCTCCATCATTTTTGAATGATCATGGCTAACAGGGGAGGTGCTTGAGGACTGGAGGAAAGCAAATGTCACTGCAGTCTTCAAAGGGCAAGAGAGAAGATCCAGACAATTACAGACCAGACAGCCTCACCTTCATCCCTTGAAAAATGGCTCATTCTGAAGGTCATCTCTAAGCACGTGGAAAAGAAGGTTATCAGGGGTAGTCAGTATGGGTTTACCAAGCAGAAATCATGATTGACAAATCTGATAGCCTTCTATAATGTGACTGAAGATGCAGGGTAGATGCAGGGAGAACAGTGGATGTAGTCTGCCTTGACATTAGCAAGGCTTTTGACACAGTGTCCTACAACATCCTTGTAAGCAAGCTCAGGAAACGTGGGATAGAAGAATGGACAGTGAGATGGATTAAGAATTGGCTGCACAACAGAGCCCAAAGAGTGGTGATCAATGGTGCAGAGTCCAACTGGAGATCTGTGAGTAGTGGAGTCCCCCAGGGATCAGCGCTGGGTCCAGTCCTGTTCAACATCTTTATCAACAACCACAATGATGGGACAGAGTGTACTATCAGCAAGTTTGCTGATGACACAAAGCTGGGAGGACTGGCTGACACCCCAGAAAGCTGTGCTGACATTCACAGGGATGTAGAAAGGCTGGAGAGTTGGGCAGGGAAAAAGAAAATGTATTACAACAAAGGCAAATGTAGAGCCTTACACCTGGGTAGGAACAACCCCAGGAACCAGTACAGATTGTGGACTGAGTTCTTGGAGAGCAGTGAAGGAGAAAGGGACCTGGGTGTGCTGGTGGATGGAAAGATGACAACGAGCCAACAATGTGCCCTTGTGGCCAAGAAGGCCAATGGCATCCTGGGGTGCATTAGAAGAGGAGTAGGTAGTAAGTTGAGAGACGTTCACCTTGCTCTCTACTCTGCCCTGGGGAGGCTGCATCTGGAATAAAGTGTCCAGTTCTGGGCCCCTCAATTCCAGAATGGCAGGGAACTGCTTAAAAGAGTCAAGTGCAGAGCAGACAAGATGAGTAAGGGAGTGGAACATCTGCCTTATGAGGAAAGGCTGAGGGAGCTGGGTCTCTTCAGCTTGGAGAAGAGGAGAATGAGGGGTGAGTTCATCAGTGTTTATAAATATGTAAAGGAGGAGAGTCAGGAGGATGGTGTCTCCTTCCCTGGAGACATTAAAAAACCTCCTAGACATCTTCCTATGTGACCTCCTGTAGGTGACCCTGCTCTGACAAGAGGGTTGGACTTGACAATCTTGGAGGTCCCTCCAACACCAAAATTTTTGTGATTGCTGTGATTCACATGCTGGAAGAGCAGTTATATTAATAAATGAGCAGATTACTGGTTGCTATTCAGCCCCACTCACTGTTATGTACATTGCAATGGATGCACAGTTCCTTATATTGTTAGAGATAAGTCATATCACTATTATTTCTTTCATGGGCTGACTAAACTTTATCAAACTTGTGAAGCCATCCTGGGTAAGCAGCTAATTATTTAACACCAATGACAGAGAAAGAGAAAGTTAGGATAGAAAGATAGCTGTAATTTAGCAAGCCTGTGATGTATACCAGGAAACGTGGAGGCAGACATCACTTTTAAACCACTCAGTTAAAAACAACTGATCTACACTGATTTTGTCAACTACAGTGTTGTGCTGCTTGACCCTAGTACAAACATAACAAATTTTTCAAGTGTTACAGGAACTGATTTGTTATTTAAAGCCACTACATTTCTTCAAAACAAGAGCTGGAATGAGGAATTAAAGGTGTCTTGAAATGACACATAAAACTCCAGTCTGTAAGTCCTTCTTTTCTATCTGTATATATCAAACCTACAATGCAAAGATTCTCGAGAGAGGAAATTTCTTAGACAAATTAGTCTCATAAAAACTGGACTTCAATATAGAAGCAATTAATAAACCCATGGAAATCAGCATTGTCTGGAGGCCTACATATCTGCCCAGGATCCTGGGTACTTCTTACAGGCCAGGCTGAATGCCACACTCTTTCAGCTGTACTCTTACTAATATTGTGACAATGTGGAAAACTGTCTCAATTAAAGCTCAAAAAGCAGTCCTACATTCCTTAGGAGCAACATTAGGAGCAGATATTTACAATAGTTTTCTTTTCAGCAATAATTTTGAAACCTGACTTATACATCCAGTCAGCCAGATCTTCCTCTCACATACACATTTTGGGAGACTGAACTGCTTTGCTTGATCTGTAGGAAAAGTTTCCTAGTATGAACATTTATTTTTTTTAAAAGCTTCAGCTGGGGGAATTTCTAAATATTCTGTCAGTTCAGAGAAACAAAACTATTTGACTTAGAAAACATTACACACATTTGAAAAAATCCTATCAAATTTTAAAACTGATAAAGAGAAATTTTGTCTTTTTCCAATTTTTCCAGGTTTTTTTTTCATAAGCAGAAATAAGTTAGCCCAATGCCTCAAAGTGAGCAATATTTACATTCAAGAATTCATGCATAAAAATACATAGTGATAAAGGGCTGCAGCAGAGACTGTGTCTTTTAAGAGGAATTTAAAGCTTTAAAACTATATCCACTAAATAATTCTGATTAATATTTTAGATATTCTAAATAGACTGTGAACCTACTACTCATTTAAACTGAGCTGGGTAAACCCTGCTAGACAGCTCTAACAGTGAAATTGGAAGTTAGTAGCCTGAATTCCTTTGAGCACCCTGGGCAAAGTTTCCTAATGTTAGGGAAAATCAAATTCAGTTTCTCAAAATGTCATTAAATTAATAATTCAATAAATGTCATAATTTATTTTTCAGGACTTTTTTTTTTTTTTTTAAAACTGAGTAAAAGTACATTTTTATAACCCATATATCATAAATTGCCAAATTGGCATAAAAATTACCTCAAAAGCCTAAAAAATACATCATACACAAACAAAGGCATAATGTTGCTAGCAATATGAGACAAGAGGTGCATATAAAGATTTCCTACAGTGAGACTGAAATTATCTGTTAAATATTTCACTCTAATGTTTTTTTTAATGTTATTATTTTCAGGTTTCTGTACTTTTGTCAAGGCTGAATTAGTTGCATTTTAAGAGAACCTGCAAACAACACCAGCTGTGATTATTCTGTATGCTCAGTCTTGGTTGTGTTAAAAAGAAAATCTACTCCTGGCTTTCCCTTTTATTAATTTCTCAGCAGCTATGAGCAAACTTTCAATAGTTTCACACTGTACAGTATACATGTGTAGAATTAGTCAACCTTTCTGGGTGTGAATGGGTGTATTAATGAAGTCGGGTGACTGCTTCTACAGATATAATTTGAAACAAATGTGTTATTTTGTTACTGAATAAAAAAGGAAATGGCTTGTGTATTTCCACATGTGTTTCGTATTGTGTGTTTTTATGAGTGTATAAAACTCGCAATATCAATAGCTAATAACTGATAACAGAACAAAATGCTAATCCAAACAATAATGTTCAGTCTATCTGTCTGCATTTTGAATTTGAAATACTATTCTCCACTCGGTGTCCATACACAATCATGTAATGTCGTTATGTTCTTTTAACTGAATGTTTTTTCAATTGAAGTTAAAAACTCATGGATATTTTTTTTCAAAAAATTTTGTGGGGTCAATCAAGCAGTAAAATTTTTATTTCCTTTCTACCATCACTCATGAGACTGGTGTGCTTTAAGTCTCTGAGTTCTGCAAACACTTATACGTTTCTTGGAAAATAAATTTCCATGCAGCTCAGTGGAGGCAAGGAAGTTTTAAGGTAAAAGTGTGTCAAGCCTGCCAATGGAGAAAGTGTTAGTGTAGCCACTGGAAAAAACCCACAAAACAGTGTGTGCTGAGAAAGACCACTTAAGCACTTTCCAGAATTCTCAATTGTGGGTCCTAACATCAGAGATTCATTGCAGCTATTTAGTAAACAAAATTACAAGAACAAATCCTAGGACAATTCAGTGCTCTAACACCTTTGTGTCTTTCACCTCCCTGCTTTTTCTAGCATGTTAGAATCTGATGGTTCAGGTGAGATCTGAGCTGAGGATATAAGTAAGAAAGATCCTCATACTTAATTAAATTTGATCCAAATAAGATAATGACAGAAGGAGTTTGGTCACTTGACTCTGCATAGAAATTCAGAGTAAAAGCTGGAAATAAAAGTCAGTTTAAGCCCAAATCTCTTTATAAGCACTGGATGGTGCACCTTCCCACGTAAACTATTTGACAGTAGTACCAGAGAGAAAATAGTGACAATCTATCTTTGTGTTGATACTATGCCAGAGAGTTTAGTATTTTTTTATTTCAACATGCTGCTTTTTTTATCATCTCTTCTCCTTGTTACTTGTCACAGAGACTAAGGCACACAGCCATATGAGTGCCTTTTGAAAGAGTCCTTTCAGATGACACCAGTTGCACATTAAGACAAGTCTGGAAATAATTTGCACCACTCTGTTGCTTGCAGTGATGAGCAAAGACCCTCAATCCCAAATGCAGCTGAGTACTAGACTCAGGTGATGTCTGTTCTGAGGATACTGACCATATATAATGAAGCAGAGGCCAGTTATTTATTCCACTTATCAAATCTGCACTTATCAAATGGTAAATATTTTGTACTACCTTTCTTTACAATTGTGTTACAAGGAATGATCCCTGAGATAACAACACTGGTATCAACAGCTGGGTCAAAAAAGATGGTCAGAGTCATAAGGCACTGCAAATACTATGAATCTATAAAAGAAAGAAAACCTAATTGCCAAAATATATATATCCTTCAGGGTCAAGTGCTCTCTGTAACCTCTTATAAGTAGAGTTAGTATTGTTACCATGGACACTTTCTATTCTCCTCTTAATTAGAAATAAATTAATCTGGAAACAAGTAGAAACAGAACTACATAATATTCTTTCCCCTGTTCTTTCTGTTCTGCTTTTTTTTATTAGTTGCTAGTATTTCTATGTGAAACATGAAATACTCCCCCTCCCACATTTTCTCATCAAATATAAATGAAAGCTAGTTAAAAAGGGGAGGCATGTTAAGTCAGTCTCAGTAGATTAGTGAAAGAAAAATCTCTTCCTCATGTAAACCAACAATTCTAAAATCTCCATATGCAACAGCTTAGAAGACCAAAGCAAGAAGAAACCTAAGATTGCAAATTTATCTTTGGTGATAGCAAAAACCAGGCTAGCCAGGCAGAAAAATCATGTTTGTTACATAAAAGCAACTTAGCCATTTATAATGAAGAAGAGGAAACAACCACAGGAACAAACAAAAAACCAATAAAAATGCAAATTCCTGCTTCTGCCTTCAAAATTTATTCAATTTTAAAACCTGTTTATCCTTCAGACCAGCTTAAGAAACAGGAGAAAGAAAAGGGAAAAGAAGGGTACTCTCTAGCTTTAAGAAATTGCTTATGGAAAACACATAAACTGATGAGACTATAGAGTGAACAAGATGATTTCACAATACAATTTGTGCCTGTTCAGCAATGACACTAAAGATGTAAGATAAAAACCAAGATCAATCATCCAGCAATTCAAACAAAGTCAAGACTTATTTATCTTTTTAATGTTCTTTTTGTTGGTGCCAGATTCTCTCCAGAAATTTAGGTGGATTGAATGGAGCTGGACAGTGCAGTTTCAGTCTAAGAAAAATACACCACTTGCATCTTCTTACAGTAAGTGCTCAATATTTTTTTAAGTTTAGGGGGAAATTTTTCTAAGGTGTTTTCAAAAGGAAGGAGAGAATTGGGCTACAGACAGCTTTGCACCTGGAAGCTGTGAAGGCATCTTGGCTGCTGTATTAGATTATAAGCAGAAGGTGAGAAAGTGAGTATGATCTCAAGGCATGTACTGAAATGACAAAGTTAGATCCAAATTGTACTTCTTCAAGGCTACAGTGAAAAAAACAGCATTCTTTTGGCTGTTGAACGAGTGGAACTTCTTTATGATACAGACAGCTCCAAAGGGGGAGAGAGAGCATGACTAAGGATTTTTTTTTTTTTAAATTCTGAAGTTTTTTGTGGCATGGAAAATGTTTCAGTAGGCATTCACCCCATCTAAATGGAATTGCATCACAGGCAGCCATTTTCTGCTGTTTGATTAGTGAATGAGCTGAGACATGGTGGGCGAGCGTTTTCACTGCTGGCAGACCCCTAGTTTAAGATGAGATGGCTCATTTTCCACAATGCCTTTCTCTTTCCACTCACTCCAACAGAAGCTTGTTTGGCAGGCTCAGACTGGACATCTTTCAGGCAGACACTCACTCTTTGGCTCAGGCTGCACGGGGGCATCCCTGACCATGGCAGGAGGGTTGACTCTAGAAGATCTTTTAGGTCCCTTCCATCCTTACCCATTCTACAATTCTATGAATCTATGTCCAGCTGTATCCGGACTTCACTTCTCCTTTACTTCTGCCTGCTAAAACCTGCACTTGCTAGGAAAAGCTTCCTGGAAAACCTCAAGTGCAGAGGTAGCTGAGAGCATGAAGAAGAGAGCTAAAGGATGAGTCCAGGTGTTGTCACATTGTGATGGTTTGGTGTTCATGCACTGGCTGTGTAAGTGAAAGCTTCCCTGTACTGCCTGCATCCCCCTCACCTTCAGCAGCTTCATGGTGATTCTCAGAAGGGAAATTCATACTCTCCTGAATTTGGCTCCAAGGACTGATGCAGAAGAGAGACTGCTATTGCTACGGTCTCAGAGAAGCCATAGGAGCACAGATACATGGTACTTCATAAGTCTGTCATGCTGTGACAGAATCACAAAACTTTTCTAGACTCTCTCATGTCTAGTAGCAGGTGGCTTCTGTGGGAAACAAGCTGATACTGGAGGTAAATAAAAAAAATAACATGCTTCTTCTTATTAGAGGCACTCAGGTGATGTGACTTAGGATTTTAAGTAAGAAAAACTGCATCTAAGAAAAGTTGGGAGCCCAATCCTTTACTATTAAGAATGAATACAGATAATATGAGGGCAGATTATTTCTGATTTCTGGGTATTCCTTGAGGCCAGTATTCTGAGTTAAACTGCTTGCACTCAACAGAATATGGAGAGCTGAATCATTTGAAAGGATAGCTAGAGTGACTATCTACTTCAATACTTTATAATGGCTTTTCTATTAAAAGATAAGTAGAGAGGTCTGTGTGAAAGAATACAAAAGTAGAAATCATGCAGTCCTGGGTTTTATACCTCATTCTTCCACAGACTTCTCTGTTCTTTGGTCTGGTTAGAATTACTTCAATTGCATCTCTTATTATCCCAAATTCTAAACTCTAAATCTCACAAAAATGTTTTCCAGGTTACCTTTTTTCACAAATCAGCTACTGACTGACCATCACATTGAACTTAAATATTAACTATTATCTTGTCATAAATAGCAGGTTTTGATATTGATTCACTGAAATGGTTACTTTACAGCTGTTATAAAATTTAGTTTTATTATCTGACCTTATCTCTACGCTTTTTTGCTTTTGTGTACTCTCTTTCAATACCTGAGGTTTTTTTAGTTACATTTAAATTACTTCATATCTGTGTCTGAAGGCATTTATTCAAAAGGTAGGTTATCTGTAAGTTTAATGAATAAATATGCTTATATATTCCTGACAAGGCTTGACTCTTATATTCTGTATTTTGAGACTTAGATCTTAACTGTAGAATCATTGTCCTTGCAACAATCCAGCAAATACAGATTTCTGGGTTTGTTTTGCCAGAGATATACTTTAGAATGAGATTATATTTAAATCTGCTATTCAGACTATGAGCAGTTTAATGGATTGTTGACACAGAATGTACAATGCAAGCAAGATGGGATAATACCAGGTGCTTTCTCACTTTTATGAAGTTTATATAACTTTTATTTTAATTTCATTCCTGGCTGCCATGTATCATAAGTGTAGCAACTGTGACCTTCATAGTAAAGACTAGAATTAGCAGAGGAAAAAGGAGAAAAACTGTAGAATCAGGACACGCACTGGGGATATCAACATGCTTCATGTGGCCAAAGGAGATGAGATGTCTGTGACCAATTGCAGTGTGAAGGAAATACAGATGATGGCTTATACTCCTTTCAGTCCCCAGGCCTGTGACCATGCTTTTCTGTGTTTAATAAATGAAGATATTAAGTTTGAAATTTCAGAAGATGCTCTTTACAGAAGGACAGGGCTAGTCAGGGACACTTGCAGAGAGGCAGACTGGTTTCTTGCCTTAAGTCTGCCAGAGTTGTCTTCCTGCTTTTTACCTTGCCCCTATGGTTTTGTGTCACTATTACATCAGTAGATCACCTCAGAAGAAAATTTCTAAGGATGCAGAGACATTGTTAATCAGAAAAAGTTTGTTTTGTGGATGGCTGCATCTGCATATACATCTGCATATCACATACTGCCACCTTCCAATACATTTTGCTCACTCCGGAGGGCCCATGTAAGGATACAGTGGCTGAAATGCAAAGCTATTCATCCGCTTCTAGATTCATGCAGACTCTCCCCTCAGATGACACCCAAGGAAAAGGCCTGCAAATTATCTGAAGAAACTCCTCACAGTTATATTCTCTTTTTCTCTGAATAAGATAGAAGACGAGTCAAAGGGATAAAGACAATCTGCCTGTCCATTTCCTATGACATTTGCTCTCAGCAACGATTTTTAAACTTTGTAGTCATTTCTTCCTGCATTTTCTAGGTTTATTCATACTAAGTCATAATTACCTGAAATTTCCACAAGAGACACTCTAATACCACTGGAAAAATTATCATCTTACCCAGGAAGAGGGAAGTAGAGTACTGCAGAAGTCATACCAAAACAGTTTTTCTTTGCTTGCTTATTTGATTTTGGATAAAGATGGGGAAGCACTTGTAGGGATTGCTTATTTACAGCCTTTAAAGTTGGATTAATTTATGTTTATATATATATACACATGTATATATACTTAGTGGCCATTTTGTGTTTATTTACCTCAGATAACAATCACTTGAGAGCACATCTTGGACTCATTTTCTGTGTTTTCTGTGTCAGAAAATCCAAACTGACAGCTTACAGCCTGTGCAATCAAAGGAGTGCTTGTTAAAAAGGGAACTTCACTATCTATGCAATACTACCTCTGGCATGCAACAAAATGCATCCAGTCCTACAAAGAATCAAAGACATTTTTGTCAAAATATTTATTATGGCACTGGGAATTACAGTAATAACAAAAGTTATCAATCACAAAAAGCTGCAAATCCACAGCTGGAAACAAGAGTTTGGTTTAAGATAAGGAAGTTATCTAGTTATTGAGAATAGAGCATCTCAGCCCTGCCCCACTTTTGTTCAAGTGCTATTTGGATTCCAGAAAGTCATTTCTATTAAAAACTGAACCAAGAAGACACCACAAGGGGCAGTTTTACAGGCATTCCTGGTGGAGAAAGGCCCTATTTACCTACCAGTTATGAAAACAGACTGAACTCCTGAGTCTTTGTATTAGTCTGCTCTACCCAAAGTGGTCTTGAATTGACATTCAGACCCAAATTCACAAATGCCCACAGCCATGAGCAGAGTCTCTACATTCATTGTATCTTGGGGTCATCACTTCAGTGGACTGGAGGCTCCCTGGTGATGCTAAGCCAACACAAGGCACAGCACTGCCTGCACTGTACAGCTTGTATTTAGGACTCCTCATTATCTGGGACATCCTTATTTCTACAGTGGTCTATTGGGTTCAGTTGCAGGTGGTATGATGGAGACCATTTTAACACTGAGAGGATGTTGAGAATTCAAGCCTACACACATGGATTTATAAGTATCTCTGCAGTCACAGACTGTACTGTGTAGACTTCCTCAAGTCTTTTTTATTATCACTTCTCACTAAGGTTCAACTAAAGCCAACTTCTATTAATAGCCCTGTGAACAAGCAGCACTATCCAGATATATCACTGGTAAATATGGGTGAAACTTCCAGACAGTGAGGAGGTAAATTACAGGCAGCTTTTTTTTTTTTTAATCCTGCTAGATCTGCGAGAAATTCCATTTTCATTCTTTGATCTCTAGGTTATTGCAAAGAGAACTGACAAAAGAGTGGGAAAGAGGCATCTATAAATTACCTGGCTTTAGAGCAGAGTCCTTGCAGCCTGGAAGCAAGATTCAGACAAGGAAAGAAGGAATTCCAACTTTGTGGATGATTTGGCAGACAAATCAACTTGCTGACTTCAAATCAGCAGAAAACAATGCAAGACAAATGACAATTCTCTTATTTTCTGGTAAATTCCTCATTTTTTATCACTGTCTTAGCCAATGGGAATCAATAACTGCACTTCAGTGATGGTTACTTTTATCTGTAGACAGATAGATGGACAGGTAGATATACAGAAATCACTGTGCTCCACAGAGATGTTCGAAGAAACTTTTAGTGTTTTTTATGTTCCCAGAATTCCAGCTAATATTTATTCTCACTTCCACACCTCAAATGAAGTTAGATAAATGAGATGTAAATTACATTATTCAAACACAGCTTGAATATAATAAAGGTCAAGAAATCTCATACTTTGGAGATTTCAGGTATGAAACTTTTGTTGTCAGAAAGCAACTGACTTCCTAATGTAAAATCAGCCAGAGTGCTTATAACTGTATTTTCCTAGATTTCTTGATTCTTTAGCATGTGCTGTCAAGTTTCCTTTTATTTGCCTTTATCTGGGTGCTAAAGTCTCAGAGGCCTCAGGGAGCAGATGTGGTATTTGCAATTTTGTTCTGAACAATCTGGCTGTTTTGAAAATATTCACAGGAAAACACCAGCCACAACACCAGATGTGAATGTAGCAAAGCAGCATCTTGTGTTTACATTTTAATTTCTCCAGCTAGGAAGGCTGGAGTACTTATGCAGTGGGAACACATAATACAGGATGAATGCTCTAATAATCTATTACATTTCTTTGGAGCTATTCACCTCACAGTGCTCTGCAAGCCTCCTGTGCAGAGGACCCACCAAATACAAAAAACTGTGTCCCCTACAGGTCTGTGATACAACAGCTATATATTAATTCTAAATAGCAATAACCTTAGTGTAGGAGTAAAGGGTAAATGAGAGCTGTATCTAACAGCAGCTGCTGAGAGGGCTTTCAGTTGGTTGGTCTCTAAGTGCTTGTGTCTGTGTGATTTTTACAGCTTTTGAACATCTGCAAGACTCGCTGACTTTACAGTGCTGCTGCAAACACCTCGAAATAATCAGGTCCCAGGAATCTAAATTCAAGGCACACAGAGTGGAAATCCCAGCTCATCTTTTGCTGTGGAAGTGGTGTTTTTCTGTTCTGCATGTTTGAGGGAGCCAAGTAATAGCAAAGCAGGAAACAAACCCATCTGGCATTGTGGCAGCCCATTTAACTCACGGCAGGCAGTAGCCAGGTAAAAGATCTGACTCTAAAATTCATGCCAGGTTTGAAGTGTGGCAGGGATACTGTGACAGAAGGAAGAGATGAGATTGCACAGGGAAAGAAGGGATGACATTGTATTTCCTAACAGGGGTTTCAGGACAGTGCTAAGTGTCTTCAGCATGCACAGATGTAGGAAGTAAAATGAGAAAACTCAAGTTGCTCTTAATGGGATGTGGTGAAGGCAAAGGTATGTGCTAATGGATGGAGGAGCCAGGATACAAGAATTTATGACCTGCCAGAAGGTCTTAGCAAGTTGCCTCATTTGTCCTTTTATGCTTGTGCAATTAGATGGGAGAAGTTTCAGCTTTCAGGCCTTACAATCAGCATGTGCCTAGTAAAGCCAAAAGCAGTACAGCCAAAGACACAAGATCTATTTATTCCTAAAAGCCTTCTGGCAGCTGTAATAGAGACCTGGCTATGACAGCTACTGCTCTGAAACCCAAAAGTATCACGAGGCTGGAAGAGGAAAAGACCTATAGGAAAGAACAGAGATGTAACTGCAAAGGCAGTATCCTTTTAAAGCCAGTATCCTCAATGCTGAGCAGGCCACCAACACCCTCGCTTCATCCCACTCTGGTCCATCCCAGTCCTGAGACCAAATTTTTCCCTTTTAGTGAGGACCTCTAATGACAAGGAGGAATAAATTGGAAACCCTTCCTCTCAATTAAATTGATGAATTCTCACTGTGGCTGTTAAAATAAGTGTTCAAGGAGCCATAGCGCACTACGTCATTGAAAATAGGCCAAGTTTACATGGAATTGATTTGATCCTGGCATTTTATGCATCCCGTGTGAACTAGATGTGGCCAAATTGACTCTCTCCTAGGACACTTCATCGGGGAGTTATATCTTTTGTCTAATTAACAGGACTCAACACTAAGAGACATGACTATATAAAGGATTTAATGTTCAGGCTGCAGTGGCAAAGGAACACTTTACAATGTACTACTACTCAAGTGAGAGGCAGTGGTGGTTTTAAGAAAACCTCTCAGGGAAAAAAGAAAAAAGTCCTTATCCTGTTTTTTCCCCGATATCATAGCTATGTTTGGAAACTTCCTCCCTAAATCTTTAATGAAGGCAGAATGGGGTTTGAAAAACAGCTGGAGGACATTGATCTACACATTCCAATTTGTTTCTGTATAAAACATGCATAAAGGATTAAATGCTGCTTAACAGTTTGTCTGCTTTCAGCTGCTTTCATGCGTCTGCTTTGCTATAGCACCAATCCATGTCAGAAGATACCCTGGGGGGCTTTTAAATAATAAATAGGTACCTTTGGCGGATGTCTTTTTTTTTTTTTAATCCAATATTAATTGGCACACAAAATCGTAATTATACCTGCTCTAGAAATACAGTGTGCTATTCATTCTTCTCTAGTCGATGGCATTTGCCCTGTATCACAGTAGCTGTAGGAGCATGGGAGATCAGAACTAAGGCTGGAGAATGACATCAGACTAAATTAAGGGCTCATGCATTTATGTATCAGCATAAAGTGATGCAAATGCATTTATAAGGTATGAATGATTTATCAGGATGTCATTTTGATGCCTGTCTGTTGCATGTGGCTAATACGGTGAACAAGTCAGTTCATTGATTACAGTTCAGTATCCTGGTTCGTCTGTCATTATAAAGAGGCTGTTCCAGAAGCCTGAATTATTTTTTTTTTTTTAATTTTTTTTTTAGTAGAAGTTGGTCCACCTCTATCAATACACATGATTTTTTAAGCAAGAAATGTGACTGGCTTTGCTAAGCTAAATGCTGAAAATGGTCTCTCCACAAGAAAACACTGCATTTCCTGTTCCTCTAATCCTATGAAACAAAGAGGCAAACAGAACAGATTGGAGAGGCTGGTAATATTAAAAGATAGGCAGCTGTCCAAGCTCTGGGAGGCCACAAGGACAAAGTGTGTAGAAAAAACCAAGTCATCTTTCATCTGATCAGAGGTAGCATAAAGCTACTTCAGGATGGCCTGAAATCTAGAACTTCAGCTTTTCTGTAGATATGCCACTGATAACTGACAGCTGTGTAGCATAGCATGAGGACAAGTTTGTAGATAAGATGAAACCACTTCTAGCAGAGATATGAACTTCAATCTTGTGTTGGAGAAGTAAGATTTCTTATCTCCCAGTGATATATCTGTCTCCAGTATTCTTGGTTCTCAAAGTGAGCCATGCCAAGTTTTTACAAGTGCATCCTGTAACACAGAAATGCAGCTTATGGTCACTTTCTTTATTCCTATCCCAGCTGTCATCATGACTCCAGGGTCTTTTTAGGATCCAGTATCAGGCAGCAAGATCAGCAGAGAAAAAACTGAGCACTCTAGTATCTCTAACAGGCAATGTCCTGGCAACACAGGTGGTACAACTAATATCACCACACTCCTAGAAAAACTTCTAAAGAATCAAGAGCATAAAGAGTTAAAATTCCATTCATTTAGCAGTCTATGTTACTGCTGAGGACAGTCAAATGCTCTTTTACTTCATGCTGCTGTTAGAAAAGGTCACAAAGTACTTTAGGAGAAAGAAACCAGGTATTCTGGGAGATACTCCCTGAGGAATAAGTTTAAGACTAGAAGACCAGTGAAAACCATGGACTGCAAAAATATTTACTCATTAAATCCACAGAAAATCCCAGCACAGGCCAGACTTCACTTAACTCAAGGCTAAACTAAATCAGCTGATCCCATGTGCTGTCAAGCATTCAAGTTACCCACACAATGGAAAACAAATGCTTACCACTGATAGTGACTGTGGTTTACAGGACAAATCTTGTCTCTTCAACACTGTTTCTTATTTCCAGCTTAATGTTATTCCAGGCCAAATGAAGCCAGAATTGTCTTTGTTTTCATCAACTAGCAGAAATAATGCACATACATGCTGTCAAACTCTGTAACCAAAAAATAGACTTAAGGAACATAAAGGAAAACCAAAGAAATCCAGAACTTCAGATGGACAAGGATATTGGGTCATTCACTTAGTAAATATAAACTGATATATCGACTTCATTAGAATGACAGGAGCATATCCAAGAAAGATGTTTAAATTTATGCTTCTTTTAAAAGCCTTACTTGTCCTTTCTCTTCCCTCTACCAAATGCCACCTGACAAACTAGCCATAGAGAAGTGACATTACTTATGCAATGTTAACAGGAATTTTGCAGAGGAACTTAGAGCTCAGGTTTTCACACCTCCACAGCCCATCACCTAATAACAGAAAGGCTTTGCCTATCCAGAAAGTAGCTCACAGTATAATGTCAGGGTCAGAAAAGCAACTGAGTATTTTAGTTTTCATTTTCTACAACACAATGAACTGAAAATGAGTTCTAGATCCTTTTCCATTGAAAGGAGATGACAGATGTCATTGCTTTCTCATTTATATGATGAAATAATAGCTGCCTTAATCTTTGTACAGATGCATTCAGAATTAAGCTGCAAAGAGATATTTTGATGACTCAGGTGCTTGCTTCCCCACCCTTCCAACCCTCTCTAACCAGTTGTTTCAAGAAGCAATCCACATTGCTGTCACTGTCTGAGGATCTTCCAACCCTATAGTCTTCTAGCTTCCATCCATCCATCCATCCATCCACTTTTCTGGCACTTCACCTGCACAGTGTCTGAATTCAATGCTGTTGTACACAACATAACATAGCTATTCCTTAACTCCAGCCTTCACTACTCCTGGGCACAATCCATAGGTCTTTTGTTGTATCTGCCAACCTTCAGCAGATGCTTAGGTCACCTAGGCACATGTTTAGGAACCTGAATCCACTCTATGAAATAAATTCTTAAAGGAATTTAGGATTCTTTCATCAATACTATCTTTTCAGGAATACCAGGTGCTTATACAAGAGTCACTGCAATTCTCACCCTGAGGTCTGCCTAGCCCAAGTTTTCTGCTCCAGTAGGCTTTGGATCTTGTCCTAAGTTCATTTGAAAAAGAAAACACAATAATTATTTTTTTCTTCTTTTCAGTATACTAAATATAGATGTATAAACAAAATCCTCAGCTAGATAAAGATAGAAGCACACAGATGGTGTAAAAAACAAAGCATTTAGCAAGCTCTGAGACAGGCTGTACCCATATATACTTTGTGTTACAGCTTGTTGCCAGCTAATACATTTCCACAACAGTTAAAATCTCACTCAGGCTTGTAAATGATCACTATATCACTGAATAAATATTAAAAATAGGTCTCTGTGACTCTTCCATGAAATCTGAGTGGGTTTTTGTCCTAAAATATTTGCATTTTATTTAGTGGGCAAGTGGTTTCCGCTCACTGGATGCTTCCCATTCTTGATCCATGTACTCATCCAGTAAAACACACTCCTTACATCCAAGAATGTGGGGACTAGGGCTGCTGAGGCAGCAGATGTTTCCCAGTCTGACCCCCTTCTGCCAGGCAAATATTGTTATCAAGAGAACATTTGGGATTAGGTGAGGGGGAGATCATTCCTTCTAGGCTTTCCTGAACTGCTGAGGTATATTTTCCTAATCACCAACTAAACTAGGTATGCTTTTCTTTGTGAAAAGCAGTCAAAATGGTGTTCAAAGAAAAGTCTGCTTCTCAAAGTTGGTATTCAAAATATAAATAAAATCATGGCTAATTAAAAAAAAATATTCACATTGTGAATGCTTAATATTTTAACTTTCCAGGTTTTACTTAATGAAAGATGAAAGCTGAAAGCTGAATCCTCAAGATCTTCATAATGAAAAATAAATATGTATCAGATGTTTTAAAATATATTACAGGTATTTCTATTTCCTGTTTATTGTCTTCTCAGTCGGTTCTCTACGGTAAACTGGGAAACACTTTAGTGAAAGAGGAAATAAAAAAAATCAGGAAGGGGAAAAGAAGCAATTAAAGACAAAATGGGAAAAAACGGAGAACCAAGTACTTGATATATAAAAAAACAGCGTATCATTTTAAAGAAGTTACAGAAAAAAACTGAGAATCTGTGAAACATCCATGCTTTTTTAAACATCTCTTTTTCTCAGAAAACTCCAGGAACTTAGAAATAGCTTGTAGGATTCCATTATTTTTAAAAATGTAAATGTGATTACTTGCATAATTATAGGTCTGTCAAGTTCACATTGATCCTGGGCAAAATTCTCTAACAGTTGTATAAGCCTCAATAAAGGATGAACAAAAGTTGAAATAATTAATGCAAATTAACAGTTTTAAGATAAATAGATGTGATATGCTTATGATGTTATGAGTTCTATTAATAAATGTAGCAGAATTGGACAAGGCATTTCACATGATACCATGCAACCACTTAGTTAAGAACAATGTACAGTCAACTCAGTATGCAGTCAGTGGATATAAAATGTGCTAATTTATATTTCTACATTATTATAAGTATTCACAATGAAACAGAGTAAAATAATATAATTAAAGATTGGGAACACTGGGTCAGCCCAGTAGTCCATATAGCCCAATGTTTTCTTCCCAACAGTGGTGAAGAGCAAACAGCTCAGCTTCTCCTGCATCTATATAATTCAGCACAACTAATTTTTGGATCAGAGCTAATGACATTTTTTAAACACTGACTTGTAAGAAAACAAATCTATCGCTGACACAATTATTAAATGGACTGATTTTTAATAAATGAAATTTAGAAAAGGAGTAGAGGGAAATCTGTATTTCAGTGTGTCCAGATCTGAAAACATGTATCTAGGAATCAAAGTATTCCTGTGCATGGCGTTGCAAGTTTTGTATCAGAAAAACAGTTTCTGGCACAGGTTTTGAATTTTTAGAATATAAGATATCAATGAAATGCCATGGCCAAAAGATATAGTGAGACCTGAAGCTAACGATGAAATGTGAGTCAAGAAAGAGCAGGATACCAATACTATGCTTCAAATAAAACCCTATGTCAAATCTGAAGTTGAAAATCAAGGATTCTGAAACACTGAAGAATGAGTTCGCCTGAAGGTGAAAAATGCAAAGAACTCAGTAGTATATTTAAGAGTAAATTGGGGGGATTTATAATGAATCTACTATCACCTGTAATTTTGAAGTCCATACTGAATTGTCATAAACAAAAGTTATATTCTTCTAAAAATGGGAGCTAAATTTGGGTGCTTCATCAATACTAAGGAAATACAGTGCATCAGTAAGTATGTTTTATGAAACAGCATGTGGAAATAAATATAGGCATTTGGAAACCAAGGCTACACTTTAAAAATTCTGTTTAATTTCTCTGCTGTTCTGATAATTAGCTGATAGTCTGCAGCCAAAAGGAAAGTAGTGGAAAAGAGTAATGGAGGTGATGCTCTAAAATAGACAGTGGGACAGAAAGGATAAAAGTTTTTTTTTCCAATTCTAACTTAAACTGTATAATTGTACATTTTTTTTTTTTATTTTTTTTTTTTTTTACGTACACAGTAAAAGCCATTTACCTTCTCCCCCTTACATAGACCTAACTTCCCCAAACTCATGCATTCACTGCCTTCTTCTGGACTACGGTGCCCCTCATTAATCTTTAGCTTTTTGGAGGTTATCACTTTATCTCTTTCTTGCTTATCTTCATTCTAGAACTCAATTATAGTGACCGCATTGGCATGCCATGAATCATGCAGGCAGAACACATATCATTGTAACTGAGACACTTAGTTATAGTGGATGTTACAGAGAATAGATCTAGTGAAAAATCTATGAACAATTTCCAAAAAGGGGATGGGGAGAAAAGAGAGAGAGTCACATTTTCCTTATAGATACTCCTTACCCCACATGGAAAATTGCTGTAATAACCTGTTTTTTTTAGGCTTGAGATTAAACTTCAGTCCTTTACAGTATACTGAATGGGGATGGGTTTTGATGCAAAATTGATAATAGTAATAGTAGTAATAACAAAAACAACAAAAATGCTTAATTATTTTTATATGTTATTGATTACAGGTGAGATAGGAGAAATCAAGGCCAAAATAAAAAATGTCCTTCAAGTGCTTCTCAAGAGTAAGTACACCTATGGTCTGTCTGGATAGTATTGGTGCTACACAGATGTTTTAAGTTACAAAAGCTTTTCAGAATTGATTACTACTGGATGTGATTGAATCAAACTGCTACTTCTTAAGATCAGACTTGGTCCCTTCACTGAAATGGTTCTAAACAGGCTCAGTGAAGCTGACAACATAATCCTCCAGCATAAGAGTATGCCTTATTACTTTTCTGAGTGAGTTGCTGACAGCATTAGTGGAAGAGAAGTATGGCTTTCAAAGGAAAGCTGAGTTAATAAAACAGATACATTACTTACTTTCCTATTCTCTCCCATGCTGCAACAGCAAGGTAATTTTTGAACAAAAATTCTTGTCAATTTTAGTTTTACTTGTAAAAAGTGAATTTTAAATATTTATTTGGGTGGTTAAAAAAAAAAAACCAACATCCCTCTGTGCACTCAGAAACCCAGCCTAACTTTTCAAAGAATCAGTTAGACACTTTTATTACATTGCTCAAGTATCCTTTAAAACAATTGATTAGACAATACACATAAAACGTACATTAATTATAACGTGAGAAAAATTTTACTTCCACCTCCAACTTGACACATTTCCCATCCACAAAAGCTACTAAATTGTTATTAAACAAGTTGATACTGCTTATAATAAATTTCTAAACCTAAGCTGTGTAGATATAAAATGACAAATTTAACTGCACTTATATTAAAGCAATTTTCTGCCCATCAGAGAGATGAGAAAATTAATATGTAAACCATTAACTTACAATCAGAAACCCTGTGCACTGCAACTGAAATAAGGATTTTTTTTCATGATATCACTTACATTTTATTGCTTTCTCAAAAGGAAAATGCTTACCAAAAATTACGATCATTGCATTTAAAGGAGGCTCATTAGAAGAATATATACTTTGTGGGAAATCATCCAGGAATTATGGGGCATTCATGTTTACAAACCCTTAATCTTTTTAAATTTTTTTCACTATACTGTAAATAGCTCAGTGCATTTTCAGTGCAGCAGTCAACAAACACTGGTACACAGCCTAGCACTAAAACTCTTCCATGACCCTCGCTGTTGACCAAAAATAAAGTTTCCTTGGAGAAAGTAAACATATTATTTTAGAAAACTGATGCATTTGTGTTTTCTGCATAAAAAACAGGCTTGTTCTTTCTCTATCCCTCAGCCTCCTCCCTTCTCCACATCATGGTATTCTCATTGGCCTCTGCTTTCTCTGGTGTCTCATGCAGCAACACCTTCCTTAGGAGCTTAATGTGACTCCTAACACATCAGAAGCCCCTTGTCCTGAGTATTTCCAAGCCTAGCTCAGACCACAGGGCTGAAACTGTAGATTATTACAGATTTCTCACCCTGTTTCTCTCACAAGGAAAAATGTTGCCTTTTCTGGTCTTGCTCATTATACACTTGTCCTCCTTCTTGTAGTTTTTGTAGACACTTCAGCATGGTGGTGGTGGTGGTGGTGAAGCAGGCAGGGTACTCCCTACTTCACAGGAACCATTTTTAAACTGTTCCCTTGTCTATTAAGGCTGCCCCTAGGTTTACTTAAACCTAATCTAATCAGAATTCTAGAACCAGAATGATGGCCCTGAACTATAGTTATCTCCTCTGGGAAGACAATTTCTCAACCCCTTGTCCCCTCACCCTCCTGCCTCCTCTGTCACTGGTGACTCATTTCACTCCCTTGTGGAAAAATCAATTTCAACCTGCTCAGCCAGAAAGGAAAATAATGTTTAAAAATTTTTTTTTTTTTTAAATCACAATCACTGTTGTGCTACAAAGTATGGTTAAAGCCAGTTAGAATAATCTTTATTCACTGTCAAGTGTCTCCCCTTCTTCACCTCTGCTTCATTTACTCCACATATTACTCCTTGCCTTTTAACTACAAACCCTCTAAGACAGAAGCAGTCACTACAGAACCTAATGGCATCCTACAATATTACAGGACTGAATAGCTTCAGAGGTATAAGAACAAGTTGCAAACTTTCCTTCTCAGTTCCCCTCTTGAGTATATTGCATCTTTGTGGAAGAGGTTATTTTCCCTCAATAGAGCACCCAGATGTTCTGCACGGCAGGTGAATCATAAACTCATAGAATGATTTCAGTTGGTAAGGACCTTTACAGATCAGCTAGTTCCTGTGCAATGGGCAGGGACATCTTTCACTAGATCCAGCCTGGCTTTGACCAATTCTAATGATGGAGCATCCACAACTTCTCTGGGCAACATGTTGCAGTATCTCACCACCTTCACCATAAAAAAATCTCTTATATCCTAATTAAATCTATGCTCATTCAGTTTAGAACTGTTTCCCCTTCTTCTGTCACTAGAAACACTGGTAAAAAGTCTTTATTTGTCTTTCCTATGAGCCAAGCCCCCTTTATATACTGAAAGGCTGCTGTGAGGTTCCATTCAGTGGAATTTTTTAATTCTTCCACCTCAAATGACAATGTGGCAAGTGGAATATTAGGGCTTAGACCACATTGAGTGAAAATGTTGGTGGAGGTTCTGGCCCAGGTGGAGCCAGCAAACTGGCCAATGTCTGCTAAAGACTAAGGCCTGCCAACACTGGCCTTTTGGTGGGGAGAGGGGACCCTCCTTAGAGGAGAAATTCCTGGAGCCTGCATCAGCCTCAAGAGCAGTGGGAAACTTTATGGGTGAGATTCCAGGGATCTGAATCAACCTTGAGAGCAGTGGGAAACCTGGTGTATATAAGGGACACTGAAGTGTTCATTCAAGGTCACCTACCACCTATCTGCTATCCTGCCCTGGACCATTGCCCCATTTGGTTTTGGATGAAAGAAAGATTGTTGTATCTGTGGGTGGTGATATCCCTTTCTTTCTCTCACTCTCTTCTCTCTCTCTCTCTCTCATTCTTTTCTCTTTCCTCTCTTTTGCCTTGCAACATATTTGCCACATCTTCATGGGGTTCTATCATTTTGCTTGTGTTATTTGTCAAATAAAACTATATGCTTCACCTAAGCATATAGTGAATGGTGGTTGGACTTGGTTTTCACAGATCCAAAATTATAAGTTATTTCAGACCATAACAACTACAGTAAGGTCTGCAAGGAGTAGGATGTTCTCACATACAGCTTCTCTGAAACTCTGCAATTGATGGCCACACAGAATATACAGAAGAACACAGAATCTTCTACTCTCACCTCCATGGATGAGATTTGAGATCAGTATTCACAGAAAAACCTTTTCACATGAAAGAGTAAGACTGGGCTTAAAAGGGGTGGACAGGTGGAAATCTAGGCACTGTCATGCATAAAAGCTTTTAAGTCACTTCTTGTTTCACAGAATAAAGAACTCCTATCTCAGTCAGGGAAATAGCATTGTAAAGTAAGGAAACGTTGTGTAATATTCCTTAGTCTGATACAATTTACATATTGCTTTTTTAGTTAGTAAAATATGCATATTAATCACTTCATTTATAAACCAGTTTTAGTTCTAAAACACACCTCTTGGCACAAAGGTAAATTAACAAGCCCAGAAACACTTGTGGTAAATGTTTCTTACACTGATCTGGTGGGGCATGGATCTGCCTTCTGTTGAGGGGAATAGGAATTCCAGGAGGATGAAGTGGGAATTTATTTTTTTTTCTGAAAGAACTGTCCAGAATAAGACGAATAGAGGATTTATAAATGTGTGTTTTCCTATTCCTCAAGACTTTGAAATACAGCAGTGGTGTCCAAATTTATATTCTGTTGTAACACATGGACACTGAAAAGTACAAACCAGAAAGGTTTGTTGGTTTTTTCTTTGCTGCTTGGGGTACCTAGACTTGGAGTAGCCCTCGGGAAGATGGAAATCCCTGAGATTTACTTGTTCTTCCTGTCCTTTTGACATTTTCTTGACACCATTGTTTTCAAGTACACAACATTACCCATGCCTTTAAAGTTCCCTTGAGTCTACTTCAACATGCTTAGAGTAAAAGCAATGGACTTTTATTTTGCTGCTATTGCTGTACCTGGAAAAAGGGTTGTACTCTCATTGACTAAATTGAATACAGTCACAGAAGCACACAATAAGAAAACAGAAGTGATTTCATGTCAGTCAAATGATATTACTTGAGTTAGACTACAGTCTGCTGCTGACCCTGGCTTACATTTTCTGCCATCTTCAGCCACCCTGCAAGGAGCTCCTCAGACTTTTCCATGAGATCCCAGTCTTCCCACAGCACTTCTTGGCAAGTCACAAGTTTTTAGTATTTTCTCTACTTTTTTTTTAGTTCAAGGTTATTTTAAACCAAAAGAATCTCACAGTATTTGTTGCAAATGGCAAACTAAAATCATATACCACTCATCACTTTAGTACTTCATAGAGAAGGACCGTGTTGTGTCCCAAACATGTTTTCTCAATGCTGGGGTTTTGCCCACAAATGCACAAATATTTTCTTTTATCTGCTGGGGAGTCTTAATTTCTATAGCCACTGCTGTCACAGCCTGATTTTGTAGTATTAGTAGAGAGTGAGAAATTATAGTAGCTGGTGGAAAAAATGCTCATTGCAGGGTTACCACAAAAAACCCCACTAATATCTCACACCAGTTGGATGTGGGATGTCTGAGTGGGAGTGAGAGGAAAGGGTCTGTCCCTCAGCAGACTCCTCTCAACACCAGGTCCTTTATTCCTTACAAACATAATCATAAGTCCTGTAGCAATACTTTACCTACCTGCAAACATGATCCCCACAAGATGCTACTCAGTGTGTGTGGTTGCTGCAAAGTATCCCACTATTTACACTGAATTGCAGAACTGTGAAGCAGAGGAGAGGAGTTTGACACAGGAGATAGATGAGTTATACGAATACGATTTCTCGCCCCCACAAATGAAGGCAGCAAATTCAGCTACAATATGTGGCACCAGGATATTTATTACTTGCAGGTGTTCATGAAAATATATGAGAATCCCATGAGGTTCACAGATTTTAGAAGGAATTATTGTACACCTGGAAATTTGTCCTGCAAAGTGTGGTATTTGTTTCCTGTTGTTATTTGCTGTCTGTTCTTTTCTATTCACCATGCATTATTCATGGTTGTACTTGCAGAAGAGCCAAATTCTACAGATACTCTTCATCAACAAGAGGGAACAATTCTGACAGAAAATCTTCCCTGGGAAAGGATGACTGGCTTGTTTAGGAGATCCAGCACAGAGTGAATTTACCATCTTGAGTTTTTCTTTTAAAGGTAAATTTTTGCAACCTACCTCAAGAAAGAAAGAAAGAAAATAATAATCTTTGCTATGTGGAGCTGCTTTTATACTAGGTCTATTGTGCTAAGTTAACCCTTTTGTAAAGACTTTAGGAAGCTGTGTATGGTTCCATTTCCATGGAAGTTACTGTGAAAATACAAACTCTTATGCAAAGTGTGTGCTTCCCTCTTTGCTGAGAAAGCAGATTAAGGGGAAAACATGTCCTGGTGATCCCTTCCTCACACATCAAGGATCCCTGCAATTCACAAACACCATGCAGACAAGTCCTGTTAGCATAACACATGGCACTGACCGTATTTAAATGCCAAATGGAAAAATCTTACCATATACAGATAGCCCCCCTGATAAGAGTTTTAGTCAGATGAAAAGATCCACAACAGACCACTAGCAGTGTGCAAGAGGTGCAACCATTAGTACAGTCAGAGGGATGCCTATCACATGCCTGTATTTTGGCTGAGGAATAAATGTATTTGGACAATTATTTTGGCTTTCATGAACTCTTTTCAGCTCTCAGAAAAAAAGAGGTGATGATGCTCCTGTAGTTCCTTGGCCAGCTAGGGTGGTTGACATCATCAAAATACTGTTATTTAAACAATGTTTGCCAAGTTGCATTTCCAGAGAAAAAAAAATTGAACCTCAAAATATTAATATAACATTTCAGGTTTTTCCTTTTTATTTTTTAATATTATCCTCTACTGAAATGCCATCTTTTGAAATGTAATAAAAAATTTAAAATTTTGTGTGAAATAATTCATGCTTTCTTAGTGTTGCTCTCCTCAATCATATCTAATAGTTTATTGTTAATAAAACAGTTAGCTGTCTAGAGTCATGGCTATAACTGGACTATAGAAGACTGAGAAAAGTTTGTATTTCCAACAAAACATTTCCCTTTTAGCATAATAGTAAAATTATTATAATTACCAAATAGAGCTCTTTCTCCCTCTTACAGCACAAGACAGATTGACATAATGGAGGAAAATTATTAATGATGGAGTACAAAGAACTTTTTGCATGCTGGTCTGTCCCAGTGAACAGAAGGGATTCAAATACAAAACCAAAAAGTACTGCATCAGAGGAGCCAAAGTGCTCTTTTTTTGCTTCTGTGTTTTTATTCAGTGTTATATACCATACCCTTTTCTTTGAAATGGTGTGTTGTTAACTGTTCAGGCTTGATCTGAATATATCTCAGATCTGTACAGGAGATGGTCAAAAACCTTGTCAACTGGTCTACAGCAATTCTACATGGCTCAGCCTGCCCTTCTGTTTCACTTCCCATAAATTTTAATCCCAGGTGTAAAATCTCTTTCCATTTCCTATTTGGAGAGAGGGGTTCAGTCTGCAACATTACCCATCCTCTCCTGGATAAAGAAGAACATTTCCTTTCACAGAAATTCAACTCTCATATTCAAACACCAGTTTCTCAACTACTGTCTCCTCTCTAGTTTTATAAGTCACAAGAAGAAGAATTGCTTCATGACAACATTTTTGACATTAGCACAGCAAAATGAGTTGGAGGCCTGTTCACAATTTGTTTTTCAGTCTGTTTGGGAGGGAAAGTTAAGATTGCCCCTATCTGAGAACATGTGGCAAAGTGACAGCTTTAATTTTAAATGCTTTACACCTACAGCAGCACTGCTTTAGTACTTCTCAGAAACTAGTTATCTAGTGGATGTTTCATTTTAAAATTTATTTTAGAAAACATCCTGTAATTCCATCCTCCAAATTTTATTTCTGGAATTTCTGCTACCTGCTAAATCACCCATCAGGTGCTACTAAAAATCTCTGTTTCTCTCTGCTGTTATTCTTCATATTTAGACAGTGATAACACTCTCTCTAGATAGCTTTGCTCTTCTGTCCAGAGAAAGAAGGATGGGCCTCCATACTCTGAATCAAATAATATTTAGACAGAGGCAGCCTTGAAACACACTAGAGGAATTAGATTAATTAGGAAATCAACAGCCTTTGAAAAGCTTGCAGTAGAAACCTTTGCCTCCATCCCCATCCCAAGACAAAACTCACAATACACCTAGAAGCTTTGCTGCATTTGCATGGATAATTACTGGTAGCAATAGTATGTAAATTGAATTAAGACTGTGCTTTGGTAGGTGTAAATATATACACAGCAGAAACAGATTATGCTGAAGAATCTCTTTTAAATAGACAAGATAAAGGGTGAAAAATAAACCAGAACTCAGAAGCACAGAGACTTGCTAAGAAAAGAGATCAGGAACTGAGCTAGAAACAACCTCAGATGATTTGGGTCCCAGTCCAGTTCTTCAACTGATTTCTCCTTTAGTTTTTTAGACTACTACTACTACTACTACTATTATTATTTTTCTTATTCATATGGGAAAAACCCCACAACTTCACATAACTTTCTTTCCACTTGCTTACATGACTGGCCTGATATTTACATAGCTAAATAACTTCTCCCTCATACACACTTTTTATTTCACATGCCTAACTAAGAATTATTTCATGATAAAATTGTCTAAACTTCCTCGTCATTAACTTCTTTAAATTATACTGTCTGAAGATGTTTATAGATTAGCTAAGTAATCTACTGTGGAGCACAAACTGCAAACCAAAGTGAAATTGAGTTCCCAACTGACTGGGAAGGTAATTAATGATTTAACTGCACAACTGTTAGCAGATCTATAATGCAACTTAAAAGCTAATTGAGAACTGTACAGCCAAAGGAAAAAGGAAAGCATAGAGCAGCCACAATACTCCTTTGAGTAGTATTTGGTCAGCCTGCTGTCAGAGAAAATGGAAAAATAGCTATCCCCATCTCATATAAAAATAAAGACACTACAAAAAATATGCGCTAGCTTTAGGGAATTGGCATTTTATGATCTCCTCATTAAGAGGGCAAGTTTCTAGCAGAGCACTGAATTCCACAACTTCCCCTTCTCCCTTGCTGGTAGCATTAACATGCTCCATTTCTCTCCCCACTCACAATGCATCAAAACCCACCCCAGCAAACCAGCTACCCAGAAGAGCCAGAAAATGCTTTCTGCTGCCATTTTATAGCCCGGTTATCTTAATTAGTCCCATCTGACTGAGGAAGCCCAGAAGTAAGACAATAGATTGGGTTGTGCTTTTACACAGAGGAACTTTTCCAGATACATGTCGTCTGCCACAGAATCTTTAAAGACCAACAGCTCTTTTGCCACCTTATGTCTGAACAAGTGTTAATCTTTTCACAGTACATGTGAGTATTTAGCATCCTACTACAGCCAAAGAAGTGAATAATGATTTGAGATGTACAAGGACTTGCTCCACTCCAGCAATGTGCAATCTAGAAGGAAGGCCATAGATTAGATTTACCAGAGAAAATGTATGCCTAAATCTCACTGTCATAGCCCTCGAGCCTTATAGCATACACAGCATCCATGGATAACAAATTTTCAGAGAAATAATTATTAGTAAAGGTGTCGAAGCCAAACCATAAAACTCGGCAGTACCAAGACCTATGCATTTTTCAGTATGAGGCATTCCTTTCAGCAGCAGTCAGACTAGCACAGATTTTCCTCACTTATTTAGTAGTTTGGATCCCATTACACAAGGTATTTCAGAAGGACATGTCAATATTCCCTTTCGTCATGATGTAGTTAAACAGTGACCCAGATGTGGTAGAGATCTGCAGTCACTCCATTTCTCTCTAAAAGGATGTAAACTGCATCATCAGCTACTGCCAAAGCAGCTGTCATAACCTGAACTTCATGAGTTGTTCTATGAGTTAATCTGGGAAAGTGAGAATAAACATCTTAACATTTCTTTAAGTAGAAAAAGATTTCAGCTTGCATCAGAACATTGTGGGTAGCTGTCTAACCCAGCCTTCCAGCATCAGTCACTCAGCCTCTGTCTAGCCATATTTTCTAAGCCAGAGTGGGTGCAGGTGTGTCAGTACAAGAAATGGACCACAGACCTTGTTCCCTTTTCAATGTTGCTGTGTCTCCACAGGTCAAAATCGGGCAAAATAGAGTAACACCTCAGGACATGAATTTCTTCCTCAGCATCTCCCACTGGCCACTTTTGGTGCCTCTCTACACCCTGTGCTGATGAGTACCTCAGGAGAGATTGCTCCCACAGATTTATAAATAACATTGATTAGGGCTCTGTATTATATTAAGCAACGAAGCCTTTAAAAGTGCATCTTCTCATCAATTGTGAATTTATTTGTATTTTATTAATGTTAGCAGTAAGTATGTCTCTTTACTGTAGAGTTAGCCTGGTTTGAAAATCCCATTATAAACTCCTATGAAAGTGTTACGTGTTTCAGCAGAGGGACAGGAAAAACAGACACATAAGAAACCAGCTCTTCAGTAAAGATCCTGTTACCAGTTCCTTAGTGTGAAATACAAAGAGGGAATCATGTATTTTGATGTGACAAATGTGTACAGTTCCCCAAATCTGAGTTTGGAGGAAAAATCTTGGCCAAAGTTCTTCCAAACAGAAGTTCAGTAGAATGAAATGAATATGAAAGAAATGAGATGCTACAGGGAATTACTAGTCTTTTATAAGCCTTTTCTGTCTGTTATATTTCAGATACCAGAAGACTCAAAAGCTGCTGATGTAATCCCCATATATAAGAAGAGTCAGAAGGACAATCCAGGAAATTACAGGCCTGTCAGTTTGACCCCAGCCCCAGGGAAGTTGCTGGAGCAGATCATCCTGAGTGCCATTACAAAGAGCTGTGGATGTTGTGTACCTTGACTTTAGCAAAGCCTTTGACAAGGCTTTCCCACAGCATTCTCCAGGAGAAGCTGGCTGCTCGTGGCTTGGAAGTGCATGTGCTCTGCTGGATAAAAAAGTGGTTGGATGGCTGGTTCCATTGAGCCGTGGTCAATGGAGTTAAATCCAGGTGGTGGCTGGTCACAAGTGGTGTTCCCCAGGGCTCAGTGATAGGGCCACTCCTGTTTAACATTTTTTTGATGGTTTGGATGAGGAGATAGAGTGCATGCTCAGTAAGTTTGCAGAGGACATTAAACTGGGTGGAAGTGTTGATCTGTCTAAGTGTAGGGAGGCTCTACAAAGGGACCTGGGCAGGCTGGATCAATGGGCCAAGACAATAGTATGAGTTTCAATAAGGCCAAATGTCAGGTCTTGCGCTTTGGCCAGAACAACCAGGTTCCACTAGACCAGGTTGCTCAAGGCTCCATCCAACCAGGCCTTGGAATTGTAGGAGGGTGAACAGCCTTCCTGAAATATTTGACTGAAATCTGTCAATAAGTTCAAAAGGTATCGGGGGTTACAATTCATTACAAAAAAACCCCAACCAACTAACCAAACCAAAAAGCACAATAAAACCAAATGAATATAGAACACAGTCTTTGAATATCTAAGCTAAAGCGCTGAAAGCGCTGACTCAAACCCATGCAGAACTGCAATCTTAGCCTTGCTCAAGTCAAAGGTGATACTTCATTCCTGACAGTGCTTTACATGTTCTACAAGCCAACCTGTGTAATTGGATATCAAAAAGACAGCTGTTTGTTTTGGTAATAAACTAAAAAGAAAACACTAGTAAATCTAGCAATGTCCTTCCCCTCTCTGATAAATAGATTCTCTACAGTCATTGCCTCTGAAAGGCTTGCTGTCTCCTTAAGGCAAGAGCAATGAAACCACAGCATTGAGTTTCCTGCCTTTCTGTTTCACTTAAAACGCTTTATTTGGAGAGAAAAGATCCTATATTTCCTAAAATTAGCACTTAGTTGTGTACTGGAGCTGCAAAACAGGTCTTTGATTAGACCCTAAAGTTTTCAATCACCATCTTTTTTGTTATATGTCAATACAGTGCCTGATATAATACAGCCACAAGCTTTCCATGCTTAACCCTGTGCATAAATAAATATATAAAATATAATTTATTCTAATATAATACATAGTATAATTATAATAACTTATCATAAGCTACCCAGGACATTTAAAGATGATAAAACAGGCTCCTCATCTCTACCTGGTCCTTACGATCAACCCTGACCAGAGGTGCTGAAATATAACAGGTTTTTAAACACATCAGTTTGAATTTTAATGCAGCTTCTTCAAAGCTTAGAAATGCTGTTGCTGCTACACAGGTGGAAAGAGAACTAAGGAAGGAAATATTTGCTTTGGTACTTTCCTTATTGGAAGTGTGATTTTTAGATAAAAGAAATCTTGCTTGCTCCATTTGGAGCAAGGCCACTGAAGAGAAGAAGAAATGTTCTGTAGATCCCTGTCAAGAGAATAAGAAACAGTTTCATATCTGCAGACTTCTGAGTCCATCAGAAGGGACTCTCTAAACAAGAGTGGTGAGGTTTGCAGTAGCAATATACTATCAAGGCATGTTATAGGTATGTTAGATCTATAGCACATATAGATGAATGTAACAATACCTGTAGAAAATACCAGAGGTGCCTATAAAGCATAGTAACCATGAAAAAGCTACTCATGTGTCAGAATGTTCATCAACTGTGTACTAAAATGTCTATTCTGATTTAAGATTTCACTACTCAACATCTCTCCTTAATGTGAAGTTTGGAGGGATACTGTGCATAAATTGAATCCATACAGTGACTACATAAAATAAACAGAACAAAGATGATGTTCACAGTGAGTTGGGAACTTGGTGTCTGAGATAACTCGACCTTATTGGTTCTCTTACACATACTTCACATCACAATTCAGCAAACTAATACCATCTTCCACAACCTGAAAAGTTCTCACTCTTATTTATGGTCTTTGATGTGCCCAAATATCAACACATTTGTTGTAGATACTCCAGGAAAGCTCTATTTAGCACTTGTCATGTTGGGGCAGACAATGTTATTAAACAAGCAGAAGCAGAACACTAGCAAAGGAAAAACAAGTTTCTCATGTGGTATTAATGCCTCAGCTCAGAGGAAAACCAGTTAAAATTTCCATTTCAATAAGATCAGGTATGTACATAACTACTTTAACTAAAGAGGAATAAATACAGGTACATGCCTTGGCACCTTGGTGAATCCAGGCCTGATACAGAAATTTTCCTTTTAAGCAGGCGTTGGGAACAGTATGTTCTTATGACACTAATATAACCATCTGCCAGTGGCATTAAAGGATGGCACACTACCTCATCTTTTTACCATCCTACATTACAAGAAAAAAGTGAAAAATAAACCCACCCCCAGTGTTACTGGGATGCTACAAAGCTAGGGAGGAAAACCTTGGTGATTCCAAAGCAACTCATCCTCTGAGCACAGACCTGCATTTCTAATTCATGTGCAAATAATTCCAGAATATCAAAATCTCAGGACAAATACTCTTGCTGTGCCTGGCTGTACTTGTAGAAACTAGAGCAGATTCCTCTTGGCCCTAACAGTGACCTGCAGTGTACATTGTCCAAGGAGTGAGGTATTCCCACAACAGCTTTACTTTTCTAATTCCAGGACTAAAAGTATAAGAACAGTCCATTCAAATACATGTACAGAACAACTCTATCACTCAGGGTTAGTTAGGTCAGGTGCAGCACTGCTTAGTATGGTAGATTTAGATTCAAACAGGTAATTTCATATAAATTGACTTAGATGCTCTGCTATGATAAGTCTCTAAATCATGCTCCACTTTGACACTGGTCAAGAAAGCAAATTTTCTTTCCTTTTGGTGTCAGGTTGTGTTGAGGAGAACATTTCTATTCATTTTCTCCATTGGTGTGACCTAGGGATAGAGAATGACTCCGTTGGGTTTGCAGTTGTTAACAAATCTCAAATGGCACCCAGATTTTGTTCTACTTCAACAAACATGCAATGTATAAAGCAATGTTTTGAAATTTGATTCTTCAAAGCTGAGTGAAGGTAGCAAGTAACAGATTGTTTCATGTAATTCTCCATGTTGGCTTATGTATTGTACTGCTACTGATCTAAATAATTTTGGAAGAGCAATGTTGAACTGTAACAGAAAATTGTACCCTAATTATATGCATATATTCTATTAATGAAGAAGGTTTCACATAAGAACATTAGCTGGCATCAAACATAAACTTATGAGTTTTCAAGGTGAAAATAAAAATGAAAATGTTCATCTTGACTGACCACTTGCAAGGTACAAGCCAAAGGCCCTTACCAATTTGCAACTAGACCCACAGGTTTGGGCTCAGCTAGAAATTAAGAAAATATATTCAAATAAGATACCTAGTCCTGATGAAAAGATGCACAAATAAAAATCCTCCAAATGCCAAATATTGGGTCACTCCAATGCTTAATTTTCCCACTGTAAAAATAATGACTTTAAATTATTAATTCCAGTAGAGCTATAAGAAATAATGCCAGCTCTGCTTCTGGCTCTTGATTTAGGATTGCTTTATATTTGACATAAGTAGTTTTGTTTATTTGTACCATTTTCACCCTTGCTTTTATTACAAGGGCACAAACCCAGTGCAACAGTTCTAGAGAAGGCACCTCAAGATAGAAGAGAAACAGATAATAAACTTCTTTCATAAAGCTTATACAAACCTGCAGTAAAACCAACAGTAACAATGCTTATGGATATTTTTATTAGCTTTTGTTTTATCTTCTTCCAGGAATCATTTTAAATTTGAATCAAAAACATTTACACCAGGGCTCAAGAAGGAACAATATTAAGTTGACTGAGAACTGCCTAAAGGATCATAAAAAGGAGGTAAGAATACATAATCATGCATTAAGATGTGATGCTGTATTCACCAGAAAGAACGGGATAGGTGTCCCTATCTTACCAGCATTATTAATGGTCTTAAAGAAGAAACAAACATTTAATTAAAGTCTGTGGATCCAACTGAATTGAGATGTTTTTCAAACACTGTTGAGAAAGGGAAAATTATACAAAGGGAAAGAGACAGGACAGAAAAATGAGCAGAGATCAGCAGAGGCTTTATGTTGACCAAATAGAGGTAATGAGATGAGGGCCCAGGGAAATTGTGGGGAAGTGCTTAAGGCCAGGCTGGATGGGGCTTTGAACAACCTGGTCTAGTGGGAGGTGTCCCTGCCACTGCAGGGTGCAAGTGTGGAACCAGATGATCTTTAGTATTCCTTCCAACTCATACCACTCTATGATTCTATGATGAAAGCAAATTTACATATACATATTCAGGGGATGGAAATTACCAGAATGAAAGCTATCAACACAGACATGACAGATAAAGTGAAATAGAAATAAAAATGTATTGTGACACGACAACATGAAACATACATGACAATATGAAAAAGGATGTGGCAGTAAGGGAAACATCCAAACTTAGCCACAGCTATCAGCAGAGGAAAAAATTCTGGCTTGGATCTAGTTTGGTTTGCATAAACAAGGGCTTCACAGGACAGACAAAGTAACACACTTGAGACTGATTCTGGAATAATACTACTTTCAGAATCTGGAAATTTATTGCGTAAACAACTAGAAGGGTATTCATGGGAAAACATAAAATGAGTCCCTAGCTGTCATTTTTAAAAGGGCTTAAATCATAGATCTTATTTTCAACCTCACATCAGAGAGATGTGCAACAGGATCAGCACATTCCTTTAAATAATATATCATCTTGACTGGCTTATCATTCTAATTAACAGTTCTTACTGATCTGTATCTGATAGATGTGTAGTCTCTATGCCAACCCCACAGAAACTAGCCTCAATTCCTCACTTTTTACTGCAAAGAGGAAACACCTACCTATACCTACAAACAAATGGGAAGACTTAGAAATAGAAAACAATCCAAGAGCTTGCAACACTTAAAAGGAGCTAGTTAATTTCAAATTACAAAGGACAAAGCCCCAAAGCAAGTAAGTAACTATTCTATCTTTGACTTTGCCAGTTAATTCCACTGATATTTGGTTTAACCCTTACTGAGCAGTTTACTGAATCAGCTCAGATCCAGCTCAGAGCTGTGACCCCATGAGATAAAGGATTAAATATCCAAGAATGGATGTTTGCATATGAACACCGCAAAATCTGTGGAACACTCTAAGGAAAGTTTTAATGAACCCCTTAAATGATTTACCACTGAAACCAAATCAGTCCTTCCCTACATCCCTGCTCTCCCTTTTCCATGTTTGCTGCAGGCTTGACTTCTTTCTCTTGGATAGATTGACTTAGGTAAATATACATAGGTTCATTGCTGTTTCTTTAAGTTACACCCTTTTACAACAAGTGAAAAAGATTGTGTAGACAGCGAGGCAAAGCTGGTCTATGGCACATTCTAAAATCTCTGTCAACTTGAACAACAACATGACACATACATACCAGCCACATAAGAGGGACACAGATCCTTGATTCTATACAGTCAAAAGAGCATGAATGAAGGTGGAAAAGCTGCAGATGTGTTGCACACCTACAGCTGAATTAGTAGACCAGAACCTGCATTTTTGGGCACCTTTGGTATGTCAGAATATATCTATCATGTTCAAGAATAATAGTTCACTGCAAAACCTCTGTATTTAGCGTGTTACAAGTGTTGAATTTGTAAAACTCTGGTGTGAATGGCTGAAGTTTTCCAGTTTCTCAACACAAAAACCCCCCTATTTATTTAAATGCAAGTCATGATAGATTTACAGCTAGAGGAAATGAAAATGGGCTTTGAGAGTAAGTCAAAACAGAAAAAAAAGTCCAAAGATAAATTTAAAACAGCCGTGTTGTGTTTTAAGTTCCTTGACAGGAAACAGTGACTTACCTGAGATCTTGTGACTGGTAACATTCTTGTGTTGCTCTGATGCTTTTGCCCTGAGGAAAAAAACAAAAAAAAAACCAAAAAAAACCCCAATAAATATAAAACTAGCTCTGGGTGAAATTGAAAGGATGTCACAGGTAGTCTTTTGCAGAGGTCTATTTTGTTAAATACACCCAGCAATGACTGGGAAAGACAGTGACCCATGAGCTGATAAAAGTCTGATGTTGATACAGAAATTTTCAGAAGAAAGATTAGAGCTGATGGTGAAAAAAAGGAGAAGGACCTAATAAGAACAGATGGTTAAGAAATAAAATGGCAGATATAATTCCGTGTAGATAAATGTAAAGTGATGCACTTAGAGGCATAAATCTTCATATATAAAAAAGACATCTCTGAGCTGACACTACTGGGAATTGACATCTTGGTGTTGTAATATAATGATGAAAATATAATCTTAATGCTCAGTACTGATTAAAAAGAAAAAAGATCAGCAAAAGTATAAAGAATAGAATATAGTATCACGATGACATTTTAAAAAATCTCAACTACAACAGTAAGGTTTGTTATGCCACCTCTGAAAGGATACATGAGCACTGTGAAGACACAGAAAGATGATGCAAGAATGGTCAAAATTGTGGAACAGTCACCAAATAAGAAACAGTTACATCTACTTGTCAGACTGAAAAAGAGCTAAATAAGGAGAAGTGATAGAGGGCTACAAAATTACAACTGAAATGGTAATAGGAATAGGTTTCCACTGTTTCTGCTAGTGAAGAACTAATGGACATGAAATGAATTCAGGGTATAAAGTTCAAAACCTAGGAACAGAATCTAGGTAGTTCTTTATTCAGTGTGTAGATAAACTGAGATTCTCCTTACATGGAGTATATTGGATGCTTAACAGTTTTGTAAAAAATGAGCTTAAGAGATGATTAACACATTCATGGATTCGAAATCTATTGGGGGGTATCAAACACAGATAACAGAAAATTCTTGGAGAACAGCAGAATATTTGAAGAACTGCTTGCTCTAGTATTTTATGTCTTTATAGGTCTTCCTTTTACCATTCACAGGTGGATATTTTGAGCAAATACTTCTGTTTGTATATGTATACTTCTGCAGGTTATATAAAAATGGTTTTACTCATAGAGGAAAGATGAATGATGGAAACTACTGGGTTTTTTTCTGTTGTTTTGGCATGTGGCAATTCTATCTATATAATACACAACATATATGTATAATGTATGTAATTTATATAATACATGATGTGTGTGCATATATATACATATATACACATATATATATATATATAAATGTATTACAGAGCATTCCTAATCATTGTCCAGAATGGCATTGAAGCATTCACTAATTTAAATCGCTGGATCAGGATCTTCTGTAATTTTATCCAGAAACATATGGATGAAAAAGAAACTACATACAGATTAAAATTTTGGACAAGAATGCTCAAGTAACAGCTTTTCATAGGGGAGTTCAACTACAGCTCTCAGGAAAAAATAAGGAACTGAGAATGGCACAGGTTCTTTTTCATATTTGAAGGCAACCCAAACCTTAAAGGAGTTGATCAGCCCCCCTTCCTCCAAGATATTAGAAAGCACTTTCATTACCTTTAACAGCCATGGGATTAGTTAGATTTGGATATTACATTTGTTGATGACTTTTGCTCTGAATAATACCAAGTTAAAGGTCTCCCAGGAGCCCAGATAGTCTGGTGGGCTATTATAGAAGCAAGACAATATGTTTTGTGGGTTGACCCTATGCAAGAGATCAGATCACCCCATTAGACTCAATATTAACCACTTTCCTGAGACAGGGGATTAGATTCTCATTTAAAACATTGCCCACCCTCTACATTAGTTCAAGTGGGCTGAAACTCAAATCTCTCAGTTTCTAACAAGATACCTTAATCATTTTGCTACAAACTTTTATCTGCCTAGGGCTTTAGAAGAAAAGAATAAATATAACATTTTAAGGAGCTCATAAAATGCACCAAGGTGTGTAGCCATTACAAGATAATCACATTCTCTAGATGTATAATGAGGACAATGCACCTTGAAAATCTAAGAAATGTGGGTACTTCAGCTGAGCATGTTCCCCGGAGTATATAACTCTGTGCTGAATATTGGATAATGGACTCTAAAGTGGACAAAAAGAGAAGGGCTAAGTGGTTCTGAGCTAGGTACTGTCCCATCATTATACAGATTGGGCTCTTAATTAGTCAGTTAAATTACTTTCTCTCTCCTTTTCATAGGCTTCTTTTAGTCATTGTTTCATCTGCAAGCACAATTTTCATTTTGCTAAGGTTGATCATAACCACTAAAGACTACAAGAACTCCCAGTAGCCTAAAATAACCCCAAAATTACATAAACAGATTAACAAAAGGAATAAAATGTTACTTTTGTGATGTTTATGTCATGTATCAATGTCACTATAGTAGCAAAAGCAACATCCCACAAAGAAAAGCAAAACCAAAACAACAGGAAAAGAGAAAGCAAAGATGAAATAGACATCTGAAACATCAGAAACACATAGCCCTGATAATAAACAAAACTCATCAAAACTGATATAAAAAATCAGATACCATAATTATTATCTTCATGTGGGAGTTAATTATCTTCAGGTGGGAATTAATTATTTAAAATTCTCTTCATAGTTCTACAACAATCAGATTCTGATCTCATATGTGCCAGTACAACACACAATATGGCACCAACAGTCTGGTACCAGAGGAAAGCAAAAGTGAGAATACCATTCCTACTGCTTCCCCTACAACCAGCTGCCTTCTATCATCCATTCCCTCATTCTCTGAAGGCCTTTGAAAAAGTCCCCCCAGATCTTCATACTAGTCTGGGGAATAAGACATTAAATTTGCTTGAATGGTTTATTCATCCCTTCAAGCACTCTGGCTTTTAGGTTTTTAGTCTCATATTGGTTTTACAGATTATTTTTCACCAAATATTTGGAAAAAAAGAATACTATTGATGGAGGCATACGCCTTTTATTCTACATTTTCCTACTTCTTGAACATATGCACAAGCAAATTTACTATGCTGCATCAGATTCCCAAGATGCAGAGCAATGTTTCATGCAAATTACATTTGCGAAACTAATTGTAAATACTGTTACCAATGCTAATAATTTTTATGATGGTGTGAAAGACATTTCTGGGTCAAACCCCAAAACTTTGCAACGTCAGATCTCACATAAAACAGATGCTCTCTGCTTCTGGGAGTTAACAATACATAAATAACAGATCTTCTTATATCCTTGGCAGGATCCATCTCACCTATTTTCATTTTTATTCTGGAGTTTAAAACCATATAGATGTTCAGCCAATGGATTCAACACATTTAACATACCTGTTAGGGGAATATATGTCTGGTTTGGGTCTCTCTATTGACCAATTGAAGAATGATCCAAAACAACCAGCTCAAACTAAATGTCCAGCTGATATGTAAGGAAAGGTTAGTGACTTATCTTGTGATCAAATCCATGTTATTATTTGACAAACGCCACCAACTCCTCAGGCCTTTCCAACCATTAAGCCTCAATGCTCAACTGCAGACATTAACACATACATAGAGACCAAACTGGGCTCATAGTGACTATCTATACTCCAAACTGAATGGAAAATGAAAGCAATACTCACAAATTGTACTAGGTTCTAACTTTTTTTGCTTATTAGAGACAAGTAAGTGTATTTTCTAACAGGACTCCTGGAAAGGTCTTCTAAGCTTTATTATGTCAATTATAGGACCCAAGGTGGATGAACTGGTTAAATGTAATAACATTTAAAAAGCCTTTTTCTTGAACAAAGATGTAAAAAGATTTTCTTGGATTTTTGTTTTGCTTTGTATTTTATTTCCTTTATTAAGGATCTTTGTTTTTTTTTTTTTTAATCTACTTTTATGCTTATTTCCATATAACATGACACATAAATGCTCTTTCAGGAGGGAAAATAATACCCCTTCATATCTAGACATGATTTCCTATCAGTCTGGAGAAACCAAGGAAAATATCTGATGTGTTTCATTGCCTAGGGGGGAAATATTAATATGACTCATAAGGAAGTAATAATAAATGCTATAAATTTTTTTATGCATAATTGGCACATTTGGACATGTGAAATGGTGAATTCACCATTTCCTACTGGAGCTCTGTATCAAGGAGTACAAGTGCACCAGCAGACCCAAAGGGTTTTCTTTAGATCTCAAATTTAATTTTGTCCCTCTCTTTTCCAGGAAGTCTCTCCAGCCCACTCGTCAGTATATATTCTGAAAGTATACTGATGTGAAACATTCAGGGAATACTCAAAATCTTGTCTTGGCTCTCTTTTAATTATTACTGCTTAACAGGTAGTCCCAACTTTCTAAAAAGGAGGAATTTGTTTAATTGTAAACAGAATAAATTCATAAATAACAGGGGATCACGTTTTATTAAATTGGTGTAAAAAAATCCCTCATAACCACACAACTCCTTTCCTTTTCTCAGAATAAAAGGTCCATACAGTTCTCACAATACAAGAACAGATGTTGAGGAATCTCCAATGAAGATGCTCTAATACCTGCCAGGAAAGCAGCCTCCAAACAGTTTCTGATTGGTGGTATGAAAAAAAAAATTAAAAAAAAAAAAAAAAAAAAAAAAAAAAAAGAATTAAAAAAGCATTTGAGGAAAACAATAATACAGCTCAATCCAGTGTAAAAGTGAGAGATTTCCTATCCAGTGGCTGAATAAACATGACATTTTTACACAGTAATAAATTTAATTGTAGTCTCTCTCTTTTTTCATAATCCAAGGAAGTAGAAACTGTAATATCTCATAATATGATTAATATTGTTCTTACTGTTCTAATCACAGAAGGCTCACCTACTACAATATTGCTTTTGTATCTACAGATAATTGCCTTACTTCAGAAACTGGTCTGAATAATAAGCTGGAGTAATTAAAATCAACTGGCATAATTTCAGAGTGCATTTCTACTGTACAAAAGTAACCAGCAGGCACATTTTGGGGAAGTAAGTTTCAGTATGACTTATTCACTCACAGATGGCAAAGGCATTTTATGGTATCCTGGTTTAATCCCTGGCAGTTGAGAATCCTGCAAAAACTTGCCTGGATAAGTTAAGCTTGAAGAATGTGAATGAGGAATATGTTAAGTTTACGGGGGCAAGGATGCATGCAGAGAGTTCCCTCCTCTCCAAAAAATTATCTGGACATTAACTTGTCAAAAAGCTGTGCAGCCATGTGACAGGTATCTTTTTATTTAGCAAACATGCCCAGGCTCTCAGCCAGGGTTACAACTGCATGCAGAACTAATACAGACCCATGATTCCTCATTTGCTATAAATCCAGCATAAATGACAGGCTTTAGGCTTGTGCTTTTTCATACTCAAGAGGAGAACTCTTGGTATTGTCAGGTAAATTTGTTTCAAAAATTGTTAATTTTAGCCTTCAAGACCTTAAGTATCTAGTTACCCAGGCTCTCTGGGATCCATGGAGCATATGAACAGCATGATGCAAGCTTAGCCTGAAATGTTGGCTCACACAGATGGCTCAGTCATCTTTGCAAGGTGCCAATGTCTTCCCATTGTCTATGAGGAAGAACCCTGGGAAGCAGCAAAACCCCAGACCTCCCATTTTTACAGGGTTAATGTTAAAAAACCCCAGTTTTCTGCATTCAGCAGCAGTACCCACTACATTGTTTTTTAACACCTGTCTCTGTCCACTCATTGATGCTGGCCATCTTTTCTAGAAAAGCTGCACTCTGAGCCAGATGCTAAACTGAGGTCCACAACTCTCTTTCATTGTAAGACATTTTGCCCTTTCTCTATAATTTCATTTTCCTGCAACTATTCCAGTTTTGAAGTAAACAGTTTTAATTCATCAGGCTCTTTGGTATGATATATAAACCTAAAAAATATTTCTTTATAGCTACTGTTTCCCAATTTATAAATTCAAAGATCATATTGCACTTTTATTTTTGATTGAGCATCATGTCAGAAATGGAAGAGTTTCCTGCTTACAGATTTGTTTAAATATCTTTTAATGCACTCTACAGAATAGCTTCCAGTTACGGCAGCAAAGTGTGAAACTCCAAATTAGTGTTTATTATAATGTATTTTATCTCCTGTGTCTTTGCCATAACTTGTAATTCTACAACTCTACATCTCAGGTCCCAGTTTTAGCAGCAGAAATATTACAGACATTTACTGACAAAATTACTGAATTATATCAGTGGGCCTACTGCTACATCCAGAGGTGAGACAATTCAATTAGGAATTTTTATCCAATTCAACATATGCCCTTTAACACTATATAGTGATATGGTCTGGCTTTTTTTTTTTCAGGATATTTTGCAGCACTTAATCAAATGTTTCAGAAAACTTTGAGTAGTTCATCTTTTCTACTACTCATCAAACACTTAAGAAAAGAAGTTGTTTGAGAAGATTTATTTTCCATAAATAACTTTGGTATTGATTACATTCCTAGCCCTTAATTGGTTTTTAATTGAATACTGTATCAGTCTTCCATTATTTTACATACTGTTGCTGGTAGACTAATGGTCCACAGCTACTCACATCAGCTACATTCCCTTCCAGGCTTTTGGCTGTTCTCCAGGGATCAAAGTTAATGGCTAGCCAAAGATTTTCTCAACAAAACCTCCTGGGATTCCTGAGTGAATTCATCTGTGCTTGCCCTCTTAAAATATATTTTCCTTGTACAGAAAGTTTGTTTTACTAGAGGACTGGGAGTTTGATTATTTTCGCCTGCTAAAAGTGCATCCTCCTTATTCCCCATATTGAACATAATTATTTATTGAACACTTTCCTCTTACTGTATTGAAAAGAACTACTTTATTAGCTGCAGGTGTAATAGTCATAATCAAGGTTTAATATTTTCCCGCAATACGCTAAAATAATCTTCTCTTTGTGGTATCTTTATTTTGCCTTATTAATGCCTTCAATTGCTCTGCCAGTTCAAGTAGATCACTTCCTTATCCTCTCTAGGCCAAATTAAAATGTTCTGTTACATGGTTAGCTGACACTCCTTTCTGAGGTTATCTGCCACTAAAACTCCTCTCATCATTCATTTTCCTAGTGTTTGATTTGGGATATGAAGTTAACATGAGGTTAAAACTACCTCCCAGATAATATTTCAATTTAAAATTATCACATTTTTACAGTATTTACAGGAGCTAAATCAGCAACAATCCTAACAGGCAGTGAAAAGGGCATCAGAGCCACGTGGATGCTGCTGTAGGGGCTCAGTACAGAGAACGCCTGTTACCAGTTGGAACCAGTATGTCGGGCAAATGGGCAAATATTCCTTAGCTGTGCCAGCTCCTTACTAAAAAAACTGCCTAATTTAACACAGGATAAAAACCTGAACACACTAACTAAATTCAGTGGATATTTTTAAAGTAATATCAGCTTTTCCTCCTCAATATGACATATCATGTCAAATCTCCATGTCATACTCCCTAGCATCTTGCTGTTTATATTTCCAAGTTGTAAACTCCACAGATGGTCTTCAGTTCCTTGCTCAACTGGTTTTTGTCATCTTCTTGTATCTTTCTAATTCTCCTCTTGTATCATACTGGGCAAGACCTCTATCTGTTAACTCCAAGAAAATTTAAGTTGGCTGAATGAGTCAACCAATTTGTTACTTTAGTTGTGCTGCCAGATAGTTTTTGAGATTTGTGGGATTATGCATAAAAAATGTTAGAGTAATTTTAATGGGTTCCTTTCTCTCTGCCTGGAATGCATTTCTGCTTCGAGATGCTCCTTAAGCTGCTTACAGTTCACCTTCCATGTTCCAATTTTATTTTTTTCTTTCCACCACATGCGTTCTTCACATTTGTTAAGAGAAGCATCCAAAAAAAGCTTTCATATGATCTTTTAATTCCTTTTAGTAGTGGTCTCTAACCTGGCCTTTATAGAAGGCAAATTACTAGTGAGGATTCTTTGCTATTGCTCAATCATAAGAATTTTGAAACCTACAACCAAAGCCAATGGTACAAAGCCAAAGCACAATCCAATACCATCACACTACATTATTTGTTCAGCTTTGTTGAAAGTTGGGATCACTGTTTATAGAAAGCTTCCAAATACTCATTTGTCTAGTGATGACCAGTTTTACTTTCTGCCAGCTATTTAACCTATATTATCAATCTCTGTGATTTTCTCTGAGAATTTTTCCGGCCATAGCAGGTTTTGATTTTTGCATAGCTCACAAAGCATGCTGTTTTCAATGGCTTTTAACTTAATGTATTCTGATCTATTTGCTTTCTGATGTTGGACATCTGCAAAATGCTCACGATTATTCCAATTTGCCTGAATCCATATGCAGACAAAAATGAAAAAAACCAAGGAGAACCAGTGCATTGTGGGGTCAAATCAAGTCCTTTTGGTAAATTATGTTTAAGCTACAATAGACACATAATCCAAAAAGAGAATGAGAAAACAAACCTTCTTTCTAATTTTTATTTTAGGTACAGATGAAATAAAATCTAAGATGTGCCTTCAGGTAGCAAACTTGAAAGGAAAACAAAAGTGCTAAAAACATTAGATGTTCATAAAATAAATTGCATCTTTGGTAAACCTAAACTACTAAACTGATCACCGTTATTCCAAATGATATGATGTGCCTTTCACAAACAATTGACTGTGGTCACTAAAGCCAGTCTTTGTTTAAATCTGAGGGCAATAGGATACACAGAATTATTTGATAAATATTAATTAATAATTAATTTGATAAATAATAATATTAATATCAAATAAATATTTGATAAATAATATATTAATATCACTTCATTAGATTACACTGAATTAGAAAGGTAAAATTTGTATCTTCATTTTGTAGTTGAGTGATGGAAGCAATAGTGTAACACTGAATTAAAGCAAGCCCAAAAGCAAAGCACTTGGTTTCTGAAGTCTTCATTATTCTTATTATAATTATTAACTTAGTTTTGATTAACAATAAACAAATTTAAAAATACTTAGGAAAAAATTTATATATATATTGTGAGATCTGCATCTGTTCAGTGGAATTAATGCTATTCTCAAAGTCAGACCAATGCTTTGCAGGTCTGGTTTGACCCAGGTTTCAAGGGCTTCCTAAACCTGCTTGGTTGTAGAAGGGACCAGTGTGTATTGAGACCATTTTCAGCAAAGAAGAAAAGGAGACCGCAAAGCAGGTACAGTAATTTTGGCTTATTCCTTTATTATGATATTTGAAACAGCTTTAAATACTGCTGAATAATTGGGCAGGATGCAGAATACAGCATCACTTCTCCCTATTTGGCTGACAAATTCACACATCCCTGTGTTGCCAAGAGATCTATCACTGCAGCGTGTCTCTCAGGGACAGGAATAGAAGAAGCTAAACTAATTCATGAGTTTTCTTCTGGAAGTCAGGTCTTCTGACCTGTGAAGGTATCAAAGAACTCTGTATTTCAGCCATTGCAAGCTCTACAGCTTCCTCTGAGGCTTTTGAAAGCCTCAAGTGTATTTTTCATTTTAGCTGAAGCAAGGACAGTCATCACATCAGATGATGAGAGCATCATCCAGTACAGCTGACAGTCTCCCTTCTGGCCATCCTCTGCCTCCACAACTTATAAATACGACCAAAGCTCAGTGCTGAGGTGTTAAATACTTCCTCCCTGTCAGACAACTCCACAACTTTGAACAAGGTGGCTGAAGAGAACGGGCTTGAAGAATAACCTTGTGGACTGTGGGTGGATCCGGTCCTGAAAGTAAGTCCACATCCACACATTTCAGGTCCACAGACCATGAAATACAGTCAGTGGTAGAGTCCCAGAAGGGGTTTGCTCCTCAACACAGACAGCTGCAGAAAACTAAATGAGATACATGGGACAGTGTGGGAAAAACTTGGTGTTTCAGCACTGTGCCTCTGAGTTACTCTAAGGGAAGGACTGGAAACAGGAACCTTTTACACGAGTCCTCCCTCAGGGCTGCACCTGAGGTTGCAATCTAGCTCTTAGAGCAGCAGCTACAAATGTAGTGATGACTCCTGCCAGGATAATTACATAGCTCCACTGTCACATCTTTCAACAAGCAAAGTAATACAGAGGAACTGGGAACCTTAATGTGCAATAGCATGTCATTGGTTCCTTCAGAATAGAGGGGGGGATAAATGAGGGGCAGATTGTATTTCAGACATATGGTATGTGCAGAAAGGCTAACAGGGCCTGCAGGGAATCTTAAAAATAATTTTCTTCTGCCTGAAAAACTCAGGGGTCTGGTTAGACCTCAATGACATTTTCATTTTCCTGGTGGGAAAATAAAATGTCCCCAGCAGTGTAAACTCACACTCTTAATAAGTAACAGGTTTTTTAAAGCACAATGTTATATGATGACATTTTATGCAGAGATCTAACTCATAAACTCAGAGAGCATAGAAGGATAAAGAAAATGACAAGCTAGATACAGCACACATTAATATATGGTGGCAGTAAAAATCACAGAGGATGGATTGCTCCTTACACACAGGGGTTAACACGGAAAAACTCTGTTGCAACCACTAGGGGTGTGCCAGTATAGTGCTGGTGGGAAATGAGACCTGAATCAAGTGTCAATACCTCAAAACTTACTTGTCCATAAGTGCTATAATTTAATAGAAAGGCAAGCAACTACCAGTGTCTGGACACCTGTAAACATATAGCATCTGCAATGGTACAGACTTGGGGGGGAGTGTCTGGAAAGCTGCCAAGCAAAAAAGGACCTGGGGGTGCTGGTTGATGAGCCAGCAGTGTGCCCAGGTGGCCGAGGAGGCCAACAGCATCCTGGCTGGTATCAGGAACAGTGTGGCCAGCAGGAGAAAGGAAGTGATGGTGCCCCTGTACTCAGCACTGGTGAGACCACAGCTTGAGTCCCGTGTTCAGTTCTGGGCCCCTCACTACAAGAAAGACATTGAGGTCCTGGAGTGAGTCCTGAGAAGGGCAACCAAGCTTGTGAAGGGTCTGGAGAAAAAATCCTATGAAGAGAGGATGAGAAAATTAGGAATGTTTAGTTTGGAGAGGAGGTGGCTGACAGAAGACCTTATTGCTCCCTGTAACTACCTGAAAGGAGGTTGTAAGGAGGTGCTGGCCTCTTCTCTCAAGTGAATAATGATAGGACTAGAGGAAATGGCCTGAAGTTGCAGCAGGGGAGGTTTAGACTGGATATCAGAAAGAAATTCTTGACTGAGAAAGTAGTTAGGCACAGGAATGGGCTGCCCAGGGAGGTGGTGGAGCCACCATCCCTGGAAGTATTTAAAAACGTGTAGATGAGACACTTCAAGGACATGCTTTAGTGGGTGATACAGACATTGGTATATGTATTTTATTTGGGGATGATGTTTGCAGTTAGATGCACTGATCTTAGCAGTCTTTCCAACTGTGGAGATTCTGTGATTCTGTCACATGTTATTCAGCTGCTACAAGCAATTCAGTCTTTAGCAGCGTAAGTAGATTTTGCTCTAAATGTAAAATAATTTCTCCTCACTACGTATCTGTTACCTGGAGATCTAAAAGAGAGCAAGTGAGCAACCAAAAAATATAAAGAAAAAATTCTTGCAAACACTTTTAACAAGAAATGCTAGATTGCAATCCTCAACTCTTCAGGCTAATAGAGCCATGTGTTACAATCAGACTCAGTATGAATGTATGCAATGAAGGTCTTAGTTGTGTAGAGAGTGGCACTATATCCCCTTGTACTTCTTTGAATCACAAGATTCTAGTTCAGTTTGGGGACTGTGTGTTTTCACATAGCTAAAACCCTAAACCACACTAGGGATATGCATGTTTATCTGTAAGATATGCATCACATACCCATTATGTGTGTATTACACACAAGGAAAATGTACATCTAAGTAAGCTCACTTAACTTTGTATATATCTAACACTGGAAGCCATCTCACTACATCCCCAAAAGAAGGTTGGCTTTACAGTTAACTCATTTATTTGGTGGACTGATAATCTCTCTATATATTAATATATAACTTCATGTATGTATATTTGTATGTAAGTAATACAAATACAGCATCCTGCCTTTAAAGGATATGCCTGGCCTGGATCTTGGAGCAGCAGAGAACCAGAAAGCCTAAAAGTTCTCTGGAAAAACTCTGGAGAAAGAACTTCATATCAGCACAGTATCTGTGGGACTACTCATCTCATTTGTGGTGAGATGTAGAAGGAAATTGTCCTATTGCAATGTCCCCATATCTCTTTCTTGATTTTTTTTCACAATTACAGCCCCTTCTCTTCCCTGTTCCTGAAGGTTGTTTCTGGTCCAGACCCAAGTAATTAGGGGCAGGCTTGTCAATTCAACTGAGAGGAGAGGTTCAAGGTCAGCCCCCAATTTGGCTTTCTAGGTTTATGACACATCAAGCACTAAGAATGTGAATGTGGTTACAAAGGAAGTAAATCAATTGACATAGTGGTGGAGAAAACCCACTCATCAACAATGGGAGGCAGGATCCACAGAGCTGGCAAAACAGGAAAGCTTGCCACAAAGGATTTATGGTGCCCACCCCACTTGGCCTGGAGAGGGTAGAACTAGCTCAGGCATCAGAGAAAAGGTTTGGGTTTTTTTTACCCTTATTTTTTCTTGTCACCCAAGGCCATTTCGAAAAAGATTGGCAGACAATCAGGAGAGGTTTTTGACAGGCAAAAAGACAGATGATGGTTAGAGAGGCCTCATATGGATATTCTTTGCAATAAGCTTAAAATAAACCACAAGAGAAGGATAGTCTAGGTAAATTCAGCCATTCTGGAGTGACCACACATTCTCACTCTAGGCACACATCAACTTTCAATTTGCTTCACCTATAACTAACAAGCATTTCAAAAACTGTGTAGAGTCTTTTTTAGAGAGGTAAATTGAAATATGCTCCCCATTTCCTTGTTGAGACACTAAAAAATTCTCTGCAGTAAATGATAATGCATGCAGTGTTTACAATACTGGATGGCTCAAAGTGAATGTAAGGAAAGAGATGGGAAATACACTGAGTGTTTTGCGAAATGACTCAAATGTTTCTCACTGAATCATTGTGACTTGAATGTTTAATCACTCAATCTATTTTCATCTGGGAAAAATTCTTGAGCAAGTGGTGGGTGAGAATATCAAACTTTAAGGTTAGAGATGCTAAGATTTTCTCATCTTCCTCAAATTGTTAAAAAGGTAACTATTTGTTGCAAGTTTGGCTGGATTCATTGCATGTATCCGTTAAGAATAGGCTGGGGGTTGTAGGAATGATTGTAGAGGAATGATTATCAGATTGGGTCACTGTAAAGGAGACATTGCTTCACTTCAGAGCTTGCCCAATAATTCTTTCCTCAAGCTTTTTGCAATTATTTTCTACAAACAAAAAAGGGATACACCATCATAAGCATGACTTCCATTCTCCTGTTGATGTCACTGGTGCAACTGTATAGTGAACTTACAGTCTTTTGACTGTAAAGAGCCTCTGAAGTTCTTTTAGTTATAGATGTCTGGTATTGCAGGTATCTCATTTAGTTTCAATATGACATTAGGAATTTAAACCAAGTGCCAGTTTTACAGCCCTAGATAGACTTTATATACGTATTTACTGGGACACAGAGGCATGGCTGATCTGCACAGAAATGGAATACTGATAAGCACTATGCACACTTGTGTTTTTGTGCACATGTTATATTTGAAGAAAGGATAATAGGAATCTTTGTTTGCTGCAACCTTTTAAAACTTAGTCTATTTCTAAATTTCAGGCAAAATGTTATACATGGCCCTGCAGCCCTTGTCCTGCCAGACTTCAATGAGAAGAACCATTACAATACTCAGCTAAAAAAGCTTCAGAATAAAGTCCCTATTTGGTAGCACTTCCTCTCCTTCTTGTCCACTAAAAAGGTTATGGGAAAAATGATTTCTCAGTTTTAGCAATTAGTTCTACCACATTTGTCTTCTATTTATTCTCTTTCTAAAACAGTGGTGATTTCAGCAGACACCAGCATACACTTCTTCAGATAAATGCAGTCTCTCGAGCCAAACAGACCTCAGAGTCCTTAAATAACACAGAAAAAATAGCAGTCTCTGCTATAAACCCCAGACAACAGTCCTGTGAATACACAACAAACTGATCATATTAAAGCATCGGTACAGTTTATAAAGCCAGTATTAAGTGGAAAGGGATAGTAAGAAATACAAGCAAAGGGGAAATGATATTTTTAAAATGGCATTTGAAAAATATTGAGATTAAATAAAACATGATGCTTCAAGTAACATATCTCTGTTTCATTTAACCTACTGAACACATTTGCCTTCTGGAGATGCCGTGAAGATATGTGCATGTGGATGCTCACACACACACCTGAGTATATGTGCACAAACACACACCAGTACACAGAGATACTTCATGAATATAAAAATATGCATATGGAAAGTTAAACTGAAAACCCATCAGCAATCCATAAAATGTCAGAGATATGATATAAAATAAACATACCATGTTCAGAAGTCCTTACCCTGCAGAAGGAGCTTTAACCAAATAAGAATATCATAGTTTTGTGCTAACAGCGTAATACTGATACTTGCAAAGTATCTTTAGAAGGGAGCAGAGAAAGTCAAAGTCTCTTTTCAAAGCACTTCTGTTACATTTATGGCTGGTAAAACTGAATACCTCAAAATATGTTCCTTTTCTCAACAGCTTCTGACAAAAAGAGGTGCAAAAAGGTTCACCACACAGGTGAAGCATCAGAGGCCACAGCCAGGTCTAAATTGATAGTACCTAAGTTTCAGGTCACCCACAAGCCACTGAACCATGTAAAGCAGTGTCCTAATCAAACCAGTTCAGCTGTGATTCCAGGGATGAAGCTTGCTTTCCCATCAGACTCCTTCATTTTTCAAACTTTATGTCATGCTACCAACTTTCAAGAAAAGGAATTCTACCCACAGCAATTTTGAGTGAACAATCCCATAACACTTTTCTGACTTTCAGGGCACAAGTCTCCTCCTACAGACAGCCCCGGAAGGGCAAGCAGCACATCTGCAAATAAATGCTGAGAAAGACCTTCCATTTTAAACATTTTAACAGAGCATGGATACATCCTAATGTGCTCAAGAAATGATTAACTGAAGACGGGCAGCCTTGGCGGGACTGATTGATAGGATGGCATGGTGAAAGCAAAGCAGAAATGATCACTGCTACTTGATTCAGTTTTAAGTGCAGGTGGGTTGGCTGAAAGCAGTGCTCCACTTCTACCTATTCCAGAGGTTGAGGACAGAGAAGGGACACAGAATTTCACCCAGACCTATTTTGGACTTAATACCCTGGAGCCAGATTACCCTTCTATGCTTATTATTTGCATTTCATACTGAGCAGATATCCTTTCCCCTGGCATATGACTACCTCTTCCCATTGCTAGCAGAGGCAGAATAAGCAAGAAAATAAAGGTTTCATTATGACCCTTTCTAAGTCACAACTAGATGTACTGACTCCAGGGACCATTGGTGCTGTTTCTTCATTAGGGCATCTTGTAGTGTTACTGTCTTGCCCAATAATCGGTTCATCATATTAAAAACACTAATTTGTTTAGTGAGCTAAATAAAATAGAGCAATCATTTTTACCAGGTAGCTGGTGCATCTCAAAAGCTGGCTGTAAAAACCTACATGTTTTTAAAATAACTGGCTACCAGCTTTGACCTTCAGAGGTGAGGTTATAGAAAACTGTAAAAATATTAATATTAGAGGTAAGGCTGAGTTGCGAAGTTCATACTTGGATCTCATATCAAACTCACCAACACTCCAGTGCATTGGGAATGACTGATTTGGTTTGGGACCATCTCTAATTAAAAAAATATATGTATCTAATAATCTCACATTTTCCCCACTGCTATTTTTGCTATGTACTTTGCCCTAGGTCTCTCTCACTTATTTCAGAAGACTGAGTCATACATTTGGGCTTTGGAGAATTGAGAGTTACAGTACAGGTAACTCTAGCTCATAATGAATATAGAGTATCCTTAGGAGAGTCCATGCACAAGTGAAGAGCAAGAGAGAAAATACAGCTGCAGTGAGAATCTATGCAAAAGCTGGCAGACAAAAATACAACTGAAGTGAGCAACACTCTGTAGCTAGGAGGCAGAGAAAATACAATCAAAATGTTCTCATGGATAAGCAGTGTGGAGAACCAGTAATAAGCTGGAAAGGGGCATCAGGAAAGCATGGATTTATTAAAAAACAAAGGAGAGAGCATTGCCTATTTCTATTCATGTGAAGTGTCGCTAGGCCCATTAGTTAAGATCTGAGTGTTTTTCCCCATCTTTTAAATCAAGAACTCCCTCCCTTACCACAGGTCAGCAGCAGGCTCTGACATTTGTGGGCCTGCAATGTTTTGATAACACACACTTAAAAAAAAAAAAAATGGCATACATAATACAAATCCAGAGTTCTGGTCCAAAGAGCAGTAATAGAGTAATATTATTACAGTATTAATACAGTAACTGTAATAGAGTAATATTATTTCAGTCAGTGGAAGGACAGTTAGGGAGCTAAAGCACCACAAAATGTAAAACCTCAAGAGCATGAAATCAATTGAGTTCATTAGAGACAACATGTCTCACCAGGCTTTGCTGATGATAAATCATCTGCTGCCTGTCAATAGCCAGAGACCAAGCTGGGTAACAGAATCCACAACAGAGTAATTTTTCTTATCACCTGACAGTTCATCTAGACTTGAGGAAACAATTCCAATAATACATGGAACTTCACAAACATAATGAAAGTTTCATTTAAGAATTCCATCTTTAACCATTACGGTTAATTCTTTTTTACCCTACAGCAATTATTTACATTTATGTCACATGCAACAGAATATCAAAATCAGTCTAGCATAAGATAATAAGATTCACAGTTGCGATTACTACAAGCCAGACCTTCCCTGATCAAAAAATTCCACTTATTTAACAGAATGGAGTCACACCAGGTCAGAATAATTATTAATTATAATGGTAATTGTTTTTATGTTACCTGAAAAGCTGAAAATATCACTAAAAACATTCACAAGTAGGAAGTTTTGGCACCATCAGGAAAAGGCAATTTATACTTGAGGATAGTAAATTTGTCAGAAAATTGATTTCTTTTTCCTACAATCTTGGGATTATTATTTTTTTTTGTTTTAAAATTTCTATTTCATATTGATTTTTTTCCTGCAAACTATGCCAAAAGGATTTCAGATTTCTAAGTGAAAACAGAAGCTTCCTAAATTAAGTATGTGCATTCTGAAAACACATCATATTTTTACAAAAAAAGATTCCCTTTAAAAAATTTGAGCTTTTCAGTTCAGTCTTACTACTCTGTAAGAGTCAGTAGTTTGTAGGTAGCTTCTTGGAGGCTTATATGCAATGCATTTTATAAATGATCAAAAAGAATTGCAAGAGGGAGACAATCCATGATGAGTTTACTGAAACACAAACCGATGATGGGTGAAAGAAGGAGAATGTATGGTATAAGTAATAGGGTCTATAAAAAAGAGTAAAAAATAATAATAAATAAAGACACTGAAATTCAGTGGCAATTATTTGTGCAGACATCCAAGGAGTGTTCACTGAAATCAATGGAATGAGGCAACAGAGGTAAAGGACACAGCGGAGAAATGGAAAGTATTCCTGGGTAAATTAATGTATACCCAAAGGGCTGTGAGATGCATAGCAATAAATATGTTTAGAGTGTGGGAAAGAAGCAAATGAATGGTCTGTGTAGTGAAAAGAGTAATCAGTGTAAAGAAGCAGCACATAAAAGGCGTAAAATAACCGATCCAGAGGAAGGAGAAGATTATAAATGTTCAGGCTTTCTGTTCACTTAGATTATGAACATGTTAATTGTTATGTATGAATAGTTAAGTAGGAAAGGGGAAAAAGGCAAGAGGAAGAGGAGAAAAACATTGATCTAAGAAAAATGGTGTTAAATGACTCTGCCCAATGTTTGCTGCTGGCTTATTACTGCTGTAGTATTTTGCTTTACAATAGTGTTGATGGTGTAAAAGCCAGAACTCAATCCTTGCTGAAACAGATTTTGCTTAGAACAGATTTAATAAATGGTGAACGGATTTTAAAAGTGGTAAACTATTTTTTTGTTCTTTAAAATACTGAAGTCCCCCAAGAACATTTCACAGACACAGGTGTGCTGTTAGTAACAATTTAAACAGGACACTTCTGTGCCTTCTCTTTCATGCTCTCCCATTCCTGTATAGCTTCATCCGTGGTTGTGAGGCAAGGGTGCAAGAGAAAGCAATGAGAAAAGTCATTTTAAGATAGGTCAGGGGTTGATTTTCCAAACATTCCAGATAATGCTAAGATTTTTGACACTACAATTGTAATGATGTTTCTGCATAGAAAACCTTGCCATATTAAATCTATGGGTAGGGAGAGCCATGTAGCTTGCACATGAAGAATGGAGTCTTAGCTCAGTTGGATGGTACCTTAAGGAAGATAGAACCTTACTGCTACCTCCATGGGAAAGTTACCTGATCTTGCAGCTCAGAAGCTGAACAGAAACCGATTTGAAAGGCATTTCTATAAGCAATTTGATGTCAGTGTTTAGGAAATGAGATTTTTTTTTCTTTTTCACCTTCAGGATCTAATCTGTGTAAGGAAGGTGAAAAACACTGGTAGGAGAATAAATGAAAAATTATCAAATTCAAATTTTTTAGTTATTCAACAAGGTAGGCAAATGATATCTGAAATTTCCTGTCAATTTACAAGTGTTAGCTTTTATACAGAAAAAAACTGTAGCAAAGATTATAACTAAGATAAATTGTAGAAGTTTCCTAAGAATTAGAAAAGACCCTTCTGGGCTGAACAATCAGGTGTGAGATTGAACAGCGTATGTGTTCATAACTAACAGTGAGTTATACCAAATCCATTCCCTAAGAGCTGGCCATACAATGCAGATTTCACAATATGTTTGACAAGGTCACACAAAATGTCTGTGGTAGAATAGTAGATATTCTGCTTCCACAAGTCCACCCATCAGTTTAGACAGATTTTGTATCAGCCACTCCCCAGCATCTCACACTCACCTGGAGCATTTCAAGGCACAGTATCTCAGTTGCTCTCCTATGCACAACTCTTCTACCCTAACTTTTCCTTTTCTGTCCTCTGATTATTCTCATCATTCCTGGTCACTAAATGCTTTGAAGGAAACAGCCAGCAACTCTGAAGTAGCTGCCCTCAAAAACAGCTTTTTAATCTCATTTTCCCATCTCCCACCTCATCTGTTCCACAAGAGCATCTGAAACCATTTCTCCCCCTGATTGGATCCCAAGTTGTTCATCCATCTGTGTTGATTTCATTTTTTAAAAAGTTTCAAGCTCTATAGTGATATTTAGAAGTTGTTTGCAGGTTCACAGACTTATCTCCTTCCTCATTTTTAAATAAGTGTTTTTAACTCCCGCTGAAGGGGAATTTGACTGCATTGTTTATTTATTTATTTCCTCATTTATCTTTCAGGAAAACAATAAATAGCTTTGGCTGTTAGGGGTAGAATAATCCTTTGATTTATTGTTTGGATTAAGGGATATATTCTAAGCAACATGTATTGCATAAAGTCAGAAGGGAGAAAAAAAAGAAGTGTGAATACTTACAAAAATATATTAACAATGACTTTCAAAGCCTGTTCTGAATATTTTAATTTTTGCCAGCTGTTTGCAATACCTTGAAAAAAGGATTGAGGAGGGCAATCAAACGAGGCAAAGGAAGCAGATCCAGCTGTCACTTTGGTAATTATTTTCAATCTTCATCACAAACTAAAAAGAAATTATACAACATCAACAACAAAACCCAAAACAAACAAAATCATTACAAGGCCAAAAATTGTGAACCACAATCAGGATTAGTTAACAGAATCACTGATACCACACCTTGAAGATAAAAAATATCCCATTCAGTTAAATGGACAATTCCAGAAATTTGTGATGTTATCTAATAATCCTTCCTTCATCAAAGCAAGGATGGAAGGATAGATTTCACCATATCATTTAAATGAATGTTTTCCTGTGTTTCTCAGTTTAGATAAAGAAGAGATGCAAAATATGATATGTTATATATATGATATATATACATAATATATATGTCATATGATGCGATATGAGTACAAGTGACCTCTAAAACAAGATATGAAAGCTCATAAGAAACTACATCATAGCTAATGGAAAAGCAACTTAGGTTTCACCCTCCAAAAGATGATATTTAATTTCTACAAAGTGTTGTGCATTTAGATTCTGTATCACACAAAAGACCATCTTTTCATACTTTATTGCCCCAGTGCAGAACTTGTTATGCCATAAGCTCTCTTTCTTATATGGAAAATTAGTTTTGCCCCCTCTTTTGATAGCAAAGAGTATAATGCTTACATTTTATAATTCATGTTTTCAAGGTATTTAATGTTTTGATGAAGAGTTCCCTAGAACTTTGAAATCATAGGAAGAGATCAATCGCTCACTCTCTGTAAGTTCTGGGTAGACTTTAGAGAAAATAAGAGAAAAAAAGCAACATCCACTGATTCAATGGCTGGAAAAAATATCGATCAGTTGGGTCATTCTCTAAGCTCATTTCATTCTCTGTAAGAAAGAAAACAGCAGTCTTCTAGGAATAAAAGATACTCTAAAGGCAGCATCTTAATGCATTTTCACAAAGGGGCATGCTTTAAATCCTTAAGGAGCACTTTAAGTCCTCATATTTTAAGCCATCATTTAATACAGCTTTCGCATAGGCACATAATTATTGCTTTGTACTGCAGTGCCAGCAAGAAACAAGAAATAAAGTTCAGCTGGGCTACGTGCTGTGCTAACATTAAGCCATAGTCTGACTTCCCACTGAGGGACTGTCAGTCTAAATAGTTAAAACAGGATAAAAAGAGATGACATATTTGGGAAGCCATTTCACAGAATGGAGCAGACCCCCCGAGAGGCTGAATGACCTGCCAGGGTAACACTAGGGACTTGATTCCAGACAAGACTACAATGCAGATTTCCCAAGTCAGTCACTGACACAGAAATCATCCTTCCTTTCCTCTGCAGCTATGCTGACATTCCCGGTAACAAAGGCAGATTTTTAGCCAGGCACTTCCATTTCTTAGGTCTCAAGTTAGAACTTTAAATACCAAAATGGGCCAAAGAAGTCCCATTTCTCTTTTGTTTCCCAGAAAACCCAGACACATCTTCAGTCTGGCTGTGTTGTGTCATTTTGTCAGCTGTGTCACTTGGCACTCTGGAGCAGGCAGACTCCGTGACTCAGCTGGGAAGCACAGAAGAGCACCTGGCAGTGCATGAAAAAGAGGGAGGAATCTAGAGAGGTGGAGACAATTGATTTTAAAAGGATCTTAATACAAGCTTTTGACACTAGAAAAACACATTACACCTCTTTCTAGAGAAGCCATCTGACTCCCTCCATCCCCAGGAAAGCACCAGTCAGGAATTCACTTTGGTCATGAAGTTGTCCTCAGAGAAAAAGTCTCCTGGTATTCCAAAAAACTGTGACTTTCTGGATCATTTTGGCCTGGGAATGTGCAGGAAGAAATGCGACAGTGAGACATCCCTATTTTGGGGGGGGTGCCTCAAAATGGTTTTAGTGGCATTGTGGTATAATATAAAGTCTGAACTGAAAGGTCATAGTGTGCACCTTTTAAAACTTGAAAGACAGAAAGCATTTGTTAATAGTGTGTGGGAAGAAACCCTTCCTGACAGAAATGGGCTATCAGCTCATCTTATTAAAAATGGAGCGGTGTCCAAAATGAGCTTCAAAGCCTTAAGTTCAGGGAAGGCTACCCACTTCACAAAAGCAAAGAGGAAAGAGGAGGAAGCAGAACAAATGTGAAATTCCCCTTCCATCTCAAGGTCTTTTCTTGCTGATGCTCCCTGCACACATTAACAGGGACAGGAACTCAAACCCCATCTCTCTTTCACATCCTTCTTAGGCAAGATCACTGCTCCATGCTTGACTTTGAGAAACTATCTTTTAAAATCACAGCTAGAGAGAAAAGCCACAATATGATCTGTCTATCTCAGCAAGTCATTGAGGAAGAAACTTCAGCTACCAGTCATAAATTCTGATACCTTGTGGCACATATTTGTGGGTCAAAAGATAATGAGATAATACATTTTGGGCGGGTTTCCTGGCTACTCCATTCATCTAAATCCCTAAATCTCTGGTTCTGAAGTATTGAAATAGAGGAACACTATCACCCACAGGTTCTGCAAAGGAGAGAAGGAAGTGTTTACCTATATTGTAGTTCAATATTGCAATTAGAGGAGGCATAAATTTCTATCATTTACTCTGTAGCAGCAGCTACGACAATCCAGCAACACAGGCTGTGGTGTGTTAACAAGCCAAGAAAGTACCCAGAATCCCAGTGTTGACTTTCAGAATCTTTGCAGTTCTTTCCTATGTGTTGCTACCTTCACTTGCTAAATTAGTTCTAAAGCAAATATAACTGCATGAGCTGCAAACATACCTTGGGAATGTGGAACGAGCATATCCTCAGGCAAAGGAATGTTGTAGATGAGAACAACCTTTGGTAGCAATGTTTGTTTCTAAAAATAAGTGCATCCCAGCCAACAATGAGCATTTTTGCAAAGTATTTCTTTCAGATGCTAGATTTGAACAGCTGGATGCTCTCTCCTTTCTCTCGTAGAGTCAATCTTTTGATTTCCAGAAACACCTAACCCAAAACTCATCAGCTACCAGAAAAACAACTGTTAAAGTTTTTAATATTTGGAAGTAATGTTTTTAAATCCATTCTTTCAAAAGAATTTTAACCCTTCAAAGATATGTGAACTTCATTCTGAATGCTTTTGTGAACACCTATTCAAATAAGACCTGTGAAATCCTGAAAATATGGCTTTTTTTGCTTGCTTTTTTTCTGCTGAGGTTTTCGGTGTTTTGGGTTTTAGGTTTTTTGGGGGGGAGGGTTTGTTTTTGGTTTTTTCTTTTTTGTTAGTTTTGGGGTTTTTTGTGTGGGTTTTTTTTTTCCCAACTAATTTGAAAATACAGAAAAAGAGGAAGAAATATCAGAAGTTTTTCAGCAATGATTAATAATGCATTTGAGGCATGGAGTGAAAATTTAGGTCACTTCTAATTTCACCTGAACCAGTTCATTCACCTCTATCAGCATTTCAGGGCAGGATAAGCTGCAATAGTCAGTACACATAGGAAAGGGAAATGGCTATTGTTACAGATAAGGGTTGTATCATAGAAACCCTGGATTTATACCCAAGAGAGTGGCAGTGTTTGTCTGCATATGTACTTGTACAATTGCAGTTTTGATTGGTAAGAAAATTACATATATAGATACATAGTCCCTGCTTGCTTGGTGCTAGATTGTGTGTTGCTTATTTCTGTGGCTTTGCTTGCACTCAAAAATCACAACTCAGATTGCAGTGATGATTAGCCATATCCACTTACACATGAGAGTTAAAGTGATGCAGACAAAGCCAAAATTTGTGCAGAGAGTAAAGAAAAATACAGTCCTTGTTAGTACTATGTGTTTTTTTATCTCCTTCAGTTCTTTATCTTTTTATTTTGTTGAGAAAAAGAATGTTAACAAAGTTAAATACATGAGCTAAAAACCCCCAGTAAAAGTATAAAATCAAAACTGAAATTCTGTTCTTTTATATAAACATAACCAAATACATATATTTCTTAAATATGCAAATAGCCCTGGCATGCCTACATATGTTATTTTGGAGAAACTATCTTTACACATCCAAAAATAAAGGGAAGAAAAATTTTTGTGACTAGTTTTTCAATCTGTGGTGTTAACTAATATACCTTTATGAACACTTTTCTGCAATCTTTTGGTTCTTTGTTCTCAGACCAAATCTACATGTAGCAATACTAAGCAGAGATTTTCAACACTGGTCTCAGAGCAAAGCTCCAGCACAGGTGATGCACTCAGTTCTTATTTCTGTGTAGAGGCTGACACTGGGGCAAGGCATGCAGGCTGAACAATCACTTCTGTAGGCAAAGAAGTCCTTACATGAGGAAGGATTTCATCAGCAGTCTGTGGGAAGCATGGAAGCATGCCCGCTGCTGTGGAACTGGCTTTGACCTGCAAGACTGACAGCGAAGAGAGTTTGCATAAAAAATATTCTATAATTTAGAATCATTAATTTTGTGCAATGGTGAAATTGCAATAATCTGTGAAAATCATTCATGATAGACTTTGCCAGACACAAGCTCTGGTACATGTGTAATGTCCACAGCACAGAGTTTTCAGCCTGGGAGATTGATTTCAAGGAGTGTGCACGTATATACACATATAATTAATCTTGTTTGTTATCTTTCTTATTAAGGCTGAAACCTCCATGCTGTAAGTACATTCCCACTCTGTTCCCATTCTATACATATATTTTATCTGAAACAGAAATATCTGGAAAAATACATGTTACTATTTCTGGTTCTTTTTTTTACCTTCCCATAAGGCAGCTTCATACTTTGGTTCAAGGACAGAAAACTGCAATAATGATGTGCCATCACATATTTTTCCACCAAATAATTTGGCATTCTGTAGTATTATTTTAAAACATTCATGTATCACTGTTTGAGGCTCATGATACCAAGCTTTTGTTGTCTACTTGTTTCAAATTACCATTTTTAAAGAGTATTTTTATAGTTTAGTGTAGTTGTGAAAGTTGAGGTATATAGGTATGGATATAAATACCACTAAAAATAGTTAAAAAAAATATTATCCAATATCTAAAAAAACCCTAAAAATTCTATTTGAGAATTCTTAGAAGAATTCTTAGAATTATATTCTATTTTTCTATTAAAATAATATTACCATTCATGGGTTCTGATTCAGTTACAACTTCAGTTTCACGGGATGTTTTTTTGTTTAGATACATCTTAACGTGATCCACAGCTAGAGGCAAAAATGTGCATTGTGAACCAAGGCAAAGTCACCAGATTGATTTCCTGATGTATTTTAGCAATTACAGCCAGTAACCTGAGCCATAGGGGGGGGCCATTTGTGTTCTAGGCATTAAGCAAACACAGAAACAGCATATGCTAAAATACTCAGGCTCCAAATAAGCAAGGAAGACACAAAGCCAGGAAGTTTAAAAAGTATCTTATTGAATTCAAATAAATAATACATATAGTGACTGAATGACTTCAGACCCTGAAAATACTTAACTATGAAAGAGGATCCTCAAGTTCCAATAATTCATTAAATGCTGTTTCAAAGGTTTTCTTTGTGAGGTTTGTGTAAATTTGTATCAGAATTTAGCTCCAAGATAGGAGGTGCAAACAGAAACTTAGGGAAAATATCCTTGATAGTTTCAAAAACTACCTGGCCACTGGTAAAACAAAATGTGGGTCTTGTATCACTGTACACAGCTAATAAATTAACTCAGGAAAGGTGCCACAATTTTTTAAACTCTGTATGTGTGTACTTGAGGTCTTTCAGCCTTAACCTGAATATAACACTAGCAAAGAAACCTGTAAAACTTCCCCCTCTCATAACTGACACTTGAAAGACTTGTTCAAAGCAATGTTAAAAAGATCATTCTCATGTTATTTATTTACAGTAGTCTTATAAAACATTGGATTGTATTTAATATTTTAAAACATTTTTAGTGTTAACAACACAGATAAATATACACATATCTTTATTTCTACCTTGAAATAACAGGTCATTTTATTTTAGTATAAAGCACCCTGAACATGCTAGGAGAATACATGGATAAAAATGTTATATGCATTTCGTTGGTTAACATGAAGAATTTCTTTTAGCAAGTTTTCATCTAAATTATTGATTAGATTATTCCCTGCCCCTTGGTAGGTCAGTGAAATGAAAGATGGTGATACGTAGTCACTATGCCACTATGTAGAAGCCTTTCACAACTAAACGTGAATTTTTTCCTGGTAAAGGGAAGCTGACTTAGGCAGCTTTCTTGCTGTAATGGTTACTGTCTTGACAGTCCAGATTTCCCTTAGGAAAGGAGCTGGGGTACCACTACTAGGAATGACCAAATAGGTTACCTGAAAAAAATGCAGGAATTTTTCAAATTACTATTTTCTTTCCAAATGGAAAAAGTCTAAATCAAATATACATGCACACACATACATATATAGACGTATATATACACAAAAAATCTATATTAAGTGTGAAAACCTGAAACTAAAATGGAGCCTTTCAATTATATTTTGAAATGTTTAAAGTATAGATATTTTAAAATGAAGTATTTATTCTTCATTTTAGTATTTTTAAAGAAATATTATAATTACAGTTGCTGGTATCCAAACTTTTCTTGTTCTATCTTGAGAAGATAAAATATGTCAAAATAGCAACATTTCCCCTGGCACAAGGATTTTGAACAGCCCTAATCAATTTAATTTTCAGTAGCTTTGCTCTGATGTTTGTAACTCTCTTTGAAAGAACTGCTGTTGGTTTTCTGTCATACAGAAATAAAAGCAAGGAATCAGGACCTAAGGAAGGGACCTCATGAGTTAATCTAATCTGTCCTCCTCAGTATCATGTAAAATTGATGTCTGTATTATTTTGTTAACAAAAATTACTCTTTGAAAAAAATTGTTTTTTTTTTTCCTAAAGCTGGAAGAATCATAGTGCATCATCCTTTATTCATACTTCCTCTTTCATCATCAAGCAAGGATTCCTTCACCTAATCTGTTGTTACCTGGAAGTTAGGTACCTAGTTGAATCTAAACAGCTATCCTCTGTCAATAACAGCAGAAAAAGAGTTGACTGTCTTCCCTTAATAACAATTGCTAATGTCAGAGAAAGATTTATCTATTGCAGTGGACACAGGACTCACCTTCCTAATGAGTCCTAAGATCTGCTGGGGGAAGCTTAAGTTAGATATTAAGAAAAAATTCTTTACAGTGAGGGTAATCAGGCATTGGAATGGGCTGCCCAAGGAGGTGGTGGATTCTCTGTCCCTGGAGGTTTTTGAGAAGAGACTGATGTGGCACTCAGTGCCATGGTCTGGTAACCGTGGGGGTAGTGGATTAAGGGTTGGACTTGATGATCTCAGAGGTCCTTTCCAACCTGGATGATGCTGTGATTCTGTAATGTGAATTCTCTTCTGTTATTATCATGGGAAAAGCACAAGAGATTAGATGCTTATCTTGACATTAATTACCTCTTAGGTCTTAACCTAGAGATAGTCATTTTATGTAGGAAGAATGATGTGACTTTTACTGTGGAGTTCAGTATTAGCATCTTTTAATTTTCTACATATCCTTTGACCCAAAAACTTCTAAGTGCTTCATAACCCCTCACTGAATGAAAATGGAATAAAGAAATTTAACATTCAGTCTTTTGCAACTGATGGTAGCTGAGTAAGGGACAATTAAAGGATGATGGAGACAATGTAATTAATGTATCACCTTTTGCAAGATGTCCATTCACAAGCAAGTCTCCTCAAATAATAGAATGAATGTTTTAAAAGAACATTCATGAAAGTTGAAGGGCTACAAGTGTGAAGAATCATGCAGTATCAAGCAAGAGGTAAAATCATAACTAAAGAATGACATGGGACGTGAAAGAGAGAAGTAAACTCAAAATCATAAAGGCAAGTCAGATCCCTACAAGCTGGATTCTTCATGAACATCAACATGAAGCAACCTGATAACTCACTCAGCTTTTGATCATCCTCTTCTCTGCCATCTGAGTCACAGAAGAAAAGGTTTATCTCAATGTGGCAAACTACAGAAGCTTTGTACTCGTTGGCTCTGGTCAGTGTTAAATAGCTTCAGTGAGATCAGACAAACTTTAACAAATCAGTACATTAGGACATGGATTGTTTGGAATAATAAAGAAAACTCTAGAATGTAGGAAAATCATGAGTTAATCAGTTGTTGGGGTTTTTTTGTTTTTGTTTTGTTTTGTTTTGTTTCTTTCAGATAATGTAGGAAAAAAAGGGGAAAAAAAAGTGAAGACAACAGAGCTCTGAACTGCATGAGTGGATAGCTTAGTGAAATTGAGTGTTGATGGGACTGCTTAAGAAGGATCAATCCTTGTCTACTATTTGGAAAAAAATAAATAAAAAAAAATCAACAAAAAAGCGCCAGCAAATAAGAGAAATTACATATTTAAAAGATGTTAAAATTGGGTTGATCTTCCATGCATTTCCACAACATGAAAACTTCCATATGCATGAGTTTTTTGAGATTCAGGCAACATTTATTTGGACAATGAAACAGCAAGTCAGAGATGATAAGAGAGAAACAAAGGTCCATGCTTCATAGCCCAAGTCAAGCACTAACCCAGTTTGAAAGGAAAAAGGAAAAGAATGATATTTTAAAATAGTTCTGAGATGCTTAGATTCCTATATGTTGCGCATATATCACCTTCTAATGTATGAGTAAGTAACCTGATGGTGATAAATGCTTAAGCTTGTTCTCTATAGTTCTCTATCTCAGCCTGCAAGTTAAGAGAAAGCATTTAAGAGGAATTTTATCTAAGAGCACACCCATTTCATCAATCTCACTCAACTGCTTCTGATAGAAAGAGTTGCACTTTGTTTTTTCTGGGAAGTCAAGATGATTTTTCTTTCTTTGACTCCTTTTTAAATGACTGATTTTAATTGTTTGTTTCTCAGGCTGTAATGAGGTAAAATGATAATGAGTTTTTCATTGTTCACTAATTGTATACTGAAGACAAAACAGTCAGCCAACTGTAAATAGCTGCTTTACTGTAATGTTTGATATTTCAGTGCAAATAGTCACAAATACATCTGTTCCTGCATAAAGTAAAATGTCCATGTTAAGAAAACAAGCTGATGTAGAGAACAATTAAAAAATAACTATGATGACTTCTGTTGATACGGATTTGGTGTATTGTTTGAGTAGCTTTTGACATCTCAGAAACACATTTGCATATTTCAGCACCATAAAGATGTGATATTTCAACAACATTTCTTGCTCTATAGTATTTAGAATTGCAAACCTGAACTGATATGCACAAATAATGTCAACCCTAAGATCTAAGGAACTATGCAATGAAAAATCAGAAAACTTGCTAAGGCTCAACAGGCACCATCTTTTCCTTATCTTTGTTATTTCTAAAAACAAATGTTCCCCAGGTGAGTTAAGCATGAAAGTTATGTTAAATTTGAATTTCCTGACATGTGGGTGTTCTTAATTTTTTTTTCTATCTGTTTTGGGAATGGGCTAGACTTAACATCCTAATCTGATCCAAAGTTTCCTGAAGGGTCCAGATAGAAGTTTTAACTTTATAGAGTTTAACAGCAATATTAGCATTGATATAGAAGTGACTAGGGTTTAACATTAAAACTTTCAGTCAGATCATCCATAATGTGTAAGTTTTGGTTCAGAGGCAGAAAATGACTGTTTAATCAGCAAGCCCATTTCTCTGTGGACCATGCAGGTGGTTTCATAATAGACTTGATCCAAAACTCACAGGAGAAAAAAAACAGACTCATGAAAGAAAACCAAGTCTTTTAATAACTGACTGCATTGAGTATGCCCACTGTTCAGAATCATACTGCTTCTTCCTAACAGCTCAGCTCCCTTTAACAAAATATACAGCCTGCTTCATTCTACAGAGAAACACATTTAGCAGTTAGCTAAATAGCTAGTTAACTAGCATCCTTAGTTGTCACAGGATCCCTAAGTCACGTAACATGATTTCATAGTAGTAAAAAGAAATAAAAAATATCTAATCTTGATTATGATCTTTTCAAGTGTTATTTGTTCTCTCCAGCTTTTTCATTGGGAACTAATAGAAAGGACTGCATTTGAGAGTCCTAAATACGGCATGCATTGTAGCATAGGAAAACATTACTCTTAGCTCCTGAGAGGCATACATCTGGATACACCATCTATATTTGTCCTGCCATTAACCACTGCACAACAGAGCACAGCATGGCTGGAGATGCAGACTGGCAGCTAGCAAGGCTGGGAGCAGAACTGATATGCAGTTGCTAAATGCATGAGAGAAGCCATTCCACAGGCTCTCTGCCCTCACCTGTGAGCTTGTGTCTGCTCCCAGATCTTCTGAGACCAGTATATAACTACTGAGAACTGCCTCGTGGGGATCATTGGTTAAAAAGCATATGTAAAAACCAGATTGGTTTAGGAAAACTGAAAGTATAGTACCTTTCACTCAGGTTAGGCTGTGAATATTGCTTATCTCATTTTAAAAGAATTATTATATAAGCATATTTTGAGATCTGGCTAACTAATTGTGTGTGCATTTGATACCTGCTGAAGACATTCCAGTTGATCACAGTAAACCAGTTCAACATTTTTCCACCAATTTGCATCTAGCTTACGTGCACGTCTTGTTACGATTCTGCAGTGACTGGAGCTAATATTTTCTGAATTTCTGTTACCAAGAATTTGTAACACAACCAGTTAGCTAAACTCTTCCAATGACTTTGTCACTTATCTACTTTAAAAATGTAAAGAAAGGAGTACCAGGACAAACATACATGTTTGCAGGTGGGCATTATTATTTGCCTAGTGGTGAACAGAAAATTAGAGTTTATGTTAAGCACCTATCACTAGGCAATGCTTAAACTCAGATAACCCTTGATCAGATTATGGTGAAGTGACATTCAAGGTCTGTATTTAAACATAAGATTTAATTAGAAGTATGACAGGAGTAACTCATAAAACCTGTTACTTTGATTATTATATATGCCCAGGCTGCACCATAATAAAGGCTGATTGATTACAAAAGTCATAATACATGTTTGTTTCACCTGCGCAACCTGGGGAAAGATTGTGGTAAGCATTGTGCTACTTAATGATTTTAGGAAAGAAAAAGAAGAAGTGAGAAAATTGGAGAAGAAAAGTTAGAGAGGTAAGTAACAGAAATATCACAGTTCCTGGATCCAGCATTGGGCCAGCCAATGGGGGAGCTTTGGTGTCAGAGAAGCTCCCAAAGCCCTCCATCACAGCTCCTCTTTTTATAGGCTGGTTATGCTTAGTAAGTGTGGTTGAGATATATGGGATTGAATTACTGGAGGAGACCTCTGCCCACTTTTCTCCTCAAACCTTATCTCTATTCTTGTCTCCATATGCAGGCTCTAGGTCATATGCAGGCCATTTCCATAGGCACCAGGCAGTCCTTTGGCAGTCCTTTTGTTTTGTTGGACATACAATGTTGTTTCACACCACTTCCCAGACTACAGATCCTGAGGGCTGGTTCCTCACACCAGGCAAACACAACTAGTCATGATAACATTTGCTACCTGACTCAAATTGGACAAACACACCAAGGTAAATCCTTGGTATAACTGGTAAAATGTAAGTGTCTTCAGCCTTCTGCTAAAATGGAAATTTCGCCCTTGATTTCACAATAGACTGGACTGCTCCACTAACAAGATTTTGTTGCCTTTCTGGTTGTGTTTGCTGTTAATGCTGAATCTTTTCTGTTTCATCCTGGCTGGGCTGTTTTCAGCTCTGTGCAGAAGCTAGATTTAAGGCCCACCAAAAGAGCACCACAATATCCCTACTCGTGTAGGCTGCTGGAAGCATGATTTGTGTTAACAAGTCCCTATCAACAGACCACAAGCCCTACCCAACTACTGACAGTGAAATTTTTAGCAAACTACCAGGCCACTCTTCTCTGTCATTTTCTAACTTGTGTTCTACATCCTTAGTCAAATTCTGCTTAGATTAATGAATTCCCAGAAGTGACTTATTAAATATCAAATACTAAACAAAACAGAAAAATTCTAATTAAATTTCTTCCCACAAAGTAAATGAAAAAATTAAATTTTCTTTTGAAAAAATCACAATGTTGTTTTTTCTAACTCCTTTCCTCTAGGACTTTTATTTATTGCATGTTTCATCAGCTACTATTGGGTGATGAGTCTATCAAATGATAACGTAACTGCTGACCTCATTTACTAAACTTCACAAGGAGCAGGCATGAAGTGAAAATAGAAAAATCACTATCTCTGGATGCCACCAATGATAATTGCATCTACAGTTACTGTGAAGGCAGTGGGGTGCTTTGCAGAGTAAACAAGAGGCAGGATTTTCCTCAGTAGATAAACATTTTGGTGTAGGTCTGAGTGAGTGGAGAGATAACACAAACAACACAACTGTTTAGCACTGTTTATCATTTAACTAGTTGAAGGGAGGAGGTGGGAATTCTAAAGTCAAGTAAAAATATAGGAATGAATATTGAACCCTGATCAAGAGAGAGACGGTCTGACCTATCTCCAGGTGAGCATTACAGTGAGAATGAATTTTCAAATTATGTCTCTGCATTATTAAAATAATAACCACCCCTTTCTAGCATAGCATTCTCCTTCTGGCTCCCTAGGGTTATCTTCAGTGTGTTCCCAAGGGTATCCTCCAGCATTTATGACTCTTCATATATCACTGTGCTTTGAAGGGCTAAGCTCAATGCAATACAATATTCAGCTGTGTTTCAGCAGGAAATGAAAGAGGGAAGATGGACAATTCATTACAAAGAAAGCAGCTTTGGACAGAAGCTGTAGAGGTCTCATTTTCATCCACAAAGATAAGGCTCAGATGTAAGCTTTGAGGGATTTATTATGAGAACACTGAAAGACTTAAAATGCAAAGCTTGGGGTACTGCCAAAGCAGCAGAAAGGATGTTGCACCCTGCTGTTTATAGATTTATTCCTGGGTGTCTTTTTCATTCAGTGAGAGTGAACAGTCCTGTCATTATGCAATGAGTTGAAAAGTCAGGAGGCAGTGGCTCCGTTCGTCCTTCCCCTCAAGGTCAGTGCTAGGGACAGATAAACCAGTCAGTCAGTCATTGGGTCTCCTGATCTTTCGCAGCATCTCCTCTCTTGCTTTTGCAAAGGAGGTAGAGTGAGTGTCAGAGAGGGCAGAGTTCAAAGACTCTTTATGCTTTCTGTCCCACTGACTTCTGCAGCCCAGATTATGGAGAAAGTTTCTTTCTCCACATCTATGATAAACGTGGAAGCACTTTTCACCACCATCCTTTTGACTAACAAAAGCTGAATCTGAATATTCATCTGTGCCTCAGTTGCTGAAGAAAAATGACAATAGCGCTATTTCCCCAGTGCTCATCTCAGGTAGAAAGCATTTTAGTAGGACAAAGGTGCGGTTTTTTTTTTCTTTTTCATTTTATACAAATAGGAAGAAAGGCTGGAAGAGTTGCTATTTCAGAATATATTTGAACGCAGAAATTATTATTATTTTTTTTCCCAGCAATGAAAAAACAAGCTCAGATTTCAGGGCAGGTGGTAAAAAACCAGATGTCATTGACAAATTAATAAATCTTCAAATAATAACCAGAGTAAAATTTCAAGTGAACTCAGACTGAAGTTTTTTTGGTGGTGGGTCAAGCTAACATATGGTTGGCTTAGACACTGAGATGACAGACAGAATCTGAACAGAAGTAATCAAAACAAAATCTGTTAAAGAACAGACAGCAACTATGCGATGAGTGGAGTCAGGAAAATTAGCCTGACAGCTGGGAGAAGCAGATAAATGACAAATAAGCAATTTGACTTTTTTTGTTTGTGTTTTTGGTTTGTTTGTTTGTAACAGGAGTTGGAGCAATTTCTCCCCCTGATATATTATTTCCTAAATTGCAGATGTCTTAACAGGTCAGGAATAGTGAAGTCACTTAAAAGCAAATACCCTCTTTCCACAAGGAGAGTAACACAAAGCATCAAAGGTCCTGTTTCAATAAGGGATATATTTTTGTAGTTGGCTGAACTTAATCTCTCATTAACATCAATACAAAGTAGATCTAAAAAGATCTACTTCTATGCCCATTTTTGCCAGAGTTTCTGCCATGTTAGACATTGCTGAACACACAGAGGAATAGAGACACCCAGACAAATCATCCACAGGCCACAGCAGCAGGAGGGTCTCAGCTTCAACTTACTTGGTTTGCTAATTGCTCCTGCAACACTCTTTGGAAAGTCAGACAAGAATCTGCAGCAACACAGGTGCTACTCTTCTCCCCCTGCCCCCCTGCTGCTGTCCACTGCCACCTCTCAAACCAAAAGACACCATGCAGAGCTGAAATACCAGAGCAGATCTGCTCCTCTGCCTCAGTGCAAACCCAGACAGCTTAGTTCAAACATCCTTTTAAAGTAAATGATCTGCCCAAGTCCCTAATTTAGATTTGGCAATATTCAAAACAACGGGTAAAAATTGCAACTCCAATAGAATCAATAGAAAACTTCTTATTTCAGTGGAATTACAATATGTAGGCAACACAAAACCTGCAAAACCTGCCGTTGCCATGGGTAAGCTACAATCAATGCACAATCTTATTCCAGGCTTCTCTGTAATTCTTGAATTCTTATCTAGAACAGTCAGTGCTAAGAAGTAGGGGGGTTTTATTTGAAGAACCACAGTTAACATCCCAGTTTTGAGGTATATGTGCTTGCAGAGGTGGAGATATATATATATTTGGTGTGATGCTGTGAACTCAAAGACTTGACAGAGTTCCTACCAATAAGCCAAAGTAACTATGAAATCTCTTCCATCCTACTTTGCTTTCCACAATCTAGTTCATAAAAGAAATAAAATATTATGGGTTATTTTTCTAACTACTGTGATCAGTTCCCATTTTCCAGTTACAACATGGTTTTAGTATTTGTAATTACAGAATAGCACAGTTCCTGTGAGCTCATGGACATGCTTTCAGAACTGGAGGAGTAATAATAAAATAATAAAATAATAAAAATTTTAAAATTAAAAAAATAACCTTTTCTGATTACACTCTAAGCAATTTCATATTCATGTCTTACTGGAATGGCCACTTTCTTTATGGATAAATTTTAACTTATATATTATGTGTAAAAACTATAACTGATCTCCAAGTGTCTATCAAAAAACACAAAACAGTCATATGAGAAAACCAGAGATTTAGGTGCTTTGTAAATAAATATATATTGCAGAGAAGTGATTAAAGCCTGACCATGTTCACAAACAGCAGAGTTCAAAACTTCATGGTCAGCAAAAGGAGCTGTTCTAAGACTATGACTTTACAGATGACACTTCAGCATTGCTGTTTCAAGACTGGCAATTGGTAAGAAGAGACCAGCCCCGCAACCTGGCTCTTACATGAGGAAATTCTATCTTCTGCTTGGTGTGGTGAGACAGAACCAGAACCAAATCCCACTCTCTGAAATGAGAATCCCTTTTAAAGCCTCTCCTTTGGCTCAGTAAGGCACAGTGTCACAATGTGAACATGAGGAACAGAAAATGCCTCTCTGTTAGATATGCCTACACTCAGGTGTTTAGGGTCCCCCCTTTGGATACAGTATTTTAAAGGAAGTATTTATCTGTGCAGGTCCAGGGGTGTCTTTTAACCCATATATCCCCACCTGATTTATAGGGAACAGGATTTAGGACTCTCCACCCTTTCAAGCACTCGTTTGGCTAGCAGAGGTGACTTCCTAATCAGAAGGAATCAGACCACCATGCTGTGACCAGACCATGCCATGGTCCCACCAGGACAGAATTGCCACCACACACATCAGCAGCAGAGGAGTCACAGCTGGATTCCTGGAAATCCATTGGTGAAATGCTAGAAATGGAAGTGCCAACAATGGGCAGGATAAAAGGGAAACCCTTTGGTGAACAGAACCCTCTGTTGGTTAAAAGGAATATTGCTTCTCTTTTCTTACCTGGAGGTGTTTTGACTAAGTGCTCGAGTTAACTAGACTGGTGATGGTTATTAAAAAATTAGTTCAATTATTAGCCCAACTGAATAGGTAGGAGCTAATGAAGGTTTTTCTCCCTCAGTGAACAAAGACAAACATGTTTGGCTGATGAAGCCTTATTAAATTAATAAAAACTTTCTCTATTTTGTATTCTACAAGCAATCCCAAATTGTATATTTGCATTTCAAGTTCATTACTTTTTGTGGCTTTCTACATTTCTGTGAATAAGGAGTTGGATTCCAGAATGTGAATGCTGGACTATTAACCCAGGCATGAAACATCAGAATGTATATATTTGCATTTCATAAAGAATGCATTACGTAGTGACAAAAAGATAATAGAGAAAATATAACGCATTTGAAAGACAATAGTATTAAATGCATAGAGATTTTAAGCTCTCTAAAACACCAATAGAGAAGATTTTTTGCCTAGAGATAAACAATTTTTTAAATAGTAGAACAATGAGAAGTGTTTAAGTCTGTATTGAGTCATCTTCAAGTGTCACAAAATGGATGCAAAAATCCATAAAACCCACGCAGACTGCATGAATTAACTATGTTCAGATTATGATTTGCACTGGAAAGAGGATTATCCCCGCATTGTTTTGTGGATGGTATAATCAAGACAGGAGCTGCTTTTCAACCAGCTGAAATGAAAACAGCTTAGACTGGACAGATTGATTCATGTAAGGTAGAGGTGAAATTAGAAAAACACTGATCTGGAAGACAGAAATTCTGAGGTCTGTGAAATAGGGTTTTTCAGGCTGATGGCTTTAAAGTTATTTTTCCAGCATGTTAAATTAAATATGATCCAAAATCCATTATGTTCTTTCCTTTCATGGAACTACAAGGTTGGGAGATGTTTCTGATTTGGAACATTAACACAAATCACACTTAAAACCACCACTCTGATAAGGTTAAAGAGCTTTATCAAATAAAAGCATTTCCTAGTAAAACACATGCTTTGTGATAAACACACATAATAGGTGACTATTCCTCAGCTGAGCTGCATTAAACATGCATCTATAGGTGAGATGTCTGCTACAATAAAAAATCAAATAGCTCATCTGAAACTTGCTGTTGTTTACTTTTTTTTTTGTCATTTCAATTAGATAATTTGCAGCTAACAAACATGCATTAGTCTCTCACTTGAACTGAGAAAAAACCTCCCAAGTTTGTTTGACTTCTCTGGAGTTACAGTAAATACCAAAAGCCCCAATTAAATGATGCAGTGACAGGTGTGGGATTTGTATTAGTCTTCAGAGCACAGTGGTTAAAAATCTCTTTCTTTCAGTAGCTGCCTTCTTGAGACTCAAGCTGTCTTTCTACAGAAGTGAGACAGTATACAATTCAATCTTTCCCATTTGAGAACTGCAAAGTACTAGTAAATATTTTACTATCCATTTTATGATTTTTTGTAAATGAAGAGCATAAAGGAGCTAAAGAGATTATAGCATTTTCTGTATTTCTATTCCTTCTTTACGACCCCCCAAACATTAGATGAAAATCTGTAAGTTTATCCATAATGTGCAATGATACAGCACATAGATTCTAATAGATGATATTACAGTGCATAGATCTCCCAAAGCAGAGGCTTACGAAAACAGATTTCACTGCATGTGGAACTGGGAAACATACTTGTCAGCTAAACATTTCAACAATATTAGATTCATAATAAAAAAACAAATAATCATTATTATCCTTGCTCTAGTTCCCTGCGATCGCTAAGGTATCTGGCTGCCATTCTAATAAACAAGGTATACTTTAAAATGGAGACTCACCCACACTACAGACTGCATAGGAAAGAACTGAAGTGATGCTCAAGTGACAATTAATTTTAACTCTGGGTTCATTAACAGGAGCATTTGAAAGAAGGATTTTTAAAACCACTGACAAATGCCCATTCAGTGCTGAGTGTATATAAAAAGACACTTTATGAAATATTTTTTTAAATCCTTTTTTTTTTTAATCACTTATTTTATCTCTTTGCCCTCTCTAATTAGTTAGTCAACAGCTGTGGTGTTGAATTGTTTTTGCCAGTGAAAACAATCAATGATGTGACTAAAATGATACTCAATCTCATCTTACTTGCTTAGACTTGGATTTCAGGTTAGCTAAGCCAACCTTTTGAGGTAAGGTGGCTGTTATTTTCAGCTCACTCTTGAGACAGCCACAGGCAAATTCAATAATGAAATATGGTGAAGCATTGGTTTCAAATAATTTCAGCAGCAGCAAGGATATAATAGCTCAGAAGCAACCACGGAGAACAATTGTGAGCTTTGTGATTACAGAATTCAACCATAATATCTGTGTTACAGAAAAAGCAAGAATGCAAAATACTTGCCTTCTGATAAACACAAAATATCTTTATGAGAGGTCTTGACTCTTTAGTTGGAATTAGCAAATCATAATTAGGCTACCATCAGATATTCTGGCATCACAGCCCTTCTAAACATCCTAGGATGGTAAGACCAAAAAAAATTTCACACTGTTGGTGGGTTAAGTGAATAACAGGGAAATTAGGAAACAGGAATGCTTTGTAGGAAACTGAGACACAAGACAGTCTGGAATAAATTTCAGTTTGCCATTTCACTAAGGCTGATTTTGGGGTGAGCACACCAGCTATAACACCCAGATACTAGTAGCTCTCCAATGACTTCTTATAGATCTGCCTTCAGGCTTGGAGAACAAAGTGAGATGGCCCAAAATGTAGCAGATTAAAAAATCATAGCAGCTCAAGTAACTGCATTGTTCCTTTCCTTTTTTCAAAGTCCTTGCAAGACCTAAGGGCCCTATTTTTTTTTTTTTTTCAGTTCTTCTACCCTGGACTGAAATTATTGCATAGGTAAAGCCATGGTGGCTGGTTAAAACACGTAAGATCCTACAACCATAGGAGAGGATCATAGGATGATCATCTGGGATGAAGGGGATCTCAGGAAGTCTCAAGTCCAAACTCCTGCTCAATGTGGGATCACCTCTGAGATCAGACCAGGTTGCTCAGACTTTTACTGAGCTGATTACAAACTCCTAATTACACCTACAGCAGCCACTGCAGCTCTGAAGGAAGGCATCAAGCTTGTTCTTCAGCAATTTGCTCTCACTCGGGGCAAAAGAAAAGGAAGAGAGGATACATTTACAGAATCATAGTTAAACTGTGAGATGAAAATAAGTTTTTCAATTCACATTAAGCATTAATAGGCCCAAGCTACAGCTGTCTGTTTGCAACATAAAGACTAAAGAACCAGATATATCTGGACTCTAACTATGCAAAAATGAGTAAGAATTCAGAAAATGTACTTTAGCAAGGCTTGAAATGTAACAGTGTAGGTGGATGGCAAATCTGGTTTTGGCAGTAGGACTGAATGTGTATTTAAGTAAAAGTATACATGTATTCTTACCCTGCTCTGCTAGTGTATATTTTCCACCTAAGTATGTCTGCCACAGATAGATGAATGCTGAGCCCCTGAAAGAAAGACAATAAAGAAGATGTGCCCTGACAGCAGAAAAGGAAAGGGAAACAGAGTCTTTAGATTGAGAGAGGTATACCAGGGGTGCTTTGAGGGAAGCAGGAGTTACCCAGTGAAAGAGAGAGTCAATAGGCAAGATCTGTTATACACAGCTTGCAAACACAGACCTGTGATTTATTAGGAAGGCCCAATTTATTGCTGTAAGCCTTGACCACAATAACTTTCAAACTTCTCAGTTTCACAGACACACAGTAGATTATGTTTGTTTTTCTCTGGCCACATCTGTGACCCTGATCTGTGGCTCAGTGCTTGAAATGGAAGTAGCACTAGAAAAATACTCACCACTATAAAATCACAGAGAGGTGATAAGAGCCTTTCTACACACAAAGCAGATATGATGAGTGCTTTTGAATAAGCTGTCCTGCTGGGGTAATTGTACTGATCAGGAAAAGCGGGATATTCATGCACTGATTTTACTTTTTTAAGAAAAAAATCAGATATGCTCCTGAATTTTCTCAGCAAGAAGATCTAGTGGATAAATTTATTACAACTGCATAAATTCATGCACTGAGACAGTTGTAGCTAGCATTTTTACCTTTCTTTTCTCAAATTCCTCTGCAGTGTCACAACACTTGTGGTGTTCCTTCCTAGAGGTGGCTGCATTTCAGGAGTGACACACCATTTATGTGATCAATTGATCTTGCCTGCACAGTGTGATACAAATGCATCAGGCTTTATTGCTATCTTTATTTATTATTGCATTATGTAGTATAGTAGCAGCAGCAATGTTTATTGTATTCTTTCATACACATGGTAGTGCCCAGGGCAGTTGGGATTTATCCAGTGTAAGACCTTATTAAAGGTTCCAGAAGTACAAACTGGTGAATAACAACTGCAAGACACTGTTCTAAAACATTTCTCTTTCTGCACAGGACCATCGAAGTTCATGCTTCAGTCTGGGATTCCCACCTCCTCACTCCAAGTGGCATCATTTTGGGTTTTGATTTTCCTTTTCAGCATGACCCACTGAGTGGCTCAGAATAGTTACAAGAGTTCCAGTAAGAAGAGATGGGAGTGCTAAATGTGATAGTGCCCCTACCAAACCATCTTGCAAAACTGCTGATCAGCCAGGTTGTAACAGGTAGCTGCCTCTTTTACTTTCCTCAGCTGCTCAGAGAGAGAAGACCCCAGGAGTTTTCCAGGGTAAGCCTTTAAACCTGAAGACCTATATACTCCATTTCAAGGCTAGCATCTGGAGATACGTGTGTTTAGAGTGTACCCACCCACTCAGTATCTTACAAATCCTCATCCCTGCAGTGTACTTGTTATTGCTGAACAGAGATCAGAACCGTACCTTGATTTTAGGATTACTTGTTTAGGTTCATGTAGGCATTTATCAAAAGTATAATAACTTTCTCAGTTTCTCTTTGAGGTCCCCAAAGAGACCTCAAAGACAAACTTATGCTTGTGAAGTAGAATAAGATCCATTAAGACCACTTAAAAATGCAAGTGTGCCCTTGCACGCTTCTCCTTTATATGGAGAAGAATCATGTTTAAACAGAGTTACAGAGGCTGGATTTGTAACCAAATGTGTCAGGGCTGAGGGGATGTATAGCAGCTGTTGTGGAAATAATCTTGCATACAGAAGACTGCAGTGAAGAAGTGCCAGTTGTTTTGGCAGGCTCCATGGTCCCAGTAAAGTACAAATCATGACAGGACTATCTACTCTGCTCTAGGGCACTTAGCAAATCTTTTGGAGCACAAGCCTCATATGATATCTACAAGGGTTAGTTTAGATTTCCTCTGTATTAATTTGAATTGATACATTAGAAAGTACAAAACAAAACTCTATTTTGCTGTCCAAAGAGTGAGCTATACAACAGGAACATAGCATGGCTGATACCTATATGAAAACTGAAGATGCCTAGTAGAGTCATAGCTGTATAGTTTAGCTCTTTTTTTAGCCCTTTATCCTGACTAGGACAACCACTTGATTAAAAGACTCCCTTTTCAAAGCATAAAGTTGTGTGGCAGTGCTCATAACAATTCCAATTTTTATTTGTGAAACGAATAACAAAAGGGGATTTTCTAGCATTTAAATAATTCTGATGATTGGACCAGAAGCATTTTTTCCCCTGGTTAATCCTCCAGTGAACAGTGTTATAAAGTGCCTTAGGTTCACATCCTAGGAAAGCCTCTTGCTGGTGTTAGTACTAGACCTCCTCTTCATGAACCTCATCATCTGTTCCTTATCCTGGCTTTTACTCTTTCAAAATGCTCTTTTCCATTCCTGCTTCCTTGATACAGCCTTTCTCCCAGAAATTGGAGGGGACTGCTGTAGGAAGAAGGCCTGCCAGAGTGTTTGCTTCACTAGAGGGCTGTCTCATCAAGGAGCTATTTCCATATCCTCTCTGCTGCCAATTACCTGTTGTTTCTTGAAAGAAGCAGAGTCTCAAAAAAGTGCCTCAGTCTATATGACAGACAAATACATCCCAAAACCACAAGCAGTTAAACTCAGCTTTATATACAGAAATGTCCTTCTTCCTTAAATTTTTTTCCCGTGTTTAACTGCTTCTCTAGCACTCCTGAAGTCAGGCTGATGACTTGAGGATGCCTCACTGCTCTGCATACTGACAACCAGATGTAAAAAAATTAGCCAGGACACAGATCTGGGCATGGACTTCTGAGCCTGCTTTCTTTAGATGAAGGTCAGGCACTACAGTTTCGTTTTTCACAGGCAATCAGGATACATTTCTATCCCAGCTGAATGGAGTGCATGCTCTGCAACAGCAATGGAGGCTAATTTATTTTAAAAAACTTGGACAGGCTCAAACCCTGTGTATAAATTATTTTTTTTTCCTGCTTTTAACCCACAAGGGATATGAACTACCATATCCATAAAGAAGATGAAGTGATTACTCTCTCTCTGCCACTATGCTGTGCTTCCAGCTGAGAAGTTTCTGGGCCATCAGCACAGCCATTGACTTTGTGCTCACAAAAAGTGCAGTATCATTCATGAAAGCTATTTGGGACATACTAGCTTTTACCAGAAGATTCAACATAGCAATAACAAATGTAAAATGTTTTGTTGATATATTTTTTTCTTCTCAGTTTTCTGCAATTGAAAACCTCAGCATTTTCCAGACTGTTTGTAATCAATACTTTAAGAGTGTCGGAAGCACCCAGGGCAACAGGCATTTGCAAGGAACATAGATCACTAGGCCCCTTCCCTGTCACAGCCTCTTTCCTTTTTTCTGCTTTTTAGCCTGGGGCCCACTGACAGGTATCTATCTTCTAGTTCAAGGCATGTGAAGACACAGCCAACTATTTTCCTTTGGACATCCTTCTTCTGAAATATCCTATGAATAACTTCCATTTCTCATAAGAAAGTTGGAAGCTACAAAAAGCTATATATATCCCACAGAGTCTGAGCTTCTGTCCTCTGAAGCAAAGTGGAGAATTTTATCTCTGATCCCTGAACCCATTCAGGTGTTGTGAATACAAGGCAGAAAGCTAGTATACACCTTAACTTTCAGGATCTTGGAGGCCACCTCGACAGCTTGAAAAAGTTTTGCATAAAGTTAAAGAAACATCTTGTCCTTGATGCAGCCTTTACTTTTGGTTCATGTGTTCCATGACAGACTCCTCTCAGGACTGTGTTGACTTGGAAATAAGAGCATTAATACTGTAAATCAATATGACTTGAAGCCACACAACTGAAAGGTTTCACCCTGTGTTTTAAGCATATGTTTTAGGCTTATGTCTTTAGTGACTGTATATGTAATTTAAGCCGAGAGAAGAATTAATTTACAAGAGTTTGGGAAATGTGTCTAACCAAAAATGGTATAAAACATTAAGATGCAGAAAAGCTACATATACTTCAGACATAAAAGTAAAGCAATAATAGCCCTTGTACTTTTTGCTGATTAAAATTGTATAAGATTGAACAAGAACCAAACCAATGGGATTTCCATGATTTGCACCATGAAAAAAAGAAAATCACTAAAATTTGTGCAGTTGCATAAAATAAACACGTTCATTCCTCCTAAAGACAAATTTCCTGGACAGTCAGCTGGACAGCTCAATTTTATAATTCACACCATAGCTATGAAAAAGGGATACTTGTTAGAAACATAATATCTTTGCCAGCTACCAGCTGTGAAACGAAACAGTACCTGGAAAATGTCAACTGGTGGTGAGAAGTCCTTTATATGGAGTTCTCAAAAATGACATGACTGAGTCTGCAGTCATAAAAGCAGAACTAGACAGAGCATTTTCCAACTAGTGACATTACACATCAGGGGAAATACTTTGCAGCCTAATAGCGCTTTTGTTTTTAAAAAAAAAAATAAAAAATTGCAGAGACACAGACCATTCTGACAATAACCAAAGAAGGACATGTATCCTTGTGGTTGAGGCAAAAGCTTCAGCAGTGATGACACCTTTTTGTCAGACCGAATTGAAGTGAAAGTGGTGCCTCGTAAAACTTAAACTAGGTTTTAATTTTTGTTCTCAGTCATGCATCCAATCTCACAGTCTCTCTCAAGCCTACACTTTATCCTCAAGTTCAAAACTCAGTTAAAAATCTAAAAAAACCCACAAACACTCGGAAACAATTCCAGATATGTTGTTTTTCCTTTGCCTTGAGCATTCAAACAAATTCTGAAGCTGCAGATGCATCTAGACCTTTATTAACGGCTCTGGTGATTAAAAGTGCAGACTAAGCAATACTCATGTCAATATGCAGTCATCTTTGTAGATCCTGAGTAGACAGCAAAGTCTAATGGAAAACAATACGATTTATTTGATTAAATAAAAACAAAACAATCAAACAAAAAAACCCAAGCAAAACCAAACCAAAAAACCCCCCCAAGAATGCTCACTGTGGATGTATTCAAAGCCCCACCTGTTTTATGCCCATCCCAGACTACTTCATTATCTCTCTCCTATGTTGTACCTTTTTAAAAAGATCTAAAATTATAGGGTTTTGTCCCTCTTTGGGGAGATACAATTGTGGGTTCCAAACATGTGATCTGTCTGTGGCAGATGTTTAAAAGAGTGAACAAAGCACATGTTTGAACTATCACACAACATAGGAGGCAGCCAGTAGCAAGGTAAAGATTGGAATGGTATTTACTTTCCATTTTCTACAGCTCACCACCAGCTTTAGGCTCATTAAATTACAGACCCTTTCAAACACAGCCTTTACCAAAGAAGGAGCTGTGACAGGCCATGGTAATAAAAAGTCAAATAAAGGTCACACTGCCTTTAACACTACCAGCCACATTACTTATTCCAGACATTTTGGCTTAAATCCCTCCTCTGAATATGAATATCTCTTCAAACTTCCTGAGAAGATGTGGGAAAAACCTCTTGGTTTGTTTACAAGGTAAGTTCACTGACCCACTAACAGTTAACACAGACTAAGTATCAATCCAGGAAACCCTTCTACTTTTTCATTCTTCAAAACTGTTACTGGATCTCGCATAAATGCCCACACTCTTTTCAAGAATTTCTCCCAAGAAAGTTGTTGTGTGATGTGAACTGCAGAATTAAATAGTACTTTTCCAAGTCTATTATAAACACTTGGACATTGCTGCATTAGAAGACAAATACACAAATACCACAGAAGGTTTTTTAAGATAAGCTTTCCTTTTCTGTGCCTACCACTTCTACTCCAGAAGCAAAATGCAATTGAAGCACAAAACTTTCAGAATGAAAGATGGAAAACTAAAGTGGTTTTAGATGTCTTAATTTCTTTCATGTATGAAAATAAATATTTGTACTTTGTACCATATATACCCATGTCTCCATTTGTACTACATGGAGAAGAGGAGAAAAATCCCAGGAAAACATCTAAGAAAATTTTAAAGGAAAAATATCAGGGTGCTTTTTTGTTGGTGGTGGTCTTTTGGTTTTGTTTTGTTTTAAGAAATTATTATTTTTTAATGACTGACATTTATTTGTTTTATGGCCCTTCAGAATGATATGGCATGGTAATACGGCCCTTCAGAATGATATGGCATATCACTTTTCTGGGTAACAGGAAAAAAAAAAAAAAAAAGAGAGAGAGAATGTGTTTTTCTGGGTTTGGAAGTAAAATCTCAGATTTACTTTTCCTGCAGCATTAATACACTTAACTGACGGCTAACACATATTCTATTTCATCTAATGAAAGTTCATTTAGTGTTGCAAGTATATGTATTGGAATAGCTTTCTCAACAGAGAAAAAAAAAACAACTGGTAACTTGGATTGCAAAAACAGGTCTAGGACCAGGCAGCAGGCTTGGTGTCAATGGGTACAAAATAGGTTCTTTTTTCTAACATTCAGGGGACAGATGCTGTCATCTGCTGCTATAACACAGATGCCACGGTGATACAAAGAGTTGATGACAACTGCTTAATCCAGGTCAGTGTTCAAATTGGTCCAGTTCATCCTAGAAACCAAACACAGTCTGAGGAACTCTATTGTTTGTCCCTTGAGACCAGCACTCAGGAGATGAGTAGCACTGTGACTAAGACGCATAGCGACGGGAAAACCTTTATCAGTGTTCCAGGTCTTTACCTATGTGCCAAAAAACTATCATGCACAAGACTGAAAAATACATCCAATATCACTCTTTAAATTTCCTGAAATAATTATAATTTGCATCATTTGAAAAGTAGCAAAATCCCACAAATCTCAAAGCAGTCACTGTGCTATGAAGCAGAACCTTGGCTAAAAATTTTTTTTTGGCCAGCACTGAAGGCATTTTCTCTTCTGAAAGCTGAAAAATACACATCTAAACGCTCTTCCCAGAAGCATGTTAGAATATAATTCAATTGAAAAAAATTGTCAAAAATGGGAAAAAAAAGAAATATTTTTTTTTCCTTTTGCATATCTGGAGCAGCATTTGTGTTATGCATAGCATTGATCAGCCAGCAGTGCAAAGGTAAATACTGCAGTGTTCTAACAAAACTACTTCTAAGGATGCAGGGACAGGGCACTAGCAATGCAGAGCCCAACAAAAAGAAATTTAAGTATCTATTTTTAACTATTCAAACTGCAGCATCATTATTCTGAGACCTCAAAGAGGATTTCAAGGAAGTGTGAAAAAGGTTTATTTCTTGAGTGAGGCCTTAGTCAGCTGAGCATAAGGGGTTTCTTTATTCCTACTCTGAGAGGCACAGCAGGAACCATTTATAGACATGGTGTTACCTTGACTACACTAATCTGCATTACATCCTTTTTGTTTCAAGGCCATGGCCTACAGCAAAGTAGAACAGTGACAGGATAAGCCATGGCTTAGGCCCTGGCAGACATTCTTCCACATTGTTTGGGAGAAGGATTCACGAAGATCATTGTCCAGAGATGGGATCACCCAGAGCAAGTAATTTACACCCAAACCTTTTGAAGTGTGAGGAGTCAGACTCTAGAGATGAGTATATATAAAGGGCATCAATGAATGGTCACTGGAGAAAGGCAGAAGCTAGCTCTGGTGTTCGGGTATTGGGATACTTATTATCATTACTTGCTTCAGTTCTCTATCATTTTAGCTAAATTCAAATCTAAAATTATTATAAATAAACAGTGTTTATGAATATGCACTGTCCTTGCAGCTGGAACAGGAACCTGGCCTTTGTATTATTAGTCACTGCAAAAAACCAGGCTTTTTGAGATCTGACAATTCAACAAGTCCTTCACTTCCATGGGTCTCATCTAGTCCAATACCACAGCTGCTGATGCACCTCTTGGTTGATTCTTGCCTTTCAGCTCTGTCTCTTCCTTTCAAGCTGTCTCTTTATCTTTGTTCCCACAGATCCTATGAGGTTGCCCATGAGCAAGTACAATTTTGCCTAAAAAAAAAGGAATAGCTTTTTTTGTGGGAGAGAAGAAGGTGGAAAAAATGGAAAGCCTGCAAATTCCATGGGAAAAACAGTTATCCATATTCCCTCAGCTAGCAGACATTTTATAAATAAATAATGTATTCATATAGAACATTAGCATTTATAAATGTAAAGCATTATTTTGGCAATTTTAACTCATCCCTCATTAATTTCTAATGTACAGATCACTGCAACATGAGATGCTCTGTAAACAGAAAAACATGTAACTCCAGAAAAAAACACCCTTCTCTTCTCCCAGGTGAGCTGTTTTCTGACAAGCTACAGACTCAACAGCTGTCTCCCACAAAAGCCATGCTCTCAATGTGATTTATACTAATGAAAATTGTCAAATGGCCCTGTAAGTGGGTGCCCCACACTCCCAAGTAATCCTGGCTGTGGCAATCTCACAGTCAATATTCTACCATGAAGTGGCTCAAGGCTTGGCAGTTGGGTACATCCTGCCTTGAATGCTGATTTAACCCAAGCATGTCCTGTACCTGAGGTCAGTGGATATTGCTGGCATTGCTTTAGCTACATGAATGAGAAACTAGGGAAGAATTCCCATGTGTAAGAGCAATTTGCAGCTGGATCTCTCATAAAAGGAACATTATATGCCATAAGGAAGACGTGTGCCAAGACAAGGCAGATGAGGGAATCTTGCAGCAGAGCTGAGCTCTCTGAGATTAGCTGATGTGGGGGAATAATATCTCCTGAGTTGTTCTCTGAAAGCCCAGGAGACAAAGCAGAATGGTTACATGGGACTTATTTCAGTGAGACTGAAAAAATTCCACAGGCTGCATGAAATCCCTTCTCCTTGCCCATTGCTGATGATACGGCTGTTTAAATGCAGGAGACATGAAGGGATGGAAAATGTGAAGTAAAACCAGTTTTAGAGGAACCAAACCAAAATAACTTTTTTTTTTTGGATATGAGATGAGGGTGTCTAAAGGCATATTAGTTTGGAAAGCAATATTTTTAGAATCACTCAAGAGAGTACATGTAAATTAACATTTAATGAACAAAAATTCAATCATCAAAATAAAAATTTCACTTGAAGTGGCCACTTTCAAAAGCAGTATTTAAACCCCCAGAGTCTAACCTTTCCCCCTTTCTCAGTTGCCTTACATGTTAAAAATCACAGTTCTGGTTCAGCAAGTGGTTCCTCTCCAGCATGTGCTGGTGCAACTCAGGTAGTAGTACTGTCCTGAAGATTAAGAGAGAGAAACAGCTAGAGATACAGGTCACCAAAACTGGTAAGCTTCCTCTTAGATTAACATTGGGAATACTCCTTCTTCCAGTCATAGGGATACTCTCATTAGTAAAATACTTCTTGGAGGAAAGTGGTTGTCAAGCTTATTCTCTAGCCAGTTACTCCAGGGGATGCAATTTAACCAAGCAGAAAAAGGTGAAAGTCTACTTGCAGCACTGGAAACTGGGTCTGGTAATTTTGAAATTATTCTGTTTGAATGAATCTGAACTCTCACAGAGAGAAGTGAAGGAATAAACTGAGCAACAGATCAGAATTACAAGGAATATTTGTAAATGCAGGCTGGCGGAACCTTGTATTTAAGCTTTTAGTCACATCAGGATTCATAAACCAATCAAAAGTAAAATAAGAAATTAAAATGATTTTGTATTTTATTACCTGAGCTAATATGATAATAACTTTTGGTAAAAGGGAGATTTTGTGAAAAAAAGTCTGAAAAAAATAGAAGCATTTTATGATTTTTTCAGATTTCTGACATTTTATCCTGTATAACAAGATAAGAGTGCTTAACTCAATTTCTTCAGATGTGTTGACTTTTTAATAATTCCTTCAAGAAGTCTGTTGATTCCACTTCCCTAAATGGACACTAATTTATTGTTGATATTGACAAAAAATATACTGAATGTATCTAGGGAACACAATGATGGTTTTATTGACTTTTTTTTTTTTTTTTTTTTTTCTGATTTATGGGTGTTAGGCTTCAATCTGAGCAAGAATATATTTTTTTAACTACTATAAAATCTCTAAGGTTTAAGGTATATTTTACATAGAATGAAGCTATGTAAATTTCTGCTATCATAATCTTATACTTACCATGTAAAACAGTTTTCCTGCAGTTTTAAATAAATAAAAGATCATGGCCATGTTGCATTAAAAATTGCATAATCAGCTCCCAGCTTTCCATGTACAAATACGTGCTATCCAAATAATATCTCTGTTTAGAAATACTGGATTGTCAAATATATTAATCATTATATACTTGCTGTTTCCTTCCACATGTAAGCACTGTTAAAGCAAGACCTATTATTTACGAAGTTGCTCCTAAATCTACAAATGCACTCCTTCCTTTCTCACATATAGATGTCAATCCAGGGAATCTTTCACAGCTATGAAAGTTTCAGTTTTAATGAGTTTTTCATCATTAACCATAACAGGAACACTTATGTCTCTTTATGAAAAGATCAGAGATCTTTGGCAGCTGCTTTTTTTTTTTTTTTTTCCACAGGGGAAGATGATTTTCTGCAAAGAGGAGTCTCTTCCCATGGCCTTTGGATTGATAAATGTGAAACTGCTTTCATTGTTTGGTAAAGGGTATCTATTCCACAGAACTGTCAGAAAACCATAGATATTTTAAAGACTGACAATTATGATGTGTCTAAGACTGTACATTATCTGCAGCCTTATAAGCTCTCTGCAAAAGCTCTCATCTCAGAAGAGTAAAGCAAACAACTTGAGTTTATGCTACATAAGCATCAACACTATAACTCATTTCTTCTTTCAAAGTGTTTAGTTAATAACATTTTCATTTATTTAAAAGAAGTTAAGACACCTAAACTTTATCAGAAATTGCATGTGATTTATAAATAATCAGTTCTCTGAGGAGAACCTTAAACTATTCGGTAAACTCTATGAAAGGAAATTCATCCCTCATCAAGGATTACTCTTCCCTCAGGACATATGAAGAGGGTACAGGGGCAATTAGGGAATGAGAATTATTCTGTTGCTTACCAAACAGCATTATTCTGGGGATTCTTGAATTGGACACTAGAGAGCAGCTGAACTTTACATACTCTTCTGGACCTCAAGAGAGCCTGTTAAAATTTCCCCGTAGTTCAAAAATGGCCAAGAGGGCAAAAAATAAACTTGAGTTGCATGGAATGGAAACCCTAGTGACTTTTAGTGGTTGTTTAATGATAACACTTCAACTTGGTAAAATTAACAATTTTTTAAAAAAATAATTGTAATCCTGTGATCATTACAGGCCACACCTATTGGTGTACTAGTCATACGAAATGCAAGTCTGAAGTTGCATAAAGCCCATTATGCTTCATGTCAGGTGGTACCAGTAGGACTCATGAGACACTGCATCATAGAAATCTCACACGAAATAACAATCCCAGAGCTCAGCATAGTATGCTTTTGAGAAGATACTCTCCTTTTCTGAAGCAGGGTGCATTAGGAAGACCTGGCTGACAAGGTGAATCCAGAGCTGTCTGCCAAGCTGTGAAGACTTGTATTGACGTATTTCTTCTTTTAAGCCTAAAGCAACATTTCAAATACAAAGATCCTATAGTGGCACTGTCAAACCCAATGCATGTACAACATCTGAACCTAAGTAGACCATACTTCAGTAGTTCCCATGGAACATAATAAGTGAGGAATCTGAATTAACTTCAAGTTGATATATGCTGGGGTATCACTGACAGACACATTCATTATCACTCAGTCAGGTCTCATTCATTCCTCATATAATTAGCACTCTGTTTGTAAGGTTCTATTACTCATTGAAGGCCTCTGATTATAGTCAAATTGAATATTCCCAGCAAGTTTGACAGCTCATAGAAAAATCACTCACTGAAACTGGTACTAATGCACTTAAATGACTCGAGAAGGTATGGATACCTCCCAAATGATATTGCTTTGATACACTTGTGAAAGTGTAAAGGATGATGACTTGATCTGTGAATGTACTTCAGTACACTGGAACACATGCTTCCAGCTCCAGAATCACAGCCCTAGATCCCTGATTTCAGCTACCATTTCTCCCTGCAGTCACCTATGGAATACACAGAAGTAAATTTTGGATCTCTCAGGCATTTAGAGTTCTGTTGCTGAGCTTGAACAGGACTGTTTTCATCCTAACAGAATATGAACTAGATGCCCTGATCTTGTCAGGAATATAAACCACATGGTTCTTCTGCTAAAAGCTGTCCACCTGTTAAATACATTCAGAATACATGCTGAGCTCTTTACAAAACCTTGTTAGATAAGCTGGTATCAGTACCTTCACATTTTCATTGACTTCTCAACAATTTGTCCACTTATTCAGAATAAGAATTGTAATAAGTTAAGAGCTAATAAATTCCTTGTCTAACAAGCATTCAGATTCATGTTTTGCCTGACAGAAGAGCAGGCTAATTGCAAAGCAAGAGGAAATGCTGGAGCATGATGATGACATCTCTCCAGCTGGAAAGGCTGCATAAAATCCAGACTATTCATATATTAATAAACCAGAGGTTGAGGCATCATATGTGCTTTAGAGAGATGCATTGTCCAGCTCACAAATGCTGAAAAAAATCTTCATTTTTATCTCTACTAGTTTTTGGTAACAAACAATAACCAGATAAGACTTATTTTCTTTACCTGCACTTCAGACCTAAGCTTCTACTACACCAGAAAAACATGCATGCAGAGTCAAGAAGTTTATACATCAGGAACTGCAATACAGCCTTTGACATCAAAGGCATTTCAAATAATCTCATTTCTTCTACAGTTTCTTTGAAACTGTTTCTCTTCATCACTCTCCTTAAGTACTTAAATTAACAAGGCAGTGCCCTCTGTGTAACTTCAACTCCCAAGAGAGACAAAGTTCTATCGTGTTCTTCATCCCTCATTACTATTTGTTCTCATGAACTCCATCTTTATTGAACACTTTATTTCCAAAACATAAACATCAAGAATCTGATTATATCAATTTGGAAGCCAGAGAATGCTAGGATCAGAGCAGACCTGACCACAGCAGAATACTTTCATCTTCCTCATTTCTGGAGAAATCATCAGAAGCATCAGGCTGTGAGAAGCAACAGCAGTAGGCAGTACTAAACTTCAAAGAATACTCATACACCTATTTAAACCTCTTGGAAGTGATACCTACAGCTTATCTCAGACAAGTGGAGAAACTGAGACAAAGTGAACTAAGAGGATATCCCAGCAAAGAAATCCAACAGGAGAAACCAGATCCACGACAATTTCCTTGGTGTCATAAACTTCCACTCTATTCCCATGACTATGCTTTCTTTCCCCAAAGTAATATGTGAAGACTGAATTTGGTTAGCCAGTCATCAGCTTGAATCACCTCTCTAGTCTTATGAATCTCATGCCATTCAAACTTTAGAGTGCAATGGGAGTATCAGGAAGGTACAAAATCCCCACTTCAATTACAATCTAGGGAGAGCCAAGAAGTGCTTCTCTCCCTGCTCAGCTAAATCTGCATGGTGTATAACTTATGCACATCATGCAAGTATTTTTGATACAATAGTGCCAAATTATTTTTGGCTCATCAAGTTTCATACCTCTTGGATGGGCAACTGTTTTGACAACTGACTTGTCAGTTCTTGAATTTAAACACTGATCTTACGTTATGTATCCATGAAGCAGATGGAGACAAATATGTATATATATATTTTAAAAGTAAGGATGATAAAAGAAATATAATTTGGGATGTACATGAAGTTAATTTTGTTTGTGTGTCATATTTTTTCTCTAATATTTTTGTTATTGTTTTATTAATACTATTATTACTACTATTTTATTTTGACTGCAAGTCCCCAGTACTGCTCAAGCTGTCTAGAAAGCATTTACTTTCTCACACATCCTCAAAGGCACCTGTGACCAGGACTCTTCCACGGCATACACCAGTTAGGTTCTGTAATGTCAATTCTGGGAAGATAATTTAATTTTTAATTAATGTAACTGGAAAAACACATGATCACATGCATTGAGCCTGTACATGCCACCTGAGCAATGTGTCTCAGAGCAGAAAATCTAGAACCTAGAGGGCAGTCTAACACCGACAAAATAATACCTCACAAAAATGCTCCTTCAGAAGTGCAAGTTTTTCCAGGGATCTGGTGTGTCCAGAATTTTGCAGGCTCACACGGTTATTCTTCTTTATTGTGTAATGTCTCATTTGCACATCAAACACCTGAAGAAGTAAATGAACATATGTGGAAAGCACAGAGCATCACGTTAAGTTCACACACTTTGCTCTCAATTACTTTGACAGTCCGACTGCATCACTGAGCAGCAAGATCTCAGATGTGTATTGGGCTGTTCTATCTATGAATGCATAAAAGCTCTTCATCAGTCACAGCGTTCTCATGGCTTATATGCATGTTCAAATTTTTATTTATCTTTGGGACTTTGTAAGGGGAGTTACTTGAAAAATATCCAGTTTGAATAAATACGTCATTTGGGTTAATTTCCTGGGAAAACCTGCTGCAGGATTTTCAGTGATGGTTGCACAGAATTGTATAACTGGCACAAGGAAAATTAAGCATTTGTCTGAGCACCAGCTGCTGCTTCCCCTTCCCTCCTTCTCTCCTTGTGCTCACACAGAATCCCACTGGGGTCAAATTAGATGAGGACTAGATGAGCAAATACTCTTAGGTTTAATGGATTCACCTGAGACTCAGGAATCCTGTATTTTCAAACCAATATGTGTTAGAACCCTCTGGTACAACTTGATCTATCACTTAATTTCTCTAGTTACCCTCTGCCTGTCTCATCTGATGAGTCTTTCCTGTTCTGTTTCCCTGTGGGAGTGTCCCAGTGGATACCCTGGCCCTGTTCCCCCAGCAAAGGTCTGCTCATGCTGCTGTGACCCTATTATGTGCATTTATTCTACAGTCATTTGTTCACAGTGATCCTCCTGTGTAAGACTGAGAGAGCTTTCCTGTCCTGCCCTGGGAATGCCAGGGAGGGCTTTGGGGCAGAAGGGACTAGACTGTGACAAACAAGAATGAGGCTGCCACCATCCTCACTATAGAGATAGATGCAGCTGTATACACAGCCATTCATGGTTTGCTGCAGTCATCCATAGATGACTCAACACTAGGGCAGGATTAGTAAGCAGAGTTGCACTTCCCAACTAGAGATTTGAGGATTTTGAAGGTTTTTTTACAAATGACCTCACTATGGCTTTTGAGAAATTATATATTTTTAAAAACTCTGGAGAAAAATAATCATATAGGCTTGATTGGAGTGGAAGAAATTCCTCTGTATTGTATCATAACTTCCCAGGTTTCCTTTATTTCATTCATTGTCCTTAGAATTAAATGATACTCATTTAAAATTACTGGGTTCGTGAAGCATAATGTAAAATTAAGGGGTACGTCAGCTTAAAATACACAGTTCTCCATCAGAGCAATTAATTGGTGAAATTAGTCATTGTTTCATAAACTGAAAGCAAGTAAAATATATGTTTTCCATTGAAGAAAATGTCACCAATATCCTTTAATTATTTTTCCAACTAAGTCATTAGTATTTTCTTTACTCTTATAAAGGCAGGTTTTTCACAGTATAGTATTAGCTTGCAGATATCACCACCTCTGCTTCCCAGGTTGACGCCTTCCCTTTTTGTGCTGAATAAATAGCACTAAAATGCAGCAATTAAGAATAAAGGTCTCCCTCAGGCTCTACATGAGTGGCTCCAGATTTCACAGCATGAATAAAGCAGATTTGGGCCTACATTTCTAACCACATTCAGATTATTTCCTTTCTTACTTTGTCTGTGACTATGATGGGGCCACAAGGAACTCAATCCTACTACTAAATCCGAGTGGTAGGAAAGAACCATGATTTTATATTTTCCTAATAGTTCTTCAAGATATAGGATGGTATCAGTTCATCATTGCTGACTGCTCCAGATACACCTGGACTGAAAGAGAACACTGGCACTGAGAAGATACATGGGCTTAAAACATGCTCTGACTTAATGCTCACAAACTCTGACTCTGAAGCCAGTTACCACTGAGCCCACCCAGGTCATTGTGCTGCTGGTGACCTCATAATATTGACTGACTGAAACAGCTTTTTGACCCTTCTACACCCACTGTTAATGCGAATGAAGTTTGACCCTGTGAAATTGGAGCTTCAGCTTGTACGTTCAAAATGAAAACATCCATGCTTAATTCTGCTGCCAAAAAGCCAGCCAGAGATATAATTACAAGCTGTAGCTGACAAAAGAATTGCACCCAGTGAGGAAGATATGCTCAGAAACCTTCAAAATAAAACAAAACAAAACAAAAAACAAAAACCACAAGTTTTCATTTTAAGAATACTTTAGGCCTGAAATAATTAATCTGAAACAGCCTGTTTTCACCAATTCTAGAGCAGTGGCCAAGAGAGCCTTGCTGGGGTCTTTAGAAAGTGAGGCTACTGGCACCACATACACTGACTCTCCATCCATGCTGTTCTACAAAGCAGAAGATACCTTTTAAATGTATTTGCTGCTGGGCACTGCAAAGTCTAAGCATCAAGTCTTTCAAGGCTGCCAGAAAGACCTTACCTTTGCACCAAGGTCTGTCTGTAGCTGCAAATGCCATGAATACTCCTAACCAGCCCCTGAGCATTATGAAAGCTCCCACTACACCAGAATCCAGGGAGAAAGAGAACATGGCTTCCATCTAACCTGGGAGGAATATAAAAAATTCTACCGAGAAACTACAATCTTTCAGTTAATCCATTAACCCAGGTACTGCAACAACCTAAAGATATCTACAGGAATAGCTCATCATGAACTCCCTTACTGTATGATCCCATGCCCAACAGCACAAATCCTCAAATCCTTGCAGACATAACTCTAGGAGCTCAAACCCCTTGGAGAATCAATGGGTGCCAAGAGTCTGAAGTGCTGGCATTTTGTCCCCTATAAGCCATACTGGTTTTCAGTCTTAGTAAGAATTGCTTTAAATGAATGCAGCTAAGGGAATTCCATTCCTAGACTGCTTGAAGGGTCAGGGCTCTTACTTCAAAATTAATTAGTGAACATTAATTACTCAATAACAGTTATGAAACATTTAAAAGGAAAAGGAATATTCAGAAATGCCACTAGTAAATACATTCCTCAGGAAATAATTTAATTAATGTTTTAATACTATTAAAGAAATTTATTAGTTGCTAAATATTAATTACATAAAGCACCATTTTTTAACTGCTGGTGCTATTTGTAATTTAAATAACTACTTTTATCTTTTTATTTATTTTCCAGAATTAAGTGGGCGATTAGAAGTAGAAGATAGCAAATGCTTTATACATGGGATTCATTGTGATTCTGCCCCCAGCTGCAAGACTGGCATTTTAGATATCAAGACACAAAACTTAGCCCTTTGGAGTTATAAGCCAGCTCTCTTATATGATAGCAGAAATTAGTTTCTGTTATCTATGCAAACCAATACTTCTCCTTCACTGAATAAATAGATACTGATTATCCAAGATGTCCTGGATATTCAATAGCTTCCACAACAAATTGCATCAATGATGAGATTTGGATCCAGGTCTCTTGCTACTAATTTCTGTTGCCTTCAGAACTGGGATAACTTCAGCAATAGCACCAGGAATCCTTTTGTCCTCTGTACAACCAGCCCTTGGTCATGACCACTCTCCTTTTACACTGTTACAGTGAATCATAAAATAAATCAGAGGACTATTTCCTTGAGCAGTTTGGAGACTGAGAAGGTGATTTGTATTTTATTTTCATCTGTTTGCACTTTGTGAGGTGTTTTGATGATTCTTGCAACAGGTTTTGTGTTCTGCTTAGAAACAGAAAAATAGTAATTTCCTCTAAGTCTTTATATTGGACAAATTATATGGGCAAATTGAAAAATAGTTGCATTTAGTGCTACTTATCCAAACCACTGGGAATAATATAGGAATAGAGAGGCTGCTGAGGAACAAATATAATTCCTTAATTTTCCAAAGGTTATTTGATATAGCCTTAGGTCTCATTCCAGCCTTCCATCTGTTTAAAAGGTATTACAGAGCAGCCAAACTCCTACTAGGTTTAATTACATTTCTCATGTCACAGAACTCTAGTTATGATTTTTTTTTTTTTTCAGAATTCGTTGCAATTTCAAGATGACCCAGACTGTTCAATTAAAAAAAAAAAAAAAGTTCTCCTGATGTTTTTTAATTGGGACCATCTGCGATTCCACTACTTTCCTGTAAAGAACAAAAAAAATTAAACTTTGGTCTAGGTGAGATTTTACAACTTCTTCCGACCCAGGGCTGAATATTGTGTTATTTTTTTCCTCATATCTGACCAGAATTTATCTTGGTGCAACTTTTGTCCAGCTCTTTGAAAATTCTCATAATTTGTGAATAGTCTGATTTAACTTCCTAATGGATAGTTATAGAGGAAGATGAGGGAAGAAGATATTCCCCTTGGCCTTCTTGTCTCTAGGCTGAACAAATGCCTGTCCTAGCACATCCGGTCCTGAACCATCTTGGCAATTCTCTCAAGTCCTTCAAGTTAGTCAACATATTTTCTATACCAGAATAACCAAACTGTACATAGCACTCCAAATGTGGCTTCACAAGCACTGAATAGAGGGGATCAATCATTTGCCTCCTTCTGCTGACTGAGATCTTGCTAACACAACTCAATATGCAGTTAAAATTTAATAGCTGAAAATAAGACATGGCATACACTATGCTAATCCCATTAAAAATAGATAAGAAAATTACCTAGGATCAGAGACTGAAAATATTACATTAACATCTTGACTGTATATGAAATTGGACCATAAAGAGGTGTTAAAAAAAAAAAGAGAAGCTAAAAATGAATTCATTCTCAGATCAGGAAATACCAAGGCAAGTAAATTCCATTCCAGACTGCAAAGATGTAATTATCTGTAGTGGTTTACAGATAGTACCTTATTGCTGTTTCTGAAATGGCATTATTGTTCATTTCCTTTTTTCATCTCTATTTCCCCTTCAGATAATTGTGTACCAACACTGGGGACAGTGAAGAGGAACAGGGTGGAGGGATCACTCTTTAGATCAAATCAATTAAATTAATATTCAGGAAAAAAATGGTTCCTACATCTACTAATGGAAAACTTTTATGAAATAACTAAAAGTTTGAAGTATTGGAGAATCATATTGTTACAGATTTGCCATTAGAGTGTAACTATGTTCACCGAGACCTAATCTTAAGATCTTTTCCTTTCTGGTCTCATCAGCAGTGTGCTACTGATTCTAAAAAAAATATAAAATGTACCTATGAAAACATCAGGGAAGTAGAACTGCTTCAAATAGTGTTTACAGAAACATCTACTCTAGGCCAGCACAGCCCCAGCACAGGTCTGACAGGCTATGTTTTCTGGGGTCCTGCATTACAGTAACTTATAATGTGCTTTTATCATTAAAAAAACCCAACAAAAAACAACCAACCAAACAAACAAAACTGCATTGGTTTTGCTTCCTAAGCATCCTGTCAAACTTCATATTTTGGGGTATTGAGAATCTGGAGTGTTTTAAAATATTAATTTTTCTGCCAGCCAAGGAATGCTCTGAGGTAAGGCAGTATTCCTATTGACGTATCACTGACAGCAGACAGCTGTTGGGATTTTTTTTTTAACAAAAATGCTTTATGTCTTTATGATGATACCCATTTTTTTCACTGAATGTGACAATAGAAGTCAGTTACAGTATTTCTTCTTTCCAGACTCTTTGAAATATTGAGTAAAACAAATTTCTCTTTGTCAGAAGGCAGAATTGCTGAACATAGTAAGACAAATAGTAAGAAGTCACAGAATGGAATCTTCATAAGATGTTTATATTTGGTGTGAGGTAAATTGCTCTTAGTATTTTTAAACACCACTGATTTTAAACACTAAAGTCCTTTGAATCAGCCTGTCATCTCACATAATTAAATGTATTAAATAGTAATGTTTGTTCCTTTTTTTTTCCTTTGAGTGGATGGAAAATAATTTTCCAAACACAGATTTACAGTTTCATCTATGGCCTACCTTCCTTCTGAATACCATTTCTATTATTTGCAGATCTGCTCTGGGAAAAACAGAAATATATTTGGAAAAAACTATAGATTAAGTTCAAGACCTTCAAAATAGTTAGATAAGTTTGGTTCCTTGTTTCTAGAGTCAGTTTATTGGATTCAGCTTCCACAATGGAGGAACCTAAAAACTTCAGACATGACATAAAAATATGTCATGAGTGGCTTTCCATGGTGCTTACTGGTTACCCACCACATAAAAGGCAAAACTTTATAAAATGTAGAGCAACTGACCCTGCTGTATTTGCCTGTTTAGTTTGATACAGCTATTGGCATTCTCCATGTGGAAGGCTGCTTCTGAAGAGCCCCTAAAACATTTTGGCTGTTAATCAGTAGTACCTCTTCTTTACTCACCTCTTAAAGGGCAACAGCCTACTAACCCTATCATACTCCCAAGGAGTTAAGAGAGATGCCTCTCTGTGATCTGCTCTTCTACTCAGCCTTTGAGGGCCACCCCAGAATGTGATTTGATGTTAAGAGGGTGAATAATCATCTCAGAAACCAGACTGGGTTCAGCCACACGCTTAAGATCTATGTGAAACTGACAACCAAAGCATAATCTCAGAAGAAACATCTACTTTTTTTCTGTTGGTGCAGAAAAAGTCCCTCTCCCTCTGCTTCTCAAGATACTGGTGTCTGAAGCCCCGTGGGCCAGTTTTTAACAAAACCAACAAGAACTTGTCAAGAAGAACTTCCTGCCTTGATTTCTTGGGGCTTTTAGATGGGAGAGGAATGGAAAAAAAAAAAAAGGAAAAAAGCCCTTAGAACTTCCCTAGCAAGACTAAGAAGGATATATTTTAAACGTGTTTAGGTAACTAAAAATGGACAAAAGCAATTAGTAGGATTCTCAGAAGTAGTGAGATTTCTCACTCAGTGATTTTTCTCACTCAGTGAGATTTCTCAGTGATTTCTCTAAAATCTACTGGGCAACTGAAAAAAACCCAAAACAAACCAAACAAACTTCCAGAGACATATTCAACCCATGAGAAAACTTAATTACTACAATTTTGGCCTAAATGGATTATGTCGTTTGTGGGACAAACTCTGCTTTTAGCTTCACTGCTAGAAATCTGGGGTCACCCTGATGGCTTTTCTGAAAGCAGGTCTTTTCCCTGTAGCTTGTGTCATCAAAATCTGGCTGGAGGCAGCAGAGTGTATTTCAATTTCACTGTCCTTTTGATCTGTCTGGATTTGCATGACCAGGAAATAGTATTTAAACTGGAAGGGCTTTTTCATCCACGCAGGGAGAAGCAGCAAGCACCATGGGCCACTCTTTAAAAGGCCCATTGCTTCAAAGGATGGTTTAATTTTAGACATGAAGAGATGTGAATAACTAAAAAAAACTTCACTGTCAGACTGCTGGCTGCAACTCCCAGAAACACATCTTCTCTCGGGATCCTCCCCTTTTCATTTTATAACTCCCAAGACACAAGAGATAAAGAAATTCTTTAAATCTTTCCTGGTACTTTACTTAGGATATGCCCATACTGCAGGCTGCTGTGTTGTATGAATAAATTTGAGGTTGCTCTAGATGTACTCAGTTAGATCCTGAGACTTAGATGCCTTGAGGTAGCACAATGCTCAGTATAAGCTAATTCCCTCTGCTTAGTGAGGTTACAAAGAGATTAATGCTAAGCAAACAGAGACACCTCCCTTTGGTGAGGGAACAACAAGGAATAGAAATGGTGCATTTCAACCACACTGTCAAATAAAACTGAAAATACAGGCCAGTCAAAGGCAGTTTCAGGATCTGTGCTGGTCTGAGAATTCCCAAGCCAATTTTTGACAAGCTTGCATTTTCTATTATAAGCATTTCTCCCTCCTCTGTGACTGCTTGAGATAAACTAAAACAAGATGTTGTCTGGATAATTATACAAAAGGATGAAGAAAAATGAATTAACACAAGATCAAATGGAAGAAAGGAAATTTATTTTAAAAAGGAACTATGCTTTTTTTAGTATTACTTACACTGGATGAAACACGAAATGGAAAGATGGTCTCATGATTTAAATGATAGGCACGGATTCTGAAAAGTAAATTTCATTGTCTTGACTTCTTGCTTAACCTGAGGTTGAATTACTTTATTTAGCTGAACAGTACAGACATTGTTCCCTTACTTTCCAGTTCATCTGTTTTAATTGTAAACTCTTAAAGGCAGAGATCTTCTCACATTATAACATGTACAGCAGCTGATGCAGAGAGGTCTCTAGCTGCTAGCCTACAAATGTAATGTTATCAGGTAAAACTTCCCCATTATTTCCTTTCCTCCTGTTGAAATCACAGAAGCTTGGCTGGCTCCCCTTTTCCACAATTGACATAGTCAACTATATTATTTCAGTATTTTTTCCTTTTGTTATGTAAAGATAAAGCAAATTTCATATAAGACACTGTTTCCAGACCCAGAAAGAATGACCTTAAGTTTCATCCTTATATTCTCAGCCTTGTTTTTCATTTTTCATGGTTTGTAAATTAATCATATTAATTTGTAAAAAGTCAATTGATATAAAGGTAATGGGGTTTTGAGAAAGCTGTTGACAGTAATTTGCTTAATTAGCAAATCATGTATAAAATCATGCTTGCTATAAACACTTCTGTGGAGCAAATGCAATCTATTAAGTCTTGTAGGAAGGCATCATGTTCTGCTCTGTCAAAAAGGTTTAACTGCTGGTTTTGAATCCTGGAATCTGGAAAAATGCATAGTTTTCTCTTAACATTCATTAAACTCTCCCAGACTGTGAGCTACCTCGGTCCTAATCTGACAGACAGCTGCTCTGACCTGTCCTAAAGTCTTGTATAGCTACAGGCCACGTGTCAAACTGCACAGGGTACTGAAGGGGATACCACTGAGAAGTTTGTGGAGAGTGTCCTGCTTGTGGGAGGAGGCTAGAAACTGTGAGGAGTGGTGATAAAATCAAGCAGCATGTTATTAGGATATGTTGGAATGGAAGATGGGGTAGAGAAGTAAAGCACACCGTGACCAGCTCCTCCAGTCACAGAAAAGAAGAGAGAATATCATCAAATCATTACAGCAGATGTAAAGTAGATATTTTATTGTAGTGAACCATCTGTTTTTTGATGAACCAGTTTATGAAATTCACCAGTTTCAAGTTGTCTTATTAGGCCCTTTCTGATTCTGCTAAGTAAGCATGATAGCTCTGCCTATGAATCAGTGAGTTACCAGACAGGGAAAGCAGTGGACAGAAGCCAGGGACACGCTGGAGACTTTTCTACTCATCAGCCTGTCCTTTAGAGTGACACTGCTTTAATGAAGAGTATGAAGTTGCTCTGATTTATTCTATGAAGGGAATTATTTTTTTATTTCTGATTCCTTTTGTATCTGATTTAATGCAACAGTTTGCTGTTATCCTTTTTGATAATAGCTGATGATAGGCTAGCAATAACTACTATAGTAAGGGACAGTTTTTGCTTTGCCAAATTCAGCCCCAGAGGTCCCAGGTATTCATCCTTGAGGTGTCATTGACTTTAACATTAAGTTATGACGAAAGGCAACAGATAGGATCATCTTTCACAGTGATATGAGAACTACAATGCATTTAGATATGAATTCAGATGAATTAAATCACAGTTTCTGGAGGACATATCGGAACAAAAACAAAAGGAAGGAAAATTGTAAACTGATGCAAAACTAGGCAGTTCCAACCAATATAGTTCCTACCTATATTTGCTCCTAGTTCCTAACTAACCATCAAAGAATTCTTAAAGATGTCTACAAATATATGATTTATAATAAATTATATATATGGTCATGACAGCTGTGATAGTACATATAAAAATTAAATCCTAAATTAAAAAAAAATCAGTCTCAAGTCTTTCAGGATTTTTGTCTCACCATAGCAAGCATTCCAGAGCAACTTCATTTAATCTATTTGCAATTAGTTTCCACTGGGCAATGGTTCCTGCTCATGTAAACCAGCTGCAGAAGGTACTTATACTAGTTGAGATCATGTGCCAAAAAATAAAATAAAATAAAAAAATTTAAAAAATTCACCTAGTCCACAAGGAAGGTGTGCAAACTGCTCCAAAGTACATGAACTTGCTTTTAGATATTAACAGCTGTGTCCATCTTCCTGTTCATTTAAAATCATCAGACACAGTAGGGAACCATGGGAAGGGGTTTTTACACCGACGCTTTGAGAAACAAAAAACTTTCTGACACTAACTGGGTATCATTTGTTAGAATCTATACAACATGCATTCAAGGTCATGGGCCTGTTCCAGCAAAGGTCTGGGGAGGGCCACCCAGCTGGCCAGCTTAGACACTCCTGAATTGTTATTGCTTCTGAAACTTTAGATCTCATATGGACTAAGGGTTCTTTACGAGAATCCTACCACTGCCTGAGCAGAGTGTGTCAGAGACTGCCCTTTTGTCAATTTTAAGTCTTTCTCAATATGCTGCATCAGTCACCATTTGCCTGTTTTCTGTCTCAGTCCCTCTGGTACAACATACTTGAAGCCAAGAGAGGATGAAGGCAGAGTTCTTGAATTCTGGGACCCTTGCCTAGAAAAGCCATGGATGCAATGAGCCAAAGTCGTAATTTTGGACAAGGATTCACTACACATCTGGTTTCTGCCTGCCAGCCATCTGTTAAGTGGATTGGGTGTTGGCTGGAAACTCCCAGCTACCAAGAGAAAAATAAAGATCTGTGAATTGGGAAAAGACAAGTGAGAAGTGAAAAGGTAACAGAAAAGGAAAAAGGTGAATGATGTCAAGTTTATGCTGTCACTGGCAATGCACACTGGCATTTTACCAGACCTTTTTCAGTCATCTCTTATTCTTGAAAAAAAACAATTAGGTACAATATTCTCCTCTCAGGGAACAGAAAGCCTTGGAAAAAAAATACCTAACCAATACTACAGCATGCCTTTACATAAGTTTTATATGACAAAATCTAGTTCAAGGTAAAAGAAAATTTGGATGTGTATGTGTCCCTATGTGTGTCTTTATATGTATTAATATTTATCTATCACTCTGCAAGTTTCACTGAAACTGTATTGAGTTGCACAAGCCAAGAAGCTGGCCATTGAAAATGAGAAGGGATATAAAATATAGCCATATTCCAGAAGAAAATTAATACCAATACACAGCTCCTGCGTGATATTAGTATCATTGATTTTTGACAATAGCCTATGTATGAATGAGCTATGGTTAACAGCATAGGAAGTTATAACACTACCTCTTGTAAGTACTGCTTATTTGTTACCACACTGCAACTGAGTTAAAGATATCTTTGGTTGCTGACTGCCATGAAACTCATAGTGCTCTGTGTGCCCTGTTGCAGCAACTGTTTGACAAATGATCAAATGCTTAGAGAGTTTGTGTGTCTGTGTCTGTGTGTGTAAAAGCAATGCAAGTCCACCTAAAATTTAGAGAAAATGTTGAAGAAATCCCATGACCTTATTCCCACGCAGTGAATGCTACTCAGACTCTAAATCCAGAAGAAACCAGTGTTCATCTAAGATGATTTTCCTAAAAACCCAATCACAATCCTATCTCAACTTAATTATTTGAATTAAAAATATCTTCTCTTGATTTTTAAAATAGCTATGATGAAGATAAGCCATTATACTCAAGTTAATCACTTTAATTTCTTAAGACTCTTCCTAATTTGTGTTGGTTTTTTTCTAACTGCAATTTTGAGTCAAGTCTTTTGCTATTTCTTAAATGTTAATTAAACAGTAAACACTGCTAGTCTGTTTTCACTGTTAGTGAATGATGGCAAATTTATCTTTCACAATTATTTAACAAAAAAGTAACAATAATTTGTAATTTGACAAACGGTTCAGATTTACTTTAGATTCCTGGTTTATGGCAGCAAACTGCATAATGGAGTGGTTTGGTTTAGTTTAGTTTTTTCAAAATCAGTTTGATGTCGTGTATAAGTTGGGTTGTATTGTGCCCAAAAAAGTCCATTTTTAACTGAGTCAACAGCTTGATAACAGTCTTTTTAAACATACAGTGGGTGTTTGATTTTTAAATTTCTACTCAATATCCTTTGTTATTTTAGACCATATTGCCTTTGAATTTGTGCCAATGACTTTTAACCATTTCAGAAATGTACTGCTGGACTAAACTGTGACACTCAGTCAGACTTTAATCTCACTTTCTATCCTACAAAACAAAGAAATCATCTCGGCTAGACTATTCCCTGCATATTTGGGTTTTTTGTTTATTTGTTGGGTTTTTTTGTCTTCCAGCCCAGGAAGCTCTGCTGTCTCTTTACTGGAGCCTTGGGCTCTACCAGTGCTTTGACTCAACTCATTCATTCTCCGGTGTCCTGAGCCTGCAGGGGCTCTGGTCAGCCTGCAGCTGCTCACCTGTTTCCCTGGGTGTTCCTCACCCATGGTACACCAGGCAGACAGGCATGCAGCAAAATCATAACGTGGTTCTTACTTGCTCAGGGTCTGTATCTCTGTTATAGAAACCTCATGCCCCTCGTAAGCTTTCACACGTATTCTCTACAGATCCTTCATTAAGGCGTATTTAGTGTTTGACTAATTTGTTAACAGAAGAGAGTTATCTTAAGACTTCATATTAATGTACCCTAAGTAGACTAAACATTAATAAAATGAATATGACAGTAAAACTTTAAGAGGCACAGTACCAGCTGAATTCCCCCTCCTTCAGATCAGATGCTGCATAATAACTAAACATTACTCTGCTAGTTTTATGTAAATGAAGGAGAATGAAAGTTAAACCTTAAGCAATTTAATATTTTCTTGATTGTATTTAATTCAGGATTAACTAACCCTGATTAAATGAGACCTTACAAGTACATCAACAGCCTGCAATTAGCATGCTGTTGGTAAACACTTGGAATCAGATTTTGTTTTGTCTCTCACATCACATGAAACATGTATAAGTATTTCTTACACTTTTGCCTGCAATATCTAGTAAAAATCATGAAAACTGGTGGATAACAAGCAATTCTGATGTCTCCTCAAATATGTATTATGAAATAAATAAACATGTAAAGGGTTTTTATTAAAAAAATTTTAAAGTGTAGATGTTTCATAGGTTACACTGTAGAGTCCTCAATAAACAGAAGTGGATCACAACTGACTTTCCTCCAGCTGCTTCAGAATGCAGAGCCAAAAGTTGGACACCAACAGAGAAAATAAAAAGACCGTCTTATAAGGTGCATGCAAACGGGCTTTGTCCTGTTTATGAAAGAAACCTTCTTCACTTTTCTTGGACAATCTCATGGGACAAGATTATGGGAATGGCCATTCAGGAACACTGAGGAGGGCTTGTCGATCCCCCTCCCAGCAAAAATCAAAGCCCATTCCCAAACAAAGCTGCATCCATGTGACTATTGCTACACTGGTGCCAGTGCACACTGGTATTTTTCAATCAGCAGTTGCCATCAACATTACTTCCAATCCCAAAATGTTTCACATCCAGCCTTCCAATTGTCATCCTTGAGTGTTGCAAGTCTGCTCACATATCCTTTCCCACTGTCTTTCTGGCAGCTAAGCAAATTACTGACGTGACCTCCCTCTGTGTGGCACAGCTTTTCACTCTCTTTACCCCTGCCTGCTGAACCAGTCAGGTGAATTTTCCTAACTTGTCTCAGGCAAAAATAACTGAGGTTAGCAAGGACCTGCTGCTTAAAGTGCTGTGGATGGGTGAAAAAGCAATTCTTACAAGCAAATGATCTTGCTAGTCAACAAAGACCTTTGGGCAGAAGTTTTAAGTAAGTTGTATTTACACCTAACGAAGATGTCTTGGTACATGTCCCAGCTACAAGAAAAACAGGTAGAAAGCAAGGAAGGCACTGTTTTAGGAGGGGTGTAAAAAGAAACAAGTTCTGATAATATACTAATTTTCCTTTTTAAGTGCCTGACTTCTCGGGAGCATTCTGCTTTGCTAAGAACAGTTTGAATTAGAAGAAATGGCAATACAGTTCCCTCAGTTGGACTCCTGATCTCGGAAAAAACATCCAGAAGTTTATATCCAGAAGCACTCAAATCTTAAGAACAGTTAGGAGTGGAATAAAGACTCAAATCATGACATTTAATTTTCACTTACTGGTGTCTTTCCAGCCTTCTTGGCATTCAGTGGCAATTCCTACATAAAATCTTTGTTTCTTACTTCCATCATGTGTTTCTGAAGTTAAAATGATGGTGACAAGGATTAGTCTGCAAAAGAAACACAAAGATCACAGAGTAAAACTGAAAGAGGTTAATCTGGTTATCTTCTTTGGTGTTAGAATCAGTTGGAAAATTACTCCTATTTTTGTTTCAAATTGGAATTTTTTGACAACTGTTTTTAATATTGACTTCAGTTTTTACTTCTGTTTTTAATTTTATGTAGAAAAAGAGCAATTTCTTGGTAAGGAATAATTTTCAATAAAAACCCCCAGTGTTTTTAAAAAATAACTTAAAATTTTACTTAAGAGTAATTTTTTGTTTCTTAACAACTACTTTTAGGAGAAAGACAGACATCCTTGTTTTTAGTAAAATGTTAGTTATTTATTTTTGGTTTTACCAGAGTGAACTCTTTTCCTGTTTTTTCCCCCCAGTGTTCCTTAAGGGAGCTGATCCCCAGTGTGGCATTTTTTGAAAGCATGAAGGTTAAATAAGGGCTTCATTGAATTGTATTTAGTTGCTTGGAAGCATTCAGTCTCAACTTTAAAGTTATTTTAACAGTTTTTTTGCTTTTCATTCCTTTTGAAACTACAGCCTGTGACTATATACACCATGACACCAATTGCATGAAATTATGTAGTGGAAAGACCTAAAATGAGTTCTACTGAAAATTTTAAAAGCTCTTATTGCCTGTGCATATACTTCTTAGCCTTGAGAAACAAAAAAAAATCTATCAATATAAAAGTGCCATGAAAGGCACAAAGCATTTCTTCTTTCTTTCTCCTGAAACACTGAGTTTCCAGACCCAAATCTTACTACTTTTCAACATGATAAATTTGAAGTATCTTCATTTGATATACTGGAATTACTCTGGAGTAAAACCTGAACCTGTGACAGAGGAATCACATTTCTTAACATCTTACTATAGAGTGAATTTTAAACATGAATCTATTGGCTAGAGCAGTGACAAGTGCTTATATTTTTTGTTTCAGTATTTCATATGGCAAAATAAATACGTCAAAAGCCTGCGCAGTTTCTATTTCAGATGAAATATTACCCTCAGTCCTTGTAAGTAGTGTTTTTCAGTCATTTGGCATAAATCTGGAGTACAGTAAATAATAACAACAATGAAATCACTATGTCATGAAATCAATAGAATCATTCAGAATTTACTTTTGTGTAAATGGCTCAATATGTGGTCTAGTCATATGTCTGTAGACACAGAGCAGCTGGAACAGAAGGGCATCAACATAGCATTACAACCAGTTGGACTCCCAAAGTTGTCTCATTAAAGAAAATGAACACTCCTTAAATCTAGTAAGATTTAAAAGAAAACATTTTCCAGTTCCCATGCCTACAGAATTATATTAACTTATGGAAGTGAAAATGGTTAATTACCAGTAATCATGCTGCACTCGTCCTATAAATCTGCATGCCAGCACCTCCCAGCAACATTAGTTGCAGGGAAACGTGTGAAAGGGGCACGAGCCATCGTTGGCTCTTTCTACAGGTTGGGGATTTTTAACTAGTCCCCACTGCCTGGGGAGGGATTGAAGTTTTTAGCACAATTCTCCTCTCAGCTCACCTGCTTAGCACTAGGACTATTTCATGAAATCAATGGCATATAAATGCTTGAATCCATGTGGTATGAGCAAGGAAACAAGAGGCCTATTATGGTTTGGAATCAGAGCAAAATGGATGTAAATTGGATGCAAAGTCCAGATATATCCACTAAATTGTCCAAAGGTAGCAAAAAGGTCTCAGGAACTCTGTTGAAGGCTCATATTAATTTATCAGCTATCACTTAACTTTGTAATCTCAGGATTCCTTTGATATTCATTGAGTCTTTCCAAAATCAAATAGACATGAAAGATGAGTTCAATCAAAGCTTTGCAGTCAGCCAACTGAACAGGTATGATATCAGAACAAGCAAAATTTAGTTGGCAATAGTCGAGGATAAAATGGTAAAACAGTATTTTTAGTAGTACAGTTTGGTTCTGTCACAGAGAACAGTTTTCTAACATCAGTACACAATACAGTCTACTACTATGGCTGCAGCTGACAATCTGTTCTCCTGGTCCACACCTATTTCTACATCTTGAACTCTTGTGCCAGTTTTGGCTGTAGTAGAGTTAATTTTCTAGTATGCTAGAAAATTTTCTAGTATGCTAGTCGCTAGTATGTTTTGCTAGTAGCTATGTCATGGTTTTGTGATGTAAATAATATTGATACTATAGGAATATTTGGTGATTTTTAAATTTTGTTTTGTTTTGTTTGTGGGTTGGTTTTGAGGTTTTTTGTTTGGTTTTTTTGTTTGTTTGTTTGGGGTTTGGTTTTTTGTTTTGTTTCTAAGCAGAACTTACACAGAGTCCAGGCCTTTTTGGAAGTCTCCAAGGCCAGGTTGGAAGGGGTTTTGTGCATCATGATCTAGTGGGAGGTGTCCCTGCCCATGCAGAGGGTTTGGAACTAGATGATGTTTAAAGTATTTTCCAACACAACCCATTATATGATTCTAGGATTTTCTGCTTCTCACACAACACAACCAGTGAGGATGCTGGGGTTACACAGGATTCTGGGAGGGGACCCAGATAGGACAGTGACTCCAAAGGGATATTCCATACCATATGATACCATGCTCAGAATAGAAAGCTGAGGGAAGAACGAAAGAAGGGATGTTTTTAGTGATGGCTTTCATCTTCCAAAGTAACTTATGCATTATGGAGCTCTGTTTTCCTGAAGATGACAGTCAACTCCTGTCTGCTGAGGGGAAGTAGTGAATGTATTCCTTCTTTTACTTTGCTTCTGTGCACAGCTTTTGCAATATACATTAATTTTTTTTTACCTTGAAACTATAAGTTTTTACCTTTCTGATTCCCTCCTCCACCTGCCTGGGGGAAAAGTGAGTGAGCAGCTGCATGTATAGGGTTTATTTGTCAGCTAGGGTTAAACCATGACAAGTGTTTTTAGAGCTGGCAGCCTCTATAGAAGCTACTTGGAACAGAGGAAGTTAATGGATGAGGCTTTAGTTACTGTAAAGTTTTTTTCATAAGTAATACCCTAATGTCATAAAAAAATTCAAATTATATTACCTGTTCTATTTAAAGGCCTTCAAAATAGCAAAGTTTTCCCAAGCATGGTCTATCTACAAAATGGATCTTCTTGTCTTTCCTCATGCTGAATGTTAGTAATAGTATCTGAGGTTTTCTTGACTTCCCTAGGTCTTTCTCAATATATCTTCTTGGTCAAGGGTTTTTGGCACTTGCCTATTCTTGGATATGGACTAAGGCAAGTGAAGAGGTCTTCAGACTTTCTGCTGCAAAAAGTCCTTCTCAGAATTTCAGGGAAGCAAATGGAAGGAAGGGAGGAAAAGGCCATGAAGAACTATGAGTACAAAATTTGCTATCTAAAGGATGCATGACACCTGAAGAATTCGTTTCTCAATGCTTCAGAGAACATTATCTCTAGACCTTAGCCAGTAAAAAAATTAACTAGCTTAGAAATACTATTCTGAAAATATCGGAGTTTCTTGTAAGCATCCCTTGTTTTTCTATCAAAAATCTTTCAGGAGCTTCACATTTCTCATTTCTACATCTTCTCTTAACATTAAGTCTCAGACTAAAAGCGATAAAAACCCAAAATAAAAACTCATTTTTATTCAATGGTTTTGCATCTAAACGAATGAAAACCGTTTTTAATAACTGGCTCTGCTCAGTCTCATGCCAGATACAAAGCTGCTTGGTGCCACTGCCCATGCATTGTGCCTCACAACAGGCAGCAGATCAGCCAAGTGAGCTCTGCTTTCCCAGGGGAGTTTGGCAGCCTGTCAGGTATAGAGTCACCAGTACTTGCAGGGATTTGTAAGCTGCACACTGTCAGAATCCCCACATCATCACAGGCCTACACCTAACTGAGTCTCGATTGATTTCCTTGGTCCAAGACATTCACAGAGGATTCGTGATTTGGATATCTATTACATCTGATTCAGATTCTGGGTTTTATGGAAAAAAAATGGTTTTTTTTGTTTTTTCTCCTAAAAGCCCCCTGTTAATCATTAAAAGCAGTAATGAATATTTAATTCCTGAATTTCCTCTCTGAATACATTTCAAGAAGACAAACAGTAGTTCTCACGGAAATATTAAGAATAAACACGGTACAAAAGCCATACATAGTCCCAGCTTTTATCTTTTCATTTTTGATGTTTTCTTTTTCTGGTTCTTCACTTGAATGGCTGTTTTTTTTTTTCGTTGGAACACACAAGATGGCAAGAATGGTTATGCAATATGGCAGATCAAAGAAGCCTGTATGTAATGCTTTTTATTTCCTTATATGAAATGTGTGTAGCATATATCAAATAGTAAACTGAGTGCAGATCCAGGATATATCAAGTTAGAACAATCTTTTCTTTGTTCTTTCCCAAAATGACAGTTTGGAACGGGAGTCTCTGAGAGTTTTACCCTTTCTTTTACATATTGATGCAGGCTGAAAACATGTTACTACACATGGACAATTTTCTGATTTCCAGCCTTGTTTGAAAGCAGTATTTATTCCAAGTATTGTATTTTCCAATTAGCAAAGATTGTAGAATGGCTTTGAAAGGTGGAGCTACTAGATAAAACTCTTGAAACCCATGCAACACATTTACATCCAAAATGATCCATGGAAACAGAGAAGAAGGGGAAAATCTAACTTTGCAAGTGAAGACAGATTTGAGTATAGAAAACATACAAAAAAATACCCATACAAAAAGAAATCTAAAGCATGTTTCTGAGATAATAGAACTTAACACATTACAAAGCCAAATTTGAGAGTCTGACTCAGAGCTTCACAGTGCACCTAATTTAATAACATCTCAGACTGTTTGTCTTGTGATACTAAAAGAGAATACATAAATCAGTGCCTCCCTTCTCCCTCCTCCTTTCCCATATGGGACCCTAATGAATTTGTTACTAATTTCAAGAGGTTACCAACAATTCAAGTATACAAATCATTACTGCAGTGTGGAGTCTTGCAAGAAAGCTTTTCTATGTTCTCTGATGACATCCAGAACAAGCATACATGTGGTGTTCAATTAAATCCTGCTCAGGAGATTACAAACTACTGATACCTACCATTTTTACATTCTGCCATTCACTGACAGCTTCACCTACTCATGTACTACCCTTCACAGAGAGTGAGAAGACAGCATCATTGGAGCAGGGGAGGCAAATGACTCAAAGTGTGAAATATTCCAGAGTGAAATCAGTTTTTCCGTTGAAGCCAAAGGAATGCCACAAAAAAGTTTTTCAGAGCATCGTGGGTCAGGGCAGAAAGGGGCTCCAACGAAAAGGATTCCAGCAAACTGAAGCAAAAAAAGAGAAAAAGAGTAGACAAGATGGATATTCTCCTTTCTTAAGTCATCTTTCACAGGCACTCAGGCTTCTGCAGCTGCCTCCATGTGAAACAGCTTGCTCTGAAGAAGATCATGCTCTCTTTCGAGTCTTTTGCAGTGCCTCAGCTTCCTATGGTGAAGTATCTCTTCGTAACACATCTGTCTTGTTGTACAGCATCTTGGAGATCTTATTGAACTGAATGTATATCTTTTCACAGTAACCTCCAGAGACAAGGACCTGTCACTTCTACAGATCTACAAGCCCTTTAATAGATTACAAGTAAACCTATTACATGTATGATGTTACCTTTATTTTAATAAAAGTATTTGTTGTTTGTAGTGTCTGTGTAGTGTTGTCCACATTTTAGTAAAAGTATTCTTTCATTGTGGTGTTCTGGTACAGTCTCTCAATTTTTGTACAGTATAAAAAAATTCCAGATATGAGCCAGAGCAACTGAATCTGTATGGATCATTTCTAACCACCTCTGGTCACAACAGTTCATCCCCACCCCATCTGGAATAAAATACATCTAAAATCTAATCAGACAACCAAGATACAAGAAAGCTAAAGCCCTGAAAATTGCCCATGTCATTTTTCTCCTGTAGGATTACTCACTGTGACACTCATGGAAAATTAAATCTTGAAGAGAACAAGAAGTCCTGAAAGGACCCCCACATCTAGGGATTTGGGTTCTAGCTACACACTTAAATAGATGACCAAAGATTTTAAGAACAGTTTATAAAACAAAAGAACCATTTTCACATAGTAAGTAAAGCAAAAGCAGCCCACACCCTGTTTCTGCTGCCAAGAGTAAAAGGCCACAGGAGGTTGTTTCTGAGGTGTTATTTATATTGGATTTTAAAATGGTCTGAGGGGACAGAGGGTTAAGCTATCAATTATGTAATTGTAAACTAAGAACCTCTGGGAAGAGAAGCAGAAAATTGTACACTTAGAGACTGAGCAAGACATTTAGGAGAGGTTCAAGGTTAACTCCTTTCCTTCGCTCCTCTGAATTCTGTTAAGAGTTCACATCACGGTACAAAGCCCAGGGAACAATTCTGGAGGAATAGGAAAGCAATTCCTAAAATTGTGATTTGTTCAGCACCTCGAGGGATAAAGCAGGAGCTCTTACTGGAGGAAGGAAAGGACAACTACAGCCCCTAGCTCACTGAGGCCACCTTGTAGCCACTGTAATTCAAATGCCATATTTTTTTCTATAAGGTTACTGTAAAGGCAGGTTGTTTGTTTTTTGTTCCTCTGACTATCAGCTACTGTCTTACTGCCAGCACTACTGTAAATGTGAAAAAGTGTAAAAGATAGTGTGAAAATGGGAAATCTGTCAACAAATTAGAACAGAAAATTATTTCTGAGTGTCTGTGCAAGAACAATAGGAAAATTAGAGACATGGTAAATGTCCTTCCTAAATCACGCTGTAAAGTAGAAATAGCCAGTTGCTCCTTCTCAGAAAGTGAGAGAAACCCACCTGAAAAGCTTTTTATTTCAAAAACCTTGTAGTGGCTGAAAATACTACAGTTTTTCTGGATAGAAAAGCAGGAAGTAGTGAGATGTATTTTAAACCTTTTGCCTCCCTCGTTCCCATATTCTTTTCTAATAGCCAGCCTAAAACTTAACACCCACCGTTGCACCCTAAAATCCCATTTATTGGCCTCAGCACCTCAGCTATTTCCTTCAGATAGTTAAGTCCTTCTTCTGCACTTATCTAGAAGCATTCCAGTTCTGCCAGGGCTTTGCAGCTGGGTGGTGGTGTAGCAGGCAGCTGTTTGAGTAGGGAAACCATCCACCTCCTTCCCATCTCCTTCCTTCCTTCCTTAGCCAAACTGCAGGGAACAAGCATATTCCTATCCTGGCATTTCTATCAGGAATGTCTGAGGCCTTTTCAATGTAACTTTACCCATCTCTGCAGCTCAAAGCTCAGGAAATTCCCACACATGCATTGCATTAAACCCTCCATGGAGAGAATAAATTGCCACAACACTCCAGAGACTTGGAAAGGTATATCTATTTTTTGCAGGACAACAGACTCCCCAGTAAGGCAGAGAAGGTATGAGGCTTTGACACAGAGAGGAGAAGGTGAGTAAATTTCCCCCTGAGCATGTCTTTTGGGGTTGGCAATCTCAGATGCTAGGAGGTAGCAAGGATGATGGCCTGCACAAGGTCATCCAGCCCATTAAGACAAGAGGCATGTGCTGGACACATCCTCTTTCAGCTGAAGGTGCTCTGACTGTGTGTGTTTGTTTTTAAATTATAGCACAAGAGGGGCACAGATCATGGAAAGGATGTGCTTGTCTTCCTGCATGTTTTGTGAACTGCTTAACATTCTTCTGCCTTGTGTTCATGAAAGTACCATGCACAAAAAGAAAGCTATCACATCAAGAAATACTCAGGAGGAACTAAGGAGCACAAGTTCAAAAGAAATATACGTTTGTCCCTCTGGCTGATTGATTTTACTTTTCCCCTGTTGAACAATCTGTGGAATAGAAAAGGCACACATTTTTAATTGAAATCAATGGTCTAGGATTTTGAGCCACATTGCATGACCCAGAACCCAGTAAATTCAATGGTAGCCTTTCCATTCATTCCAGTGGGCTTTGGACGAAATCCATGCAGCTGAAAGTGAAAACTTGCACTTTCTGATGCAGTCAATGAATGCATTTTTTAAATGTACTGCTATTATTTTTTTGCTATATCTCTTTAAAATGCTATTTATTCACCATGGTATTTTGTAATATATAGATATATTCATAGTAAGAACATAGCTCTCCATTCTAAGACTCAAATTACTATGTTCCTCCTATAAGTAATATTTATGAAATCAAATAATATAATTAATCAAAAATGAATGCTGGCTTTATTTGTCATCATTCTATAATGATGCTTGTTTTATTTAAAAGTCATGTTTCACTGAATGTTTAATAATACTTAATTTCAATTCTAATTTAATTATGACATTTGCATAAGTCATTCTAAGCAGATACACCCTCCAACATATTCAGTATTCCAGTCCTCTGATCATCTAGACCAGAACATGCTATTGCAGACTAATTGGTTTTCCTTCCCACAGGGATGATACATTCCTCAAATGCTGGCAAAAGAGAGAGCGTGGATACATCAAAGTATTCACCTAGTCCCAACAGCACTGGGAAGCATTCCTAGGTCCAGTAGCCTAGATAAAGCCATAAAATCTCTTTGTTCTCAGGGCTGGATCAAAGCCTGAGGTTGGACAGGCTATAAAAAACCTCACACAACACAAGTCATTCTCTGTGCCACAGGGCTTACAATCTAAGTAAAAGAGACCAAATGGACATCCACAGCTAGCCTGAAGTGTGCTGGCCAGAGAGCAGCAACCAGCAGCTGAACCTAACCCTGACCCTGTCTCATAAAAAAAGTTTTAAGCAGGTATTTGAAGGCAGATAATGCAGGGGTTCTGTGGAAGTATCCATCTTGCCACCTTGAGAAAAATTCATTGTGCTTATCAGAAAAGACAAGAATGGCTTAGACAAACATACAGTCTCCAGCTTAGACTAACATACATACCAGGACATTGTGAGGTTGAACAGGTGAGCTAGCTAAATTTAAATGTGAGCCATAAGAACTGTTGTCAAATAGGAAAAGAATTGCAAAATTAGCAGAACCTGGATTTGTTCCATTTGTGATTGAAGTTTCTTCATCAAAATGAGCAAGAATCTCAAAACCTTTAAAACATGGTTAGGCCTGCCTTTTTTTAGTGAGAAACAGCCTCTTGGCTACGAACACAAAACCCTTTTTATTCTGAAACAATGATTCACTGTCATCATTACAGAAGCAACTACTCTCTTGACACTGTCTGTAAGGAAATTCTGCCCATTACACACATGTTCAAAATATACCTAGGAGCTGTGTGGCTTTTTACAGGTGGTGATTAGGACAGTCAGCTCTGATGGGGAATAACAGCATGCAAATTGTTGTTATAAACTGCACAGCAGAGGGATTACAATCCAGCTGTCCTCTGGACCGCAATGACTCCTCTGCCCAGGTGGTGGCATCTTCTCAAAAGAAGAATTGGATTTACACATCCAGTTGCAGGGGAGATTCTATTGCTGGGACTTACTCAGTTTAGTGTGAACACTGCTAAATGCCACTACCACAGTGCACCTTTGAACAAGCAGGAACACAAGCCAGATTGCAGGATGCAAAACGATGGCAACTGTAGGATCACCTGCCAAAGCACTGATGGAATTATTTTTGCTGTAGTACAGCTGCTGCGTATCACATGCTTTTGTCTGGGTTGTTTCAATTTGACTTTTTTTTTTAAATATTAACATATTTACTAAATGTAAATTAGAACTGGTTGTTAACAGATCAGGAATCATTAATTTTAACTCTTTGTTCTATCAATAACTCCTCTTTAAGCTATTATCACTAGGATTAATCAAGCTAGTGTAGTGACGATCAGAGTAACAAATTAGCCTTTCATAAAGGGTTTAATTTCTCATCTAGTTTGTATAGAATTATTTGAAAACATAAAACTAAACAGTTTTTCTCAGAATAGAAGCTTTCTTTCTGCTTTATAAAGTGGTCTTTTATAAAGAACAATTATTACATGTAAGGAATTAACTCAGGTGCCAAAAAGTGAAATCTTGTGAAGACAAAGGGAAAATTAAAAGACTTTAATTGCCCCTGTAAAGGGGCAAAAATATACCTGCAATGTAACTCTTTGTAATACCTACTCCTCTTCTTCTAAAACGTGTTAAATTAAGATAGTAAAGGTAGGGCTTATAAAGGAGATATCTTCAGCATATGCATCTTCACACTGGTATATATATTGTTCACCTTCATCCTACAAGTAGGAAATACTAATGATTTTTCTTACGTGTCTAGAACTGCCACCAGAAATATGATGTGCTCTTGTACCAGTTGTAAATCTGCCACTCAAACTTGTCCTGTCCATTTGAATGTGGGCACTGAAGGTTTAAAGCTTCCTACCTAGTGGTGTTTATAAAGATCATAGAATCATAGAACGGTTTGGGTTGGAAGGGATCTTAAAGATCCTCTAGTTCCAACCCTCCTGCTAAAGACAGGGACACCTACAACTACAACAGATTTCTTAAGGTCCCATCCAAGTTAGCCTTGAATGCTTCCAGAGCAACCTGTTCCAGTGCCTTACCACATCTTAGCAGTTTTCAGTCTTTTCCTGGAAGAACCATGAACGTGGGCATATTCCAGGAAACACTGACCTGCATTCATTCATAATTTTTCGCCCAGAAAGATGGTAGATAGCACCCTTACCCTTCCCTGAAAACAGTCTCATTGAAGGCTTCCCTTAAAGAAACTGAAAAGGGTTCAGTTGCTTATGATGCCTTGTTTCATACTTAGCACAAAAATCAGGAAACATCCAGCATCTTGAGGGAAAGATGGCAATGAAGTGAAACACAAAGCAGGAGGGCAGGTGGAATTTAAAAAAATCACGAGAGATGTATTTACTTGCATGGTATCTACATGTGCTCTATATTGTTTTAACACTAAGCCCTAACAAATAAATTAACAACAAACGTTGCACCAACAAGGTTTAAGACATGCAAAACATGTACTGACTCTGACTTCACTGAAAAACCTGCCTTACTCCTAGCCTCTGACCTTGGTTTTGTACCTGCTGTCATTTAGATTAGGTTTCTCTTAAAACTTGATGCTTGTTTTTGTACCTGCAGTCATCCAAATGCACTACACAAGTCAGGGGTGATTTTCAGAGTCTCCTATGAATTTGCTCTTTTTCACAAGTCATTTTTTTTCAGAATCTATTTGGAAAAATATATAAGCTAATGCTTGGATCAAACTCTTGGCCTAAGACACTGCAGCAATATTTTAACAAGCAATGTAAAAATAAATTCTGACTCTTACATTGCAATTACCACAGGAACAGCTACTGTTAAAATGCTTTAAAATTCAATCAATAAAAAAGATAATGACAGCTCTACTTCTAATTAAATTAATTGCTGGATGAGAAAAACCAAGGCCAGATGCTCAGACTTACTTTCAATAATTCAAAGTGCCCAGACTATCATGCCATTGAGTTTCTGTGCATCTGCTAATAATGAAGTATCAGAATATTGATTAAGAACTTAATCCTAAAATATGCTTATCCCTGTCTCCTTGGGGTATATATAAAGCTCCTTCCTAAATTTCATACACAAAATATGGGCTGCTGTAGAAAGCAGCAACATATGTTGCTTTTTAACCAAGGCATGGAAATTTTTATTCCCACACATTCAACCAAACTGTACTGCAAAGCAAACTTTAAGGTCACTAATTATGCAGCTTACACAGTGGTCACGAGAAGCAGTTAAGGTGAACTTTTTACTTCTGAAAGTTATCCATTTTCTGTATTACTGATTTTATACAAGAAGTTTTGGTTTTAAGTGCACCCCATTTTCATCAGCTTGCATAATTCTCCTAAATGGAGCCAACATGTTCAATGCATAAGCTTAGGAACAGAGGAACTGCACAGACACTGTCTCCTGGGTGCTGAATAAAATTAGCACCTTGCCAGTTCTTTGGAGTTTGAGGAGGTAAAAAAGTACCACATTCATTTTGAGAGAAGACACATGGATCAACAACAAAAACTAGCACTTGATACAGTGTTGGCCATTTGAATAGGTCATGAAGCAGTCTGAATTCTGAAAATCCAGCTGCCAATACAACAGCATGAAGTAGTTTCAATGTGTGTGATCCAGAAAGACTCAAAAAGATGTTTTATTTTTTCTAATCATCTCTGGATATCCGAGGGAAATTCATTGTTTTACATATTTTATTTGCTTTATTTATTTATTCACCTAGGTTTCTTTTTAGAAGGGAAGCTCAGTGATGTGTGTGTTTACAGAAAATGTCTGCAGAAGATTGCAAATCAAAATGAAGAAAAACAACCTGCAAGTTCAAATGAATGTGCAGGGGCTGTGTTTTTCAGCACACTAGGTCTCACCACAGGTGATGAACCTTCTGCATTAACAAATATATCAAAAGCCAGCTATGAGAGCCAGGCTGGAGGGCATAAATGCCCTCATGATCCAGCAAAGAATCATGTTTCCACTGCTTGGAAGAAGATAAACAGGCAGTGTGGCCCTATTTTAATGTTTGAACATATTTGCACAAACTAAATAAGACTATTTAAGAAAATTCTGTTTATTCCATGTCTTCCGCATAGCTGATTGAGCATTCTCCACAGGAAAAAAAAAAAAAAAATTGGAAGAATCATTTGTTCCCGTAGGGATCAGAAAATCAAGCAAATATTAGCATCTCAGCCATTGATCAGTCACAGCTGGGTAGTCCAGGTCCTGTGGTATTTCAGCCAAATGGAAGAGCAAAGCTCCTCACAGGGGAACCTGAGATAAGCAACAAGAAAGTCTTTAGGAAGGTGGATGTGAGTGGTGCAGAACTACCACTCCTACAGTGAGAGTATTATCAACATGAAATGAAGAAAACCATTTTGACATTTCCAAACTCCACTTTTTCATACAAATTTTTGTCCCTGTGAAAAATTTTGCCATTTCATTTTTATTTTTTCCTGACTCAGGAGCAAGTGTCAAAATATCAATTTGTTGTGAGACAAAAATTCCAATTTATATTATCTTTCATATTGAGTGACCTCTCATTTTCTCATCTGAAGAATCCCTGGTTTTACCTTCTTCCATTCAGCCTCAGAATAAAAATAATGTATGTTAGAACACAGAATTACTTAGGGGTCAGTACTTTTAGTTTATATTCTCAGTTCACATGTAATAGTTCAGATTTAAGAGGTTCAGACTTTCTCTCCGTAAATTCTGCTTTGGGTGGCTACATTAGAAGGCACAGGGTATCTGCTGCTGGGAAGGCTCACTACTTTGTGCAGAGTTTAGTTAAGAGTTTACTTAGCTAAGTAAGACTTGACTTTAGTTAACTCCAGAGTTTACTGCTGAGTTTAGCCCTGCAATAACCACTCTTGGGAGTATTCCACCTGGAAAATAGAGTGAAGAACGGCGTACACATCTCAAAATGCTTCAATATCACAGAGAATCTAACAAAGGTCATTAAGCAGTGTGCTCTGGTGCCTGTCAGAGTGCATATTTTGATAATTTTACGTCCCACTGAAAATCCCTGGAGGCATGAATAATTTTGCACCAGTTACACTGAGCTAGGGAGCAAACTGCATAAAGTGCAAAAGGAAGATCCACTCACACCTCAAATTCATATATTTCAAAGTGAGTATTTTCAGCTGTATAGCAAACAGGAATGACAAGTTGTGTAAATTATAAACTAGTCTCTTAAATTAAAAAAAAAAAAAAAAAAAAGAAAAAAAATAAGATTCCCTTGCCACGTAGAAAAATGTCCTCAGATCATTGTAATTTTCAGAGGGCACACAGAGAACCTAAATCAGACAGAACCAGATTATTCTTTCTACTGGGTAAAAAGTTTCCCTCTTTCCAAAGAGTTCTAAACACAGTAAAGTGTGAAAGAGAAACACAGGTATAGAGAGTAATGCTGTGTTTATGGCCTGCCAGCAGCTTCATGACCTGCCAGCAGCTTCATGACCAAACCAAATTTGATAATTCTCATTTTGATGTCCTATCCAGGGACCTTCCAACTCTCAGATGCAAATTTTTATTAAGGGAGAAGTGTGAGCTGTTAAAGCAGTGTAAGAAAAGACTCCAGATCATTTGATTCTTGGAAGAGGAAAAGAACAAGAACTGTGAATAAAAACAGTATCAGCAGAAAGAAACAAACTTGCTTTCATATGATTTTATGCCATCAGTTTGAATAATGTGCACTCTCCTATGTCTACTTAGCAGTGAGCTCATGCCTCTCTGTCATGGAAGGAAAGTAAATGGGTTTCTTGTTTTTACCTGCCTTTCTATTTTTCAGACTGTAGAAAGTAATCTCCTTGAGACCTCTGTCCTCTTGTCAAAAATGTGGCTGAAATTGCCCAGTCAGCTTAATGTTACGGTGGAAAAGGGACAAAATCAGATGTCTAGGCAGTTACACATATATTGTTTCACACACACTCATGCATCCAGCATGACCAAAGTTTTCCCTAGGAAAACAGGCTAAAAAAAAATAAAATAATGTAATGCTACTTTTCTAAAAGCCATTCTGTGTCTGGCAGAATACATTGTCTTATTAAAATAGCATTCTGTACAGAAAAATATAAGGTACAATATTGACTCCTATACTGCATGAAGAAAATTCATTTGTCCTCTAGGGCTCCTTCTTATTAATCTCCATCAAATACCCCAGCCAACACTCCCCCCAGAGCACATGATCCTGAAGAACCACTGCAGCCCTGTAGATCTCAACTGTCATGGACTTAAATTTTAGTGTTCCTGAGAGCTCACTGCCATGGTTAAGCTCAGTCTTTAAGAAAATATCGAGAAGGGAGGTCTGGGCAGTATGCATCACTGAGATCTTGTAATGAAATCCCCCCAACCTGTTCATTCTATTCTGAGGCAATTTCACACCAGAGGTAGAAGTATTGGGGTCAGTAAAGTTAGGTTAGGATGGATCTGCCTGTGTCTGTACCTACAAAATATCTTAACTGTGCCCTTTTAGAGGCCATGCTAAGAGGCGATATCAAAGTTGAATGACTGAGAATTGAGTCTGGCTCTGAGGCACTGAGTAATGCCACAGATACAATAAAGAAATCAGAAGACATATGTAACAAGTTTCTGCTGTAGTAGCTAAGAACTGCCAGTCAGGAGGGTGGGCTTTTTCCCAAGTTAATTACACTTCAGAGTTGATCTAAAATCCATAGATTTATAAAGAAAAGCTTTGGTGGGATTATTTTCAGAGTGATCAAGGTCTTCTGAAAGCCTAAGAAGTTTAATATGACACAAGAAAAAATAATATAAGCTGGCTGTTGCAATTAGAAATAATGCAAATTTGGTACTTTTGAACTCCTAATTCCTCCAATGCTAAGCAATAATTTAGCTGTGTGTAGCTATTTAATTGTGTAATTTTTGCAAGAATTTCAGCACTTTTCCCAGAACATCTCACTAAATGAGTAATTTCAAAGTTTTTCTGGCCATTGAAAGAGTACTGAGAAAAACCCAAGGCAGATGATATTGTATTTCGTTTACCTTTCCAACTTGGAGTGTAGTAGTGCAGCTATGGATGTAGATAAGTCAGATATGTCTAAGAAAAACAGTTAACTGTGAGCAACAGAACAGAAGCCTCTGAAATCGTACTCCAAGGTCATGAGGAATGAGAGATGATTTTATTCCTTTTTCCACTTCATAAATATCTAAATGTGTCACCAAAAAGGCTCTTTTTAGTTTTGCTTTCATCAGTTAAGCAGGCAAGGCTTCTCTGTAACAGATCCTCAAAGAGTTTGGAAATATAATAGCAGCAATCATTTATTGATTGATCTGATCAGACACTAGGCAGGAGGGAAGAAAACCCCAACATACACGTCAATAAACAACCTGGAGCCTGTAAAGCCATACTGAAAGAGCGTGAGAAGTAACAACAAGGCTGAGAAGCTAAAAAAAAGAAAACCCATGTCAGCGAATCAATGTAAAGCCTTGGCATAAAGATGCTGAAGTAAGAGGATGAATACTGAGTTACCATGAAAAGACCTTTGGGCTTGCATGAAAATGTTGAGACAGCTACTAAGGGATCCTTCAGGTGAGACAAACCATCTGCCTCTCTCCAAATGACTATTGAGGAAGCCTGGGGTGACAAGGCCTTGGACAAGGGTCAGGTTAGATGGGCTGAATCAAGGCCCTGATTTTGCTGTATATTTCTGGCATCAGGAAGACATGAGGCTCAGTGGTCCCTCTGTTTCTCTGGAAGTGCCTCATGCTTCATACAGGCTCTAATGTTACCTGAATGCAGAGTTTGAATAAGCTCTACCGGGCTATGAGATATTTATTCTGAAGTTGTTCCTGGAGTGCTTGTAGTGTTGCTACACTGGAAAGTCATCCCAAAAAATGAATGGGAAAGGAAAAAGTGGCAGGAGATATGCATCCCTTTATTGAAGATTATTAAAATAGGAAAAGGCTTTCAACTGAGATGAAAGGAGTACCTATTGGAAGAAACTGAAAAAAAGTCCCACTACCTCAGTAGTGCTGTTTGAAAAAGCCAGGCTGTGACCCAGTGAGAGCATCTGGTAATTTTAGTGTCTGTTACAGTATGTTCTGTGTATGGCATGCTGTAAGGTAGAGCTGCCTATAGACTTTTTAAAATCCCATTGATGTGTTTTACAAAAGCTCTGGGCTTTTTTCTGCAAAAGTAAACACACAAGATATTTTTAGAAGGCTAGTCATTCCCTTGACACAAGCAGTTCTAAATTCTCAAAGAGAAAGCTGTTTATGCAGATAGACAGTGTCAGCAGCAAAGGTACAAGGCCAACACCAAAGACAGTGAATTCAAGAGTCTGAAATGGTCATGAAATTACACAGAGGCTCTGCAAGTCCTAGAACTATAACACTGCAACAAGTTTTTGGAGTGTGTTACACAAGAATCTTTACTTCAGACTTCAAAGAAAATTATCACAGCTCTTTGGTAAGATTTGGAAGCCCAACTCATTAGTATGAGATGATGGATATAGAAACATTCCCTGAGTAGATGCATAGCCATGAAATATGCACATTTTTTCCCTCCTGGTTATTAACCATGTGTTTGCTTTACTTAGTTGTTTAGTTAGTTTAGTTATTTGTCATGTTAGTTTAGCAGAGCACTCTATAAACTTGGTCTCCTGCAATCTCGGTGTTTCATATGCACTTTTCCAAAGCTGGGACAGGATGAGCTACACAAAACTGTCCACTTCTGGAATGAATCTTTCCAGTACACCAAAATATCCCTCAAGTTAGACAAGAGCCAGGCAGACAACAAGGCCCAGCTTTCTTGTAGCAGAGTCTGAGCCTTCAAATGTCCATTCACCAACCAAAGCTTTTTCTGTGGCTCAGGCACAGACTCCACATTGCATGCAGCTCTCGTACATTGTGCAGGTTCCCAGTGGAAGAGGATGCAAATAGGTGCTCTTTTATCCACCAAGCTGTTTAAATAGACAGCAAGTGTGAGCTTCATTTCCCTAGGAAACAAGACTAAGAAAAGCCTCCTGTGAACTATTGAAGATCAAAAGTGCCAAGTCTTACCAGTTCCTCATGCTAATGAGGAAAACATTCATTACAAGTGTTTTCAAGAATAACAGTATGTTTGCTTCAACAAATGGGTATCACTGACAAGCACTATTTGTAGATATTTGGTAAATGTTTAAAACTCTATTTTTTTAATGCCATAAGAAAACCAATGCAGAAACTGATGAGTCAGCAGGTCTGTGATACATTTTTGCTAATTACGTGCTATGGTTGATGAAACTAATAACTGTTTTTATTAGTAATGATAAGAAAGCTTACATTTAGAGAATGCACTAAAATTTGCACAGGTAATTGGATTGCATGGGAATTCAAGATAAGAATAATTTAATGAAAATTAAATTTTAAAACAAATCACTCAAGTTGTTTTTCAATCCCTTCATGCCACCTTGAAAAAATACATACATTGTAATGGGTACATAGTCATAACTGGGTGTTATGACTACTAGTTAAGAAAAAGAGCTAGGCAGAGGACAGGTGTATAAGTGAGGCAATGGACATTTGAGGTTTCAGAGTTCATTCATTGAAGTTACATGTACAAATGTCCAGACCAGTGTGAAAGGCAAATAATCAACTGCTAAACCAGTCAGACACAACTTCTTATTTCCTTTGTCTCTCTTATTTTTCCCTTCTGTACTGGCTACTTACTTTTAGACCATCCTCACCAATACATATTAGCTTTTCTCTTGGCAGGGCCACGTCTACATCCCCTGCTCTTACCCAGCTTAAGGGGTGATATCATCTCTCTCCCAAATCCTAATAAATATGTGTTAGCTAGAAAATATTCCAGCATTTCTGCACAGTGTTTTCACCACACAAGTTACAGTCTGGAATGGTCTTTTATGTATCACTTGTACTTCATCATACACTTTTCTATTTGAAATGTTTCTGAGAGATTGAGCCTGTTTAGATGAACAAAGCATAAGTGAAAGAAATTATTATGTCAATTTAGAGTCAAGATGAATAGTGCAAATGCCATGCTCAGGGAGCTTTAACGAGTCCCAAAGCGAGTAAGTGAAACCGAACCCTTGAAATTCTTGTCCAGGTTTTGCTTTCCTTGACAGAGTGTGTAAGCCCGTTTCAACCAGTCCAATTCCTGAATCACATATCACATAAGAAAAACTTTTTTACTGTGATGGTGGCTGAACACTGACAGTTTTCCCAAAGAGGTTTTGGAATCTCAGTCCTTGGTGATATTAAAAACATGTTTGGACATAATCCTGGGCAACCAGCTCTACACAATGCAGCAGCAGATGACTGGACATGACAACCTGCAGAAGTTCCTTCCCACCTCAACCATTCTGTGATTTTGTGATCACAGAACCCCAGTAAAATCACAAAGTGCTGTTCCCAGGTTTGAACACTGCACTACCTTCCTGTCTACATCTGTTGGGAAAGCATGATGCTAAAAGAAGTCCAGGCTTGAGGTTACAGTGTGTTCACTCCTCTGCCCTATTTCACAATGCCTTTCATGGGACACAGTTGGGGAAAAGCAGTTATTATTCTGGTTTTATTTTATGTTTCTTATTCCAGATAAAACTTCTTCTCTCCAGTAGGATAAAAATAGCTTTCCACAATTGTTCTATCCCTTTAGACTTAGTGAATAATTGAAGAATGCTTTCCTGGTAGACAGTAATGAAAGAGGTTTACTCTGAACCTTCCTCCATTATCCAGCACCAGCACTTTCCTGAGGCTGAGGCTGCAAAAGAAAGCAAGAGGTGACAGGTGCTTGCATAACCCTTTATGAAAAAATGAAGCAAATTCTGATGCCATCTGGCTGGGAGTAAATCTGCAGTAACTCCACTGGATAATTGAGAAGACTTTGGACTTCAGAAATAACAGAAAGCAAAATGTTCATGACATTTTTTATCTGGCATCTTTAAAAGAACACATGACTAATGTGACTGACATGTCTATAAATGTATGACAAAGCACCAACCCATATGGCTAGCTTTTATTTACCATCCCTTCCCTCCTACTCTCCTTATTATTCATATTTAGGTACCAACAATAACCTCAGGGCAGTTATCCTGCAATTATATCTTGGTTCTTCTCTACACATGTTAACCAAACTTCATCCAGTTTCTTCTCTGCTGTATAGATACTACTTTCTGTATAAAATAGCTTTCTACAGTAACCATTGGCAGCTTAAACTCTCAGCCTACAGAAGGAGGTATCTGTGCAAACAAAACTCTGACTCCATTCCCAGCACTATTTGGTTTCTTTTTTATCATAGAATCATTAAAGATCATCTAATTCTGGGCCCCTAATTTCATGTTTCCTGGAGACAGGCTTGACGTACCCCACCCTTATGAGTCAGAAAAGATACTGCACTCAACTGCTTTACTTCTCATTTCTTTCACATCTGTAATTGCACTTTCATAAATCCATCTCAAAAGAGAAGACATTCATGATATCATCTGGTGGAAAGAAAGTGGGGAAAATATATATATATATATTTTACTTAGACAATGATTTTGTGTTTTGGTTTTGGGGATGTTTTGTCCTTGCAAGTCAGAAAGAGCAGGGGAGCTTTTTGAAAGTGTAGGAACCCTAGAGGACACATATAATGCATTAAAAGTTCAAGCCCTGAGAGTGATGAAGGCTACATAGATTTCATTTATCTATGGAATTCTGACAAGCTTCGTTTTAAAGAAAAAGCAAAGGAAAGCCCTGCAGTTTATTTCTCTTCTTAGAAGGGGAAATTAAAAGATCTAGTTATGGTATGCTGCATTTTCTGATACTAGAACTTTATGGATATTAGAAAACCTAGGAGAGAGGTTTTATGTAACCTGGATGGAGAATTCAGTCACAATTCAGCTACTAGAAACCCCATGCTGAGAGCTGGCATTTAATTGAACTGAGCCTGTAATACTTAGTTTGAGGGTGAGGGAACAGGGTACAGAGTAAGGCATCTGCTTTGGTTCAGACCTTAACCTGCTGCCTCTAGGAAATTGAATTTTAAAAGGAATTGCTGTGCTTGTGTAAACTGGAAGATTGCAAAGGAGAAGCCATTAAAGCTTTCCAGAATTAAAAAAATTAAAAAAAAATGCTTTTAGGAAAAAAATCATAGCCCACAATTGTAAGATTGTTCTGTCATTTTTCTCTTAACTTTAAATTTGCTCTGAAATCAAACTCCCTTCACCCTTAAATGCACAACACTAAACCAACCAGCAATATGATAATTCCCTTTTAATTATTGTTGGTCTCTGCTTTTAAGTTTAAATTTCCCATGCTGATGTTGAAAAAAAGTGCAATAAAGGCAAATCAACAGAAAATTAGCTCATGTTTCAGAATGAAAAAATAATGAATTAAGGTGCCCCGTGGTTAGCTCCAGAAGAGATATTGAAATCTTAATTTGCTCATCTTTCAAAGCAGTTCAGTGACCCCAAACTGTGCAGATGGCAGTGCTTCCCTGCATGAACCCTGGCATTCAGTGATGAAGTGTCATGGAGAAGGCAAATGAAAGCAGGAGGCTAGGAACCACCATACTTTTGGAAAGACAGTCAGGAAGAAGTAAAGATCTTTGAGCCAGAAGTCAACAAACCACTAAGGTACACAAGAGCAGGATGGGAAATATTTGAGGTTTACCACACAACAGGGACAGTTAACACTTCGGGAGCAGGATAAATCTATTTCTATATTGCTAGCTAAAAATCAGTTGACTAAATGAAGGTGGAATGCAAAGCAGGATCACATAAGAGTCTGGTCTTTGCCATCAAACAAGGCTGTACAGATGCATGGGAAAAGGATGGATGAAATAGCACACATACTACATGGGGTGAGTTTTGATGCACGGTGAACAGGAAAGACTAATCTCTTCCAAACAGAAAATTTAATAGAAAGAGACAAAACAAAGCATAAAGGAGAATGAGATAAAAGGGACCATTAAGAAGGTCTAGTTGGAAAAAAAAAACCTCATGGGAAGAAAAATAAAACAGACGTAAGTGGAGGAAAAATCAGTTGGTGGTATGATGACATTGTTTAATGGGATTCATACCATCAGAAACAAAAGGAAAGAAACACTGCCATCTTCTCAATAGACTGGATCAATGCTACAGCAAGATAGGGAAGCTCTTCTATAGAGATTTGTCATCAATTTCACTTTCTGTTTCTGTTTAAAAAAAAAAAAACGAAACAGCAGGCACAGCGCGAATGTAAGAAAATTACTGCAGAGGAAATAAGCTCAAGTGAAGAAAAAACACACCTGGCATTTCCTGCAGCCTCTCATTTAGACTGCTTGAGTCTTAGTAGAAGGTTTTGTTTTGTTGTTTTGTTTTTGTGTTTGTTTATATTTTGCATCTTGCCCATCCTCTCTCACAGCTTAGTTTGATATCCTGGAAAAACCCTTGTCTCCTTGTTAACTGTATACCAAAAAGTGATATGTTGTGCATTAGTCCATCTCCTAATACTATATTTTTTTAAGCATTTTTTAATTTCTTGATCAGCACTACAAATGAAAAAAGGCAAGAGACATTTATGAATGTGTTTAACTTTGGCAGATATTATTAATAATATTATTAATAAAGGAATATTATTTTCTTTTAAGTACAGTTTTCCTGGTTCTAATGCTTTGTGTGAAAATTCTGCTCGCTGAAGTAAGCTTTACTATATGAATTCCTTGTTACATGTTATCTTGTTCCAGTGCTGTAAACCTTGCTTCATGGCTCTAAGCTTCAGCTAAGTATATTTCAGCAGATACGGTAAAAGTTAAGCATGAAGAGAGTTATTCTCACTACTGACATGTATTTCTTATACCTGCAGGTATATATACTGTGTGAAGAAAAACCTTCTGAACTTGATTAATAGGTAATTTAGGACTACATGAGTAAAAGAGGGATGTGAGGGTGAAAAATCAGTTTTTGGAAAGGGTCTTTTTGTTGAGGCTTTGTTTCCTTTATAGGTTGGGAATCTTGCAACTTGATCCCTAGTCAGTTCTGCTTTTCCATTTAACCATATGATGAAAGTGTTTGTGTAAAACAAAACAAGTATAAAAACCAAGCCTTTTGTTTGTTTGTTTGGGGACTTAGTTGCTTTTCGTTGTTTTGTTTGTTTAAGTGGGAAAAGATAAAAGTATACATCTTGATAATAAAAGTTCATAGCCTATTTCGTGAAATGAAAAAATTACTTCAAAACCTTGGGAAACTTAAGCTAGAGTGAAACCTGCAATAAAATGTAGAGAACATTTTAATTTATGATTTGCCAAAGTTTAGGTAGTTCTAATAAAAACTATTTCTTCTCACAAACTAGGCACCATAGCTTGGCATACATGGTAGATGAAGGGGGGAAAAAAAAATCCCTAGAAAACCACACAAGGGTTTGGAAACATTTATAAGGCTTTCTTATGGTATAGCATAGAGACATAATTATGGGGTTTTATCCTGCTATTGCAGAAGTCAATGAAAAATACTCATTTTGACTTTAATTAGAGAATAAATCTCTCTCTTTATACACAGCAGATATGTTAGATATGTTAATACATGTGAGTAACCCTCAGAATCTCCTTTCAGTCTAACACCAAAAATGACTGGACTCCAGCTATTATACTCATCTAGTAAATGGGGCAAAGAAAGCTACACTTACGATATCATTTTATAGGACAGCATTAGAAAAGAAGATGGCAAATAATATTTACTTGCCAGTCACTCTAGCATGAATGCAAATAGTCTACAGAGCTTATACGCACTGTTATATACTACTGATTATAAAAAAAGGTGGTATCTACCACAATGAACTGTAAGGAAGCTTTGCAGTAATTTTGGTAAAATACTCACAATCTCATGTATAAGTACAATACTGTGATCGTCAGATAATTTTTCCTAAGATTGGTATGACTACATTATATTGGGGGGAAGGGATGGCTACACCCATCAAATTGAAAAACTTAGTGTGGTCAGAAGACATTTTCTCAATCAAGCAATTATAGACAATAATTGTTTGCTAGGCTGCTTATAATCATGGCTCATAATCATTAATTATTTTATTTTAAAGTATTTCTTCCACTTCAAACTCATAGTATGCATTTTAATAACAGTAATGTCTTGTATTATCTGGCAAAATGTAGTAGCTACTACACAAAGATTAATTGTTTTCAGAAAGACATACTACTCTGTGTTGAAAAAAACAACTGTGACATGCCATCACCTTATAAGCTTTCAGGACTTCATGATGGAAGTGAGCATTTATAACTAAGAGCAGTTACATAATGAATCTCTCATGAAGGCTTCCCAGATATATATTAAATTCAAATATTCAAAATGAAATTAAACCATAGGAGTGTTGACCTGAGGGTCAGGTTGAAAATTAATAATCACAAGATACATCAGAAGGCATCATTCAGACTGGAAAAAAAAAAAAATGAAATTTCTGGTTTGAACTAGCCTGCCATATTACTGTCACTTCCTCAATACTAAGGCCCACAAGCTATTTTTAGGAGCTGCTAACATCAAGTTCGTTTGACAAACATGGAATTTTAAGCAAAAAGTTTTTAGAAGCATTGGGAAGAGTCACATTATGAAAGTATCTTCAGGAAAAGGTCTCTTCAAAGGAGGAGAAAAAAGAAAGATTTACATTTCCTGCTCTTTATTTTTATAGAGGATACTTTATGGCAATGAGTTTCTTCATGGTTTGGAAATGAAGAGAAGCACTGTTTTCCACCTGCCACAGGGCAACAAGAAAGGGCAGTGGGAATCATTGCTTTTACTGAAGCCTTCAGCCCCAGTTGACATGGTTGTGAGTGGATACCTGATGAGTCAGGTCTGAAAAACAAAGGCATCTGGATACAATTTTCCCTCCTGACCACTGCTGGTGATGTGAACTGTCTTGATGTAAGTGCAGAAGGTTTAAACTTGGCCTTTTTATTGAGGCCACTGTTCCCATTGAAATCTATTCTCTTGATGTTAATGCGATATAAATAAGTGACTCCCTTATGCCAATGACTACTCATCTGGTAGGCTGTACAACATTTGGCTTCATGCCACAAGATTGATTGCTTTTCAGAATGTTAAAGTGCCTCAAAATTAAAGTTGAGTTACACTACTAATTGATTCAGGATGGCTTTTTTTTCGAGTAATTATGTTCAAGAAGGGTCTGTCAATACAATTTTCTCTCAGTTGTCACTGCACCATCAAATATCATAGAGCTGAGTGCACACAGGATAGTAACTTGCATGACTACAGCAATATTTGCATTAAAAAAATGTTCATATAGAAGGAACATAGAGAAGATGAACTTATATTTAATCTTTTTTGCACTGCAGATGGTGTTAAAATAAATGTAGTTTTGCTGTTTATTTGGAAACTCTATAATGTTCATTTATGTACCAAGGTAATGATGATACGTCGATAATGTAGCTGTGTGATCACGCACTTTAGTCTCAAATCATTATAATGTAGCACTTAGATAGAAGACTCCGTGTGAACACACACTGCCTGACTAATTCCCCAAACAGCCTTTTGAAATGCATTAAATTTTGTAGATGAGGGAATGGTAATCCAGAAAGGTTCATCAAGTGCCCAACAACTCAGCATGGAAGTTACGTTTAGAACTTTGGTATGCATAGATTAGGGACATGTGCAAGGTAGCTGATCATCTGGTTTTCTGAACAGGAAAAAATTTAAGTGTCCTCAAACCTTCCTAAAACTAGTTCTGCACAGAATGAGGACTGCATTCAATAAACAATCCTACAAAACAGTAACATGTGAACATCTCTTTCCCATGGGATTCTATCATCTTATAGAAGACTATTTTGGAAATCTTTTGTTTATTTCATGCTAGTATATAGGAGAGAACTGCATATTGCAGTCTCTTTTTTTTCTGTTTTATTTGGTTACAATCATGGATGAACAGATATGCCACAGGAAATTTTTCTTCAACACAACTGATGTTCCTCTGTCACTTTTTCCTGCTCATTTCACTGAATTCAAACAGTTTTTTAAATCTCTCCCCATTTCCTTTAGTTACTCAAAACTACTTCTCAGGTCCACTGACTTTTATTTTAAGGTGACACATTTTCTGGAAGTACAACTATTTTCCTTTTTATGGTCTCTAATCCAGTGAGATAAATCCTACTTTATGATTAAATCTGTGACCTAAGTGAATGCTAAATTCTAAACTCAAAATAGTCTGTCCACTTTCAGAATTTTAATGTTTAGACATTTCCAGAAAAACTATTTGACAGTCCTCAGACAAATTTAGACTCCTTTTCACTGCTGCATAAATGAATTTTCCTGACTTAAGGCTCACCTTTTTTTTTTCCAAGATCCAACTTAGAGGCAATACACCATTTACATTTTGTTCTCTGTTCTGAGATAAAAGAATGCAAAGACACCAGGCTAGCTTATACCTCATGGGCTAAGATTCACCTCTGGCAATCCTATTAAAATTAAAAAGATGACCTGTGTGGGTTACTTGTGGAGAGATAAGTAATGGTCACAAGTATACAATGCAGACCCACTGCATAGATGTATTATAAAACATCTACTCTTCATGAGGTTTATTTTTTTTTCCACCCCAAAAACTGTGGTTATTCTCTTCTTGTGCAGCAGAAGTGCAAGTTGACCAGGGATGTAAAGAATTCCTTCCACTACTCACTTACAGAACAGGATTCAAACACCTGTTAATTTGCTTAGGCATGTGCTTTTGTTCATTTTCTGTAATCACCTCTCTACAGTTTGGATTTCTCAGGTTCTGTCAGGGTACTCAGTTAACCAGTCCAGTTCATATTTCAGAGGAAAAGTAATCAATAAATCACCTATATTAGTCTTATATACACACATGGGGGTTTTATTAATAAGAATATTTTGAAAGGTTCACTGATTATTACACATAGAAATAAGTGTCTGCTGCCTGGGAGCAATTTCCAAGCTGTCTTCTGGGAACAAGGACACACTTAAAAGGATTTAGCGGTGGAAATCTTTCATTTAGAAAATCCATTTCTGCAATTCACATGTTAAAAAAATAGAAAATGTTTCTTTGCCCATGTCAATTGCAGTAAATGCATGTGAATAGTTCTCCATCCCTGAAACAGAGATGATTTCAGCATAAGTTCATCACAGAAATGTATTTCTGAGCAGGTGTTTTGCTTCACTGTTCACATCTTGAATTGTGTGTGTTCCATCATATCTATCATTTTGCCCTTGCACAGTCAAGGAATTTTGTCTTTTCAGTTGAGTACGCTTGGAAAGGAGAGTGCATCACTTCTCATTTGAAAGCATTCCATGGTACTTGGCTCCTCCGTTTGTCTAAAAATAATAAACGTGATGAAATAACTGGGAAAACAGAAAACAAATTCTCACATTTCATGCTCCATGTTTACAGTAGAAGAAGCAACAGCGTTTTGGAATTGGATTCTTCCTTCCTGATCATTGTTGCTGTTATTTTTGTCCTTGTTTGCAGAAGATAATCTAGACAAAGTCAGCTCCAGCTACAGGAGGCAAGAGTCTATGCACTCAATTGAAGGTTTGTTCCTCTGGCTCAGTCCTTAGGCAAGGATTTAGAGGACAGGGAAGGGAGAGGTGTCCATTATTGAGTCTTATAGATCCCATCTCACGCTTGATTTCGAAGACTAGAATCTTCACTGAGGTAGGTCACAAGTATTAAGCAAAAAGGGATTTGCCAGCTTGGTATCAACAAATGAAAAGTCCAAATGACTGATTCATCTCATTGATATCACTTTTTCAGGATTAATTCTACCTTCATTTCTATGGAAATTACATGTGATGGAAGAAAACTTGATCAAATTCCCAGGACAAATTCTAACTGTAGATGACTTGACCTTTCCAAATATGCACTCTGTCAAGACACCTCCAGTGTGATTTCAGGCCAAATTTTTACCTTTCCTAAGATTCTTCTGTCTCTACAGGTGGGATTATACTTTCCTGTCCCATATGCAGAGGGAGAACTAAATACTAGTTCATCTAGGTCTCTGATGTGCAATACAAACTTCAGGTTTTTAGACACATGACAGAGTACAGTATTTTGCATCTAAAACATTTCCATGGGAAGATAGCACATGAGCATTTTTCTGAGAGCTATAATTGAAAGCTTATTTTGGTAAGTTTTCTTGGCCATCACACACATGATGTTTGGATGAGAAATCAAAGAAATAATTTCCTCAGTGTCTGAGTGCAATACTTCAGCAAATGTTTTGGCTGTAAGACCCAATTACAGCAAATTTTGTGGGGTTTTTTTCCATCTTGCTACTTTTAATCTAGAAACAATCCCATAAACCAAGTCTCTACACATCTTTCTCTGGGCTACTGGAATGCAATACAAGTGAGGCTGCAAGATGGAACTCAGACTCAGAGAAAGGCTGCAATTTGTGGGGAAAATATTACTGCAAAGGGGTCTGGAAGAGTCAAGATAAAGATCAATAGCCTTTTAGTTTTTTGGGATTTCTCTCCAGTCACAGAAATTTCCAATAGATGGATTGGAAGCGCAGGACCTCTGGAGATACTTCTAGGAAAGAGGAAAAAATGTGAGGTTTATTTCAGAAACCAGCAAAAAGAGATTCTCTGGATGACTCATGTTTGCTGGGCCACAGGGTTTTAACATTTCACAAGGAGAGCCTTCCCAAGGTATTCCTTCAGCAGTAGACCAGGAAGCCTCTGCCAGTTGACTAGAGGATGAAAAATATATCCCCAAATATTACAATACTGGCCAGGATCTTAATGCTGACTAAGAATCCCTTTTATGGATTTATACACTTGTTGTACAGCCTGGAGTAAACAGCCAAAATTAAACATATGTTAGAAAATATAACTAGTCTAAAGTTGCCACATAAGAGAGTAGCAAAGGCAGGATTACAATACCTGTCTCCTGACAACTGACCCATTGGGCCAGCTTCTCAGAAGCTGTGCCAAATCATCCCCAAGTAACTAACAAATGCAAGCCTCACCTAGTTAAGCATTTTGATCTAAAAAACTTGCTTCCACCTTTGAATCCATATCCCACTGTTCTAAGTTAAAAGGTAGAGAACCCACCACTATGGAGGAAAAGAATACAATCCAGAATTTGTCATGCTGTATTTTCTTTGCTTTGGTTGTACTATAACATCCTGCACTTCAGTTTTTTTGACTGGGTCACTTTGCTTGATGTATTTTGTCTTCCTTCCAAACAGATGGTGTGAGTCTAGGAATGGTTTTAATAAAATTCTTTGTGTGCTGGTTATATGGCACTTCTCTGGCAAATGTCACTCCACAGATACACTTTAGGTTTAAGATGATACTGTGATGCCTTAAATCTCCCACCAGCTGCCACAAAATTAGAGTCACATTAATATCAACAGAAGAATTAGCAGTTCTGGTAATTCAGCCAGGAACTTGAGATAAATTTTTATAGGCATAGGCATTTGGAAGATTTGCAGTGGGAAGGGATTATGAAAGCGTGCCCTAGCATTAGACAGTAACAATATTAAGGCTTTAAAGTCTGAAAAACATTTTGTCCTTTTAGTCTCTGAGCTGACCAGCCAATGCAGGTGGTTTGTATTTTAATCTTTAAAAAAGCAAAGCCTGTGCCATAGAGGGCTCTAGCCCATGAAGCATCTCTGAAGTGGGAATTTCCTAACACCTGTAGATAAGGCTTCTATGTTGCACAGTGATGCAAGACTTGAGAGAGAGCCACACTTCATTGACTAGGTCTGCTCTGATTCCCCACCTCCATTCCAATTAACAGATTGGCATTTAAAATGCATCACAAACACCTGGTCAGTCAAAGCAAGGGAAATACTGTCATTATACATCCTGAATCACAGAGAGAAAGTGCAGGCCAGAAAATTAAACAGAGATCACAGCATAACTGGGGAATGTAGGGAGACTTGTGCAGAACATCATGGGATATGGACAGCCTGGACACCTTCTAGGAGAAGGATCATTTGGTCAGGCCAGAGAGTAGGGATGACTTCATGTAAAATCAGAATAACTCAAAGCAAAGCCACAAGAGTGCTATTTTCAGACACTGCTCTGGATGTTACACAGAGAGTGACTGCAAAGGGATCCAGCTGTTTTAATGAGACATATTAGTCTTCTCCCTCCACCTCTCTTGATCTCTGAAATGCCCCAGACATCAGTGCATTTAGCAGGGCATTCTACTGGAAGTGAATGATTTGCTAAAACTGTTAAATACCATCACAACAAACTTCCCTCATGGGCAAAGCAGTGCTATTCAGTTGTTCTTAGCTATAATTGCCAATGGGGAAATTATATTTTCTTTTGGAATAATTGTGATTGGCTTTGATCTGAGATGGGATATCATAGTAGATGAACCACTACTGTGCTCTCTTATGGCAGCTCCTGTCTTCCAGAGTTTATGCACATTATTCGGTAGATGCAAATGAACATATAAAAGTTAAGAGGCCTTTTGAAAATTATGTTTTTCAGCCTGCAATATTACATTAATTACACCACAGAGGTATGAGAGACTATCATTAGTATGATCACATGATAATGATGGATAAGGAAACCATTATAAGTAGACGGGACTGTAGCAGCCAGCATAATTAAGAGTTTTTCTGTTGAAAACAGTAATGGCAAAAAGGCAAAAGGAAAAAAAAAATAGTGTGACATACAAAAAATAAAGGGTAACTTTTAATATTATAAGAGAGGTCTTGAAAATAGGGCAGCTAATGGGGATATTCACTCAAAGAGCTTGTTATTATAAATCTGCATTAGCATTAGTTTTTCAAATCACTGCTGGATATAAAATCACAGTTTACAGACTGTAGAGAACCTACTTTTTAACTGTCAATCTGTAGAAAAATGGGTCTATGTCAAACCAGATTCAAAAGCTAGCAAGTATGGTTGGCTGAATGTCTCCTGATATTCAGAGCTGAACTAATGGCTATCATTCTCACTTTTAACAGGCCACTCTGCAGTGCTATTAGATCCTCTTCTGGAACCTGACATTTTGCAATGTGTTTTGGGAGGGTTGTATATATAGTTCTTAATTTTTTGTAATAAGTAGCTGCTAGCCAGCAAAGATTTATAAAGCCCTGAAGCTAAAGCCAGTCACAAGAATAGCTGGATTTTCTGAGCCTTCCATATACTGAAAACAGAGTTTAACAATTCCACTGGCTTGTAACCAGCTACTCCCAGGACCCAGTTTGTGATCTATTATAAAAAATTACTCATTTCTTTCTAAATTGCAAGCCAAACAAAATAGCACCATTTAAAAATTATTATTATTATTATTATGGGTAAACAAAGCCTCAATGAGTTATGTTTGCCTAATTTTTACAACAGTAGTATTTTTGAGAAAGACAAGTGAAAAGACTAGAACCATCTTCACTGTTACTTGTCCAATTGCAAACTTGTACAGACTTGTGGTCCAACTTGGTAAATATATATTATCACCAAAAGGCACATGATTGCTGTGACAGTACAACAACATTAACTGAGCAACTGAATCCTTCCATTCGTTTATCTAAGCCTAGTGACTACACCTGCAAACCAGGTAACCAACCACATTGGTCTATTTGGAGATGAAATTGGAGGTATTGGTATGTATAGTTTCATATGCAATCAGATATCAGAAATGAAACCTAGGAAAACACAGAAGTGACATCTAGTTTTCTTCAAAGACAGCTTCAAGACAGCTGTTTTCTTCAAAATGGTTCTTGTATTTGGGAAGACTTGAAAAAATGTCTCTTAATAAAAAGAAAACATATAAAGATATGAATGTTCACAGAAATACACACATATAAGTACATCAATACATTTATATGCTGGGATGTGTATTTGCATATACATATTGGTAATTTTACTGTCATGAATGAGTAATTCCTGCCTGTGATCTCAAGGATTTATCTGTGAGCAGCACAATGCAACCATTAGCAGAGCAGGGAAGGACTTGAGGATTTGATTTGTGACTCAGTGCATATTTCCTTGGTTCTAATTGAGCAAACACTGGTTCACTGGCCTTGACATTGTTCTTGTACTGGTATAAAGCCAAAATAACTATCAAGGACAGATGACCTTTGCAAGCATAAACAAGGAGAATTATGTCCTTCATCAAATAAAAAGCATGAAGGAGCACTTCTAAGATGGAAGTGAAGCAAATCATTCAATCTGGGTGTTGTCTTGTACTCCCTTGCAGGTTATTGTTGTGACTCCAGTGGAAACTTCATCTGTATAAGACTCTTTAGAGGCTTTCATTTGGGGATTTTTATATTGTTTTGGTCTAATTTGTTCTAGCTGCTACATGCCAAGTACTAAAGCTAGCCAGTAGCTCAGATATATTCTGTTCAAAATCTTTATTATTCTTAAAATTAAGCAGCCTTCTGATCTACATTATATAAATAAAGTTTGAAAGAAAAGAAAACTTACTTGAAATGGCAAAAGCATGCAAATAAAGTATACTCCTGTGCCTTCTGTTCTAAGCAAACACCACCAGCCCTAAGTATGAGTTAAAGGACTTGTCTGCCTTTCACTAGTACCACCCACCTGCTCTGTCACAAGATGCAACAGCAGTTTTTAGTGGGCCACTTGGATCTTATAACAGGAGCCAAATGAACCTTCTGTTGAAGATGGACACTCTTACACCACCAAACATAAAACTGAGGCTGCCATTTGTTTCCTTATCTTACAAACAGACAATCTAGGCACAGCAGCAGAGTCTGGATTTAATGGTTTGTATAATTTAATATTTTTTCCAGGGAGTCTTTTGGAGCCATTCTGTGCTTACAACTGCAGAAGACAGTCAAATGTGTAATCATGATGATTAAACACAAATGTTGGTTTAGGTTCTACTAACAGAACTTGTGGTCCTGATTTTTAAACAGATATTCAATTTGCTGTTCAATTTTCTATTAGAACGTTTTCCCTTCTTCTGACTGTAATTTGCTTCTAGCTGCATAGAGTAGGAATGAAAAATGCTTGCAGCCTTGACTCCTAACTTACCTCTAAGCTAGATGTTCCTCTATAAGCAAATAGGGAAGAAAAAGGTCCTTTTAAATTGTTCTGACATACATTTTCTTACATTCCAAGGCACTCCACAAATCAAAGTGATCATGTTTCACCCACACTGAATTTACATCCCTGGTTTCACCAGAAGACTAATAAGATATTTGTTAGGTCTGTCAGGTTTCAAATTATCTGTCAGAAATTCTGGATCTGATACACTCTCAAAATATTTATGACTAACTGTTGTGAATCTTCTAAAAAATTGGAAATAATTAAAAAAAGATTTTTTCCATTTGGTATGGATTTTTTTTTTTTTTTTTTAAAAAGCTTCAGAGCAGTAGTTATGTCTTAATGTTACAGATCCAAAGAACTTTCTTTATGCTAAAAACTCTTATTCTGTAAAGAAAAAAAGAAATTTTTTAAGCAGTCTTACATCTTCATGCAACAGACAAAGGAAGAAGCAAAGCTGGATTCTTCCATCCTGAGTGAATCTATTACTTATTTAGAAAAATAAAGAATACAGTGCAAAGTCACTCCATAAGCCCCATCCAGAGACTATACCATCTTATCGATGACTGCTTAAATTGTTACTCTGATCTTCTGAATCTGAGGCATGATGAATAAAGGTCTATAAAAAGTTAAGAGTAAAGTATTTAGTCCAATTGATTTAGCAGAGAAGAGCTACATACAGACAGGAAAAAGAACAGTGGAGGTGACATCTTAGTTCGTAATTTCTTCTTTGATTCTGACCTTACAGTAATATTTACTATACTCTGGTTTCTTTAAGCAAAAAATCCGTTCTTATGCAAGATGTAATTATGAGGCTTCATACAGGTTCCTTTCACAGGGGTGTACTTAGGCTCCAAAGAATGCCTTGCTAATGAAATATTCCATGCTTCATGGCTTCTAAATGCAATTTTGTACTCTCAATATCTACTAAATTGATAGCCCTGTTGACCAAGTCTAGGAGGAGACTGACACAGAGAATTAAATTTCTCTAAATAGTTGAGTTCAGGAATACAAATGAAAAAATGAACAGAATCAAAGGAAGTCCTTCACACCAAAAGCTGCTTACAAAGAGCCATTTATGTCACATACAGATATTCTTTACATTTATTTAAAGCTTGAGAACAGTTTACTGTCTGGGCACTTCAGCATGTGTCTGTAATACACTTAAAGGAATTTTTGCAGACAAGTTGCACCAGCAGTTCAGTCTGCACTGGACAAATCTATTAGTGTCTTTAACTTTATCTTCAAGTTATTAGCCTGTTCCTTGACACTGTCTGTACTGCTGCTATTACCCATGCTAACCCAGATGAACCTGGCTTATTATATTGGATCAAATCTTGGATTTATGGGAAAGGATTCAGAGAACTTATGCCCAGAGAAGAAAGAAGATTATGTTCAAGAACCCTAGAGACAAGCCAAGAGGATAGTACTCATCCCTAATAAATCTCACCTCTAACATCTGCATGGGTGGACAGAAAAGGTCTGCTTTCTATCCAGAAACAGTGATGTCATCTCTATGAGGAGCCTGATACCAAGGTGACATACTTTTGAGATTCATTTGAATTACTGAGCTCACAGGGACTACAAAACGTGTATGTGTAAATTCTGCTAACCAGCTGGGAGAGTCTAGAATGGAAAAACACCCCATACATAGGAGTAATATATATTCAGAGTACCCAGTAAAGTAATGTGGCTACCAAGGAACAGCTGGAAGATTGCAACAATGACTAAGAAAGCCCAAACACATTTTTAGTCTTCAGAATGCTCTGCAAGAAATGGATTTGCTTAGTACACAGCTACTGGACCTCACCCATATAATCTGTGTCCTTCAAGAAGCTGGCAAAGGATGCTATTTCACTGTTCTTTAGCTCATGCTATACCCTCACATTTAGTCACCATGAAATATTGATCCCTTGTACTTACAGTATCTAAATATAGCAGGGGGTAAGCAGTCTCCCCTGGCACCAGAACTGCACATTGATCTTTAGAGATGTCCAGCTTCTAAAATGTGATGATTCACAATTTTAATGCCAACTAGCACCAATTAAAAAACAAAAGTCACAATCTGGTAATTTCAACTGGTTTGGACTCAGCTCCCAGGCTAGGCATGTTTGCCCTCCTTATCACCTTTTAGCAGTCTCCTGCAGTTTCCCTGCTGAATGCTAACCTGACTTTTTTTGCTTTCAGACTCCACTGCTCTAGTGTGCCTAAGCAAAAATTAAACTCATATTGGTAATTTTATGCACAATTAATGTTAATATTTTAGTTTTATATTCCTAAAAATACTTATTTAGGAGTTTCCCAATTGCAGAGCAGCAATTAAACAAAGCATTGACTGAAGTCTGGCTAGCCTAAAACTGCAATGTAGAAAAGTGTCCAGTTTTGCATCCATCTAAACTCAGAAAGTGACAGCAAAGTCTGTTCACAGTGCTGTGCTGCTGGCATTCTCAGAATTTTGCATGAATAGAAGTCACTGCTTTCTGTATTGAATGGTCTTTTATGTTCTTAATTTTCCATTCTTGTCTTGCCTCTGGCTTCTGCATCTTAAGGATACAAGTTTCTATAAGTGTCAGCCCAGTACCACTCAAAAGCTTTAAATCCAGACATGCAAAAAACTAAATTCTGATTATTAAAAATTACTACACATGACTAAAAAATAGTAATAATTACCTAAAAGCCATCTGTAGGAGGAACATGTGGTTTTCTGCTACTATTAATGAACACGATATAACATAAGATGCCTCCTTCCTCTTCAAGAGGAGCTCTCATAAGAATACCAGCCTGATATTTTAAATATCAAGGCCAAACATGCTGCCAGAATTTACTTCATGAGTACTTATTGGGAGTACTTATATTATATGAGTACTTATATTGGGAGTTTAATATACATCCCAAAGTCACTCAAGGGCTTTTGACCATGTTGGAAACATCTAGATATGCACAAAAATTTGAACAGTTAAGCAATTCTGTGTTGATTAATCATATTAAGTAAAGCTAATAAAATACATATTATTTTGATACATATTAGAGTGTTGTCTCATTGAGATCCAGACCTAAAATGCCTGTACTAAATTACAGCTTCCCAGAGAATGCCAGTACACTTGAATTAGCATTCCTTTGTTATTAAACAAACACCAATTGGTTATCTCTCTAAAGATACACAATAAAACCACCTAATAATATAGATTCATACCCTCCTTCCCCACTTAGCTTTATCAGTTTACAACCTATTCATATTTTAGAAAAATGGCTTAAAAAACCCACCTCATATCTTTTCTATTTTGTTTCCTTTTGACAGGAAACCACAAGAGCCAAGATCTAAGAAGATCTCAGTTTTAACAGCCTGAATCCAGTGCATCAGGCACTTCCAGAGGGTCCGGCCCAAGTCAAGGAATTCAGTTTACAGGCTGGGGATCTGGATGAGACCCAGTGAAGGCAAACAGGGTCAGTCTTGGCTTTATGATATATCTGGGCATTGACATAGAATCATAGAAACTTAAAATCACTGAATCATTAAGGTTGGAAAAGACCTCTAAGATCATCAAGTACAACCATCAGCTCAACACCACCTGTGAAGTAAATCATGTCCTCAAGGGCTACGTCCACATGTTTTTTGAACCCCTCCAGGGACAGTGACTCCACCACTCCCCTTTGCAGCCTGTTCCAATGTCTGACCACTCTTTCCATAAAGAAATTTTTCCTAACATCCAGTCTGAACTTTCCCAGTTGCAACTTGAGTCCATTTCCTTTCATCCTACCACCAGTTACATAAGAGAAGAAAACAAGCCCCACGTCACCACAACCTCCTTACAGGTACTTGAAGAGAGCAATATTATCTCCCCTCAGCCCCCTCTTCTCTAGACTTAACCACAATTCTCTCAGCTGCTACTCATTCAACTTCTGCTCCAGACCCTTCTCCAGCTTCATTGCTCTTCTCAGGACACACTCCAGCAACTCAGTGTCCTTCCTGAAAAGAGCCCAAAACTGAAGCCAGGATTCAATGCACACCCTCACCAGCACCAACTACAGGGAATAATCACCTCCCTAGTCCTGCTGGCCACACTATTTCTGATGCAGGCCAGGATGCTGTTGGCCTTCTTGGCCACCTGGGCACACTGCTGGCTTATGTTCAGTCAGACCCCAACCACCACCCCCAGGATATCATCCCATTTGTGGGAGATAGATGATCAGCAAGACTCAGGGCCAGTCATAGACCACTCTGAAAATTCCAGGCCAAGTTTAAACATGCTCATACTTAAAGTTCTGGAGCTCATGATTGCAGCTTGGAGGCACCAGGTGAGATTGGTTAGAGCCAGTGAGTGCCCTCAGGCTTCTGACAGCTTCACACATTAATTTCTCCAAATGGTTTCTAAACCATATTTGGTTACATATCTTGCCCATGACTTGAAGTATTTTATTCTATATTACTTGACCACAGCCATTTCAAACTTACATCTAGCTGTTCTAATATAGCTTATTCAAAGTCAGAAGAATTCCAGCAGACAACCAAACACTCCTGCTAAGCAATCTACCACAGTCTGTTTTTTCTAATTCCAGTTAGCTCACAGCCATCATAAGTTGTAGGTAAAATCACAGGTAAAATATCCAAGTAAAATTTTAAGAACACAAGAAGCTAAGCCTAGGTTTATCTAAACCTTTACTACTGCTATACTCTTAATCTATCAATCTTTCTATGTGCACTGTCAGCAAAGTCCATAGAAGTTAATGAGGCACATTCCACAGACACAGATGAGCTCTGAATAATGCTGGAACTGATTTACTACAGAAGTGTGTCTTAGGCTTTGCAATGTAATTTGGAGAGGTAAATAATATTCCTGGCTGGATTAACTGTACTCTGAGCCAACACCAGGACAAATAAAAAGCCTATTCAAGAATCACTCAAGAATCTCAAGGCTTCCTCAAGTGTCTGGAACCCTGATTTATCTGAATAAAATTAGATGTCTATGTCTATAACCATGTTTAGTCACAATTCACTGTCTGCTTCGAAGAAGATATCTTAGAAGCCAATTTGCACAGTGGACATGAAAAAGCACTAGGGACATGTAGAACTCAGCTTCAGGACTTGAGCTGTCAGAATTTTATTGGGCCATGCACTAAAGCAAGTCAAAATTCTCCAAGTACAAGCCATACACATACACCTTCCATGGTCTTCCACTCATTCACACTGTTAATCTCAGTTAACACAATCCCTTTTTCAGAGATAACTTGTTTTCAAGCACAAGAGAGACCTTTTATATAAAAAAAAATGCATGGGAAACAAGATGCACAGTGCAAAAAGAGAAATCTCTGTCAGACAGGTCTGAAACACCTGGGTAATTTTCTGCATCAAAGAAGAAATCAGCAGAAAGTCTGTCCAGCAAATGTCCTCTTATCTTCAATAAGCAATTCAGTGCATGGTAAACACCAGGGGAATCAGGTCTGTCAACCCATACACATTCCTGTACCTGGACAGCACTCTTTCACTACATAAGGCACAATACTCTCACACTCTTGCTGCAGTGTCTGCTGCCACTTTCATTCCATTGAGGGATGACATGGAATTGCATAGGAGCCAAGGGAAGAAAACAGAGAGAAAAGCTGCTAGAGGAGCAAATACACCGAGATTTCCACTCTTAGCTCCATTTTGTATGACCTATAGAGAATATGGATATAGGCCTAGGAAATTGCCTGAATAATTCCTGTAAAGAATTCCCAGATACATCAAGAATGACCTGTTTTACACTCCATTATACTGTGATTTATTTAGTTCTGTCGAGTCAGTTTATCTCCTCATAATTTAGATAAGTTTCACAGCTTCTGTCTTCCCTCTTGCCCTTTAGTTCTTTGTTTCTTTTACCCTTCAAAGAATATCTCCCTCTGCTCTGAGTCTTGTAGTCCATTTGGAGCAAGAGACATATGGGAATGGGCAAATTACAATTTCAATATGGCATATAATTGGTGCCTTCCAAATGATATGTGAAATATACCTTAGAGCTGGATATGTATTGTTGCATAAAAACTATACGAAATCATAATTTATCATAACAAATTTCTAAAATCCATCAGGATTATTATTAATAAAATTATAAAGGCCTTTTATACAAAATGTTAAAAAGTTTTACCTGGAAGTATCATGTTTTTAGCAGCTAAGAAGGATCTTTCTGTGATGATTTTATTGACTTACACCAGCAGGAACAGGAATCACCAGGACTTCTTTTCTTTGGTAATGTATCAAGAAAAATCTTGACCTATAAAAAAAAATGGAAGTATTTACAGTTGTGTTTTTTATAAGAGTGGTGAATGACACAGATGATGAAATATCATTTAAGCTGTAGATAAAATTCCACTGCAGTTATGCAGAACCAAAATTTCACCAGTTGATGTATAAGCATCAGAAACTACAAACCACGTGAAAACGGGAGAGTTAAATTCAGAGCCTCTAAACTTTTGACTGTTTAATTAATCATAAGTCTATTTACAGACTGCTGACAGATATGAAAGTTACTAGTTCACTATGAACTGAAAAGAACACAGATATTACTGTTCAGAAATGGAGAGTCAACAAATACCTTCACTCTTTATCAAGATCTGTCTAGTTCTAGGTTCAAAAGAAAAGCCAGATCTTTGATATCTTAATCTTAACATCAAAAGGTGAGAGAAGCTGTTTCCTAAACTCTTTCAGAGAATGTATTCCTTATAACTAAACAGATATCTGAACCTGTTGTTACATGTAATAAAAGTAAATAAACAATATTAATGACTTGTGAACTCATACGAAAATCTGAAGCTTAAAGCCAATATTTTATAAAACCCCTTAGATAAGCAATAGCATAGGGAATAGTGCTAGAGGATTCATCAGAACAGTGCTGGTGGTTACAGATTTCAGAGCTTTCTTATTTTTATTAGTTCTGTTTCATGTTTTGAGACCACAGAATGAATAATTTTCTGGATGATAATTCAAGTATATTATATATAAATGTCTCTGCCTATACGCAGCCACATCTGTGAAAAAGAAATAGGAGGTGTCTCATTTTGACGGTTTCCTTTTGTTTGTTCTTGACAAGTCCATTTGTTATCCTAAAATAAAATTAGTATTCTCTGAGCCCATTTGACTTGGAATTGAGTGTCCTGTCTGTTTACTGTCATTAGTATTCCCATTGCAAAAGTCTGGCCATTACATAACGAGATACATTTAGCTAGCAAGAATAAAAATGTTCTGCACATCATTTGATTTGATCCATAAAAGAACAAACCTATTAGACAAATATTGTTCCATTTTATTAGTTTTCATAGACCCAATTTTAAATCAAATGTTCAAACTTGCCACATGCTAACACCTGTGTATTTACAAACTGCAGCTAATAAAACTTTACAGATGCAGACAATAGACTCCATTTCTTTTAGGTTACTGTGATGTGACATGCAGAAGGAAAAACTTCACCCTAAATACCACTGTAATCTCGAATCACCCCAAACAGATATTTGTGATTTCATTACTGTGTTGGTAGCAATGTAGGTCGGAATGTATATAAAGGAAAACAACAGTAGAAATACAGTAGGCAACAGATAGAGTAACGCTGATGAATGACTTGATTTCAAAACAAAGAAGGATATTAGAATCTCAGCAAGGACAGGTAACAGCTGGATGTTTATTGTCATTCTTTAAATGAAAAGAGGAGCTTGTAAACACCACAGTGCTCTGGACAAAGCTTGAAAAACTTCAACATTCAGCTACACCAAAGCTTCAGCCAAAAATTTGACAGTGACAGACAACAAGGGATACATGATGGAGTGCAAGAGGGGCTGTGGGGGGTGTTCAGCTGCAAGCCAGGGCCAACCTGAAACTCCCGGAGTCTGGAAGCACACACATGCTTCCATCCTCTGCCATTTGGAGCCACGCAAAGCTCCTGCTTTTAGAGGGAGGTTGATCAAGGAGTTTCTCAATGCATGTCTCTATAGAGGCTGTTGGAATTACTTATCACTACTGTGATCATCTAGCTGGCTCAGTGCCTTTAAAATTCATTTACATCATCAGGTTGTGAATATGCAGCTGTCAATACAGCACACTTGTCATTGTTTGGACTTCATTAAGAGAAAATTCTTGAGCTATTTTTGTAGCTGAAGTTTTATTTCTTCTTTTTGGTGCCATTTCCTGTGACAACCTTTTAGATCAATAAGGGTTAAAAATAGGATATTATGTTTCACTGTAGCTTATACTCCAATTTTATTGAAGTTCTTTGCTCAACAAATAGGCTTTTAAAACTGAATATATCTCTTAAACTTTTTAAAATAAAGGGTGAAGGGTGGGGAGAAAGACTTCAAAGAAACAGTTTCTTTTTTTCTTCTTATCTACCAGGGGGAAGGAAAGCCTGTGCTTACCATTTTGGTAAACTGTTGCCTAAGGGTTGCCAGATAATTAGTAATTTTCCAGCTACTCTCCATACTGTAAAGCTTCAAATAGCTTGTTATTTCAGAAAACAATTAAGAATTGTCTATAAACTCACTGAATTTTACCAAAAACATCTCGTATTCATTACATTAGGCAATTACTGATAACAAAATATCCAGCAAATTTGCATATGGAAACTTTCTAGTAGGTAGAGAATACTTTACAAGTAAACACTTATTTGCCCATCATTATACAAGTTACACATTCAAACAGTAACAAGATATTTACCCTCAAAATGGCTATCTTGTCTAGAATAAATACCTTCTGTGGAACATTTCTCAGTGATGTCCTAAAATTTTAAAGCACTGCTTACACAAGAAATCAATTTTATTAAGGGTTTGCCTATTCTTCCTTGTTCAGGTTTAAACTATAGGTTTTTCCACTTCACAAAAAGGAAAAGGATCATTTATTGCATATTTTCCAGGTCTGATACAATATATACATCATGTTAGGGAATAATCTGATATTCTTTCATAAACAATCTTAGCCTCTTCCTTACCCTTTTAGTTCTTTCCCCGATAAGAGAGAATCTCTTTTCACGAATGTCTCATGTAAAAGAAGTGAACATAGAGTACTGCACTTGTTTAATTCTTTTCATGGGAATTGTGTGGTAGTTCATGATTTTGTGAATCAGAAGACTGCAATACTGAAAGAAAAAATCTTGACCAGATACTTTCAGCCACTGATCTTGTATCTGTTTTGCACTGAACCAAGTAAGTCCCACTGAAAAGAAGAGTGGCCTTGAGAGATACTGGGGTGTGTGGGTGGACAGGCCCATCTTTAAGATCCCAATTCTCAGTAACTATAGCTAGTGAGCAGCCTGGCAAAGCCTCTCTCACCAAGCTTTCTTATCAAATGTTTGTTTTACCTGTTGATATACTAAACCTTCAGTTTTACTTTCCAAATCATTAATCACTAAGCAGAAAATTTACATGGGAAATGGAAGCAATAGCTGATAAGTGGAGAAATGACTAAAAAGCACAGAACATGCAGATAGCTTGAATATGCTAGAAACCCAGCAGACCAACAGAGGAGGTCCCAAAAATGTTTTCTCTCTCCGCCCAAGGAACTGCTTCTACAAAATATGGGCAAAACTATCTTGTGTACAGCTGGGTTAGAGGTCCTGGGCCTCTGAGCTTACTGAGGATGTAAAAGCCACTCATAAGTCTGAACTGAAAGAAACATCGCATGCCAAGAAAGAATGCAACTTTTTGAGAGATACCAGAACTCAATAGAGAAAATTCTAAAACAGATCTAAGGATTTTCAGTTCAAATTATCCACTGTGAAAAGCTAGTGGAATACATAGTTAGGAGACAGATACCCAAAATTAAGAAAGGGTGAGTTATATACTTCATTTTTATTTATGCAGAAATCATAATTAACAGCAAAACAGCCCCCAAACTAATTTGCCCAGATATACTCTCTACTTCTGTAACACCTTTTTCACATGTGAAATAAGAATGTGATTCATAAGTATATCACGAAATACCTTTGTAGTATTGGAAATCATATTAAATATTTAGCTTTTATTTCAGGATATAATGAACATCTAAGTATAGATTTTTAAACCAAATAAACAGATTAGAACTGCAAATCAGACTGAACATGGATGCAGATAACCTTTAATATAAAGTCCTGTTTTTCCTAATTGACAACTGGCCATCCCTGTGTAAGGAAGAGAAGGTATCCTTGAAAAGCCTTCAACAGGTAATACATTTTGAACAGAACAACCAGGACAGATGCACAGAAGCAAACAGTATATTAGGGGTCAAAGACAATACTATCAATGAGAAACCTTTAGTTGACTTTAAGTGGTGCTTGGATTATTCTTTTATCCAAGAAAATGTTTTCTTGCTTGGTTTGCAGACATCCACTTAACAAGAGTTGTTTGAAAATTGTCTGGAGACGATAGATACATTTTACTGCCTTTCTTATTCTGAAACTTGTTCACTGATAACAACAGCTTCTGTTCAGTTATGTTTAGTGACACTGGTAAGTACAAGCTGATTTTGAAGTACCTCTACATGTCATTCATCTGCACACAAAGTGTATGAAGGCTGGGAAGCAGGATCATTTCATTTATCCTACCACATGCCATTGAAGTAACATTGACAGAACTACCAACTCTCCCTTTTAGTACAGAAGGTCCTTAAAGATACAAACCAAATACCTTAGCAGATACATGCAGAAATCATATAAGTAACCAGAAAGTAAACAGTACCCAGAAACAGATAACACTCTTTGAGATATTTTGATAATATTCAAACACAGCTCATCAGGTTGGCTCATTATTATTTTGGGATGGAGTTCATTTCAACGATCCCTTGCTCACTGTCCCAAGGTGTTTCTAAATGACCAAGCAAAATTCTGCAAAATAAGTCACTATTTCAAAACGAGAACCACAGAAAATGAAATTTTCAAAATTGAACATTTTCTAGAGCTGTTTCTCATCCACTGCTTGTAGTAATTGGACCTACCTTTCCCTAAGGGGAGAAAATATTTTGAGAAAAAAGATACTCAGATAACTAAGATTTTCTTTACAGCCTAACCTGGGTGTCTACTGACTTCATGTTATAAGAACTCTGTTCTCTTACTAGTTGAGGGTGCCACTTGCAAGCAGACTAAATCTATGCCAGATCTTCATCTTTTTCTGAATGCAACTGCTCTACTGAAACCACCTGATCATAAATGTCTAGGTGTACTAAAGATCAGATTTAGAAAATTTAAAAAATTACACTGAGGATCTTTAACAAGTGAATTCAATTGTGACTTTGCTAGGATAACCAGAAAGTTACTCAACTTAGAGAAATACTAATAAGGCACCAGTAGGATGCCATCCAATGGAGTTATTGGCAGAGTTGCACAGATGTAAGAATTCAAAAACTCATTTACACTTCAGCAAGGTGCTTTGTCTTACAAAAGGTTTTTCCACAAAGCACACCATCTCCAAAGCTTAATAGGACAAAACAGTACAGAAGAACCTACAAACTATGGCAAAATTAAGTGAAAGAAAAGCCAACACTACCAACACTCATGTGGTCATATGCAGTGTAATGACTCATTGCTGATTCTTCACCTAATTATTCATTATTTTACTGCCAAATTACATTTGAAATTGTGTTGGTGGAAAACTAAAATAATGCAGTGGAGAGTCAAGCTGTTTATGCCAGCAGGAAAAAGAGAGTTGGAGTTCCCACTGTTTGCTATGCTGTATATCATCAAAATTTTTGGTCATATCAAGAGATTAGATTAATTTTTTCTTGTTTCAGCTCTCTTGTTTTTCCACTGCATTTAATATAGGCAGAGTGATTTTCCACTTTGCTGACAAATAACAAGAGAGAACAAACCGACCAGTTTATTCTTTGAATAGTAGGTGACATTCAATACAACATTCAACTGGTCAGTCCATCAGTTGTGCCACAGTTTTTAGCAAGAAAATGAACATCAATATCTAATCTTTTTAAAGCACTGGAAACATTTTTTTTTATAGTGTTTCCATACTTCCATAGCCATGAGAGAAGTATTAATTGTAACAGGTGCTGTAGAGCTTAAGCCTTGCACGAGTTAGTGGAAATATAACTTTGTTTGACTTTTTGAATGCTACTGGAATTTCAGATTGATGATAAGGCGAAGTACCCCAAATGGTTTAAAACCAGCAGGGCTCCACTCACCCCAAGAGAGTTTGAATTACACTGGTTACAATTCTGGATCATATGGTTTTGACGTGATCTTCAATCTACTCTCCTCTTTTTCCAGCTGCTCACAAATCCTTTCCGACAATAAACAATAAAGATGTTGCTATTTTCTGTGCTTACATGCCTGCACTACAGTGAGCATGTAGCCAGTTATAAAGATACAAAGGCAAGTAATATTTGTGCAATGCAGATGACTTGCCATTTTTCTGATCTTCTTATCCACTTTTCACCCTTATTCTTAAATATATAAAAATTGTTTAGTTATATTGGTTTCTCAGTAAATGGAATTTCAGCATACCATTTTTGGTGGGCCAGATGAACCATCCTGTTGCAAGACGAACCTTTCTTGGGGTATGATGCTCTGAAGTGAGACCGGTGTTCTGGCAGAAGCTGATGCCTTCAGGGTCAGTCAATCTGGGTCAGTGCTGGTGCTCCCAACTCAACCAAGCTCTCCTCTGGCTTGCTCTGCAAGTGAGCTGAGCTTGTGTTGAAGACCACACCTTTTATTGGCCTCCTGGTTCTGCCCCTGCGCAGTTGGGGCCAGCCCTAACCAGGCACAGGTGGGCTGAATGCAGGCTCACACCCACTGCCTGCTGATTAGCAGCACCTGGGGGTTGCCTCATTTCACTACACCATCCCAATATACATTTCAAGAAGATATGAGCCCAAAGGGAACATGGAAACAAGAAAATTCTAATTGACCTTCTTCAGCTCAAGGAAATTAAATCAATCACCATATAAAGCTACTTAGGGTAGCTTTAAAATTTAGTTGGTCAAGCTGATTGTGCTATAATCCATTAATAATCATCTCTCATAAATTAATTAATTTATCCACACCAAGACCACCATATAAATCCACAACTTCTGTTGCTAGTTCCCTTTGAGTAAAGGCAAAGTAATGCAATCAAGGTGTATGGACATCAGTTAACAAATCTGCAGTAGAGCTGGTCTTTCTATCAGGAAACTTGTGACATACAGGAAAAAACTTCAAATTTCTTCACTCTCAAATATAGAGAATACAGACTATTGCAGAACTATTATTTCACCTAAATCAATAGACTAAGAATGTCTGCGTTAATTGCCTTCTAAAGTTCATTAGTGCCAATATGTATATACAGGAAACTTGGAAGAATTATCCAGTCAAATAAATAAGGTAAATGGGTTCAAATTGGAGGAACTTTTATTATGATTATTATTCAAACTCTCTGCAACTCACAACTTTTTCTTTAAATAAATTATTCCAATTCCAATTTAACCTAGAATTCATAGACAAATGTTGAAAGTACTTCACACAACTGAGAAGACTGAAACCACTTCAAGTTAAATATTTTATACAAACAAAGACCTATTTATAACCAAAACAGCACATTGCACTTGTATTGCTTCCCTATGTGGGAATGAAAGAAAAATATGATTGTCTTTATGCACCTGCTTTGTCAGCCAGCTTCAAAAGTAGCTTTGAGCATCCACAAAAGTAGCTGTTATATCCACTGATCACACAAATATTAATCATAACACCTTTCTACCAAAGCTACATGAAATATGGTATCACTAACAATGGCTGGATTTCCAACTTCCTGAAACTGTCTTCCTGAAACTTTTACCTTGAGTCTGTGGACTGACTGCATTGACATTTTTCCTGAGTAAAGTTGCAGAATCACATAGAAATTTAATTTCTTTAATGACTTTAAATTTTAAACTACATATTTATATGAATTCAGATTATTTGAACAGCACAAGAACCAAATGATTTTTGGCCACAGATGATCACGAAAACTCCTTCACTGTAACATTTCCTCAAAGCTAGGTTGCTAGTTTTCAATGGATGTTTTCTCTTTTCTTAGGAGTTAAAACTGCTTTGATTTTTCTTTTTAATGTGAGGCATACTTTAATTTCCTCTCTCTTTTTAATTTAAATTTAATTAAAATCTGGCCTCACTGACTTTCACTTTCAGGTCCTGAGTTGTCTCTACGTTTACCCTCCAAGTGTTTCCAGTACCCTGAGCACATTAGGAATATTAAGTAGTTAATCAAGTGTAAAAAACATTAATTTGTTCTCTAGCATCTTTCATCAATCTTTTTTTTTTCCTTTTAATCAGAAGAATATCCAACAAGTAAGCCCACAGATTCCACAGCAAGCATTTAATCAGCAGGGGCACCGATATTTTGCTGAACACAGGATTGTGAAATAAATCTCTGCTGAAGTGAATGAATGGTCACCTGTACAGGAATCATTTCAGCCCCAGTGTCATCACTAAGACTCTCCCACGTAGGTTTTAAAATAAACTAAATAATCCCTGTCAACCTATGTCTTTGTGTGTGTACAGAACAAGATGATGCCTTGAAGCCCTATTACATTCCCTACCTTATTCCTAAAAGCTGAATGCAATTCAGGATGCCATAAATCCTATCACTCTCTGTGTAATCTTCTCTAGTTTCAGATGCCTGTGCCAGAACCTCCACCTGTTCTACTTCTGCTAGTGAATCAAGGATTGCCCAAATTTTTGCAACTGAATGGCAGTTGCAAAACCCATCTGACATGGTGGATCTGATATAATATCCTGGCAGAAACAGCAAAGCTACTAAAAGATGGAGAGACCTTTAAAAGCTTGAACTGTGCTGATGTCTTTATTTTTATTGAAGTAATTGCTGCCACTAGCCCAAGATACAGAGCATCTGCTCTAGAAATTGAGTTCAAATGTCCATTACATCTGGAACTGCTTTACATGAATGTGGATATACTAATTCCTGCCATAAGGCAGTTTTCCCCTCAGGTATCAGCACTACTAACCAGCTCTCTGTAAGACTACTTTATGATTCTTTGCACTCAAACCAGTTTTGACTCCAGCATAAAACTTCATTTGGGAAGAAACTCTATTATTATGAGTTTCAGTGGAGCTATGCTTTTTGAAAGCCCTAATCAAGGTGTTTATAATGAAATAAAGTTATAAGATTTAGATTACAAATAAGAAGCCTCAATAATTATGCAGTGCTTGTTTTCCATACCAGGAAACAAACCTAAGAAATTCTTCTTTACATTCTCCTATATCCTACTGAATCAAATACATGTTTTGAGCCCCTCTTTTGATCACAAATCTTCAGGTTGGGTGAAAATGCAATCACCACATAAACTGTACAAGCTTCTAAGAACCATGAACAAAATCTCAGGTCCTGAATTAACAAAGATACAGGATCTGGTCACTGCAACTAAAAGAAAACAAACTATATTGAAATCCTTTATACCTTTGTGAACAGTGATGACATGCTTCTTCCAGTTCATTGATATACACAAATATCAAGATTATTGAAAATAATAATGATAATAATATAATGTGTATTATTTTGTATTTATGAATAGGAAAACTCTGGAAAAGTGAAGTGACATAAATCAGGTCATATACAGGAAAAAACTAAGAAAAGTGGGATTTTAGCAGTATATCAAAGTCAGATATACTATTAAATGTCTGGATTACATAAATACCTTGCTACTCCTGTTTTCAGGAGTACAATGCTACTCCTGTTTTCAAACAACATAATATTAAAGATAAGAAATTAAAAAGAACAGTTTACCTTCTGCAGATTTTAAACACAGTGTTGCTGTAATTTAAAAAAAAGATTCTTATGGGCCTTCACCATCAAAGCAAATCACATCGGTTCATCTCTGCCTCCAGGGCTATACAGTCTGAATATTAGCCTCTAATGGAGGCTAACATTGCCTTGATTTACTGTGAAAGAAGCACTTATTTGTTGTGGTCTTTCAAGTGCTCATACTGGTGACCAGGAAATGAAAATACATGTGAAGCTGCCAGGCTCATTTCAGATCAGTCAGGAATGGCCCAGAAGAACCTGATTTGAGGCATAGCAATTAATGTCTAATAACTCATTTAGGAAAAAAAATAAAATTGAAAATAAGTAATCAAAAGATCCTCCAACAGTGAAGATATCAGTGCCAGGTATTTATCACTAGGACTATAACAAGTTTACTGATCTTATAAACTGGAACAAGAGATACATTAATTCTGTTCATTAGGAACCTCCTGCTGTTATGTTTTGATTATTATTCACAGTATTTGGACACTTCACTTAGGATTGGGTTATGAAGAGTTCTAAGTACTGCACATAAGCCTAATAAAAGTCCACCCCCAGCTCTGCTTTACAGTTTTGCAGAAAATAGAACTTGATTTGCAGTTTGGGAATGTCTGCAGAATGAGGTTATGCAACCTGCACTCTCACTATGAAACTCAATAAAAACATTCTTCATCACCTGTACCTTAATGCCCTCATACTTTATCATCTCTGGGGACCTCTCCCAGGGCAATGATATTTTCTTTTGCTTTGACTTATTTATAAACAGCCAGCTTATACATGTCAGCAGCAACAGCCATCAAACAGGGAGGTAAGTCAAGAGAGAATAACACTGACACATCTGCATTTGTGAGTTCTGAAAGTTTTTTCTTCTCACAATTCTTACTGCTAGAAAAACTGTACTTGAAGAGAGAAGAAATTGGAAGGAAAAAAAAAAAAAAGTCAACCCAAACCAAAAACCACCACTAGCAAACGGCAGTTTAACTGAAAAAAAAAAAAAACAACAAACAAAAAGCCAAAAAAAAACCTCACAAAAAACACCAAAACAAAACACAAAAACAGTGAATGAATGAAAACGCTTATGTGCCTGGTAAAGGGAATTCAGTGACATCTTAACTAGGCTAGAACTGTGTCTGGCTGCTGTGCACAGAGATTTTCTTTATGCTTTTGATACAGAAAGCCCGAGCCACGGCAGCAGTGTCCAAGAGTCTGCCTGCCCTTGGAACCAGCCCATAGGACTCTCTGTCCCTGTATAGTTTAGTGGTATAAAACCAAAGCAGCTAATGTGAAGGTTGACTCACAAAAAGAATATTTAAGTTGTGAAAAATGTTCCTTCTGCTTATAGTCTTTCCTGGATCTTTTTAAAGAAAATAAACTTATCCTTTACATTTTCTGAGTATTTTTATCTGAACTGATAAAAATCTGTCTCATGAGGTTTCAAACACAAGTTCAGAGGTGCATCAATTTTTCAAGGCTCTTTTGATGCCTTGCTATCCTGGTCATGAATCAGCTACAATCAGAGTGGAGCATCAGACACAGCTGGACACAGCACCACTCAGCCCCTGGTGTTTATTGGAACAGGAGCATCAAATACAGGAAAGCAATAAACTTTGTCCCACTCTTACCAAAAATCAAACCATTTGCAAAGAAAAGAAAGAGGACAAAAGAGACTATTTAATGAGTATAAATCTAAAAAAGCATTTCCACTAGGAAGAGAACAGAAATGTCTTGGAGGCAGTACTCATGTGGAAGTTAAAAGGCATGTTCTAATTTCATGGAGGGTTTTATGTAGGAGGGGAAAAAACCTAATACTTCAATTGAGATTAACTTTTACATCTGCTGCTAGTATAGATAAAAATTTATACTTTCACACCTGTAAAGGTTTTAGATTTAATTAGAGGAACTTTTTTCCCTTTACATGACAACGTCTGCAATGAGGTATACATCGGTGTGCTTCATATAATTTTTAGTGACTTTCCTTGCTGTGAGTTGCTATGCAGAGTCACATTTTAGGATACAAATGAGAAAGAAGCCTTTATTCTTTCTTGCTTGCCTCTGGAATTTGACTGTTATTGACTGATTTTAAGAATGATGGCTACAGACAAGATGGTTCCATGAGCAAATCTATCCACTAGGTTTCAGTGCACTTGCAGTAGTAAGTTTAGCATTAATGAAGTTCACGGAAAATTTATTCACCTTAAAGGGTTCACTATCTCATTCACATGATAGAGATACTCTCAGATGATATTCTGACACACTTCTTGTTCACTTTTTGATAATACAAGGTGAGGATTTAAGATTTCCTTGAGGACACATAAGTTTATATACCTTCAAGGAAAAAAAAATAAAAATAAATTCTGATGCTTTTTTGACAGGACATGCTTTATAGAAAACAAATTTCATATCTGAAAAGGCTTTTTTGTGACTCTGAATTTCAAAAACTTAAGAACTATTGATTTTAAATTGAGAATGCTCTACAGCTGATGTTGGTAACATCATACTTGGTTAAAAATAGCCCAGAAAAAATAAAGTCACTGTCATATCATGCTGATTTGTACAAATAAATATGCTAGATATCTGTAACTATTGAACATATCTGCACTTCTAACAAAGTTTAAAGCTCCATAAAGAACTTCTGTTCTCTCTGCTTTGTTTTATTTATAATTTCTGTCTTCAACAATGAAGTCATGTAGTCAGTTATCTTCTTCCCAGATTGCAGAATCCCAGGTTTTTGGCCATCAAGACTTTTATTGTGCCTTCTGTTTTCATTCATTTTCTTTCTCCTTATTCCTCCAAACCCTCTCAGAAATCAACCCTTCTGAAACACTAACAATTTATGTAAGTATAATGCTGGTTGGTTTGTGGTTTCTTTTTTTTTTTTTTAATTGATTTAATGTAATTGTATCAGCTGCATTCGCAAAGCAACTATCAACTTCCAATATGGTAATTAAATTAACTTAATCAAAATAGATTAACGATTTGATTTTACAATTTATTAAGTTAAAAATCACCTAGATTTTTTTTTTTTTGTAGAAACTAATGACATTTTATTATTGCTTGCATACAGCTTCCAAATTGAATTTTCTCTTCATAACATTTTTTCCTACCTACATACTGCTCTCAGTTACAAGGTTAAAAATTAATCCCTTCACTGGAATTAGGTGGCCCATGACAAAACTCTTTATGGGCACTGCAGTGACTTCTGGTACACAACCACATTTGTTAACCTGCAGTTTGAAGTTCTCAGTAACATGCAAACAGCTGGACAAGAAAAGGATGAGTGCTAGGAAGGCAGAGAGGCAAGACACTGCACCTCCTGGAAGTGCCTCCCAGAAAACATTAGTTTGAAATTATTTTCACATCAGGATCACCTTCCTGGCAGCAGGCACTTTTTTGTTCCCTGAAAATGATTTTATTTTCCTCAAACATACTCATTTATTAGGATTTGTGCTCTTAGGAAACCAGAAACTGTCAATTTATCTCTTGTAAAGTTACATCCTTTTCTCCAGAATCTTAATATTTTCTGTGCAATTAACTTCTTTCTCTTGACATGTTCTCCTCAGCAGCACTTACATTTATGTAAATGAGGAAAAGAAAAATTCACCTCCAACTACAGAAACAAGCCATCAGAAAGGAAAAAGGCCAAAAGAAAAGCAATCAAACCACAATACTAGCTTAGTAGTGGACTGTGGTGATTTGTACTGGCAACACAAGAAGCAGCAAGTCCTGTACATTTTCCATACTCCTATATATTTGATTCAGTTTCTAGTATTTTGCAGTATTTATATCTGGTGGTAGGAGGAAAAAATCCTGGCATTCTATATGCATAACTGGAAAAAGCTTTTACACTGCAGATGATAATGCAGTGTATTCTTGTTCCCTAAGCAACTAAACAGAATGAAAAGTTATCATCTGTCTCTTGAAGCACTGTAGGCTGTATTAACAGGCTGGCTCGACAATAGTAATAGTTAAAGGAAAATATTGTACTGCAGCTGGTCAGCTTTTTCCTTGGCAAAACCTACATATATTGTTTAATTTCCTAAAAGATAAATTATGAAACTTCACATTAGAGTAACAGTGAAGAAGCATCTAGACATTTCTGGAAGAGACCTGTACACTTGAAACAGCCCACAGCTGCTGATCAGGTAGTCACAGAATATATTGGTGTGCAGAGGTAAACCTCTGGCTTAAAACCTCATAACTGAGAAGAATATCAAGTGCCTTAGGATTTAAAGTCCAAATGCAACTTAAGGTTCTTGGTGCTCTCTTCAGTTTCTATGCTTGTTGTCAACTTGGCTTCAACCTTGAGTGACTGATGTTTTTGGCAAGGAAACTTGGGGTCTGGGGTGGGAGGAGGAAAACTAGGAAATGCTAGTTCACCCTCAGGCTCCCCTGCAGGGACTTTGGCCTGAGGTTCATTGACAGGCTGCAGAAAAAGCCCCTATGTTCAACCACAGCCAGCCTAGGAATAGCCCCAGCAAGGCTCCATTTTGTAATACTGTATTACATCTCAGCAAACCTTGAGCCTACTGTAGCCTGAACGTAAGGTTTACACATTTTCTTTCTCAGTTCTGTTGCAAGTTTTTATTTAGCCAAGGGTGATATAGTTCTTGCACAGGTTTTTAATCTCTATAAGGAATATAAGCAGGATTTCTAAAATAGGTGCCTATTAAACACATGAACTATTTCCTGTGTGGTGACAGACAAGTTTTTTCTATGTATGTGACTAGCATAGTACTGCATATACCCAAAGATGTCACAAAAGAGAAGGCCTAAGACATCTTGTGGCTTGGAATACACTCAAGAGGTAGTGTCAAGCTACAAACTTGCCTCAAATCTTCAGACCACTAGGATACTCACCAGTCGACTCCCCAACAGTGCATGGCTGCATCTGCTTTGCCTGCTTTCAAATGCAGAAAGCTGCATGCTCACAGTTCCCAGAATGCACTCTACAGCCCCATGATACTACACTCTTAGGCTTCTCTGATTTTTTTTTAATATTTTATAATATTTTTACTTCCTTTTCCTTTCCTTAAGGTATTTGCCTAACTCAGGGTGTCTGGGCCTGCACCCATCCTTCATTAATTCTCTGTGACATTCAGAGATTGCTTATATCTAATTGTTTAAGTACTCCACCCTTTTATGTCAATGATCACTCCTTTAAGATCAGCTTCCTAGTATTCTGTCTGTGATCTTTTCTTGGCATAATCTGTTTCTTAAAGTTGAAAGATTTTTTTTTCCATTTCTACTCACCACACTTAAATACTTCACCTTATTTTATTCTAGTTTAAAACTGATCTGATGGGCCAAATTATCCACAGTATTGCATAAAAACCCCTAGCTGAATTATCATTAAATACAGAATGTCTGCTGGTAGTTTAACCTGGAAGTCTCATAAGCACTGCAAGGAAATACAGTCCTTAGTCAATTCTTTCTCTGTTGTCTCTTCTCAGTCACCAGATGCTGCTTGTATTTTCGTGGGGGCAGAGGCAGATTTTGTAATCACAAATCAGCCTCCTTCTGTGCAAAGTCTGCCACAATAGGTCCTTTAGGTTCTACTGGAGTGCAAATAATCACTCTGTTCTTTGGTGTTCAAATGCCACACAGATGTGCTTAATCTAACCAGGTGTACAGTCAGATCAAAAGAAGACTTAATTGAAGAATTCCAGCCACTGAATAACTGATTGGGTTTTTCACCTCAATTAAAATTATTAGCGAGCTCTGATGCACTTCCCACTTTCATCAGAGAATATTTACTGACATATAGCTCCAGATTAAGCAGGACTTCTCTTAACTGCTTAGAAGTTGCTAAAGGTTGAATTTACTAAGCAAAGAGTGGGTTCCCGAGACAGAGATTTCAGGGATCTGCCTATAGCTCAGAGAGTAACAGGATTCAGAAACCCAGTGCAGTCCTTACAGCCAGTGAACTCCATAATCCACTTTACAGTTCAGGTGACTCCAGCCCAAAGAACAAAGTAATCCATTCCAGATACTTTATATGATTTCAGACCAATGAACAACATAATCCCAATTTTGATTAGGAACTACAAGGAAAGAGAAAAGGTTTTGTGAGTAATCAGCAAGTAAATGTGCTTCATTCATATAGCCAGAGAGGGAGTTTGTACTACAAGACATCAGTGAATTACTGTTTTAGCACTCAGAACCTCCGTGGACTTCCATGAATGCCAAAATAAGAATCCAATGGTGTCTTTAACCATAATACATAAATTTGTCTATTCCATCTGACCATGTGTGATTATCAGCCAGGGATGACTGGTTTGCAGTGTCTAAGTATGCCCATTCCATATTTTTCTCATCACTCAAACATTACAGATTAGATAAATTGTGTCTATTATTTTTGAAAAAAAGTAACAGAGAGATGAAAGATTTCATCAAGAAAGATATTCAGTTCAATCAGTCCCATTTCTTTATTACTTTCGCTCTCTACATTTTCATCTTAAATGTTTTCATGCATTCTGTAGTTGTCGTCTTCTTTCCTCTTTAATATTAATTTACCAAATCACCCAAAGATGTGGTACTAAAAATCGCAAAGGCAGTTCTCAGAAAACTCCATTTTTGAGATCTGTGTTTCTTCTATTATTTTTCTGCATCTCATTTTACTGTTCCAATGTCTGTTTCTTTTTAAGGATCATTCTTCCATTTCTTCTAAATAGTTCACTGAAAACTCTCTGAAATGTTTCTAATAACCATTTCAGTACATGGTGTAAAGTCTTAAATATATTCATGCTGAAATTAGAATTTTTTCAAAATAATATTAAAAATGTTAAAATTTTGAAATGAGACAGTTCATTAAGAGAAACCTTTTATTATACTATGGTAATGCAAATATAATCTTCGATCATTAACTGTGACTTCTTAAGAAAAATAAAGACACATATCTTTTTTGTAACCTCCATTTTAACATTGAATCATTTAATATTAGCTGAGTGAGTTCTGAAAACAGTGGGAGCCATCACATGCTTCAGTTTCCTGCTTCTTCCTCAAACTCTGATAATTATTAATTTTCTATATTTAAAAACCCTACATATTACTTTGCAAGAAAAGATATATTATGATACTAGGTATTCCTCTGAAGTGCAAATTATTTTCTGATCAGTTTGAATGGGTGGATTTTAATTACAATCTCTTCTTATCCTAAAAGCATGTGCTTGTCTTTATCAAATATGACAGTTGTTCACACACTTCACTGTGACTTTTTTCATGGTTTGTAGAGCTCCAGCTGTGACAGGGTATAATATGAATAAGAATAGATTCCTTCCTGTTCAAAGTACTAACAGTATACTCTTGGAAATTACCTCTGGTTAACCTATTGATTATTTTAAGATTCTGAAATTCCAAAATTAAGATTAAGATTAAAAATTGAGATTAAAATTAAGATTAATTACAAAATTAAGATTCTGAAATTACAAGTGCAAAATGCTGCCATAATGTCATTCAGTTACTCAGTTTTGGCTATGTGGCTTTCAGTCACTTTAATTGGCACCCAGGAATCTACTCAGTCACCCGGGTACTTGACTTAGTAATTGGAGAGTGAAAACAACTATCCAGCATCTTCAGCACAAGGATGTTTGGTGGACAGATTGTCTGGCCACTGCAGTATGAACCCCATCCAACTCTGAAAATGTTTGCAAGGAATAATGTAACTGCCAAAGGTGTTTAAAAGCAGTCAGCTAGTTTAAAATGGTACAGAATTTAGTTTCCTGGCAAATGGTCTAAAAGCTTTGCTACAAAATGTCAACATTTGGATTCACAACATCCCAAGATACCTGTTAGCTGCAGCTCTGCTGAAGCTCTGAAGGTTTAACTACCTAACAATGAAAAATTAGTTAAAGCTGGAAATATAACAGCACTGAAGCCTAACTTCTCTTGAAAACAGTGTGCCAAGAATAGGCAAGAATTCATCTGAGCTGAAACAAACATGCTAGAACTAATGTGATTTCTGTGCTCTCATACTGTTTTCTTCTCCCCAAACACGTATTATTGGATGAGTTGTAGGATTCAAACTTTATCCAGTGTCAATGTTTATCCAGCTCATCATGTTATGGAGTATCAGTAACACCCTGGCTTTCTGCTCTGGTTAGAAGAGAATCAACTGTAGAGGTACATTAGCGTTAAAGAGACTGAGTGATCTGACCCTTCTTAATTTATTAAATAATATGTTAGTGATATTTTTCAAAGCCTCTAATTGATATGAAAGCTTGAAATCCATTTTCCCAAGTTACAAAACAGAATTTCCAAAATAATAATGATGCCTTTATAAACTTAGACTTTGGCTTAAGCCACAGCAGTAGACTCCAGTTTTAATCAGTAGCTGGGGGTTTTTCCACGTGCAATGACAAAGCTTAAATAACATTTCCAAAAGTATTTTGGGGATTAACAACTTGTCATGTGGGCTGTCAATGGAAATCTTTGAAGACTATGATCTTCAGAGGTGTTTAGGATCTCTTTAAAATAATGTTTCCTTAACAGTCAGTTACTACTGTGTTAGGATAACCTGAACCAGGCATAAATCCCTATTTTGTTATGTGTTGCACAAACAAAGCAGTTAGAGCATTCAGCTACAGTAATAGTCTGTCAAACAGATGTTTATGGCACTATGGTAAGAAAGCAAAATTGCCTAAGCCATGAGTAGCATTGGGCTTTAGGTAATCCAAGTCTTAGGCTTGTCATGATCTGGGCTGCCTATCTAAAGAGCAGAGCAGGATAGCAGATCTTGCCAAAGATTTTTTATAAAATGGGGGTTTAGAGCTGGTTTTATAACAGGACAGAACACAAAAACGTTCACACACACACACACACACTGAATTAGACTAGCTAGAAAATGTTTTGGGTTTGGTTTTAGTTTGCCCTGTTGTTTGGGGTTTTTTTTTTTTGCCTTGGCATTGTTTCCCTGTCCCCCCTGTGCCTCACTGGAACCCATTGGCTCTCACAGTGCCCAGACAGGGAAGCCTGAGCACTGAAGTGCAAAAGCACACGTTAGTATCTGATGGCAGCATGCAGACATTTTGGTGAAACAGAGTGTCTGAATCTCAGGAACCCTTACAAATTCACTGAATTAGAAGTTTTACCCTCAGCCCTGAAGCATACTTAAACTACAAATTGATAAAAGTTTTGTTTGAGTTTCCACTTTCCTCTTTTTATTTTTTTTATTTTGACTATGGTTATTGAAGCTTAAATTCTGTCATTTGGCACTAAAAATCCTTCTGATCTTGAAAATCTCTATCAAAACATAAACTAGCCTTCTTTAAACTACTCCTTCATTCTTACATTCCTGACTTCTCATGTCACATAATTTTTTAAGAACTCCATAGGTATTTTAAAATTAAATTTAAAGCGTCTCAGTCAAGTTTCTAATTTTGTTATTTTGTCTGACTTCAGTATAACTCAAATATGGCAGAAGCCTCTTTTCAATAAGCATTGACAGCTAAGAAATATGAACACAGAAATAAAAAATGACTAAACAATCATAAAAGAAAATAATTATACAACACATTAAATCTGGTATCTACACATTTTAAAAACAAATTAAGCATGTACTGAGTCACATCAGGGTAATTATAACTTAAATAAAAAAGTCACTGAACTGGACTGACAAAATTGGTATTGGGACTAATTTGTAGTGACTAATTAGTACGGGGACCAGTACTTCTCTAACATCTTTGTTGATGGTGTGGAATCCAGTGCACACTCAGCAAGTTTGCTGATAACACCAAGCTGTGTGGTGTGGCTGACACACTGAATGGAAGGGATGCTATCCAGAGGGACCCAGACAGGCTTGACAAGTGAGCCTGTGAAACCCACACAAGGACACTACAACCTTGTAGTGACGTGTGTTTATATATATACATAACCATATAGTTTTAATCCAATTCACTTAAGCAGAAAAAAAAATAGTTTTCACCGGACACAATGTTGATGGTTGCATTTTTGCTATTTGAACCCCTGAAAATTGATCAGTCTTTAGTGTATTTTTTGAAGTCTTTGGGAGTTAGAAGTATTTTTATTATAAGTCCCTTCATGCAGTATATTTGTTTATGTGCTTTAGGAACATGTCATTTGGGAAGTCATGGTGAAGTAAATAAAGTACTTGAATTATTATTGAGATAGTATATGAGACAATTCATTCAACATAAAAAAACTCAAAACATATCCTGAGGGTCCCACATCACACTACAAATAGCATTCTAGTCCATGGCTGTAGAATGTTTGATACTGCCTACAAACATAACTGCAAAGCATATGTAATAATAGCCTACTTGTAAAAAATAATGAGAATCTGAGAACTTTCTCATATAGATAGATCACAGCCTGTATAATTACTTTGTCTGACTGTCAAATATCTATGATACTTGAACTACTCAATTCAGAAAGCAGAAAATTGAAACAAAGTCACAGAAGTACTTGCACATTTTATAATGGAGCAGTTTTCCACTGAAATATGTTAGTAAGATAATAGCTTTTTCTATGATGCTTCTAGAAAATTTCTAGGGAATTTTTGAACAAAACATTTAAAGTTGTAGCACTAGGGATATAAAGTTTAATAGTACGTTGGTTTTTTTTTTAATTCTTAACAAGATAGTTGAAAAGGGCACTGCAAATTTTTCCAGTATTCTCCATTTTTCTAATAAAAATCAGATTTATTTCTTCATTTACTGTTCAATTGTTTTGGTGCTAAGGCAAAACAAAATTAAAATTTTAAGAACCAGGGAATCTTTGCCAGATCAGGACTTTTGCTATTTTATAAAATATCACATGCATATCTGTTTCTAATACAATCAAATTGAAGTATTGTTGACTGACATATGGCAAGCCTGAAAGTATCTGCAATGTTATGTAGCTCAAGCTTGAGACTTTATTCATTTATCTGCAGAAGCAATCTAAGGAAGAAAATACAGCACCATAAATAAGTTTTTTCCTTGTTTTCTATTTTGTACTGTAAGGCCAGATGGTTGGTAAGAGGAAGCAAAATGAAGGAAGTTATTTGTCTCAACAGTTTAGGTAATGTTTAGGTAATGACTTTCTCTCTACCTGAAATAATAGGATGATTATTTTGATGGGACTGCAGAGTGCCAATACAAGCCATAAAACTTTTACAATTACTGTCACAATCAGTCCTCTTATCTGACATTATAATGCCCCTAAAAGGCTAGCACTGAGATATTAGTTTTGTTAGGTATAGGCACCAAATATTTGGTTATGAGCAGAGTTTTTGAGAATCTTAGGATGTATAACTGTTTATAAACCCATGAGGATGTGTGAGATTACTAACTTTGACAGATGAGTATTCAATGAGGGCAAAACCCAGTTCTAATAAAGATAATTTGCTGAATTGTTTGGCATATTTTGTAAAGAAAGATCTTTAACTGACATGTTTTAAAATATGGACTTTACTCCCAGGAATGACATACTCAAATTCCATCATTTTATCAAGATGTCATTTATTCACTGAAGTCATTTACATCAGAAAGCCAGCAAAATCCATCGTATCTTCTGTCACTCTGAAGAGCTTGCTGCTCTTAGCATCTCTAAACTACCATTGCCAACTTCTGGACAATGTCAAAAAAAGATGATGAGTGGGCCTTGTTAAGATAACACAGAGATGTTCTGCAAAGGAGATGATTAAAACCAGACTCTAGACTGACAAATACAAAACGATCCACTTCCTATTGCTCCAAGAACTCATCTACCTTTTAAAACCTAGATCTTTATATACTCACTATATTTTATGAGAAGGGACATTGCCTTTACAGTCCACAGAGAGTGCATCACATGCCAAACGACGAGGTACTGTAAATGAGTCAAACTCCACTGATGTCCTCACAAGTGTGATGTTTTTCATCAGTTGAGAACTGGCCCCCTGTTTCAGCTGAAGTGCACGAGCATCCACTTCCTACATTATTTTTGTTGTCAATTTTGCCGTAGGAGTACACTTAAGCACAAGAGATCCTTATGGCAGCACTGAATTAGACCTTAGTTTTTTATGAGCCATCTTGGAAGATGCCTACAGGCATACTGAAAAAGTGACTAATAAAGAACTAGTTTTGCATAGTGTTTATTTTATGCTGCTCTCTAAAATTATAAACTTGTCTCCTTTTTATATATATGTATAAAAGAAGCATCTTATCTACATCTTAAATTTTTTTTCCTCTGCTCAGCCATTTCCAGACAATATACCATAATTAGTCCATCTTTCTGTGTATATTGTTCACTTAATTACAGTTTCCTTACATCGTCTGCTCTAATTCTAACAGACTCAGGTTTTACTATAGATGCCTCAAGATACCAGACTATCAGGAAAACAACCTTATATTTCCAGACTATTTAATAGGCACACAATGGTCATCAGGGAAAAATACATAAATAAGAATTAGGAGACTAGAGGTGTACCCCCAGCCATCCTATATATTTCCCTTCTCACCTCAGGGAAGTCACTTGTCCTTTCTGTACATCCCTTACTGGTCTGAGAATGTAGGCAGTAATGCTAAGCTGCTGGATAGGACAAACATTGTGAAAAAGAATATTCTACAAACACAACTCAAATAAATGATACAGATTTATGCTGATTGCATCAAAACCAGTTTAAAGCAGTCAAAAATCATCTGTATTAGCAAGTGCTTCACAAAATTCTTAAAGGACTCACAGTGGGCTTTTTACTTTATGACCTTACTTAGAAATGCAGTCTCAGCTGGCAGAGTGAACAAATGAGCCCTATTAGATCCAACTCGGGAATATAAAAGAAATATATAAAATTTTTTTGTCACAAGACAAAAACAAAACAAAACAAACAAATAAGCATAATAATAAAAACAACAGCAGATGTTTCAGTTCTCTGTTGCTGTTACACACTAGATTTGAGAATGAGTAGGGACAGAAAGAGAAAGACTTATCCAACCACCCCAACCCAGCTACACTTCAAATCACTGAAGCAAGATCTAACCAACCAAAGCAATTTTTTCCTCATATTCTGGTACCTTTAGCCAATAAGTAGTCTTCTTTGGAAGAAAAATGATTAAAATCATATATACATACATAAAATTTAAAACCCCAGTCTTTAGCTCCTGTTTATAGGAAATGAGAAGACTTGAAGAATAACTTGTGCTTTTCAAGACCAAACTAGCAAATTTTAGTAGTAGCAAATGGCAATGCTCTTTCATTCCCAGCAGAGATATATTTTGCTCAGAGGATCAGCTAACACTGTTTACCATTCTACAATTATATTCATCCTGTCATTCATAAAAGCACATCTGCCAACCAGTTTAGGCTGCTTCTGTATTAACCTTGATAACTAGTTATCAAGTGATTGTTCCCACTGGTTTAATCTGGTAAGCCTCAGAATTAAAAGGTATGGAAGGTGTGATAAGAAAAAATAAACAAGAAAATTCACTGATGGATGTGTTAAGATCTACCAGGTAAAAATGAAATGACATTTCAGATGAATATTATTTTTCTCTATAGATATACAAAGTCATTATTAACAAGGTCTTCTAAATGAGGGACTACATTTACATTTTACCTGTTCTATTCCAATTGCTCTTTTTTTCTCAGTAAGATTTAACCACTGTACACATCAGCTTGAGCGAGCCATACAAAGTAATTTTTGGCTTCAGATTCTGTGATAAATTTATCATCAGAAAATTACATGACAGTCTAATTTCATGGCTGCATTATCCTTCTGTCGAAAAACTTAACAAACTAATTAAATTCTGAATTAACTGAAATCAGAATAAGCCCCAGACACCGGCTTCTAATCTGGACAAAAATCTCTTGACAGAAAATAGAATTAATGTGTGTCATATGCTTTGGAAAAGTTTGCCCAAAGTAGACCTCTTACTGTTTTAGGCACATGGCTTTGTCTCTCCCACCACTAGTACTTGCTATAGTTTTTCCTTTGAAGATCTTAAGGCACCTTCCTAACATACAGTAGCTTTAATAAACCATTTCATATTTTCAGTCTAGAGCGCGGCTATCCTATGACGTCACTATCTAGTGTCCCAATTTTTGTTCTTGAATTAACTAATCTGTATAAAATTGAATGCTTTATGTCATAAAATATTCTGCAGCCCTTTTGCAACTATTAGGTTGCTTGTAGAGCAGGAATGTGGAGGCATGACCTTTTCATACATAGAAGTAGTGTGGGGAAATAAATGAGGACATGCCCAAAGGATGCTTAGAAAAAGAAGGAGATGAAAGCACAGAAAGTAAAGGTACATGTGTGTTCCTTTTTGTTTCCCCATGTAATTTCTACATGAAGAATTCCCCACCTGTGCACCATTTAGGTGACACAACAGCCCAAAGGGCAGTATGTTACAGTATATAGGAACAAATAAAACAACTTAGCCATACAGCTAAAGCAGTTATAACATTACTTCCAAGGACTGTCTGGCAGATCTGCATGCATACATCAGCTGGGGATGATTTTCACTTCCCCGCCTTCTTCATCCAACTTACTTCCCTGTCAAGTAACATCTCATACTCTTGAGGATTATGTATATTCTGTGGCTTTTGACAGCAGAGTATCTTCTCATTTCTGCCTGCTGGCTGCATTTAAATGTTAATGACTAATTCTATAGTTGATACATGGAGTTGATTTTATCTTAATGTCTACCATTTTTAAATATCACTGCCTAGGCTTGTCTGAAATGAATTTTGCTAAAACACCTCCTGTTAATTATCTTGTACCATTTACAGTTGTGTCTGATTTGATAGTTGTCTATGCTCCTCATGCTCCCTGTGTTGTCAACTGGGCTGCTAACAGGCAGCTCAGCCTTCTGCCTTTGAGGTGGAAGAGCCAAACCTTCAAAAGAAAGCAGAGCCCTGAGGTGACAAAAGATATTTGGAAACATGCAGCAAATAGAAACGAAATAAACTCTAGCTTCCAATGCCATGAAGTTTATGTACCTCTTTAATTGTGATTCCTTTACATAAGGGATTTGGATTTTGTTCCTGAAGACAAATAGCAGCCATATTTCTTCATCTGTCAAAACTGCCACATTCATAAGTTTCAGGAAAAAGAACATTTCCATAATTATTTTTAGGCTAGCGATTATAGACTGGTTTTGGTAAGGATAGTTCTGTGTACTGAAATACAAGCATCTTTGAGAAGAGGGTTCTTAAAAGCAAAAAAGCATATCTGCACATTCCATATTTCCATTATTTTATTTTTAGCTTTTATTAGTGCCTCAATATCCAAAAATACCTTCAGTTAACTACTAGATTAAAAGTCTGGTTCTCAAGTAGAAAGGTATTTCAGTGGACAGCTTGATGAAAGAAAATGCTACAGGAAGGTTAAAATTCCTGAAACACATACTTCTTGCATGACTTGAGTTCAATGAGGTGAAGACTGGATTCAGTCATGAAGAAGGCAATAATGAGTTTGTTATACCCAAATTGTGCTTAAGATGCCATAGTTAAGAGTAACATAGACCCCAGCTAACGTAACATGTCCAAATTAGGATTTAAAAGAACTGATGTCAGGATATCTGGTGGTGGACAAAACCATAGTATATATAGTTATGTACATTTTGGATGATTTAGATGGCGTCAACAAATTTTATACCACTAAAAGGCTCTGGCTTTCTGGTTATCTCCAGAGCACAAGCTGAGAGCCTCAGAACACAGACTCTACTCTTTTACACTTTGAACAGTGGATATTCTTGGTTTAAAAGGGGGTTCAGATTTGCATTTGAGAGGGACAGTGTAGAGAAATCTCAGAGTCAGATTCACATATAGTCATGCTGAAAGTAAAGATGGGTTCCTTCAGAAGAGTACGAGTAGGGAGTGAGTGGGGGTGGGACAAACATTTGAGAGATAATAATGACACCTTATTGTACTCACTGAACACACTAGTAACTTTGTAAATAGATATTTATCTCTGTGCCTTGCTATCATGTATGAAAATTATAACGAAGGCATTTCACTGTATCTCAGATATCATGAGCACTCTAATCCACATATACATTTAAGAGATTGTCTGTAGAAAGGTATGAATACAAATTAAACCCTCATAAAAGCATTTTTAGAGTGAAATATTACATTCTGATTACATTGCTACTCACCAACCAACATTAAATTTTGCTAGAATCCTTCTACAATTCAGTAGGGTTTTTTTAACTTTTTTGTCTAAATCCAGTTTCAAAGCTAACCAGAAACTTAATACTCCACTGAAGATACAAATCTTCTGTGACACACAGACACACATGCCAGGAAGATTTTCAAGGGTGAAAGAAACTGACTGCCAGATTTGAAACAAAAGGCTGGAGTGTATCTTCTGAAATAGCTCTATATTTTCATAAGGGAGTTGACAACTGATCAAAACCAAAACATTTTTAAACAATTTTCATTGATGTTAGAAAGCTATGCTACTATCATTGCTACCTGGCACAGTTGTTCTAAATTGGACCAGTAAGGTGAAGCAAGACACATCAATTTTTACAGAAAGCAAAACGCTTAATGCCTGATGTTTTTCTGAAGGCTTAAATGTGCAACACATCAAGTCAAACTGCAGATTACTTTCATTTCAATTAACTTTCTTCACTTTCTTTCATTGTATGTCAACCACGCATCCTCTTACCATGTTCTAATTCTCTTTAAAAGCCAGATTCACTGGTGTATCTTTTATCTATTCTCATTTCTTTTATCATCTTTTACCTATTCTTCTTTGTTGCTTAAGTGAGGCATCTCTTATTCTCTAGTTTTTCACTTCTACAAGAACAGAGCAGACCTGTGCTTGAAGGGTATCTATGACTATGCACTACAAAACATGACACAACAGACATGTCAGGCATTGTGTAGGCTATCTGAAATCACAAGATACAGATGGAAATACTACAATTATTACAAAGTTGGCAAATTCCATCTCCAAATATTTCAACTCCAGTTGTAAGTCAATGTTTTCTCAAGGATAATCGATACTGTTCTAATAAAGAAATTGTTATGTTATCTGGTGAAAGCCATCTACGTTAGCAGAAAAAATTTCCATGATTCCAGAAATTATGGTGAGAAGTTAAAGATAGCCATATTAGCATACCAGGCATAATTTCTGACTACTGTAAAATGAGAACAAATGTTCTGGTAGGTTACTTATGGGACACAGAAAGAAAGAGGTAAGAATAAGCTACCAATACAGTTGATCAGACTTGGTCACCCATCCAGGATGATCGTTATGAGGTGGGATTTCAACGCTTAACATAACAAAAAGAATGTAATTTGCATCTGATACAGTAAAGAAATTCAGATACAGGAAGAAATACAGCAGTCTTACCTCTACTAGAAATAGGAAATAAATTTGCTAATAAAACCAATTCTCTTCTTACAGACAGAACAAATACAACCCTAATTTTCAGAGGAAGCTAGTGAGAAAGCATAGAAATACAAAAGGCTGAATTTGGAGAGCAGGCAACTGCCAACTGATCATGAAATTATCTGTTTAGGATCACCTTATTAAAGAAAATAGACTATAGTTTGGTAGTTATTATTATAACTGCTCTCTTCACTTGGTGTTGGTCAAAAGATTAAGTCAAGAATCACTGCTGCACTCAAAGGATGTTAAATTTTCTAGAAAAAAAAAAAGTGCACTGACTCTGAGAGTTGTTTTCTGAAACATGACTCAAGGCACAACATCTATGGTTCAATGGACTTAAGTTATATAATACTTAGTATACATAATACTAATTAATACACATACATAATACTAATTTATTAGTTATTATCATTAATTATTAATTATTGGTTTTGTTCATTATTCAGCTCCTAATGAGAAAGTGGGCTTAAATCTGAGAAAGGATCTAAATGCCTAACACCTTCATATCAATATGATTTTAGGTTCCAGGAGGAGAGTCTCATGGAAGCCAAGTAATTGGACATAAGTTAGGTGCCAAAATGCCTTGATATGAGGTGCCTGTTAGTCCTTGGTTGGCTTGTCTACAGTTGCCTTCCTATTTTTCATAAACCTTACTACAATTTGGTGAGTAATCCACTATATTTGCAAGAGATGGTAGAGGACTTTCCCATTGGCAGAAGCATATTCCTCCTATTTGCTGAAAATAAATATCTTTTTCTTGTAGTCATTAATGGTTGAGACAGCAAGGAGATCTGATACTATTTTTTCCTCACACTTTTCCTAGTGTGTCTGATCAACAGTATTTAATCATTCACAAGTAGGTTCTACTCCTTATTTACTGGAAACAGTATGACTCTTTAAGATCTGACTTTTTTTGACATCTCCCAAATTGTTCCAATAACAGGGGAAGCAATGACAACATCATTTAGAAATTTCTCACATGGTTGTATATGAATGCTGCTACATATCTGCTACTGTAAGTAACAGAATAATGGAACAGCAAATTGTTTTGTAGAGGAAGCTGAAATTAGACTGTACCTTGCTGCCAAAAGAGACAAAAAGAGATGGATGAGTTCTGAAAAGAGTAGAAATTGTTATACCCATGAGAACCACTGTTTGCTGTTCCCTACCTTAAGGATGCACAAGTTTTTCTCAGCTTGGCAAGAAGCAAAACCCCCTGATCAACTCCGAAACTAGAATAAATCGCATATGTTCTATAAACAGAGAGAAAGCATGCTGTTCTTTCCACTTACTGACTAAAGGAACTAAAACAGAATTTTAAATTTGCATATTTGCTAATTAAATCAGTAAATACCACTGAATGCCACTGAAACTCAAGCTCTCAGAATTAGCCCTAGGTACTTCTGCTGACACAGCTAACCCCTCCTCTCTGTGTATTCCATCAGACTGCTGCCTAAAGGCATACAAGTGCTTCCTTTCACAGCAGTGCAAGGAAAGCCTACAACATGAATGGTCCTGCAAAAATATGCAGAGCTATAGGCAATACAGATGGGAAAAAGGACTCATGGGACAGCTCAATTAAGTCAGCATCCTCTTCCTGACTGCAGCCCAACCCAGCTTTGTTTAAAAAGACACCCGAAAGGTCAGGTACAGGAATGTATTTTCCAGGTACAAAAGAGAAATTCTTTGGAAAATCAGATGACTTACACAAGTATAAAAAATCATAACACTGGTCCTATGTATGCCTATGTTACTCCAAAGGCATATAGTGATAGGAAAAGGGGTTACATTTCAAACTGAAAGAGGGTAGATTTAGATTGGATATTAGGAAAAAACTATTAATTGTGAGGGTGGTAAGAAACTGGAACAGGTTGCCCAGAGCAGTTCTGGATGTTCCCTCCCTGGAAGTGTTCAGGGCCAGGTTGGATGGGGATTTGAGCAACCTGGCCTAATGGAAGGTGTCCTGACTTCAAGGTCCCTTCCAACCAAACCATTCTATGATTCTATGTACAGACAAGGCCTACTTCTCACACAGTGAAAATTAGATATCCACTTCAACAGAGCTATCCCAATTTGTATCAGAGGAAACCAGGCAAATATTTTATAGTATAAAATGGTCCAAAATGGTTACCAGATTATAAAGACCCTGGGTTTCATAGCATTATCTCTACTTAAGGCTTAAATTCCACATGAAAATGTGTTTTCTCTGAGGCATTATCCTTGCAAAGAATAATTATCCACATGTGATCATTAGATCCTATCCAGCTCATATTAGAGATCACAGGAGGTCTCTCTTTCCTAGCAGTGACTCTCCAAAGGGTACCTTATAAGATAAAGACTGAAGCACAGAAGGAGGGTAATGTAGGACAATTCTGCTGTTATAAAAATATTAACTGTCACTCCGTCATTACTAGAGAAGTGAAAGTGACTAATGAATCATCTGATACTGCAAAAGGAATTACAACAGAATTCATTGCGGTTACTGAAACTGGAATTTGGCCAGACTCTTATGGTTAATTTTCCTACCTGTAGTTAAGTGCAGAGGGGTTTTAATGATCATGGAATATCTTTGGTCATAGTTCATCTCTTTTGCTTCCTGCCTCACTGAGTCCTTACCACATAACAAAGAGTTCCCAGCTTCCTACTGAGCCACAGGATTTCACTATACCCTGAAAGATTAATCCTAGGGGCATTACACAATTCTCCTATACACAAACCTTGCAGAGTCTAACTACATGGATAATGAGTTGTATAAATGAGACACACTAACCTGGAGGATAGCAACTGTCAGGAATAAAGCATAAACCCCTGCTGATCTATAGCTGCTTCATCCTATACATCAGACTCAGAAATCTGATGAGATGCTTCCTGCATGAAAACCAATATTTTTGTCAAATATTACAAGACAGACTTGTAATCTCCTTTGGACACAGCCTCAGGGGGCCAGATAATCCAAGTTGTTGTGATTTAGCAGGAAGCTGTTGGAAATAGTTTCAAGGTTTCATGGAGGCTGTTTTTGTTTTCACATAGCTTTCTGTGTCTTTCAGATTGTAGAGGAGACCATTAGGTATGACTTCTGGTGGAGGAGGGAGTCTGCTAATAAGTCAAAGTCTCAAAGAAGGGGACTGAGTAAAAACAAAATCCTTATACTTATATAAATAATATATTTACCCAGAACAAAACAAAACAAAAACAAAACAAACAAACAAAAAACACAGAGAGAGAGAGAGAGAGAGACATGGCTATACTTTCCTGAATATGCTACTCCTTTTCCATCATTTTTCCCAGCTTTTTTTGTTTGTTTATTTCCAGCTTCTTCACCCATGTTTCAAGGAGAGCATAAATTCCTGTATTAACACTGCACTCACAATTGCTCTCATCCTGCCCAACCTCAGTTTCTGTTTTCTGTTATCTTCACCCTGCCCAACACTTCCTTCTGCATAACTTTGTTGTGTACAAGTCATGAGACAGAATACAGATAAAACTGACTTTGAGCACATTGAAGATGCTTCTTAAAAAGCAGTGGTTTTCTTCTCTTTAGTTTAAAACATGACAAAATCAATTTTTTAAACTTCACATCTTAAAGTGATTTTGAAGCCCTGAACCCTTTAAGTGATGTGCAAATGGTAGAATGATATCACATTGGCAATCAGCTGCTCACTGTTTCAAACTCCACTTTCCATGCTGCTTCAAAAGCATGGTATAATCAACAACTAAGCCTTTAAAATGCAAATTAAATAAAGTGCACCCTTAGATTGAAACAAGAAAAGAGTCATTTTTTTTTTCACACACCAAGACCAGAAAAGTCTATTTCATCATAGTCACTCAGAAAGTAGCACTAAGTGATTGAGGGATTTCAGAGGTCAGGCTACCCATATGCACCAGTACTGAACTTACTAGCTTTAATTGCTAAGACTTGTGATCATTTAATGTAACTAAAATCCATGTGACATCCACACAGAACAGATTAGTGTTTCAAGTAGCATGGAACTATTCCCACCTGACACATGCTCCTTGATTCAGACATGGAAATCAAAAATCAACATTAACAGCATGCCCTTCTTATTATGAAAAATGTGTAGGGAGGGAAAAACTTTCTTGTCCTCTCTGGAGGAGAAAGAAAAAGGGTAGGCAAAGCTCTCTTAAAATGCTTGTAATACTGATAACTGTGGTGAGGGAAAAACAGGCAACTCTGGGTTTCTACAAGCTGCCTCTCACCCCACCAGCAATCACCATGTCCCCTCAAGGGGGGAAAAAAATGTATTCACAGTTTCTAAGACCAAAAAGGATTACCATGTCCATACAAGACAGCACTTCTTTTCCTTGCAAAGAAAATTTGTTCAAACAGATGACAAAACGTTACCTAACATGAGAAATATTTTTTTTAAAATCTCTTATTTTAAAGGCATGGATTATTGCAAGTCAGAAATCCTGTTCAATAAACTTTTTATTTATACTTACTCTCAGAAAACTGCTTCTTCTTTCAAGGTTGACTTTGCATATCTTTGACTTCCCATCACTGGGTCTAGTTATTCCTAGTGATTAACACTGAAATTCCTTCCTCACCCTGTGCTATCAGATGTTTTCCTATAGTTTGAATACCTGTCTTAGGTAATCAAAACTGCCTCTAAACTGTCGCTCCTGCCAACTGATTTCCAAACTGATTTCCTTCCTTAAATTCTTTTCAGTAATCCTTTCAATGGGTCTTCCACATATGCAAGTACTAGAACTGAATATTGTACTGCAAGAGCACTCAGAAATAAAGCTTGTATTTTGTATCACAGAGCAAGTAACACTGTTAAACACAGTCTTTAAATAAGATGGGAAAGGCCTAATACAAACTGGGAAAGCACCTCAGCAGGGTCTCTTCCGATCTCCTTTAGCAATGTGGCTTTAGGAGGTACAGCACCTGAGGAAGAATGTTTTAGCAGAAGTATTAAAAGGATGCTACTGGTGCTAATAAAGCATCCGAGTTGATACTGTTTTCCTGTTTGAAGGAATTGCACAGTAGTTAATAGGTCTCTGGTAGCAACACCATGCAGGAGGTTAAAAAGTTGTCATCATATTTGTAAGTTATTCTTCATCACAGTACGAGTGAAAAAGGAACCCCTGGGATTACAGACATGAAGCATAAAAGCATGTGTTTCACTCTGTGATCAATTGGTCTAGTGATCCTATTTCCTCATTCTAGACTACACCACCAAATACAGTGAGTAAATAAAACAGTGAAGCGAGATTAATATTTTAGCTTGCTGGACGAGAGAATGCATGCATGCATGAATGTTTGTGTAGACACAACTGAGAATTCTGTGATCTTAAACCATCTTTGGTAATGACTGAAAGATGTGCAGAATCAAACATATTTTCAGTGGTAAGCAGAAATCATTCAAAATTTGATATTTCAAAAGTGTGAAATTACCCTTTCCATGAAGTGGATTAATTATTTCTGTTCGTACAGATGAACAACCTCTCTATATGCCATGCAATGGAAACCAAGTCCTGGCTGTTTAGTGCTGCTAACAATTCCAGAACATCTCTGATAGTCCCAAGGTCTTTTTCCTTGAAAAGGGAAGTCTAGCTTGAAATTCAAAGCCAGACTTCCTGCTTATCCCAGCATGGTGATTTTCAACAGCTCTTTCATTTTGAAGCTAGTGACAGAATACTTGGGCTTCTGCTGTCTAGCAGTTTTAGGTGCAAACTACTTTTGTCTAAGTACTTGTCTGAAGCTTTCCTACAATCTGGATTCTCTAAGAGAAAAACAGCTTGAGGCATACTGGAGAAGCACCCCAAACAACTCCCTACCAGTGTGGTGTAGCTGATTGCTTTTTTAAAGCATCCTTAAGCCATATTGTGATATATTAGCAACTCAGACTCACTGGAAGGAGAAAAGAGAAAGGACATTGTAGAAAAGTCATCATGAAATGATTAAAAATTACAGATTTTATCTTGTTAGATACACACCTAAGCTCTCTGAATCATGCAAGGAACAGGATGAGCACACATACTTTAAGAAAAGAGGTGTTTGTGACAGTATTTCTGCTTGTAGGAGGTGTGTGAAGTCAGGTGCAAAACAAGTGAAAGGGATAAACCCTCAGATTTTAATAGCTGGGTTACTGGAAAGCATGACTCTCCACACTCCAAAAGGAGACTCACACATCCCCACTCATCACACTTTCTGCTTGGAGAAGTGAAAACAATAGTAGTAGGCTTTCCACTGCCCTGACATGCAAAAAATAGGATAACTGTTTTGTTTCCCTAGACATAGTGATATTCTAGACTACAACCTACATCCCAGACTCCTGAGGGAACTGCCAGATTTAGTTTCCAAACCACTCTCCATGATAACTGAAAAGTCATGGCAGTTATATGAAACACCCAATAGCTGTAAAAAGAAAAGACTGCACTGATTTTTAGAAAGGACAGAAAGGAGGACCCTGGGAACTACCAACCTGTCAGCCTCACTTCTGTGCCTGGAAAGATCATGGAAATGATCCTCTTAAAAGCTATGTGACGGCACGCAGAGGACAGGGAGGTGGCTCAAGAAAGCCAGCACAGCTTCACCACGGGCAAATCTTGCCTGATCAGCCCAGTGGACTTCTATGATGGAGTGACTACATCAGAGGACAAGGGAAGAGAATGAACGTCATCTATCTGGATTTTTGTAAGGCCTCTGACACAGTCCCCTGCAAAATCCTTCTCTCCAAATTGGAGAGATAGCAATTTGATGGATGGGCTATCCAGTGGATAAGGAATTGGTCGGATTGTCAGATCCGGAGAGTAGTGGTCAGTGGCTCAATGTCTAAATGGAGATCAGTGACAAGCGGTGTCCCCCAGGGGACCATGCTGAGACCAGTAGTGTTTAATAATTTTATCAGTAACATAGACAGTGGGATCAAGTGCACCATCAGCAAGTTTGCAGGTGCCACCAAGCTGAGTGGTGAACTTGACATGTAATCAATCAATTTCTTTTAAAAACTTTTAATTTTTTCTGCAGCTGTTTTGAACAGCTTCACTCTAAATTCTTACTGATCAATATAAAATAGATCAATAGTTATTGAAAACATCACAGGAAGAATATTCATCACAGAACCAGATTATTACTTTTCCCCCTTCAAATACGGTAAAATGCCAAATATTGCCACTGTATCAGCCATTCATTTGAACAACAATGGTATTTCTGAGACCATACATTGATGTCGTGATAAAAATATTGTTGTGATTGCAGAAATGGTGCAGAAGACTTAGAACATGTAGAAAAATTAGTCTGTGAAAGGGAATTCTCAGTTCCTTGTCTCTGCAGTCATGGAGAAACATCTGATTACCACTCAGGATAAAGTTCCCATCTTTTCACATGTTCACTGGGCAAAGTGGCCACAGATGCTAGTACAAGATTTACAGTTAAGGAGAAGCATTTATATTATACTGAGCATAGGCTTGAAAAAGCAGCTTTTTTCTTTTATAAAGCATAATTATCAACTCCAAATAGAATAAAACTTTTCTTATTTTCTCTAGCACATCTTTTAACAACCTGGAGGTTGCGTAGGCCAACAAATGCAGTACAATTATGGAGGAAAACAGAAGCTCTAAATGTGTATATGAACAGAAACACTTGTAGTGTTTCAGTCTTCATCTCATAAGGCATAACTTTTGAATTCTTGAGGCTAGCCTGTAACTTTGAGGTTTGGGACTTGTGTCATATGAATTGATGGCTCTCACCTTATTGGTAGATATATTCCTGTAATTGCACTCTTCAGACAGCATTCTGCATCACACAGTTTCCCTGAAGCCATATGGCTCCAGGCAGAAAAAGGTCCACGCAATTCTATGGAATGGATTTAGCAGCTTCTCAACTACAGAAAACCATAAATTTTAAAGTGTTCATAAACTAATGATGTAGGGTTTTTTATGTGAGCACCACACATAGAACAAAAATTTTTTATTATATCTCTAGGTAATACTGAAGTACTCATACTTGTATTACGCATTATAATGTTTTATACTATCCCATTAATACTTAGCATGTGTAATGAGCTTCTGAAGGACTGGATTTAACCTTAACATTTTCCCATATATAAAAAACAAACAAAAAAATCCAACCTCCCCACCCCCCAAAACAAGCAAACAAAAAACAAAAAAAAACCACCAAAACCAAACCAAAACAAGCAAAAAACCCAAAACAAAACAAAATCATCCAAACAAACAAACAGAAAAAAAAACAGAAGAACAAATGTCGACCAACTGTGTGCTCCAGCCAGGAAAACACTTCAGCATCTGCTTTATACCTTCTCTAGGGAGTCCTTCTATGCTTAAAATTAAGCAGTTTCTTAAACACTTTGCTGGTTTAGCTCCCTAGAGCAAAACCACAAGATTCTACAGTTTGTCACAATATTTCTGATTTAATGAGTCCCTGTGCTTTTGTCAATTGTCATCTGAACATTAATGTTTTCCAAGTATAGTTGCTTGAGTGAATATGGGTAATAAAAATCTGTAGTGTTGCACAAAAAATACTTGATTCTCTCCTTTTTATTTGCCATGAAGATATATTTTCTGAACCCAATTAATTGTGCAAGTTAATTGTTAAATAGCAGCTGCTGCAGCATTCTTAAAGAATTTCTGAACTCAGTGTTAGAAAGAATTCTAATTCCAAGGTCTTGCAATACTATGCATATCTTTAAATTCTCTTTCTCTCTCTTTTCTTCTGTGGTCATTATTTTAATGAACAGGTTTAGCTAACACCTCTCAGAAAAGGTAGGTATTAGCAGACCCAATTACTGTAATATTCATAACTAATCAAGACCTATAAAGTGGCTCAGCAGGGAGTCTAACTCATAGCATAGGATTGATCTTTACAGAATTTGTATGTGGGAAAGAAATTATCTAATTCCTATCAAAAAAACAACTTAAGGCATTGAGCACTTGTAGTGTATGCCATGTTTTCTTTACTGTCTCCCAGCCTGCTAATCCTATAATTTAAGAACTTGGTCCTCCACAGGACAAAAAAAAGCTCTAACAAAACACTGAGCTATAGATACTGATCCCAAAAAAGGGAAGAAGGCTTTCTTTTTCTTTCTTGTTGTTTGCACTGCTTCAGTAACTACAAGCTCCAGTACCAGGAGCATTACATGGTTATTATATTGCTATGCTGTTCTCTAAACAGCAACTGGTAGTACTTGGAATCAGGTTTACAGGGTTAGGTATACTTTTACTATGGATATTTCTATGTTCTTATGCTGGTAGGTACTGTATAAAAAAAATAAGATCCTAGAAATTTTGCACACTGACTCAGAATAAAGAGATAGGGAAAAAAGGTTATTTTAAATATATACCCACAATTAATTAACTAAATTTAATTTGTTTAAACCAAGTCCAAGTGATCTTAATGTTAGCTTAAAGAAAGATTTGGCTAAGAACTTCTGAATCTGATCTTCCTTTTTTTTCTTATTTTTTTCCCCCAGTGTGCCAACACTACCATGAAAGCTTATTGATACAAGGGGGAAAAAAAGAATTTTTAGTATCTAAGTCTTGTAAATATACTTAAGATCACAGGCAAAAAATGTGTTTCATTTTTGTATTACATCTGAACTACAAGTTTAAGATAAAAATTAAAAGCAACATTAGCTGCAGGAAAAACAGCTAGAACTTCTGAACAGCTAGAGATGAGATGATATTACAGGACAATTAACTTCAAGAAAGTTAAAGAATTTTTTTCAAGGTTGAGATTTCCCTTAAGCTAAAGGCAGCACATTTGTTTTCAGGACTCCAAGGCAGACTGTGTCATGTTCCTTAAGAACTAAGAAGAGAGATAAACAGTTTTTCATGTTGCTAGCAGAAAACAAGAAGTCAAGATAAATGATGGGCCATATCCAAATTTGGAACGAATCAATGTTGGCTTGGATAAAAGTGACATTTTATATGAACTAAAAGTCTGCAGCATTGCATTTAATTCAAGATTAAGAGGTAAAAAAAGCCCTGTTTACTCCAATTTGGGCAGCAAATTTAGCAGGGAGCCATTCTGGTGCAAACACCCCAACACACTCAAGTTTATGGTACTTAGGGCACAGTGAAGTAATACTCCTTCCCTGCAAACACCATCTTTGCCAGTTACAGGCATAGTATAACCCCTTCCATCAACAGCAGACAGAGCCTGCCCTGGGTGCTGTACAATGTATTAGGTAAATAAAGCACAGTTTAAAGTTGCAGCAGCTAAATGCACCAGAAAGCATCCCGCTTTTCCCTTCTGCTCTTGAACTTTTAAACTAAGATACAGTATCTGGTTTGGATGGTATAGATTTAATTTTCTTCTTAGTAGCTTAAAGGATGCTACATTTTGAATTTGTGAATAAAATATTGTTGATAAAGCTCATGTGTTTTAGTTACTGCTAAGTAGTTTTTCCACATTCAAGGACTTTTCTGCTTCTTGCACTGTTCTGCCAGCAAGGAGAATGGGAGTGCAGACAAAGGTGGGCTGAGAGAGCTGACCCCACCTAACCACAGGGATGTCCCTCACCCTAGGACACCCTCCTCAGCAATAAAAGCTGTGGGGAAGGAGGAAGGGAGAAAACTAACAGTCACATTTATTGTCTTCACAGTGTGATGGAGCCCTGCTTTCCTGGTGATGGCCTGCTGAGCCCAAGTAATGAAAGAATTCTTTGTTTTGGTTTCCTTGTATGCATAGATTTTTCTTTTGCCTATTAATTGTCTTTATAACAACCCATGAATTTTCTCATCTTTAACCCTTATTCTTCTTCCCATCCTACTTAGGTCAAGGAGGGTGAGCTGTGTGAGACTCACCTGCCCACCACTGTTAAATGTTGACAGACACCAACACAAGGTCTCTCTGCAGTACAGAGAGTGACTGGGAGTTCAGAGTTGATATAAAGTGGTAGACTTTATATTCCATCTCTGTGCATAATCAGCAAGAGTAGACACATGCTCATGAGGTAATTCTGAGCAGTGAAGTATTAACCTAGCATCTCCAAGCTAGGTGCAAGTGCCTACATTTGGATGAATTCAGAAAAGGAAAGAAGAGGACACAGAACTACCAATTTCAGGAACTTATTAATTCCTATTCTTGCTGCTAAATAAAGGAAACTCCATGAGCAAAAACCCTGAAAGGGCCAGCAGAGCTGACGCTGTATAGAAAATATCGCCAAACTATGCCTGTGTTTCAAATAACATTTTTTGTTTAATTTTCCAATTTTCACAATACAAAAGCACTTAAGATATCATCAAAGGCCAATAGTTCTACTTCATCCTAACAAATACCCATTATCATAAACTTAATGAATTTGATTGCATTCTTAAGGCAATGTAATTGCTTTACTAATAGAGGTTTTCAGAGTCAGGCCTACTGCTCTGAGCTATTTAGGTATGAGTAACACCTACATTTCTGTAGACCAAGCTTTTCAAAAGTAACACACAAGTGTCAAGGCTTTACTTGACAGTTGTCTACTTGGACACATTGAGAAAATCTGTACATTTACTCTGATTTTTTTATCATACAAAGAGTATGGGTACACAGGCCCCTTTGAAGACCTATTTATTACATAAATTCTCAGCTACTTTGAAAAGTAGACAAATTGTTTCATCTTATTTCCAGTTAACATAATACTTACTTTCTAGGGAATAAATAACCCTCTGTGTAGGAACTGAGCCTCACAAAAAATGCACATTAGTACATTGCCTATATTATTACTGGACTTTGAATTAGTATTTTGCAGCAGTATTTTGTGTGTATAGATATATTCTTAAGAGAAGGAAGCTGATGATTACTTTGTGTCTCATGTCACTGAAGAATTAAGTCACGGGAAATTATCCCTATATAAGCCATTCATTTCTTTCCCTAGGTCAAAAGGCCTTTAACTTCCTATCCATTCATGACTTTGACAGAGCTTGTCCCACAGTTCCACATTTTGCCTTTTATAATTCTTCTATAATCTATAGTAATAATTTCAGGGTATGGTGCATGATACTCAAGATCAGAAAAAGAGCAAGAAACTCCAAGCAAGCAATTTTACTTCTTCCTTCTTAAGATATAAACACATCAAAAACAACCTCTCCCTACCAGCCAGCTTTATTTGTTCAGTAATTCTGCACAAATTTTAGGCTCAGCCTCTTCCAATATTTTGACTACTTATGAGCATGCAGCAGTTTTCATTGACTTTTTATTTTAATTGCATTCACCTACTTTTTATTAAAGCAAATCATTCTACGTTATCTTCTAGAATCACATAACATGCAATACAATCAATGAGTTAATTGCACAGCTCATGACAGTGCAGACTAAAATAACATCTCTTTGTCTCTTAACCTCCCAGGAGGACCTTTGTCAGGCTTTTTGTCACTAGTCACACAGTACAATCATAAAGCACATGACTAATTCAAGGTCCAGAATAATATCATCTCACATCAGTTCAGCAAAATACATCACACTATAAATTCATGTCATAGTCAGCTACCTGAGCTCAGTGGAGTTTAAGCCAGCATGTTTGAACTGTGAACTGTTAAGTAACTATCTGATTACATACATATATATATATACAGATATAACCATACAGTATATATATAAAAAAAAAAAAAAAAATCAGATGTGGAGGGGCTGTTTGGTTTTCCCAAATAACATCTAGACCAGCAAGTATTGATGCACAAGAAATAAACAAGAAGAGATATGTAAGAAAGTTAAGTTTATTCATAATTACATATTGTTAGAGTTAATCAAATATGAGCAACTGTTCAATTTCTCTTCAAGTGACAGGAATTATTTACTTATTTTTATAAAAGTGCCTCTTTTCTCAATCATTTTAATGATTAATACCTGTTTCAATAATCTGACAGAATTTCAAGAAACATGATAGGAAAGGTTATCCTGTCTTCAAAGTTCCTGAACATAAATAAGAAATTAAAGAGAGCAGGAAACAATTTATATATATAAATACGACTAGAGTTACTTACCAGCCCTGCACTTCTGTAACTATTTCATTAATGCAATTTCTACTCAAGTCTGTCAAATTCCAGAGTTTAGAGTGTCACTAGATAGTGTGTCAGTAGAAAGCCTAGGCCTCAGCATTTTGGTTTATTAGTTTTGTATGTCAGTGGTTAGATTTTATCTAACTGCCTGGGAATTTTTAAAGAAACCAACTGAGGTTAAAAAAAACACAACAAAGATTGTTTTTAAAAACACAAATAATTAAAAGTATCCATTGAGTGTCAAAAGGAGATTCTTAACAAAGCATGGGCTCTGAACTCTCAAATTCCTTTGGAAAATTCAACTACAAGTGTCAGAATAAAAAGCCCTTTTTGTGTTTTGAGATTTGTCTGATTTCATTACTGATAAAATATACTTGGTTACTCTTAATAACATATTGCTGAAAAGATTGTATTACATTCTGCCACACACACAAGCAGTAAAATATTCTGAAACTGCACTGAGAACTGAAGAAGACGCCACACAGTCTTACATTAAGATAAAAGTCTTGACTGCAGGCTTATCAGGTGGCTAAAGGAAAGAAGGAACTCTTGAAGAAAACCAGTAGTTATAAACTGTAAATCATTGTGGGACAGATGAATGGACAGTGAGATGGACTAAGAACTGGCTACACAATAGAGCCCAAGGAGTGGTGATCAATGGTGCAGAGTCCAACTGGAGATCTGTGAGTAGTGGAGTCCCCCAGGGGTCAGTGCTGGGTCCAGCCCTGTTCAACATCTTTACCAAATGACCTTGATAATAGGATAGAGTGTCTTCTCAGCAAGTTTGTTGATGACAAAAAGCTGAGAGGACTGGCTGACACCTCAGAAGGCTGTGATACCATTCAGAGGGAGCCAGACAGGCTGGAGAGTTGGGCAGGGAAAAATTTAATAAACTATAACAAGGTTATACAAGGGTCTATATTACACAAGGGCAAGTGTAGAGTCTTCTATCTGGGACAGAACAACCCCAAGAACCAGTATAGGTTGGACAATGAGTTGTTTACTTCTGTTTCCAGGACTCTGAAAACCTCCCAGTGGCAGATTTTCTTCCTCAAGGCAGAGAAAAGGCATTGTTAGACCATAAGATAGTCACTGGAGCTAGAAAGTGGACCAAGTCTGTTCAATGACAATTTATATTTATGTACTTGACCAGAAGCACTATTTTGAAGTAGAAACTCATTGCAAGTGGGAGGTTTCATTTTTTTTAATCATCACTGAAATCTTCTGGTGGCATTGAAAGGCAGATAAGCAGATGAAGCAGAGTTATGTGATTAGAAAGATCAAAAATAGTTGTTCTTGTGAATATGGAAAACTGGTTCAGACGTAGAGCTATATGAGTGTAGCAAACTCCACATACAGGACTCTAATCCACCTCAACAACCTTGTGAGCAAGTGTCATGTTTGACAAAGTGATTCATGTTGAGCCACACCATCTGTAAGGAATATTAGAGACGCCAAGGAGATGTCATGCTTGATAAAGCTGGTAATGTCAATGCCCATCTAAACTACTAGCTAATGTTCCAGAGCCTTGGAGAGTGGGCACAGATAGAACTAACACCAGTGATGAGATTTAAGAAAGCACTTGGGAATGCTGCTAATAAAAATGAGCACACTGGAAGCAGTCTCTACTAAACAGTTTCCATAACACTTTTTTTTTTTTTTTTTAATTTTGTTTGTTTTCTTTCTTTTTAAGCTCTATTTGAGCATTTTTCCCTTTTGAGTTATAAGAATCACAGAATTGGCACGGTTGGAAAAGACTTCTAAGATCACTGCGTCCAATTGTTAATATCCCCCCCTCTGAAAAAATAAAATTTATTTATTTATTTAAACATATAATATCTGTATTACTATGCCCAGTAGAGCATGTCCTGAGGTGCCTCATCTACACGTTTTTAAATACTTCCAGGGATGGTGGCTCCACCACCTCCCTGGGCAGCCTATTCCTGTGCCTAACTACTTTCTCAGTCAAGAATTTTTTTCTGATATCCAGTCTAAACCTCCCCTGCTGCAACTTCAGGCCATTTCCTCTAGTCCTATCACTATTCACTTGAGAGAAGAGGCCAGCACCTCCTTACAACCTCCTTTCAGGTAGTTACAGGGAGCAATAAGGTCTTCTCCCAGCTACCTCCTCTCCAAACTAAACATTCCTAATTTTCTCATCCTCTCTTCATAGGATTTTTTCTCCAGACCCTTCACAAGCTTGGTTGCCCTTCTCAGGACTCACTCCAGGACCTCAATGTCTTTCTTGTAGTGAGGGGCCCAGAACTGAACACGGGACTCAAGCTGTGGTCTCACCAGTGCTGAGTACAGGGGCACCATCACTTCCTTTCTCCTGCTGGCCACACTGTTCCTGATACCAGCCAGGACACTGTTGGCCTCTTCGGCCACCTGGGCACACTGCTGGCTAATTAGTAGCTTAATGCTAAATAAACCAGAACACAGCCAAACAATCTGATTAAAAGATTTTGATTTATCCTCTAGCCTTTTCTAATTTTCTTTCTTTCATATTCACTAAAAATATGCCTGTGACTTTCTGCTAATGAATTAGACTTCAGCTGTACTGTAAGTCTTCAGCTTTTATTGTGTTCTACTGGATACATTGTTTGCTTAAAATAAACCCCTTTACATATGAGTGAATATTAATCCTAAGACTTTACTTATGAATGAAAGCTTATTTGTGATACCAAACTGTAGCACATACTCTTTGATGTCATTACAGAATATTTTGCAGTGTTAAAACAAAGATGTAATGTCACCTAACACTGAATATTTATTCTTGATTAGGGCTCTAACATCTTAGATCATTACAGCAAGATTTTTCCTTAAGGAAAATAGACTTCATTAAAATGTACATGTGCTTTCTCTTCTACCTTGCATACATTTCGAATAGATCTCTTCTAAAATAACAGCTCATACTACAAGCTGGCTCATTTGTCAGACAAGAGATTTGCTGTACCCTGACCATTTATTGTCCTCTGAAAAAAAAACAAACAAAAACCAACAAACCTTCAATTCATTATTTTAATCTGATTTGCCTGTGCTATAACTACAAAATATCATTTTGTATTTCTACCAAGAAAGTGGACACAATCAGAGGTACATCCACAGTAGGCACAAGACACTTTACCCTAAGACAGCTTTGATTTGGACACACACACAGGACTGGCCCCCACCTTGGTGAGCCACCTATTACAAATGTGTTTCTCAATGGAAAAAAAAAAAGAGAAACAAACAAAACCAAGAAAAAAATAAGAAAGAAAAAAAAAAAAACCTCAAAGAATTCTACCAGTTTTGAAGATAAAATTTTGAGCTAACAAAAAACTTCTTTTTCCACATGCAGAGCCCTACCTAGAAGTGAGTCATGAGAGATATGAAGTTGTAACAGGCAAGCTACATTTAAGACTCAAACCAGGCAAAGTACATTTGCCAAAATATCTAACAAATCCTTAAACTGCTTTCTGCAGCAGCTTGTGGTAGTTACATCACTGAATTATGTAATTCTCAAATAGAAGGTCAGGGGAGGAGGCAAAAGATTCTGTTTTGAACCCACTTGCCCTTGTTGGAAAGTGTGTCCTCATCATTCAGGTCAAGGTCACGAGGCACAAATTCTTTGGATCATCAGCTGCCTTCTCTCATTAGTATGTTTTGAGTCATTGAATTTTTCAGACACCACATGCAGTAGGATCATTTTTGGTAGAATTTGTTCTGATGAGCACAGAATAAGCCTCCAGCCTCCTTTGTTGGAAGTGTGAGACACTTTGCAGGTCAGCACTGTCAAGGCTATTCTTTTATTTAGAGGGAAGATTTTTCATTCATCTTGGTCTGTCACTGAGAAATCTCATCTATATTATACAGTGTCGTCTGAATTTCAGTTTGATTTCAGTGCTATTTTTCTTCTTTTCTTCTGTTAAGGAGAAAAAAATTTATTTTTTTTTTTAAACATTTTTACACTATCAAGTCCATTATACTGAACAGTTTCCCTATGGCCAGACTACTGTAATAACTGTAACACAAACTGGAACCTAATATCTGATATCTAATACTCTTTTTGAAAAGTGCTGTGCAATAAGCACAATTAATAATTTAAAATGTCACATTTCTAAGTATTTAGGAAGTGGTAGCACAGGTATATAACATATACATATATATATAAACCCCTCCTCAGCTACTGTTTTTCTAAGGGAACACAACAGCCAACGTCCACATAAAGGTCTTCAGTACAGCTAGCAGAGTTTTAGACACATCTGTAATATTAATACAATTTTTACACTACAATTACAACTCAGTATCTGTTTTGGCAGCATGTCATTAGACAATGTAAACAGAACACATGCAATGAAACAACTCCTGCAGTACTCTAGACTTTTAATCCATTCTACACTTGATAAACAAAGAAACTGGATTGACACATTACTAGAAGAAATCTTTTCATCTGTTACTCTTAGTCCTCAGTGACCTCTTCACAATAAAAAATGGAGAGCACTTTTTTTTAACAGTCAATAAAAAGGAGTTTGTTGTGCTTCATAGAAATGTCCCCCAGAGAACAAATCTTTTATCCTATTATTTATTGTTTATTTATATACTGAAACAACTCAAAGTGAGAAAGATTTCTAATTTGGCAGAGGATGGAATTCAGAGGTGAAAGCTGCTCCATCACTTGGAAACAGTTCTGCCATATCAGCCAGCCAGTGCCTATTGGCTCAAATGCACTGCACCCCTGATGGAGAGTTAATGCAGCTCTGGTACCCTGCTGATCCATTTATCACACCAACCATTTCTCCACCATTTCTCCCCTTACAGAAAAGGAGGAAATAGGGAGAACAGAACCAGGGGTATAAAAAGAAATAAAAAAAAAAAATTTCCATCAAGCTAGTAGCACCAGCAACTGACAGGGCCTTTGTACCATGAGATGATGAAACTTGTACTAAGTGGTAGTAAGTGCTATGCCATTTACTAGATCCTCTAGTAAAATGTAGTAGTATGTAGTAGCAGATAAACTGCAGGGCAGCGAGCGACAGAATGACAATGGACAAGAACAGACTTTACAATTTCATTTCATATATATGGAATTTTTGACTAAAAAAAAAAAGAAAAAAATATAGTAATAAGTCCTTTAATCAGAGCAGAAAGTTTTTGCTTTCCTGTTAGTTCTTGATGAAGTTACCAATAATGAAACTGGGAATTAAAAAGTCATTGAAACGTGTTCAATGTATTAGAATATATAGAAAAACATTGGCATATCAGTTTCACATAAGACCATGACTTGACTTTGTAAAGTGACATACTGATATCACTGGTCACTTGAATTGAACAAATGAATAAATGAATTGTTATTTCAAGAACTGAGTTTGGACCATTTAGTTCAATGTAACAAAGCATTCTCTAGTGCTCTCATTTACTGGTAAGTGAACTGATTTTCAGTCTGTGCTAAATTCCCACATTTGGATGAATCAAGCCACTCCGGACAGGTCAGGAAAGTAAGTGTTAATAATGTTCTTTACTTCTCCAAAGTGGAAGTTGGAAACAGGTCCAGTAAGAAATAGGGCTCAAAGCAATGTATATTCAATGAGGGAGTCTGGAAAATGAACAATCCCCTTTAGCAGAATGATTTCAGATAGCTAGAGGAAAGTAAGAAAGGCAGAATGGCTGCTTGATTTTTCTCCCATCCCTAGATAACAAAAAATTTCAAGATAAAAAATTACCTACACTGTTCAGTTGTTTGATTTCTGGAGAGAGGCAGTAGGTCTACACCACATGGTGTATTTTTCATTAAAATCTTATTGAAATAATTATTCTTCTTTATATTCTTCTCCTGTCCACAGTGCCTGGACTCCAGGGACTTTATCAAAGGAAACGAGTATTTGAAATGCGCATTTATGGAGCACTTCACTATGACTTTGGCTTGGACTTCAGGCTAGAAATTTTAAGGAAATGTGTTTCACCCATTCTTTTATTATTTCTTAGACATCTGATAATGGCTTCTGTTGGAAACAGAATACTTATTTAAATGGAACTGTCAGCTGACATCATCATGAGGAGGGTGGTGCATCACTGATCACAGAGAGCTGTGCCTTGTGTACCACTGGAGGTTTTCAAGAGAGCCACACAAAGCCATTGCTGAGCTGATGTTCAAAATTGCTCCAGTTCAAGCAGGATTCTGGGCTACAGACTTCCAGAGGTAACTTCTAACATCTCTGCACAGAATTCCATACATATCCTTATATTCATACATTATCTTCTTATAAAATAACTGTAAATTATTTTAAATATGAATATGATACATTTTACCTATATATTTTTAGATCTGTAGAAATTGTTTATATATCAGTAGAAAAAATAAATGCACCAGAAGAAATTTTCCCCTTTTTTTTAATGTAGGAATTATCACATAAAACAGACTTTCAAATTCCACTATTTAAAAGCAAAATAAGACAAATCCACCATCACACACCTTATTCAATCACAAACACAGAAATAACAAACACACCTAAGTAGAGGTGAGGAAAAATAGGTCTTAACAGACCTGGTGCTCTCCAAAACTTTCAAAATGGACTACTAAAACATTATTTTAATCTATCTTTTTAAAGCTGGAAGGAGAAACTAGGAGCCTTGTTAATTGGTTATTAAGAGAGGATGGATTCAATGAGCCATGAATCAGCTTGCTAGCCTGTATGTGACACCTACCAGCACTGCTAACCCTGAGTCTTTCCCACTGAGAAAGGTGACAAGCAAAGAAAACAGCTTTTGACAGACAGCAGATGAAAATCATATCCACAGACAGTAATGCAGATGACAGTATATGCCCTCAGATTAAGGGTCAGTCATTTGCTGTGATGCCTTAAAGCCCTTAAATCAGAGTGGTAAAACAAAGAGAGATGAAATTGTTGGGAATCTGCTGAATTACTATTTAGCAAAATGCTTTGGATTGCAACAAAAAGAGATTCCTACTGTGGGTGCTGTACTTCAGTGTAACAGCAGAACTCATAGACACCTGAAACCAGAGTTGTTGTCATTGACTTGCTGCCAGATACTAAAAAGAGAACAGAGAAATCATTTCTGTGGGCTTTTAAAACATGCTCCTTGCTTTTGGGTTACAAGATGCTTATTAAGAAATGATAAAATATTTATTTCCCTGCTTCATGGAAGAGAGAAAACATAAAAAACCCCCTGCAGCCTGCATCCAGATGTGCTGGGTTTTTATTAGTTGTCTTAATTGAGCAGCTCTCTTAAGCTTTATGGAATAATACATATATTGGAGTTCTTCCTAGGCCAAAGATACTTCCTCTGATGCTATTTGCTCTCATTCGCTCAAAATAATCTCTTTGTTTAATGCCTATCATTGAACATGTTTTTTTAATACATTCTTTGCCTAGAGATGATGAAAGAATGAGGCCTTCGTTATTTTCCTTTTTTGCTTTCCAATCCCTTAACATGGGAAAAAATAGTGATATTTACTATATGGATTTCTTTTAGACAAGGACCTTCACAAAGACACAAATATGAAATCTATAGCCCCTTCAGAGACTTCACTTTCTTAAGTAATTGAATCTTTTGCTCTTCAAGAGCAGTCTATTACAAAGCAAATCGCTGCTTTGTTTCTTTTTAACAATCATTCTTCTCTTCTGATATCCTAATCTTGCCACTCAGTCAGAAGCACGCTGTTCCATTTGCTTGGATAAACTACTGTAAAAAGTACTCAATGACCTACATGAACATAATGTTCAATTTACTCCCTAGGACTGAATGACAAAAGAAAGGTGACTTTTAGTGATTCTAAAAGCATCAAATGAGATCAATAAACCATCAAAGATTTGATCCCAGGAGACCTCTTAGCAGCTTTCTTTGCTCATAGTTTCCTTTCAGAGAAGATTGTATGTGAAAATGAAGTTCACTGTCTGTTAATGGATTTTTAGGCTTTTTTGTATGCATTAAGTAAAGGATAATTAGCACCTGCCCTCTTCAAGCTTTCAAGAACGTTACTCATGTCTGTGTGCTATTTTCTTGTTTTGATGAAAGTTGCAACCCTTCATCCTCAAGAGCTTTGTTGTCAAAAATACAATGTGCAGGAAAACAATGCCACAATTATTAATTTGATTTAGTGAGAAAATTCATTTTCTACAGAACAGTCTGGTTTGGAAGTGACAAATAAATAAATTAGAAGTTAAATATTGCACATGAATAGAGAGTCTTCTAATATGCCTAATTCAGTTCATTTGTGGTCCTTATGTTTGCTATGACAATCTGAGTTCCTTGTTAGGTCCCTTATTTTCCCTGAAGACTGGAAGCAGGATCTCTAGGTAGTCCCTGGTTTAATATATCATGGTAATGGTACTCGTGGAAAAAAGTAATTCAGTAAGAAATAAATGTATTGATCAGTTCAACAAGGACTAAAATGAACTCATTTTAAAAATAAATCAGGTTTACTGGATGTTCTTATTTCTATTAGCAGTCACCTGAGTGAAAAACAGCAAAGAACAACTCTTCAAAATGTCTGGATTGTGGTAACCTGTGTGGCTTTCTTTTTTTTTTTTTTCTTTTTTTCGTTTGGGTCATAGGGGCAGCCAGAATTTTAGGGTTTTGTCAGAGCCACATTTCTCAGATCCTAGTTTCTAACATACAGATCATCATATTTCCCTGTGTATGAGTGGTATTGTTCTATACAGATTAATACTGCTCTCTAGTACTTGTATAAAATCTGCTGTTAATAGAAGAAGATTTTTATTTTAATTCAAAGATCTCATAACAGGAACTGCAACACAAGTGTGTCCCAGTGTTGTGCTAGCAGATCAGAGAAAAAAAAAAAAAAAGGCATCTGAACAAAAGTGTAATTTTTCTATTTGTCAATTGGAGCTCTACACAGAACGCCTATTTTGTAAAGTAATTTTTCCACTTATTTTAAAATATACCTAGGTCTTTGTATTAATAAATGAGACCGAAATACATGTGCATACATAAGCACAGTAACTGCCAAAAGAATGTAGACAGATATCCAAGTAGTCTGAGATACTATTTCTGACAAAGAGGGGTCTGATACATCAAAGAATGAACACATATATAATTTAATTTTTGATACAGGATTTATATTTATGTAACTGCTCTTGTTAGATTTTCCTAGAACATGGATTTTGTTGTGTTAGAGTAAGCTAATTTTAAGAATATTTAAGCACATTTTAGGAATACAATTTTATCTCCTCTTTAAAAGAACTCGAAACATTTAGTTGAATAGCACAGTTACAAAGCTGTAACTTTAAGGAAACAAATGGACCTGTTCCCTGTTTGTAAGCTAAATGGACATTTAAAGTGTCCATACTTCCATGGCTGAAGCAGAGCTGCCTGTTTTGATGGGCAGTTTTGAATTTCAATGTATTTTATAAATCCTATTGCTTTCTCCATTACTTCTCACAGGACAATCATTGGCTGTCTCTCCCTTCATTTCCTCAGTGGAAAACTAGAAATGATAAAGCAAAGCAAAGCAAAACTATCTTCTTAATTTGATCAATACAGCCTATATTCTTTGAGCCTGAGGCTGGCAGTAAGGAAGTTAACACATGCAAGTGAGAACAATGGGGCTCATTTTGCCTGTGCTTTTTAAGTATTATGCATGTATGCAATATGCATACAGAGACTCAGAAATACTTTCTACTAATGTAAAGACACTACAAATCTATTCAGACAAACTGAATACTTGGGTATGTTATTAGAGATCTTGCAATTTTACATGGAATATTTTAAGCAATTTCTCATGTAGTGCCTCACATGTTGCCTTAGAATAATCCCATTATACTGAAATGAAATCCTATTCCCAGACGCACTGGTGACTTTTTGGCTAAACTAATGTACTTGGAACAAGGCCACAGAAGTTGTTTGAGCAGTATTTAGAATTACAGCCTGTTACTGAACAGAATGCCATTCTCCCAATGAGGCACACACCCTGCTCTCTAAATTGGCATAAAGAAAGGGGTTTTTCCTTCTTCTCTCACTCTTCTCAGTAACCTGCTTGCCATCCTACATTACTCAAACCTGAAATTTCTTTGTGCAATGATCATTTGGCAGAAGAACTTCAAATCTAACAGTCTCCATAAAACTTTCTTGTATTTCATTTGTTGCTAAATTTTCAATGAAAATATAATTTGAAAAATGGAATTTCTTTCCCATTTGTCTTTTATAGTCATCATTACTTTCCTCCCCCCCCAAAAAAGTAAAAATTCTTGTAAGATGCAACAATTGGATTAAACTGCAAATCTTTCTTTTCAATACATTCATAAAAATATATTGATTCATTTCATTCCACAACTATTCGCAGTTCTGAACTCAGCTATGTTACATTTTTACTCTTTAATTCCTTGTTTTCAGTCAAAAGCATTACAGGTAACTATTTTAAAGTGAGAGATATCTTAATCACATGGAAAGACTGTAGCTCCTAATAATAGGAAATAAATTACAATACAAAACTTTAAAAATTAACATTGTTATTAGTCGGAATCTTTAACTGAAATCTGTGTTCACAGCTTCTTTCCCTCTTTTCTCTTTCTCTAAACTTCAAGCAGACTCTTTACCAGAGGAATATAATAAAAACATCCATTCTATACTCTGTAGGTTATAAACAGTGGTTTTATTTTGTATCTTTTCAGCCTGGAGACCTAATAAGTTTAAAAAATAGAGAATCTGAAATCATAACTTTTATCTACGCTACTTATCAGCAAGTTTTTTAAAAACTCAACTTATAAGCAGGTATTCTCTGATTATGATTGTATCTGCAGGCATTCAGCCTGGCTGAATTTATTTAAGAGTAATCACAGTACTTGCTTAAACCCAGTTACTACATCACTTAACTCTACCAAGTAAATATATTTATTAAAAATGAAAATAAAGAATAGTAGTATGGACCAAAAAAATTATACAGTGCATATTCTGGTAATAAACACCCTTTATTCTTTTCTGAATCTTGAAAACAGCTATTGATTGCTAACATCTGGATACAAAGCTAAGTACCTTCAGTCCAGTTTTTTTGAGGACACTGATACGTACTGGAAAAATTAAACATGTAAATAAACCCAACTATATTTTCTATAAAACTAGACAAAGATAACTATATTATGAAACAATCATTGTAGGATTAAAGAAGTAACTGTCTTTTATAAGCCAAAATGACAGATATTTATGGATACATATTATCTATTATCCATTCTGTACCATGTTTCCAGTTTGTTTTGAATGCCTCTTTAGACAGCCTTAGTGACTAGCTAAGCACTGATCATGGTGGTATACACTTCATCTCTTCTGTTTTGTGGCAAACAATGTTCTCTCTTCCATAGAGTAAAAAAAAGGTAAAGCTCCAAGGACAATAAGGACAATAGCACTTTTACAGAGTTTGTAATCTCACTTACAGAAAAATAGCACCTATCAGTCCTCTACATCATGCAGGAGAACATTCAAACTGTTTTCCATAGCTTCTTCCTCATTTCCAGCTCAAGAAAAAAAGACCTTTAGATACATTTATATATGAGGTATATGAAAGGGTATTCTCTTCCAGCAGGGAAGGGAAACAAAAAAATCACACATTCAAACTAATACTGAAAACTAAACTTGGACTAATCCCATCTGGTCAGTTAATGGTCATTGATTTACGTTTATTCTGATTTTCTTTTTATTTTTCTTATGTCCTCACTCTTTCCCTTTACTAGGGTCTGCCAAACAACCAGTGCTGGAAGTTCAACTTCACATGGGTACTTTTAACTCTGAATACTGAAGATTCAACTTCAATCTACTTACTTCTATCTCTCAAGGAAGAAAACATAAAGCATCTTACTTTTTAATTTGTCAGAAGTGCAGTAAGTTTGCATTCCTATTTTTCCTTTATGACTGATAAATAGAGAAGCTTCTAGGATTTTTGTAACCCTATCTTCTGATTAAATTTCCCATTAAGTTTTAACAAGGTCCCCCTAAATATGGGCTGCAGCAAGAAAGGAGCAAAACTACCACAATTATGTATCAGTGCATCTTTTTAGAGATGCCTGCCAGTTCACAGATGAAAGAAGACAAAAACCAGCCTTAACTTAGAAGTAAAAATTTCACCTCTAAATTTAGTTTTCCCTTAACTTAGTTAACCATGCAGATCTCTAGATTATTTTAATCACGTTACTATAAAAGACAGTAAGTTCTACATTTTATATTTTGTCTCATTTTTATGAAATCACATTCTAGCAAATGTTTTTCAAATTACTGCTCTAATTATTCAGTGAATTTTGAAAATTAAAATAAAGTTAACCAATCATGTTATTCTTAGTCCTGATTATACTGCTATTTGCAATGTATGGCAAAATGCATATTCATCCCAATCTTGATGGCCAGCTGTTGGAATTTCTATATACAGTTATTTCAGGATATACGGAGCAGCACCAAATTAATCCAAATACTTAGACAGCTTTGGCTTTGTGGAGGCTAATTTTTCTTTTAGCAGTAAGAATCAAAAACATGTTAACAACAAGCATGCAAGTTGTTCTTCCTAGATTTTACAAGTGACACTTGGCTGAAAAGGATGACCATGTAATTTGAAAAAAAGTCCGTACTGTAATTACAAATGTAATATTTTAAAGAGATCACCATTTAAAGTGCCTTTACCTAAAGTACTGGACACCTACTAGAATAATTTCATTGTTTTATTTAGAGCACTCACCATTCCAGTCTTTGCACAAATGAACCTGCATGGAAATCATTCCCTGCATATGAAGGAAACTCTTATAAACACCCCTGTCCTACTTAGATTTCCTCCTAATTCCTTAAGAATTTCTTCCCTTGGTCTTGTCACTTTTGTCTTGTCAGCATCATAATCCAATCTTCTGCCTCGTAAAGACTGGAATTGCCTCTGACATCAGTTGAGGACTTGTACTGAATATAGGAAAATTTATCTCCACTTATGGAAAATAGGAAGGTTTGCTATGTATCTAGGGATCCAGGGCTAGGGCAGCACCATAATAATGAAATCACATTCAAGTCTGAAAAACTGTAAAGCACTATTCTGTTTTGCATTAGTCATGAAAGACATACACAAACACCAAAATACACACAGCCCTGCCCATGTCTGACTATGGTTGTAGGACAGGGTATGTCAATCACATTGCATACACTTTCCCTGCTCTTATAAATTCCCATGACCATCAACAGTAGACCCTGTCACAGGAGACTGTTCACCAGACCTCGGATTTGACTAGCTGTGCCTTTTCATATACATTCTTGTAAGTGAATAAAACTAAACAAACAAATCTCTAGACACCCTGTTAGTTTTCACTAATGCTACTTGAGAAGCTGTATGAGACTGTGCCATTGAATGTTGTGAATGTCATTGTAATACATGGTGGAAGAAACAAAGTCGTGTCAACTTTGCTATTAACCAGTGCTAAAGCAAATTCAGAAATGTTTTTTTTCTCTCATTATAAAGGACTTGATAAATAAATTGTACACCATCAGGCCCTGACTATTCTCCCAACTATCATCACTTCTGCTGCCACAAAAGGAGTTCTCTTCATGGAAACTTCTAAGTGCCTCTCATGCACTTAGAAGAAAGAAATTTGATAGTCTCGAGTCTATTCAGTAGCCTCATGCCTTTCTTCAGATATACGCATTTCAAACAAAATATAAGCTCTCAGTCAGCTCAAGTTTATTTGCTTCAGTTATGAAGGGTATGCAAAAGGTATGCAAAAATACCTAAACTCTTTTCATCCTGGATTACTAAGGGTGCAGCAACCACTCCTGAACTTCATGTAACCATGGAAAATCTCCCTGCTGTTCTTCAGTCTTATCATCTGCAGCTAGTGTCACGTGAAACAGAATGAAAAGTCCAGGGTTTTTTTGTTTTTTTTTTTTATGTAGTGATACCAACAACTCATGTATCTTCATTAAGATTCAAAATGCCCTTCAGATGTACCATTTACTCACACTAGAGAAACCAAACACAAGTGATGAAACAGTATCTCTGAATTTTTACTTTCTTCTCAGTGCAAAGACCCCATAATCTATAGGCACAATTAAATTTCTTCCAGTGTTGTCCACTTCTTGTCTATTTGCAAAATACAAAAAGTGCATGAGACCCCAGCTGGTTCAGCATCCAGGAAGTACATGGGCTTAGAAAAGAGTTAGAGAGCTTCATAATGTTCCTCTACTTGGCTGGGATATACATGGGCACAGTCTAGATGTAAACAGGTTGAATCTTGTTACTAATATAACTTAATTTAAAATCACACAAAACATGATAGGTAAATATGTTCTTTTCTCATTAGGGAAGATAATGCTGCATCAGAGATGTGGAAAAATTCTGAATAAACACACTGAGCCTCTAGCAAAGATAATACTACTTATATATTATGTAATTACTTAAAATATCTGTATAAGCAAATACATATTCATTCATTTTAATTATGCTGGTCTTCAGAGAAATCTGTTGCTTTCAGATAATCAGGTAGAATAGGAGAGCAATGAAAGACTTCTTTCTGTTTTTATAAATCATATGGAGTGTCTTTCTGTAACAGTAGACTTTGCTTTTAGAGATTTGAAAGCCTGCAAAGGTGTGTATCTATGCTGTGATCATATTTCTTATTCTTTTTTATTTATTTACTTTCACTAACCAGGACTTTGAAACAATTAAGCCAGGTTAAGGACAAAACCCAAGCAGATATCTCTGTCCTTCTAGGAGCTCTCAGCGCCTGGAAAAGGGGGGGAGGAATGGAAAAAAGCCCAACCTCTGTTTTAAAAAAAGGGAAAAAAAAGAAGACTCAGGGAACTAAAAGCCAGTCAGTCTCACCTCTGTGCCCAACAAAATCATAGAGCAGATATATTAGCAAATGGCTACAAGTAAAACGTACAATATGTATACAATCATCTTCAGAGTCCTTATGAAGATGTTCCAGTTGGGAGGTAGGGTCATCAAGAAGGGGGGTGACCACTCTTCCAGGTATTTGGGAACAGAATCCTCCTAGAGATACTGGAAATAGGAAGTTTTCTGAACTCTGAAATAAGTACTCTGAAAATAAGCAGTCTTCACCTATTTCCTCAAATGGAATAATGCCTTCCCTTGTACTTAAGGATCAAATCAAACAGTGGATAGTAAACTCTACCTATCAAACTCATTTGCAGTTTAAGGAAGTCTAAGTGTTACAGACTACATTTACGTAAAATATCAAAGCTGTGATTTAACAAGTAAAAAAGAAGAAGAATTCATGACGAGTTCAGAAGACTGAGAGAATCTTATGACTAAATATGTGAAAATGTAAAGGATGCATAAACTACATACCCTTAAAGAGTTTGCTGCACAGTTAGTACTTCTGTAAAACTTTTTACTGCTGCTCCAGATAATTTAACTTTTCTTGTTCTTCATCACTCTTGAGCAGAAAATAGAAAACCTTATTAAAGACAAGATAAAGTTCTTGCAGGAGAAGATCCCATTTTTCTGGTGCTTGTGAACAGGACAAGAGCTTTGGCAGTGAAAAACATTAGAACCTTCTAGGCCCCTACACAGTGAAAAGGTTGAACAGAAATCCACTACATCATTTCTATTCCATTCTCCTATTCCCACTCATTCTTACTTCACAGCAGTTGAGAAATTCCTCTTGCCTGGTAATTCTGTTAGTGGAGAATGTGATTAATGATGGGAAGAGGGGAAAAGTAGTTGGGATTCAGCCACACTGAGAATCACTATCTTTTTTGTCTTCCGTTTCTAATAACTGCAATCAAAATGTGATTGTTTTCCTGAATAAGTACTTTAAATAAGTACCTGACAACCTTGAAAGAGTTTGAGCTGGCATATAGCACAGAGTGGCAAATACTATCATCCTTCCAGTCTATCTGCATCAGGAAGTGTGAAATATAGCATGTGTGTTAGCCTTTCACTCATGTTTTTCTTCTAACCACAAGTACAGAAATGGCCTCTTCAACTCCTAAATATTTTCAGAACATTCCTGCTGATACAAACATTCCAGCAAAAAAAGAGCCCCTTCCTATCTTCTGGTTTTTGTTTTGTTTTTAATTCAAGTACTAAAAATGCAAAATACCCCTCCCAAAGCTTTTTCCTCTCTGAAGCCATATTGAGGAAGAAGCCAAACATTAATGAAACACTCCAACAGAAAACTCCCATTAACAGACTCCCATCCAGTCACTTCAAAACCCTTGCCAAACTCGAAGCCAGGTCTGCATGCACTCCTAACTTAAATACATAGACATGTAAATGTCTCTAACTACAGTCATCTTTCAGTTAGAAAAATTAATGCTTTTAAAAAAAAAAAAAATTAAAAGAGGGAAAGAAGTTTGAATGCAGTCCATGCTACAAGTGTGTATATATGTGCATAAATAGGCTTTGATTATGAAGCAATAGTTTCAGCCATTGCATAGATTTCTTTTCAGTGGGAGGAACTATTATAATCTTCTCTGATCTTTCTGCCTAACGTTGACCAGAGTAACTTGACTGGTTGTTTCTAATTCTGTATCCCCATCAGGACATGCTGAAATAAGCACAAAAAAAAAAAAGCATCAGAATGCCTATCTGACTGTAAGAAGCAAGAAATACAAATTCTAAATACTGAGACAGGCATTTACCTGACATTACCAATGGTGTAATTTTCAGTGCTGCTATACCTTTTTCAGTAAATGATATTATCTAAAAGTGTGCAGACTATACCTGAGCTACTGAAAAGTCATTAGCTCATGATTTGTTTAGATAATGTTACTTCCGAGCTTAGCTTTCAATACAGTGAGACTTTTCTATGGATCAATCTGACCAAAAAAGTTGCAGTGGTTTCACCTAATACCTAATATATAGCAAATGTATCCATAGGGAAACCAAGTAGTATAGAATTGGAAATACAGGAAGCAGCAACACACGTTTATAAAGGAAATGATCCATACGAACCCTGAATCCAGCTATTTTTCATTACTGCCTAATCTGAGGGGGCCTAGAATTATTCCCAAGTGTCACATACATACTCATAGCACAAATTCAATACAGCATTATTTTCTTCTGGGTGTCATATTTTTTGAAAGGGCCAATCCTATCTCTCCTGTAGTAAGCAGTCTTTACCTAATAATGGATTTTTGTATCCCATCTTACATGGTGCTAAATATCTCAAACTCAGTGGGCCAATAAAGTTATCCTCAATAACAGAGCATCAGCACATAATCAACCTTATGGGAAAATACAGTACTGGCATATTCTCTGCATTTGTTGGTACAGAGAAATAAGAAAATATTTTTTAGAATAAGTTCGGTATTTCTCTGACATGCAAAATAAAAAACATTTTAAATCTGTTTTGCAAAAAAGGCCATCTCCAAACTTAACAAATTCCATTCCTTTATTCAGATAGGAGGCATCAAAGAGGAAAACATAGGAGGTAAAGCAAATAGAAATAAATCAGAATAAACAAGGCAAGTTTAAGCACGAAATAGAAAGATGGAAACTGAAAAAACAGAGTTACTCTGTCTTTGATGAAGTACACCAATGTCTTTGAAGGATCTATAATAAAGTAAGATGCACTGGTTCAAATGTGAAACAGAATCACCAAATAAATGCACAAAGCTCCAGTTTGGAATTATGTAGCATCAGGAAAGAAACAAAAAACGAACTAGGTGAAAACAGAAGGGTTTTTAAAATAGGTGAAAGCAAGCTTATTATTAGTGAAATGATTGATATATTGTATTTATCTGCACAGTCCTGCACAACAACTGGAACCATGAAGTGCTTTGGGCACAGTGTGTGCTGACAGTTGTGTTCTGCTGAAACTTCAGCACCTCCTATAGCTGGCACAGTACCAATCTGGAAAGACTGATTTGAATAGAATACTTTAAATTAGCTCTTCACAAAGATATGGCTGACAACAGCCTTTTTGTTTTGTTTTGTCTTTAAAGCATTACTAATTAAGGCCAAGATGGGTACCACAAGAGCCTAAGACTGGGAGGTGTGGTTCAATGTGTACAATACTTGTAGATTGATTGACAATAAGAAGTTATCCATTACTATTCTGGAATAGTAATTCCAGAAAAAAATATATGCTTATCTCTGATGGTTAACTGTCAATAAGTCTGGGGAAAGGTCTGCTTTGACTAGCATTCTGCTTTTTTGTCTGAATTTCTTAATGGCTTCTCAGACCCTCTTACTAAAAACAGGTCAAGATATACTATGTCATTGTTCACCCCAAGGACTATAACTGTCTGCTACATAACAGAAATGGGGTTTTAAGTAAAGGTGAATTTAAATTGTAGTGAAAACTATCTAGGGATTCTTCTCAGACTGGTTACAGCCAACAAAAAACACGTTAGTAAAACTATATACAGCATGGATATTTTAGGAATGGATGAACTTCAGTTCTAGAGTGACAAATTCTCTCCTTTGGCTACAACAGGATAGATGACTACCTTAAACGATGGGCAAAGCTAGTTGAGATGATTCCTGTCCTGTATCTAAACCTGGAATAGCCCCAGGTTTCTGAAATCGCTATACCTGCCCAAGTCCCCAAGTGTATTTTTTTACAGAACTGAACACATCTGTACCCAGTTCAAAAGCAGCACCGAAAGTGGCACAAATATGAAACATTCATTACCTGGAGCAATTGTAAAACAGATTAGGCTTCTGTACCTATCAGGGCTTCAACCCCAGGATTCCTACTGCTGTGTTTTAAACAGCTTTATGTTAAATGCAGAAACAGTGTTGGGAATAGGGACATGACCCCCATCTTCCCCATTTCTTAACAGCTAGCCTAGACTGTACCGCACTGGATGCCACTCTGGTGACAAAAATAGCTTGTTTTTCCTTCCCCATGCATAAATTCAGCATTAACTTGTTTTTTAGAAAAACTGAGGCCAGAGCAACTAAAATCTCTGTGGCTCGTTAGCCTCAGGGGATTAACATGACAGAAATTGGTGTCCTCACAGCTAACACTTCACTCAGGGCTGCTACCAAAGCAAAATGATACTCTGGTGCTAATCTACTTGGCTGAGGGCACGTGTCAAAATTTCTGTGCAGCTGGATCTAACTGGACCATCCCATACTGACAGTCTGAGAAGATATGCTGCAGAATTAATTATCTCTGGGGACAGTGCTTCACCTCCCCTGTCTCAGGTGCTCCCTGTGTGATGGAACTGAACATCTCGGTTCCAAAGCAGTCTATGGCAAAGTTGGTGATCTTGTTCCAAATGTTCTCTGTATTGTTGAACCAGACAGTTTGGTAACACTGACTTAACTTTTCCAAAAGAACTCACATATAACTTCTGAAATTTCTGCAGCAACACAATTTTCTTCTAAAGGATATAACCTGAATTTCTATGAAAAACAAATATTCATCAACTCCTCTCTTACATCCTACTCAAGGTCCACTGGGAAATGAGATATGTATCTTCTGAGGCCATCCAAGAGAGTAATATTTTAAATAAATAAATCAGACCCATTTGTCTTTGTCAGGAGGTATCTTTTAAATAAATCTCTGCTTGTCCCCCATGACTGTCACTGTGAACAGCTGCAGTTGGTATTTCCGTGACATCCTATTCCACTCATGTTGTTGCCACTCAGTACAGTGCACACTTCACTTTTATTTCATCACATATCTTCATTGTCAATCTTAACTCTCTTTTTTTTTTCCTGTTAGTTTTTCTCACCAGTAATTCCCATTTACATTTGTATTAATATGGTCACCTGATGGTGTAATAAGTGTTACTCAAAAAAACCTGCATCCAAGTTATCTCTATTGTATGGTAAAGATATCAATAAAAACCAGAGACAGATGGATGATTCTTTATGCTTGATGCAGCAGTGATTGGAATGAGTAAGGCCATGCTTTCAGGATGGGCAAACTGAGCACAAATTTAGTGCTACTCAGCTTGAATAACACTGTAGGCCCTGCTGCAGACTATCTCAGCTACTTGTAGAATATCAGATTCCTGAGGAAGGAGAAGAGGTTGGGATCTATAGCCTAGCAAGTAAATATTGGCATAAAATAGATCAAAGTTTTAATCTTCGGGGTTTGGACTTCATTAGGTAGAACTTCCTGTGTTCACATCCCACCCAACATCCACCATAAAACAATTACAAGTACATTAGTAGTTAACCAACTTCATTAACATATTTGCTGCTTCTGCAAAGAACAAGAACATTCAGAGGGTTTCTTTTTCTTGCAGGAAAGAAAAAATGTATTTAGAATTAACAGACAACAGAAGTATTAAATTTTTATTAAAAGGCAGATTTGCCTTTCTCTGCATATTGCAATCTTCTTGGTACCTTTCTGTAAAATGGCAACCAGTTACCACACCATAAGGACCAAGCCACGGAGTCATCTAAGGAGTCTTAAAGACAGTTCTAGGGTCTACCACAAAAAAAGAATACATATTCCTGCGCATGCTCTAATTTGCAGGACTCTCCAACTCCATGACCTTGTACCCAAATGTGTAATTTTGACCACAGACTTTTCCCAGAATGGCTGGCCCTGATCTGATAAAATGGAAAGGCATCTCTGGGCTTAGGAAGTATTTTCAACACCATAAAAAGCTAGGTGAATCTCTGCCACTGACATTTTTTCAATGTGTTCTTCAATTAATCTTATCTTAACACTCTCCTCACTATTCAATTGTAATTAGAAGAGTCAGACATGAACAGTATTTCTACTGACTTCTTACACCATTCTGCCTTAGAGAAGATGATAGTATTAATCAGTATTAATCAGTAATCAGAGTATTAATTAGTAAAATTGGGCCCTGGGCCTTGCAGTCTTGACTAGAATTGCTCACTTACAGAAAACCAAGAAACAGAATCAGCAGCTGTGAGTTGTTTCAAGTCAGTGTACATATTGCTCTTTCAATAAAGAAATGAGCTGTGAAGTCCTTTGGTCTAAATGAAAGCTGAAATACCTTTGTTTCTATGGTTTGCTTCCTTTATCACCATAGAGATAGAGACCAAGAGAAAGAGAAGGATGATTGAACACCCACTAGTGGAAATCCATGGGTGCAAAACATTTCTCACTTAGGCTGTTAGCTGCCAGGACTTTTTCTAGGCAAGAGTGGTCTGCAGTAGCATACACCTGTCAACAGTTACAGAAGTTACTTTAAAGTTTAGCTGCATCCATCTAGAGAAAATAACTCAGTCACAGAAACGCACATATCTACAGCCAACAAAGATGACAGCACTGAATAAGTCAGAAACCAAAACGATAGCCATAAAACTCTTTGTTTACATCTGCAGAAATATATGTTTTCAGTATCAGCCTGAAGTTTAGGAGGCTGCATTGTCATATACCACCAGCGACAAGAGTGCACCTCTCTCTGTGTATTTCTTGAGGCACACCATGCATCAGAGTTATAAGAGAATAAAGAAGCAATGAAGAAATACAGCTGAAAGTAAAGTGGAGAAGAATAAGTACAAACTAAATCAGGCTTTCTGAGGATCAAACCGAGGAAGAGTGTGTTTCTTAGAGAATACAGCACTGAACTCGTAGTCAAGATTAATGAATCATATTCCTGGTTCCCATATTGATTGTGTAGCTTTGCTCGGATTACTGAATTTCCCATCCTTCATTTGACACAGCCACTAAAAAAAAATGAGTAAGAGTCAGGTTCAGCTCATTGTTTCGTTGCTCTGAAATCCGCAGGTAAAGCCTACTGAACATGATTGTACTTATAAATGTCAGTAGCTTGCACAGTTGAAGAGATTTACTTCTGTGAAAAGAAGGGTGGTTATAAAGCTTTGCAAACCATTGAAGATGGCTGAATATTGTAAAGCAAAAAAATTTAATTTTGTACTTTTGCAGAAAAAGTAAACATTGAAAATGTTGAAAAGATTTGTTGATAAAATTCTATTCTGGGTTACAGCTAAATGTAATTTTATGAATGTGATATTTTACAGAATTTTTGCTTCCCTTTCTCCATTTAAAGTCTACCTACACTGAGGAACAAGAGAAGGCTTAGGATTATTCAGATTCCTGCTCCTGATTTCCCAACATAGGAAAATGTTTTTTTCTGCATAGAGCTTTGCTGTGCTTTCTTTTATGCAAGAAAATGTGTAGCTTTGTTACTGTGTAAAATGCTCTTAAAAATGTATCTACTACTGCTACTGCTGTGTGGCACTCTTGGACTTGTACCTGAATACTTGGACTACTTCAAAACTGATTTTTTTATGACATGATCCTGAAAAGTGGCAAATTCCTTTGTGTTCCAAGTCCACAGTGATTCTCTGGAGGATGGAGCCAATGCACTTTTTAAAACTTCCTTCCTTCCCACATCAGACCAGTCCTCACGTTGTCAACTGCACTATTTCATAGATACTTCTTTGAAGTTTGACATATCACTATTTCCATTAACTTCCTTTTTCTTAATATTTGGACTTTTAATCAATCTGCATAAGTGTTCCCATTGAAGCCAATTTGGAATTATTCTTTCAAATAGGAGCTCATGTCACAGTATCAAATGTTCCAGTCACTAACATAGTGCATCTGCTAAATTTCCATCATCATGTAAAATTTTAATGCTACTTTAAAAAAAGCACTGACATTTTTGCCTCTCAATATTTTATCATTGCTGATGACAAAGCTGGTCTTAAAACACAGAGTGGATCCTTTTTCTGTGTATATACTATCATTATTCAGGAATGTAAATTAGATTTAATACATAAAATTGCCAAAATAACATATTTGGTTTTTTTTTAAATAAAAACTTGTAAGAAATCCTTTCCGCAGTTTTTCCTTTGCCCCAGAAAACATGAACACATTTCAAGAAAATAAACTAAGGGTCTATTATCTGCACGAGTAGACTCTTCTTTGACCAAAGATTTCAGTTCCTCACTGGATTTTACTCTACAGCTATCTCTAAAGCATCCTAACCTGTGTTAGTAATGGTTATGCAGCCCTCCATTCATTACAAAAGACATTATAAAGGTTAAGTCAATTCAGGCTACTGAGTCTATGTGAAAGAAAGTTAGTCAGTGAACTTTCATTTTCCATTTGCATATAGTGGATATTCTATGTTCTAATTTACTTAGAAAGGCAATAAGGATGGCATTCACCTTCTAAAAATTTAGACATTGCTGGTGTACAGTCATTGATTTCATCACCTTGGGGTCCCTTTCCAGCAACTGAGAGACAAGACTGTTTCAGAACAATTAATCTGATCTATAAGAGATGTCTAATTTGGACAGTGAAATTCTGGGCAGAGAGACAGTATCATAGAATCATAGAATTGGCTGGGTTGGAAGGGACCTGAGAGATCATCAAAAACTCTTAGTACCAAAAACTCTTAGTACTGTGTGCATTAACAAAGACTGAGTGCGCAAGAGTGCCCTAAAGGGTTTCCTACTAACTAAAAATCAGAAGATGTTATATATAAAAATATTCAAAAAAGTGTCTTTGGTCATTCCCAATCCTATTTTTTGTCATAAAAAAAAAAAAAAAAAAGGGGGGGGGGGGCGTTAAAGTGAAATTGCTTTCATGAAAAAAAGTACATACAATGATAAACTATTAAGTTTACAGAACTATATTAATTTATTAAGATTTATGGTGATGGATGTCTTTCATTAGTACCTCTGCTGCTATTATTAATAATTATTACCAACCACGACAATTTTTATATGAAGGGGAAACGCTTGTGATGCGTAATATAAAAGGTTACAACAAAATCTTTCCAATCGCTGAATGTTTCCTGCTTGTTTTTATAACTTGCTGAGATGCCTTCAGAGAGGAACTGCAAACTATAGACTGGATGAAGCACCTGCCCAGCACACCTTTTACCTTTGCTGCTGTTCTGCTCTTCCAATAAGAAAGACCGAACTATTACACTACACTGCCTGGAAAAAAAGAGTGAGAAACTTCTCTGTCTGCCCATTAATGATTCTCTTGTGAAAGGAAAACAGGTCTTTTGCAAAACTGGAAGTCTAGGATGTTTGATTATGCCAATTCTCCATTTTTCTGCTGGCAACCATCAAAGACATTTATAAGGTAGCACAAATAAACTGTCCTACCTCAGCTGTTTACTTTCAGCAGCTGCCATCCCCAGCCACTTCCCCTCTATCATAAATTTTTGTTTTAAATGCTGCTGTTAAAAGGTTTTAAAATCTCATCTCTACCTGAAGCATTCTCATTTCACTGAGGTTTCTTTGAGTTTTCAGATGTTCTCAGATGAGGACAGGGAAAATCATCTGCCTCTGTGAAAATGCCAGGTTCTCTGTAAGTGAGTGAAAATTCCTAAAGGGTATTTTAAGTTTTTACATTTTTCCTACAGTTCCCTGAAAGTGCAGCTAGTATTCAGATTTTTAAAAAATTTATTGCTAGTGTTTTCCTGATCATTCACTTCCCCTTTCCACGGGGCAGTACCAATCTGACAAGGAAAATCATTATCTGTGTTTATGTAGTCAAATTGGAACTGACAAAATAGTCACTAACCAATCAGTCATCTGTCATTTTCCAGAACATTTTATGACCCTTTCTGGACTTGTACAGGTTCCAGACAGATATGACACAAGATACAGTTGATTTAGACTGTCATGTATTAACAATTAAAACCTTCAAGGACTTCTTCTTTGCCTCATTATGAAACAGAAGTAAAAGTGCATGGCAAGGAGAACACCAGATGTGAACAGACGTGATTTTTTTTTTTTGAGTCATTAGCAGGTCATGAAACCTGAGTCTTATCAATCTTTACCTTACCAACAGCTGATAGAACTCACTTACCCAGAGGTGCTAAACAGTTTCAAAGTGTAATATTGTTCTGCTATATTGCTGACCTCTATTCTCTCAGGAATTGTTGCAAAATTTCTCTGCCATTCTGTCAGAGTTCCTATTGCCTACAAGAGTGCTACCTTTCTGTACTCAATTTCCCTGATAGATACCTGCTTGCATGCACTTTGCAGCAAGAAGCAGCATCTCCTGCTCACTGAGTGCACTGCACATGTGGTTTGGGAACAAGCTGTGTGTCCATGGGGTTGTGTTAGATATTAGAGAAATACAGAAATAGCGAGGTGGTCCTGTGCGTATGCTCTCTGTGCAGTCAGGGTTTTTAGATGTCCAAAGCTTTGGTTCACAAGAATGTCTGAACACTTAAAGAAGACAGCTTCCCACTGCTTATATGTTAACTTTTTGACCCTCTGATGATGAGGGAACTGCTGTCTTGGTTTTACAGTGAAAAAGAATATGGATCTTCATAGACCATTGTAAAAGAAACAAGACCAAGTGCTAAGACACTCATTTCTTTGGTGTGCTGAACAATGACAAAAACCCCAGTTTTACTAACAGGCCCAGTACTTCTTGGTAGATATCTTTGGCACCAAATCTAAACTTCTTTCTGAAGTCAATGGAGACATTTTGACTTCTGTAACTTAAGTCTTTAGCCTCATATAAAATGGATCAGCTTGTCAGTTTTTTAAAGAGCTGCTAGAACCAATAAAGGAAAAGCATATTTACAGTGGTATGACTGTAACCTTATTCTGATTTTAAAGATTCTGAGACTGAAATACTGGCAAAATCACTGTAAATCAGTTTGGTTGTTCAGGACTCAGAGTCTAGATGTCTGGATGCATATCCAAACGGAAACAGGTCAAGATTCACAGTCACAGTACTCCTAACTACACAATCTGAGATCCCATTTAATATCATTTTCCCCTTACCCTAACCCTCAACAAACAGGCTGGAAAACTGCTCATCTACATTTTTGAGTTCTGCAGCGATGCTCAACACCACTATTATTAGAGAATCCATTTTAATGACATCACTAAGTTAATTTGAAATACTTAATTTTCACACAGATTGGAGAAAAAAAGAATAGATGGTAAATTCCTAAACCCATTATCTCTTCCTCTTTTGTTAATTTTCCATCTTCTTTTTCAAATGATAACAGAACTAGAGTGAAATAAACCATCCTGTACTATGTGTGAAAACACGTTGAAAACTCATTGAAGTATCAGCAAAAGAGCACCCTGAACTATCTCAAATAGTCAAGAACTGTTGAAAAGTTGCATAAAATCACTCCAGGGAGTTACAGACTAAGACAGCAAACTAAGAGGATATGTATACTTTATTAATTCACTCAGATATGGCAGTTGTATCCTCAGCATAGTTAGGGTAGTACATAACAGCATGATGGCCAAAACTCTCATTCTCATTAATGCTTTCGTAACTTCTGTTTAGCTTCCTTTAGTGTTTAGAATTCTTTTCAAGGTAAATTCCTTTGGAGATGGTGTTTCATGGATTTATAGAATCACAGCCCATATGTGCAACCTCAAGAAATTAGCACTAGCCACCTAAGTGAGGCAATCTAGAACTTTGCTTTGATGAAACCAAGTTTAACAGGTTGCTGTGGGAATCGATTTTTACTGTTAACTTTTGAGGAATTGGTGTTTGGGGTTTGAGCTTAAAAGTTCAGGCAAATGAATTCTCTTCTCAATTATGCCAATGCAATTGCACTGAGCTCCTTGGAACTGAAGAGGCAACAGAGTCATGATATGTCATAGCTGTTCTTACTCAAAAGCTGGTAATTTTCACAAAAAACTTGCTTGTTGTTCTGAACTCAGAAGGCAGAGTGGATTCAAAAAGCTACATGAACCTTCCATATAATATTTGGAGTGGAGGGAGGTTTCCTAAAATAATCTAGAGGTCAAACAATGAAAGCACAGAGGGAATCTACCCAAGTGAACAGTGTGACTTTATGCATAGCCTAAGCACATGCTTACTATCTTCCCTACCACCTTACTTCAGCAGCCTACAAAGGAGCAGTGACCTAGAGATAGAGCTTGTTCCAAGCTAAGGATGAAATGTTATGCTCTCTAATGTGACATAAAACCGTTTTGTGACACAGAGGAAGCAGTGTAAAAGTTGTTATTGCCAGACATGGCAACTCCTCTAAGGGGCATTTAGGAAAATTGTCATAGCTAATAGCTTTTCAGCATTTAATAATGTACCTCCCAAAATAGGCAGAAGATACATGGCACCTCCTTACAATGACCTTATAAACAAATGCTCAGTAACACATAATGAGAAGGGAATGAGATGGGACTGAACAGAGAAGAAGAAAAAGGTGAACTATTATTAAAATTATGCATGATTACCCAATAAAAGTTTGTACATGGCTTGATGGGCTGCCACGGGTATTTTTAGGGGAGGAGTTAAGTGCATATATTTCTGCATTCTGCTTAGGCATTTTGCTGAAATTTATTCATAAGCTGCAGCTGAAACAATGCCTATAATGCTGGTGTACTTTTGTTTGAGGATTTTTCTTCTTCTCAGTCCCTCAATAGTTTCATGATGTAATTAGTCTTCTACAGTTGGGGTTTCACTTTATATTTTATTAACAGTAAATGTATATCTATAAATACACAAGCCTGTATACACAGAAGGAGAAAATCCTTTTACCAAGACATTAATGACTTCTGTTTGCAAAATATAATTTTGGTAGAGCCTTCTCAAATCTTAGCAGGTGGACCATAATAGTTGAATGTAAAACCGGTTATTGTATGAACTTTCTATTACCACTAGTGTAGAAAAAGGTTTTAAAGAAACAAAAAGGGTTAGGATGATAAGTGTATGGTTAGCTGTAGAATGATTCCATTAAAACTTACTGTATGGTTCCTATATTGATGCCATTCCATTAACTTTTTACAATAATACTGTGTGTGCACCTCTTGTGGAAGGAATGATGACAGGACCTATAATCTTGGGAGGAGAAGCATGTGCTTTCTTTGAAGACAAACCACTAAAAGGAGTGACCTTGCCTTATGGCTATAAACAGGGGAAGGATACGTTTTACTATGCTCTGCCACCCCCTCTCCCACCAACTAATAAGAAATCTTAAAAGGGAGAAAATCTTTCTTGTTAATTGCAATGTTGCTAATAGGAAGTGCATCACAATGAGGATCCTTTCTCCTATCAATCTAATTATGAAACGTTCATGAAATCATCTGCATGTGTAAAAATCACAACAGAAATTATAAAAGAAACTCAGTGCTATAGAAATGCAATAGCATATTCCTCCTGGCTATGACAGTCATGTTTCACTTACATGAAGTGGAGCCTCAATTTCCAAAGCTGCTGACATGACACAAAATATATATAATTTTTTTTTACCATGCATTAATAGATACATTAAATACCCTAAATTCTGCCATACATGTTAATAATTCTTGCATTTTTAGTCCTGGAGTTATTAATATAAATATAAAACAAATTTATTTAGCAGTATGAGTGTCACAATTAGCCTGGAGATAAATTCTCAAAATAGTCCCATAACTGAAAATGGTAAATGAGGACTACATATGGCTTAGTAGGGATAGTTCCCAGAAGATCAGAACACTCAGAAATTCTTAGGTTGAGCCAGGATGAAAAAAAAGTAAAACATTTGCCTGCCAAAAATAAAAATAAAAGAAAAATGACCCAGGGACTTTCTGATTCAAAAATAAATGATTTTGTCTTATTTTCAGAGCATTTTCAATGTACTGGATTAAAAATAAACATATGCAGCAAAATTTAGAAATCGCTATATTAATGTTTTTAAAATTGAAATTTTTGTTTTGAAACAGAAAAGTACTATGTTTTATAAATAAAAGGAATTGTTTCTCAGATGGCACTACATAATAAATTTGAAAATCACTATTCAGTCAGGCCACACTAACCTTTATTTTGGTTAGTCTACTATTTGAAAACTCCACCAGTTGTATCTCACAAATGGCAAAGCAATCCACCAAAAGCAATAATCAAAAAGATACTTTTCACAACAGGAGCCTGAATATAAATCTTTGTTAAAGTATGTAACTTAGTGAAAAACATATTCAGAGTGTGATCTTGTTGAGAGACACACTTGAGAAGTAGTGGAAAATATACATAGATAAGACTCCTTTGAAGTAAAAAGATGTAATGTTAAATTGAACACTCAGATTTACTTCTCCTCATCAGTCAGGGGCATCTTGTTTATTTTTCCTGCAAGAAGAGGGTACCAACCCTAACAAGTACTACAAGTTTAAGTATTACAAATACAATGGCTCATTGCCTGTTTCCCATTGTATATTTATTTTTTCTTTTATGACCTCTTCCAGCAGATGTTAAGGTTTGTAAAACTTCCATCTTTGTTTGAGAGCAATACTTAGTGCATGCTTTGATCACTTCACAAATGAAGTTGCATCTTAAGCTAGGACCTCTGGTTTTATGTATTTAAGGAATAAGCACATTAAAGGGATCAGAAAATAGCTCAGAATGTAAACTGCTGTTTTCTCATGCCTCTCCCACCATTCTTTTACTAGTACCAAACACATTCAGCATCAAGCTAGTGTATATATTTAGGTTCACATTTGAAATCCACCAGGTAAAGGAAGAGATTCTTAAAGTAGTCACTCTCAGAAGAGAAGGAGCCTAGCTTTGAGTTAGCCCAGGCTTGAAAAATCACTCAGTAGGGTGCTAAGATTAAGCTCTTCAGAAACAGACTTATTTAGCGTACACAGTGTCACGTCGACATGGCTCTATTGCTTCAGGAACACAAAAATCTCTGCATGATGTATCATCCAAGGTATATCAGCTTATTTGGAGCCACCTCAGGGATCTCTGATCTGCTTTGCTGCTATGCTTTGCATCACACCTCAGAAGCTGGTTGTCAGAAGAATATTGTGCTGGAAATATTAGATCTGACAGAGTCAAAAGCTAAGATGTTAATTTATCTCATGGCCTCTCAGAGATGCTGTCCCACATCTCCATGTCTCCAGGCTGCCCATTTTCCTGTATGAGTTGTGAGGTTCCCCCTACTTCAAATCCCAGGGTCTACAGGCTTAGCCAGTACTTATTCCTGAAGAATTCTTGACAGCTTGGTTGGGGGCTTGAAAGGTATGACACTTGACTCTTTGGAAACCCAGGCTGACTGTGCATGAGCTGATCACCTCTGCAGACAGATAACTTTCCAGGTCACCTGGGCTGCCAGGCTGACTTTCATAGGTGAAAGTCCTGAAAGTCCTCCTGAGCCCGCTGCAAATTCAAGGGTCTAGGCAGGACAAAGAATAACCTACTAAAATTATTTTTAAAATATTTTCTCCAGCACATTAGTTTTCAAATTTGTATTTGGTCCCTGATTTAAGTATTTTTTTCATTCTGGGTTTTTGTGTTGTGTTTTATTTTTTCAAAAGTTTGTCATTATTATTTAAAGGAACCAGTTTATTCCCTTTTCTTTCTTCTCAATTTTCTACACCACCTTCTTGTTTCATGTTACCAGCTCAGACTTGTTTTGAGCCAAAGTATCCTCCTGGGCTGAATCAGAGATGATAAATCAGTGCTTTTTTTCTGGACTTACGCTTCCATAGAGCGAAGGCAAAAGACATATAACAAATTCAAGCCAACTGTGCTTCTCTCTCATCGCTGTGTTTTTCTCTTGGTACTGATTATAGAAGTGTAAACAAAAATTACAAGTCCGGCCACAATCTTCCCTAAGTATAAAACCTTTGGATGGTTTTCAGCATATTTTAACTTACCAGTTTCATGAAGAAATACAGAGTATGAAAATCTGCTCATTTTATCAGAAGCAATGGTCTGTATTGGGATTGTACCTTGCATCTTTGCACTTATCTACTTACTCATAAAGATAAGAAAAATTTGGATCTATCACCAAAACTTCTAAAACTGTTCTAATCATAGATATAAAACAGAGAAAGGTAGAATGGAAAGGCTTAAAAGAATATTTTCTGAAGTGATCAAACCACCTTGAGAGACAAGGTTATTGGAATGCTTCAAAAGACCGCACAACAAGGATTTTGCTTTATTTTATTGCAGAATAGATGTTTACACCTAATTGTTATAAATTCCCTAAGAACTGTGGACTTGGACAGATGAGCTCACCTTATGCTTCTGAAGATCTGAGTTTTATATGTCTGATTGATGGCTTTATATAGCCTTGAGGTGGTATTAGTTATGTAGCATGATGTTAGATAGATTAGATGGAAGTACACATCAAAACTGGTAAAAGCAAAAATACTTCCTGGGATACTGACCCCAGATCAATCAGGGAGCCTGGCTCAGCAAAGCTGATATCACAAGCAATTTGCATATGTGCAGCTCCCTAAGAAAGCAGCCTGCAAAGAGGCAATGAAACTGAAAAGGAAAAAAAAAACGACAAAAAAGAACTCAATTCTGAAATTGGATTTTGGCTTGCAAACAACAACAGGCCCTATTTTCCACTTGGCTAGAAGCTCTAAAAAAGCTATGTGATCAGACCAAGAATGGATTTTTTTTTTTTTGTAAGAAAAGACTAACTGATAAGAAATACATTTCATTGTTGTGGTTCGGGGTTGGTTTTTTTTTTTTAGGAAATCAGGGAACTTTTCAACAAAAAGATTCCTTTGTTCAAAACAGTACATGCAATACTTTCATTAGTTCGTTGTATCGGAGAAGACTGAAATATGGTCACCTTTAAAAAGACAAAAAAATTTCTTACAAATTAGATATACAATATCAATACAGAAACTTTCACTTTAAGTCATGAATCATTCAGGCCTATGACAGAAACAATTTAAAAAATTTTAGAAGTAGACTATTTCCCCATACTTATACCTTTTTTGTAGGTGACACAGTTTAAGACAGTAATTTAAACTTCTATATTCAGTTGTTTTATCCCTGCAGCTTTATGGACATGTTGCTCTAACAGTGGAAACCATGACAACTGATTCTAGCTTTGGATTTCATTACAAGATTATACCTTACCTAGGTTCATGAACCTTTCATATAATAAGGAGTTGATCAATAATTTCACAACTAAATCTTTCAAAAATGTGTAGTTTGATAGAACAATACCACTTCATTTGATCACTCATTTTAAAGAAGTCACCATTACATTATTAGCCAAGTCATATTCCTGTGCTTTTTAAATTGTTGCTCAATAGTTCCATTATTTTTTGACACAAGGCCAAGCAGGAAAACCTCCAGATACAAAATACCTTCAAGAAACAAATTGTGTGGACAAGACAGCAATATCTTAACTTGGGCCAACTCTGTGACATAAACCTACTGCTTTGAGGAATCACATTTTGTTAATATGGATGAAACTGAGAAGAAGCAAATCCCAGCAGAACAATCTCTAGAATTACTTTGCATTCTGACACCTGTTCACTCCTGAATCTTTAGAGAATGATGGCTACTAGAAGCAATATTTGAAAGTAGACGACCTCTGAGCTTGACCAGTTATTACAAATACAGCACTTCTTTTATTTTTGTTTGGAAAGAAGCTGCAGTTGCCAAAAAGTTTCTGATGTCCCCAGACTGTGTAAGCCAAAGTTTTTCAGTCAGAATCAAAGTGTTATGGTTAGCCTCCATTTGCAGAAAGGAAAGTTTGTTCTGAAAATAATATTGTAGATCACAAGATTGATACATACATACAAATTTGAATCCTGACATGTAATTTGAGAAAAGAACAAAAATATTTAGCCGGAACAGAATCATTCTTTTTATGGCAGCATAGAATACAAAACAACTTCATCTGTTACTCAATGACATATATTTTATCAACTCTCATCTCTGACTCTTGTTTCTTCCTTTCCTATTTTTCTTTCAACTTTGATCTTACTTGCATTTCTACTATTCATAACATTCTCCTTCCAGCCTTGGAGATTTCTACCTCTCTCTTTTTAAATCCCCTTCCCACTCACTTTCAGCTAATAGCAGTCTTCCAGCTGTCATTTGCTTCATCAAGAGAAAGTAAGTGAACTTGAAGTTCACCTACATTCTAGTGCTTGGGATTTACAGAGTTTATCTCTCTCCAAATACTGCCTGAGTAACCTTGGGAAGCAGATTAAGATCACCTCACTGAAAATACAGTCCATTCATTAGGCTCGCCAATTTGAGCCATGTCACATTTAATTTTAAAATTTGAACAGTGTAAGTGCACTAATATCTGCTACTGAAGTCAGTAGGGAATGCACATGTTCATTAACTTCATCAGTCATTATTATAATACATTTCTACTGTTTGTTTCCTGTTGAGATAACAAGCAGCTGCTGCCTGTGAGTCACTATAGAGCCTATAGACAAGTCAGAAACCAACATATGTCACTGCCTAAATACTGTACAGTAGCTTAACCTAGTGCAAAGTACACTTTTGAGTTTTCCTGAGGAGTCTCAACTTCTCAAGTACACACAACTGCAAGGTTCTGAAAGATACCAGTAAACTACTTCAGCAAATAAAAAGAAAAGTGGAAGAACCTTGATCATAGATAAAATATGTATTTTTAAGTATCATAGACTTGGTTCATCTATCTGTGTCTTGTAGAAAGATTAGGGAAAAAAAGAAAGTTTCTTGTCAAAAAGTTTCTTGTATTTCACTTACTATTGCGTAGGAGAGAGCCATACACCCCATCCTTTGCCACTGAATCAAAATAAGATTGTGCTTCTTTGTTATCTGTGATCTTGCAATGCCATCAAAGAAGCTCTTTTGCAGGTCTCTACCACCTCATGCCCTAAAAAAGCAAATGTGATAGTGAAATTAATTAGTACTTTCACAAACAAACAATATCCAGTGAAATACTGGATCTACTGTAACCAAAGCTTTGCTGCTGACTTTAATTGGATCAGAATTTCTCTCAGATTCTTTATACCCTTTATCTTTTCAGGTTAGGCCTACCAGAACCTAAAAGTGTAAACCAAAATAGGTGAGAACTAATATGATACTGCTCCTCAGAAACATCTGAGTAGGAAGGCAAATACCCTGTTGCTCATTTTGAAAGGCTCTTAGAAATAACTTTCAGGTGCCCACCTGTTTCTATGATGTTACTTCATGAACTTTGTAATAGATTAATGTATTTAAAAGTAAGGTAATAACCTTGCAGTTAAAATAAGCCTATCACCTTAATTCTTCATCAAGACAGGGGTTCCAAAAAGCCTAGTCTGTTTTCAGTGATCACAAAATTCAGGGGTGTATTTATTATAAAATATTAATGGCAACGACTTCAACCCTGCTCTGGACTACCAGTAGGGACAGCATCTGATTACCAGGCCTGTTTGGCTTTCATCTATTGCCCCATGTTTTACCTTCATCTTCTTCTCTCTCTAGCTTTACCTCATTGATCCTTGTTCTGCCATCTTCTAAGGTTTTATAATTCTATCCTTTATTTTTATGGTTACCTTGAAGGTGTTTATAGACTGTAGAAAGTATTTATAGACTTTGATCAAGTCCCCCCTGAGGCTGCTCTTGTCCTGGTCGTATATTAGTTTAGTTCCCTGCATGTTAGCACATATATCTCATTTTCTCATCTGTGCACCATTTTTTGTTGCCCTTCTTTGTATTTTCTAGTGATTGTTCTATGTGCTTCTATAATGTAAAAAACAGACTATGTAACAGAATACATAATATAGCAGAAATCAAGGTCTATTTTTCCTCCAGTACTATGAACAGCAAAAAAAAAACCAACAAAACAAAAAAACCTGCATAAACCCAGCACAGGATTTTCACTAGCACACTATTGGTTGAGAGTTCGATTTTGCAAAATATAGTCTTAAAAAGGCCTACCCTTGCTCTAGAGTCAGTCTTAGTCAAATCACAAAAGCATTTTGAGGGACTGAAACATGTATTTCTGTGGCCAAATACTTTCATTTCTGTATCCTGCACTCAGAAAATTCAGAGCAGTTTTCATTTGGGTTCTCACACTGCTGTATTTCAAAAGCACGAAGGAACAGCAAGAAAGTTTCAATTTGAACCCATACCTTTTAAATATCTGTGTAAAGCAGTGGCTTTTTATGTTCCCTGGCTCCCTACCCTGTATTACCAATATTAACAGCAGCTTTGCTTTTATTTTCAACAGAAATACAGGCTCTGGGACTGTGTGATATCCCCTCGGTAAAACAGGACTCCTGTTTTCTAACAACTGAAGCAGCCCTTGTTTCCTATCCTTATCTCTTAGATCCTTGCCTGCCATGTCAGTATGCTTTTCAGTAAGACACAAATACTGTCATTGCCTTTGTATACAGAGGGTAAATACGAATGCTTTCATGACTACATTCTTACACAGATTGTGCTTATATCTTTATAACTGCTTTTATCTCCTGTTAACCTTTCATACAGTTTCCCTGCTCTATTTAAGATTACAGTCTGAAAATCTCACACCTCTTGCATAGAATTTTATCCCTTGAATAGTCATGCTACTTTCATGAAGAAAAACACTATTGAGCTAGAGTGGCAAAAAAAAAAAAAAAAAAAGCATATTATTTTCAATATTATGATCAATTACAGCTGTCATAAGTCGTTTGATACATTTCAAATACATTTCATATTTGTTGCAGATACTAAAAGATACATTTTTTCAAGAATACAGTAACACCAGTGCTCTGGCAGTTTACACACACAAAACTATTTGATGATGAAGAATGCCACTTGTAGATTTCAAGACTTTATATAAATAACCCAATTATGCAATTACACAAAGCCTAGTTAACTAGGGTTAAAACACATCACAATCAAATTCTGCACTTATTAGGTGGAATTTCAGTATGTCACCTTTCTCATGAGCATACTTAGGCTGCAAAATTAATCTGTATGTAAATAAGTAGAGTTCTTGTTTCTAAGGATAAACAAAAATCAGTAAGTCATCATAACTTGAACTGTTGAAACTTATCATTTACATAGAGTCCATTCATGAAGAAGTTTGAAAAGACACTGTTTCCAGGGAAGAATCTAATGAAATACTGAATTTTTTACTACCCTGCCTCCATACAAGCCATGTTTAGAATGACACATTTAGGATACTTATGAAGATGCTTTGATGTCACTTGAGCGTCATTCTCTTTGTTTTTCTTCCACTATACATTTACACTAGTAAATTCTGAAGTTCACCAGAGAACCTACCTCCAAAAATGTATTTGGCATACATTTAAACAGGAATTGTTAGAGTTGGGGGTCTCAAAGGGACCAGATGGAAAGTGAAGATACTGCAGAAAGAAGACCTCCCATGTGTTTTTAGCCTGCACAATGTTAGATTTGAGGTAGTTATATCAGCTGTCAAGTCCTTAAGTTATTTTCTGTCTTGCAATCTATAGTTGGGAGATACATCACACAGATGTAAAACCCTACAAGGCTGGTGGTTCTACTTTTGGGGTTTGGGTTGTCTTTTTTTAATGAGTATTATTATTATTATTATGGCTGCTTTTTAGCTTTGGATTATAAAGGAAAATTAAACAGAACACCACACCAGCCATAATTACAGTAGTAATGCACTTCATATCAATGTCTTGCTGGTTTATCCCTCACTACCAGTGGAAAACACCCACAGCACACACTCAGGCAACTTCTGGAAATGTTTCAAGTGCCTGTTCAGAGCTGGATAGGAGCTGTTATGAGCTCCCACTGCTCTTTGTACTCTATCTTTTCTGCAGAAGCTCACTCCTATGTTTTTAATCAAATTTATGAGCTTTAATTTCAGGTGGTCGTTTTTTGTGATTTTTTTTTTTTTTTCTTGTGCCAATAACAAAGCATTTTAAATCAATACTGGTGAGGAAAGCAGAACCACTTTCAGTCCTTATCTACTGCTCAGCAGTGAGCCAGCTGCGTTTGTTTCCAGATGAGGCCTAAAAACGTTTCAAAAATAAAACCAACCAACCTGCCCAGCCTCCAGCCCTGGGGCTCGTTATGTTTATTTTTTGAGAAACGTTACTCAGGAGGGAAAGGCGTGAGGCCAGCCCCGTGTGGGGCTGGGGATGGGAACTCTGCCTGCCCAGCACTCGCTGTTACCGGGAACCGGGGTGCGGGGTCTCTCTTTGTATCCGCAACATTCACCTTCCTGACGGCGGCTGTCCCGCCCAGCCTTCCCGAGGCGGAATGGACTGGGGTTAAAAAGCATTGCGGGCTGGCGGAAAGCCGCACAGAGGTTCGGAACCCCCACGGATCGGTCACGGCCGGTTCCAGCCGGTTCCAGCCGGTTCCGACCACCCGCGGGCAGAGCAGGGGAGCGGGTCGCGTGCGGGTGCAGTGAGGCGGCCCCGCCCGGGCTGTGACACCTCAGAGGGGCAGCAGCCGGCACAGAGCTGGGCGGGGGGGGGGGGGGGGCAGGCGGAAAGCGGTCCGAACCGGACCCATAAAACCAGTCCGGCCCCTCCTCGTCGCCGAAAGAGAGGGGAAGGGTTGGGTGTAAGGTGTGGGTACAACAACGAGAGCCCGGGCGGAGGCGGGGGGGTTGGGAGGGGAGCGGGGAGGCGGGATGAGGCGAGGCGATCAGCGTGTTATAAAAATGACCAATGACTGAGACCCAATATTCTCTTTAGTAGCTCAATTTAATTAATAAATTGCAGTAAGCAAAGCAGCGCTGGGTGCAGGGGACAGAATTTTTATCCCTCAAGCACACCGGGCAAAGCTCTGGCATTACCTTATATTGAGTACAAATCTATACATATTCATTTCATTATAATATTCATAGTCTGGGCGGAATCTAGGTGGAGTCTTCTTTTTGGGGAGATGTATTGGGGTCTTCAGGGGTCTTTGGAGGAAGTAAGAAGTCTTCATCAGGCTTTGAACTTTTACCCTTTCTTGGTTCTGCTGACTCCTCTGCTGACTCCATTGTGTTGTTGTAAGGCGCCATCAGACTTAAACCATCAGACTTAAACCATTACCATTGTCTCTTATCTGTTTGTAATATCTTTGTGGGTTTTCTTTTGTGTAGTTGTTTGCATGCCCTTTGGTGTCTAGTTAGCCCTTAGCCAACAGGAATCAGTAACATTAGGGGTTTGCTCTATTTCATTACAAAAGTTTTACTTTATGCTACCTTTAATTTAATTCTTTTCATGAAATTTACTTGGTTAGAAATACAAATTCATCAATATACATTAAAAGCGGAACGTGCGCTCAGTTGTTTGTCGGGTTTTCCTCTCTGTTCCGGCAGCGGTAATTAAAAGCTCTTTTAGACACCCCGAGGCTGGGAGAGCCCAGGTGGTGGGTGCTGTGAGGTGCCCGAGGAGTTTGTGGTGCCAGGGAGCTTGTCAAGGGCGGGGTTGGCTCCTTCACTCTGTATCTGGTGACATGGGGGACATCTGAAGCCATCACCAGGTGTGGCTGAGGGGGCTCTGGGTGACAGCAGGACACAGGAGATGGCTTGGAAAGGCAGAGCTCGGCTTGGAAAGGCTGTCCTACACAAGGGAGGAGGTGTTTGGGAGGAGGTGGGGGAGGGATGTGCTAACGAATTGCCTGATCTTGCTGTTCCCACAACAGATATAACCAAAATGGGGGATTTGTAATAGATAAATGTTCAGTCTGCTGTGATGTTCTTGGTATTTTGCAGGATCAAAGTCTGAAGTTCGTGATTATAAACTTGGTAATTGGTGTGTAGAGGTAATGGTTGGAGTTTGTAATGAATATATTTTCAGCCTGGTGTAATCTTCTTGCTTAGCTGTCTGTGCCTTGGTTTGTGCTTTATAGGGGGAGAAGATGAGTTTTGTAATAGGCACATGTTCGGTTTGTGAGTGATGGTGGGACACTGAAAAATGAAGAGATGTATTCCAATTGTCAGTCAAGCATCTTTAGCAAATTGACATTCTATCCATCTAGGTATCCTTTGATTTGCTTCACTGCTACTCAGCCATTCAGCTAATGAAGCAGAATATAATAATCTGTGATGATTCCTACTTAGCTTCTTCAGTTGGAAGCTCTGGTGCCTTTGGGGATGCATCTTACTTTTTTCAAGTTTGGTTAAAGTCAGTATAAAAAAAACAATCCTAAGGGTTTTAAAATACAACACCTGGGAGATGAATAAAAATGCATTCATTTGGAATAAACTTTAAACCCTGAAAAGGTCAGCACCATAGCTGGGAGCAAGGCTAAAGAGGTATAAAGTCACTGAGTTATTGTAGTCATGTAATTGAAATAATGGGCAGCTTAGAGTATAACTGATAAACAGCTACAAAATTAATGAGCAGGATGCCTGTCTTCCATCAAAGGACTGCCACATGTCTGCACAAGATACTACAGAAAACACTGGAATTATGTTCAGACCAAAACACTATTTAAAGATTTGTGGCATGAGCAGAACACATGGTATTGCTAATGACTGGAGCTTGTGTGCCCACTCTGTATGGATGAAGTAATTAATCACTTTAAAATTATGCCATGGGAGATTGTAATTAACAAAAGAATACATGATATAGTGTATGAGGGTGGGGGAAAATAATTTGGATCCTTTGGATTCAGGATGCCAGACTGTGGGTGTGCTTTTTGGTCACTTGTTTTTTTTTTTGTCACTGTATGTCTACTTGCTGTCTGTACAATTGATCCTGTTTTGAGTTGCTGTAAGTTTCATTCTGATACAGAGAATAAAGGATTACAGAAAGAGTTTGGAGTAATGTTCTTTACATCCCAAAATCAGGGTCCTTGTACAACCTGCAGATCCATTGGTTACCAGTAGTAACTGGTATTAATAGCAAGTGGGAGATGCAGAAAAAGCAGCTTCTATGAACAATTAAAATTACCATTAATTTTCATCCATAACATCCTGAAGCCTTCATGTACTTACTAGTGCCCTCGGAGACATTAGCAAAGGAATTAAGAGAGCGGTGTCTTTAGTAGTCCAGTGGTATAGAATGTGACCTAAGTGAGTATCAGCTCCACATCTTACCTCAGCTTCCCTTTAAAGCCTTGGAACTGTCATCAGCACACAAACGTATGTATTACACAGACCATCTGCAGCCAGATGTTTAAGAAGAAATTTTCAGAGACCTCCTGTACTAGGACGTCTACGTGATCTTCCTTCAAGCCTTCTCTTAAACCCTAATGGGAGAGTGACTGAGGCCTGAGAGACCTGATACAGCTTTGTGATAGTTCCTTTAACCTAAACACGTTTGTTTTAACTTCAGTGAGCCTGTGTTCTAGCCACTGGGCCCCCCACCCTTTCTTCTGGAGAGCCACTGACCCTGGAATGCATCTGGCTACATTTTTAAGAAGTATTTGTGCTACAAAAACAACAGTACTTTATGTTTCTTTTGGGGGATAGATGATCTCTTGCCCTGGGGCTGAGTGACATCCTTCCTTGTGCTGGCAATACTTCTGGGTGTTCTCTTAACAGGAACTGAGAGAACATATGATGAATCAAAGCTTCAAAGGGTTAATGTCATCTGAGGCCAACTGTGGGTGTACAGTGGGAGGCTGAGTGAGGCATTGGATGCTTTCAGTGTAGAGCCTCAGTGTATTGTTGAAATGTAAATGGTAAAATTAATGCAGAAAAGGACTGGGCTTTTCCCAGCAAGTAGGTGTTTGGTATTGGAATCTCCATCATCAGTAACAGCCTTTGATGAATTCAATAGGCCTTGGATCAGCTCCTATGTATACTGTTCTAAAGAGCCTTTTGAGACATAATTTACAGTGATACTCCTGTGCAAAGCAACAGCTGGAGCTCTTGGTTTTATTTGACACACATTTGTAAATGGTTTTCTGAATTACCTGCTTTCAGTCTGATAAAAGTCTTTCATAATATGTTCTAGAGCTCTCAATACTATCCTAAATGCAAAAAGGGTAAATTAGGACCATTAGCAAAAGCTTCTGCTTTTCCACTTTCCAGGAATTTAATGATCTCCAAATGCATAGACTTCAAAAAAAGTCAAAATGTGATCAAAGGGAAAAGGACATTATGTCTCCTCAATTACAGACTTGGGATATCACACAAATGTCCTTTGGACAGAAGAAGAAGGTTGATGGGATTAGTAAACTGAACACTGTTCATGTGAATCATTTGTATACTGTATGCTTTTACAGAACATTACCCACATAATAGCTGCACAGGGTTTATTAGTAGGTAAGGCAGTAACATGCACAGTATCCTTATTTGTTGGTGGTTTTGTTTCATGATGCTTTCTCTTGCAAACTAACCAAACCTATTAAAGCACAAACCAAACAAGCCTTGCTATTTATTCAGTCAAGTTTTTATATGTATGTAATTTATAAAATCAGAAGTGTAAAGATTGTATCTTGCTGTCTCTGAATACTATATCTAGCAAAATAGTATCCTTCTACTGGTAGACATCTCAAGGTCTTGCAAGAACAATTAAATACCCACAAGACCAACACAAATGATATGCAATTGAAGTCCACTCCCTCTGCTGGTGGATATACTGTGCTGTGTGTTCACTAGCAAAATCAGTCACCACACTGAGGAGCAACAAAATACTCCCTTAGCAATGTGTCTTGGCAAGTAAGAATATGGGCTGTAGCATTTTAACACATTTAAAAACAAATATCCTACCACTCAAACTATATGAAATTCTCATTTAGAAAGAGGAAAAAAGTATCGAGTATAAAGAAAAAAAATAACATCTCATGCAAGAAATAAGCAATTTCCAGAACATACCATGTTCTAGAAAATGAGCCAAAATGGTCAATATGAAATTATAACAAGCTCTTGACCTTCCCTGGCCCTTTATGCATTTCCATGAAATGATGTAATTCATTATTTCCACTGATGTGTGCAGAGTGGTGGGCCCAGCTTACTTTGTATTCATTTATTCAGTCCTGAGTAATCTGTGTTTAATAGAGTGCTGGAGCGTGTCAGAATGAACAATTAAACCCGATTGTTATAGAAGACAACTTGCCATTATTGCTAACATTAGTTGTATGTGCTTTATTTTTTTAATAAAGAAGGGGTGTTGCCAAGTTCAGTTTATAATCCCCATTCTAAAACTGTATGCTATTTTATTTAGAATGGAAATATCTCTCACACTCTTGGGACCATGGTACTTTGCGTTGCTCTCTGGATTGATGATGCAGGCTTGTAATTTTTTGTCAAGTCTTGTTCTGCAAGGATAAGCAGATTGAGAAGATTTTGTAGTAGAAGTAGGATGGAGACATCAGCTATCCCATTAGCAAGGTGCAGAGTTTTGGAAGAATATATACAGAAATATAGTGGGTTTGCTGACTTCTCAAATGGAGAAAAAAAGCCTGTTTCAGGAATAATGTTTGTTAAATTCCTCTGTCTGGTGAGCAAAGAGGCAAATATCTGGGAGCATTTAAAATGAGTGAGGCAGAATGCATACAGAGAATCCCATGGAGTGAAGTCATGGAAGAAATAGTCTAGTGAGAATTAAGTAAGACTAGGATAGTGTGTATAAGTTTTGGTACCCTCTCCTAAATGGATTAATAACTGTTCCAGTGTGGCCCACAAAGTCCTAGAGGACTAAAATCTCCCAGAATAGCTCTTTAGTTCAGCCAGTGGGATCCTGTACCTTTGGGGCAGGAATACCTGAGTTTTATACTCACTGAAACCTTAAAACCTCAGCAGCTTAATTACAACCCTCAACTATAGTGTTTCAATATAAGCACGAATATTAAGCAAGTAGTGTGGTAATTTGGCTTTTCTCGTGAGGGAACTGCAGAGATCTCCATGAATTCCATGAGCAGAAAGGTTCACTACTTGGATTGGGATCAACACCTGCAGTGTCTTAGCTTTCCTTCTTCTTAGTATAAGCTTTTGAGGTTCATCACACTTGGTAATGCCCTATCACATGAATGAAGGTATAGAGGCAGAGCAGATCAGCTAAAGATCAGCCATTAGATGTTATCTCTAGTAATCACCAACCATGTGCTGTCATTTCCATGCCCTGTAGATTATAAAAAACTAATGATGTTGCATAGCAAAGCAGGTTTCAGGAAAGGGTAAAGAATAATGAGGATGAACTATCTGAACGTTGAAGGCACCAAATGCAAAGCTGGTTGCCAAAAATTCCCTGCCTGGGGTGTTCCAAAAGGAGAAGATATTTTGTGTCAAGAAGCAGGTGGCTGGAGGAAATCCTAAGAGAGCCCTATGATCCTGTGACATCAGCTGTGCCCATATTTGCTCCTTGGTGCAGTGAACCCTTCTGAAGTAGCAGCAGAAGGGGTGTCTGGTGTTTATGTACTTATGCATGTAGACAGCTATGAATTTTTAAGGCTGTAGAATGAAATTCATTTTGCAATAATGAAGATTTTATCTGAGCTAACAAGGAACACCAACTCAGTGTTTTAGTTCAGAGGGGTGACAGAGATAAAGCAAGCCTGCAAGTAACGAAACAGATAAACATGAGCAGGTCAAACCTGCTCTGTTAATGCTATGAGAAAGGAACTGAAAAAGTGCAAAGTGCTTATCAGAACGCTGCTTAAGATCTCATGCATAGAAAAACATAGCTCTCACTCTTTCCCATTGGCTCCAAGAAAGCTACAAAAAACAGCACTGGAAAAGAGCTTACAAGGTACATCTTACATAGTTGTGCAAACTGAGTCAAATATTGCTGAGAATTAGAAGCAGTATGCTAGATGAGATAACAGCACTCCCACAGTGACTCTCACTGCCATTTCTGGTTATTTGTTTCACTGTTGATTCTTGCAGTGTCTTTCACGTATCAGAATCCTTCAGGAGCCAGTATATTCTCTCAGTGGAAAATACTGCTTGTTGAATGATGTTAGTGTACCAATTAGTACAGATAATGTTATACAACTGACCAGTCAAACCACAAATGTTTCATGCGTATGCTAAAGATGGTTCCTCCCACCTCCCCAAAATGCACACCTGAATCCCTGGCAGCCCATTGACCGTGGTAAAGGCAGGAGTTGTAAGCAGATTGCTTTCAAGGTAAACAGTGACTCTGTCTCTTACATTGTCCAGCAAAGACAAATTTACAATCAGCAGACTACATACTGCCAGCTGAAAACACAAGAGCTATTAAGGATTATATAAGGTACTGACTGGATGTGTCTAGCAGATTAGCACAGTTGTTTTGAGCAGGTGTTCTTTTAATTGTGATATATTCAGAACTGCACGCTGTGTTTGAAATGACCCTTAAATGGCCACCTCTCACCAGGGAGATGAGGAGATGTAGTGCACTGAGCTGTGAAATGAAGCATGCAGCAGGGATGACAGTGGCCAAAGACCTAATCACCTCTATTCATTAGCAGTGTTGTCAGGGCAGCCTTTTTTTCTTAGGCCCCAAATCTTTGATTCTATTTCTGATCTTTATTTATAATTTTTGTTTACTATTTTGTAAAATGAGCCAAGTTGATTTTAAGGAAGCCTACAAAAGAATTTTAAACGGTGAGCCCCACAGGTAGAACTTCTATGGACTGGAGATGAGAGGCACTTTGTTCATTTCTTTGATTTTCAAATAGGAAATGATGTCATAATTGAAGCAACTAGTTCCCCACTCACACCCATTACATAGAGAAGCATTTAGATTCTTAGAAGCGGGGTCTGTGGCTGACGGCACATGTTCACTGTAACAGTGAGATACTTTTGAGGAAAAATTTTGCCAGATAGGGCTGATGGTGCACCTAGCTCCAAATGCAGTTCATGGCCACCAGGGCAGGTGCCACTGGCTGATCTGCTCTGCCTGGGGCAGCTGTCCTACTGCCTGCCTTGTAGTAGCTGAAAGCTTGGGTGTGGGGAGAGCAGGGGGCACCAGGTCATGGCCCTGCAGACAGCTACATTAATGCAGCCAGAAGACAACCTCTGGGAAAGGGAGGCTGTGAGAATGCAGACAAGGGTTTTAGCAATGCAAAAGCAGAGGAACGGCAAGGCACCAAAATTCACAGGGTAATTGTAGTTTAACTCATGAATTAAAACCAATTTTAACAAACAGACTGCCTGAGACAACTGAGTTCACAAAAGAACAAAGCCCTTTCCTTTTGTCTTTTTCCATCCAGGAATACTTTGATATGTTTCTTTCTGAATTGTGTCTTCAGAAAAAATTTCCTTTTAAAAATAAATAAAATAGAGACAAAAAAATTAAATGCCTGGGACTGAATATTTCTTCAGTCCCCAATTTTCCCCCATTTGTTTACTTTGTTGGCTGACAAACAAAGAAATCCATTTTTCACGCAGCTCTAGTGCAATATTAATCATCATGAGTACAAACAGCAGTGTCTAAGCCCATGTCTATTCATACTGTGTTGTGCTGCTTCATGCTTCTGCATACTGAGTAGTACCTACTCCAGAAGTAAAGAAAATGAGGTTATTTGTGATTGAATGTGTGAATAAGTCTGGCAGTTTCAGGTCAGTTAGCTACTCTTGGGATCTCAGATACTAGCATTGTTATTTTGGCCTAAAGAGTTAATAACAGCAGTACTCTTTTAGGTATATAAACCTTGCTCTTTTTATATCCTCTTCTTTTTTCTCACAAGCTTAGAGCTCACAGCAAGGTAAAGATACAGATTATAATGAGGCAGCACATGGGAAATGCAAACCAGATCTGCTTTTCTACAAACACAGGTTGCATTATCCTCAAGCACTGAATTGTAAGCTAGCAAAGTTTAAGCATTACAGTGTCCTTCTGTCATGTGTTCAGATGCCAAAATTTAGTAACTTTAATAACTAGTTATTGGTATTTTGTTGCTTCTTCAGTGAAGAAAAATCTACAGCCAATCTATCTTACCACCTTGTTTCTTCAGGCATCACAAAATATGGGGTAAAATTTGTTACTGAAATCAGAATCTAAGATCTAGACTATAAAGACCAAAATCTTAGGTTCTGAATTGCTTTTCACTTGAATGAAGCTTCCTTGGAAGGTATTTCTACAATGCAAGAACAAGGGAAGCTGCTCACATGGGTATTTGCTCAGGTTCTCTGGTGTTCATACTATTAGAACATAGCACAGGAAGGGTATAAGGGCTTTTTCAGGTGTCCAGTGCTCTGAGAAGATATGTAGTTGTGATCACTGGCAGTCATAGATAAATTAATGAATAAATGGATGTCTGTCAGAAAGATTAATAAGAGTCACATCCATCAAAAGCAAGAGTGATGTGACCACATACAGAGTAACCACCTGTTAGTTGTTTTGTCAGAACTGCCAGAGTTTGCACTTTTTCTGAGTAGGTAGTCCAGAGCTTTTATGGTCCACCATGAAAAAACTTTAAGATAAGTTCTGCCTGGATCTGAATAAAATATGCTTGCAAAGCATCAAAGAAGTTCTGCACCTTTACAGGTAAAAACATTTTGTTGGCTTTAAATGGGGTTAGGTAAGCTGCAGATTTATGACAAACTTGCTCAAGAAAAACTCTTTGGCCTTTCATAAAGAGAAAGGTAAGCTTCAGCTAAAATCAAGCAGATAAGGAGTTAAAAGAAAGACATGTATCACAGTTGAGAGCCCACCTTGAAATCTGGAGAGAAAATGAAGTAGTAATAAAACAAGTATTTTGCCAGATTAATTAAAAAAAAAAAAAAAAAAAAGAGGAGGTGGTACTCCACTCTAAAGAACAAAGAACAGTAATTTTAAAAGCTGAAGCAAAGCACTACTTATGTTGACTGGAATATGAAAGTTTTCTCAAAACTGAATCTCTTTTAGACCCAAGCAGCATCAATAAAGCCTCTACTCTAAAAGGGCAGAGTAAAAGTGTTAGTTAGGTACTGTGATGTCTCTGAGCTGTATTAGTGTAGCTGTTTATACCTAGGGGTATGTCCATCAGTAGCTACTATGAAGAGATTGATGCTAAGAGTACTAGTTCTTTCAGAAAGTTTTTTGCTACCAAAATGTGAAACATTTTTGCTTATATTATTTCTTTTTATTCTCATAATTCAGAGGATGTGAGGCTTGGCCTTAGGCAATGGAGTATGTATAAGGTCCACTAGCTGATAAGCAGTCTCAAGAGGCATCATGCCTGAGGCTGTGAACTATGAACTGATAGCAGCCACACTTCTAGTTTGTTTAAAAATACTCAGAGGAGTGAACTTGTTGCATAAAGCTTCATGCTGAAGTGGATTCTGGCTTCTTGCGTCACTCTACCTTTAGTTGCTAGAGCAGGAACTGGTGTACCAAAGGCTGGTGTTCTTGCTCAGGATCCATTTTCACATGACAGTGGCCTCATAGTGCCAGCAGGCTGCTGTTAAAAGACTGGTTCTGCTCACTCCCTCTGACAGGATGACCTCAGTGTAAGACCACTATTTCTAGCACAAAGAAGGGTGGGGGGGAATGTGAGGGACATGAAGACAGAGCAGTAAAGCACATTCTGACAACAGCATGCGGTGGCATCAGAGAAACTGTAATGTGGAGCCACACCCTAAACTCAGCAATAGGAAATTAACATATTCGTGCTTGTGTCACATTTAAAATGCTGTGCATCTGGATCTGGGATGTGCAGTATTGATGACTGCAAAGGCATGACAAAGGCACTGCCATGAGTCAGAATTCTTCCAATGCACCCTGCTTGCTGCTGGCTGAGAGGCTTCATCAAGTGCCTTTTCTAGCAAGTAATTGCTAGTGTGACTCCACTTCATTTTCCTGGTGACAGTGACTACTGTTGTCCTTCCAGATGAATTTCTGCTGGAGAAACAGTGAGCACCACTGTGTAAGAATCTGCTTCAAGCACCTACAGAAGCTGTTTCAGAAAGACTTTATTAATAATGTAGACTTTTTAGTTGCCAAGTCTGTGTGTTAAAGCACAGCACAGAAGCTATTATTTTGTTTCACAATTACAATAACTCTTTAGCACCAATTGCTCAAGCCTCTTCGATTTCTTCTCTCGGAGGAATTTAATAGTTTCTGAAGTCATGCCATTTATTCACAGATATCATCTTGGTCTCTTGAAGACAGCTGTAGAGACATAAATAAATAAACCAAACTTCCTTCAGATCAACCCCCACTTTCCCTCGCCTTTCTTGTAAAACTTTCTGCCACAAAAAGTATAAAATACATTTACAGTATAGTTGTTTTGTTGATTACAAAAACATCGTTGCAGTAGCAATAAAGCAATGGGCTTGTAAATCTCCTCCATGTACTTGGAGTTCATTAAATTTAGTGAAGTGGCAGTTACCACTCCTTAAAATACAGTATTTTCAAGGGAAGATGGAACACATACTGTTTCCAACCCTGTTTCTTATCACAAGTGAGTCAGTTGTCACACTAAATCTTCAGTGGAGATTGATAAACATTCTTGGGAATATGAAATTTCTCAGAGAGGTGCTGGGTCACACAGTCTTTCATTTTTCATCACTTGTTAGGCAGTATCAGTTACAGTCCCTAAACATGGGATCATTTTGGCCACTATGCAAACTCTATGCTCTTTACAAACCTAGTGAAGATCCAAGCATCTCACCTGAGGTTAACAAGCTGCCAAGTGATCTTAGTGTCTGCAGCTGTTGTTATGGCATACAGGTTTGCCTGTATCCTTTGCACTGAGTTTTACTCAGAAGCCATTTTTTGCAAGTGTCAGGTTCCAGTGAACCATTAACTTGGGAAGTGCCTGGTTGCTTCAACCATACTGTGTTTGATGCCTGTGTAGAAGATGAAGCATTCTAGGTTATAGAGAAGTAAGATGAAATGAACTGTGATAATTGGAGCAATCAAGAAATCAAGAATGTTTCTACTTCTGTTCAGATATACAAAGAACTAAATACTAGACTTAACACGTTGCTCATGTGGGTATTGCCTATTTGACTCTTATCAAGGGCACTAAGGAGTTATAATTGCAGAACTAAGAGTTTACATCTCTAAGTTTTTTAATCAAAAGGCAAAATTCAACTTCAAGAAATTGGAGCTTACTTGATTTTAGTCATCCAAAGGAAACAGACATTAGTGAGGAAAGATGCTGTTCTAGACCCTGGTCTGAAAACCCTGTCTGTAAGGCTTAAGTTGCACCAGGGGAACATGGCTTTGGCACTGCTTTGTTTGGTCACCTGCTCAAAAGCCATCTCCAAAGGCTAAGGCAGAAAGTCCTGCAAAGTGTGTTATTATTTTGAGCACAGAGTTGAGGTAGTACTGACTACACTGTTTGTAAATTCCTATAGCCTCCTTTGCACCCAAGACAACATCAAGTGCCCATGGTAGTCAGTGAGTACTAGGTTCCACTGATGTATATGGGAATTCTGGACCACTTTCTTCATCATGCAATATTACTCCATGACCAACATGGTCTATAGGAAGAATCTGAGCTTCTGTCAAGCATCACTGTAGGTAAGAGGTGTATAAAACTTCTAAAAATCAGCAAAGTTCTTTGTGAAACTACAGAAAGAAGCAGAAAATGTTGGTTGTTTATGTTGCAGTCATCTGAACATGTTATCTACCTTTAGTTTCTCTTATTTTCTTTGATCTACAGAGACCTGTAATATTTGTTTCTGATTTTTAACACAACTGTTTTATTTTTAATTTAGTTTCAGACTTTTAAAGCAAATACTAGCATTAAAGATTAAAATAACAAAGATGCATCACTTCAGAAGAGGAACGGTGTATAGCAAGGTTTCAAATAAATGTTCAAAAGAAGGTACATTTTTGAAGTAATTACATTTTAAAACTCTACTAGAAAATCTTTTTTCCCCTACCCCAAATGAATATCCTGTAAAATCATCTCCTTAGTGAAATTTCAGTCACCAAATGCATGGCTATTTAAGGGAACATGCTTTCGATCTGTGCCTGAGGAAGAGAGTGCTTGGGAGGGTATCATTCAGATAAATAGGATGAGCCAAATTCTCAGATTAGTAAAGTGGCATTCTTAATTGTCACGATGATCCTGAATAGGCAGAGGCACTTAACTGTTGTGTTTGTGCTCCATTGAATCATTGTCTCTTTGTGTTGTTTTTAATTTGCTTTCTAGTGCAACTCATGAAACTTACATTACTGCCATTAAGGTGAATTTTTTGAAGCTGCATCTGCTCATTGGTTTGCCGATTCCCACTCTTGAAATTAGATTGATGTAGTGTTATATATTTGTTCCAATCTAATGACTTTTCCAGAGCCCCAGAGTAAAGAAAATGGCTTTCATTAATTTCCCTAATAGCATCACTGAAAGACATGTAATGTTTGAAGTTAAAACTTCTTTTGTTTTTAATCTCTTAATGATCTCTTTTTCCTTTGTTCAGACTCTCCTTAGTTTTACGAAAATAGAGAGGAATGAAAATGTCTCTTGGTGGATTTGTCAGGGAAGCGAGACTTCAGCCATTTTGGTGGAAATGTTTCATGGCATCTTTATGTTCTCTACTGATGTTTATTCTGCTATTTGGCCCATTTATTGCTCCATAAATTGCAATGTATATGGTTTCTTCTATTTTTTTCCCATCCCAAGGAAAATGAAGACCAAGTTGCTCAGCCGCATTCTATTTGTCATCCTGAATTTGTGACTTGTCTCTGGATAAATGTCTAGAAGTACCATTACAATAACAGAAATTATTTTTGTTGTAGTGAAAGCAAGATCTTCACATATTTTTTTTTTCTGACGTGCCTTCATGGTTGGTGAACCAATTGTTTGGCAGAAAAGTTTTTAGTAAATGTTTTGTTTCCGGAAAAGTTCTCATTATTATAGTTATGCTCTAGTTAGCATGAAAAGGGATAAATACTTTAAGAATAGGCTGTCTGAACTGAGGGTGCGAACCAACAGCAGAAATTAGATGTTTTCATGGCTTAGTTGCAGGATCAGGAATGAACAATCTTTGTTTTCAGGTGGCCCTAACCTTACTTCATCAGAGGAGTTCATTTACTGTAAAGGTGAGGTTAACAATTAATTATTAGGGTTTATCACTATCAGAGCCAATAGTCTATGATCATTTCACGTGCCTTTTCTTATACAAGCTTAGACTGACGGGTTGGTCACTGAATGCAAACCAGGCAATATATCACTATGACTTACTGTAAATGTTTCCCATGTTTACTTGCGTCATTACTGGGGTTTCATCCCAGAGAAAGAGGAATCTTCCATCATTCTTTGTAATGTAATTGCTAAGTTTTCTTGGGTCCCACTTGACATATATCTCAACTTCATTTAGCTACATTGTGCTGCACAGTGGTCTCCAGGCTGCCTCAGATCAACATTTGGAACTACTAAATCACTGCCCGTGCTTAAATACTAGAGTTGCAGGCTCTGGTGTGTCCTTGTACTGACATAGTTTGAATATCAATTAATATTTATTGATTCAGGAGCATTAGGGTGTCACACAGACCCAAGTCAGTATGCAAGGCAAAGCAAATGCCAGGTCTTGGGGTTGTTGCCAGCACTTTAGAGACTATTAATCTTGAGCAGTGGGGACAAAGGACCAGTGTTTCCTCCGTGGTAGGATCAATAAGGACAACAGATATGAAAATGTCTCTGCCTCTTTTTTTTTAACACCTGTGTTGAAGGTAATAAATCTATCTCAGTCAGGAGATAGAATGGGAATTTCATACAGACAATACTTCATTAGCAACTCTATGTCTGACTATCATCAGTCTATGCTGAAGTTAAGAATTGAGGCCAAGCACAACTGTTGAGTCAGTCACTCACATGGTAAGTACATCCTCTAGTGAGCAAAAAGGCACAAGCTATGAATATTGAGCCATCAGTGTTTGTGCATTACACATCATATTTTCTGATGGTTAGAGAGAAAAGTGAGTGCTTATTCACCTCTTGAGATACTCCTGACTCTACTATTGTTTCCAAACAAAACTATTTGAAAAGTTTCTCTCTCATCAATTGAGCGTGTTTCTCCAATTTATCTAATATCCTAGCAAAGGATTTTTCTGATGGTGTTCTACTAATTTGCAAGTTCCAAATTTTAGTGCAATCCTTTTAATTCCATTTAGCCACTCCTTTGCAGTGAAAATACACTGGTCTAGGAGAGTGATGAGCACCAATTGACCTACTTTTCCTGTTATTTACTAGTTAAAGTATGTACTACAGAAGCTTTCTTGACATGCTTGCTGGTCAACTCCTACATGTTCCAAATTTGACAGAAGAGTCAGCTCATTAGTGTACTTTCTGTGCCTGTGTAGGCAGAATATCATCTTATTTAGCATGATGCATCTGACATTTTCTTTCAAATGGCATAATACAGCAAGAAAAACTAATCTTGAACTTTCCCTGCTCAACATGTATAATGGAAAAATGTAATTATACTGTCCCGAATCCATTTCTATTGTGCATTTTGTTAGAAGTCCCACAAGTCTACATCACACACTAATGAATATTTCAGTTTTGACCTAAAGGAAATGAATTTTGGTAAAGTTTCTCAACAGAAATACAGTAAGAAACTCAGTTCTGAATAGCTTGGTTCATACATACAAATTGTCATGGAAACTTGACAGTGGCAGGTAAATCTCACTGCATGAGGTAATGCAGGCCATGCATTCCTTCTGCTTACCTGCTTGTCTTATATTGTGATTTGTGATCACCCAGGCAATGTTTCTCTTCATTTAATGCTATGAAGTTCTCCATCCATTTCTCTGTAATAGCTTCAGCCGATTCCCTTACTGCTACATGACATTACATGTGCAATTTATAATTATTTATTGCTATATACATAGGAATAAATATCATAACAGCCAGTTTTAGAAGGTACTAGAAGTAAGAGACATCCACAAGAGCAAAGTTGTATTCAATGAGACATGAAGAAACTGGTCTTTAAGAAACAGTTCTGGGCCAGGACAAAATGTCCCTGCTTAGCAGTGGTGCAACATGCCCAACATTTGTACAAATCTGAGTCAAGTCTTTACTGTTTTGCTATGGAAAGTATTTCTTACTAGTCTAGAAAAGCAGTAAGTGATGCTGGAGTCCATACTGACCACCAAGGTCCAGCAAAAGAAGGAACAAGGACAGTTCCCTCTTGCTTCTGCTTCGTGAGGAGAATTACCTGCCTTGTGAAAATGAAAAATATACTATATCTTTATCTGTTGTGTTTTCACACCAATGTGTGCTAAGATTGGAACCATGCAGAATGTTTTTTCAGGGGATGTCATGTACGTGCCTAGGTTTTATATGTCTGTCCATATTAATGTGGCTGTAAAAGTTTTGCTTTGTTTAACTATCAAGCAGATGCACAGATTTTACTGTTCTTCAGTGCTCTGTGCCTTTCTAGATCATATCTTCAACACCTTGCCATTGTCTGAATACTAAACGCACTTCAAAGTGCCAAATTTTACCAAAAGATCAACCACAGTCCAAACCTTCTTAGAAAAAAAAATATAGCAAAGTAAAAACATAACACTTTTTTTCTTCTAGATTTCTTAACTGAAGACAATCTTGAAAGTGTGTAATATTATTTGTTTCTAATTTGTATCTTCTCAGGTAGTAGTCTCTATCAAATCTGAAGGAATAGATTTCTAAACTTTTAATCTTTTGTATACTTTAGCTTTATTTACTACATATATAAGTTAGTGTATGTAGATGATGCTAGGATACACCATAATCCTTTTTTTTTTTTTTGTTGGTCACTGAATTAAATGGCCACCAAAGTTCTTACAATTAATTTCTAGCAACACAAGAACTGCAATATTTGGTCACTGTTTAGACTGTAGATTTGGGGCATTCTCAGGGGATGCAGTATTTGTGCTTGGATACCTTGTTGGTGTCAGAACTTCACAACAAAATGTGAGAGCTCTTTTCATTCTGTATGTGAATATTTCTCTCGCTCACATTAGATTTTAGATCTACCTACAGTAGAACTAGCATAAAAAGGTTGCTGAGGAACAGGGTAGGATTGTCTTCATCCAAGCCTTATTTTACCTGAGTATTCAAAGTCTTTTGAAAAATGCATTACAAAAGGTAAGGATGAGGGTGTAGCTGTACTTCTGTCTTTCTTATAAACTCCCCAAAGGAGCTGATCTCAGAAGGGGCCTGCACCTTTTTTCCTTGCTTGTCAGAAGGTGAAATCTTAGACACACAGGCAGATTAGTCCTTCAGTCTGTGTTTCTGACTGCTAGGTTTTTCTTTTTTTCAGAATTAAGCGAGCTGTCAGGAATAGATGTCTTAAAACAAAAGCATTTCAAGAATTGGAATAAAGCATTAGAGGGGATTATTTAAAATTGCAAGAAGCCATCAATCATATTCAGTTTCACAGAAATGCATTCTTTATCAGAAGCTAAGTTTGATAACTTTCCTCTTAAGTTACAGGGTAAGAAAGCAATTCTCACTTGTTTGATTTTCCCAGCTGTTGGTGAAAACAAAGTAGTATAGAGGAGCTTGTCCCTGTATCAGGCCACGTTTGGACTGGCTTCAGTGGAGAATGCTGCTATCAAAGGATAAGTACTTTACTTGGAAGTTTCATTTTTTGCCGCCAGCCAAAGCAACCACATTTACAATCAGTCATTTCTGTACTTCAACTACTGGACCCATCTCTACTGAAACACAGCAAGGAAAATTTGCCATGGACATCAGCTCACTGATAATCATTTTCACTGATCACATTGGCTGATAGTGCTACAAAAAGACTGATATGGCCTGAAGGTTTAAAGTCTCAAGAAAGGATTCCCTGAAGAGATGTGTCTGCTTTATCAACACTAATTTAGCTAGTAGCTGAACCATCTGAACTTGATTTGTGTAGACAAAGAAGAATAAAAATCAGTTATCAGACAGTTCACTCTCATCCCATTTGTCTGTTGCATCAGCTGAATCAAGTGACTACAAACTTATAAGTGAAAAGAGACAATTTCTTTTATGAACACAGATGCATATGAATTGTATTTTAATCTCAACTCCATAGTACTTAGGCTGACAAGATTACTAAAACAAATTAAATCCATTTGATTATAAAAGCATATGTAAAAGTTAAATGATCTGAAATACATTTTATATGAGACTTTAATTTTTTTTAAAAAAACAAACAACTACAGAAAACAAGCCTATATGTTAAAGGAAGGAAAATACTACTGCAGTACAGAAAGTTTCAATAACTTCAGCCATTCACAAAGGATTACTGAGTCATTTATGTCTGAGGGAAAATGTTCCGCATCAGAATAAACTAAGAAATGTTTTCCAAGATTCTGATCCAAGCAATTCCTTGAGGGGTCAAAAAATGTTCTTGGGAAGTGCTGTGCTTTAGCAGGGTCTCAGTGGCTCTCAGTAAAGTGCAGTCATGTACAATGTTTAGAATTGGACCTGAATACAAATAATATTTGTATACAAATAATTGTATACAGATAATTGTGTACGTCATCTCCTCTTCCTGTGCTGCATTCTGTTCCTCTTCTTCATAAATCCTACCATATCTTTGGCCTTGGCACCTCCATCCTTTACTGACCTACTAGTTTATAAAAGACAGGACTTGTTAATCCTAAATTAATCAGTTTTTTTTTAACATAGATTGGTTTTAGTTTAGAGTGTGATTTCTGTGCTTGGGGTTTTCTGTTGACTTTTTTTAGTAACTTCTGAAGATGTAATATAAAACACTTGTCACTTTTTGGACTGTGACCAAAAAACAGTGTGCTCTCTCCCAGTTACAGATGTTTCTAGCATAGTCACCCTCAGCACAAGTTAGGAGCCTTTCCCTTCTTTTTTTCTCCAAGACATGTAGGTTTTTTAGTAGACTGTACTATGAATCCCATGTAGATGGCAGGACCTTCAGCTTTGACTGAAGGTCTCATATTACTGCAGAAGGGACAGAAGTTGAGCCAGGTCTCCATTGCTAGCTCCCAAAGGCTCATTTCATAGCACCTGGGCTTTCAGGGAATCCAGGAAACTTTTTGGATCAGATTCCTGGGACCAGATAGTGCCCAAAGTACCTAGATACAAAGGCTTAAATGGCATTTACTTATTAAGAAAATGTGAGATAAGGATAGAAATAAACCCCAGACAAGTGCCTTCTGTGAAAGCCCAACTGTCTTGGAACATTTTTCTTTCCTTTTGAAATGGATTATAAACACTTGAGGTAAAGACCAGCAGGCTCTGTTTACCCTTTTCCCAAACTTTCTGTATGAGTTCAAGTCCAGTCACTGTATCATGCTCTTCAGACAATAAAGATTAGACACTTCAGCATACATATGTGCAGAAATAATGTGCAGGAATTTTAGCTATATTCACGAGTTGCAATGTCTCAAAGACGTTCCTCTCTGTGTCTGAAATTTCCATTCTTAAGTGTTACCTGTGCAAGAAAAGTTTCACCAGTTTAACATGATGTACTTCAATCACTTTACCTCTTATTTTAATTGCTTGGCTTAGTTTACCGAGGGCCACAAATAATTTTAAGGGAGATTTAAACTTGTTCAAATGCACTTCATGGGAGAATTTTGCTGCTTTAGCATGATTGACCTATACTGAGTTACTTAACTGAACTTATAAAACATTTCTGTACAGACTAGGTCTTCAGCTCTGTGAAGGCATACCATTGGGAAGGTGAATGACATTCCCTCTGATTATCTGAGCGTTCAATCAATATATAGGATATGCTTAAAGAGCTGGTTTGTTTTGCCAAAAATACCAAGAGAAAATCAGGTATTTTACCAGAGTAGAAGGAGGAAAGAGGGAAAAAATCCTAACATTTAGCATTTGAAAAGCAGCCAGTCTCTATGTTTAGCTAACATTAACAAAGCTTAAATAGCCCAACCCAGTCTGTTGAATGACAGTGCAAAGCACCTCGATGGAATTTGACAGCACAAAGGTGTGCAGCTGAGACAATGCATGCATTCCACTGTGAAATAGACACTGGGAATTAAAAATCTGAGCCTAGTTCTGTGGAAATTAATGGGAACTTTGTCAATGACTCCAAAGGGAGCAGGGTCAGAAATCCAATTTCTTGCTATGTTGACTCTGCTTTCATTAGTGGCTGAGGATGAAGGAAGGGAGCAGAGATGACTTTTTATTTAGATCTTACCAGCTTTTCCCTAAGTAATCTCCATTCATTTTTTCATATTACATTTACTTCTGAAACATACCTCAAAATGAGAAGCATATGTAGGGTGGATAACATAGTTAGGCAGAGACTGAATTAGCTTGCCATCTCAGAACTTTTCTTCCTCAGCTATTTTAAAAAGAGGTATTTATAACCAGTGGCAGCTAGAAGAGAAATGTAGAATGGGCAATTGAATGCTCAGTCTGTTTATTTTGTTTACTTAAACATAACATGTTAACTTGTTCCTTGCTTAATCACTTGACTGTCTCATCTATTAGACTTAATAAAAGATTCTAACGATGAACCAAGCCCACCTGTGTGCCTTCTCTGGAACTTTTCTGTTTAAAGTGCTTGTCCATTCTGTTCTTGAGCAGTCAAAAAGCCTCCTTGATGAAATGTATATTCAATAGCTGACCTTTTGTTGTCTCAGTGAAGTGAGACATACCACAGAGGAGGCACCACGGTTCTACCATTTAACAAGCCCAGGTCAAAAAATAACAGTTGCAAGAAAAGGCAACCTTACCAGTGAAAAGAGACTGCATATTTTTACTTGCTCTAGTTTTCATAGCAGAGATTCACCCAAAACCAAAAAGATACATCCTACTTAGAAAAATAAACAAATAAAGAAAGAAATGAAATTCAAATGTTATTTCATCTTCTTATTCTTCAGATTGTTTTTTCTCTCTCTTCTTCCTTGTGTATTTTATAATTATAAACATTGGAACTCTCCAGAGCATGAACAATATAATATCACCTGTGTAATATAACACAAAAGTTAAGACAGTCCGTAGGAAACATCATCTCAATGCTTTTACTGAGGTAATGAGACTAAATACTGACAAAGCACCAGTTTTAGGAAAGAAAAATTACATGGAAACAGTTACCAAACCAGCACTTTTCAACAGATTCAGCAATATTCTGGGAAGTGTGAGGCACTCAGGTGCTCGCTGGAATAACATCTCTCATGTTTCATGAGGCACTGGAAAGCACAACCACCTGCTCTTGAAGCTCTTTATGGAAGAAAGGATCAATGCTTTTGATGAAAATTCTGTCTTCTGGGACTGCAAGCTGTAGTATGTGATTAAAAGTAATTCACCTAACAGTTTCACCCAGACAGGAAAAGCTTGTAAGGGAATGTAACTGCGTCTGGTACAGACCTTGGCTGCTTTCACCCAAACACAGAGCTCTCAAGGTAACTCTTCTACTTCATTACACATTTGTCCTTTTTCAGGGTGAGGGAACTGCTGTTGTTCCTGTGGGCTGATGCAGACCCCAGGCATTTGCCCTGTTTGCTGCACTCAGGAGGGCCAAGGACTCAGCACCAGCAATGCCTAAACTTTGGCAAAATCTGAGCAGGGTACTTGCATCAACAAAATCCATTGCTGCTGAAATGCACTTTCAAAGCCAAAAATTTTTGTGGATAGAACAGTGCTGATGGCACTACAGAGGAGAGAAACACTAAAATCACCTTGCTTTGTCTGTTCATGTTAACTTGAGCTTGGAATTAACAGTTCTGTCGTCTAATATATTTGAGAGATCATGAGTAGACCAGCTACAATACTGACAGGTTCTTAATTCCCTTTTTCAACTTCTAGGTGGTATCTGCAGACTTGTGCACTGAGTCTTTTTGAATTTAGAATCACAGAAAAAATATGCTTAGTTACCTTTATAGGGGCTTTTCCTAAGTGGACAGCAGAACCATAGGCCATAGGTGTTCAGATCACAAGATAAAAAGAAGTGCTGTAGATGAATCATTAGGGGGAAATCTTTCATTTTCCCTCTAAAAATACTCCGTGAATGAGGTATTCTCTGATTATTTTTGAGACGAAGAACAAGGAAGGAACCAACAAGAGAAATACAGAGCATTTGGAGATCACAGCAGATAATTTCAAAAAATATTACTTAAAAAATCTCTGAAAATAACCTTTTTAACCAGCCCCTGAAAAGTTCTGCTTACCTTTGGGATCTTATATTTGCATCCACAATTAAGAGTAGCCAGTGTCCTAAAGAGAGGAAATTCTTTGCTGAGAATAGGAAAGTCTGTGGCCAAAGGTGAATGAATGCAGCTATTACATCTACACAGACCACTGGCCTCTACACCCTTGCTCAGTGCCAGCGTGTAAATCTTCACAAGTGGGAAAAAAATCTCTGGTGATTTTCCTCCTCTCTATTAAAACATGAATCATTTTTTCTGTCACTGAGTAGATTATTTCTTAAGTTTTTATCGTTTAGATGGTGTTTCCCTATGAAAAAGAATTTTTGCATCCTTGAGTCTGAAAACTTTTGGACCTGTTTTAATGACTTCCCACTTTAAAAGACCACAGCTGAGCACCCCATAGCATGACATGTAATATTCTTGTCAGTCAACATGCTGTCAATCAAGTCCTTGTTTCATTACTTTGGCTTTGTCCTTTTGGCAGTAGGCATTCATCTTTCTTACAATCAAATTTTGTGGTTCCAAAGGTCATGCTTTATTTTCCAGTTTTCAAAGTCCTCCTTATGCAAAAGCCCCTCTCAAGTGAGGACCGGGCAGAAACTGGCACATGTGTCTCATACTTAAAATGGTACTTTTTGGTAAATATAAGCTGAATGCTTTCATCAGCTTCACTGCTCACCGATGCTTAAAATGAAAGAATTGCATAGGATGATTGCTCTCTTCTATTGCTTTTCAATTTTAATCTGTTTCACATTTCACACTTGGGGATTGTGTCCTTACTTTTCTTCCCTAAAAGGGAAAATCTCCTAATTTATCTCTATACTGGTAACCCTTTATTCAGTATTTGAATAGATCAATACATAGAGAGCCCTGGAAGCAGCACGTTGTTTAGTGCAATCAGTTGCATCCTGAAGATGGTATGAAATATGTTACTAATTTCTAAATTGGAGAGATCAGTATTATGTAGAAATCAGTGTGTTTTTCAGAAATAGACACATCCACCTCCTCTCCTGTGATTAGTTTAAATATTTTGTTTCCTTTTCCTCAAAAAGTGGTAATTAACTTTTATGTTTACATCATACAGGATGATGAGCCAGTTCCTGGTGTCTGAGTCCTGGAACATGACTGGAATATTATCCCTTAATAAACCTCTTGTATAGCACCAGCTCCTGGATCTATGTAGACTGCAAAGAAAGCTTTGAAAGAGATGGGCTTCATGGAGTTGAACCTCATTGCAGGGGTCTTTTTCCTTCCCTAAAAGACTGCTTTAGTGCACAAACACATCTACTACTGTTGGTGCACCAACACAAACTATGACAAAATAGCTACTCAGCACTCTGAGTAAAAAGCATCAGGAAAGACACACGTTGAGGAAATGTTGAAGATACCTGCTGACTTTCTGCCCTCTTATTTCTCATTGTGATATCGTAGCAAAGCCATTTATGAAGGATATCCTGTCACTAGAAGATGGGTGGAAACAATCGATTTCTTATATTAGTGCTGTTGCTGTGATAGTTCCAAATCCGGACCAGCCTGGATTGAGACCAGAGATCCAATCATAAAAAATGCTTAGAACCCCATTCTTCATCCTAGAAGCCACCACCATTCACCATGTATGGGTGGCAGCAATCTGTGGACTGTTTATATACTCCCACTGAAAGATGCTCCCTTTCATATGTCTCCTCCTACTCTACCCTACATTCTGTCTAGAAAGTCTCTTGACTGCCTGAAGGCTGTCAGGGAAGGCGTAGTGTGTGCCATAACCTACCAAGTGGATTTGGGAATAAGGTTGCATCACACACTGAAATATCTGTTTCCTGTGTCACTGTCCATATTTGCTATGTCACAGTTCTCAGAGTGAACCTGAGGTAGCCTTTGTGAATCTCCAGGTTCTGGACAATAGAACAAGGCTCTATGATACAAAAAAGGTTTTTCATTTACTGCGCAAACCGGAAAGTCATTAACCAAGCACAGGCTCATCACAGTCAATAGCAAATAACTGGAGAAGAAAAATGGTGTCCATGTCACACAAATAATGCAGACACAAAGATAATAGGATCATCAAAGATGTAACAGATGGGAAAACTACTTTTTCCTTTCTACTATATGATGGATTTTTTTCTTTGCAGTGTGAATTACTCATTATGATATCAATTTCAGCCCTTGTAGATTCAGTTCCTCTTGGGGGGAAGGAGGATATAGAAAATACACTGAGTCTTCAGCTTAAACATTCCTACACAGTCATCCAGTCAAATGAACTAGGATTTTTGTGACCTTTGGCTATTCACTCCTTTCTTTTGAAAGTTTGCCTACTCATAAAAAAGAGTAGCTAGATATTCATTTGACCTCTCCTGATGAACAGAACTGAATAAGAAATGTTTATCACAATTAGACAAACACATTGCATTAGAGAGACATCCCAGCCAGGTAACATCCCACAGAACTCTTCTCTCTCCTTAGCAGACATTGAGGTACCATAACTTAACAACATCTCTACAGCAGAGGAAAAAAAAAACCAACAAACCAGTGGCTGGAATTTCAAAATTTCCAATAGACCATTACAATGAAGTTGCATGCATTCAGTACAGGGAAATTTCCATTTTATTGCAAAGAAGTAATCAAAGTGCTCTTAACTTTTAATCTTCTATCCCTCACTCTTTTCTTCTTGGTTTAATCTCCAAGGGTTATAGCATTTTTTAACCTTGAGCACTTGCATATTATGAAATAAGACTTCTACTGAAAAGTGTAAATTATTCAAGACTAGACATCTTGGGTCCATTTCCTATTGACTGTGTGCAGATTACCATAAGCAGTCATGAACAGCTCATATTTTCTCATTATAATTGCAATCCTTCTTCACATGCAATTGCCTAGTAAAAAGCATACAGGACATAGCCATGGCTGGTAACATGGTTTACTAAAGCAGGACTAAAAATGTCGGAATTCAAATTTCTAGTCAACTGATATTTCATATGTTTGATCAAACCAAAATAATAAAAACAGTACTAATATCTTCAACATCATTACTTTGTCGACCTCAAAAATCTGTATATTGTTTAGTTCACGTCTCCCTTCTCATTCTTTTAGCTTTGAATATAGACTTTAAAGCAATATTGCTTCAAGATATAATATAAAAATGTTTACTTTTTAATATGTCAAGATAAAATTTTATTTAAAAACAAAGATACTGGAATGTGTTTTGTTTCAGACTTTCAGATATACTTCAGTGTCAATTCACAATAACCTCAGGCAACTGAAACTTTGTTTTTTTTCAAGGAACAGATAGTTTATTCACAAGTACAAATGTCCTGCTCTGATGTTGCCAGCAATTCTTTTTTTAATCTTGGCTGCAATAAAATAGTTCATGAGAGTACAGAAAAGAAACTGGACCAGTTTTGTGGCCCTCTGAAAAGCTTCATTTTGAAAGTGTTGCCTAGTATAGTACAGATTTGTTTAATCTCTCTGGTGGCATGACAGTCTATGGCTGTGATTTCTGTTTCAGCGGTGCCTTCTCATATCTTTTTCAATCTTGTATATATAATATATCTTTCATATATATTATATATATATTAGTATAAACCATCCCCTCATTTTCAATGAAAAAATACTAGTACATCTGCACCCCCCATCCAGTGTCTTTATGTGAAATATCAAATAAGAGACTAAAACATCATCACTTAGATTAAATTATCATTAGATTTGGATTATATTTGACAAACACCCTTATCAAGATGCAGCGTGAAAATAGTGGTGTCATTTTTGCAGGAGAAAGCCCATATTTCATGGCTATACTTAATCTCTGGTTCCCATAGAATTATGGGGTTTTTTTCTCAAAATTATGTGATCTTTCTCTGTGAGTATTTGCACACTCCTCTAAGTGCTAGTACTTCTGCTTCTCAAAGAGTCATGTCAAAGAGAACCATTAATATCTTATCATCATGTCAGACTTCAGTGTTTATGGAGAATCCTCTGCTGTTCAACCATCTTCCTGATTCTTACAGCCAGGAAAAGAAATTAAATCATGTTGGTTGCTATGTCCTAAGGGCATAAAGAAATGGAGGCATTTTGGCAGTGCATCTCATCAGATTGGTGTAAAGCAGTGGGTGGATTTCAAAATTAACCATTAAAGAAAAGGTGGGAGGAATCATAGTATATTCAATTCCAGCACTGTCCAGAAAGATTTGCTGTTCCTCCTATTGCAGTCTTGTCATTGATATTACCAGACTATCATACAGGTTTTGCTCCCACCTGACACTTTACATGTTGTTTTCCCTGTTTGACTCTGGGGATACACATGCTTCTGAGTTTCATTTCTGAAGTTCAATCAGATTTCTTTGTTGTATTCAGATCTCAGTGTGGATAAAAATCCATTCCTTTCAAAATGCATTATTTGACTGGCAGAAGAAAATTGTCTTTGTTTTTCTTAAAGATCTTAATAACACCTGGGAAAGAAGACAAGATATCATTCCTTACAAGAATATGCTTCTAGAAGCCTTTCTCCCAAGTGGTGTCCCCCACAAAACTTTCCCTTTCAGGCAACTGCAAGTCAGGAGACTGTGTTGTGGAAAAACACTGCACTAAATTGTAGGAAATTGTTAGACATAATTATCCAAACTGTGTCCTAACACTAGTATTCAAATAACAAGTCACAAGGTATTCTTTCTAAAGCATGTTATGTGTTTCTTGGTTACCTACTGAAGTGGTATTTACACCACCAGCATAAACATTTACCATCAAACCAAGATGTATTTATGGACTGCTTTATAGACCTGCTCATCAAATTGTTGAGTTTGTGTTGAGGCCCACAAATGAATACATGGTCAGAAAAAATGGGCAAGTGCCTTTGCACTGAACATAGTATAACATTTAAAAAAAAAAAAAAAAAAAAAAAAAAAGAAAGACATGGTACTTTATGTTTGCATTCGTGTGAAACAAGTTATATTTCAAAATCCCTGAATTTATAGCAGTTTGGTAATCATGTCCATTTAAACTAACCTGATCAAAACTGTAATAAAGGGGGTTTGTATGCATTGAACTTTTCAGCAATCCTGGATCCAACTTCATATATTGAGCATGAGGAAGTCTCACCTCATACTCTATTCAAGTTACTACACAGCAAGTTACAGATTATAATCTCTTATTTTGCCACGTACATACATACTTATTCATGGTTAAAATCACACATGTAGCTAGCCCACTATCTTTCAATTTTTATCAATAACAAATGCTAGATATCTCCACAGAAAGCTGTCCCTAGGGTCTCATTTCTCCATATTATTTTCAAGCATTTTGTGATACTAATTCTCCCAGGAGTGAACACTACAAAGATCCAGCATCAGCTTTGATGTAATGCATTATATACTGGCTCTATATTTCATGCAGGAAGCCTCAGAGACTGATAGAATAACTCTGCATGGCTCTTATATTTCTGTGGAGGCAATACCTGAGGTGTGCTGGTGTGTAACCCATCTGTTATTTAGGGTTCGTTGCTTAACTTTTGAATCTGGACATCATGCTGGTTCCACAAAATGGAAAGGCAGTAATTACCAGAATCAGAAAAAATAATGGGAATTTATTAATGAATCATCTTTCCCCTTAAGATGTACTGCAACAAGAAATAATCACACTAATAATAAGCAGTGTTATTATTAGACCAAATTATGAACAACAGTGATTTTGTACCAAGCTTTTACTGTCAGGGGAATGGTTCATTACCCACGAAGAACACTTCACATTAGGGATTCAGTTTATCTGGCCAATTTAGACATTGTTTAAGTAATTTTTAATTAAAATTGGGATTCTGCATTTTGGAATGGTGTACTGGTTCAAAGGAATTATAAGCAGAATTACTACAATCAAGTTGTTAGTAAATGTTTTTGTTCCAGAGAAGGGTTGGGCACTGGTCAATCTGTTAAGCAGCAATGCTGCTACCCTGTAGATTCAGTTCCAATTAGGGGGCGGTGGATGGGAAGACAAGGAGAAGGACAAAGCCATTTCATAACATAAAAAGTTTATTTTGTAAGGGGCAAATAAAAAAAATTCCCTGGAAAGGGAGTTATAGACAGGGAAGGAAGAATTTTGCTTGTAACCTTAATATCAAAAAGTGATTTCTTTTGATCAAGCTAGCTGTATGTCACATTATTTGCTGTGGTAAATGTCCTTTTGGAGATGGAATTGAAGCTGGGAAATAATTTCACTTATTTTGTTCACAGAATTTCATCCCATTACAGGATAATAAAAAATTAATGAAAATTGCCTTTAGTCTGGTGGGTAGCCCGAGCCTCCTGAGCACCAGGCAAGAAAGGTGCCAGTGCTGTATCTTAAGGAGGATTCAGTTTAAACCCACAGTCAGTGTAAAAATCATATGATTTTGTGGGCTGCTGTCTCTAAACATTTTCTTCTGATCTGTCACAGCTGAGGTGTGGGATTTGCACCATTTTAGACTTCATTTAAAACGAGAAGCAAGCATAATCCATGACTGTAGGTACTTTTCCTTTCAAAAAGCCAAACTGTACAGTAAGATCAGCCAGCGGTATAAAATACTAATTCAAGTTCCAGGCAGAAATCAGTGAGTTTTCTGAGTGTTTACACTGCTTTCAGCCACTTGGCAACCAAACTGGGTTCAAAATCAGGGAAGTGGAAGGTTGTAGGCTCCCTCTGCACGGACTGGAGCTTCTGGTGCAAGCAATGCTCATCAAACTATGTTCTTAGCAACTTCAAAATGTCAGATTAAAAAAACTTTAGATGTTGAAAGACTCAGGCCTTGAGGCCATAATAGCTGCTTATGGGTAGAGGATGGAATGATGACCGCAGTGATATTAAAAAAATTAAACATCAAATAGGCACTTCAGTGCAGCTGTAATGATCATCCTTCTAAACAGTGCTGAAGCAGATTTTCAGGAGTTGAGTGCATACATTAATTTAAGCATATGTCTCCATTTTCAGTCCTGAAGAGGAATAGGCTTTTAAACACAGATTTTAGAGAAGGGGCTTCATGTTGTGGCAAACTTGCCTTTCTAATTAGCCAGACAAAACTGTTGAGTTCAACAGCTGCAAAGCTGGTTTACACCAAAGGTATCTAATTCATTTACTTCCTCTTGAGATTAATCATGATAAATCTCTTCCAAATGTGCTAAATAATTAAATGAAATTAAACATATTCCTTATACCTAAATGGATGGTTTCTCACATCCTAATGGAATATTGGTGAAAAATTAAAATAGACAGAAATGGTTCAAATAGACTTGTTAAGAAGGAATAACAAATCGGTAAAGAAAGACCACGGGGACTCCACAAGCTCAGTTCTTTTTTATTTCCTCATTTTAATTCACCTATTTTCTTCACACTATTCCCTTTGCTTTCTTCACTAAAGAAATAATTGAGATGTGTTGTGAAGATTCTAATGACTCCTGAAGTCATAGTTTTGTTGTAAATTATTTCATGTGCATGTAACAGCCATGTCTTCTGAATGGGGGAGATTTCTTACAGATCTCTGTTGCGAAAAAGAGAGAGGCAGAACTGTGTGTGCATGCATATGCAAGTATCTTACCAGAGAATTGGAGAGAAGGAGAGGAAATTCTGATGGTTCTCCTATTTAGTGAATATATATAAAGTGACTTTCCTTCCAGGAAAGCAAGAGGGTAGCCTGTGATACTGTTGCCCTCTGCCTCTCTCCACTCACTGACTGGTGACTTGGATAATAGAACAGGGAGGTAAATGCTCACCCCACACAAAGGCATTACCATCTAGCTTTAGCTTTGGTATCACTAAAACTTAATACACATACAAGTTAAACAGGATTTCCCTTTCCCTGGAAATGTTTTGTGGAGTAAGTAGATTGAAATATGCCATTTATGAGATCTTCTGTGGACCTTGCCATTCCCTAAATTGAAGTTTCTCCAGGCTATATGTCTTCTATATCAAGGACTCTGAAGTTATTCTTAGTGATAGAGCTTCAAACAGCACTTCTCTTATCTCCTAATTATATAAGCATATCTATTACTTTTTCTCTACAAGTAGTTTGCTCTGAGTTTTTCTGAAGTGCCTTGTTCTTCCTAGTGTCTATCAAATGCTCACTATTTTCATTACTCCACTGGTGGCCTTGGAGATCAGTCTCAGGGCTGCATTTGTGTCTGTGGAGAGCTCTCTCTAATTTCTACTTAGTCTGCATGACAGGAAGCAGACCTTTCATGTAATATCAAAACGAGCTCTTCTGTCTAAACAACAACATATTACTGGCACCCAAATCTGGGAGATAAAAAATGGCATCTAAAAATAAGATGCCTGCCTTTAACAGTAGGAGTAAGAACAAGTTGTATAACATAGTAGCAAAAGTCACAGAATGACATACATAGGATGCAGACTGATACTCACAAAGCAAACCAGAAATTTGGAAATTTAAAAATCATGGTTAGGAGCCCAGAAGAGAGGGAACAGTAGCATGAGATGGTGAAACACAATCCAGAATTCAAGAGGAGAAAGTCCTCCACTGGACCATGAAGAGAAGATAATAAAATAGAAACCAGTGTCAAAGCAGAATCAGATGTTCTGATATTTCTTCAAAGTCTTCTGTGGCAATTTTCAAACTGGTGTCATAAATGCTAATGAGATATGGACACCTAATTCAATGTATCTTCTTTTAAAGTTCCCAGAATGCAAATCTATCCAAATTAAGATTTTGGATAGGGAGGTCAGAAAGAAATGTGATGGAGGCTAGAAGAAGAAACACAAAAGCTTAAATTTATGTTTCTTTTCAGACATCTTCTTCTGTATGAAAAACTGAGTTGCTGTTAGTAACAGTTAGTTAGTTGCAGACCCTTACCTAATGCCATGTAGAGGAGAGGCAGCAGGTCTGGGCAAGAGAGGCAAGTCATACCCTGCTCAAGGAGTGGACCTCCTGTGATGTTTATAATGGGCTGAATTAAGTTCAGAAATATGAAAGTTTCTTTTCCTTTTGTTCACACACCTTTTCTCTGGTCTGACAGACACACAAATTCACAACAGCTCCATAATACTCATTTGTGCAATTGATAACTAAGCCTGAATAAGAAGCCTTATCTAGAAAGCTGATAAATCTTCCTCAGTTTTTAAATACAGTAAAAATGTATTGTCCTTATGTATAGTTGCCTGCTGCACAAGCAAGAACTCCTCCCTGCAGTGAAGTTGGAACTTGGCCACGTCTCCTAATAGTGGTCCAGACTGACTGCAGCATATGTTCTATGTGTCCAGCTTTAAAGATGTAAGGGCAGTCATCTGACTGTTTCTCCACTGAAGCATCCTTTTCTGATTATCTGACAAAAATCCCTGACTGCCGGGGTTTAAATTCATGGGAGTATGTAACAGCACAATGCTCTGTCATTTTAAGACTGGAAGTTGTCTGAAGACATTGCCATCTGGTGCCTAGAGAATAGGCATTCTGATGCTTGAGGCAGAAAACTCTAGTGAACTTATGGAAGAAGCATGATTTGTTTCCCTTTTTTCATTATCATGATCTGTACGCAGATTCAAATGTCTTTTTTAAGGTTCAAACTGTTACTTGAGCAAGGATGGGTAAAAGGATGACTCTTCTCTTTTGAGGCCCTGCTGGGAGGCCCTTGTGTATATAAACCATCATTCAAATGAAAAATAAAAGCCACAGTCTGGGGTGCTTTATGGGGGCACCACCAGGCCTTAAGTTTCGATTTCTCCCTTATTTATTTATTTTCCTTGTAAGCCAGTTGTCCATGCAGAACATGACAGTTAATTACACCTCTCTGTTTCCCTCTGACAAACAAAGCACAAGTAATGCCAGCAGGGATTAAACCGTTTGCTTTTGGTTTACAAGGAATTAAAGGGTATGTGCAGTAAATTTTCCCGTAAAGGTCTTTCCTAAAGCTGTAGACAGGGGAAATAATATTAGCAGCTAACACTGTGGATGCAGAGCTCAATTCAACAATCTTTAAATAAATGGCCAATATGTTTCCCCTCTGGATGGGCTTTACTCAAGTTATGTCCACACAAGCTTCAGCAGGCTTATGTGAGCATGCAGCCCTCCCTGTGCCCTACTAGCCAGGCACATCCACATCCATCTGACAGCCTCAGGTCCAGTTATGCACTAACCACAGCTCCCACTGCGTGAGCTTAGGAGCCTATTTACACCAGCCCAGTTCTGAGTGCAAGCAGGACAGTGTGTATGTGGCAGCAGACCTGCAAGGAATTCAGGAGGTTCTGGTGATGGGCTTTCTTCCCATAACTCAACCATTGTCTTGTCTTGGTTGAACTGCCTCCTTTCCAAATACTCTTCTAGATGTTTGTAACAAGACCTGTTACACCAAGCTCTGTGACAAGGATGAGGAGTCACTAATAGGGCAGGCTACTAACCTGTCTGCATGTGGTTCAGATGTGTCAGATGCTGCCAGCCAGAGGAACTGCTGTAGATCATTCTGATGGCATCAGTCAATATCTTACCTAAACTCTTCTTAACTCAGGCCAATATGAACTTATTTACCTATGTTGGCTATCTTGAAGCAAGTCTGCTTCAGTCCATTCGTGCAAGGCTCAGGCTGTCTGAGCCATGGAAGATCACTGCTGATTCAGATCTCTTGCCAGTTTTTGGAAGAGGCCCCCAGGTCTAACCAAGCCTGGATGCTGGAAGCCTCTCTGTCCAAGAAGAACAGGTTCAGTTTTGGCACAAGACTGCTCTGTAGCCAGTGACCTTTTCTGCAAGCAAAGCAGAAGCCCATCTGTCTGACATGAGGTGCCCAGCAGGAAAATCCCAGAGGAGAGGGGAAAGGAGGTGCCTGGGGGGATCTCAGATGAAGTCAGGAGCCTGACAGCTTAGAAATGATCAAAAGTCATACTTCAAAGGACAGGGACGAGGAAGAGGGATGAAAGGGGATTAAGAAAGTGGAGTATGTAGTAGGTTATCTAAATAAAGTGCTTGAGCCTTAAATAGGATAGTTCTGTCCAGCAACCTCCACTCCACCTTTACAGGATTTATTGCAGAAAAACCACATGATGGAAGCAGCACAGGGGAAGATTTCTAATGCTTTAGATTTTCTGTGGAAGACTGATAATCAGTGAAAAAAAATGTTACATGTATTTTATTGAAGAAAAATCCAGAGAGGACACACAAATACAGATTTTAGCTCTAGCAATCCATAATCTCTAGGTATCTGGAGCTTGTGAAAACACACAAGGCAAAACACCATTGGATCCTTGTCCTTTCCTAGCACACTGGCTATGTATTAATGCTCACTGGATAATTCCTTTCATGCATATTTTGAAAATCAAGTAGTCCAGTTTCAGACTGTTGACAGTAATTATTAACAAAAACTTGATATCATTAATTAACCAGGAAAAAAACCACAAACAAACAAACAAAAGAAAATTCCAAAGCACTCTTATTTGAGGTGCAAAGAGACTAGAAAAACCATCTACAGATTCAAAGGAAAAGTCACTGCAGGTGTAACAATTAATGGAGTGTTAATTGTGCAGTGGCTAAAAATAACTAGGCTATACAGAGGTTGTTCTGGGGTGAGTGGTTGATTGTAAGTGCTATGCTCTACAATTAGCACTAGAAATTATGAGCCCATTTTTCTGTGCTGCAGTTTGTATTGGAAGTTAAATGGATTTCTCTGTTCACACTCTTATCGAACACACACTGAGGAGGGTAAGACACAGCCTGTTTCTGGAGTGTACCTCCTATTAACTTCAATATGTAAGAACATGAACCACCCCTTAATCTCAAAACCTCATATTTTATATTCACCCCGAAATGAACTTCTGTTTAATCACAAGCTATATTATTTCAAGCAGAAGGGTGAGAGGTTTGCAGCACTTCAACAGTTAAGATTGGTCCCTATGCTAATCACAATCAATAGGCAGGAAAATCTTTTCTGTGTTAGATGAGAGCTTTGGCAATGTATATTAGCATATGAACTATGAAACTCACACCTGAGGATCACCATATGGTATATTTTATCTCAAATTGTGATTCTGCTTTAGAATTGAACCAACAACATTGAATTAAGTCCTTCTTTATATTTAAAAGTTATTCATCATCTACAGCAATGCTCACTAATCCTTATTATTCAATCTGTTTTTTGCAAATGCTGCAAATCCATGGATTGTTCAAAAGTTCATTTTTCTGGCTATTATCCTGAATGTCTTCTGTTCTAATTCTTTATTTATAGCTTGTGGTTAGCTGCCTAGAATGATAAGATAATGTTGGTGTTGCATGGCAGTGCCCCAAGATTTGACATGGCAACTTTTTGAAAATTTCCATGGCATGCACGTCTGAGTTGGATTTGCATAGATGTTCTTAACTCCTTGCCTACTACACTGCAATGAACAAATTTTCATTATTGTCGATATTTTGACAGAGCAAATAAAAAGGCACAGAAGCTACAGTTACAGCAACCATATAAGTGAATTCATTAAAAAAAGTAGTAAGCAGCATTGAAGCAAATCCTTTAGTTGTATTTTCAGCAATATCTCTATATATACTGTTTTTCTCAGGTGATCTACCATGATTTTGTCCCTTGCAGAATTTAGCATTAGTTTTGAAATGAAGATAGAGAAGAAAACAGCTAAAGGCCTTTTTTTTTCTTGCACTGCTTTGTTAATTTGGAAATACAGATATTTATATACAAATATTATGCAAAAAGGACACACAAACATATCTGAATAGCCTGCAACAAAGTTTTTTTCTAAATTCATCACCCTTTGTTCTTGTTTAGATTAGGCATGTTTCATTTAGGTTTCTCTGTACTGAGTCTTTTATGGATAGATAAATATTACATATAAAATATATATACACACACACACATAGAGACTTCTTTATTAAATATGATATCTGTGTGAAAATTTTGGCCAGTACGGTAGCTCTGATACATCTGCTTATTAATAACAATTAATATTGTTCCTGAATGGCTGATCTTTGAGAAAAACACTAGTGATTTTTTGAAGTTATTCTTTTAAGTAATGTCACTGATTTGGATGAGGGAGTCAAAGGACTAGGTCTTAAGTTTGTATTATTATTTTTGATGTGGCTGCTGCTGTTTAAAGATACTCAAGTATAATACAACCACAGATTGGTTAGTTCTGTAAGAAAATGTTTGTATTTATCTATGTTTTCATTCAAGAAATGAAGGATTATCTCTCTCAGCTCCATAACAAAACTACAGTAGATATGTGCTTCATCCTGGTGTTGCTGTACATTCCTGCTTGCCTGATCTTCTGTTTTCACACCTGCTAAACCATTAGGATGTCAGTTCCATGTATCACCTGTGAAACATCCTCCTTGTAAGCACAAAGAGGAAGGGCTTTAAATTGTTTGCACTTGAACATGCCTCTTCCTTCCCCACAAATTAAATGAAGCCGATAGAGTGGAATGACCATCTACTGGAAACACAGGTCACTGAAAAAGGTCAGAAATTTAACAGCAAATTTCTGTAATTCACAGGCAACATAAGACATTAAAAGTTACTGCCTCATTCGTGTAACAAAGATTGTGTCAAGAAAATGAAATAGTACAATATTTATCTATTCGTGTGAGTGTATTCATCAAAAGATGAGGAAAAAGCTGTGAAGAAGGTCATTCCACTAAAGCTATGAAGAGTTTTTTAGCTGTACAAACCATTGCAGAAGTGGCAGGATGCATTTCTTAAAGCAGAGCAACTAAACACATCTAAACCCCCAAGAAGATTAAAAGGAAATTAGCATTTTGTTATTAGCAGTCATGGAGCTCTAGGATCCCACTGTATAGCACTGGAGAAACCCAGAATCTGCAAACCACCTCTGCTATAGTGGGCTGCCAGAGGCTAGGGTGAGATCTGGTGGGTAGGAAACGATGTGTCCATTGAGGCTGAGCATCTCACCAGTGCATCTTGGCTCCTGAACAGTGTGACCACCTTGGCCGCACTTGGACCACAGTGGGGTCCACCCTGTTGCAGCTCCCACAGCTCCCAGTTTGCTCAGGAAGGACAGGATAGCACATGGCAGGGTGGGAGCGATACATCTGGACCCACTGGGTGACCAAGGGGTCATTCTCTTCCTTTGAGCCCGGCCAAGAAGCTCAGCAATGACAGATGGAGTTCTCGGCACAGCTGCAGGGTTTTCATTAGTGGTCTGGGAGGAGTGTTAATCAAGATAATGAGGCCTCTTAATGAGGGGACAGTTTGGGAAGGCAAGGTATCTTAGTTTCCTGGTGCTAACTACACTGCTTCAGAAGGAAAGAAATTTCTGACCTTTAAATACTCTGACCTGTACTTATTTGCATTTGCCATGTAAATCCCTTCGCGAAAGCCGCCCGCTGCTGCTGGCTCTGACCTCACAGCATTTTTCTTGTGCTTCAGGTACTTTTTATCAGACCAATGACCACCCTCACTGAAGGCATGACTGAGCATTTTTTCAGGCTCAGAGCCCCAGAGATGTTCTGCTTGCCTGCCCATGAGAGTACAGTGCTCATAGCATGGCAGAAAACATTTCTAGCAATCATATGGGTGACTCCCTTGCTACTTGTGCATGGCTTAAGGGATAACAGCAACTCTTTTGCAGGAAATCTGACCACTATCAAACTTTGTTGCTGTATAAAAATATTTGGGAGGCTGTGTAAGTAACTATCCCATTACTTACAACCAGTCATATGGAACACTGACAGTAATAGTAATGAGCAAATTACTATGGAAAAGCATGCATTGCTTCTTTGCTTAAATCCTTCTTTTAACTTTAAGACTGAGAGCTTCTATAGAATGTCAGAGTTTTATAAAATTTACTCTTACTTGCTTTTACACTAAAGAAATTGCCTACAACTCTACCAGGCATACCTGTATTTGCTGTAAGACAGCCAAGGAGTGCTTAGAATTGGGGGAGTTATTTGATTTCTTCAGCAATGCCCTTCTCTGCATCATTCAGGATGCACAAAGAGGATCCAGACACTTAACAGCTCCAGAGTTAATATTTTCCCTAACAGCCTTCTAGTTTGTTTATAGACTTAATTCTAATGGCAGTACTGTTCATATTAATAAATGAGTTTATTAATCCTTCTCTTTGGAATCTCCTATGTGTTTTAAAATGCAGGTAATCTTAGCATGGTCAATTGTGTTATTTCAGCTCCTTTTTTTCTGATATATATGAGTTTATATACATTTTCCCCAAAACTAAAATAACCTTTTTAATTGGTAATGTGTAGGTTAAATCTATTTGATTTGTGAAAAAAGACAATCTATCACAGCATTTTTAATTGCTCCTTTGTTATTTATATCTTGAAATATTATCCATTAATCATTTGTGAGCTTTTAATACCAAATTTGTTTCCATTAAAACACTGAGCTCAAAAACCAAGAGGAGAACATTTGGAAAAAATGTTATTATGTTGGATTAGGTCCAAAAATAAGGCAATAGTATGGCATACATACATATAATAGAGGCATTTTTTTACCAATTGTCATATGTATTTCTATACAATAATATATAGGTTTTTTTAATTTTTAGATTTTATTTACATTTTATTTATATTTATTTTATATTTTATATTTATATTTATTTTACTTATATTTATATTTTTAGATTTCTATTTATATTTTACCGATATATATAAATTATTAAAATATTTATTTAGAAAGTATAAATCAGTTTAAATATTACCTTTATATTGTTTTATATATATAGCATCTATATTACATTATGGTGTATATATGTGAATTGGACAAAGGAATACCTATTCTCTCTTTAGGTGCTGTACATACTGAATACATTCATTCATACTCTCTCTCTTATTCTCTCTACATTTCTAAACTGGTAAGGTTTTCAGTTTACAAAACGATCATAAAAATAGGTTTACAAACTTGAACTGAAACAAGATCCTCATGAAAAAAAACCACTTGGCAGATACAAGGATGTCAGCCATGTACACATTTCCAGGTTTCCCCTTTAGAAAATGCATAAAAAGACACACAAAAAAGAGCTATGCAGATAATTCAAAAAGCCTGAAACCTAATAGCATTTGAAATTTCACACTGGAAGGCCATTTCCATCTAAGAAACCTACACTGCTAAAATCAGTGCAAGCCTTGCCCTTGAATTAAAGCAAAGGGCTATACCCTATAGTAAGTGTATTCTAGAATATAACTTCAGTTTTACATTACAGAATCACAGAATTATCCAGGTTGGAAAGGATGTCAGAGATCATCAAGTCCAACCCTTAATCCACTACCACTGTGGTTCCCAGACCATGGCACTGAGTGCCACATCAGTCTCTTCATAAAACCTCCATGGACAGAGAATCCACCCCCTCCCTGGACAGCCCATTCCTGATTCCATGCATCGGATTGCATGCATTGTCAGAGTACAGGTAATATTTTTTTCTTATTCTAAGAACTAAAATTAGACATGCTGTATCATGTGAATAAGAGACAATAAAATTTTAGCTGTAGCAATTAATAATACTTTTTAACAAGCTTTTTATCCTCAAAATAAGTTAATAATTAACTCTTATAAGAAAGCCTGTTGAAGGACATGTTGTAAATGAATTATCTGAAAGTGCATCACCATCATCTTTTTTTCTATAATTTCTTATTGACATATCTTAATTTAGGGAAAGGGAATGTGATTCACAAGTAAAGTCCAAATAGTATCCATTTTTAATGAGGTCTGACTCATAACATGCGATTAGTTTTCTTCCAGATCACCAATAAGAATCTCTGCTCATATAAGTGATCCTTGGAAAATATCCTTAATTACTGGTGTAGTTTCTACATGTATGAACATAAAACAGTATTTGACTAGTACGGTCACATTTGAATGCTGTTAATATTTACACTTGAAAGTTGACATAAAAGCTGAAAGTATTGACAAGTTGCCCAGATTTTCAGAGGAATATGGTGTTTGGCTATGCATCTCTGACTGCCATATATTATCTGCTTAAATGACATTAAAGGGGCTTTGTTGTTATAAAATAAATTTGATTTGTTTCACCATGTTGATATTTCTTACACTTCTGTTTCTTTCTCTGTGGAATTATGAGTTATGTTAAATCAGGAAGCGTCTGGTCCTGAACCTCCACAAGTATAAATCTATTGCCTAATTGATCATGACCATATTACATCTTTTCAGCTATGATTTTCTTTGTCTACATGAGTTTATAACAGATGATTAAAGGATATTAAGGTGTTAGTAAACATGATTTAAATCCTTATTGTTCCTGTAGTCTAGAGAAGAAGAGCAATAAGATCAATAAAGGCAGTTGTCTTTTTAGCATTGTCACTTACCCAATATGGTTTGGTAATGATTCATCAGTCAGAGTTGTATCAGGAGCTAAGGATGCATAAGTTATGGCAGGTGAAATATTTCCAACTTAGTGTTTATTCATCCAAAAGGGATCTTCAGGGGAGGAGATTATAAAAGTTTTTAAAAATGAAGAAATGCTAACCTTGGTCATTCTCAAAGTGTATTTTGAGAGCAAGAATATACTTGCAAATAGATTTCAAAGTATTACCCTGTATGCTTTGTCATATTTTGCTTTGTCTTGTCATTTGATTCTTTGTTCACCCACCAAACCTAGACGAATCTAGAGATGTGCACACCACCCATGGAAGGTGACCCCCTTGCTCCTGTGCTTCCCCTCTGTGGATGTGATGTCAAAGAGTGGTACCCGGCTCTGCTCTGTCCCCTCCCTTCACTCTTAGAGGTGGACAGACTCCTCTTAGTGGACAGACAGTGACTGCCATCCCAAAATGGGAGCTGGAAGAATTTGTGCTCACATTTTGGAAAGATAATGTGCTGCAACTTGTACAGAACTGGAGTGCTCAGGGTTCACATCTGGTCTCCATGTTGTTTCTTTCTCCTAGAATAGAGATTTATTATTTATTATAATATAATTATTGTCTCCAGAGTGAAGACAATTCCATCATAAATAATCTCTAGTCTAGGAAGTTTGCACTTTTCATGTATTTATCTCCTTCCTTTGATACCTGTTTACTCTCTGCTTCCCAAACCCTGTGACGCAGGAGCAGCGAGGCTGAAAAAGCCTGTGGCTGTCATTCCTTAAAACTGAAGGGAGTAAAGAGGATGGAAACTCCCTCTGCAGATGTGAGTTTGTCACATTTTGTTAGATCTCATTCCTAAAAGGAAATCCATATTAAACCAGCATAGACTGGATTTTACTCCCCACCAAAATAATGCTTCTAGTACAAAAGGTCAGGTGTGGACTGGTTTCTTTTATATCAAGAAAGAGCTCTGCTTGAATTCTGCATCTCAGAAAACATCTAAGTTGGACAAAGCTGCAAACATGGGCTTGGACATGTCTGTACAGTAAAGAGATGGTGATTCTCTCTTCCAAGAGCTGACCTCACAGCCCACCAAAAAAGACCAGGGATAAACTGGCTGTTCCAGTGTAGCTTGGTGGCTCCTCACAACATTTTTAAAAGTAAAAGGAAAGTGTGGCAAATCAGGCTGGTAAAAAATGTGTGCAGAGACAACCGATACAGGGCCAGACACTCCCTGCCCTCTTGCTTATGTCTGAACCCATGGATCCAAGACTAGAAGTGGGCTATATGTGGTTGTAGAAGCTACTATTCAATCCTAATCCATACCTGTTTAAAAGGTCTTAGGGAGGGTGACCACTCTCCCACCCAAAGTTTGTGTGGTTGGTAAGCTCACAGGTGCCACTGCAGCACAATATGGGGGAGGGACAGAGCTGGAGATCGCTGTTTCAGCTGTCACACACCTTATTATTTCAGAAGAGGACTGCAAGAAAGACTGAACAGCATTCCCAGAAAGGAAGCCAATGGTAGATGCTAATTTCCACTAGCTAAAGATAAAGCCAAACCACCTCATTCTGCTCTAAAGAACAGGTGTTTGTAACTGTTGGTCATGGAAGCACTTCCATGTCAAAATGGGAACTTAATACAAAAAACAAACAAAGAAACAAACAAAAAACCAACAAAAAACAGAACATAAACCCCACTGAAAAACATTTTCATAATTAAAATAAAAACAGAGTTAGAAGTATTTTTTAAACATATAAAAATTTTTTTCCTAAGTGTTTTCTCTCTGGCCAGCCACATGATAGCATCTGGCTGCAAACCATCCTCTGATGGTCCACTAATTCAACCATAAATAAGACCTATAGCCTATATTGGCTATGTTGTTCCTGTCCTCTGAAAATAAATCAGTGTCATCTCCCCTTTGTGAAGCTTAGACAATTGTCCAATTGGATCCTAGTAAATGAGTTTTAGCTACAAGGGTTCATTATTGCTTGAAAATAACTTGCAAAGATGATCAGCTCTCTGAAGAAGTAGTCCTAGATATGTAATTATAATGCAAGTTAATCCTCTCCTTATCATACAAAACAAAGTGCTTTTGTGTAACACGGTATCTATATTCTGAAGAGTATTGTGTTTACTGGCTAAAAAAACCAAATTGCCTGGAGAACAAGCTGTATCTTTGACTTAAGATACATAATCAATAACCTTGCAAAGGCATCCAGGCTACATATTCACTAAGGACCTGCTTTAATCAAACACATCCATGTCTCTTTTAGGATAAATCCCCATTGTCAGCTACACTAAAACAGCATTTTCAACTCTTGTTTTTGTAACATTAGTCCTACATGACAGTTCTGTGTCATCTGACAACCCTAATCCATCTCAAGGTTAGAATCTATTTTGTATTTCAAATCTCCCAAATCTCTGACCACTTAGTTTAAGTAGGATTAACATAAGCACCAGCAACCACAAAGAAGCAACAAAAGCCAAGATTACGCTTTGATCTGCTCAAGTAGACATTTGCTGAACTCCAGCAATACAAGGAGCAGCAGAACAGAACAGGAAAGCACAAGCCCCAAAGCACAGCTTTGTGATGGATGTGCGTTGTTAGAGACTTACCAGATATGTTGTGTACTTCATTAAAAGGTTTTATTCAGAAAGTTAGGAGAAAAATAGAAAACTCGGTTCTTACCAATTAAGCAGATTTTGCTTCAACACAATCATTAGTCCACTGAACAGACCAAAATCACTATGAATGCACTATTCTACATCTGACGAAGTGTTTGTCTACTTATAAGTGAGAAGATTACCTATTGCAATTAATATTATTACCAGACTTAGCTGACATGTTGTGTAAACTGTGTCTGCTGCACACCAAAAACTAAAGGCCTGGTCCTGCATTTCTGGTGAGGGTTGTTTTAAGATTAATTAATAAATTTTTATAATTGAATTTCTAAAACTAATTTGCTGGACTTAAAATTTATTTTATAGGACAGCTTTTGTGCTTCTGTGCTCATGTGGGTACAATGTAAAATGAACTTTGTACCCTGATAACCTATGGAAGTAGATTGTCTTTTTACAATTTTTTTTGTGAGAGAAATGTAAAAAGAAATAACTATCTTAAATACTGAAATGGGATTTAAAATAAGTTTTTAAATTATAATTTCTTCTTATTCAGTTGTATCCCTGTGTAACCAGTCACATTTTAATGATCATTTACCATTTGCATATTCTGCTCCTTAACAGTCTGATTTTCAAATGGAAGCAGTCTGCCAAAGAAAGAACACTAATATTAATCTTATATTCAAAACCACAATATAAATGTTGTACATATTCCAAATTTAAGCTTTTGCAAAACATCTTACCAAAGACTGTCTTGATGCCTGATGTTAGAACAGCAAGCATTTTTTTTTTAGTAGAAAAACTGTGGGTTTGCATTCATTATTCTTCTGCATGTCTTTTACACTTTCAGGATAATGGTGTCATATTTCTTATTCTCTGAACTAATATCTATCAATTTTTTGTTTTGTTTTTGGCTCTTTTCTGCTGCATTAGTGTTGAGTGCTTTGGTTTCTGAGTTTCAAGTAGTATTAATGAGAGAAAACACTAGTTTTAAAAATATATACAGATCCATAAAAAAAAAGGAGAAAAGCTCCTCTCCTCTCCTCTCCTCTCCTCTCCTCTCCTCTCCTCTCCTCTCCTCTCCTCTCCTCTCCTCTCCTCTCCTCTCCTCTCCTCTCCTCTCCTCTCCTCTCCTCTCCTCTCCTCTCCTCTCCTCTCCTCTCCTCTCCTCTCCTCTCCTCTCCTCTCCTCTCCTCTCCTCTCCTCTCCTCTCCTCTCCTCTCCTCTCCTCTCCTCTCCTCTCCTCTCCTCTCCTCTCCTCTCCTCTCCTCTCCTCTCCTCTCCTCTCCTCTCCTCTCCTCTCCTCTCCTCTCCTCTCCTCTCCTCTCCTCTCATTTTACATTGCTGTTGGTCATTTTGGGGATGGGTAGAGGAGTAGATCACTGGCAGAAATGGTGGGGTGATAGATTCAGATAGGTATGAGAAAAAAAGCAAAAGGTAGAGTAGAGAAATTGCTGACACTGAAGGTTTTTTCCTAAGTGGGCAAAACTGACCTGTCTGAGCTGTCTTTCCCAGACAGGTGTCATTCAGTGTTGCTGAACTGAAGTGGCTGAAACTGAGCCAATCTGAACAACACACTGTTTAGATCCTAAACGTTCTTTTTGAGGGAGAATCCTTCCCACCCTGTGACCCACACGAGAGTGTCAGGTCTAGCTGCTGGAGACCTTGTAGACACAATGAGACCGGAGCTCCTTGGAATTATTCAGCAAATCCATTGGACTGCAGCAATTCATGACTGAACTGCTGGCTTCTGTCCTAAGGCAATACAGGGAGGCAGAAGATCCTTTCCCATCTGTGCTGCTAATGAACAGTGAGAGCAGAATGTATCTCTGAAGGGACATTAAGTCCCTGGCAGTCCCTCACCCCCAAGCAGGACATGGATTTGAAGGCAGCCGAATCCTTCTGGCAGCCAATTCCCATCTGTCCCTGTTTAGATATGAAGGATCACCTTCAGACATGTCCCCTGGCAAGGGCTCATTTGAGGACATGAGAGGCAGCAAGACCGCAACATTTTCGAGTGCCTCATGGAACAGGTACATGATGCACCATTGGCAACAGCCTGGGGACCACCCATATGGCCAAGAGCACTTGAAGGAGCTCTTCCTTTGTGTTAGCCTGCTCAATGTGCAGCCAGCATCTCATGGCACTGCAATCCTCTCTTTTTTCTGGTATTCCCAGTCTTTCCAGTGTGCTACGTGGCTGCAGAGAGCCACACTGAAGGTTTGCCCTACAAGCCAGTTCCCCTCTGGCTATGGAGCTGGATCTGTCTGCTCCACCCAGGGATTCAGTGCCTGCACACTGGTAAGTAGCCCAACGAAATTGTACTAACCTCAATAAAGCAGTTCATTATTTTCAATGCTTTAATACTGTGGGAATGCTTATGAAAAGGACAAAGTAGGAAACTGTGAGGGATGATGGGATTCTGCAATACAATAAAAAGGGATTATTTTTCTTAATAAAAAGAGCTTTTCCAAGTCTTCAAACCCAAAGCACTTGGCTTTCCTTTCAGTACTGAAAATCCACACTTTTTTTTTTTTTTTTTTTCCTTTTTAGCTCATATGCAATACAACACTCTGTTGAGTCTGTCTGTGTCTTTTCATTTCCAAAATATCTGGTAATGTGTCCAGCAATATAATGTTATACGAAAATCATCTTTGCTCTACAGCTCTTAACTGACTTCTGTGGGTGAAAGCTCAATCAACTCAGATATGGTTTAGTTTAGAAACACAATACAAGAGTTTAGAAACTTAGAAACTGCATTACAAGAAGCAGCTTCTTTTCCTAGTGCCATGTGAAAAATAAACCATCATTATTTTTACTTAATACATAAGTCTTTTCAAGAAAAGATGTCTGAAAAGTATAGTTGGGGTCCATCAGATACTACTTTTCACTCAAACAGCTGCTTTTCAATCAGCCTGTTTCACAGTTGGGAAAAATCTGAGCATTTTAAAGGTGAAGTAGTATGCTTTATGCCTTATGCATGCTAGGAATTCAAATGTGGACTTTGCACACCAGAGAAAATGGATCCTAGCCACCAGGTTACTGCCTTTCTCAGATTTCCCTGCTGGGAATTTTCTCTCTATGTAACTAATTAAATAGTTAGTGGGAGAAAAACAAAGAGAAAGATGGTAGTTCTACGATCTTTTATGTAATTGTGACTTGGGGTGCGGGGGAGGAAGGCAGAGAGTTGCTGTCCGTTAAATTTTGATGAACAGCATTCAAGATAATATAGTCCAAATTCTCTTATTTGCTTTGGTGTAGAGCTAGACTAATCAGATGAAATAGCTTATGACTTCATGTCACTGTGAGATGGATGCATAGCATAGAATATTGTCTGGAATCACAGAAATAATTCTCCAAAAGCAGACAGAAGGAAAATACCTTTTGTGCCCATTTTTACTCCTCAGTGTATGTTGTTCATACACCAATCTGTGTGGTTTTATGTTCAGTCTGACAAACCAATACATCTGAATCTCTCAATAAAACTTGTTTCTGTGGATAATCTACCAATTTAATAAGAAAAAAAAATGCATGCTACATCTTTCTGTCTTTCTTCTATATTTAGGGAGAAGAAAATGCAATAAGTAACATCTGATCTGACTGAAAACCACATACGTGTAGATGCTATATGAAATAGAAGCTTGCAGAGAGATAGGGAAAAGAGTATACATCACCTGTCTTAGGTTAATATAAGACCAGTAGACTTAGCTAGTTAAAAGATTCCTTGAGAGGGCAAACCAAACAGAAACCTGAGATTCTGTGATTCATAATTTAGAACAAAACCTAGACAGATGTGCTGACCCTTCAGGAGTCTAATTTCCTAGCTGCTACTTAAACTTATTGGCCTAAAAGTTGGGCAGAGTAACTAGCCCATTTTCTGTCAGCTTTGTATATTCGTCCTTCAAGTTGTAATCAATTTTGCTTTCCTTCATTCTACTTTCACTGCTCTGCTGAAATTACAGAAGCATCAGTCTGGAGCACATCCACTCCAGAGCATAGCCACTGCTTCTCATGCATAATAAAAACTGATCCACAGCCAACAGGAAAATAGAGCAACAGCAACTTTGCAGTGAAACCTTTTCTGTATGAGTTTTGATATTCCCATTTTCTTTTCCCTTTCAGACCAGTGAGAATAGTGCTGCAAAACTATCCACTGCTTGGATCAATCGGCTCCCTCACGGTATCTCATGTCTGTCATCCCTCTTTCCATTTCATATAGGAAAAACCTTCCCATATTATTTTTCAAAGCCTCTTCTTGGTGTTCTTTTATTCTTTTTCTGCATGAATAATCTCTTAAACTCTTGATGCCCTTCAGTTACACACTTCTATTAATGTTGTCCTTGACATCTAACATATATTTTCCTCCTTTCACAGGAGAAGTTCTTCAAGTCAATCTAGTAGCTTTGCACTCTTTAAAAACTTTTAAATTTTCTCCACATCTGTACCTATTCTGCATTTGAAACCCCCTTAACCTTGACAGAGGATCTGTTTTGCTGTAGCTAACCCTAACAGTTTCACCATAGTGTTTCAGTTATTGCCCACCTATAAAAAGTAATTTTGTATGTTTGGAAGGGGCACGCAGTAATTTTTTATTAAAATGTAAAATGTTTTTAAAAGGTCCTGGAACACAACTTGGGCGTATTTGGTATACGTTTTTCTTCTATACAGTTTGAAGGAAGCTTTGGGAATATAAGAAAATTAAGAAACATGATCTTATTTTGCTTGGCCAGTCAACAGCTTTCTAATTAAAGTGGGACACAGGAGATTCAGCATCTGTATTCTCCAAAGATTGTCCAAGAAGATAACTCAGTTGGACTGGAAGCAATCCAAAAGTACACTTTAGTCAACAGCAAGTCTCAGCTTCTCTAAAAGGAAACTTTCACACAGAGAGAGAGAAAGAACAGATATTAGGATGCTTCCCATTTCTTCATTCTGAACTACGTGGGCTGGAGGTACAGAGAGGACAGACAAAACCTGTTAAGTGTATTGAGGAAGATTCATGGTGTCTACATTCTTACTACCCATTATTACACTGGCAGTTTCAAAAGGGTGTCAATTTTCTATGCCAAAATCTGGGACTAAAACTACAAATCCTCCTTTAGATTCATGAGAACAGAAACTATTTATTTGTGATTCATGATGAAAGTTCTCCTTATATATGAGTATAAAAGTAGCTAGTTTTTTGTGTTGCATAGAAAACAGCCTTATAAATATCTCTTACATTGAATTGCTTATAGTTCTCATGCTTTATATGCAGGATAAGCCCTGGGTTTGAAGTCTGTTTATTATTTAAAGGCTTGTTTTGATATATCAAGGTCTCTCCCATTCCTCCTGATCATCCTTTCCTTTGAAGGTTTACTACCTGATTGAAGTGAGAATTTCCATCCACTGCATCAAAAAAGCAATGATCTCTTCTGAAAGGTTCTGTATTTAATGATACCATGTGTGATGGGAGCAGGGAGGGAAGGGGGAAAATATTTTCCCAGTCTCCCTGGTTGTCTCAGTCTGGGTAATAATGTTAAATATAACATATTACAAATTCTCTAATAAATAGAATTCAAGCCCAAGTAATAAATGGGCTGCACATTAAAGACAGAATTAGAAGCCTAGAGGGGAAGGCAATGTATTCAGTAAGGCCAAGTACCTTTATCTCATCCATCACTATAGTTCTTAGCTATACAAATTTTGAAGCATAGGAGGAGACAAGAAAACACAACTGTTAAAATACATTTTGTATATTGGCATAGTTACAGATTTTTTTTTCCAGGATTAGCTCATTGCCATGGTTTGAGCATGGCTAATAACAAAGGGCCATGCAGCTGCTCACTCTCCCTCCCCCATTATGGGGTGGTGAAGACAAAATCCACCCAGAACCTTGTGGGTTCAAGGGCTCTGAGGTTTCCCCTCACCAGTTACGCTTGCGGGCAAAACAGATTCAACTTGGAAAAAATCAATTTAATTTATTATTAACCAAATCAAAACAGGGCAAAGATAAAGCACAAATCAGAGCTTAAACAGTTTTCTCCAACCCCCTCTCCCTTCTTCTCAAGCCCAAAGTAGTTTGTTCTCAGTATCTCCACCTCCTCCCTGCCAGTGGCACAGGAAGACAGAGAGTTGGGTTTACAGTCTGGACATCACAGGTTGTTTTCTGCCATTCCTTCCTCTTCAGGGAGAAGCATTCCTCACAGTCTTTCCCTATTCCAACATCCCTCCCATGGGAGAAAGTCCTTCACAAATCCCTCCAACATGATCCATTCCTTCAAGGCACAATCCTTCAGGAGCAAAGTGCTCCAGTGTGGGAGGCTCACAGAGCCATGGACTGCTTTGGGAAGTCCCCTCTCTGGCTGCAGGCCCATGACATCTCCTCCATGATCCTTCCCTGCCTGCAGGTGCCCAGCTGCTCCACCAGGATTCCACACGGGCAGCAGGTCCACAACACCAGCTCCACCGTGGTCCCTTAGGATCCGCTCCAGTGTGATTCTTCATGTGTGCAGGGGACAGGCTGCCATCTCACCACAGGATGTAGAGAAAAGTCTCTCCAGGCACCTTCTCCCTCTCCTTCCTCACCTACCTTCATCTCCGTGCTCTGATATTGCTCTCCTCTCCCCATGTTGCCTTTCTTTCACCTCCTCTTTCTCCTCTACCCTGCTCTTAATTACCTCGTCTTTCCCCTTCTTGAATATTTTAATCGCAGAGATACACTTTTAATGTTCACTGATGTCTTAAAACAGGGCCAAACATCTTGGAGATGGGAGAGAGCTATTCCAGCTACTTACATCAGCTTCTATCTCACAAGCTACTTACATCCCTGGGGGAGGGAACCCCCTCCCTGATATGAAAAACAGCACCACATCAACCCACAACACTCCTGTACCTCAATGCTTCCATGAATGAGTTTCATTCTGGTTTCTGTTATTGCTACTATTAACTTGGGCATGTTAGAAAGCCATATGCAATAGAATTTCCTGGAAAAAAAGAAAAAATTTTCTTGTTTCCCTGGATGTTCTGAAATTCTAAAAGCAAACCTTTTAATAACTTTTATTAACACAATAAATCATGGAGCAGCCATTGAAGCTAATAGAGTCTGGTTTATTTGCAGCAAGGATCTGTCTCTCCCCTTCCTCAGTTTACAGTCCTTATCTTCAAGTAGCTTAGTGTTACTGTAAGTTTGGCAAATATACTGGGGATACAAATCATGGTCACCATTGCAGCTACTCTGGAATAAAGGGGTTTTCTAGAATTTAGCTAAACCTCTTGAAAAAAGGACAAATGCTATTTGGACCAGTCTTTTACTTAGCAATTATCTCATATTACAGCTACAAGGCAAGTTCAAAATTCACCACTTTTGTAAAAAGAAAGTACTTTTTTGATTTTTTGTCTTCTGTCACATAAAAGCATAGCAACATATGGGTACACATACATTCTTTTTATTTATACACTCAGCACTGGTGAGGCCCCAGCTGAACTACTGTGCCCATTTTTCATCCCCTTCAGTTCATGACAAAAAAGGAGAAACTTCAGAAGACCCAGCAGACAGCAACCACAATACAAGAACATAGACCATATTATCTACAGAGAGAGGCTGGTGGTGCTGGATTCGGTGGGTCTGACAGAAGAGGTGTCTGCTTGAAATCTGCTACTATTTGAAGGGTGGTTATAAGGATGATGGAGTGAGTGATGAGGAGCAACACCAGGCAGTGTGACAAGGGACAATAGCCAAGGTGTGGTTTTCAAGCTTCAGCAATGATTCAGTGTCTTTTTGAGTGTCAATCCTAGTTTATAGAGTTCATGAACATAAAAATAATGTTTGCAAACAACATAATACAAACTTGATATAGCTCGATCATGAAGTAGCACTGGCATTTATGTCTTGGTAGATTTGTGGGTCAAATTGAATGCAAATTGGGTTTTAAGCCCTTTTACTTTTTGATTAAACAATAAGAGAATACACAGGCAAATTTGTTACAAGCTCCAACAAAGATCACAATCAAAATGGCAGTGTTTCAGTTTATTCTATGTACAAAGATCCAACTGATTTTTCTTCATTAATGAGGAATAAAGTTGATTGCCACAATAGTCTACAGATCTGAACATGGCAGTTTTCTGAGTTTACTGCACTGTATTCTTCTGGCTTGCATCACACAGTGCTGTTCTGGTTGTGTTGATAGGCTTTGATGACATTAGTACACATGTTCTGACCCAGAAAATTTTGTGCTTTACAACTGAAAATTTAACTTGCACATAACCTTGTTTCTGGTTCATTGGTCTACCTCTCAGATATTCAGTGCATTTTTTTGTTCTTGCTAGAAAGGAGATTTGGCAGCCTAACATCAGAGATACAGACCAAAAGCCTGATCTAATATTGCGTAGTCTGTGGAAGATTTTTATGCATAATATTTGACAAAGTCTTTGATCTAAAAATTCAAAAATTTTTATGATATCAAGTGATATTTCCTTTATTGTTATCCCTAAATCCATCATCAAACATAGTTATAAAAACAACATTAAAAAGGTTAATAGGTGGGCACGGCCCTGACTAGTATACCCAGCAATGAAAGGTTTTGACATCTTGAATTCACAAGAGATCTCTCCCACTGAAATATGCTGAAATGAGCAAACAAAGCTTTCAGGCTTCTCTGAACAGCCAAGCTTTTGCTGTTAATATCAAAGAACTTGTCTAGGTACCTTTAAACACTCTTCTCTGATGTTTTTGCCATCAGCTTCATAGTGATTCCCATGAGAAAAACGATTAAATCTCATATGCTTTGTTTCCAATTTCAACTGTAAATTTTGTTATGATTCTTCCCTAAAACCTGGTGCTTTGGTCTTGTATCAGCACCTGTCAGCTTCACACAAGCCAGGTCCTCCCTTGCTTCAACAACATATGTTATAAGAGGATATCTTTGCTCCAGACATTTTAATTAGAAAAAACTGTAGTAAAGAAAATGTAGGGAGAACAAAAGAATCTCATCATCATTAGAATGTATCATAAAGCTAGTGGTGTTCTTATTCCTTAAACTGTGCTTCATGCATTGTGTAAATATATCCAAGATATATAAGACAAAAAACTTAGAAAGTTGTAACAAAAGATTAAAAGAAGCCACAGGGAGGAAAGTTAAAAAGGACAGCATTCAGGTCAACAATATCTTTAAGGTTAATCATTAATAGAAAGTAGATCGTGAAATGCAGTTTCACATTCTGTGATATTCTTAAAACAATGTACCCTACTTCTTTCCTCTAATCTGCTACATTCCTTCTTTGTTTGTTTAATGACACTAGATGTATTTAAGAAAATTGCATGCTAAGGATCTGATTTATTGCCTAGGATTCTATTTGCATGAAAAAACAACACCAAAGCAGTATTTGACAGGTATGTATCAATTCAACTCCTGAGGGGCGCATTTTGAGTCAATTGTACGAGGAATTAGGCATGCAGTTACTTACATTTATTTAAATCTGTGATCATTTAGTACTCCTCAGGAAATAAAATTGCAAATAGGCTGACTGGATTCAAATACATTTTAAGTACATCTTTACAATCCTGATTCACCCCAAGTCCTGCCCTTTCTAGCTACACTATCCCAAATTATTTCAATTAAACTTCATTTTTGTTTCAGTTCTGCCGGTTCCAAAGTTCTAGATTGCCTAGGGCTAGTCCAACCAGCACGAGTTCACCATCAAAAGAACAATACCTGCCTTTCCCTCTGCATGTTGTCTTCAAAGTTCATCCAAAAGCTCATATAGAAAAAATTTTCAGAAGAAAAGCTTGATTGTTATGAAGATTTAAATCTCAAGGCATTTATAATTCTATTGACCATGAGATTTCTTTTTTTCTGTGTTGGTGTAATAGGTACAAATGCATTTCATTCAGAAGTCAGCTACCAGGACCAGGTAATTGACTTAAAACTGTTGTGGTGCCTACTCACTACTTGGCAGAAAGAGGAAAAAAAATGTTGGTAAAGAGAGGAATAATTATTTCATACTTACTGATGTTTGGGAATTTGCCAGCTAAACAAAGTTTCAATAAAATATAAATTTGTCATTACCATCTGCTCCTCAAAGTCCTAATACTTCATGAACAATGATATTCTAAGTCTTAAAATACCCAGGTTGTACAGATAGCTATTTGTTAGCCTGTTTTATAGAAGCATAGCTTTACCTTGGCCATTTGTATAACACAAATTTAAACATGAATTTAATACTAAGGAATAAATAAATTTAATGCTGTGGAATTAAATAAACATTAATTCAATGCTATGGAAGCATCTCTGGGTCATACTTTTAGGTGTCCGGTTCCTGCATACTATCTTTGGCACTTGAGCTTCTAAATTGCTGTTCAACAGCATAAGAAACATCAGCCTTGTAAGTTAGACTTTTAAAATAATCTTTGAACACTGATTGGCAGAGAGATCTCTTACAGGCTGATGTGATATACCCAGAGAAGAAAAAGACGTGGAAAGTCCTAAGTATGTCAGCTGAGATGGAGCAATCCTACCTAATATGTTTCCATGTTTGAGGAAACTAGTGCTTTTCTCATTGGAGATGTGGCTGAGCAGTGATTGAACCTTATATTCATACAGAGAACACTGTGATGAGAGATCATGGCACAATGCATCATGGATTATTCAAGGAATGCATACAAATAGAGCATCAGATTAAGGCAGGAGATCTAGGCTGCAATACCAAATCCCATCTTCCAACTGTAAGCAACACTTCTTTGGTTATGTTACTTAAACCATTTGTGCCATGTTGTCCTCCCTTTTTTGTCTGCCTTTCCTCTCCAGACACAAAGCTTCTAAAAGCACGGGCTGCATGTTTCATGTTCACACAGTGTGAGGAACAGTGGCAGCTTCATGCTCAGCTCCAACTGTTAGGCAGTACCATAATAGAACTAATTAATGGTAATGAGATCTATGGAGTACTGTACACACTGTTTTTTAAAGATATCCGTGCTGGGTCAGAGCTGCAAGATTTGTCATACACAGAATGAGTCAGACACCATTCTGCCAGCTTAAATTGCTACCACATGTGCTGAACAAGAAAAGCTTAAGTAGCTGGTGAGTAGGAAGCATGACTTCTCCAGCATCGAAGCACACTGGGAATGTCCTACCAGCAACAAGGACTGAGAAATCTACTAATTGCAAGTGGGATATATTGATGATGGAAGCTACTTTTTTTGGGGTTTTGGAGTTTTTTTGTTTGTTTGTTTCTTGTTGCTTTTTGTTTTTTTGTTTTTTTTAGCACAGTATCCAGCTATACAATAATAAGAGCAAATCACACTTGTAATAATTTTGGTGATAATATTAGCAGTAAATGAATATTATCTACTTTTTCAGTCTGGAATCGATTGAGGGATCCATGATTTGTCATTTAATTTCTTCAAAGGGGGAAAAATGCCAACCCCTTTTCTGAGGAAGGGTATTATTTTTTCTGAATTAGTCACTCTCAGGATCCAGTTCTAGCATGCTTATTCATAGATGGCTTTTCTAGGTCTTCAGTATATTTATGCAGAACTAAGCTTGGCTAATTTTCTGCAAGGGTCTTCCTTGGAGGTAGGTTAAAGTGACTGAATGGCTTAAATCTTGGAATCTCTTATTTGTTGCACACTTAGTCACAAACTTCCAGTTCCTCACACATTAACCAGAGTAATGCAGAAAATAGTAATTCAGGTACCAGAGTGAAAAGGAAGTTGCATATGGGGAAAGGAATTAGTATAGTTTGAGTGGGGACACGTTAGTCATTCACATGGTCTCTAGCTCAAAAAAAGGTGGATAGAGAGGTTCTCCACTTAGGTGAGCTGAATCCTGGCAATGCTGACTGTGGAAATAGACAAAAAAAGACTCTTTGTTGCCATTGTTCTGCAGATTGAGGGGGGTGGGGTGGGGTGGGGTGAGTTTTTTTGGGGTTTTTTGTTTTTTTTAAGAAGGAACAAACTTCAGGAACCCTGATACACAAACACTGCCAACCTCACTGCCACAATTGTGACAGTTGCCTGTGAGTGTGAAAACTCAGTGCCAAAACACCATATGCAGCACATGCAAAGCCTGGAATGTTTTGCATTAAGCAGTCATAGATTGACTTGGGATGACTTTTTTTAAAGAGGACTTCATGCATAGAAAGATGACTAATTGAGCATGTTTTCCTCAACCCAGTTTCACCATGGTGTTCTATGCTTTATTTATTTTTAAATTAATCATCATGGATGAAACTGCAATAATTGTGTGTGTTTACTTCAGTGGAACAACTGTTGCAAATTTTTTTACTGTAGAAGTTTTTCACTTCCCATGGGCAGCTATTATCTGTGTTCCACTTAGAATGACAATGTCACAGACTTTTCTCTTAGGTATTTCATCTTTCCTCCTTTCCTAATGTACGACGAGTATGTTTAGAAATGGTAGAATATTTTATTTTCTTTCTGAAAGGAGGTACTGTCCTGTTTCTGCCTCTGACTTCCTCTCAGACAGCCTTCAGTGTTCCCACAACAGAGATGTGGTGGTAAAACTCTTCTATGAGCAGCATTCTGGTCTCCAACTCATCATTCATTTGAGTTGCAGTCACCACTGAATTTCTTCTGGAATGATTTTTTTTTATTATTTTCCTACTGGGATAGGAGAGTATTCCTTTTCTGATAACACTCTGATAAGAAATTAACCTTTATTCCTTTTCATAAGTTTTAAAGAACACCACTTCCTCAGAAGTGATGCCCAGTAACAGAACAGAAAACTGTGGAAGGTTTTTTTAAAATTTTAAATTATTTTCTTCAGGAACATCATGTATTGCCAGAAAGAAGTGCGATGCCACTTCTATTGGTGAAAAATAAGTTCAAAATACTAAGTATACTAAGTACTATACTAATACTAAGTATTTCTATACTAAGTAGAGAAGACTTGTAACTTGTTTTCCACACTACACTCCAGATAGGTTGTACTATTCAGCTTTGAGTCTCAAACTTGTTTTTACCATGCTGGGAAACATTATGTCCTTCCATACCGTTTCCATCAAACTGTAAACTGGAGTAGATAAAAAGTTCATTTTCAGCCACTGAGTTTTCACACCTATGAAAAAGTTAAGCATTATCTGTAGTGATTCACAGACTCCAGAGTTACTGGTGTTCTTTGACTCTGGTCTACTTACGATCTCATTTATCAATTTGGGAAAAGAGGAAAATAAAATAACCCAACCTTGTTATGGAAAAATAAAAAATGCAGCAATGGAAAACCTTACTTTTGTGGGATAATTTTGTGAACACTTGATTCTGCAATTTAACCAATATTGTATGAAAGAGCATTCATTCAGAGAGAGATTTTTCACTGTATACAACTTATGCAGATGTAAAAATAGATCAGCTTTGGATAAGACAAGATTGGGAAAAGTCTGTTTTGAACAATTTAACTTCTGCTAAGGTCCAGAGATTGGAACTCATAAAATTTATTTTGTTTTGACTTCCAGTCACATTGAATAGACTTTTAAATTTTTTTCTCTAATTGATGGATGACTACATAGTTCACATAAATAATGTATGTGGGCCAAACACTGAGAAATTAAGCTCTAAAACCTCTTACCAGATATGGGCTTCCTGCTAATACTTCTTCTGAACTAAAATCACATTCACTTAGATCTCTGCAAGAAAAAAAAAAAAGAAACAAAACAGTAATGTCTTTTGCTGGATTAATGACAAATTGACTAATGTTCTCAATTCACTTTGTGCCGTTCCAATGACACTGGATAGCCTTAAATATGGTTTTAACGGCATTATTGAAATGCTGTTGAACAACCACTATGCACTAGCAAATCCATCCTTTCAAGTATAATAGATTGTATAGGCTTATTTCGTGTTTCTTATATCCAAATGAGATTAACACATAGTTTTGTTTAAATGTAAAATGAACATAAGATTCAGCTCTGTAGCTGCTATTCAGGAAAAGCTGCTTCCACGTTTTCTGTTCAAGTGAGAACTACAGGAACAGGCCAGAAGGAATCATAAATCATAAACAAATGCATTTTTGTGCACTTCACAATTCTGCTGATCCTCACTCTTGGCCACTGCTTCACAAGAAAGCAATAAAATAAGCCAGTATAGTAGAAGTATGATGAGACGGACATTTTTCCACAAGATACATTACTTGTGATCCATGATCCATATCTGTGCAAAAAATTACCACAAAGTAAACGAGGACATAAATTTACACATTTTATTTCAAAGGACAAGCATAACCTAATTCATTCTCAAGTCTTCTCTGGCTCTGTCAAACTAATTGAGAATGGTTTTAGAGATTAACCACATTTCTTCCACATTAATGATCCTTGCTTTACTATGAGTCGATACAAAATGTAAACATCTGTTTATAATCACAAGTTAGTGCAATGTATGTACAATTAACAATCTTCATGAATATCCTTTTATACATCCAGTAAATTGTTCATTAAAAATGCTGAGTCCAATGTATTTATTTTTCCACTTCTCTGCAGTAAAACCCTTTAGTATGAGTAGGGAAAGAATGACAAGCTGAAACGCTTTGCATTGCAGTCTGTCATTTAAATCATGCAGAAATTACTAGAAATGAATTTCTGGTACTTTAACAGACCTCAAGTGTTTCATAAGCCATAGCAACACAATGGATTTGGTGATCACTTCAGAATAATGATGACACTGCTGCTCCTTCTGTAGCTTTAAAAGACCATTTAGATTTTTTTCTCTATTTTAAGCAGTTTGCAAAGCCCAAATTCTACCAGCAAGCAGTGCTCACCTGCATACCAAACTGAGAGCTGTTCCTCTATTGCTCATCAACTCCTTTATCTAGCTTAGCTGAAACATAAGTGCTAAACACAGGCTTGAAGGGACTGAATGGCACATTTTTTGAGTAAGAGGGTAATTTTAAAAAACATCCATGTACCTCAGGTCTTTTTCCTGTTCTTCTGGAGGGAAATTGGGGCTGGTCTGAGGATGATAACTACACCATTATGTTCTCTATAGGTATTATATACAAAGTGATTACACCTCAACTTTATACCCTAGAAGCTTTGATTTCTATTTTTCGTGCTTATCTACACACAGAAAAGACAAGCCGGAAGACATCCCAAATAAGGTATTTGTTTGTGTATCAAAAAACTGTGGGACAATTCACTTTCCAAGCCACCATCAACATTTTTTAATTAATTTGTTTGCATAATCTCCATGTATTACTGGAAAATTATGCAATTATAGTTAAAACTTAAATTCCATTGCTGTGTTAAAAGGAATATCTTTATGATTATAGTGAAAATTTAATGGAACTTTGATAAATTTGTGAAATTTTAATTCATTAGTGATAAGCTATATGCAAGATGTTATTCTCAAAGTTATCCTTCTCTAGGTTACATTGCAAACTCTAAACGTATACCAATAAAATTTGCCTTTGTATGACTTCAGAACTATAATTGAAATTTCTTTAGACAGTGATTTTCTAAACTTTACCTGAAATCTAGGAAAAATCTTGAAGTGGGGGAGGGCTGTGAGGAATCTTCCCACCGAGAAGGAAGGAGCAGCAGGAACAAGCTGTAGTGAACAGCCTACAACCAATCCCTCCCTATCCATCCCCCTGTGCTGCACAGGGGGGGGGCAGGACTGAAGCAATTCGGGTCCAGAAAGAGGAAAGGGGTTGGAGGGAAGGTATTTAAGACCTGGATGTGTTTTCTCATTCTTCTGTTCTGGTAGATTAAGTTTTTACTCCCCAAACTGAGTCTCTTTTGCCCCTGACCATAACTGGGGAGGGAAAACCTTCCTGTCCCAGTCTCAGTGGATGAGCCTTTAGATGGATTTTCTCTTCTCTGTCCACAGTGGGGGTGGGAATGAGGGACCAGAGAACCTGTGGTTACCAACTGGGCCTAAACAGCAACAGTGGTTGTTTTAAACTTGCATGTTGTTAGCTGTTCTTAATTAAGAACAGGGACTTCAAGAAAAGCTGTTCTGTGCTTTGGTGATTAATCTTCCTCACAAAAGATAGGGTGTGCCCTTCAAGCCTCTTGGATGCTGTTGAAGAATTGACAATGATTCCCATCACCTGTCCAAGTTTCAAGAAAGAGAACTGTGGAACAGACCCTGGGAAATATCATTCTCAAGGCTCAGGACAGGCAGCTGTGTAAGTCATGCATGGATACCATAAAATGAACAAGGATAATGTTAGGAGTTTGGAATGTTGCTGTATGAGTTGGGCATCAGTCAGCACTCTTGAAAATACATCTCATAACCCTCAGGATGGGATTTTGGTAGGTTTGAATGTGCCTGCCTAGTGTTGGCTCACCAGGCTGGTAATCTGCTAACTTTTGCCATATTACACCATCCTCTTTCCTGACTTCCATCTTCCTGACTAACTTTGGATGCTGAAACACAGAACATGTGCTAAACCCTGACCAAATATCATAGTAAAACAAAGGATTCACATTACCAAATTGATAGGGCTTTGCAGCACAATCTGTACTAGAAGGAATAGGGCCATCTGAGCAAGCTAAAATAGTTCCACAAAGAGAGGGAATTACACGGCAATTTCATGCTTCATCTGGATCATAGCTCCTTCCTCTCTAAGGCTGCCCTCACACACTTGGATGTCACTGAAGGCAAAAAAGCTCAGCCCTAGAGAAACAGTGGCAGGTTTGTAAGAGCAGGTGGCATCACTGAAGTTCAATACTAAATCAGTGCCCCTACTCTGGGGAACACGACACGGCTGCAATGCAAACCAACTTTTGACCATTTGTACTTAGGAAGATTTTAATAAGCAATTTTTCTGGTTTTAGTTGTGTTGGTTTGGGGTTTGGGGTTTGGGGTTTTGTTTCTTTGTTTGTTTGTGGTTTTTTTCTTTTTTTTTTTCCAGATTGAAAATCTTTTCCAACTTTCCCTATATATAATGATATTAACACAGAATTGCAAAACAGCTGGCTAGCTTCTGAATGTTAAAACAAGAAATTTAGAAAATAGGCCTAGAAAGTCTCTCAGAAGTTAGCCTGTCCCCTACCTCAAGATAGGGTAAGTTGTACCAAGAATGCAACAAATCTTTTTTTATCATGAGCCACAAAAGCAATAGGCTCTATTTACAATTTAAAAAAACAAACCAACAAACAAATAAACCCAAACCACCACATTAAATTGTTGCCATATTGTATTCTGGCAATAGCTACCAGCAGTATCATAGAAAAGAGAATTATTCAGTAAACCTGAGTAAATGCCAAGTGAGGTAAATTAGCACAGGGGTTTGGACTACATGACCTTTAGGGGCAACTTCCAACACAAATTATTATGTGATTCTATGAGCTCAAGCAAGCTGGATTGGATTCATAATTTATAGTTCAAAGTATGTAGGTCTTGGTATAGATGGAAAGCACTATTTTAATATCATTCCCCATAGATCTATTATCTGTTATTTGGCAGATACTGAATTAAGTTCAAACAAAAGCATGTTTGACAAAAGAAAGTGAGGTAAGGGTTTGTGGGTAGAGGAAAGCAGACTATTAGAAAGGCCAGAGAGAAGGAACAATGAGTTTTATTAAAATTACATTACACAATGAACACTGGTCAAAACCAACTAGGCTATTCACAGTATCATAGAATGGTTTGGGTTGGAAGGGACCCTTAAAGGTGGTCTGGTCCAAATCTCTGTTGTGAGAAGGGACATCTTCAACTAGATAAGGTTGTTTAGAACCCTGTGCAAGCTGACTTTGAATGTTTCCAGGGATAAGGCATCTACTGCCTCTCTGGGCAGCCTCTTCAACGTTTCACTACCCTCGTTGTAAAAAATTCCTACCTTACATCTAATCTGAATCTACCATATTTTAATTTAAAATCATTACCCTTTGTCCTATTGCAACAGGGCCTACTAAAGTATCAGTTCCCATCTTTCTTATAAGCCTCCTCTGAGTATAGAAGGCCACAGCAAGGTCTCCCCAGAGCCTTCTCTTTTCCAGGTTGAACAACCCCAGCCATTCAGCCTTTCCTCACAGGAAAGGTGTTCCAGCCCTGTGGTCATTTTGGTGGCCCTTCTCTGGACCCACTCAAACAGGTCCATGTCTGTCTTGTGCAGTACTCCCTAGGTATTGTCAGTTTTCTAATAATAACAAGGTTGTTTGGGCAGCACTTTTGGTAGAAGCACTGGGAGCTGTGAAGCACTTCCCCACTGCCTTTAGGAAGAATACCTTCAACAATACCAAAGCTACATGTTGGGAAGCAGAGACCCAAGCACATTTAATTTGGGGCTGTGTCCTCTAATAGATTTGGTGGAAGTTAATATTACTTCTATTTGTAAGTTTGAGGATGAAGAAGGACTACAGGGACACCTCTTCATGAGTACACAAGCAGCAGGATGCAGAGCAAGAAGATCAAGCTGCAACCCACATGAAATCCTTGACACAGAGAAAACCACCCGAGGAAATTCAGCACAGCAGCCACAGACTCCAAGCAGTCCTCAGGCTGCCTCAGCTGACATGGGAACAGTTGGATCATAATAAAAAAGCTTCTTTGCTGCCATCTTTTAAGGGCTGTACACAAAATATCTGGCTACGAGCTACCACATGACATTCACCTAAAGAAACTTTTGATTTTTCACTCAATACTAACCCCCACATGTGGATGCTTTCATCAGATCTACGCTTTATAGAAGTTTGCCCTCCAGATCTAGAGTTAACATCCAGGGATCAGGACTAGAATGCCTGAATATTTCAAAGAAATTCTGCCCTGTGAACTGAAAGCTGTTGTACAACTCAGGGTTGTTGTGTAGGGTTACTCACTTGAGTGTCCATAACTGGATAAATGTTGTTTGTTTGACTTTTAAATTAGTAATAGGAGTCATTGTAGGATCTGGCAGGCCACAAAAAAGGGTCGGGAAAATAGTTGTGTGTTACTATTATATTAATTTAGATTTCTTCCTGCAAGAGCTATAATTAAATGTTCTCACAGACGAGTACATTCTTTTATTTTTTTGTCCTTTTTTTTTAAATCTACATTTTTAATGTGCTTAATTTGAATATTGCCTGGACCAATACACTCCTTTTACTGACTCTGATGCTTAAGTGACAGGCACTGTGGTAGTGAATTAAGGGTTGGACTTGATGATCTCAGAGATCTTTTCCAACCTTGCTGATTCTGTGATTCTGTGATTCTGTATTTCAAAAGTCTTTCTCAACTGAGAGGAGAAAAAAAACATCTTTCAGGGTCTGCGCTGCACTCTTCTTTGCCTAGTAAGAACTGGGAGGCAGGACTCTGTAAAATTTCTTTTAGAAACCATTAATTCTCAGTTTTGATCCCATTTCACTGCTAATGTTCTGGATCTGGTGAAGTGACAGTTTCATATGTTTCATTGCTATAGTAACACAGGCGGGGGAACCTTCTTAAGTTAAAGAACTTTAGAGACACTGAAAAGGATGGTTATATGGAAGATGAAATTGTAAGTAGATATAAGAAAATTAATCTCTCCTTGAAAGAGAAGAATATTTTAGAATTGTTACAAATTCTAAAACACACTTCATTTTTCTTTCTTTGTAGTGGCCTGATAGTCTGTGCTAGAAGTGAAATGGCTGATGTCCCAGGTCCTTTCGTAACACAGGGAATCTGCTTTAAAATCCTGAGATCACAGGAAGAAGAATAAAAGTTTTATTATCTACTTCTTACAAATGATGAACTGAGGCACAGAGAGACTTAGTCTGAATCAGTCTCCTGAGTCACTTTATCCACTGTATAGAAGTATGAGAAAAAGATCATGGCAATTTATGCAAACAGATGTAAAAGCAAAGCTCCACTTTAATTTTTAACTTTTCTTGTCAAGTTTTTTAATGGCACAGAGCCCTTGCTTGGAAAGTGCTGCTGCTGCTACTGATAGTTTGCCCTACTGGAAATTGCTTATTAAATAGTACTCAGAAAAGAAAAAAGTAGTATTAGTACAGCCCTCTCCCCTCAGTTCTTTAAGGGTAATCATGTGCAATTAATCTAGACTTGCTCATTTAGGTGTTGTCTAACATCTTCCCCAGTTAGATTTCAAAATACTTTATCAACATTATGTGTCACAAACACAACTATTCCTCTTTGCTCAAATACAGACAACTTTTGTCTTTTCGGTTCATTATCAGTACTATTGTAATCTCCAACTTTAAAAATCAGCAGTTTTGTAGACTGTCAAGAATTTACTTTTTTTTCCAAAGAGCAACTCCTTCAACTTATCTTAGACACTTCTCTTAGGGTGAGGCAAATCTCTTTTTATAATTTCATTTCCTTCTCCACTGACTATAAAGGCAGCTTAGTCAGCTAGACCGGGAAAGATGCATTTGGGTAGTTTTTTGAAGACTGAGGTTAACAGGTCACATCTACTCACTCCATCTGTTCAGATCAATGACTCTAAGACCTGAAGCATTAGAATTACTTGTGTCGTGTTCAAAGAACGAGTTCTGATTTCTCCTCTTTCCACTCAAATTCCATGTACTGCTCAATGAACACCTAAGGAAAGACATTGTTTCAATCTTTATAAAGACAGAAAAAAACCTTCATTTTCCAATTCATATAAGAGTTTTGTCAAAAGAAAAGGTATGTACTATCACTGCAAAGTTTCACTGCAAAAAAAGATTTTTTTTTATTCTTTTTTTTTTTTTTTTTAATTTGAAGGTGACTTCTACCTGCAGATGCAAAGTTGCAAGGGTGTTTTAAAAGTTAGAAATGAGCACACCTAGAGAATTTTGAAATCTGGATATCAAAATATAGTCTGTTCAAGCTTTACAATTTTACTAAAGCCCTACTGCTTGTAAACCAATCTCATGGTATTCTTAATGTCTGACACAAGCCTTAATATTTTTTACACTAGACAAACAGCAACTTACTGAGAAGAAAATGAATTTCAGACTTTAAGTGTTACAAGGGTTAGTTTAAGATATAATAAACTAACAGAATAGTGAGAGTGAGAAAAGTAAGAATCTTCCTGTTCAGCTTTAGGTGTAGATTTTTTTCAAATAACAGGGCAACTCTGAAATTAATCTGTGAATGAATAGGGTCAGGATAATAAGTTTACCTTAATTCAGTTTCCATTTCTCAATATAATATGCAGTACCTTCAGCACTGTAAGGTAGTATTTATCCTAAATAGAACTCAGGTTTATCAGAAGAGCAGATTGTTTTGCCTTACATACTTTTCAGCCAGTTCTGTGGTGGTGGAGATGAAACAGGTCATAATGCCAAAGGATTTCCTTTGCATCTGTTTTATTGATAAATATTTTTTGCAGGACAGAACAATGGATGAAATCAATCCACACACATGACAACCCCTCGTGTTAGGACAGAAGGATGGGCAACAGTCATTAATCTCCTTGTGACAGCCAAGGACTATGCAAAATTATTTTAGAAAGGAAAAGGAAATGCCAGTGGGACTGTAGAAAGATGAAGATCAAGTTCATCTCAAATGAAAAACAAAGTAGGCAAAAGACTGGATGCTATCTCATTTGTGTGAGCTGGGGTAAAATTATTGTACTTAATTAGACAATTCCAATCTATACTAATGCATTTATATGACACTGTGACTGAGTTAGTTTGTCCTGTCTCAGTCAAATACACTCACTGCAGTGATGTCAAATACAATTTATAAGGCTGGTGTGAAATTTATTTCAAGTTACACATGTTTCCTTGAGTGTTTCTTTTCTTTATTGCAAGCTCACTTTTGTACAATATTTATTTCATGTTTATGTAGCTGACTAATAAACATGTCAGGGATGGACACAGGAATAGTTCTTCAATTTGATGTAGAAAACAGCTTTGCCAGGAAAACTTAAAATTTTGAGAGCCAGAAAGTGATTCTGTCTGGCTTTGTCACCCTCAATGATGTTATCAAACTGTGGTCCACCCATATGCAGATATCATTCACTTTAAGAGGTAAATTCTTTGTACCATGTTCAGGACCAGGCTGATGATGCACAGTAGGTGGTGTGAAAACTTCCACCATGAGCACCAAGGTACCCTTCATGGAAATTCCCTGCACATGAGGAAGTGAGGCAGGTTTTGCAGCTACTCACACAATCTCTGCTACGTGCACAGGATATAGGCTTGAATGTTAGGAAACTTCAGTATTAGCAAGAAGACAATTCATTCTCTAGAGTCTGTTTGGACACAGCCTGGATATAGGGTACAGGAATTCTTTTCAATCTGAGGAGAAACCATAGCTCCAACTCTCTGTGAATAGCATCACTGAAGACCTGAAAGCTTGGTGTAAGAAATGAGATGGTTTTGAACTAGATGTTCATGGCTAATCATTATCATGGATACATGCCTAATACTGTGTCATGGTCCAGTCTTTGACTTGTATATCATTATCTATTTGAAGATGGAGGTTAATTAAAGAGGGGGGCAAAAAAAATGTATTACCCAGCTAAAAAAGTGCTATTGCCCCAAAAGGACAAAATTAACAAGAAACAGAACAGAAATGTCAAACTGTTTAGCTAAGTGAAATAAAGCTGGCTTTTAATTTACTCATTTTTCTACAGTCACCAAAATAAACACATAAAAATAAAGACAAGTGCTACTGTGCTTTCCTGATACTATAAAATAAGCTCTGACCCCACATTCTTTCCCAGAGTACTGCGAGGCTTTAATAAAGATTAGGCAGCCAGATGAAATGTAGCATCCATTCTTGTCTCAAAATGAGAAAACATGGCTCCAATGTCTGACTAGTAAGCTGAATAGATTTGCAATGGAATATTATAATAATGGCTCTTCCTCTACCAGCCAAACTGAAATGATTAAAGGGTGTCTTTCCATCCTAACCTGAGTACAAACTTTAATAAAGTTGAGGGGCTTTGAGGCCAAATTACAACCTGTGTTTATAAGACTTTATGGAGGTTTAAGGTTATAATGAGATTTTTTTTTTAACTGATGTAAGCTTCAATCAAGTAAAAAAATCTTCAGGATTGAAATTCATTAATGTCTTGATTCGATAAGACCTTATTTTAAATAGAAAACTCACAGATGACAGTACTCCAAAAGTGCTCAAACACAGTTAAATTAGTAATAGTAGACACTGATGGAGAATTTGCAGCTGAAACCATGTTAGCAGATGACCTTACTGAGGAAGTTTGAAAGTAGACTGAAGATGACAGCCCTTTGCAGTTGCCTTCAAGACCAGAAGATGAAAACCGGAGACGGTGCTAATGGGGTATTGAAGAAGCAATCAGGGTAAAAGGAGATGGTGAAATCAGCAGAAACACAGACAAGGAACTGTCAAGGCTAGGACATAACAGGTGGACTCCAAAGAAGGAATGTCAGGGTTGGAATAAATTTCTCTGAGATCTGTGTAGGGAAAGGTCACTATAGGTTTTTCACTTCTTCCTTTAAGTTGATGTTGTGGGCTTCACGAATTTCCTTACAGAAGTCTGCTTAGCTCAGAAGCAAAGACTATGATAAATCTAAAACAAAGAGTGAAAATGAGATTAATGAAGCTGTCAACAAGCTGAGAGATAAGCACTATACTGCAGTGTTTAGCTGCATCACTTTGAGAAAAGACAAGTTGAAACTTCATAATTTACTAAAACTTTGAAAATTTTTGTACCAGCAGTGTTTTAATGTTATCTGTTCTAGTTCATAAATGATTTTTTTAAATTTTCAGGGCAAAGCTTTAATTCCTATCACATTTAAGAATAGAGAAAAAGCATACATGTGTTTTTATTTTGTCAATCCCCAAAGTAGTTACAATTTAAATTAAACAATCCAACTATTGATTAAAACATTAGCTGCCAACACAAACATGGAAGGACTACACGTAAGTGTCAAGAGTCTTCAAAATGGAGCTATCAGTAACTAATAACACTTTCAAGTAAATCTCTTAAACAGTTTATATTGTAACAGCTCTTTATAGACTTAAAAAGACTTTTCCATTAGTGGACTGAAGTGCTTTAGATAGTCTCCAATGTTTCATTTTGTAAATTTTTTAAAATAATGTATAGAATATGTTACATGTTACAGAAGCGATATGATTTTTATTACCTTAGCAACTGGAGGAAATTAGATACCAATGAAAAAGCAAATAACATAACCCCCACTGCCTCATGCAGAGTTTCTAAAGACTGTGATTTATTCCCTTGTTTCTCACTATTCATCACAAACACTTCTAGTGTCCAGTCCTTAAAAGATATAAATCAGTAAAGCTCCACAGGCTTCAGCAGAGCTATGCAGAATTACAGTATGATCTGTTCCCCTGCTTTATATTTCTCCAAGTGTATGAAGCACCTAGGAATGGAAGCAATACTTTGCTGTGAACTCATTAGTCATCATTTATCTGCACTGAACTGTCTTTTTCATCTATTAGTCTTTAAATATTCTAAGCCTTTGCTTATTTACCCACACTTTTCTTCCTATTTACCTTTCCTCTCACATCAACAACAAACTCTGTCATCTCGTTATCCATATTATAATTTTCCAGACCAAATCTCTGCTCTAGTATTACAAGTGTTCCAGATGTTTAACACAAAAAAATCAAATTAATATTCTTGTTACCAAAAAATTGGATTTTTATAAGCCTAATTAGTCTGCCCTATTAATATGCTGCTGCTCCAACATATTTGAGTTCCTTCTGCTAGACAAAAGTTGTATCACTACTAGAGAAAGCCAACACGGTGAGGAATGTAATCTCACTATTCTAGTATTTCATTTTGATAGTGAGCACTAACTTTTATTTCAGGGAAAAATAAAAGGCCTAAAAGGTAGACAAGTCCTGCAGTAGAACCTTCAGGTATTTTCTGACTGGTTAGTGGTTTTTATCTTTTTTGCACTATATTAATTGGTTCCAAAAGAGTGAAGAATTTTTTCTCATTTTTTAAATGAAAGTCCCCAGTTATCATTAAGTGGAGATAAAGCAGTAGTGTTTGTACAGAACCAGCAGTCCCATTTCCATGTACTGTGCCAGCCTTAAGGTACCAGACAAGGAATACATAAAGCCCAGCCCAGCAGGCAGAGTAGATGTGTGACCTCCCAGGACAGGGGATGCCCATGGTTGCACCCAGAGACATGGTTGGGGCTATGCACTCAGGCAGACTGGAGCATTGAAAGCTGGGACAGAGGCTGCAGGGAGCAGACAGGTCAGCACTGTTTGCACCACGTAGTGAAGGATAGTTTGCAAGAGCGAGGTCAGCACAAGAGAGACAAAATTTGCAGCTCAGGCTTCTGCCTCCTGCTGAAAGCTCCAAGCCTGGTGCAGCTCCTGCCCTTCATCTGGAATGGACTGGCAGGATTAGCAGCAGCTGATTGGCCTTGCAGGTGCCAGATAAAGCCATTGAATCTAAAGCCATCACAACACTTCTTGTTGGCAGTGTTCAGTGACACCTTGTCCTTCACTCCTCATTGTGTGGAGCCATTGAGAGGAATTCATTGGTGCCTGAACACTATTAATCTCTGTTGTGTTCTGTGATGGCCAGCACATCCCAGCAACCCTCTCGCAGTGTACTCCACTTTTTCAGCTGCAGCACATTCCTTCTCTCATGTCTCTAAGACTTGAGCAAGACTTGGTGCATATATCCAGGGACATCAGGCTAAGATGTTTTTAAAGCATTTTTCCTGTGATCTGTTGCAGATGGATAATTTTTGTTATTTTATCTCCTAGCTGACAGGGCTCCCTTATCTCTCAGATGGCAGACTCTTTTTTGTTGTTGTTGTTGTGAAAGTCAGATTGGCTGGACTATAAATTATTGTCCCTCTGAAATGGCAAAAAGTCAAATTTCATCACTCTAGTACTTCAGTTCCTGTGCAAGAAATAATATTAAAAAAAATAATAATAATAAAAAAAAATCCTTGATCCTTGTTCTTAGTTTTTAAATGAGAGGAAGCTCCAGAGTTATTGTTACAGATAATCCTGTTAAGCTTTGGGACAGCTGGATACACATATACACATGCAAATACTATCTTACCCTCTCCATTTTATTTCCCACTGTAAATGCCATGATTTTTTTCCTTGTGGGAATGCCAATGCAGCACGTACTGTCAGCATAAAGCTTAGCAGAACAACAATTATTGGCATTTCTTCTGGAGGAATGCAAAATAAGCTTTGCTCTGTGCTTTTCTAAGTAGAAGAAAATATAGCTCAACTCTAGAAAAAATAGGCTCAACTCTTAAGACAGAGCAACCTCTCCAGTTAATGTTAGCTTCATGGCAAATCACTTTGGTAAGTCAGAGAAAAGCCTGGTTTTCTTGATTGCCATGATATTCTAATTGCTTATTTTAAAATGATCTGACTCCAAAGCAAAATACCTCATGTGCCGGAAGGACAACTGAGGCACAAGAGTTCAAACATGTTAATATTAAGATATGTGGCCATTTAACAATATGCTCTCCAGTGCCAACCTTTGGGGCATTTGACCTGCAAGTAGTGTACAACACTTTTTGGCATCCACACTTATTAGCTAATATTGTGACAATCTTTTCACATGGTGAAGAATTAGGACTCCCCAGTAAGAAGGGAAATTACCAGTTCACTCACTTCTATAAGTAGTCATTCTTTTGTCACAGGCAAAACCATACGACCTGAGATGATTTTACTTAATTTAGACTACTATCAATTAATATAAATATTTAATTATCAGTTTGGGCATCAAGGAGGAAAGCCCAATAATTAAATGCGCTGGGCAGGGCCTTCCCTGGATCAGCATGTTCATTTATCCCCAGGGAAATCATTTGAGCAGAAATATCAGACAATTCGTGCACTTTAAAGAGACAGAGGAAACTACCTGCTTCTTGTTATGGGATCCAGCTCAAAAATTGAGTGAGTATGGTCTGAGAATACCTACCATACCAAAGGGATGGCCATGAGTGGTAAGGGCAGCAGCAGAGACACATTTAGACAGGTGAGTGGCCAGCCATGTCTATCTGTGAGATAGGGCTTGGGTTGTGTATAGTCTTTTGCAGTTTTGCATGGGGAAAAACAAAAAGGGTTTATTATCTAAGCAAGGCATTTCAGGATAGCAATTTTAAATTTGCATATATAAATTCTACATCAGTTCCACTTGGAAAGTCATGGTCCTAAGGGCTGGTAGAACAAACTGTGACATTAAATTGCAGCTTGACACTACAATGAGCTTTGCAAATAGATTTACCTTTTTTCAGAGCAATAAGACTGTAGTTTTAGCACACGCAAAAATGCTGTAATGTAACATTATTTTAAGAGTTCCCATTTCCATAATGAGACTGAGTTAAATTTATCAACACCTATTCATTGGTAAGGATAAATAAACAAACACAATACAACTTTAGCCCATTTAGTCTTAATTCCTCCTCTGCCTGCTCCTTATGCAGCGCTAAAGGGCTGATCTGGTGTCTATGAAAGTCAATGACAAAACTCCAATTGATTTTGAATAGAGCAAAACTGAGTCCAGAAGTTCCTAGAGATTTCTTCTACCTAGGTGAACAAATAAAGTGTGCTTGAAGTGAAATGCTGTCAGCCCAAAAGGCAGTATTCCAACGCTGACTGTTGAGCTTGTTAACGCGTGTTACCCCTCTGACTGACAGCAAGCAGCCATCCTCTGTGCAAGAGAGCAAATTTAAAATGACAGCATGAACAGAGTGCCTCTGAGTCCTGGTGAGCCATTTCATCCCCTTCGCTGTAGCATTTCTTCTTAATTATTTGCCTGAGTAAAAACCTCCATTTATCCACTGAGAGAGGATATCTCTGCGAGAATGTTTCTGTCCCTCACTATTGTACTCAGGGCACTTATGCATGCATTCAGCTATAAGGAATTTCCAGGGGGGACTATTCACATCATACTAAAACACAGCTATGTAGATAAGATTTGGATGGTGACTCAGATTCACACATATTTGAAGTACCCGTGATAAAACTTTTTTTTTGGTCTTCTTTTGTTGGTTTTTTTTTTTAAATAGTAGTAATGTTTAATTTTAGAGCAGCCAAGCATAACAAAAGGGAAGTACTGGAAAATCCTGAGGTTGCCTACCATTTCATTGTGCTGGAGTTTTGTTATAGTGGAAGTATCTAAAGGAACTAAGTTTTATTTCTCTCTAAATTCAAATATTGCCTTTCTAATAATTATTTTTTATAAATTATAATTTCTTTAATTTATAATTTTTTGATAAATATGTAAGATCCTTCCAGTTGGCTAAATAATCTTATGCTATGTTGTGTGTGTTTAGTCAGAAGGATAACCAAGAAAACAAGTACATTTAGCTTTATCACTCAAAAACTTACAGTATACCATGAAAGAGCCACCAATATGAAAACTTCTGACAGGAAGGGTAGAACATCCAACTGAAATTGCAGGAAAACTTATATCTTAGCATTAGAAATAGAGGTATAGAACAAATATTTTGGAATTCCCTAAAGCGATTTCTCATGGTACTTCCAAAACCAAGCAGTACTTGTGTTTTTGTTGCCAGGAACTGACATGCTAGCTACTAGGGTCTACAAGAACATCTACAGGAATAGTCACCCACACAACTCAAATGCCAGCAATAGGAAAACTTGACAAAATTTCCCCTATAGAACAGGATCTTCACATCAGAGCAACTTGAAAAAAAATCTGCATAATCTGTTTTTAAATATTCCAGGCAGTTGCAAGCACAGCCATTCACGTGAAGAATACAATGCACCCTGACAAAGAGGACAGCTGAAGTAGTCATCATGTAGCAGCTCAAAGGCAGATTAGGAAGCAGGTCTGCTGGCTTCCTGCTCAGCAGTGGAAACAAGGCCCATTCTCTGCCTTGTTAGTCAGTCTATGAACAATCACTGCAGCTGGCAAAAGATAAACTGGAGAATGGAGTGTCTGTGTAATAATGATCACCAGGACAAAAAGTGAACCAAGATAAATTCTGCACTAGAGAGATGCTGGCACCATACATCTGTGAGAAGAGTGGAGGGAAGAGCAGTCTTTTAGAACCACCTACTGTATACTATCCAGAGGAACCAGTACTCTAAAGGCAAGGGTGAATTAATACTGCACAAATCCTTATGAGAGAACATGGGTTCATATTTTTGTTGTCAGGGAAATTCCTTGGATGGGTAAACCTGTGGAATTGGAAGCATTACTAAGAAAAATGTGAGCTGTGAAAAGCAAGATAGAATCATAAATTAAACAAGAGATTCTAGAAATAAATGTGCCCTCAAAACTGCCACTATGACTAATTCAGCATTATAAGTACATAACACAAAACCTGTCTTTATTAGATCACTAGGCTTGGCATCATAAAGCAGCAGGAATTTTACTTGTGAGCTTGGCATCATAAAGCAGCAGGAATTTTACTTGTGATCTGAAAAAAAAAAACCAAAAAAACCCCAACAAAAACAGAGGGCATGGAATGAATTTTAAAAGCCAGTGTACAGTACTGGACAGATCTGTAGCAGAGGCGTGGGCAATATTTCCTGATCAATAACTGAAGTCAGCAAAACAAGCATTTGATGCCTCTCAGCAGTTGTGTGCAGCAACAAGTGGAGCAGGAAGGAAGAAGAACAGGTCTTTAAACCATACTTTAAACCATGACTGACCGGGCTCTCAACACCAGGCTCTACTTCAGGCTACAGCCCAGTGGGTATCTCCCTGCTCAGCACCTTTTCCCATGGCACTGCTTCAGCATCAAAGTCCTCATTCTCTCTGGTCTTCTCAGGTTTTGCTGATTGTGCTTCGGAATATATTTACCACAGCAGAGCACTGACCTTACCTGAGCCCACTAGGAAACTTAAAAGCCTATAAAGTTAGAATTTGTTCAGCTCTATGGTTGTTGAACACATCAACTACAAAAGCAACATATTTACCCTTTCTTTCTGAGTGAAAAGAAAAATTGAATTAAATACAAAAATGTTACAGGGCTGTTTTGTTTGCTCATTTTCAGTGGGCTCTCTCTTCTTACTTTGGAATTTATAAATAACTGGCATAATCAAATACCATAGATACTAAGCAATCGAGCACACACAGCACTTACATTAAAACACACAATACCTTTCACAGTAGAATCTCAAGAGTTGTCTGTGTTTTTTTATCTCTTTTCTCAGCATTACTCTTTTCTTTGAGTACTGGGCAAAACTCCACAAATGGAACCTGAGATCCTTATCTCAGCTTCTCACATCAGAAACATTTGCTAGAAATCAATGTACATTTTCTGGTCAGCCCTGCTCTCTGATGTTCTAGCAATACTTAGAAAGTCTTTAGAGGTTTAGGGGGATGGTTTGAGGGGTTAAGTATTTGTTTGAGAGGGTTGTTTGTTTGCTTGTTTGTTTTTACTAAACTATTGAATGAGAGGAAAAAAAAGGAGGAGGTGGTGGGGGACTCAATGATCTTTCCCAATAGGCAATAGTGGTTTTGTTGCAGGCTGTTTTAAGTCAATGTCCACTAAACCAAGTGTTCCTGCAACAATGTCCCTCAAACAAGACTTTGGTGGCAAAAAAGACCAGATGGCACACTGGCTCTGGAATTAACACAGCTATGTTATACCTGAGTTTGCTTTGTCCACTAACTGTTTGGTTTTTATTGCAGAGAGATCAAGGTTTCTGCTAGCTTCTTTGGTTTATCTGTGAAGCTATTTTTAATTATTCTTACATGCAGCCCCCTATGGAAGTCAAATGCTCTGTCTCCAGCTCCTCACCCTCCTGTGTAGTGATCTCCTTTTCCATTTCCTAGTCCCTAGCTTCTCTGTTGATGTTTTCAACAGGACATTTCTATAGACACTAATTATCTAAGAGGAGCTTGCAGTATTGGAAAGTTTAAACTCTGCACTGTCCTTATGTCACCTGCTAATGTCTGGCTGACAAACATATTGCTGGTTCTAAAGCAGCTGATGAAACAGCTGCTATAACAGTCACTGCCATTCAGTTTTTAAAGTGCCTGTTGGCACAAGAGTTTACATACTGGCATTGTCATATTAAACCAGAACACTCCTCCAACACTACCTCACCAGCATTCAAGTTTTGTTTTCACTGGTAGCACCAGTTGAGTGTGATGTCTCCTGAAAATGTTCAGCCACAGGCCTCTCTGGAAAGGCAACACTGTGTGCCTTTGCATGACAGAATCTCAGCTACGTATTTAGCATAATTGCTAATTTATTAAGATTCTTTAATATCTCTACACAGAAGCAAGACACAGGGACTGCTCTCCCCTCCCTGGCAATGCTCCTGTCTGAATAGGAAACAACAGCACTCAACACTGCACACCTCCTCCTACACCAAGGCTGGGATGAGAGGAAGGTCAGAGACTGTATAATAGGATTTTCATAAAAGCTGGTGTCATGACTTGGACTGGGCAACCCAGTGAGATTCAGATTGGACCCTCTTGCTTTCTAAACTTCTCAGGCAGGAACAGCTGGATCCAATCTCTATTAAAATGTTACAGTTCAAGGAAATGCTCGACTGTCAGATAACCCTAGGTCAGATTAAGGTGAAACAACACTCAAGGTCTGTATTTGAATGTTAGCTTTAATTAGAAATATAGAAGGAATAACTCATAAAAGCTGATACTTGAATTAGTAAGTATGCTCAGGCTGTACAATCATAAAGGCTGATATTTTGATGATGTCACAACATATACAGCTTCCCTGTGCAGGTACCCACATTAGCTTTTATAGGCTTATATATCTGGTGCAAGTAACTGGAGAGCTATCAAGTTGTTTATCCATCCCAAAGTACAGATTCAGCTGCATCACGGAAAAGGTGCAAAACCATGATGCAAAATTTAAGGTCATGTTACTCTCCAAACTTTACAATATTTCCTAATAGAGATCTTCTGATAAAAATGACATGTCAGCCACTAAATACTCAGCATTAGGTTAGTCCAAATCCACCTGTAAAGCACTGACTTTTTACTGCACTCATTTCTGGTTCTTGAAGTGCAGAGGCATAAATGTTTCTTGGTGATCCTCCATCTTTCCTCCAGTTGGTTAGGAATTTTCATATAGAAGCACAGGCTTACATCAAGCAGATGAAAAAAGTGCCTATTATTTCCTGATTAGCTGTTTAGGGTCATAGACTACATTAGAACTAAAACACACTTTGTGTGAAAGGAGACAGCAAACATTTAGAGACTTAAGATGATCATTCATAGCATTAGGTTGGCTCCCTTTTTGGCTGAATTACAGCTTAAGATCTTAATAATTTAAAAGAAATAATTTTGTTGATGGTTCCATGACATTTGATGCATCAATCAAGGGGCACTGATGCTTCAATTTACTGGTAGATATACTGGACTCAGAGGCTAGAAGTATATCACTCCTTTGGAGTTCTACACAGAACCTATCAGAACCCTTTGTAATGCCAAGCATTTTAAGGTACCCATGAATTAAACATTTAGTAGGCATTAATAGATCAATGTGATCTTAATCACCAATTTATCAGTAATTAGAAATTAAAATATGCAAAAGAAATGACATATAATAGAGCTGTAATTGGTCATTCCGTGCAAAAAAATTATGTTAGAAATGTAGATAAAATATTCTCTCTTTTTTTTTCCAGTAGTTTTCCCATGACTAGAAAAGATAGATAGTCCAAATTTCATTACTACATTGCAATATGTATTCACATTATCCATGACATGGGCATCTTTAATATCTATATCGCATAATTGTATTTGCCATAGAATGATGGAACAAGATCACTTGGCATATAAAACCTGAACATGATTCCATTTCTGATGTCTTCTCTTTGCAGAACACTTATCATTATTAATAATGTATAGCATTAGATTTTTGAACTGAGCTTGCCTAGCAAGAGTCACTGCCAATGCTCTGCTCAGTAAATTCTTTGTGAACCAAACACCAGCCACGTGTAGACAGACAAAACTGACCTAAGTGGACTTACATTGTTAAAATAAACCCACTCCAGCATCTCACACTGCTAAGTGTGTCAAAAGATAACCACACCCATGTTACTTTTTTAGAGGATATACTCATTTCCTAACCTGTGACCAAACCCTCAAGTTAAACAGAAATGTTCTAGGTCTTCTTAGTCCTGCATATAAGCACCATATCTACATATTCTCTAGAGGTGCTGTCATCTTCAACACAGGTCTTACCTCTTCCCTCCTAGTTGCCAATACCTCTTTGAGATTCAAATTATTTACTTTTCTCCTCTGGAGCCTGTGAATACTTCTTTGCTTTACTTAGTTAATCTGGAAACTTCTTTCTTTCCAAGTCCTGTATAGATAAAGATAAACTTTTCTAACATTTATCTGCAATCTCTTTAAATTCCATCACTGCTTGCCAAATATCTCTGGAATTACTCCACTCAAGCATCAGAAAGTGAAAGCATCTGTTCTGCTTTGTCACTTCTTCTAAACAGCAAATAAACAGCAAGCAGATTGCCTATCCTCAAACACCAGACTTCCAAGGTGGCATAAGGAGATTTTTTTTTCAGAACATCATCTCCTCCTGCAGCAAAGCTCACATCAATCTGTTGCTTAGGGCACATCTGTAGATCTTATTACCTAATGTCTTTTGCTCAGTTTTAGAACTGGAATATGACTGAAGTTCCACTGGCTTTCCCAAAGCCACTTATGCTTCTGTCAATAGCTATTTAAAAGTATAACGCTTAGTGGCATGTTTGCCTTTCCTTAATGGCCACCTGCAGAGGCACCTCTACAAATATGCAGTGCTATAAAAAGCACTAGCTTTACATCCCCATGCTAGTTGCAATTTTCCTGGTTTCTTCTCATTCATCCTATGTCTTTCCTCACAGTGGCCATGGTAGACATAATTACACATCCATACTCTGCAGAGACAATAATTTAAGCAATAAATAACGCAATTAATATGTTTTCCTCCCACGCCTATGAATACCTTTCTGATTATGCATGTTTCACCCCCATAACTGGATCCATTTAAGTTTAATTATTAAGTATGTAAACAGTTCTATTGTAATAATCTGATTATTCATGTGCTTTTAATTGCAGCTACATAAGTGTTGCAAGATATAAATCTTTGCATGCAAATCCCTCCCTCAGCCTGTAAAGTTAATGGAAATAACACAGCCAAGCATCACAGCTACTACATTTGTCTCAACTGTTTAAACAGTGCCTGTTAGTTCAGGTAATAGGTACATATACAGAAAAACCTACTTCAAAAAACCAATGAAACTTTGACCTACATGAAGCACCATTGTAATAGAAAATCTGTCTTTTATTTACTTGGGGTTTTTTACATCATAACCTTGTAACACTGTGTTTTACAATAGATTTTATTTAGTACACTAGAAGTTTGGTTGGTTGGTTTGGTTTAGTTTTGTTTGTTGTTTTGCTTGTTTTGTTAGTTTGTTTCTTTGTTTGTTTGTTTGTTTTGACAGGGACAGTGAAAGCATTTTTTTGTTAAATGTTTTTTCATTCATTACCTCTGTTCCTAGTGTTGAGAAGGCCCAGCAGTAGCATCCTAGTGAAGGCTTACTTTTTCTATACTTCTGTGTATTAGATAAAATATTAAAATATGAAAAATATAATGCAATGGTATAAATCAAAAGTAAAATCTCAGACCAAAAGAAACAATGTCGAGTTAAAGTAGGTCCAGAGGACGTTGGTTATGATTATCAGGAAAACTTACCTACAAAGAAGAATAGAAACCATTAAGCTTGTTTATATTCAGAAGACTAATAGGCAAGAAAAATACAACATATACACTTACAAATGAAGTACTAGGATATTCTCAAGTTTAAAACAGAAGAGTCAGTTATTTACATTCAAAAACATAACTGGAAAAGAGAAGAATAATTTGTTAAAGGAAGATTGTTGTGTTAGCAGAAAAGTTCTGCACCTTTAATCACTGAATAGTTAAACAATCCAACTCATTCCAGGTTTTTACTTTTACCACGTATAGCTGTGTTTAATAAAAATATCTAGAGTTAATAAAATAAAATTTAAAATTCTTACCTCATGTTTCAGGGTTAAATCAACTCCAATGCAATACCAATTAATATGGCTGCAAACTATTCCCCGTCTGCCAAGAATCAGATTTCTCATACCCTCCTTTGTACCACACAGGGCTGCCCACTGTCAGTAAAGAGACTGATTCCAAGTTCCTCACTAGCTTTAGATTGCAAATATTCTGACTGACATCTGATCCCTGCCCAGTTTACCTGAATACCACATTCAGAGAAGAACAGGGCCTTGTATACCTGAATGCAGCTGGGAGAACCAATTCTAAAGGTGGAGAAGTTTCTACTGTTTAATAGCAGGTGACCTCCAATGTGAGGATCTCGCTCAGCCTGAAATTGGGGTCAGATAAACAAGAAGAGAGGAGGATCACACTCTGCTCCTAGTACTTTTAATTTATGAAAACCTAGAGAAATGCTGCTAAAGACATGTTGAATCTAAAAAGGAAAAATAAAATGCCTGAAACAATTAAACTCTGAGAGGAATAAAATAGATCTTACTCTACGAGCAATGGGAAATAAAATTCATCTAAACCTTTCAGAGCCTGAAATAGTTGGTGTTGAAAATAGCTTGATATATGAGCAATAGTTCAAATAATGGAAAGGCTAGGGTTTGCTACTAATTGCTTAACACATCCTCATTACCTGAAGCATGACCTCACACATTTTAGTGAAATGACACTCTCTAATTAATGTTCTGAGACTTTCTTCAGTTGAAGCAGTGTATGTGCTCTGTATAAGCTACTTTGCTTAGGCAAAAGAAAATATTAAGAATTTTTTATTATTATTTTTAAGTTTATTTATCAAGACATTGGCTTTTGATGCCTACTTGAGGTTCCTATCTACATACAATTAACATAACCTAGAACATATTAGAGAATAACAGTACAGGGAGGTATATACTGTGGCATTCTGGAGCACTTTCAAACCTAAACAGAAACAATGTCACAGCTATTTTGTTTCCTTCCTCTTAGATCAAGCTACAGTGTGCTTAAGGAAGACCGAGGCATGCTTAATGGAAAACTTTCACCATTTCTTTGCAGTTACCAGAAGAATGACAGCAGTAATAATTAATATCTCTGTGCTTCACAAACAGTGAAATCAGATGCACAGTTTATCAGAGTCTGTGTATGTAATTTTTCCATTAACAATTCTGCAGACAGAACATTGATAATTGAGCCTGTGGTGAATCCTGATGAGACTTATTTGCCTGACATTGTTGAAGAAGGGAGAAAATGAATATATGCATTTTAAATTTTTATTATTACATTTTTACTGAAGTGTGAGGGCCTGAAGTTTCATGACTGGTTTAATGCAATTGGTTCCACTTAGGAGAGATGACATGTTGAAATGTGATGTGCTGAATGTTTCTCAGGTAATTGGAATTCAGTCAACAACAACAGTGGGCATTTTCACAAGTTTTAAATAAGAAGGCTTATCTTCCTCTTATATTATAGGATATGATGCATCATATTATACAACATCATGATCCTAGATGACAGCCTCTCGAACAGAAATTAAAAGTTTACTTACTTGGCATACTTCTCCTGAATTTGGATCACAGGGGCACATTAAAGTGAATGCCTGTGTAGCCAACAGTTCCAGTTCCCTCCACATTTAGGCAGCCACATTCATTCCTAATGCATCCCTGATGATTTGTACATTTCAGTCCCCTCAGGGGTGAATTTTAGCCACTGTTGGTGCTGTTATTTTCACTGTTAGTGCATCATTCCCCAGAGCTGTTACAGGGAGAAGCCACAAGTAAAGAAGAAGGGACACTGGGGAAAAACTTACTGCCTAACTTAAGAATGCTGCAAGAACAGCTCAGGGCTGTCATGGAGAACACAGCCTGGTACTCACTGATTCTTGCACTGAAGTAATTTCTTTCATATTAGAACAGGGAAATAACTAGGGCTGAGTTAGCTGACTGCAAAGAAAGAAGAAAGACTGTCCTGCTACTGAAACCTTAAATCACATCTCAAAGAAAATTCCAACCAAAATAAGACAGATACTGAAAACTGAAGGTAAATTTTCACATTCTCCACCATTTAGTTCCTTTGCAGCACAGAAGAAGACAGACTGAATTTAAAAGTGAAAGAAGCAAAGAGATTTCCACCAGAAGCCAGTACATTGTGGAGTACAATCTGTAACCTGCTAGGGCATCCAGTAATATGACATGGGGAGTGAAAAGCTTCTGCTTGTGTTTATTTGTGATACTTCATACCAAGCAGATGCAAAACAGCACTGCTTTTCACCCACCCACACCTCATATCTCACTCTCTCTCCCCTTCAAGCTTATTTTTAATACTTCAGAAGTTATTAGTGGGTTATCTCAGCTTTCTCTCCCCACCTTCTCTCCTCTGTATAAGAAGATCTGGAAAGGCAGAAAGGTGTTGGGGCCAGATGCTGAGGCAAACAAAGAAAATTTTCTCCTTTTTCATTAAGCATACGTCATTAATCTTTGATGGTATGAGATTAATTTCTGCATGAAACAGAAAACCCACTGACTGGTATTTCCCTGGAACAGATGCTCTAAATGCAAAGTGCCAAAGAGAAGCACTGTGCAATATAAAGGCAATCTGGTGCCCTTCCTGAAGGATTAAGATACAATTCATAGTGCTCCTGAATGGTTGGTCCAACCAGTCCAAGTCCAATAAATCACTTGTATGTTAGGACCATAGTTTCAACATAGTCAGGAAAAAAATTAATCTGAGCTGTAGACTTTTAGTTGTTATTTTGTTGGAGTAATCACACACAGCCTCCTGTATGTGAATATTGCCATAAAATTTAGCATCTAAGTGGCTAAGAGCCTGAAGGGTCATAGTATTTAACCTGATAATTCTGATGCTCAGTATCTGTGATTCAACCACTGAAATGGGTTTGGGAAATCAGGTCTTTAGTTCACTTGCAGCCCCACTGTATATGATTCTAGTTAAGCCAAACAAGTTCTCCATGCCTTAGTTTCATTACATGCCAGTAGGATATAATAAACCTTTTTCTGTTTGTGTGTTCAGAATGGAAGGGAGCTTTTTATTTCTTTGTTTTGGTTTGTGTGCTTTGTTTTGTTTTGTTTTTCTAGAAAGGAATATATCTTGCTACGTGTCTAAATAGTATCTCAGTCCTAACTGGAATTTCTTGGTGTCCCCCTACTCAAAATAATAACAAGACAAGTATAACCTTGTGGGTTGGTTGTCTGTTGTTATTTAGTGGTTATCTGCTGTCTAGACTAAGTTAGGCAGTATCAGGACAGCCAGAAGACCACTCATCTCCAGGGACTGCTTTCTGCACACCTGTGTTTGCACTGCAAGAGGTACCAACCCAGACAGAGCTCTCACTGATTCTGAAATTCCTCCGTCCTTTTTGATAAGCAACACTGAAGGTATTGCAGGAAGAATTCATTCCTATCTGCTCAGTGTTAACCATGATGCTGCCACAGAGCAGGTGGGACATTTATGGGTAGACATTTAGCCCAACCATGGGGCATGGTAGCCCATTCCCACAATATGTGGGATGACCTTGAGTCTGACTTAAGATTCAGGGCAAAATGTTTCCCTGGACAGTGCTGAGTGGGCTGGTATGGAGAGGTGTCTAAGCACCAGTCTAGGCAGAACTGATGTGAGATCAGGTCTGAGCTCTCTGTAGGAACTAGAGTAACTAAATATGCAAAGGTCTTTCTCTATATTCTGCACAACCATCATGTCTAAGCTGATAGTGAATACGTCTCTTTGGAAACTAGCACAATTATTTATAACTGGTACTCCAGCAGCACCTTAAAAATGGCCAGAAAGGCTTCTACTCCATGGAATCAGTAATATCTGACTCTGGAAATCAATTCAAGTGTATTAAAAAATATAACAGCACAAAACGGACTTAAAAAAAAAAAAAAAAAAAAAAAAAGGCACCAAGAAGGTAAAGCAGTCCAGGTAAGTACTGCTCAGTATTATTTCTATGATTGTCTTTCCCTGCTCCTTCCAGAGGATTACAGTGCAAAGTTGTAAAACACTATAAACCACTAGGAAACTAAAGTGCCTTAAAAAGAGAAAATTAGTTAAGGGAAAATGTAGCTTTCAAGTGCAAGTAGAGGTAAACTACTTTCAAATCAAAAGTTCAATTTAATTTGAAAGGAAACCAAATCCATCAATGTCTATTCAATTTGCACAAAAGCCTAGAGGGAGACGCTACTCAGTTTCACCTGTGTCTATATATACACTCTTTAGTCTTGAGCTCTCTTTTTTCTGTGCATAAGCTTTGCACTTGGCTTTCTAGTTTAATTTTCCTCTCCTACAACTGTGCAAGTCTAGAAGATTGTTGATATTTTCTAGTAGACCATTAGCTGCTCAGTTTTGTTTTGGGTTTCCTTGTATTTGTTTATTTTTTGTCTGAACATACAGAATATTTTTCACTTAAAACTTGCCATTTTAGTAACAGCAAGGATCCCACACTGAGACTGTTCAAATGGAGCGTAGCCAACCTCACCATAGCAGACCCCCCTTTGCAGTTGGAAACATTGGAAATATACTCTCATGACCTATGTTGAACATTATTATCACTAAAGCTGAATGATGTCTTGGGATTATAGCCTAGCTGAGGCAAATCACAGGACAAGAGAAATGTGAGAAACCAATGTTAGGCTTTGCTGTCTTCTCTACTAGCAATGGTCTGCTATACACAATAAAATGCCAAAGCAAAGTATGAGTGGCAGGCTTAGGGAAAATTTGGCTCACACGTTGAGGGTTTGAAAGGTGTTGTTTTCCCAGTGGGATTATTTTCTTTCCATCAATAATAATTTTGAAATATGCAGTTTGCAACTTTAACTTAGCTATAAAATGGAATTTATTTAATTTAAGTTAATTTTATTTATTTATATGTGAGATTTCTATGTGGACATAATCACCTGACAAGCGATGTGAATGCAATCATTTCCATTCCCCATTTAATATCTGCTCTTCAGATTCTAATTACTTATTCTAACCTGGTGTCCCTTGAAGCCCCTATGTAAAGTAATCAACCCATGGAGACACAGATGGCATTCTGAAGAACAGGGGAATTAAAAACTGATCCTACCTTTTCTCTTTGAGAATATCTTTATTTTCTTTTATTTCTTCCTGCAAAATTAAATAATGAGCCAAATGCTGGGAGGGTTTTTTTTTTTAAAGGAGAAAAACTGGAAGAAGAAAAACCACAGTTCACCACTGAGAGTGTGAAAGCCTCAGAACTTTTCTTCATGGTGAAATTGATCTAGAACCATGAGTTCTTGATATTCACGTTTGTTCAAAAACTCCAAGGGGAAAATTTAGATGAAACTATTCTTGGAAAGAAACCCCACAAGCCTTTTCTTTCCTTTCTTCTGCAGTGTGGAATTACACTTATTTGTTGGATCTCTAGCAGTTTCACTCAGCTAATCCATCACTGCACAAGAGGCTGTAGCAAAACTTGTGATGTCTCTTATTCTTCACCACCATTTACTTGTACTTCTTGCAATGCTTTTATTTCAGTCTCAGAATAAAAATAAAACACTGGGAACTTTTTTGTAGCCTGCCATGTGTTGTGGTGTGTGCCATATATATTTCATGGGCCTTCTGAACTCAGATTTCTGCTAAATATATAATAGATGCTTACTGTTATGGTGCAGAGGACTATAATCCCAGTTTGCCCCTTCCTTTCCTCTATTTTTTTGGTTGAGAAATCCCATTTAAAAAGCAATTGCAGCCTGGAAACTATCAACAATACACATCCTAATCGATCAAATTTGGCAGTCATCATACCCTACTATGTAGAAGAGCACATGGGAACTAACTGGCAGTGCAGCAGGCTGAACAGAGGTAATATTCATGCCTTACTCTGGAAGGCTCTGCAGTTATTGTAAAATTGCCCAAATGTCATGAGACACTCAGCTACAGGCTTGATTTTCAGTTGGTTTGTTTGAACTGTTTTTTGACTGCATCTCTGCTGGCACAGAACTCCAGAACAGGCTTACATTAAAAGATTTAATTTTAACAAACACTCAGCTGAAGTGTCACAGGCCAGATAAAATTCCAAGTGCCTGAAAAATGGTGATTTTTCACCCGCCTACCATTTCAAAGTAAAAGCAAGTGGGAAGAGGAAGTGGTTTGCGTTTTCCACTCATATCAACACATTTAAGTGCTTCTTTGCAGGGCAAAGAGTGACATTCTTGGTGCTTCAGAAGTCACTGGAAAGTCACCTTTAAGCAACTTGTGCCCTTAAGTCAGGCATTTTATGACTTTCCTGTCATTTTCTGCTTCATAGCAAATTTTCAGTCAGTGAATGTTTCAACTTCTTGAGTCAAGTAACTAAACTTTGTGTGGGTGTACATACTCTGGAAGTCAGCTATACAGCTGTAAAGCTACGAGTCAAGCTGGAAAAATATTTGCATTACCATGAGGATTTGATTATGTGTTGAGAAAATCTCTTCTGTGTCTTTTCATGAAAATTTATTTCCTGTGTGCCCAAAGACGTGGGCACATGGAAGGTCCATGTCCATGTTAGGAGGACTAGAACTACATGACCTTTTAGGTCCCTTCCAACTCAAACTATTCTCTAATTCTATGATTGCTTCTGTTCTCATGGCTAGCCACAGTGAGAGACCATATTTCTCTTCCCTAGACTTGACTACAATTCTGCAGCAGCTCTGCCATGCTGAAAAATATCACAATGGTCTTATACAAGCGTAAAGAAGACAGAATTCAGCTCAAAGATTTAATGTTTCTTGTCCATACATCTATAGGTCGAGTGCATCTTAGCTCACATTTGAACAGTTAAGAGGCTTGACAATTAACATGCAAACACTGTGGGTGAATGAATTTGTGTCTTTTGCCTTCTTGACCCTTTGACTGAAGCAACCTAAATGAGAGCTTGTATTTAATCATAGAGGGGCTCCCTGAGGAGATAGTGTAACCTCTGATACTCTTCATGCCTGCACACTAATTAGATGTCTCCCTCACACAGGAGCAAACAGAACGTTTCATTCATATCGTCAGGCTTTCACAGATCTTCCCTATGGGGCATAAATTCTTTAGAACTCCTGTCCTTCATGCGTCAAATTGCAGCCTAACAACTTGTAGAATTGTTTTACATGGACTGATCTTGTCATGTATAATCCAACCTGCCATAGGCTCTTAGAAGGTTTCAAAACATTACATCAGCCTGCCCACAAAATCTTAGCATAACAATACTGAAAAGGAGAAAGATAAAAGAAAAAAAAGGAAATAATTAAGATTATTTCATATTTTTTCCTGAGACTCCTGAAGTTATATTCTCAATAAGTTTTGGATGTAAAAATGCAGAAAGATGACAAAAAGGTGTAAAAAGTCTTTTGTAATGTAAATGAACTTGTCATGATGAAATATTTTAAAACTATGTCAAATTTAATTCTAAAATCTTATGACTAGAAAAACAAATTCCTCAAGTTAAGACTAAAAGTATTGGGTGCCCGAAAGCAGTGCAGTATGTTATTAAATAACAGCTTGTAGAAATGCAATTTTGCATTGTCTCAAAATGCAAATGGATTTTATTTTTACTAAAAATTAAAAATTTTTAAAAAATAATAATTCTTTATTTCACGCCATGGTGACTACAGACTAGGTTACACTGATACAGTGTGGCTGATTTTGGAGAGGGCTGCTGAAGCACCTGCTGGAACAGCATACAATTCTTTGCCTTTTTCAGAGCTTACACTGTGATGAGTACATTAAATTATAACTAGGGGGTTCTCTGAACTCCTAAATTTACTCACAGTACAGTTTTAAGACTCTGATCCTCATTTTTGAAGCAATCAGTTGGATACACACCAGCTCTGAACAGTAGAATTTTGATTCATGGTAGATGGTGAAAAATGTGCTCCTGATGAAGATTTCAAAGCTTAGAAAGTCAGCAAGATGAAACATTGACTTGTCAGGGTTTTGACAATAAATCAGAGCTGACCATCTGAGTCTGAAGTCTGGTACCGAGTTACCCTCTTTGAGACAGATTTTACAAAACAAATCAATATTTCAGTATCAAATAAAAAAAAGGGGGGGAAGTAATGAAAATCTCTTTAAAATTAGTCAGGACACTCCTGTTGGCACTGTTTTTACATGGAAGATACACACAGTAAAGTGTCTAATAGCTTGAGAGATACTGCAGCAGCAAAGAAAGCCAACAGGATGCTGGGCTGCATCAACAAGGGCATCACCAGCAGAGAGAAAGAAGTCATCATCCTGCTCTACTTGGTGCTTGTCAGACCACACCTAAAGTATTGCACCCAGTTTGGGGCTCTTCTGTACAAAAAAGATGCAAACAGACTGGAGAGGGTCCAGAGAAGGGACACAAGGATGATCAGAGGACTGGGGAACCTCTCATATGAGGAGAGGTCGAGAAAAATGGTCTGTTCAGCCTTGAGAAGAGAAGGCTTAGAGGAGACCTTATTACAGCGTTCCAGTACTTCAAGGGCAGCTACAAAGATGGAGACTGCCTGTTTACAAGGAGCTACATGGTTAAGACAAAAGGTATTGGGCACAAGTTGCTCCTGGTGGGATTACGATCAGAAACAAGAGGTAAATTTTTTCACTGTAAGGACAGACAGACATTGGAATGGTCTCCCAGGGGAAGTAGTGGATTCCACTGCTTTGGAAAGTTTTAAGTCTCAGCTCAACATGGTGCTGGGACATCTCACATAAACAGTAATATTAGAAGGATGTCAGGTAGTGATAGGAATAGGGGCAATGGATTCCAACTAGAGGAGGATGGATTTAGATTAGATGTCAGGAAGAAGTTCTTCACTGTGAGGGTGGTGAGACACTGGCACAGGTTACTCAGAGAGGTGGTGGAAGCCCCATCCCTGGAAGTTTTTATGGCCAGGCTGGACAGGACTCTGAGCAGCCTGATCTAGTGGGAGGTGTCCCTGCACATGGCAGGGGGGTTGGAACTAGATGATCTTAAAGGTCCCTTCCAACCCTGAAAATTCCATGTTTCTAAGGTTTGGACCAAATGATCCTTGAGGATTCCAACCTAATATTCTATGATTCTATGATTCTATGGTTAGACAAAACTTTAAAAAGTTGCTATCGGTTGGGCATAGATGAAGCAAGACATCCAAATTCCCTGGAGGTTTTCTGTTAAAACATGCAAATACTATCAGAATGTCTCTTGAGAGAATTTCCCAATGGGTTAATTAATGCCATTTGGATCCTAAAATAAGACAAGCATCTGAGTGGTGCTTATATAACTGTCAGTGAAAATATGGATGGCTGAAAGCATTTTAATGTATCTTTTTTTTTTTTTTTTTTTTTTTAACAGAAAGTGTCTCATCCAGGTTTTGTTGTGGTTTTAGATTTTATTATGCGAATTGAGAGTTAGATATACTGCCAAGGTGCCTCATGCAAATTGCAGATCTGCTGCTTCACACTTTTCACTTCTTCTGTGGGCCAGATTCCCTGCTGCATTTATTTTCTATTTTATATAGAAGACTCAGCTTCTGTAAAATACCTACGAAAACTGTCTCCAGTAGAGCTAATATTATATCCAGATTGCTTACTTCAAACCACCTGCCTTTGGTTTAGTCCTCATATTTTTGTCCATGCTACCAATCATGCTTTCTTGCTTTCCAGTCAAGACTTTTCTATTTGTATTTAATATGGTAAATATTTATTCATATTATGTTATCTGATTTACAGAGAAGACAAGAGAATTCAAAGTCTGTTTAAAGTCAAACTTCACAGCTTCCTCTACCAGCACTGACTGAATTAAAAATATTGAACATATTTAAAAAATAAAAATATTAAACAGCTACAATAACAACAAAAAAAGGTATGAGAAGTCATTGATTATCTCATGGGTTTTTGTTACATTATATCGAAGTGTAAGACATAATCAGCTTAAGATAACATTTATGCTAGATAGCATGGTTTAAGCGGAAATCTATGGCAAGTTAAGGATTTTCTTTAGATTACTACATTTGTTGCAATGAAGAAAACATGGACAAAACACACAAAGAAAATAGGTATGCTAAAATATCTTCAGTTTCTTGATGTAATCATTTGTCTTGAATCTCTTTGCACTTTGAGTTGTGTTTTATCAGAAGCAGAATTATTTTCATACCTCCCTGAGACTGTGCAGTCTCTGAATTAAACTCTGTATATGCACACATTTTCTTTTCATGACATTCTGCTGTCTGAATCTTAGATGACTGGCTGAGTCTTGTGCAAATCCTCTGAAACTGCAGAAACTGTACATGAGACTTAAGAAGGAAAGCTTCTTCCAGCAACCTCAGTTATTATAATACCATTTTTATCAATATTCAAAATACAGGGAACACATGGAACGGGGGGAGGTGGGACAACACACACTCAACACATGTTCACTATTAGCTCTTTTTACTCGCTTATACATAGGTCCAAATATAGCTCAACACTGTCATGCAGAAACCACAAGAATACAGACAGTTATAATTTCAAGAGTAGATCATTCCCACTTGTTTTTAGTGTCATTCTTTTAAAGGTTGAAGGGAGTGAATGAGCATGTTTGAGAAGGAGTGGGAAGGTATAGGGGGGTTGGGTTTGTTTGGTGTTTACATTGTTCATTCAGTCGGTATTTATAAATGTCATTTCTGTCTATTGGCATTTTCCTGCCCCAGGCTGCTGCAAACGAATTTCAATAGGTTTAGATGCTATTTAGTTTAATGAGAGACTTTTGGGGAAAAGAAATCCAACACACAGTTAAACATTTCTCTTTTGGATACAAAATTAAATAACTCCTTCTCTTGGTGCACAGGGATATTCATCATGAAAATAATCCAGTCGACAGTTCACTATCAGCTATAACCAGACGGCTCCATCGGTGTGAGTGGCCCAAGAGGAACCTCTGCTGCCATTGGACAGGGCTGCCCAAAGAATTCCATTTGAAACCGAGCATGGTGGTGAAGGAGGGACAGATCAAGCTCTTAAAGGTGGAAGTATCTAGTGAAGAAAAAAAACAACAAAAAATAGCCCTGAGTGTTTTACAAACAACTTTTGTCTTCTGTGTAGACAAGGCCAACCCTTCAGCTTGGGATCATGAGTGTAACAAGCCATTCCATCCATATTCTCTCCTAAATAAGCACCAGCAACACCAGTGAAGTGTTTTTCCTCCACTCTCCTTAGTAAAACTTTCCTAAGACTTATATCTCACTTCCCACTGAACCATGGCTGGGCCTGCTCCTGATTTTGAGGTCATTGCCTCAAAATTTCTCACAACTTCTGGACAGATATCCCCCAAAAAAAACGTGTACCAAGCATGTTAGGGCTCTCTGCTGTTGTCCTTTTGTTGTTGTGCCTCCACTTACATGTAAATCTATATTTGTCCAACCTATCTCTCACCCAGAGACACAATGGCAGCTTTGTAATTGGCAATCCTGGAAAGCACTGCCTGGGACAAGTGTACAACCAGTGGCTTAAAGCAATTCACTGTAGAACGGAGATGAAGAGATCTACCAGAAGGTAAAACTTTCAAAATATTTATCATGGACAATGGAATTTAACATTACTCTTCTCCACATATTCTCTTTTATTGCGCTTCTACTTGCTAATGTAGACCTTGGTGACTATACTAATGCCACAGTCTTAAGTAACTGGCAAAGGTGAACCCAAGAGTCCTGTTACCTAGGTTCTTTGATTAAGCCACATAGCATTCAGTAGAACTCCTGCTGTTAATGCATGATGCTACAATTTATGGAAAGGACATGATCATATTCAAATTTATACAGAACACTGTATTACTTCTCAGTAAGAAAAGTTAATTTATGTTCAGCCAACCTTTTGGTTATGCATGTGTGTGCATCTAGTTGCTCCAGGCTCCAGGTAAATTATACAGTCTAGACTTCAGGTAGTTCATTAGATCAATATTCTATCTCATTACATGGATGGAATGTGCAGTGTCCTCAAAAGCCAAATCTCATTTCTTTCACCTCTCAAATTAAACACTACCTTAAAGGTTTAGTTGATGGATGACTCTGTTTTATCTGATGATGGTCTTCAAGGCACATGTGGCAGTATATCTTATCCTATTAGTAAAGATCATTAGCTACAGCATAATTGCCTCTCTATGACACATAATAGTTTCATCTATTATTATCGTTCCTGTCCTGTAATTCAATTTCATGATTATGGTTTAACAAATCAAGGGGCATGGCAAACAATATATTTTATCCATCATTTAAAGTCAAGTCAAGTTGCTGACAAGATACATAGGGTGGTGCTACAAGACATTTTACCATTTCACTCTTTTGGTTTACAGAATATTCTGATTTCTCCATTCTCTCCCATTTTTAACACAGAGAAATACTGAATCACAAAAAATGGCTATTGAATTCAGCAGCCTCTTGTTTCTTTAGGAGAGAATCTATAACTTGCTAGAGGCTTTCCAAGCACTGAGAATATCCCTTGTTTCTAGGAGATCAGCATTATGAAACAGTGACACTATATAAGAGTTGTCTAGTTAGTATTGGACCAGAGGACATCTATTCCACAAGACTTTTATCAACTAAGCTAACTTGAAGCTTACAGGAGAAAACTCAAAAATCATCCCCAGCAATATTCCATAAGGAGAGGGAAGAGCAAATTAAGGGTAGTGCTATTTCTCTTGGGCCAGTATGTATAATGAAATAGATATACATACAAAAAAACAGCTTTCTGTACCAATATTAAAATCTATATATGGAATACTCACTGTGCACTTGTGCACATTCACATAGCCAGTGAGTCCAAGATTTACTCACCTCCATAACTGAACCAGAGATTTCACTGCAACTGTGTTTTCCTGTAATTCTGAGGATAAAATTTGGACCATTTATAGCAGGCCATCAACTTTTCTCATTCCTTAACAAGCAGACCATTACACTATTTAACTTTCTCTTACTCACTTTGTTCCATTGAATAATTGTTCTTGGTTCCAAAAGCTGTAATGAATGCTTTATCTCCTCTCCAGTGACCATTCACCAGAAAATATGACACATAATTAAGCACTATGAAGGGGGAAGGGGGAAGAGAGAAAGAAGAATGATTCCCTTTATGTAGATGGTTTTAAATGAATTTTACATTACTATGAATTAATATTAATTATATGATTTAGTACTAATTACCAGAGAGACATTAATTCTGATACACCTAAGTAAACCCTGGTAGGAACAGTGATCAGTGATTACTGGTTATCTGCACTACTACCCAAAACTGAGTCGTGTTTATTTTGAGTGAAGTGGCAATAAATGTTACCAACCAGGTCAGAAGCTTTGTGAAAAGAGATTAAAGCTCTCAAAGTTGTTGATAGGCAACTATGGAACCTTGTTGAGTTCCTGAGTCCTTGCCATTTTCCTCCTGGTTGCATTCATCTTTTCCTCTTATATCTGAGCCTTATGAAGGTCCAGCTGAAAAGAAAGGGAATTTTATGAGAATGATTCTTGCATCTATGATTGAATTCTAAAAGCATTTTGCCTGGACTTTGGAAAGCTATTGATTAGGGGCTTTTTCAGCAAGGCAATTAGGAATTCAAGGTTCATGAAGAAATTTTTACATTTCGATACCATACATGATGATTGGAAAGCATTTTTGACAAAGAATGATTAGTTTGAGCGAAATTGTCATAAAACTTGGGCACGGTTCCTACAGTTAGCTACTTTCCTGCCACCTTGTTTCCTTAGCTTGCTGAAGAGCCTGTTCAAAGTGATGGAGAGCACTCCATCATGTAAACCACATGGAGGTAGTAAATGCAGAATTTTCCATGTCCAGATTTCTGGGCAACACATTGTGCAACCAACTTCAGAACTTCAGGTTCCAGAATTTTGGAACAAGTTACTTTGTAAATGTGGGAATCTCAGGATCTTCATAATTTTTAATTATAAAGTGAACTTCCAGATATATTTTCTCAAGAGTCCTGCTCCAAGATGGAATTTAGGGCAGCTTCCTCAACAGATGACTATATGATGAACTCTAGTTATGGCCAGAAATCTTTGTCTCCTGCAGATATCTTAAAATTATGAGGCTTTTTGTTTTTTTTTTTTAAAACAAAAATTTTAAATATCAGTTACCTCCATAAACCAGAAGTATCTTTTCTACCTGAGACTGTACAGCCTTAATCTTCCTTACAGCTCAGTAGGATACCTTTATTTCTATCCAAGAATCATAGACAGTACTAAATATTTTCTTTCTATAATTATTCTGTGCATGTGCAGTAATTTTTCCTTTGGGGTTACATCAGACTTCTGTGCTTGAGTAGCTCCAGGTGCTACAGTAACTGGTTATGCTCATTCTAATAAATGGTAACAGACAATAGATCCTCAAGGCCACACAATTTCAGATGCTAGCTAGTTCCCCACATTCAAGGATGGATAACTTCAACCTTGTTAAAAATGGACTGTTGCAATCATTCTACTGAAGCTGCATTGTGAGATGGAATGAATTGCAGAAATGGAAACCTTCTCATTTAAGAAAGAGAATGGAATAAATTTTTACAAAGTAAAATCAATTGTGTGATGCTGTTTATGTTAACAACTAATCAATTATTAGTGTGTCAGATAATAAAAAGAACATTATTATTTATATTTGGTAAGTGCAAGTCAGTCTTAGCAATATTGCTGAAAGGCACTCGCATGGATAGTTTTCCATACAAAAATATTGAGATAGAAAAGCAATCAGATATCTCACATGGGTTGACAGACTATTGCCTGAGGTAGGATATCAGAATTTCTAGTTGTAGAAGCTGGATAATACCTGGACCCCCTGGTTCAGATTCTGGTTGAAATAGAAGCACCAGTTTGTTTTCCTGCCTCCAGGGCAGAAGTAAGAGGAACCAACTCAGCAATAATCAATTACAAATGGACCGACCAACTCCAGCAAAGTGATTGGGTGGCAGAGCTCATGGGAGGAGTATATATTGCTGTTTACACTGCATATACGTTCTGATATTTGGGTTTTGGATTTTTTTGGGGGGTGGTTGTGTTTGTTTTGTTTTGTTGGGGTCTTTTTAATCTGTTTTAGGGCTTTGGTGCAAGTCTGTAGCCTAGGTGAGAGGATTTGTCTGGAGTAAAGAGTTCTGGTAATCTTGCTCTCAGTATTTATGAGACAAGTGTGCAGGCTGGGAGGTCACTGGAGCTGCTGTTTAATTGTTTATTGGTGAGGGTTAAGGATTTTTATTTCAGTCCTTTCTGTCTTATTTCAGGAGCACTATTAGCTAGTGCTGATTCTGAAGAAGGAAAAGACCTCATAGAGAAAAGACATCATAGAGATACTTTCTCTCTAGTGAAAGATCACAGAAGTGGGATTTCTTATGACCTCTGCTGGAAATTCATCCTCACTACTGGTCTTGTTTCTCTGATCTCACTTCTTCCTGACTTCACCTTCTAGGGTCCTTGAACAGGTATTACATATTAAGGAAAAAAAGGCAGTGTTCTGCTGTTGCTACAAAGAGCTGATAATTACCACCAGCTCAAACATCAAATGCTCTTACAAACACAGAGAAATAAAATGTTGGAGTTCATCATGGGAGAGGAGATGGAAGTGCAGGAGCAGTGCAAGAGTTCTGGGCCAAGTGGAAGAATTGGTAAGTTCTGTGGGTTCTGAAGCACTGACCTTAACATATGATATCATTCCTTAGAGGAAGAGACTGAACATGCCTACACAATTGTTTCTACATGAGTAACTGATTTGTCTCTAAGAGGAGACACTGAGTCTAAGGCACAAATGTGTCTTCATGCAGAAAAATCCAGAGATAACTGATTGATATTGCTTGGGGGAGTTTTTACTCCCACTGGAACTAAATGAGAAAACATTTTGCCCACAATCCTCCATGTAGGAACTAATCTAAGCAAATGGATGTCTACTGAGAATAGCAGTAGACATCTCTGCTCTTATTGCAGAGATCTTAATGTTTTATAGAATCAGAAAATGGATAGAGTTGCAAGGAACCTTAAAGATCATCTAGTTCCCACTCCCCTCCCATGGGCAGGGACACCTTCCACCAGACCAGGTTGCTCAAGGCCCTATCCAATCTGACCATGGACACTTCCAGGGAAGGAGCATCCATGCCTGGGCAGCCTGTTCTAGTGTTTTAACACACTCATAGTACAGAATTTCCTCCTAATATGTAATTTAAATCTCCCTTCTTCAAGTTTTAAACTATTGCACCTTATCCTCTCCCTACACACCTGAGCAAAAGGTACTACCCCAGCTTTCTTGTAGGCTCCCTTCAGGTATTGGAAAGCCACTTTAGGGTCAAGGATCTCAATGTCCTTCTTATGCCAGGGACTCCAGAATTAGACACAGGTGGGGTCTCACAAGAGCAGAGTAGAGGAGGAGAATCACCTCCTCTGACCTGCTGTCTATGCTTCTGTTGATGCAGCCCAGGACATGGTTGGCTTTCTGGGCTACAAGCACACATTGATGGCTCACATTAAGCTACTGGTCCACCACCACCCCCAAGTTCTTCTCCTCAGGGCTGCCCTTCCTCCTCACAACCTGTATTTGTGCATGGGATTGCCTCGACCCAGGTGCAGAACCTTCTACTTGGCCTTGTTGCCATCAGTAAGCTTACTGAGAGTGCACGTGATTCCACTATCCATGTCTCCAACAAAGCTGTTAAATAGCACTGGTCAGTGTACTGACCCTTGAGGGACACCACTTGTCACATGTCTCCATTTGGACACTGAGTCACTGATCACAACTCTTTGGGTGCAACCACCCAGCCAGTTCCTTAGCCACTGAGTGGTTGATCCATTTAACCCATATCGTTCCAGTTAAGAGAGCAGAGTGTTGTGTGGGACAGTGTTGAATGTTTGCACAGGTCCAGGTAGATGATGTCTGTTGCTCTGCCTTTGTCCACTGAGGCTGTGACCCCACTGTAAAAGGCCATCAAATCAGGCAGGCAGGACTTGCCCTTAGTAAAGCTGTATTGGCTGCCACCAGTCACCCCTTTGTCATCCACATGCCTTAGCAAAGCCTTCAGGAGCATCTGCTCCATGATCTTGCCAGGCACAGAGGTGAGAATGACCGGACTGTAGTTCCCTTGGTCTTCTTTTTTTTTTTTTTTTCACTTTTGAAAATGGGGATTATATTTCCCCTTTTCCAGTCAGCAGGATCTTCACTAGACTGCCATGACTTAAATAAGAGAGACAGTGGCTTTGCAACTTCCTCCACCAACTTCATCTTCCCATATATGGCTAACAAGCTGCCTTTGAAGGATCTGTCTGCTGTACTATATGTTCTATTTTGTGGCATACCTCAAGCTCAGAGATCCCATCTGAGTGAGCTTATGTGGTGGTTGAGAGTCAAACATTGTGTGGCAGCTTTTGATTGAGAAATATTTCACTTAATTCATCTGTGTTAAGGATGGCAAAAAATCAAACCCTCCTACACAGCCTTTATAAATCATCCTGGATAACACCGTAGTAAATGTGTTATCAAAAATGCAGCACCTATTACTGTGAATTACAAACAGCCAACACAAAGTCAGATCTGAACCTGTGGGAAAGGTATAAATTGATTAGACTTTTTGAGAAGCTATAAATTACAGGAAAGCAAGAGGAGCATCTTTAAAGGGCTGACAACAAAGAAAGATGATTGAGCACAAAAATGCTGGGCCAAATCACAAATAGCTTGTTCCTAGGAGAACAAGGAGAATGAAAACTTTGCTAGCTTTGAATAAGGGAGGAGCAGGAAGAGAAAAAGACCTTAGTGGATTAGAAATATAGGCAAAGAATGAAGACAAAACCCTTGACAATATAAAGTCCTTAATGCAGCATACTAGAATAATGAGATAATATAAGTCATTATTGTCAGTGAATGCTTAGCTGGTACAGAATGACAATTAGTATCACTGTGCAACAGTACCAATGTGTTTTCTGCAGTACCTCACCATCCCTGTCTTCTACAAAAAACTGAAATGTAAGTATAATTTAAAACCTCTGAATGGAGAGTTGAAAGAAATCCTCCTGGCTATGAGATCCATGGATATGTTTGCAATAGATTCTATTTTAATGTCCTGCTATTGTCACCTTTTATCATCTCTGCAAGCTCGCAGAATGAAGGAGTGATAATATACCATGCAGTAAAAACATAAGAGAATTTGCTAGGTGTGAAAAGGCTCCAGACAGAGTGACAAAGTGAGAGAGTTTATAGAGGTGTTTTGTGTTAGTAAAATGGTGATCCACCTTGGCTGGAAGCCCAAGTTCTCAGAGGCTCAGAGAGAATGGCTAGCTGGGAAAGGACACAGAAGAGGAGGTACAGAGGGGAGGAGCTCTGGGAATTTAGTAGAGGAGTGTTAGATGAGCACTGGTTGTGTAAGCTAGACTTAAGGATATTTTTGTAGATATTCTTGTCCAGCCGACCTTGGTTTGTCTAGTACACCACTTTGAGGGTACTGGTATTATTTTTTCCATTCTGTTATTTTTCAGAGAAAACTCCTATCCTCTCAGAGATATTAGTGTCTTGCCATCTTCCCTTCATTAGTGGGAATAATTGAACACTGGGCTAGTCTTAAGGGAACATCTAAAAGAACTACAAGGATACATTGCTTTATCCATGCTCTGAGCTGACCAGAAACCATCCGGAAGTGGTGATTTCTGTGTGCAACAAGTCACATTGGTGATAAGCCTGAACTAAGTGTTAGATGAATTTTTTTTATGGCCTCACACTGCACATTTTTTTACAGAACAGAATTGAGAAAATAAAACCAAGTTAAAAGAGCCTTTGCAGATATGCATTCTTCACCTCATACCTGTATTACTTCTGCATTAACATTGCACATAAAATGAAGCTCGTGAGTCTAGCGGGATTAGAACGATTGGGGGTTTTTAACTTCACATTAACCTGAATAAATCATTAAAACATTCTTTAACAGTCAAGATCATTCTTCATTTTTTCCTTCAGATGATGCATCTAACAAACAAGAAATCAGGAATGTATCTGCTGGATCAGGCCTGTGATCCAGTTAGCTCTGTAAGAAGATAATAATCAGTAATGAACTCTTCAAAGAGAGATGAAAGTCACCCTACAATAAACTGATATGGGATCATTGTCCTAGGAAAGCGTTTTGCCTTAACCTTTATACTTGTCCTTTAAGCATGAAACTTTGTAGCCCATTTAAAAATGATGTCAGCCTTAACTATAAATTTAATATAACGAAGTATAATAGGAATCTTAAAAAATGAGTGTACTCTTCCTCACCTTTCCCATGTGTTCCTTTGAGAATCATGATTTATATACATTTTGTTCTTTCCTGCATCTTTTCAATTTAAGACTCATCCTTATTCCCAAAAGACAAAGTTAATTAACGAAAAATGAAAAAAAAAAAAAAGAAAACCTTCATTTCTGCTTGCTTTCTACATTAGAGGGCAGAGTTCTACCTCATCTCTCTATTCATCTTTTATTTATTAAAATACTTTTGATAAAATTAATTGGGAATTCATTAAAAAGGCTATCTTAACATCTTGGGGGAAGAAAGACCTTTGTTAATATACAAATGTGCTGATACAATGTGTCTGAATCAACATAACCATACTTTGAAGGAATATTTGAGGGCAATTAACTCTGGGCCCCTTCAAACTTACTTTCAGACTACTATAAACAAGATCCAGGTCTGGAAAATAGGTGAAAATATCTAAGAATGACAATATAAAATAACTTTCTTAATGTTGTCTTCATGTCCTCAGTTTCTTAGAAAAAAAACACCCAACCCATATTTAGTGAAAAGTGGCACTGGAACAGAAGTTCCTACTCATTTTCCATTACAAGCTTTTTAAAAGTATTTAAAGTTGTATTACAAAAAAGGCTGAGGGGGCAGTAAATACAATCGAATGGTATGAAGCAACCGAGCATCTACTTAAGAATAGAAGATAAATAATGAAATCAACAACTTTAATGTTACCTAACTACTTAATTAAAGGTTATTACAATCTGCTTCTTGTTATATTAACTGTCTATATAATCATTTGGTTTTTGAAGGATCTCAGAGTCCTTGTGTGTAAACTGGTTATTGTTCTGCAGTGACACACCAAAATAAAGTGAGATAAGTTGAGAATTTATAGGACAAATAGGCTGCACTTAGGCTGCAAATAGGATGCACTCTGAGGAAAAAACTGAGCTGTTCTGCATCACTCTATGGCCTTAATAATTAATTAGTGGTCATGATGATCCAGTGTGCATTGTTCAGTATTAAACATTTACTTTTAATTAAAATCAGAAATGGCTCTCCAGAATTTCCTTTAATTGCATTTTAAATGTTTAAAGACTAAAATAAAAATGAAATGCTTTAATTTATGTACTTTTCCCCAGGTTCTCCGTTTCATAAAGATTTTTAATTCCTTTTGTTCTTATCCAGACTGCTCTGTCAGTCACACTGGTCTTTTGCATTCTGTGACCCTGGTCCTATCTCTGGAGCCAAGAAGTATTGATGAAATGCCTGCTAGGACTCCTTAAAACTCACCCATTAAAACAGGAATCCCATAAGATAGGCTGAACCACAGATTTGACATGAATTACAACTCTCCCTAGGTATCTTCAGCCTGGCAAAATTTCATCTTTAAGCCTAGTCTGAACTGGATGTTGCTTAATGGACAAATTGATTTGGAAGGTATCTTCAGAAGGCACAATCTCTGTATCCACCCTCGAAGCTCAAAGCCAGAGAAACTACATCCATGACAGAAGTTCATTTACCCCTTCAAAAACACCCAGACCCGAGGACTCAGCACCTCTCTCAAGCAACCTAATTCCACCACTTCTGCTTCCTTCTCACCAAAAGGCTCCTGCTGCAACCCAGCCTGGATGCCTCCTGCTCCAACTGAAGCTCTGTTTGGGTTGAATGCAGGTTCTTCAACCCATTTCCAAACCCTCTGAAAGAGGGATGTAAATGTAAAATGTAAATAAACTGATACGTCCTCAAATTGCTTCTAGTCCTTCATAATAACATTGCTAGTTTCTTGCTTCTGTGCTTGAGGGGCAAGGCAGCAGCAGGGGAGCTGCAAAGAGCAGGGACCCAACTCTCTGTACAACTCATGTCTGTGTCATGAGTCTATAGTGGAAACCTCACTGAGGCAAGACAGGCTTTAGGCTGACACAGAAGAGATCCATCATGCATACACTGATGATTCTTTCAAGCACTTTTTGCAGGAATGTGCCCTATCTGTGCTTTCAGGTAGCATTGCCATCACACTGGCAGTCACACAAGGAGTGGGAATTGGGTGGATCAGCCGGTGGTGGCTTTACTAAACCATAAGCATTGTCCTTTGTTATTTACAAAGAGTTACCACTGAAGGAACCCTTGGGAATGTTTTCCAGGAAAAGATCTTAAAGCCTCTTATAAACAGTGGCTAATCATGTAAAAAAGGCTGGAGGGCTTTTATTCATTCCCCTAGAAAAATCCCGAAACATGCAGTTATCTTTCACCTTGTCAAGCAGGCAGTCCATAGGAGATACACTGACAAGGAACAAGGCAAGTGACTGCTCATCTTGCACCTATATTTCTGTCTTAAAACAAAGGAACTAGGTATTTGTCTCCAGTGTGGAACAGAATAGCATCAGGATGGCTGTAAGAAGAGTTGTATTGATCTGGTCTCCACACAGTGTGAGAAATGGAAAAGAACTGGTAATTACCTGCCTCATAATTCTAAGCATGATGAACTTGGAAGAAGGCTCTAAGAAATTGTTTCCTGTGAAGTAATTAATCTTTTAATTTTCTTTTTCATCCACCACATGACTCCTTAAAGCGTCCGTAATTTTCATATAGCACCACAGAAATGATCAGCACTATATCCTTCAATACATAGATCAGTTTGAAAGCCGCTCATAATATTCTGCTGCTGTAAACTGGAGCTGCTCATTGGGTTAAAGATCTTTATTTGAGTAGAAACTTACACCATGATTTTAAAGCAGAGCAGACAGATCCAGTTTAAGTGTCTATTTTTCACTCACTCCATCCCAGTTCAGCTACTATGCTTAATGGTGTCAAATGCTAAATTCTCAGAATAAATCTGCAGAATTCCAAGTTAGTTATGTGCATTCAAAGAATTTTTCACATGCCCCTTCATCTTAGTTCTGCCTGTATAGGATTGGACGTTCTGAGCTGTACACAGAGTTCATTGCTCTTTTTTAATGGAAAAGGTGAATGAATCCATAGAGTTTTCACACTGTTTCAGAAGACATGAGAAGCTGAGGTATTTTATTTGGTTTCATTCTCTTCATAGAGAGAATAAAAGTTGAAAACTCAGGTTAGGTATCTGAATGGCAGGCCAAGAAGCCAGATAGTTTGCAATACAATGGTGGCTGAAGGCAGTGGTTTTGCTGGTCAGGTCCTTGGGTCCCCAGCACTCTCTGTGCTTTACCCCAGGTAATTAATTTAATGTCTTTGCAACTTTATCTTCTGCATTAAAACATGAATAGTGGTCTCTTTATCTCTGTTGCAATTTCAAGTAATAAAGTCTTTGAGGCAAGCAAGTTGCATTTCTGTTGCATAGCTCTTTTCTCAGTTTAGAAACATGAAAAAAACCAAATCCAACATCTCTCACATTTGTTACTGAAATTTATATCCAATTGATATAATTGATAAATGTCTCCATTACCCTTATTACAGACTTGGCAAATAGGAATATTACATCATCATCGTTTGTACAATATTGCTGCAGAAAAGTTCAGTGGAAGAGTATTCTCCACATAAATGAGACCATGAACTTGATTATTGAGTATTTATATTCTAATGCTGCAACTTCAAACCATGTAAAGATTACATGTAAAAGGTGAGAAGTTTAACAGAACTGTACTGTCTAAAAGCTTATGAAAATATGGAAAGAAGTATCAGGAAAGGAAATCTGTGATGGAAATGAGAATAAGAGAACTATCTTCCTAAAATGACCTCATTAGAAAAGCTAGTTACACGTTTGCAAAACTCCTGCTGAGATGACATTAAACAAAAGATCTGTTACAACTGGAAGATATTAAAGGATAAAAAATAGTAATTCCACATGCCCTTTTCAAGATCAGCTGAAACAAATATATATTCCTTTGTAAATACTCTTCATGCTATTAATTTCAATGACTGTTTCATACTTGCTCATCTTTCACCTTGATAATGTAATTATAGTGGTACAAGGTATTACACATAGATGCCAAGATGCAATTTAACTGTCTCCATGTTTCCTAGTCAAATTGTACCTTGCATTTGACCCAAGTATTGTACAGTTAATAATAGTTATCCTATGGGAAGTCTCACTGATCTATTCACAAGGATCACATTGTCCGCATCTTGAAAGTAAAGGAGAGACAAAAGTCCATGACTTCATGGATGATACACTCTAAACTGCCTCCAAAAAATAAAACTGAGTGTGTATTATCAGTGCAAATTCTTAGAGTCCATTTCTATCACTAGAACATTTATCCCCTTATGCTTTTGACTGTAGGTATATATTTAAGCAGTTTTCCCAGCAGGATTCAGTAGACAGCACACTGCCTGGGGTCAGCAACAAATTTCTCAGGGTGCAGTCTTCCTCTGACCAACACAGTTGGATTCAGTTTTATATTTTTATACATTAATCACCATGTACTTATGGTGTTAACAGATTCTATAATAAATTAAGAAAAATGACAGACATGGCTGCCCACATCCCCACACCCAGGAAAAAAAAAAAAAAAAAAAAAAGAAGAGAAAAACAAAAAATCCAAAAAGAACCACCTGCATAAAAAAAAAATTAAAGTCAGTGAAGATATGCTAGAAATCAGGTGGATGGTGGTACACTATATGCCCAGGGGAAGTTGTGGATGCCCCCTGGAAGCGTTCAAGGCCAGGCTGGATAAGGCTTTGAGCAACATGGTCTAATGGGAGGTGTTCCTGCCCATGGCAGGGGGGTTGGAACTAGATGACTTTTAAGATTCCTTCCAACCCAAACCAGTCTATGATTATTTCATTATGGCTTTGTTTCTACCTCATAAAAAAGAACAATTTTTTTTCAAGTAATTCCACTGAGCAAGAGCAATTGAAGACTGCAATGCTGAGCTTGTAGCTCACCTTTTTTTATTAGAGCAGAACAGAAATTTCTGAAATAAACTTTTTTCAGTTGAAAACGTTATTTCACCAAAGGTGGATTTCTTCACATCAGATTCATATAATGCTGTAGAGTTTTTATACTTGTTAGGAACAATTTCACACATCTTCAGAAAAGGAGAAGCCTGAGAACAAACAGTGCTTCAGTGACTTAAACACGGATCTGATCACCAACCACACAATGCTGAATTCTGAAGCCTATTTATTATACACACTGCCCCAAATGATACCTTATTAGTCATACATCTTGAAACAGCCACAATTAAAAAAACAATTTTTTTCAATTGCAGCCTACTTATCTTACATACGTGCATTCAAGTGAAAACTTGCTTTCACTTATGCCCACCATCTCTGCCTGATGTACTTGCATCATTTCTCACACTTCTGTCAGACATACACATACATGGAAATGTCCTGATAAAGCACTAGGATTCTACATTTAATTCCACTCTTGAATAATCCATATCATCTAGCCATCATTTTCACCATACTACAGAGAATATAACAAAAAAAAGTAAAAATAAAAATTGGTCCCTAAGCAGGGTCATCTTCAATTTTAGGTTAGGCTCTACTTTTCATTTCATGATGAATGTTTTGATTGGAAATTTTAACTGTGACTTTGTCTCAGCCATTGTATCACTATTTACTAACTTCAAAAGAGTAAAATAGTCAAATATTGTGATTTGCAAAGGATAAACATTTAGCCAGCACCTTCATTTGTACAGAATCTTCTGCATACCTAAGCCTCATCTGTTCTGGTTTATATTGAAGGCTTTTCTATAATTACATTCCAGACAATAGCACAACACTTTTTTACTGCTGAACTCTTGATCTACTGTCTTTATTGTGTTTCCTTTTATAAATAATTTTATGGTCAAATACCCAGATGAAATTTAAATAAAATGAAATCATGACTTCTTTTCACCATTAGCCCAAGATAACATAATAGCATTATGACAGGTGAAGGTTAACATTTCTAGTGGCAACTTTCAGTTAAACCATCTCAAAGCAAGATGGCATACATAATTGCTTTGCACCACCAGAGGAAATAACTCCCATTAGTCCTCTAGTGAAGGTCATAGAAAGATTGCACAGGCTCAGAACTATCACAGAATGAAGACAGAAGAGAATGACTGGGTCATTTAGTTCATGTGCTCGTAGCCTAGCTACTAGCACAGCCTCAGACAACTATTTACTTAGCCAACACAGATTTTTTCTTCAGTTATAACCCTAGCAAATGGGAATCCATTCAGAAGAAATAAAATAAAGGTGAATATTTTTAAGAGTTAGAAATATCTTTAAATTATTTTGAAAAAAATAAAAAAAAAGAGCAACAAACCACTATAATAATGTGGACCTGGTCCTACTATAAACAAAAGCCTTCCCCATTCCAGCAATTCTGTGAACAGAAATCTGATGCAAGGACAATAAAGCCTTCTATTTTTAATTATTTTTCATTTTTGCTATTATTAACATGCCCTTGTACTATTCAGAAATACCCAGAGACAACCAAGTCTCATGGTACTTCTGGCCCAGTTATTCAAGCTCAAGAGAACCTGTTAGTTTAGCATTCGGTGATTAGATGAACCAAATCAGGACTCCCTCATTACTTTTTACTTTGCCATTAGAGCTGAAGAATGTGAACTTTAACACTATGGATTTTCTTAGTAATTATTGCCAAGAGATTTCTTTCAGTTTTAGGAATCTTAAAGTGATGTCCTGTTACTAAGCCATAAGACTTCCACGGCAAACTCAGAAAGTTATAATGATGAGTTGGAATGCATAGAAGATATGCAGCATTACAGGAGGATTAATCGACACTCCACTCATCTGTGGTTTTTTAAGCATTCCTCTAGGTCAGAGAATTAATCAGAGATGACCCAGCTCCATCTACATCAGGGAACACAAACAGGTGACACACTGTGTAATTTGAGCAATAGTAGCGATCATGGGAAGCATCAATCCCAGTTTCTTATAGACACATTAAAACCACGGACTGTGCTCCAAAACTGCATTAGATGCTGCTGAAGGAAGGAACAAAACCTGTCACTTAAGAACACTGTTTTTCTAGAGGATTAACTCTGGACTTCATGATTCATTAGCTCTTGTCCACTCTCCATCTCCTTGGCACCGCTTCCCCTGTTACCTTGCATCCACCTTTCACCTTCTTATTTCCTCATTCATTTCCTCGTCTTTTCTGAGGATTAATCCTACCTCAGCCACATTCCATACTTCTCTTTTCCATGCCAATTGCCAGCCATCATTCCCTTCATTTTATTTCTGCTCTCTACCCATATCTATCATCTGCTTAGACTGTAGGATACCCATATTTTTTTAAAAAGGCTACTACTCTATTTTTCCAATAGAAGCTTCTGCTTACTCTTGCTATTATCACTAGCTGAGATGGCTCTTACACAAGACTCTGAAACTCGTTATCAGCTTGCTTCTTTTAAATTCCTTACATGGAGAGTTTGTTTTGTACATACTTTGAAGCCACACAGCCAAACTGGGCACACAGTGGATAAATGAGTCAGCACAGGTCATTTCATCAACAGAATTTCATCAACACACATCAACAGCGATGTGTGTGTGCCCCACTGAAAATTAAAATACACACGATTAATTCACTCCTATTTTGCAACAGTGGTGGTCCTGCACAGCTATCAGTTACTGTGTCCCCCTTGACAAGTGGTAGCCTGGGAAACCATGGTAGCACTGTAATTTTCCTCAGATAGCAGCTCCTTTAAACATCTTCCCATGACCTGTTTGCCATTTCTGTCACTGTGTCTTTCCCAGTCCAGTTTTGTTTCATTAATGCAATGCAGAAAGCAGATAGGTATGGCAAAGTCAGAACCATCATTGGGTATGCTAAGCCACACACAGCTTTGTCTGAAGGTCAATACTGTGTAAATAGATACTTCAGTATTTGTTTATATGTTGAAGCCATGAACACTATAAATGTTATGTCAACAGTTAGGATTGATTTAATTATGTTCAGAAGCATTTTTTGTGTGTGTTTTCAGTTATTAAGAAATGTTGAAATCTCTCAAAGGAAATATACAAAACTTCTCAGGAAGTCTCAGCAGGAATTATATGGCTCAGTATCTTCCCATGAATGATAGCCATATTTTACTAGAACTTGAGAGACTTCCTTCTAAATAAACCAGTTGTTCTTTTCTCTTCTGAAACTAAAAATATTGAAATTAAGGCATTTGTACCTACCCACATCAGTCCTGGAGCATTTAAAAAATGGCAAGAACAGCCTTATAATAACATATAACAACCTTTTAATAAGCTGGAAATTCAGGGTGACAGTTCTCTCCCAGTGTCACTGGGCACAGAATAAATAGGAATAAAGATAAGACTGCACCAACAGGTATCCTCCCTAGCTCAGGGCAAGCACTCATGTCAGCACAGCACACGGCTGATGTAGTTTGTGTCCCAAAAGCAGATTCATTGAATTGGACTGCAGATAAATATCATTTTACTCTGACACAAAACTAGGTTGTTGCTAAGTCTTCTATGAAGCCATTCAGTACATTTTTTCAGTCTCCATCCAGGCTCTTCTACTAGGTCCAGGGTTATTAACTCCAGGAACCCAGTATTGGTGAAAGTGACAGCAGAGATGTGCTGGAGCAACACACTCCTTCAGTACCAGGGCAATATCTTATCACTTGAACATCACAGCTGATTACAGGACAGAAATTACATCCGTGACCCCTCACTTTTTGAAAAATGGTAAATGTCTTAATATTCAGTTTTGGTCTTTTAGTGGGTTCCTCTCATGGTTAATCATCCAGATTTTCCTTTGGCTTTTGATGCTACAGCTGCTGAATTGCTGAAGTAAAGGAGTATCAGCCTTGAGAATGCACCTCACTTTGCTGTTTAATTAATGGTGTTTGATTCACATGGAACAAATTTTCACTTGTGGAAGGTTAAATTGCCACAAATTAAAACTAAATAATCTCTGAAATACAAATACACACATTATGTCTGGAGAAGTTTCAGAAATAATTTAGGAGAGCTGTAGTTGATCTTAACTCTGTTCATAGATACACAGAATGTTTTTTGTTGGACCTTTAAAACCATCAAGTCCAACTGTTAAACCAGCACTGCCAAGTTACCTGCTAAATCATGACCTGCTGCACATCTACATGTCTTCAAATACCTCCAGGGATTATGACTTGACCACTTCCCTTGGCAGCCTGTTCCAGGGCCTGAAAACACCTTTTTGGTGACAATTTTTTTTTTTCTAAAATCTAATGTAAACCTCCGCTGGCACAACTTGAGGCCATTTCCTTGTATTCTGTGGATTTTCACTTGACTTCATTTTCATGTAGCTGTGGAGATAGATAAGGTCTCCCCTCAACCTCCTCTTCTCTTGGTTTGAGGATGAGGATAGAGGAAAAAAAAAAAACAAACAAACAAAAAAAAACAAACAAAAAACCAACTGCTTGGGACACCACCAGCAGCTTCCAATGTTCTGATGGGGCAGTTGTAATTGGGAGCTGCTGTGCCTATGGGGAGGACAGGATGGCTCAGGTGACCCAAAAGGACCAGTAACAGTATTCCTTCCCATGGTGCTCAGTATAAAATGGCTCCCAAGATAACCCTCTGGTGGCTTTTCTGGATGGTGTGGTAGCTGGTTTGTGTGTGCCCCTGGTTTCCTCACTGGAGAAGAACATCATTCACTAAGACAGATCACTTTCTGCCTTCCCAAGGAGGAACAGCTTGGCTGCTCTCAAACGGCTGTGAACTGCCACTGAGACCCTGCACTTGGGCACAACCGTCTGCTGCCTACTCCAGTGTGGGACTTTTCCAATTCGGAAGCAATTAAAAACTGAGGGGGGCGAGCTCCAGTTACGTATTTTATTTACATTTGTAATCCACTATCACTACTTCATTAAACCCACTCGAGTTTTTTTTTCCAACCTTTATAGCCAGGCCCCAACACTGGGGTGCATTCTGCTGGCAGCAGCCGGGGCCTGTGTACAAATGGCTGCTGGGGGCCCTCGCTGCCCTTTTCACTGACGCCCACAGCCCTGCAAAAGGCCATTGCCCAGCACTCAGCCACATGAGGAAGATCCAGATGACGCTTCATCAAAACAGTGAAAGAAAGAAATCCATCCACTCTACATTCGGAAAAGCTGAAGTTCATCCTGTGGTGAAGTTGCCAGCCAAGGCAACCAGTAAAAATCAGAATGCTTTGGTCAGCAATGCCACTCCAATCACCTAGTCTGAAGAACAGCCTCAAGTTCGCTTATTTTGACCCTTCATCTGAAAGACCAACAGGTTCTGCGCTAGATGTAGAAACGCTACAACTTGATATGTGTTGAGAGGGCTTGGAGAAATTTCCAAACACGGAGCGATATGATCAACCAGCAAAATCTCGTTTACTGAATTCGCTAACGCAGAATATATACTTTTCTCTTATCTGTGTTACATGCATGGCATTAAGTGACTGGTTAACACTCTCCAAACTTGCTTCTAACATACAAGCTAATTGGTTAAAAGTAATTGTCCATGCCCATACCAAAGGCCGTCCTGGTTTAAGAATGTTTTGTCTTGCCTTTACTCTATTATCTTGTTTGGCTAGAAAGCTAGCTCCGGAGTTACTGTAACGCCAAGGTTAAGTTCGTTGATGCATTCCCAAAACATGGCTTGTTCAGTACATGTCTGCTTTTGTGGGAAAACCTGACAGATATGCTTTGTGGAAACAGTGTTTGCTTGAATAAGGAAAGCCTATCCTTTTCTCACAAGGTAACTCCATGTCTGAGCAAACACAAGACTGGGAAACACCACATCATACGAGCTCCAGACAGCATCTTAAAACTGAGGCCACCCATCCAGGAGCACACTGTGCCAGAATCCCTGAATTCAGAAGTTAGCAAAATGGGAAGGATCTTCTGCGCTGTGGAAGAGGATGTTCAGCAAGAAGAAAAGATTAAATACAAACAGCTCTTGGAAATGGTAAAGGAAAAGTATCCTAGAAGCTGCCCTAGTCCACAGTCAACAAACTTCCAGAGTGTTCAAGTCTACTCCAAGGAACCTGTGATGACTGTGAGTCCCCTGGAAAAGCAGAAATATGGAGGACATGCCTATCCATGTGGGACACCATGAACCAGTCTCAATTGTACAGGTATTTGCAGCCCACAGTGGTGTCAGAGAAGTGATATGATCAGGTACTACACACCAGCAGAAAACTCTAATGAGCAGGCAAGACCAGTGAAACAAGCTGTTGCAGTGAAATAGCATAGAGCTGAAATCTCAGAAGACTTGTTATCACATCTGGCACCTGTTCTGTCCAAAAAATCACCTGCCCTTGATGTGAAAGGAAAAAAGTTCCTGAGCTTGGAAAGACCAGAACACTTTTCCTCTGCTCACAGAGGCCAGGGAGAAAAAGGTCATTGTTGCATTTGGTGACAGGAAGCCAGGTGAGGTCGTGAGCAGTGCCTTCAAGCTAAACATCACTCATGAGGACATCGGGACAATTAGGAACCTTCACTGGCTAAATTATGTGTTCTTTAATTTCTACATGAAGCTTCTGAAGGAAAGGATACCCAGCAGTTCATGGTTTTAGTACCTTCTTTTATCCCAAAAAACTGCTGTATACAAAAGGAACCTACTGGGAAATGCTGTGTGGGTTTCTTCACCCCTGGGCAAAGGCAAACCTATCTCTGTGATTGTCCCTCCTCAAGGACTTGGAAACACCTGGTCAGTAATGCAGGACAATGGTGAGTCCAGTAGATACCATAGGGTAATTTACTGCTGGCTAAGAAAAGTTAAGTTCAAATTATGTAATACCATTTTTAAAAAATATATAATTATATTGCAGATAGTCATAGAAGCACATAGTAAGGAATAAGGGGTGGACTGTCCTGGTTTGAGAGGACCAGGACTTTAAAAAGCTGCCTGGGACACCACCAGCAGCTTCCAGCCTGCTGATGTAGCAGTTGGAACACGGAGCAGTTGTTCCTATGGGGAGGACAGAATGGGTCAGGTAACCCAAATGGACCAAACCCAGTATTCCTGCCCATGGTCCTCAGTATAAAATGGCTCCCAAGACAACCCTCTGGTGGCTTCTCTGGCTAGTGTGCTAGCTGGCTTGGAGCCCGTTTGCCTCTGCGCTTGGTTTTCTCTCCAGCCGTCAGTGCCCGGTGCCCATGTACAATGGCTCAATGCCTGCCGAGGACCCTCGGCACTCTCTTCACCGCCGCCCACAGCCCTTTGCCACGCCAATCCCCCAGCATGCAGAACAGACTGAGCCCCCTTCTTCTGACCCTTCATCTGAAAGACCAACAGGGTTTGCGATAGAAGTAGAAATGTTACAAGAAAAAGAAAGAGAAAAAAAAAAAAAAAAAAAAAGCATTCAACGCAGGGTGAGAGAAACAGAATAATAGAAAACCACCACCACTCCCTCAACACAAGCGCGAAGACACGGCCCCTTATCTATAGGGGGTGGCTCTGGCTCAGAGGGGGCGGAGACCGCAGCAAGGGCGGGGAATCTAAAAACCCTTGAAGCCGCCATTTCAGGTGGTGGGAGCTTGACGGGTCGTGAGGCGGCAGTCTTGCCCGGGTGGCTAAACCGCACCGCCCAAAAACAAAAATAAAATAATAAGTAAATAAATAAATAGAAGCGCAAGGCGCAGGAAGAAAAAGAGTGAGAGAGACGAAGGCTCCCTCCTCCTCCCCATCAGGAAGTGAGAGCTCCCGATCCATAGAGTTCGGCTTTGGCTCAGTGTGGGGGGAGACCGCAGTGAGCGCGGCACAACCCCTGTCACCTGCAAGAGCAGCGCCTGGGGAGTACGGGCAAAGGGGACGTGTCAGGGCAGGGAAGCAGCGAGGTCAGCAGCAGTCTTTTCTCACCGGGAAGACAATTTATCTATGGTGTCCACTCGTGCCAAAGCCATTGCCAAAAAGAATGTGGCAACCCAAATCGAGCTGCCCTGGAGAGAGGCGGCTGTTCAGGTGTAGTCTGAGCCTGCCACTGGCACCACAGGAAAGCAGTCACAACACCTGTGTATGCTCTGACCAGGGGAATGACCTGCTCAGCCTGGTTGTGGAATGAAAGAGGAGGTGGAGAAGTTGAGTAGCATTTGGGAATGTGAAATGGAGGTAGGCTAGTGGGCCTGCTGGTCTTGAGGCAAAGGCAGCATGTGGACGTGCCACAAGAAGCAGAGGACCCTCTGCACTCCAGTCACCAGGCAGGAGGGAACCAAAGAGATGGGGGTGAATGGGAACAGGTCCCTCCTGGGGACAGCAGGTGAATCCTTGCTTAGCCTCCTTCAGCATCCCAGGTGCCCCTGCGTAATAGATATGGGGCATTGAACTGGAAGACATGTCAAATGATGTTGCCAAAAGCCCATTCACGGCCTCAATCACTAGGACCATTCCTTTAAAAACTAAAAGGTGGAAAATTCCTAGGGAATTCCCTTCTGAGGTGAAGTATTTCTTCCCATGGTGCTCAGTATAAAATGGCTCCCAAGATCGCCCTCTGGTGGCTTCTCTGGTGTTCTAGCTGGGTTCAGGACTGTTTGCCCCTGCCCCTCCAGCTGCCCCTCTTGCTGCTCCTCTGGCTACTCCTCCCATTGCTCTTCCCACTGCTCCTCATTTCCTCACTGGAGAAGAACATCATTCACCAAGACAGATTGCCTTCTGCCTTCCCAAGTAGGAACAGCTTGGCTGTTCTCAGGCTGTTGTGAACTACCACTGAGACCCTGGACTTGGGCACAGCCATCTGCTGCCTAGTCTAATGTGGGACTTTTCCAGTTGGGACGTAATTACAAACAGAGTAGGGCAAGTTCCATATCTACATATTTTATTTACATTCGTAATTCACTACCAATATTACTACTTCATTAAACTCACATGAGTTTTTTCTTCTAACCTTAAAGTCTCTCCCTCTTATTCCCCTTCTTCATCTTCCCCTAGCAGGGTAGTGGGAAAATAACAGAGAATATCTGTCACCTAGTTTACTGTTTAAAACCATGACACTAAACAACCCTAGTTGCTTCAGCTGCTTCTTGTAAGACTTTTCAGTGTACTGCAAGAGCCTTCTGGACTGAATGTACCTGTGTGGCCTTTCCAGCAAACATCAGGGTAACTGAAGTCACCCGTGAGCACTTGGGCATGTGACTTTGAGGCTACTTCTAGCTCTACTGTCTGTAGAAGGCCTCATTGACATCTTCACACCCTTCAATGGATAAAAAAGTGGTTGGATGTCTGGTTCCATAGAGCTGTGGTCAACAGAGTTAAATCCAGCTGGTGGCTGGTCATAAGTGGTGTTCCCCAGGGCTCACTGCTGGGGCTACTCCTGTTTAACATTTTTATTAATGGTTTGGATGAGGGGATAGAGTGTACCCTCAGTAAGTTTGCAGATGACACTAAACTGGGTGGAAGTGTCAGTCTGCCTAGGGGAAGGGAGGCTCTACAAAGGGATCTAGACAAGATCCCTTGTTGAGGCCAAGGCCAATAGTATGAGTTTCAATAAGGACAAATGCTGGGTTCTGCTCTTTGGCCACAACAACCCCTACCAGTGCTACAGGCCTGGGGAGGAGTGGCTGGAGAGCTGCCCAGCAGAGAGGGATCTGAGAGTGCTGATGGACAGCTGGATGAACATGAGCCAACGTAGGTTGTCCAGGGTGCTGCCTGGAGGTATTAAAAAAATGTATCACTCTGGGAGATGATTTAGTGGTTAACGTGGTGTAGGACTGACAGTTGGACTGAATGATTTTGAATGTCCTTTCCAACCATGATTATTCTCTTATTCCATGATTCTTGTGGTCTAGACCCTTCACCAGATTCCCTGTCCTTCTTTGAACATACTCCAGCACCTCAGTGTCCTTCTTCTTTTGACGGCCAAAACTGAACACAGTATTTGAGATGCAGCCTCATCAGTGCTCATCAGTACAGGGGACAATCACTGATACACTATTTCTGATACAAGCCAAGATGCCAGCTTGGCATCTTCATTTGTTTTCAGAATCAATAAAATCAAGCAAAATAGCAGGCCAGACTGACATGTGGTATATGGGATTTAGCTGAACATCTGGGCATTCATACTTAGAATTCTGATAAATGGTTATAATCAGAGCTGAATCAATGTAACCCATCAAATGTGAATCACATCTCATTCACCAAAACAGTTTATTATGCAAAAATGGGATAAATATTTGGTTCTTTCTTCAATATATGTTGAACACAGAGAAAAAACTTAGCTATAGTGATGTTCTGGGAATAATTTTTTTTGCAGATATTGATACATTAACATGAATATAAAATTCTAGCATTTGGCAGGCACTGAAAAAGGAATGAAACCAGTTTCAAAATAAAAATGTATCAGTGCCACCTCCTCACTGCCTGGGTGTCTTTTCACTGTTTTGATAAGTGGTTTGATAACCTGAGGTAGAATGTCCTTCAGATGTGGTACCCTGAGCTTGCTTTAATTATAGTTCTTCTAGGTAGGAAATCAAAATCACAAATGACTCATCTGAAATTTTTGCAAAAATTGCTTTCAGGAGCTGGACTTTGTACAATCAGAATTGGATTCTGTATCAGCAGCAGATCAAGATGCTCATCAGCATTAATCAGTTTCCTAATGATTTTGTGCTGGAACTCAATTTCTCCTATTTTGTAGATAAACAAACTGTTATACAAAGGGTTCTATTTATGTGTACATGCTGCAGCCATAATACATGGAGTTAGAAGTTTCAGTGACTGTTTCAGCTCCCATCATGTACATTACAAGGTTTGACATCTCTGCTCATACTGTTTCTGTGCCAGACTATTGGCAGGATATGTTGCTCTCTGTCAGCATCAAAATCTTGCTATTTCAGTGTCAGCATTATCTGCAAAACAGAGATTTGGACCTCAAGGGTTATGTCAGGAAGCTCAGATGTAATTTTTTTCCATCAGTCCCGTTATAAAGTGAGGAATAACTTTCAGACAAACCATAACTTTGCCAGTGTGATTCAAGTATTTTCACCAGAACAAGGGTTTCAGACTCATTATTGGTTCTGGAGTATTCCAGGAATATGGACACAGAATTACTTTAGGATTAGGCCTGGCAAGTTTATGAGCAGAGTTAGACTATACAGTTGCTACTGGAGCTGTAGCCTTGATGAAGCATCCTTGTTCTCAGTTGAATCAAATTCATGCTTCTCTGCACAATACACAAATGATCTTTTACATAGGTGTGGCGAAAGGGGAAGTGGTATACCATTACTTCAGTAAGGCTTTTGATTATGAATGTAGGATAATATGTTCTGAAATTAGCTATGGTAGGATTCCAGCAGATTTATGAAATAGATTGCTTTTCAGTTGACATTTTTGAATACCAGTAATCAGTTGTTTAGTATTAGGCTGGAAGAATTTATCAGATGAAGTTACTCAATACCATTTCATGATTCCCATATTGATCAATATTTTGTCTTATGACAGATCTGGGTGAAAATGCTATTCTGGTTGGGTCTACAAGGACACTGAAAGACAGGTTTTGTGTTCAAAATGCAATATAAAGCACAGTTCTATAGAGAAGTATACAATATATTATATGTATTTGGGGAGAATCAGCTATACTTATATAAAATGTGGAAAGACTAGATCATATATTTCTTCAATGGAAAGGAAAAAACCTGAGCAGGAATCATGCTGGCCGTGTAAATGGGAGTGACGTGTGTGAAACTTGTGAAGGAATTTGTCTGACATCCCTCAGCTGGAATAGCAAGAAGCTGGCGAATATCCCTGTGTTTTAATTATACACATGGAGTTAAGTGATAGAATTCAAAGGAGAACAGTGAGAAGAGTAAAAGAGTCTATAAGATGTTGTCTCTAAGGAGTGCTTTAGAATCTTCTTTTAATGTAGACAAGAGACAAACAAGGAAGAAATAACATCTTATCTTAAATATGTAAGTAGCTATTGCAAATAAGAAGAGAATAAGCAATTTGCCACGGGCTCTGGGTATTTTGTAATTGTAGGTCTTTTTCTATAACACCCCTTGTGTTTAGCATACTCCTATCTGCCCTGTCATTTTACAAAGGTGAAAGTGATGATCAATCCTTCACATTTTCAGGACAGTGCCAGTACCACTGAGCTCCTTAGTTACCTACATCATTACAGATATTGAGAGTAATAAAGTTGGATTTCACTGTATCACATAGATTAGTCATATTAAAGCTGTGTTGTAGGTCAAAACATCCATATTTATGCTGTATTTAACTTTCTATTAATAATAAATTCAGGTGAAATAGTTTTGTTATTAATATTGATCACTGTTCCGATTGAAAGTCCAGATGTCAAGGTTTCCTTTAGCATGCTCAGTTATATTTAATAGTCCTGTTGATGAGTGAGAGCCTAATGAAGGCTAACAGATGGTCTATTTAATATTGCTGTAGGATTCGAAGCACTTGCCAAAACAGATACACAAAAGGATTTGACAGCCCTGTAGCTGAAAACCTTTAATTACAGCTACTTCAGCTCCTAGGGGTTTCTGTGAGGCTGACATAACAGCACAACTTTAGGAGAGGTCAGCAAGGCAGCAAAAGGGTTTCTGGAGCCAGAGAGTGAGTGCTGGTAAAACTACTTGCTAAAAATTAATGAATTGGGCTTGGTGTAGAAAGAGAAGCCTAGACAGAGAGGGGAAAATAAGTGATGGTGCTTTCTCTGCCTCTGAGAACAGTTTGTTCTACCACTTCTTGAAGACTCATCTACTGAGCAGGTAGGTGGGGAGAAAGAATGTTGCCAAAGTGGAGTTTCAATTATACCTGAATTATATCTGGGACTTCACCCTAAACCAATGTGAACTTCAGTCCACTTGCTAGTCTTAGGGACAGCAAATTACAAGCTGGGGGAAGGTTGACACTTGCGGAAGGTATAAAACTCCATTTTGAGGGAGAAAACAGATTTATTCAGGGCGAATGAATACATCTAAACCACTGAAATCTTTGGTTTCTAAAAACTCTCTTGATTTGTTGATCTGAGTTAAAGTGGAAGGATGGAACAATCAGAGACTTTCAATGATTTTTCCTACATGGAACAATTGCCCCTTGTTTTTCTGACATAAATTCACACCACTTCCAAAATGAAGTAAGGCATAATTAGCAGTTGCACTCTGATTTGTCTGGATTGATTTCTAGGCAATTGCTTAGAAATTGAATCAATTCCTTCAGAAAGAATAGGTGGTTTTACTGCACTTCCTGTCTCTGGTAGATCTGTCTGTAACTAAAGTTATTGATTCTTCCTGGGTACCAGGAGGAGCTAATCTGTGGAGCTGTTCATATTTAATTCCAGGTATCAGATCCATACATTTTCTAGAAAAAAAAGCTAATGTGATTATGAGCACAGAGAGAGAGAGGTAGGCAGATTTTTATATTCCTTGACTATACTGGTTTCCTATTACCATGCCCTGTGCTACACCCAATCACAGAGATCATCCCTAGATGCAAGAAGAAATATTTTAATGGAGAAAGGGGAAATACACAAATGAAAAAGCACAAGCAATAAGAGAGATTCGCTAAATCAACCTGCAAACCAAACTGGGACAACAGAATAGGGAAGGCTCTGCAGATTTCCATATGTAGAGAAAGTAGTTCCACTTTGCTATTAACAAATTTTGGCAGTTCCCACAGCATTGAAAGCCACAGATTTCATACTTCAGTGTAGTGTGAAAACCTCTGAACCTTTCAAAATTCAGAAACTAGATGAACAATTGCCAAAAGTATTTGTGGAACATTCCACATGGGACAACCCCTTTTTTTCTCCACAGCTGGCAGGGGGTTGGTCCCTTTTCCACATGTTGCCTTGTCTGTTGGTGGATCATGAATTATCTCATGTAAAACCATCTGCTTCTTGTAATTCCAGCTAATGCTGAAGCCTGACATTTTTTCTGCCTCACATGAGAATCTTCATTTTTGGCTTCATCCAAATATCATCTAAAAATGAATAGATACCCAACACTAGTCTGAAGGAGAGAGCGTACTGGCACCTGGCTCCAGCTACCCAGGCAAATGAAGCAAATGTAAAGAAACAAGCTAGAATTTACTGTGATTTTATCCAGTAGCTGTTAAAGTGACTGGAAAGGTTCCCGTTGGATTCAATAGGCCTCAAGAGACAAAACACCTCCCCAGTGGGCATAGCCGTGGAATGCAACAGTAGCACAGCATCCTAGAAAGAGATACAGTCAGGATAATAGTAACATAGGCTGCCAAATTTGAAGGTAATTAGAAAAGAATCACTAATTGCAAGGGCTGTGAAATCAGACAACTCTTTCATCATTGTATCCAGTTAAAACTGATAAGCAATGGCTAGATGGTGAGAATGTTTTGAAGCTAAATATATTTTAATGTGGTAGGCACCGTCTTTGATGTAGACATTTTCATTAAATGTTCACCTGCTTAATTGTTATTTACTTTGTACAGATCTTTGGGATTTACTAAGATGAAAGAGTCTATTGTTTGTTTATTATTTTGTGAGTGACAGTGCACGGGCTGCCCTTTAAACTAGTCCATCAGTTGTAACATAAGACCTCAAGCCATTCTCATATAGGTAATATTCTTGGAAAAAATCAGCTTTGATGAAAATGCATATCCACATAGGATATCGCATAATTAGGAGAGGTACAAAGCATTGAATGTGCCAGTAAAGTCAATTAAACACTAATTACTATTGGATTCGGATCTGCCATTGCATGATAAATTGCTGAAGTAAAAGTATCTTCTTCACACATAGGTGCCAAATTCACCCCTGCTGAAGTTACAGATGTTTTTTTCAACTAGCCCTCTGATCCTGTTTGAGATAAAAATGCAAAAGTTTCCTTTGTTGTAGGCAGCAGTGTGAAAAACTCATTAGCTGATATAATCTTTATAGGTAGTTTTCTTTGTGTGGTTACATGACAACCCCTCACTTTTCAAATTTCTCAACTGTACTAATGATTTCACACCCTGTTTTCTCAGGAGGCAGAAAGTCTTTCTGCAACGTGCAGTTGACATATGGTTAGTGTCTAGCCCTTTGCTATCATTCAGGTGATGGAGAGCTTTGGCAACCTCTTGACTTCGTATCAATCTCAATGTTCTCCATCAGGAATTCTGCAGATGACTGCGATCCAGCTTTTTTAAATATTTCCAGGAAGTTCATCACTCATTGCCACTTTTCTCCTTACCCTTCAATGTTAACAAGTTTCCATATGCTGTTCCCATATGCCATGTGGCTTTCATAAAATCTCAGGCAGTAATTTTGCCAAGAGCTCAGATATGTTTGTGGTAGTTTTGTTTTACAGCATATTCATCCAAAACAGGATGAGAAAGTGAAATGTGTCCGTTCCACTGGCTTCAGTATGCTTTGGATGGGTTTCTAGTGGAATCCAGTTTAAGAGATTTTAAGATGGGGAGAGACCATTTAGATCTCTTAGAATAATTTCTATCAGTTTTTCTTCATTCAGCATCCCTCTCTACTAAAACTGTAAAAAACTATTTTTCAGATAGAATGGAAAGCTTCAGCTGATGTTAGGACAAATTTCGTGTTCTTCAATCTTACATATCTCAGTTGCTCTAAGCATTTTCATGACAGTAACTTCAAACTTGCTGTTGACATTCTGAAATTCCTTTAGACTTCAATGTGTGTCTTACAGCCCAGCCTCAGCACAAAACGGTGGCTCTGTACCACAGATGCACAAGATGTTTAAATATCTTTAGAGAGGCAAATGTCATGTGTAACTAGTTTCTTGACTCTAGTACCTCAATCCCTCCTCTCCAATCTGGTTTCCCATTGTCATATCTGAATATAGCAAATGAGCTCCCTCCATCCACAGAGAGACCTGTCTGTCACTCAGTTTACTTTCTTTACTTTTTTTTTTTACTTTTTTTTCTTAAGGCTTTCTTTCACTTTCCCCCATATCCCTTTACAAAGGAGACTGAAGTGCTTTTTGAAACTTATGACTAAGGTAGCCAAACTTTTATGTTTCTTTGCACCTTTGGCTTATGGAAAACACCTTCATTTCTTCTAAGCCCTTTTATCTGTAGTGCCCCCAGTGTGTGCTGTCTCTGCTGAGTGGTGAGGTGAGGCCTGGAAGAAAAAAGCTGTTCAGGAATCCCACAGAAATAACATTTTCTGCAGCTCACCTGGGGTGACATAGAAACACGAATCTTCCAGCACTGACCTAAAGTGAGGTACCTGAGCTCAGCCACACAAGCAGAAGCACCTCATTTATTACTTATTTAGATAATTATCACTGCAGTACAGTAAAAATGATGACTCCATGGGATGAATGATTTAACTTCAGTGCAGACCCATTAGTCACAAAGAAATGGGCTGCTCACATTGCACCCCACAGACACCATCAGTACTAATCCTCTACAGCTCATGAGAAGTCAGAAAATGATTGAAGGTTTGTCTTCACCTCACTTGTTTCTGCAAGCTGGAGGGATTGAAATTTCTTCACTGTGAAGCTCAGGTGCTAAAAGTGCCTTTCTGACAGCTACACATGATGCCAGCCACTTGCCACTCTGCTTCCTCCCCTCCAGTGTAAGCTGTAACCTGGGCTGTGCAGACTTTCTCAGGGGGGTGGGAAAAGCTGATGCTGCAGCTCTCCAGGAAGCCCCGGGTTGAAATACATGATTATGGGGCTTGTTCTCAAAAGGTAGAAATCCAGTCGCAGCTCAGGTGTATTTTTTTCTCTCTACATATTAGGAAATAAAGTGTGCATAGAGCAGAGGTGACTGAGTCCTCACCAAAATTATAGATATATCTTTCACAGGTTTCAGGCACTTTCTGTTTCAGACCAGATGATAAGATCTGGACATCCTCATTTGGATGGAGAGTTTGTGGGGCTGTAGCTATGTCAACAACAACAGACATGAGACGTAGGGAGCAAACCAGTTTGTTCTGCAGTCCATAAGTCCACACTGGTTCTGGAGGAGTAGCTCCAGTCTTGTCCTCTCTATTGACTGTTCATTGGCAGCCGGAACACCTTAGTTATTCTTCTGGAGTTCATCTTCCAACTTATGGAGTCGTTTTATTATTTCATCCATGAGGAATCCAGATCATGCACCACAAGAATTCTCTGCAATGTGAACTACTGCATAGCAAGTGGGGACAGTTGGAGGATTCACTTCCAAAACTTACTCCAGATCTGAGCTAAAACACTAATGTTGATGCAGTATCTAACAGAGAGATAACGCCTTACAGGTCCAGTTGCAAAAGTACTGTATTGAAGACAGGAGTAGGTTAAGGTGTGGTTACTTACACTCCTCCAATTAGTAAAACTTAAGATGCAGTGCTTTCAGGTAAAGCTTTTTCATTTTGTTACAATTGGAAGCTGCAGGCAAAGGGAATTTTGTGGTCAAGATCTTACTGGAGAAGCTTTAAATGGGGCCATCTATTTTTGTAATTTTGTAATTCAGTTTATGATGTAATTCATAATTCAGTAATTCAGTTTCCAGATTTTTACAATGACTGTTAATTCTTCTATCTGGAGAGCACTGCTGTGTTCTCAGGTGTTTGGTCTTAATACTTTCTTTCAGTGACATTTAAATAAATACAGAATTTATGTAAATTAAATCACTTTCTCCTTGTTTTCTCATCAGAAGTAGGCAGAGGAACTGTCAGCTAGTGCCTGTTGTACCTTAATAACATGAGTTGGATTGTTTTCTCAATTATGTGTTTCCTTATGTACTTTATTCCGAGTCTGATTTAAAAGAAATGTGAAAGAAAATTACTGGACATGCATATACACCAAAAGCATTTATGACTGAAACATGAAAAATTTTCAGGTTTCAGGTTCTTAAAGGGTTGATGAGGGCAATGAGAAGACTGTGAGAATTCCTTCCAGGGAGGAGATGGCTTTATGAAAACTCAGGAAAAGAATTCTACTCAAGAGCAGCAATACCAGGATTTGAAGTCCAGAAAACAAGGCTTTAAACTCAGAGCTCCAAACCATCAACAGTTTATGGGGCACTTCCCACAGTCACAGTCAAATATATCAGTTGTTAACTCAAATTATTTACACATTATAAACAATTTAAATTGCTTGTAAATTAAAACTACTTATAAAGTGCTTGCTGCACTTTCAATTTTAAGAGTACTTATAACATTTAACAAATACTTTAACCTCACATAATGTATGTATTACTACATAGTTAGTCTATATCCACTAACATCTTCACTAAATTTTCAAAAGCCATTAAAGAGCAACATAATACTTATAAACTTTAAAACCTTGTTAGCACAAATTATATTGGAAGTGTTACATGGGGAGGTAGCTCACTCATAAACCAGACAATGTTGTTTACTTTATAACCTACTTAATAAGACAAAAATAATAATTAAAAAAAATGTTGTTTTGTGAAAATGTTAAACTTATATTTGACAACCATGAAAACTGCTTTAAAGTCTTTCCAAAATATCTACAGAGATCTCCACATAAAAAATTGTTTTCAGCTTCTTTTAAAAACCTGAACATTTTCTTGAAAAATCTGAAATTTTACAAAGTGTGGTTTAAAAATAACAAGTATCAATGGATGTTTATTGTCACTCCAAAATATAAAGTGAAAGAAGTTTTGATTTAAAAAATCTTTCACTTTTTTATTCTCCATTTCTTCTGCTGGTGTACTAAATCATTCATGCTGTGGTAATAGTGTACTTAAAATGTGGACTAGCTAAGTGTACTTTTAAATATGTGGTGATCTGCAAAGGAAGACAGGGATTTCAGCAAGCTAATAGATTACAAAGAATTTAGCCAAACTACTTCCTACCACTTGCACAGTCTATCTCCAGACCTCTTTCAAAGTTTGTGTGCTTTGCTAGCTATTCTGAAAGACATTCATTAAATTCCTCTTTGGAATGAACACAGTTATTTTATCCCCATCATTCCCGTACCAGTAGGAATTCTTGTGACAGTAAGAGCAAAAAGTCATCTAAATTAGTCCTTAATCCCTCCAGAGACATCCCATGCCAATGTCATTATGGATTATTACTCAAACAATAGAAAGCAAGTAAATAAAGCCATATTGGAAGTGTAAGAAGTTTACTTCCTTGTTCCTATTCAAATCTGTTTCAGGACTGTAGGAGACATGAATTTACTAAAATCTATGGAGAAAATGAGAAGTGGCCTATCATCTCATTTTGCCCGGAATTTGTGCCAGGGCATTTGATGTCTGTTTACCACACAAGTCAGGCAAGGGATATGTGGTTAACCTTCACCTTGTAGCTAAACTATGGCTAAATTCTGTCACGTTTTTCTGTGAATCCTCTCTAATCTCTGGGCCCTCCTTTTGCCCTGTCAAACACATCCCCTATCTGTGCCATTCCTGGTGTTACTATTGCAAATCACTGATTTTGGAGCTTTTCACAATACAACCCCAGTCCTCTTTCACAGTGCTGTTGACAAAACTATCTTTCCTAAGTTTGTGTCTTCCTCAGTACCTCTATTTCAGGGGTTTATCTTTCTTCCTTGCCACCTCAGCCCAGTCACTGGCAGAGGTGCACAGTCACACACACACATGCACACACTGTCTTGGACAAACTTCTGTGGCTTCCCAATATGGTTTAGGACAAATTCAAAACTTCTTCCAAAAGCTGACACCACCAATCACATGCAAGACAGTAACACTTTCCCCAGGCTCAACAGAGATACAGAGGAACAGTGAGCTGCCAGACATGCACTGCCTGGGGGCTCAATTTTTTTTTTTTATATCCTCTCTCTGAAGCAAAGCCTGTCTCTGTGCTTTTTATTATTTTTGGAAAATGAGAGGTGTCTAGATTAGTTTAGTTTTTCCTCAAAAAAAGCTCTTCCACTAAAGCCTCCAACTAAGCTGTTTTTTAAGAGTGGAAACCTATAGGGCTTAGTCATGTGCCTATTCAAATAAATAGGATCCACTGACTTCCCCTAATGCAGCTGGCAGCAGAGAGAATGAATCCTGATATCCCTGGCTATATATATCTGGGCTATATATCCCTGCCTGACCCATAGAATATGTTGAGGCCCATCTGAGATACCAAGACCTTTGTGGTCTATTTGGCTCTCCACATATTTAATTCTCAAAACCAGAGTCAGATCCAAAACCAGCTAAAATCAGGGCAATTTTTTTTCATCCCTATAATGGCTTTTTAATCAGGAGTCGGGGACAGAGATTGCAGAGAAGGTAATTTTGTTTGAGGTTTCCAGTAGAATGATTGCCATTAAAATTATTCACACAAGCTACAATGAAACTGCATCTGACCTTCCCCTAAGGCCCCTTTTGTCTGAATTGGGAGTTTCAGAACTGCTAGATACTTGTTTAATTCTGCTGCTGCTGAAACTGTTGGGAAGAGTTCCATTAGTTACAACAGAACAAAGTTACACTGCACGCAAAAACTACACCATTCTCTGTGTCAGTGGGGCATTTTATTTCATGTTAATGTTAATGGCTAATTTTTTTTTACAAGCAGTCCAACTTGCACTGTTATGGAAATAAAGAAAGTACTGTGAAGTTCTGTGGAGAAAAGAGATATGACTTTTTACCAGAGTTCTGCTAACCTTTCATCACCTTTAAAAATTCAAATGATTTTAGGGCTGAAAAATGTTCATAATAAAAGACTTAAAGAGCTCAATCTACTCATCAAAAAAGATCAATAGTTACCTAATTACAATGTAGAAGTGCCTTCAAAGAGAGAAAATATCATCTAGTAAAGGACTCAAATCTATTACAGAAAAGCACAACAAGAATCACTGGCTTCCAGTTACAGCACATAAAATCTGCATAGAAACAAGTCTTCTGGGTTTTGGGTTTTTTGTTTTGTTTTGTTTTTTAAATAAACTCTGCTGATTGAGTTTCCACATTTTAATAGCTTCAGACAATGACTGAGTGCCTTCCTAAAACTGATATGATTGTGAAACACAAGTTTTCAGTCTCAACAACAGGCCAGCTAGGAAAAGAAAGGAAAAAGGAAGAAAAAGTGTCCAGAGCAATGTGCATGTTTAGAATTTCTTATTTCTAGAAGTTCTTCCCAACTATTCCACACTTCTATCAAAGAAAAAAATGGAAAATAGAGGGTGTTTTGTTCAATGCAGAAAGATACATACATTCCATGGAACTCAGATCAAGAGTCAAAGACTCAAACCAAATGGTACTGCAAAATATAGATAATTTTTACATTGTAGAATAAAAGTTCGTTAGTTTCCTGCTTGGTATTACTCTGTGTTTTGTCCCATTCTTTTGTGTGTCACCATGTTGTAACTTTACATTACCAGTAAAATAAAAAATAACCTAATATAAGACATTCATTTGGATACATTTACTCTGTTACCTCAATAGGTGTTATGTGATTTTTTAAAAATTATTCAAAATAATACTTCCTACTGTTTGTTATTCTCCTGCTTCAGTCATGCTGCCAGCTGTACTTTTCACTTCACAGGAATTCAGGTCTATTCCAATTTTCCACTTCTTTGCCTTTAATCCCAGTGTTACAAATGGAATACCATGCTACACTAATATCTCTTACTCACTGGCACGGAAGAGATCAATATTTTAAAATGCCATATGTTTTATAGATCAACTGCTTTGTGCATAAGAATCCAATGGCATCTGAACCATTACACAATATTTGTAAGTTACACAAGCCAAGGATCATGCAGCCTGCCTTTGCACACCATATCAGATCCTAAAATGTCTGTACTCATCTGTGAAAGGTTTCAGCATTACTAGGAAACCTGACTAAGTTACTCAGATCCCTGATCTCCTCTCACTGTAAACCATTCTCTGTGGTTTATAGGCGTGGTAGAGACTTTAATAAGTTTTGTCCTTCACAAACATGCAAAGATTTCACGAAAATTTTAGTAAGGTTTCAGAGCAGTCCGGCAAAATTTGGCTGATCATTAGGACTTGTGCAAGCAGAGTTGAAGTGAATATCTAACATACACACAGCTGGTATGTGTTTGATCACTGAGGTTAATTTTTCCAGCCCTTCAGACTTCTGAAAAAAACACACCCTGAAATGCAAAACATCTCATGGTTTTGTCCAAGGCCTGTGTAAGCCCAGTGGTTCAATGTTCTGAACCTGTACCTGCAGGTGAATCAGTCTGTACTCCAAAAAGAAAATAAAAAAACATACCTAAAAAACTCCTACCTTACTTCCACCAAGTGACCTTAGTCTGTTTATCTCTACTCCAGCTATGCTGGAAATCAAGGATGGTGACAAGTCAGATACAAAGAGAGAAAAACTTCCTTGTTTAAGAGCTTTTCTTGTCTTTGCCTTTCACTAAAAATCAAGTATATCAATATGTATTAACTGACTTTGAAAAAGTCCAGAATGGAACAGTAGCGAATACATTTTTCCACTGCAGGGAGGATTAGATAACATGCATATGGTGCATTAAACATGGTACTGAATGCATTACTGAGGAGAGGAGAGGAGAGGAGAGGAGAGGAGAGGAGAGGAGAGGAGAGGAGAGGAGAGGAGAGGAGAGGAGAGGAGAGGAGAGGAGAGGAGAGGAGAGGAGAGGAGAGGAGAGGAGAGGAGAGGAGAGGAGAGGAGAGGAGAGGAGAGGAGAGGAGAGGAGAGGAGAGGAGAGAGAAGCAAGATAAAAGAATTTTGATTCCTTCCAATTAATTTTAAACAACGTGAAAATTGAATCTTGAGTGAAATCTGGGCAATAGCTAGTACTCTAAAGAAACATTTTTCTCTCCATGTAGCATTGTATCTTTACAATGGTGTTTACATGAAAATTAATTCCAATAGCAACCTGAGGCCCTGGAGGAATCTCTGAGCTAGTAATCTGGATTTTAATAATGCTGTGGTATTTCTTCAGCATATTATTGCAAATTTGTATAATGAGTAGTTTTCCTCAGAGGAAATGACCAAGATAGTAGTACTTGAGGACAGCTCTGTAAAGGCTATTAAAATGTTTTTATTATAAGTTTTCATAACATGTTGGAGGAAGACTTTACCAGTGAGGGTCAACTGGGAATCATAAATCAGACTTTAGACTTTACATCCAATTATAATGAGTGCAGTCAAAATACATCTGGTCACTCAGATTTTGGAGGAGTGTGTCCAGGTGAAGTTGTTTGGATTCAGCCTAACGTATCTTTGTAAAACCCTTTAAGTATACTAAATGCAGGAATATGAAAAAAGAGGACTTGGATCTGTGTATAAGAATCTTTTTGTCCAGGAAGAATTATTGTCTGTAGGGATCAGAGAATGGAAGCAAGAATCAAAGAAGCTGAAAACATTTTAATTAAGTCAACAAATTTGCTGTAGATTTTCACTACTGACAAACTGAGTACTTTAAAGCTTCTCCGTATTTTCTTCTTTTCACTGAATTTTTTTATTTTGGTGGGTATTATTTATTTATTTATCTTAGTGTCTGACTGATCAAAATATTACTGCAAATAGTACGTAATAATAATAATTCCAGAGCTCTTGCACTGTATGTTGTTTGTGTTGAGAAGGATGTTTTATTTCACACATCATTTACAACTCTATGCTATAATTCTAGGAAGTCATAAAGCTTTTAAAATTTAATGAGCACAAATTTTGTGCTTTTGTGATATCCAAATTTGGGATATACCAAGTAGTTGCATACAGGAGATTTTCTCTTGACACTGGTTTCATTTTCTTTCCAGTACAAGAATAAGAATTCATTTAGTTTGAAGTTAATTAAGCTGAATAGGAAAAAAGACATTTATGTGAATCATCTCCAATGTCCTAATCCATTTGCATAAATATTTTTCCTGTGATGCTCCCAGCTACTATATTTCATAAACAAATTGCATATAGAAGTTGCAATTTTCTTATCTCCTTAACAAAGTCATCTTTTAAAGGAACTTTGAAATATCTCTGTATCCTAGAGGATAAATTTTCATTCCCCCTGAAGATACATGCCCTTTTCTATGAGATGCCTTTCCTTGCAGCACTGCAATCTGAGCACATGAATGCTGGGTTATTACACTGCCATAAACTAGTTAATTTATCCTAAAGTGCTTTGTGTCCATATGCAGTATCTTTTTCAATTATCTCACCAGTAATTAATCTTATTTGGAAGAAGCATCTCTTAGGTTTGAAATGGGTATCTTCATCTCAAAACTTTTTAGTATGCTTCCCTAACTAGACAAGGATCTGAAATGGATTGAGAAAAAGAACCATCCTTCCTTCCACATCTGTCAAAAAGAGCTAATGCTGACCACCTTTACAAAGCACTGGGAGATCAGTCAATGAGTAGTTCTGCAGAAGAGCCTTTTATTCTTATTCACGAGTGAGAACAAATCACTATTGCACCTTATCCTCTCCCTACACACCTGAGCAAAAGGTACTACCCCAGCTTTCTTGTAGGCTCCCTTCAGGTATTGGAAAGCCACTTTAGGGTCAAGGATCTCAATGTCCTTCTTATGCCAGGGACTCCAGAATTAGACACAGGTGGGGTCTCACAAGAGCAGAGTAGAGGAGGAGAATCACCTCCTCTGACCTGCTGTCTATGCTTCTGTTGATGCAGCCCAGGACATGGTTGGCTTTCTGGGCTACAAGCACACATTGATGGCTCACATTAAGCTACTGGTCCACCACCACCCCCAAGTCCTTCTCCTCAGGGCTGCCCTCAATCCTTTCTCCTCATAATCTCCACAAAATGTATTTGTGCAAGGGATTGCCTCAGCCCAGGTGCAGATCTTTCTAATTGGTTTGTTGAACTTCATGCAGTTTGCACAAGCCTACTTTTCGAGCCTGCCAGGGTCCCCGTGGATGGTATCCCATCCCTCCAACATGTTGACTTCACCACACAGTTTGGTGTCATCAGTAAGCTTGCTGAGAGTGCACGTGATTCCACTATCCATGTCTCCAACAAAGCTGTTAAATAGCACTGGTCAGTGTACTGACCCTTGAGGGACACCACTTGTCACATGTCTCCATTTGGACACTGAGTCACTGACCACAACTCTTTGGGTGCAACCACCCAGCCAGTTCCTTAGCCACTGAGTGGTTGATCCATTTAACCCATATCGTTCCAGTTAAGAGAGCAGAGTGTTGTGTGGGACAGTGTTGAATGTTTGCACAGGTCCAGGTAGATAAACCTCTTCTCAGTGCCAAGAGAGGTATCAGATGATATCTCCACTCAAGGATTCTTTATCTTTAAAGTGCAATCAAAATGCCCTGCCTGACAAAGGGTGGCTAGCAATCCAGTGAGAAGTTCAGTTGTTGTCAATGTTTGTGACTGCAGTACTGTTTCTGACTCTGCCCTTGACTGCTGTCCTTTCTTCTCTGAAAAAATGCTGGAGAGCTGGCACATATTCCCAGAAGTTTCTCATAGGCATCATCCCCAGCCCCGCTGCAAAGCACCAGAACACCTCTGTGCACAGCCCATCTGTGCCCTTGAGGATGCAGTCAGCTTTTCACCTTTACTTTGGATAAAATTATTTTATTTATTTTCCACTGAGACTGTTTGAGTCATGTTCAGGGTTTCAAATGACACTTCCTAAAAAAGACTCCAGCAGTGATTGGGGTAATTGATTAGCATCCTGCTCTGTCTGGAAATTATCCATGTATTTTGTGCTCAAACCTCCATCCCTTTAATGTTGTCTATTTGAATTATTGATCAATAATTGCCTATTGAGCAATAATTGTCTATTTGAATTATTATATATATATTATTATATATAATATATTATTATAATATATATATTATAATGTTGAAATATTATATATATTGTCTATTATATATTGGTCAGAACTAAGATACAGGCAAATCTGATTTTGAGTTTTAAAATCACAGGTCTAGTAGAAATGCAAAACTTTCAGCACATACACATTTCTATCATTTCAAATATGATTTGTTCCAAATCCGCATTTCCTTTTAAATAAAGCTAAAAGATTGTTCTGCTTCATTTGGAACATTGATTTCAAATGTGATTTAAGAAGATATTGTTTTAATTTAAACTATATGTATTTTCTAAATATATATAATAATTGATTACAACTTCATTTTGGAATACATACTTCAAAAAACTTTAAAAATGTGAGTGAAAACAAACAGGACAATCCTCAGTTACATAATAACTATTTAGAGTTAGCAAAATTGAAACCAAAATTGAAATAATCTTGTCCCACCAGTGTAAAACAAAACATTTCTTCCTTATTAAAATATAAAAGAAAAACACCATTATTTTATCAAATCAACATAGGAAGTGTGCTGGATAGGTTTTCATTTCCTTCCATAGGAGCACAGCTCTGTACTTGTTAATAGCTGCAAACCAAATCAGCTCTCATTCAGGTGCACTTAAACCTCACCCAGATGCACTTTTCTTTATAGAAGCAGCTCCACTGCCTCCATAAAGTGGCCTTACAGACTGCCCCTGGGGACAGTGATGGAGCCTCCCCTCATCCCCTTAGAGCTGCCTTTTCCCACCTTTCCTCAGAGGTTTGGTGAGAGCTTGAGCAGCAGTAGAAGCAGAGCACTGAGCAGACCCAGAAATCTTCAGTCCTCTAGAAACCTTGAGTGACAGCAGTCCAGGGGTGGCTGACTTACCTTGCTCTCAGAATAATTACTACCATCTCTGCCCCAGCTAAGAGGAATGAGAAGTGATCAAAAGGAAGCCACTTGCTTTTTTCTATTAGTTTGATTTCCTCAGCAAATAGCAAATTTGCCAAGCAGATTTACATTGAATAAAAGTGTGTGACCACCTGAGCCCAATTCAGTGGAATCAGGACAGCTGGAGAGGCTTTGAGGCAGATCCAGGTGATCACTGGTCACATTTTGAAAACTAAATGTATTAACATTTCATCCTAAATCGACCAGCTTTGTTTTGATATCTAAGTATGCTTCTATCAGGTTAACTTCTTAAATGGATACTTAACATCCTTTGTTGTTTTTCTTTAAATTTTCTATTATTTCTATTTCTTTAAATTTTCTATTTTATTTTTTTCTATTTAGCAGGTGCTCAAAAATTGAAAAAAACCAACGAAAACCAAACAAACAAAAAGGCAGAAGAGAGTATATTATTTTCTCCAAAATGAAATAAAAATTTTCTTTATAAGGTTAAACAATTTCTTTTGTCTCACTTTCATTAAATAATGCAGAAAATGTAGTTATTTTTGTATCTCCTTGGATATCACTGCACTTTCCCCCTCCTCTTTTGCAGGGGAGATCAGCTAGCCCCAGGGCAACAAGCCCTTTGATATTTCTTGTGGCTCTCCAGGGCAAGGAAAGAGAATCTGATCCATCATTAATACTGCCCTTCTGCTGAAGATTTAATGTGAGTCAGAAAGAATAACACAGATACTCCAGAAGCAATAGAGTGCATACACCCTTATGCATTTTGTGAATGATGTTTGTTTCTTTTCTTCTGAGAGGATAACACTTAAAATGCTCTGGTTCATTTATTCCAATGTCCTTTAGGCAGCATCAGTTCCTTACAGAAAATTTAAAATTCTTTCACACTCCAGAAATACCATAAGCAATACCAAGCTAGATAAGTCATTCTTAAAGCTATTAGTTGATAATGATGATAGCTTCAGTTCATCTGAAAAATTATGACTCATAAAATTACTCTATCATAAGCAAACTGCACCTTTTACTGATTTGTTTATCTTTGCAAGACTTTCAGCTTGGATAACACTACTTTTTAAAAAAATTAATATTGTTATTATTTATTTTCCCCCATCAGTTCCATAAGATACCTCATAAAATATACCTTATACTTTCCAGCATTAAGAGAATTACTAACTTCTAATTCAGCTGGAGCTGAAACTGTCTAGTATTGTTACAGGGAGGAAGAGGAAACAAAAAGAAACCCTCAAAGCCCAAATGGGATGTGTGGGGATATTTCCCACAGCCCTAGCGATGAACCAAATTTAAAAAACCCATACAGCAGAACTGCTTCAGACTGTATCTCTTGAGGGGGGGACGGAAAAGTCACAGAAAAACTGTTTAATGTGTTAGTTAATGAGGAAAAAGTTAATGAGCATCAAACTGCTCTTCAGAACTTCAGTGACTGCACTCCTGGGGAACACCTGTAGTGCTGACACATCCCAGTGTCTGTGGGCACTCAGATGCTAGGTACATATTAAACTCTGCTTGAAAATCTGAGCTGAGACCCTTCAAATCAACTTTATTCCAGACATTAGCCAGCTGTGTACTGTGTGATGGTGCCCTTACCAAGAAATCTCGCTACTTTTAGACTGGACAAAGTGCTGGAACTGATGTTGCTGCAGCTTAAGTGGACTGGGACAGTAGCATCCCATTCCTCAACATCTGGATGCAGCGAGGAAGAGGGACTCTGCTCTGCACTTCTAACCCACCTCTGACATTTGCTGGCTCCCACAGTAGGACAGGCTCCCTGTCCCTTCACTGGTTAACTGTGGTGAAAAAGTGAAATCCTCAGCTCTTCCAGGTGCATAACAGTTCCTGGGTCAGGTCAACAACCACTTCCCTCTCTCCAGACCCAGGATTTGGCCACCTACATCCTCTCTTGTCAAGGGAAGGAACAACAGCAGTAATGATCACCAGCACTTACAGCTGGAAGAAGAAGAGTAAAGTTATTTTTAAGAGAGCAAGGAGCCTATGTGAGCATTTTATCTCCTCCAATTTTACACTTTATCATCAGCTGAGTGCAAAAAGCTTTTCCTGTTCAATAACAGGAGGACAGTAGACTTTTTTCCAGGGGAAAAAAAAAAACAAACAAATAAAAGCCAGCAATTCAAGAAAACCAACCAAACAAACAAATAAAAACCAAACCAAACAAAATAAAGGAAGAATAATCACAAAAAAGAAAACAAAACAAAACAAAAAAACAAAAAACACCCAAACCAAACTTAGGTAAATTCCAAGAGACTGCCTTCCTGGTCTATTTAAGAGCAAGCTCTCCTCTTCTGAGTGCATTTCAGGACGTACATGAAATAACTTGTGCAACTAAGCCAAGAGGCAACACATCCTCTTCACTGCCAGCTGCCTTTGCCCCTCTCAGGCTGGGGGAACAGGTTTGTTTGGCAGTACACTGCTGCCCCAAGCACGAGGGGCTGAGGCACATACAGAAGATCCATCATCAACTATCAAGTGAGTGCTCTTAAGATCTTTTATTGATCTTCAAGCTAACTCATTTTACCTTAGATTTGTGGAAGGCTTAAGCATACACATCCACTCAGTTACAGACAACTACTACGTCTCAGCCATCATCCTGCATCCATTCAGCCTTAAAGGTTTGTCATCTCTCATTTAGCAGCTGTATCTGCATGTGGGAGACTGGGCTGTAATAGTCTGGTTTTCTCTTGCTATAGGTCAGCACAGAAATATAAGACATAAACCACATTTTGGGACATGGATCAATACACATTACTATATGGCCCGTCTCTGTCCCTGATGAGGTAAAAGGCTCAGCACAGCCAGGCAGCTGTAAAATCTCCAACGATGCATCTGGCAATAACAAGAGCACTGCAGTGAGTAGAGGGCAGGACAGCTGCTCTGATTACTACTTTTCTCGCATGCATCACAGAGAAAATACCTTGCCCCAACTCTGGGGACTCTTCTTCTAAATGCCAGCCTAAAACATGACTTGCAATGCTCTCAAAAACTGCTGTAAGGGCAGCACTGGAACAGGGAGATTGTTGCAAGCTGTGCATTGCCATCAAGCAGTGGGCAGTGTTTTGCTTTGCACTGTTTGTCTTTTCCATTGCTCTCCCAACTTCTGTATCCTAGTTTTTTCAGGGTTGAACCTAATTACTGATTAGAGGCTAATACAGTCTTTCTGGGACTCTTAGCACAAGAAATAGTCAAATAAATACCATCACATACTAAAAATAGTTTCAATTAAATAAAAGTAGGAACTCTGTGACTGCAGAAGTGGAGATTCAGAAGCTTCCAAGGACAGGATGCTATGAAAACCCTTTTGTTCCTGTTTCTAAAGCAGGTCAACTTTGCAAGCAAACTAGGAAACGAAAGTTTTCAAACACATAGAAATTAAGGTCTCTGTCACACCTTAAGCCTGTCATCTTAAGCCTGCATTGTTAATTTGATTGCATGGAAACACCACTTTTTAGTGGTCATGATACTGTTGATTGGAGACTGCACTGACCCAGGAAGAAAGGCACCAAGATTTTCCACAGACAGCAGTATCTAGCACAAGTGAACGTAAGTAGATTACAAAAAGAAATCTAAAATTGCTGGGTCCTCAGACACTCCATTCACATCTCACAATTTAAAGGTAAATCACACTGTCTGGCAATAAACAAGATTATATGGGAAGAGTCATTAGGCATAAACTGTGAAATATGTTTGGAAATAATCTTCCTTCCACCTGTTGCTTGTTCTGCATATTCAACATACTTGACAGCTTTAGTAAATTTATTACCAAACAGAAAGTTTGTTAAAGCAGGGGAAACTGAGGCAAATGGAAATGACATCACTTGCTGAAGGGCACAAAGGAAATCATAAGGGAACACAAGGCAGTTTCTGGGTAGTCCAAGTCCTTTCAGTTTCATGTCTGTGCATGCCCCTGGTGTGAATACTGGCAACAAGCTAGGGATGCAAATTCAGCAGCTTTACAGGCTGGAAGGGAGGCCTTGACTTCCTTCTTCACTGATCACACAATTATCACAGTACCACTTGCCAAATAAGATTTGCTCTTTCTTCCTCTGCAGTTTAGTTGCAGGTTCTTTCCCTTATTCTTTCAAGATCTGGCCCTGTCCTCCTCATTATTATCCCTGCTTTCTGCTCCCAGTCCTCAAACCAAATTGCCTCTCTCAAAGCTAGTCTACCTACTTAAAATGGCAAGGAAGTTTCAACACTAAAACTCAACCTAAGCTTTTTGTGCAGCCAGTGTGGTGAAAGCCAGGACTGCAAATCTTTTTCACCAAGCTGCTTTGAGAATTCAAAGAGGGGAAAAAAAAAAAAGGTGTGAAAGCATAAATCCAGATCAGAACTGTAGAGGGAAATCAATTTAAATGTAGACCACAGAGAGGCTGGATAACACAGACCTCATCAGCTCACTGCCACTTATGCAATAGATGCATTCAAGGCTGAAAAAGTCATTCTTCCTGAGCTTTAACACAAGAGGTAACACCATCAAATATTCTACTGAACACAGCAACTGCAGGCAGCTCATTCAAGCACAACCCTTCCACACTTTCATATAAAACCTTTATGCTGAATTCCTGCAACATTCTCACTGCCTTGACAGTGCAGAGTTCCTCAGTACTGTTTTCACAAAGCCACTTCAAAGCCCCAGTAAAACTGAAGGTTTCTTTATTAACATATTGGGAATGGGGAAGGGGAAGGTAACTTGTGAGCTAGTTTGATGACAACTTTAGGGGGTTTCATTCAAAATCCTAGTGCTTTTATCTGAGAAATTGAAAACCCTGATGTTGAGAATTATCAAAAGCAACAGATGTCATTATGTCTTTTCTGGAGATTATATAATTATTGAGCTTGTAGGCCGAGTAACTAAGTACAGAACTGCAGCTGATACAAACAGGCCAACTTGATGCCTTCCATCTGAAAAAAACAAGCTATTTTCCCTGGTTTTTCTTTTTCTTAATATACCTTGATTTAGTGTTTTAAGTTTCATGTGATCATAGCCACATCCTGCTCAATATCCCAGCATCTAAAAAAACATGCTTATTGTGCATTTTGTCTCCTGTTTATGAGTCTCCCACCTATTGTGAAAATTCACAGACCACCTCCATCATCACAATTCACTCTATTTCACTCAGGTGTTTACAGAGAATTACATGCCCCAAAAGCTCCACTACTGAGCCTAAAGCCTTCTGCAGATGCTGAGCCCCTCTGCCTTTATGAAGCTGGATTGGAAGGACCAACTCTCAGACAGAACACACCACACCAGACTCACAGCCCAGGTGGACTGTGATGATGAAGGGTTGGACCTGGTTGCCATGGCTTACAAACCCTCTCTGACATTTGTCAACTCACACAAATGATGACTATGCACTGGCCTTGACTGAAGCTGTGGAAAAATGTGGGTCAGGTGCTGTGTAATGGTCAGGGTGTTGGGACTGTGCTAAGTGGGATACTGTTATGGGCTTACATCAGCCTGGACAACATCTCAACATTGGTTATTAAAACTGCATGAAAACTCAATCTTGAAATCAAAGTAAGCAGGAAAAAAACCAAAAACAAGGAAAAAATAAAAAAAAGAAAAAAACCCCATTCATTATCAGCTATACAATTTTTCCTTACTCTGGAATGTTTATTTCCTTGCTCCCAATTCATCTTCCTTCCCTACCATCCTAAATACTTCTCATCAGTTCTCTTTGATTCATTTTGGTTTCATGCTTTGTGTATCTTGCTCAGAGACCTACACAACTTACATGGTGGTGCTTGAGACCACTGTTTACTTCTCTTCACTTTTTTCTCCTTCTCTCAGACCTCTTATTTGGAAAAATATCTTTTCCTCTCCTATCACAACAACTGTTCTTTCCTCCAATAAGGATATTATTACTGTTAAATGTAATGATAATAATTAATGGTTTGATTGTGTACAGACATCTAAGCATGCAGCTCCCCTCCATAACAGAGTAGCTTTGCAGAATGAAGAATCAGATGAGAAAAGACTCAGACAGAAGAAGGGACCCACTGCCAGTGGACAGAGCAAGATAGTGCCTAAACAAAGTGGCTTTATGTCCTTGCAAATAGCAGGCTCCAGCTCCACAGTCCACTTTGTAACTGTCATATATATAAAAACAGTAAATTCTAAATTCAGGAAAGCACTTATTCAAGTTTCCATGTTAAGCAATAGAATAATTATGTTAATTACAGGTTTCTAGAAGCCCTGTGATCTTTTTTGCCTCTAGGTGACTGACATTTTGCTACCTCATTGCTGTTTCCTTCTCTAACTTCTTGCACCATAGTACACGACATTTAGAACAGCTCAGTGAAACACTTGAAGCTGGTTTTCATCTACTTTGCTATGTTTGAACTCCCAGCCTTGTATTAATTTCACTCTTCATGATTAAGTAAATACCTCTTTATGAGAGAAAAATTAACTAGAGCAAAGATATAATTGTTTTTCTTCATGTGGTTATTTAGTTAAAATACTCAGTTTCTGCTCATTTAAACTTGAAAAGAAATACATTCCAGGCACAGTTCTGACTGAGCTGCAAATATTATAAATTAGGCTGTTATAATGGTTCTAATTTTGTGGTTTAATTATTAGATTATACAGGAGAATACAAAGTGGGCATTTTGTTAGCTGAAGATGGTGTCATATGTCTGCGCAAGGTCTTTGGGTAAAAACTGTAGGCTTTAAAAAGATTTCTGGTTTTCTATATAATTTTTCAAGGCTGGACAGCTACTAAAACCACTAATTATGCACGTTAATAATCATAACTACTCAAACATTACTTGTATATATGAATAATAAAACTCCCAAACAAGATTTCACATTAGCAATAAGGACAGCAGGCAGCCTGCTTAGGAGGCCGAAGAGCCACATAGACAGTGTATAATTTTATTCCTTGCTGTACCTCTCATTCCTCCACAAAAGGAGCTGCTGCAGGACTGTGTGTGGTCAAATGCTATGAGCAAGCATTTGGGAATCACAGCTGCCTCTGGATCAGACACAGTGGCTGCACTGGTACTTCTCTTTCTATATGCACCCATATGATCAACCCAGCTCACCAGTGTGTTGAGAAACAGATGGGCACAAATCCTGGGTAAAGATGTGAAATGATAACTCCAGGGGTGGTTTTGAGTGATGTAAATTGATGTCACTTTATTTTACACAGAAATTTATGATTTATTCACATAAATTTATGATTTTTTTTTTTTTTTATAACTTTGTTGCTCTGTGAATAAACAACTGTTCTACCTTTCAGATTTACTTTTTTCTTAATGGCATCCTGTGCCTAACAAAATTTAGCCATTCAGTTTTGCTGTCCTAGAGAATATTTTTTTATCTTCAAGTTATTTATAGGTTTTAGCTATTTAAAGCTTAGAAGGATTTGGGGATGGCCCAACTGTGGCTTTTAAATCTATCTTTCTCTGTCCAATTTCAACCACCCTGAATTTCACCTCTAGAGGGTTTTTTTCAGTCTTTTATGGGTCTGCTGTATTGTAACATACCTGATATTGTGAGATGCTGAGGAGCTCTAGAATAGCTAAAAATATTGCCTTTACTAATACTCTGCACTACTTTGGCCAACTATGAAATATTAATTTGTGCATACGTTAATACTAGTATCTTTCTTCTTTAAAAGAGACCAGCCTTCTGCTGACTGAGAGGAGTTTCATTCAAGCAGCACAAATAAGGTCATAGACAATCTCTTCTTAATTAAAGTGAGCATATAATATTGATTTAATACAATTTTAACATTGCTTAATGACAGCTAGATATTATATTCAGAGCAGAAAGACTGACATTTCATTGTAATCAATATGCATTTTATTAAAATCAATGTGCTCCATGAGCTATTCTGTACAGCCTTAATAACATCTAATCTGCCACACTACAGAAATAGAGAGTTTGTCAAGTGAAGGTAAGATTGTTTGACAGAAGAATTGCTATGCTTATAATTCACAAGTTTTGATTTTTCTTAGAGGCCAATGGATGTGATTTGTACCATTAAAAGTGGTAAGTGTTTAACCCCAATTAATTTCGGTTATAAAAGAGGAGGGAATACATAAAGAGAACTAAAGTAGTAGGATGAATAGTATGTGCTTGGCAGCTTTACACTCAGCACCACTCAAACCTGTGCATAGGAGGAGAAAGTTTTCCATCCAGGACAGCCTTCAGTCCCTGTGTAAGCCCATTCCAATGTGCTCCTCTAAAACACAGCCCTAAAAGAGCTGCCCCTGTTGCTGACACCTTCTTGGTGTCAATGGTGCTCCAAGATCCAAAGGATATCCCAGTTCTACCAATGATCTCTGAAGGCATAGACCTCAATATGCAAAATGGGAACATGGATATGCTTGCACTCCTACCAGATGAAGGGTCAGGTTTTGTATTTTTAACAACATGAAAATACAAAATCATCATTCCGTCAGCTGTTACAGGATTTTTATCTTTCACATATCAAAGTCTAGACCACACTAGTACAAATGCCTTCCTTCCTTAGCAGTCCCCTAAATTACCACAGTGCTTTGATAAATGGGATGTGCTTCTCCTTTACTTCTTTATTGCTTTTTAAAATGTCTCATAATTGTTTTCTTACCAGAAAAGCTAATGAGCAAATGACCTGAATAGGCTTTTGTGATTTTTTCTTTGTGTGTGTGTGTGTGTGTGTGTGTGTGCAAGTATATTCAGAGGCTGAAAAGAATGAAAGCCTGAAGTCTTGTTAGCCAATGCTTTGACTCTCTCTTCAACCTTCTCCTTCAGTTCTCTTATTTGTAAGACATCAGGATCAAGAGAGAGGCAGAGTGTTGCAAGTTAAGAGAATCCCTAATATATTATTTTACATCATGCACACTGTACACACAGTAGCACACAGCTCTCTTGCCAGACATTTCTTCCATTATTTCTACTGTGTTTAATCACACTAGTGGCAGAATTGGTAACATCAAACAGTGGCTATGAACCACTGTTCCTTGCCTACCATACCTTCCATGAAGCCACTAAAGAGGAAAGGAGAAAAGGTTGGTATGTTGCAGCAGAAAACTGTCCCCCTAGCTTAGGGGTGGCTGGGGACAAGGTTAGAGTGAACAGAGAGGCATTTCAGTGTACATTGTCCAAAAATGACAAAATACATTATGAAAATTCCTGGCAAATACTTTTATTCTCTTCCTTTCAAGTGGGTTTTGTTAGATCCTCTGGGTGTGCACAAAGAGAAGGGTGAATGAAAACCTGCTGCCACTGTGAGAGTTCTGCAGGAAAAGCCTTTCTCACAGCTATAGCTGGATTTATGGACACAAAATCACTTGGTTTACAGGTTGTGCTCCCAGTTTTAACAGAGCTTATATTCATGCGCTTGCGATTTGCCTGAAAAGCTTATTTCTAATGACATGACACAGATTTGCCTTAAAAGCTTATTTCTAATGACATGACACATAAATAAGCACTGCTTGTCTGTGCCTGCCATAATCACAAAACACAATGAGAACTGTTTTGAGTCTTCCTAACTCTACCAAAGAGAAATTAATAATGCAGAGTTTTCTGAAAAGGTCTGTATAAAATGCTGGGGCAAAAAAATAAATACAAATTAAGGAACAATAGGAAAGTGTTTCCATTACCTAGTGTATATGACAAAATTCAAGAATTACTAAGACCAGAAACTATAGCTAAAATTGTGTGCTGGCTGTTGTTCTGGGTGCAAAGCCTGTCCATCCATAGACATTTGATGCCTCATTTTCCCACAGACTTTCACACTTTGACATGGACAGGAAAAGGCAGATCTGCACCTGGGACCTAATACAATCTTCATTTAAGATTTCTACTTAAAAGCACAGTAGTGTATGGCTCATCTGTGCTTACAATACCAACCTGTGTGTATGTCTTGTAAAGAATACATTTTCTCCTTAAAATAAGATCTTTCAGATTCTAATCTAGCTTTTTTGAAATCCTCTTGATTTCAAAATATCTATTTCTAAACAAGTATTTTTCATTCAGTATTAAAAAGAAAAAAAAAAAAAAAGTGAAGGAAAACAAACTAGGGTACAATAAAAATGGAACTTGGGGGGGAATCAGTACACATTTGCTTTCCAGAAGGAAATTCAGAAGATGTAGCCCAGAAGACTATCCACAAGAGCTAGTAAATGAGTAATATGGGAAAGTCTTTAACCTAATTATGATTTTCTTATTATTTCATTGGCATTATCAAATTTTCATGGCTGAGCCAGCACAACTGCTGTAGCCTTGCCTGCTGTTATTACTCAGTGCTAGCTTGTGTTTATACCAAATTATAAATTAGTGTGTGGCACACTGCAAACAAGACATTCAGCCTGTGATTCTTGGATAAATTTTATCAGTGCTATACTTTACACATAGTTTAGGTGGCACTTTCTTCAAGCTCTCCTCATTCCCACAGTCATAAGTTTGTGCCACCAAGTCAAATGCAAATCCAAGCCATCCATTTGCCCTCCTCACCTACAAGGCCCTGAGAGGTGCTCCAAGTAACCTCCAGCAAGGTAAGGCCCTACACAAACTTAAGAAAAAAAGCAAAATGGAGGTAGTTTCCTCTTTTATCCACACATCAGCCAACACATGGAAAAGCACCGAGCTACTCCATATTAGCTAGCTTGCAGAGGGTCTGATGGGAAAGCTGTATAAGTGTTCTAACCCAAGTGCCCTGACCATAGTTGTGTGCAATCAATCTCTCTTTCTCTAGACTGGTGAACAGAGGCGACTCCATACAAACCTGAAGAGCTTTAACAGGGATGATTAGAAGTAATTCCATGAGCCCTGCGATTTAAGGAAGGTATTTTAGAAGTCCTACCATCGATACTGAGCTCAGCTGGAGCTTGTGCAGTCAACACCACCTAGGGTTGGGGACTAAGCTAAAGCAGGTTATGATAAGGGATGGTAAGAGACATTATATATGATGTGCTATGATTTTCTGAACTCAGCCTTTATGGTTGGTTTGCTTAGCAACACACCCCTGGAGGGTTCCATGTATTACTTTTTATAAAAATACTGGGTTTGCTGCACATCCAGAAACCCAGGAATTATGACAGAGCATGTCAAATGATAGAAATGAAAAATAAAAAACATTTTTTAATGTTGGGAGTTTTGGGGAACAAAAGGGCTAAACTCCATATAACATGACCATAAAACTTTGTACATGACAGGTAACAACTGCTAGTGGAAAAATGTGCCAATCCCCATATGTTAAAAACATACTTTGCAATTTTATAAGCAATTAATACACATCATTTACTACTCATTATTTCCTGGGCCTTTCAAAGAGTTCCAGAAGGAATTCTATCCATATAATTAAATATAATTCCATATTAAAGTTATTTAATTTAACCATAGAAAATGTGGGTGTCTTGTCTACTCTGGCCATTTCATCTTCCTTTATTGTCACTGGAAGGAAGGACTGCTCCAATCTGGATGAGAGACTTTTGTCAGATTAGGGTGGAATTGTTTTCTGGAGAAAGAATAATGTCTCTGTTTTGGTGACAGATGAGAACTTGAAAACTGACTTAAACAGGATTTTTAATTTCCCATATTTGGATCACATGTATTTCAATGTTTTGACACTGATTCTCTGGATAACAAATGACAAATTCATAACATATGAAATATATCTCAACAAACTCAGTCACATCCTTGTTTAAAACTGAAAAAAAATCTATATATAACAAGCATAAAGGAAAATAACACATATGGAATAACCAGCCATTAACTAATCAAAATCTTTAAAACAATCATCCAGCCTTTTTGACAGAAAAGGAACTTTTGGTCTCTCCTACTTTTATAACATCTTAGATACCTAGACATAGTTGGTATTAAATCACAGCAGAATTTTCAAGATGCTGAGTATGCTGGGAAAGCACAGACCTCAGCTAATTTTAACTGAATATGAGAGCAGTCACACCCCAAATCCTCTAGTTCACAGATTCATTTTCATTTCAGTGTGACACAGGCTTCAAAGTAGGATTTTGCAGGTTTAAGTCTAACTGTTTTGTGATCTTGAAGAAGGAAGCCATTACTGCTTTAGGATCCAGGCCCTGACTAAGGAAAGGATATAAGCTAATCCTTACGTTTCGGTTTGTTATGATCAGACACTTTGAATTTTTCCTAAAGAATTGACATTTTATTTTACAAGTGCCCCAAAACTTAGCCCCACTACTTTTCATCCCAAGTGTTCATTTGGGAGAAAAATATAAAAAACCCTACAGTTCATCCTAAACATTAACATTTCTTATATGGTATATAATGTGTTTGTGGGAATGCATTCCTGTTTTTTTGAAAATTAATAGAAACTATAACTTCCTACTAGATGTAACCAAGAAATATATTGACTTTCAGCGCATTCACACTTGAGTAATCTTAATTTCAAATTATACTGATATACCTTCACATCTTCAGGACCACATATCTCCTCTCAAGACAAGATGAAAGGCCAAAGACAGTTTTTTGACAGGGAAAATCTTTCACATAAAAATATTCCTTTCTCAGGTTTTGTTTTTGTTTTTTGTTTTTTGGTTTGGGTTGGGGTTTTTTGTTTGTTTGTTTGGGATTTTTTGTTGTTCTTTTTTTTAACATGAATGCTGAATAAACAAGTTTCCAGTAAGACAACGTAATTCATTGTAAACTTGCCCAGATCCGGTTATTAATTTAATATTCAGATATTCATTTCATTCCTTGCAAGAACAGTTCTGAATAATGGTACTGTCTGGGAGGTTTCCATCCCAGTCCCCATTTAAAAGATCATTCTTTAATATAGTACTCCTGCAATGCCATGAGGAAACAAGCACGTTTCCCACACATTTAATACCTGTCTGCACTAGTGAAAAGAAAAACATTGACTTATATTTAATGAATGTGATGCTGACAAAGGGGTCTTATTTTCAATATTCAGGTGTGCTATGTAGTCAATTTAATTTAATAAAACAAGCAATGATGGGAATTATAACACAGAAATCAGGTCTATTGACATTAAATCCCATTTCTCATAATCTGAAAACAGTTTTCATGCAAACCTAATACTATACTGTCATCCCACACACACTTTAGCCTCATAGGAATTGGCAGGATTGCTCAAAGGAGTTATAATGCTTTTGTTCCTCGACCTGACACCTGCTTCCCCCTCCATCCCTGCTTTCTATTCTGCCACATGGGTAACTTCAGTTCAGAAAATGCCATGGCAACAAACGTATCAAAAATCCTTTCAAATACAGCATTTTCCTGTGCTGATCCCCTGTGTGTCCATATAACTGCTGTCATCAGTGAAAAGAAAGGGGAAAAGATAAGATGTGACCATCCTTCTTAGCAGCCTTGCTAAGATATGATATTCTAGATTGATTGTGGAAGTATGACAGACATATCAATGCAGAAGAGAGAGTTTCCATGATAAAAACACTTGTTTAGATAGTACTGCACTTGCCAAAGGCTGTAGATGCTATTTATTAGTGTATGGCCACTGAGTACTTCACTAACTTTCCCACATTTCTATTTTTAAAGCATATGAAACCTGACACCTATGGAAAGCTTTACTGTCTAAATATTTAGCATTGTTGAAATAATGCGAAATGGATTATAAATAGAATTTCTTTGTACATGGAAAACAGGAAGGAAAATTTGGTCATTAAGATCCAGCCTCAATTTTATCATATGAATACTTTCCTGACATTTCCCATAGTTCTGATTAGTAAATGAGCTAAAAATCTACATTGTTTTTCTGCCTTAGCTTTACTGGTGGATGAGGAATGTGAATATGGTGCATGGTAAGAAAGCAATCGCTTGCCTTTTCCTCCTTCCTGAGTTTGGGATGGGATAAATGCCATGGGCTAATGTGGGGAAAAAAAGTAGTGTATGTACATCACCAAGCTTCAGCAAAACTGATGGTGCATTAGTGATGAGGTTACTGACATCTGTGTCACAGTGGAAACTGCTACACCGAGCAGTGTAATTCATCTCCTGCACCTGCCTCTGTGCTGGTTTTGACTGGAAAACCCATCTACCACCTAAAAAAATATATGGGGTTTTTTCCATCCAGAGTTAATTGAAATCTGGAAATCCGAAAGACTGGAATTTTAAGAGGAGGACTAGGACAATATATATGTATATATACGTATACAATATATATATAATATAAGGGATAACACTAGAATAGAAAACAAACCTTCTGTTCCTTAAAATGTATGAGCCATTCACCAGTGCCGCTGGCGGAGTTTTTGAGATGCAAACAGAACAGTCTAATTTTATCCTGCAGCAGACAGTGGTCCACCTGCATAATACACACTCCTTCAAGTCATTACACAACCTGTGGTGTGCAGTAAATAAGTAATAAAAAAATGCTGCGTTGCTTTCTGCTGTATACCTGCCTTCAATATAATTTATCCCTCAAACAAAATGAAACAATCACCTACAAAAACTATTCAGATACTATGAATAATTGAAATGACCACCAAATCTGTAGTTCATATCCATCCTAACGTTTTCATACAGAAAATAAAGTAAAAGTTTTAAGTGCTTCCATTGTATAAAATCAATGAAATTTGCTTTTCAGATTCTATTCATAGGTAATTCAAAAAGTTATTCCCTGCTAGTCTTATGGGAGGTATATTTTTTTAACCAGGTAATAGTGCAGAGGCTTTAATATTAATGTAAAAACAGTCTTTAAAAAGCTGAGAGCTGGGGAGGAAAAAAAAAAAATTAAGGCCAGGTCAAACAGCATAGCCCTTGCTGTCTGGGTTGATAGACATGCTGTGACTTGATGAATTCATACTTGATGAAGAAGACTCTATCAAAACATTGCTGCTCTGAGGAATCCAAGCAGACTCCTTCAAAAACTAGTTCTGGTGTATTTCAAAAAGAATCACTGCTAAGAGATATTCTCAACAAGTGGAGATTTATCCTGTATGACAAAAAGTAATTAACACGGATGTTATGTTGTATTTGTCTTGATTTGAGGGGATTAGCCAAGAAATTGTGACTGTATATGGAGGCCATACTGTGCAAATATGAAAACAGAAATCCACTGTGTTGTAAACTTTGATATATTTTACAGTTCTTAGTTATGTCTTCCACTGTTAACTAGGTTTTACCACAAGCACATTATATTAATCATTGTTAACATAGTCTCTCTCCTCGCTGGTACTATATCAGTGATACCTGCTCTGGTAGAGCAAAGGACAAAAACAGGAGGCAGAAAATAGTTGGTATCCCAGTTCTTTCGGTGTGGACACCATGTACACACATGGCCAGCCAACTCCACAGTCCTTAAATAAAAGTGGGATGGCAAGTTTAGAACCTGAGGGGTATGAAGCAAGTGCTGCAGCAGGGCTGGCCAGGTGACCTGAATATCTAGCTGTGAAAATGTCAACCAGCAGATGACCAGCAATGCAGGATCAGATTATAACACCAACAAAACCCACAAACCAGGGATCTGAGGAGTTCTATTACTTGCAACTCTTTCACAGCCTGTATTTCCTCTTGTTTCTCTGAGGTATATGAGGTATTTCCAATGACGTTACAAACGTGACTTGCAGAGTGAAGATGGTTGGTCATGCCTGGTCTACCATGCTTAGCATTTATTTCACTGCATTTGTTTTGGTAAATGCAGAAGGTAGGCAAGGATCAGAGGCTTGGCACATTTTCAGTCTCCAGGAGCTGTTTTCTGCAAAAAGAATTATTTTCTAACTATTTGAGACTAGCTTTTTATCCCTTCTGCTTTTTGAATAGTGAAGAAGGCTTTGTCCCATAGGCAATGGAGCCATATGGCTTGTCTTGCTGTGGAAATGTCAGCCAGAAAGACTTTGAGGACACTCATGCCTACTGCCTAAGTTTTCACCACAGCTGTGGTGATAGGAAAGGACAAATGTCAGTGTCTGCATGCTTGTACCCAGGCACGAACAAGTTGGCCATAAGGGACTGCAGTAACCTGCACTGTCTGACTCTGAACTGGAAGTATTCTCCTCTGACACCACATAACAATATTGCATTGCTTCCTTTGGCTGATGCACAGGAAAAAAGATGTGAGGGGAAAAAAAAAAAAAAAAAGTCACAGTCAAGAAATAACAGGGCTTTCTACAGGCCAGAGAGAATCCTGAATTATGGGAGCTCATCTGTGATTAAAAAAAAAAAACGCAGAATTTCATTTATGAACTGTCTGGGAAAGAGCGGATCTTCTCACTGCATAGGTATCTGATACAACCCGGGTCCTACTCGGGATCATATAACTAGCATAAAATACCTTTCATTTGCTTTCTCCCAGGAGCAACCTATCCCTAGAGTGTGAGGAATCACCATTGGTTGTATCCATATTAGATGAGCTTTACATTAAAACAGAGATAAAATGTGTCTGAGCTCATTCAACCAAAGGTCCTGATTCCTGACCTCTTTGTAATTCCACTGATTCTCATCTGTGTTCTCACAGAGGTCTGGATCCACCAAGGCAGGCTCCACTTAATGAGGGGACCTGGCTGCACAAATGTGGTTACATCAAAGGCTAGGTACACTTTCTGCATACCAGAGAGACCACAAAAAGGAAAGCTTTCATTGCCAGAAGTTAAAGTGCCTTTATTATACAGTTAATAAGCCTCTTCAGAAAATCCTTTGAGAGAAATAACAAAGATCAATAGAGGCTTGATGAATCCTAAATGGAGAAACTAAGATGTATTTATTTTTGTTTGTTTATCTCCTAGGTTTGACAGCAAATCTGCAGGCATATTATTACTATGACCCAGGGTATATGTGGAACAAAGAGAAAGGGAAGACATTTTCCAGCACAAGAGCAAAGACTGTGTTATCACAGTGTTAATTACCATACAGAGTATCAAACCACACATCTACCCTTCCAGAAACAATATGCTCCCTGAAATAATGAAAAAACTACTGGATTATTCATCATAGTACTATGCATAAAATATACCTAGAACATAAAATCTTTAAGAAAATATCAACAACCCACTGAGAGAAAGGATGACCTGTGTTTGTTCCGTTGTGTTAATACCAAGTTGAGTTTATTTCTTGGAGTCACAATTATGAAAAGAACAAGGAAAAAAGGAACTACGGGGAATGATCAAATTTTAAATAAAAAGCACAGATACACTGTATAGTTACAACTCTTTCAGGAGTTAAAAATCCTCTTATTTTTTACAAAATATAAAGGAACTCAGTGTTTGATACTCATTTATCATAAATGCCTTTGAAATCACAGCTGAAGCAAATTTTCAATGATATCAATACCATGCAGCAAGCAGGGATTAAGGACAAGTAAAAATGTTTGGCTGAAATCCAAAAAAAATTACATCCCAAATGAACCCTATGCTACTGATGCATACAGCTGAGGGCTATTCCTTACTATCCTCATAGAATGAAACTTGTCACCTGCATCAGGCAAGCTCCATTTAGCTTTTCGAATTAGAATTCACACAGAAATCATACTGGCACAAGGCTTTAAAGTATAGTGTTTCAATAGTTGAAGGGAGCTTATAAGAAAGATGGGGAGTGACCTTTAAGTAGAGACTGTAGTGATGGGACAACTCCTTCCCAAGAGGAATAAGGCTGGAGAAGAGGTAAATGAAGGAGTAATAACAAGTATAGCAAATTAAAAATATACAGAAATATGTAAACAAGAGGCCTTCGGTCCTCACTTTGTAAACAATTATCAACCAGAAAAGAGGAGGCAGGAGCAGAGGGAGCAATGGCAACCAGGGAGCCCCATCCTGCAGCCCAGCCCGGGGCCAGAGCCGCGCTCCTCCCTGCGGCGCCATTTTGTGCTGAGGGCCCTGCTCAAGAGCACTGTGATTGGTCCATCCGGGTCACATGACCCGGCCTCTGCTCCCCACAGCCACAGCCACAGCCCGGTACCGGTACCGGCTGGGTCTGGGCGGAACCAGGGCAGCAGAGCCCCAGGCAGGGTGGGTACTAAGCCTCTCAAACCAGGACACAGGAGATAATGGTTTTAAACTCAGGGTGTAAATTAGGGTGGGCTCCGACTGATGAGGGTGGTCAAACACCGGGACCAACTGCCCAGAGAAATGGGAGTTGCCCCATCCCTGGAAGTGATCATGGTCAGGTGGAATGGGGCTCTGAGAAACTTGATTTAGTGGAAGATGTCCCTGGTCATTGCAGGGAAGTTGGACTAGATGACGTTTAAAGGTCCCTTCCAGCCCAGATTACCCTCTTTCTGTGATGATTGAGCCACCCTTGTGTAATACTGCACTGAATGTGCAAGGCAAATAGAATACATCACCCATGTTACTGGAGGAGGATTTCTCTCACAGCTTGCTTCTTCCATGAAGTCCTTCAAACATGAGCATTTCCTTCCTTCCATGGCACAAATTAAGCCAAATATATTGACACTGCAGTCAAATTCTTCCAGCTTCCTCTGACATATCATTTCCAGAAATAAAGCCTGCAGACATTTTAAATGTAAGCTTCAGAGGGATCAGACACAGTTTTCTATCTTCAGCTGGCAGCTTGAACCAGAATATGTATGTGCCACCGGGCTGCTTGCCCCTTCTCTATGCTTGACTGGAAAAGAAAGGTCCACAACTTGATAGAAAATCTTTTTTACTAAGTGTACTATTGACTAGAAACCTGAATGCTTCCCAACACCATCCAATCTTACAGTCTAAAATTAAACATTAAATTCAATAAGCTGAAACCTGGTGGAAGAAATGCCATCTTAGTCCTTGGGTCTATTCATCACAGTTTATACAGTCCCGGTATTTGAATAAGTACAAAGTGAACCATATTGCTCATCTACACTTTAAGACTTCGGTCTTTAACAAAATAAGATGTGTCTATCTAGAAACTCAAGTAACATCAAAATTTCAGCATTAAGCAGAAGAATTGGTAAAAAATTTTTGAAGTGCTGATTTCTGGAGAAGCTGGATGCTGAAATATTTCTTATAAGAGTTTTATGATGTCTTGATAGAATATACTATGAAGTTAGTATTGCCAAAAGAACTGTTAAATTGGCTAACCACCAAAATCATAGAATCATAGAATCATAGAATTAGACGGGTTGGAAGGGACCTCAGAGATCATCAAGTCCAACCCTTGACCCACCGGAGCAGTTGCTAGACCATGGCACTGAGTGCCACATCCAGTCTTTTTTTAAATGTCTCCAGGGACGGAGAATCTACCACCTCACCAGGAAGACCATTCCATTGCCTGATCACCCTCTCCGTGAAGAAATTCTTTCTAATATCTAACCTAAATCTCCCCTGACACAACTTAAGACTGTGTCCTCTTGTCTTGTTGAAAGTCGTCTGGGAAAAGAGTCCAACTCCCACCTTGCTACAGCCTCCTTTCAGGTAGTTGTAGAGAGCAAATTAAATTTTTTTATTAAATTACAAGAAATGCATATTTTTGTTTTTGTTAGCTACATAATGTTTAAAAGAGCTATAAGTTCTTAAAATAATTTGTAAAATTTACTGCAGATATAACATTAAAATAAAATTATTTGCTTATAGAGGATGTTTGGCACCAAAGTGAGAGTTAACCTTTCAGTATTCTGGCTTTAAATGGCCTTTTGAAAACCTATCCTTCAGTCATTGGTTTAGCTTTTAATTTTTGCCATTTTGTAAAATCTTTGTGCGCTTCATGTACTTTACCACCTACCTCTCATGTTCTATCTTTTATTCAAGACACTCTGTTTAGATCAGGAAGAATCAACAGATGATTATCTGTGATTAAATCAAATCACTTGGCACTGAAAAATTCTAGCTTGTTGGCAGTAGTTTATTTATACAGAAGAAAGCTGGCAAAAAAGAATAGCCAACAGTTATCTGTAATTACTCTTGATATGAAATTGTAAGAGAATGGATGTTGACTTTATGTATTATAGTACACCTTTGCTGGGGAAGTAGTCTTGAAAATTATTAACAGTGCATTAAGTAAGTTCTGTCAAAAAAATCCACATTCCTCTTGATTTTGTGACTTACTTATTTTGGTTGAAAGATTTATTGTCGTAATTAATTTTGATGTCTTCCTTTCCACCTGGTTTCATCGCACCAGTGTTTTTATTGTGTTCTTTCAGTGTGTAGGCCTGTAAATAAATCTCTGTTGATTTGAGGACAATGGTAACACTATGGTTGTTCATATGAAAAACAATTCTACTTTAAGAAAAAGAAGATTATAAATTGCTTTGTTTTTTGTGTTTGTTCTATGAACATAAGATCTTTTCATGTAAAAGTGATGTTTAATAGGGTTTTTCTCGAGTTTGAAAAATTTCAGAAATACACAAACATAGTAAGAAACCAGACTTGAGCATGTTGTGTTGGCATGCCTTGGAGTCCTGCCCTCTCACAAGCAAGATACTTATGTCTTCTTTAAAGTGCAAAATGAATAGTAGGCATCTCAAATAACTAGAAATGAAGCAAACTACTGCATGACCAAGTAGCACTGTAGGGAAAGGAAAAGTGGAAGAAGGAAAGCTGTGAGAAGATAAGGAAAGGGTTAAAAAAAGGACAGTTATTAAATACGAGAAGAATTGAGGAATAAGGGCAAAGTCTGATGAAGTTGCTGTTAATACAAATACACTTTTTTCATAGTGTGCAAAAAGTGATTGCGAATTGTCAGAAAAACAGTCAGGAAGCAGTGCTTAATTATGGGACCACTGGAAAAAGAGAGGCCTGGTTTACCTTCATGCAGGACTATTGGGAAAACCTTTGATCTTCAAAAAACCTCTTTCCAGTGGTTTGAAAGGAAAGTGCAGGTAGCAGGAAAATAAGGTGGGACATCAGCTGCATTCTCCTGAAACAATGGAGAGGTTGAGCATAAGATGCAGAAGGGCATAGGGAAGGAAAGAGGAGAGAGAGAGAAAAAAAAAAGACAAAGATTTCCTTCCCAGAGAGAAAGAAAAGCTTCTTATCAGCTCAGCTGGCAGTAGGTCCTAATAGATCACAGTGGAATCTTGTCATCTTCAAAACACAATGGTAAATGGACAAACTGAAATGACAGATCCATGAATGACATAAGGTATGTCACTGTTTTATTATTTGCTGGTTTATGTTCCTCTCTCAGAAGACATTTGCACAATGCAAGCCAAAACTGCAGTGGCTTTTACTATACTTACAGCTCCAAGCTGCAAACCTCCTACTTCAACAACTTTGAAATTTAAATAGACATGATCCACCAAGAAAAATAACACAGAAGATAGGAAGCACTACAATGACCCACATAGCTATGTTAAGGTATTGAAAAAAAACAACCCATAACAGTAGAAAGCTACAAAATCCGCTGTACACATGGTTTTGTTTCTCTCCTGAAAGTAAATTGTAAGATCTCCTTAAATTCTTCCATTACTTTCATTATTAGCATTATATCAACAGAGTTTTTATAACTCTGAATAGGCCTTTGGTTTGTCACTCCAGCCTCAGTGCTATTCACATTATAATATTTTGCAGCTGGTAAGTTTTTACTGCAGAATTGCAGAGCCACACATATTCATATATTAAAAACATGCTTTAATTAAAGGATAGAAATAATTTATAGCCTGTAATATATATTTTCATTAAATATTTTTGGCACATTTCAAAACATTAAAATTACTATTTTTACAGAGGGAAAATATTATATCTATTTTTTCTTATTTCACATGAATAAGTACATTCAGTGTTAAGCAGACAAACTGAAAGACTCCATAGAATTATCAAAGATTTTTGATGAAAATTGAATAAGAATGAATATAAAAGATAAGATTACATAGAAGATGTAAAGAATTTCTATGTAGTTCACTTTCTAATTAAAGAGGGAGAAACTGGATTATATTGATCCAATTAGTAGTGTTTTTCTCTAACCCTTCCTCAGTTGTTTGTATGTTGCAATGATCATTGCCATTTGCTAAACTGCTTTATATGGGAAGGAAGATTTCACTGCTTGTCTGTCTGAAAAAGAACGAAATATTAATACCATGGACGTCTTCCTTTGAGCACTGATAACTTGTTTATGTTTGATTAGAAAATGACGGAAACATTTCAGTGAATCCCTGTTTCCCCTCCTACAAGCTAGCAAAGGACTGAAGACTAAAAAGACCTGAGAAAGCTGTCTTCTCCAGAGCATAGCCAAGCAAGTGCTAATTTGAGAAAATGTCATAATAAATTTTCAAAGCTGATCTTAAAGTGCTCTGAAGTTTCCAATGCCAATTTTTGAAACATTTTCAGGGAGAACGCTTTCCAGATGATGTCTCATCAAAATTAATAAAATGAAGAACCCAAAAAAAATCCTCAAGGTAGATTCCAGAACAAAGAAGTACCCCAAATCATTAGGAGCTCCTGAAAATCTTAGCCACTCTCCCTCTCTTGAAACTCCTTTGAATTACAAAAAGTTGCCTAGCCAAGACACCTTGACATTTTCAGTCATTTAGCACAATAACAACTCTTTCAACATAGTTTTGGAAATATTTGCTCTGTAGACGAGCACCTACAGATAATTCTACAGTTAGTTATAAGGAGAAAATATATACTTTGTAGTTGTGCAATCCTAATCTACACGTGCTCAGGAGGCACAAGATTTAAATTATTTTGACTTGGAAGTTTCGGACAGAAATTTTAGATATGAAATTTTAAAATAAAAGTATTGTGTCGTCCATTTTGCTTCCACGGTGAAACATTTATTCTGTCTGTTAGCTCTGTTCTGACAATTTACCACTATTTAAATTACATATTAAACATCACCCAAGACAAATATTTGAAGCAGACCTCAGGGCTGAAGACCATGGTGATTATATGTTTCTGACCAGCTCAGTTAAAAAGTAAGACTGAGAAAATGAAAGTCTTTCCAGCTTGTGATTGCACAGTGATTATTCACATACTTATAAAAAAATACAAAAAATACAAAAAAAATACAACATGCACTGTTGGTGATTTTAAAAGTATTTTTATGTTTTGTTCTGTTATATTTTAAAGGCATAGAGATAAAAATAAAAAGAAATATACGTGGTACAAAGACAATACTTGATAAAGTGCAAGATTTGAAATTTGCAAATAGTTCACAGAACTGGAATGGTAGGAAGTGAATATTTCCCTTCAGTGATGATGCACAAGTTCAAATCTTTGTAGAGATATTCTACAGAATCCTGAAATCAACGTTAGTTTTGGTACAGTCAGAGTTTTTACAGATTTTTTATTGTTAAATATTTTGTATAAGATATATCCCTTGCTTAAAAAGCACACAGGACAAAACCCAAACAAAACATTACTTCTAATGATAATACACTTGCACATATGGCACAGGGAAGTTTTGGCTTAAAAGGAGGAAAGCTTTAAGATCTCAGCGCTGTTTGAATTTCAAGTGTTCTGAAGTGACTGTAAGACTGATCACAGGAACATAGAGGATCACAGGAGGAAAAAAATGCAAAATGTTATAGTAATAGCAGGTTTTGGCACCTACGTGCACAACAGCTGGGATGCAGTGTTTGGAGGCTGAGATAAAACTAGACTTAAGGAAGAATAGTGTCTATTTGGAACAAGATCCACTATCTGAAGAGAAGGGAATCAAGAATAGTGTGTGTAATTAGATTTTAAACTGATGGAGGTCATAGCAGTAGCAGTGCAAATAGCTTGCTTAGACCTGCAGTAAGATTGATCTCACTGTAGGTATCAGATTAATTGCATATATTACTAAGGAGGTAAAAAGCCAACATACTTCACTCTAAATATGAGTCATGAGCTCAAGTGTATCACATAATTTTTATGGCTACCATAAAAACCATCAGTCTTTTAAAAACAGAAGATGACATTAAATGGAATGATAGATTTTTGGAAAGAAAAAATTAAAAATGTTCTTGAAGAGAAACTATAATTAAAATTTAAAAAATAGAGTTGCCTAAATGAAAACCTGAAGTTCACTTGAGTCAACAGAGCATATAAGAAAACTCAGGAATAGAACCCCAAATGAGAAAGCTAGGAAGGTATAGTTAGCAGAAAATAGATATATGCACTCACTGCTGAGACATCAGTGAACAGTTTGAGATTTGAATGGCAAAACAGGGTTAGACCTAGAGGTGGTCAATGCAGAACGAGAATATTTGGTGAATATTTGGAGGCAAGAATGGGTATGTGAAGTCAAGAACTGTCAAAAGAATATATTAACAGCATATAAAAGACAGTCTAGAGACATCTAATTGCAAAGACAAATAAAGCTCTAAAGTGGATGAAATATCTTATGTATTAAGAAAAATTAACTATCAAACTGAAAGCTGCTATCTTGACAGGTGAAGTATCTTATTTGAATGCTGAAAAAAAAGAGAATTTCAGATTGTTGCAAGTGTAACTTTCTTTTTGTGAAACTTAACTGATTTTAAATTAAAATTGGTTTAACAAAGTCTTCTTCAAAGGTAGAAATTGCCTTATATGTCTCTTTCTGTCTCTGAGCACCTACATGAAATTAAAGCATGGATTTTCAGAAGTGACTCCACATAAATTTGGGTTGCTGAAACCAAAGCATAGAATCATAGAATCATAGAATTAGCCGGGTTGGAAGGGACCTCAGAGATCATCAAGTCCAACCCTTGACCCACCGGAGCAGTTGCTAGACCATGGCACTGAGTGCCACATCCAGTCTTTTTTTAAATGTTTCCAGGGACGGAGAATCCACCACCTCACCGGGCAGACCATTCCATTGCCTGATCACCCTCTCCGTGAAGAAATTCTTTCTAATATCTAACCTAAATCTCCCCTGACACAACTTAAGACTGTGTCCTCTTGTCTTGTTGAAAGTCGTCTGGGAAAAGAGTCCAACTCTCACCTCACTACAGCCTCCTTTCAGGGAGTTGTAGAGAGCAATGAGGTCTCCCCTGAGCCTCCTCTTCTTCAGGCTGAACAGCCCCAGCTCTCTCAGTCTCTCTTCATAGGGCCTGTGCTCGAGTCCCTTCACCAGCCTGGTTGCCCTCCTTTGGACCTGTTCCAGGACCTCGACATCCTTCTTAAACTGAGGGGCCCAGAACTGGACACAGGACTCGAGCTGTGGCCTCACCAGGGCTGAGTACAGGGGCAGAATCACTTCCCTGGACCTGCTGGCGACGCTGTTCCTGATCCAGGCCAAGATGCCATTGGCCTTCTTGGCCACCTGGGCACACTGCTGGCTCCTGTTCAGCTTCCTGTCAATCCAGACTCCCAGGTCCCTCTCTGCCTGGCTGCTCTCAGCCACTCTGTGCCCAGCCTGGAGCTCCCCATGGGGTTGTTGTGGCCAACATCCTCAATCAGCAGTGCTCTTTCTGTCTGAAATTAGGGAATTTGTGTTTTCTGCAAGACAGTGCAGAAAGCAGATTTTAAACCCTGTGGTTAATGCTCTCACTGACAGCCCTGGAATCAGAAGGAAGTCTACAATACAGTAATCAGAGAGCATGTCCAAATGAACAAGTAAATTAGCACAAGTGCAACTTGTCTATAGAGCAAAAGTCTTAGCCTGGATCCAGACTGTCAAGCCAGTTTTTTTGTGGTATCTTGCAATAAATGTGCTTAATATACATGTGCCATTCAAATAGCTCCCAAACATCCTTGATCTAGACTGTCTGTTTTCTACTGCATTGGAGCACATGAGATGATAACTGAAGAAAATATATGGGACTAATTTCCTTTGGAAGTATTCAAGCTTGCATGCACTAAAACCATCCTGTGAACAAAATTGTGCATAATAATGACATTCAAGGAATTAACTTCAAAATCATAATGTTGCTCTAAACAAATCTTTTATTCAGATAAAGTGATAACTCTGGAACAGAAGAGATTTACAGTAGACATGGCTCAGAATGTTCAAAGTACTGAATGACAGTAGCAACAACTCTATCTATAAGCTATAAATGAAAAGCTATACCTCATATATTTTGATGTTTGATTAAATATCATAATTGCAAATGTAGTAATTTTTGAAGGCCCTGTGTAATTTTTTAATATTTTTGCCAGCAGCCAACATATTTAAACAAAATTAGAGTCTAGAAAGTGTTTAATATGAAATGTTATTCAACAAAATAAATTTTTAATATTAACTAGTGAAAAGTGAATTTATGCATAACGTGTAATTTTCTTGTTCAAAAGTCATACAAGAGCAGATCTAAAACTTCCACTGCTGCAGAAGTTAGCATTGGTAATGCTGATACCTGGAATGGAAAAATATACCCAAAGGAGGCAGTTCAGTCTCCACTAAATTTCTGCTTGGGGCCTGTTTTGGTTGACTTGTTTCTTTTCTCAAAATTTGTGTCTGAAACTAACTGTCAGATTACAAAGATGAAAACTGACAGAAGGCTCTTCAGCCTTTAAAGATATTAATGTAAACAATTTATTCTCCTGAGCAGATCAAGTCATGGAATTTGCAGTCATCTTTGCTCTCTATCCACATGCCTGACATGTACTGCGTGCTTCAAAAAAGATATCTTCTATTTTAGGAAGTCATGTATGATTCTGCTGGTAATTCATTCCTACAGATGCTCATCATCATCACTGTAGAAAATGTGCACTTCTTTTTTTCAGCCTGGAACTCTAAGAGAAAGAGTCACCTTCTCTGATTAATTCAAGATTCCTATACTTTCATCAACTTCCTCCCTGTCAAAGCACTTACAGACTGTGATCAGGTTGCCTCTAAACCTTTTCTTTGATTAATTTAAATTTATTAATTTCTTTTTAATTTGATAGATAAGAGGGAAGTCTGAGAAACTTATTTTCATTGATAATAGTCCTGGAGAATGTCAGCCTTACACATGCATGTTCTGTCTGAACACACCAAGAGTGTACACATCTGAAGAACTACATAATGAGGAAACTGGTGTGTCTGCCTTCAAACTGGGGAAAGAATTCAGAATTACAGATGGGCAGGTATCACAGGTATTAAACTCCTGTAGAAGAAACTGCTTTAAAAAAAGGAACATTTTCACCAGCATGAGGTGCAATCTGAGCACACCAACAGAACACAGTGACCAGACAAGATGGTGCCTGAGATCATAACATTTTTAAGAAGGTTTGTTGGTCTGTTTGTAAAAACAAGCAATGGAGACAAAAACTAGCAAGAGTTGCTTGCTTATCATTAGCCTTCGAAGTTCCATTCATTTGCCCTGCAAACAAAGTACCACTGTGGGTGAGGAAAAGAGAACAATGCTGGCTAGTGAAACAGTACCAGAACACACTGGGTTAAGCAATATAGGGAGGAATCTTTAAGCTGAAAGACAATTACAGAATTGACAGAGGACCCAAACCAGAGACATTAGATATACCGTATCGACTACATGAAAGCTTTTGACTTGGCAGGTTGGTTGAGTCACTCAACTCATGGAGAAATAAATAGTTCCTTCTGAAAGCTGGAAAAAGCTGTAATCAATACCCATTCTATTAAAGACTTCTAAAAAAATGTCCAGAGGAGGAATATTTCTGCTCTCCCACATGCCATTATAATTACAAGTCATCGAAAAAACACCACAGCTCAAAGGCTCAATAGTCACCTTCAAATAAGCACAATAAGTGCTAACAAAACTCTCTGTTACCATCAGCGAACTTCCAAGTGTTGCTGGATGAGTTGTTCATTGTTCTAGGTAATAATTACCTACTGAGTGATTGCAGGATAAAGCTGCCAAATAAACTACCCTGGAGGCAGAATAAAGTGTGCAAGAATGCATTAGACACAGTATAAAAAGCAAATCTTTTGGTGTCACAAAGAATATGTGTCATGAAAATCACTAGGGCTCTGATGCAAAGATGACAGCTGTCATGTAAGAAACAAATAGAATAGAACTCAGTATCTGGTAATTTTTTAATATATGGCCTTATGGCCGCAGACATGCTCTTGTGTCATTGATGACATTCCACTTGCAGCCATGTAGTTGCTGTGTTGCTACCCCACTTCACTATGGCTAAAGGAGATTTCCAAGACAGTGAAATCACTGGGATTTCTCTGCCTGACTTGCAGAGGCAGTATAATGGGTTTAACAGATTACTTCTCAGAAGAAGGGAGAAGAGATGTGCAAAGACTACCCACGAAAAGAGCTACTACTTCTGTGGATACACAGATTCAAAATGCCTCCCAATTTGGTGTGGTTTTGTGACACTATTCCTGAAAGTGGTACCAGTGGCACCCCTCTGCATTTTTATACTGTATGTTTAAAAAATAATTGGTAAACTTATTCTTTGTACATAGCATAACCCAGGAACAATTGAGACCTAAGCATCATAAAAAATGCTTGTTGTCCCAGCAGGCTGTTCATTCTGGTGATCATATTTTAAATATCAATGAAGTTGATCCATCTGTGAACTTTTTATCAGAAAAATTGTGTCTGTAGCATTGTGGATATATTTTTATATATCTGTTTCTAAACATCTATTTCTAATTATACTCTTCCTTGTATATTAGATGCTTATTTGTTTTATTTGTGTATCACCTAATATTGGTGAAATTCTGCTTTCTCTTCTGCCCATGTAAACTGAGAACCACTCTGAAACAGATTGGTACTGACACCTCTGAGAGGAAAATTTGTCCACTTCTACATAATTTAACCATGTTTAATTGATCCACAGCTGTAGTATGAACCCATTAGGAATAGATTTTTCCATCCTTTTTTGCTATCTAAGCATAAGGGTGGAATTTACTGATTTCTTTGTAAGATATAGGCAGAATATAAGCCACCAATACTCATCAGTTTCACTAGGTAGTGAACAACAGATTTACTTAGGCATTTGTAAATCCTTGGAGGCTTTTGCTGGTTTTTGACCACCCAAAACATTGCAATACTAAAATTCTGCCACTCTCACCATAGATTCTTACTGTGTGAGCAGAATAGAAGGCTTTTGCATGGTTCAGGATGTGTGCTGGATGTTTTCCCATTCGACAAAAAGCAGCTCTGCACAGAGATGTGTTTCTGGCTGGAACAGCCACCAGACCTTAGCTGTTGCTATGCTGTATGCTGGGGAAGCTTATACTACAGCATCACACTCCTGAAAGGAGTCTTTGAAAAAAAGCAGTCTCCTGCCCCACACTGTTGCAAGTGGAGCTTCATCTCCATTACTATGGGGAGGCCAAAAGCTTTAGACAAAAGTATGTTTTGAAGTCTGCAATTCTCCTGCAGCCTTTGTGACATGAATTTTAATATTGGAAAGTGAAAAATGGATTTATGTTCCACATATTGCAATGAATTACTGGCCTCTCATATCCCCCTTTGCCTGCTGAGGGTGACTGGCAAGGAGCTGTTGTCCCCACGGGCTACAACCCTGCAGCGCAGGACCTCCTTCTATTTTTCATCTGCAAGCATCTTTCTTCGTGACCTTCAAAGCCTCAAAATGGTCCACGGTTGTAAGAGGTTCTTAAAGGGTTCTTCCTCTCTTCCACATCTTTACAAAGCTTTTATTTCAGTGCTGTGATAGGAGTTGAGTTTTATCACCTCTAGGTTTATTCCAGCAGTAACTTTAAAGAGTTATAACCAGGACAAATTTCCCTATCCCCTGTAATCCTGTTCCACAAAAAAAAGTGATATAAATGAGGTACATTATTAATATATATTACCACAAGAACTAACATTATAATTAGGTACTGTATCCACTTTATAATGACTATAGTTTTAATTTCCAATCAAAAGCATCACAGTCTGAAGCAAGTGACCCTTCCAGTGAACATTTCCTTTTTGTCTTCCTTGGCAATGAATTTGCAAAAGTAGAGGGGGGACAGAGAGGAATGATGTTTTATTTTAAAGCTTCTGCATAATTATAGCAATTATGGAAACCTTTCAGGTCAGCTTTTACTGCTCATGCTTAACTGTTGGTTAGAAGTGTCTCTGAAAGTTATAATGTGTTTGGTGCACCAGAGTCTGTCCCACAATTATAAATACTACATGGACAGACTAATGATTGCAGAGCTCAGTGGAAAAGGTTAGTAATAAATATGGAGGGTGTTATTGCAGGTGAAATAAGACAAATTTAGAAATCTACTTCAGCAAATTGCTAAGTGTTATTTTCAATGTTTCTTATTCTGGCTCATTATTAGCTGTATTAAAGAAGAACCTAAATGCCACAGTAAAGACAGGCTCTGTTGTGCTAGGTGTTCAACAAACACAAGAGGAAGCCTTGTCCTAGAAAGGTTTGCTTTTACCACATCTCAAAGCTCAAGAGCACAGAAATTCAGTAGAAAAGCCTCTTCTCCTGTAAGCTACTTCATTGAGCAGAATAATTATACAAAAAACCCCTGACATTACTCTTTTTTTACTGGTATAATTGTGTGTCCTCTGCCAGGGCTTTTCCCAGGGCAGTTATGTTAACAAGAACTGAAGCAAAAAGGTCAGATATCAGAGTGGCAGAGAAATTCCCACATTTCTATGTAAATATATAAGACAGCCAGAGTCAGTAGGATGGAAGAGGCAGAGGAGATCAGGTCTGCCACAGGCCACAGAGCAGAAGCTTCCCAGCCCTGTGAGCAACAAAAGTGCTAAAACTCCCTGAAACACTTCAGAGTGATTTTTTTCTTGAATGAAAAATCCAAGATATTTTCTTAAGGACTGAAAGCAAAGTAGAAAGAGTGGTTTCAGCCTGCTCTGCTCTTTGGAGAGGAGAACAGATGAATGGAAAGGATTATATGACTCTAAAAACTACAGCTGAAGAAATGTCAGTTGGAGACTGAATGGATGGAGTTTGAATGGATGAGTAAGTTTTGGAATTGCCTTAGGGGATCTTCTCAGTGTTTTCAGAGCACAAGGATCTTCTGTTATCATTATCAATATCTGTTTGTTCTGAAATAAATTTTAAAATTAGTTAAACGTTAAATATTGAACTTTTATGTGCTGGTATTATCAAGCCATTTCCACTGTTTTGTGTTCATTTTCATTTTCTTTTGATTCATCTTTTTATTAACATTTTTCAGATTATGATTTATCAGTCTCTTTTGAAGTGGATTTTTTTTCAGTCATCTCACAGGAGATGGAAATCATTGCTGCCTAGTTCTACTCAGAGTTCTTGTTTGCTTAAAGACATTTTCCAAGCAAAATTAAAATCCAATTATTTCTTAACATACCCTATCCTGATAATTTTATTCATACTGGCTACTGTTTAATTCCCATTAAAATGTACAATTAACATTAAAGAAACAAGCAACATTTTGAGATCAGGTGTATAATTTAGTGCTTAATACCCTAGACTACTCTGTTCTACAAATCATAGTTTCTTAATTTTCTCAAGACTACCTACTCCTAATCTGAGTGGTATATTCTAGCCTTTCAGGAATCTAAGAGAGGAATTCCTGAATGCCACATGTGCCATACATATCTGTCATATTCACTGTGCCTTATTAACTTTATCCATCGTGAGTCTTCAATTCTATTTCTCTTTGTATCTCAGTCATTTTTTTCCATCATATTAAAACCTCCAAATCTTTTGTCCTTCATGAGTCTTGAGGCTCTCAAGTATTTCTTCTCATCTGTTTCCCTGACCTTTCATAATAACTTCCATCATACTATTTTTCTTTGTAACATTTTCTCTTACCTTATAAATGGTCTCAGAACCCTCCATTAGGGGGAAAGGAAAAAGGGGAAACAAGGAAAAAGTGGGAGAAAATGGCTAAAAAAAGAAAAATATAGAAAAAGGAGAGGAGTAAGGAAAAAAGGAAAAGGAAATACAGGTTCCAAAAGCTCTCTTTACAAATTTTCTCCATTTTTCCTCCAGATTTCTCTCTGACTGCAAATCCTTCTGTTTTATAATCTACTTTCCACATGAATACCTTGTTGATTAACCCCTCCACTGACTACATTTTTTGTTTTTTTCAAATAGTGTTTTCTGGAGTGTCTTCAAAGTATAACAATTCTTTCTATATCTTCTGTATATAGAAAGTTATATACCACTTTTGCCTTCGGCAAAATCAGTCTCCTGCAGAGGGCAGTGCACCGTGTTTTTGTCATGTCACTTTGGCTGCTTGACTGTAGAGTTTGCTTGAGAACTGGCAGGGCTACCTTAACCCTGTTTTTAAAACCCGCATCTGTCAACATGAAGGAATTTTATGACTCTGTGATTCCCTTGCTATCACTTTAATCAGTGGTATAATGATTAATGGTACAATGTTGTGTATATACATTTTCAAAGGCAGCATGTATATTGACTAATTTTTGCTGTTCCATAGCATATTCCATTTTCAAAAATTAGAGAACTATTTAATGATGAGGGAAGTAAAATGGAATGTATAGCTAAGGACCGTATCTCTCAAGAGCTTTTCCAAAGCACACAGAAAATATCTGTAGGCCCCTTGTGCAATAAGGGTGTCTTCTGTACCATCCACACTTGTGAAACCTCACCAGAGCACAGCACAGAATGCTGGGACCTTGGGAAGATCAGGGAGCTATTGCAATACACATGGCACGTTAACAGTAAAAGTCCGGTTCAGAAGCAATCCTTCCAAATCCAGCTAAAGTCTAAGAGTTTCCTTAATAAAGCTCTCAAATATGCTTGATTCTACTAATAAACCTATTAAATATTGAGTGAATTAAATTTTATTCTCCTTCCTCATTAGACGAATATATGTGTTACTATCCATACTGTTTAAAGGGCTTTTTATCACTCTATGATTTTTTTTCCCTTTGGTAGTGTTTTGGGCTTGATCCAGGCCTTCACAACTTGGCCTTTCTCATACAGTGAGATTTACTTTCCTAAACTCAGGTACTAAATCCTTAAATTATGATTTAAATAGACATTTACTATCATACTAGATTGCTATTAGAAGCATCATTCTCATTCAAAGCATCCAGGAAAGTACAACTTTAGAAATGAGCTGTGCCATTGAATAGAATTATAGACCAGTTTTGTGCTGCTATATATAGATGTGCAGGCTCCTAAAGACAGGCAGTTCCTTTTTATTTAATGGCTCTTTCCAAGAACTTCAGAAATACTCACCCTTGTGTGCAAGCAGTTACTATCACTACACATATGATATTGGTGCATGAGAAAAGGTGCTCCTCTCAGGTGTTTGACTGTTAGATGCCTTAGTACTCATCATTTACTGGACATCAGCATTATCCCTAATGGTATGCAAATCCAAGGCTTATAAAAGCTTGGATCATTAGGGCTATTTTACCATACCTTTATGAAGGTGCTCCAGGGATTCACTGAGCCCATTATTTATCTTCTGTTGTCTTAAAAGGTCAATCTGTAGCAAATTACTAAGTGTAAATTACATTGCAAAAGCAATAATGAATACATTCTACACCAGAGACCTGATGCAACAGAGAGTGTGGAGGGCTGGGGTGCACAGTGGTGACACTCGCCTTGGTCAAAATACAGTAATCCATAAATTTAATTTTTCCATGTGACATATGATTTTAACAGAGGAATTTACAGTGTGGGCACACACACCCATTACAGAAAATGATAAATATATTTCAAGTCCAGACTCCCCCTCACACCCTCACACACCCAAAATCATTAGCATTCATTTCAAATTCAGAAGCTGCTTTCTTTGAGCCTCAAAACTAGAGGCATAGTACTCTTCCAAAGCAAGAAAAATGTTAGTCATTGGGAACAAAACTTTTTATAGTCTTTGGTTTTTTTCCTAAGGTTATCGTTTTTCTTTCCAGTGCACTCAGCTTTTATTCAGTAATTTCTTTCTCTCTTTTTTTTTTCTTTTTCTTTTTTTTTTTTTTTTTCAAATTAATTCTCACATGTTCCATACATGACATATTTACAAAGAGAAAGAGAGAGGTGTCTGTCACCAAGTGAAAACAGTTCCTCACCAGCAAAAAGACTCATAGCACCTCCCAGGAAAAGTATATAAATTTCACAATTACCCATAATATCATCTTTGTAGCTGCTGGACAGGAACTGCTAAGCAATCATTTTATCTCCACACACATAGAAAAGACAGTCTATTTTGATTGTAACTTAATGGGCAAGATTGATATTCTTTTTCCCAAAAAAAAGTAGTTTATAGTGGAAAAACAATATAGTTTAATAATCAGTCTATATTGTATAGCACAGAATATTATAAGCCTGGTTTTATTAAAGGAAAAACCACTTATAACAGTGCCAAGTTGCCTGGTGCTAGGACACTATAAAATTGCTGCTGATTCATGCTGGTTGACAGCCAGACCAGGCTGGTCTTACTAGCTTTAACTCAAAAGCTCAAAAATTTACAGAGTCCCTCAAAAGCAGAAAAAATCAAGGACACAGAGTCCAAGGCCCTGCAGGCAAGTAGAGAAAAACAGCAAGACAGTTTGTGGCAGAAGCTGAAGTCATGGGGCTGGGACAGATGATAAAATCCCACAGCCTGTGCTCTGGAGATCAGACGGAGCCTGCCCTGCTCCAGCTGGCTTTTGGTACACGAGGAATATTAGACTGAAGTTTACCTGTCATTTAGGTCAATACCAGTGTTCTTACCTGTTTCCTGTCATCAATATGTAGACATCTATTTCTGTACTTGTGAATTATTTGCAGCAGAGTTATAATGGTGAAATCTGTCTTCTGGCCTTAAAGCTTTCTCTTCTGTCTCTTTTATTTACATTATAGCACCTTTTATTTACATTATAGCACCTCTGATTATGTCCTGCTCAGCAGACATTGTCTATGCTGTGAGATTTCTCTGCAATTTGAAGGGCTGGTTGAGTAAAAGCCTCAGCCCTGCAGTAAAAGACTCTGTATAGCTCTTCATCCGAACAAAATGTGTTTGCCAAGAGCTAGAAACATTGTCTTGGCCCAGATCTGTATGAGCTACTGTGTGTGTAATTTGTGTGATTTGGTAGGCAGGGGGAAGGGATGGGTATTTTGGTGAAATTTCTGCTGGATAATTAAGCAAATACATTCTTTCCCACTATTCTCCTTAGTACCTCATCCTGTCACAGTATTTCAAATTATTTCCCTAAGTTTTCCCATCTGTATTACTCTCATCACTCCACAAATTGTATATTTTCCTTCTCTACCTGCAGCCCATTTTTTACTATTCCTCTGATAATCAAGAGAGGTTATGATCAACATTTTTCAATATCCAAGCAGGTATCTTCAGTTTTTAATGTTGCATTATAAGATTGGGGTCAATGACATAGGCTGCTGTAAATTCACAGTAGAGGACTGTCTATTTAGCTATAAACTATTTCAGATCAGACGAAGGGAAGCAATTGTAGAAAATCAGCCATGCAGCCAAGGTCATAGACAAAAAAATGTGGGAACTGAAAACTCAATTTTTGGATCCCAAGATAAAATTATCATCAATTTTCACTAATTTAGCGCTTTGTAAAACCACTCCGAGGTGATTTTAGCAATCTATTCTCGCTGGTGATCTCCTGAATTCTGGTGCTATCAAATCTCACAATTTTATTGCCAGTTATGAGTTTTTATGTGCTCCCTTAGAAGCCTTAATCTTCTGAGAAGGGTGATAATCTTTGATAATTTCAGTAGGCATTTACAGAATAATAGAGTTTCTAGTCTGTGATGGAAATGAGATGTTAAAAAAAAGATTAATTTTAAGGAATCCAACAATGAATGAGAAATAAGCATGTATTTTTTTCAAAAGTTCCCTGCATTATCACTTCATAACTATTTTAATGGCCAAGGTCTGTTTTTAAGTGTTTAGGCTGCTAATGCAGCCTAATGAAGCATCTTTAAAAAGCTCTGAAAACCAAGACAGATTTATCATAAGTCAAAAATGCCAAGCTGATACAAAACCCCAGAAATTTTAATATAAGATAGATTGTAACCAGGAAATCACATGAAACAATTTTCCCACACAGTGCTGGTATAGATTCACCTGGAATACAGTGTCAGGTTTTAGGAGCATTGTGTCAAGGTGTATGTAAAGAAAGTTCAAGGGATGTCAATTTTTCTGAGAGAACTGGAGGTTGCTTAGCTTAAAGAAACCAGGAAACTATCCATAAATCACCAGCAACCTGAAAGGATACTACAAAGAGGTTAAATAATTTTTCATCTCCAAGGTGTGTTGCATAAGGCACAATGGACTTAAAATTGCAGCAACACACAGATTAGATATTTTTAAAAAATAACATTAGAAAGGGTAGCAAAATCCTTGACTATATTGCCTGGAAAAGCTCTGGAGCCATTTAAGAATAATCAGACCACTGCCAACAATGATATGGATAGGACTGTCCCACCTTGAAGAATGAAGATAGCTCACATGAAGTGAGGTCCTTTCCTATTATTCCTCATTTTTCTAGAATATAGCTCTACTCTGTGCTTCACCTTCAAGACATTTAAAATATATTGAAACAAACAATCAAGGAGAAGTTTCATGAGAGCTCAGTCTTGCAAGAGAGGGAAGGAGGAGAATGCCTCCCATGCTCCAAGCAGGGCTGAACAGAGCAGCATCCATGTCTGTATGGTGTGAACACCTCATGGGAGGATGTTGAAGGCATTAGTCCTTCTCCCTTCCTTGGCATGCCATAATGGTTTCTTCCCGTTATCATTCTTTACTTTCTGTTGTATGTCCTGTTTTCAGTTCTGTCTCTTTTTTCATTATTCACTATTCCCTTTGAAATGCTTGAAACATTGAATTTCCCAGCCCAGATGTGGTTCATTTTCCTGGTGTGTCAATCAGAAAGTGAAAGGAAAGTAAAAGAAAAAGCTTCTTCTCAGCCATGTCCTGCTCTCCTTGACTTTAGTGGGAATTGTACTTGCATTTGAAATGAAGCTGTCTTGTTTAAATAGCAAAAGTGTGCACAGCTGTTTGTTTGCTAAGCAGAGAAATCTGCCTGGCTGCATGTCCTCTGCAAGTCTATCGTAAGAGCAGATTCAGCAAACAGGCCTGAGGCCTGTCATGTACCTACCAGGCATTACAGCCACTGAAGGAAATTTATCTCCTTCATACCAAAATGCAGTGAAGAGAGTTTTTAAAAAACCTGCTACCATTAGCTGCTTTCTTGATCATTCCTCCTTCTTAAGATGAAATAATCGGCCTGCGTTTTATAGCAGGAGATAGATGATAACCTCTCGTGGTACTTGTTATCATCAAAAAACACTATGAGTTTTTTTGTGTCTGTGTAGATGCTACATCATAGCACTTCCATGGGAAACACATACCATGATTTAATTTCCTAAGAGGAAGAAATAGGCATACAAGGCACATTTCAATTAGAACTCAAATATACCTGTGTATTAAGAGCTACACAACAATCCATCTTCAGTTCATGATGAAAACTTACACACGTTGATCTACAAAATTTGATACTCTCCACTTTACATGGTTACATTGCAACATGAAAATAATTGGACTGTAAATGTTGACAATGCTAATGAAGATCGTGTTGCATTTCAGTGTTGGTTTGAGTATCTTCTGAATAATTCAGTTCATCAAAGGAAACCTTACAGTAAGTAAGTCTGCATTACAAAGGCATTTTTAACCACTCTTATGAATGAAGTCTTGAGACTTTTACTAAGGTTACACCTGCAATTTCGTCATTTCAATTCTAATTATTTTCTCTTCACTAAACACAAAATACTGGCACAAATGATTTTGCTATTAAACTGTCTGAGAAAAATGTACACCAGGTTTCCCTAAAGTAATCTTTTAAAATGATCCCCCTTTGGAAAGTGGTTCCTAATAATGTAATTGTTCTGTGATTTCCTCCAGCTATCCAATCCCCTCAACAAATAAACACTATATTTATGTTCAAAGCTACTTCTCCACTCCTGAAATTGATACTTTTAAAAATCCATTATGTCTCTAACCAAATTTCTCTTTTGCAATAGTGTTGCCCACATTCTGGGACAAAAAAAAAAAAAAAGACAAAACACCTTTTGTAGCAACTCTGTATTTGTTAACATAGCACTGAAATTTTCCCACACTTTTCCCATGTGAGTTTTTTCTGCTTTTTGCACAGACCTTCCTTCTTATCCATAAACACCCTTAAAATAAATTATTTCATCTCTAGTTCTTTTTTCTATTAGCATTACCTGTACATCACTATTGTATCTGCACTGTGACTGCATTATAGACAGCATGATACTGAATAGTTTGTACTAAAGAGGGAAGCATCTTCTTTCAAAGATGGATTTTCTCAAGGGTTACTTTTTCTTGTTTTATATACAACACCGTAATGACCACTCAGCACCCTGTAACCTTTCCACAGCTTGGAAATAACATAGAAGGTCTTGAATACTTTCAATTATATTAATTCCAGCACAACTAAGAAGTTGACTTTTGGAAATAATACAAAGGCTGTTGAGCGCTTTTGGAAATTCTAGCCCAGACCTCTTCTGGGAAAAATAAGCCATAGGCAAAGATATTCTAGAAAGTTCAATGCACAGCACTGAACTTGTGGTGGTTAGGTCAGCAAGCTTTATCTTCCCAAGAGACACAGTTTTACAGGTCTTCAGTATCTGGAGTACTTGCTAGAATGATATTCCTTTGGTTACTACATCACTGCAGCTGCACAGACATGTATTTTTGTATGGAATTGTAATTCACAGTGCTGTAACCAGTGCATTTCTTAATGTCTGAAAGCCTCCACACTGATTTCTCACAGAAATTTGCTTACAGGATGATTTGAAGAGGAAAAGGAAAGTGGGAAAGATGGGCAAGTCTATATTTATTACCTTGAATTCTGTGAGCATGTAAATCCAGTCACAGTCTGCTCCCTGGAAAAGCTGCTCACTTGAAAACACTCAGCATCTGCTCTGAATAATACAAAATGTGAATATTAAATAAGGAGAATTAAGTAGCATAGAATGGAGGTGAAGATAATCTAATTTTATCAGATAACAAAAAATTTTTTTAGATTTGAGCATAAAAGTGAATCCATTACAAGAACTGATAACACAAAAAAGGCAAAGGAAGGAAAATCATAGAGGGAACCTGTTTTGTAGAACAGAAACCAGAGATTCTATCCTTGACAATATGGAATTCCAAAACAAAGGATGACACCATGACACAAAAATGGGCAACAAAAACATGGCTGTTTAAAATGTTATAATTATGTCACTGTAAAATGTAGATGCAGAATGAATAAATCTACTTCTACTCTGAATTCTCTTCTACCCCATAGCATGCCTCTGAATAGAGATTTTAAAGAGACACAATTAATTATAACAATAATGTAAAGCTTTGAAGATACTCTTCTAACTAGTATTTTTGAAATTCACTTAATCTGATAGTATCAATACGTTTGGTTGAAAGTAATACAGGACTATCTTTTTTTAAACCTAATATAGATATTCTAGAATAACACATCTTGAAAAAAAAAAACAAAACCACAAAACAAGCACTTCTTAGAAGAAAAGCAGTTAAATTAATCTGAATAATGCATTGCTCTCCTTTTCTAAAGGAAGCAGTAGACAGCAAGCATCACTGCTAGGGAGCTGTAGAATCAACCTTCTCCTGTCAGTTTTGATCTGGCAGCATGGTGCTTTGCTTTCCCTGTTCTAAGATTTTAGCAAATTTCCATCTCTGAGAAATGAATGCTGCTGGCTCCACCACTGCTAATTTGATGCTGGTTAGGTTGCTTAAGTGACTGAAGCCCTGCTTCTCCTTCAGGAACTAAAAGGAACTATTGGTCTTCTTGCCTCATGGGGTTCCTCTTCTCAGAATACATTTAGCCTGTGCTTAGTGTCACAAAGGTATGGCACAACTCAGTGTGAGCATGGATACTTCCATCTGCTCCTTGATGTCCTTTATGTTGTGTGGCAGGGACCTATCAGCAGTATCGGGAGTGCTGGTGCCACAGAGGTGAATGAAACTCAAACTCTCAGACTGAGCACTCCACAGCAGCTCTTGTCTGAGGCTATGGATAGTCTCCAGACATGCCAGTCAGATTCAGTCTTGCCCAAAAGCATAAAGAGTCGATGGATTCCCTGGAGTTTTTCTCTGTTGTACTTGCCTGAGGATGAAAGCTCAAACCACTGCTCCTCTGCATGGTTCAGAGCAACAAACAGGCTGCAAGGCACTCCAGGGGTGGTCTCACCACCCATCTTGGGGAAGCTGTTTTATCTTTTAAAAAAATATTTGTCGTTGGAACAGATAGCTGCCTCAGATATTAACAACTCTGGAAGTAAATATATTTTATAAAGTAGTGAATCTAGATATTTCCAGTGTTAGGTCACAGCCCATTGAGATTTTGTTTAGATTACTATTTTTAACTTAGACAACTTATCTACACCAGTACTAAACCAGGTACTGAAGTGTTTTCCTTCTATTTTAGTCCATTTTATTTGGATGAAAACACCTCTGACAAGGAAGAAAAGCAATGATGTCATTTTCACAGACAACGTCCTACAAAACTGATATCTTGATAGTCACTGATGAAAAAAAGTCATCACTTGTAAATCACTGAGTATGCCGGTCAACCACAACGAGAAGCATTTTTTCACAGAAAAGATTTTTTAGTGTAGGTTTCAATTATCAGTGTGTCATTTCCATTTATTTTTTCTGCTTTTTTTTTTTTTTAAAAAAAAAGGCATTGTCAGATCAAATTTGACATCATAATTAGAATTTTTTTTTAGTCAAGGTTCTGAGAACACTTGAAGGCTGAAGTAAATGCATCTATACAGATTTAATGAATGTTTCTATTCAATTTTTGTTCATTCTTCAGGGAATATTTTTAATGGCAATAGAAATAGTTCACTTAAAGACACAGATATAATACTAGCCATATTTTCAAATAAAAAGTCTTGAAAGGAGCATTAATGTTTTCTAATTACACTAGTCTAGTTTTATGAAATCAGAGTAAAAATGCAAAATTTAGAGTTAAACGTAGATCTAGCATTTTCATTTTTCCTCTTATTTATCAGTTAGAAGTCAGGTCAGAAAATTGAACAGGGCTCTGTAACTATGTTCACGGAAGATGCTGTGGAGTTAAGCAGATGGATCTGAGATCAAAATCAAGTGTGGGAAGCACTACTGTCTATGAAGAGGTAGCAAAGTTCCATTTGTTTCTTGTGGAGATTGTAACATCAGTATATCCTTGTTAGTATGACTTCCTTGCTCCAAAAGAATGCTGCTCTATTGTGTACTCTGATTTTGATTAGGAATTTGAATGTTTGATTGCTAGTAGATGTCCTGCCACTGCATCTAAGCACCTTCAATATATTTGATAAATATTCTATTATCTAAAATCTATTTCTTTCTCCAAGGACAAACAGGTATGCACTGAAATGTTATTTGATGACTGCTTAGGTTTATTTCCTATATTACATTAAGGTACTCTGTATTTTCAACACAGAAGAAAAGATCAAAGAACAGCACCTTGCAAGGTATCAAAGTTTTGTTCCTTGTTTCCATCCTAGAACTGCAAGCTCTGCAAATGCATTCTCAAGATGAGTAGAGCACTTTTTTTAACAGAAAAAAAAGCAGGGTATAGATTAAAATGAGCTTGTATTCCCTCCTCTACTAGCAGAGGGGAAAGTTTTGAATTTCACATGGAAATGAGGAGAGAACTTTACCCAGGCAGTTGCTAAACATGCACAACCACAACTCTGTAAGTCCCATCCAGTAACCTTGCACTTCCCTCTTCATGAAAAGCTGTAGGATATATGAGTCCGTTCTTTGTATGTTTCCAGCTGATCACAAACCTCAGGACCAGAAGATAAAATATCTTCTGTAAAGAAGGGAAAAATATCAGCTCAGATTGAGAACAACATTGACACAGTCTTGTGTTTTTTCTCTGCCTGAGGTCTGGCCCACCCTGTGGGATGACACAGCCAGCAGGCTGAGGAAGGTTATTGCACTGGGACGCTAACTTCTGAGTTTGATTATCTTTCTACTCTGTTTTTCTTCTTTTTTATGGGTCTTCTGAGCTTCTGCTGCAGAAGACTGAAACTGTCAACCTGATTAAATTAATAGCAGCTTTATCAGCCCATTATTTCCTACACCTGGCTAGTAATGCAGAGCAATAACTATTAAGTAATAACATCAGTTCCTGATTAGAAAAGCTAATATTGTTCTGGAAATAAACTTTTTTCACACCATGGCAAAGGTGCAGCAGACCATGGCTTTGGGAAGGACTCTGCAGCACCCCAAATAAACAAGCCAAGGAAAACAACAATAAAAACACAAGTTGGCTAAAAAACAAAACTCAAACAAAACAGAAACCAAACAGAGAGTTTCTGATTCCAAATTCTCCACAGCACATAATCAGCTTCTACCACATTATTCCATGTAGTGACCAGCTCAGTGGGAAGTAATCTGACTGCTTTTGGAGAAAGATGTTAGTCTGGAATAGGTTTGCAATTTCAGTCTTGAAAGTCATTCAGCATGGGTTCAGTGTTCTTTATATTTGTTTACCTCTTCCACTTCTGACTTTCCATGTTGGAGACATTTCCACATGAGAGCTCTCTGCAAAAGGAATTTCAAACCTGAGAGGTTTTCCAGATCCCTGCAACATCAAACTGTTGCCCCTGTCAAATGGGCTTCCAAGGAGCGAAGGCTTCTTGTTTCTCATCCTGGACCTAGTAGTAATTATTTAATCTTATAATGAAGCTTTCTCTGGCTGCTACTGGTGCTAGAAATAAAAGTAGTTTAAAATTCAGGAGGAGCATCTGACTATATTCCATTTCTATCTGAATTGTGCTCTCTTCAATCATGTTGAGAACACCAGTGTGCAAAACAATACCCCCAAAATTAATCTCCTACTTCAACTGCAGTTGCAGCTCAAAGCTCCCCTAAACAATAGAAATTCCTTGCACAAGGTCACAAACCCATTGCCTCTTCAGGATCAGAGGACACAATGAGAAACAGAAGGGAACTATAGGAGAATATTAGGTGCTGGAAAGCAGAAGAGCCCAGAGGCAAGATGCTTCTGCAAAGGATTAGGTGTCCTTGAATGTGCCTCCTTGGAAGGACCACTATCAGGTGCTAAGAACATAAGTGTTCCAAGAACTTTTCAGGATGCAAATACTGACAAAGCCATGTTTTGAAAGGGTGGCAGCTACTGTTCAGCTCTAGGGAAGTTTTCTAGTACTCTAAGGCCTTCTGCTTGATGTTTTTTTGCAACTTGGAAGTGCTTTCTGTCTTTCTGCAGTTACAGATCCAGTGAAAGGATTTTCAGAGTGTAGTCAGGAGTAACCCTAGTCCTGGTAAGTCAGGCTAATAAGCCAAAGGTTTTTTCTGTGTGACTGACCCAAGATCATCAACTGTCTTGTAGAGTGTAGTTGAGCTGCTTAGATGTCCTGTAGCATCTGGACATCTTTCTGTCTCCAGTATGTATTTAATAGGGCTCTCCTGACCTCTTGCTTCTGCTTTCAGTTTTGAAGTGAGTTGTTTATGTTTTGGTTTGTTTGCTGCTTGTTTTTTTCCACACAGTGTTTCTCTCATTTTGGTTGACCATTTCCAAGGGCTTTGCTCTGTTTCTCCTGAGTGTTTAGTGTTGGTGAGGTTGACTTGAGGTCTCTGGGTTTCAGAGACCTTCTATTAAGGTTACTAGCAGCAAACAAGCACGGGAAGCTTTTGAAATCCTAGTTGCAAAAAATACCAGAGTGGACTTTGACCACCTTTAGGCTACAGCTTTGAACATACTGGTAGTACTCAAGCAAGTACAAGTTTCAGAAAGTCAAACCCTCAGATATTCCCTAGTACAACTTCTCAGACTGAAAAAAACATTTTCCCTTAAGAAACCCCTTACAAGAGGGAGGGTGAGAGAACAGTAGGAAAGAAAGAAAAAAACAAACCCAAAACCAACAAAACACAAAAAAACCCAACCAAAACCCCCAAAACAAAACAAACCACCAGACACAGAACCAAATTAATTAAAATGCAATCAGAAAAAATATACACAGCTAATTTCTCGGATGCCTACTCCCTGGAAAAAACATTGATAATGATGCTCAAATATAGACTCTTGAAAATACTCAGAGAAAGTGATTTATCACATACTTTTAATATGTAAAAGAGATATAAAAATAAGTAACATTATATCTAAGGCGTGATCCCACACCTGCATCCTTCTGTAGAGGGAATGAGTCAGACTGTTTCAAATTCAAGTGTCAGTTGAAAAGGTTTTGAAAGAGGTGGTAAAATAAACAGTAACACATGTAGGCCCAGATGCTACTCATGCAAGTGCTCTAAAGGAAATTGAATGTAAAATCTGTAGTATGTTGCCATATGATTAAATCAGCCATTGTACCAAAGAATCAAACGGTGGAAAATGTGACCTAAATTTTGGAACTCTGAGGGGATTCAAAGGCCTACACTCCAGTAAACTGGACTGAGATATAGAGCGAATTATTTGAAATTACATGAAGTACAGAGTATGTAGACATCTGAACAAATGTGATAAATGGAGAAAGAATCCAAATGACAAATGCATGCTGTGCTTCAGGAGTGCTTGCCAATTTGTCAGTCATGAACAAGGACACGGATCAGTGTGGCCCTGAGGGTATAATGGGGCATCTGAATTTCCCAAACCCTTTGGCATGGATAACAAAAGCTTATCAGGAAAAGAAGTTGCTATGTAATACAAGAGCAGGCCCCACTGTGAATTAATAATTGTGGAAAAGATTAGAAATAAAGGGTAGGGATAGGCAGATAGTCCTCAGAAGGATGCCAGATTCCCAAGGTGTCTAGGCCATGTGACTAACCCACGAATGATGGAAAGGAAAAGAATAGTGAGAGAGTACATTTTTCCAATATATAGTTATTCGTTTGTGAGACTTTGCAGAAGAATCTCACAAGAGTGTATGACTGGCTACTAAAATGTCAGATGAAATGGAGTACTAATATATACAAATCAATGCACTTGAAAAAAGTAGTAAGAATACAGAGAAATGGATAAATGCTAAATTATCTCAAAAAAGGACCTTGAAATCACTGGGGAGAGTGCTATAAAAATATCAGCTCGTTGCTCAAATCAAAAGAGTATTAGCAATGATGAAGAAAGTTATAGAGACATCATTGTGATGATCTTTAAAGCCATAGGGTACCTAAATGAATACTGAGAGCAATTCTGGTCATCCCATCTCAATAAGGATATAACAGAATTAAAAACAATTCAGAGAAGAGTGATGATGATTAGACACAGAGAGGAGTATCCGTATGGCATTACCCAACAAAATTAGGAGCCTCTGTACTAGGTACAAATGACTGAGAAAGAAATGCAATAAAGAGCTATACAAACATTAACATAATGGAGCTGGTGATCAGGGAAATAGCTATTCTTTATTTCTCATACAACAGGAAACTGAAGACAACTAATTAAATAATCACACAGAATAAAACAAATAATTAAAGCACATGAAAAGTTTAGACATGGATTCAAAGAGAAATTAGTAGAAAAGTTAATGAACATCTATTAAATACAGAATACAGATGAAATGTTTTGTTCAGAATGTCCCTAAAGAAGCAAAATATTCAGAGATTGAAAGTCGTACAAGTGGAAGGATCACACTATGTACCTCCTGTATCCTTAGGTTGTTACCTTAAGCATCTCTTACTGAGTGCAGGATAAAGGACAGAGCTCCAATCTGATACAGACCTTGTGCTCTTACTCCCTTTTCAAGTGCTTTCATCTGCTTTCATTCAAACACACATTATAAACAATCAATGCAAAACTGGCAGCTCTGGAGTGGATAGCTAGGTGACCTGTTCTCTTTCCAGAGAATCCACTTGAACTATTTGGCTGTGTTGGGAAATTAATTACTCAATAAACAATGGTGTTGAATTTATAGAATATGGTGATCACTGTTTATAAGTTAAATCCACCATATCCTCTTACACACTGCTTCTGCCAGAATGAAGACATGCCATAAAAAACAAACAAAAACAACAACAAAAACAAACAAACAAAAAAATCTAAAAATAAGAAACCAAAAACCTGAACTCCCCCAGACAACTGTGTTTTTCATGTAAAAGGGGTTCCCTCAGTTATTTGCCCTGTCACAGCACAGTGGGCAATTGAAGAACCGCAGAGACAACCATGATGTGAAAGGTTGGTGGCAACTATGTCAATACTGCTGCTTCTCAATAACTGCCTTGGTACACTTCATGCAATTGAGGAGGGAGAATCTGTGCCTGAATGATACATCCTCATTCCATTATACAAAAACGGTCATTGAATATGGACAAAACCTCTGCTCTTCATAATTGCTGTCCAAATAGCTCATCTCCTGAGATGCCAACATCTCATCAAAGCTGACAAAGTTATTGTGTTTCATATTATGATCTGTTCCTTTAATAAAGATTCCAGTCTCCCTGGGCTTAGCTCAGTAGCTCTGCATTACACTTAATCTTCTTACTCACAGAACAAAAAAACTGGGCTAAAAGAATACCAAGGCAAGCTGATAACTACAGGGAGGTTTGCAGTGAAGGTCACAGCCTTTGCTAGCAAAGCTCAGCAGGTCACACGAGACCTTTGGGCTCTACCTGAGCCAGGAAGCTCCCATGCACACCCATGAGGTGCTTTGCTCCTTCAGGATCATCACAACAGCAGGAGTGCTCAGCTCCTCTCAACTGCTAAGTGCCTTCAAGGGCTGGAACATGACTATAAATTTTATTACTTTCTTTCATCAGTTTTACCAGTCTAACAAGGTTTTAATTAATTTTACATGTAGTTTGTTTATTCTTTGGGGTTTTTTATATATTCTTTAGGAACTTCTCAAGTACAACCAAATAAATCACTGGAAACAATATTAATTCAGAAAAAGTTTATAAAACACAATAACTATCTCTAATAAAGCCAGTTTGCACAAAAACACTCTTATAGTCATATTTTCTCTCCTGAAAATGACAAAGTTACCAAAGTGACAGAAAGAAAATTTTTCAGGAGTGTTGTTGGCTATTCATGTGGCACATTCTGTTTTGCAGTGCCCCGAAGCAGAGCACCATAAATTCAGAGGGAGATTCTGTAGTTAGTACTGGTGTCTGGAAGCAAATACTAGCACAGTTCTGGAACAAACAAAAGAATACATTCCAGTGGCAGGAAATGTTTATCTGTATGGACAGCTTTTAGTTTTTAATAGAAAATAAAACCAAAATTTTAGCTAAGGAGAACAGCTCGCTTCCCTAATGGAAGATGTAGTTTGCTATTTCACTCCTCATGCCCATGTTCTCCTTCAAAGATCAAATAATGGTCCCCTCTGGGCATTAGAGGCAGGAAGTCCATGCTGGAAATCTTCTCAATGACCACTGTATGTAACCTGAGATATAAATCATTACAGTGGGGAAAAATTAAAGATTCCCTGGGAAAGAGACAGTTTGGGTGAAAAAATCTGTGTCTCAGACCCAGTTTTCTCTCCACCATGTTAAAATAACAGGAATGCAATTGAAAAGAAATCCAAGAAAATTACATTTACTTCTCTATTGCTCAGTCCTGATGGACACAACTGGAAAATTAACTTGCTGTGATGACTGTACCACTGCTAAGGTTATCCAGATATCACTTACCTACATGATGTCTAAATGCACATTCTGTTTTTCCATTCTTTTTGATGACATATCCTCCAAGCCTTTTGCTTTCTTACGATCCTTGTAATTCACCATGTGAGTCACAAGGGATCTGAGTCTTTTTTTTCTCAGCAACTTCTTTTATCAGTGACCTGATAGGTGTTTATATCAGAAAAAAAATTAGCATTACTAATAAAGGAGTACAAAGGCTATACTCACCTCCTTATAACCCTTTGGCATCTCTTTTGCAGACAACTGCAGCAGGTTCGTGAACCTCTATTTCTCTGAAATTTGATCACCTTTTATTAATTCTGAATTCTGTTGACATGATCATCTTTATGATTATCTCTTTATATCCTGAAAATGTTTCCTGGGTATGTGCTTGAGTCTTATTGTGAGTTTTTATACCCAACTTGGCATTCCTTTCTGGGAATGCTGGTTCTACATTCAGCACAGATGTAGATACACATACAGATATAGAGGGTATAGACAGATACAGATATAGATTACATGAGGGTGGACATTCATCCTAGGTAAAACGCAGCTGAAACAATTACTGAAAGTCAATGTATTCAATAGACCCATATACTGACAAGTCAATAAAGATTGACATAGATACAGTTCAATACTTCACATTTGCAGGGTCTAGATGAATTTCTGAAAGATGCCTAGCATTATATATGATGATCTTGGGAAGTTACACAAAGTCTGATGAACTGTAGAAATAATTTATAATTGCTTTCCAAGATTCAGAGAAAATTAAAAAAAAAAACCCAACATTTAAATGAGCAAAGCTGTTGCAGGTTCCAAAGACCTGCAGAGAGAGAGGTTTTTTTATGAGAAGACTTTGAAAGTCAGAATCGACTTCAACAAAAAATAAAATTTTCACAATAGTCATAGCTCACTAGGAAACCTGTTCCACACACTCACTTAAACCATGATGGTTTTTTACGGTAATTCTCAGCTGTGCTAAGAATATCTTTACAATGATAAGAAAAGGAAGCAATAAATAGACAATAGTTCTGCTTTAGACATTTGCATTAAAAAATTGTGAGTCATTTGTAATTTATATTCAAATTTAGCTCTGAAGAGGAAATTTGTAAAATAAAGGTCAGCGAAAGGCAAACAGTTATCAGACATTTTCAGACACTATTTCAGAAAAGTGTGGTACCTGCAAACTTTATGCAGTGAGCATACTACCACTTTGGCCATTTTCCCTAGGAGGACACCTGGACCTGTAGAGGGAATTGGTCTGCAAAGGTGCTAGACTGGAAATCAGGACATCTGAGTTCTCTTCCTACCTTTACCCTTGGAGCTGTAACAGGGATTTCAGTTGTATATCGTTTTAAGTCTCAGACTTAAATAGTGTTTGCTCAATGTTCAATAAACCTATCTGCTTCCTGCCACGTGATCTCAGGCCTGAGTATGTTCATGTCAGATACCAGAGGTTCCCAACACCCAGGGCTGTGCCCATGGCATGCTTGGGAACTTACATTCAGCAAATTAATATTACAGCCTATGGAGCCCTTGGGCATTTGGGCCTCAGTTTCTCTCATTCTTCCAAACAGTTTGTACAGATGTGCTGTTTCACTGAGTTCAGCAGGGATTATCCATTTGCTGATCCTTCCATGAACACACCTGGACTCAAGATTGTAGGTAGCTCTAATTTTATGAGGGTGTATCTATTTATTTCCTTCCACAGAGAAATAATACTTAGCTAGAGGAAGGAAGTGCCAGTTATTGTCTTTACTGAAATATGATGGCAGTGAAAACAAAACAGATGGAGAGGAATAGATCAATTTTTAAACAGTTTTTAATAGGATGTATGGTATACTGAAAGTATTTCCTACATATGATTTGCACCAAAAAAAAAAAAAACCAAAAAAAAACACCTTTTCATTTTTCAGTTAAAAAGCAGCTGTTCTAGCCTCTGAAATACAAATTAGAAAGCTACCTTTGATGACTTGCAACAGCAATGTTAGCATTACAAGTAAGCATTCTGATTTTTTTGCTGACTAGTATGTTGGAACCCAGGAATTTCTGCAAGATTTGATAGAATTTGACTTATGTGAAAGAAAAATTTCCAGTATCATGGACTATATTGTTAAGCACGTTTTCAAGGGCCTAAGCCAATTTTATATTTTATCATTTTTCTCCTGCAATACCACGTGTCCAAACTAGATGATCAGATTATTTCCATTTCTTTCACCTCCTCAGAGGTTTGCATTACTCCACACTAGTAATATAAGAACATCCTATTTTCCACCTCCTGCAGTCCTGGTACCCTGAATAGTTTATTCTGTTTACAATTGATTTCCCACTGATAATTCCCACATGACCCAGTGAGCTGCCAGGAGTTGCACTGTAGATGCCTGATGAACCTCAGCTGCTCTGTCAGGTTCAAGCAGTTTGGAGAATACAGAAGTCTTTGCCAAAAGGGGTAAAAAAATAAAAACAACAAACTTTCCAGATTCTTTTTATCTTTACTTGGTTAGCAACTTGCTGTGCATGATTCACCAGCTCTTCTATTCCACCTCATATTCAATGAAATTACTGAGGAAAACCTTTCCAAGTACAATTAATCCTGCTCACTTGGATTCAGAAGCTGACAAAACAAACATAGATTTAAACAATAGTCGAGAAATTTAAGGGTAATATTGAAGGGATTAACGGGTTCCCTGGTGGAAAAAAAAGCAGCTCAAGAAATAACTCACTTGTTCTTACTCTGTCTTCTCCAGGTATCCCAACCAGCTTGTTTTATAATTCTCTCTCTCAGTTCTCCTTTGTACCACAGGGACACCTGTAGCTTCTTTTGTCCACTGCTTCTCTCCTACAGAAAACGTATTATAAGACCTATAAGCATTGTAGTGCTTCAAAATAGGCAGTTATCAGTAGCACTAATCAGGCCATAAGAAAAAAATAACCACCTTTTAAAATTTCTTAACCGTATCAAATGAGGAATTGTTCCAAAAGTAACTGATTTTTCTAGAAAACAAAGGCCAGTTTTCAATATCTAGCTTCATGGAAAACATTTTACAAAGAACTTTTTATTGTATATAGGAAAAAAACAGCTTTGTCTTAAAAAATTATTTTAGTTGAAAAATTGTTTTCCTAAAAGCAAACCATAGAGGGAAGAAAAGTTCAGCCATCTCTATACAAATTTTTAATACTGTGAGTTTGCTAAATTAGTAAGTTAAAAGAACTGGGAAGCATGATATGACTTAAATCTGAAAAATTACTAGCAGAATCATATCCATCCAATATTCAATTGTTAATATGCAATGAAATTATAAACAGGCATGGAGTTAAGCACAGGCTCAAGTGCTTTGCTAAACTGATTTGAGTCCAAGCTCAAATGACAAGAAGTGTTGTTCATATTTTTTACATAGAATGAGAGATACCTGAAGGCAGCAGGTAAGTTGATTAGTATTTGAAACAACAGTCTATTAAAATGTAAATTAAATAAATTCTACTGCCTGGAAAATAAATGAGTTTCTAGCAACTGTCATCAGACCCAGATTCCACCTTCAGCCTCTCTGAGCTCTCATCATCAGCTGGATTCCAGCCCAGATGAAGGGGGCAGGAGAGCACAGGAACCTAATGAGAATTTCCCTAAATGGGAATTAGTTTAGCACTCTCATGCAGCTAAATTATCCAAAGATTAGTTACCTGTTCGGAGCAGACTGCTTGAGGATTTATTCAGCAGAGGAGTGTGCCGGGAGAATTCCAGCATTGTAACCAAACAGGTCTTTACCAGGAGCTGAATGGAAAATAATTTGAATTGCGTTATGATTCTTATCAGCAATGCCTCAAAGTCTAGCTTCCTCCTCAGAAATCTCCCGAATCCTAGCCTGGGCAAGAAAACTGGGGACTGGCCTTAGTGTGTGCATCACAGCTTCTCTGTTTCTTTCATCTTTTCTTTTAAATATCCACTGCTGTGGATTGTTGAAGTTGACTGAAGCTTCAGGAGGAACTCTGGCAAGACTGAAAAATTGCAACTTTTCAGCCCTGCAAGTTCAAAGCAGGGGGGGAGCTGTGTGCCGGACATCGTGCTCCGGCCAGATTTGTGAAGGGAAAATGTCAGGTGTTATTAAAAACCCTCCTACAACTGTGCCTGGCACAGGGAAGCTGCAGACACAGCCTCAATGCTCTGGCAAGGAGAGGCACTGAATAAGTGTAGAAGGATGAGGCTGTGAGAAAGCTCTGGGTGCCAATCAGGTCACATCAGCTCCATCCATTCAAACACTATCCCAAGTGCAGGAGTACAAGTGGCACAGGGGAAGGTGCTGAAAATGTAGTCACAGCCCTGGAAGATGAAGTACAGACCACAGGGTGGATTGCAGAGCTCCACTGAATTCCAGCATCTGTTCACAGATGTGCAACTTCTTTATGCTCACACTTCCAAACACATTATTTATAATATGTGCCCAAGATGTCATATGTAAACTTAGAGGTGTCTGAAGAAAGAACCGTCAATTCAGCCCTTGGTTCAGGTACAGCCCTTGATTCTTCTTTCTCTCTTCTGCCACAGACCAGATTCCTACACTGCTAACCTGGAGTGAGTATGAAGGGAATAGCTTCCCAAAAGCCTCCAAATGAGGCTCTCTGTTTCCCCTAGAGAAATATATCTCTATATTATAGATATAATATATCTGTGACCATGTTTGATAACTAACATAAAATGATTTTCCTTTAGTAGTCGATCTTCCAGCATGATTAATATGTCTAAGCAGTAAAGCAAAGGCTCTTCTGATTTATTGAAATGAAACATAAGCACAGGGCAAAGCACTATTTATCACTAAATTGCAACCCTTGCTGCTCACTAGGGACAATAGTTCCCTGTTTGTTTTGAGCTAATCTAATGCAGTGACTCAGTGGGTCAGAAAAGAGGCCTCTGTCTCCAGTAAACTGTTGAGCTTTATCCTCAGCTGCATGGAAATGCCTGCTTCCAGAAAGCTGAATAATGATTTTTTTTGACTGAGGAAAAGAAAAACAAATACACTGAGTACAATCCACCATTATTCTTATTCCTCTCAAAAATATAACAGAAGATCAATTTTCCAGATGTTAAAGTACAATTATGGGGCTTGGGAGATGGGCATTTCTTTTTACACAGTATCACAGCTTAATTTACAAATTTAAATACTTGGTAATAACTACACTGTGCACTTCAGACACCTAAATTCAGTGTCCTAAAGTTTCACTTTTATCACTAGAGGTGATTGCCTCTCTTCCCTTATTTATAGGGAGTTTATGACTTTGAGCTTTTGAATGGTGTCTGAAGTTACATCCCTATAGTAACTGAAGATAAATGGTGTGAAGATACCCCTAAGGGCTAAAAATCAGTGGTAGAACTTAGGATGGTCATCTATATCTAAACCTAAGTAATCACAACATACAGCCTACAAAAAGGGTTAAAGATTCAGTAATGTAAGAAAAGTACCTTGAAGTTTTAATTTCACAGAAATGCAGATGGGGAGGTTACATTTCCCACTGATAAATTTATTACATTATCCCACAGATAAATTCACAGGCAGCTTGTTCTCCATCCAAATTCTGACTAGGTGAGACAGCAAGTCCCTTTTGAAGTCCTCTCCTGAAACAGAAATAAACAATAAAAAAATCAAAAAGGTATTACCAAGAAATTAATATAATTGAAATCAAACCAGCATTAGTGAGCCTTATCTAAAGCAGATCAAATTCTTCAAAGAACGATACTGCTTTAGCTGGGAGATATCTAATAGAAATAGATTCCTTGTTGAGAAGAAACATGAGGATAGAGCCAGAGGAAAGTAATAAGCCACTATTTCACCCAACATATAGAGGAGGGATGAATTTCTTTTTTTTTTTTTTTCAAAACAGTGAGGTTGCTTATCATATACACTTCTCATATAACAGCATCATAACTTGCCCATCAAACCACCACAATCCTTCATCCCCCACAATGCTGCCCAGCCAGAGCTCCCACGTGCTGGACCTGTCATAACTTCATATCAAAGATAAACATTGGAACAAGGGAGTGAGGTGGGAGCTGGCACATGCACAGCTGAGTATCTCAGAGACTTTGCAGGAACTTGATGAGTCTGTGTATGGTGGCCTTCCCCAAAAGGTCCTCCCTCAACTTTATTATGTGGATGGTACGACAGAAATCCTTAGCTAATGCTGAGGGTTCTTTTGTTTTTGTCTTGTGTCTTCCCTGTCAAAAATAACAATCTTTGGTTCCAATATTTAATTAGCTCATCACTGATCAAATCACTGATAGGTTACTGCCATCACAGCTAGAAAACCAATGGTCTCACAAGAAGAGGTGAAGAAAACTCACGGAGAGGTGAAGAAAACTTTTCTATTTCATAACTATTGCCAATAGTAATCTAATGAATGTAGTGAGTTTAAAGTTCAAGCTATAGTCTCTGTCACCTTGACTCCAACAACAAGTGACACTGCTCTCTGTGGCAAGGACTTTTCTTTATTCTGTGCCTTTGGACACATTCACACAATAGAACTATGAACCATGACTGATTTCTAAGGCTATACACAAATAGCTGTTATCTGATTAAAATGGAAAGACTAAGCTCACGTCCTTAATGTGAATCTGATTTTGCTCCGTGTTCTCAGTACATTCACAACTTGAATGAAAGAGAAAGGCATACCTGGCAGAAAAGAGAAGATGACCTCTTTACCTTGAAAATATCATTTGAATTCTAAGAGCACAAAGGAAGAGAAATTAGGGCTGGTTTTTATCTTTACCTGAGCTTGATTAGGTCATAGAAAGTTCAGGTAATACTCATGCCTCACAGTCACAATCATCACAGCAGTAGAGATGCTAACAGAACAGAAAGAAATGAATAGAAATTAAAATTGTGAACGAATACTCCAGCTGCCTGATTGCAAAGAAAAGATTCAAAATAAAAACTGCCTAGAATTATATTGACAAACTCTGTTCTGATTAGCATCCAAATTATATGTCAGCAGCCAGAAAAACTATCACCTGAGAGCACTCCCCTGACTGAAGATGTTTTGAGAGGAAAGCTTTATTTAAAAAATGTGATGACCATGAATTTAAATATTTTAAATTACCATTATTATAAGGTATGCATGAGATTGCATAAACAATCTAATAATCTTCACTGTCTTATTTCTTTCTGAAAGTGACTAGGGATTTTTGCCTGCTGTTCTTTTTTGCTTTTGATTTTACTTTATACAATTGCAAATTAAGGTTTTCCAAATAGACCAAATAGGTCCAAAAATAAAAGCTCATATTTGACATGATTTGCAAAAATTATTTCTGATAATTATTGTGATAGGGGGTGCTGGGCAAGCAGGGGAAGGATGGTTTGCCAAAGACATTCTCAGTTTCCAGGAGTGACTGGTCACACTGGATTCTTGCCATGGTTTTTAAAGACTCCCAAGCTAGATGCCCAAAATTAAGGTGCACAAAAATGTTAGCTCCTTTCTAGTATTGCCTTTATATCTTCAACTCTTTACTCAGGCTGCCCAGATTTCCCAGTAGCCTACTGAGCTAAAGGGCATATCATTACAGCATTTCATGGCCTGCACAGAACCTTTTAATCTACACAAGCAGCTGGGACTATCCACACTATTAGAGAGGCCACGAGTTCCCATTACTTATACTGAAACGAGCTGAAAAATTCAGCAAAAACAAAGCGCAAAAGAGAACAGAGCTGACAGCTTACTAAAGCTGCAGGAAAGAGGCAATGAAATCTTGGCATAGAAAATCACAGAGAGAACTGGACAGCACTGTATTAGATAGGAAGAGAAGTTTTCCCACCTGCTCTTTAAAAAGGTTTTACATTTACACTTGGGTTTGATGCCTCAGAATCCCATGTCTTTCCTGACTATAAATACACTTGTACTATAAATATACATCTCTTCTAAAATGTTTTGAAATCTTCTGATGAAAAGAGCTAAATATGTAACCTTCTATTTTTGGAGAAGCCTAAGGTGAGATAATGCACTCTACATTGAGATTTCGTGCTTCTGTAGAAATGGTTGGCCACACATCAAGGATCTGTTTGAGCATTAAAAAAATATGCCAAACCCACTGCTGCTGATCAAGAAAAACTAGTATATCAGACAGTAGCAATTGTGGTTAGGGAAAGGAAAAACAGCAAATTTGCAATGAAGAAATTACATTAATTCCAAGCTGGAGCATTAGTCCTTTCCTCCTGAGAAATCCAGTATGTTGGAATGTCTTCACACTATTCTTGATTTAGCTAATCCAAATGTAGACAGAAATGACACCAGATGAGTCAGGCACACCATCTGGACTCAGACTCTGTATTTAGAAGTGATAAACTCACAAAAGTTTGCTTGGATGTTTCCGTTCAACAGCTGAAGTGAGAGCCAAATTTCCCATTTACACCAGCTTGCAGTTGACATTAAAGTTGCTGAAGAAATGTGCTGCTGAGATTAAGTGAAAATCGTGTAAGAACTTCTGTTTTAACCTGTGTCAAGTTGGTGGGAAGGACAAGCAGAGACATATGGAAACAAACGCTGGAGAAACTGGGCACAGTGGTTGTTTTCTTCCATCTACTCAAAAGTGTATGCTAAAGTCTGGGTCAGTAATGGAAGCTCACAGATGTTCAATGCAATCCAGTGAAATCTCAGACAGTAGCTATTACCCTACTTACCACATCTCAGAAGGTGTCAACAAAGAGAAAAAGACAGGCCTCATCTTCTGGCAGATATGGAAAGCCTGGATTCTAGCTGAGTTGCCATGAAACCATGGTATGGTCTGTGAGATACCAGCTTCCAAGGTCTTTTGATGTATTTGAAACTCCTTAGCTTTATGTTTGTACAGCACCTCACACAGCACATGACTGAAGAGCTGAGCATTTCTGAATAATATCTTACTTAAATTTTACAAGCAGTGAGTAATATGATCTTCCTCACTGCTAAACTTGATTCTTGTGTTCTTTTCCCTTTTTGTCACAATTGCTTTACACCATAAGTGCTTCACTCTTTGTCCATGTTAGGAAAGAATATCTACATGAACTTAAACCAGAAATTCTTGGTTCCAGTGCACTCTTATCCACACTCTAGCCTATGAGTAAATAACTCCTAAAGAGCTGTATCTGATTGGGATGTGCCATGTTCAAAGGAGGTAATCTAATCTCCACACATCATTTAATGTATTACTCCACTAATGTAATTCTTAGTGTGGTATTAGAAAAACCTTTTCCAGGGAGTCAGAGGGAGGAAGAGAAGTATGACCATGGTCAAGGTAAAATGAAGTGATTAATGATCTGAGACTTTAAAAAATAAAATTGTAGTCAAAAGGAGTATGCTCTGTCATCTAATGGACAATAGATTGCAGTTAATGTATCTGAATAATTACTGTGTTTGGAACAAGAATGCACCATGTTGCTAATGCTTTCTGATTAATTTAGTATTACTCCTAGAATTTGTCTCATAATTGACTAGTCTGAGGGTTGCTATGGTAAACACTTACCTTACATAGAACATAGTCTAGGGAACAGAAGCAAACTAAAAGGGAGACTGGTGTCTTTAAAGTATTTTTTATTACTGTTATTTTTGTATTTTAATTGTCAACAATATTAAGACAAGAGGAGAAGAGACCAACAAAACTGAGCTGCCTCTGCCTATTGATTTCAGTGGAACTGCAAAGTCAGAATTTGACTTCAAGATATTTACATCAGGGTTAATAATAATTATTATGCTTTCCTCCCATACAGAAGAGCCTGCCACCTCCATGGAAAACTGATATTCTTCCAAGATTTTCTTTGTCACTCACACGAGATAATCAGTGAGATGTCAAAATACTCTCATCTTTATTATTGTTTATTACAGATGTCAGGTAGATCCTTAAACATCAGTTTTTTCACAGCTAGGCATTGTAGAAAACTGCAACAAAAGTGTTGGTGGTAGCAGAGGAGTGGAGACAGTTCAAGGAAATACCAGGATGGGATCAAATGATTTGGGCATAATAATGAGCGTGACAGGGTGGTATTCAGCACACAGACTGCCTGTCTGTAAGAGTGTTAGATACCACAACAAGATAACATTTACAAAGGATTTGAAAGAAACTAACAAAACTCAGACTGGGAGTCTCACGGGAGACAGTCATCTGGGTAGAGTTGTTCCTGATTGACATGATAGTGAGGATAACGCATGTCTGCCACAATTCATATAGATAAAGTCTCTTCACAAGACCTGGCTTGTGCTTATGAAAAAAATATGTTCAGCATTTGATTACTTATTTCAAATGGCTTTTGAAAATCTGGACAGGAAATGCAGATTTTCTGAATAAGTCTCTTTATTCTTTAAACTGCCATCATTGCTTTTATCCAACTGGAGTGTGTGTTTACTGACCACTACAGAAGCTTATGAGAATGTAATGATTTCACTGGGATTGTGAACAGAACAGATCTGTAAGATCTGTACATTAGTTCTACTTGTCCCTGATTTAACACATTTTTAAAATTACTTTTGTGAGCCTCCTTATGTAATGATGAACTTCAGCTAAGGAGAACAGCTAAAGGTTATTCCAGTTTACTGTGACTGCATGAATTCTGTCCAATATTTTCTAGGAAAGAAAAACAAATGTGGTGTTACATATCGGTGGAGCACAAAAAGAAAAGATTAAAGACAACCCATAAAAAAATCAGAGCAATTAGAAATGTAAGAAACAACACTGATTGATGACCCAGAAGTAGGCAAAGTAATTCATAAAGCTAAAAACTGAAGAGGAAAGGGCCACTCTTGAGCAGTGGAACTATTGGAGGCAGGTTCTAACCATGAATTGATGTCCTGTGTCACTGCCCACTGCAATCCTTTGCTCCTGACAATTCCTCAGCATTTCCAAAGCCATCTTCTGAGTCATTTCACCGACCTCTCCTCACAGTTTCTCCCAACCACCTCTGTACCAATCTCCAGATGCCCCTACCCATCAAGCAATCAATTTATTGGTGTCCATGTCTTTCTTTAGTAAGTGTGAAGCTGCATGTGCTGAAATATTTTCTGAGCTCTTTGGAGCACGGAGGGGGGTGAGCAGTCAGAGCCAGCCCTGAATTTGCACTGCAGCCATTCCCTCAGCAGAGTGAGGATGCAGGGCTTACTCACTCTGTGACCAATTTTCACAAGTTGCTCAGTTTTCAATAGCTGTATAATAATGTCAGGAAAGGCTGATGTAAAGAACTGATGTACTGGGCTAAAATAGATCTGTAGTAAATTCTTTGTTTTTCACTTCAGACTATCTTCCACATAAGAAGGATGGAAACATGGCCAATTTAAATCCATACAGAGAACAAAAGCCTCTAGCTCTCATTTTCAGAAGTGTCAATGGATGCATTGGAGTCAGATTCCCACTGGCTTTCTATGGACTTAGGCATGCCAGCCAATTTTGTTCAATTATAGTCTATTACTAATTTACAGGGAACATGGACTGTTTAGGTGCATCACTGTGATATCTCGTCCTGTCTGCAAGGAGTAGTAAGTAGATAACTCCCTTATTTTGGGACAATGTCTTCTTTATTAATTTTATAAACAAAATCCTCAGTGAATACAAATATTTCACGTGTAAATTTTCTCTTTACTCATCTTATTCTTGAGAAACTAGTATTGCTTATTTTTTATGAAAGGCTTATCAAGATGAGAAGCCATCATAGAAACATTTTAAAATTTGCCCAGCAATTGGCTCATTCATACTCTGATAGTGCCTGCAGGCATGAAAATCTAAAAGTCTTTTGACATGTCACGCCAGTTTTTACACAGATCTTGACAATGCTTCCCAAGCAATTTTCACAGCCTTGAAGTTTCTGTCAAAAGAACAGAAAGAGTAATGAGAAACCTGGTACTTTGACCACATAAAATGCAACTCAATAATTTTTCTTCCTCCAAGTTGAAATACTAGAATAAAATTGGCATGTGAGAGGCACACAAGGAGAAATATTTGCTTTTCAGAGAATGTCTGCTTTTCATAGCTTAACCAAGGCCATCCTGGGTTCAGGGTGTATAGTGACTTCAATCCCTCTTAAGTTCTTATTCCCATCACAGGAAGAAAAAAGAAGGCTTATCCTGCATCAGAGGAAAGGTCCTTTTCCCAGTCCTTTTAATGTGTAAAGAGAAGGATAAGTATAGAGCAAGAACAAGCACCACTAACAGACCCCACTTCTATGGACATGGTCTGTAGAAGAAACATTTGGAGGGGAAGGAGAATAGGGCAGAAACAGAAGTATTTGTCTTAGTAGGAAGGTCAAGACAAGTAGAGTCCTTGCTCAATAAAATGTTTGTGGGGATGGGAGGGGCAGGGTGTCCCATGGTCCACAGCTCTTGGACTTGACCCTAAGCAGAGACACATGAGGAATTTTATTTTCCTATTTTTTTCTACCTGTCAGTCAAATAAATTTGTCTTATCTACAGACATGTTACATTTCAGTTACACTTTACATGTTTGGGTGGGTTAGGTTTTTTTTTCTACAATGGGACATCTATGCCTACCAAAAAAAAAAACAACAAATTAAAAATCTTTTATATAAAGTGACTGCATGATTTGGGGGCTATATACTCTTTATACCCTAAACTTCTTACCTGAAAGTTTATCCTCACAGCTTAGTATTTTAGGTCATTCCAAACAGAGTATGAGAATGAACGAGTTCACTCTGGTTTGCCCTCTCCCTTCAATTTACTTCCATTTTTTAACATATTTTGCAATCTAATATAGATTTTCAAAACCACAAGAAAAGGAAGTGCAAATAGGAATATTTAACTACTGCATTCAGGCTAGAAATCTTATAAAGCCCTTTTGAAAGCTCTTTGTGGCTCTGAAACACTTAAAGAAAAAAAACAACACCATCTGGAACAGACAACAAAACAGGCATAAAATTTGCCACTTCATGATATTGAATGCTGCAATCAATAAAAATTTTAGCTATCTCACATTAACATTAGAACAGGTAGATTTATATGACCACTTGGTTACTGTGTTAGACCTCATCAAGCTTAATAGTAAAAGATCTTAAGGCTTCCTGCACCAAGCCAGAAGAATGCAATATTTCAATGATACTAATCACTTCGGGTGGATTTTGTAGGAAAATGGTAAAAACCACAGATTTCAGCAAGTTTAATATTTTCAACAGGAGACATCTCAAAAGGAAATTCAGTCTCCCACCACAGATAGATGTGGGAACAAGTAGAAGGAGTGTTTCTCTGGAAGGGAAGGGCACTCTCTCCTCTCTCATCCAGACAGTGAGGAGGAAAGTTGTGTTATATGCTGGAGTTAAATGAAATGACTCCCTCAAGATGTTTCCCACTATCCAAACCCTTTTCCTGTTACTGGAAGTGGAAACTTCTTACAATTCTGCTCACAGATGACCATGCCTTACTTCCAGGAACTCTTACTGTTGCTGGTATGCTGCCTAGAAAAGCAATGTGATAGCTCTGGAGAAGGCTATGGAAATTATGAGAAACAGCATTATGCTATTAAATATGCCTCACAAATGACTTGAGACTTAATGATTTGATGATACAGGGTTGCTGTTTCATTGGATGGACAGATTTGGTCAAATGCCTTAGCAGCATTCACGAAGATTAATGCCAGTTCCGAGTGGCTATTCAATTCCATGTTCATATCCCTTATTATTCAAGATGCTGTGTGATTGTCAGAAAAAAACAGATTGCTGTTCATTTTAATCAGTCAGATCACAGTTTTATTGAACGTGCCTGTTTGATGTGATTGCATCTCGTGCAACTGAGCAAAATGAGACAAAAAGAGCAATTTTATATCACGTAGATAATAACAGATGCGCCCCTCAGAATTCATTATAGAAATCTGTTTTGCAGCCGTATGTTCCACTTCATCTGAAATCCTTTTGTTCCCATCAGTCTCTTCCTGTGTGAAACTACCACTTTGCATTTTGCAAGCAGCAACTAATGGAATTTGATATTACTTTGTCCATATCCTTGGATCCCCTGCTAAATACTGAAACCTTAGAAGTCTAGTTTCCCATAACCTACTAAAATAGCCTCCATTTATTCACCTATTTGTAAAGCTCCAGGTATATTTACCCTCCATGTTAATACATACCCTTTAAATAGCACTCTCTAATAACTGAAAAAAGGAGAGCTTTAGCAGTGTTTAAAGTATTTTGTTTCTTTAGCTTTTTCCTCTGCAGCAATCTAAGCCTTCAGGGTGAACACAACGGTATGAAACCTCAGCTCAGCCTTGGTGTCATTTTAAGTTTAAGATGTGTTTGAATCTGTAGCCATTCCAGATTCCCTTAGGACTTATGTGTATGTGTATGAATCAAAATTGCAGGTATCATATGCTGCTTCTGTTCCTCATAATTTTTTAAACACCTACGTGACTATGCTGCTTAATATGTATTTTATTGCCTCAGTTCTTAGTTGATGTATATTCAAGTGGCTCCACAGATTTTAATGGAGCTGTGCCAAATTACATTACTCCAATGGTTTGGCTGAAATCCTATCCCCTTTGACATCATTGGCAAAACTCCCATTGTCTTCAGGAAAGCAATTATTTTAATGTATATGCTCAGTGTATAGAGATCCACTGCAGTGGAAGGTCAGGGAGTCAGACAAATGGTATGATGCCTGAGAGGCATCTTGTTCATCCTGTGAGGTCTGCTAGAGGTCAGCACTAAAACAGTAATTTGTTGATTAGACAGAAGATGGAATAAAGGAAGGGTTGAACAAACATGAATTATCTTCTGCAAAAATCATTTGAAGATGTTTCAATGTAGATTTGAACATTTATTTAAAGCATTTCCTTACTTTTCTTCGTCTTCCTTAGAAAGTCACTGGATTCCTTAAACATCTCCCCTTAGCCCTTCTGTAATTAGAAATCCCAATTTTCTCTGGGTCATAAAGTTAGTAGATCAAGCACTAGGACAAGTAATATCTCCTCACCCACTTCTCACAGCCTTACAACCTAACTTCTGCTCAATGGCACCTTGTAACTCCCCCATTCATCCTTCAGGTTCTCTGAGCCACTTCACCTGTTCTTGTAGGCCCTGTTTGTTTCCCATATCCACATGTCTACAGCATCCACAATATCTCTAGGTGATATATAACTGGATTATATTTCTCATCTCTCTAGGTCTCCCCCTATGACACCTGCATGAGGTTTCCACACCCATAAGTCCAGGTGTCAGTACAGGGCCCAATCTCCACAATCATCATCACCTCCTACCTGTGCTCCTGTGTAAATTCCTACCAACGTCCTCTTTGTACAAGCCCTCCTCTCTCTCCCTAAATCCTTTCTCTTTTCCTGCTTCACTGGACCTCAAGTTTGTGTCCAACTCATGGTGCAATCAAAGGCTTGATCCTTCAGTCTGCATTCCCATAGGATGCCTAATCTTGCAGCATAGACTGGTGGAGAAAACAACTAGATAATGAAATTCTTTTCTATTCTTTTTTTTTTCAGCCCAACTAAGTATCCAGTGTGTGACCTTGACCTCCAAAACCTGTCATGTCTGTTTATATCCATTTAGACTAAATTGCTTAAGATGAGGCTGTAGTGTAGGTTTAAATAGTATCTTGCACCATCAGATCCTCAGCAAAGGATATCACATGCCTAAGCTATTGCCTTGTTAGACTACAGGTATACTTGATGATAAAGGGATTGTCTTTCTCATGCATGTTTGAAGAAATCAAGGGGATATCTATTTCTTGTAAACCTGGAGGACCCTGATAGCACAGACATTTGTTAATCTGAAAGCTAGATTTTCATTAAGAGCAACTTTTACATCTTGAGAAACAGATGTTGAGGCTCTGAAACATCAGAAAAAACTTTGAGTGAAAAAAACCACAACATAAATTACACATATTAAAAGTAAAGGGACAGATGCAAACTCCATATCAAAATTTTATGAATTATTTTGCAGGCCTAATGTTGCTTTGTTTGTGATATTAATGCTGTTTAAAACACATTGACATAAAAATCTAATATAAACATTACCAGCCAAGGCTGATCTAAAGGCAGGAAGGTTATCACTGACAGTATGGGTATAAACATATCAGTCTTATAATAGTATTATAAATAAAAAGGTTGTTAATTTAACAATGGCTATATATATATGTATTTAAGTAATGTCAGTGCTCACACATTGCCAGCCATTGTTTCAGCATTTATATGGGATCTCATAAAGCAGTCAAATACTTCCTGTAAGCTTTTTTGAAATGATTGCCCAAACATGACCATAAACATGATTCTGCTGCATAAATCAGGTCTCTACATGTGTAAATTGCATTGGTACTTTATATTTGTAAATGTAAACAGAAATAGCCTTCACATGCATCAAAAGCACCCACATAATGAAAAACAAGCTCTGGAAATATACCCAGGTTCTGCAGGTAGATAGTGTTAGAGCACAGAAGGACAAAGAAATATTTTTTTAAGTGACATTCATCATGCTCAGGCCTCAGAGTTCTCAAAAAGGGTATATACTTAGAGGCAGAAAGATATGCAATATGACCCTCCCACGTATCTCTCAGCCCTCTTATTTTCTTATAAAGGCCTGGTATTGCCAAATGTTCCCAGTGGGATCATTTGAGAAGAGATTTGTTATTTCTGTGTGCTAAGCATTCATTCTACAACACATTTCTGTAAGTTCTTGCTTTTTTTTAATCAAGGACACTTATCAGGGGCTTTGGGACTGTGAAAGCATCTAATGTTTGAGGAATTGAGAGACTGACAGTATAAAGAGACCCAGATATACCATCTGCAGGGCACCATCTTTCTTCTGTTCAAGAAAGATCAGACTTGGTGTTAAAAACATGCCAAAATCTGACATCTTCACTCAGCTCGCCTTTCATGCTGTCTCACCTTTAAAAGGGATAGGGGTGAACTACATGTAAACTAAAGATTTTGACTTTTACGCTTCACTCTAAAAAATAATTATGTGAGGCATCAGGACTCATTACCACAAACAACCCCACTGGGAGACAACTTGACTCCCAGGCCCTCTGCTGGAACCATAAGACAAATTTTTCTCCATTAAAGATATCCATCTGATTTTTCATACCAACTGCACAGGAGTCAACAATGCTTTTAGCTCTGCCTGAGAGGTACTGCTGACTCCTGGTCTGAAAACATCTTCACCACCAAACAGCATTTTATCGCTCTGCAAAGAAAATTAAATAATTGAACAAGTATTATACCACTCCCATTACTGAGGTATTACTGTTGCTTTAAAGAATGTGAAGTTTCCTGCCAAGAAACCATCTGTTGATTGAAATATGTGAGACTAAAGTGAGGCTAAAAAGGAGATTGCAGATATAATAGCTCCAGATTGGAAGCTTCCTGGTACCATGGGAATGTTAATGTTGATCCTGACAGTTGTAGGTGTTCAGTAATGCGTGCTGATAGCTTTTTTATTATTATTATTATATATTTTTATTTTTTAAGGGTGAAGAACAATCTAGAGCTAATTACTCATCATATACAGTGAGGATTAAATTAGGGAGACAGAACACTATCTGATAATGTTTCAAATGAGACAGTGGTGTATACGGGGAGAAACGAACTTGTAGCAACTCCTGCTGATCACCCAGGAGAACAATTTTTGCTACTCAGAAAATAGAGCTTGTTATGTTGTTTTTCACTTTAAAATCTACTTTTACACATCCTGGTTTTGTCAAGTGTAAGGATAAGACAAGCATTTGGGCATCTGTAGAGGGTTTTAAATGTCATTTGCACTCAAACCTCCCACAGTGTGATTAGTTAGACAGCATCCCCTTCTTAAAAAATATATCTGTTTCTTAATGCATGTTTGCAAAGACATAGCTGGACAACAAGGGCTCTGAAGTGTTCCACTAGAGCATAAGTACAACTGACTTCTGACAGATTCCACAGGCACTGCACACCTGGAAATATTATAAGGGTGCAGAAGAACTTTAGTCAGTTTCCTGTCTCCTTCTTTTACCTTGGATTGAAGGCATTGCAGCAAGAATATGAAATTTAGATTTCCAAACTGGCTACTTGCTTTGAGTATCCAACCATAATTAAATCAAGATGATTTATTCTGTGGTCCTGAAATTATTTCTGACTTTACACTCTCTGCATTTTAATTTTACTATATGTAAAATACAGGTAGCAATATAGAACTTACAGAGAGTGTTCTTTGACATCCTTGGAAAAAAATTCCTACGTAAGAATAATATTTTATTATCGCTGACACTCTGAGAGACATTCAGCAATATATGCTAGGCTAAGATCTCACATATGACTGCTCTGTAAGCTTTTGTCACCTAGTTATGATTACAAAAAACACTGAAGGTACAGTCAGTCCTGGGAGGAGTTTGGTATGTTTGATTTGCATCCAATATCCATGAGCTGAAGTAGATAAGAGGGAATTCCATACATGTTATTCACAGCCAAAACCTTTTTCATGCTTGAGGCAGGACTCACTCCTACTTGTGATAATTTAAAAGGTCAGTGACGAAAAGGAGTTACAGACAGAAAAACTAAATTCACAGCACACAACTGTAGCTATCTAAAGTCAATATAATCATCTACAGACAAAAAAAAAAAAAAAAAGCAGGATGTTGAAATATTGGTATTAAGAATATGTCCCTTTCAATTCTTACAGAAACATATATTACAACGTTGGTGAGTAAATAAACTGATTTGCCATCAAGAACAAAAATGGCCCCAAGGCTTTAGACCTCATTAACCTAGATTCAAACCAAAGTGATGAACTCCGTTCTTAACTGGTTCTACAAATATTCCTAATGAAGCACTAAAGGGAGGGATTCTGGATAGTATTTTAAAATAAATCAACAACAAGGAAGAGGGAAGGACTATCATTTAAACATCTTTGCAAGTAAATGAAAAAGATTGGGGCTGTGGAGGAAGACTGTGAGGATATTTTTCTACTCAAACCAGAAAGAGCATCATAGCTTTATTTATGAAAGAAAAAAACCAAAATGTTGTATAATAGAAAATGAAGTGTGGTGGCAGAGTGTTGCAAAATCTGTGCTTGGTCAAACTACAGAATTGTCTCAAAGTATCACATATTCCTTACACAAGTGGAGGATTCAAGGTTAAAAATGTTACCCATTACAACACTGCAGTAACTAAAGCAAGAGCACGCATCCTTTGAGATATCAATAACTCAATTCTACGAGATTAAATCTGCATTAGCTTCAAGACTGCTACTAGCATAATACCAGCAATCCTCACTGCTCATGACCATGTAATTAGCAGTTTTATATCTGGCAGTCCATTCCCTGACTTGGACCAAAGCTGGGACACCCTGTCTATAAATAGAGAGCTGTAAATCTGCCAATCGATTTGAGATCAAGAGACTGCAGTGTCAGCTCATCTCTATAAAGCTTTGCTTTTGTTTTCCTCAGAGGCAATCTCCATTTCCATTGGGAAAGCCTCCATTCTCTTCCTAATTGATAACTGAAGAGAAACCACCACTTGCTTAAGGTTATTTCCCTCTTGTGGAATAAATTCAGAGTTGTTACATTTTGGATTTGGCCAAATGAGATCTGGTCACTCAAACTCTAAAGATACAGAAATTTACTCCTCTCATTTATGTGTTTGTTAAGAGGTCAAGGAGAAAAATCTCCAAAAATCTTTGGTCTGTGAGTCGTCTGGTCAACTAGCTGTATATCTTCAGGGAGATTGCTGGAAAACACCCAAGAACTATCAAATGCTTCAGGCTTTATACATTAGTTTAGGTCAGCAGCCAAGCTGAAATCAGCATTAAAGCACCAGCCTACAGAATCTTAATTAATGCAGCTGGATTCAAACAAGAGATTTGTGCAGTACGGAAGTTTAGTGAGGATCAATGCCTAAGCTGGAGTGAAGACTAAACCTTCAATAAAGACATATCTAATGAGTTGCTGTCCTCCAGTTCTAAATGAATCCCACGAGAAATGCAAATGAGTAATAGGTTCTGATGATCTTTGAAGCAGTTCACAGGGAACCTTATCACAAGTGTAATTATTATGTTTCCTTCTGTCTGAAATTCTTCCCTTCCCTCATTCTGGTCCCTGGAGAAAGATGTGAACCAGTCACTGTTAGAACTGCACAAACTGGCAACTGAAAAGAACAACCCCCACTTATGTGACTTCATTGAGAAGAAAAGGTAGAATGATAGTAACAGTGTTAGGAGACTGTGAAGAAAACAGGAAAGGCACCCAAAATTAGTTGTTTTTCTCATGCACAATGAGCAAGGATAGTAAGGAGGGCAGGGAGCAATTCCAGATAGTACATAAAATACTTGGAGTATAATGAACACTGCAGATTTTATAACCTGACCATTTTTTCATCAAACACAGTGAAAATAATCTAAAGCAGCATGGATTGTTAAAGTTATTTATGGAGGGTAGAAGGTATTTAACACATTATTACAACTGTGCTATTAAGCCCCAGATAACTGAGAATTGTATCTTTATAATTTCTGTTCTTTTGCTCAGCTACAAGATAAATTAGCAGTGAATGAAGACTATTTGTGTTTGAAAGATGGAGGGTAGCATACAAAATAAATTGTGAGGCGAAGGTGGTGAGAAGAAACGGGAGGGCACAGCTATATCTAAATTGCAGGTCCTTGTAGAATGTCTCAGTTCACGAATCAGGATAGGAAATCCAGCCCTGACTAGACTATCAGATCTGCATGTAGACAAAGGCATGTACAGACATTTCACTTTCCTGATCCGGCACCCAGCATTATTTCGCAGAAGAAATCTGCTTGGTAAAGCAGCCAAAGCAGTGAGAGTCTAGGCACAGCCTTCATGGGCACAGTGACAGGTAAGTGTCAGGCATTTACACCATCACCACTCTGATATAGACAGCACTTGAAGATGGTGGTGGATGAAATACCCCGTTTTCACAGGTGAAACTGGGGGCTGTTGAAATCTTTCCTCTCTCTTTCCCAGTACAAACACGCAAGGGGAAAGACACAGCTAAGATCAGTGTTCATCTCTGAAATTTACCTCAGTAGAGTCTTCAGCAAGTATAAGTTTAGATGGATGTAAATTGGGAGAAGCCCTGTCAGGTCACCTCCATACTCTCAAATTTTGCAGTGTTATATTTTATTACATCCAGTCTCTTCAGTTTGATAGAAAATCCCAAAATTATTTTACTTCAATTCAAAAAGCAATTCAGTAGGAGCAGGATTATTTGGTTTTGTTTTGTGGTTTTCTATTGTTTAAAATGATAAAAGGCTATGATATGAGAGATTTGGAATTGTATTTACCATGAACATTCTTCTGCCATCTCCTTGTCTCATCAGATACAAACAATGATTTGCACTGACTTGGAGTCAGACATAAGAACAAGTTATTGCCTGTTGGCTGGCCCTCTGTAGCTCTCCACACGCATACTCTCAGCCCACAGTTCACCTCTCTTGACCCCCTTCCACTTAAAAAAATGAACATATTTGAACATCTAATGAATGTTTAACTTTTTCTGAATGTCAGAATCTGGAAGGAAGTGAAGAATATAAACACACTGACTCACCATAAGTCAATTTGAGTAATCGCAAACCCAGCGTGTTTTGGGGTATGTGACTATTTAACTGTGTTTTGAGATTTTATTAACTGCAGATTGTAAAGTTCTTAGCAGTTGCTAGATGGAAGGTAGTTTATACCACACTAAGCTAAAACATAAATAAGAATAGAGAAGAAGTATAACAGTCTCCAAAGAGGGAAAATCAGGGGATTGATTTTTATGTTTCTGAAAGTCGGTAGGGAGTTCTGCTTTAAGATCAGTGGCATGTGCAATGGGCTCATGTGGATGGATGGGGAAGTTAGTGTGCAAATAGATGTGGATTTACAGCCCACAAGGTATTCTGCAATAACTTGCCATCAGGGTTTTCTTAGCCTACATTGAGAATGCCTTTGTGTGCAGTAGTCTAATAAAGTATTTTGCACTTCTTCCTCTTAGGTTTCCTACACAAACTAACCCACGAATTTCTACACATTACCTTTTCTGTAATGATAAATGCTGTTACCAATGTCTGGATAAGTTACACTAGGTGTCTTTATATTCACCAAGGTGTAGTCAGGCTGACAGGACAAGCATATGAAACCTAATCTCCTCTGCTGCAAACTGGAATGTTTCCCTGGAAGCCAAGGCAGGTCAAGAGATTCAAATCCACAGCAAATTCGAGCTGGTTACCCCAAATTGGTCATTGTAGTGCTTCACGGTCTCTGATTATCCTGCAGTTTTCTAGGGAAGAGTCTACACAGTGCAAATTTAGAAAACCATAGCAGTAGTTTTATACACATTGAATGTCCTGAGCAGCACAAGTCATCAGCATAGGAAGGGCTCAGGTTTCTCTCAGGAGGAGAAGCAAAGCACCTAGGAGACAAAATCCTTTGCCCTAAGGTAAATCTGCCCTAGGAAATTTCACACTTGCTCCATTCCAGGAGGAGTTTTCCTAAGGGCAAAGAAGTTTGTGCAAAGTTATGCTAAGTCAGCTGCTACCAGACTTTTGCCTAGAGGGGTCTGCAGGGCAGCCTCAGTCATTAAATTTAATCAGGCTGAGTTCTCCAGTGGCAGATGTAGTACTTCAATGTGTTATGCCATCCTCTGGCAGGTCAGTGTACAAAATATCACTCAATGTAGTTCAAGTCCAAGAAAAAAAGAGAAATCTCCCATGTCCATTATTGAAAATAATTATTTACTTGGAAAAAAAAAAAAAAAAGAAAGTAAGTTTGGCAGTCAAAAGTGCCAGGATGGCGGAGACACACTGTCTGCACAGCATCTTCTCCTGGTAACAGATCTTAAAAGCTTCAACAGTGATCTGTTATTCTTACAAGACACAACAAAGCTCCCAACAGGCAGAGAACAGCAGAATTAATGGATTGGAAAGTGAGAGCCTAATGTATGAGCTTTCAAAAGTCTCTCAAGACTAGCAGCCTTATTGTGCATATCCCGTAAGTTACTGCTGTTGGGTTTTGGGTGTACGTGATGCCAGCAGTGGAAAAAAAGCCCAAAGGTCAATATGGCTGCAAACTATCTCAGAGCATCTGGGTAACATTTCTATAGAAATCCTTTAACTCCAAGATAAACAAATATTATTTACACAACAGAGGTCTTAAAAATATCCAAGTAAGCAAAAGTCAGCTCAGTTGAACTACTTTACAGTTAAATCATTTTTTATTGAATTCAAGTTTCATGGATCATTAGAGAGCCAGAGGCAGAATTCCAAGAGCTGTTTGGCCTAATGAGTCTTCAACAAATTGGGTTTTTTTAAGGAGCTCATGCCTTCTTTCTTGACTGTGAAAAGAAACTGTTTTATGTAATTTTCTTTTTTTTCTTTTAAAAAAACACAAGGTTTTTCATTTAATACAATTTATACCCACTGCAAATGGGTATACAACTACTGTGGGTAGTGTGTATTTTGTTTCTTGGTTTTTTACTATGAATATAGATGTCCCAATACCATAGAAAAGATACTGACACCTGTACTAACTTTCTTACAGTCAAATTATGCACTTTTCTTTTTATATAGTAAAAACTTACTGAAGTCAACAGCTATAAACTCCCTGATTTCACAGACCTAGGCTGCTTTGCATCCTCCAGGAACCTGTGGTTATAAATCAGTGCAACTATTGCTCCCAATGTCCTTACTGATTTTGGAAAACAAGAGAGTAGCATTTAATCTATCAAAACATTATAGCTGATAAAAATTTACCTCCAAAGGAAAATATTTATTAAAAATAACTCTATTGCTTTAATAGGCAAGGGGAGAGTGACTTGAATGTTAATAATTTCCATACCACAGAAGAAGGATTTGACATCAAGTTCATCAAAATACCTTTTATCATCATGGCCAGGGCAAGCCAGTATCTGCAGCCAACATCACAGAAGGGACTGAGAGATTTGGCAGCAGGTCCAGCTCCCCATGAGTGCCTGGCTCTGATGCCTGGACACTTCTTTACAGCTCTGTACACCAGGGGGTTGTGTGTGGTCTACGGCCAGGGAGAGATCTGAATTCACACCCTGGCTTTACAAGGTTTGTAATTGCTCTGCTGTTGTGTCTAATAAATCCCTGTCCCTGCATCAGACAGTCACTCTGAAGAAGAAGAAAAAAAAAAGATTCCAATCTAGGCAGAGATCTCCTTCATCTAAGGACAATTGTCTTACTTGGAAGTTACCACGAGCAGTTGTCTCGGACCTATGACTGGAGGTCTTACTTTCTAATGTCCACACAAAACCCCAAAAACATCATCTTTTGCTTGAGTGAAGTTTTTAGCACTGGCTTGCTAAATGCATGGGCCGAAGTTTGTGTCTTTCAGAAAATGGAATGAGCAGTACAGCAAGAGACACAACAGCTTGTGTTACAGTTCATCTACTGTTAATCCAGTCATTTGGTCTGAAAAGACAATCAGTCATGGTAGCTGTGATTGTTGTGCAGCTAGAGTTGGCAAGAAATGTTCTCATAAACTACCCAAACAATGAGGATTTGAGAGAGGCAGAAATTATTCATCCGCAGAATCAAACTTGGCAATCACTTCCAGCCAGAGAAAGAGGAGAGAGCCATTTCTGAAATAAGCATTAATTTTCTCTGCTCTGAGTGGTTGGTGGCACCCATGAATGTGTTTGACCAGTCTTGTCCACCGTGCATTCCTTGCTGTACCTCATCAGCCCACCATGGATAACCACGAGCTGCCTCCCCTGAAGTCCTTTGCTGGCACCTGCTTCCATTGAACATGAGATGGGTTTGGCCAACTGTGCCTCCTGGTCTCTGCTCAGTGCTCTGCATGATGAACTCCTGCATCCCTAAGAATGTCTCTGGGCATGCAGGGCCACCTTCTCTCACTGTTTCAGAGCACTGTGTTCCCCATTTTCCCTGCTCCAGGGATGTACGTTTGAAAGTAAAAGCCAGCACAAATACCGAACAAGTCTTTTCCTATTTCTGTCATACAAAACATAACAAAACACATAGCAAAACAGGGTTCAGGTCATCCTCCCCTTCCTCAGCCCCCTTCTAGTCATTAGACAACATCATGAAGATTCCTCCTAGTCATGAAGACTCAAGAAGCTGGATGATATCTTTGGACTTTGGGGCCTGGTGACCCAGAGTAAGATATGAGAGCAGCTTACAGACTGTGCCCATGATGACACCATAGGGTAAGGAAGGGGCAGAGTCTCCCCAGTGGCATAAGACTGTTTAGAGTTTTTGCCTGGCTGAAATTTATCTCAGAAACAGAAGGCTGGGACCTTCAGGAAGCCATCAGCAAACATCTCTCCAGTGCCATAGAGTGTTGGCATCCCCAAGGCCACGAGAGATGGGCAGAGGGCAGGAAGCAGCAGTCTGGAACACTCATCACTGGCACCAGCTGAGACAGCCACTGGGTTGCCTGTTCCACTGCTTTTGACAGAAAAATGCAGCTCTGCAGTCATGCATCCAGGAGTACTGAGCATCATCTAACCACAACCTGAGGGCAGCAGTCCAGTGAGGCTTCCTACTCAGAAGATTGCTAAAATTCAGTCCTCACTCCACTACAACTTTCCTCTGGGGAGTGTGGAAGAGTCTGAGCAATAACTGAGTTAAGGACCTTAAGATTTGTCATGTTACATTTAAGCTTTTTGAAGTACTTCACAGCTGTCAGTGCCAACTGCCTTATTTCAGATTTTAGCTTCCTGAGGAACAGGACAAAACCCCTAAGAACTCTGTGAAAATGCACAGCCTGGGAGTCTCAATTCTTTCGCATTTTGCACTATGGAAATCTTTCTGAAACTGCTTAACTACAGAAGCCTGATTGCCACATAGCTTGAATTTCAGACAAATCATGAGTTGTTAAAATTGGGACTCGGTGTGATAATGATCACTTTGCCCACTTAGTTCACTATAGGCTTCAAGTACTGCAGTTATTCTCTCAATATTAAAAGAAAAGTAGCTTTCTCCCTTGCTATTTCCCAGAAAGGAGGGGAATGAAGTCTAACCAGCTTGAAACCATTCAGACTAAAATATAAAATGATGATTTTGGCAGGGAGTTGGTATGTACAGTGTATAAAGTGCAGGAAACTAAAAGCCAAGTGCAGAAATATGCATTAACTGAATGCCACAGCAAAGCACCTTGCCATGTAGCATGTTTAGAAAAATGATATGCAGTTTAAAATTAAAGACGTTATTTTTTTTATTTCATACATATATATATGAGTGCTTGTGTGCATGAATGTGTGCTTATGCTTATGTGAATCACCAGCAGTAATGCAAGGGGTAGATAAATTACTTTTGTCGGATGAATGAGGAAAAAGAAAAAAAAAAACATTTTAAATACATTCAGAGCATATAATTAATCAGAACTCCTCTGTTTAATAATTATTGTTATTGTAGTTATTATTGATAAATGTTAGCACTAGACTCAATGGCTAAGATAGTAAGAATTCAGGTTAACTGAAATGCATCTAATTTGCCTGTATGTAGCTATAGCCATTTTTATTAACCAGTATTTCTTCTCTAATACTGCTGGTTAACATCACTTTCTTGCTCCATGTAATATACATAGTTCCTGTTCTATTTAGAAAGACTGAAGGACCATGAATCTGTTCTTGCCTCTGGCTTTTTTTTGACTTCATTGAAGTGAAGTTAATTGTCTCTACCTCCCTATCCTTGTCTGTGACACAGGGCAACAATTCCTCCTGGATTCATAGGGGCTGTACAACTCTTTTTGCTGGCTGCGGTGAAAAGAAGGAGAATGCATTGCTGGGAAAACTCCCAGGAAAGCATCTCTGATAGGTTGGATTAAAAGAACAGACAACATGATCAAACAGAAGTGGGACAATAAGCTCAAACCTAGGAAGGATGGATGTTACTTGGGCTTTTTCCTGGGATATTTCAGTCTTAGGAAAGGATACTCAGTGAAAGGATAACTAGTTCTGCAAAATAAGATAAACTTTGGTTAGGAGGCGGGTGGTGTATCCATTACTGACAGCCTGTCAGATAGTGCTGACAGAAGATCTATCCTGGTCAGATTTTCATCCTCCTGCAAGACTGCAAAAATTCTTTTCAGTGAGAGGGAAGCATGACCAGAGCCTTCAGCAGTGATCCTCTTCAGTTTGGAATATACCTCTACCATGGGCCAAGGATCAGAGTTAAAGGACAAGCTACAAATATTCATCACTTTGCCCATTGCCCTTCTGTATACACCACTGCTCTAACTACACTTTAGGCTCAAAGTAACTGCAGCACCAGGATCAAGATCCTCCCTTTAGGTGGGTAACTCAACCATGCACAATTCATGCAGTCAACACAATGCACACCAGGATTTACATGAGCTTATTTGCCTGTGGTCCAAGGGTTGGTTAAATTTGAGTGTGTAAGGATGATAGATCAGCCTGGGCCTGAGGACAAGCTGAGAACTGGGCTTTCTCGAGGGTGTAGAACCATTCCCCAAGTTCCACCTGTGCTCTAGTCACTGACTCAAGCATAAATCGTTACAGAGATGTCAGTTCCCTGTTGGTTAACATTAAACAGAGGAGTTATTGCCACAGCCAGTGCTTTACCCAAGGAAAGGCTTCAGACTCTCAAAGGTTTATTTTAAAGGAGCATTTTTTTGTAAGTAAACACTTTAAAAAGTTACTGCTATTAAAATCTACCTCCTTCACTAAATGGCTAATCAATATGTAAGCTGAAAAGGTATTTTCAGATGGACAGTTATTCTCAGTATTGTGATTCTGCATTAAGTGTATATTATCTTGGATAGAGAGCATTTTACTATATGCTATAGTTAAATCAACACTGAAGTATGAAATGAAGCAAGACAAACGGTCACACTTCCCTGAAACTTTACCAAAGCTTTTTCCAACCTCAGAGAGCAAAATAATCTTCATTTTGAAAGCAAGCATTTCTAAATCAGAATCATCTCTGTTTAATTACTTTTGTTTTCCCATGTTCTTAAGCTGCAGATGAGAAAGCAAAACGGTACACAGTAAGTTATGTTCCTTCATTATCCACATGTAAAAGTTTGTTATTTCAATGTTATACCTGGATATTTATGTACATTTTGTTTCTACATTCAGTAAGTGCAAATGGATTAAGGTAAAATTAAGACATGTATGTGTTACCTCTATGCCAACATCCTTCTGCAAGATGTAAGAGTCTTTTTTGTCCACAGTGGTTTGTTTTCAGAATTGATTTCTTGTTCATTTTGCTATAGAGAACATAAACCTTTCTCTAAACTGAAAGCCAGCTAAGTAGACTTTGACCTACTTGTGCTTAAAGTTCTTTTTTCATTGCTATCTTAAGAAGTCTTCTACCTGCTTGAGTCAAGCAAAAGTTTACTCTCAGTGTAGTTATTTCAAATTGCCTAATGTTAAAATTTATGAAACCAAGAAGGCAACAAATTCCCAAATCCCTTGTCAGTCTCCACCTGTCACCAGAAGAGATTTTTGTCTGCTGTCAGTGAAGTCAAACAAGCAAAAAATTGTTATTTCCTGTAGACAGAGCCTACAGCTATTACAGACAATTCAATTTAATATCTCCATTAATGTCTCACCTAACTAGTTCTTGAATGTGTGTAGCACTGGTGTCTTGACCACATCCCTTAGAATTAAGCCCAGCTTCCCAATTCTTTCTTCTAAGAATATTATTCTTATTCTCTATTGCAAGCACTGATCTAATTTCCTCCACTTGATCTAATTTCCTTCTTCTTGTAGGATGATCACTTCAAGAAAATACATATTTTCAGATATAAAGAGGAGATGAAATACTACAACAATTAACCTTAATGTATATAATTCCTTGTAATGTATATTATTAGATATTTTTGTTTCCACCCTTTAACTATAATGGCTTATTGAATGATAAGTATCATTTAAGGAGCTAAAAATATATTTTTGAACTCTATTCTTTTGGATGGAGAATTGTTCTAACTGGTAAAACAAGCTATAAAGTTGAAATTATGATACAAGCTGTAATATTCCATAATGACTTCTAAACCACCTTTTAGAAATGGTAATGAAATTATAAATGCCTAACTTTGGAAAATATGTGTGACATTTTGGTTGCCCCATTCCCATACCAAATTTAATAACCTTTTGGTTGGTTTTCTTAAGTGCTATGTGCCAGGAAAATAAATGGCTGCAACAGAGAGCAAATCTCAAACTTACATCACCCCTTCTTCATGCACGGTGTTTCTTCAACAATGGAAAGCTAAAAGACTATTTATCTTTGAAGCCAGTCCTATTACTTAGGCAGTATTTATCAGGTCTTCACTTTATTTTGAAATACAGGAATGTTGAACTCTTTGCTATGCTTGGAGTATTCAAGGAAAAATGATTACAAAGGCAAATTCACAACATAGCAAAATTCAAATTAATAAACCAATTGTTCCCATCAGCTTTTTTTCTTCTTTTCAAACCTGCTTCAGCTTGTATCTCATTTTCCTAGGAAAAAAATAATTGTAATAAGCATCCATCACACCATATTGTTTAAGTTTGGTTTTGTTTGATTTGTTTAGATAACAAGAAGTGAAGCACCAGGGTAACATTTTAGTTTCTCCCTCCTGAAGAGAAAATAATTGAATCTGGTTCTTCTGCTCAAAGCTCTGTGTCTGTCAATCACCTGCTCCTATTTTTCACTACCCAGCTATGCAGTGACTGCCCATTTAGCAGAGGCCTAATAGCTTCTGAAACAGCCTGAAACAAGAACACAACAGAAGTGGTACAAGACCATGCATTTTACTTCTGTTCTTCTAAGCCCTACCCTAATAATGAACACTTTTCAAACAACTAGAAGTATGATGCATGAATCTTATCAGGCCATAGGAGTCAGGTTATGCAGGAGAGTCTCAGCTTCTGTGTTAGGGTATCATTTTTTCACCTACCATACCTTACAAGGATTTGTAGACCATGGCTGCTCCTTCCACCCATGCAACCCAACCCTGCTGCCTTGGTACAGGTAATGGTCCAAGTGTCCAGCTGTGAAAAATCTTACAGTGGGAGAAAAACCACAGTGACACATCACCAGTGGAAGTGATATGGAGGTAGAAGAGGGTAATTCAAGAGGGAAAAAATCTTGCAATACAGTGAACAAAAGCAAAGTGGCATCAGGTGGACCAGTCTAGTAGATTTATGCTAGATGATGGTCTGCTCCAACAGAAATGAGATCTACATCAACAGCTGCAACTACCCAAGCCAATCATGATGCCTCTTCTCATGTTCTTGTAGTAATAGATGATGTGGAGATTTAAAGGCACATTGTAGTTTATCTTATTTTCTGGGGGGAAAAAACTGCAGCTTCTCTAGCTATCATCTAAACCTCATGACTGTGCTATAATATCAACTGGAACATGTTTATGTCAGGGCTGCAGCTAGGGCTGACACTGGGGAACCAATCAAGGACTTCTAAACCTAACTGCCTGTATCTGTAGATACAGCAATATCCGTAAATATGGTAGTAATCAACCCAGTGCCTCTGTGAAGTGCAGGGTATCATGTATTATACCCTCACCAATAATAGTTCACGCAGGATTATGAGAAGCTATTGCCAGTATATTGCTCTCTGGTCTAGTTTACCCAGAATTTCTATGACAGAGTAAGCAGAGTTTAGAAAATCTTACTGCCCTGGATCTTCACTGATTTGCATTCCTATGGCATTTTTTCTTTCAAGGAACTCAAAGAAGTGTACAGTACTTAAGTAATTCAACCTTACAATGCCCCTGAGATGCAAGCAAACAAGTTTATGTACATTTTACAGGTGGAGAAACAAAATCTAATGTTTTTACTGACAAAATTAGTTACAGCCTTTAGCAAGTAAAATCTGACTCAGAATGTGATAGGAGAGAGGACCTATACATTTCTGAATTTACTGCCTTTGGGAGAGTCAGCATAATTTAAACCAGATGTGGATATAGCCCTCCAAATCCTTATCACTAATTGTAAAAAGCCCTGCAATAACCTTTTCCTAACAAGCAGGAAAAGTTAAAGGTCCAGCAAGCTATTTTCCATACCTAGTTCAGAGCAAAGTGTTGGCAGAATCAGCTTGTTTTTGTAGGGTCATATTTTGGAGCAAAATGGTCAGAGAAGTAAAGTTCTCACTTTTTTCCATTGCCAAAATGAAATGCGTAAAAGTATACTTGAGTATCCCGAGAGTGACTAAATTTGTCTTTTTTATTGTGCAGCTGAGATATGGCATGATGTATTCTACTGCAGAAGCAAGTGAGGTACTGGCATTATTTTTCTTTATTCTCCTCCAAACAGCTGATCTATGGTACAAACATCCATGTCACAAGAATGAAAAGAACATGTGCTGTTCCTTTACCTTTTGAATCTAATAGATTAAAGGAGCTAAAAGAAAAAGATAAATAGAGAGGTGTTTTATGTAATGAAAGGCCCCGAAAAATATTTGAATAAAAATATCTTTTGAATGTATCCCATCTGGTTCCCTAAGATAATTTTATAACCTTCTCTTCTGAAGTGCTGAGGGGCTCTGTCAAGTAGAAAGTTTTATACAGCAAGATAGTAAGGCCTGTTTCCTGCAGTAATAAAAAGAGGTTTCACATTTTCCATCTACTCTGAGTACTCCAGCTTGTGTTATTTTGGGAGATTCGTTGCAAAACATCATTGTGTCAAGCAGAAAATTCAGGGGTTATTTTCACCACAAACACATACGGAGGAAAACAGAGAACCTGGATGTCACAGTGTGCAGCAGCTTTCTTGTCTATTAGCATTTCACCTGACAAACCCTTAGGGGCTAGCAAAACTTTTAAGAAGACAGTTCACGAAAATGATCCCTGCCAGGTACAGTAAACTGGAGGAATATCTGAGCAAGCATTCTGTCTTACAAGCCAGGGATGTCTACTAAGGCTAACTTTGAATTGAACATCTTAATTTTATTGTACTCCTTTTGGTAATCTCTCTCTTATTTCAGCCTGAATAGATAGAGCAGGAGAGGTGGCAGGAAGCTCAACAACAGGAAAACACTGACATGCTGTGGTCCAATGACCTTCAACAAACCTTACTGCTTTTAAGGGACAGTGCTGCACTCTGAAGAAAAAAAACCCTTGTCAGGTGGCCTTCATCCTCTCTTTACATGAAGCAATAGAGCAGACTGAGTTATCTGTCTCCACACTGATTTATTCATCTTCCATTTTTCCCAGCCCTGGATAATATTTGGATTTTAATATGGTATAGGCAGCCAGCAGCTTGTGAAGGGTTAAGTCCTCTCCAAACACTTAAGTAATGGGGGACTAAATAACTACCTCATGTTTGTTGAAGTGAAACATTATTCTGCAACTTTTCAAAGTCATGAGTGATTTTCTACTCTGTCAATCCAAGCTGGGCTGTAATATGATAAAGAGCTCTTAAACTGCACTCCTATCACTGGTTGAACATGCTACCAAAATCATTTTGATCCACTTCTCCTATCTCATAAACAGCTGGCATTTGGCATGGCTGAGTGGATGGAGACATTTCTGAACTGACTTTAATGACCTCCTAGTACATTTGCAATAGATGAAGCTTAGCAGTTAATCATGATTGAAGTTGGCACCTGAAACAAAAATTCTCACCTCAGCTTTGTGTAACAGTTGCAGCAATATCTTCTAGAGATATAATTTGGGAGCATTTCTGCTCTAATCTCAAAGGAGTACTGGCATTATAAAGTAATTACTTCAGAATAAATGGATTTATAAATAGTCTGTGCTGTGTTTGGGTAGTTCAGGTTCACTGTTCCTATGTGCATTTTCCTGCTGAGCTCAACATCAAGCTTTCCAGGTGGCCTTTTTCCCAGTATATTTCATGGATTTTAGCTGGATCAGAGAGATCAAATGGTACTAATTGGTTTGGGGGTTTTGGTTTCATTTTTGGTTTGGGGTTTTTTTGTTTGTTGGTTGTTTGTTTTTTTTTTTTTTATGGGAGTGTCTTTTTTTTTTTTGCCCAAATTCTATTAAATTTGTAGGATTGATTGATTGATTGATACCCAGGTTGACTGACACCCAGAACATATTGGCGTATTTCAGCAGCGGAGCTCAGTGTTCCCACTTCTGCTGTTATCCTGGCAGTTCATGTTCAGGAGCACTCTCAGTTTCCTGGACATTTTCAGGGCTGCACAGGGTAATCCTTCACAAGTGAGGCCATTGCATCAGGCTGGCATCCACTGCAAAGGGCTGGGGATACAGAGGCCTGAGGGTACCCTGCACCACTTATTCTGCCTTTTGACCTGAAAGACAGTGACTCTTCTCTGCAGTTTGGGATTTCTACATGCATTTATTTTTGCAAAGAGATTTAAGAATATTTGTTTAAGAATACACTAAGGTTGGACCTTAGTGTATCTTAGAGGTCTTTTCCAACTTTATTGATCCTATGTTTGTTCAAATGTTATTTTAATAATACAGATCTCAGATTCCAACTATAGCTATGACAGAGCATGCTATGAAACCTCTGATGATAAAAACTGCATTGTACAACCTGATGAACACTTCATAAATGTTCTTATCTGAATATTGCAGGCATAAAATCACTTTCTCTTTGTTGGAGAAGTCTATGTCATTTACCCTCATCATTTACTGCTTTCAAGAAATTTCTTCCAAAATATCCTTTGCAATTTTAAGACTTGTGATTACCATTATCTCATTTTCTATAAATGGACTTGTGAATTTGTTTTGCCTCCCTTACAGGCATTTTGAAATATCAGGATCATATTCTGCCTACAAGAAAAGTACTCACTTAAGCACATTTTCAACTTACTATAATGGACTCATGTTGCAGGTTTTAGGGGGGAAAATGTGCTTTTTGTTACTGAAAATGCAGTATGCCCTCAAAATAGTTTCTGACATTTTGAAAAATATCAACTATTTCATTATGACATTAAAAAAATCTTCCTCTTTCAAGTAGGGAAAGAAAGAATTCCAAAAATTAGTTGAAGGGTAGAAAAACTTTCACAGTAAAAAAGTTTAAAACTTGAATCTAGCTTTTTAAGCAAAGGAGTGAAGGTAGTTTGGTAAAACTATGCTTTCAATGACAGAAAATACTGGACATCTAAAAGGCTTTTATGTTAACAGAGAAAGAAAAAAAAGAGAGAAATTCACATGGGAGAGAGGTGCATTTTTAATAGTAAGACTAAATAACTTTCAGAAGAACCACAGCATTTACCTCCTAATATCTCCACATCAGACCTGTGAGCCTTGCTGATTTGTTTGTTTTACCTTTGATATCTACTAATTATGCTTCAATCACATTTTATTGAGCTCCGTACAGATGCCCCCAAGTAAAAGGTAAGGCAGCCATAGATCCACCCAAATTAGCACATTTTCTCTTTTCTGTTTAAATTCTTTAAGCAGATGACAACTTGACTAGGATATTTTTCTTTTAGGGAACCTAGAATACACAAAAGCATCATAAATGTAGTCAAGTAGTAAACCTGGAACAAGGTGTAGATATAAAGTCTGGCACCAGTTGTCTCAGAATAATAGAGCACAATAAGCAGGAAAAGGGCTTCACCCTCCAGATCTATGAATGGGAAAGGTTTTAACTAGCACTGACAAGACTGCAGAATTAATAAGTGTCTGCCCGTCTTTGGTTCTTATGACAGATAATGGCAGAACCTTGTGAATGCCATACCCAAGAGCACTTGGTCTTAGAGCTGTGGTTTTTTCCTTCACAACTGGACTATATTTCTGTGGGGTTTTTTCTTTTTGTTGTGCAAAATGTGCTTTTATTTAAAAGGTGGAACAAAGGCAATAATAGAGTTTGCATGCCCTGCTGCTGGGCAGGCTGAAACACAGCCCTGGGCACCCTGGGATCTTTGCAGAGCTATCAGGAATGGGGCAGAAAGATGAAGCAGAACAACCAGTATCTGAGCTGTCTATTACACTGGAGACAATTGCTTTTATATTTCATTGATATAATGGCTTGCATTCGCCTCTCAGTCAGACACTCACAAAACCAATTACAATTAAGCTTAGAATAGAGATTGTTTCACCATTAGATGGGGAATGGAGGGGCTGGAGTCAGATATTGCTTGAGTTATGGTTTCTGAGAGGTCTCATTTTCCCCATCTCCCTTGTGGAAAGCATGTAAATATTTTGCAATCAGGTTCAGGGAGAGGAAAGGAAGGAAAATTCTGGGCACCAGGCTCAGAAAAGTAGCAGGCAGTGTGGCATCAGCTGATCTCCCTACAGAACAAACACTTCTGAGCACAAGTAGAAACGAAAATGACCTTATGAAAAGAAAAACAGATTTTCTGGTTGCAGAAATATTAAAAGTATGAGCAACCACATGCACAAGTTTCTTTTGAGAAAGCCACTTCCTAGTCAAAGCAGGAAAAAAATCATACTGCATGGTTCAAAGGAGCACTACACCATCTCAGCTGCCAAAAGCTATCGAGTTTAGCTACAAGGCACCAAAAAAGGGTCCCTTCCATCTCTAGTTCTAGCTGATGGGAGAAGTTAACAGCCTCCTTCTCTTATCAGTCATTCAATTTGTCTAAGTGACAGCAGAGATCTCTGTGGTGGATGGAAAGCTTCTTGACTGACAGGTGGCAGCTTGCTGTCTTTATTCAGCTTGCTTTAAAAATATATGTGCTTAAATATGCATATACTTACATGTGTGAGTATATATACACCCTTATATATGTGTGTGTGACAAATAACAAAATCCAATTAAAGCACATTTTCTTGTCAGCTGACAAGTCGGGTACTCATAAATAGCATGTTGCAGTAGAAAGTTTGCCTGTTGAGAAATACTATTCACTGGTAAGTCATCCAGATTTAAAAGGAATGATTTCAAGTTTCTGTCAGAGTTTTCCCATGTGACCTTTGGTGAAACACCAAAAGAGGAACACAGGTGCCTAAACCAGGTATCTGGTGCCATTTAAGATGCCCTAGTAGATGTGGCACATCTACACACAGCTGTTACAAATGATGCAGGACATAAAAGAGCCATGTTAGTATGGTGTGGCTGCTGGAGGCCAGGTGGGAATATCTTAGAGTGCCTAAAATGAAATTAGATACCCGTTTCTATAGCCTTCTTCATTTAACTCTATGCTTCATCACCATATTGATTAAGTTCTGATCTCCATTTAAAAAATTTTCACCAACAATACACAATAATAATATGTGATACCATTCATCCATGATAGCACTGTAGGGCCCTTCAGGTCTATTGACCTATTTGTGCACATTAATTTCTTTTACTCCTTTGCTTCTTATCTATCTATCTATCTATCTATTTCTTATTAAAGATGACCTGTCCGTCAAATAATTTACCTACATATATATAGAGAGAAAAAAGGCGATTTTGGTGGTCTTGAATTGCTTGTGAGCAGATACTATAGTACAGGTCAGAGGTCTGCATCAGTGTTTGATGCTGTCTTATCACGTGTGGTTGGGTCTTATTTAAAACAGAGAGGAAGGTGGGAGGTGAAGCACTTTTTAATTTCAAAGGCAAACTAAAGCCAGACTGGTTTTTCCATATTCACATTGGCAGGGTACCCACAAAATAATGGGGGATGGAGTTTACAATTAAATTCCTTTTAAATGAAAATTCAATTTTCATTTACTTCTCATGCCACAGATAAAGAATGATTCCTTTTCCAGTGTTCTGCCCACAATGCCCCTTCTCAATTTTAGCAGTCTCACAGCAGGCCTTTCCCATGAATTACTCTGAAAGAAGATAACACAGTATCTGCAGTTGGGCTCCTGAAACATCTGCAGCCTTCCAGAGAATCCACACAAGCAGTGCCAATGGATTGAGAACAGTCCAGCTAAAAATAGGTGGGTTTTTTTTTAGAGAATAAATGAATAGGGGATGATCCTTTATTTCATTTGTTGTAACAGCTTTCTGAGAACATCCAAGAGAAGCATCAGTTTTCAAATGGTAAATGAGAGAGATTTTGTGGAAGATGCAGAAAGTTTCACTGAAGGCAGCAAAGGTGTCAGGAAAGTAATAGTATTTAGCCTACAATTAATGCCCAGGCACTTCTCGAAACCAGGGAAATGTAGATGTGATCCCATGAGTTTCTGCTACATTTAAAGCCAGCTGGAGGCCAGACATTATTCTTGTCCATCATGAGGTTTTGGTGAAACCAATGAATTCATCAGTTATGGAAACCTTAATATCAGGAAGATTAACAGCCAAGGAACTTTGAAAGTTAAATAATCAGAAGTGCATAAATCAGGAGGAAGCCCAATGAAAACCTGGTTCTCTGTCCAGAAGTAGACTGTAAAATGCCAGCTGGCATTACAATGCAGAGTTATTCTAGAAAATACAGCTTTGATTATTATACAATGGAATGTGTCAGCTATTTCAGAAAGGCTGTATGTCAATAGGGGTGACCCAAGGAGCAGTTTGTCCTTTACAGTCTGTCAAAGGCAGCTCCCTATTCAAGGAGAATCTGTAAATAAGAAAGGAGGATGGAGTCATGCCAGATGACAACCAATTGCACAGACAATGCATTTGATTTATGCCAATTTAGAAGAGCAGTGTTTGGACTTCAAGTCAAAATTATGTAGTATTATGACAAATATTTATATTGCAAAACAGCACCATCTTCATCATTTTCATACCAGTTCTTCAGTTTATGTCTCTCTTTTTTTTTTTTCACAGAAGGCTATAAATTGCTACTGCTCTCATCCTGATGAAATTCAGCCCTGCTGTATTCAGGGCAATTGCCTGCCTCTTTGAACACTGGTTTTAGTGCAGATAGAAATATTTTAGTTTGCTGGAAATATTGTCTTGAATCTAGTTTTGCTGATGTATCATAATTACATGGGCAATTCTCACTTGGATGCAAGATAGGTTCTTAAGGTGTGGTAAGACCTTTCTCCCAGGAGATGACTCCCATTAGGACACTCCCATAGTCTGAAAATCTGTGATCTATTTTTAAGAAAGAAAATTATCAATTATCTCTCCCTACAATGAAAAAAAACCCCACTGGGTTTATGACTAAAAATGCCCTGTAAGTCAAAGCAAGACACCTTTGCCAATATTACCCTAGGCAAGCTGTATTAATACCTTTGACCCTGGTTCAGGAGGGGACTGGCACAAGTTACACATACAAAGAAGCTCAGTGCCTTCTCTGAGCTGATGTTGAGTATAGCCCAGTGCTGGCTTTACACAGAGCTGAATGAGAGCAGGGTGTCTCAGAAAACATAACCTTGTTTGTGCTGCTGCATACTCCTGAAAAGTCTGACCACTGTGCAAAGGCTGCCAGGAAAGGTGCTGATAGACAGCATGTTGTCCTTCTGATTCATGGATGAGATAACAGGGATAATTTGCAGTCATGGTTGAATAGGGTTGTGGGGTTTTTTTCCACCAGCTTGGGTCATCTCTGAGGTTTCTGGATTCCATTATAATTGTCTTCATTAAAATATATTTGTTATTCTGAGGCCTAGCCTACTGAGTTATCCAAATCCTTCTGAATGTGTTTGCCCTGCTCCTAATTATTCATACTCTGTTCTCATTTATTATCTTCTGCAATGAAAATCTAGCTTTCAAATCCCTCCTCCAAATCACTCATAAGAATAAGCTCATCATATTTACAGCAAATCAAGTGTATCTCAGAGGTAATGGTCAACATAATTTGCTACATGTTGTGCTTTGTTTCTCTGCCAACTTTTGGACTTACACATTTATCAGTTGTTTGCTTTTTTTTCAGCCTGGAAAAGTGTAGATGTGCAGCCAACTTGAAGCTGACAGACTGTGAGATCAAAACCTAATTCTGGAGAGTAAAAGTCTGTATCAAAATTTTTGTAGCAAGAGTGCACTTCTCATGCAAGTCAGAGTTTAGATATTATGTATCCATTTCTGAAAATATACCTGCCAATCTGAATTGTCTTCCACATGTTATTTTCTCAGGCTTGGAAATATGTGAATGATTGATAATAAGAAAATGTTTGAAACACCTCAGCCCTTTTCTCTTCTCATCTGAAACTGAATTTAAAAGATGATCTCATTGTAAAGTGCTGAAATAGAAATCCACAGAAAAAAATCTCAATATTTTGCTCAGTTACACTTTCTGTGTTTGACTTTGAGTCAGTCACTTAACCTGTGCTTTGCCTCATTTCTCTGCCTGGAAAACTCTATCTGTAAAATGGGCATAAAGCCTACAAGGATCAGGTGAAAATGAAGCAGTGACAGACTCAGTTAAAACATTCTGCATCTGCTTGGTGCCTAAGAGACCACCACAGCCTCAAAGTCACCTGCTACTCAGACTGGTTTGCAGGAAGACTCTCAGGGCAAGATTTAAGGCCTGTCAGATTAGGAAAGAAATGGGGTAACCTCGGGTACTTCTTAACATGCAGATACCTGCAGTACAGGTGTGTTCTGACCCAGCCGTGTGCTGCCATCTGCTCTTGCAACACCCAGGCAAGGCTGAAAGAGAGGAGATCCAGGAACCCCCCCTGAAAGGACCCTGGGTTTCTACAAGGACATGTAGGAATCACAAGAGCTTGAACTCAGGGCTTCTATCAAGGCATTGTGCATGTGCAAAGTTGTGTCTCAAGTGTACCCTAAGCTTGAAGCATCCCAAGAACCACACCCTCCATTCTTGAGCAAAATCAAGTGGTTTGGAGAGCTTGTGACATAACTTTGGCCATCAAATTGCATCTAGATCCCCATCTATGCAAGTCACAATCACACCAGACACAAAAAATATTTCCTGAGATAATAAAAATTTCTCTGCTCCTCACAAAATGCCATTCTCTTGCCATTTTAAATTGCAGGATAATCACATTTTCCATCCTACAATTCTACTTTCCATTTTGCTCCTTGCTTCAAGATATATCCTTCTATTTTAGAGATGTTACACAAAAAGCTTGATGAGCAAATTCCCAATTAAGACTAAGAGAAGAGGAATACAGTCTTTGGTGCCACTTTACAACCTTCACTCTTGTAAAATGCAGCTGTCACTTTTAGTCACTTCCTTTTCCATAAGTCTGTGTTAAATATTAATGGTCAGGTACAGTTTACCTGATTTGCATTTCAAGTAAAAGGGCTTGCAGTAAGAAGACCTCATAAAATGGTAGAAAATAGCCTACAAATAGAGGTCAGAGAAAAATTCATGAGAAAAACCTGTCTAGGTATCCTCTAGAATGGAGCAGAATTATCATCTTTTTTTTTTCCATCCTTTCATTTGAAGTTAGTTCTGCTTTGCACTGGGTAAGTGACGGTTAGAACTAGCTGACCTACAAGAAGTCCTTTTCAGACTAAATTATTCTACAATTTTATGATTTGTAACCTTGCTATTATCTTTTTAAATTAATACAGCCTGAGTGAGTGAACATAGCCACCTAGTTATTTCACCAGCCTGGTCTGCAGCTGCCTAATACAATGCTTTGTCAAACATAACAATGTACAAGTACAGCTGGTGAAAGTTATTTTGTGTTCCTACTTGCACTATATATGATATAGCAGATAATATATGAAATCTGCAATGAGATTTGTCTCCATTATTCTTCAGGGCACTCATCAGAATTGTTGAGTCTTTTCTCTCCTGGTGTATCTCTTTGTTACTGTAATTTATTACAATTTTTTATCATTATTTTGTTTTGTGGATGTTTCATCAAAGAACTTCTCTGTGTGTTCCCCTTTTCTTCATATAAAATGCCCGACTGGTATTTATATATTTGTGCTCATTTTATTCCTTACTCCTGCTTTCTTTGTTTTACCATATCCTGGTTGTTTGCAAGACACTGTTATCAAATTACTAACAGATCTTAAACACCAAAGATTCTCCCTCAAACAAAATTAAGTCACTTGATAGGACATCTTTCAAAACATGGCTAATTGCCAAAATATCACTGAAAAAGAAGGGGAGTTGAATACCTGCCTCTTACCTGTGTTTCTAAACACCTCCCCTCTGCATTCAGAGGCTTGGGAGCATTGCAAGGTCAAGTCTGATTGCATGTGTAGAGTGTGCTGAGCATAAGGTCTAAGTAATTTGTGTTAATTGTTTTATTTTTCAAGTTCTAAGCATATAAGTCCACCAAGTAACACTGGCAAGATTTCTCTCTCCAAAATGAGGAGGATATTTATTTTTTTCTTTGCGATTTTTGGCTCTGTAATTTATAAATGTAAGAATGTGTGAGATATTTTGTCAGCCATTCTTTTTTATCTGAGGTGCTGGGAAAAAAAACAGCTAGATAATATAAAAATGATGACCAAACTCTCTGTGACCTGCAGGTGCTTTATATTGGTGCTAAAGAGTGTTCAAAGTGAACATGGAATCATTAACTCCTCTTGAAAAATTTGGCCTTTGCACATTTGTAGTAAACCTAACAAAACACTAAAGCTTCATCCATCCCTCAAAGGACTTCTGCAATCATGTTTAATAACACCATGGCTATTAAAGATCAATGGGTGGATGAGAGGAGGTAATATGTGCTCCTATAGCCAGAATGAAAGAGAAGAGCAGGCTAAGATCTGTGGTCCAGATCTAAAGAAAAGCAAAATGAAAAAAAAAAAAAAAAAGGAAAATAAGTAAAAAAAAAAAACAAAACAAACAACTACATTTAAAAAAAAAAAATTAAAAAAAAAAAACAAAGCTAAGGAAGGAAGCAAGTCTTCTATCTTCCAAAATGTCTCTTGGTGTTCTTATTCCAACAGGCAAATGTGCCTGTTAGCAGCCAGGACCAATTTCCTGTCTGGGAAGGAGAAAAGCTGTAGCTTCATGAGGATAATTCATACTCAGGTCACAGCTATTGAGGCTGACATTCAATGTAAGAAGAAGTTGGAAAGCAAATGCCACAGTGACAACCATCACAGCCTTTCACCTGCATCTGCACTTTGAATTCCCTGCCAGCATTACTTTTGCATTTTACTGGTGGTCCAGTAACAACAGGATGGCTGAAGGTGAACTAACTCCACTTGGCTCAAATTGAACTGAGAGTGTTGGGAGGGTGAAAGGAGTCTGAAATACAAGGTCCCACCACTGAACCATCTGATCCAAACCCCTCTGATTATTAACCTCCATTCCATCCCCCAAAATATCACACTCAACGAATCACTTCAGCCTTCCAGGTCCTCCAGAAGCACTGTTAATGTCTCAGACACCAGTACTTTGAGCCATCAGACTGGCAGCAGTTTCCCAGCAGAGAAGAAAGCCTAATGAGTGCTGACACATGATGGGCACAGGAGCGGTGGTGCAGCCCTCTGAGGCTCACACATGCCATTTTCTTCCTTTCAGAACTGTTGAAACAACAGACTATCCCTGTCCAAAATGGACAAGTTTAAGCCAAATGCTGTCAGATCCTCTTATTATTGATAATGCTTGACAGGGCTGAGCTTTGCTTGATCTTTTTTCAGCCCTTTTGTCCAAACTGAAATGACACATTTTTTTTTTTCTCTCCAGTTTTGTTTAGTTTGGTTTTTTTTCACTCCACATTGCATTCAGATGGTCTAAATGTAGGAGAGGTACTCATCCCTGCATGAAATACTAGGAACAGAGACATGTAACTATGTTCTTGCAGGATTTATTGGTGTTTTTTCCTTTCTGCTTAAGAAAAACAGCAAACCCCAGAAAAAAAAGATATTCTGTGTGGGCATCTTCAGATCAGACATGAAATATTCATGTTCATGTTGCAATCTGCTCCTGGGTTTTGGAAGGTTACTTTATTTATTTATTTACTTATTTGTTATGATATTTTTTTCCTCCAGTTAAATAAGTTGAGCAAAGACAATAGGCGTCTTCTATACCTGTAGAAGCCTTATGCTCTATTCTACAGCATTTTCATTGTGTTCCTATTACTCTTTGTTAGAATTCAAGCTGTTCTCCTGAGATGGTGAAAACAAGTTAGCCTGACAGGCAGTAAAATGTTTGCAGACACCTAGCAGGTCATGTCCTGAATAGTTGTCACAAAGAGCAATTTCAGAGGCAAGTGGATGCCTAAAAATAAACTTTTTTATATATTTATATTTATATATATATTTATATATATACATATATATATATAAGGAGTTGAAATGATCACAGTTGGAAACTATATTATGCCTGAACTAGAGCTCAAGCCTGAAGTTGAGCCAAAATGAAAATCTAAGTGCCAAAGTGCTATTAAAGACTAGGATGACATGGAAAAAACGTTGCAAAACTTCTCCTGGCAAATACTGCACTTCTTCTGAGACCAGATTGCTACTTTCTCTTTCCTTTGCTAAAAATAACAAAATGGAAACTATCAGACATGAAAAACTGAAAGTAATTTCTTTCCATTAATCAGATTTGTTGGTGATGTTATTATTTGCCATCAAAACAAAGAAAATACCAGGCAAAGGGTTGGAAAACATAATTAATTTCTCTTGGTAGTGCTCTGTGTACTCCATGGAAAACTTTGGTCCAGCTTTTAAAACAGTCAGCTGTGATTCCCCAGGCTCCACATAAGGTGCATGCATATATATCCATCATCAGAAGAGCATTTGAAGAATCTGGCTGCTCAGTTTTGCTTCCTGGGACCTAAACTTTTTCAATGATTAGTCAAAGCACTGAACATATTTAAATGCTAGTTTTACTGTATGGTTAGATAAATTTACTGTATGGAAAATGAGCTACCAAGTTTCATACCATTATTTCTCCTCCTTTCTGACTGGCAGTGGATAAACACACCAAGTGTTTCCAGACACACCAAACTGACAGCCAGGTTTCTCAGGTCTGGCCATGCTCCTCTTACATCACCTTTCACAAGGGCTGATATTTCTGCCTGTCTCAGCTCTTTGGACACGGAGCAATTAGTGTCAGGGTAGGAGACTGGAGCTTTCCAGACCCCCCTTGGTGAATAGCACACAGAAGCACACCATGGACCTTTTTGCTCTGCCACCAAGAGGGAGAGACAGACCCGGGTCAGGCAGCTTCCAGCTGATATATCAGATTGTTTGGGTTTTAGTTGTCTGGATTTTTTAACTGAGGAGTGGAATCTGGGGAGAAGTGACCACAGACTGCAGACATTATGTCTGGCAGCCTGTTCAGAGAGCTTATCTCCAAGATGGGAGTAGGTATCACCTGTGGAGGTGATATTGATGATCTTTTTGAAGGAAGAACCCTGGATGTGTCTTCAGTATGAACTTCTATTAAAAAGAAAAAACAGATTGCAGAAAGAAAGTGTGATCTCAGCAAAGTCCTTTACACTTTTAGCTCTCTGGCAAAGAAATAACAGGAAGACAGAAGCAACTTCTAGGCACAGAGAACCTGCATAAAGTTGGCATAAGGACTTTGTAGGACTGGAGCCAAAATCCTTGGATATTAACACCCCGCTGATTTAATGTTCAGTCAATTGGTCTAATAAGCAGTGACCTTCAAATGGCTGCTTAGTTTCTCTCCAAGGGTGAAATGCACAGTTCCCTGTCTCCCTTGCCTCTCTATAAGGTGCTTCTCTTGCAACACTTTTTAAAATGGAAAAAATGTTTAGGATTGGGACTTCCAGATTTGTTCTGACCTTGCATAAACTTGGTTCCTCCAGAAACAGCTAAGTTCCTCAGGCTGCCTATTTTGCAAGATCATTTATTTAAAACCCATCTCTCCTCAGCTCTATGAGTTCATGCTAGTCTTGAAAATTCAATGCATGTGCATTCCTGTAATCTTTGATATTATAGTCACCCTAAGAAGACAAGGCTAGAGGGGAGGATACAAATGATTTTTAAAACCCTTCTAGGCACAAAGAAGAGACCCATCTCTTTTGTCACCCTATGGAGTTTGAGTGGCAAAGTTTTAGTAGCAGGGAAGCTACAAATGTGTGAAGTGACTGCAACCCCCATTCCCCACCCTGCTGTGCCACTTGGAGGGGTAGGAGGTACAGAAATCAGGATCACTGTTGAGACAGAGAAGAAAGGGTATGGGGAAGTCTGGCAAATAAATTAAATCAATTTCCCCAAATTAAGTCTGTTTTGACCATGACAGTAACTGGTGAATGATCTCTCTGTCCTTATCTCAACCCACAAGCCTTTAGTCACATTTTCTCTCCTCTGTCCAGCTGAGGAAGGGGGCGATAGAGCAGCTCTGGTGAGCACCTGGCATCCAGCCAGGGTGAGTCCCCTACAGTCACATAGCAGTTTACAACCTTTCACAAATGTCTTAGCTCAGATCCTTAAAAGTTCAAGGTGCCTCACCACTCAACAGTACAAAATGCCTGCATATTTGGGGACATCTGGGTTTAAGCCCCTGAAGCTATTAAAACGAGACAATCATTTCTTCCTGCTTCAGCAGAGTGTTGTAGGATTGTAGCAGCTCACCTGCAGAAGCCAGAAGCAGTTCATTACTGCTCTCAGGTGTGAAGGAAGCTGCTGGCACAAAGCCACAACTCCGAGAGGATGCAGCTGCAGCGTGGCCCGGAGACACAGCAAGACCCAGGATGGGCTGGAAGGTTGGTAGTGTGGGAGGGCAGGAGAGCTCTGGGATATTTCTGAGGGATACTTTCCTTTCTCTCAGTAGATTTCTAGGCTAAAAGTCAGAGCAAAGCCTACAAAAAGAGAAAAGAAATTAGGAGAAGTAGGGGTTTGAGGGGAAGGAGGGTTTGTGTTAAGTATGTGGTTCTGAGGGTTAGGCTAAAAGCTATATGGTTCTGCTATCTCTATGCTGATTTATTTTTGGTCATGCATTATACCTTAGCCGTAAACAAGTATCCTAGATACAGGTGGGGCTCTCTGACAGCTGGTGTTTCAAAACTATTTTCTTCTGAATTTTAGAAGGGAAACTGTTTTCTGGGACCTCAGAGAATTAACTACACCTAGCTTTATTTTTCTTATTATCATCTGAGAAAGAATTGTTTGGCTGGGGTTTTTTATTGATGTTGTTGTTGTTTTGGCTTTGGGTTGTTTTGTTGTTTTTTTTCTTTGGAGGGGGTGTTGATTTAAAGAATAAGAGTAATGGTTAAAATGGTTCTAAATGGTTCTAAAGAGCCTCTATGCAACTTTCAAGTACTCACAGGGTGGAACATCTCTTGCCTTAAAAGCTGCTGTAAGTAGCAGGACCTTATGCTCTTAGACTGAGCTATTGGTCACTGCATGGCTTGGAACTGATCAAAAACAAAGGAATAACATTAAACTGATGGACATGAAAATGTTTTGCACTATAAGAGGCATTCTTCCTGTTCCTTTGAAGAATAAGGCATTTGGATATCCTGGCTACCAGCAATCCCTGAAGCAAATGATCTCCCTCCTTTGTCAACCATTGCCACAGCTTCCCTGTCTCAGGGCTAATTGAAACGTTATCTGAAAGCCTCAGCTTTACTCTCATCTTTCAGAAAGAAGTGAAAAGGTATGATAGCAACCTCTATGTTGTCACTTAAGTACCCATTTTACAGCTTCAGTATGGTAGGAACTGAAATTCATCACACAACTCTTGTGGGGGAAAAAAAAATCTGTTTTTAACAAGTAAAGTTGCATGTTAATCAGCACATTTCTCTCTTAAAAAGTAATCTTGGTATTTTGCCAGCTAATCAGTGGTGTTCACTGGGAATGTTCTAGCAAATACTTTTGTTGCAGCACTGTACCTGTTCAAAGGCATTATTGTCACGGAAATCTACCAACTTAAAAAGCATTTCCATGTTGAGAATGTTTCTTTGGTTCAGCAGGAGAAACAAGAGCGAAAATCTGGGGACCAATCCCAGACTGAGTAGGAGAATGCAGCCTTTCCCCTTCCTACCCTTAAGCATATGACAGAGAGAATGTTAATATCTGAATATGACAGAAAGAGGTTGTGGCTGATCAAGCTCAGGAGCTCAGACCTCAGACTTCTGTGTCTAATAAGGTTTTTTATTCATAGGCCTTCTCTGTTTTACTTGAATACTCTCTTCCCTCCCTCTTCTGTCAAAACATCTACGAGGCACTCTAAATAAATAAATAAAACCCAAACATTTTTTCTGCAGCATACAACAAGAGAAACCCAGGCTGTTATGATTTCATGTGAAGTGTTTTTCCCCAGCAAGCTTCCTTCAAGCTGCAGTATATCTGAAACTGCCATTTCCTATGGCACTCCAGTCTGGAGGTAAATGAGTGACCTCTCATGTCCACTAAAATCTTACAGGAAGTGGTGGGGTTGCTTGTGTGGATAGATAGTCAATCTGTTCTGTTTGCTTCCATTAATTTATTTATTTTTTAACCTTTATATTGCCTTAAAAGTGTACTGAGCTACAGGTCAAAATTCCTTTTTGATGAACTAGAAATAAATTATTAGGGAAATGATGTACATGCAAAAATGTAAAGAAAATCAACCCTGAGTATCTGTAGAAATTCTGTGCTATATTAAGGGTCTGAGACACTATTATCCCAAATTTCCAAGTCATTTCAAGTCAGATAACTACATTTTGTCTCATTGGGTCAGCTTGCAACCTGGTGCCCCTGGGTGAATCTCAATAATGATGTGTCAGAATTAGATACTGCACAAGAGTGAACAGAAACCCTCGTTGTTCTTCCAGTTTTTCTGAAATCATTGTAGATTATTTCAGATGTTTGATATGCTTTGCCTTCTGATACCATGAAAAGAAAATGATCTATGAATTTTGCACATTTTCTATGTGATTATGTTTCAATAATCACAGGGCTGCTGAAAATATAAGCGTTTCCAATCTTATGAGTCTCCAAATCAGGATCCAGCATCTTTTTAAGGCACATTTTGTGGTTCATATGTGTCCCAGGCATTAAAGCTCATCAGGCACCATTGCAGTTCTGACAAAAATATAAAAGACAATTGTGATATTCCCTTCTAATCTTAAATCTATCTGCTTAGGGTTCTTTAACGGGCAGGAGGGATCTTGGTAATTTGAAAGCCTGAAAGTGTAAAAATTACTTTGTCTGTGATCTTGAGTAACTTCCTTCTTTTTTTCAAATTCTAATTTATAGATGAAGTTCTAGAGAGTTATCATAGAACTCTTCTCTTGATACATAGCTGCAATAAGAAACTGCTACTTAATTTTACTAAAATTTGATAATTTTTATCTATGGAGAACCATTTGCAAAGCATGAATCCAATAAACATTTGACTTAGGCTGGGTGTAAGCATCAACTCCCAGAGGCAAGCAGCAAAAATTAGTGTGTAAATCTAGATATCACATGTTATGCATAGAAAATGTGCTAGTTAGTTTGCAATTTACTTTGGCCTAGATTATTTGGTTTTTTGTTTTGGGGGTTTTTTTGTTATTAATCCATTCCTTTTTTAACCTAGAGACTATGATACAACACCCACTAGCAAATCTCCATTCTTCATAAGATCACAGTCACTTAGGTTGGAAAGAACCTTTAAGATCATCAAGTCCAACCATAAACCTAACACTGTTAAGGCCACCACTAAATCATATCACTAAGCACCACATCTAAACAGCTTTCAAATCCCTCCAGGGACAGTGACTCAATAGCTTCCCTGAGCATTCTGTTCCTAGGCCTGATAACCCTTTAAGTGAAGAAAGTTTTCCTAATATCCAGTCTAAACCTCTCCTGAAACAACCTGAGGCTGTTTCCTATTTTCCTACAACTTCATAGCTGGGAGAGAGACCAACCCCCACCTGCCTACATCCTCCTTTCAGGGAGTTGTAGAGAGTGATAAGGTTTCCCCTCAGCCTCCTTTTCTCCAGTTCCCTCTGTGGAGGTGCTAGAAAAGAGATGCTAGAAAAATATTGTGCTATTTTTGCCCAGCTGTGAAGGACATAAATTGAAAAGAAGGGAGACCTGCATCCAGACAAACTCATACATTGCCACATCACTTGTGAAAGAACTGCTGTGCTGGATCGTTATCACCAGGAGGAAAGCAAAGATATATTTGATCAGAAACTTCATTTCACCAGATAACATTAGTGAAAGTTACATATTTGTCTATTTATGAGATATGCATCATTAAAAGTTTTGGAAGGTGCGGTTGTAGCTCCTATGCAGTTCACTGTTAACTGTTTCAAATACTCACTAAGAAAAAATAATTGTGGGCTTGAACAGAAAGTCCTTCCCAGCAGCATGTACTGAAAAACTGCAATCATTTTTTTCTTTATTATCAGCCATGCATTCAGTCTTTCATTTTCTGGAAGAGATATTGATGTCAGTTCACTCCCGAGAAATTCTGGTTATTCAGTGAGTTGAGATGGGCCCTTTCAGCTGCCTGATTAGCTAATCAGTTTATAAGCAGGGGATTTGTGTTGCCATCCCTCACCAGCAACAGTGGGGCAGTTGCTGTGTACCTGTGTTAGCAGTTCATTGAAAAGAAAGTTCTGTTTGGGAAAGAAAGTGGTTTTGGATGGCTAATGCTTTTCTTGATGGTGTTGCACAGCCTGTGTTTGTTGAAAAGGTGGAATAAAACCTGGGCCCCAGGCTGAGAATCTGCTCAGCTCTGATAATGCAGCTGTTGACCTTTAGTGCAACAGGGAGTTAAGTTGCTCACAGAGTACACCAGCAGCAAAAGATGGATCTCTGGCTCTTCTCCAGCACACGGTGTGCTTGTGGTGATGGGAAGCAGCCTGCTTCTTCCAGCTCAGACAGGTGCAAATCTCAGGATGGAAGACAGCAAACAAATCCCTGTTATAGACCCAAAGCTTTGTGCTGCCTCTACAGTCCATCCACAGACCTCTGTTGTAGATGAGAGAAGGGGAAGGGACAAATGGTTTCTTAAAGGAAATAAATATTTATTTTTTTTATTGGAGTGTTCTGGTGTCTGTGCCATGGGAATTTAACCTTTAGAAGTCTCACAATAAAAAAAAATTAAAAATTTATAGTTCTGGGACTTGCATCACATAATGTTGAGAAACTGTAAGTCAAACACTTGATTCAGCAGTCTATAGGCCTTATAGCAGAAACACCTGAAAAATTTCTCATCAAGAGAAAATATATATCACAAAAAAGGTGATTCAGTGAAAAACATTAGGGAAGATCAATTATTATTAATTCAATTAATATTAATATAAATAAAAATAATGGCTAATTTATTCTGCCCACGGATAAAATCTGAGCCTCATGGATAATGTAGAGAATTTTGTCATTGACTTGAAAAGGTGTCGAAAGCCAAAGTTTATTATATATTCAAGGCAGTTCAAGCAAATAAAAAAATTATATAACATTCCATTCACAGAATAAACTTGCCAGTTAGGTCCCTGAAATATTTGTTGCTATTGCACTTATGCATAATTTATTGCTAAATTTGTTTACATGAGCTGTGTTTGAAAATGAAGCAGCATGAGTGCAAAGAACATTATAGTTTGCCTGTTACAGGAAAGAACAGAGTGTGAGGAGGCTTTTTTATTCCTGCTATATTAAAAGTGATAAGTTAAATACAGGGTCCGAAGTGCCTTTACAGACTTACAAAATAAATGAAACATTCATCAGTCCTCCCAGCTAAATGTTGATCATTATCTCCCACATCAAGGGCCATTCTGTGCCCATTTACTCCATAGGCAGGATTCTGTGGGTGGCAGAAACAATTTCTAAAAAATTTGTGCCCTTTCTCTCCTCCCCCCAAGTGCCTTCTTGCACTGATAGACTGAAATACCAGAAGGACAAAAATTCCCCTCTGGTGCTTTGTTCTTTAGGACTGCTGGGTTACAAGACATTCCCTAGGAAGTGGAGCAATACATGGATATCTCCATGCTGTGAAGGCTTCAGGTGTCTCTGGGGCCAGCATTGGTGGTTGCTGAACAGGATGCCTGACGAGCCCGGGGCAGTCCTGGGACTCCCTGTTCTCTCCCTCCCAGCCTGGCTCCGTCCACCCCATCATACTCCAGGTCCACAGCTGCGGTGCCATCAGCACAGCTCCAGCAGCATCATCAAGGAAAAAAAAAAAACTGTGGCAGCAAAGAGTCCCTCCCTGTAGCTCATGGTTTTGCAGCATGATGTTCCCTCGGTTTGGATGGCCCGCTCCATGGAAGAGAGCCCAACAGGGAGACTACACTTTTGGCTACAAAACTCCCCCCTCCAAAAGAAAATGGTTCTCTTAATATCTACTTCCATCTCTATCTGTAGGCACTGTAACCAAAGTCTACCCAGTTGTTTCTCACTGCAGTGGCAAAGAGGGATAAATGTTTAAAGAAGCATCTTAGCTTTTTCTGTAAACTGAATATGATGAAAATCAGTGCCTCTCTTATGTGATGATCAAACACAAACCTGTGCACCACAGAAGGCACAGACTGGGGTGTGGTCAGAGAACTGAGGGAAAAAATTGTCCTTCACTAAGGACAGTAAATGTTTCTTACGAGCAATGGAAATCAACTTGCAAAGGAGCAAGTTCCTAGAAATAAAATTTCCCCTTTGGCTACAACAGACTAGCACATGCTGATTTTTTGCTTAGATGAACTCAAAGAAACAAGCACCAGGCAGGGAGCTGGGAAAATGAGGATTCTGCCACTGTTTTTTCCCATCTGTTTTCCTATCAGTGAAGTAAAGGATATACTTCTCTCTGAAGAAGAGAAGTTAAACAACTTCACTGTTTAATTAGGTAGTGTCAGAACAGTGCTTTGCCCATATAAACACCATATAAATGCTAAATGCCTAATTCATCATGCCCTGTGCTGCAGTGATGAGGCATAGGATATCCCTTTGATCTCATGCACAGGCATCCAGCCCAAACTGCTGTACTGACATCCCTGGATGAGTATTCAGGCCCTGAAACACATCCAGTTTCTCTGGCATGTTGATCCTCCTGCCCATCTGTCTGCATGGCCCTGTGCCCTCTCGGAGTATCCTGTGTCCATGTTAGGAGCTCTCAAGTGCCAACAGAAGAAGGATGTGCACAGGCAGCAGTGCTTCTCCTTTGAGGACACCTCTGTGTAAGGTGACACAGCCTTTCCATGACGTGTTGGCTGTGGTGGGCAGCCTTTCTGTAATACATGAGTGGCTGTTTCAGGCAGAAATACGTTTACATGATCATGTCTTCTCTACAAATTTGGAGCAGCAATGACTTGTATCCACGGACTCTTTTTTATTGGTCACAAAGACTGCACTGTTAGGGTCTGCTTTTCAATTTAGCTGTTCTCATTTCTATTTTAGCACAGAGCCAGGACAGCCTTTTCAATTGTGTTATTATGGTACTGCCCATGAACAGCAACTGCTGGCCGAGGCAGGAGAGATTAGGATACCAGCTGAACCACCTCAGAGCTCCTTTGACTGAACAGACTTCAGGGATTGTCAGACAAAATTAAATGCACCAAGCTTTAGGTTTATTGTGCAATATTGTTTCAGCACAAGAAGACAAGCCACCCAGGGACAGAGTGGATTTCCATTTTCCTTCATCGGTCAAAAATCGTGGTCTTGAAGTCACTGCTGCCCTTGAGCTTTCCAGGCAGTTTGTGCCTCAAACAGCCCCTGGATCATTGCCCAGAGATAAGGCAGCCAGGGACCATTGTCTTGTTTTAATGGTAGAGGTGAAGAAAAAGGAAGGTGAAATAAACCAGACACAGAGCCAAGCAGTTGCTTTCTCTGTAGTCCTCAATGCAGAGCTGGCTCCAGCAAGGGGAGGTGTCAGTGTGCACGGGTTGGGTGTTTTGGCTGATGTTTGTTTTCATGTTCCTCCTCCCTCTGGCTCCAGGCAAGGCCTACAGGAGGATGTCCAGAAGCTGGGAGGGAAGATGGTTGGTCAAACCATCCAGGCTGGGTGATGGCAGCACTGAGGATCAGCAGAAATCACTGCAGACACTCTGTGGGACTTGTTTCCCCAGTTAAAACACTGACATGTTCAACTTGGCAAAATGCTGGTAGTTTTTATCTGTTGCTAACAGGAATAAACAAGATCATGAAAACATGACCATCAGCATGATACGCCACTTCTAGCTCAGATAAGTCCCTCATGCCACTCCAGATCTTCAACAATTGTTTTATGAATCTGGAGTACCCTGAATCATTTTACCCCTGCATTTTATCTATGTATATAATTTAACTTTTTTCACCAAAAGGGAGCACTTCTACATCTAGTGTTTTTGCCAAGAAAAGCTGGGAAATCTGAAGCAAAATATTTTGACATAGTAGGAAACAAACAAGATGACTGTGATTTTAGGACCAACTTCCAGCAATTTGAGAGACATGTACGACATCTGCAGCCAGAGTACTGTGCATCCCCAGCTTATGTCAGTGTGGCAGGAAAACACCATGAAGATACCAAACATTGCTGAGCTCTCATGAATTTGCTCTGTCTTCCTTTGCCTGGACCTAAACAAGTATGAAAAGAGTCTTATAATCTTTAAGGAGCCTAAAAATTTATTCTAATTCTCTACTGAGAAAAGCAAAAAAATGTAGCCCAGTGGTTTGAAACATATAAACATACATTTCATAGGGAAAATCATTATGGTGTCAGTCCATAAATTCTTGCACCAGTCTCAGCTGTTTAAATGGAAAAATATATACTATATAATACAGTATATAACATAAATTTGAGCACTTAACTTTAATATCTGCTCAACTTAATCTCAGGTGATATTAATCACTAATTAATACTTTGGGGGGTTTTGTTCATGCAGAAAGAATCACTGCTCTAATTACCACTTGTTTGATAATGTGCCTTTATCTTTATTTTAATGGGGCTGCCAGTTTATTTAGATGCAGACATCTAAGGATTTTTACACCCCCAAGAGCAATAGCTCTCTTAAACACTTTCAGTGATACAGTCTCTTTAAAGCAATCAGCAGTACAAAAAGAGCTAGCATGAAATTGCATTATATCTCTAGAGCTTTATAGTTGTATAAAAACTCTTGGCATAATCTGTTAATTAATGGAATATGTTTACTGTGGGGTTTTGAAGTTATTAATTATTTTTATTAGTTTAAAATTCTTTAATAGTCATGTCTGTGTACTATTTCTATTATTAGTTCAATCCAGAGGTGTATGGTATTTTATGCATTCTGATCCTAACCATGGGATAAGTAAAATATAAGAGGAATGAAATTCATCCAGTCAAGTTCTGATGTTCTGATTCTGCGAGTATATGTGTATATTATATATATATGTACATGTATGTATATATTATTACTACTCAAAAAGCATGATTTGTAGCAAATCTGTGGCATAAAATGTTAATTTGCTACACTAAAACTAGCCATTTTCCAACATAAATTTATTTTTAAAATACTATTTCTAACCCACATTAATTTATAAGTGTGCCTATAATGTAGGACATAGCACTAATTAGACATTTTCAAATACAAAAGGAAAAAAACTTTTACTTTCTGAAATGGGACTGAGGAAAGTACAAAGCACAGTTAGATAAGGTTTCTTCTTGTTTTTAAAGGACTAAGAGACAGCACTCTCATTCTTTCCATTATTTCAGTTTGCATGATTTCTGACAGACTTAATTGCTGAATCTTTTTAGTTGCCTGCAAAATGAATAATAGATATATATATAAATGATTCATGTAAGAGACCTATAGTGTTTAGTCATTTTCCTCCTCCCTTTCTCAGTTCAGGCAGGTCAGGTGCAAAACCACTTTGCTTCAGAAAGGTGTCTGAAAATTAATTCATTAACATTTATTAGGCACTCAGAATGAAAAGTGAGAAAAGAGTACAAAGAATTGCTGCTTTCTTTCTTTACATTCCTCAGAGTAAATCGGATTAATCAGATTGGAAAGGGCAATACAATATTAGAGCTTGTTCTTATCTCTGCTTCCTCCCATTGGTTATAAATGAGTGCACTGCAATGCCACTTACTGTTGCAAGGCAGCACCAATATTTGAGTCACACTGAACTACTTTCCATTTTGAGGCAGAAAATGGTTACAGAAAGATCTTATTTTCTCACTGAGTTCCATTGTTGGGTAGCAAAAGAGAGGGATTGACTGTGAGAGGCATTTATTTTCTCTTCTTTTTATGTTTTTTTTTTTTCTGCAAAGGATACAATGCCTGTGGAATCTGATAATTCCCTCATAATTACCAAACCTGTTTTCGCTCAGCCACTCACCTAATAATTAAAACCTACATCCCAGCTGGCCTTGCCTTTTGTAATGCAGAAGAGTGGGCAGCAGCAGCATCTGCCCAGCTTTGGTGGGCAGTGCTGCTCCAAAAGTGCCTGGACCTATGGACTTTCCTCTCTTGTCTCAAGGGGTGGCATCACCTTCTCATGTGCTGTGAAAATGTGGTGCCATCCTGCTTCTAAGCAGGTGTAGAAGGGGATGAAATTAGAGCCAGAAATGAGCTTCATCTTTAGTACCTGAAGAGGGCTGGGTCTCATATGAGATCTAAATCCAGTTTTTATGATTTGATCCATCTTGGCTCAGAAGAGCCCACTCATAACAGTGAGAGGATTCTCTCTCTCTTGGCATTGGGTCATGTGTAGTTGTCTTTTTTTAAATCCTGTTTTTATCAGCCATCCAAAGCAATTTTCATCCAGCTTTTCAGTTTTGCTAAGAAGCTTTTCTATAGATTTTTTATTACAATGTGGTGAAACAAATGAAACATTTTAGGTTGGTTTTAATCATAGTTTTTTTCCTTTCTGTCAAAGATAAGCACAGAAGAGTAGCATGCTTTTCCTACCAGTTCTTTTCAGCAAGCCCTTTAACTGACAAAAGGACAGAGGCATGTGAAGGTGCACAAAGCATGCTAAGGAATCATTTGGGTTGGAAGGGATCTTAAAAATCATCTGGTTCCAAACCCCCAGCATGGGCAGGGACACTTACACTAAACCAGGTTACTCAGAGTCCCATCCAGCCTGATGTCAGGATCTCAAAATCTACATGGAGACTGACAAATGTCTTCCATGTGGATCCACAAGACCACAGCCTATGATACAGTAGCCAGAGAAGCAAATAGGCTGCATTAATCCAGAGAACATTAAAAAGTTGCACAACCAAATGTATCTTACATCATGATATATGATCTATACCTATACTATACTTAGTATATAAAAATGTTACAGTTTAGTATTTCCTCAAGGCCTACAGTTTTGTCAGCACTTCCCTAACAGCTTTCTCTATCCATTTCATTTATATACATATGGAGGAAAAACAGCTGAAATCTTCATTCTTGCATTCTCCCTGCATGCATATTTCCTCAAGGGACCTTTCCTAACACTGGTGTTCCTGTCTCCAGTCAGATAACTCAGGAGAGTGATGCCCACATTGATGTGCTCTACCTACAGGAGTCTCCAGATCTGTGATACTGCCTCCATTTCTGTCACATGCTCTCTGACTTTCCATGAAGTCATGAAGGAGAAACTCTGTCAGTCACAGACCTTCACAGAGAGCTGACTGCCTCCTTCCTGAGCTCTGCCAACTTTTGCTAGGCACATGGCTTTTGCACTCAGAGCTGCAAACCAGCTTCTGCAGCAGTTCACAACTTCACTGTCTTTAAAATGCTGGTTCTCCCCTTTCCTTCTCCTTTTAACATCTCACAGCAGGCATGAAGCTCTGTGAGATGGTCAGCAGGAGGACTGAGTTCATGTAAATAAAAAGAGTAACAACTCAAGCCTTCCTCTATCTGGGACCAAATCACTTGGAAGATGAGCAAAGCCAATATTCCTTTTTACTATGGGGCTGTTTTGATTTCTTTTCATCTTCACATGCTCTTTATGCTTCCCAGGGCCCTGGTTTATTCTAAGAATCATTGAAACCAGGTTTGTGCTTTGGTCCATGTCAAAATTGGGATCCAAAATTTTGGAGTAAACATTCCAAGTAAGAACTGCAACTTCAGTCAGCCAGGTTGAAGTGAGAAGAACTAATCAGATCTTGTTCTTGGAAAAGATAAATAATTTTTCTATCCACAACAAGCCAAGAATTAATTTCCACATCATTTTCCAAATACATTTGTGAAGCCTGAAGACAATCAGTAATAAAGAGTTCAAAAGGTAAATTGTACTGTTGTCTCACTTCTGGTTTGAGAAACAAGTTTCTAGCAAAGTCATCAAGCCACAGTTTTTAATTACTATCACTTGCTGCTAAATTAGAGCCATCTGCTCTCAAAAATTCCTTCTCCCCCAGTGGCTGAGAGGGATTGTGGTCCAACAGGATCTTTCCCCTGCACAAGACACATTCAGTCCATGACATGGTTTCTTGCAGTGACTCTTACATGCTGGAAAAGGAGAAACTCAAGGTGCTGTTGATGCCATACACAATAGCAATGCTGCTTCCCTACTCTTAGTCACACCCCACTTCCAGATGGACAGAGGTCCTGGGTTCTGATGCACCAAGAGCCCAAATTGTCATCTGCCTTGACCCTCATGCAGGTCATCTGTTACTGAGTTCAAGCCAGCTTCCTTCAGGAAAAGAGATCTTTGGAAAAAAATGTCAGCATGAATGTAAAACTGTAACCGAATTAATGTCAATCCTTCCCAGTCTCTTATGCTTTCATGTAGCTCCTCTTTTTTGTGTGTGGGCTCTTCTCTATTGTTTTTTGAAACAGCATTTTCTCATTCTAAAGAAAAGAGACTTGTGGCTAAGTGTTGGCTCATTGTCTCCCATGAACTGTTTCATTTGTACCTTGTGCCCTCTAGAAACTGAACCTTGGAAGTCTCAGACATTGATTATTTTTTGTCTCTGTAATGCATGTTGCATCCTATTACAGAAACAAAGGGCACACATTGGCTTTTATCTGCACTATAGAGGCAAAACACGACTGCTCATTGTGATGAGTGTCGTCAGCAGTGGTCTCCTGCCAATTCTCCTCCTCCAGATTCATATTCATTTGTTAGGTCTAATTAAAGACCTGTGGTACAAAGAAGCTTAGGGCTGCTTTACATTCAAGCTCCTCTGCTTTTGACTGATAGTACACCTTTTGTCTCCAACATTTTAGAATTGTGTAGAATTGACTTACAGTGACAGATTGCTTTTGCACTTGCTGGCTACCGCCCATTTTCTTTTCATTATATGTTTCATTGTATCCTTCCGAGAGAGTTTGCTAAAGGTTTGCACCATACTAAATTTATAGTGAGATCTGAGTGCTCTAGGGCTGGATGGGAAAAGCCTGGTATCTTCCATCAGATTATTCTACAGTAGTTTTAAAGGAATTGTGGAGCCTGTAGCAGATGAGAATACCTTAAAGATATGACCCTTTCTTTCTTTGCAGTTCTTGCCTTCTTTTCCTCTCTATTATTCCACAAGAGTATTCCTAGGGGGACAATATATTGTGCAGGAACTTGGGAACAGGGCATGACAGCCCCACCTGAAAATCAACATGGGTTCTTTCCAGGTCAGTAGTGTTCTGCAAATTCAGTTAACAGCCTTGTTGGGACACTTCTGTCTTGATTACCTTGGAAACCCGATGGAGACCAAGGTAGCCCAGAAATTGGTTGTTATCTTTCAGTTCTACATTACCAGCAGGTGTCAAAAATAGGACTGAGCAAGGTGCTGATATTTTTACAGATCTGACTCCTATCCTGCCAAAAGGCTTAGTTCTATTGGAGCTACATCTGAAAAAAAAAAACAGGGCAATTGGAGAAGGGAATCAAAACCCAGCACTTAAAAGATATTTCCCTTTTATTTAATCACTTACTAGGTGAGCCCCACCTCGAGGAGATACAATGTACCTCTGAAATATCAAGGGGGAGTTTTGTTAAATAATAATGCCCCTTTGCAAAACTGGAGTGCACCTATCAAGCACTGCATTGTACTTCACTTCCTCAGTACTGGGAAGCCAGCAAGAAATTGTGGGAATTGGAAAGGATTGATGAAATGCTTTGGCATAGCTGAGAGTAGAAAGAAAGTGGGTTTTCAGGGAGAGAGCACACGCTTGCATTTCAGTTGCTCCAGTTTTCAGTCTGCCATCTCAGTTTAACCTCCTGATGAATGGGTGAGGTTTTGTTAAGACACCAGACTGCAAACTGAACAGCTGAAACACAGGTGTAAATTCCCTCCTGCTGGATCTGTTGCAATAGTAGCAACTTCCAGCATGGGGTAGGGCAATAAATTCTTACAACCTTACTTCAAGATTCACAAGAATGTTTGTTTCCATGATAAACCTTCAGAATATCCATGTTATCTGCAAGTCAAAGACAAAGAGTAGGTACATTGACCATTTGCTCAACATGTTTGCAGCCTTGGAGAAAATGAGGAGAAAAAACAGGGGGTTTTGTTTCTTCTTTTTTTTCTTTCTTTGTTTTCAAAAAACTGTGTCGCATTATTTTGGTTATCATATTGATAAGGGCCTTTGACTATAAGACATGAGAGCTGATGACAAAACCACAGATATTGCCCCCCTTTCTAGGGACAGCTGAATGGCATCAGTGTCCTATCTTCTCAGTCAAACATTGATACAAAGGTGAGAATAGTATTAGTCTATGTATTATATCACGCTATTTGCTGAGATCAAGAATACTCAAAACCATATATATATGTCCATCATACTCGTTTGGAACTTTGCATTGGGTAGTTTAATAGAGAGCCTTGTCTTGACATTGGAAAGCAGAGAAGATGTGTGCACCACCAGGCACTGCATGTTGCCTCTGCTTATTAAACAGTGTAAGTGCAGTTACTTCATATCATACCTGGGGAACACAATTGAGCTTCAGATCTTTTTTTTTTTCTCCCACAGCTGATGAAGGAGTTACAGTCTATTAATGAAAGGATGGACTTACTCCCCCAGCTGCTTTTGCACCAGAATAAGCCTAGTTTGTGTTCCTCAGTTTGGATCAGCCCAGAAATTTCTCATTCAGAGAAGAGTATTTCATCTAGGCAGTCTTGCCTGTATGGGTCCAGTCATCAATATGAAGGATTTTAAGGTTTTAAACCTCAAAGCTGAAACCATTTCATTTTTCAAGGTTTCAAATCCTACTCTTATTTCAGTCAGGAAGGCAGTAGGTATTGTTTTATGGGGATTCTTCTCAGAAAGAACTGCCTCCAGTGCTACTTGGTCCCTCAGAGCCCACCAGTGTCTGCTCATTAATTTTGTTGATAAGTGTTAAATGCATGGTTGACTTTGAATCAAGGATCTTAAACTAACCAAGACAATCAGTTCTTGCTCATGATAATGTCAGCTTGACTATAAAATCACTTGATTTATAAAGATCTCTGCAGTGCAGCTGAATTAAATAAGTAGTACACTCAGTGCCTGCTGTCCATACTGTAAATAAAGCAGAGTGTAATCACTACGATAAGAAAACACTTCTCCTGCCCAGATGCTATGTTTTCCACTAATTTATTTTTTGTATCTCTTGTGACTTATCTTACCAATAATAAAGTATGTGACAGACAAGTTACTCCAGAAAGATGAGAAAAAAATCATTAATTATAGTTACAAGACTAAATGTCTTCACAGAGACTGCTGGCAGGAACCCATGCAAATATGAAGCTGCCTACAAGGTGACTGTAAAATGAAGTGAACTGAACTTTGTTGTGGCTCCTTGTTTGTGCCCGCAGAAACCCAGGTTCAGCTCCTGATTTGAAACTAAAGTCAGTGCCTTCCAGGAGAGCATTTCAGCATCAGAATATTGATTTTTTTCTTTAATCTCCTTTTTTGATCTGAGAGTTATTTAAGTATTTTATATCAAGTGGGACAATTTCTAGTGATTTAATATTCATTAACAGAAAGAGACGCTATAGGCTAATAGCTGGTTTGCTCTGTTGGGAGGAAGAGAGACTTCACTATAAAACCTCTACTATGTAAATCTTTAATTCTTGCAGATAAAGCAAAAGAAATTTGATTAGGTGAGATTAAGTGCCCATCCAGGATCATTCTCTCACCTAAGTATTACACTAGGAAAGGCCTGGCCCCCGTAGAAACTGGCAGTGTCATGCTCCCTCAGCACTGAGAAAGGGAAAAGGCAAGACATACTCATTACAGGATCAAGAATGCTGTATTTGCCCAGAAGAAAGTGATTCAGTTAAAAATGGCAGAAGAAAACTTAAAGCAGTGGTAGAGATGACTGCAATGCACCATATTCCTTCAGCTGGCCGGTGATCTTGCTGAAGGTTTTCAGTGCACTATAATTAAACTAAGTGTATTCCCAGTTTGTCTTAATATTACATGAATACAAGTTACAAAAGGAAAGGTTGTTGTTGAAAGCAAGGAAATACAAACAAAGAAATGCAGTGTAGTGTAGACTTGCTTTTACTGATGAAGGGGGAAAAGCCGCTGGGTTCATCTAGTTCACTGGCAGCAGCACCTCATCTACAAAAGTGCAGACATATGGGACTAAAAATGTTGAAGAGGAGACTCAGTCCCCACAATTTAGGGAAGGAGCAAAAAAGTGTAAGGGGAGGAACTCTAGAAATAAAAGTTATATAGCCTCGAAAGACACATCTCTAAAACAATTGGCCAATTGCTTTATATCCCCTTGTGAAGGAATGATTTTGTATGCTCAGATTTTGGGAAATAAATACAACACAATCCATATTTACTTTGACAAGCTGAAAATTACAAGCATCAAGGGTTCTGCCTCTAAGCTGTGTTTTTGCAACGCTTGACATTTTTTAAGGTGCAAGCAAGCGCTGACAGAGAACTGAAGTGGAAACTATGAAATCTCAGGTGCATATGAATGGCCGACTACCTCGATTTCAGCCAGCTCTATTAAGCATGTCTTCAGCTCAAACTAAACAAGCAATCTGAGAAGATAAGTATTTCACTATCAGCATTTTTATTTTCATAATAATAACTCTACGCTTCCTCAGTTTTATAGATGTTAAGGTGGTAAGGAGGTCTTAGGAATGCATACATGGAAGGCTGTCTGGTAATTGCTCTTTTCCGATAATTTTCACTTTCATTTTGATGAAAATACAGGATTCCTTTAGGATTGAAATATATACACTTAAAATAATTTTACTTAGAATGTCATGTTGTTGTTTTGTAGTCTGCAGATTTTTACTGTCCTCCTTCAGAACTGCTTCCGTAGTTTGCATTTCCAAGCAAATGAAAACACCAATGGAAAGGAGGCACTTCAATATTTGAATCTTCTGCAGATGCTTGAACTAAACCATTTTAAAAATGACTCAAATCCTGAAACATTTTTACAGTGAATTCTAAATCTCTGCCTCCATACTCTTGAGAAACAAACCTCAGAGTTCATACCCCTATTTTGTTTTATCTAGTATCTTCAAGCTCCTCTTCCAAGTATCTGAAAATAGAACCTTTATATTCACACTGGAAAAGCTTTTCCTAATGTAATTTTTTAAATTTTACAGTATGTGTTCAGCCTTAGCAGTTAATAAAAATTTTGCATTGTTCTCCATAAAGAAAGCCCAACCAGAATAGCATAGGCAGGATACTGTACTGCCTTGTAAAGGATCTCTGTTCAAATTCCTTCTCTGCATGATCCAGACTTAGAGTTTGAATGTTGGATTTTTATCTCTTAAGCAGCATCTGCTAGACTGCAGGCTACTTTAAGCATCATCCATTTTCTGTGTGGAACAAAAGTAGCATTTCTCCAAGAAAACTGCAGGTAACTGTAACCATTATCTTGATTATGGCTTCTTTTAGCTTGACTGAGTAGGTCTGTTGTTTCACTGAATGACAAATAAATAATATTATCTAGACTGGGCAGGTTCTGGTCATCACATAGTTGTCAGGCAAGATGACTGTAAACATTTCAGTGCCTGTTTTCCCTCAGTTTTACCTTTACTGTAGCACATAGTAAATTCTGATCCTAATAATGAAAAGTAATGTCAAAGGGATCATGTATCTAATTCATTTTCTTGACCTAGTCTCTAGCACCAGCCTGGATTACCTACAAATTTTGGCATGTTCACACTCTACTTGTCCAGTGATCCCTTGCTTTCTTCAAGTAAGCAGATAAAAGTCAGATGTGTGCTTGTTTCCAGACTCAGGCTGGAAGTATGAGACCTAAAAAAGTGTGGGAAGTTCAAGGGCAGAGTCCAAATAATTCCTGCATTTTGGCTTCTTTTGTGTTCCTCAAGGGATTCTTGTTTTCCTGAGCCATTCACCCTTTCCTTAGAGGAGAAGGAAAGGAGTTTATACCGAGAAAGATTGTTTTAATCTGCTGTCACTGAACTCCTTCAGTCAAGTTAATTATAGCAACCTGTGGAGCAAGACAAACAAACATGAAAGAGAAGAACATGAGGCCAAGATAAAAAAGGGACCAGGAGATGAACTTGTCTCCAGTTTGTCAGTCATGTGCTTTGATTTGCCAATCTTCTCAGGCATTTTGTGTTTTCTAGGTAACAATGCTCAGATATTCTGACAGTCCTGCTAATTCTACCAACTTGGTGATGTCAAATTGAAAATTTGGTCACCCATAACTCCTTTTAAGAAGATCCAGGGTTGTTAGTTTAAGTGTGAGCAGATATGCACCTGCAATCATATTTATTTCTTAATGAAGCTTATATACTTAAACACATAAACATGCTCTTCAAGGACAATGAATGTACAAAAGTAAGGACGAAACTTGCCCAGAGCACAGAAAAAGAAACATAGGAGAAAAAATAAAATAAAACAATTTTAAAAATAAAATAAAAAAAACCAGATTCTCGTGCATTCAGATAAAATTTTCCATCACTTGTTTGTAAGAGTCTGTACCATTATGTTATTTGCAAAACCCAAAATGTACCAGAATTAATGAAAATCCTGTTGCTTGTATTGTGATAAAGCTGCCCACACCAAAAAGACATTTGTATCTTGATAGTTGCCTTGGTGCGACAGCTGAGTCAAGGCAACAGCCCACCTGGTATGTTTTCATCTACTGAATCAAAGAAACACCACCAGTAGGTGAGAAAGGCATACTTTTAATACATCAATTAGCTAAACTCCTCTGCCCCAGCCACAGTCAGTGGGAGTATACACAGTCAGCAGGCACTGCCATGTCTTTTGGTGTCTTATCACAGCTATAGCAAAAATTCTGGTGAAACGGCACCGGGCTGTTGTCTTGGATTCACCACAATAGGCCTCTGCCCTTACTGCTTAGTTTATTTTAAGTCCAAAAATTCAGTGAGGTTCTGCTCCTATAAGAAGAGAGCAATAACACAGTGAATCAGAACTGATGTGGGAATCTTGCCATCACAGCCATACTAAAGCAAAGGGTAAGAAAGAATGATGGTGAGAGCAGAAGCATCCAGGCAGGTGCAGAGAGAAGGGACTGGAGACCCATCAAAGTGGTTGAACTTGAGAGGGTTGTTTGACAGCTCTACCTGTCCACAAAATAGATTGTGGTTTATGAAAAAATCATGCTGGGTTAACTTTGCAGTCAAGGACAATTTAGTCAAGGTAATTAATGAAGTTTAGGGCTCATTTATTGGCAGATGTTCAATAAATAAAATTTCCACTTGCCTCTGCTGATTGTGGTGACCAATTCTCTGCAGACAAGTTGGAGCCCAGTAGAACTAGCTCAGTCATAGATCCATACTATTGGTCAAGGTAGGGTTTTGATGGTGGTGTAAAATGCACAGAACAGCCCTTTCCATCTCTTTCTGCTGGAAGCTAACTCATCTACTTGCTTTGACAGGCCATATCCATTCAGATTTACAAAAGAGCAGGCATATAAGCCTCTGCTCAGCTAATATGGGAAAGATTTAAGCTGTAATTATGATTAAATGTGGTATGTGTGCAGCAGAGGTGACTGGTGGCCTTTGATACTAAAATGAGAATGGAAGTGGAAGACTGGTCTATGCTTTAACGTACTCTACCCTCACACTGTATTATATCTCTCATCTTTTTTGTAAGCACTTGCTTAGCTTGTATTGTAAGCAAAAGACTTATTTACTCATAGAGCTGCAAGAAATAGGTTAGATATTTTCCTGGATAAATGCTTCTGGTTGAAGGAGAATTGAAATCTATTTAGCAAGAGGAGAGGAACGATTATTTGTGGTTTTGCTGCTGGGAATGCAGTGAGCTCTTACCCTGCTGCAGAGAAAAAAATTAAATATGGCTTGTCCTTTATATTTTGTTTCATGCTTCTAAAAAATTCAAACCCTACTTGCAGAAAATGTGCACCAAACTAGTGGAATGAGAGATTTAATAAATACAGTGGTCTAAAGGAAATAATATTGCAATGTTTAATTAATATCTGTTATGCTTCAGAACCCACACAACACTTTTTTTTTCCTTTTGCTTTGAGAAGATAGCACTTTTTTTACCATAACTTGCTCCATACCCTTATATCGGTAGACGGCAGCAGAGAAATGTATCTGCTGAAAGAAGCTCAGCATTATGCAAAGAGTGATAAACTTCTCAGAAGGTGTTTACAAATGCATTCAGTGAAACAGAATTTTAATGAATTGTGCCACATAATCTTGCAGTTAATGAGCTGTAAAAGCCTTTGTCAATTATAGTGACTAGAAACTAACTCTTTTGGATTCTGGATCAATAATAGTACTCTTCTTCTGCACATTTTTATTTTTTAAAGGAAAATTAGGCCTAAGAAAAATAAAAGGCATCTTTGTCACATTAGGCATCTCAGAAAAGTTCCTCCTTATTATAAAAGAGCTATCTATATTCTTATTTTTTAATTAATTTCTCAGTTGCATTAAAAGAAACAAGCCTTCCAAGATCAAATGGCAGCAGTGTTTGTAAAATGCCAGTGGCAAAACCAAAAGAGACTAATGACTTCACTAGTAACTGAGGACCTGTTCCAGGAGTTACATCAAATTCAAACAATGTGCATAACCTCTCAGAAAACAAAAATTATCCTTCTCTGCCTTTCCTATCCACTGTAATTACTCTGCTATTAGAAAGTAGACACCTTAAAGCTCTCTAAAACCAGTTCATCTGTTTATATATAATTTTAAGCATAGGGTCTGCACACATTTTTTTTTTTTTTGAGGTGAGGTCACTATTCCTGCCTTGGAGCACAACATTATATCACATCAGAATTGCGATAGTTCCCAGAGACAATTAAATGCTGTGACCAAATACGTCCTGCAAATTTCTATCCAGCTAGTGTGGATAGAAATAATAAAAATATTCTTTTTGAAAAACAAAGATTTGGCTCCATATTTTAATGTCTTTAAAATCTAAAGGGGAAGGGACCATCATTTATCACAGAAAAAATATGGAATACAGTTTTATTGCCTGTAATCTCGAACTTATTATGTGACTTGTTTCCATTATGTTTCTACTTTTTTCTTCTCTTAAGATTTTTTTCTCTTACTTTTGCCCCAGTGTGGAGGATCCATTAACAGAGGAACCACATGAAAAGTAATTTCAAGGAAAAGCCTTATAAAATGTGAAAAATTAAAGCTGTGCTCGGATCCTATTAAGAAAAGAAATTGCCTTGAGGCATCTACTAAATACGTGAAATCCATTTCTGCTTAGGGGCTTCAGAGCTTATTCCTCTCTTACAAATGCAATTTCACAGCACAAGTTGAACGTTTAAACAAAGCGAAGCGGGATCTTTTCCCAATTAGTGTCTCTTTTCCTTGATTGCTTCCAGGTCACCAAGTGCAAATTTACATGAGAATTTGAGATTAAGAGCATTTCTTCTTGAAAAGACATTAAACCAGGAAATGCTCTCGTTATGGAGGGCTTACTGTTGTTATTGTTAATATATATTTTGCCCAGCTTTATGCAGAAATCTAAAGAAGGCTGTGAGCTTAACATCTCCTTTCCTTCCATGGTTAGTTTAAGCTCCCCTGATGGTCCAGCTTCCTTTTTTTGGCCCACAGCCCCACATATAAGATTAAGGGAGGAGAAGAAAAGAGTGTGCAGCCACCAAGGAGGATGCCTGGTGCCTGCCAAAATCCATCACCACCATCTCCTTATTTACCAGTGACCAATGTGTAGGTGCCTCTACCTGCTTGGGACCTCAGCCCTGCTCAGAGGGGCTGAGGAGGCAGCATTCCCTCAGCCTTCTGCCTTGCTGATGGACAGAAGTGCTTTATCCAGGCTGAGGCTCCATTTCCTTGCCCAAAGGGATGCTGCTTGCCCACCTGAGCCAACAAACCTAGCTTGGTGGAAACTGGAGCTGTTTTCATCATTTTGCTCTGTCTTACAGTGTGAATGATACCTCCAATACTGCAAAGTACTTCACCGGTAAGGACTTGCAGTCTGTCTGCAAGTGCTGCAGAAGTAATAGACATAATCTGATTGCATGAAATATCCAGAGAAGAAGTGCTTTTTCCCTCTGTAGGTTTCCTGTTTAGTGATTATTTCAAGGTAACACCTGGAAAGGAGGAGAAATAGGGTCACTGAAGCTTACTGGGGAATCTCAACTAAGGAACATAAAAACAAAATGACTGCAAGCCTGATGAAAATTCAGAAGGTTTCTAATCTAGCTAAGATATATGAAAAAGCCCCTAGCCTCTGACTTATTTATTATTGGTTTCTATTTCTCAAATGGAAATATATGTTAATATTTAAGCTCATTGGCCTGAAGCCTGCTCCTTAGGAGCTGTATGCCAGCCCCCATGTGATCATGGCAATGTAAACTGCTACAGTGTTCCAGGATCTAGATAATGGGTGTTGCTTCTTACCATCCTGCTTCCAATTCAAACATCCCAGAGATGCTCCATTTCACACTTAAGAGGAAATTAGAAGGGGGGGAAAAGCCTTTCCAGATTTAATGGCATTGTTTTTAAAAAATGAATAGGTCTGTTCTGAAAATAGGTCAGAGTGAAAGCTGTTAATGTAGTACCACCAAACCAAAGCACTGAGCATCAACAAATTATCAGTTCTCCTGGTAACTCCTTTGCATATATTACTTGGATAATATTGTCCCTGGTCACAGCTTCTGAATAGTTAATTATAATCTGGCTCTCTATATACAATTTTTCAGTTTCCTTCCTGCTGAAACTACTGGACCTTGTCTGACAGTCCCTTAGTTTCTGAATGTTGCATGTGTTTCTCGGGCCTGGGTATTTTATATTGTACATGAAAATGAACAAATACCTATATGTTTTAGCTGCCTGCTAAACATCTACTTCTCTCTCAAGCTGTTTCTCAGTTCATTCACTCTTCTACTTACTAGAAAATGCCAGTAATTGTTATGCATATTTTTTATTATAAGAAAAATTGTAAGGGTCGATAGCACATTTCAGGACCTGGCATGGCTCTGTAAAATCACTGTGGATTTTTTATCACCATTACTGACTGCTTGATCCATTTTTTGGTAAGATGAGTAAATATACCCATTGGGCTTTGTATATAAAATGATTTCTGTACCATTAATGTAAGACACATTTTAATTAAGTCAAAATAAAATATATCTGAGAGAGACCCAAATTTTTACATCAGTTACAGAGGAGCAATCAAATCAAAGGATATTGAATTCCACTGATGCTACCAAGTAGAGGTTCGTCCCCTGTAATTATATTTTTAAATTAGGTTTGTTGAAAAATCTAAAAGGAAAGCAGACACAACACTTGAAACTTTCATTCAGCTACAGTGGGAAAGTTGAATGCTCTGCTTTTTAAGATAGTAAGGTAGGACTTGAGATTTCAAGTTTCAAGTCTTTATTTCCTCGTGGATTTCTGATGTGTAATCTTCAATGAAACATTTAACACTAGTCTCTTTGAGGTACTGCAGAATTTAACACCTGCTGTTTTCAGGGGAAGCTGAGATCTGAAAAACCTGAGATGTTGTCTCTCCATGCTTCAGTTGCCCCGCTGTGAAAGAGAGAGGGGTGCAGGGGTACCTGTTGCCTTATCTGCTCCAGTATTTCTGTCATGAAAGCTTATACAAATTGCCCTGCAATTCTGCTCTCATTTCACTGAAATACATACACACATGAGGTATTTAATATATGGCAGAACTTTTTTTTATTTTTATGATTTCCTGATATATGATTTCTTTTTTTTTTCTATTCTGCTTTTCAACAAAACATTAACTAAGAGCAGTAAAATGTCTTACATTTTGCCAAACTGATTTGTCTCTTCTGCTGTGATGATTAAAAAATTTGGTGATGGACTGTGTCTTGTAGACCTTTACCTGGCAGTGTTCTGTAGTAATGGTCATACTTCCCATGGACATAAGTATTTTTTTTCAAATCTCACTTCACTGACCATCATTTTATCGCTCGTGTTTTTTATATAGAATCATCTCTTTTGTATATTCCCCTCTTCTCTCTCCACCCCAATTCCTTCCTTGTAATCTCCAGTGTTATATATGGTAGCAAGAAATTTTGGACCAGAAAAGTGGTAAATTGCTGCAGACAAATGAAGCTGGCGATGACTTCAGCTGCTGGTCTGAAGAAAATGCCACACAAAGAGGTTTCAGTAATTTTTAATACAGAATAGAACAAAAATGTCCTGGAATATGAGAAGAGACTTCTTTTTCATAATCATATCAGCCTCTTTTCTTTCACAAGTGCCCTTGCTGTGCTGCCATCCCCACCCTCATTCCCACTCCCTGCCCTTCCCTCACTTCTTGATCCCTTTCCACTGCAAATCCTCTCTGCTACGTGATCATCCCTCTCATGGCCTTTCTCAGCCAACATGATGCACAATGGACTCTCCCTGTCATCCCCTCCTACTCAGTAAAAACACACCACTCTCCTCTTGATCAGCCTTCACTGTCAAGTTTAGTTGCCTTGCCAATAAAGCAAGCCACCTCCAAAGTGAAGCTTTCCCAGCAGCATTATCTTTAAGGATAATAATTAGGAGCCTGAGTTTCAGAGGTAAAACCAGTGAAATTAAAGAAGCATCGTAAATGATTAACAATTATAGTGGTAGACGTAGCAATTAAGTAACTTTATATAATATATTGAATCAGTGACATAAACCCATTATTTAACTATAGACTGGGTACCTTTTCTTGGCCCACAACACAGACAAAAGACCTGAAAAATGCACCTTCATCTTCACTCCTTCCCTGTCCTCCTGGAACTTGAAGTTTTTAGCCCTGATGAGAAAATACCCTGGACACTCTTTCCAACCTTGTCTTTTTGTGGAAAAAAAATCCCCTAAATACATTTTTCAGATGCCACCACTCAGGCAACATGTCATTGCACAGAGTCAGTATTATTAGTGGCACCTGCTTGAAAATTCATTTAGCTTCATTTGGAAGAGATTAGCCACCTGCTACTTTAGAAGTCAACAGGCTCACACAAAAAAATAAACTTGAGTTAGTCTAGAGATATCTAGAGATATCACCCACATTTTATGGAGAGTCATCTTGTGGGGGAGTTTGAACTTGCAAAAGGAAACAAAACCAAAACAATAATCCTTCAAAACTAGCACAGCACTAAATGGAAGAACATTTGAAGCACTCTGTGCTCGAAAGCTCATGTACCTGAGGGGACCTATTACAGATAAACATTAATTTGTGTAGACTGGGAGAAACATTTGCAATTGCAGAAGCCATTTGCTGAGAAAACGGATGATTTGCTTAAGCACTTAGTAAATTATATTCGTTATTTTACTATTTAAATTAACTGTAATTATTTTTACGTGCAAAATACATAAAAATTTGCACTGGGTGCATCATCTTATTTGGTTTTATCAGGGAACATCCATCAGCTGCACTGGGACAAAGCAGGAGGAAAGCAGAACACTTCTCTTCCACTTTCTTCTTGTCTTTTCTAGCCTCCTGGCTGGAAAGAAACCCTTTCCCCTTTTTTCTTTCATGACTCCTAATGTTACGTTTCTCAGTGTCACCAAGTTGACTATGATTATTACTCTTCAGGAGATGGGTATTGTCTCAGCCTGGGTGCTCGTTCTGAAGTCTTTAAATATACCCTCTAATTTTCACAGTTTTACTGTTCATAGATATCTCTGCAGTTGTCAAAATTCAGTTGACAGCAAGGCACTACAGAACATATTACTAAAACTGAAAAAAGGGAAAGATGGAATGAACAGTCATTCCCAGTTTAAAGATGAAAAAAATAAATTACAACATCATCCATGAATTTAATAGCAACGCTCACCCAGAAATTAATACCAAACTGAAATCTCAACATTAGTTAAATACATCATACCTATTGCAGTGATTCTGGGTTCACAAGGGATTTCTAGGTGCTACTGTGCTTCAATAACAACAGATTTCCAAACAACAAAAGTCAGGTTTTTGTTGTGCCTTTGTAGCAAAGATTTAAAAATAGCCAGAAACTAGAGGCAAAGAAAATACTCTCCAGCTATGTCACTGAGATATTAAGGGCAGTGTAAGCTCTCTACATTTTTTTCTTTTTATAATTGTTATTCTTTATTTAAAACTCATATTTGACACTGGGTCACTTTGAAACTCATAGCCTTGCACTCAACTTAATCAGCCATATTCCTGTCATTCTCCTGTTTGTCTAGCTTTAAAAGTTCTTCTTCTTTCAGTTCTTCCTGCCTTAGGAGGAGATCATGACCTCCTTACCTTCTCTCGGTAAATCTTACTTTTCTATTTCACTGTGTTTTTGCCTGAACATCCTCAGCAGCTCCAGCTGTGAGCCTCCACACAGTCCTCTGAACTCTCACCAGGGCTACATGAGCGGGCAGTGTCTGTCAAGACCCTGGTTTAACAACCTCAGACATATAATTTGCTGGGCTTTTCCTCACTGCTAAATGGAAATAGTGCAGCATTTGAGGAGTGCCATGGGGTTTAAAACTAATTGAAGGCTCTTAATTGAAATGCATGAAGATGATGTATTCATTCATCCATATTTTACCAGAAAAATTAACTGCACATCGAATTAATTTATGGCACTTTGTTTACAGCTATGTATAAATGAATATGAAAAATGAGTGGCGTGTTGGAGAAACGGATGGGAAAAAAATCAGTATGGGAATATATAAGTGCCTGCCAAGAATCTATTAGTGAAATTTCAGCATCAGATAATAATCTGATTATTTTCAGAACACAGGAAACATGCCATGCTACCCATTTTTTCTGTTTTGTTTAGCCAAATCAGAAATGTTTACTACTTTTCATGTGTGTTCTTTTATATGCTTGTAGTTTTCATGAAGTTTAAACATGGCCAAGTTTCTAAATGTCTTCTAACATGGCCCAAACAGTGAGGGTCCAATTCCATCACCTCTGCATAGCAGGAGAAAGAAGGTGTTGGGAGCTGTTAGTAACATGAAATGGCCTGAAAAACTGACTGTAAAATGTCAAGAAAGACAATTTCAAATGCCCATTTTACAGCTGCAGAAGGGATGAGCAGAGAGACACAGATCAGTGGGAGAGGGAGTGAAAAAGGTAACCCTCCTCTGTCTAGATGCTCTGAATCTAAACCCATTGCCTCATAATAATGGGGTTGAAGAGAACTGTTTTGATGCTGGAAGTGGCTCCAAGCCACATCAAGAGCTGCTCTGGTTCCTACCCTCGCTCTGCCCTCTCACCTGTTTTGCTGGCAGTAATTTGCCTGTTGCTCAAAGGCAGCAGCTCACATCTTTTCATTTTGACTAATTCCACTTTTTGTCAGTGAATTGACTTAAATTCTGGCAGATATTAGCTGGTATTAGTTACAGTGCTGACTATAAGTGGAAAAAAAAATGCATTCATACAGAAAAAATGAATTGATTTCAGGAGCAAATCTCCCAATGCCACAATCTCATACCAAGTTACCTTATAAATCAGCATCCCTTACAATTACAGTAGTCTGAATTATGCACCTCGTTGATAGCATTACTTCTAAAAAAGTAATCATAGTCTTGTTTTTCAACATCCCTGAGAGCATTTCTGGGATGTGCTTGCAAGAGTCAGCTACCTCCAGATGTTCTTAGCAGATTTTAACAGAGAAAGGTGTGTAAGAAATGTCAAGCTTGGTCCTTCAACGACTAAAAAATAGATGAGCAAATTAAAATCTTCTGTAAAACAATTTTGGTCAAATCCAATCAGCATATGGAGGTGTGGTTCCATTAGTTGGTTTCTTTGTTTTGGTCAGAGAAAGAAGTTTAACTGAGGTGAATTTTATTGGCTTTGCAAAAATAAAGTCAATGGTACTTAAATATATTTCTTATGATCTAAGTTATGATGGATTATTCTAACAGTTACACATTTCCAGTGTGGCCCCTTCAGAAGTTTAAAGCCTAAGAAATGGAGCAGAGGATTATGGACTCATTCTGAAAATTGATAAAAGTTCAAATAACATCCTGAAATAGCTGAAAGATTGAAAAGCCAAGGATGTCAGACAGCAAAACAACGTGAAATGTGTTCACTAACCCCAGATACCATAGGGAAAGGTTTCAGAGCCTTTGGCAGCCACAAACACTGGAGACATCCACTTGTATGAGAAGAAGCCAGGCTGCTGCACCCCTGAGCTGCCTACCCCAACACCAGTGGAATTTCATCTCTCTCCTCATCACCCTGCAGCTTTCCCAATGAAGATGAGGGACTGGCTTTCTGACAGGGATGTGCTCATCAACGCTGAACTGATGGATGGCTTCTTTCCCACTTTGCTGCTAAAGGGCTGCTGACTTTAAAACAGTTAATGCTTTGCCTCTTGCCTCAGTTTCTCTGCCTTTAACATAGTGATAATAAAATTAATTTCCCTAATTGATAATTTCCTGGTTATTTGCCTTGAAATCTCTCGGCATTGTGCACTGTTAGAGTTCAGTTCTATTATTACTGCACAGTGTGAGGAAGCCCTTTGCTATGCATAATGTTACTCATTGTTTTACCATCTAGAACAGGCATATAGCCAACCAAAATAACCTCTGAGATCCCTATATAAAGAGCCCAGAATTGGCCCTGACTTTATCTTTAGATGTTGTTAGCAATAATAACTTTTCAGTCTGGAAGAGCTGAAAAAATATACCCTCTTGCTGTACATTTCAAACTTATTTGAGATTTCTGTTGCTTGAATAGAATTTTATTTCATTTTTAGTTTTGCATATTTTGCTTACCTGCTGTAAGATAAGCAGGTGTGTAATCTGAATTATGTTGTAAAGCACTTTTCCCCAAAGGAAAAGGCTAAGCTTGTAAATGTTTTCCTAAAATTTATCCTCCAATTTTTCCATAAGATCTACATTATCTTTAGAAGATTGACAAGGTGTGTTTTTTTTTTTAATGTGTCTAAAACTCCACTTAAACTACATGAAATTCAAATATTTTTTTGTCTTTCCTTCAAAGTGAGTTTGTTGCAGCATGCACGACAGAGCAAAGGACGAATCTCACTCTCAGCTAGAGAGTAGCTAATTCTGTTCAGTAATAAAAATTGGTCAAAAGTATCTTGGAAAGGATGGCCAAATAAAAGCTGTGCTCAAAGAAATCCCAGTTCTCCTAATTTCAGGACTTTGATAGGGTCTTTGCTCTCGAAGGCTTAAATAAATAAATAAACGAGGCAAAGGAAATAATTTGAAATATTAATTAAAATGCAAATTAAATCCAGATTGCGTGGGCTTTAAAAAGTGCTCTCTGAAGTTTCCATGAATATAAAGCATTTGACAAGCTACTGTTTTAAATGATCTGCATAAACACACATTGCTGAAAAAACTGCTTGACTTGAAAATAACCCCACCAACACCGTGGACTGCAAAGAACAAGAGAAAACCTTCTGTGGCAGCAGCTTTCATTCCTGACAAGGCTATTTGGTAGGGTTTGCCCCATGGTGGGAGGGCAGGCAGTCTGATGTGCAGGTATCTGTGTCCCCTGGCCCACCATCTCTCCTGCCCATCTCTGGGGGTGGCTAGCTGCTGGCTGTCGGGGTGGCCACCAGCTCCTGTGGGATGGGGTGTGCCACAGTGAATCGGCTCTGGGAGAGCTGGTGATGCTCAACCCCACTGGCCAGGGAGGCAGGACCATCCACCTCCATGGGAACACACCTTCTGCAGTCAGGCCAGCCATGGCAGCACAAATTTCTTCTGGTCTGGAGTTGCTACAGACAGAAATACCTGATTCTTATTTGTCAGTGCAAAGCTGCAGCATACGAGGCAGTCCCTTTCCACTGGTAGGCAGACTTGCTTAAAATGCATCCTGGCATCAACAAGGACCTTTCTTCTGAGTTTCTCTTTGCACCACAGTTCAATGCTGTGAATGAACTGCTGTAAGAGAGGACAAAAGAAATAAAGGCACTTCCTTAAACAGAGACTAACCCATGCCTCTGGAAATCTTCACTCCTGATCTCTTAATATAAAATGATGCTGTCAACAGAGTACAGTCACTATTTAATTTGCTGTTAAATCCTCTCCACGCCCAAAAGCAAGCTTTAAGTCTACTGAGGAAAGGTCTATTTTACTTCTGACCGATGAGCTTTTCATAGTTTGACTGGGCAACTGCTGCTGACCCTCTGCCAAGCAATAAAACCCTGATAATGGGCCCCAGGCATAGGCTGTGAGGTGGCCAGGACTTTGCTGAAATGGGCTACTGCCAAGTCACGTCTCTGAGCAACACAACCTCAACACACTTTATGAGGAAAATAAATGATGTTCAGGAAACATTACAAAGAAGGAATCTAAGTACCTCACCATAGTCTGGGGAACACCAGACTGTCTGGAAAAAAGCTTGCACAGTGAGAGCATCATGAAAGAATCCATGAGGGAGAGGAAGATTCTGCCTTAAGAGCTTCAGTGAAGCCATAGTAAATAATGCATAGGGCCACATGCTAAATGACAAAGCTAATAAGAAATATCAGACATCTGCATGTCCTCTGAGCCTCATCCATCCTTCTTGTCAGTCAGGCAGATGCTCAGAAAAATAAGAGAATATGACTATGGACAAGAAGGTCCTATCAAAATGCAAAAAGCACCAGCCTTAAGGTCTGCCTTTTCTGGCATGTCCTAGTTTCTAAATGCAGGACTTTGTAATGAAAAAAAATTAATGTGAGTTTGAGGCAATTAATATCTGAAATTCATACTGCCCTGCAGGGGAGGAACTTCTAGCAACATAGCTGTAATACAATTATTATCTGTACCTGGAAGAGTCAGTATCCCTGCATTATATCTGTCATTGAAACTGTCAACGTCCTTGGCCTTATCTTATTGGCACTACCAAGTACTGAGGGTGACCCAGCACATCTTTATGGTACAGGGCAGGGATGTGAGGCATCAATACCAGATGTTTAAAAGTACAACTTAGCTGTAAGCTGAACCAGGACTAATTAATGGTGTTGAAAGGTCTGGTTCAGTGGGCAACACCATTTAGATAAGATGTTCTTGCCTTTAATTTCTAAGCAGACTTGGTTAAAACAAAGTCGGGTACCTTGGCACAGAAGTACCCTTTGTTTTCAGAGCTATCAGCCTTTAAAGTATTTTTGTCACTTAATTGAAAATAAAATTTCCCCAGAGTGCTGGAGTCTACTCTTAATTCATATGCGTAGCTTTAATTAGTGTTAATTATTTTCATTCACCGAGGGGAGAAGCATATTACTTCAGGTGCCTGCCTGGAATATGTTACTTTAGCCCTTCATGCAACTCCAAGTGGTACACTCAACAGGAAAGATGCAGCTGCCTCAAAAAACAAGTGTCTGGTGCCTGAGGATAATCCAAATCAGGTGTAGGACAGGATGTTCTACATCACAAATAGCACAGCCAGGCTTCCTGCACCACATGAGTCTGATCCACAGAGCTTGCAAAATGTGGCAGAACAGAGACCACTGCAAAATCATTTTCCCCTCTGTACATTTGGGCAGGGAAATCATCAGATGGTTGCACAGTGCCTTGCCAAATGGGCCTTGAGCCTCAGTACCACACTGCCTCAGCATAGATCATAAACTAGCACTGTCCTGGCTGGGACCACACAACAAGTCAGAGATGGATCCAGAAATAAACCCCAGCTCCCTGGAGAGCTAAGCTCAAGTTTTATCTGCTGAGCTATACTTCTTCTTGTGGCAGGAATGAAATCTCAGAGGGATGTCCCTTTCAGAGCACCACTACAATAATAATGCAGGATGGATTTATTCCAGGTAAGGAATCTGTTCCATACTCTTTAATTGTAAATAAAGAGCAAAACCTGGGCAACTTCCATGCTTTTCCCCATACATCCAAGTTCATCCAAATTAATCAGCCTCGCCAGCATCTTTCTAGCTGGTTACCCTTTAACTAGGCTTTATTGGATAACTGTGACTCAATTTGCTGCAGCTGTGTGACCCTGCTTTACTTTTGCAGCAGAGCAAGCTGTGGGAGGCAGAGCCAAGTGGTAGCCCACCTGCCAGGCAGCCAATGCAGTTAGAAAGGTCCAGTCTGAATGTGCAAAATCTGGCAGGTGGCAAAGATGTTCTGTTTATTTTTCCTAATGACAAAGTTAGCATATTGATAAGAACCAAACAGAGCTGTGTGCAAGGGGGCTTTGTTTAATTAACAAATGTCCTTTTGTAGGTATGAGGAGGACACAGGCCCTGTGCTCATCAGTGCAAGCTGGTGCTCATGTCCCTGGAAAGCTCATATGCCAACTGCCTTTAGCTTCTTCTGTCTAGGGTTGTTCTGGGAAGGAGGTGGTTGATTCCTGCCTTTCAAAATAACGTATTCTCTTTCTGCAAAATGTTATATTCTTGCTCACATCCAAAAACACAGATCACATCTAGTAGAATGGTTTATTTTGAAAGGTGCAATGAAAAGGTTCCAATATGTGCCTATGAAGTACAGTGTTAGGAAGGCCTCCTCCTGCTAGCTCTTTTTTTGTATCTTGCAACTGCCTGGTTGGAACTGGCTTTTTCTTATTAACAGCTATCTGTGTTTTAAACATTTAATAGATAGAAAGCTCCTACTGCTTCATGTAATATGACATCTTCCCAAGCATGATCATGCCTTTTGCTAGCATTCAGTTCTAGGGACCCTAAAAGCAACAGAACTTACTTCCAGCTTGGGTACAGACAGACACAATAATCTTTTGGAGGTCTCTCCTTCAATCCATACTGATGGCTTAAGAATCTGTCTACATATAATTCTGATTTATCACGCAATTCTATGACAAGTTATTTGTATATGTCGAGTATATTTGTATTTGGATATACAAGTTATATTGTATTTGAGTCATCCAACACTCCATTTATTGAGGGCCAAGTTTTGGAAACACTAGTTTTTTTGTAGAATTACTCCTGCTTTATTACCCATTCCTTTCTGTGAGTGTTCTGAGGATTCAGGGTGGAGAGTTCCAAGGGTAAAGTAGTTTTTTTGGTGTTGATAGCATGAGTATACATTTTACAGAACAGATATCAAAACACTATGTGCAATGTCAATAGAGGTGACACAACTTTTCTGTTGTGGCTTTGTATTATGCATGGAAGGAGTTGGTGAAGTTGCTCAAAAGGTTGCACCAGCCTACCCATGCCACATTTCTAAGAGGAAAGCTGATAAGCAGACATGTAACAGAAAATACTTTTCTGCTGTCCACTGTCCTTCAGAAAGAAGGTAGATAAAGGGCACAGGCTATACACAAGTCAATTCACCCAGTCAATAGATGCTTTCAATTAACCCCTGCTCAGGGGACAGCCAAGCACTACACTGAACTTCTTTGCACTGAAACCTTAAATTTCTAACTCCAACAGCTTCCCATTGAAAAGACTAGATAGAGAAGATTCAAGATGTGAAATTCAATTTATCTTTTACTTATTAGTGATCTCCAGAGAGAAATCCTAACATAGAACTTGCCAAATTTGCCACCCATTTCTCTGACAGTCAGAAATATTCAGCTGTTGAGTTTTCACTCCTTTTATGGAGATAAGGTTCAGATATGAAGTAAAAGGTCTTTTTTCTTCAAAGATTATGTCTGGTTTTGAAACAAAAGGTCCAACTAGCCATAATTAGCCCTCAAGAGCTTACTACATAGTAAGTGACAACAATTACTAGCAACACAATAAAAAAGCAACAAACATTTTGATAGTCATTAAGGGCTGTTGTGTAGCCTAGCCTTGAATTACTCTAAATATCATGACTGCTTTTGGGTAGGTAAGAGACAGAAGCAGGTTTTAAGAGAAGAAATTCAATGGGTGCTAGTCATATATCAGCTCAGGAAGAGGAATGCTCATCTCAGGAGTTCTAGGGATGCCTGAAGAGGCTTGTGAGATTGTAGGAAGCCTAGCATGGCAGTCATGATTGGGATGGGAACACCTTATCAGATAAACTCCAGCAAAAACTTGTGAATCAGCAGGGCTGAGCTACTAAGCACTATCATGATGCTGTCACAGTCAATGAGATGAGCTGGTAGAAGTGTGACAGGAAGGCAGAGGAGGGTGTAAAGAGGATAACATTGCAACCAAGAAGTGCATGTTCTTTATTGTAAATATTTATTAAAGGGATCAAAAACTACAGGTAAAAGGACAGAAAAGAAGGAATTGTAATTATCCAGGGTCATAAGACAAGATTGCACTGGAGAACTCTGGAGTGGTACTCTGGAGTCCAGACCAGTGATAAAAACATAGGACAAAAGCTGGAAACCTTTCTCAGGAAGTGGCAGAGAAACACACCAGCTTTTGTAACAACAAAAAAGAACAAAGTGCTGAATTCCAGAAACAGATTGAATTTGGCCAGGAGAGGACAACACCACTGGGCAGACATGGGATCAAATGGAGATCAGGGCATCAGGAGCAGGCGGCATGGCTGCAAACAACAGAAACAGAAGATGAGTTTATTCTCAAAATGAGAACCCCCTGTTTAAAAGAGGCTAAACTTGAAGAACAAAGAGGGTAAGTATGGAGTTAGAGTCTCAGAACACAGGAGGACATGAAGGAAAAAATTTCTAAAACTTATAATGAAGATGGAAAGAGCTGTTTTTGCTTTCATGTGAGGATTTAAAAAACACCTGTTACGGGTAACATGACCACTATCATCAATCAAGCTTGCATCACAGAAATAGGGAAGTAGAAGGAAAGAAGAGAGTTTTGGAACTGTGTATTTATCCAATTTTGTTGTTCCGTTTGTTATGGAAGAGACTCTGTAATAAAAGCCTGAAATTACCCATGCACACATACATGTGTGTAGCTTTTAATGCAAAGCACTGAAAGCAGCAAATGCTTCTAGAGATGGATATCATGGGTTTTGTTTAAACTAATCTCTATTGCTTTTGAGTTTATGGAGCAAAAAAGAGCTATTGAAATTGAGTGAAAGCTGCAGCCAGTCTTTAATCAATCTCTAAAGCTGTTTATTGTGACTATAGTATAAAGCAATAGAGATTAATGTTGGTTTCTATAAATCACAGCAAAAAGCATCTTCTCTTTCACTGCCAGAGGTGTAAATATCTTCCTTCTTTTTTCTCAGATTTTGCTGTAACATGCTGGCTGCAGAGGTCCTTCAGGGGGAAAGAACACAAGCACAATGTCATATTCTTTTAAAACAAGTAAATTTAAAAATTATGTGTACAGTTATTTACAGAACTGAGAACATCTGGAACCTAATTTTTACTGAGAAGCTTTGAAAATCTCGATGCACCTAGAGCAGAGCACTACCAAGTAAAAGGCAGCCACCTCTGGAGGGAGTTGTTTTGGGGTTTTTTATGGTAGAAAGTGAAACAATAAAGTATGTGAGTGAATTTATTTTTTTTTAATCCAGGGTCATATTCAACAAAGATCTCTATTCAAGTGGCAGAAATTTACATGTGCTTTTGTTTATGGCCTTATGCTGTAAGAAATGGATTAAAGCAGAGAGAACAGCCATGGGACAGCGTGTTTTGCAAATCTAAGATGCCAAAGAGGAAATACTAAGCAAAGTGGAAAATGGCTGCCATATAACAGTGTCAGCATAATATTTGTGCTTTCACTCCCACCAGTTCCACTCTCCCATCATTAGCTGTTGGTTGAATACCTTTATCGATGCCTCACAAGAAACTGTCATAGCTGCCCTTTTATTCCTCTCCTGAGCCTTATAAGTTCCAAAGCATCTTATGCAGCTCTGCCAAGTATCAACCTAGACACTGAGCCTGCTTTTATAATTAGGTGGGCAAGCCATCATGTACCAACCATGGAGAGAGGCTCCCTCCTACAGCAGGAAAAGTCACAGTGTCCAAGCTAGGCTGCTTCTCTGAATGAATCTCTCTGTTTGTGGTGGTTGTACAGGAAGCTAAGAGTATTTCAGACTAGGCATTTAAAATGTCAACAGCACTTAAGGGCAAATGTTGTGAATGCCCAGCAGTGAGCTCACAGTTCAGTATTAGCAGGTCTTCCTTAAGAAAGATCAAAGTAAAAGATAAAGTCATTTATCTAAAAAGTAGAGACCAGTGTCAGTCAAAATACTGCACTGTAACAGACAGAAGAGAGCCCTCAGAGAAAGAGTTTCACCCGATGTCTCCACATACCAGCTGGAACTTTGTGATAGGTTGAAGCAGCACACAGATCCTGAGACCTCAGTCAAATGGCCATAAAAGCATCATCACACTGAAATCCTTCTCACAAGACTTCCAGAAAAATTTACAGACTCCCCTTTGCTGAACATAAAGATGTGCATAGACTGAGAGCAAGAAATACATATTTGGATGTTCATCCAGTCTTGTTTTCTGAGCTTAAAGGTTGAACAGTAAAGTGAGATTCAGTCTTTGCATTTGATTTATCTAAATACCTTTTCTGTTATCATTGCTGCTAAATAGTTGAGATCTTTAAAAGGAATTCTGCTTGGGATTCAACATCAAGGCAAATATTACGTGCACTGAAATCCATTTTCCGAACAACTTAAAACTATGGCATAAATGCTTTACTGGGTCCTCCACTAAACTGCAAAGCAGTGGTAGAATATTCAGACTAGACTCAGATCTTTGCTTACTTTTGATAAAAACTTTCAAGGAATGAATATTTTCATTGCAAAAGCATTTAATAAATTCTAAGCTACTAGCTCCGTTTTAGTTAATTAAACTTAAAGAACATAGAAGTGGATAAAAGTTCATTAAATAGGTACAGGCTGACAGTGAATTGGAATACTAATTGAGCTTTTATGTGCAACAAAAGAGATACAAATGGAAATGCACTGTTATTCTAGTGAGTGCCTCACATAAAAGGCCCCAGTGGAGCAGAGAATGCATGAAGGAAATTGGATTGTAAAATCTCTGAGATAAAGATCAGTTCTATGAAACACGATGCCCCATTGCTTGCTTTTCTATTTTGAGAAGATTCTTCTAATAATGCCAACAAATGATGCAGTGACTGCTGTAGGTGTGTTTGAAAGGCTCCCAGTCAGGTTCGGATGTGAGGCATTTAGATTCAGGGTTTAAAGAGCAGAATGGGATGTGATGGGACCTACATTTATTTAACAGTATGTTTGAATATCAATGATTTAAACATCCTGAAAACCTTAAATTAGAAGGAGTCACATAATCCAATGCTGCTCTTCAACTTCTGAAGTGTAGTGGTTATTTGGTCTGAAAAGCCTTTCCCAAATTCAATTTGTCGCATAGCCATGAAATGCATGAGAATGCACAAATACATGTGAACTGTTTGATCTCAGATGAGAAAAAAATGGGGTGAGACTGAAATAAGTAAACAAAGAGCTATTTCGGAAGGCCAGAGAGGACAACCAAATCATACATTTCTCCCTGGTTTTTGCCCTCCAGTACCTGTAACTGACCATGTCTTGGAGAAGATGCCCTGTATCTTCATGCCAGCTTCAGAGGTGCTTCTTGAGTCTTCAGCTGACTTTGCACTAGCAGCAGCAATGGTACTAACATGCTGCCTTGAAGGGCCAAGAAGAAAGTATGGATACCGTATTTCTCACACCATTTGAGAAACAGCTTATCTAGACAGCCAGAGAAGAAAACTGCAGAATGGCAAGGGGAAATCTACACAGAGGAAGGCTGAATTTCCAGGCATTTTTCTCTACATGAAGCAAATGTTCATTGTAGGGCAAATAATCACTTTAAAACGTACTTTATGTTAAGTATGTGGGGAGTCAGAGCGGCTCATATATTAACCTCCATACTGAATTCTCAAAATAATGTTATGTGGTCACATAAGATGTAATTTGAACTGCTCTCAGAGATCACAAGAAGATACTGAATCTGGACTTATGTCCTCTGTGTCCAGACAGTACGGTCTCTATGCATATAAATTACCATTAAAAAGTCCATTGATCTGTTTAATTTTTTCAGCTATCTTATAAGATAATTTTGGCTATACAGAGCCATCTCCAGACAGCCTAATTTCATAATGTCCCTGTGTCTTCAGTGATGTCTAGCCAAGAGGAATCATTAGGCATAGGGACTTTGGTGGGATTTCAGATGTTAGGGAAATGTTTACAAATGCAGGGAGTGTGCTACCTTGGAATGAATTCCCAAGAAGAAGGCAGAGAGTGCTCATTATTGAATGTTTTAAAAGGCAGATGGTAGGAACTCCATAGATGTAGGTCCTGGCTTTGGGAGAGGAAGGACCTTTAATGTGCTTTCCAGCTACATGGAATTATCATTATAAAGTCATGGTGTTTTCTGCCCAAATGGCTTCAAGGTACCTCACAGTATAGACAAAATTAAATGCAGATGTAAACATGAATCCTATCAAGTACAATTTAGACTACATGTAGATTTGGCATCCTTATTTTAAGAAGGTAATAGACTTTTGAATATTGTGCCTAACTATTCAGGGGTTTAATAGATTATTCTTAGGCTTTCATGTCAATAGAAAGAGCTATTAAAAATTCAACTGGTGTTGATCCAAAGAATCAAAGGAGAAAAATTATTCTTTTGGGGAGAATGTTTTGACTGTGCACCAACATGGTGGAAATCTTGGGGGACTGCCATGAGCTGGGATAGGGGAAACCATGGGAGATCAGATTTTCCATGTGTGAACTGAAGACATGATCCAGGCTGAGCATGGATCCATATGCTTCTCACAGAAGACAAGACTGGCTCCACACCAGGATAATAACCTGTATTATTATAATAACCTGTATTATTCACAGATGAGGGACTCAAGAGCCCAAAACACAAACAAAATGCAGGTCTTAATAATTTGTATTTTTAATCTACTATCTATCTATGCTCACGATGGTCCTCTCCAGTAATTCCAGTTTTGTTCAGTGTCTTAAAATTTCCGTCTATTCTAGGTAGTGATACTGACCCGGGTGAAGCTAATTTACTTGCAATAACAATCTGCACAGATGAAGGAGGAAGGAGAGAAGGAAAATTTATACCAGTTCACTCTGGTACTGTTAATTTCCACTATCTGGTAAAAGCCAGCTACCACCAACACAGCCTCTGTTGAACTGTGAAGGTTATTTGGTTTCTTCACATTCTGCTGATGTCCTGATAACAATTGTCCTGATAACAATGCTAAAGGGAGTATTCACACTACTAAAAAGCCCCCTGGTAGTACATCTCTACCCATGTGTTTCTCCAGTACTGCTCTTTCCTCCAATATCATCTCTCATATTATCTCTGAGGTAAGGTTCAGTTCCTTCATTTGCCTTGGTAATCCTGATGCCTTTTTAATTGAACGTATTTTCACATCACCAGAAATCATATAACATCTGGTTGTGATCTTATCTGTTCCCTGGGGAAAATATTCCTGTAAATGCCTATAGAAAAGTTTCTCCCCTCTTTTCTCCAAAGCAGCAAGTCATTGTTCAATAGAGGATGCAGGGTTAGGTGGACCATTGTTTTGATCCAGCAGGCAATTCCCTCTTGGAGCAATTGAAGTTGGCTTTGGGCAGTGATTAAATAAGGTGCCACCAGAGAAAATCCAAGGTGTTGCAGGAAGCTTTATTTGATACAGAATGGTTTACTTTCTAAAGCAGCAATGCCCAAGCAAATTCTTATTACTCTGCTGCTGCAAAAACTATGCAGATATGAAAGGAACAGAAAGGCTCTCATATTCCTGCCAACAACAGACTTTAGTGTATCATAGAATCATAGAATAATCTATCTCTGTGTGATAGAATCTCTATCTCTGTGTCCAAGAAAAGGCTTACAGTGTGTTTGGGACTTAAGGCCCAAAATGTGTCATGTTGCAGCATAGCATGATACTGTCTTATTGCTATCACCCTTTCTCCCTGGGTTATACACTGTTCTCCCCAGCTTCTTTTTAATGGAAAATTGTCATCGCCTCAGATTATTTGAGGACTCTTTTTTCTTTAAAAAATCGACCTAGGCCTCTGGAGTAGAAAATGTCTCACCATTGCCAAGTCTCTCACATACCAGTGGTTGCAGTCGTTTCCCTTTGCATTTGCAGCATGGTTTGAGCAGCTCCATCCTGTTTCTCACCTGTGGTCACTGCTTCTCCAGTCACTTGGGCTTATCTGAGCTTTGTGTGTGTCTCTCTTCAGCTAGTCCAAAGGGTTTTTGAGTGAGATCCCTATAAGTTTAGGCTGTTTTTGTGGAAAGATCATGCAAGAACAGTATCCAAGAGAAGGACACAATAAGCAATTAAAAGCTACAGCTATCAGTTCAAGAGTTTTAGGTTATATTAATAAAAAAACCTTACTGGCTTCAACAATGGCAGGGCCAAGCTAATGAAGTGCATGAATGATACACACTAAAAGCAAGTAAAATGATCCTTTGTTTTGTAAAAGCAAGGCACAAAGAAGAAAGAACCCAGTGTCTCAGGAATAATTTTTATAGAATTGGATTTTAGAGAAGAGGGTTGATGTGAGTAATCAGCTCACATTTCACGCAGGCCTGCAAAACAATTGTTTTTCTTCATTTACACAACATTTCCCCTGATTTTCCGGGGAAGCTTTGTAAACAACCTTCTATAGCCATGTCCTGACACAGGGTCTGCACAGGGAGCTGGACACAGCATGGATTTTAGAAAGTGCAGTCCCTGGATTCAGATCTAAAAGGTCAGAGGGGCTTGCAGTTAAATACTACTTTTCACAGATGTTTTCCCATCAGAGGAATGGAACTGCTGAAGTGAGTTATGCTAATCTCTCATCTCACCCTTTTGCCCTTCTTTTGACCGTGTAGCGACACTTTTTCTGCTGAGGATTTTGGAAAGAAGTCAAGTAACTAATGAATGCACCAGGCTGCTCCTTTACAGGGCTCTTCATCTGAGCTGGGAGTTATAGTTATTAACTCCTCTGGCAGCCCATCATTTAATTTACCTTCTACTGACCCCTTTTGTGCATCCAGAGGATAATCCAGTCAACAAGAGCACTGCTGTCGCTGGTGTGCAGGACATCAATGTCCTATTCCCAATTTATCTAATGTAATCACTTCATTGCCTGCCTGTAAGAGGTCTATCCCATCAAGAAGCTTTGGAATAATGTGAAGACGCTAGAGATTAGAATTTATTGGTCCTGAAGTTCATAAAATTAATGAAAATCATGAGTCTCCGAAGGAACTTTATCTTCATTTGTTCTGTCAGTGGCGATGTCAAGAATTACTTTATGATTCATTAACCCATTAAGTACTGCTACTTTTTCTACACACAGATATTTAGGAAAAGGAAAGATGCCCTGTATGCATGTACATTCTGTGCCTTGTCTTAGCTTGTTTTGTACTGGAGACACCAAGCTGATAGTTTCTAGTTGTAAAGTGAGAAAGTAATGTAGTTTCACTGTGGTTTTTGAGATTGAATCTCATGTACTTAATTAAATTAATCAGACAGGCACTAGCATACTCATTACCAAAAATCTGACTGGCTTCAGTGGGATGTGGCCCAGGAACTTTCATGAGCACAGCAGTGCAGCTCATATAGAGACACTTCTATCCAAGAATGGTACTACTACAAAATACATTACTGGAAATTATTTGTTAAGTGTTACTCCCTGGTGATAGTTTTATATATATACACATATAAATACACACGTATATATATAAATTTAAGCAATCCTGAGACACCAAGGAAATATTTATCCATATCCACATGGTCACTGTCTACTGTTTAATTTTCACTGTAGAGTGGCCTCAAGGCTTCTGTCCTGCAACTGGGGAGTTTTGAGTTATAATCTCAGACCCACTGAGTAAGATCATTGAGTGGACTCAGTCCCAGTCATATCATCACTCTCTGCTTTGACTTCCCAGTGGATAAATTGGTTTTCTTTTTAAAAGACTTCAAAATTCCATTGTGGAAAGTTTGGTTTAATAGCAAGGGTTTGGTCTTACTGTAATTTGTTTCTGCTACCCTGTGTGTAGAAAGAGAATTTGATTTAGTTTATTGCCAAATGTTCAGCACCTCCAGCAAGCATCTTTTCTATTGGTAGCCCCATGTTGAACAAAACCCTAATATGGGTATGAACCCTTCCAGCTAGGAAGAGAGAGTTTGCAGCTTAAGCACCACTGGCACCAGGTAGTGCACAGTTAAACTATAGAGAACCTACTGGGAAATAAGATACTCAAGCTGAAGTCTTCAGTATTGATAATATTTTCCCAAGGTAACTCTGTGTATTTCTATTCCAACACACACTTAATTAGAAGACTTACATTTCACAAAACAAATCTTTTCCCATTTGGGTGCCTGTTATTTTTTCCAGCTGATAAAGCTCATGATTAAATCCATATTCGTTTGGACATATTGAGAAAATCTATAAACAATAGGAGAAAGAGAAAGAATCAGGCTATACAGGTATTATGTGTGGAAAAGAATTGTAAAATCTCTAATATTTCTTCTAGAAGTGATGTATTTGGAACAGTGGGGTTTTTTAAAAAGGAAAAGAAAATCCACCCAAGTGTCTACGGGATGGTTTTTCAAATCTGATCTGGAGCTCACAGGAGTCAATGGAATCCTCCTCATTGATTTCAAGAAGCTTTAATGCACACCTTTAATCTCCACTTACCCCTTCTCAGCCCACAAGGCTTTTTCCCCAGCACTGATGTAAATAATGCAATGCAAAGTTTGTCTTTGACCTTCCTTTGTCCTGCACGTATCTTGCCACCCAGCAATACTCCTTCATCTGGTGTAATGAAAAGCAATTGCATTTACACTGCACTATCAGGACAACCTACAGTTTTGGGGTGGAAACAAAGTACCTGGAGGAATATGACAGCAAGAGTCATCTAGGTTTTAATAACTCGCCCCACAGACCCATTGCCAGCTGTGACACTGCTACTGCTGACAAGCTCATACACACAAGCAGCTTGTAGTGTGATGCATGCTCAGGCTGGGACATGGTTTCAGGCAGCAGCAAGGGGTTGTTCTGCTCCTTGACAAGGTAAATTGGGCCTGTCCTTTGCAGCATGAGCAGAGCTGGAACAGCATGAAAGGACAGCCTGCCTCCTCCCTAGGAAAGCACGTCGAGGGAAGCAGCAACCATGAGACAAGAGATGTGACAAATGGCCTCTTTCATTATCTCACTACTACTCTCAATTAAGCATCCTCTCACAGGACTGATCTTCCAGATTAAAACCAGAAGCTGAAAGTAAGAAAACATAACGGTGAAAATGGCTGCAAAAGTTAAAGAAAAAGAAAAGTATCTTGAGTTACCAGTCAGTAAAGAAACTTCTTCCTGTGGAGATTTCGTCTGAATTACAAGAGATGGTTGCTTTTGGGAAGGCCACTCACTGTACCAGGTCACTTAGGACTAAGCAGACCACTTTAAGAATTTTGTTTATGCTTCAGAAATTGACCCTGAAAACTGTCCTGTCTGGGACAGGTACACGGTTGACTGCAGTTTTTCTAACTTTCTTGCTTTCTCCTTCTCTCTACATGCCTACATGGCCAATAGCCCTTAGCAATTTCCTCTAAAATTCTGCCTATAGCAAAGTTAAAATGAAGGCACAAAGCCCCGGGCTCTTTACATTCTTAAGGTTTTCAGCTTCAGCATTCTTTCCTTAAATTGCTGTGTTCTAGAAGCAAGGAGTGAAAACAGCCAACAATTTCAGACAGTTCACATGCAGACTAACTATATGGTTCTGCCTCTACCATTTCTACAAAATGCAATCTCTGCTCAATGAGTGGTTAAGCTGAGCTGTATAATCCATGCCTACAGTGTACCCTTGATATTTCTTGATATCAGGTTCTCCACCCAAACTGTCTATGAACTTATTTTTCAGGTCCATGCAGAGACACAAGAAGAAATGGCTGTTTAGCTCATCTTTCCAATGAGTCCAACAGTAGGAGACACTGGAATATGTGGCCAAGAGACTTCTTAGTCCCTTTAGGAACTGAGAGGATCCAAAGAGTATCCTAAAGACCTTGGCACTTTCTGATTTTGCTTCGTTCAGCCCTGGTAAATGCTACTGTTGTTGCTTGGGAATGAATGTTAAATCTACAGATCGTGTAGGCATGAATAAACATTCAACAAAAGACTTACCACCAGAGACATAATCCTGAGAATCTTATGCAGGACACAAGAAGTGCCAGAGGTGTCCCGGTTAATGCTGCACTGTTCTGTGTGACTGGACATGTGTTAATAGCTAAAGTGCCAGTGTATATGCTCAAGAAACCATAACAATACTGGGTTGTTTTTTTTTTCTTTTGCAGACAAGTAGTATTTGTTTGACATCATGAGGGGCTTCCTGTGGCAGCTTGCCACGCCAGTTCTTCATGTACTTTGGGACTGATTGTTTTCTGCAGTAACATCTCTTTAACATCTCTCTTAAACCTCTGCCAGTGCAAAGCCATTTAATGTTGAGGATTCACTGGCTAAGGAGTAGAAAATTGTCCTGCACAAAGAGAGGTCAGCTTCTAACTATAATCTCAATGAAGAAAGGGTTGCAGAGCTATTTGTTGCTTGAAGTTTTTCTTCAGCAATGAGTGAGACTGAGAGCATAAAAAAACCACTGAGCTTCAGAACTACAGCTGCAGTAGTTACTGGGACCATGGCTTTGTGCAAAAAAATGTAAATTCAGGAGGCAAAATGAGGTTTTTTACTGCATCCCCTAACCAAGACTCAAGTGATGAACTCAGCATGGCCTCAAAACTGTAGTTCATTTTACCTGTCTGAGAGTAGTTATGTGGAGTCAGGAATGGAAATGGAAGTCTGCCCAGATTTTAAAGCAGTCCTTGTACCCAAACACAATCATTTTAGTATTTCCATGAGCTAATTATTCTTCCCTCAGTATTTTTCCAAACATCAGATAACCTCTGGGGGAAAACTACTGAAGTCAGTCAAAGGTTTGCCAAAAGCTCAGATCCTGGAAAGCTGCATTAATACCATTAAGAAAAGGATGTCATCAGCACCTCTGTTCACATCTCCTTACAACGTCCTCCAAAAGTTCCAAGTCACAGCTACTGCACTGAACCTTGTGGCACTCCCTTGCCAAAGGTCATGTGGGCTAAACAGCAACATAGCATGAGTTGAAAGGGAAAAATTAAAAAAAGAGAATGTATCTTAAATGGGAGATGAGCAATGAACCAGATATAACTTATGCTGGGAGAAAAGCCAGGACTTAAAAATAGTTCAGCATGCCTAGGCCCACTATTTTCCACACCAGTAAAAGCTGAAAGACTTGGTGACAGCTTTGTGGTTTTGTCATTTCTAGCAGACATGCAGCCAAATGAGGCTCATCTATGAGAAACAGTTTAGGGATAATGTAATCATCCTGCCTGTGACTTCCTACAGATCCCATTGACCCAAAGGTCACTGTAATTCCTCAAGCGCTGATAACCAGGGGCTATTCCATGGCTGGAAAACCATATATATTTTTATATATATATATATATATATAAAAAATAAATAAATAAATATATATATATATAAGCCCTTTACTTACTGTAGCAGTAAACTATAGTAATCTGATCAGGCATCACTTCCTCAGCATAGGCTGTCTAACTTCTTAAAAGCACATTAAATTACTGATACAAAGGCTCTGAATGCCAGCTTATGGGAGTTCCCAAGAAAGTCCTATGACCATTTAAAATGAGTCAAGAACTGTGTATACACCAGTCTCCTTCCTGCAAGAAAAACTTTTAATTCATAAAAGCAGTTCATTGTTCAATATCCTTTGTGTTTTCTTCATTAACTCCAAAGTTTGCCTCATTTCATTTTTTCCACCAAAGGGGAAAAAATATATTGAGCTGTCAATTATGTTTTCTATAAAGAGAGACTGCAGATTTCATATATTGAATCTCAGCTTTACAAATAGTCAAGTAATGGAAAAGGCTTTTGTAATGAAACACAGGTAAAAATAAGCTTGCAAAAATCAAAAGGAGCAGAAAAATCTAAATTGTTTATGTAATCAGCTATATTCCCCTGAGATGTTGATCTGCCCCTCCCTTTGGAATTTTCCTCTTGCATTATCCAGAGCTGGTAAATCCATATTTAAAAACAAGTGCAGAAAAATTGTATCTCTGTCACTTCACAGATATTGTCTAGCTCTTGCCCATGTGAGAGAAAGCTTAAGTGTGCACACACATGCACGTGCACACACATGCACGTGCACATACTCTTTAAACTAAAATTTGGTTATGGAAAAACTGAAGTAGGAGCAAGCCAACAACATTAAGTGTTTGAGGTCACAGCGAGTGAAAAGAGGTTTGCAGGATGGATTGGTGCTTGGTCATTTAATTTGCTCCCAAGCATTTGACAGGGCCCAACCAGCAGTGTGAAAGAAAGGAGATATGATTGCAGACAGCCTAGGAGTGAAAACAGATTGGTACCAGCTGGGCCTAGGCGGAACCAGAGCAGCGGGGCCGCAGGCAAGGTGGATCCTGGGCTTCTCAAGGCAGGACAGTTGTTTATTTATAGATGACATGTTAAAACGAGCCCTTGGAAAGATTTTGAGGATGCAGACAGTGCTCGGTAGAGGAGATTTCATTTGCTGCTTTGATCACAAATTATTTTTTTATTTCTGTATTTGGCAACTTCTACAGCTTGGGTTTCTCTGTCTCACAAACCACTTTTGTGTATAATGAACACGTCAGGAGAACGAACAGTTGAGGTATCAAAGAGTAAAACCCTTCTCTGCTGAAGCCCGGGGCAGTTTTGATGTTGAGCCCATGCAATCAACACAGATTAAATGCATAGAGAAATATGATGGGACAGCTTTGGAAAGGGAGTTTCCTCACACTGAGAAGCAGCCTACCTGTTTACCACCATTTGCTCCAGACCACAAACCCTCCACAGAAGGAAGAGAAATGAACTCTGAAGGGATAAAATAAGAAAGATGAAGAGCTGAACAATGCCACATTTTATCAGTGGTGACAATTAAACTCACAGTTTTTGTTGGTACCACACAAATGTGAGCAATTATTAGACTGATCTCAATCTCACTCAGCTTGGTGGAAGCTCCTGGTTCTGATGGGCTTTGGGTCAAGTCCTTAGTATGTGTTGCTACCAGCATTCAAAGTGACATGGTCAGTTTTTGTAGAACAAGTGAGTGCCACTGATCAACCAAGGTGATTTTGCAAGGATGGAGCAGAGCCATATGGTGTGCCTTTCCAGAGAATCAGTATGTTATTTATAAGAAATTGTTAAATGAATTTGAATAAGTTGAGTTGCTTTAGACAGTATTGTCAAAACATGCCTTAAATGCATCAGTTTGATTTGTAAAATTACAGAGAGGTTCAGAATTCAAGCAGCAGCACTTGAGATATACCTGAACTGATTTTTTTTTAAATTTAATTTTTGAGAAAAAAATCAGCTCAGATTAACTAAATTTTAATGTGGATGGTTTCTTCTTGTTGTGGCTTTTTGGTTTTGTTTTTAGTTTGTCCAGAGGTCCATCAGGTTGACTGCTTAGATCCTAGGAAAAACATAATTTTTAAAAATTATTTGTTACCAGAATATGTGCCTAAAAAGACGTGGCTTCAGGTTATACCTTTAAGACTGTGAGCCTTGTCAGTGATTAATTCACCCTCTCTGAAGTGGAATGCAAAGCAGAATAGCAAGGAAGATAGATAGTAATCAATCAATATTGTAAATCACCACTAAATTCCACAGACGGCATAAATGTAGAGTAACAGAAGCACTTTTATATGGAATTCATGTCAAAGCAGTACTAGTCCTGCACCTTGGGGTTCAATTATCTCTACAGCAGCTCTATATAGGATTAGTCTCTCATCTTTGGGAGGGTGGAGAGAAGTGTAGAGGAGAAGAATGTCACCCAGAATTGCAAAACCTTGAGTGAAAAATGTAAGTGTGAGTGCTCTTTCTGTAACTTTAAAGTGAGTTTAATTCAAATGAAACAACCCAATAAATAATACCTCGCAGCTGACTTTGAAATGTTTGCACTGGTGCTACTGAATTCTACAGCTGCAACCTTTCATTCCCATCATAAATGACATGCTATAATTATATTTTTTACAGGTTTCCCTATATATATTGATTTATCTTTTAATTTCTCTTTTATTAATAGACTTTTTCTTCCTTGAGAAGATAAAATGATCTGAAAAATATTCACTGGCATTTTCAGTGACCCTTTTTGATGTGACAATGCCAATAATAAAAACTAATTTCCTCCTCTGATTCCCTCATCTGTTCAGAGCAAAGATTCCTTCCACCTGTGCTTACAAGCTGTTGGGAATACAAAAGACATCAAATAACTGGTCTAAAAACACATGCATAATTTTTCCTCTACTCTTTAAGAGCTCACTTTTTAATCCATTAACAACCACAAAAAGTAAAACAAGTCACAGGTGGTTTGGGTTCACCCCATTGCAGTATATCACTGATATAATTGATTGCCAGTTAACTTGTGTTAGCCAGCCAGTTCAGTAAGCCACAAACATTCATCTCCTGGGAGAAATGTTTGCAGAATGTTTATACTAGCATTTACAAATGTATTATCTAACTGGAGTTAATTCCAGCCATCCTTTAACAAAATTAAATCTAGGCTAGAGAAGAGTTTTGTTATTACTGCTCTTGTACATCTGTTTAGAGAGGTTATTTACTACTGAAAGTACTGCACTACTGACTTTCATTTTAGGGCTTCCCTGAAGCTGGCCTTGTATGTCTTTTTTTCCCTTTTTTCCTTTTTTTTTTTTTTTTTTTTTTGGCTGCCATAACTGTTTTTTTTTCCTGCCTGTTTGTTTGTGACAGGTCTCCATTTTGCCAGTAGGGTATTCTGCTCCTCTTCATGGTGCCCACCTATTATTGTCCATCAGCACTGAACAGATGGCTGTGACAGTATGGAAAGACATAAAAATGGGAGAGATAAATGAAGGTATAGGGTAAAGGCAGGAAATCATCAAGAAATAAAGTCAAGAAAAAGCAAGAAAATCTAGATGGTGGCCAAACTGCAGTTTTCAGATCAGGGAAGTGGTTCTCATGCCTTTGCTTCTCAAGGGCTGTAGAGGGTCAAGGGATGTAGTAATAGTCATCTCCAGTTTGAACCAAGAAAAGGCTCTCAATCCTAAACTCATTATGAGTGAAGCAATAAAGCTCTGGAGATCTGTGCTTTAAAGCTGAGACACGTTTACTACTGGGCCTTTATTGAAGAGATTACAAAAAGCAGACCTGTAAAAGAAAACATCTTTAGGAATGAGCAATGATCCAGTGAGCTGGGGGGGTAAGCCAGGCTTACTTCAATATGTTGTCAACCCCTTCAAGCAGAATTTGTTCTCCCTTCACTAAAATGCCTCCAGATGGTCCCAGGGCTGCTTAGGTAAGGGCATAAATGGTTTGTGATGCTGGGGGTCCTACTGACAAATTGCCAGGAGGCTGAGTCACACTTAATTTGCATATAAATTGCAACCATTTTTATCTAATATAAATGCACACAATCGTAATAGAGTATTTGCTTATTCTTCCTTCTCCTTTGAGAGATGAATACAAATTGTTTGCTTTTAAGTTTAATATTAAATAGCTGCACCATCTCAACATTGCAAAAGCTGCATGAAAAGGAAAATTTGGCACTGAAACCTAGTTTGGGACTTTAGCAAATCAGGTCTGGCTAAGTATGGACTTAGTGGATACCCACATGAACCATTTAGGACCTCCAGGAAAATCAAAGGTGAACAGATTCAAGCTAGGACCTGCCAGGTTAGTTCCACAACTGCCAGAAGTTCAGACCATATGAAAAAATTAATTGTTACTGATATTTATATTTAACCTAAGCCTTCTTACTCCCATAATTAGGGCTCCTGCAGTTCTGGATTGAAAGATTCAAGCCTTTTTCCAGAGAAAATTCTGGCAGTGAGGATGTTTGCTCTAGTAATCATGAGACTTGTATTCACATTTTTAGGTAATTGGTCAAACACATTGCTTGAGGCACTATATTATACTATCCCAGATTTCCAGAAAGGCAGACTGTCTATTTTAAAGTCCACTGAAGTTAAAAAGCCTACTGAAGTTTATAGGAGATCTTGCTTTCACTTATTAACTTCAGAGAATTGATGCTTTTTATTTGTTTCGTTTTAAGCTTCAGCTTTAGTAGTTCTGTGTAATCTGTCATATCCTGCCATCCCCAAGAACAGGCATCACTGTACCACAAATATTGGGACCATGAGCTCTTTGTTTGGGACCACATGTTAAAATTTCACATAGTTTCACAAATCAGGTTCATTTATGCCATATACATGCATGGTTCCCTTTTAGTCTGGTTTCTTTGCAACCATTAGTGTGGGGTTTTTTCCCATAAGCCTTTAAAGCCTCAATTCACAAATAGGTGCTAGGTCTTAAATCTGCTTCCACCCAACTTATGTTCATGGCTCCAGGACCTCTCTGAAAGTCAGAGCTCCTTGGCTTTCTCCTGCAAGGTACACTGAACATCCTAGCTTTTGTCAAAGCACCATAGTTAAGGCTGTAGATCATAAGGATACATAAGTGCCCTTCTGTTGTACTTGTTCAAACTAATAGATGCCTAAAATTAATCTAACCCACAAAATATCATTAGTTCTCAAATCCTGGCCAGTCCTCTTATTTATGAAGTAAGGGCACATCCTTATCCTCATTTTGCTTTTCCGTGAAAAGTGGTACAGTCAAGAGGACAGTCTGAACAAGCCCTACACAAGTGCTCAGACTGACTTTTTAGGGCATGGGAAAGAACTTCCCTCCCTGTACAGCACCCTGGCTTTGTAAGCTCCTCTGCTGGATGCCATGTGGAGTGTAAGAAATCTGGGTGCCAGATAAGAAAGGGAGAAGCCTCTGTCAGGTGGAGAGGTACCCCAGTATTCATGTTCCTGGATTTGTACTACTAAGGACTTTCATCCAGACCACAGGAGACATTGACCAAAGAATAAGGCATGGGAAAACTGCTAGATACACCTCATAAGGGACAATAATGCCTCTCTAACTGGTATTCTGGTACTCATGGGAGGTTCCCAGCATCACTAGTGGAGTTATCAGTCACATTTTTTACTGTCGTAGAAGTAGAATAATCTGACTGGGGGTGGTTGGAGGGGGGACAGGATGCCTTTGGTGATAATTTTGGAATTGAGTAGTTTGAAGTTTGTGCTCTCTGTGCTACAACATTTCTGCATTCAGACAGTGGAATTGATGAAACTGGAAAGCTGATGTACACAGGAGGTATCCATTGACCTCATGGCTGGGCTGGTCACTTGCTCTGTCCTGCCTGCACTTGCTGACTGGTTTGCACAGTGTTAGGCCATTAATGCCTGGCACTTTCACTGCTGTTCAGAAAGTATTTCATGCACAATATAAACACTGTGTCCCCTGTTAACCAGGTAGTACAGTCTTCAGGTTTTATTCTTCTATATGTTTAATGGTGACATGGATTAAGAATAGTGATAGTAATAGTGCTAATAATCTCTTCCTATTAAGTACAGAGGGCTGTGAGGAACCAGAGGAAAGCCAGTTGATTTGTGGTCAGCAGCAAGAAATTACCATTATAAGGCCTGCAGGAAGGAAGCTAACAGGACCACCCAGTGCCTGCACAAAGGGAGCCAGGGAGAAGGCAGTACAGCTTGGAGGTAAGGAGGAGGATGTTGTCTTCACAGGCCTAGGACAGATAAAGTTTTCATTTGTTCATAGAAAGCCTGAAATTATCTGAATGTCCTTTGGCAGTGAAGTTTCTCTGTGTGTGGTGAAGAAACCTATAAGACCTCATCCTTGCCTCCTCTGACTGTTAGAGGGCAGGCAGAAGACAAGGATTCTCTTTTGCTGCTCTGTTTTCTTTCATTGTTTGGAAGAAGGTCTTTGTGTCTTTTTCCTTTTGCTCTCAGCTAACATTTTCTTCTCCCCTGATGTCTACACATGCCATTTCTTTTTCCTCAAAGACAGTGCTGTGAATATACCAAAGACTGGATTAGGCTTCAAGTGGAGTGCCCTAGCAATCCCTTCCAAATTGTGCCAGTGTCTTCCTCAGGTTTGTGTAAAACTTCTCAGGTTTTTCCCCTGGTAAGTGTTGATGAATCCACAGTCAAATTTCTACCAACACAGTATACAGAGGATATATCCAGAGGTCTCAGGAGACCACCATCTACTTAAGTGCCTTTCCCACCCTCCTTTCCCAAAATAATGATCAAAAAGAGAGAAAAAGAAATTCAGGCTCCATGATCTAAGCATGATCTCTTGCATTGTGATACAACCCTGGCAACATGGTGAAATCAAATGTTCACAGACACTCATACAGATTGAGGTGTAGGGGATGCTGAAATAGAGTCCCATGTGCAAATTTCTTTGCCAGCTTCTAAACACCTAAGGGCACAGAAACTATCATTTGACTTCTTTCCCAGACTACCATATCAGTTGTCACAGCTGGGGCTTTGGTAAAAGGGACGTGTTTTCTGGATAACATCAAATTGAAAATGTCTCTCAGAGAACATTCTTTAAAGGCTGCTTTGTAACCTTTAGTCCACTTCTTACTCACGTGCAGCAATTTACATCAAAAGTGGAAGTTAAAGATGGGTCTTGCTGTGATGTACATACTTCTGTCCATGCAGAAGAGCTTTAATATGTTAAAGAGAACTGAGTCAATTTTTCCAAGCACTGGCATGAGAATCAGTATTGCAGGAGTCTTTCTAGACATGGCTTAGTCTTACTAGAGAGAAATAAATACCATAGGAAAAAGAAGGTGAGTCAAACACACCAGGAAGGAAGGAAGGTTGCTCTTCTCCAAAACTGTGGGTTTTAATATCCTCTGCACACTATGTAGTGTTGCTTGTTACACATATACACGTTGAATAGTCTTGTCCTTTGGTATCACTGTAACTAGCATGATTAAATGAGGGTACTCTACACCTCAAATAATAGTGATCAGTACATACAATGGTCAACAGTCTGACTTTTCAACACTGCAGAGCTTCTCCTTACAAAATTCAGCCATTTATGCTTTATAATTACAACTTGTTGCTACACGAGCAGTAAATTAGTCCTAAGGAAGGAAAGAAAACGTTGTTTACTGCAGAAAGGTCATTCCTTCAAAAGAGGTCTTCTGTCATACATCTGTCCTAGGACAATTTGTTACATGCAATTTGTGCATTGCTAAGTTATGTCAACAGCTGCAGAGCTTATTAAAAAAATACAATTTAAAACCCAGCAGCAAAAACATTAATTATACAAAATGTCTAAATGGAGAATTGAACTGGGAGTCTCATCAAGAGAAAAAATTAATCTTTAGCTACAAGTAAGTTAAACTAGGTGTGTCAAGAAGTCGAATGTACCCAACAGGCAAGAGGCAGTGCTTTGAATTCCAGAAATCCATGAGTAGGACTCTTTAGGAGGCTTATCTTCTTGCCTGGTCTCTGTGACAAGGCTGACCTGTCTACCCTGAGGTTGTTGCTGACCCTTGTGAAGGGAAAGGAGAGGATCTTGCACTGAACCCAAACATCACCAGCTGCAGTGATGCTGGGGAATCCTCTAGCAGAGCTGCTGAGGTTGATTATGTATTTTACCCACAGGTGTAAAACCTTAAGGCAAGAACAAGCAGGAGCCACATGAGCTGTGTGGAGTCAGCAGGGAAAGATGTCTTGCAGCCCTGTGGTCTCTACCCCAGGGGTGACCTTGCTGCTTTGCCTTCTCCTCATTGGATTTTTGAGGACCTCTTGACTCAAGATGTCTCCACAGAGAGGTCAAGAGGGTCCTCTGATGTGGCTGACAGCTTCCCTGGGTATCTTTTCTCTGTGGAGGGAGCCCTTTCATCTTCAGGATCCAGGAGAGTCAAATGCATGGAGCTGGACTACCCTTTTAAAGGTAATAAAACCCCTGAGTTCCTTCCATTTCAGTCTCCCACTCTTTGGCACACCACTATGAGTTGAGATCCCACCGAGTTCCCTATCCAAGGGACAAGATACTGAGACAGATGGAACTGATAAATCCCAGCTGGCTGAGGGCAGCACACAACACATGCACACACACACCTTTTTGCTTTCTGGGGATCAGGAAATGAAATCTATCTTGTTCAAACTAAACAATAACACAGGCACTAAGCCCTTTCCTTAATGACACAAATGTAACCTCATATTACTTTACCATTTGGGGATTTGCCACTGTAACATTTTTATATTATTCTTAGCTAAGTCTCAAAAAAAAATTAAGCCTTTCTTTCCAATTGTCATTTTGTGAAAAATTTCTTAATCCTAAAAGAATATGAGAACCTCTTTTTCTTCAGTAATCTATAATGCATAAATATTTTAAGTAGAGTGGACAATATCCTTTAAGCTTCAGAAAAATTTTATGCAAATTGCAGATTTATTTTTTTTTAATGGCATAGTTGACATTAACAATTAATAAACTTTTTTTCAAATAATATTAGAAATGTGAACAATGAAGAATAATTATTAATGTTAATAACAATTTGATGTTATTACAGTTCTTGGTGTTTTTTCTCATTGCCCTAAATTTGGACTGCTATTCTAAAGTTTACAGAATCTTTTAAGTAAATATTCTCTGTGTAATCTTATGTTTTAGATGGAGCTCCTTGGTAGTCTTTTTTTTTTTTACTATTAAATTAAACATGAGAGATTGAACGTAGTAAATGTTCTCGTGAGAAGGCAGCACATTTTCTCTCAGAGGGATGGAACAATAAATGCTGTTTGACCAGTTAAGCAAGCAGCATGCAGGAATAAAAATCTTTGTGGCCTATTCCAAAACTTGCTGCAGTCAATAGAAACAAACACCTTAATGTCTAAGGGGTTTAGATCATCTCTTTACTGAGTAAGGGTGTGTATCATTAGAATGGTTAGAGACAAAGGGAATTAGTTGTTACCAATATGACAGCAATCCAGCCATCTCCCTTGTTCTTGCAGGATGCATGGATGTTGTGTGCATGGATGTTTTGAAACACAAAGGCTCCTCAGACATTTAGGATATGAAATGTTGTGTTTCTTCTCTTCTCCTTCCATGAAAATAAACAAAGGTGTCACATAACAAGTCCAAGCACTATTTAGGAAAAGCCACAAATGGCTATTTTAACTACATAAATGAACACATTTGTTTCAGTGGAAGGAAAGAGAAAACAGTATTTCTCCACTATACACATACTGTATGCGACAGCAGGCCACTGTCACAGACCTACTTCCATGACAGATCATGGCTCCCTCTATTGCTAACAGATTGAGAAAGCTGACCTTGACGTGCTAAGTCTTAGAATGCAAAGCTCCACTGACTTCATAGCAACAATGCCTGAAGTTAGGGGCTGGATATCCATTTCTGTGTACATGCATACAGATCATGGTAATCTTGCTTCAGCATAGCACAAAAAGGTTCTCAAAAGCCTGGTTCAGTTTAGAGGCAATACCTTTTGAGAATAAAGGCAAACACCTTTTAGCTTTGGTGCAGGATTTATCACATGTATTTATGCAGGTGATAAATACAATTCTGTCAGTTATGTTCCTTGGTTACTTTACTTCTTGTTGCTTCCTAATGTAAAATGTTTGCCTGTGGCTGTGGGCTGCTTACTAGTGTACAGACCTGTGCTCCTCTTCAGCCACAGGTATGTGCAACAGTCTTGTCTTTGCCTATCTCCTGTCCCACCAAAACACAAAAATTTGCTTTGATTTATTTTAGTATGAGATAACTGAATTCCTAAGCAAGTTTCTCTCCACCTTCTGCTTGACTCAGTGCATTAAGGTATAAAACTGGAAAAAAAAAAAGAGAACTGTGTTTCCCCTGAAAACAAAAAAAAGCAGAGTCAAGTTGCCTTAATGGACCTAGACCGCATTAAATCTGCTTTAAAGTACCATAATGTTTATTATATTACTCCTTCTATTTTTATTGAATAAGCAAAAAAATACCCTAAACAAACCCTCTAAAACTTCTTAAAATCTATTTTTAACATTGCTTGAGTTAACATTTTAAGCAATTTATATGGTTTCTATCCGTTTTCCTTCCTTTCTAATTTATGTTACTATTTTTTTTATGTCAGGAGCAACAGTTTCCATATAGGATGATGACCAGATGACAAGTTAGAAGCTAGATTTTTCAGTCAGCTATGGTGTGACCCATCAAAGAAGCAAAATGTTACAAACCAGTTCGGTGTCATTGATAGGAGTAGCAGCAGAGGCTTAAACAGGAGGATTCAGCATTACACTAGCTGAAAGAGCACACCTTGGATATATCAGGTACCACAGCAATAGCAAGATCCATTGAGTACTTAAGAAAAGATGAACAGGTGACAGGTTTTGGGATCTTTTTGAAAACGACCTGGCAGAAGCTGGTGACCAGCTGAAAGTTTATGACTAGGAGAAGCCTTTGTTGCTGTGAGACACACACGCACAAACCAAGTACAAAATAAAGTACGAGATTTCCTTTTGCCAGGCTGATTCAGTAGATAGAATTGCAGGGATGATTGCTTGGATTGTCTCTCAATGCTCCATTCGAATTTTAATAGCACATATGAAAATTTTATCTGATTTTCTACTTTACTCTTTTGAAATATTTACCATTGATAAATTATTTAAGTAAATATAAAGTGTTACAAATGTACGTACATTTCATAAAGCTGTCTGCACAAGTGGGCTACATAATGAGCTACATACTTCTGCCACACAAACAGGGCAGAAAATAGCTCCTCTTCTCTTCTGATTTTTTTGCATATCTGTTGGCCCAGGTGCTTCCATGTCTGTGTGTTGAGATAAAATGCAACAAATCATTTCTGTCTTCTTTCAATTCCTTGCTCTCCTCATCTTCTCGTCCTCCCTTTTTTTCCCCATTTTTGGAGCCTATGCAATCCCTTATGGAAATTTCATTAAATGTGTTTTCTAGAAATGGATTAATAAAACTGCTGATCTTGCAGCACAAAAATGCCTGTTTGATCTCTTTTGCTTCAGAGGCTCTCAAACTCCATAAGATACTGCTCCTTCTTGGTCTGGAACTAGAGATTTTAGCAAGGTAATTATGCTCAATGCATACTGAATAGGGCAATACTTCTACCACAATAAATAGCTGTCCCTTGAAAGCTATCTGAAATACATCCCTGATGCCCACATCAGCCTAAGACTTCTTTCTTTACACACAGAGAGATAAAAGATTGAAATTACCATAACCTGTGCCTTCATCTTCACTCTCCTTTGCTTTTGACTACCCAAGCCAGGTTTTTTCCCCACACCTCATATCTTTAAAAACTCTGGTCATTCTCTGTCCACTTTCCTGGGGTCCTTTTAAGTGCTCCACATCTTTTTGGAGGGAGGTGATGCTGCATTACTACGGACAGACATGTGGCTTCCATGGTGAGCTGCTTCCCAGAGCAAGTCCAGTCAGCCTGGAAAATAAAGCCTGGTGATGGGAGAATTGCAGCTTCTGAGACTGTTGTGGAAAAATAAAATGTTGTCATTTCATGGTTTCTGGGATGTCACTCCATCGTTGTCTGAAATGCCAAAAAAATATGTCCATAAGGAGGGGAGAAATCCCGTTTTCTAATCATCACAATTGTACAAAAATCTGGAAAAAAATAGAGTGAATATTGTGTCAGCTCTTAGAGTGAGCTGTGTGCATCACAGAGCAAAATTTGCAGCTCTTTCAGATACTCTTTGTTTTATGGACTTCAAAGAGACTGTTCAAGGCATTTAAGGAAGAGTTGAAATGCCACAGTGGGCATTATTTGGTCTTACATAATTCCAGTAGCTTTTACATTATAAAGAAAAATGTCAAATCTGTCCCTAAGTATTTGTAACATGGTGAATTACCCTGGATATTAGCTGTATTAAGTTACCGTGAAAATATAAGCCTTAACCAAACTAATTAGCACTCATACCTTGTTTTATATTGGTAGTGCACTTTGCAGATAAGAGCCTAACAGTGGTATAAAAATCATGTAGGTTGTGCTTTATCAGACTAGTGGATTGTAGCCCTTCAGCTTAAAGGGTTCAGAATAATGCAAGAAAATCCAGGTACAATTTGCCACTGCAGTTTTGCTCTAACATCAAATCCTTGCAGGGTTAGCTGGTGCCTCTGCTTGCTAGATTACCTACGTGTTTGGGATTTGAAGTTGCCACGAGGTCATTTGCAGTACCTATGCATTTGTTTGCTTGGTTTCAAGAATTATGGGACATGTTAAGTATGAAAAGTGGGAAGACAGATCAAGAAACTGGTAGCCAGAATCTGCTGCATTTCTTTTCTTTTCCCCTTCTTAAAATGGCATTTCTTACTTTGAGTCCGTACGAACAAGGATCACTACAATGTAAATGAGGAGGAGCTTGCACTTCTACCTGACTTTTGCATAGATTTTCTTTCTCTCTAATTTAAGAGGGAAGGCTGCTGCCCTTCCCCACAGCTTGCCATATATCATCCCCTTTTGTGTGGCAGGATGTCTAGTTTAACAGCTTAGTTGTACAAACCAAAAATGCTCCTGTGTAACTGATTGCTGAACTAACTAAACTGATACAGCAGGGCTGCGAACAGGCTGATGAGTATGCAAAGCCAAATCTGACTTATCTGTGTACAAACTTTGGAAGTATGACTTACCCTTATTGTTGTACAACATTGCAAAATTACTTTTTGAGTCGATACTCATCTTTAGTGCTCCAGCTCAGGTGTACTCCCTAAAACAAAAACAAAAACCCAAGGTTGCTCAGAGCTTGGGTCTTTCCCTGAGGAGACTGTCAGATAATAATATCATCAGCCAAAATAATCTAGGACTTTTTACCATCAAAAAATTATTTCAATGATCAGCCATGTTATATCATATTTTCTGAAGCATGTAAAATTAAAAGAAAGATAGTTATTTTTTTGTGTTCTAGCAGCTTAGAAATAACCCTTTCATGAGTTCTCTATAAATATACTAGATATATTCCTGGTGTTTTTTCTAAGAAGCAAGATAAATTTACTAACTGTCTACCCAAAGGAAGGAATTTTCTTACTGCTGCACAGGTGTCCTGGGAAGATTCTTCCCAAAAGTCTATAATGTTACTATATTGGTGAAAAATGAACATTTGTTGGGAAAGAAAATCTCTAGTCTGCAGAAAATCCTCTGGGAAGAATTTTGTAAATTACAGAAGTCTTGTGAAGGGTATAAACTCATATGCCTTAGGCCCTAACACAGCCTCTACCTACCAGAGGTTTAAGCAACTGTTGTAGGCAACCTCCTCCATAACTGACTACTGTGGGGTTCCTTCCACTTCATTTGAAGGTTGTATGAGCCATTGCTAGGGACAGAATTCATCACTAATCTCATATTATAGTCTGCTCTGACAAGCTTAATTTTACAGTAGAAAATGGCACCCTTTATAAAATAAGAGGTATATTTTAATTGGGATGTCAACATTAATTCTAATATATTTAAAATAATAGTGATTTTTCGATAACTCTCTTAGTGCTACACACCAAGTTTGCTTCCTGAGGTGCAATATGTGAGGTAATCCATCTGACTTCTGTAACAGGACAGAAGGTAGACCTAGCTCTATCCCAGTACTAGCATTCAAAATATGCCAATTCTCAAATAAATGAGTGATGGGAGGGCACCACAGTGGGATGCACATTGGCTAGGAGGTCATGTATTTTTTTTTCACTGCATTTCATCCCTGGCGTCACATCCCTGGATCAAATTTTTTTCATCACCATGACATGCTATGTTAAAGTAATGCACTGTAGGTGAAGCAAGTACATTAGCATAAGGAAATCTTTCGTAAAATGGGAAGTTTCATTCAGACCAATGTCCCTGATGGAAAAGGGTGCTTGGAATTAGCAGAGATTGTCTAGCTCCATGGATAATTTATCAGTGCCACCAGCTGATCTCTAGAAAAGGCTTAAAAAGTACAAAAGACAACTAATCCATTAAAAAAAAAAAAAAAAGAAAATGTTTTTCAAAAGCTCATTGGTGCTTCTCATATTAAAAGCTTACCCTCCTGCATCCCATCTATGGCTTTAGACTATTCTTCACATCATTTGTATGAAGAAGCTTACAGCTCTCCCCAGACAGAGAACGGATTACAAATGTTCATAAGTCAATAGCCTTCACATTTTAAAGTATTTGCTTATTAAAGGCTACTTTAGAAAGTTCAGAATCAAAACCTTGCTATTCCTGTTTGACAAGAGAACCTTGGCAGTTTTCTAATGCTCACTATAAAAATGGTGCTTTACATTTCTTCATTTCACTCCTGGGATCTCCAGGTTCTTTCAGTAATTAACATAACTTTCATATGTATCCCTGGAAACATCCTTCTGCAACACAGAACTCCTTGCACCACTTTCTTGCAAGAAGAGGTCACAAAGCTGGCATCTGAAGGCAGCCACTTCAGTGGTTAGATTCCTGCCCATGTGAAAGGATTTTTGATAGATTATTAACAAATTTGATAAATTGATAGATTATTTAATATTGCTAGGGCTGAAGGACCTTCCACCCACACACTGTCTGACTTTCACAAGAGTGAAGGATTGTGCCCAGTAAATCTCTAAACTCATAATCCCATGGATACAGCCCCCAAGAGTCAGCCTTTCTGCATTCATTTGCATGCAGATATTCTTCTGCTTTTGCTCACATCTCAGAGGAGGAAGAGGCAATATGATCATTCTGTCTGTACATCCTATAGCATATCCTCCCCCCACAACTCTGAATCTATGAAGCATTTTAAACAATTTTGACATAGCAAAACAGACCTCATAGCTTGGCACTCAATCTGTTACTGTGGTGGAGCTCTAGGAATAAAAGATACAAATAACACAACAGGCTCTCTTCTTTAGCCAAGATGCTCATGGAGTAGGTTATAACACTGGGGCAGGTAAAGCAATCCAAATTCCAATATAGACATGGAGAAATATGTAGGACTAATAGTAAAATCATATTTTTATGATTGTATTTTAATTCCTATTAGAGAGTGCAACACAATTATTATTCTATATTAAAAAAAAAAAAAACAAACACAAAAAAATGAAAACAAAACACACACACACAAGTGTTTAACAAATATGGTAAAAAGTCTCAGAGCAAAAAGTCTCTTTAGTTTTGTTGATTTGCAAGCTATAGCTGTAACCAGATCATACCTTTGTTTAATAGGGAAAAAAAAATAAAAAAACCTACCAAGATTTAACTCAGATAAAAAGAATTAGACAAGAATTGGACAATCTTAGAGGGTAGGGACAAAGTTCCACCCGTTTTATAGGTAATGGTGTTTCCTTTATTGACTCTGGCCTAACTGAAACACGTTAGTTTTGTGGGATCACTAAACTCATTATTAATAGGAAGGAAAAAAAAAAAATATATGGCAGTGCCAAGTTATCACTTCCTTGCATCTCTGAAAGAGCTAAATGGAGTTTCAAACTCTCCTACTGACCATTCCTTGGTCTACTCAGAATATTTTTTTTACCAGCCCATTGTTTCACTGGGAAGAGACATGATTTTCTACTGCAAGAGTTAAATCAATACTATTTTGTAAATTGTATCAGTGTAAGAGTTCTTTGTAGCTGGGAGCATATTGCCTATTCTGAACAGACATAAGATCTATTACTACAGGCACTCTGATACAGTTATACATGACTGTACTCCTATGGTGCTGTGCCATTTTTAGTATAGCAGAATTTTGAAGGCAACTTCATTTTTGTCCTATAAAAAGGTCTTCTAATGTTATTTAATACTCATGCCTCAGATCTTTCCCTATATTTTCCTGCTTAGAATGAAGATGACTCTAATTTTGTTCCACCCACTGCATGTGTTACTTGTCTAAATATATAATTTCTTTAGGACAGTCTTTTATTTAAAGTGAGCAGGTGCATATAGACAAATACTCTCTGCTGAGCATCCTGGGTTCAGTGATAACTGCTCAGGAATAACTGGTGAAGGGATGTACTGGCCTCTGACCCAATTAACATCCTCAAAGCAATTGGGAAGTAAACTGAAAATCCACCCTCTGGATTCATCAGTGGTCATGGACTCCCTGTCAAATTCACTGAATAAAACACAGATGTCTGATAAATAGCCAAGAAAACTATAGATACCTGTAATGAAAACTAGTGTATGATTTGGATCTTACTTAATTAGGGTTGCTTAGCAATAGTATGACAATACAAGAATTAATACAAGGAAAAACCTTAACCACAGTCTATCCATATCTAGACATAGGAGTAAAGAGATAAAAGGAATAGGAGTAAAGAGATATGGATACAGATGCAAATACAGATGGGAATATGAATTAGATACAGGTAAAGGTGATAAGTATAGGTATAGGATGATATATAGATAGATGATATATAGATAGATGCAGGTACAGATATAGATAGATGCAGATACAGATATAGATAGATATACATAAGAGAAGAGGGGGGAAATTTCCAAGTACTGAAAGCCCAAAAGCTGCAATAGAAAACTGAGTCTCAGAGTTCCCATCTGTGGCACAGGGAGCCACAACACTCAAGCCTACTAAGGCAAAATCCAGATCTTAATCAAGCAAATTAAAATTTCTTCAGGAAATATCAGCTAAACCACGTCAGCTGCTGTTCTGCCTTAGCTTTCTAACACGGGCATAAGTGACTTTATAGCACTCGCAGAGCTGAAGATATGAAATGAGGAGTGAGACTCTTGAGTGTCTCAGTGACTGAGCTTGTCTGCTTTGGAGGATTGTTAATTATTATCCTCTTAAGTAAGTCACCCTCATGCAGCTTATCAGTCCAGGTAAGTAGAGCCCAGGCTGCTGAGTTGAGAAGTTGTCTTTACTTCTCACTTTGACCTTTACTTGGCAATTTCTCCTTTAAAAACTTAGACCTATTCTTTATGGTATTTATCCTTTTTACTAGTTGATTGCACACCACCTAATCTCTTGGTGTTGGCCTAATCTATCCGTGCCATGGATTTTTTTACTGCTGCCAATACTCTACTGTCTTTATTTATCACAGCCATCCTCTCTGTGTCTTCTGAGGAAGCCACATCAATCAAGTAATCATCCTGATTTATTGCAACCCAGGATAATGAGAAATGCCTTGTCCTGACTATATTTTTTTGCTAATTTAATTTTTTTTAACAATAAAAGTTAGCTGTCTCACAGGGAAGCAGTATGAGCTGTTTGCTGCATTAGGGTGAGCTTTCATAGGTGACAGGTAATTTCCATCTACTTTGAATGTTTTTCTAAGGACTTTTCTCACTCCTCCAGGCTCTGTTGCCCACAGGTGCTTGGTAGAAGGTTGGCCATGCACATGTGGTGCAGGACTCACCCTGCTGCCATGATGGGCCTGATGGAAGTGTCCTGTGAGAGGCAAGAATGCAGAGAGGCCATGTGGTCACCCGAGAAGGGGGCTGTGATGTCCTCAGTGGTCATCAGCCAGTTCTCAACTGGTCCTCAGCTCATTTGGGTGTTTCCAAATTTCTCTTGAAGTTTTCCTTGGAAGACAGAAAGGCACTGAGGAACATCCTGGTGAATCACCAGAGTCCTTGGACCAATCCAACCATCCTGTTCTTGCCATATAAAACCCAGGTCAGTGTTGAGGGGCTGGGGAAGGAAGAGGGCATGGGACAAGGGCACAAGGGAGAATCCTGGGGTAGATGTTTCATATCTTGCCAGGGGCAGATTTTCTGACATTTAGGCCTGATCCAAGAGCTCTTCTACAAAGTGTCACTTTATGAATAAAAGCAAACAAATGTAGAAACTCTACAAGAAAAATTACACCCATCAAAACATTCATACAGCTGTGTATATTCACACACAAATCTGAGGATGTATAAAATTATAGCCTAAACCATTTTCTAAAGAAGATCTCTTTAATTGTCATAAGGCGTTGAATTATGCAGAACAGATCTCAATAGAGATTTTTTTAAAATATAAAGTTAATTACTTATCTTGGTTTGCATGAGGAAGCACAATACTTTTTGCACTGACTCTGTATTAGAGACAGCTACTATCCATGTTACTCTTTTCATATAATAAAAATCAAATTGCATCAATTCCTTAACAAAGCACAGCAGAGGCTTCCCTTAATAGAATCCTTATTAGAGAATCAGATACAGTTATCTCCAAAGAAAGGAAGTTTTAAAGGTACTGGGATTTCTCTGTAGTTTATTAGATTAAGCAACAATGGAATTAGCTGCTGGGAGATTTCAGTTTGGAATAAGAACTGCTGGGTAGAAGCAGAGGCAATTAGGATACCTTCTCCTGTTGACATGATTCAATGGAAATTTTTTATTTTATGATCCAAGTTGGAGTGACAAGAGGGGCAGAAGTGTTGGCAGTCAGTGTTTTGGCTCTTCTATTGCAATCTGCTCAGAGTTCTTCCCTCACACCCTAGTTTCACTCCCAGGCAAAGCCAGTTTTGCAAACCAAAACCCATTCCGTTCCACATCCATTTCCAGAGGAACAGCTCAGGGAACAGGAACTCAGAGGAATCAGCTATGATGGGAGGCAGCTTAATTTCCTTTTTATTCTCCCAAACCAGGGACATCTTAACAGGCCCAGTCCAAGCTTGGAAATTTTTAAGGAAGCAAGTGAATTCTACATGGCTTTGTTTTTGTCAAGAGCAGTTTGCACAGGCTCATTCCTGGCCTGAATGGTATTCAGTTTGTGCCCTGAAGCATGAGGATTGATAGCCCTTGTCATTTGCTCCCAGATACTATAACTGCTGTTATCTTAGCAAAGCACACCCCATAGCCACCAGACTCCTCTGGGGAACAGTTAGCAGAGCTCAGCAGCTGAAATAATGACAGCAGGGCAGCAGCAGAGTGGCTACAGTCGGGTTGCATGAGAAATGGACCCTGCATACATCTCAGAGCAGCTCTCCATGTCTCTCCAAGCCATGGCTGGTGACTCTGGTGGCATGGGGAGGTTGGCAGTGTGTTTAGAGGAAACTACTGGGGCTGCAACAACAGCCCTGCAAACCCTTCCTGGTGAATTATCACTTCAGAGGTTCAGGTTTTGGAGATCCCAATCTGGGATATTTCAAATTACTGGTACTAGAGACCTCAGCTACCAGTGCTTACAGTATTCTTTGCCACTGTCTTTAATTTATCAGTGCATAGTGGTCACACAGAGTTTGTTGTGTACTCCAAGCTCATGTCCAAACTGATGTTGACTGTAAGATGACTGCCCCTTTCTAGCCGTGATGCTTCAGAAGTGCATGGGCAATATCTAAAATATAATGGAAATTAAAGATCCAATAAGGCAGCCATGTGAAATCTACCAGATTTGGAGTGGGAAGTAAAGGCATTGCCTGCCAAAGCCCCAACCTGCTGCGTGGGTTGGATCAGAGTGCACCAATGAGAAATGGCAGAAGGGTAAATACTCCTTCCTCTTTGTATTCATTCCCCAGACAGACAAAAGAACTGTTCCTCTTCTTTATAAAACCAAGGCAGAAGCAGCCATCCTTACCTGGCTCTGACAACACCAGAGAGATGTGGAGAGGTTGATACTGAACTCATCAGCTGCCAAACTCAAAAAAAAAAAAAAAGTAGTTGGGATGCAGCTCAGCAGCACTTCCTGGATTTGTTCCTTCTGACATGAGGTACCTAACTGAGCTGTCACCCTCATGCCTTGCTACCATTAGCAGACACAGATGGGACTTGCCACAGTGCAGTGGCATCTTGTGTGGGCTGAGTCACACTCTGAAGGATTCAAATTCCTGAAACAGTTCTGGATGCAACCATATGAAGTATAGCAGAAACCTCCAGCGACTTTGCCACTGTCTTAGACTGAACAAAAGCCCATAGCAGTGGGTGCAAACATACAGGTGTAACCACACATATTTAATATAAATAATTTGCTTCAAATTAAACATATGTGCTGGTGATCTGCATGTGCTGCTTTTTAATTATAAAGCTACCTGTAGTTTGATCAAGCATTAGCTGTTAGACATGTATATCATAAAGCATTCTCTAAAATAGCCCACAAAACAGCAGCAACATGACTTATATGGCTCTAGTATCAACTATTTCACAGTTTGCATTGCTGAGACCAGGCGTCGTGTCCTCAACTCTGAAGTTTTGTTTCCCATCTAACTCTGGCAAGTGCCAGGAAAAAGTGCAAAGTGCTCACCCCCAGCTTGCAGAGGCATTTGAAGACAGGAGGCAAGTTTAAGTGCAGGTAGGCATCCCGTGGGGTGAACTTTTCCTGACAGCCAAAGCAGTGGTATTGAACACTATCATTCTCTGCTGTGCACATCTTTGCCTGACCTTATCCCGGATGCATCCCCTTTGACTTACTTCTTTAAAGAGCCTAATAGATTTTCTTTAGCTTGAGGCAGAGCAAACCTCTGCTGGATTGAACTAATGTAGAAGTATTAGAAAAGATTGGTGCTGGGAATTTTTTTTTCCCTCTTTCCCTTGCTGCATGATAGGAAGAAAATGTATGACCTAAATCTGCCAAGCACCTTCAAAGGGAAGGAAGAAACACATGTGGAAAGGCATTAGAAAGCCACCCGGCTCCCTTTAATTATGATGAGAATGCCAACATTGCTAAATGAACAGAAAATAAACGGAATAAGTATTAAATGATTATGGCTTCCCTCACATATTTCTTTTTATCTATTCACCAACAGATAGCTTTACAACATAAATAAATCTCTCCAGATGTAAACAAGTCTCCAGCACATACTGCAGGAGCTGGAGGAGCGCTTGGCTTCTGGCTGGGGAGGGAAACTGCGATCTCCAGCACCATCTGCAGCATCCTTGCCTAAAGGCAGGGCTCAGGTCCCCATTGCAAGGCCACAGGCACAGAGCCAGCTCTGGTTATTAATATTTCTGTGATTTAAACGGTAATAGGCACTTATATGCAGAGTTTAATGCTATCAGTTTCTTGTTTTTTCTTGGTTTCATCACTATACAGAAAGAAAACTTGTTTTGAAACCACAAATCTTTGTGGAATGGGAAATGCAATTTCTCTTTGGAGGTTTCAGTCCCTCATGGGGCCATTCTGCTCCCAGGAGCCACAGTATGAGTGGCCTGTGAAGGGGCCAGAATACTGCAGGGAGAAGGAACTTTTGCATATCCCTAATATTTGGGAATTAAAAACTTCCTGAGTTTTTGATAAACCTGAAACTCCTCTTGAAGTTGGCTGGAGTTGACTACTGTGCTGCTTTCCACTCATCTGCCCCCTCCCTGGGCCAGAGGTGTGATTACAGCCTCCAGCCCTGTCTGAATGTTAAGGGTGGACCAAAAATACAGCTACACTCTTAAACTCTTGATTTTCACAATTTATTCCTTGGCTTGTTGATCAAATGGCTTTCCATTTTGGCCACACTTATCCTGCATCCACATACTGAGCTACAGAAATGTGGTAAGAGCATAACACAAATCCTTTCATATTACTAAAATAAATTAGTAGCAGAGCCCCACAATCTCCCACACAACACCAGGGAAATAATAGAGTGGGGACTGTCCCTGCTATAAAGCTCTGCAGCTCCACAAGCCCTGTGCAGAGCTGCTCTGATTTGGACCACCTGGGCTCTGTCTTACCCCAGTGTCCATCAGAGGTGCTTCCCAGATTGCTTGCACCCTTCAGGAGCAGTACTACCTGGCTGCAGGGCTGCTGATGACTCCCTTTATTTTGCTGAAGTGCAAGCATGAACTTTGACATATTTGTCTCAGAATCAGGATGGTCTGACCTTGCTTTTTCCAAGTGCAAGAGAGAAGAAAATCCACAAATTGTTCTATTCCTTGCCAGGCTGCTTCCCAGGCAGGTTTTGAGCAGAGCTAATTTGGCCCATCCCTGCAGGCCTCCTTGGTGACAATTGTAAAACCAGACCATTCCCACATGGGGCATTTCACACTGTTCAAACAGGCATATGGGAAGAGAGATCCTTATATTGTATTTATATCCTTCTATGCATCTCTTTGCTTCCCAAATCTTGCACATCTTGCTCCCTTCCAGCGGCCCCTCAGCACCCAGCTCTTCTCTCCCACCCCTTTTGTTAAGTGCCTAATGTGACTTTTCTCTTCTGGCCTGCCTCTTGTCAAGTCACCCTCCTGCAGAGCAGCTGCTGTTAGAGCAGATGTAAAATGGTTCACTAACACTCGCTAATATTAGCTTTGACACAAGCACAGAGAGGAAATAAATTCTTTTCTGGGGGAGAAGCACAAATTACTTAATGCAGCAGATCAGAGCAGCATCCGTGACAATACTGGAAGAGAGATGGTGTAATATCTCCCTAAACATAACACACACACAAAGCAGAACAACTCTTCCCCACCAGCAGACAGAGTACAACCTGCCCCATACCATCCTGCACAGCTTGTGGTGCTTTCTCCCCAGGCTTGCAGGACTCTGGTCATTAATGCAAACTCTGCTTATTCCTCCATAAAACAATCTGCCCCCACGGGCCTTAGCTGGGAGCAGAGGTGCTTGACAAGCTGGGCTTTTCTGTGGCAATTACAGCAGGTGTTGGCACCAGTGGAGAGGTGGCAGAGGCATGTTGAGAGGGGGTGGATGCTTGCTGCTATTTAAGCAGGGACTGGCCCCAGGACATGAAGTGGGGTGGCAGCAATGCCCAAGCATGACCACTTCCCTCCTTTGGTGCTTTTGGCATAAGGCACACCACAGTCCAGCTTGTCAGAGGTCAGGGGTCTGCAGTGGATATTGAAGCTGAACAGAGTAATGGGAGCTGACTTTAAAAGGCCTCAGTCTCCCCCTGGGTCAGAGAAGAAGAGCTGCTCAGGGACATGTACCTTGCCTGGCAGCCAGACCCTCCCTGTGCTCTGTACCATGGGGCCATCAGCTCTAAAACCTGCTCCACTGACAGCTCTGGCTCCAGCCTGGACAAAAGAGGGAGGGAGGGACAGAGCTATCACACAGACTTCAAGGAGTCTGAAACCCTTCTTCTTGTAGGAATGTCCCGTCTTCTCCTGGCTCCAGCACACATCCTTCCAGAGAAATGGATCCACTCTGTCCTGAATGACTTTTCCACGGTAATACTTTGTGTTGATGATTTATGGTGACCCGAGATACCAAGAAATCATGTCTCATTCACAGGCTGTATGCAGAGAGACAGTTTTTGTGTGCACCAGCCCAAGTAGGAGATTTTTACCTCCCTCTGATATCAGCTCCAAGAGGGATTCGACACAGATGGAATGACCTAGTATGCAAATGATTATGCTCCTGACCTGGAAACTCCTCTTGTTTCTCCTTTGTTCTGCTATTGGGATGAAAGCACAAAAAGCATTTCAGCAAAGTCAGTACCAGTTGCCCTGGTGGGAAATGCCTTCAAAGGGTCCTTCTTGCTAGTGCTGCAAGGCTGAGCACAGCTTGAGAAATTAAAAAATTTGACCAAACGCAGGAGCTGCACCCATTGACACCACCAGTAACTGGCCCCTTGCCCCTCTGACAAGCTCTAATGAAAACCTTTGCCCATTGTGGGAGTGTTGATCTGTTAATCACCAGAGCACACACTGGCCTCAATTGACAGTGAATTCTGCCAGCAGTTCCTGCTCAGGCTGAGGATCAACACTACATGTGCAACATGGAGTATTATATTCAAGCAGAAAGAAAATAATGAATTCAACACAAAGAAACGAGAAACTAAACTGTTTGGATAACCTTAGGCTTTCTCTGCTAAGAAAATCAATACAGTTAGAAGCTCAGAAAGTACCCACTTTACCAGTGTTACAGAGCAACAGAACCCAATGTAAATAACAAAACCATTTCAATTTCCATTTTTTTGCTTGCACTAACTTTTTATTTCATTAATAAATTAATATTTTAAAGAATAATTTAATACTTTTGCTTCTTAATAATTAAAACTGTAGCAGCTGTGTAGCTTGCACCCATTTCTTAAGGTACGTTTGCCTGCGAAGTTTAATATTTTTTTCCCAAATCTTGGTTCAGAGTCCTTTGTCTCAGGAACATTATAGCTCTGTGACTTCCCATCTCTTTTAGTGATACCTGTTATTAGTACACAGAATACCTGCCATGGAAAAAGAATGTATCAACTTGCAATTTCCCAGCATGGGTAGTTTATTATCTGTATTCCATTCAAACATTTGGTGTCTTTACTTCGACAGCCAATATGGGTGCTAATTAGCAGCTACACTACTCCTGGCAGGTTGTGTGGGCACCCATCAGTTAGCACCTGACATGAATTTAATTAGCATCTCAGATTAGCTGCTTTCTTACTTACATTGCAGCAGCACCATCAGGTCCCAGCAGTGTGGAAAAAGTAATTAAGTGTGAGGACATTAATAGGCCTCAATGACCCTGACCAGCCTCATCTGGGACTCACATCCACACCCTTCCCTTGGGTTCAAGGGCCCTATTTAAGCTCAAGCCAGGGGTTTCAGTCCTTTCTTAAATAATGTAGTGAGTCTATCTGTTCCTAGTCCTCCTTCAGGGCTTGGTTTTGGGTAGACCAGGTCCTGTGTTGTAAGCATCTTGTCTCCAACCTCATGTTATGGATGGACCTTGTCTCTGTCATCTTTTGCTCCTGTGGGGATTTCTTAGCTGATGCCTGGACCTAATGTATCACCTTCCTTTATCTGTGATTGTTGGTAGACCTTGTTATGACCAATGTTGTGGTATTTCTCAGCTCCCAACTTGGCTTCTGTTCTGGAATAATCCCTGACACCAAGAGAGAGAGAAGTGAGGAGGAAGGACTGACTACAGCAGCCCAGGGAACACTGGAGAATCTTCCACTAAGGAGTGCGGGAAAGAGAAAGCCCATTCTTGTGTGTCTGCAGTAAGGAAGAGCCCTATTCAGTAGCCCACATCCCACAGGATGGACAGGAGGAAATCGTGGGACTACCTGTGGCTTCCTCATTCCTCAGGTAAGTGTGCCAGAAGAAGAGAGGGTTTGCACAGCCAGTTCTTATCCCAGCAGTCAGTGGGTATGCAGGCAGAACCAGGAGCCAGGGACAGCCACGGTTTGCACTTGTGATGGATCTATCTTTGATTCTTGTCTAATGACCTTGAACCTGCACCACAACAGGCCACTTGTGGGCTTGATCTGAAAAGGGAATGCAGCCTCTCTCACAGTAGAGCCCTAAGTAAGATCTCTAAAACACCTGACACCAGGAGTCCATCTCTGTATGTATCCAGAGACACCCTTGGGGTTATCAAGGTGCTGACAACTGAGTTCACCTCTCATTTTTCTTGGCCTGAGAAAGTCGGCACATGCTCCTTGCTTCTGTACCATCATTCCTACCTGGCATAAGGCTGTACTATGTTCTCTTTAGCAGAACAGGTATGCCCTTAAGTGTGTGGTGACATTCAGAAATTTTTACGATTTAAGGGAGAGAAAAAGCACTAGAGCAAAGAGTTGTTTTCAAGTAAGTAATAAAGGACTCTAATCTTTGGAGGCAGTTTGTTTCCTGCATATTTTAAAGCTTGTGCTGCAGAGAGATGATGCCACTAGCTGCAAACTTTGTTCCTTTTATATTTTCTTTGTCTGGGGAGGGGATTGAAGACAGGAGTACTCAATTAAAAACAACAAACCTACAGACACTGAAGAGTCAGGAAATACTGAGCCCTTTTCACACGTTATATGTCAAATAGCTACCAGTCCTTGTCAGCCTTACAGAGTACTAGAGACTGTAGCAGACTGTATGCTGCAGACATAAGGAGAGCCAGCTGGACTGCCCCATAAGGCAGTGCCTTTTTTCAGTGCTGCTGAGCTAGCTACATCCCCCAGCCTGAATGAGCAGCTTTGTGGAAGCCAAACTCATGTCCTAACAAATCTGGGAGGAGGGAGTTCAAAACCCTCATGGGAGTTGCTCATGCTCATCTTGCTGTGCCTGGACTCTGCACAGAGCTGTATTATCCCAGGTGGAAATACTTTGTGAAACAGCTCTGCATGCTGCAGGGAGTAAAACTTCAGGAGATTTTTACTGAGGAAGAAACCTCAGACTTTCCCACAGGGCCCAGGGATGTGCATACTGAGGTACTGGATGACAATATAATCTATAACTCTGGTGGTAAGAGGTGTTTCTCTGCAAAGAATGAGGTGATGCTAAACTGTGGGAGATTAATCACTCCTCCCCCTTCCTCCCATTTACCTCGTGGCTCATTAGGTTTCAGGAAGGTTTTAATTCTGCCTCTTCCATGTGTACATGAAAAAAATGGACTAGAGTTTCACCTGCCTGGTGACTAGGTCATGTTAAGATCTTTATCAAAATCAACACTCATTAGCCCAAAACAGCAAAGAAACAGTGTGGCCTCCTGGGAGAGGAGGATATTTATCAGGTTAGGAGGCTTTTATGGGGTATTATCTTGACATCTGTATATATAGCTTTTGTTTCCTTCCACAAGTAGTACATGTATAAGCAAAAGACAGGGAAGACTGATGTCCCTGAACATCCCTCTTACTCGAGAGATCACAGCTTTACTGTCTGGACGCTTTCCTTCAAGGAGGATTTTCATCATAGGAGCTTTGGGGTGAGAATTTCAAAAGTAATCAAAACCGAGGTGATTAGTGCTGAAATAATGTCTCCCTCCAAAGCAAAGCCCCTGAGACTGGCCTGGATTGGATTTACTCTAATCTGAGCCTACTTTTTGCGTGGAGTTTTTTACTGATAAACTCTGATTCTTCTTCACAGCTTACTAAACTAGTCACCAAAACACAGCTTTTCCTTTGCAGATTAAGCTCACCAGGAGCAATATTTCACCCTTCCTGATTGATAAGAAGGCAATTCCACTGGTAACTGCTTCCGCAGGGGGTGAAGCAATTTTAAATGGTTTGTCTTCTTTTAATGAAAAATGTTGAAGTGTATTACAAGCTATTATCAAGTTGACAAAAATGATTTACTTTGGAGTTACAGTATTTTATGCCAACTTTCAGTTTAGACTAAACTTTTATACCTAGGATATAAACTCCTGAATATAGGGTCTTTATAATAGAAAACTTGGCAAACTATAGGGTCAGGAGGAGCAATGGTAAAATATGATATATATCCTACTCAGGATTTATATCCTACTTCATTGGAGTCCAATATTGTGAGCAGATGTTACAATGACAGCCCTTCCCTTTTTGTTGCCATGTAAAACCAACACAATACTGTGCTGAAACGGAACTGCTATTTTCTTAATGGCAGAGCAGGGAGAGCTCACATTTCCCAAAAGTATTTTTACAAGTATAGCCTTTGCAATAGCAGCATCTTGGGTGCCCCTAAGCCCCTTCAAAAAGAGTGGCATTGGAAATAAATCCTTTGGCTTTAACCTTTAAAATTAGAGACCAGAAACACAGGAAAATCAGAGGCTGAGCTCTCTTGAGACAGAGGGCAAGCTGCGTTGGCTCCGGAAGATGCTGCATAGGAAAAACCTATTTTAGAGACTGAAGACAGAGCATTTATCATGGATGGGGTCAATGAAGCTGGAAAGGGACCCTGGAGGAGTCTGTTCTAATCTCTAGCCCAAACCAGTGCCAGCAGAGGGGATAAAGTAACTTTTTCAATTATTTGGTCATGAAAATAAACTATATTTTTGCTGAGATGCAAAACTGTAACAATGCAATGTTAAGTGCCCAAGTCAACCAGTTCAACAACTGCTATTTTACCCTATTGTCACATAAATAACTTTTTCCTTTGATCACAGTATAATGTGTGTATAACAGAGAAATTAGAGATTAAGTCTTCTCCTGTGCCTTTGCAACCTTCTACCCCCTCTCTTTTTAATTTGGTAGCAGAACAGAAATTAGGGGGTGCCATAAGGCATCTAATATTTGTTAAAACATTTTGTTTAGAAACCCTGAATGTTGTGAAAATCTGATTTCGATTAACGTTTAGATCCCATCTGATGGAGCTTTTCCAGTGAAAGATCACTGGGACCAGAAAGTTGGTTTTTTTCAGTGCTTGTGCAGAATGTGCTCTGGAGAGGAAGAGTTCAAACACAGAGCTCTTGGGCATTACTGGAAATCAGATAATGATATCATGAAAGTCTGCCAGTAGCTTTCCAAAAAATAGTTGTGATTACTGACTTCTTGACACAAAATTATGTATGCAGTTATTTCAGCCTTTATTTGCTGTTGCTGTTTGTCTTAAAGTCTGCAAGATTGAGGAAAGCCCAGTCTCCATGCACCACCTCTGTGTGGATGCCTAGATCCCCTCCAGTCTCTAGAACAAAGTCTCTTGCTACCTATTTTCCTAAAACTCAGAGGAGATGACTACATTGATAATACAAGCAAAGAAAACCATTCCAGGGTGAAAATGAAGCTTTCAAGTGATTCAGTTTGTGCTCATTATTGCAGTACCATTAACTACTTAGCTGCTGGTGCTCTGTACCACCAGCAGAATTAGCAAGGAAACAATGAGATTTAAAATACATTCCACTGTGATTAGCTCCTGGCTGCAAGGAATGCTGTGAACTACCAGTGAACCCTGGCTGAGAGTTAATGCTTATGATTTTGTGCTTTTGAGCAGGTTCACTGTTGTTTCCTAATGGTGCTCCTGGCCTTGAAGATGCCAGATAGCACATGCACTATAAAGGGCATTGATATTGGTGTCTGCTAGAGGAGGTCTGTGGGAGGAGGTTGAAGCACTGAAGGGAGAAGTCCAGAGTGTGGTAAGAAGAGGAAACCAAGAATATACCATTGTTTGATGTGCTGCCACGTGTCAGTGTGTGCCAGAAGGCGTGTACCAGGCATGACCTGAGTGTGTGCCAGAGGCAGCACAAGTTGTTCAGAGAGGGATTCAGTTAGCCATGTCCTGGCTCAGTTGTCAGCAAGATTTGACTGTGAAGCTTGCAAGCTTTGTACAGCTAAACCTCCAAGACATTGAAGCCAGGTTGGCCTTTTGCTTTTTGGTAAGTCCTTGAACTACAACTTTCTGGCCTTGCAAGAAATTTCACAGGAACGACTGAGCTGATGCAATTTTGTCTTCTCCGAATTGGAGATCATGCAGAGACAGGATTTTTAAGATCTTCCTTAGTATTTTCTAAGCAGTAGGTGCAGGGAAATAAGGCCTATAAGAGGATATAGTAAGAGTTTCTCCTGACTGTATGTAATCAATAGTTTCTTATAAAGATCTGTACAATGTCTGTGATATTGTCCAGTGAGTGCTAAAGGACAAACCCAAAGCCCTGGCTTTCCTTTTTAGTTTCCCTCTTTTGCTGCTTTCCTTTCCCATGACTACTCTACTTTCAACCTGACTTCTTACCAAGTCTTCTATGTATGCAGTTTGTCACTCCATAATAATCTTGATGGAGACATCAGGGAGATATCAGCATGAAACTAAAAGGTAGGATGAGTGATTAGAAAATTTCTGGAGGACAGCATGACAGGGTGAATCACATAGGCAGGAATTTTTTTCCCCTCCCATAATCCTTGGGAACCCAGGACTTTCAATTAGGGCAGATGTGCTCTGCATTTTCATACATCAATCTTTCATTGGGCTCACATCAATCATTCACTGGTTTGTGCAAATAACTTCTCCCAAACAATATTCTCCTGTCAGGAACAGGCACTGTCATCAGCAAACCTGTTTGAATATTTCATTGTGGCCAGATGATGTTTTGTTGAGGCTTTTTGTGCATTTCCTATATTACATGGCAAGATAATCCCTGTGCTCCTTGTCCTAATGAGGTTGGAAAGGTAAGGCAAAGCCAGACAGTGGCTGCAGATGTGTCCTAGAAAATCTTTCTCTATAGTCTGTACAGGGAGGGAGAGGGACAAGGGAAACTGCAAAGAGGCAGCATTTGTTCACTACTTGTGTGCCTCTAATTTAGTCAGGTTCAGCTGATGTCAGGAGGGGCTAGAGCAATGTCAAGGCCATCCTCAGTTGACAGCCATTCAGCAGAAGAGAGCCCTTGGGTGTGCTATAACACCACCTTGCTTTGCCTGAAAACCTGCCAAATCTTCCGAGCTGTTTCCTGGGAAGTTCAGGGGGATTCACTAATTTATATATACCGTGAGTAGGTTTCTTGGTCTTCATGTAAAAAAATTATAGTTAGTTACTAGGTCTAAGCATAAAATTGAGGGGAGGCCTGGTGAAAGCTATGACCTACCCAACAACTTCTGAAAAGGAGGTCTGGCCAGCTGCAGGAAACTGCAGTGAGTTGGCTACTTGAAAACTAGACAAATCCAGAAATTAAATCACTGGTGCAGTGATATATAAGTAGTATAGAATAAACAGTAAATGCCTGTGAGATGCCTGTGCATGGCTTGGACATTACAGTGTTTACTTGCTTCTCAGTGAAAATAACGTTGTACTTGTAGTGCAAGTGCACCTCAGAAAAGGTCACCAATGAATTTTTATTCCTAATAACAGCGATGCTGATTACTTTCTCTGGCAAATAGCTTCTGCAGGAACAGTGTGCAAATTTGACCCAGGTCTTTTAAAAAGGGCATCAGTAGATTAAAGCTACAAATTAACACTGTATTCCTACCTACCTGTGGTCTGATTTCCCTCCCAATTTACAATAGCTCCTGTGGGTGTATGTTGAACTTCTTGTCTTTCTGCTCCCTCTCTCTCATCATGTTTCTTCTCAGTGCTATGCTCTTAAAGTAGAAAAGGCTTTGAAATCAATTGCTGAAATGTAGTTTGGTTTATGGTTCATAAAGGGCTTTGGGAAACCATTCTGTATAGAAAGTGTGATATAAATATAGGCAGCATATTTATTCCCTTTTCTTAGCTTTGAAATTATACCATTAAGCTGGCAAACCTGTCAAATACGTAACTTAGCATATTGAAGCCCTACCTACCAAAGGGTACTTAAGTGGATGCTTAAAATTAGGCAAGTGATTTAATCCTCCTTATACATTTCTTAAACATTGTCATAAGTCTCTCTGAAGTCAAGGCAAGCACATTAAAGTTAAGTGTATGCCTAGCACTTTTTAAAATCAAGGCCTAACTCTACTTATTTTCATATCCATTCTCAATTCTGAAAAACAAGTATGTTACAAGAGGCAGTGACATCTCAATGTCTGCTCTGATGAAATAAGTTAAAAAATCATGACTCCTAAAGCAATTGCATTGCCATCACATTACTTTCCTTTTATGATTAATCCAGAGGTTGATATGCCTTTCTATAGGATTAATATCTTAACAGCAAGGTAATAGGTACCATGACATTTAATCTCTCTGATTAAATTCCATACTAAAAATGTCCCATAAATAAAAGAAACAATTGAGGCAATCATAAATTATCTTCATTGTTGCAAAATGATGGATTTAGTGGTTACAGAGGGTAAAATCTCATGAGCTCATTAAAAGCTATAAGGGTTTTTTCCTTTCACAGACTTAAAAGACATTGTGGCCTAGGGCAGGTTTTCTCATATTGCTTTAATTTAATCATCTGAAACTTTAAGAGGAAACAGAAGAGTCTGTCTATACATGCCCATTCCATTTCCCACTGGAGATGACCAGATCACAATAGGGATCTCTTGCTTCAGGTTTTATCTTGGGGGCTCAGCACTATGACCCTGATGAAGGAGAATGTATTTTTTGGTTAAGAGCCAGGATCAAATTGTTTCAGGATCTGAGTCTGCTTCTCATCTCTGATGGTGACCTCCACAATGACCTTGGGCAAGTTGCAGAAGGCCAAATTTTCAAGAGCTCAGCATCAACCATCAGAGCCTGCTAAAAATGTATCAGCTACAACTGTAGTGCCAAAGTAATAAGGTTTGGATGCAGTTCAGTGGACTGTGCTCTTTTGAGTATTTACCTAAAAGCATCATAAGGGAGATGCTCATCCCTGAGTCTCTCTGAAAATCTGCATGCAGAAGTAGGACCCAAACCTTTTAAGGCTTCACCGTGCTACTGAGATGCACCTGGAGGATTCTTTTTTTCCCTTTGCAAGATGAGCAAAACATACCCATCCAGAGGAGCTTCAGTTAGTGTAATAAGGCACCATTTTTCCCATTCAATTAGAAAAGACTTTTTGCTTACAGATAGTAAAGCAGCTTTTTCCTTCCTGTTCAACTATAGGTGGTAAAGAAGTTAAGAGACAGAAGGGGAATAATATGGACTAGAATTTCATCCTAGTTACTGGAGGTTTCAAGGGCTCTTCATTAGCACTTTCCTGCCTCCTGAATTCCATGCTGTCCCTTTGACTTCCTGCAGTGAACTGTCATTGCCATGAAACCCATCCTCCCAGCAAGGACAGCTCAGATGCACAGGCTGCATTTTAGAGCCCTCCAGCACTGTGCTTCTGCTGAGCTGCACAGTCCCCAAGGTTAGGGATGGACAAGAGACTGCTGTACTCTATGAAAGAGCTAAAAAAGAAAACGAAAAGCAAGAGCCATCCCATTCATGTGATTAAGGATTCAAATGAGAGGTCTTCTGTAAAGATGTGTTTTTAATATAAAAGGCTGCCAGCAGAGAGGTCCCCTGTGGTGCAGTTTTTAGGATCTTCTAAGAGTTTAGTGAGATTAAGTTCATGTAAATTCCTTGAAGGAGCTGCACAACCCAAAACAAGGTTTTGCTGTAAATTTCACTGGATTAAATGCTGCTTTCCTATGTACACCTTGTTCAAATACCCATGAAAATGGCAGAGCCAGCAGTGCCACAGCCACTGAGTTTTCTACTGGGGAAACATGGTGCTGGTTTTTGCCATCATCGGAGACCAGGGAACTCATTCTACTTCAGTGTCATTTAAAAAAAAAAAAAAAAAAAAAAAGAACATTGACCAAGAAATTTTCCCTCTTTACCGACCTCAAGATCTTCCTACAGCATCTGTCCCTTAAACTGTGGGCTGCCTGTCTTAGCAAAGATTCATGGAAGGCATAAGTTCACTGACAGACCCTGGTAAATCAATACGATCTTGGATTGCTTTTTAAAAACTTGAGCTTGTTTTCCTGTGATCTCTTATCAAACGTGCCCTGTTCTGACCAGTTCCTTTCACTATGACCGCCTACCTGTTTTCTTGCTAGAGAAACTTCCAAGGGAGAATGGGCACAGGACCAGGGACTCTGAAAAAAAATATTCCTTGCAAGCAAGCAGGTTGCAGAGCATGGCAGGCCCTCCAGACAGTGAAAAATACATTGAAGTGGCCCAGGTCTGATTCAGAAACACCTCCTCTGGACATCTAATAATGTTTTGGATGGATTAACAGTGAAGGCAACCCAAAGGGAACAAAAAGGGAGGGAAATGACAGTTTAGCTTTTCAGTGCTTTGTTTTCTTGTCTCTTTTCTTTGTGTGCCCAATCCCATATTACTGTAGAAACCTCGCAGCAAACCTCTAGAAATGCTGATTCTTCATACGATCTACCCAAACACTTCCCTTCCATCACTCATGTAGATCTGAGAGTTGCAGACTGGAGCTGGGGATGTGTTTTGCATTTGGTAATGTTAAATTGTTTTATGCATTCTTACAAATGGAAGCAATCTGTGTGATCTAGGTGAAACAATCTCTGCAATATAGGATGTCTATTTTATTAGCATTGTCACTCTGGTTACTTTCAGCCTGGTTTTTAAAGCCCCAACATCTAGGGTTAGTTTAAATGCCCTGAGACACCCATGTGGCCTTGGCAGATGTGACCTAGGATGGTGAAGGGTGGAGTACACCAAGACAGTGACACTTTAGACACATTTTGACGCTTGAATTCTATTCCCATTGACTGCAGTGAGAGCTCAAACACCTTGTGCTCATCTTGACACTTGCATGTAGACACCAGATGCAAGGGCTACAATCTGGGAGGCTGAATTATCCCTCCTCACATCAGCTCCCTCCCAGCAGCACAACCCATCAGTCTCTCCTGTGATTTCACAGGTACCTTGCAGAGCTCCTTGTAGACAATGAGCTCCTTGTGACCATATTCCATTAAACTGATCAAACGGGAAAAAAAAATCATTGAAGCCTGGGAAGAAAACTATTTTGAAATGTATAATTGTAGTTTAGTTTGCTATGAAAGCTACCTCAAAATACAAATTGAGCAGTTTCTTTATGGGAAAATTTTTAGGGTTTGACACAAAAAACGAAATACTTTTCACTAAGAAAAATGTGATTTAAAACTCCGTTTTCCATATGAAGGGGGAAATTCTGCACTAATTTTTCCCATTTTCTTTTTTATTCAGGCTGCTAGTGCTCCAGGCAAGAACTAGTAGGATTAGAGGATCTGATAGCTGCCAGTACAATTTCAGAAGTCCATGACATGACCTGAAGAAATGATTGATTTGCACTACCCCTTCAAAGATATTTCATGTACAAGGAGAGAAGTAGCCTGGCATCCAAGGTCAATTGACCAGTGTTCCCACAGTGCAGAGATGGGGTAAGCTTAGGTGTGCAGACCAAGTGAAGCAGTTTCTTTAATAACAGGCAATCAACCCCATCTTCTTTGAAGCCAAGGGAATTCTCTCATTGATTTCAATGTGTTCTGATTTATAGGGAAAGTACTCACCTCGGGTAGCTGAGTACAGTTTCTTCATTCAAATCAAAGTAAACCAGGTCTGACTACTTTAATATTTGTTTGGAAGGTAATAGAATGTGAGCTGGAACAAGAACAAAATTTGATGCAATTAAGCCTTGATTATTTTTCTTGATCTTGTTTTGTATTTGTCCTAATTCCTTTTTTCCAATTAGAGCACTTCATGACTTGTTGGTAATTAGAATTTTCAGCTATAAATGTAGTCCTTACAGCAAGCACACTGTACCTTTTTCATTACTTTCACTCTCCCCCTGTACCTTTTACATTCTTACGCCATGTGTCTAGTTTTATGCCTACAAGTACTTCTAACAAGTGAATTTCCAAGGTTTGTGAGGAAGAGTATTTACAGGAGCTTCCTTGTTTACCTTCACTGTTTGTACATCTATTGAGCCTGGTGCCCAAGAGATGCTGAGAGCATCAACATTCACTAACATGACTGACAAATAAAAATGCTTAGCTTTGTGTAGCCCTTGGTCATCCTTTTTCTGAACTTTTGCTTCTATAGTTTATTTCATACAAGAAAACTGCTGTAACCACAAAGACTATCACTAGGGTCACTTTGAAGGGGAGGATTAATTCTTTAGTCTGTAGATTCCCAGAGCTTGTATTGGTATCTAGGGTTGACTTAAAGGTTATTCTCTGTGGGATTTTAGGGCTTTTTGTTTTGTTTCTCCCCACTGAGTACTGCATAAGTGTATCACATTGTTGGCTTCAAGAGCTGTTTGGCTTCAAGAGCTGTTCAAATGATCAATCTGCATGTTTATTTACTTTTTCTTCTAGACATCATTTAATTTAGTTGCAGCAGATTTAGAAAATGAGTTGTAAAACAGAGCAAGGACTTCTGGCATTGCTGTCAGTCTCCTGCTTGAGCTCTAAAGGCTTGAAGAATGGGTGAAAGCTCCAGATATGCTGCAATGTACATCAGGCAGCAATAGAGTAGAACTGCAAATTCAAAAGAGGGCTTGAGCTCCAGAGAAAAGGGATTTACTGGCTATATTTCAGCAGACCAGGACATAGGATTTGATGACATACTAGGAGCGACTTCAACAGTGTAGACAACCTTGAGGATAAATAGTAGATTTGTTACGTGTTTACAAATACCCTGGAGCAGTAGAGTCCTATCACAGCCAGAGGCTTTTTTAGGCTTGCCAATAAATACTGATAATACTTGGCATCTATCTGCCAAGTTGAGAATTACTGGTGCTGGAATTTTTGGCAGTTTAGCTAATGAGAGAACAGAAATAACACAATCTGACTTCCCCAGCCATTTACACCTTCACAATGAAGGATCAGTTTCCAGTGCTTCTGGTCCCCCTGTTGTGATTTCTTTAAGATATCAAGTTCATATGATAAATAGGTTTGAGAAAATCACTTCCATGGATCCCACAACCAACAAAAAAATAGTAGGACTAAATATATGAAATAAATTATTAATTATGAATTACTTAGCTCCACTTAATTTGTTCTCATTTACTTCCTTTTTACTTCCCTTTTACCTAAACTAGATTGTTCATCTTCTCTTCCTTTCATTAAAATATTTCAAACATTTTTTTAATCACTTTTTACATATCACATGCTGTTAGATATTACCATCATGCTGCTGTTTAGGAAGCCTGGAAATAGTATTGTATACATTGAAGTAAATCTCATTAGCTTTGTTAACTCCATTAATCACAGTAACATTAATGAGGCGTACTTTGGGATCACTGTCAAGGATTTAAGACTGTTTCAACTCATTATTAACTTTTGTGGACTTACAGTCCTATCCAAATTTATCCCCTGTACTACCAAATGTAAATTAAATGTAAATGTAAACTAAGCAACAAAAAAACAAACAAAAAAAAAGCTTTTTGAAGAATTTTGAAAGGTTTTGAGTTTTGATCACAGAAGGGCCCAAGAACTGGCAAGTGAAAAAGACTGGTAACTTAAAAGGGAAATTAAGCATCTACTTTTTTTGCTTCAGTAGTTACACTTCATCCTCCTCTTGGAGTTCTCACCTGAGCAATTGTTGCCCAAAGACTAAATCCCAAACAGGGCTTAGACACCAGGGAGTCAAGTCTGGCCTAAAGTTATCAAAGATTTAAAGACCCTTTCAACATGCACATTTAGTCTCCCATGCACATGGATTTTACCTTACTGTTTACTTACAAGTTGCCTTGGGTACATTTATGGACTAGGATTCCCACATTTGAGGGAGCAGAGGAAGGTGTCATCAGACTAATGAATTAGTCTATTCTTATAATGCACTTTGACTGTTATTCTGAGTAGATACTCTATTGTGCAGGCCTGGCATGATAGAGTTAATTCTATGTGGAGCCACAGAAAGATGAAATTTTTCTTCAGAAATCTTTCCTTTTTTGTCCAAATGTTGACAAAACCATTTTTTCTTAACTGTCTAACACTTCTAACTATTCTATTTGCACATATATCACATTTACTGAGCATTTTAAAATTTAAAGCAATATCTTTAATGTTGCACTAATACCGTATTCTGCTCTTGATGCTATTTTTTTTATTTTCCATATATCTGCCATTCTGATTTCTGGCATGGATTAGAATTGGCAGTATCTAAAATACCTTCAAAAAATATATCTTCCAATAAATCTTTGCCACTAAAAGCAGGAATAACCAGTGGTATAAATGAGCCAGTTTTGCAGCTAGACTTGATAAGTATCTATTCACATTAATACATATGAGCCTTCTGTATCAGGTGCCCAAATCTTTCCCAAGTACAACAGCCTCTCCTTACAGTTTTTTTCCATTCCCATATCATAAACCAGATCAGTTGTTCATTTCAAAAGAGCTGATCCTAGATAAACATAGCTCCTGCATTTCAGTGCCGTATTATAAAATGTTAAGTATTCAACACCTGTGTGGTCTTGAAACCAAATAATTTAAATATTCTTTTAAGAACAAAAACCTGAAGCATCTCCGTGTGACATTCCCTCAGTCGGGCAGCCTTATAGACTTTCTCCAGTCCCCATGTTTTGCAGAATAAATATTTTTGTTCTTACATAATTAGCTGGCAGTAAGATCAGCAAAAGAACAGAGGAAAAAAGAGAGTTTAGAGCTCAGAGCGGTGACTCTTCTGAGCTTTTCCATCAGTTCCCTTCAAACATCTCTGTTGCCACCTTCCCATATTTCTTCCAGTGACTAATGCTGAGTATTAGTTTGATGGATCATAGTCACTGACTGGATCATGACTACAGAATTCCTACCACTGAAGCTTAAAAAAATCACAGAGCTATTCAATAAGAAGCCAAAACTCAGCACAGCAATACAACATAACTTGTTATCTCCTGGCTCTCCCATACAGAGACAGCCTTCTCTGATCTTGCTGCATTTCCCTTATGCTGAAAAGAAGAGGGGTTTGTGTTTTTTTCCTCAAGAAACCCAGATGTCATAAACTCTTTAACTAAATGATTTTTCCTTTTATTAGAAGGAAGGAGGGGCAGTGCTGAGAGGCCATCAATGAAGGTTGTCATGGGATGACCTGGAACTGGTTTAGAATCATGAAGAACTCATCAGTTTTTGCCAAGTGCCAGTGACATTTCTGTTCTGTGGCAGCTGGTCCATTGGCCTGATTTTCTAAGGAAAGATGTTACAAATGAGAGCAACTCCGTTATTGCTGTGCTTTATCGAAGTCCTTGAGGGGTAACTAAGAAGCTGTTCACACTGACCTTTAAGGCACTGGCCTGAGGCTCAAAACAATATGATACCACTCATGGGTAGTAAAGCTGCAGCAGGCAGGGAGGAGGCAGACTGTTACACTCCTACTTGTACACCTTGCTCCTGCTCTTCTTAGGTGCTGAATTGCCACGTGGTGCAGACATTTCCTTCTTCAAACTTTAATGTCCAATGTTGTAGGCCTTTGCCACATCTTGCTTACAATATTCAGGACTAGGGTGGACAACTTTTTTGCAAGGGAAAGAAGCATAATGATAGGGACTAGGGGGCATTTGAGCCCCTCTTACAGGCAGAAAGCAGAGTCCCAGCTTTCTAAATGAGATCAGACCTAGAGATGCATCAGAATAAAGTGTGATCAAATGCAGGCAAATACATGTCAGAAATCAAGTATTGAAACTTGTGAGATTTTAAAATAAGATTGGGTACTTTTTATTTGCTGTCTGTATTAACAGTTCTCCTGACAGGTGTCCTGTTGAGCTAACACAGAAAAATAAGCCTGTGGTGCCAAAATAAGTGATGGTCCTTTCTAACCCATCAACACTGAACTCTCTCACCCCTTTTTCCTGAAGAGATCACCCCTTTCTTGGGTTTACTCTGTGACCAGAGGGTTTTTTTATTGCTCCTTTTCTAAGCCATCAAAGCTTTCTATTTAAAGCTTTCTTATCAACCCAAAATTTTAGGATATTGCCCTGTTTGAGAATCTGAGACAGCTACATCAGCTTACAGACCCATCTGGCTTTGCAGAATTGAAGTTGTTCAGATGAGTTTTCATTTTAATAGAATGAAATCCTATGACATGAAGGAATCAACAACTTTAAAAGAATTCTTTGTATTTTGAATGGAGAAAATTTCAGATTCAGGATGAAGATCCAATGACAATACATCTTGACAAAGGTTTGTCATCTACACAGAAATATAAGAGTGAAAGGAGATTCCTGGATGTCAGTTTAGTGCCTGGCTGACACCTTCATGAAATAATCCCTATTATATTAAAAAAAAAAAAATTACTTTACAGAAACGTAAAAAAACAGATTGGGGCTTAGTAAATAGGAAAAGACAGGATTGAAACCCTTTCACTCTTGGCACAGATAGGCAGAAAAGCCTTTAAAAAGGAAACATAACAGCCTTGGTGATCTCTGTGAAATCAAGGTCATTGAAGAATTTAATGAAAACAAGGTGAGTTTGGTACCATGTCCAGAAGAAGCAAGTAAGATCTGCTCTTCTATTTTATACTAACTGGAGAGAAATACAGGAGCTAGTGTAGCAATATGCTGCCTGAAGTGGTAAAGCATTCCTTGAACCCTGTAATTCCGTGCCTCCTCTGCAGTATGCCAGAACTGCAGCAGCAGAAGCACGTGCAAGATTTGATGGACACTTTGCCAGGGGAAAGCACCAGCACAGGAATCAAAGGGTTGCCAGCCTCTCCTGGCAGCTCAGACAGCACACAGAGAGAAAGGTCCCTGCCAGTGACAAGTCTCTATTCCCAGGGACAGAGCATCCAGCACCATGGCTCTTTCACATATGGAAAGCAGTAGTGGGGTGGTGGATTGGGTACACACACAGGCTCTGAGATTCACAGCAGCAAGAGTTGCCTTCCCTGTTGTCACAGTGCCATTTGCAGAAGCTGCATGCTGTTCCTCTCTGATCTCTCAGTAAATCTGCAGGGATATGGAAGGAAAACTTGGTTCTTTGAACAATTAGGTACCCTACAAACAGGAGCTCTTGCCTTGTCACTGTGGGAGTGTGATGCTGGGCTTCATGGTGCTTTGATCAGGAATGGGGATCAAGAATAGCAGTTGCTTCTTCCAGGAACTAGGAGAGTGTTTGAAGTCTCAAGGCATGGTGCAGGTAGGGTCATCAGAACTCCAGTTTTCTTCAGAACTTGCCTCAACTTCTTGTACCTGCTTAATTAGATTTAAATAATCAAGAAACCGTTGAATTTGACTCTCCTAGTTCCACTCCCTACTGAAAGCTGAGTTCTTCACAAAAATTAAAGTAGGAAGGAGGCAAAGAGACACTTCATTAAGTCTCTACAAACTTCAGGAATGGGTTGTTATGCCAGGCAGAACAAACACTCCTTTGTTTTATTTTGTATTAACTATTTCACCTTGATCATCTTTAACAATTGTTACTTTGCTAGCAACTAGCCAGCAAGGCCAACTTTGATGTGCAGATCTTTTCTGTAAGAAGTCGGGAAAACTGAACGCGATTTGGTCACCTCAGTGTTAGTGGGGAGGCAGGTGATATCACTTGTGTTGTGGCCTTCTGCCCTGAAGTAAATCTGGTTGGTGATGGATGTCCTCTACCTTTGTTCTCCATAAGGTAAAAAAAAAATAAAAAATAAATCCATGAGTAAAAGCAAGAGCATTTCAAGACTTTCTGACTGAATATTCTACATCTCTTGCTAGTTATTTTCCAATCACTTCTTGAGAAGTCATTGACTTTTAGCTTTCCATAACACCCACCCTTCTCTCTTCCCTCTCCCTTTTTGCCTGCCTGCCTATCAACAGACTGACAGGATTAATATGGTGCTTAATTGAGTGCTGGTTGTCAATCAAACTTCCTGCTTCACCCACCAAGCAACAGTCATTTGGGTGGCAAAGTCTCTCCCAGATAGGAAGTCTGATGGAGGGGAGGGATCAATTCAGCCTCCTGGCATTTGTCTTTATGAAAGAAGGGACAAAATACCTCCTTCTGATTTCAGTTTTACTTTTTAAATCCAGTGCATCCCTGTTGGCCCCTTGTAACACGCACCAGGTACCAGCGGATGCTCCCCACCCCTCCGACAGGCTCAGTGATGATCTCTTTCTCTCCCGGTTAGGAAGACTGAATTCCATTCTGCTTTTCCTGCTCTTTCTCCGCTCTTTAGGCTAAATGCTCCCAGCAGCTGAGGCAGGGGAAGGCAGCCGGAGGCTCTCCCGGCCCTTGCTGCTTCGCTGGATGCTGCAGCCGCGCTGGCGTGTGCCTTCTGCCCCCGCGTGGTGCTGCGGCCACACTGCCACCTCCCTGTACTGTCACCTCCCCCTGCTCTGCCACCTCCCTGCTCTGCCACCTCCCTGCACTGCCACCTCTTTGTACTGCCACCTCCCTGCTCTGCCACATCCCTGCACTGCCACCTCCCCGCACTGCCACCTCCCCCTGCTCTGCCACCTCCCTGCTCTGCCACCTCCCCCTTCACTGCCACCTCCCTGCTCTGCCACCTCCCTGCTTTGCCACCTCCCTGCTTTGCCACCTCCTTGCACTGCCACCTCCTTGCACTGCCACCTCCCTGTACTGCCACCTCCCTGCTCTGCCACCTCCCTGCTTTGCCACCTCCTTGCACTGCCACCTCCCTGCACTGCCACCTCCCTGCACTGCCACCTCCCTGCACTGCCACCTCCCCCTGCACTGCCACCTCCCTGCACTGCCACCTCCCTGTTCTGCCACCTCCCTGTTCTGCCACCTCCCCCTCCACTGCCACCTCCTTGCACTGCCATCTCCTTGCACTGCCACCTCCCCTCTGCACCCAGAGGGGCACCTGAACCGATCCCATCCTCATCACCCCCAGGTGCAGCCCTAGCCCTGCCTTCCCCCCCACCCTCCCTGAGCAGCTGCAAAGCGTCCCCCAGAGATGAGTGATAAAAGCTCTCTATGGAAGATCAGCAGCTGCCCAAGGAGGAAGGTGATGGGACCCGTAGACAGGAGGGCCTGTGCAAAAGGCAGCAAAAACCCTAAATGGGGGAGGCAGTTTAGTTTTTGTTCTCTAGAGTTGTTGTTTCATTTGCATCTGGGAGAGATGGGAGGAAACTTGTTTTTTAAGAGGTAAGGGTTGCAAACTTGGAGGTTCCATCTAAACGTGAGGAGGAACTTCTGTACTTGGAGGTGGCAGAGCACTGGAACAGGGTGCCTAGAGAGGGGGTGGAGTCTCCATCTCTGGAGGTATTCAAAACACACCTGGACACCATCCTGTGCAACCAGTTCTAGGTAAACTTGCTCTGGCAGGGTTGGACGAGACGGCCTCCTGATGTCCCTTCCAACCCCTAACATCCTGTGATTACCATTATCAGTGAGCAGCCTTTGCCTTGTCAGTCAACAATTTTAGGGATGTTGGGCAATATTCTGCACAGCTGTCTCCTGCACTTTGGCTCCTGCAAAGTTCGGGAAAACTTTATCTGGTACTTCTTACTCTGTAAATGATGGTAACATAAGTGAGGTTTAAAGCCTATAGGGAATATGTGTCTGATGGCATTCTAACATATTTTCTAAATTGCACTTGTTTTCCAGGAGGCTCCACCAGGGAATAATCTGTCTTATAGACTTGAACCTGCACAGTTTATCACAGTCTTCTGCAGAAGCAAAGTTTGCAGAATGTAAGTATGTCTACTATTCTTTCCTTATGTCTGAATTTGTTTGATGCAGTAGACATTTCAAACACCTGAAATTCCTATACATTTTGTAAAAATAAGAAAAGATCAGAGAGAATGTATTAGTGTTTTTACAAAGAATAGAGTACAGCACAAACCGACCCTTGATTAGACATCAAATTATGTTCTTGGGCGGGCAACCAGAAGACAGGTCCACAGAATCACCATCTCCTTTTGATGTACTACTTACAAAACTACATGTTATTCTTCCCTATGCACTCAAAGATGAACAAACAGAAAGTGAACATCGTGGGTGGTTGTCATATTGGTGCAGTTTCCTAACTTAAGTCTTTTTTATAAGGTCATGATAATGCCTTGAAATTGTTAGAATGGCCTCTGGGCTGCCTTTTTGATCTAGAGGATTCTGTTACCATTTCTGGTTTATGGTTTATTGTAAGAAGAAAGTACAGACCCTGAAAATCTATGTTCCAATACTTATTCCTTTGCAATATTTATATTCTTATAAACATATGAAGAAAGAAGTCTCCGAGAAAATTACTTTGTTCCATAAAATTATTTCATGTAAGGCCAAATAAAGATATCCATGTTTCAAATGAAAAACAATCTTCTGAGCAAGTTGTCACAGTTGAGCCAGCAAAAAAATTTTAGAACAAACTTACCTATTGCCTACAGGTAGTAGGGAAATTTTGAAATCAATTCAAAGAAAAAAGTACACAAATGAAGAGTGTGAACAAAACCACATACCAGAAATAGAGGTGTCACATTACCAGAAGACTGGAAACAGAGCCAACTGTAGAAAATCTTTCTGCATAGCTTTGATTAGTCTGTATTAATATTCAAATCTTTTGAACCACAGGTTTGTGAGTCATGATGTAACAAGAAGAATGTGCTCATACTATATGCAAACTGAAATAAGTTAATTCTATATAGCCATATCCATTCCTCTTGGTTCATTATACCTCTTCCTACACTAATTGTCTTCATGAAGTTTTGCTTTGAGTCTCTGTTCTCTGGCAATTTATTTTTCTCAAGTGCTGTGGGGCTAAGGTTTCAATGCCAATTAGTAATTCAGTCAAATCCATCTTCTTTTCACTTTTGTTTTATTTCATCTTCTCAAATTCATCTGCCTCTGACTCCCTGAAACAATCCAGTTTAGCCTGAAGATTTCTTTCTTATTATTAATGCAATGGTTCATTAGATTAATCTCTGCTTAAAATTCATGTCCTTCTCTCTCACCTCTGAGAGACAACCACTGAAAAACGGCCTCCTTGCTAATGGCTGAAGGTCATTTTATGAAAAACCCATTTTCCTCCCCAAAAGTCAAAAGATTCAGGATGGATGGATTACCTGGTTCTTCTCACTTATATCTTGTTGTTTTACTTTTGAGGAGTTTTTAGAGGTTTGTTGTTTTGGTTTTTTTTTTTTAATAGAACAAGATTTAGAAATGCTTGCTGGAGTTCAGCATTTGTTTTTCAAACTGTGTGTGCCAGTGTGTCTTGACACAGCAGCTGTGCTCTGACAATGATGACATTTCTACCCCCTTGGGCTGAAAAAGGAAACTTCTGTCCAGGCTTCAAAGATCTCTCAGGACATTAAAAGAGATTTTCATGAAGTGGAAGGCAAACACCATTAGATCCTGTAATTTTTGCTTTTAAGAAATTATGCATATTTAATGGAGTGTGTTTCAACTCGTGCCACCTAAGTAGAAAAACAAAGAGCTTTTTTGAGAATTTGAGGCTTATTTTACATGAGAATTTAATTTGTTTAAATGGAAATGAATATGGATGAGAATTTTTGAATAGGTTGAATAGGTGCAGTGTGTTCATCAGTCACCATCTCCAAGCAGGGACTAATCTTGGTGATTAGTAAGGGTAGTGGTAAAAATATGTTTGTACCCAATACCCCTCCTGAGTGGCAGTTTACAGCTCTTGGCAGACCAGATGTCAGAAGCCATATGCTAATATTCAGCACAGAACAATCCTCTGGTTTATGCTGTAAAATGTAGCCTCGTCAGCACTGCTAAACTGTGAGCAAACAGCAGTCCTGAAAGACAAGAGCACTTGCAGGCAAAAGGAACATTTGCTGCAGCAGTTGGCAGAGAGGGACCGGAGGGCTCTGGGGCTGCTCCAGGCTCTGCCGCTGACTCCTGGCACGTTACAACAATGATCATGGAAAGGAAGATGCAGATTTTTACCTAAACTGCACTTCATACTTACTTAGATTAGGAATTATTTTCTTTTTATACAGCATCTAGCACACTGTTGTTCTACCTCGTTACTAAATCAGAATTAAAAGGTGTTACATGTGAAGTGCATTAAAAAGGAAAAAAATACCTGCAGGTATTGATGTCTAATGTTTACATAAGATTCCATGAATTCATAATATTCCATCTTCCTGAGCCGGGGAAGTTTACATTTTACTGGAATTGCCATTTTTGAATCCACAATTAACAGTACAAAAGTCTTCTCTATTAAAAGGTAGTTTCTAAGGTGGTAGTATATGCAGGGAAAAAAATATAAAAAGTGGAGACAGATAAATAAACCCTAATACAGATGCAAAGCCAATTTCAGTTAAATCTTCCAGCCCCCAAAATTGAAGTGACACTAAGTTTGACTAAAGGCAGTGTTAGGGTCACTTTATTCTGGTACCATTGTACAGTACACACTAATTATAAAAATTACCGGTAATGTTAGCCATAATGCCAAGGAAAGAAGTGCCAAAAGCATGACCACTCACATTCCACCTGATCTGACTAAAAGAGGTAGGTTTCTATCCCTACAAGCCAGGCCTTAGTGATGTGAAGAAGTAACAGGATTTCCAGCCTCCAGCCACTGCCAGAAATAAATAAACCCACTAAGCTGCTAGTAAAGGCATTGGTGTTCTGCAACACACTGATGAGGTTTCCTTGGGTTATTCTGAAGTTTCAAATCTTTCTGATTTGATAGTTTCAAAGATCAGCTGTGCTAAACTGCATTCACAGTGGCTGTTCTGAAAGGCTGTTATCCTAATTTTACATCCTATTCTCTCATACAGAGACTAAGATGAGCACAATTTTTTGCCTGCATAATTTAATCTCCAACTGCAGCTACAGCCACAGTGGAAATTGTCTCTGATTCATCTCCAGTCCAAGCCCTCTTTTGATGCAAGACAAGAATAAAAGCCTTATACAAAAGATCACAGTTCTTTAAGGGAGAGTACTTGGGTTTCTCTGTGTTGGAACAAGCTTTAATTTCAAACTTTTGGGAATCTGGTCTGGAGCACATTTAAATTGTAAGAGAAGACAGGCAGCAATAGTCCTGTTGAGTGTTGTACATCTGGTGTGAGCTTCCTCTTCACACTAGGGCTTCTCAGTACTCTGTTTCATTCTGAAGGTAGAATTGGTAACATGCTCTGGAGGAAGGAGATATCAATCCCATTCTTACACTATCCTTTTCTTTATTTCTCCAAAGCAGCAATGTAGCAAAGTCATGCTTCTTTGTAATATTCCTCTCATTTGTGCCATTTTATTGAATTTTCATGAGTTATGTAATCCCACACTAATAAAGGAGGGCTTAAGAGACCATCACACCTCCAATATCTTAACCTTGTGTTCCTCTTGGCAGGTGTGTCTCACCCAGGGAGGACTTAACAGGAAGGGGATAAACAAGCTCTAAGAGGCAAATGATCCTGTGTAACTAATAGTAGACATAAGTTTTTGAAGAGTTGGGGGTGTGTTATATGATCACAATCATTAGTACATGTATTCTGCCTGTCTTACCATTACTGATTTTCCCTTTTTGTGTTTAGCTTTGCTGGGAGATGTCATTGGCAGCACATGGTAGATGGCCACAAGCTGCAGAGGACTTTGTTGAAGCAAGAGGTACTGATCTCTGCAGCAGTACTTTTGGGGTTGTGATGGTTAGTTGAGGCTTGTAATGGGATCTGCAGGGAGTATGTACAGTTCTGCACAAAGATGGGATGCCCCTTTTCATACTAAGATAAAGAAAAGCTGCAGGCTACTGTTAGGGAACAATGCACACAGCAACACATGAAGATATTTTACTGGACTTTGAACGTGGGCTGGTTTGGCTTTTGTTCCAGCTGGGAAATGTCAGCAGCTAGTATGCAAAGCTCACACCAGACTATTGATGTGCCCTGTAACACTTTAGCTTTAATGCACCTCTTGAGAGCTTGTTTAATATTTCATTGAAAAGCTTTGATAAGGTGAAACTTCAGTAAGAGTGGAAAGTCTGCTGTCTTAGACTGGCGAGCAGAAAGTGCTCTGAGCTGGGCTGTGAATTTGTAAGAACTGGTCCTGTGCTGCTTGCATGTTCCCAGTGCTATTGAGGCTGGTAGTTTGATTACCTGCTTTTTCTAATACTGTATGATAAATCCATTATTGAATTTGTTCAGACTATATTGACTTAGTCAGTGGTGTAACACTCTCCTGTTTTCTTAAGATAGTAGGTCAAGAGTTGGTTGAAAAGACTAACAAAATTACAGTGGCTTGTTTATGGACAACCAAACTTTAAAAAAGGATGTAGGCTAAAAAGGATTTTTCATGAAGTAGAACCACTTGCAGTTTGTTCTTTTTTTGTTTTTCTACAAGGGGAAAAAGGAAAAAAAACTTCTTACATATTTTGGTAAGGTAACCAAAATCAATGGCTTTAAAAGTCCAGAGCATTCCACCTCGGATGAGCCTGGTCCCTGAGAGTGATTTGTAATCACTTAAAATCTTGCTTTGAATCATAACTGATTAGCCCCTTTAAACACCACAATATTTGTAAGAATGTAGCTGAAAATCATGAGTCATTGAGGGACCCTTGAATTACCCTACTGTTATACTGGATCTTCTTTTTTACAGAGGTAGGAATATAGGGAATCATAACTGCATGCAGAGATAATTATCTCTGGAGATGGTAACTAATTCCTGCTAAAATCTCTTGACTTTGGACTTTACAAAGATGAAACTTTCATTTGATACAACACCATGAATTCTGCAGCATTAGCACTATTATAACAGACATGTTTTTTTGTTTTTCAGCATGTACCCTAGAAGGTAATATAATTTTGAAGTTTCTGTTGCCTCCAAATGTAATGACTCTGTAGGGAAAAGTCCCTCAAGTTGGGGTCACTGAATCTTACTAAGTAATCAAGACCTACACGTCCCAGTCCTGTAAGCCCTTAGTGCTTCAACAGAACTGCAAAGTCTTTTCATGGCTGAGTCCCCTTCCGAGCAAGTACACTTGGTCAAGTGAGGACAGTGCTCTCAAGGGGTTTTTTCAGGGTTCATTGGTTAAGCTGACTTAGAATGATCCTGGTATGTCTGAGACCTATTATATATTTATTTGAAAACCCATTCTTCATCCTGGCTGGGCTCCCAGCTAAACCCAGAGCCTACTTCATGGTCTTATCAAGGCTGACTTTGGGGAGCACAAAGGAAATTATTTGTTATATGGGAGCTGGGGAATTCCAACCTCTGGCTTGGACAACATCTCCAGATGCTCCAGAGATGCACTGGACTATGGCAAGCTGCCCGGGCTCCTGGCTGCATTAAATGGCAGCAAGTGAAGACAAATGACTCTGGACAGAGGTATACTGAGCTTTGTGTGCTTTCATAATATGGCTTTTGTGACTGCAAACAGTGTACTGGTGTCTTAAGGGATGCCTACCTGGTGTAAAACTAAGAGCATGTCTAGATATTGCTGGGCTTGCCTTCTAAATGGGTTGTTCTGAAAAATCAATATAGGATGGACAGATATGGTCTCATCTTTTTCCTGACACTATGATGTTGTAAGACTTCATTTCCTCATCCCAGCATCACTCCTTGTGGGGTCTTTTGAGAAGCAGCTGTCACCTTGGCCTACTTTGTGTCCTCTCCCACTAGCAGAGGAGAAGCAGATGGAAGCTTTGGGCTGCTTCATTTTTTAGATATAGAATGTGAAGAAAATAATGGCTTCTGTAGTCAAGGATGGCTTCAAGCCAGGCCAGAGGCCAAAGCATGTGTTTGCACCATATGTGAACCAAGTGCTAAGCTTTAAGAAACAGGCAACAGGTCAAAGCATGGGTACAGAACAAATTTGTTGTCTGTACTTTGTGAGAAAGGTTGTGTTGAGATGCTCAGCTGCAGGAAGGAGTTTCATATAAGAGGTGGCATTGGAGAGCTATGGGTGTCCCTTAGGTGTTCACCTCTCTCCATGTACTCTATAGGGAGCCTTGGCAAACCTGGGAAGCACTTCAATTCCTTTGTTCTTCTATGTATTTAAATCTAAATGTGTCAGAAACACAAATCCTTCCTAAGCTCCTTGTTTTGTTTTGATGAAGTTATCAGCTATCCTCATAGTCTGTGTGTCCTAATTGTAATAGCAATTTCTTTTAAATGGAGGAAGGGGGAGATAATTTATCTATTGGTTTAGTAATTTTGATTTCCCCAGAGTATTACTGGAAGCAATATTTCCCCAAGCATAGCTCTTTGGAGGTTAAAAGAAGTTAGAAACACAGAAATATCAGTAGAGCTCAACTTGAATTACTTGTGCTGAAACATTCCTTTCCTAAGCAGAGTCTGGAAATCAGCCCCGTGCTCCTGCAGGGTGTTGCGAATCATTACACTTGCAGCTTTAATTTAGAAGTGCAAGTACTTATCTCATGCCTCAAACCCTGCAAAGCTGTTTCTAAGGCAGTTCCTGCAGCGTCTGGAGAGTCTGAACTGATCCCAGCCTCAGAGAGCAGTCTGGAAATCATTTCAAGGTCCCTGTGCCAGCTGCTGCAATGGCAGGGGTGGCCATCTGTCATGTTTAAGGCTACAAATGTCTAATATCCAGGGTGAAAATGATCGAGAGAAGGCTGCTAACTCTTCCTAGCTCTAGCCGTCAGTCGAATGAAAAATGACTTTTCCCTGCTTGTCTGAACTGTTGATGGCCAACTCTGGTGTGGTTGGGCTCCCTGCTCCTCTGGCTCTTCTGTCCCAGCTGTGCTGCCAAGAGCTGCGCACTCCTCCTCCGAAATGCTTCTCCTTTAGTTAAGAGGAGGGCAAGGAGCTCAGCAGATAAGGGATTAAACATCAATGCTTACCTATGCCACAGGCTCTCTCTAGCTCCAGCTAGGCTGTTTGCATCCTGCCTCCACTGGGAAGCGCTTGAAGTTGAAGCACTTACACGTTAGGTGGTGCCAAACTCTAATAAATGCGGGCAAAGCGATTACTGGAGCTGTCTCCCATCCTAGTTACTGGGTTTGGCAAGGTTCCAAACTCATCTTCATGCTGTGAATGTTGCCCTGCAGCATCGGTAGCCAGTTCAGAGGCTTGGCAGTTCACATTTTAATTTTCCATCAAATAACTGCAGATAAAAAGTTTCCTGCGTACATATTTTTCTAAAATTACAGCCAACATCACTAAATTTAGGAACCTGAATGTAGTGTTTTGGAACTGCAATACTCTCAGAGCTGCTCCAGGGCAGAAATAGTTAAATGAGGTAGAGGATGTCATCTCCAACCTGTCAGAGCCCAACAAACAGCTATCCCTACCCTCCCCAGAGAAGATGGTCCTTTTGGCTATTTCACTTACTAAACTGTCACCAGTTGAAACTGAATTCACCATGAATTCAAGCCCTGGTGAGACAATCTTTTCCTAACCCAGGTACAAGTTTAAAGGGTCAGTCTTACAGATGTCTCCTATAGTTTCCAAAGGAGAGTGCAATTAGGACTTTCATGTCACTTAGATGCTACAGGATTGAAAATGTAGATTCAGTTTCTGAAAGCTTGGAATGGATGGGGGGAGGGAGGTGAAACCTTATTAATAAACAGAAATATGAAGATTCTTGAGTTGTCATAGAGGATCCTAGTTAAGCTGCCACTGAGCAAACTTCATCAGTGTCATGCACAAAAATACACTGTATTGATGTTTTTAATAAATCTGCTCAGCTAGCAGGGATGATCTAGAGTTCTAGTAGGAACAGTTACCTCTCAGGAATTGTCTTGCAGTTCCAAGTCACTTCTGTACTGCACACGTAAGCATTGAATGGGTTCTGAAGGTAACTGTCAGGTCCCTTTTTTGAATCAATACCCTGTCTCTTCTTGCTTTAAACTTCTCCCAGGCACCTGTTGAATAAATCGCCATTCTGTGTGCAAAAGATGTGTAGACAACTTACCCTTATCCTTGTCTTCCTGCATAAGCAAAGTGGAAATTCCCTTTGGCTCTGAAAGTAGCATGAAAAGAAAAATCCACAGATGACATTTCTCTTTTGGGAAGATCATAGAGGAGCTATTCTAATGTCTAGGCCAGATGAGGAAAATACTGGAAGAGGGAGGAGATGCTGTCGTGCTTATCCAGCTAAGGGCTATCTGCTTGAACTCTTCTACCTACATCATCTCTGTTGTATTTGAGAGTCAAGATATCTATGAACCTACTGTTGGGTACCAAATAGAGCTGGAGGCTTAATCAGAGCATCAGAAGAGGAGGATGACAATGGTTGTCCCTATGTACTACTGAGCACCTTTTTTTTCTTTTTGTGCAGCATGAAAAGTAGTGGGATGCAGCGAGGGATGCATAGAGTATGCTGTACTTCCAGCCACCCATTGGAGTTTGCTCCTAAGACATTTAAGGCTCCTTTGAGTTATATTTTATGGGTGAAGCTAAGAGTTAGGAGATCAGGACCTTACAGGATAATCATGAACAGCATTAGAAATGAAGGCATATAAAACAGCTGAAGAGATGCCTTGAATCAAGCTGCCAAATAGTGAATAATCACAGTGAATCTAAATGAGACCAAGCTACCTCTCTTGGACTTCTCTTTCCTTTTTTTTTTTTCTTTTTTTTTTTTTTTCTATGAGAACAAAAAGCAGAATAAGTAAGCCAGTCAGTGAGACTACTGGAAATGACTTTGAAGTTGGTGATGAAAGAGAATTTTCCATCCTGTTTGAATTATAGATTCCTTAGCACAAAGCACGGCTGGTTCACTTCCACCTCAGCAAATCCAGTTGGGGTGTGTAAGCTCCCATCTCACCCCACCACCTGACCCTCCTGAGTGCCATTCCACTGGGTGGGTTCAGCCAGCTGCAGTCTGCACTGCAGACATGGTCTTTCACAGTAGGAGCTGAAACTACTGGTTCACCATCCCAGCTCATAGGAAGTTTGCAGTGACCATTTTAAAGGCTGTATATGTTATCTGAGAGGGAAAAAACAAATGTCTTTCAAGAAGTCATAAGGTCTTTACCTCCTGGGTTTTGCTTTTATTTTGTGCCCAAGGGTCAAGAGAGAAGCAATAGCACTGTAATCTTTAGTGGCAGCTTAAGTGTTAGGTTGTGTTAGGTCATGTGTAAATTAGCACTAATAGCCCCCAACAGTTATTGCACAGTTGGTTAGAAACTGGATGGGGGAAATGCCTGACTCCTAAATATGAACAAGTTGAGTGCCATGACTTGCATCAGTCTTACTTTCAGTTTTTAAACATATAACAGGATGAAGCTGGATCTCTTTTAGCTCCCTAGCTCATAGCTGGAGGACAGTACAGCTTTGACTCTGGCAGCAAGGGGATGTTTGCTCACTGGTTGGCTCCTGCTTTACAAATGCACATTTTCTGTTTGGCAATTTCTGAACTGTTCAGAACTGAGTGACATGTGCAGCACCAGCAGAGTACTGTATGGTTAACAGGGGTCATTTACATTTTAATCTTACAATGGGCAGTGCTTCTCAAGTGCTTCTTATTTATTTGCTGTCATTGTAAGTTAGAGACCTTGTCAGAGACATGGGTGGTCTTCATTAGTGTGCAGTCATGTATATTGTCCCTGACAAGGACAGTTGTCATTCAAAGTATCCCAGACAGGGGTGGATTCTGCACTCTGCATGTTTGCAGTACCTGGCAGTTTCCTTTCCATTGGGGCTCTAAAATGCAGTCACTGATTAATATTTTACCCCAGTCAAAGATCAAACTTGAAATATTAGGATAGCAAGCTCCATCTAGATTAGAAATTGGCAGAGCAGAATTCAGCTAAGTGTCCTTACCCATAAATATTACCTTGCTATCACTGGATGGTCTACAATTTCCTTATGAGTTTTAAGGTAAAGCAGCAGGGAGTCATAGAATCATAGAATGGCTAATGTTGGAAGGGACCTTAAAGATCATTAAGTCCCAGCCCCTGCCATGAGCAGGAGACACTTTCCACTAGACCAAGCTGCTCAAAGCCCCATCCCTTGAACACTTCCATGGATGAGACAGCCACAACATCCCTGGGCAACCTGTTACAGCATCTCACCACCCTCATAGTAAAGAATTTCTTTTTCATGTCTAACCTAAATCCCCCCTCTTCAAGTTTTAAACCATTTTCCCTTGTCCTCTCACTACACACTCATTCAAAAAGTCCCACCCCAACTTTCTTAGTCATCTTCAAGTGGAGTGGGAAAGAAAAGGTTAAGCAGCTATCTGCAAAACCATTCCCTTTAACCCAAGGGGCAGAAACATGCACAGAACATGTGACACTGATGCAGAGTAAATATTTCATGAGCTGGCCTCCTAACAGATGTCTCCCCAAGAGGAAGAAGCTGGGGTGTCAGTGACAGTTTCAGTGCCAACAAGAGTGGATGATGGAGCCTCTGGTAGCTGAGGTATCCTCCTCAGAATCTGGGCATCTTCCTTCTTGGACTTCTACAGTGTTTTTATTAAATAAAGTTTGGCCCTTTTTTAACAGAAGGATGCAGTGAATACAGCAGACACTGCACTGACAGAGATGGGAGCTGGATGGTACTGGTGTTGTGGTGGCAGCTCTGAAGGCTGCAAACCTGCCTGTCCTGTACTTGTGAATGCAGGAATAATTGAATACTCTGCCAGACCATGCTCTTGTTTTTAGGCATTGTTGAAAATTCACTATGTGCTACAGAGATCTCTCTCTGGAAAAAAAAAAAAAATGCCCTTTACAACCTAATTTTAAAGTGGTTAGCAGAGTTTACAAACACAATACCCTCGGAAAAACTGTGTGGTAAAGGAATCTTTGGTTTCATCTGAGACTGATGTTATTCTGCCTTTTATACTATCTCATATCTATGGCAGCAGAATAGGTTAGAGTAAAATTATTGTCACAGATTGTAGTAGAATCAGCCAGTATGGTAAAGGAACCAAAAAACAGGGATAAGAAAAGAGATGATAAATACCTCTGTAGGGCACTGTAGTCAGATTTTTTTAAAAAAATGTTAGACATTAAGATAATGTTTCAGCTTTCTGGTATGTAATACAGATGTCAGATATTTATTTTTTTTCAGAGTAAGTAAATTACATGAACATTCCTCTAGAAAATAACTTTATCTGATCCAGTTACCGGTGAACGATAAGCCAACTGTTCCCTGCCAAGTGATTTCATAGTCCCACCACCAGAAGGTTCTGAAAAGTTTTCCCTGATAATAGCATAGTGGTCATCACTGCTCAGAAACAAGATGTATATGTCAATGCTGTTTCTTACAGTTTCACATTGAGTAAACTGAAATATTAAGCTAGCCAGAGCACTGAGCCCAGCACGAAGAAACAAGGCTTGGAACACAGAAGGACGAGAGTTGCAATTCTTACTTCCTGACAAAGAGATCAGGTTTTGCCATTTTTTCTCTACAGAACTTGAGGAGGATCTCAGTGTGCTCATAGGGAGGTCAGCAGTGAACACTTGTGAGATCACTTTGCTCTCTGGTCTGGCCAGGTCTTGCTTCCTGGCCTCCTGCAGACCAGGGAATCTGCCTTCCACCCAGGGTCACCTGAAAGCTTCCTTGGGCGGAAGGGTGTTATTATAGGACTCTCCACTTAGTGTCCTCGTTTGCTTGCTTTTTGGATCAGGTAAAAAAGGGGGAGACTTGTTTCAGGAAGGACTGAGGGGAAAAACCAAGAACACCTGAGAATCCACATGTTTTACTTAAGGGGTCAATGTTCAAAATTAAGCCCTTTCCAAACTTTTGGAACAGACACCTTGGGTTTGGCAGCATCTCCTCTGGTGCCTGTTGGGTTTGAATGGCTTCAGGATGGGACCCCCACTTGTAGATCCACATTCAGGGACTTGGCTTAACTCCTTAACTCTTCTGAAGCCTATGGAGTATGGAAAACTCTACTGTGGAAGGGCCTAATACTGAGCTGAAACTCCTTCCTGATCCAAAGAGCTTGGCAGTCTATTGTGCTGCTCATCACATGCAATGTAATGACATGTGGAGCTGCAGAGGAATCTTTTCACATTTCCCCCTTGCCCAGTTCCTCAAAACTGAATTGGACCTCTTTGAAACAGGAATAATTTTAGTAAATGTAATCAACAAATTTATAACTAATTTAATAATTTCAGTATGATAACTTTCACTCATCTTGACAAAAAGTCTTTGTAACATTTATATTCTGGAGAAGAAAAAAAGAAGAAAGAAAAAAAAAAAAAAAGAAAAAGAAAAAAATCTAAACATTTTTACCAGCCTGGACTGAGAAAGGATTGAACCAGATCTTCATACTGTAGATCAGCCCTGTGCTTTGGTACATGGTACAGTAATTGTTGTGGGGAATCTTTCCTTTCTGTCCTCGAGACTGGATAGTCCTGAAAGTTTTACTTCTGTAGATGGTGAAAGACAAAGGCTTCATGTTGTTCCTTCATGAACGAACAACATCATATTTCAGATTGGCCTAATTTTATAAAGTTCCCCTATTATAAGGTCAGAAACTGTGGGGGTTTTTACAGGTCTTATACAAAGACATCTTGTCTCCATACAATAGCACAAATGAGAGAAAATCCAGCCCTTCCACTAGGGATTTGTTCCAATGATAAACACTGACTTTGATTTAGAATACTTTGCCTTATTTCTTTTGTGAAACCTTTTTCCAGCTTCAGTTTTCAGCAAGCTGTTGAAGAACTGTGATTCCCTGGTAGAGTAAACTCCAGAGGGGGAGAATTTTCTGTTCATGTGGAATATTTGATCACATCAATTCATGAGCTGGACTTTAACCCAGTAATTCCACTAACAATTTAGTAGTGAAATAAGAGGATTACCTCTTTCAGTTCCCATTCCTCTTCCTCCAACTCAATACTCATCAACCCAAAGTCTTCTAATTATTTTCTAGGGCTTCCAACCTTTGTCCAATTGAGAATTAATTTGTACAATTGTATCTGACAGCATTTTAAGTCTATTTAAATCCAGCTTAATTTGATCCTTCTCCTTTGCTGCATAATTCTTTGTTCTATTTCTTTGTCCAGCCAAATCTCAGCACATACCCCTCTAACCTGATCCATTGTTTGTTATGAATTATTAGGATCCAGTTTGTGCCTATTGGAAGCCAATAGGCAGAGCTGCTTGTGTGTGCAAGATCAAGACCAGAGCTGAAAAAAACACAAGCATTTCTTTCTCCAGGGTGTAATTGGAGAGCAGCTGGAAGTCTTGGGCGACCATTAGTGTAAAAGGTGTGAAACACCCACTATCTTTAACTAGGTGCAACAGCAAAGACTGTTACTCATGGGACCAGTGATGGAACTGCACCAATGGGCCAATTTTCTGTGTAAATGTAACTCACACTGCATTTCTTCATAGAGGGGAAAACCCATTGAGAGAACTGATTCTATTTGGGTGAGTTGCACTGAAAGAATATTTAGAAATAACCATTTTTGGGTTTGATGTGCAATACAATAAAGCCCAAGCTGAATTATGCTGGGTTACTATAATTATTTTGAAAGCTCAGCATGGAAAAATTTGTAACAGCTCATGTGCTCACATCAGGGATCATTTCAATTTTACCCTCATGAGCAGTTGTTCATTCATTGCTGATTGCAACAATCTTTTAATCAAGAAAACAGCGTGGATATTTTACTCCAGCTGTTAGCAGGGCTTGTGAGTAATGGTGAGATTAATTTTACAAGCTGAATTTGAGAACTGAATCTCTTCAAAGTAGTAATACTTGCTAAATAGGAAAAAAAATGGCTTTTAAGCTTCTTTAGAAGGAAAGATGGTGTCAAGTTCAGCCTTTGAGCAGCAAATGTGCCTCTGTCCTAGGAGCAGCAATGGAAAGATCTGTCACAGGCAGCCCCTATAGAGGCAGCTTTTCCCCACTGCTCTTCATGTGGCAGCACTGGTCAGAAGCTCTGGTTTGATTCACCAGCAAGAAATTATAATTCACTATTTGACTGAGCCAGCACACAACAGCACAGCAGGAAGCAAGGATCTCCCTGTTCATTCTCCTCACTACTCATATTAGCTCATGCTGTGCTTGCTTACTCTTTGGTGTCCGAACCCAGCATCTTACCATAAAGGCTGGTGGTGTAATTTGACAACAAAAAGGTGGGCAGATGCTGTAGCTGGATTCCTGATTATAGTCTGATGTGTCTTCCACCATAATTTCTAAGTGGAATCCATCCAGGTAGGAATGGCACAAGCAGCAGCACTTGCACTGCAGAGTTGCTTTGAAAAAGGACCCATTTGGGGGTCACCACTGTCAAGTCAGTGTTAAACCTCAGGATGTTTCATGGCTCAGTTGCCTGTTCTTACTATGATGGCTTGTGCCTGCTCTGGCTCTCCTGTAGCATGGATCCATGCTTCCTGGTGGGGAAGCTACTCAGAGTAGGATGCTAGTAAGACTTCTACTCAAATGGCCCATCTGAGGAGAAAAGAGTTTACCCCACAGACCTCACAACGGGTTTCAGTGACCAGGTTTGTGAGAATCTAGCCTCAATTCAGACTTTAAAATATTCACGTATGGAGCAGGACCAAAGCCCTGCTAAGCCATGAAAATATCAGGCTTGCAATCAAGAGATATGAATAAGTAGTCTCTAATGAAATGGAACACCCTGCAAAAGCAGTCTTGTAATCTGACAAGCAAAGGAAAAACTGTACCAAAGATGTATTTTTTTTTTTATTAGTGAAGGAACATCATTCCTAAGTTATGTGCAACTCAGGAGCTTTCCCATCAAATATAAAAGGTTATGGCCACAATGCTTTAGCCTTGCCAGGCACAGGTGAAGCAACTTCAGATATCAAAGGTGCAACTGTGAGAGGCTTCCCTTCTATCTGCCCAAATAAACTCTTGGTGACTTCACTGGGAATCCTGCATAGCTGCAGAATTCAGGCTGGGGGCAGTTGTCATTAATACAATAAAAATCAAATGAGAAATCCTTGGTTAGTTATGTAATTGCTACCCATTTTCTCTGCTTACTCTCCAGACAGATTTGGTTTAGAGAATTGTTTTTCCTGTTTCTTTTTTCTGGAATGCTAATAGGGACTGGGAGACTTGAATCTGTTCAAACTGATCTCTTGATGTTTCTCAATCATTTCTATATTGAGGTTATTTCACAATGTGAAAATATTTGGGTCTGTTGTACAGAATCAAACAGCTTTGATATGCCATACTTCACCCCTACCCAATACTTTCAACATGGGGGAACTATAAATTGACCTCTGTTACTGTCATATATTCCTTATCTTTTTAGTGGCATGAAAACCCCAAGCAAATCTTCTACAGAACTTCCCTGCCCACAAATGAAACTGAAATATTTAATCCTCAGGGACTGCAGCTTGTCATAGAGGGATTTCCCCGAGAACCATATTGTGAGCTTGCAAGAACACATCAAACTGAAAAATGGAGTGAGAGGAGGAGATAACAGGTTTTGGGGAGGAGGGGGAGCCTGACTGCTGGTGTTCACCCAGTCTCTGCAGCCCCAGCCTCCAAGACCTAAGTGCTGGGGAGTTCGAGTACATGAGAGTTCTTTCTCAGATTTTAAGCACTCCAGGCAGAAGTGCCATTGTTAGGCATTTAATCTGAAAGAAGAAAGGATCATATTTCTTCCTTTCAAATCTAAATCCCTTGATAGCTTAATTTTCTGAGGAACATAATCAGATGTTTTTCCCGCAATACAATTGAGAGTCAAGGATTTTTTTCTTTACTCCCAAAAAAAAGTACAAGTCAGGAAGGAATGCTTACTCCATACTTATTTTGCAGCTTTTTTCTGATCTCTGAAGTGGACATGATGTCTGAGATCCTTAAACCCCTGTGCTCCATGCCTGATTCTATAGTCTTCCAAGGCTTTTACTTTCAGTCTGCTGCATCACCTACTTTCCTCAGAGGTTCTTTTAATTGCAACATGATAAAACTTAGCACCTACATATCATTAAACATCATAACCATCTTCTCTTAGATTTTCCACTGCTGTTCGTGGATCTCTATTTCTAGGCAATGATCAATGCACTCAATAGCTCCTGTCATCATCCTCCAGTGGTGAAAGGAAAATCTCTCATGAACGGCCAGACTGCTTTCTGCCAATCACGGGTGAGCAAGGCTCCCTTGCACCTGTGACCCAGAAGTTATTTTCTTTCTGCAAGTGACTGAATTTTCTTCATACTCTGTTATGATACTTCCTCAAATGTCTCAAGTCATGACACTTGGACTTCCCTTTTCTGTGGCTTCTCTGCTTGAGAAATGCTGCTCAGGCTTCCACATCATGGAACTGCTCGTGATCTTTGCACAGCTGAGGGGGAATGAATAGGTTCCATCTACTTGCCCACTTCAAAGCCTTTTATTTCTGGTCTTGATTTGAATCTTGGCTGGGGTCTGAGTGAAAACTGACATCACTTGACAACTGTTTTTTAAATGAGCTGGCAGTTTCTATTTTCCACAGGGGTATGGCTGGTATGGGATACTGGAAAATTTGGTGACACGCTCTCAACAGAAAAGAGTCCAGGGATTGAATTAACATGCAATCTGAATTACTGGACTGTGTTGAAGCATCTCTCTAGATCAAATTAACTTCTTGTTAGTGCAAACAATCCACCCACGTGCTCATTCAAGACACAGTTTGCATTGTTCCTTGGGACCCAGACTGTCACAATTCAAAAGATGACCTCGGATATCAAGGCCCATGCAATCAACATCTATTATTCAAATGAAATTTAGAGTGGTGATATGCTGAGGGCGAGATGGAGCCTCAATGCTGCAAGCAACCTTGCACATGTCTATGCAGCTATATACTCAAGCAGGTGTTTTTAGAGCATTAGGAGGCTTCATCAGAAAACTTACACTAACATCCTGTGACGCTCAGCTTTGCTTTTTGCAAAGAGATATTTGTAAAAATGAACAGCCTTCCATGAACACCAACCAGGCCTGCTGAGTGAAGGATGGGAAGAGAAGGCAGAGTCCTTCCTCACTCACACAACATATCCTTGATTTACCTCTGAAAATAAATAGTTCACTTTTATTAGAAACTGGCAGCAAGCAGAAGGTATGTGAAGAGTAGCACATTCCAAGCAGCAAGATACCTGGATGCTGGGTAAGCAGTGACTCTTCAGGCTGAAATCCTTAGGCCTGTCCTTGAAACAGTTTCAGACTCAATTCCCTTTTTAGGAAGCCCTGAAAAAGAAGCTATCTTGCACCAACCATGATGGCAATTCTAGTAACTTTCCATTTCAGGATGGTCCTTTTTTGAGTAAGAAATATAAATACCTGATCTAATGCTTGGCAGATCCACTGAGCTGTGAGTGGGTTTTCTCCTTCTAAAATTTGCTGTGCTTGAAGGTTTCCCATCAACCACTCTTAAACAGTGGGGCAAAAAGCTTTTGTTTTCCTATTTCCCACACGTGAAATGAGGTAACAGTTCCTCTGAGGGTTGATTTACTGATGTTTGTAAAGCTCATGCTGGTTTCTGCCTGAGGATTTCAAAAGGCTTTCTGTCTAGTGTAAGCACATTGACTTCAGCAAATCTATGAACTAGATTAATATCTACATCTTGTTCTAGTAACTCCTAACTAATCTTATTAAGTCTTTCCAGACCCAGATCAATACCTGAAATGCACTCTGTCCTGTAATTAATCTGATGAGCCATGCTACTCATGTTTATTGATCCCTTCACATTTTTCTTGAGTTTTTTATTTTTAAATTAAACTGGTTTAGCAGAAACAGGGTCATGATCTCTGTTTCTCAGTAGCTTTTTCATGCCCTTATTAAATATACTGTGCTGAGTGCACTCAGTAATTCAATGATCCTGCCCTACTGAAGAGAGCTGGATACCAGGGTCTTGAAGAAGCTTCACAGGGGCAAGTCTGGCAGTTTGATGGCTCCTGTGTGAAAGTCATTGGTCAGACCAGCCTGGCAGATGTGTGAATTTGTTCCAGAGATGTAAATGTGTGATGAAGCATGTGGACCTACATGTGTTAGAGCAGCAGCATGTTAGCTCCTACCTCATCCAGCCTGGTGTCCTCCTCACCTATGTTTGCTCTGCTTCAACTCATGAGGGCAGGGTCTACCTCTTGGTGAGGACAGACTTCTGACACCTGTCTCTTTTTGGAATGAATGAATGAATGAATGAATGGCTGTTCAACAACAGCCTCACTGATAGGTGATGGACTATGGTACTGTTAACTAGTGAGGGTATGAAAACACTGACCTTTGGCTTTATGTGCCCTCCAGAAAAAACAGTGTGTGACCTTAGTTCATGAAGAAAATAGATGACTTCATGAATAGTATAAATAACAGCAAGACTTTGAAGTAAGATGTAGGAGCAGAAAGATGTAATGGAACAGTATCATGACTCAGTTTTGTTGCCATTGACTAACAGTCACAAACTTTTTATATGCATGAGAAATCACGAAAGAGATGGAAACAATATAGCAGCATTGCTATCTTTTTCATCAGTCTTTAGTCTGTTTATTTGAAAGTGATTCACCTAATAGAGGGCTTCAAGAAGGAGGTGCTGGAGAGGTTATGGCAACAGAAATGCAAGGCTGAGGCAAAACACCAAGATACTGGGTGGAAAGCAAAGCAGTCTGTCCCAACCAGAGAGATTATCTAGTCTCTAGAGTTTTCCATCAAAAGCTGAAGGTTTTCCCATTTAGAGTGGAAATCACAAAAACTTTTGTTGTTTGATTTAAGGTTTCTCCATGAGACACAAAGAATATTGCAGAGCTGAAAACACAGTACTTGGAATCAGTAAGAAAGTTTTGTTCACCTCCTTGCAGGACCTGCTACAGGTGCCTTCAGGCTCAGCCTGGCCACACATGTGGCCTTTACTGCCGGGGCACACAAGCACTCCCATTCCTGCAACCAAATTTTAGGAGAGTGCTCTGTATAGTTTGAATATTTCCGTGTAGGTTGGGGGAAAGGGAGCAGCTCTGGGTGTCCTCTCCCCCTTCCTCCTCATGGGAATCAAACATGAGAGCTAAGTGCTTCCTTTTCTGAAGCTATTATTGGCAACCAGTGCAAAATGTCCCTTTTTCATGACAAGTAAATGACCTACTAAGTACAGGCTATAAAAATTCAGGTCATGTTTTCTGTTTCATTAATATGCTGCCTGACAAAGCCTTTGCCTGCTGGGGCTCTCTGCTGGGCAATGGGAGTGAGAAAACCCTTAAGGATTTCTCACTGTCATTAGGAGATAGAAAGGCAAACAAGCTTCTAAAGGAAGGAAGGAAGGCTCCCAAAAGACAGTCTGCCTTTGTGTCCTGATCTCATGAGCAACCACAGGAGGAGGGAAGAAATGCCATTTACATACATAGTCCCAGTAGTGTGGGGTTTGAATGCTTTCATGTTTCACTAAGGGCTGGCCCTGAGTGTTCCAGAAGTCATCAGAAAGGTTTTCCTTGATTGAAACAGGCAGTGGACCAAAAATGTTATTTGGCCATGAAATTTTTTGCGAAGTTGATAAGTAGGGGAGAAGAGCAGTATGAATCAGAAAGATAGTCCAAGGAAAGAGTCTCTTGGAAATGCTTTTCTACAAAAATATTGGCTACCACAATTTTTGGTCCAGTAGCATCAAGAATTTATTGGAGACAGTTGTTCTTTCCACATAAAATTATCGTTCAGAAATCAGAGAAATGTCTCCCTGCAGGAAACATCGAAGTTGTGTTCAGAGGGTGTATTATTTTAGGTGTAAATACAGGACTTTCCCATAAAGGATTTAGGGAGGACGGACCTTTATTCACATGCTTGGCTAAGGCAGCACTAACCTAAACCTGGATTCTGCCACCATGTAACTCTGGAAGTTTGGATCTAAGTGCTTTTCCCTGTGTAGGAAGTTTGGGCTTAGGGGATTATGAAGAGCATTAGCTTTTGTTCTTGGCAATGTTGAGCAGCATGCACCCTGCTTTACTGACTGCATTCTCTGGGCCTGCAGGGTGGTAGCTGATGTGCTGGCAGTGAGGTCGTGCCATGCTGCCAAGGGCTGAGGTTTGCCTTTCCAGCTCCAGGTCAGCTCCCATCTCTCTTGCCTGTTCCCTCAGCAATGAGCTGATAAAGCAAGTTTCACATGGACAGCAGGAAGGCTGAGATGCATCAGGGAGATCTGATATGTAACCTGACAGATCAGTGCCCATCAGAAGGTTATAAATACTTCCTCGAACCAACAGGTATTTCCAGGTTTGGCATCCAGGTATTCTGCTGAACCATTTATTGACAGAGTTGGGTTTCAGGGACCAGGCTGCTTCATTCCCCCTTCTGTGTTGCTATCACATACCTTATTCTCCACAGTGCTCTTGCCCAGAATGACAATGTTCTGGACCAACACCGTAAGCTCTGTTCCAGGGATACTTAGCCTGCAATGAATGTATTGATTCATAGCTTATTTTTAAAGCCAGAAGGAACTGCTATGCTCACTTGCTTTGACCCCAAGCGTGCAGTAGGCACAGGAATATTTATAGTTCTGTTTACAGCCTTCTGCTCTCTCTATATAAGCCAATAAGGCCAAGTAAGGAGTAGGGTCCCTGGTCCAGTGTATGTTTGACAGCCACTACAAGCTCAACTGCTTTGTTAAGGTGTTGCCCCCAGTAAATGTCAGGGCAGCCCATCCCTGCTGATGGTGGCAGAGCTGCCATGCACAGGTCTTGCTTCACATACATCTGTGGCCTGTTTGCAGCACAAGCAGAAATAAGCTCCAGTGCAAAAACAGAGATGTAGGAAATCCTGGGTTTGTGCTTTAGTGTTTCTTAAGTCTCCATGCTGAGCCTGTCTTTCATCACTTTCTCTTGGGGGATCCTCTCTCCTGTGTTCTAACCATACTGAAGCAGCCCAAAAGATGCATAAGGTCACTGGATAAGATGGTTGAAAGGAGCCTAGGGAATAACAACTTGTTGGGAGGTGATGGAGAAGGGCAGGACAGAGCCATTAAGATCTGCAGCTGCTACAGCTCTCCCCACATAATATTTCCCAACATGTGTTTCCTGGATTTTGTATTTTGAGTTGCAATCTAAGACACAGTGTGCTCCAGTGCCATGGTGCTTCATCTCAGACATGGTGCTTGGCCTGACTTTCCCAAAGCTCAAGCAATCCAAGATAAACTCTTGTATGTGGGGGACTGAGATCATTAAAACTGAAGCAGTACAAATATGCCCCCTTCCCATTTGTTGTGTTCTCTCTTCATGTCCTACAGCAAACAGTGTACACTTGTCTTTCGTCTGTGCTTTAGCTCTTGACGTGGGGTGACTGTCCAACTAGAAACCTGAGCATTAAGTAGATAGATTAAATAGCTTAGCTAGTTTTTCTTCCTGCTGGATGTTAGATTTCTGCAGGTTAGCCCACTGCAACTGCTTTTGAACTGCCCCCCTGACATAAGAAGCCCTTGTCATTCTTTTTCAAGTAAAACAGCAATTACAGTATTTCTTAGAATAAGATTGTCATAGCTAAATTCTCTTAGTGTTCTGATTGACATGTATCCATTCAGGTTCAAATTCCCCTGGGAGCTTGCCTTTTTCATCAGACTGTATTTGTAAGTGAACATGTAACTGACTTTAACATTGTACATCCCTCAGATGAAATCCCTAAGAGGGAAAGTAATTACATTTTTACATGCAGAAATGGTAAAATCAGATGGATCTAATGCTTACTAGTTAAGAGAATCAGTTATTAATATTTCTGCATGGAGGCAGCACAGTCACCAAGGCCCTTGCAACTGTGAATCTCTCAATCTTGCTCTTGGGCAAAGTATATGCAGTCATCTCTAATCTGTTCCATCTCTCCTCAAGCAGCTCACCCAGCAGTGTGAACAAATTGCCTGGAAATGTCGTCATCGGGCTTCATCTGGCACTATCTCCCCTTCTGTCTTGGTCATTGATTTCCTCATCTCCTCTGCCTTTAAAACTCACATCATGCACTAATTTGTGGCTCTCCAGTACTGAAGCAGCTGCCCTGAGCTTTCCCTCCTCAACACCAGCAGCTTTTATCCCCTGAAGTGTCCTTTACTGGTGCTCATATGAAGATCTCCTCAATGTGTCTCAAGTGGCCTCCCTGCCTGCTACTTAACAGCATGTGCTCTGCCAGCTTTTATTTCATCACAAGAGAGCTTAGAGCTGTTCTGCTTCTTGAAATTGGGTAAGATTTGGTCTCCTTCCTACAATGACTCAGTGTGCTGGAGAAATTACTCCTGCCTTGCACGAGCAGTGGCCACAGAGCTCTCAGAGCTGTGTCAGCCTCTGCTTGCCACGGGCTCCCCTCCGGAGAGCTCTTTGCCAGCAAGGAGCTGCTCCACACTCTGGTCATATGATTGTTAAACATAGAGTCCATTGATAAGTAACACAAATGCATGAAGAGCACAAGAACCAACAGTTGTTGCAGCGTCACCTGTATTAGCTGTTAGCTAATACAGCCTTTTCTTCTGTTCTTTTGCCCATGTTCCTGTGGCCTTTCAACACCATCCATTGCATTTGGAGTAGATATCTCTGTGTACCAAATTCATACTCCATTCTCGTTGCAAAAATGTCCAGGATCAGGCCTTTAACATGCAAGTCAGCACAGAAAAATTATTCTGCAAGAGAAAAATATTGTCTGGCTACTCACTGACCACACACTGTATTTTCTCTGTGCTTGATCAGTGTTTCTTCCCAGTCCTGGTCTGCTGCCATCGTTTAATAGCCAGGTGCCACCCAGATGCTGTATCAGAACAGATTGCTGCACTGCAGCCTGCTTGGGCAGCTTAGGTGCAAACTTTTGCCTGCTGTAGGCTTGCATTGCTGTTCCCAAGAATCTAATCTGGCCAACAGAAGCTTACTTTCCTTGAATTTTATTAGCAGCAATAAAGTCCCACTTTTCTTCAACATTTGAAAACTGAGTGCATCTGACATGGAAGTAAGCGTATGACGGTAAGACCTCTCCCATGAAGCCCTTACTCCTAAATTAATGGTAATTTAATAGGTATAATTCCATTCAAAAGAAGTGTCAGATAAAATTAGTCTATTTCCTTAGGGAACTGTGCTCTTTTATAAAGCTCTGCTGATCCTCATCTTTCTAGAAACCGAATTAGCGATCTCTTTGTTTCACAGCCAAATTCCTCATCCCAGGCCCAGAATATGTGTGGAAAAATATTTCCAGAGTCCATTGTTATAATTAAATGGGAAAGGGGGGAAATATTCTTTGTATCCTTCCTAAAACAAAGAGTGGCAAGCAGCAAACGGGCATGGAGAAGGAGCTGATCTCTTGTAACAAAGGAAGAAAAAACAGTCTTAATGTTGAAGCTGATGTTGGCAGCATGTGTTCAGGGCAAGTCACGTGAGAGGCAAATTGAGATAAGAGCAAAGACTCCTGAAAGAAAATTACTAATTTTCATCTCTGTATTCCTGCTTACAGGGCCTTTGCTGTAGAAATAAAAGTGCTGCACTTCCCTGTCATGTCATCCTGGTTAAAAGGTGCAGCAGCACCATCTGCCCTGAGCTTTCTGTCTGTGCCCTCGCTGTATGTTTTCTATGGATAAAACCTCTTGAGGACTTTTTCTTCATGACCCATTTATAGAGAGTGCTGGGTGGTTGGTCTGGCCCGGACCTCTTGCAGCTGTTACAGCCACACCATAGCCCATCTTTAGCCACGCTGGCTCTTAAGCAGTCACATGTGAACTTGTATTGGGTTTATGTAGTTGCATGTGAATATCACTAGATGTCCTCTACTGCTAAGTAGCTTTACTGCACCCCGTGCCAAGCACCATACAGAAATTCAGAGAAATGAATCTCAGCTGTTTAAGATCTCTTTTTTATAGCTTCATTGTTTCTAGTCCATAGATGCACAGCAATATTTCTCCACCATAGCCTGAAGGAGTGATTTGCTACATCTGATGAACTGGACTTACAGTGACAACAAAGCTCATGTGTTGTTTTCATGCAAATTTGAATCCAGCTGGCACATCACTGAAGCACCTCAACTTTTTCCTTTGTCTTTCATTTGAGACAGACATCAGGCATGGCACAGGCTTTGGCGTCCTTGTGTTCTTCTCCAAATCCAGCACAAAAGGCCAGGTTCATGGGTGTCCCCTCTAGCAAGATCTGATCCAGTGCAGAATGGTGCATGCATCTCTGTGGGCTGGAGTTGGGCACAGCTCCCTGCTCCAGCACAATGCAGCTGCCCCAGTGCCAGCAGTGCCTTGTTATCTCATGGGAGTGCCTCCCTGTTCCTCAGATCCCATCTCCACCCTCTGCCTTCACTCCAGTGACCTCTTATTCCAGGCTACGTGGCACTGGCAGAAACCTCCACAGGCAAACATCTTACCCATTGCACTGTTCCAGCAGAGCAGATACAGGTTTTTTTGTATGTGTGTAAACAGCTCCTGCCTTGCTGCCGTGTTCTGCAACTCCCTGTGCTTGCAGCCACCCACTGCAGACCTCTGCTTGCACGCAGCATGCCAGGGGCAGGCAAGGGAAGAATCCCCAGCTGCCAGCAAAACAAGCCTAGAGGCTCATGCTGCATTAACCCGCTCAGCTTTAATACAGGACAATAAACAGTCACATTCATCTTGCTCTGATAGTGAAACATTATGCTATATAAATAATGTGCCCTCTCGTTTAGAGACAGTTTGCCTGAAGTATAATTTGACCTGAGCAGTTCAGAGCCTGAATGGTCACTTTAATCTGTGAAGAGAAGTTGAAACAGACTGGAAATGTCATGTGTGTTTAAAAATGTATGGGGGGAATTGTTGGCTGAAATCTTAAGGCAATTTTTTCTTTTATATTTATATTAAGTTCTATGGTTTGAAGCATTGCCCATCCTGTGCACACACACACACCCAGGGATGGCTGCTGAAGGGGGAGCTCTTCATACCACTGCCTCTACTGTCAAACTGAACAAGTAGTTTTGTTTGAGGGCTCCTTGGCATGACTCTGCAGGATACAAAATTGCACTTAAATAGGAGATGTATTGTGTAAGTACTCAACCACAGCAGCAATTCCTCTTTAGCAATGTTATTAACTAATAAGCACTACAAGAAATTCAATGCTGTTCCAGATACTGGCTGGAATTGAAAAAGGAGGTTTTGGCTTTCCTCCTTACATAATTTTAGTATTTCTTATGGGCAGGAGGGCTACTGAGAACTGAGGAATAGCCCAAAGACGCAGTGTGCAGGAGCCAAGCCATGGGCTTTTCCTCTCAGATGTTATTGACTTGGGTATGAAATGCATCAGAGATTTCCAGGTTTGGGTGTCAAAGTATCAGGTTTTGCTGGAAAATACAGCTATCTCCACAGAAGCAGAAGTGTGCCTGCTCTAAAGAACAGTCTCTTTAAGATACCCAGATACAAAGGCTGATGCCTAGATTTGAAGATCTAAACCTGAAACCTTTGGCCTAAGGGTCCCAGGAGTGCTGTGTCCCCAGCATTCAGTGACATTTCCACACCTTCCAGGGTGTATAAACAACCTGCTGTGTTTTGAGATTCACTAAAGGCTTTTGCTCAGTAGCTTTGCCAGTGCTGCCCTTGCTCATGGCAAGATGTGATGATGACAGAAAAAAAACAGATTCCTTGTCCCCAGCCCCTTCCATGGGTGTGCTGCACAAAGCTGCCAACAGCCTGCCCTCAGGAAAAGGAAAATTTGCAGCCAGCTGAGTTTTGCACCCAATTCACGTGTGAACCTGTGACTCTTGTTTACACACTCATGTCGTACAAGCCCAAGTGTTGATTTATGTGAAAAAGCACCTCTGTCCCACAGTTTGGCCTCCAGGGCTTCTCTCATATGTGTCTCCTGTTTCTTGATTCTTGGTGAGATAAGTGAAGAATTTGCAGGCTGAGCTGGCACTGTGGCCTCTTGCTGTGGGTCTGCTCATGCTTGACCAATGCAGATTTTGAGGCAGACCTGAGTATCTTGTTTGTAAAACAGAAGTGTACTCCTCTCTGCCTATTACTTACCTGGAAAGACAGCATAGAAGCTCTCTTGTTTTGTGCAGGCCACAGCACAGTGCTGGATTGCCTTGGCTAGACATTTTCAGAGAGCACTGGGGTGTAAGTAATGCTAATTTGGCACAGGAGGAGAGCTGGGGCTGTTCAGTTATAAAAACCAATTAGAGCTTTGTGCATCTGCTTTGCAAACCAACACGGGTTTGGGCTGTGACCTAGCAAGGTAACTTGGCGAGTGCCTAAATGCAGCCCCCAGAGATGCTCCGGCCATTTCCGTGCCTGAGCACCCTGCAGGACAGGGCACAGCCAGACGGGTCTGTCCTTACTGACACAGATAATTCTCACGTAGTGATTGCCTGCAGCCTCTGTGACGGCAGTGTGTGTAAATTAATGAGTGCACAGGCAGAAGCAGAACTTTTGCTCCTGCCAGCTACAAGGGGAAGGTGTAAAGCGGCAGAGGAGTCTGCAGGCGAGATGTGAGGCGCTGCTTTTGTTCTGTCTCCCAGTGCCACAGGCACAGAGAGAAAGTAGGAAACGGAACCAGTGCCCCTGTGCTCCCTGTGAAGTCCCATCCAGGACGAGTTAAACACAAATTCTCTTATTGCGATAAAAACTGGGAAGGCTTCCTCGCATTTAGCATGAATGTGTATGTCTGTATGCACACAAAGTAGTTGGCTCTTAGTGGCTTAGTGTGTGCCGCCTTCGTGTGCTGCGTTCCAAACCTCCCGTGCCCTCCGCTTGCTGCCCCATCCACCGAGCACCCACACACGAGCGGTTGTTTCCTTCCCTCTCCGTTCTCTGGCGGCTGCACAGACCCCCGCGGTCCGGGGGGAGAGTCGGGTCGGTCCGCTCCCTTTCCAGCCACAACCCGGCGGGTTGCCGAGAGGAGAGAAGCGAGGCACCGGCCGCTCTCCCACCCGGGCAGCTTTAAGGTACCGCCGCCCGCTCCCGCCGCTGCGGTCCACCTTAACGCGGCGGCGGCGGCGGCTGCGGCGGACGGGCCCATTGCCGCGCCGGGGGTCGGCGGGACCCGGACCTCCCCTCGGGAGCGGCGCCGCCGCCGCCCCGTGCCCGTCGGGGAGCCCCATCGAAAGGACACAAAAAGTGAGAAATCCGTCAGCGGACCGCAGGTGATGGTGGGGCCCGCCCGCCGCTGTGAAACCCTCGCCGGCGACACCCGGGCCGTCCCCCGGTGGCGGGGCCGGGCTATTTATAGCAGCCGCCGCGGCGATATAAGGGGTGGCCGAGTGCGGGCTTCCCCGCCGGGGCGGGAAGGGGCGGGGGGGACCCGGCGACACTGCCCGGCCCGGGGGCGGCTCTCAGCGGGCATGGGCGGGCGCTGAAGGCGCGGCCCTGTCAGTCCGGGTGAGCGGGACTGGGGGGAAAGGGGCTGGGGGTTGGGTGGTGCTTTTAACGGGGGCGGGGAGGGGGGGAACCCAAACCAATACATCTCTGTTTGATTCGCTTCTCCCCACCCCTCCCCGCTAAGCCGAGGGGTTGTGGGGTTGAGCTGCGAGGAGTTCACGGGCTCTTCCAGGCGTGGGAAGCCCGTGGGAGGGGTGGGATCACCCCGGCACCAACGGCGGCGGGACTTTCCCTTCCATCCTCTTCCCCCAGCAGTTGCTGCTGAAATGCGGTGCCCAGCTCTGGCATGAGCTCTCCCCGGCCTGGAGGAGCGATCCCCGGGCACCCTCGCTGTCCCTGGCCGGAGACCGCTGTCGGGAAGAAGGAAGGGGCTGTCGCCGACCCTCACCGCGGAGCTGCCGCTCTCAGCACCGCCGAGCTCGGGACGGTACCGTGCCTTGTGCCGCGGGTGGGATTGCCATGTCCTGGAGGGGGGGGGGGGGGGGGGGGGGGAAGGGTTCCTTCCTTCCTTCCTTCCTTGCCGGACGCTCGAAAAGGGGCTATGTGAAGCTATGGTTAATGCGCTCCGAGTCTCATGTCGTCTTCTGGCTGTGGGTGGGGGGAAAGAGGGGGTCACTCCGAGTTACACTGTGTGGTGAAAGAGCTGTTTAAGTTGAAGGGTTTTTGTTGTGTTCAAGGTCTTTTCCCCCTAGAAGATTCAGATCCCCTCGTTTTCTGTCCTACCCCTTGCATCCTCTGTACTGTGTATGGCTAGATGTCATGTTTCCCCTTAAAACTGCTCTTGGACCACTAAATACTTCGTGAAAGCCTCGAGATTAATATGCTTATATGCTAGGCTTCTAGAAGGAAGTTATATATGCTACCTTTAACTACCAAGAAACAAGGAGAGGAGGAGGAGGTACTTTTTTCCTGGTATGACTTTTTCTGATTTAAGAAAGCAAGCTGAAATGCAGCTGAAGGACACAGATTTTCAGCTCTTGTGTTTGGGATTGCTAGGGATTAGAAAGGAAAAATCATTGCAAATTGGGGTTTTTTGTTGTTTTGGGGTTTGGTTGGTTGGTTTTTTTAATGGCTCAAGAGCTCTAGAAACATTGTTTAGAAAACTGCTTCCCAGACAGAGAAATGAAGATAAAGCAATGCTGGATGCAAGCAGAGGAGCAATTTAAGAGTTAGACCCTGGCTGGACCAGTCTCAGCATCCTGCACTGAGCTGTTGGAGTAACTTTCTTTGTCGTGCCAGTCACTTTGTGAAACCAATTGAGACACTATGCCACGGTGGTTCAAGTTAGGGGCAAAGGTTTTGCTAGTGTAGCAAAGTGCACAGTGGAGTCCAGACCCTCAACACAGGTAGCTGCAGCTCTTTTGCACTCGTCAGCTGGCATTTGTCTACATTAGTCACCTAATATTACAAAAGTCTGAAAATGTAAGACAACTGAGTAAAGTTAAGGTGTTGGTGGCATGCTTACAGGGATGCTATTGAGTGGAACTATTTTATGTCTTATCTGGAAACTGTTGTTCATACAATAGTTGGTACTAAGAACAAGGACTTTCACTTTATAGTCATACCTCGATATTGCATACCATGGAGTGTGTAGCCCAGATTTCAGAGGGTCAAACACCCCACCAGCATGACTCCCAAACCCGAGCAGCTGCATCAGGGTCAGAGCTGGCCCAGCATCTGTTTTCAGAAATTACATGGAGGGCAGTTTCAATTTATTGAAGTTTTTGGTGTTTTCACAAAGCTTTCTTTTTTTTTTTTTTTGTCTTTGCGGAGGAACTAGGAATCACAGAAACAAAGCTTCTTCATGGGGGGAGGTTTTGATATGTGTTGTGTTGGGTTTTTTTTTTTCTTAAGCTAGGCCTGAGGCTAACAAAAGGGAGAAATAGAACTGTGTCATCTCATGGTTAGAGAGCATTTCTTTCCTTCTCCCCACACAGTTTGGCACTGAGGGAAGCTTGGCATTTGAGGACTGGAAAGGGGCAGAAGCATGAATCCTGTACATGAGTTGGTGTTGCATTGGCAAAGTAGTATGTGAGGGTAATGTAAGGACAAGTGAATACAGAAAAAATGAATAATGAATCACTACCCTTGGCATCCTGCTGTGGCTCCTTGGAACTCTTCTTTAAGTGTGGACAGAAACAGTGTTCTGTACCTTAGACCTGCATGGCCCTTGACCACCATGTGCTGCCAGTGGTGCTTCCTTACTGAGACCATCAGGGCAGAAACTCCCTTTTGCTCTTAATTCTGGAGGGCACCTTGAGGATAGTTGTTTGCCTTTGTTCATTTCTGTCCCTTCTTTTTTATCTTCCTTCTTTGTGTGTGACATTTTTTGTGTCTGGGTTCAAGCTTCAAGCCAAGCACCTGCAGCAGTTGCCAAGCCAGGCATCCCTGCTGACCATCTGAGTGCAGGTGAGTCAGTTCATTAGGATGAATCAGTGTGCCTTATGAAAGTTTTAAGGTCCAGCCTTCAACTGGACAAGTTTCAATTTGGTTTTGCCTGGTCTGTTAGCTTTGTACTGCTCCAGCCATGCTGCCATACCTGGTGGCTTCTCGTCCAGCATCACTCAGCCTGCATGGCTGCTCTGGTGCTGTGTGGTGCCCCTGCACGTGGCAGTGTTGTGACTGCTTCATGGCTGTGCATTCCTTTAGCTCCCTTACCTCCAGAGGTGAAGGCAGAGGCAGGAGGGATTGTAACTCAGCATGGGAGTGTGCAGCCCAAGATGTAGAGGAGACTCCAGGCCCTGGAGATGGAGGATTTTAACATGAGAGAACATGGAACAAACATGAGAGAACACAGGAGCAAAGAGAGGAGTGTTTTTGCATGGTGGTGATGTTTGCATAAGCTTTTACGGTTGTAAATAAATAGATCAAGGCTAGGGAGGACAGACTCGGTATGGAAAATACGGAATTAATTTTCAGGCTTTTAAGACAGTACTCTAGACAGGGTTGGGGAAGAGAAGTCATGTTAAAAGAAATGGGAACATGCCTTGGAAATGACCTTGCAGAGATCAACAATATTATTCCTAGTGTCTGAGGCACTTAATGAAATGTAAAGCAGAAGGGGTTGGGAGGATTTGGTCCAAATGAAAACAGAATGAGCGTGGGACTGGCAGATTGGGAGGAACATTAGCCCACTCCTTGGGAGAGTTACTGCTTCTTGTTGCCTACAGAGGGACTTGACAGAAGATCTTAGTGGGGCAGGGAGTACAGCCTTCCTGTTCTACTTGAATGTCACTGGCTGTATTTTTCTCTGTGGGGAAAAGAAGGCCCAGTGGGTCACATCCTGAGTGTTTGCATCCAAAGTAAATCTAGAGCAAGTCCATCAACTTCAATAACATCTGCAAGAAGCCATGACTGGCTCTTTCTGAGCAGAGAGGAGAAATGAACAGCTGTAACTTCAGATGCTGAATTTCTTGGCATGCTTATTTTTTTGAGATTTATGACTTATATTTTTCTGTTTGATAATGTAGCAGGGCAATTGCCAGTCCATGCATGCATGTATATATGAGAAAATGTTAGTGGAGGAGTCATATGCATGGAAATCTTGCATAGGGATATGGCAACCTGGCTACCTGTTCTTAGATGATGAAATGATTATATAAAAATATGTCTGAAATAATTATTGAGGGAAGAGGCTGGGGGAGGTTAATGATATTTTTAAAGTGGTTTGCTGTACTTACAGGACTTATGGTACTTAGTACTGACTTTCCTGCTAATTTTACTGCTTCAGACACTAGTTTTTCTTTTTTTTTAGGTTTTTTTGTGGTTAGTGCTGCACAGACATATAGGTTTAATCAGAGAGAGCAGTCCAATGGCTGGAGCTGGCTGAAGAGGTGGGAAGGCTGCCCCCAGGTACTTTCTCTGTCACCAGCTGCCCAAAGGTGGGTAGGCTGGTAAGCTCAGCAACTCTTAAAGTATGTCCATTATGGTGAATCTTACCTCTCACTGTGCCCATTTTTCTTCTTACTAAAATGGGGTAGTAGAAGTTTCTTCTTTGTAGGGTGTGTTGGGAGCATAAATACAGCAAATGCTGAGGTAGTTCAGAAGGCATCTAAGTGTCAGAGGTACTCTGGGGTTGGATTACCTTCCTTCTGTTTCTCCTCTTGTCAGAACTGACCAGCAAAAATGCTCAGTACTTCTACAACTGGGAATTTTTATTAGTTTTTGCCTAGATCTTGTTTACCTTGGATTTTTTTTTGCCACTGGTGGTCTTGAAACTAAAATCTTGAACTACTTTTTTGTACTTCTGCTACTACTATAGAGTGATTGAGAAAGTGTAGTGACACCCTTTAACCTTCTCCCAGATGACATAATGCCTGCCATACCTTCTCTTTCTGAAGGTCTTCTTCTGGAAAGAATGTTGTACCATATATAGCTTTATGCAATGTGGTTAAAATTCTTTCCTTATCCCTCTCAGCCCTCCAAGGTATGAGGCGCCTTTGTTGCTGCAAATTCCACATCATTTCATAGGAAGCCTTTCTTGACTGTACAACAGTTCTCATCCTCATATTAGCTTGCTAAACCTACCTGAAGTGGGTCCTTCCTTTTGTGGAGGGGAAAAACCCTGTATTTTCCCAAAGGTGGGGGAAATGCCCTCAATGGTTTGCTGATCTCTTTCCTCCCCGTGTTTAGTTATGGCCAAGTCCTGATTGCATCTGCCTTGCATCTTGACCTAGTTCTTGGTCAAGAGATGAGTGTCTTCCTGGGGGTGGTTCATCATCTGAATGGTGACTTGTAATGATAAAATATGGTGGGCGAGACCACTGGTTTATATATTGGCTGGCATTAGACCACTGAAGATCAAACAGTTGCTCCAAGTTTCCATCATCTCCAGAGAAAACCAGTACAACTGCATCAGTTTGAAGCCAGTTTACATTAAAACTTATCCCTGGCCTGTGGTTTAACCTTGCCAAGTGTCTCCTGGGGTCAGGTCTGTTACTCTTGTATGTGAAAATAAGTCTTGGTTTGCTTTCTGATTTACTGGAGTGTAAATAAAGCAAGAAGGTATTTCACTTACAGTCTCACTCATCGGCAAATATTAGTAACGCTCTTCAGTTTTTGACTGGAACTTTGATGGCATAATTGCTCTGAAAGGGTAATATATTCAGAACTACCTGTTTGACTTTGGGAGTTGGATTCCTAAGAGTCATTTTAAGCCACACGTCCCCTGGAAGTTTTAAGAAAAGGCTTCTGTTATCACGTTTATAAAATGACAGCTTCTAGGATGAGTGTGACAGCTCTGCCACTCCACTCATTTCAGATATTCAATAAGGAGGTTCAAGAAAGGATTAGGAAAATACTGTGGAAAACAGATTCTCACAAGTAATCTTAATAGAGAATTCCAAGATGTCAAAGTGTTGATTGCTCAGTCACCTGCCAGCAGGATGGATGTAAGCATGGATTTTCAACTGTCTTTAGGACAGCAGGGACAATGATGTTTCGTCCCTCACTGTAGACAGAGCAAAGCATATTTCTCCAGACACAATTTGGTACACTGAGTTCAAACAACTTGTGACTGGAACAGTTTGAGTCACCAGAGCAAATGCAGTTATCAGAAGAAACAGATAAACTAAGAAAACAGTCTTGCATACCCTAGTGTTATGTTTGTGTAGGTAAGATTTTAATTTGCTGTCGGTTTTAGGCTTCTTTTTGAGAAGTCATGGATTAGTCTTGGTACTTGTGCAATTTTTAAAGCAATTCCTGGAACACTTGTAATGCGAAATCTATTTGTTTTTCAATATACCTGTGAGATAGGGAATTATTATTTATCTCACTTCTACAGCTGGGAAACTGGAGTATTCAGTAACACTGGAAACAGCACATGGCCAAGCCTGTGGCAGGATGAGCAGGATGGTGCTGAAACTGGGTCTCAATTCCCACCAAAATTACTCAGCTCTAGTCTGTGCTCTTCCCTTCAGGTTTTCCTCAGTTCCTCCTGCCTCCCTGAGGCTGCTCACGGTGTGTCCTTGGCTAAACAACGTGGGGTTTGGCTTTTCCAAGGGGGAGAGCTCAAGTCTGGTGATGTAAGGAGGACGAGGATGTGTCTTTGGACAAGGGGGAAAAGGGGAGCATCCATCCCCCATATAGGGATGCTTCTTCACTGAGCCTGCTTTCCCTGATGCTGGCACAGACTGCTTCACAGCTAGTAAAAGCTCTGGGCAAATCCCTGCTTTTCCTGTGCTCAGAGCCAGCTTGTTTTGGGAGCGTTGATGTGAGTGCCTGTGTTGATGATGAAGCTGTCTGCCCAGGCACTGGCTCCATGCCTGCTGCCACCACGCTGTATCCCTGGGCCCCCTGATGGAGGGGGAAGCTGTGCCATCCTTGTGAGGGGCATTGGTGTTTTGATTTGGGGGGAGGGAGTCATGGCAAAGACAGCAGAAAGAATTTTTTTGTTTTGGTTGCATGGTGAACAGTAATAATATGAGTTTTATTTCTCAGAATGCACCCACATTTATAGGGTGCTATATTTAAAAAGGAGAAAAATGAGTCATGGGGAGCTATGCTAATGCCCAGTATTTATGTCTACTTGTGAGGCTGAAGGCAGCAGGAGCTGAGTAACATTCATGTGAAGTGTCTAGAGGATTTACAGATCAAACTAAAGCCAGATGAAATCAAGTGTAAGTCATGCTGTGCCTCGCTCAGGGCCCTCTCGTGTACCTCATCCTGGTTACAGTGAACTATTATTGGGGAAAAAACAGGAGCACTCAGTACTGTCAGCTTCCCTGGGCTTGGGTGGCACTTGCTGAGACCCATAGGGGCTGCAGCAGAGATATGACCTTCCTGGTGGTTACTGCTCCTCTGCTGGAGAGTCACAGCCAGGGGAAGGATGTCACCATGCCTGCAGCACCACAGGAGCAGGTACCCACACCCAAAGAGGAGCAGACAGAGCCTGGGCACATCTCAGTAGCTGCCCACTCCTCTACAGGAGCTGTGGGCATGAAGAGAAGTAACGTTGGGTCTGTGGTGGTACAAGCTGCTGCAGCTCACCTTTCAGAGCCTCCTAGGGACACAGGGATGCCAGGGTTCAGATATTTTTGCTTTGGCATGTTTCAATGCTAATTCAGTTGGCTTACAATTAATAATTAAGTGTGAGTAGATTTTGGTTTTCATTTTGTTGGGTTTTTTTTAAAGTTTCTTGATGAAATACCATTCTACTTGAGAGTGCCAGGAAATCCATCTTTCCCAGTGCCTGCTTGCCAGCCTGGCTCAGCTCTGGTCACAAGCAGAGGTAGAACTAGGACTGGGATTTCACTGCTGGGTGGGCCAAGAACACAAGATGGAGGCAGAGTCACTGTGACCAAGCCCAGACAGTGCAGTGTGCCCAGAAAATGCAGATTTGGTAACAGCAAGGTGCTCTGCAGCTCCTCTGTTCTGCCAACTTGTTTGAGAAAAGGAGTCTACAAAGTGAGCAGAAAATAATTATTAAAGTGAAATCTTCAGGTTTATTGGGTGTTTTGTTTTTAAGAATAGGTCATATCAGTATGAAAATAAGCATGTTTAAGTTTCCTTCAATATATTTTTGAGGGGCACACTAGAAAACAGACTCTTAATAGTGTAAAAGCTGGTTGTGGCTTGTGGAAACAAATACTTGCTCATCTTGCAGATATAAGAAGAGCTGAAAAGTTTTTGAATAGGAATCTGGTATTTGCATTGCTGGAAGCACAAAGCCTAATGATGAGTCTGATATACAATAGCTGGAACAGAGATCCACCCAAACCAAATTAAAAGGATGTTTATCAATATTGGCGCAGTGGGAATGCCCTCCATTTTTTTCTTGAATCGGCATTTTCCCTAAAGGGCTACTAAAGCATCCACTGCAGCTTGTCTCCAGGACCCCTCTCACTCCAAAAAAATTGTCAAGTGGACTTCTCTAAGTTTGTGAGCCTGTGATACAAGCTCTTTACCAGTTTGTTGTTGTTACACAAAAAGACTCCAGAAAGGTATGAAATGACAAAAAGTAACAAGACTCAGATGGAATTTAATCTTTAAGGCCCATCCAGACACTGTTATCGGATCTGTCATCTGTACTTAACATACCCAAATAGTTCTTAAGTGATCTGCAGAGACAGCTGGCAATTAAGTAGAGACTGTGATCTTCAGAAAATATGCCTGATGTCTTGTGTAAGATTTGGTATAGAAATATCAGTGCCACCTGTGCTGAGTACAAGACTTCCCAGGTGGGCAACATCTATCTGTAAAGTAGGACTCTTTGGGAAAAAATTACTCGGTACCCAGCACTCAATCCCAGAAAGAGTCAGGAAGGGCATTCACAGAGCCAGTGCTGGGGGGTGGTGAGCAGGGAAGGGGGAGGTCACCCAAGCAATCCCTTCTCTTCAGGAGTGCTCACTGCTGAGCTGCAGACTGGAGGTTGGCATCTGGTGGGGACAGGAGTCCCCAGCTAACCTTGGAGGAGGAGGAGACAGGAGCTAAGGCTCTGGCGAAACCCCAAGCTCTGCTGTAAGTTGTTTTTGTGAGGCAGCAGTGCTAGGTGCACTATTGCCAGCATGGCTCTCAGCAGCATAGGATCTCGCTGTTAAGTACCTGCATCACCACCAGTCTGCATCTGACAGAGCTGTCCTTGGAGGACAGGGCAGCTATCACCTGAGCCCATCCTCTGCATGCCTGGCTTTGCTTCCACCTGAAGAGACCTTAGAAAGTAGCTGGTGAAGGATTCTGAAGGTTACAATGGGCTGTAGCAATGAGATGAACTTGATGTAGCAATGAGATGTACTTGCAGCTCCTCTCTCAGAAAGCATTTTGTAGCTCAAGGGCAGAGCTATGGGAGAGAGATTTCTCTATTTCCTCCACATGCTGTGGATGCTCTGAACTTTAATTTGCAAACAGGCAGAATAGCAAGCATGAGGAGCTGAGCAGACCATTTGCTTTTCTTGAGGCTTGGCTGAGTCTGAAAAGCTCTGCTAAGAGGCTCTCTCAGTGTTGTTTCCTCTGCTCATTCTGCGAAATGGCTGATAAGGTCACCCTTGTCCTCTTAGCTCTGAGTGTTTTGTTACCTGAGAGTTACCTGTGGTGCATTAAATGCATCTTCAGAAGTTTGTCTTGGGCTGAACACCTGCAGAGAGGGAAAAGTCTTTCACGTTTATCAGCAAAGTTAGCTTAGGAATATATAATTTGGTACTCTTTTTGCAGTGTAGCAAGTCAGTTTAATTAAGCATCTGGGATTTTAATTATTAAATAATGGAAGAAATTATCTAGTTTTCTGTTGGTAAAGATCTCCAGCAACCTATTTTATTCCTTGGATTTTTCAATTCTGAGCTTGAAATTCTTTGAACCTCATGGGGATGACTTACTGGATCTAGGAGGGCAGAGAAATACAAGTCTTTTTCTAAGGTCTCCTGAGCCCAGCAAGTCACTCCCTGTTGTTTACATACCACCCTCACAAGACTGTATGTTAGGTTGTTGAAGCAAAGCAGAAAAATCATGTTTTCAGGCATATCCTATGTTGCAGTATCTGTTTGGTTTTTTGCAGGATAAGAATTAATTTTTTTTTTTTAGTTACAAAACACTGGGAGCACTTACCTGGTATGGAGGTCAGATTGTCTCATCTGTTTGGGGAGAGAAAAAAAAATTAATTGCAGTTTGCATGGGTTTGGGAACTGTCAAAAGTGGTGGATGGGTCTAACCGGGAGGTGGGAAGGGACAAAGAGGAATTGTGTAAGCCAAAGAGGTGAAGAGTTGCTGGACTCAGGTGGTAGGCAGAGGTCTGCCTTCTTCAAGGCTGTGGGCAAGGTTCTGGGGAAGGTGAGGAAGAGTTTGTGTTGGGGGCAAGGGGGCAGGCAGCTGCCTGATGCTTGTCCTCATGGTGAGGGATTTTCTGATGAAGCCACTTGACTCCCAAAATGCCTCCCAGCCTCAGGCTCCAGCTTCCCAAGCCCTCTGACCCCAGGCTAAGGTGCTCTTGCTCCTGTTTGAGACCAATGCACTTCAAAAGCCTTGTTGAGTGGAGGGGTGGGTGGAGCTGATGACCCAAAATACCATTTCCCCTTCCTAAAGCTGGGCGTATACCAAGCTTGTGTGTCTGTGCGGTAAAAGAATATGAACAAAAAGTGCTGAGGGATGCAGTGGTTAAATTGAAACATGCTGTGGCAGGATGAAAGTAATCTTGTCCCTTACCAGCCCTTATTGCTTTGGGGCTTTTTTTTTTTTTCCCCTCCAAGTGGCTGCAATCCATGCTGTCTCTGTCTGTGCTTTAAGTAGATAGATTTTTATACAAAAAAGCATGTCACGACATCATCTGGATAAACCATCCCATGTTGTAATGTAGCTCACAATAATACAGAAGAATATCTACAGTTGTCTTTCAGTTAAAATTTAATTTTGCAGTACCCTTGAATGTACTGAAGCATATGAAAACGACCCATGTGCAGAGTAAATGTCCCTTAGGGAGGATTCAGCAGTTCAAAGAAGGGTCAAATCCAAATTTCTTGCCCTATTTGTGAGTCTGGTACATAAAATATGATGCAAATGAGAGATTTACCTGAGTCACCAACAATAAGGCAACTGCTCTTCAGTGTTTAAAAATAATAGCTCTATACAGGCATGTGAGATCTGCTGTAAGGTCAGGGCAACACAATGCTGCATCCCAGTATTTCTGAGAAAAGACTTTGATTTTTTTATATTTTTTTTTTCCTCCATTGTGACATTGCAGCAGAATAGCTGTACTTCACAGCTACGTGGTGGATGGTAAAAAAAAAAAAGGTCTGTAGGGGATTAAAACTCAGGAGGATCTGAGCCAAGGAAACTATTAGCACAGAAGAGAGTGATTGAATCAAAACGATGCCCTGGAATAGCTGATCAGGGATACTGCTTTGAAAGTTGGTCCTGATTTGACCTCAAGAGTCTGGACTTGGAAACCTTGTCCAGTTACTCTACTTCGTTCAGTTCATTTGTTATCTTACCTGTGAGATAACCTTCCCTTTGCCCAGGTAACACAGATGTCCTGTATCTGCGTGGGAGCCAGTGCTCTGTGCCACAGTAGGTACAGCTGCGTGTAGTACCACTCACATTTAAGGAAAAGTCAGTGTGTCCAGTCCCAGTACATGATGAGCCAACGTGGTGATATCAGTGTTTAACTAATGTTTTATCCTCATGTCCCATCAGTTCCTTATCTGACCCTTTCCCAGTACAGGGTGCTGTGTTTGCTGTCTGTGTTGCTGCAGGGAGAGAGGTCCCCAGTGGGATGGGTGCAGCCCAGCACATCTCATCTTCCCTCTGGGACAGCATCCCCTCAGGGAATCTGACTGCACAGTTCTGGAAATCTGTTAATGGCAGCCTGATGATTAGACAGAAGGCAGAAGGCATTATATTTGGCATGGGGCACTGGGAGGCTGAGTTACCTTCAAAACTGACTTCCAAAATAAGTATAACTGCGTGTGGTTCTAGCATTCTCCCATGTGAATGCTAGAGCCAGTTTGTAGGGCAAAAGAAGACGTTATTGTTTAATATGTGTGAAAGATGCTTTGTGGCAATGGCAGCAGAGAGCATACCTCTCCCTTTTCCTTTAACTGGGACTCTGCTGTTGCTTTGCTTTTTTTATTTTTTTTCTTTTCCTCAAATGGAAATTGATTTTTTTAGGGTTTTATCTTTTCATGAGGTTGTCAGTGAATTTCTGATGTGATTGCACAGAGGTAGCAGTGGTTGGACCCCTGCTGTTTGCCTCCTTCACTGGAGGTGCTTCACAAGAGCACAAAAACTTTTGAGGTATGATTTCCCATTGCATACTAATCCAGTGAAGTGCTGTAGACTCACTTGCTGGCACAGTTTAAATCCATAATGCAGCACCACCTGCCAAACCACGGGACATAATGGAAGTGTTAATGAATGTACATATATACCCTCCCACGCTGCAGCAAGCTGAATGACTTAAAAGTTGAGGCGCGAGTTTAGAATGAGCATAGAAGGAACCAGGCTAAGGGTATCCTAATGCAGGTCTCTGCTGAAATTGATAGATGGCCACAAGGGTCTGAAATTGTGTCAGCTGACCCATAGGGTGCTTTCAAAGTTGTGCTGATTTTCAGCTGCTGCTCTCTGATGTATGGAATTATCCACTTGTGACACCTAAGAAGAAACTTGAGTGTCCATCAGTGAATCACAGGTACTGGGCAGCACCAGCTGGGACCCCTGTACATCTTTTTCAAAGGGGTATCCTCACGGATGCTTCTCTCTGGTGCTGGCAGGTTGAGTGCCCTCAATAGGAGGGAGGACTTGAGTCATGTGTGGGTAAACTCCGTTCCTCAAGGGTGGTTTGGCCAGTTGCCCGGAGCATAATGTGTGTTTTGTGTGTGTGTTTGCCACTGGGAGGGCTTGCCCAGGCTGGCAGGGAGCAGGAAGAGGACAGCAGGGAGAGAGCTGACAGCTGAGAAAGTCCCCAAAGAGTGGAGATGAAGTTCTGGGGCTGTCCTGGCAGGTGTCTGGGATGCTGACAGAATAAATGCACCCTGTCCTCAGGCAGGTTCATGGCGATGCTGTGGCTTCGTAGAGCCTTGTATCACCGTATGTAGGGCAGAGGAGGGGTTTCCCTGCCCCCCTGTCCTTCTTCTTGCCCTGGTAATCAGCCTTGAGCTCTGCTCATGCTCCTCTTTCAGACAAACGTGTTGGATGTGCCAAGTATGAAGTCGCCTCCCCAGTACATTGTACGTAAATAAGAGGCTCATGCTCTTGGCAGACACTGTAATGAGCCTGGAAAAAATGAGTGTTATGGATCTTGGGCCAATGATGAAATCTTGAAGTCTTCTAAGTGACAGAGTAATGACATGGACCTGAGAAATTCCTGGAAAATAGCCTGCCACGTAGTTCTGGGATTTAGAGTCATGAAATTCTACCTAAAATCTGCCAAGTGCCTATTAGGGTAAATCTTGTAGATGGTGTGTATATGAACAGGGGAGATGGCTCTTCCTTCATCTTCTGAAGCCCATGCTTGTGAAGCTTTACTAAAGCTCCCGTGTCACTGACTAGCATGCTCTGTGCAGTTCTGTACCTGTAAATGAGTATTAAATGAATTGCAGGGAGCCAGGAGGACTGTCCTCAGCCCCGGAGCCTGTGCAAATCAAGAGCCCTACAAGCCTGCCCTGTGCCAAGGGGTGTAAAAGTGTTGTAAAAACATCTGTGCTGCCTCAGGTCACAGGGAACACTGCAGTGCAGAGAGGGAAATGGGCAATCTGTCTGCTTTTCCATAGAATATGGACAACAGTAGTCTTTTTGCCTAAAAAAGGACATAGCCATGAGTCAAGTTTCAGAGAAGATTTGCAGAAGAGTAGAGGTTTTGGAAATAGCCTGGAGATCCCCATGCTTCTCACCTTCACTCATCTGCCCCAAGAGGGGGAGCATCATCCTGGGACTCAATAGAACTCACCCATCCAGGGACCTTCACAGCCTTCAGCTGTCTGAAGAGATGCAAAGTGCATTTGCCAGGAGGGAGACGGGACTCTTTAAAAAGCCATTTACATTCTGAAAGACAGCTGGTAGCAACACTGGAGATGTAAAAAGCATTAAATACCAAATTGAGCCTCACTGGAAGACAAGCTTGGAGCCAAATGCACCGTGATAATTTGCAGGAGGTTGACTGGAATGAGATGGCCCCTGTACCCTTTCTGTCTCCCACGCATCAGTAGGTGCCATGAATCTGTGCACTGGCTCAGCTGTGCCTGCCCTGTGCACAGCATCACAGTCTGTAGGACCACAGCACAATGAGCCATCAAGGAGCTATGTGGAGAGCCTGGTCAGGATTCTGCCAGGCACCCCTTGTTTTGGCAGGGGGCTGTGGAGCTGTGAGGAGAGTCTGTGTTGGGCAGTTCTTGTCCCTGTCTGGAATCCCCCCACAGCTCCATGCTGCAATGCATAGATTGGTGTTGTGGACCACTTCTACCTTCCTGAGGTGATGCTGGCCAAGGCAGGGAGGGCTGTGCCACCAGCAGCAGGGCCACATGCAGGTGGCAGAGTGTCTCACTGCAAACCAAGTGCTGCTGCAGCACTGGGCTATTGCTTTGGAAACCTTGCTGAGCAGTGTGAGAGCAGCAAAACCACCCAGGGCAGTGGATTTGGGGTCTTTTTATTGGTGTGTCAGCAGGCTGGGATATATAGGAGGGAAGCTGCCCATTTCCAGGGATTGTGCGAGCAGGAAGGGCAGCTATTGGAATTCGAATCTGCTTCCTCCACTGTAAATCTGTTCTTGTTGTGTTATCTCTGGCTGGGCAGGGCAGGAGAACATCTTGGCTATCTGATTTTTTGGTGCAGTATGTTTAGGTCAGCTTCATCAGTTCCATGATAACATAGGAGAGGCATTCCTGGCCTCACTAGCAAAGAATTTTCAAGAGCAATACAGGAATCTGTCATCCCGTGATATCTCCCAAGAGCTTTGGAAATAAACGAGTAAGGAAAGGGGTGGTGGAGTTAAACACAAGAGAAGTGATAGAATTAAAAGTAGCTGAGCCATCTGCATCCTTAGGCCCCAGTTAGTGTGCAGGGATGCTTTCATTTCACAAAGGGCCTGGGTCAGCCTCCAGCAGACACCCTGAACTGGCAAACACAGTTTTAATCAAGGTCTGTGAGACCTCAGAGTGGATCTTGTGTAGCTGCTTTCTGGTCATATGTCTGGATTCTCCTGCAAAACTGGTAGCAGCAGTGCTGTAGCTCTACAGATGACCCAAATCTAACATAAGTATTGTTTTTAATTGAAAAAAAAATAATAATTTGGCTCCTGCATCAGCCTATTGGCTTGTCAGAGTGACAGGAATTTTCTTACGTATTTTGAAAAGGGCACAGCATCACTGAGGGGAGCAGGCTGAAGATTAATGGAGTTGTGGGAGATGGAGGAGGAGCTGGGGTGGGGAAGTAGAGTTTGCTTGGGGTGACCTGTGTCAGTAGGACTGATGTGTGCTGTGCTGCATTTACAGACACATCAGGACACTGACCAGCATGTGCTTCCAGGTGAATACGAGCGAGCCCCCGAGCCCAGCGTGGCCACAGGAAAGCTGCTGCTCAGTGCCACAGCAAAGGCTCCTTCCATTGCTTAAAGATTCGCAGCGGGGAGAGACAGAGGACCACCTGCCACCTAAGTAATTTCCAGTGATGTGGCATTTTATTATTATTATTTGTTCAGACTATAATTCCATGTTTCCTGAAATAACTACCAAGTATTCATCAGGCAGCTTCTGCCTTTAGCTGCCTTTTGTTTGAATCTCAAGTGCTTCATTACTCCCCCGGTGCATTTTCTTTCTCTTACAGTAAATCTGAGCGGCGTCTGTGTGGTGGGGAAGGTGATGTCATCTTGAGGGGAAAAGGAGAAAAAGGTTTGGCTGGCACAGTAAGCCAGTGAGGAATTCAGGGAGCCCAGCCCTGAGGTACAGCATCCTTTTGCACTGGAGTAGAATTTCCAAGGCCACTTCCAGGATCCACAGCTATGTCCCCCAAATCCAAAACCCAAACAGTTGCAGATGTTTATTGCTGGGCTGAGGATTTTATTTTTAAGCAATGGTTGGTTTACATTTTGGGTTTTTTTTCTCCTAGTTAGCAGCAATCTAATATTGCTTTGATCACTGCTCCAAAAGGAAGTGCCTGTAATTTCCTTTGCAGATTTTGCCAGGTGCTGGGCTCCATCAGATGTCCTGGAAGCTGATGAGAGTTGAGAGTGCTCTCACCTGGCAGGATCCTCCATATTAGAAAACCTCAGAGTTGAAATTTCACTTGGATTTTGAGCAGCTTAATGCTAGCATTACAAAGGCTGTCAGGCTCTGGCTTTCTGTGTGACAGATCTCCTCCACACTGACTTCCCAATGAAGATTTGCACGCAGTCCAGCTTTTACATGGTGTGTCCTTTTTGAGGCATTAACCAGGCAGAAAATCCGACAGACTGGAAACAACATGGCTAACAGTTAAGCATCTTTATTTAATAATAATTGGCAGTGGTTGTTCTTACACCTACAGGTCCTTTGGCTCTTGAAGGCTTGGGGCATGGTCATGCCTACTTGAGGGAGAAATTCTTGAAGTTCATTCAGTTCTCACCAGCATGACTCAAGTGAGCCAGCTGCCTCCTGTACTTCAAGGATTCTCAGTAGCTCCCAGTCCAAGGGATTGCCTGAAACACATAAGGCTGAACTATTTTGGTACCTGGCGAGTGTTCTCTGGGTGTGTCATGGTGGTTGTGTGGCTGCAGCCAGCAGCCTGCAATAGGAACAGAGAGGGAAGTGTTCAGATCTTGCAGAGGTTCAGCCCTGGAGGCATAGCAAGGAGTTGCTAATGCTTGCAAAGTGGCCAGGTAAAAGGGTGTAAATGAGTGAGATGTGGGTAGAGGAAGAGTTATTAATTGCAACTGTAGGAGTAGTTGGCAGCCTCGGCAGCTGTGAGACTTCCTCAGCCTCAGGTGAGGTCGGTGTCTTCAGGTACACAGAGCTCTGGCAGGGCACATCTGAAGAGCTGTCCATGAACCAAAGCAAGCCAGTGACAGAAAAATTCTCTTGGCCCATGGGCTGATGGAATTGATCAGCACACATATATATGCTTAAGTATATGCTGAATCTCAGCCTGTTGGCCACAGGCTCCCTAAAGTTGTCACTTTTGGAGAGCTGCAGCAGAGAAGGAGGGAGCTGGTGGTTCCCAAAGAGCCTGTGCTGCAGCTTTTTCTTGACGTTTAAAAGAGAGTTAAGCAATTTGTCACGTGTTGCCATGGAGACTGTAAATCACTGTCAGGGAGCTGGTGTCTTTAATGTCACTAACCTCCTCTGCAAATCCAGGGCTTGATTCTGAGCTCATTGACCTGCTTTGTCCTAGGAGCTCTGCTTCCAGGAGACCAGAGCTGGAACTGGGGATAGGGGTGCTTGTACATCCAATATCAAATATCTGAGGTCGATTTTGTTATTGTTGTATGTGGCCACACCTCTATTCAGATGAACAGAAATTAAAATTATTTACACAAACTGAGATCTGTCTCACTTACATCCAGGGCAAGTTTGCAACAAGGATAGGGGGTAGATACACCATCTGCATGTGTTGTGGTGACCCATTGGGGCTTCATGGTCCAGTTGCACCAACAAAGCTGAATTTCCCCATCTTCATTGGTTTTTTTATTGCTTGGCTGTTCCAAGGGAATAGTTCAGCCCTTCTATTCCATCCCCATATCTGGACAGGTAAGTGGGAGTTTATGCAATTTATTCTGCACCTATTAAAAATGCTTTTTGGAGAAGAGGCTCAGTCTCAGTGACACTTTTGGGTCAGCCTTTCTCTTTTTTCCTTGCAGTCTATCACAGAAGTAGCCACATTTTTTACTGTCTCAGCATTACTGGCTTCTGCTGTCAGAACACAGATCTTGTCAATGTGTATGATGTCAGTAGTATAAATCAGTATAAATCAGCCTCCTTCCAGTGACTGAACCAGAGCCCTGACAGCATTCATCAGCATAGGGTATGGATCCTTGTCTTGGCTCCTTCAAAATAAACAACTATATAAATTGCAAGATGATTATCATCAGAGCTTATTAGCGTATTACCACACGCTGCTTTGTATTCAGACAATAGATAAAAAAATTTGTGCTTCATTTTTCTCAGTCGGATCTACAGCAAACACGCTTATTCTTGCTCCAGTCTGAGGAGGACTGTGTCAGTACTCTTGCCAAAAACACATGAAAATCATCCCAAGTCTTGTGCACTCGCCCGTAGCAATGTAACCAGCCCCTGTGGAAGTTCTGCTTTAGAAGTGTTTAAAGTTTTCCAGAAGATGGCATATGGTTTTTTTAGGGTTTGATTTATTGGTTGTTTTAGATTATAATCTTGTCAAGACATGAGCTGTCTTCTTGCTTTGGTTACCAGGGCAGGCAGAGGTGTAGAGGGACTGAAGCATTTGGCTTTTGGAGGGTTTATGTTCTGTATGTTCACATTGGGAGCATGGGATCTGCCATCTCAAGAGAAGGAGCGTTTCCATGAGCAATAGAAACATATTTGCAGAAGCAATTAAACTTTAGACTCTCAAGCTTTCATCTGTTCATGTTAGCATCACCTAAAATACAGGGGGTTGTGCTCAACAAGCCAATCTACAGTTCTTGACTTTTTTTTAATTTTGATTATTTTTTTCCAGTTTAATTCTTGCTCTTCTCCCCAAGCAACATAATATTTATTCTGGTAGCTTAGATGTACACCATGACCAAACTTCTGGAAACAATGGGAAGCAAATGCCCTGATTCAACCCATAAGCGTGTTGGGCAGAGTCACAGTTTGTACAATGGGCTAAATATTATCCTAGTACTTTGGTGAGCATTTCATGCAAGATAAGCTTGAGGCTTCTTATGAGTGCATTAAAGGGGCTTTTACAAAATGTCAGTGAGAATGTAATGCTTGTCTGCTGAGCACTAGCTTGTGTTTTTTTGATGAGGTCAAAAATTGTGCACAAATGGACTATGGTTTTCACATCCATGGCCTATCCCTCACTGTGTCAGTAACAATTAGTCTTTCATACTGCCTGCCAGAGCCACCCTGCCATATAAAGAAGAATGGGGTGAAATTTTGGTCATCAAATGTGTTTGGGTGGGGGTGGGGGTTAGCTAGGGTCTCTGTCCTAAAGAGCCTGTCAGGATTGTCAGACCCGAGTGCAGCTAGATGGAAGAAAAGTTGGTCTTCCAAGCAAAAATGAGAAATCTAGTTGAAATTCGTACGTTTCCAATCCCTACTGGGAAATCCTCCAAAAGCTTGTTTGGGGTAGTAGGGATTCAGATCAAGATGCCAACAGCTTGTGGAGATTCCCTTTAAAGCAGTCCTCATCTCCATGCAGCACTGAACCCAGCCAGTGCCTGCTGCCCAAAAGGCATGAGCAAAACCAGAATGGGTAGGAGCAGGTTCCTGCAGAAGTGTCACCAGAACTGCTCCCACACTGGACAGCTGGCATCAAGAAAACCAGTGCCAAGAAAATCCAGTGCCCTCTCTTGTGCTTTATCATTAGGGTGGATATTTTTAATATTTTTTTTTAAACTGTCTAAAAACCTTGAAAATACACTGGTCATTCAAATCTAGAAGGTAACCACCCATTTCCCACGTGATCTGAGTGAGCATCACTGCTGCCCATGGCACTGCCCTCCCTGGCATACATACAAAACCGCTGGCCTGGCTGCTGCTTAAATAAACCATCACTGCTGTTGGGTGTTAAAATGGGCCCTTCATCAGTGCCTGCCTCTTCTCTTTTCTCTGCACAAGTGTGCCACTGCCTAGTTGCAGCCCATGAATCTTTTTTTTTCTTTCTTTTAAAAGTCAATTCCCCCGCGGTTCGGGCAGGCTAAGGGGAGTGGTGTGACCACAGTGCAAGGGGAAGCTGCTCTCTGGTCTCTCCACACCACAGAAACCTATTTATTTGAGGCTATTTTCATTATTTTTTTTAATAAAAAAGTAAAATAAAACAAAACAAAACTACCTGGTGTTCCTGGGGTGTTGCCATCTTGTTTTTATTTCTCAAACTTGAACACGAGGGAGAAGAGAGCAGCTAAGTGTGATTTCAACTGCTGCCAGAGCCTAGATTGGACCTTTAACTGGTTTCATTCATCACTGCAGATCTGGGCCCAGGATGTAACACACCATTTCGTGTTTGCTGTAACCCTGGGTAAACAGTGGAGAATAGCACAGCTCTGGCTTCTCGGAGTGATTTGGTCACTGGCTACTAGAATTTATCTGAATCTTGACAGCTTCACTGAGCCAGGGTGATTTCTGTCATGACTAACCCCTCTAGGGAAGATACTTGGGTTAAAAATGTTTTGTCCATGCATTTGGTGTCAATTAATGATCATTGTAGACAAGGCAGAAGTAAACAAGCCACAGCAGTGGGATTGTCTGTGCTTCTAAGTGATGGGTCCCAGTTGTGATAGAGGTGTTGGGAAGGGCAGGTATTGCCTCATCTCTCCAAAGGGACTTTGCATGTCAGTACTGCCTGCTGCATGTTGCTCTCTTTTCGTGCTGTCAAGTGACTGGAGGCCATTTCTTTCTCCAGCAGGTTTAGCACACTGACAGCATGGCTACAAGTGCTGTTCCCAGCGAAAACCTTCCCACATACAAGCTGGTGGTGGTTGGAGATGGTGGTGTGGGAAAGAGTGCTCTCACCATTCAGTTTTTCCAGAAGATTTTTGTGCCAGACTACGACCCAACTATTGAAGACTCCTACCTGAAGCACACAGAAATAGATGGGCAATGGGCAATTCTTGATGGTAAGCAAGGTATTCTTGTGATCCTCTTTCCCCTCTAGCTGAGTATAAGGGCAAAAAGACCTTGGTGCCTCCCACGGTGTATTGTGCCCTTGTGTCCCTCCTACTCTGCTGTGGGCTGCCAAGAATTTGAGTGCAAACTGGCCTGTGAGCTGAGGTGGTTGGTTTGCTGCTGATCTCCAGCAAAGCATCTGCTGCTGGTTATGCTGGTTCCAGTTCTTCAGAGAAATGTTTCTTGCAGGAGTGTAAAAACCTATAGATCATCATAGACATTTTGGGTAGGCTTCTATGAAGGGTGAACTACAGCCATCTCTCCTACAGACTGGGGGACCTGGGGTTGTTCAGCCTGGAGAAGAGAAACCTCTGAGGAGACCTAATAGTGACCTTCCAGTACTTGAAGGGAGCCTACAGGAAGGCTGGAGAGGAACTGTTTATGAGGGTCTGTAGTGATAGGACAAGGAGCAATGTTTTTTAATCAGAGATGAGTAGATTTAGATTGGATGTTAGGAACAAGTTCTTTACTGCAAGAGTTGTGGAGCAATGGAGCAGGTTGCCCAGAAAAGTAGTTGAGGCCCCATCCTTGGAGATATTCAAGGTGAGGCTCAACAAGGCTCTGAGCAACATGATCTAGGTGAGGATGTCCCTGCTCATTGCACAGAGGTTGGACTAGGTGACTTCTAGAGATTCCTTCCAACCCAAACCATTCTGTGATTCTATGAAGTGGCTATTGCTAGTGATATATCATTGCAGTTAGGCTCATCCCCTGTGAAATAACAGAGAGTGGGTAACTGAATGAGGACTATAACCAAAACCATCAAAATTGTCATCTGCTGACAGTGAAGAATTGTAACACCTCCTAACTCTCATCATTAGCTGTGATGTTTTCATATCTACTTTTCTGTTTCATTTAAATATAGGTAGGGTACCAGTCTGGAGAGCTGCCATAACCAAGATCTTTCACATCTTTGAAAGAAACCCACACTTTTAAAACCAAACAACAAAAGACAAACAAACAACAAACCAGCTACCCTCCCCCCCCTCCCCAAACCACAAACAAACAAAAACAAGCAAACAAACAAAAAATATTGATTCTGCAGGTGAGGAAAAAGCCCTAAAGCTCCAACTTCATGCAGCAAGAGATAGACTGACCACAGCCATGGGGGAATCTTGTTGTTAAATGTTAGAAGATTTGTTTGGCTGTATACAATTAGTTAATGCATAAAAGCAAGCAACTGTTTTGTGCCAAGAGTTTGTATGTGGCCACTAATGCAACTAAAATAGATTTAACCTCACTTACACTATACCAGGTTGCCCAAAACCCCATCCAGTCTGGCCTTGAATACTTCCAGGGAGGGGACATCCACAACTTCCCCGGGCACAATTTACAATTTATTGAGCACAAATAGCTCCAGAAGCCCTTAAAGAAGAAGCATTTTCACAGTGTTTTAATAAAAACACAAATAATTTAATCTTGCCAATTTTTTTTTTATTTAAGTATCTTAGTAGTTGATAGCTGTTATGAGGGAATATTTCTGAAATGTGTACCCAAATGTATCTCTTTAGTTGCCTGCATCAGATACCTGCTCTCAATTAACCATTACCTAATGTACATGTACACCTTATTTTTAAAATGCCAGTGTTGTATAAAAGAAAAATCCAATCCCTTTGTATACAAAATCCATTTTTATTTTTCAGTTTAGGATCCATCTGTCTAAAATGAGTAACTTTATCTTCACATGCCCCATGTTCTGATAGAAGTGTACCAACTGCTGTACACCTTGGTGTTGGCTGAAACAGCATAGTTTTTGTAAATTATTTGAAAGTAGAAGAGGAATCTTTCACTGGATATTTGCAATTGTTGTTAAGTCAAAAAAAAAAAACAAAAAACAAACCCTGATCTGGGGTGGGAATGAGGAAAGAGGTTGTTCTTCAACAAATAGAAACTTAACCCCCTGTTTTTTTTTTATAAAAAGCCCTTTTTTTGCTCAGGTGGAATTTAGTTTACTTGGGCTGAAATTAATTCAGCTGTGGCCTTGAATGGCATCTTGGGAATCCTTGACTTCCAGAGTTCATGGGCCCACAAATGCTTTTCAGCCCTAGAAGTGAAAATGCAGCTTCTCCTTCTTTCCTACTGCTTGAGATTTTGAACAATAAAAATTTTGGAAGAAAGGCAATGTTCTTGCTTGGAAAAGCATGTGAGCCTTTACCATCTGCCCCACAGAAACAGGGTGTGAAGACTGACTGTCACATGTGCCTTCTGCCACAGCTTTCTGTCACACATTTTGGATCTAGGCCATTCTTGGAGGTCACCATATACTTGCACAGCTGCTCTTGCTGTGGTTACATGTGGCTGCATGAATCACTTATGGGGTAAAATTAGGGACAAACATGATAGGAAGGATTAAGATGCATCATGATAAATTCTAGACTTTCCAGTTGTCTTTTGTGACCAAATCCTTTACAAGCTGATGTTTCATGCAATGCTTGGTGGGATGAAGAAGCTGCCAACACCCCAAACAGTTTTAGAAGATGAGACTACAAAGTGTGATACAATGTGAGGAGCTCCTTAAGTTTGTAAATAAGTTTTGAGAAATAGTTATGTATTTGTTACATCAACATCCAACAACTTAATAAAAGAAAACAGAGCTCACTCTCTTCCAGGCTGTTGCCTGAGCAGTTCTGTACAAAGCATTTCTAGCGTTTGGTATCTGCACCAGCATTATGTTGTTAAAATAAAAATTTTGTGGTAGGCAGCTTGCATGAAGCATTTGGCTTCCCTCCATGAAGACCTCCACCCGCATTTATTCAATAGCTCTAACTGGCAATGTGGTGAAATGTTTGACTTGTGGTTTTTTTCCTTTGCTGAAATCTCTCACTGAAAGTAAACATAAATGGAATAGGCCTTTATTTCAGATTTTGGACCTTGGAGCCAAACCTACATTCAAACCCTTTTTTATATATATTTTGCTCTCTGGTTTGGGCATGTCTCTGTGTTTATTCTCTTACCAAAGAAGAGTCTGTGATAGTTCCCTGCCTTCCAGAAAATTGTTATACCTGTGCTTGGTGTGTTCAGGTCCAACATTACACAAAAATACTTTATTGTTGGCCTTACGCCAGCTTTAAAAGACCATCAGTGCAGTGTTTGGAGGAGAAGTGTTGCAGAGTGGAACAGGGCATTTACCCTGAATTAGGGATGCAAAGGCAATTCATGACTAACCCAATTTTTTCAGTTGCTGGCACCCTAATGAGGCTTTAAAATCAGCCTCCAATTTTTTCTGCATATGCTATCCTCATTTATTCCCTGCTGTTCATACTGAAATCAGCAGGGTGATGTGCTCAGTTAAATGCATTCACACGCAGGTGCCATATAGACACATCAGGTCAGGATTAAGTGGGGGCCAGGGTTAATCTGCTTTGATTAGCTGTTGCTCCAGTTGAGTTGCTATCATTAATTTTGTAGACTCCTTTCTCTGTGCAGGCTAATTTAGCAATTAGTGGAGGATTTCTTTTGATGGGGCTGCAAAATGCCAGTCCGGAATCATTAATCTGGCCACAAAGCCTAGAGTGGAATACCTTAATATGGCAAAAAATTCCCAGTGGTTCAAAATTCCTTATGTCTCATAAACCATACATAGATAAAAAGGTTGTGAGGAAGAGAAGAGGAGAGGAGGAAATGGACACAAACACATGGCTTGGACGTGTTGATGATTGGGCTAAACCCAATAAGATGTCAGGAAGGCTGTACCAGCGGGTATTAGCAAAGCAAAGCAAGGAATTGTGTCAGTGTTGGGTAAAAGTAGGCTGTGGTCTCCCTCCTCTTCCCTTTCCTTCCCCTGGAATGGTTTAGATTAAGCTCTTACTGCCTATAAATAGTTTTCCTACTCGCATGTTTCAGTTTTCCTTTTTATTTCTCTTCTTCTCAAGTCCCTCTCTCAATCCCTGGGTGCCCTTGCCTTGGGCTGGACCTGCACCCCCATGGACTAACACCAAGGGCTGTCCCTTCCCCCAGCCCTTTCCACCCCAGTCCCCCCTGCATCCCTTTTAACTGAGGGCTTTTTCTGCTAGTTATTCCAGGACAGGCTGTCTGCTTTTCTCCTCAGGAAGCTTGGGAACAATTCAGCCAGGAGGCCAGAAGCAGATCAAAGGTCACTTCAGACTTGCAGACAGAAGGGTTGGTTTGCGGTTTGCTTTTTTTGCTTTTTTTTTTTTTTTTTTTTAAATTAAACTTTGGGTAGCATCATTGAAAGAATTAAAATTCAAATTAAGTTGATGCTTTCATTATTTTATTTGTGTGTACAGTATTTTCCCTCTCCTAGTTGCTGGGATTTTGCAACATTGAAAGAGGGGGTTTTTTGTCTTGGGTTGTGGGGAGTTTTTTCCTGCCAGGAAAATTTTGATGTTGCAACATGGAAAACACAAGGCTTTGAGTACTTGCCCTTTGTTAAAGAAAGAGCCCCTTTAAGGGCTCACATCGTTGTTCTGTTTATTGATGTGGAAGCCTGTCTTCTGAAGGCCCCTTTTTTCCTCTTCCTTAAAGAAAGGGCAAGAATTCAAGTACTCTGGTTTTCCATGTTATAACATCTGTGTATTTAGTTAGGGCACTGAAGAAGGGCTCATAAAAGCTTCAGTGTTTCCCTGTTGCATGTTTTCCCCTGAGGAACTCTGTCATGCTGGAGGCAGTGTGGCTGTGTCTCAGAAGGAGCAGAAACATCAGAGGGACCAAGTGAAGCATCTGCCTCTCCTTGCTCACAGCATGGGCACTTCATATCTCTTCAGGGTAACTTGGGGTGTAGGAGTACCAAATATGAGCCATGGCCCCCTCACACCATCTGCTCAGTGCCCAGAATGCTAATTTCTCATCTGAAGCCAACGTCTGATGGGGGCTGCCTGCTTCTGCCACCCTGCTGAAGGAAGGAAGAGAAGACTGCAAGTTTGGTTTCCCTCAGCTTGAGACTCTTGTTTGACTTGTCAGTTCCAGTTAGGCCTTTCCTTCAGCTTGGCTACCAGGCTGCAGGGCAGCTGCAGATGGAATTTCTCTCTGGCCCCACTTTTTGAAGCACAGCTGTGGTGCTGAGAAGGAAGCAAGACATGGAGAAAGCAGCACAATTTGAATTCCAGCTCTGTAACTTGTGGTCCCCTGGTAGTGCTGTATTCCCAGTTCTGCTCTTTCCTTCAGGGACTTTTCATGTCTTGCTTATTAAGAAGATGAAGCAGAAAACACCAGAGTCAATACTCCTTTGCATTGATTCTCTCCCTGGTGCTGTGAACCCAGATTCTTACCTGCCTGCTGACCTCTCCACCTCCTCAAAGGCTTGTGCATGTGCTGCACATACCTAGCCAAAGGGATTTCCACTGGACACTTCTGGAAAAAGTCAAGTCATACGCATTGTTCTCACCTTTCTGAGCACGAGAGTGATGTAGGTACCAACAACTGTGTCCTGTCCCTGAGATTTGTGATGTTCAGCCACTCTTCTGGATGCTGCAGGACAAGGCACTCCAAGATCTGTGTTGCTGCTTTCAGGACCAGCTGCAGCAACACGCAATACCTGGTTGGAACAGGTTGCTGGTGTCTGATTCAAGCAGTGAAACCCAAGGGCTGAAGGATAGAAAATGAGTTTAACCTGCCTGCCTGGTCATCTTTGGCACTATAGATGCCATGGACAATGGAGAAATTCTCTTGAGTTGATCTAGGCACCTAACTGCCCAACAATGTAGCAATAAAGGTGTAGGAGGGAATTTTGCCTAGGTATGAAAAGAGAAGAGAAACACCTGCATAACCAGGTCTGAGCTTCCTGAAGGCTGGGAATGCTGTGTCTGGATCTGAACTGAATCCAGCCTAGGCTCTAGAAAAAACAATGCATGACTTAGATTTCATAGTATGTCTCCATCCTTGGCTTAGGTACACATGCCTGTGTCTGTGGATGAGCACTGTTGGTTACAAAGACATAAAATACCTGGAAGACCAAGTGCTTCTATTTTGGGCCACAAATTTCTGTGTATTCCTGGGCTTCCATGCTAGCTCAGAAGTGCTCTTTAAGCAGCCACACTTTCTTCTTAACCCATCAAGATTCATGGGGAAATAGTGTGAAGAGCTCTAAGGGAGCAGGATTCACTTAGCAAGGAGTTCATCACAACAGTTGGGGTCACATCCACCAGAAAGTGGATGAGGCCATCTATTCACACAGCATCCTCTTACCTGCAATGCAGGAGACCTCCCTGCTGAGCCTTCACAGCCTAATTGCTCTTAGTTGAGTTTCCAGCTGATTGCATGATAGCTCTGTAAAATGGCTTTACCCTCTTTGGATATTTGCTCCAACATCAGGGTCCTCCTTGATCTTTAGCCAGATGCTTTTGTTAACACTCTTCCTTGCTGCTGCTTTGGTCAGCTTTGTGGGAACTTCACCAAGTTTGCTATTGGAAGTCCCTGACTATGTGCTGTGCAGCCTGTGAATCTGAGTTCAGTTCTTGGAAGAATGAGGTAGGGGAAATCCACTGTGCCTGGGTCCACCTTGTTTCCACATTGGATTTTATGCTCTGCCTGTGGGGCAACTGCCAGCAAGAGGCAATTGCTATTTTATAGGGTACCAGGGGAAGAGAGAGCTCACAGTTCTTCTCTATTCATGATTATTTCTGTCTTCTGGCATCCCATCTGCAGAAACAGGAATTTTAAAAGAATGTGAATGTTGGCTGACATCCTCAATCTTTTCACCCCTTTGGGAAGCCAGTCAAATCCCCTTCCCACTCTGACCTTCCCAAGTTTACCCCTTGCTACCTTCCTGTTACTGTAGGTTTTAGTCTTCTTGAAGCTTTTTTTGCCACCAGAAGCAAAGCCACTTGCATCTGGCCCTTTTTCAGTGCTGATGTTTCATTCCAGGATGTGGTCCTGTCCTGCCCACAAAGGATCCAGATTGCACTCCTCTCTGCCCACAAAGGATCCAGATTGAATTCTTCTCTCTGAGTTTTTAATACAGTTCATGTAGCACAGCTGTGTTAGGATGGGGGAGGGCTGTCTTTAAAAAGAGCACAGTGAAAACAAAGACTTTGGCCACCCACGTGATGCTTAACTTTGCATGAATAAACCACCTGAGATTAACCTTAACCTGCACTGCTGCATATCTTTTACTTCTATTTCTAAGGTGCCTTTTTAAATGCTGCCTGGACTTGCTCACCTTTCTATAAATGCTGCAAGTGATTCCCTTTAAATAGTGACTGCTGACACAGCAGCTCAGATTGTATTTAGAGTGATGCTGTGGCCAGGATCCAGGCAAGGTAGGAGTAGTAGGACCACATCCCTCTGCTGACCCTTGGGTATCCCTACAGCTATCCGTGGGCTTGTCTGTTGTCATCTTGTAGGCAATGGAAAGCTTTGGAGCAGTGGAATCTAGGGATGGGTTGGTTGGTGCAAGAACAGATCTGGATCCTCCTCAGGTATTTCATATGAGGTTTGCAAATGTGCTTGTGCAAGGGGAATCCCTAGGCAAATTACCACACAGGGTATGGCACATCCATCCCCACCTTCCTGCCCATGGCTTGTACTTGGGCAGCTGCCCTCTCTCATGGGGAGGGGTAGCAGGACAGCCCAAGCCCCCTACAAGAAGCTGTGCCCATCCACCACAAGTTGTGTATGTGTTTTGGAGGGGAAGGGACTGTGTGTTTGTGTGTGTTGGCTGTCAGCTCCCAGCCCTGCCCTGATACCACGGCCAGCTGGTGCAGGAGTCAGCTGAGGGCAGCCCAGCCTCTCCTTACAGGTTGGGTGGGTAGGAAGGATTCATTTCCCCTTCCATCCTAGCCACACCATCCTGGCTTTTCTCCACGGTAGTTCTTCCCAGGACACAGAAATTCACCAGCACATGCAGTGTCTTTGGGTTGTTTTTCTATTTCCTTTTCACTTTTATTTTTTTTCTTTTTTGTACAGTCCTTAAGAATAGCCTTTGTGCCTTTGAGCTGAGGCTCTTCTTTCGTAGATTTAGAGGGGAGAAGCAGGATAAAAGGCTACAAAAAGACACCTGTGACTTTCCAGATACTTGACAAACAAGCCTAAATCTCCATATCTCTGCAAGACACTAGAAAATCTTTTCACTTTAAGGGCTTATAGAAGCAGGCATTGAAGACCAGCTAAGGCAGGCTGAGACTCAGCTAAGACTGAGGCTGAAGGCTTTAGAGGGCTTGCCATCAACAAGTACAGTCTCCAGGTTCTCCAGCCTTTTCTCCAGACATAGAATGAAGGTGTGGGTTGCACTGTGACATGCAGCATGTCCACCTGTGGCCACCTGTGCTTGTTCAGCAAATAACATCAGCAGCAGAGTGGGCTGTATTCTGGCCCCATCTGGAAACCAGGGCAGCCACAATCCTTACCCCTATAGGGAACATCTTGCTAGGACTGTGGGCCTGCTCAGACTGGAAGAACCCATATCAAGACTTGCTGCTCTGTCAGCAGTATGCTTCTGCCACAGCCTCCATCCACCAGTGCCCTGGGCTTTCCCCTTCACTCGTGGGCAGCAGATGCTAACTCTGTGGCTGTACAGCAGAGGCAGAAACAATTTTCCCACCCAGCCCAGTTGACTGAGGTGTGAAAATGTTCTCAGTCATCACAAAGGTCCCACATTTGTCTCTACGATACATTAGGACTGTTAATCCTGAGCAGCCCGTGTGTTTTGAGCTAACACCGTGTTTGTACTAGCACAGCCTAAGCTGTGTGCTCCTCTTGTGCCCTTCTGCTGCCAGCCAGAATCCTGGCAAGTGTACAAAGCTGGGCCCAAGAGTTGGCATTGATGATATACAGCACTGTGTGGTCTTTACCCAAAGGTCTGTCTTTGTTTGCTCAGCATGTGGTCCATGATGTAGCTGATGGGACCCCCTGCAAGGCAGAGTGATGGAGAATCAGTGAGTTATGGTCACATCAGAGAGAGGGTTAATCTGGTGGGCAACAGCATTTGAGTTGCTGCCACAACTGGAGTTCTTTAGGGATTTGAGCATCGATTCAGGCATTGTCACTGTACAGAAACATGATCACCATATGGGATCTCCAACCACGATTGCATATGGGGTATGCAAGTCACTTAAAGCTTTTCTACCTGTTTTAAATAGCTCCTCAATATCAGCACACCACTTGGGACTAAATATTTAAGGTCATTTCCTCAAAGCTACATTGTCTTGCTCTGAAAGCTCATAATTGTGAAGAATTAATATCCAGGTATTGAGAGAAGGAAAGTGCTTGTAGCTGTTACTCTAAGTTGTCCCCAGGTCTGCTTCACCATGCAGTTTGCAGATCCTCCCTGACATTTAAATTGGTATTTACTTACTCTTCCAGTCTTGGGGTTTTCCATGTGGGGAATGGAGAGAGCTGGGAGAGGGAAAGCTGAAGGGCAGTGAACAAAGTTGTGCTGTATCTTGCCAGAGGAACAACTCCCCTAGTTCAGTGTCCACTATTTGGTACTGGGAAAGGATAGTTAAACCCACAGAGTAATCTTCCCCTCCATCTGCTCCCTGTGTAGGCATATAGTGATGTGTGGGGTCTGGGAATAGTTTTGTTGTGTAACAAGTAACTGCTTCATCCATCCAGCTTGACTTCATCAGATCTTGCAGCCTTTGAAAGGACCAAGTCCAACAGGAGAAGGAAGGCCTCATAAGACACACAGAGGTGACAGCAGCCACAGATCCTCACAGTAACTAAAAATCTTCATCTCTTCTGTCTTAGTTCTGGACACTGCAGGCCAAGAGGAGTTCAGTGCAATGCGGGAGCAGTACATGAGGACTGGGGATGGCTTCCTTATAGTCTACTCCGTGACGGACAAGGCCAGCTTTGAGCACGTGGACCGGTTCCACCAGCTGATCCTCAGAGTCAAGGACAGGTGGGTGACATGGAGCCAGGTGCTGCCTGACCCTCTCTGGACACCATGCCATGGGGATGGCTTCGAGTCTCAACCCTGCCTTTCTCCTCCTGTGTGTCCTGTAGCAAATCCTTAAATGCTTGGTAGACCTACATATAAAAAATAAGAAGTGTTTTACCTTTTCTGATAAGCATCTAGTGCTTTCAATGCAGAACAGCTCAGTAGTGTTGTGATGGAGTGAATATGAGTATGGGAGAAACTCCAGCCAGAAGGGTCTAGCAGAGCAGTGTGAGAAAGGCAGACAGACACCTTTGGAGGTAACCTGTTTGGCTCTGAAGAGGGAGGAGGATGCTCTGTGCCCAGTGCAGTCACTTTAGGAATGCCAGCAGGGAATCAGCAATCATTTGGTCCTAATCCTTTTGTGTGTCCTGGTGGCATCCTCTCTTACTTCAATTTGTGTCAAACAAACCTTAGAAGATCCTTCATAGTTTGGGGCTGTGAACAGGTGTCTTGAAGGTGAAAACACCTCACATTGGAAGGAATTACAAGGGGTATAATCTAATTAATGCATCATGCTCTGCAGCAACTCTTTTCAGTGAACACCTCTGTGTGACTGAGGAGAAAGCAATCCATCTGTGTGCAAGTGCTGAGAGTTTAATTGTTGTAAGCAAATGTGTCCTGACAGAGCAAAAGGAAGCTGCCAGTTCTATCTCCAGGATACCTCCCTCTTCCCATCCCTGATCAAGAGGCGATGAATCCATCCACACTGGGTGGGGTGTGAATTAAGCCTTTATATGCCTGCAGCTCTGAAACACTTAGTTTTTCCACTCATAATGGCTTTTAATTATGGAAGTCATCAAGAAAAGCCACCAGAGGGTTCAGGACTCGTTGCTGGCTTCCTTTCACAGCTCTGAATAACTTCCCCACAGGAAGGGTGGACTCATATCATGTGAGGTTCACAGCTGACAGCTCTTCCAGTAAAGCATCCAAACAGAGGCCACAAGAGTGAAAAGTAAAGGAAAACCCACCCTTTGATTTCATCTAAATGAACAAAAATGTCAGTCACTCAGTCTGCCTCCTCAGTAAGGAGAGGCTTTCTTCACTGCCAGCTCAGCTTGAGGAAAATTAAATCTTTTTCTGAAAGCTGAAGAAGACAGGACAAAGTTTCTTGTAACATGCCCCAAACCAGTGTCGGTTTAATCTAGTTTAACTGTGTGAAAATATGATGCAGTAGTGATAGTTTTGCTCTATCACTAGCATTGAAATTTTTACCCTTCCATATGCTGTGGAAACACCCCAGGCAGCCTGTGAGAAGCAGGAAGTGAAACGGGCTCCTGAGGTTGTTTGTGTTTCCCTGCTCTGCACTGCCAAAGCACAGAGCTCGGGGAGTTTAATGCTTCATCCAAACCCTGAGCTTGCTCAGAAAATCGCAGCAATAGGAGCAGAGTGAGTAAAGAAACCATCCCACCAGACCCACAGGTAGCAGGGGGCACAGCATCACCCCAGTTTGCAAGCTAGGGGTCAATTCTGGCAACTTAAAATCCAAAGGACTTGTAGGTTGCTGTGTAAGCAGAGCTGTTCAAAGCCTTCCTCCTGTTTCTTTCCATAAACTTCATTACAGTAAAACTTCCAGCTATAGTAGCTTTGTCCAATTAGCAATCCTATGGCTTACAACAGGGAACAAAGTCCCCACAGAATTTTATGCCTGGTGTAAACAAGGCAAACGCGATACTGTCCAAATGTAATCCCTTTCTTATCAATGTGCTGCAAGCCAAAAAGGAATTAAGTAATACAGACAAGCAAATGTTTTGCTCCAGAATGATCAGAGTCAAGATATATCAATGCTCAGGTATTAAAATTAAATCAAAGCCACATTATCAGAATGAATAACTATAAGACTCATTTAAGATGCAGAGTGCAGTACAGTATTTTTCCAGCCAGAGCAATGGGGCAATGTGCCAGGGGGAAGATGGAGCCCTTATCATCTCAATGAAAAATGACGCAGAAAGGCAGTTTGGAAATCCAGAGTTATTCAGGGAAGTGTTTTATGCAAAAATGAGTATGGCCAGCTGTTCCTTGCCCCATTCAAATCAGCGTTGTTGCAGCAGAGAACACAGGAATCATTTTAGGAGGGTTTAAAGTTAAATACAAGAAAATAATACTGCAATAACTGCCAATTATCAGAAGTGGTAGTATCCTAGCAGTGGGTAAAGGCCCTGTAGCATTTTACTTTCTGTGGGATGCTGCTGGAGGAGAGGCTGCTGTATGAGAGGTGGGTGGGAAGCAGCTGCATTGCTAAGACCTCCAGTGACATGGGCTGGCTCAGTTTGGTTTAATCACCAGAGCTATGGGGCTTTCTGCCAGGGGAAGAGCCTGACCCACACACATTGTCAGGAGAGCCCTGCACTGGCCTGCTCTGAATAGGTGGGTCTCTTCTCAAAGGGTGGCTGAAGACAGTCATATGCCTGGTAAGGTTAAAGAAAAAACGTTATTTCAGAGGAAGATGGTTTAGGTACAAAAGGATGGTTGTTCATCAGGTTTTTGGTCTGTTTTTTGTTCATCGTGTTTTTGATTTTCTGAAGCAGGAGATGGTAGGTAATAGCATCTGGAAGTTCAGAAAGTATCTTTGGTTCCCTTCAGCTTCCTTCCAGATACTGTTGCCAGTCTTTCAGTTTGTCTTGGGATAACACCTGGAATCTTTGGTCCCAGTCATTTTCTCACCCATTTGATGCCCCTCTAAGGACCAGCTCCCAGAGTCCACCTTTCTTCCCTCACAGTTGCTCTCAGTGGATGACCAGGACATGAACTGACACCAGTTCCTCCACCGTATCTTGTTACTTTGCAATGACAAGCAGCTGCCAAGATAGACAGTTACTGAGATGCCCTCTTACAAGAGTCCCAATCTCCTGTTCAAGCTCTGTCTCTATGTCTCAGCTAACTTCCAGTCTAATTCTGTAGTTCTTTCTACACCTAGATGGATCTCCAGTCTTAGCTGTTCTGAGGTATTGCAAAAGAGGTAACACTAAGGCCTGGAAGTGCCTTCAAATAAGAATGAATGTGTGCATGCATGCAATTTGTCAAGTAAATTTTTCCAATATGGACATATGTGTAGCACGGTCTGGGTCTGATGTATGTTCATTTGGTCTTTATATTTCTTCACACATACATGGTATATCTATAGCTGAAAATGAGAAATGATGTCAGCATCAGAAAGTGAAACTTATGCACAGCATTGTTATGGTAGTCTGCTAATAATTGGGTGATGGCTTTGGTTTCTTCCAGAGAGTCCTTTCCAATGATTTTGGTGGCAAACAAAGTTGATTTAATGCATTTACGGAAAATTACAAGAGAACAGGGAAGAGAAATGGCAACAAAACATAACGTAAGTTTGCGGGATTGTTTAATTGCTTGCTGCAAGTGCCATTGCAGGGGTTGAGAAATGAATTGTTTGCTAATTTGGAAATTATTTAAAGCATTCCTCTTACAATCAAACATTCGCTATTACATTTTTGACTACTGCAAACTGGTAGCTGTGCAGATTTCATACCGTAGGGTCAGTTCATCATTGTAACTAGAACCTCTGCTGTGCATTAAAGTATAGAAAAGCTGTGGCCATCATGAAGCCGCATGAACAAGGCATCTGCAGGTGGTGAGAAACATGAAATGCTCAAAATGAAGGAAGAAAGTGAGAAGGCAGAGTCAAGCGTTAGGAAGTATACACAGGAATCTGTATGAAGTGCACTTGTTAAAGATAATGAAGTTGCAGGGTTGTTAAATCATCTAGGTTGAGCCCCGCTATCTTCACTCTGCATTATTCATGCTGTAGTTTAGCCCAAGAAATTGTTCTTGGATGGGTGTAGATGACACAATACTCCACCTCTAAATGCCAGCAGCCCTGAATACCCTGAGGGGAGCAACAGTTCCTGTAGGAAGAACTGGATGGGAAGGTAAAGGCAAACAAGCCTGAGACCTCTGGGAAGCCTGCTGTGCCTTAGCAGCAAATGTGCAGTGTTTTTAAACAAGCCACAATGGGAGTTTGGCGGGGCATGTTCATTCCCTTCCCTCCGCAAGGATGTTCCTTTCTGTAGGAGCCAGGACACCTAAACTGCAACACAACATGTTGGATCCATCTGTACAAGCACTCTTTGGAAAAGACCATGTACAAAAGCACCTTATCAGAGGCCATTTTATAAATCTGCCAGTGTGCCGGACAAGCACTCTAGGAGGCCCCATCTGGCTGTCAGACTTTGAAGAAGATCATTTTACACCGAAAGGGAATTGTAGTCATGAAATATTCATGCAGTAGTCCTAATAAAATGCATCAAGCAAGAATTTTTGGAAAGTGCTTGTCTTTCAACAACCTTTGGCTATTTTCACGTCTGCAAGCGCAACTTGGGGGGAGAGAACTTCTGAAAACATAAAGTCTGTGATTATTCTTCCCCAAACCTGGAGCTCTGATAGCAGCTGGTTTGCCTGGTGCTTATTCCAAACCTTTTGTAGGTGCTTGCTGACCTTGCTTGGGAGTGTGAAGGTGTTGATAGCAGTGTCATGACAACACTTTGTTTACCCATATTTCCCTGGACTCTTCCGCACCCGATTTCTCCAGCCTTTAGGGTTTTTCGTTTTGAAACATGTTTGCCACCAACATGTAGGCTGTTAGGAGTCTTTTTCATGATACACTTCTCTCCCCCAGATTCCCTACATAGAAACGAGTGCCAAGGACCCACCTCTAAATGTTGACAAGGCTTTCCATGATCTTGTGAGGGTAATAAGGTAAGCTGGAAATTCTTCACTTGCAGACTACCCATGGATGGGACCTTCAGGACTCCTGGCCTGGAGCCAACTTTTTGGGGAGCAGGGGCCAGGTGGTTTTTGGGGAAATCAGAGATTTCTGGGGTTTATTAAACATCTATGTCCTGAGTCTGCATAGGGATGCTACTAGCTCTTAGTTACCCTTCTAGGATCGTCAGTGTTAGGTAGGTTGAGTTGAGAACTAGCTGTGACCATTATGAAAATACCTGATTCAATGAAGAGAGCAAAGCTGTAAAGAGGTTTAAAAGGCCATGTTAAAAGCTTTGGACCAGTAATCTGGGTTCTCACAGCTTTGTCCTCTCAGGGTCTCACATTCCCAAAGGCTAAAAAGGACTGGCAAAAAAAACTTAACAAAATTCTAATGTTGTAGGTGACTTCTAACATTTTCAGCTTCCTAAACGGAAAAAAAATTAAGCTCCTTTGTGTGAGAAACAGCATGACCTAATGGCTAGGCCACAGGTTTCCTCCTCAGACTGCAGAGGTTTGTTCCCAGCTTTGGCACCAGCTGCCTGTGCTCCCCTTGGCAAACGCCGCTCTTGGGGCCAACCCCTGCTCCGCTGCCGGCAGAACCCTGCAGGAAAAGAGCTGCACACACACACACCTCAGAGTCTCAGCAGATAATCTCAAATCTCTCCCAGAAGATTTGTTTTTCTGGCACCGGTTGTCTGCCAGATTTTTCTGGCCCCTCGTTTTTTTGTGTTTTGGGAGGGTGCTGGGCTTGGCAATCATACTCCTCCCTGCCGTGCAGGCAAAGTGCCTCACTCGGCAATTAAACCATGAGGCATTTATTCACAGTGTATCTGTACTTGTGAATATCTGAGCACAGCCTCGAGTCAGCCTCCATCAAAAGCAGATGGTACTGCCCACTCTTCCCACATGTCTCAAAAGCAGGGGGCAGAAAGTCTTTGGAGAACTACAGAGCTGAGCTGGAAACATCCCAAGCTATTTCCCAACTGTTCTGTAACTAAGCATGATCTGGCTAGATATTACTTTTGTATAACAGCGAGCTCCTACCACCATCTATTCTACTGTGGAAAAGGAAAACCACACACACAGTAAAAATAAGATGGTGAGGCTCTGGTTTTCTACATAATGTAGAAAATGTTTTGTTTTGTTATGTTTTTCTACATAATGTGACTCCTAATAGACACATCATGGCAAAAGCATTGTAATGACACAAGGTTAAGTTCAAGCCCTGAAAATGCACTCTCTGTAACCTCAAAAATAGATGATGCACCTCAGTTCTCCCTGTAGTCACCATGAAAGTAATTACCAGACGGGTGAAACCCTCCATGGCATCAAGGGCAGCAGAGATGGTCATGAGTGCTGGAACTTGAGTTAAGTCAGAGAACAGAAAGGTGCTGTGGGATCCAGCTGGTTATTTGCCACAAAGCAGCTATGCTTGGTCTTCAGGCATTGCTAATTGTCCACAGCCATAGGATAGAATCACACACTTATTCTTCCTTTTTTTAAGTGAGATTTTGCAAACAAAATGTAAATCTACAGCTCCCTAATAACTGTGTCCTTCCTGGAGTGCTTTGTAATGGAGAGGAGGGTCCTTGGAGCCCATGAGGGTTTGCAGGGTGAGGACACTTCTTCAGGGCTGGCACTGTTTGTGTTTTTTGCACTTGGATGAGATGACTCCCAATTCAGTTGTCTTCATGCAAGAAATTGTTGTCTGAAAGGAATCCAGAGAGAAGAGGGGTGATTGAGTATGACCAATAGATCTCTAAATTTCCTGATATCCCTTCTGTGCTGCAGCAGCTTGTACACAAAGGCTGTCACAGCAGAAGTCTTGAGCAGGCACAGGACATGGTTTTCCAGAACACTGTGAACAGCTTGCAGCCACTTAGTGTTTATCCAAATTAGCTTCAAAGTATTTTTTAATTTTAGCTTTCTAGTTTTGAGATCTAAAGTTTTATGGGTTTCATGCCTCCAGCCTTCATATTCACTAAAAAAGAAAAGTCTTATTAGTCAAAGCTGAGATATCCAGGTGGCTGCAAGCATTTGGGAGCTGAGGCTGGAAGAAAAACATGAAATAAAGTGATTTGTCTCCCAGCTGTGTCTCATCCTGCTTTGGATAACTTGGTCTAAAAACTCAGTTTAGTGCCTGGCATATTACATAGCAAAGAGGTCAGTTGGTTAGACACTGTTTGAATCTACAGAAGTTGCCAGTCTTTGTATGGTTTATCTTGCAATAAAATACAAGTTTACAGGGTGCCTGTTGGGTGTTTGAACTATAAAGCCACCTTCTGTTGAACTTCCATCACTGGGCTGGCTGAGTGGCAAACTGGTGCAGTTGCAAAGAGGCATTTGGGCAATGCCTCATCATAATGGAAAGGGAAAAACTATCAACATAACATTCTGGAGGTTGCTCACAGCCTGCCTGGCTGCCAGGGATCGGGGGGCAATGCAGGAGGGCTCTCAGCAGCGTATTTAACATCTGTGACATCAGGCAAGCAGGGCCATCTTTCTGGGGTCAGTTTGCTCTCCATGTTCTGGTGCTCTTCACAGCTCCCAGGGGAGGCCAGAGCCCCGTTGGCAGCAGACCCTGTTTTTTCATTGCTATTTTTCATCCCCTTTCCATAAGCCAAATCCACAGCGAGGGTGATGCTGGCTAAAAGGAAGCTGTTCCAAGAGGGCTTTATTTCTCTGTGCACTCTGTATTTCTTTCATCGTCCTCCCTAACAAGCATTAGCAGCAGTGTGATGGATGACTCTGCATTGCTTAGAGCAGCCCCGTTTCCCAGAGCAGCCCCGTGACAAGAGAAGAGGAGGCAGCACTTCACCCAGAGCAATGGGAGGCAAAGTGTCCTGGCAGGACATACCTCCCCACTGTTAGCCTGAATGCTTGAAAACCCCACAGCACAGGTTGTTGTCTTGTTATCTGTGTGGCATGAAAACCCATGTGGTGGTGGAAGGGTTTATGTGGAGAGGGAGATAGATAGGTATATACAAATACACAAATTTTCCTCTTTGTCTCCCAAAACAGGCAACAGATCCCAGAGAAAAGCCAGAAGAAGAAGAAAAAGACCAAGTGGCGAGGGGACAGAGCCACGGGCTCCCACAAACTCCAGTGTGTGATTTTGTGACGGGACTGCCTGAGAGTGCCTTGGATGCCTCCCTCCTCACCCCCTGACCCACCTCCAGCCCAGGCATGGGGGCAGCAGCACAATGTCCCCACCACCCCCTCAGGCTCCCCACAAGCAGCTCAGGCTCAGAGGAGGTGGCTGGAGGGGGTCTGCACAACGCCCCCCTCTGCCCCCCCCCCAAAAAGGGGTGCTGCACATGGGGGCCAGCATGGGAGCCACATGACTGGGAGGCAGAAGGGATCAGCAGGACCTTGTCTCTTGAACATCCCCAGCACCTTCCAGGGGCCTCCACGATGTTTATTTGAAGAAAAAAAAAAAAAAAAAAAAGGAGCAAAAGAAGAAAAAAGTAAAGAAAAAAAAAAGTGTTGGTTTTATCTGCAAATATTTCTCCTTGTGACCCATTTCTGAACAACCATGAATAGCTCCCCTGTTTGGTACAATCATCTGTGTATGTGTGAGGGAAGGGAAAGGCCTTTCTCTTTTTTTTTTTTTTTTTTTTTTTGTCCTCTTCTACTTTTTCGTTGTTTGCTCAGAGAGTGTTGGGTTGCAAAGAAACACGGCTGGGGTTAGATTTTTTGCACTGAACTCTCTTTAGCAGCAGTGCCAAAACACAACTTCATATGAAAGTGCATAGATTTGGAGGAAGAAAATGAATTCCAGCTGCTCTGGGTGCTCCAGACATTGTGTCAGACTCTGGAGGGCAGCCAGCTCACGGACCATAAACTCCAGCCTAGGAAAGGAGGTTTGGGCTTGAATGATTTTTTTTTTCTTACCCTTTGTTGAGAGGTTTTGTTTCTGTTTTGTGATTTGGGGCATGTCAAAATTAAGATGTTTTGTTAACCTGGAAGTATTTAAATTAAAGTAATTTACAATGGTAGGGTATGTCATCTTTAAGGCAAGGGGGGGAGGTAGAGGAAGTAAAACCTGAAATGAATTTGTTATCTTGGTGTTGAATTTCTCCTTCGTAAAAGTGTGTAAAGTGTTGTGATCTAAATCCCTATTTATTATTCCTTAACCTTTCCCTGCAAAGCAACTTTTAGGTTGATGAATTGTTTTGCTTTTCCCAGGCTCATCTCTCACATGCACAAAAATATCTGTTTATAGGCTCAAGGTTTTGTCATTTCTTCTTCTCCCCCATTTGCTGAGAGTTGGTGACTTGAAAGGAAGAGGTGTTTTGAAAATGACTCAAGTGGGATGTGTCTCTTTATAAGCTTAGTATACCTAATATGTCTCCTTGAAAACATTAGAGACTAAATATCTTCATGCCTTATGAAAAGGCAAAGCAAAAAGCCTGCACCCATTCAAGCCACCATCTGTGGCACCAGAAATACGGTTGTGCACATCCTGGAGGGGCCACATTTTCTCTCACACCTTTGCTGTCACTAAGAATTGTGGTGGCAATTTTTTGTCTCTAATTTAATAGATTGTCATCTGCTGGACTGAAGCCATCAGCTCCATTCACGAGGTCACCAAACTCCGATGAAAGTAACAACTTGCTTTTCATCAGCTTGAATCCTATTCAGATATGCTTCATGAGCATGACTTGAAATATTGGCAGCGTATGAATGCCTGAGATTTGTGTGTCTGAGGGCAGAAAATCCTGGTATTGAATACTGAAGATCTGAATACTGTTCAAGATGGTGGATCATCACAAACTTGTTTATGTTTGTCTTTATAATCTATTTGTCGCTGGATTCCTTTTCTTGACTCCTTGCCAGGCTACGTTGTGAAGTAGGAGCTGGCTGTTGATTACTTTTCAGGTGAGTGCAGCTGATGAAAACATTTTCCTAGTCTGACCAGTCTTCATCACAGCCAGAAGATGTCAAATGTCTGTGGCTGGCCCAGCAAGCTGCTCACCTTAACACTGGCTCCTCTGCTCTGTCCCCTTTCATGTGATGACAGGTGCTGGGGCTGGATTAAGAGAATGGATATTGGGAAGAAATACTTTTTGTAGACTCCTGCATTGGATGTGGGCCACAGGCTTCAGTAAAGTTGCAATACCCTGTGTCAACTGAGAGCTGGCTCTAGACCATCACAGCATTTCTCCCACTACATTATTTCCTTGTTGGCTGAACTGTGGTGACCGAACCATCCGGGTCAAGTCTTGGCTCTTGGAACTTGCCACTGTGTTCTGGGGGTGAAGAGCTCCCTGTAGGCATCTGACTTGAAGACTTCTTGTAAATCAGAAGTTGTCTGACAGGTGCAACCAACTCAATTTGCTAGAACCCCTGTTACCTCTTTCCTGACAGAATCCCTGTCTAGCCTGGTTACCAGCTTAATTTGTTTTAATTATACACAACTAATGCTATGGGATCACACAAACAAGATGATGGCATTTTCAGGGAGCCCTGCTAATATCCCCTAGAGCCCTTCCACTTAAAAATAACCTGATATCTGCTGAAACCCCTCATCTTATTTTTATCTAAACCCTTGAGAATACTTGCTTGAAAACAGCATGTGTGTCTTGAGTCACATCTGATGAGTACTTGGCACTGCATGTGAGAAATTATCTCCTTTTTCTGAACCATCTTAATTGTTTCTTCAGCTACTTTAGCAACTAGCAGATACTGCAGAATAATGAGGAGGAGGAGGGGAAAGGAGGAGATGAACAACTGCATGTGGGTAGTGGCAAATAGGAAAAGCATGCCTGTTTTCTTCCATGTTCATCAATTTGTTTATAGCAAGGAATGTTTTCCAGCAGGGATCGCATCTAATGAGTCCAAGGTGTTTGAAATGGTGAAGACATATGAAGCCTATTGCTATCCAACTCATCTTTTCATATTTGGGCTGTTAGCAAACTAAAAGCACCTTCCCTGCTATATGCAGCTCCTAGAGACCTAGGTTGAGATGTAATGGCTGCTGCTCCTGAAAGCACTAACCATGCTGGTGTGGGGCTTAGGTTTTTTTCTATGGAGCATCCATAGGAGAGGACTTCTTTGCTGTTGTCAGAGGCAGTCTGATGAAGGTTCCTGTAAGGGTGCCCTTGGGGCTTGTTTTCCAAAGACCTGATGATCCAAGTCACCTAACAGCATCTTCAGCCCCCAGGTAAACCTGTATTTCATTGCCTCACAGCAATCTGGTTCCTCTTCTGGTAATCAGGAATTTAGGAGGCAGAGCTGGCCCTAGCCTTGCTTTGCTTTTCAGTAGACCCTTACGAACAAAATGAGAAGAGAGCTAAAATCTTGCAGATCTACTTGTATTTGATAACCAAATGGCCTCCTTTTTTCATTTCAGACAGTAAATAATATTTGTGAAACAAAATTCTTAATGCTACCTAAATTTTGGCTTTGTAAAATTGAAATTCACCACTCCAACCTGCTATCTCACCTCAGCTGTACCACTGCTTCAGGTAAATTGTGTTGCTGTTTCCTCCTTCAGCTCCTTCTGCCTGTAAAGCAGGGATAATGGAACTGGCTTGTATTCTTACCAGCTTTTGAGATGTATGGCATTTATTGTACAAGTCAAGCCACCTGTCTCTCCTTTAAGGAAAAAGGGGTGGGGAGGGTAGGAAGAGAAGGAAAAGTACCTGGCTAAAATAAATACTTCCTCTGACATGAGCAGAGGATTTTATTGTCCCTCTGTGTCTGCAGGCTCTAAATGGAACAAAAACCTGATGAAAACAAACAAAAAATACCCCACACTTCTGTAGCCCTACAGGTTGTGGGTTTCCTACAAACTTGCTTTCTTGGCTTTCTCAGACAAGGCTGGTGCTGTACCTGGTAAAGCTGCTCAATGACAGCCTGAGTATCTCTGAGGTAAACCATGTTCCACTGATGGTGCTCAACAGGAAAACACTAGAGATGGTGAACGAGACAAGCAGAAGCTTAATGAGGGGCTGAGATTGCTTGGGTAGGATCAGATGTTTCAGTTTAACAAGAGGGCAATGCAGTAGGTTGTTATGTTCCTTAATCTGTTATAATTAATTTTGGCTGGGTCTTCAAGCCTACAGCTGTATGAGAATTTGTGAACTGGAGTAGGCTGAGGGGCTTATACATACATGATGTGTCTCGTCTCAAGAGGAAATAAGCATTATTAGCTACAGAGAGAACAGCATTGGAATACTTTCCCTTTTGGAATACAAAACCCAGACTTTGCTTTTTTTTCTGCTTGTTACGATCCTCAGGCCAAAACCAACTGCCCAAAGCTGCCTTCAGCTCCAGTGATTTCAAGGGATGATCATTAAATGCTCCTGAAATGCTTTGGAATGAGGTGATCTCCCCAAAACTCTGCTGAGGGTAGAATATAATACAGAATGTGAGTGTTAAGAGTCACAACTTGTGGACTACTCTAGGTGTAAGGATTCAGATATGTATTTAATAATGAGAGACCAGAGTGGAGTTGAGACAAATTTGACTTTAGAGGAGTAGACCATTGCTACATCAGCCTGTGTACCTGGGACTGGCCACAAAAACTCTGCCTGGAAATCCAGGTTCTGTGAGTTGGGTTGAATGTCCTGTATATCTGCTGAAGAAACAAGGAGCTTTAGTGTACACGTGAAGCACCACATTAAAGCTACACATCCAGCACTACAGTATAAAGGAGATGAAGGATGCTATGACACAGGGAATGCTGCAGTTCTTGGTCACTCCTCCCTGTGTTAAGAGGTCTGCTGGGACCAGCAGTCATGTAGGCTCAATTCTGTGTCTTACATATATATATATATTTATATATATATAATGCTGTTGGAGGTTCCTTGGAGTACCCAGGGTATTTGCATGGGAGTTTCAGGTGGGACACCTGTGGGAGATCTTTGCCCTTCTGAAGCAATGGCTAGCAGCCAGGTAAGATTCACTTTAGCATTTGAAATGTCTCTAAATGCATGTCTTCAGGCAATTAGTTTAGTAGCTAGTTGGTTGGACAGCCTTTTCCTATTTCATAGCAGAATTCTGAGAAAAATCTGTGAGTATTTCAGGTGCCTGTGGACATTCTAGCTCATCTGCAAAGTGATCTCATGTTTTTTAGGGACTCACCAAAGTATCAAAACAAAGGCTGAAGTAGAAGCCACCAATTTTGCAAAATGTTTTAGTTGCATCTCACAGTATCAGCAATCTCATGAATATCAGTTGTACAATTAGGCTGTACATAATTCAGTGTTTGGCTATCAGAAATTCTTTCAATGTTATGCAGGCACTTCTGCTTGTGAGGGCAATGAATATTTCATGGATGATCTCTCAGACACAGGTTCTGGGATGAGGTGGGACTTGCTGGCAACAGAACAGAGCTGGGAGATGACTCTAAATGTGCTGGATCCTGTGGGGAGGAAAGGGAGGAGCAGCATGGAGGTAGGCTCTGGTTTTGGGGGTGTTTGTCACCAGTGTGGAAAATCGATGCTTCTTCCCTCCAGCTCCAAGAAGTTACCAGTAAGTCGCCAGCAGGTCAGGCAGGCCAAGGTTTCCCAAAACAGGAGAAACGTGTCACTGTCATGTGCAGTGCTAAAGAGAGGGGCTGGGGGAGGACATGAGACCCACCAGGTGTGTGAGCAGGAGGGTTAGTGCTCACCACAGTGATGGGGATGTCCAATATTGCTAGTGCAGACTAGGGACAGGCAAAATCCCTGAATCCTCCTGGCAGTTTTGGGATAGCTTTTTTACTTCTTCTGAATTGAGGGGTCCCCTTGACAAATCCTGGGGGATCAGCAACATCATTCCAAGCCCAGTACAGCAGTCTGACTTGCCACAAGTGTTAACTACTTCTATGGTTTCCATCCATCCTCCCAAGCCTCTCTCATGCAGACCAGGGCATGTGACAGTCTGAGAGCTCAGACTGGGCATGTGGTCAGGTCCAGCAGCCAAAGAGAAAGGAATTGGACAAAATCCTGGATTTGTTCAATAAGAGAGCAGGAGTAAGAGGAGGATGAAGGAACTTTGTGAATTGGAAGTCTGTTTTGTAAAGCCAAATCCTCTGTAAATCTGGGTCTGAGACATTGCATGGTAGGCGATTAGAACAATCTCTGCTGAGAAGTCAGTCCAGCTGAACAAGCCATGAGCTGTTTCTTGGGCCACTGCATGCAGACATGGTCATCGTGGGGCTCCTGTGACAGCATCTCCTCCCCACTGCAGTACCAGAGCCGAGCCAGCCCCACACCCTTCGGGTATTTGGCATGCCTCTTTGCATCTCAGTAGCCCACATTGCCTTAAAGCTGGAGCCCTGGTGCTGGGAACCCTCCGAAAGGCCTGGGCTCATGCTCACAGGGCAAGGGTTTCTTTCCTGCAAGCTCCATAATAAGAGTCGTGTTCCTAGCGGCAGTCCCCGGGAGGTGAGCCGGCAAAAAGCAGGAAATTGGAAGTGAAGGCTGATGGCCCCGGGCTCTGCTCGCACAATTGTGAAGGTCGAACAAAGCACAATGGTGTGAGGTGGATTCTGGGTGCTGCTCGCCCTCCTCTGGGAGCTTCCTGCCCCTCCTTGCTCTCATCCCCATCTCCAAACCTTCACAAGAGCTGAAGCCAGTTTCTGGCACTGAGTTTCCCACAGAGCTGGACACAGAGTTTCATTCCCACGTTTGTTTTGTTTTGGGGTTTTTTTGCTCGGTTTGGTGAAGTCTCTTTGTTTCCTTCAGCATCCTCTGTCCAGGAGGTTTAGCTTGCTGAGGGGCAGCTTTTGGCAGAAGGTGTTTCATGGGGAGGAGGAGTCACACCACCAGCTGCAGCTTCTATGCAACAGCCATCTTACCACGGGCTCAGTGGAGGTGGGACAGAGCTGGTGCTCCTCCCTGGAGTGAGTCTGCCACCTTGAATTTGATGGTGTCAGCTTGGTTTGTGTCTACTGCATGGAGCAGCTTCAAGGACAGGGTCAAAGCCATTGCCAACCTGTATCACTAACAGGGACATAGCATCTCTTTAGGGCAATTTGGCCATTTCCCAGAAAGAAACACCCTGGACCAACCAGCTGAAGACAGGAGCCCTTTGTGTTTTCCCATGGAATCAGGATTACCTGCTTTATAGAGAGGTTGGACTCAAGAGGGCATCTGTGGGGAGAGGTGGCCTCACCTGCTGTGTAGACCAGCCTTGTCTGAGTGCTCTTGCTTGGTCCCACCTGCTGCTTGTGACAGCATCCAGCAGCAGATGCAGATAGGGAGGGTGGCATGGAGTCATTCATACACAGCCAGATGTGTGGTGTCTGGTGTGACCTGGGAGGTCAATACAGCCTCAAGGCCCCTTCTTTTTGTTTGTGCAGGGTAGGTACTGCCAACAGGACTGCCAAGTGCTGGGCAGTACTGGGAACCTACTGGGGTTTTTGGCAAGGGCATACTATGCTTTTCTAGATCCACCCTGTCCCCTTCTCTTTCCTACTGGTGTAGAAGATAACTCACAGAACAACTGGACAGTAGGAAGAGCTTCCCTAACACCTTAGTCTTTTGTGTCCTTTCTCAGTGAAGGCTAGGAGTAGAGCTGCCCCAAAAACAACAGTAAAAAAATTTCAGAAGGAGGAGAGCATAAAAGAGAAAGTAAGCAATCTGAACTTATGATTATGTAAAAACAGCGGCCGATGTTTTTACTCATAATTATTGTTATTTACTATGAAACACCCACCCCCCCCCCAAAAAAAAACCCAAAACAAACCAAATAAGATTTCACACAATGCACAAACTTTTTCTAAATATACTAATCTTCCAAAGACTATTTAGCCTGTTAGCTAGACTTAAATAATCATGACGTAGTACTTGCTAAGTAACTAAAATCTTTTGTGTGCTTGTATTTATACTCCAGGAGATCATTGTAAAACAAAGGGCTGAAAAAATCGCATTTGGATGTGAATATTTAATACTGCTGTTCAGAAAGCTACTGCACCAACACTCATTTGAGCAGATAATCAAACCAGTATTAAAACACACAACTATGCAGCGATAAAATTAGAACAGGAAAAATCTCAGAGCTGATAGTTTATATTCAGGTTTAGAGACCAGCAGCAGCACCAGTAGTAGCTGGTATGTAAATACAGGATGGATGTTGGGTTTGTTCCTCAGGGACCCATTTCAGAGCCTGTGAATGTAAACTGGAGCCTATCTGCTAAGTCAGAGGCTTTTGATCAGGCTCCATCATCTTGTGATGAGGGAGTCCCACAAGTCCTTTAATCGGCAGCTTGCAGGAGAAGCAGAAGAGAAACATACTGCAAAAGCCAAGCTCCAACAGGAGTTCTGTTCAATTATGTCTTAACATTAAACTACAGCTAATATGCTTTTACCAGATGTCCTGATGAAATACTATTAGGAGCCGGTGCATTGCATTAATTAAAGTGAAATTTCATAATGAATTCTTTATTGCAAGGCAGCAGGGATGAATGGGTGACCTACATAACCTCGTTTCCCTCCAAAACAGCTTTCTGAACTAATGAAATGAATCCCCCTGGTTGTGGCAGAGGAGCAGAGGGAGCTGTGCTTTGCATCCCAGCTACACACTGCGACACAAAAAAATCCAGGCACTGCCCATAGAGATTATGGCTCACATTTCATTGTGTCTAGCAACAAGAGGGAACTTTCAGAGGCAGGAAGACTCTCCATTAAGGGCAACTTGCATAAGAGGAGGCTTTCGAAAGCTCCATTAAAATTCTTGGACAGTGCCCTTGCAGAGAAACCGAGGGCTAAGCTGGCTGACCCTCTGCTTTATGAATCGGTACGAAAGCACAGATAGTTAAATGCACACTCTTTTGAGCATAAGAGGCTTAGGGTATGTCATTAAAATATAATCCACAGCACACCACATACACACATGCAGCTGGCAGGCTCAAACCTATTTTTGCAAGTGCTTTAGGAGAGAAGCAGGAGAACAAGTGTTGCCATAGCTCATGTATGCAGGGAGAGGATGGGAGGAGGGGAGACCTCTGCTCACTGGCATATGTTTTTAAAAGAGAAAATATGCCTGTGAATTCTGATTATGCCTGTGTTAGTACATTTCTATCCACGGTGGTTTGAAATTAAAAGTGATTTATGATGTTCCTAAGTCTCAGCAGTCTATGTTCCACTAAGCCAGTGCAGTGCAATCAAAACTCTGCCTGTACCAATTCTGGATTGTGCCAGCAAGTCCTAATTGCCTGAAAGATAATGGTGTCATTAAAGTCTCTTGCCCCTGTGAGCCTTGTGCTCCTCGACAGAAAAGATGCTTTTATTGTTGGTTTCAAAGGAGCCCTCAGTCACTGCTAAAGCACATTGTCCATTCAGAGGTAGTAGGAGGCTGTGTTCTGTAGCTGCTTTATTCCTCTGCTTTTCCCTTCTTAAACAGAGGACAGGGGAGGGCAACGGAGAGAAATGCAGGAAAAAATGTTGACTTTTCATCAAGAAAGCCAAAATATAAATCGGATATTATATTGTGACAAACCATGAGGGGAAAAAGTAGCTGAGATCTTGCAGGGGTTAGGTTCCAGCAACAGAAATGGAGACTGCTTCTATGAAAGGAGGCACACTCCACAGGAAAATGTCAGCTTCACCAATAATTTTCAGTTCAGTAATCACTTTGACAGAAAAGCTGTGAGCACCTTCTTTATTCATACAAAAGGCATGTGGCTCTCCAATTACGCCTTAATTCACAGCCATCCTTCTTACTGGACAATTTCAATTAAGAAATGACCTCTCCCTAAAACATTCAATACTGCAACATAATTTATTCCTGTCTTCAGCTGGTAACATCTTTGTAAAAGGCATAAAGACACTTATGCAGGTGAACTGATTACTTGTAAGGTTATGGGTGTGGGTTTTTTAAGCAGAAGAGTATTTTTATTTATTTGCATTCTGAGCCTTGCTAGTTCTAACTCTTCGAGAACCACCTTTCTGTTTGCTTTATCTTGCTCACTCAAAAAGCCCATATTCACCGGGTTAGTAATACAAGACCACATAAAAATGACAGTGACACATAGCTTAATGACAAGGGTTTTTTGCATTTTTGCCATACAAAACTGAACAAAGATGCATTCAACCTGTAAATCCTTGTAATATCTGCTGAGTGTGGTAAGCAGCTTGGTTTGCAGAAGGGCTGTAGTCCATCTGACCCACTACCCTCGTAAAACCATTGCAGCTAAATGTACACTCAGTTATGCTTAGGAGACTTCTATCAGGCCATTACAACATAATCCAGAGTGCTCAACAAATGCATGCATTACAGAGAAAATTGCTTTGTGTCTCTGATGCAGGATTCTCTCAAGCAGAGCATCTGTATTTGGCAGCCTACAAGAGTAAAACCATCTGTCCATAAATCAGCACTCAGATAATTTTTCCTTTCCGACTTTACTTCTCCTTGTCTGCCTTTCTTTCTCTTAGCTATTTGCCTCTACTCCTTCAACTACATTTCCATCTTCCCTCCATGTTATCTACGGTGATGTAAGAGCCAGAGCCTTTCTTCATTGCATCACCTTTTTGAGCATTCTCTGTTGTATTTTTTGCCACTGGTTCTCCATCTGTTTAAGACTTTACTGGCTTTTTTTTTTGCTTTGCTTTTTTTTTTTTTTTTTTTTTTTTTTTGCTAAAGACTTTGATTGAATGTAGTCCAGCTGCTCAGGGCTGTGCCTATAAGGTCAGCTGGATGAGTAGTGGGACCCTATGGGCAGAGGAGAAGCATTAATTAGACAGAGAAGAGCTTAACGATGCTTTCCTGAAACATGAGTGGGGGAAAGAGATGGATTAAACCCTGCAAGCAAATCTGGGGACACACACACACATACACCCACCCTTGTGCACATCACTCTGCAGCCTGCCAGGTGGGTGAGTCCCAGCAAGATGAAGGAGCTCCCTGACCACCCAGGGCAGGGGCATGGGTGGCTCTCCCAGCCTCCCAGAGCCCTTCATGCACATCAGGACCTTCCAGGGACTCATCCCCTTCCCAAACTATGCAAAATGTAAGGACAGATCTTAATCCAGTGTATTCAAAATAGACACTGCTTTATTTGTTTTTATAAAGGACCAAACTACAAATGGCACTGAATCCATGAGCCTTTTGGCTTAATCCCATTTCAGACACAAAAAAGAAAACCCTGCCTGACAGCCACAAGCTCTCTGGGAAGGGTTGGTTCTTCCTATGTTTCCCAAACTATAATTTTACTCAGTCATGTGCTGTCATCCTCCAATCCTTTTCAAGTGTTCCTTGAATAAAAAAATCTGTTGTTGATTAAAATGACAATGCACTGAAGATGGCTTACAGCAGAAAATAGTGCTTTCTGGCAGCCATTGTGACAAATCTGGATTGTGAGAAAACATTGTATGTGTCCTAGAGATAATGGCTTTTAAAATAAAAAACTCATTCTGGTTCCCTGGGGCTTTTTAATGAATTGCCACATGCAACAATGCCTTCAAGGGAGCATCAGTGATTGCCCATCTGACTGCAGCTCACTCAGTATTTACAAAATAAAAGAACAGCACTCTGAAAACCCTAAATCTACTTCAAGAGCTCTACTGGTGCTAAGGGTACACCCCACTTTAAAGGCAATGAAGTAGTCATCACCCAAGGAGCAAAAGCTTTCAAAGAGGTGGGAGTTGGGAGGCTACTCCATGTCTTTCCATGGTTAATATTATTCAGAGCCCCCTCTGAATCATGGGCAGGTCACCACACACAGTCCAGGAAACAGGCTGCTGGCAGTAGGTACCAGTCAGCTGCCAGTATTATTCAGGCACCTGAAAAAGGGAAATCATATTTTACACCACTGGCAAGAGCTAGGATGAGGCCAGGAGCAGTGTTCCTAATGGTACAGCCCAGAGGGAAGCAGTTCTTGTTGGACCACGTGAGGATTAAGGGTCTTGTACCTAGGGCCAGGGATGTCCTGTTTGATCCAGACACCTATTAAAACACATAAGCACTATAGTTTTTCCCTCTTGGACAGTGGTCACAGCATTTAACTCTGTGCATTTGGTTTAGCTGTGCCAGTGAAGAGTCCAAACTAACACAGCTCCCTCTGCAGTTGTTGGATAAAATGGGTTCCTCTCCCATGTAATCCAGGCTCTGCTGTGGATCACCCCACAGGAAAGCCTGCCTCTCTCCAATGAATACACAAGAGTTTTCTGCAGACCACAGTCCTAAATCAGACACCTCATTTAAATGCCTCAGGTGGGGTTATGCAAATATCCACCTCAGTGGCAAGAGTTACTGGAGACCTCTGGCTCCCCTGTCCTCCTTAATCACCCTTCCACACCCATGCACTCGCCCTGCACACCCTGAGGCTCTCCCCATCCTATTACAGCCTCTACACACAAACCTAACAACTTATTTGGGTCCAAAAGTCTGTTTCAAAGCATTGCAAACAGGGCTGTTCAGAACAGCCTCTGCACATGTGGAAGGAGGTGAACACAGCCCAACACATCAGACTTGCAGTGCATGGGACGCAGCCTCCCTCTGCATTTGCCCAGGAATTCTGGATTCCAAACGGCCCAGGATGGCAGATATCCAGATATCCAATAGCTCATCACCCCTCCTGCTGTAGAGCTGACGGGTCTGCACTCTTCCTTCATGCCCACCCCACATTCATCTTCTGTTCCCCAGGGGTTGGCAGCTTCTGGGGTAAATCTGGGTCAATGTCTTTCCACTGGATTTCTGTCACCTTCCTGCCATGGCTGGGAAAGGGAATGTAGCAGGACAGTACTGAGGAGCCATTGATTGATGAAGAAGGACTGGCAAGGGAAAGAGGGGCTTTGGTTTAACTATGTCAAAGCTGTGCACAAATGCACACATGCACAAGCAGGCAGATGTCAGTAAAAATCAGAGGCTAATGTAAGAACATCTCATTTTCTTAAAACTTGCACAGATCCATTTGATTCAATGGGAAATGCAGTGTTTGGGTTTTTACTATGGCTATTAGCTACTCAGATTTTCATAATTTTAAGCCATTATTCCTAATATAAGTTACAAACTAAGTTTAAAACCATACTTAGACCAATGCATCTCTGACTGTTGGGAAGCCCACAGAAAAAAGAAGTCTTATCCCTACTTCATTAAAAGTGCAGGAGGATGAGGATGAGTAAAAGCTCTTATTAGTTTCTCACACATTGCTCTTAGCAATTGGTTGATATTTGGGCGATGGAATAACCTGTGGAAGTTGCTTTCTGTAGCATGTGCTGCTAACATGCTTTTCCTTTCCTTTTTTTTTTTCTTTTTTTTTTCCAGAAGATCCTTTTGAAATTAGATACAGCTTCTGGTATTAACCCAGACACTACTTTTTAGGCCAGAAGTATTTAAGCATCATCAATCATGCCACTGGCTCTTATTGCTACTGTATATTCACTTTCTACCTGGTTTGAATTCCTGATTGGTCCTGCTGTGTAATTTAAAGCCCTGAAGAAAGCTGTGGAAGGGGGGCAGGGGAGAGTACTACTTTGTCAGCTGGGGCTGTGAGGGTTTCTTGTAAATTACACTGATAAAGTCTGTCTCCTGGAGAAAACAGACAAGAAGCAGTTGGTAACAGGGTGAGTAAGAGTTGGATGTGATGGGGTATGAAGTATGAAAATATGTACAACTGGCTCCATTATCATCAGAGCAGTTGGCCTGCCACCTGCTTATATCATGTGCTTCAAGCTTGTGTACTGTAATGCAAGCACATGAGAAGTCCTTTGATCAAGAATGGAGCAGATAATTCAGGATACAGCCTGTTTCACTTATTTAAGTACTGGAGAAGCTCTGAAAATTGCAGGTGATTTTTCTGTGCTGTCTGCAGCAGGCTTTCTCTTTCCCTGCCTAGGAAACCACTGCTGCTTTCCCCATCCTCTAGCTCTCATTTGTAGCTGACTCTTTTTAACAATAAGGTTCTCTCAAGCTGCTTAAAATGAAGGGTGAGAGCATCCCCCCGGGCTGGTGACCTGGGGTGACAGGGGGGTGATGGTCTGTGCTGTGCCAGGGGAAGGGCTGCCCCCTGATGCAGTAATGTTGGGTCAGATCCCTGCACAGCCTCAGGTTCAGTGGCCACAAAGCTGATTCAGACCTAGCCCTCCATCTCAGGACCAGAGCACACATGAATGGGAGCTCCCTTCACATAGAGTACATTTATTTTATTGCTTTGCACCCCTGCTGTCCCTCACCCCGTTCCCATTAAGCACTCACACATGCTGCTGGAAGCCAGGGCAGCTGTACTCATCTATCAAAGCCTGTCAGCTTGAGAGCATGGGCTCTTCCATTAATTAAGCAAATTTAATGTGATTAGTTAAGGCTGTAAATGTTTCTAGGCCCATTTAGAAAGCTGCAAAACACTGAGCATCACAGTCTCTTTCACGCACTCATGCATCTGAGATGCTTCTCTGGGGCTGATATTTTTGTTCTTAAATTCCTGTGTAAGAGAGAAAACAGAAAGATATAAGAGAAAGCACTAGAAATAGACCATATCTTGTAGTCCTTAAATTGCTGTTTGAATTACAGCAGTCTGAAGTAAAAATCAATTTCTACACTTTTAAAAAGCCCTTCTGCCTGAAGCTTTTTTAAACGGATGCAACAAGAACATCTGAAAGCTGAAATTTCGGTAAGGAACTATTCTTCGTTTAAGGTTTCTTCTTGCTTTCATGAAAAATAGGTATTACTTAACAGTTAAGGATCTAAGCTGGAGTGCTTTAGGCTATCAACCTGAAAACAAATGGAACAGTTATTGGGAAGCTGCACATAGAATAAGAAAAATCTTAAAAATGTTTGAGTGTGAAAAAGACCTACTTAAGAATTTATACCTAAAGGGAGGTGGAGGTGCCTAAATCTAGTATTGTGATGCTGAAACATCCCTGGTCAGCTTTTGACAGGCTTGCAGGATGCATAAGCTTCAAAGGCACCTCCATGTTTAAAGCTCCCCAGATGCTTACAGTTGTGACTTCTGAGCATGGAAGTATTCCTATCCTGTCCTGGCCAAGCCACTCAACACCTCACATGCATTTGCAGTTTTTCATGGTCCAGAAATTCAGCATGCCTGTCTCTAAGTCCTTCCAGCAGCTCAGGCTGGTAGGCATGCACTGAGAATACTTCAAAGTGGCTGTGTCTACACAGGCAGCTTTGGCCACTCTGGAGGTCCTGCAACTTGCATGCACTCGTGGTCTGCAGGGAGCTAAACCCTGTGCCTGACATCTCCCCTTTGGCAGTTTCTGTGCCAGTAATATTGACCTAAGTCCTGGCATGTCACATACCTTTGTGTGGATGTAAAAAAAAAAAAAAAAAAAAAAAAAAAAACAGGACTCAAATCTCAAGAGTCATTTCCTGAAGCCAAATTAATGTAACCAAACCATTCTGCCCAGCCCTGACACTCCCTTTGCAATCTTTTAGGTGATGCAAATTCCCAACGTTGTTTCCAGAAATCTGGTGGGGTTTTTCCTCAATGGGAGAGGAAGATGCTCCACTCCCAGCAGTCAAGGCAGGAGCAGGAATGCATGCCTGGTAAGTTCCTGTCTCACAAGGCAAAAAGAACCAAAATTTGGGGAGCCTGGGGTAAGAAAGTGCTCCCTGAAGTCCCTTTGTCCTTGCTTTCACATACATTCTGAGGGACATGGATAGAAATAGTACTTGAAAGCACTTCAAGTCCCACCCTGAAATGGTCCAGCACTGAAGACAGCTCCTTCAGGTAGAAAGGAAGGGCACATGGGAGGAAATTCAGCAGAAGCATCACACAGCCTGATTCTTTCTGAAGGCTTAGCCCTCTGACTGCCTCCAAGCAAGTACTACTTACTGATGAGGGAGAAAAGGAAGGTAGAAGAGGGCTGTTGCTACAGTTATCCTCTCATATAAATGAACATGTGACTAGGAATTAGGTTTGCCCTTTTGGTAGGTCTGTGGTGCTTGAGTCCAAGACTGAGCTCAAGCCTAATCACTGTCAAGACCTGTTTGTACAGATGGAGCCACAAAGGTGCCTGGGTTCCCCCCTTACAACACAGTTACACCTGCTGGGAGGGCAGCAGCAATGCCACATTTTGTGTGGTTTCCTAGTGCTGGGATCAGCAACAAGCAGAAAGCCAGGTATCAATTTTCCCTTTGGCTGAAGGAGATTCAAAGACCTCTCTCAAAGATAATGTCACATCCCAGGCTTGTGGGAGTTTTTGAGTGGAGGGATTCCCTGTCTCTCCTGGAGTGAAAGCAGACATTGCTATTGAAACACTGGCAGCACCTCCTAACAATTGCTGCAGATGTTTCAAACCCCCCTAAGGGGCCTGGGTTACCTTTTTTTTAGGTAGTTAGATCCAGGCCATCAAAGACAATTCCAATGACTGCAAGATAGCAAAACACCTCCAGGAGCCTGTGACTTACCAGCTTTCAAGGAAAAACAGGCTATCTGCCTGATTTCTGAGAGCAAGTCAGCACCAAAAGACACATGAGGAAACCTAAGTGGTCTTATTACAAGCTCTTAGGTACCCAGGTCTAGTAAAAACCACAGGAGCCTAATGCATGAGAGGTTGAGAAACTCTGCTGTGTGTGTCTCTGCTTGCCTAGGAGAGAACCTATGTAGTATTTCAATTTTTACATCAGTGGTTTGATGGCTGAATGCTTTCAGAAATCTTGATTCCACCTGTCTCCAAAATGGGAGTTTTTCCCTACCATAATACTGAGATGTAGCCTCTACCAATAACAGTGGAAACCTAAGTATTTCTCAGAGGATCAAAAGAGCCTTTTTTGTACCTCAGTTTGATGCTGGCATTCAGTTAATGTTGATGTAATGTCTCCTTTAAAAAGATTCTAATTACTTTTACCAACACATTCACCAAAGAGTAATTTATAAATTGTATATATAGTTGCAATTCAGCATGTGCTGTGAGTATTTTATTTGTTTAGTCCTAACATCACAAGTTAATAGTAATCAAAACAGGGATATGGGTAAATCACAGAGCATGCTGCACCCTGTATATAGGTAACAGTGATTAAGTAGTCTCTGCTTTCAGAAGAAAGATAAGGGCCAAAAAGAATAGGTCCCTTGATAACATCAGGTAATTCTTATATATGGTCCTTCATGACACAGACATAAATCACAATAAAACCCATCTGCAGATCTAAGGGGTGAAATAATAAATCCTGCTTTATAAATGAGACCTGCACATCTGATAGTGTACATTGTTTCAGATTTATGGCAGCTGTAAATGACGCACTAAGGTTCACAAACCCATCTGCACTCACTGGCTGGGAAGAAGAGGGGCAAGATTTTTCCAGGGAGGAAAATATATTTCAAGATGTACTCAGAAATGAGAGAGACCATGCGTGTGAGTGAAAAACTGGTGCTTTACACAGATTTGTCATATCTTGACTGTATACTTGAGAATCTCTCCTCTGGCCCCAGTTTCTGTAAATCTGTGTTATGCCTTCCCTTTTGCTCCCAGGTCTGGTAGGTCTGATGGAGTAAATACAGCTGCTGGAGCCCAAAGCCCACCTTTGGCAGGTTGCTAGAGCACACTGGGCTCAAATCATAGAATCATTTATATTGGAAAAAGACCTTTAAGATCCTCAAGTCCAACCATTAACCCAGCACTGCCACGTCCCTAAGAGCCACATCTGCAAGTCTTTTAAATACCCCAGGGGCAGTGACTGAATCATTTCCCTGGACAGCCTGTTCCAGTGCCTGACAAACTCTTCAGTGAAGAAAATTTTCCTAATATCCAACCTAAACCTGCCCTGATGCAACTTGAGGCTGTTTCCTCTTGTCCTATCACTTGTTTTTTGGGAGGAGAGACCCATCCTCACCTGGCTACGACCTGCTTTGCAGTAATTGTAGCGAACACGGTCCCTCCTCAGCCTCCTTTTCTCCAGGCTATACAACCCCGGTTCCCTCAGCTGCTGCTCATAAAACTCCTGCTCTAGCCCCTTCCCCAGCTTGGTTGCCCTTCTCTGGCCATTCTCCAGCCCCTCAAGGTCTCTCTTGCAGTGAGGGGCCCAGAACTGAACCCAGGATTCAAGGTGTGGCCCCTCCGGTGCTGAGTACAGGAGAATGATCACCTCCCTAATTCTGCTGGCCACTTTATTTCTGATACAAGCCAGGATGCTGTTGGCCTTCTTGGCCACCTGGTCACACCAGTGGCTCACATCCCGCTGGCTGCTGACCAACACTCCGAGCTCCTTTTCCACTGGGCAGCTTTCCAGCCACCCTTCTCCAAGCCTTTAGCATTGCTTGGGGTTGTTATCCAAGTGAAGGACCCCACACTTGGCCTTGTTGACCCTCACACAACTGTCCTCAGACCATCAATCCAGCATTTCCAGGTCCCCCTGTAGACCCTTCTTACCCTCAAGCAGATCAACACTCCCACCCATCTTGGTGTCATCTGCAAACTTAATGAGTGCTCACTTGATCCCCTCACCCATATCATTGATTAAGAGATTGAACAGACACTCAACACTGAGCCCTGGGGAACAGTGCTCGTGACCAGCCTCCAACTGGATGTAACTCCATTCATCACAAATCTTTGGGCCCAGCAATATGCCCACCCCTGACACGAGCAGCCAGTGTCTGCAGGAGAATGCTGTGGGAAACTGTCTCAAAGGCTTTTCCAAAGTAAGGTACATCCACATCCACAGCCTTTCTCTCATCCACTATGGATGTCACCTTGTCATAGAAGCAGATCAAGTTAGTCAAGCAGGATGTGCCTCTCATAAGCCCATGCTGACTGGACCTGGTTGACTTTCACACTGGCCAGGACCCCACAGTCTTTCCCAGGATTCTCCTGTCTGCATCAGACAAAAGCCAACTGGCCAGTTAAGCAAGTGCAGATGATCCATTATCTTGCCTGGGTTATGTCCCATCTTCTGGACACTCAAAAGCTGGTCAACTTAGCTATCTTTTCCTTCTCCTCCCCTGGGACAGGCTCACCTGCCTCCAACCATGGAGCTGCCCACTGTTTCTTAACCCCTCCACCCTACTCAGGCCACTCAGCATCATATTCACAACACAAAGCATCTCCCAGGGGCTGCTCCCATGACAGCAGGTTTTGGGTTTTGTCTTTCCCAGCTCCTTGTGCTGCTGTAGCCCTCCTGTATTTAGAAGTGCTTATATTTGCCTTTTCTATTGTCAGCATGAGATAGATTATTTCCCTGGTACTCTTTGTGGTTTGACAATCCTAAAGACAGGGTAGAGACTGGCTTGGCACATTTTTATGTGCATCATATTCTTATTTTAGGATTTGTTCTCCTTCAAGGCAACTCCTCTGCAAGGGCTCGTAACATACCCACTCCTGTGCTTCCCTCACACTGCTTAAACCTCAGCTCGTTAAACTGAGGAATTATCTAAAATTCATGATAGATTACTTACTTCTGCATTCACTGTTGGGACTGTGATTTAGTTTTCTTAAAACAGTTACCTTTCACATTCATTAAGATGTTATCCCAGTGGCACCCTCAAACTTTAGCTTCGGACAGCCAGAGAAAGGTGGCTCTCCCCACGCAGGATGTTACTGCAAAAAGTCTTCTGTAGCCTTCATTTTTAGCAACTTTACAGTAAACTTCCAAAACACTTCGCAGCTGAAGCTAGCACAATCCAGCAGCACTAACTTCTCTCCCTCTTTGGTATTACTGCTGCATTAAATTTACGTCTCTATATAACTGAGTCCAGAAGCTTTGCTTCTTTCAAAGGAGTTGGAGCTCCCAAGCATGAGCTCTCTGTGTTTCCAAATGTCATCTATGTAAAGTTCAGTACCTCCACAACGATCAAATATGTTGATGTGTTTTCCTGTAAAACGCCTCAGGGAATGAATGTAACCAAAATGTCTGTCTGAGGAAGTGTGTCCCAAAGGGTGAACTGAGCATGTAGCAATACAGACTTTGTTTCTCTAGAGAAACCTGTCAGACATCTGATGATGCATACAAAGCTATTTGCTGTCTGTCAGCTCCCCAGAAATGTTTATTTTGAAGCTAGTAAAACCCCTTTTGTTATAGATTTCTTTCGTTTATTTTGGGTATACATAAATACAGCATTGCAGCTTTTTAACATAGCTCCCTAAGGCAACTGCATCCCTGCAGTGCCTCTGCCTATTTCACTGCCTGCCTGTAGTAATCTCAGTTTCCTGGCCATATAAACATACTATACAGATGGATGAAGGTCTCCAAGAGAAAAAGTTTCCAGAACCTCAATACAGAAATCCATGGCTGGAGAGAAGCCAAAATTATTAATGCCTCTACTGAAGGAAAAGCAAGGGCCACCTCTTCTGCTTGGTGGCAGCTGGCTGCCAGTTAGCCCTGTGTAGCCACATATTAGCCACATCCCATGCTGGCTTTTGATCTGCCCAGAGGCAAAAGAGATGATGGAGGGCAGCTAGCAAGGACACAGGGTCTAAACCATCTGTCTTTCAAATTTCCTGTATTTCACGACGAGGAAGACTATTAACTGCTCCTTTGCTCCACTCAGATTATTATTTTATTTTACTAGCAAGTACCACAAGTGGCTTGCACAGGGCCAGCAGTCACATGGCCTCAGCCTGCTCACTGGAGTGTTTCTGAAAGATCTCAGTCTCAGTAACAACCTTAATGCTTTCAAGACAACATTTCCCAGCCTAGTTTTGCCCATTGTCTCCCAAAGGAATAGAGGGTAGGGGCAGCAGGGCTGGTGCAAACACTGCTGAAAGAGGCAGCAAGTGCAGTAACGTGGCTCTGTGGTGAGCAAAGAGTTGTTAGTATTTCTAGTAGGTGCTTGTTGAGGTTCCTAGAAGCTAAAGGGAATGTGTCCTGTGGATCAGCAAATGCCAGGAGGTGGGGGGGCAGGGGGGCACTTTGCAACCAGGCATCTGGCAGAGACACAGGGCTGGCCCTGGTTGTGTGCCCAGGAGCAGAGCTGCTCTGAGCTGTGCCTGGGGACTGTTTGTTGAGGTTTCAGTTTGAAGTTGTTTGAGGGAAGCTGTGGGCAAAGCTCCTTTGTTTAGGTGTTGGCTCAAGGTCCAGACCAGAGCTGAGAAAAGAGTTGGCTGGAGAATCTGGGCAGCTTTTAACCCCTTCAATGGGCCATGGCCTATGGCTGTCAGGCATCACCTGTGCTCTTCAGCACTACAAAGCAGGGACAAGGGGCAATAGCAAACCCATGGGGCACTTATTTCCAGTGGGCATTCATCTGAACTGTTCTTGCTAGAAATCAAGAGGACATCCTGTGTTGGGCCTTTTACTATAAACACTTGAAGAGTCCTGCTCGTCCTCCGTGCCCCTGCCCACCACTGTTCTCCCCCACCACAGTGGGGACAACTCAGGCTGGCACCTCTAGAGACTCTTTAAGCCTGTGGTTTAGGACATCATTACCCACTGATCTCTTCATCCATCCACGCAGTTTTCTGTCAGGAGTCACCGCTCATCCCCCTCAGCCAGGAAAGGCAGGTTGGGGGTGGGATATGTTACAGTTTCAGATTACAATTAATCTTCAAAGTGCACATTTAACACTGCTAAGCCACTTCAAAGAGAAGAAGGACCACCCAGCCACCCTCCTCAGTAGCATCTGATAGCTTTCCTGCACTGTTACTTTCCCTGAAGATTCATTCCACAGCCTTATAGATGTACTGAGCATCTTAACCCTCCTGGATTTCCTGGTTCTCCCAACCTTCATCAGTCAGCTGCCTGACACATGGCTTGTTCTGTTGTCTTGGCTCTCATATCCAGCTTTGACAGATCTGTTCAGCTTGTCCCTGATGACTTGGATACAGTGGTTTTTCCTGATACAATAAGCTGGCCAGTATGGTAGTGCCAGGCCTGACAGCTGTGGGCACTGTGGCCGTGATGGAATAAACAAAGACTTTGCTGTTTCAGAAGCTGCCATGCTGTCAGTCTTTGGGCAGAGAAAGGATCACTCACTGTTTCCTTCCCCTCCTGCTTCTTAAATGAACACAATACTCCATTTTGGACTTCTAAAACTTGCCTTACCCCCCCTTACAGCTGAGTGCTGGGAACTTAAAACAGACCCCCCTAGTAAATAAAAAGAAACAGCTTCATTATTTTTGTGGTAGCAAAAGTGGCTTAATTGCTAAAACTGCTTCTTACACTGTCATGGTTCAGATAAATGTGTTTGGCACAGCAAGCAGCCAAAGGGCATGCATTAGTGACTCCTCCTGAAGCGTGCTCAGCAGATCACCCCTCAGAGGCACCAGCCTGATGTCTATAAAGTTGGTGGCAGACTTCCCACTGACTTCAGTGGAGCTGAGATTGTGCTGTAAATAAATATATCTGCTTCCAAAGGGCACAAGACACAGATCAAACACAAGTGAGTTTTTCTAGTATCTATAAGATCTTTTTCCACTATTTCCTCTTGTGGGTTTCCACAGCATTAAAGTTTCATTAAAAAGAAAGTGATTTAAAATTTATATTTACCTAAAGCCTCTGACCATATGCAGCCATATTGCCACATAAAAATTTGTGTATTCTCAGTTGCTATTAGAAATAAAGCTATCTGTGCTTCAGCTGTGGCATGTATAGTACCTGGGTACAGCAGTAGTCATTCTGGTTCCACCTATGCTAGCCCTAGGTCCAAAGCACCAGCAACCAGCCAGCTGTTTGCACCTCAGAACCACAGATTATTTAGGATAATTTTGTTGGTCTGGATGCAGGATTTAGTTCATGTTAAACGATCAGGTGTATTCCGGATTTAACGCAGCAGTTGCAGCCCTGGGGAATAAAGAAGTCATGGAGAGAAATGGGCATCACCTCACAGGTAGGATGGAAAATTGCTGGCAGAACTTTTAGACACTTCCAGTGCCACAGGGACTCTCGCTCAGGTAGCCAAGGGGCAGCATCACACTGCCTGCAGCTGCCTGAATGCAGACTGAAGAAAGCAAGCTGCAGGCTCCAGGGCAGAGGAAACGTGATAAATCTGGTGCCTCCCCACCTTTCCCAGTCTTGCACACAAGGGAAGCCAGGGAGTTGAGGTGGACTGTGGTAATTATGATGTCCCCCTGAAGTGGTACAATTAAACCTTTGCTAGACCCAAATGATTGTTTGGATCAGTAGCCCCAATCTGTCATAGGTTCTCTCACTAAGTAATGTTTGCATTGGATAATATAGCGTGTTCCTTCTAACAGGCTACCTCTACCAGCCAGGAAAGGCTTCCACACAAATTTACAAACACATGCTCAGTGCACTGATCTTCTTTCTCCCACCCCCATCATACTGCAGGTAAATCACTGCCTATTCACTGGCAGGAGGGGCATTAGAGCAGAGGAGGAGTGTGAAGCCTCACCAAGAAAACAGGACTCTTTAGTGTGAGTCCATGTGCTTATCCTCCTTTCTCTTTCTCACATTGTTGGTTCAATATCCTCACATCTAACCCTGCCAGTTTTCTTGTAGCACCCTCCATGCACAATGACACACTACATCATGGATTCCTCTATAAATACATCCTTTGATGGAGCATGTTTTTAATAGATAATACAGGGCAGTCCATCTGAGGAATCATGTGCAACACATCCAGGTCAATCATCCAGAGAGCAACTACTCCTGGAATAAATTCTGTGTTTAATTACAGCACCAAATTACAAGCACCAATTGCTCTTCAGAGAAAGAGATTCTGGCACCACTTCTTCACTGTGTCCTCTTTTGGGGCAAGCAAATGGCTGCAGCTCAGTATATTGCATGATGCTCTTCCTCCCCGGTAATGCAATTACAGCAGCTCACAGCTGCAAAAATTGTGCACAAGGTGCTACATGAAGGACAATGTGTGTGCTGGGGTGGACAGCCAGCTCTGAGGCTTTGAAATCCTCCAGCACAGCTGCAGTCCTGCCTGCTGGCACCCTGCGTGTGAGACTCACAATCTGGGCTATCGCAGCAGGTCAGAACACAGAGGATTGTGACATGGACCCTTCAGCACAAAGGATGCTGAGCACTTAGCAGCTGACCTGACTGCAGGTAGGTGGGAGTCTGAGGAGCATCTGTCAGGAGTAATAATATTGCTGCTCTTAATTATAGTCTGTATCCCTGTTTCATGGCAAGCATCCTTATTGTGTCCACATTGCGGCTGCTTTCATCATTTCCTCCATGCTCTTGCTTTTCAATGTATTTATTCACTTCTCACCATTTCTATGCCATAATTAGACTAAACATATTCCAAAGCTCACAGTAAACACCTCCCAGTCCTCAGGGCTCCCCCAGTACTAACCTTTCCAACACTTTTCCTAATCTCTGGTTAACTCCTGCACTGCCAGAATGTCCAGACTGCTGATAAAGGAGGAGCTTTAAAAAGACTCCATGTCCAAACTGAGTGCCAACCATTTTGAAGTTGATATGGGTTCTATTATAGCCGAGAAGGAGGAAAAAAAAAAAAAAAAAAAAAAAAAAAAAAAAAAAAAAAAAAAGTAAAAAGTTGTTTGCAGAGTTTGAATCAAAACATCATGATGCATTTCCAGCCCTGGGAGATGCAAAGATGTCACAGCTCTGGGAACTGTGTTGTGCCCCAGACAAGAGCTATTTTTGCTTCTCTTTCTCATTTTTTAATGATATTATGTAGCATTCTCTCTCTCTTTGGTGTACATTCTGGCTAATTTGTATCTCACTTTAAATCAAAAACATTTCCACTAATCTCAGCAAGATTTGGCCAGGTAATTAGGGCACAAAAATAGTATGGTCAGGGGGCTTCAACACTCTTCTCCAATATTTTTGCAATAATATCTATGCAAATAGAATCAGGCAGCAAGGGAACCTGCTTAATAATTAACCAAAACCAAGATCCCTCCCTTAGGTAAAAGCTATGTTGATACATAAATTAAATAACCAAAGCTTCGCTACTTTGTTACATGTTGACATCTGTTCTGATAAAAACATGGGCTGTTTCAACACATTTTTATCATACTCTTCATCAGCAGAGGTTTGATGGTGTTTTCTCATAATCAGAAATATAAAACATCAGACTGCTCAATTTTTGGCCACACTTCCTTTTGAACACAGGCTTATGCAGCCATACTTCTGTCACCCATATCCTCCTCCTCCCAGCCACATCACCCAAATTTAAACCAATTGACAGAGGGAGGGAAATGGAGACCTGAAATGTGTGCAGTATCCACAGATTTCATTAAAAGGCTGGAGAAGACAAATGCCATTAAGACCCTTGGGGTTCTGCACAGGGAAGGATGGGATGGAGATGACCCATCCTAAGTGAGGAGAGCCCAAGCTGGAGCTCTGCTGGAAGATGAACCCATGAGAACAACATGTCTGTGGTTTCATCACGTGAGCTTTGATGTCTCTGCATGGCTTTTTTCACATCCTGCTGAACTTGGTAGTTAAGAAGGCATCCTCATATCTGGGCTATAATCTCTATTATTTCCACAGGTCACCGATGGGCCCACAGGCAAGTGAGTCCATTGGCCTGGGTCTCCCCCACTTTCCTCTCCCTTCAGAGCAGCAGTAACAGCCCCTCACCCCCTTTCCTACCTCACATCTATGAGGAGTGTGAACACACTGAACATTGTGAGAAAAATTCATATTTTCACCTGCCTCCAATCCCAAATACATTTCTATGCTTGCAGCAAAAATGTCCAAGTATGCTTTCGCTGAAAGTCTTAAGAGGTAAAAATATCTAAGGGTGCCTGAACTAGTTTGCATGTCCCTACACTAACCATGCTGTCCACGCAGGTACATGCACATGCTATGGGCCTTTTGGGCCCTATCCCTTACAGAGTAAGTGCATTTTACATGATGCTTATACATGTCAGCACTTCACACTTCCTCCCCCACACTGCTCCCCACATTAGTGAGTTCAGGTTGGTAATTCACCATTGCTTTGACATCTTGCAGTACAATCAAAGCAATAACTCTCTGCAAGGCAAGCAAATCTGTGTTTCCTTACAGCTTTGTCACTTCATCCTGTTTCACAGAAAAAAGTTCATAGCTGCCCCTCTGACAAGGCTCTGCTGCTACAAAAGAGATGGGTTCACATCAGGATTGCTCCAGCAGCAAAGTCTGTGCAAGAGCTTTGTCTGAGTTCAAGCCCCCATATAAAGATGCTCCACCACTTTCAGGTGTGCTAACTTAATTCTGTGGTTATGCTCTCAAAGTTCTTTGAAGTGGATTTGCTACTGGGGAAACTGTACTGTAGTATGTCACACAGATTCAACTCCTCTTGCCAAACATGCAAGAGTACCTTTTACTTTATCCTGTAAAATACTAAGGAAGGCAGTGAAGTCTGGACTTTAAATATAAAGAACCCTCCCCAAGAAAAGGAAATGGGATGTGGGGTTTTTTGTGGTTTTTGGATGGAAGAGGGGCTGATCCAGCTTTACTAGATTAGGGCTTATTCCTACTCCATAATAAAGTGTCTTTATTTCCAGGTCATTCTGCACACAATAACTTACTCTGACAAGTACAGACTTATCAAGCAGAGGGGCAGAAGAGGATACAGCCAGGTCTCAGCTCGTCCCACCTTGCTGGTTGCTATGTGGCAATGTCACAACACACCATCATCTATGAGCACAACCACATTTAACCATATACCTGAAGCTGAACTGGTCAGTGCCCCCAGACAGGCAAATCCTTCAGAGCAATGTGAGAAAGTCAGTGGGGGAATGAGGCAATATATAAAAGAGTTCTATATCTGACAGGTGATTTGTTGGGACCTGCCAGCACTTTTGTTCAAAACAGTTCTTTTGGCAATAGCTTCTCTCTCACACTATATGAAAAAACCCCCAAAAACCCCAAAGAAAACAAAAAACAAACAAACAAAAAACCCCAACACCAAAACAACCCAACACAAATAAACCCTTGAAATTATATGAGAAAAACAAAGCTAGGTGAATTTTAAATTTCCTCCATTACCAGTCTTTCTTGAGATCTGGTTGATTTTAATTCCCTTTTCTTCCCCACCCATGCCGTGTCTTATTCCAGTCTATTTGATGTTGAGCAGCATGGTACTCTCACTAAGGGGTAGTACAGCTGTCAGTGCTGGCTCTGTGGTTTGTTTTTGTTTGGTTTTTTTTTTTTTTTTTTGCAAGTACAAGCCCGCTATCTGTAATCTTACAGTCACTCCTTCATTTACAGAGCAGAAACCAATGTATCTCTGAGCTCTGTCTGCAGCATTCAAGGAAAAATCAATTCCAGACATACTGTATCAATTTCAACAATTTTGTAGGACCTGGCAGAATTTCAGTCTCTTAGCTCTATGTCTTGAACCTACTTTGCCTTTCTCTTGTGTAGATACAAAGGCAGAATAATCGTAACTTCAAGAGAGTTTAATTCAAGTGTGCATCTTTCTAGAAAAATTAAATAAATGTGTTGCTCGCAGTTCACATACTTTTCCTAAGGGAAGGGGAAGATGTGACTGCTTGCTTTTGGATGCCAAATCTTTATACTTCTAATGAGCATCAGCTAACTTTACCCTAGTCCCATATTCTCCAAGGGAATCGCAATGGAGTAAAGGCTTAATCTTGTTCCCATTCACAGTAGAAAAAACCTCCCATTGATTCAAATTAGAGCATGAGTGATCCTAAAATATGAGTCGGAATTGCACAATCCAGCTCTCATTGGGTCAGGCTTGAAGGGTCTCTCTTAAACCACAATCCTGTATATACTCACCCAAGTTCCTTGCATGCAGAAACATTGGTATACCAAATGAGGCCCCAAATCCTGACTCATTCCATTTTTAATCAAGCTCCCACTGCAGTACTGTAAATATTATTTAGGGAGTTATAGATCTGTTCTTTCACCCCTGTAGCACCATCCTTTTTTTCCTTCCCTTCCCTAAGTCTTCTACTCAGTAAGCCCCCATGCTTTGCCCTGTGTCTTTACAGAAACAGCAGAAGTAATAAAATTCCATTTCCCTCTACAAACATTATAAAACTGCTTAATTATTAAAATGTCTATGTTGTTTCTCTAGAAGGAAAGTCAAGCTCTGCATGGTCTAATTATTTGTTTTCTTCTGTTTCCTTGGCATAATATTTTCCTTCTTCTTTTTTTTTTTTTTTTTTTTTTACGATTAAATGAACATTTCTCCAGACAGCATTCAGAAAGTTCTGGGGAATTAAACTGGTTGAAGGTCACCAACTTGTGTCTTTCAAAGGAAACATGACAAGTGGAGGTTATCTTGTTTTACAGTAGCATGTCTATAGGACATCTTCTGTGAATCTCTAGAACTGGAAGAATGAAATTTGCCTTTAGAATTCCAAGACTTCCAGTCAAAAACCTTCTTTAATCTGCAGCTGAGCTACAAGCACTGTGTTGCAAAAAGCATTTTCTAACCAAGACTCAGCTAATGCTGCGATAACGTGTGGTTCATAAGATCTTTATGATTGTCAGGCCCTAGGATGGGGCTCAGCACACAGGCAGATGCTCAGGGAGGCTGTGCAGGCAGGGATGCAGACCTCACAGCAGTGGTGCAGGGCATCAGCTCCTCTCTGGAAAAGTAGACACCTGACAAAAACTACAGGCTCTTACTTTCTGCCTGAAAACCCTCCTGCCCCATGCTGGAAGCTGCCCACCGGAGCTGCAGGCAGGCAAGAACTCATGTGTCCTTCTCTGGATGAAAGCTTTCTGTGCTAAGGCTAAGCCTCCCTCTCTTTCTGGATTTCCAAGGCCCCTCAGTCTGTGCCCTAGCAGGTGCACAGCACAAACACGGTCATTCAAACATATCTTAAGGCACCATGCAGGGGATCTGAGTGTGCTTCATGGCTCCAGTCCAAGTGTCAGCCAGCCTAAACACACGTTTAGGAGAAATGGCCCAAGTCTTTTTTTCAGCCTGGAGAAAGTTGGCTTTGTGGAATGTGTCCAGTGGAACCTGGACATATGGTGGCTTTAGCCGTAGAGAACTTCATGTGCATAATCTGCCTTTCTGCACTTCTGTTGATGACAGCTGGGAGGTCAGTATAATTATCCTGACTTCGGATGCTGAGTGGCAGTAAGCACTTGTCTGTTTGGAGAAAGAGAGAAAATTTGTTTGTAAACAGCTTCTAGCTTTATGTCTTCAAAGCGATCCTGTCCCTTCTTGCTTATAAGGACCATGCACTGAGAGATCAGGCAGAGGATTAATGTAGTGGATATTCATCTCCTCATCTACTTGAGCTTTTGGTAAAGCTGAGTCAGTAAACCCGATTAGTCTGTGGGGTGTCCAGGCAGGATTAAATCAAGATTGGAGACAGGATGGTAAAGAAATGCTGCATGTGTTTCTCCTCCTCCGTCAGGCTGCGGGTTGGGTTTTGTGTGTGGGGGATGTGGTGTGACCAAGCAGCTGATTTATGAGGGAGGGTCACAGCAGTCAGTGGGATCAGATGAGTACTCTCTAAGCTACAAGGAAAAAGAGAACAGAGGTCACTTTGTTCACTATTTGCACTGTTTGGTTGCTATTTTATCAGGACTGCAGATCCCTTTTCAAATCATTTATCTGTAGTCTAACTTGGACTCGAGATACTCCTGGGGAATTGTAAGTTAGAGAGAGTCATGATTGAAGTAGTCATATAGTTTCCCAAATTTCTGGAGGACAAATAAGTCCAGGTCAGTTATTTATTGAGTCACACCCAAATTGATTCTTGATTATTGATTCTCACTAAGAGAATCCCAGAAGGATCCAGATTTAAGGCCAAGACAACAGTGGAGTTGCCCTTGTCCTACCTACTAGAGGCAGAGCACATCATCCAACCTGCACTGTTCAGGTTATAGCAATGCAAACCTTTCAGGAGCAAGAAGCTTGGTGGATGGTGGCAATCAGAGTGGGAAGTGCACTGTCTGTACTCCCAAGTATGATTCTCTCAAGTATGGCTATGCCATAGTGCCAGTCATTCTCTTGGAATTCCACTGGAGGAGCTAAAGCAACTGATGCTACAAGTCAGAAGTCACCTTGGGGTGTCTGATGAGTAGCTCCCAGGGGGATAGCTTGCAGAAGCACTTGCTCTGCCCAGGAGCTTCTGGTAGTAATGACAAGACTTTTCAGGAAAGTTCAGTTATACAGAATACATACAAAAGAGTGTGGTGATCTTGGGAAGAGCACGAGGCACTCTCTACTTCATAATGTGCCCTTACAGAGTCCAACATGTTCTGACTGGCAGAACTGGGGCTTCCTACCTCGGTTTTACTCTGCTTTTACTCACTTACTACAGGTCCTTTGAAATAGATAATCTCACCTGCTCTCACCTGTGCATACTTACCGTGTAAGCAATGTACTGTAACACACAGCAGCAGCAGGATGGCATAAAGGAGGAGGCTTTTTCATTTTTGACTTGTTAATGGCCCATGCAGCTAATTTCAGTCATTCATAGAATTGTGTTTAGACAGAATGTGTAGAAGTTTTGCTCTCCTAAATCCTGAGGGCATTTTTAGTATCTGGCAATACCTTATTTCAGTACTTTACCAATGCTTGAATGAACTCTGATAATGACTCCCAGAGTACTGTGCAATATCAGAAGTAATCCCTCCAAACCCTATGTCAAATACAGGTATTTTCCATAAAATCTGCAAAGGGTACATGACTGTAAAGAACTGATTTATAGCCAACTGGAGTTCCTACGTGGGTGCAAAAGAGAAGCAGCTTTCTAGATTGCTGCAAAGCTTTAGAAAACAGAAGAAAGAAACACATCTCTCTAGCCTCATGTCTTCCCACAACAGCCTCTGGAGGACAGGATCATTTATGAAGCACTGAGCCTGCAAATTAAATGAGCTACATTGTGTGATCTGTGCATTCAAGAATGGAATCACTTCTTATATGATACATGTGAAGCCACAGGCTTCTCTCAGAGAAATAAGTGACACTCCTGGAACAAAATGGTTCAGTGTTTCTGCTTTCCAGGCCCTGCTACTGTGCAGGTATTAAAGGATAGAAGAGATGTGGGATACACTGGTTATTGTGTACATCAGAAAAGTTTTTCCTAGTCACACAGGCAAGCTCAAAGCTAAATTCAGATGAAAAGCAAGTCTTTTTAATGAACTAATCAGGTCTTTCACTATGTAAGTGTATAAGATGCTGTTGTCCCTGGAGGTGACAAAATTAAATGATCCCTGCAGACCTGATGGGGCTAAGCCCACGATAGTTTTGTCTGGCTTGTGGTCCACTTTGCTCTCTCATCAGACATGCTAATCAATGGCCATGCAAAAGCACAAAATTTATCTTAACCACTAACTGGAAAATGCAAGGATACCTTTTTCTGTTGCCTAGACCATAATGCACCAGGAAATTTGGCAAGGAAACTCTGGTCTATTGATGCCCCTTCTAGCAGTGCCATACTACAACCTCCAAAAGGCAGAGGGTCAGAACTGCCTCTTGCAACTGCTGCCTGGTTTTGGGGGGCTGGTGCTCAGGGCTGGCAACCAGGGCTCACTGGCAGCTGATGAAAATGGGCACGTGGTAAGAGAGCCCAGCAGCCAGGACTGCAAGGAACAGGTCACTTGCACAGGAGAGGCAAAATGCCAATGGCTTGGTTGGAAGAACTTGATGCCATGTGTGCATGAAAGGGTGACTGAAGAGGGAGAACATTTTAAGTCATCATGAGGCACTTCCCCCTGAACATAAGACTTTCACTGGATACAAGCAATGGGGATGGAATTCAGGATGAATTTTGAAAACATTCTTGTCCTAACAATGCAACAATAACCAGGCAATTGTACTTCTTGTCATGCTTTCCCCCAGTGGTCTTACTTGGCCCAGCTATCGTTTGTAGCCTTGTCTAACATTGGCTGAAAGGTGTTCAGGGCTCTAAATACATCTGGCTGTTGGATAAAGTCCCTAGCTACTTTACTAGTAATTCAAGACCGACTGAGGAAAAAAGTCAATCACCCTTCTGCTTAGAGAAGGAAAGTAAAACCCAGTTTAACTAACTGAAGAGTATAAGCAGTTCTAGTGATGTCTTGGGAAAGATTTTGAATTGAAACTGGTCTATGTGTTGATTACCCAGAGCTGACTATGTCAACATAAATGCACTTATTTTCCCTGCTGCTTTTCAAAAGATCTTTTAATTACCTTTGTTTGAGATAGCATTTGATAGCTCCCAACAGCTGAACAATCCCAATTGTCACCTCTGTGTACAAGAGACTAGACAGGGTGGGAAACTTGACATTTTGCTTTATTTGCTTTAGAGCTTTTATTCTTTTTATGCTTGATCTAAAACCTACTGGAGTCCTACTTTGGTTCCAAAGTTTCCATTTCTTTTAGGCTTTAGTTCAATAGCAATTTAGTCACAGCCTGACTGCTAACATATGTAATCAAAACAAATCTTGCAACTTAGATGCTAAACAGTACTTGTGGACACCAGGGACTCAGCACAGACTTTCAGGCTGGAGAAAGAGGCTCTCCAGGTCACTCCTGAGGTACTTTGGCAGGGGAAAGATGGTGGATGAATGCTCAGCTGGTGGTGTTGGTCTGGCACGATTTGCCCAAACAGACTGATTCTTAAACAACTTGAAAGTAGCAAACTTCTCTATAACAAACCTATTATGATATTCCTTACATGGGCCTACAATAACCTGGGGATGCAGATTGTTAGAGCTGAGGCATGTGGACTCTGAAAAACAGCTTTTTTTTTTTTTTTTCCTGTCAACTGCAGCCAGGTTTTTTTACAGATATTTAAGTGGAAGGACTCCTACACAGACAAAATTGGTTGTTCTCTATATTTTTTTTTCCTATTTTCATGATTATTAACTTACTCCCTGCAGTCCCAGTGGAACATAAATCAAACACCTCCTCATTAAAATTCAGAGATATTAACTTGGCATCCTTTGTGCAATAAGCAGCTTTATTTCAGGTTGCCCATTGCCTACATTTTGCACAATAGGCAGCTTTACAGAATAAAACAAGAAATATCATGGTCAGTAGTACAGGCAAAGAAAAGATGAAATGACCAGGTGGAATCTTTCAAGCACTGGTGGGTTTTTTGGGTATGAGGTGGGTCAGGGCTACATTGTCATTATTAATAGAACAGGTGTTTTAGGTTCAGGGCTTTTAACAGATCCTTTCCCCTACATTAACAATAGAAAACAAGTGAGGTCTTGATTTTTATGTAAAATTACAAAGTAACCACTTAGGTATGGTCCTTAATGATTATCAAATATGCAGGTTTAAAAGGAAAATTACTCAGGTGGCATGGATAATTGAGGAATCACTTAATCAATTTGGAAGAGATTTAAGAGAGAGAGGTTGCTGGTAAATCAAATGTCTTTTTTGGAAAAAAGAAAACACAGAGAAGAAATTTTATTTTTAGGTTTTTTTCCTGTTTTGCTGGTCTTAGTGCAAATGAAGTTTTTCTCACTGCTGCTGACTTACTGAGTTACTGTGAATAGGCTTGGAGCAAAAACAGGTTGGTTGGTTTTAATTTATTTTTTCCTGGGGCAAGAGGTTCTATCTGTATGTGTTTTCCTATGTAAACTATTAATTCTAGTTACTCCTTTGCATAGGGCAAAAATAAGTAACTGAAAGGTCTGCAAGTGTACTTAGTCTGCCTGTCTTCTAACTCTTCAGTCAATGAAATATTGGTAGCTATGTGCAGCAAACCAGAATATCAAAGTAAAGTAAAATAAGCTCTTGCTGGTTCTAGTGCTGTTCTGTACGTTCTCCTAAGCTCACATCATTCTCCTGTTAAATTTGTATGAAGAATTTATGTAACAGAAATAGATACACTTATTAGAATTTTATTCTGGTTTTTGAGCTGAGGATACCATGACTCATTCTCAGCTGGTTCTTAGATGTTGTCACTCATCTGTGAAGTTGCCCTCTGAAAACTACTTGGATATCTCTTGCACTTGATATGGCTGATCTCAGCTTTTTAATTCAAGGTTACCTATGGCAAGATAACCAATAAGTAGCTATCACAACATATGATTAGTTTTCCTTTGTCTTTATGGATACCATGGACTGCTCCTCCAAATGCAATTTCCAGCTGTTTGATTGACTCTCTAGTTTGTTGGTTCTTGTGTGATTTTCCAGATGTAAAATGTGAAATCAGTCACTGTTATCAACTCCAGGTTAGTAGGGAGATTACCTGTGATGAATGCAAACCATTCTTGGTGTTTAACAATTTCTGTTTCAGAATGTGGACTATCAGTCTGGGTCTTCTTAAGTGTTATCGCTGTGTCTTCTCCTGTGATTTGTGATATACAAGTGCCAAGGACTGTGATAACGAGCTTTTGTAGGCACAGTCCAACAACTACAAAGTTCCTGCCTTGCATGTTCTTTGTCATAGTATTTTGCACTTGTTCATCTGCACGTAGTAGGTTGTTCTTGACACGGTCCCCAGACTTCTCAGGTTGCTTTTTTTACCTTGAAGAGTACCTTTAGTTGGGGGAATAAAACAGTTTCTATTTTGGATTAGATTAATTTTTTGTGAGGAGACTTGAAGATGATTTAACACTCCCTTGAGAACTTGTAAATTTGTTCATGAGTGACTGTAAGTGGCACCTGGATCCTTGGATCCTGCATCAGCTGTGTAGGTCTTGAGTGCTTATTTTGAAAGGTGCCCCCTGCTTACCTTTGCAGTTGGAATGCTTATGTTTTGAGCCAATAATAGGAAATTATGTACAGTGTAAACTTCATCAGACATCACCAGCTACATATAACAGGAGTGGCAGTAGATGTACAAAGGAACATGATATTGTGGTATCCAGTGGATGAAACTGCTGTGTTTGACTTTGAGGTGAGAGGGTATCTCTTCAAAACTTCATTCGTCTGCAATGGTGCAGCTCACACGAGTTGATCCAGCCACATTTAAAGCTGCAAGGGGTTCAGTCTGAGATCTCTGCAGTCTGAAGAACAGGTCAATAATGTTTCTTAAAGTATGTGACTGCTGCAATAGAAATACTGTCCAGTGCCTAAACATGTTCTGCTTTTCCCTAAAAAGACAGTGTGGGTTCAGAATCCCCTCCCACACACAGACACATATCACAGTGTCAAAACAGACATATTTTACCTGGTTCAGCAGAGCAACTGACTTCTAGAAAACAGCTCTGGTGACTGTGACTGTTCTTAGTTTCACACATTTCTTGTAGGACTTGAACAGCTCCCACACAGAAGCTGTTATTTTTCTCCAATTAAACATACTGTCCAAGAAAAAATGCTGTAGGTTACAGCTGTACATGATCCTATCTTCTCATTGTGACCTTTAAGTATGTTAACTATGATTTTTCTGACTGAGAATAAATTAGATGCCAATTTGAGAGGGGAGGGGGGGAAAAGTTGCTAGGTAGATTTTATTTTTAAATTTGGAATCTCCAGCACTCCAGCAAAGCATCAAATAAACTGGCACTCAATGGGGAACATAAAGAAAATGCTGGATTTCCAGTGGTGATAGAAAATGACTTCTGCATTAACAGAATGTATCTTTTGCTACCATTAGCAGCATGAGTTGTCTTTTCCCTAGACAGTACAGATGTGGATCTGAGCTTTGGTTAGAACATTGAATAACACAAATCTTAAACTAATTGGTTTTTATTAATTCAATATGTTCCAAATCAGTATCACTTTAGAACTCAACTTGAATTTTTTAATCATTTAATTCTGTTAGTTCCATCAATACCTCTGCCCTAGAACTGGGGTCTTTTCAGATGACTTGAGTCAAGGTGGAATCTGCAGTCTGGGAATATGTACTGTTTTCATAGTGTGAAATGCATGACACAGAGAATTTTCACTGAAAATATGGCATTCCTGATTTGACTTCCTTTGCCCAGCCTCTCCTGGCATAATCTGATCCTTAGTTAGACTACTAGACATGGGTAACATATCCTTGCCCAGCCTTACACACTGTGTACCACTAAAGGACCCCAAGCTTGTGTACTTGCTTTACTGAGGCTATGAAGACATCAGTCATACAATTGAGTGTTTGAGTAACTCTGTAGGTGCCAACAAATTCTAATTTTAGTACCCATTGTTTGTTTCTGAAACGTAGCCTTAGCAGGCTCCATTTCATGCTTAACTTTTCTCAAGCAAAGCATCTATTTCCAGTTCCTTGTATTTGTACCAACACCCTCAGACCTTATCACAGAACACTGTATGTGTTACAGTCAACAGTTCTGATTCATAGATACATTTATTTCTAGGATTTTTATGTTGTTTTGTTCAAGGTGTGTCTTATTCCATGTATCATTCCACCTATGCATAAAATGGAATATTTAATAGCAACCCTCTTCATGGTATTTCCACCCCAGCAAAATCCTCTGAACACAATTGTGTTCTGCCTCCCAGTCTTGCCAACAAGAGCTAGGACGAAGTCTAAGTCTAGACCAGAATTATAAACACTGAAATTTTATTACACTTCACAAAACAAAATCCAAGGACCTGGTCCACAGAGTCTCTGCTCCCTGACCTACTCCTGCCAGAAGAGTCTAAATTCTGTTTGAACCTTCCACAGCTTCCAATGAGACAGGAAAACATATCCTCATCTGCAGTGAGTCTTGGAAGGTCACTGTTAAAAAGTACTCCCACCACAAAGCAGTCTGCAGTGACCACCTAGGCTGATTGACTCAGTGAAACAGCCCAGTTTCTGCTTGCTGTCAAATATCATTATCTTTGTAGTCAGGATATCAGGATCTGTAAATATACCAAGGCTAGACAGTATGATTAAACCTGTTAAATAATATCACATTGCCTTTGTTGGCATCTTCCTTTTCCCAAGACATGCTGCTTCCATTTCTGAAGGGAAATGGTGCTAATTAGCTCTATTACGAAGACATTTTACATCTTCATTCACTATAGCTACCTTCCTTTCACTACAGCAAGCTAATTGCAGGAGCAGAGCTCTTGAGAATAAAGCCTATATTAGTTATAGACAACGCACAATTGTCCTGGATACAAGCTTGTCTCATGCACAGGCAAGAAATCCCAAGCTAAACAATCAATTTATGCTTGAGCTTTGTTCTGACTTCACCAAATGGCACCGTGTCTGTAATACAGCTATTTCCTAATGCAATTTAAAATGCACTATGGCATAGGCTCTGGCTGCACAATGTGGAAAGCCCCAAAGCAGTTTCAAAAAGCTAGTTGCAGGACAACAGAGTTCAGCATGAACTGAGCTGCTCAGAATCTCTGTGGTTTTGCTTCCCAGTCCTCTGCTGCTAGCATCCAGATTTTCCACCAGCATTCATGTTAACCTGGATGTGTGTCTGTTAGCCTCAGCAGAAACTGCAAAGTACATTCAGATACAACATTTTTGTTATGATTATACTTGAGTCCTGTTTGAGAGAAGCATTTTCTCTTTTCTTGCATAGGTTGCTTGCTCTTTAGCATCAACTTCTGGTACAAGCAGCTAGGGCTGAGATGGGAGCTTGTACAATCAGTCCAAGGGTTTGAAAACACCAAGGGTTTTATCAAGCTAAGTGATAAAAATGTGATCACCCCTTTGTTTTCCCTTTCCTACATCTGCCACCCCAAAGAGCCCACCTAAGTTTGAGGCAGACCTGTACCAGCACAGGAATACTTCAAAAAGTAATGCAAGGGTGTTTGAATGGAAAGAGAAGTCAATCCTGCTAAGTCACATAGCCAGCCAAATTCCTCACAGCCTCTTTGCTGCCTTCTGAAACACTAGCTTTTGATCCCTGACCAATTCCAAGCTGTGGTACATTGGGAAGAAAATCCCTTCCCAGCTCCTCTTTGATCTATGCAACTGGCAATCCCAACAACATAATTAGCCACTGTTTCACTCCTTCTGGAACACCGGGGTTTTAAGGCTTGATCTGAAACCAGAAAAGGAATTCCCTGTTCTATTTCCACAGCTGTGTTTCTGAATGCTCATCCTTTAGTGTACTTGTCCATATATCACCCTCCTGAGAGGGTAATAGAAGCTATGCATGTCTTTAAAAACATATGCATATATAAATATAAATAATATAAATATAAATAATATAAATATAAAAAATAAATAATATAAATAGTTAGGCATAGATCATTTTTCCACAGAAAAAGCTTAACAAGGAGACAGGAAACTCCTATGCTACTACTCTTTATACATGGCTTTGATTACCAGCACAAGACTGGCAGTCTTTGGAATTCCAGTCAAGGCAAGGGTAAATGTGGATTCTAACTTGTGCTAACTGAGCCCATAACAAAACCCTAGACTGCAGGTGAGAATTGCAGTTGTAACCTATATTGGTTGGACAATGGAAATATTAATTCACCTGATCACTAGAGTGTTTATTATAAAATTGTTACTAGTTTTTGAAGCTATTTTTACAAAGAAATTTCTTCTAATTCTAAACTAGCATTTCAAAGTAATGAAGTCTTGTTTGTCCCTAGGTAGGTTCAGCTATAAGCTATCACTAGATCATCTGGGATGGAACTATAAGGGGGGACAGTGGCAATAGGGTGTACAAGACAACATTACCAATATTGACTGATGTCTTCTGTTCTCAGCAACTGGAATTGCTGAGCTCTCAACAGCTACATCTCTGTCCTTTTGCTCAGCTCTATGTAAACTTCAGTCCCATTGTCACTGTGCTGTCAGCTGCAACATGGAGAAGTATAGCTTGTTCAGACTGAAAAGCTTTGTCCCTCTTCAGTGCAATAAGGTGATCACTTAAAAGTGAACAAGCTTGACCTTCTGACACCAGTAAAGAACCACAAGGGTCACTTAAACCATCAATTTTCAGTGTATCATCTGCTGCCTTCAGTGGAGTTGAAAATACTTCCAGACTGGGTCATTGTAAGTCACCTTACTACAGGTACTTTCTAGGTATATGTCTTGCTTAAGGGCCTTGCACCATTCCTCCACACATTCACCACTCACTACAGAAGCACTATGCTTGGCAACACTGGAAGATGTTCGGGTACCTGCACCACAAAACATGTCATGTTCTTCCTTCACTACAAGATCTTCCCCAGATCTGCTAAGGCCTCTCACTTCAGAATCTTCTTGTACTCTAATATTTCCTCTGTTAATTCATCAGACTTATACTCTGTCTTTATGTCTTTGACAAATACTTTCATAGAAACACCTGATGTCTGCACTGTCCAGTCCCTTGTTTTTCATGACGGCTTTGGTAGGTAATGAGCAGATTATCCTTGTCCTGCAGACTTTATAATCTCTCTTTTCCTGCTACCAATATTACTCTATGATCACAGAGTCACACAGTACATTTCCCTGACGTCAGAATCTTGCTGTGCCTTTTGCACCTGACACCTGCAAGAAGTGAACCACATGAAGATGTGTTTGGGACATGCAGCATGGCATAAACTTGGGCCAGGATTGCAGGGCTCTTTATGCTATCCTCCATTAAAGCTTATGTTTGTTGGTTGGATTACCCCAAAACTTGCATAAAACCACAGATAAATGGGGTCCCCAGAGGAACTGAGGTTGGGTGAAGAAATATATCTATCTCAGACTGGTGGATATTCACTGACTGACCACATTTACTCTGGAAATGACAAGCAAAATAGACTGTGATGGCACAAAATCACTGCGAGAAGTCAATGATGCTGAGTTCTGTACTTAAAATGCAACCTTTTTGTTAATGTAGCAACAAGACATATGCAAAAAATTGTTATGACGGAGCTGCAATGTATTTTTGAATGAGAAACTTAGAGCATGTCCTACAGCACCACCTAGCAGGCTAATTTAAAAGTGGTCTATATCCCTTGATCCCTGACCATAACAATGTGCTTATGCAACAGAAATTGGGGGCACTTCAGTCTTTTGCCTTACCTGCTGTAACAGCTGCTGCTTGAAACCAGAATCAGGCCAACATGGTGACTGGTAAAGCTGGAGCTCTACTTTTCACAATCATGTTTTCTATAAAGCATTTAATGGAAACCATAGTGCAAATGCAACGGTGTGCCAGCCTCTTGAGTTTTTGTTTCTAGACCTCTCCAGCTGGCACAGAAGGCAGAAGCACCTTTCAGAAAGTCAGGCTGTTTAAACCCATCGAATTCTCCTTCCATATCATTATCAGCAGGATAATTAAATCTTAATGACTTTCAGGCTTTCAAAATCCATCATTGTATTGCGTGTTTTGGTTAGCATGGAGTCTTGTCCCTAGTTGTCCATCATCACCTGCATGCACTTTTTCTTTGTACATCTGCATGCAGCATGAATATCAATGCCAGCTTACAAATGATAAGCTTTAGCAGATAACAAAGCTACATGCTGCGTCTGCAGACCCATGGCTACAGAAGCTCTGCTGAGATAAGAGCAGAGATGAAGCTGCCCTCTTTTTCTGGCTGCTTCTCACCTTGTTACAGCCCCAGTACTTTTCAGAGTTGTCAGTGATCCCATCCAACTTGCCAACCTGATAGGAAAAAACTTTTTTTCCTTATGTTTTCTGCTGGTAGTATGTTAAAAGCAGTGTACAAGAGGGTTTGGTGGATGCCATATCTGGCAAGAAGTGGTTCAGAAGAACACAAGTGAAGCAGATAGGACCTTTCCCCCAACTTCTTCCTTTGGTGGCAGCAAACCATTAATCTGCCTTGCCATACTGCACAAAACCGTAACCTAACACTTAAAGGGTGACCTCCTACAAATGAGCCCATTTTCTTTTAGCAATTATCACTTTTTTTATTGGAAGTTAAACCCCAGGCTGACACTAACAGCCTCTGTTCACAACAGGGACTGATACTGGCTATGCCCTACCAGGCCTGTTTAGCACTTCTAAAATGCAGAGGACAAGCAGGAGATAATCTTGTAGGGAAAAGAACGGGATAGATATCTTTCATTATCTTCCTTATTATACTTTATTCTAAGTCCTGGAGGGAGACCTGAATTTTAACGAGAATTCACAAGTACCCAGGTCTTACTCATTTTATTTGAAAGCAAATCTCAGGCCAAAAGTTCTAGGAACTGAACCTTTACTCTTGAGAGATGCCACTCTGAAGTGGCTGCTACAAAGAAAGATCTGTCAAAGTTAATCAAAGGAGGTAACAACCACGATTCTGATTACTCTTGACCAACTGCAAAGCATTATTTCCACTGGGATCATGTGAAAAATGGGTACCTTATGACTGCCTGGTGCGAAGAACATTATGTCTAATGAGCACCAATGCATGCCCTTCCTATAGATGAGGCAAAACTAGTCTCCTAGTGCCCACTGCCCAAACAAAATCCTGCTTCTATTTTGCACCAATCTTAACAGCAAAGCAAAACCTCCCTGCATGTTACTTTCCAGCTAGGGATGACAGAAAAAATTCCACATGCTGGATGCTAGTTACTTGACTGCCTTCCCAGTAAGTGTTCCCGCACTGCAGCGGGAGGGCTGTATTAATAACACAGACCTAAGGTATTTCGCAGGGAAAAACCACTGCCAACTGCAGCACGAAACACGAGACCACCGACCGAATTTGTGACTCTGGGGGGCGGTGAATTTGTGACCCTTCCCCGGGCCGCAGCCGCCGCTCGGGATCTCCCTCAGCGAGGCCCGGCCCTGCCCATGGCCCCAGTGCTGCGGGCAGGGCAGCGCTGCCGAGCGGATGGGACCTCGGGAGAGTTCTGCCGCCGATTGATTACTCAGCCAGGTCCCGGCACACCTGCAGCCTGCCCGCCTCCCAGCCCCACAAACCCCCCTCCGGTCACCGTGCCCGCCCCTTCGCGCCCACCCGCCCCTCGCCATGGCGCCGCTGCCCGCCCCTTCCGCTCTCCGCACCGCGGTGGGCAGGCGGCCCGCCCAGCCCCGCCTCGGCCGCGGCGCGGGGAGCTCCGGTAGGTGCGGGCGGGGGGCGGGGGGAGGCCCGGCCGGCCTGAGGCGAGGGAGCGGCGGGAAGCGGGCCTCAGCGGCGCGGCATGGCGGGGAGGGAACGGGAGCGACGGGGGAGCACAGCACCCAGCGCTGCCCCGGGGAGGTCGTGGCCTAGGCCCAACCTCCCCTTATTTTTATTTTTCGACAAGTGAAACACTGAGCCTTTGGAGGCGCGTCCAGTTTCCGCCCGGTTTCCTGACTGGGACTGTTAAGTTGGGCTTTCCCTTCGGCTACATGCAATTGGAAACAGGAAATTTATTCAAGTGTTACAGATAACCCCCTGTTTTGAATTCCAGCTGTTAAAATTCTCAGACCTAAGTGAGAATGAGTGCCCGTAACGCTACAGAGATAAACATTATTTCAGCATTTGGGGGAGACCGCCTGACAAATGTTCTTCTGGCTTTATGGGAACAAAGTAAAGTTTGCAGGGTTGCGTCTCTATAAATTGCCTTGCTGCTTTGCTTGCATTCCTTGTACATAAATTGCACAAAGTTTGTGCATAAAGATGCAGTAAAAAGTAAAAGATGCTGTTTGCAGTCAGTGCTGCAGTGGGATTTTCTGCAGGAGCTGAGAGTCTGCCCTGACCCTTGGGGAAGATTTGAAAACACGAGTGCAAAACAGTATCCAGGGCAGTTTTCCTTTTGTTTTTCACGAGTATTGACTGTCATGAGAAAGTCTGTATCTGTGGCATTTCCCACTTGCTCTTTTCTTGCATGAGGTGTGTGGCAGGGCTGTTGGGCATAATCCAGTCAAAAGCATAGGCTGGGCTGCAAAGGGTCTGCCCACAAAGGTTTGGAACCATGCCTGCACTAGGCGTAATTTAATTTTAAAAAAAAAAAAAAAAAAAAAAATAGAAAATACTTTGCAACTGCTAGAACTTTTATGACTGACACAGGAAAAAAGTTGGTGTTAATGCACTGGGGCATACCCTGCTGTCATGGTGGCTGAGGACAAGTGCATGGATAAGCACAGTGCTTCCTACTCCTCTTCCCTGCAGCTCATCCGAGGGCTGCCGGCTCCTTACCTGTCAGGTGTGCTTCCCCTCATCCCAGAGTATTCAGCATTTCATGTGCTTGGCAAGTGGATGTCACAAGACATCAGTTGATGACACAAGAAAGGAGAGCAGAGTGATTTATGTGGTCTGGCCTTCCCTACTGTGGCATGGATGTAGGTGAAGAGCTACATTTTCTCCATGCTGTGCTCCTAAATTTGAAAAGATCTGTTAGCCAACCCAAATGAAGGGCCATAAGTTAGTAGTGGGAGAAATTGAGGAAGTCCTTGACTCAGCTTCACGTGTGGATCAAGTCATAGTCCTCATACAATCATCCCCTTTCAAGTGCTGCCCTCCCCCCACTCTAAATGGCATGACCTTTTCAGTTGGATCTAGATCGCCAGATTTCCTGAGAGGTTGTCAACTCCAAAGAGGTAATTGGGATTTAGTATTACCATTTTCTGGTTTTTAGCTTTGTTATCAAGGAGGTTTTTTCCCTAAACTGGGTTTCATCCAAGCTCTCGGCTCCTCAGCATGTTTTTTTTTGTTGTTTGTTTATTTGTTTTGGGTTTTTTTCTGAAATAATTTTGACAAAAAAATACCACCTCTGGTCTTCATCAGAATGTAAGAATGCCACCACTTACTACACTAAGAAGTACATATGAAATTATTGTATACTTACATGCATCATTGTTTTTATTAAGCACTCAGTATGTGTTCAGTGCAGTATAAACATTAAACAAGATTATTCCTCCCCTGGTGAATTTACAGTCTGAAAGAGCTTCATAGGAAGGAGTAGTGATAACATATTAAAACACTGCCTTTAATTCAATCCCCTTTTGTTTCCCTGTGGTTAATACTCATTTGCTGTTGATCATGACGGGTGTATCCTGGCATGTCAGGCAGTGCTGTTTTATGATGTTACAGCCCCCAGTTGTCCACTAAAGCCCTCTGTGGTGGTTCTTGTTCAGTCTGAGTGGAAGAGGAAAGCATATGTCTGTTTCAGCAGCTGCCATACAAAGCTCAGCCACATAGCTGAAACCCACCTTTGATGGCACTCAACACTAAGACTTTGGTAGTTGTATCAAAGCACAGTTCCCTTCTGCCACCTTGGCTTCCTGTAAGGACAGCTGGAAATAATGTCTTCAACAGCTGCAGCAGGATTCTCTGAAGCTCACGTGTTAAAAGTCAGGAGAGAAAAGACACTGTGAGATGCAAGTGCATCTAATTTTCACTGATGTGAGCGGGATGTAGGTGCCTAATTCACTTTTATATTTTTATAATGTCATTTCAGGGGAGAGTTCTGTAATGTAAGAAACTGGAGCTTTTCTGGGCAGAGCACATCATACAGCTTGGGACATAAAAGGAACTGATACTCTCCAAGGGAAACAGGACTCTTGAACTGAAGGAGCTGTCTGTTTTGAAAGTTTTTTAAGTTTATCTGCTTATTCAAAGAGTCACAGCATAGTTGTCTGCCCTGAAACAATTTCTCTTCCAGTTTCTGCTCTGGATTATATGTCTTATTTGTCACATAAATTATTTCAGAGATGATTTTTTAAAAGTAGCCCCTGAAAGCATGCTGCTTTCTGAAAATGTCTTTTTGCTGAGTAAGCTAGAACCACTGCCTGGAAGGCAAAATATTAAAAAAATAGCAAAAACACATACTGTTCTCATAGGGGTTTTGGGTTGGTGTTTGGTTGGGGTTTTTTGTTTTTGTTTTGGTTTACTGTTGGTTGTTTTGTTGTTTTTGTTTTTGGTTTTTTGTTTGTTTTTTTTTTTAATAGTGAGGTTGAATATCCATTAGAACAAACTCTAAAGGAAAATTCTGTCTCCTGAAATTTTCAAATAAAAGCGATCCTATTTAGGAAGTTGTGGGTGATCTCAAGTTACTTAATTGAGTATTGATGTTCTTGATTAAAAATTTTGGAGCTGTATTGTAGAGGAGGTTAATGTAGATTAATCTAATAATTGGCTCTTTCTGGCCTTAGTGTCTCTAGTCCATCTCTGTAGTAGAGCACAAGAGCAGGATTGTGCTGGCATGGACTTCACAAGTATGTTGGTTAAATACAGAATGTGTATTGATTGTTGAATGAAAGAGGAAGCATAGTGGCTTTATTATTGTCTTTATTATGGTAAATTGATTTACTGGAGGAGAGGGAGAAGTTAATTCTTTGTATCAATCATCTTGTGTTCTAAGGCCCCACAATAATGACTGTCACTTTGTCTGTAAAGGTGTTTTGTGATTCATTAATATAAAAGAGGAAAGGTTTCTTTGGTTATTGTGCTCTGCTGCTTCTCGTAATTTTTTTCTTTGATTTTTAAAACACAATAAAGATGAGACCCATTTATGCACACTTTAATTCCTGATTTTGTGTTATAAACAGGGTAGCATTTCACTATGGCAGTGCAGATTCTGCAGAAGGCACCTGTGTGGCTGAAGAAGCACAAGATCACTTTGTTGGCCGTGTCGTGCATGGGACTGTTTGGTGCCAACCTTTCCTATCATGTGTTCCCTGAGCAGACATTCAAACTCTTACATGAGTGCTGGTCAGAGGGACAGCCTGCTGAGCTTTCACAGAGGCTCCGTGGTGTCTTTCAGGATGTCCTACAAGATGTCGGTGTGAAGTCCACAAAGTCCTTTCAAGCCTTTGCTGCTTCTGGCTTCCACCCTGTGAGTGCTGGAATCCCCTGGCTGCCTGCAGGCTCTTGGGTGGGTATCCCGCCTAATTTTGATAGCACAGCCGAGGATAAAAAAGGAATAGTTAACCATGTTGTTGTGATCAATGGCAAGGAAGTAGACTGGGAGAGCAGCGAAGGTGCTGCTTTGAAAGAAGCTCTGACATTTTCACTTGAAGCTCAGAAGTTTGCCATTGCCAGGGAAGTTGTGTATTTACAGAACAGCAGCCCTTTATCAAGTGCAGTTGTGGCTCCAACTTGCTTAGCTGGTACAGCTCTCTGTGGCAGAGGCATAAAGCTGCTTCTGGGGTTATCTTCTGGCCCCTTGATACTTCGTGGCATCTGTAACCTTGTAACTGCTGCTGGTGGACTGCTGTGCTATTACATTTCTTATGAGGCTATGACCTATCATCTAGACTGCAAGGCTGACAGGAAGGCAGCTACTGTTTCCAAGGACTATGCCAGAGGTGGGGTTGAATTTTATGATAAAATCTTGTCCCGCAACAGGATTCTTCGTGGTTTGATGGGCAAACAAGGGATGAAAATATATGCCCCAAGTGGTAACCTTTTCCCAAGACACTGGTTCAGAGTAAAGTACACCCCATACACTTACCGCAGAGATTTGATTGTTAATATTTTAAGAGAGCTCCAGGCCTAGAAAGCGAGTGCTTGAACTTTAAACTTGTGAATTATGTATTCTCTTGAAACACTGCTGTGCTGCTTTTTTTTTTTCTCCTCTCTCTGTATATTCATTAGAATTTTGGGGTTTATTTTTGTATATAGTTTGAAAGGAGTTATTGCACATTCTGTGAATAAAGAATTCTCTCTTAAAATATTGAAGTCTTGCTTCAAAAGTGTTCTGTTCTGTGTGCATCTCAAATCACAAGACCACTGAGGAAGGAAACTTACCAGATACTGATCTGGAAGTTCTGCTGTTTTGCTCTGCCTTCCTGACAGTGGAAAATGGAAATGGTAAAGTATGACAGACCTTGGGGACCATTATAATATAAACTGTGGTCTTTGTATGTATTTTTGTCACTCCTCTTATAGAACAACCCAAAGATATTTCAAAGACAGGGCAGGCTGTATCATGCTGTTACATAAATAGCTGGACAGTGTTTCTAGGGTTTGGTTGTTTTTTAAGTTCTTGAAATGTGTAAATTCTTATGCTGCAATCACCATATACAGTGGCAATATGTAAGATTACAGTCGCAATTTGGTTGTTCTCTCGCAAGTGGGATAAGCATGTTCAGGGGAGGGTTTCTGTGTGCTTTGGTGTGTTTTTTGTTTCATTTAAAATACATGTTGACATATGTCATCTTTTATGTCAAAGAAGGCAAGGTCTAAGAAATAAGTCTGGCATTTGTTGCAGAAATTGATGAGGTCTGATCAGACATTGCCAGAGGAAATCATTCTCCTGTTCCAGATGAGCCTAGGAAGGCTTCATCTGGCAGAACCAAGCTTTGCACATCCTTACAGATCTTCTGGAAGAAGGGTTTTAGTGTACAGGCAGTGAACTTTCCACTGTAGCCTCACTTTGGGGCTTTTATGTGATCCCCAGTGTGACAGTTCTCAAACTTTTCCTCTTTTCTGAGTTTCTCTTAGCCATTCCAGTAGCCCTCCCTGCTGACACCACTCATCTCTACTGTAATTCTTACTGGAAACATACACTGTTTTGTATCTTCTCAGTCACAGATATGCTGAGTGTCCTCTCTACCCTGGTTTTGTCCCTTTTCCATCTGCCACAGTCTTAACTGACATGCCTGTGTTTGCTCAAAGCATTACTGAGTTCTGTTTTCCCTTTGAATCATGTGGTGACATGAAGTTGATATACTGGCTGCCAAAGCCATGTATAGAAGATGTTTGGGTTTCTGCTGAAGTAATGTGTCATGGGTGTTTTTCTGGACCATGACCTATCACTTTCTCAAGGACCGTGTCCTTGAAGTCTTGAGATACCTTTTTAGGTGCTTTCTGGCTGCAGGGCATGAAATTACTGTTCTTGTGACCTTTGTGAAAGAGTTTGACAAAATATCCTGGTCTGGGACATAAAAGGAGACTTTACCTTTAGGCAGGGGGCTTTCAAAGCTTCAGGCTAAATTTTTTTTTACTTCTTCCAATATAAATCCAAATAACAGACTAAGATAGAGGTTATTTGTTTGAGTGATGTTGTGGTTCTGGACTGGAATGTAGTTCCTGTTTTGTATAGCCTGTGAGCTCAATTCATCACCATCTTACTCCTTCAGACAAGTCTAAACTTCATCAGATGTTCTCAGATGTGGCTTAAGGAGAGCTACTACATAAAGAATGCAGAGGGGAAACAGAGGCCTTACTTTGAGATTTACAACAAGTGGCAGTTCATTTAATTTTGTTTAAAGAAATCTGCTTGCCTCTTACAGCTCCTTACTGCTGCTTTTCATTGAGGTGCCTGCAGCTAGTGGTGTTATTTAACATTCTCAGGTTGTAAAGCCCCAGTGATGCTAATGGGTTTTGCAGTTGTGCACTTTGCTTTACTCTTACAGCTGGATTCTCCCAAGAATTCTCCACGTATCTGTCAATGCTGTGTGTGATTTAGCCTTCTTTGAACTCCCTATGGCATACTGGTGGTAGTAAGGTATGGCTGGCTACTTTTAAGACATGTGCTCTTGCCTTTTGGAAAGAGATTCTTGCCAAGGGCTTCGAACACCTCTACATAGTCAAGATATGGAAAAGCAGGTGAATAATTCAGTGAAATTCTTCAAGTCTCCCCCAGCTCTGAAGCTTAAACTCTGAGGAATTCAGAAAACTTCTTTTAGTAGCAGATGGCTTCTCTTGCACTGCTCAGATGAGACAAAGTTCAATTTTTTAATGTAGAAAACTAACAGAAAATATGAAGAAAAGGGAATTGCTAGGAGACATATAAGAAGTCTATGCCAAGAAACTGTAGAAGTGAAGGTGTGAACAAAATAATGAAATCATAAAAATGGATACTGTATTAAAAAATTAAGCTCTCTGTCTGGCAAAGTGATGAAAGGATGAAGCATGAGTAGAAAATTACCAAAATGAGTTGCTAGTATAAATTTATATACAATATATTTTGAGGAGATACTTCCTTGACTGGTTTATTTAAGTTATATTATCCTGAATTTTCTAGATAACTGAAAAGAAAATTATCATTGTGACGTAGTGTTTCTGTAAATGTATGTATATATGTAGCTTGCTGTACCTTAAGTGGAAAATGCTGCAGGAGCCAAGGGCCACCTAGGTACTTTGCTCAGAATTCCCATATCCATGCAAGAAATGCAGAGCCTGGCTCACATGTTTTTTCCTGATCCTTAGAATTGTGTTTTCTTCTCATGGAGATGCCTTCAGCTCGTTTAATGTTCAAAACTGTAAAACTGAAAAACAGAGCAAGACTGGGAGCTAGACAGTTTTCTTGATGACAAACAAACTGCAGAAATTATGTGATTTAAAGTAATTTCTGAATCAGTTGCCATGGGTATATGGCTCCTCTTGCAGTTTACAGGAAGAAGTTCAGAGGCAGCTTCCAAGAGAAATCTCTACCTAAGATGACATGGGAGTAAAGAATGTGCCCCTTGGTATTGCCGCATGGATCAGTCCTTGAGAAAACAGCACTTTTTATTACAGGAGAGCACTCTTATCACCCCTTTTCACATTAAAGTGGTTTCCAGAACCACTGGTGAGAGAGCTGACAGTGAAGCTGTGGAGCCTGTTGCCCTACAGGGAAAGCTGGTGGCATTGGGAGAGGTGATGCTGGAAACCAAACATGCTGCTGTCAGTTTGCCTGTGGCCATAGCAGTTGTGAAACAACCACTGTGACAAAGTGTGACTTGGGTGGGAGTGAATTAAAATGCATGAATCGACTCATCACGACTGAATCACAGGCAGATTTCATTAAAGGAACAAATGCAAAGAATCCATTCCAGAGCAACAGCCCTTATGGGCATCACTGAAACAACTGCAGGTACCTCCACTATGTGGAAATGCAGTTCTTAGGCTGAGTCAAGCATGTGGGTCATATCCTGCAACTGTTACCCACTAGTTTTCATTAAAATCTTCATGTAGTGTTTGTGATTACATTAATATGAAAATTATTAAATTGTAGGCAACCTGCCATCCATGCATGCACCAGTTCCTCCTTGATTTAATTCATCTCAGCTGGAGTTGTATATAACAGAAAGGCAGAATGCACCAGTAAGCAGGGGGATGCTGATATAGTAAGACATAATTAAGATCTCAGAATAAGTAGAACGCTGTCAGGAAGAGGAGAGAGAAGCTGAATTTGGCTGCTATCAGAACTAGCCTTAAGAACAGAAAACCAATGTTTCAATTCTCTAGGAACTGGTATGTTATATAAATTTAAAGGAGCTGAAAAATGGCTTATGGATGTTTTGCTGAGCAGCTTTTTCACTGAGAATACATCAATTTGTTTCGCGAAGTGAGTATATTGAAACTGCTCAAACTGCCAGATCTGTTAAGTGGAGAAAATTACTAAAATTTGGCTAGAAATCAGTCTGTCTTTCCCATCTGGAAAAAGGGGATTTTTTTGGACAAGCTAAACTCTTCATAGCCAGAAATGAGCATTGAAATGTCTTTGCAGTTGGGAGCTTTCACTCTCCTCTGTCAGACCGTGTTTGCCATGATGTATTCTGGTCTCCAGTCTTCACAAATAATGTGCTCAGCTCATGTCTCATATACTCTTTAGAAAATGAAGCCAACCCAGCTGGGTGCTTATTTCCCTTCACCTCAGTCTGCCTGTACTCCTACTGCAGGAACCATTTGTGGTGCTGAGTCCTTGTGCAGCGTGTGTTATAATGGCACTGCTGCATTATATACACAACAAAGAGCTTCCTTTATATGGCAGTAATAAAGTGTATAGGGCCCAAGTTTTGAAAATAGAACTGTCCCCAATGGATGCTTCCTAGAGAACACTCGTTCAGTTGTTTTTTTGTCTGTGGCTGAACTGCCAGCATCTGGAAGTTGGGTCCTTTTCCAGTACTGATCTGGTTACTTGGAGTCACTAGCTGCTTGGGTCTGCAGGAGCATTACTGTGTTAATGTAGTCAAGGTGTTAACAGCTTCTTTCAGTGTAAGTGATTAACAGGTGAAGCTGTGTCCTCCTGCGTGTGTGGCCAGGCTACTTCTGCTGTGGATGTCTTGCATCACAGCACATCTCATTAGAATGACTAATAAAAACCATATAACACTGTGAGCCCTATCCTAGGTTCCAGCAGTTCTCGCAGAGGGAACATTAAGAAAGCATATACAGTATCCCAACAACTTTTCTCACGTACCTGTCTGGTGGTTGAGTGCAAACCTGATGACCTCTGGTAGCTTCCTTTCTATCACTTCCTGAAATAATTTTCCAGTAGGAATGTTGTTGTTTCTTGATTCCTTTTCATTTCCACTTGCTCTGCTACTCTCATTGCCTCTGTTGACTCATTTTGTAAGCTCCTTCCAGCTCAAACAAGATTTGTGAACTTTTTAAGCTCTCACTTGCTGCTTGCACTTTCATTTACACTACCTACTTGCTCCTACAGTACTTACCAGCCAGAGACTACAGCAGTGTAAACTTCTTTTTTTCATTAGGTTTAGGTGTTGCAGTGAAAAATGCCTTTGACTGAAGGAAAAAATAGGCACTGTCATTAAAAACTTCTTGTTTTGCCACCAAAAAATAATAACAATTGCTTTTGAATTTTCCATGTAGCATTACTTTTTGGAAGACATGTTTCTTGCTTGCAGTCTATGGAACCTGCTTCCCTTTTGATGTTAGTTTGTCTGTCAATTTGAATATGCTGCTATTCCCATTGAGCCCTTAGAAGTTTTTGTTTCATGTTCCTGAAATTTGCAGGGAATTTCATATACATCTGTGGTGACATATTATGACTTGAGAAATAACTAATCTTGCAGCATTAACTGCTTGTAGTGATGCTGACCTAGGTCAGGCACGTCAACACTTCTCTTGAGTGCTGCTGTGCAGAGATACTGCTTGCTGGCTTTTAGAAATGGCTTCTTCATGTTCCCCATAATTTTGCTGATGAATTTATAGATTTGTTATAATCACCTGCCATGGAGCAGGAGCAGAGGAGTCTATTGGGTTTTGTCCGGTGAAAAAGAACATTTTCTTTTGACAAAGAAAAATATTTTAATAACCTTTGCAAGGGTGATGGATTTGGAATGCAGAAGAAAAGCCTAGGCCAAGGAAAAAAAACAAGGAAAAAAATCCCCAAGTTCCTTAAGTAGTCTAAGTCTTAATGATATTTACAAAGCTGTATACTGCATAAGAATTGCAGTAGACTTCTGTAACCAATTGCATCTGATTTCTAGCTTATCCCTTTAACAGGGCTAAGCTTTGCAGTCCTGACAGTATGAACACCAATACTTGGCTGCTCCTGAGTAGCATCTTCATGGCTATGTAAACTACAGTAAAACTCTAAAACTCCATCTGCTCAGTGCATCCACAAGTAGCCATTTTTGTCAGCACTTCCCAGTTCTTTGTGCAGTGCAGGTAACACACACACACACACCAGACAAAAGTTTCTGAGTCAGTTCCCTTACCCACACTGATTCCTTGGACTGGAGGTGTTTACTGCACAGCCCCAGATATTTCAGTGGAGTAGCCCCTGATTAAAGATATTGAGAACTGAGTGTGATGGTTTTCTCTTCAATTTCCACTAAGTAATGTGTGATACTTCAGTACCATGCTAGTCCAAAAACTCCATGCTACTACTTATTGCCAGCCAGAGAAAATGGAATTTTGCAGAGTTCTGTTACCACAAATGTAACTGTCAATATTGATGTGACTGAGCTGAGACTGAAGCCATAATTTATGATTCAAAACCTGGGAGTGAAATTTTCAGAAGCGAAAATTAGTGAATTACTCCACTGTAGCTATAGAAGAGATTTAACAAATGTAGACGTAAATCTATAATCCCCTTTACTATTGTACAGCTATATTAATTCTTAATCAGCAAATTAGTCACCATAGAATGAAATATAGGATCTGTATCTCAGAGGAGATGGAAATCTAGGGTTGAGCCATGCTGGAAATAACGATGCTGGTTTTGGAAAAAAAAAAATGTATCAATTGGTTTTCTTCGTTTCCTGATTAGACTGGAGGCATCTATAAATATTTCAGAAATTGGAGCAGGGTAAGAAATACTCCATAGAAAGTTTGCCTGCTAAGATCTTCTCATATGGGATGAGTTCCACTGCTTTGGTGACTGTGTTACAGAAGTGTGTTACATAATTCTCTGTAGATACCCACAGACTATTTATGGTTTCTGGAAACTTCGTGTAATTTAGGCATAAATCTTGAAGTGTGTTTTATAGTTCCTCATTAATAATAGTTGAGAATTATGCTCATCTAAGGCAGCACACATAAATTCTTAATGCTCAGACATTCATTATATGCCTGTGATGGGTAGAAGGTTGCCATAGGAAAATAAAAGCTAGTGATCCCAAAGCTTATTTTTATATACAATCTTTTAAGCAATTTGGAAAATTGCATTCATCCCCTAATACTACTTCTTCTTTCCACTGCATCTAAAGACACAATAGTGAAAAAAGTGAAAAAGTCAAGACAGCAATGAGAAACCTATTATTGATGAAGTCTTAATTAAGTTCGGCAGCACTTGATAACAGAAAAAAATGAATCCATCATTTTATGGGGGTTATAAGTCAAAGTAGGTTTTTTGCAGGGACAAGTTCCAAATCTTAATAATGTTCACTTGCATGTGAAGATGGCTATAGCATAGTTGCAAGTGGGTAGATGAAAGCTTAATACATATATATGTTGGCTTTATATCTATGGAACAGGTGAAGGCAAAAGTTTTTTCTTTCCTGGACAGAACATAATCTTTTGTTGCCAAGTAAAGGCATGCTTTAGCAATTGCAAACTGAACTGTAAAATCATTTCTTTCCAATTGTATTCTAACTTCCCATCAGCTGAACTGGATGTGTAGAGCCATGAAAAAGCAAAAGTTTCAGTCTAAGAACAACAATAAAGAGAGTGATGGGATTTTCTACATATTTGGGATTTCTTTCATTGACTATTGAAGTAAAATCTGGGCTGATACCTCACAATAAATGGATCAAAAAAGGTACATTTTCTTCTAGAGGCATGTGCTAGCCACATCTTTTTTTCTGTTCATGCGGTGAGTGGGGAAAAAACAAGAATGGTGCCATGTTCTGAACATGCAGTTTGGCTGGCACACATATTTACTGTTCCCTTGATCCAGGTACAAAATTACTTGCACTGAAGAAATGGAGAAGAACAACTCAGGGGTAAGATTTTCTGAAGCACACATTTGCCATATTACTTCATGGCTGTCTCAGAAGTTTGTTATTCTTAGACTGGAAACAGATTTGATACAGCTTTGAACCCTACAAAATACTGTGAGTTCATGTTGTGGGATCAGTTGTGTCAAAGTTCCACCCTCTTTGACTGAATGTTTCATCTTGAGCTTTCAGATCTAATGTCTGGAATGAAAAAAATTGTTCCTTACCTGTTATTTTATGGATATCAGATGCATGTTTGCTTCAGCTGAAACTGTGGATATAAAAGCCTCTGGGAAAAAAACAGACCTACAGCACTAGGTTTTTGGTTTTATGGTGTTGCTCTGTTTTTAATCTTACAGAGCTCCTACTGAGTTTTGCCTTGAATGGTGTAAATAGAGCCAATATTGATGGCCAAATCCAAAAGGGGAGCTTGTCTAAAACCATCAGCAAGCAAGACTGATGTAGTGATGCAAATTTGTAATAACAAAACATGCATCACCCAAGCTCAAGCCCTTCTGGTTACTTGGCAGTCAGAATTTGGCAAGGGTCTGGAAGTGACCCAGCTGTGCTGGTTGGTGCCAACAAACTCTGCTCAGCCAGGCACTGGGACCTGCAGGATCTGCTGCAGGATCTCCTCTGACATCCCAAAGCTACACTGTTAGGGTCAAACCCATCTCACAGTGCAGCTGGGATGTCCTTTTAACACATGGCTGGAGGAGGTGACATTGTGCTGGCTGTGTTGTCATGTGCTAGCGTGCACGTTGAGGAAGTGGACCTGTGCTAAATCATCTCTGCAGGCTTCTGGTTTGTAGCTTTAAACCTTAATCTCCTGAAGATTATTTGGAGGAAGGCATTGCAGGCAAGGATGAATGAGGGTGATCCCTCTGCTTGTGTCATGGTGCAGGAAGGAATTCAGGAATAGTGGGTCTGGAAGGGGAAGAGGCAAAAGGAGTATTCTGGTAGGTTAAACAGGAGTGTGCCTGGGCTACTTGTCATGCAATCCAAGGAACATTTACATCATGTACTCATTATAGCTGATGTGGAAAGTGTTTAACTCCTTGGGAAGCAAGAGACTGAAACCAAGTAATCCCCCAAGATGGGTGACCTGACTGCAAAGTCCTAATCAGGCTCTCCTTGGACAGATCATTTTCAGTAGTGTAGAACAGTGTCCCCTCTACCTGTTTCTCAAGTCTTACTTTGCTTTGGATTTTCTTTTAATGTTGGCTTCTTAGAAAAGGGCTGGGGAGGGGGGGGGGAGGCACTGCAGTTTGATGGCTGCTAAAATAGGTTAAGAACAAAAAGACTGATAATTTTTCTTCATTATGATAAAAAATATCTTTCTGTAGAGTGACACAGAAGTATTCTCATTTCATATGTCTTTCACAATTTTCTGTCTTTACAATGGCATTTGTTAGTGCATTGTACCTTCCTTTAAGTTAGTCTCTATCCACGGTATCAAAGAGCATGCAATGTAAATTATCTATTGAATAAATAGGTCCCCTGAAAAGCAATGTGTAAAATACAGATTATGTTGTAGCTATTTCATTTGCTGTCATTTATTGGGTTCATTCATCATACCATCTTAAACTCACCATTTTTTTTTCTAACCCAGGCATTAAAAGTTCTTCCACCCTGCAGTTAGAGGATGGGTTTCCAGGCTGTCAGCTATGAACCAGTGACTCTCTAGTCTAAAAATTAGTCTTTGTTCAATCTCTTATTTAAGGAAAATCACAAATTCAGAGGTTTTGCTGTGCTCCTTTTCTAATGATAATAATACTGAGGGCTGAAGAACAGTGACCTGTCAGGCAGGGAACATCCTGGAGAAGCTTCTGCATGTCAGATGTGAGCTTTGTGTAGCTCTTGGCAGGCAGTCACTCACATGAGCCCTGGCAGTGAGTCTGGGCATATGTGCTTGAGTAACTCCTGCCCAGTGGGGATAGCACTTGACATTCTTTCTGAAAGAGGACTTTTTTTTTTTTTTTTTTCAGGAATTCAGTAAAGCATGTAGGCTTTGAGGGCTTGATTGTTTTTCTTGGAATTAAGAGGCTGTGATGAGCTGCAGGCTGACATTGTTCAGTCAGCTAACTAACACTGTATCTGCTGTTCCTAATCCTTACTGGATTTTTAAGTGTCCAGGGCCCGGCCCGGCCCGGACAGTACTGCTCGGCCCGGCCCGGCTCGGCCCGGCTCGGCACGGTACTGCCCGGCCCGGCTCGAGCCGTGCCGAGCCGTGCCGAGCCGGACCGAGCCGTGCCGAGCCGGACCGAGCCGTGCCGAGCCGGACCGAGCCGTGCCAAGCCGTGCCGTGCCGGGCCATCAGGTGGGGTGCACTGGCTGCCAGACTCCCCTGTCCATGCTGCTCTCCCGGAGGAGAGAGAGGAAAAAGCAAAGGATGGGAAGTAGCTGCTAAGATAACGTGCTGCAAACATGGAAGTACAGAAAATTGTGATCCAACAAATGGTAAGTAATATTTTATACATCTCCTGGTTCTTGAATTTGGTGTAATTGTTTGGTGCCCTCAGGTGAATGGCAGGTTTATGTACAATACAAGAAGGCTTCCAGTAGATGTCCTGTTTTCTTTCCGTGGCTGTCACACCAGCAGAGCAGAGGAGCACTTATGGCCTTGGTTGTCACCTGGACTTCCAGAGTGCCACATGTGCCAGCCAAGCATGGGCTAGAGAGAGTGGCAATCACCAGGCTAATCCCATGACCTCAAAGCATAGTGGGTTTTTTTCACTGTCAGCCTAAAGGCATCGCTTTTGGTCCATCTTGCTTGGTGGCTGGCATTAACAAAGATAAATGTTATAGGATGAGCATTTTGCTTAGGTAAGTATTCATCAAGCTAGTTGCTGCTATGAAAATTTCAGTGTATCTCTGTGAGGACTTGGAGATCTTCTATTTGGGGAGGCATGTCTGATGGCTTCTTTCATCTTTCTCTTATTACAGTGGACTGTTAACATGGTATATTTTTGAGCAGAATCTACTTTAAGTGTGTATTCTGAGGCACCTTTACAAGAAGTAGAATGGTTGCACTGGAAAAGGGTTTTTAGCTTGAGAGCTCGGCGACAGAAGGTTTTTACTGTGGAACAGTGAGAGAGCTTGATACTGTCTAAACCTATAATCTTTTAATATGCTAAATCTCTGTTACCTAAACTCAGCCTTTTTATATTATCATAAGCCTGTCATAACTTGCAGATGTAGGCTTGTAAATAGTGCATCTTACATTTAGTAAATAGGAAAAAAATCCATTAAACCTTCCTTATAGAATTTTTTCCACTAGAGTGCTTAAGCTTACTGGAAAAATGCAAGATGGCATAAACTGTCAAGTGCCAGGACACAGCTAATACACTACAGCTTTTTCCTGGGATTGAATATTCAAGAACATTGTAGCCTTTCTGCTTAAACTTGATGCAGACAAAGTAAATATTAGGTCTGTGCTAATTTCTTTTATTTGCACATCAGGTATCAAAGGCTCTTGACAGTTGTTTGGTTTTTTTTTTTCCCCCAAGCCTGATAACCAAGTTTGCTTGCCAAGGCTGTAAAGAAACATCCTTTGGCATAGTAGATGAGATGACCTAATGCTCATAGTTGTTCCTTTCTACATGTGCTCTACTTCTGCTAAAGATTGCTGCACTGTAGTTTTGGCTGACTGAAATCCTGTTGTTCCTATTACTTCTTGACTACTGAAGTTAAAGATGCTTGCCCATAACAAATAAGGGGTAACCTGCTCCTTGAGCACAATCTCATGGTAGTGAATGTTTCTCTTTTGAGAAAAGGGGCGTATTTTGCAAATCTTTTTCCACCTATTTTACTAGGTGAGAAAAATCTATTAATCTCTTTTCCCTCTTCAGGAGTGCTAAATGCACCAAACATTGAAGAGTTTTTTATACCTTGTGATGACAAATTGTCCATGTTTCAGTCCTTCTTTTAAAAGCAGGAATTATGAAAGGCACTTCTTCAGGAAATTGGCTTTCTCTTCATTAAATTCATCTTTTGCCCCAGAACATAGAGTATTCCACACAATCACTATTGCTGAAACACCATAAAGTCATTAACAAAGGCAGCTAAGTAAGACATACCATTAGAATCATTACCTAGTGACAAGGTATAAAATTATTCTGACATCTCATCTCTTAGGCTGAAATCTGTACTCATTTGGTATTTCATTATCAAGGTAAGAATTAAAATAATAAAGCCAGAGTTTAACAAATTTAGATCTAGAGGCCGTGTTCCTACTGCATGATGGTAAGCAATTTTGTAAGCAATGTGTGCACTTGTTTATTTCCTTTGCTTCAGTTGTCAGCAAACAAGTGGAAAGCTAAGTACTGCTATGTAGAGGCTAGTACACTAGTAAATGCTTTGCCAAAGCCTTGTCACTGTGAGGAAATGATAATGCCAATTGTCAGATAAAATCTCTTTCTTATATAGCATTTCATTCTAGCAGAAGGGAGCTTGTCCTGCTGCAGGGAATAACAGGAGCATGCATGTTTCTGAAACCTTTCTCCCAGCACTGCTGCCATCCCAGGCTTTGGGAAGTGTTACAGAGAGGTCTCACAAGACACCAGCTTGATTCCTCAAGGATGCATTCTGAGGTGCACGTCTGGCTCCTGATCACTATGGGCATTTGCCAGCCCATGCCTCCAGGAGCTGGGAATCACTGGCCACATTTTACTTCCCGGTATGCACATCTAGCCTATAATTTAGAGGAGGAAATACTTTCTCTGAATCTTATGTCTGTCCATAAGATTTTACATCACAAAATGCCAGGCCTGTCCTGTTTTGGCAACAGTGATGAAGGTGAAATTTGCTCAGGGTCACTGCATGTTGATATTTGAAAACTAAAGGTAAGAAGACAAAAGCATCATCTGCATGGCTTGGGGTTGGTTCTTGGAGAATATTTGCATGGATGGACAATTATTTGTAGAGTTTGAGCATTTGCAGTCTTGTAAGCACAGCATTTGATCAGAGATTGGGAACTAATTGTGAGCAAATATAAATTGGTCAATCTTGAACAGATAGACAAGAAAATAAAGAGAGGCTGAATGTAGTCAGGCATTAAAAGAAGGGCAGAGAAAAATCAAAACCAATATGAAGAATGACAGTCAATGGAATAAGGACATATCAACAAATATATAATCAGTGATTTCATATTTATAACTTTTGACTAATTTTTCTTCCTTGGTTTCCTATGTTTCTTTTATTTCCATTTTGATCTCAGAAATATTGTGGTAGCATAGAAATCCACTTGTGTGCAAGAGCTTGAATGTCTCAAGCTAAGATTACAAGTATTTTGAGGCTGACCCTATGTCTATTAGCCTAGGCAGAGCCAAGCTCATTGAATAAATAACAATAGTGTGTCTTAAGGAAATTGACTTGGAAATAAGTATTCAATGGGGAAAGTGCCAATAATTCAGTGCAACATTTGTGTGAAATATTTGCAGAGTATTATTCAAACATATATTGAGATACTGAATAAGGAAAACATTTATCCATAATAAGTATTTGATTAAAATATTGCCCAGATTTGCAATGAATAATTCAGTCTGCATTAGTAACATGTGCATGACTATGCACATTATTCACATCTTTATAAATGTCATAGTAAATTGATACAGGTTAATAGGCACTTATATTCTTTTCTGTGTAGAATGTTATTAGGTCCCATTTTTCAGAGAAGCTGAGCCACCCAGAAGTTGAATATGATAATGAGCTGCAGATACGAAATGTGTGTGTAAATCAGACCATGGCAACATTAGTCACAGGGAGGCTGTTTGGGACTGGCATGGAAGGATAAAGCAACAGCCAGAACTAGAAGCATATTCTGTAGGGCTCTGCAGAATTACCCACGTATGCATTTCACCCTAAATATTCTTTTCTTCTCAGTACAAATGACATGTTTAGAATGGATACAATTAAGTGTTTAAAAGCTGATTAAAAACTGAACATATTGCTGATGGAAATATCAAAAGATGAGTAAGACTGATTACAGGACACTGTGGTGAAAGATGACAAAGCCTTGTGAAACAAAGACACAGTAATCTAGAATCCTCGCTGCAAAATGATCTCCTTACCATGTTTCTACCACTAGTTTGTTATAATTGACATTTGGGCAGGCAGTGGGAATCAAGCAGCATCCCATTGTTAAGCTTTGGTCAGGCACTGGAAAAAAACGTGCTCCAAGCCACAGAGATATGAGGCACATATAAGGGAAATGAGAAAAACAGATTGTGGAACATTAATACTATTTTCTTTACATTTAGTTTTTTGTGCTGCTCCAGAAAGCTTGTCATTCCAATGCAAACAGGAATCATTTGATACCATAAAATGTGTGGTTTCTGAGAGGGTTTACAGCTGAGCTGTAAAGGGTTATTCACCCTTTGATTTCAACAACTCTTCAGACTGTATCAACCCCTATGTCTGGTTAAAATTTCACATATGTTGTAAAGCAGTTTTGATAACACAGCAGTAATATTGCCATTACCAACAGACATTATTAGCAGGTCATTAGGAAAGCATTGTATCTATTTATATCCTACTCCTTCCCTGTTTATCTTTACATACATCCTATTATTTCTGTTCATTGAGCTACCCAGTGACCCTAGAGCAGTGATGTATGTGTGACTAGATTGTGCTAATAAAGCATTAGGAATTTTATCAGGAGGCCATGACTTGAAGTCTGCTGAAGCAAAGGAGGCAATTGCAGCTCAGGCCCCCAAGAGCAGAAAACCACAATGATAGCAGAGCCCTGAAGGTAGAGGCACAGGACCTTACCAGAAGCCTTAAGCACAAATCACAAGTAGGAAATTACTGATCGCAAAAGAAATGCAATCTTGAGAGCTAAATAGAACCAGTTTTAGGACCATGAGACATGTCTTGTGTTGTATAACAGCCTCTTGCAGCTGGCTGGCAGCACAGGTGGAGACTTCTCTAGATGGTACACAAGATTGCAACAAAACTGACTAGTTGCACAGGAATCTTGTTCCAGAATTGGGTATGTGAACTGATCACTCTGATATCCTGTACTGATCCATATATAAATATTCTTTCATAATCATATTTGCTCTAGTCTTGTTTGTGTTTGGTGTGAGACTTTGGTTGTGATTTGGACAGAACACACAGAAAGCTGTATGTTGTGGTTTTCCTGAAAAAGAAACCTCAACATTTACTGCCCTGTTTCTTAAAACAACTTTGTTTTATACGAAGCTTGCAGATTCTATATGTCCAATTCAAGCATAATCTTGTACTGTAAATCTCTAGAAAAGGCTTCAAGAGCCATATATCTTTAGGTAGAAAATGCAGGCTAAGAACCTATACTGACTTTGCAGGAACCAAATTATAACCTTGTGACTGATCTTTAAGCTAAAGAGAACTGATTTGCCTTGCCTGCCTTCTATTATTTTGTGCAGACGTAGGCTGGTAGAGCAAATAAATAAATGATGTTTACACAAAGCTGTACTAGAATCATGTACGTTTTATAATATGGTCACACCTGAACACCTTGATGATATTGAGTATGTAAATTAAAGATCTTCCTAGTACATAAGAAGATGCTGCCTGCTGTAAGTTACAAAGCTGAAATACTGAGTTATTAACCCTGCCATCAATTGCAGTTGTTATGCAGCCTCCCTCCAGAAGACTGGTAAATGTGAATGGTCAGCCATGAATCCAGCTGTGGATATCCTGCAAAAATAGATTTTGAGACAGCATTTTTTGTCTGTAGACAGCTCTGAAAAACAGTGTTGGTGTGATGATTCCTTGGTGCAGTCATTTGGTATCAGGCTGGTGGAACAGCTCCAGGACCTCCTTTTCCTAACAAGGTGAATAAGGGACTTGAGAAGGAAAATGTGTGGGATCCTCATCCACTGTACATTGACAGTGTACATCAGCTGGGGGCCATGGGCACCTCCCCTGGCATCACACTGGATGGTTACAAATACACTTTCCTTCTCCTCCTCTGGGACAGAAGTTTCAACCTACAGAAACAGCGTAACTTCATTCTTCAGCTCATCTTCCTGCCAGTGATAGAGGCATTCCTCTTTCATTTTGAAACCTTTTTTTTTTTTTTTTGTTTTTTTTTTTTTTGTTTTTTTTTTTTCTTTTTTTTCTTTAAATTTTTAAAAGCTGGTGGTACAGTGCTGTTCTAAATGAGCTGCCCTTAAATACTCTCTTAGAGATACCTTCCAAGAGGGGTTTTCTCCTGTGTTATACCTGATGTTGTCTACACCAGTGCTCAGTTGTAGGAAGTCATTGATCTCCACTTTGCCAAATCTGAGCATCTCCCATAAGGATTCAGTTTCAAACAAGCAAAATCCTTTCCACTTTCCTGTTGTCTTGATAAGATTGCTGCATGGCCTCTGCCTTCCCTTCCCTCAGCACACTTCATTTTGGAAAGCTTTGCTTGTAAATTCCTGGCTTCCTCTGAGGAGCAGGAGTGCTTTGCTCTTCCCCTCACTCTAGGAAAATACGAGGTGCTATTGGAAACCCCCAGGTATAAATGGTTGCAGACTCCACGTTGAGAGAGAAGGACAGAGTGCCTTCAGACCAGGCTCTGGGGCAGCTCACACTCTGGAACTGAGCAGGTCTAATTCTTCAGCATGAGGTTACAAAGGCCAAGTCATGGTTCTGTGTGTGGTTTTACTACTAACACTTTGGTAAGCGATGGTTTAAGTCATTTCAGATATAACAGTTATTGATTGTGTGATATTAAAGCATAAATGCATATATTTTGCTGAATGTCTGAGCAGTTATATTTTAAATATATATGTGCCACTATATTTTCTCTTGCGAAGGTATTTGTGCAATGATTACGTGGACTGGTATGTACTAAAAAGACCTCACTTCATCCCATTTTTCAGCTTGAGAAAATATGTTTAAACATTATTCTAGCCAGAGATAGTTCTTTATTTCACTGAAGCAAATCCAATCTGTTCAGGCTGCTAAAAACAAACAACAAAAAACCCCAGCCTGGCAGATTCAGAAAAAAATTAAAAGCCTTAAATGATGCATTAGCCAAGACTTCATTGATATTATCAAGTATAGCATGGTGTGTTCTAAGTATTTGCAAAACTCGCCTTCAGTTATCAAGCTAATAGATTGGAGGCCCATTTGGCCAAACCTCTGCACTCAGTTTGGCAGGGCAGACCCCTGGGCTTCTCTGAGATAGACAGCCCCTTGGCAGTACTGCTGGCATGTCAGGACTGATAGCCCAGAGCTGGGCTGGTGCCTCCTGCTCCTGAGGAGGGATGTGAAGTTAGACATCACAAGTGATGGGGTCTGGGCATCTTTCTGCATAGGCCTTGTTCTAGGATTAGTGGATTTTGGTCTAGAGGAAACTTGACCATCCAGCTAGAGAATTTCACCCAGTGTGGCTGGTAAATTTTTCTTGTACAGCTCAGATTATGGCATATGTATTACATTTAATTGACCACTGTATTTTATTTTTTTTTTAAAAAAAAAAAAAAAGAAAAAGGAAAATCCCTTTTTATTCGAGGCTCATCTTTTGCAAATCACTAATATAAAATGACAAACAGCTGCCAGAAGAACATTGTGAGCCTTGGGTTAGAAGACAAGAAGTGTAATTACTGATGCACACAACAAGCTATTGCATGTGTGGTGAAACTGCGATCCTGGCATTGATTTTTCCATTACTGTGTCAAACTCCATGTGCGAAGCATTAACAGTGTTTCATCAGGCGATGTGAAAATCTGTCGTGTGCTACAGCTGCTTCAGTGTCTGCCCCCTGTCAGCCCCAAAACCTTCCCCACACCCCACTGGGTATTTCAGCACTGTGAGAAATGATCACTCGTGACACCGGAGAGAGATGGGTGAGGGCAGCACATCCTATTTGCAAGATTGCATGTGCCACAGCAGGGGTGATGCAGGGAGGGGAGTCACTTTTTTGCAAAGTGAACAGAAATTAAAGGAGTAATTTAAGCCCTGAGGAGAGGAGCAGCCAGCACGTGTGGGCCCATGTGCATGGGTGCTGCAGTGGGAGCCAGCAGCCAGGGAACAACCTCCTCTGGTCGAGGTTGGTTGAAGCACTCTGTCTTGTCCTCTGATCCGAGGCAGACATAAAAAAAAAAGCCTTTCTGTTTTGAAACACCACCACAAGAGGTGGTGCCAGATGCTGTGGTTGGAGTGGTGGTAAGAGGTCTGTGGGTGGGGGTGCATTAGGATCAATGTAGTGTTTGGATGAATCCAGAAATAATGATCGTGTACCAGCCTTACATCTGTTCAGTCTGGAAAAACTGATCCAAGATCAAGAGGTTACATGCAAGAAGATAGTAAGCAAAAGACAGAGTGGAACTGGAAGAGAAGGGGGTAGAATATGGAGAGTGAGAGTGGTTAATAAGGTAAGTTGTCACAAAGGCAGTGCAGTGATTCTTTGATGTGTTAGGGGGGAAAAAAAAAACCAAAACTGAAAATCTGTTGACATTTTAAATCATGGGATCAGGCTCTCTGGTTTTGTTGATGTTTTTTATGTGTCTAACTGTAGCAAAAAGGTCCACATGGCATCTGAGGATTATCCTTACAAAAAGCAAGAACAAGCTCCAACCCAGGGGCCTGGAAAACTAAACACCTCTTCCCTGGTTTTCCTTAGCAAGCGAAATTTCTCCACCCATAAATGCTCTGCCACTGCCTGAACAAAGTCGCTGGCAGTAGCAGAAAGGGAACATGGGAACGTTTTTGCTTCGTTCCCTAGCACTTCCAGATAAAAGAGTCATATTTATCTGTACCCTCAAACTCATTTCATCTTGTACAATGCTCCATCAAATTTGTACTCTTCCTGCATCCCCCCTCAGCAAAAACATGCCCCCAAAATCTATTCTGTAACAGTCACACTGCCAGCTGAACCCTTCTCCTGCTCTTGTCAGGGAGTAGGGTGTCCCTGTCAGCCTGGCTCCATGGGATTCACCTCCCTGGTCCTGCCTGGAGCTACCACAGTGTTATTGCAGCACTGGGGGGCAGGGAGAGGCAGCCCCAGCACTGTGCTCTTGGCCATCACTCTCAATGATTCTCTCTCCCTGTTCACTTGGCCTGGATCACGTCTCACAGGGGAGAACCTCGGAGCTGTTCTTGTGCTTACAAATGGTGCTGCTGCACCAGCATCCTGAAGATCAAAGTCCTCCACCTGACTACTGAAGATGATGTGTATTTTTTCAAGCCAGCTTCTGCTCTGCCATATTCATCTTTCCCCATAGTCTGTGCTCAGGACACCTTGAGGTTGGCCAGGAGGTATTCTCATCTTTAGAGCTACTTCCCAGCCTGACCTCTGTTGAAAGGCTGATGGCAAAATTAGCAGTTAATTTCAGGTCTAGTGGTGGTTTTATGTAATGAGGCTGCTTGTCCACTGGGAACATGAGTTGATCCCAAGATAAAGATGCTGGGCACTGAAAAGACAGTGCAGAATACCAGTTTTCAATCAATACTGCCCTAAGCTGAAGATGAACCCATCTGTCAGAGATGAGAAGCTCTGTAGAGTTCTCATTTACAATTCCCTTTGGCATGTCGAATCCCTACCAACAGCAAATCCCTTCTTTCCGAGGATTGTTATGAAGCAAACTCCATTTATTTAGGTCATGACCCTTTGTTTGATTTTTCAGAGAATTATGACCTACTTTGTGGCAGGGCTTTGTGCTTGTTTTTAGCTCTTTGGATGGAGAAACTAGTAAGCAGAGTACCAGAGGACAAGTGTTTAGTTTTAATAGTAGCCTCTCAGTGTAACCAACCATAAAATATTAAGGGTTCTTCCTTGTAAATCTAACAGCTACTAGTTCTGAATCTGCTGCTTTTTCTTCTGACCTTGAACTCTCACTGATACCTCCTGTAAAGTATTATGTGAAATTCTGCCCAAAATTAATCTCTGACCCAAAACATAGTAAAGAGTTTATAGCTTAGAAAAATGCTGACTAAACTGATCTTACCATTACCGTATCTACTAGAATAAAGGGAAAAAAAAAAAAAAAGTTAATTTCTACCACTGTCCCCCCCCTTAATCCACCTTCCTCTATACTAATCTGAAGATGAGACTGTGAATGGTCAATAAGGAGGCCAGGGCTCAATGGCAGTTTGTTTAGCATCTGTCCTAGATCCTCAGCTGATACAGCTCATGTATATTTTGAAGCTCATCATACCAGCAGCAGATTTGGTTCCTGAACAATAAATATTTACTTCTATAATGCCCTATTCAACTTTAAAGAAACATCATTTTCAATTCCAGCTCTTGTCCCAGTTTAAATCCACGGAAGCATAAAAGTATGGTACAGCAAAACAGGCCAACATAGAAGTGTTTTGAAGCCATGTTTTGATTTTTACTGGAAAAGAAGCATATTGCTGATGCTGGACTTTAACTAGGTCAGATTGAAGTTTCCAAAAATTATATATGCCCCATTCCTAAAGCAATAAAAGTTCTACTGATAGGGCTATAACACACAGTGTATTTCTGAGGAGTGTGGTAAAGGGGAAGGTAAGCAGAATAGACCTGATAGAGCCACAGCCCTGAAGACCTTACTTCGCTACATCAGTTTCTGACCTTCACTTTTCTTTGTCCTAGTGGAGACTCCAAGAAAAGCTGTAATGCATTTATCCAATAAACTTGCCATAGAAGCCAGGCTGTGAAGAAGTGCTTCGTTGGGCCTGCCTCTGCCAAAAGGTAAGAGGATCTCAGGTTGTTTACTAGAAGGTGTTGCACAACTTGCACCACAATTTAAAAACCAGAGTGGCAGGCTCTATGGGAGCCATACCAGAGAGCACTTCCCCTGCTGCCTGGGCCAAAGGCTTGCATAAAAACAGGAAACATAATGTTTTTTTCTGTGATAGTATTTGAAATGTAAACTTCATTAAATCAACCGTATTTTTTTTTCCAGTTAAGTATGTGATTTTGAATTTCTAAGATATAAAGGAAAAAAAAAAAAGGGCTACCTTATTTTATTGACATATATTGTTCTGTTAATTTTAGATTTTGTGGCACTCGGTAAACCATTTCACACATTCAGGTAACCATCTGATACAATTGCACATAAGTAACCACCAGGACACCCAGGCTCACTTTATCCCTCTTCCATGCAGTGCCAATAAACTCTGGTGAAGTCGATGCAGTTCCTGCTCTGTGAGATGTGTTACTCTCATCTTCACACCACACAGACACATAAACAGGGCAATGCTGTCACTGTTTTGTTTTAAACACTTCATTCTGTGTTGAGTCTTCAAATTTTTGTTATTTGACTCAATAAATGTTTGATGGTCTCAGTGTAGCATCTAGTGGAGAAAGGGTAAATAACAGAAAAAAACAAAGCAGAACCGAGGCATTAACCCTTGTGCATGGCAGGGATGAAGATGTGAACTGCTGGGGAGTGGGAAGACTCGCTTTCCCAGCAAAGCATCCAGCAAAACACTTCAAGAGTTGCTCTGGAGTGGCTGCAGTTGACTGGCTGCAATGCAGGGTTTATAATCCTGGCAGGGCAGGAGAATATCACTGGCTTCAGTTCAGCTCAGGAAGGTCTCTGTGTCCGAGCTATGCAATTGCTATGAAAGCAAATTGTCCTTTAGAAACTTCCCTGCTTAGTTTTAAGTTTGTTCTCCCTCCAGCAGCTGTCTTTCACTTCTGGCTTACCATCACTTTTGCAATTCTTCCATTTGTCCTAATGCTGTTTCCAGTCTAGCTACAGAGACAGAGCTGCTGTTCCCCAGATTCTGTCCCCTCCTCCTCCCTGCACACCCCGCGTGGTGTGGGTGTTCCTGCAGCGTGGGGTTGTACTGAACACCACAGCCAGATCTGGCTCAGGGTGGACTTGGCTCATGCTCCGGGCTCGGTCAAGTTGTGAATGCATGAGCAAAGCAGGGATTGTTCCTGCTGCCTTTCCACAGATTTGATCTGGGATTCAAGGGCTTAGCTTTCAAGACATCAAATCTCGGCATGTTCTGAAAATCAGAGTCCTCTGCAAAAAAAAAACAACAAAAAAACAAAACAAAAGAAAAAAATTTACATTTTTGGCCTTTTTTTTTTTCTGAATGTCATTATTATTTCCTGTTTAAAAACAAATTAGAATATCTGTGGCAAAAGAAATGTTAATTTTCAATAACCATGAACCAGAATAAAGAATCGAAAGCTTGTTTTCTCATTTTTTCTCAAACTTTATTGGGACTTTTTTGTGTGCTTAATGTCTGCAGGATTTCATGAAGAGGTGAACAAAGAAGCACAAATTCATACACCAGAATCTGCCTCTAGGCACAGTTCACAGTGGCAAATCCTCCAGAAGAACTGCTGCTAGAGGTGGGATATAGCTATGAAGTTAATGATGGGATTGAAGAGCCAGTTCCTTATGATATGGCATGGAAATGTGCTGCTTTGGGCAGGAATACAATGCACAAGTTAAGTATGCCTCTAATTTTGAATACTTCTAGCGAACTCTGTGATTAATCCAAAACTATCCAAGATTCAATATTTTTGCAATTCACGAAGAGACTGTATGTTGCCACTGCTCTGCACTAGCTAGCAATTACAGAAGCATCTGCATCAGCCTGCTGGCACTAACCAGTATGTAGCAGGGGAGTCAAGGGTTACCTATGCTGTATTTGTTGTCCTTTCTAAATCTAAGCAAGACAGAGACGTGTTCAGATCTGTTTACTCCTTCATCCCTATTAGCCAACCAGAGGGTGTAAAGTGGGGGGATTCTTATGTCCCTAGCTTGGTACAAAGTGTACAGCTGATAGTGCTGACCTGCTCAAGTCATCTCCTGAACTGCCCTTTCAGTTCTATCCTAATCTCAGTCCAGGACCTCATTACTTGACGTTTTCCTACTCCTCTGAACTGCTGGGGGTCCCATCTGGTGATTGCTGAACAAAAGCCCACTGGAACCAGGCAGGATGACTGCTGTTTTCTAAGGGCTTAAGAAAGGGGAGCAGCCATTACTGAAAAGCTACCTAGCAGCAGTGCAGTAAGTCACAGAGCCTGGAGCTGGGAAGAGCAAGCTCCAGATTTTTGTCTACAGATTTTTGTCTTAGTAAGTAGACAGGAATTACTTTATACACATTTGCTGCTCTCCTAAAGGTGACTCAGGAGTATGCAAAGCATTCAAAAGAAGAGTTTGTTTCCAAGATCGTGAGATGCCAAATATACTTACATTTTAATTTGCATTCTGTGGTTTTGATTTTTTCCTTGCTTTTTTGACTTTCATATTTCCAAGTCTCCACAACTGTTATAACTAGAAACATCACCATTGTCATTCTCACCATCAGTACTACGGCCGCTAATAACAGTAGTATATGAAAGTTAAGATTCTTAGATAATAAGCACATCACATGAGCTGTGGGCAATATTAAATACTTGCTGTTGATAAGATAAAAGCCGCATTAAAATTGCAACTAATTGGAAGCCTTGGTGGTGGTGTCACCAGAGAGAGGAAGCACAGAGCCATCCTGCCCTCAGTGGGCAGTCCCTTTGAGGTTCTGTAAGACAGATGCAGGTAGAATAGCAGTGGAAATCAACACAGTGCTTTTTTATTTTCAATGCAGAGAGCAGTCCATAGGGCTGAGACTCCACTCTATTGGTTTCCCTGTTCTGTATCTTCCCTGTTCTTCTGTAGCCCTGCTAACCCTTGTATCTGTGAAAGCATCTTTTCAGGGCTCTGTCCTGAATAGTAACAGCCACCAAATAGTTTGAAATATTCCCTCAGCTCTCTGGCTCTCGTTGCTGTATTTTTCAGAGGATGTCATCTGGTATATTCCATTCATACTATTTTTAGGGTATATATATATTTAAATAAGAAAAAGAAGATGTACAACCTTTCTGAAGTCTTGATCTGAAAATATTTTTTTCACCTTAATAGCAAATGAAGTGAGCTGAATTTTGTGTAAATTGTGATGCTTTTTATTATAATAAATCTGAACTAATTTCTATACAATCAGCCAAAGCCTTCTAATATATTTTTTTTCTATTTATAACATAAAGCTGAAACTACTTCAGGAAGCCAGAAAGTCAACGTTCTATGAATCAAGATTTCAGAACAAGTTGTACAGTTCCTGGAAGAACTTAACAGGTCAAAAATCTCCCTTTACAAGTTTAATTACTTTGCCGGGAGGCCAGAATGCAGGTATACCAGGAAGTAGTTTGCACATGTTTTGTTTATCTGCCTTGCTGCTGTGCTGTCTTTTGTCTTTTTCTTAGGAAGGGTCAAATTTGGCAGTTTTCTGTACTGCACACTCAAGTAGAGGGGTTAATGCAAGGTAAAAACCACAGCAGTCAATAAACACTTTTTAATTTTTCTCCTTAGGGATACTTGTAAAGAACATTTACTTCTAAAACATATCATGTTATACTGCAATGAAGAAAGATGTATTTAGGGCTGAAGTTGCATTTCTGGCTGTGGTTTACCAGTGGGAGAGAAACCTTTCACTTGTTCTTGCTGTTGGCAGACAATGTCAGCATCAAAACCTCAACTGTGAAACTGCAGAGTGGTGAGAGGTGACATATGGCCTCCTCTGTGCTTCAGAGGAGCGAGCAGTTCTATGCAAACTTTTGTAAAGAAGCCTATGGGTGGACAAAGTAACCAAACACCACAGTATTTTTTAAAATCCCAAGCAGCAAAATGGGAAGGGATGACAGAGCAGCCATTTTCTCTCCCCCTCTTTAATATGTATTGATGTTTTTAAAAAGGTTTTCCAATATTTTACTTGAAATGGCCCTGAAACATGAAAGCTGCCCATCTGAAAGCCTGAGATCATTTCAATGCTTGCCTTGCAGATCAAGAAAACAAAACCAACAAAAGCAGCTTCTTTACAGAGGTGGAATGTGTATTGCTTATCCACACTGGCTGCATCAGTTTAAGAGAATAAAATGTTGTGGCCCTTGCTCAGAAGTGGAGAGATCTTAGCAACAGAAATGTAAGTAGCATTGAGTACAGGATGCAGCAACACGTGCACGTACACTGACAGACCTTATTAGAATCACTATCTGAGTTTTAGCTTTGAAAGAAAACTTTCTGCCTTCCTGAAAGTTTCCTAGAATTCATCCAAATACAGGTCAATGCAAATCTAGAGTGAATTCTTACTGTAGATATTTACAGAAGGAAAAAAAAAAAATTAAAGCCTGTGGACCTGGAATCTGTATGCCTGAGCTTCTCATTTCAAAATACTCACTGGATTTTAAATTTATTTTCTTTGCACTGCAGAAAGAACTCAATGTCAGAATTGAATAAGTTCCTCACAAACTGAGTCCACTGGTGCATGCCTGCTTTTTGAATGTTTCTTCTTCTCCCAAATTCTCCAGCAATTTTCTGACAAGTTGCAAAGCCAAGTGGCTTTGGTGGCAGTTCTTAGCTGGATTGCTTAGTGAGCTAGAAAAGTCAAAACCTATTTTAAAACATGCAACATAGTTCAAACCAAAGTTACAGGCTTGCTTCAGAAATTATTGGGTGAGGTTCTGTGGGCTAAGCCAAAGTGAAGGTCTAACTAAATGGTAATTTTTGGCTTTATATCTATGCAAGTGGATTGCCTAAAATAAGATCACTGTAGATATCATCTCACAACTTCAGCCAAATCCCTTTTAAGGTTTTAAAAATGTTCATTAGAAGTTTCATTCATTAAAATGTTTTATCAGGATTTCTCATGTTCAAAAACCACAGGATATGACAGTGAGCAAAAAGTCTGACACATCTTTCTGCTCCAGCTGTAATTTAAGACAGAATTGAGTCACACCAAAGGTTCAGATAACCTGTCACCCTGCAGTTGTCTATAGTAGAAATATAAGGAAACAGCAGTTACAGCTTAATTTCTCCTCCTATTTACCATCTCAGTTTCTGGCAATCTAAGGAGAGAATCAGAGGATCTGTCCATCTCTGCAAAGCAGCCTGTTCTTCCAATAATTTGTTTGGTTACTTCTTGCAGCCCTTAGTATTTTGAACATCTAAAATATCTCATGACAATGAACTGCCCAGATTAAGCAGATGTTGTTTAAGCAGTACTTCCCATTGGTTTTTTTTTTACACCTTCATATGAACAAAATATTATTTGATTCATTCTAGTTCTCATAAGAAATGTGTAACTGTTCCCTGTTTCCATGTCATATGTGATTTTTTTATACCTTTATTATGTCTCTCTCTTGTCAGCTATTTTCCAGGTAGTCCTAGAGAACCTGATCTGTCTTACTTAGCAGGCACTTATCTTTCTGATCAATCTAGTCACTCTGTTTTTCTCTTTTCATATATTGCTCTGATGCTTAACATGCTATCACATATTGAGATGTTATAGGCAGAATTTTGTGTTGTATTAAAGGATTGAACATGATGCCTGAGAATTTGTACAGCAGCATTATGGTTTATGTTTTTCATTCTCTTCTTTCCTTATCAGTTCTAATTGCCTCTGAGCACTGAGATATACTGTCTACAGTGACTCCAAAATATTTCTCTTGGCTGATATGAACTAATTTAGAGCCTACTATGTTGCACAGGTAGGGAGTTTTTTTGTTTTCACCTCATGGATGCCTGTGATCATTGTATTTTAGCCAGTATTTTATTACCTATTCAGTCTTTCTTGCATTTTTTTTCCTGTTTCATGCCAGCAGTCTCAGTTTTGGTTTTTCTGAATAATTGTGACTCACTAGAAAACACTGCCATCTCACTGTTCAATTCTGTTGCACTTACCACATGTTTTAAAGCCTGTATTCCTTTGGGTCTCACTAGTTACTCCTTTCTTTGTGATAATTTACCCATCTATCTTCCTTTTGAAGCAGTTACTCATCACTAAAGGAGCTCTCCTGTTTTGCTTCATAAAAATGTTTGAAGAAATCTGTGTACACCATTCCTTAATCTTGGCTGCATGTTAAATGTTCTTCAAATCATCTTTGCAGTCCTCTTAGTGTTCAGACCGACACCCAGAAGATGCTGTGCCTCCTTCTGTCACATACATTTTTATTGCCTTTTTGTGGGAATTAGACTGAGAATAAAGGCAAGCTGGGAAAAAAAAGCAAGGAAGCAGGAGAAAGCAGAAGATGGTACATACTTGATCTCCTTCCAACAGGGAGCTGGATTATGGCTGAGGAGGACTCCAACGTCCCAGTGTTTATACAAAGTCTCTATAAGCCAGCTCCTCTTTATCCATGTTTGCTGACATTGATGACAGTTTTAAAGCACCACCAGATTTGCAGTTTCCATCTCTTCCCATTATATGGTGATAAACCATGTGTTAGGCTGCCTGGTCTGTCATTTCTAGGTTTTCTTTGAAGTCTGTTCTGCAAATTGGAATGTCGGATGTCACTTTGCATTCCTCCAGAACAGAGTTCACTCCAAACCCCGTTATAAAGCACCATTAGTAGTGTGGTGATTTCAGATCCAAGCTCCTTGAGAACACTGGAGTGAGAAACATTGCCCTGGCAGGCAGGTACCCATCAATTTACTGACTGGCTCATGAAATGTACATACTACATTTTGTGATTTTTTTTTTTTTTTTCCCGACTATGCCCCTAAAAAAGATTTTGTTGCAGCAGTCACCTCAAAATCTGCCATAAAGAATAGTGGTAGAAAAAAGAATTTATCTCTCCTGCTGTGTTTTCCTTGAATGCTTCTAGTATACCTCTGTTGCCCACTGGTTCCTCATGTTCTCAGGAAGATCCCCTGTTGTCAATGTCTTTGGAAATGTTTTCATCCTTTAAAAAATTTTTTTTGCCTCCTATATCATGATTTTGCATTTAACTTGCCAGAGTCTATCCTATTCCTCTTTCTGGACAGAAGCAGAAAATAACAGTATTCCACAAGTGAATGCACAGATGGCATGCACAAAAGGCTCAGGTATTTGCAGTAGGTATCTAAAAATGCAACCTTGTGCTACTTTGATGTGTGTTAAAAGAAAAAAGGAGTCTGGCTGGAGAAAAAAGAACTTAGAAGAACCTGGCCTAGCAACTGTAGCTACTGATGTTTCCATCAGCTTTCATCCTCAATGTATTCCTCGAGGTTTATCGTTTAAATATAATTTAAAGAGAAATACAGCCTGCAAGCTGCAGCAAGCTTATTAACATGAACTGTGATTTCTCAGTATTCTAACAACGAGTGTTGTGGAGGCCTGTTGCATCAGGTATTGCACAACTGTAAAAAGAAAGTTAGTCCCTGCCCCACAAAGTGAAATGATTGTCCCCATAGCTTACCTAGGGCACTGCTGAACAAGCACACTTGGTATTTATGTCCATCCTGTGTTTTAGCAGCAATCCCAGAGCCCCGCTGCCCACACTGAGCAGTGACATTCTCCACAGGGATATGGCCCATCTCACTTCAAGGTTGTGCCTGTGCCCCTGAAGCTTCCCAGAGCAAGGTGTGTGTCTGTCTTAATTGTTTTGCTGAATTAGGACCCCACTTCATAGAAAGTGCTGCTAAACATATTCCCCTGCCTCTTTCCCAACTAAATGCTGTCTGTGGTGAACGTCACTTATCCTGGTTCCTGGTGCTGTTTAACTACATCATCTTGGCAACAAAGCACTTTGCATGGTATTTCAGAGAGAGGTTTAAAATACCATTCACATTTTTAATGTAAGTTTTTCTCACATAACTCGCTGCAGCTTGGTTGGTGGGTCTTGCATGAGCAGTAAGGTTGTTGGCACAGACACCACAGATGTATTAAGTCAGGGAGAAGCTTTTTGTTTGTCCCTACGTTTATACAGATCGCTGTGAGGTTTTAACTTGTACAAAATGCTTTTTTTTTTTTTTTTTTACATTTTAACATGTACAAAATGGCATTTTACTAGCACAACTTTACAGGGCATGAGATACCACATTCTCCCCAAAATGCATCAGCAACAGTACAGATCAGTCCCCATGCACCAGTCTGAAAATTAAGCTCTTGCTATGTGAAGTACCTATGCAAGAGGCAGAGTTCATTGCTTATATGCACAGGATGTAGCCACAAACTTGCTCTTACATAAAAGAGCCATGCTGCTGAGAAGTCAGCTGAATGCACTGGTTACCTATGAAAGGAATGTATTCTCTTTTGAGTAAATGATGGCAGTTACCTTTCACTTTGCATTCTCTCTTTCATTCATAATTTTGGGAGGTGATCACTCAGGGCATACCACGTATAACTCAGAAATTAGAATTCTGCAGAGGAAGTTCTCTGCTGAACTCCTCATTATGAGGACTGAGCAAAGCCTGCATGCAAACATCCTGCAGTACAGTTCTTCTCCATTGATACTGTAAGAGCATGAGCTGGAAAACCTTGTCTCTGTATTTATTTAAAAAAAATATGTAGCATTCTTGTGATGTAGGCCTGAACTGAAGTATTTTGCACACTGTGGGAATCTTCCAACTGCCTTTATTTAGGGCTTTGAATGGAGTCTTCTGTAAACAACAAATTATAGGAATAATGATGTATTGCAGTGAAATCATGTTGGAATGTCCAGCCTCTAGTGTGTGTCATCAATTCTATGTTAGATTAGCAAAACATCTCCTTTTGTAACAGCTTAATGTTACATATGCCAAACAATTGTGTGGTTGTGCTGGACTGCTTATCTATTACACACTGGTATAATGTAACTATTACTGTTATTCTAAAACTGAGCAGAACAGTACATTTGACATAAACCAGGCACAAGCAAAAGAAAATTATATGAAATCATGAGAGCCAGACTTTGACGCCCATGTGCATATGGGTTAAAAAGTATCTATGCAATTTGTGAATAAATTAGCCATGATCTGAAAGAGAATTACCAGGAAGCCAAGCCAGCTCTGTAACTAAGGATCTCTTTAATGCAAAAAAGAATCTCTTTTCCACTGGTTGAGAGGCCAGCAGTAGTTCAGAAATGCAGAATGCAGTTAGTGAATGTCTCAAGGTGCACCACAATCAGTTTGTCAGTATAGCTATGGGAATGGTTGAGAAGAGATGGAGCAATGTGGACACAGTAAGGAATGGCTTTACTGACACTGTGTGTGTTCTTTTGGGGCTTTATGAAATCAGCAGCCTAGGAATTGTTCAGTACAGGAGAAACGTTCACATTTCAAAGTTTATAATCTCATTTATAGCCTTCCATTAATTGAGTTTAAGTAACAGCAATGTATGTGTTTTCTAGCCATAATAATTAAAAAGTGTATTATTTAAAAGTGCTCCAGATTGTTCATTATCAGTAATTCCTGCTTCGCTGCTTTCTCCAAATTCGGTCTTCCAGCCCGATTCAATTTATTCCTGAAAAGATGACACAGCTGGAGAATCCTGTGTGTCCTAATACTCACTCAGGAAAACTGAGAGGAGCTTGAGCCTGGTAAAATGAAGGGGGTACGACTGCTTTCTAAAAAACAATTGTGAGTAAACACTGCTAATAGAAAAGGGCTATTTAAGCAAAAGAACAGAATTACTACAAGAACAACTTAGGCTGGAAATGTGCAGGTTTACAAACATCAACAGAATCAGATTTTACAAAGATGTTAATTAAAAGAGTACATGCAAACTCCTTTTATTATTACTCTGCATCTTGCTATGCTTAGGAATTGATGAGTGAAATCCAAGAATTCATTCTGAACCACTTACTCTATGGATCTGTTATTTGGTAAAGAGCTCGTTGTGAGAGGTCTTATTTTAATGAACGGACATTAAAGACACGTTCAACCAAACCCTCTCACACATAGTACAGAAACATTAAAGCACTGAGTTGCATTGAACTATGTCTTGCAAAGCCAACCTTCCAATAAGCAACAATACACCTCAAACCTTGGCAGACCCTGGCAAGGACTTGGACACAGAAAACAACTCTTTTTAAGCCATTTCCATAGTGAGGCTGGGTGGGCACGTGGCCAAAACACAGTGACACCATCATGTTATCCCTCTTCTCCCCTTGGGCTCATTTTCTCATTTTTGACTTGCTGTTTATGTGGCATTGCCCTGGCCTGGCAGTTGAACTCCAACCACTTGCAAGCCAGTCCCATGAAATTGAGAGGCAGCAGTTAGCAGCATGTCACTGCAGTGCATTATTGCAGGTGTTCAGGTGAGCAGTCTCTCTGCCCTTGGTACAAGCTTCTCCTTGCTCTGCTTTCTAATTACCCTTCTGTGGCCCCGCCAGCCCTTGGGGCCCGGGCTGCTGTGTCCCTGGGCCCAATTCCTGGGCAGCTCCGACAGAAGGGTGCTCAGGCTGCAGCGGCCTCTCCTCACCCACGTTCAGGGCAGGGCACGGATTACCGGGAATCCTGCGGTTACACCCGAATTCCACATCCCCCTTCCTGAAGGGAGGGCTCCCCCCCCGGGCCTCGCCATACAGGAGGCCGAAGGGGTTGACGTTTCGGGTTAACAGAAGCCAGAGTACCCGGGGGTTTCCATAGCCACAAAGCCCCTCAGGAACTCTCCCCGCCGCCGCTCCCGGGTTGCGGGGCCGCAGGCTCCAACCCCCTGGGCAGGCCGCGCCGCCGCTCCCGCCCTGACCCCCCGACCCGCGCTGCGCCAGTGACTGACGGCTCAAGCGACCAATCGACGCTCAGAGGCGGAGCCCCTCCCCACTTGATTGATGGTAGCCTCGCCCAATGGCGCCGCGGGATGCACTCCCAGTCCCGCCTTACAGACGGGCGGCGGGGCCAATGGCAACGGGAGGGCTCCGCCCACTTCCTTTTCGACTCTCCCGAGTTTTCCCCCCCTCCGCCGCCGGGTGACTGCGCAGCCGCCATGTTGGTTGCTATGCTGCCCGCATGAGGCGGGAGGGAGGCGATGAGGGGAGGAGGAGGCGGCTGCCGTTCCTCCCACCTTCTCCCTAACAGACGCTCGCTCACTCGCCGGCAGGGAGGGCGCTTCCCCAGAGCCCCTCCGACGTTTCCCTGCCCGATCCTCTCCGCCTCCCGCCCGGGACTGCGTGCGGGGCGCCGTGCCCCGTGAGGGGAGAGCCGGCCCGCCCCGCACCCGCCCGTGCCCGCCGCCTTGCCTTGTTCTACCCCTCCGGTCGCTCTCTGTGAGGAGAGGGAGGAAGGAGAGGCTGGAGGGGGAGGGGGGTGTCCGCCGCCTTTCCACCCCTCCCGGGCTTTCCCGTTCTTTCCTCCCCCGGCCCCGTCCCCGGCCCAGCCGCCGCAGTACGATGTGCTCCTCGCCGCTGCGGTTGGGCGCGGGGCGGCTGCTGCGGCTGCTCCCGAGGTTGCGGCTGTGGCGGTCGCTGCGGGGGCACTGAAGGCAGCGAGCAGGCGGGACGGGCCCGCTCCCCCGCGCGCGCGCGCGGGAGGCGGGGAGGGAGCGGAGCGGAGGGGGGGGGAGGGAGGTGTGCGGTGCGCTGCGCGGGTGCGGTGCGGTGCTGCGCGCGCGTCCCCGAGCGCCTCGCGGCGCGTGCCCGAGCGCGCGCGCGCGAGAGCGGGGGGTCGCGCGGGGCGGCAGCGGCGAGCGCAGCCCCCGCGCCTTCTTCCCTCCGCGCCTCTTCTTCCCTCCGCCGTCCCCGCTCCCTCGGGAAGGACGTGGCTGGTATGTGAAGGTAAGGAGGGCGCCGCGGAGCTCGGGGCTGCGCGCTGCGGGGGAGAGGGGCGGCTGCGGCGGGGGGGGGGGGGGGGGGGGGGGAGAATACACACACGCACACACACGCCACTGTTCCTCCGCATTCCTGTGTTCTCGGCAACCCCCCCCACCCCCATTGCCGGCTGCGGGGGCCGAGGCTCTGCAGCTTCTTCCCCCCCCAACCCCCTCAGCCCCCTCCTTCCCTCCCTCTCTCCCCGCAACTTCTCGCACAGGAGAGCGGCTCTGCCGAGAGCCCTTTGGGGAGAAGTGGGGGGTGGGGGGGTGCCCCCTGTGCCCCCTCGCCTCCGTAAAAGCCAGGAGCTCAGCCCCGCTCTGGGGAAGGGATTTGGGGGGGGGGGGGGCGGTGTGAAACCGGCTCCGGGCCGCGGGCAGGGCTGGGAAATAGGGAACGGGAGGCGGGGGGAGTTGGGGGTCTGTGAAATGTGATCGACTCAACACCTGAAACCGAGGTGGTTTGTTGTTTGTTTGATTTTTTTTTTTTTTTTTTTTAAACATTTAATATGAAACTTTGGATTCCTGTGCTTTCTAGGCACATGTGCGCGTTGCCCTGGATATAGGCAGGGAAATGGGTTTGGGTGCTGGCGTTGCATTCCTCTGGTACATTTTTAGTATCTCCCTCAAGCAGAAGGCTTGTATAATCGCCTGTGTCTATATGCGACAGAGGCTTTCGGTGTACCTGGTGATGGGGTAACTCAAATGTACCGTCGCAGCATCAGCTGGATGAGGAATAAACTCTTTTTCCTAAAACTGGGTAGCTGCCGGTGTCAATGAAATATGCCCACCACTTGCTTATTCAAAGAATAGATGTCGTTCAGATATAAAATATACATGGATGAACTTTGTACTGCTACTTACACCCTTTCGGGGCTTCAGTGTGGCCAGGCTGTTTCAGTATTTTTAACTGTGAGATAGAAAATATTTCTGCGATTTGAGCATTACAGAAGTGCTAATGGATCTCAGCTGGTAATGGTGAGGCTACAGTATGCACATACATTTTCTCACCCACAGGGCATTTCTCTTGCCCTGAGCTAAACTCTGTTGAATGGTAAGGGGGTTTTGTGAATGCACATTTGCCTGCTTGCTATTGGCAAATAACCATAATTTCAGGAGCCAGTGGTGTGTTCACACACTTGCAGACATTTATGAGCTCATCACGTTGTAAATATGCACTGTAGGAATACAAGAATAAATTAGATTGTGAGTGGTAAAACTATTTTCTTATTAGATATGTATATTGTAGAAAAGTTTTCCAGTTCACTGCCTAAACATAAAATATTCAGTATTGTAATCTTATGGATGCCATTTCTTTGACAATGGATTTCTTGCTTCACTGACCTAAAAAGTTGGGTTTTGGCTTGCACCAGGTTGATAAAATAGGGCTCTGAATGATAAGTTTACAAATACATATGTGTCTATATGTTTCCCAGGCATGTTTTGCTTTATAAACTCACATATGTAACTGTTAGTTTGATTTTTTTGGAAATAATTTTGTTGTCATTACAGTTTCTGTTTATTTTTAGATTGTTTGTGGGTGTATTTGTTGTTTTTAAAGTTAGATTAAATATTCAAACTTCAATGCATTTTTCTCAAAAGCAGAAATGTATTAAAATTCTACCTTTTGGAACTTTTTCTATATGGTTGTATTAAGTTGGTTTAGAAACAAATTCACCTGCTTAAGGTTTAGTTTGTTTCTTGTGTAGTAAAGTTTTCCATGACTTTTGTTTGTTGCCATGCTTTATAATTCTGTTACTCTGCTCCTCTCTAGTTTAGGCTGTACATAGCAGTATTGATTGAACAACCTTGCTAAAAATACTTTCAAGGTTGGGTATGTGTACACTGTAGCAGCAGGAAAGTTAAGCCTATAGTGTTTTTCTGTGACTAGAATGGATTTATTACTAGCAGCAACATTTTAAAAGCATGAATAAAAGCAAAATCCTCTAATCTGAGAAGTAATGCTAATTGCTTTATGGAGTGGATGAATTCTTATTAATTAGGAGGGTTCGTGTGGTACTGTTACATGTTATTGCCATTAGCATGTTGGGATATATGCTAAGTTAATACCCAGGGCACAGCTTTTTGGCTCTGATCCTGCAGTGACCCCTGTCTGGGCAGAGGGATCCACCTACAGAAAAGTGCAGGAGCTGGAGCCCCAGCAGCCACTCTGTCAGTCAGGGGCTGATGTTTATCAGGAGCATTTGCTGCGTGTGTATGTTTTGTGTCTTGTCAACCTTTGTGTTTGTGGGGCATGTCATATAGGTTTCTGTGTGTGCAAAGAGCTGTAGGGTTGGTGCTCAGAGGAAAAGCCTAATACAGTAGTGTGCAACATGATTATTTTGTGAAAAAGAGGGTTTGTTTTGAAATTGTTTTCATGTTGTAACTTAGCCATGAAAGGTCCTGATCTTCATGTGAGGGTCCCATCTCACCAGGGTCTTGTTATCCTTGGTAAGTTATTTTATGAATGTTTTGTTGAGTGCACATGGAAGTTCTGTGCATTGATTTCTGCTCACATCTAAAAAGTAGAATGTGTACTCTGCAAACATATTCTGAACATCTGAGTGGAAGTTACAAGTTTGAGTATGCTGGAGGGGAAGAGACTCAGCACAGTTCCCTGAGTCCTGTAAGCTAACCTGTACATCAAGAATAAAGACTAAATGGCTTGCTTGTGGCAGTTTAGACTTTTGGATGAGGTAAATGGGTTGGGTTAAGTGTCTTCTGAAAACTGTGGTGAACTAAAAGTTCTGTTTTAACTATTCAGCTGATCAAAACTTAATTAAAACAATTAGTAACCATGCACATGCTTTGTTATTGTTGAAGTCAATGTTAAATTATTTTTCTTAAGTTGTTAAATAGCATGTTTCTGTGTTCTGTCGTCTTAGGTCTTCATACTACCATTAGTTAGATTCTCTGAAAGATGATTGTTCCTTGCCTCCTCCCCATTTTGGGTTTAAATTTGGTACAAGATCACATGAATCCCATGCCTTCACATCCTGTTTTTATGTCACCTCGCTTCCATTCTCACCCAATATAAAAATGGTCAAACGAGAATCTTTTTTCAGCAGATGGTTGACTGTGCTTTTTTTTTTTTTTTTTTTTTTTTTTTTTTTTTTTTTTTGTAAATAATACCCCACTTTCACTCTGGTGCTGTCACTTTTCATAAGATGGCCAGACAAAATTCTCATGGAGGTTTATTGCAACTGTAAGAATGGTTTGGGTGTACATATAATATGGGATTGTTTGTAGTGGAAAGAAGGAACTGTGAAGGTGGAAGAAAAAGGAGAGAGGGAGAATGGCCTGTGCAGAAGACAAAACCAAAAGAGCTGAACAGTGGCCTGGTAACATGACAGAAGGGCTTTGCTGTCTGGGCCAGCTGTTCCTATGTGCTTGTTTAGGAACAGAGGCTGTTTTTCCCTGAGGACTTGTAATTCACTGAATTAACACAAGAATAGCTTTACGTAGGCTTTTGAAAACCTCTAATTTCTAAAATTTTTCAGTTTTCTGAGAGTTTTCTCATAGAATTACATATCTGCAGATGCATACTGAAAAACTCCATTCTTAATTTTGAGAATTTCAGAATTATTAGAAAGCTATTGCTTTTCATCACTTACAAAATAACTTCAAGTTTACAGCAGTTAGTTGGTTCACAGAAATTATAATTCTGTGTCATTTCAGACATATGCATGACATACCAGAATTTAATGTCCAGATGTATGTTACAAGAATATGGTCTTTTTATGGTGGTTTGTGTTAAAGCACAATGAAATCTGTGCTAGTTGTGCACAGGGTATCCCAGTATATACTACAGAATATTACAGCTGATAGTCACATAGTTACTCAGGTAGATCAGATGATTTTAACTATATAATGTGAGAGTTGAACCAGCTTCTCCTTTCTCAGCTTATGCATTTTCAAAAAAAGACTTCATTGGGTGATACAATTGACACACTTCTTTGTCTTGTAGTGCAGTTACTTCTTGAACAAGTTATAAGGCTGGATGAGAAATGCAATTCAATTTGCGTGGTCTTTGAGACACTGCCATCTCTACACTTACTTGAGGAAGAAGGAAATGGCTAATATCCATTTAAAGATAAACAGTATTTAATTATGAGTACTTACGATCAGTAATGAAGAATGCTCTGGGAAATATTTTAACTGAAAGAGGAATAAAGTACAGTTTGCACTTGAATTTTCAGGCCATCCATAAGATTTAAGAGGGGAAAAATTGATAATCCATGTCCTGTGGTATGTGTGTTCTCATGCTGCCTTTCTGTCCCTTCCTTATCTGGAAGGTAACTAGCTGAGAGAATAATGACTGAATTATTCTGCATGACCAAAAGCACAAGTCTTCAAATGAAAATCAAACATAGTGCTGCAGGAGATTAACTTGTTTTTTTTTAAATTAGACTAATGTAGATTAGATTGAAGGAGCATCTATGCTGTTCTCTTATCAACCTGGGATTTAGACTTTAAATCATAAATCACTAAATACCTGGTATTAAATCCTGAAAAGCTTGTTCTAACATGCTTTTTTGGGGGTTGATGGTTCAGTCTAAAGGCCTTAGTTGAATGTAATTTTTCTCTTTTGTTTGATAGTTTTCCTAAACTAACTACAAACTTAAGTGTAATTTATTTTTTTTTGTGCTTGTTATGATTTGGTTTCATTTTGTCCTGTTAACCATGTTTGGGTTAAACAAATTATCCTCACTTTTTATCTAAAAGGATATTAACTTTTAAGATAGGTTAGTGTACTTTGACTTCTCCTAAATCCTCTGGCCAGTTTATTCCATTTGCATGCCAGCATCTCTCTGCCCTATATAAAAAACCCAAAACCCAAACAAAAAAAAGACCCCAACACCCCCCCCTCAAAAAGCCCAAAACAAACAAAAAATCCCCACCAGCCAACACCCCCCCCCAAATGTTTTGTGTCAGTTCCAAATGTCAGAAATGCAAAATAAATTATATCACTAGTTCACTGAAACTTTCTATTCAGTGCAGTGAAAGTTACATTTAAAAAACATTTTCTTGGATGAGAGAAGTTTTCAAGTTTTCTTAATTTTATTTATTTTTTTTTTTTTTTTTCTTTTATGGCATCAGTCAGGTTTAAAACCAGAAATTGAAGCTGTATTTGCAGCTCTTCACTAAACCAAAGCTGCAGCTGCTAAAAGATAATAGCCTGCTCTGGGTCTTTGTCTCAAAGGGATGTGCAAAGGTGCTGTGTCTTGGAAGGAGGCTGACAAGGCAGATTTCTGTGTTTTATTTTGCAGTGGGAGGTAGTAGTTGCAAAAAGAGTCAAGCAAGTGGATTTGGTAGCCTGAAAAGCCTTCCTGGTTTTAAAGGAAGATACTCTGGTGTGCCATACCAGCTACTTGGTCTTCTCTCTTGTCTGTGCCAATAGAGATGCAATGCTGAACTAACTTCATAGTTAGCTCAGCCCTAAAGAGAAATAGAAACATTAATTTCCTAGTTCTTTAGGTAGAGAAATGGCCAACTTCTCAGTAAGAGTGCACAGAAATATGCTGGTCAGTGGAAGAACAGTTATTACTATTAATGCTCTCTGAACTCCAAGGTTAGCAGTTTCCTCTGGATGAACAGATAATTTCTGGATGATGCTTTGCCTGCATTTTCCTAAGCCACATCAAATAGTTGTAAGTTGAGAAACATGTTCATTGCAACTTCAAGCTCTTATACATGATTTGAACAACAACAAAAAAACCAAAACCAGAACAAAAAAAATTTCTCTCATTTCAGAAAAAGATGCTTCCTAGACCTTACAACTATGATTTGACTGCTTAAAAAAAAATCAAAAAAATAAATAATAAAACAATATCAGGCAGGGAATCACATAGTAAAACTGGGTTCATTTTTGGTTGTTTTTGATCTGTGGTGTTTGTTTTTTTGAAGTGTGTTTGCTTTTCCTGTAGTGTTTTTTTTTTTTTCCTCCTCCAATCTTGCTGGTAAAAAAAACTTGCAGTCTTTCCATGAAACTCTTCCCAGCTTTGGAGAGTTAATATATGTCACCACATTTGTCTGTCTTGATATTTGTGTCAAGCTTTTAGCCTTGAAGCTAAAAGAAGTAGTGGGAGATACTTGACTTCTGAAGTGTGAAAAGGGTTAAATGTGACCAGTGCTGATGAGTGCTGCATTTTAAGTTGTTTTTTTTCCCCCCATATGGATTGTGGATGTGCACTATGTGTGCAAGCTTTGTGTTGTGTCTCTAACCTGCATACAGCCTCAGTGCTGCTCTTCAAATGTTTTACTGAGTTTATATATTGTCCCTATGTAGAAAAGATATGCTTCAGAGGAAGGGACTTGTATCAGTTAGTTTGACTTCTTAAAAATAGAATTTTATAGTGCTTGGCATTTTAGTTTTAAATCACTGTGGCCTGTAACCTCTAAACTGTGACTTGCTATTTAAGGCTTTCCTTGGGTGGGATTCTTGGCTTTTTTTTTTTTTTTTTCTGGGAGGCAGGCTGCTCTTATGACTGATGCCACAGCCTGTTTTTACTACTTGAGTGAAAATGAGGCTATGGGGGAGACTTGGAAATTCTAATCTGCAAGTAATTCCCCACTTACTATGTTTTAGGCTTGTGCATTGACTGTGTAAGAAGATGCTGCATCCTGTCAGCTCATCTGAATGCACCTGCTTTCTGTGGAGCTGATCTCTTTAAATCTGATGTTTGGAAGGACCTTTCCAGATGTAATGTCTACAAAAAAGGAGTTTGAAAGATTAAAAGGGGTCTGCCTCTTTAAAGCTGAAAGGATGTATCACCTTTATCTCAGTCTGAATGGAGAAGAGGGGAAAGAGGAAAAGGACATCTGTCCTGCAGTGATTATAAATCGTATAAAGTTTTGGAAAATATAATTAGAAATGAAAGATGAATATGTTTGTTTTTTTGTGGGGTCCGTTTTATTTTTAATATTAACAAATCTCATCACCTCGTGGGAAACTTCTGCTGAAACAGCTGTGGTACAGCCTCAGAAGGGAGGAACTGAAATGCAGAAATGGCAGTGCAATCTAGCATTGATAGGGTGGATACATTATGGGGTCATATCTCCAAATTATTTGAATATTTTTTGGCTTGCTTGTTTTCTGTGAACTTGGATTGCTGATTGAGGTGTTTCAGTTTAGGGCTGATACAGTTGCTTTTAGTTCTAGTTCTGGCCTCTCAAGTTCACCATATGTGCAAATAGCTAAGGAGGGGCAGAACATAAGTGGTAGTTAGTTTTTGGGGGTTTGTGGGGGGGGGGGGGTTTGTTTTTTGTTGTTTTGGTTTTTTTTTGTGTGTGGTTTGTTTGTTTGTTTTTTTTACTTTTGTAACCCTTCACTAATTAATCTTTAGCTTCTGGTTTCATTTTATCCTATATTAAAATATGGCATATAAGTAAAATTTACAAACCACTCTGGTTGGAAGTGGCTTGAACTATTTAAACATTCAGATATTAGTCATCAGGACTAGGGAAATAATTTAATTTTGGAGATCTTTGTTTGGAAATGTTGCTATTTTTTGCTGTGCCTTTCCCCTGTGGTGTGATCTGCTTACAAATCTTTGCTTGATAGAATTTTTGTTACTTAAGAGACTTCAGGCATTGGTGATACTGTCTTCTCCCTTAGCTGCTAATATAGATTTGAGGCCTTTGTTCTACAGCTCTGAGATCTGCTGGGTGAAGTGATTTGGTGTGTCTGGGGACAGGCAGAATGCAGTGGATGCTCTCTGGGTTATTTTGTAAAGCAGTTTTTTAGTTTTCATAGTCCAAGTGCTTGCAGAAATTGAATTGCTTTCAAATTTTGCAACAGTTATGTAATTTTAACTGAATTTTATAATAGACTTAAAGACAGTAAAATATCTGTGCTTCCTTAAATATGGCATTTAAAAGGCTGGGGGAGCTACAGTAAGAAAATGAGTCCTGGGTAGCCACTAAGGTTACACTGGGTTACACTCAGAATAGAATTCCTCTGTGTAAGACAAGAAAATAGACTGAAAATTAACATCTGACAAAAAGTCCTCCAAGAGGAAATTCCTATGGGAGAACTTCATTCTTGAGATTAATTAAATGAAAAATTGGAAATTCTCTAGATAGCTGTAAGCTATTTAATAAAACTGAAGTAAGCAATTAAAAGATTCAGTTGTAGTTACCAGCAGAAGCATTGCCTCCTTTTTATGGTCCTGGTGCTGCCCCCACTTCCCTGTAGTTGTAATGTTCTCCCTCCTTTTAAAGGAGAGCTCTATGTGCAGCTCTTTAATGATGTTTTCTGCAGGCTTATCACAAAACCCATCCCCCTCTAAATAAGGATGGTATAAATAATATCTTTGTCATTGAAAACACATACACAGGCCTAAGAAGACTGAAATAAGTGATTTGTAGGAACTAGACTAGTGAAATAAATGTGAGAGAGTGTCGTGAAAGAGAAACCTGACTAACATCTGAAACTTCAGGTAGGATTTAGCCACCTCTGAAATAGGACTTCAGTATCCAGTAAAGCTACTTTGTCAATATCCTCGTTTCTTTACAGCGTTTTTTTTTATACCTTTTGTACAAATAGATTATTTGTAACTGTTCTGGGAAATCATTGTAGTTACTCTATCTCCAAAAGGCTTTTTCTGCTGAAGTCTTTAATATTAATTCTGAGTATGTTTTGCCTTCTGCTGTGCTGTGTCCTGTGACAATTGTGTGTCCTCTAGCAGCTGTGTGCAATAAGCTGGGATGTGTCCCATCACCAGAGATCCATCCCTTGTCTCAGGCAGTGTGCAATAGCAGTGGTATCATTCTGTTAGACAGAAAAATATGATTGCAGAGTGGTGCTGGCTACTCAAAATTGAAGTAGTTGCCATAGTTTAGCAGAACTACTGTGCTATGAGTAAATGGGAAAAATGGAAAAAAAAAAGATTCCTTATCGTGTGCCAAGAAGTGCTATTATAGTAATTTAAAGTTGCTTCAAAATAAGTTTCTGACTATTTGAGTTAAAGAGAAGAGCACTTTACAATTAATTTTTTTTTTTTTTTCTTTTCAGAAGTGTTCATTACTTTCAAGTTTATGAGAAAGCAGATGTAGTCTTCAGGGTAAATAAAAGTAGGCTGATACACAAGTTCTGAAGGTAAAATTCTTAGTACTATTATTTTCTGTTGTAAAGAGAAAGCCACGTTCTAAAACTCCGCTTTCTAGAGTTAAATGACTATAATTAGTACCCACAAAAAGCCTTGTGAAACATTTTCTTTTGGCATGTGTAAGTATTCTTATCTTCATAATTTATAACATTAAAATATAATCCATTGTCCAACTTCAGAGCAAAACTCTTAAGAATTAAGAGATGCCTTTCCGAATGGCCCTTTATAGCATTTATCATAATTCTTTGAGTTTAAGTAAAAAAATAAGGTTGACTAGTTGTTACTAAAATAATTTAAATTAAATATTTATAAATATAATTTTATAATTATAAGTAAAATATAAATAAAATTATAATAATAAAATATTTACTAAAATCTTTTAAATAATTTATTCCAAGTATTGAAATGTGCTTGTGTGAAGTCGACTTTGTTATATACAATGAAGAGAAAACAAATTGTCATTTGAAGACCTAAGACTTCTGAAGTTGAGTCAGGGCTCTTCCTCAGATAACTCTTGTCTTCTTTCAGTATTGGTAGGATAGGCAGTTGCCCTGCAAATGCTTTAAAGTGTATTAAGAGTGGCATAAAAATGAATGAATTATTATGAATAAGAGCATCAGGCACATAGATCTCAAGCTTCCAATGCACTTGCAGCATTTGCAGAGAATACTTCATAATATATATATATATCAGATAAATATGTGTATATATTATAAAAATATAATATAAATATGTTAACTAATGTGGCCTAAAATCAGTAGGGAATTACCTTAAAGAGTATCTATTTAATATCCATAGTATAATTAACTTATATTGTACACTTCAAATATAACTGTACACATACTGAATAAATTATCTTCATATTGGTATATAGTGGACAAAAGGATGGAGATTAAAATCTGTAACAATAAATCCATGTTTTGTTATTGCCCATAATTGGAGAGTATCCCAAGATTTTTCAAAATTGTATTTCAGAAGCAGATACTGATCTGCATGCTTCCTCTTCAGGAGTGAAAGGAAATGTATTCTGCATATTGTTCTTGTGTTAGATGTAATAATTTCTGACTGTGTCTTACATGCTTGCATTTAAAAAAAAAATTGAAAAGTTCTGTTGACTTTTTGAAACTTTTTTTGGCAACACTAGGCTTTTCATTTGTTTTGTCCCATGTTTAGTTCTTGTGTCTGTTTTCAAAAGCACTTCCATTCACCATTGAAGGAAGAAAATAGAATTCTAATAGGAACTGCACATAAATAACTACAGAAATCAATGCTTCAATTCAGCCAAGACTTTTTTTGTGACTTCAAAAGCCACAAGAGCGTTTATTATTAGAAACATACAATTGACTTTTCTTGTATTATCATTTTGCATAATGATTTGGTTTTTACCACCACAACAAGATGTTTGACAGTTTCATTTGAAAATAATGTATTTACATTAGATAGTCCAAAACAGTGTAATTTTTATGTTTTCTGTGAAATTCTGTTCATGGTAATTTACATGTTCAGCTCTGTGCAAAGATTGTCAGTGGAATATTCACTGATGGATTTCTCCTCAAAGGTTGACCAAATGTTAAGCAGTCTCCTATTCCTGTATTGTAATGAAAAGATAAAATGTTTAAAAATGGAGTTGGTGGAATAATTTTTGCCTATTGAACTAATAGAATGTAAAGAATATTGTGTTCTCCAAAATGCTTAATTTCTTGAGTATAATGACTACGGAAATATCCAACCTGGGATGCCACAGTGTTGTCATGGAAGTACTGGCAGCCTTTAGTATCAGCGTTGCACCTCTTAACCCCATTAAGCATCAACTGTAATAGTCCTTTGGATCCTGAAGTTTTTAGGTGTGTGAAAGCAAGGAAAGTGAGATGGTCTCAAAGGAAGTTATTTCAGCATACTAGAAGCTTTCAAAATTTGATGCCTCTGTTCTTTTGAAACAGTCCAAACTTGGTAACAAGGTGATGTGACATGAAATACAGCACTCTTGTGTTCAGAAGTGCTTGCTGCCTTGTAAATGGACCTCCTGAGTGCTGAGGCAGCTCTTGCACACAGTTTTCATCAGTTAATAATACAGTCTTATCACCTTAGTCGAAAGCACCTCCAGGAGCAAACAGTTTTGTTCTGGTTGTCAGGAGGTTACTTGTAGGCTGATGGATTTCTCTGAATCAGTGGTGGTTTTGTTGCTGATAGCTTGAAAAACAAAGTTATGTTACCAGCAGAGGCTTTTAGATGACAAAAGCCTTCCTCTATCCTCCCCTCTTCTAATTCCTGCTTACTGTCCAGTCTGGTTCTGCGTGAGGAGGATGCAGTGGTGTTAAAATGGTTTTGTGGAATTTCATCTTGTGAACCGCTTGGTGCTGAGGCTCACCCCTCACCCTCCAGTTAGTTTGACCAGCAGTCCCATCCTCATCTGCCTTGTTGGAAGGTGCTGGTGGGGTATGGGTGTTACAGCACTGGAGAAACATTTCAGCTTGGCAGAGAGGCATGGAAGCATGGCCTGTCTCAAGTCCTTCCCTCTCCTAACATTTGGAGTGGAAAGACTGCATGTGAGACTTCCACTGCACCTTGAGAAAGGTTTTAGTGGTGCTAAAGGGAAGCAGTAATGTAGAGAGCATGGTGAGGAGCAATACTTGTAACACAGTGTCTGTACTGCAGTTCCATTAGTGTTCAGTGGTGTCACTTGTAATTGCATGTATTTAGGATTTGACTGGTGTAATGGCGTTATATAAAAAAAAAGATAAAGGAAGTGAAGTCTGGTCTTCTGTTGGTTACTCCAAGTTCTTCCCCACTTCCTTTTACCACTTCTGCCTGATTTGGATTGTATTTGAGTCAGCTGCTTTCATCTTGACACTTATGTCATTCAAGCAGCCACAAAGTTACTATGTTAATGTCTGCATTTCAGCTGACTGATGGGTACACCAAAACCTATCTTAATTTTGTCACTGCAGTGTGACGCCTCTTTTAATTTAGCTGGCTGCTCAGCATTTGCAGAAACAAGATAATGGAATGTTGCTGGCACAATTTGTAAGCCTAATGTCTGAAATCTATTAAACATGGTTTTCTTCCTGAAACACACTTAACTCCTCCTCTGTTCCTGTAGATTCTTGCTATTTAACGAGTATGTAAGCTGGAGTGGAAGAAGTGAAAACGGACATCTAAGAATGATGGTTTTGTTAGAGAAACTTGGTTCTGTCAAGGTGCAAAACCCCCCTTTGCAGATTGTCCTGAAAGCAAGCATTCCTATGTACTTTTAGCTTTGTGAGTCTTAAGAGTTTCTTCATGAAACTCAATTTATAAAGTGAACAAGACATATTAACCAGGCACCTTATCTTTTTCTTGAAAGAATTGTGAGTAATATCCATCCCTTCTTGCACTCCTGCTTCTGCACAGCCTGTCCCAAATGTATCAGTGTAAGGAAGAAAAACATCTGTAATTTAGTTTGAATTCAGGAAGGAAAAAAAAGAACCTGAAGTTTGGAGTTATTAAAATTATTATTGGTATGGAGCAATAAGACTTAATTGCTTGGTACAGTATACCGTGTTTCCTAGCTTCACCCTGTCATGTAATCCCTTTTATTGAACATTGGTTTGAACTGTTTGAGGTTTCTTATACCCCGTTTGGAGAAAAGGTGGTTTGCCTCACAGAGGCATATATGGAGAAAAAATTATTTGTTTCAAAACGTTTTAAGATCATAGCACCTCTGTCCCAGTTTTTACAATCTCAGGTGAAGGAATCTCATTTTTTTCCCCCCGTCTTTTAAATTGTTGTACTTTTTCAGGTATTTAATTTTGGTTCTGGTTGGTACTGGAAAAGTCTCTTGGATGTTCTTAACCAATTGTCTTTTTGTTGTTGCTTTTTGTGAAGGGGAGAAGGTTAAAGACTAATTCATTTGAGCTTTTGCAATACTGAGCAGCATGAGAAGGGACCTTCCACCAGCCTGTGGGCTGTGCGCCTGACTAAGCATCCTCATGAGGAATTCCCTCTCCACAACAGCATGACATAGTTGGTTTATGTTTATATCTTATGACCTACTAAAAATATTATCTTTCTTTCCCACATACCCGCTAAGATCCTCTTCTGAAAAATTGATGTATAACATATTTAGAATTCAATGCATAACTGTATGCAATTGCATTTATGATAGAATTGCATTAATTGTATGCAATTTCTGGTTTTTTGCAGTGGATTGTGCCCGCTTGATTGAGTGTAGTGATTGTCCAAACTTGGAAAATAAATGCATGTTTTCAGGAAATAGTTTCTAAACTAATTTCTTAAGAATAAGTGTTGCTTTTATGTTCTGAAGACAGGAATGACACTTTAAGAGTGGGTTGGGATTTTTCCATAAATTTATACTCCTGTTTCTGGGAATGAAGTAGATCTTGTCTAAATTTCAATAGATGACTGGATACAATCCATGAGGGGTTTTGAAAACTACTGGGGTTAGTAGGGAAAGTATAAATTGGATCAGAACCTGGCCAAAGAGAAGACTGCAAATGGCATAAGAACAACTAACAGGATAGAGGAAGATAATTAGTCATGCTCTTCAAATGACTCTTGAAATTAATCCTTTCTCATTACATTCATTAATAACCTTGGTGCAAGAATTATATCTCTTAGTATTAAAAGCTGTCGATAACCCAGAGTTTGGATCATGACTGGATTATCCGGTGAGGAAAATAAGATGAAGTCATAGATTTGAATATTAAAAATCTGATACAATTCAGTTATACAGAATCAGATATTTAAGGCATAAGAACACTAGTTTTAGGAATCAGGAACTGGTAAGTAGGAGAAAAATCTGGTACTGCTGAAAGCTAACCCACTGAATAGTTATCAGTGTTCACTGTAAGAGCAGAATGTGTGTCATAGTTTCTGCATCTCATCTGCACTGGTTAATGATTTTTATTACTGACTTGGATAAGAGAACTGAGGACAGCACGTCTGAAGGTTCACTTGCAGCACTAAGTGAAACGGAATATCTTGGGGAAAAAAGCTTCAATGCAGAATTATTTTAACTTCTTGTTTTTTTGGTAGCCTTGTCAAGGTAAAGATAAAAGATTAAATTCATCAGTATCTGTAGAGCATAGAGTGTGTTTTTTAAAATATGCTTAGAAAAGTTTTTAAAGAAATATACCAATTTGTTTAAGATTAGGCAGTTTGTCTTGCAAAGTTGTTTTCCAAACTTTATTTTTTTAATGAGCATAAGCATAGAAACAACAAACAGCATTCTTTGAGAGTTTTGAAAAGTGTAGTTTATAGAAGATATTCTATACTAGAACAGATTCCCATTCACAAGATGCATTTGCAATTTAATATAAGTATTAGAAACTTAGTTTAACAGTACTCTGTATCACATAGATATCCTGATTTGCTGAGCTGACATCAACAAACTGAAATAATGGCATCTTACTTGAGGAGATTTGCAGTGAAAACAGCTGAGGGCATAAGAGAAATTCTACTTCTGCCCCCATTTTTCCTAAAAAGAATGCTGCCACTCAGTGCCCTGTTAGGACAGACAAAAGGCTGATCAACAGGAACATCTGGAGCCGACTGTCAAATGACCTGGTGTGGCAATACAACTGATTGCAGCTTGCTCTTCACATTTGTGCCCCAGTTCAGATTTATAGCGTTTGCAGTAAGATTATCAGTCTGTTAAGCTTTTATTTATTTAAAATGCTGGGAAAAAACACTTTGTTTCTGAGCAATTGATGTAATTTTAATAATTGTATGTAGTTGATAATGTCCTTTGATGGCTTTAATACATCCAGTCTATGGACTCATGTCTTAAATACAGTGCCAACAATGTGGCTCGGTGAGATGGGCATGTGTTTTAAACCTTAAGAATGTTCAAAGTGCTTTTTGGTGATTTGTATGTCTATATGTTGTGTTTACACCAACAGGATTTCTCCTAACGTACTGTTCCTTTAGGATTTCTGTTCCTGGTTGTTTTGTCTCCCCTGGGCTTGCCTGGGTCAGATCTATTAAAAAAAAAACAAAAAACCCCAATCCAAAACAACAACAACAACAAAAAAAAACCCAGGATTTGTCTGCATAGGAATTGCTTGTAAAATAAAATTCTGCTTGCAAGCAAACTCATTATTTCAAACTTGTTCTTGTGGGTATTCATATTCCTTTAGAGGGTGTCATTGATTTTGTGTTGAATTCTCTTCTGAAATTAAGTAAAGGAAGCTTTACTGTTGAATAAATAGGTTGGATTATATTAGAAAAGGACAGGAGAAAAGAGAGAGAAAAAGATGTTAGATTTTTAGTAAACTGGATTGAAACCTGAGCATATGAAGTGATCTGTCTTGAGCTTTTGGGGGAGACGTCCTATATTTTTTCTTCTTTGAGGAGAAAGATTTTTGTGCAGTCTTCTATGCATCTGCAGCATCTTAATTATCAAAATACATGGAAACACAAAGTATGTATGGAAAGTATAATTATAAAAGGTAGGAAGATACTAATTTTGTGTGACAGTTAAAAATTGTTACATGACTTGGTCTCCTGAGCATTTATATACAATGTACATTATTATACATAAATATACATTATAATGTATATATTATATATTATATTTACATGATTATTTTACATTTATATACAGTTTACAATATTATTTCAATGTCAATCTCTGTTTTAGAAAGAAAACTTGAGTTTCTAAATCAATTAAGTGGTTTTGAAGAGTTTGCCATCTGAAAGGCATAAATTATAATCTAAAGCAAACTGAGCTAATAGATAGCTACAGCTATAAATATATAGGGATCTTAATAAATCTCCCTTTCCAGTGCCCAATTAAACATTGTTTACTGGGTATAAATAATTTTTCTTCTGTAGTAATTACTGTTCCAAGACTTACACCATACCTGGTGTAGTAATTTTCCAGATGTTAAGCACACATTTTTAAGCCTGTCTCTGCTTAGCTCTTCTTGTTGCCTATAGGGATAATTCATCCCTTGAGGATCTTGGACACTGTGAAACAAGGTTCTCTATGGCCATGCAGATTCCTAAGTGTACTTTTAAAATGGAATTATTCTAAATTCTATTAATACTTCGCTTTTTCAGAGGAGTGTATATGCTCCTAAAGGTTGTGTTTGGACATCAGACCCTTTCTGAACAGTAAAATTAATGTTAAGTCTTTCACTTACAAATGTTTTGGCCCTTGCTGTTGAGCAGAGAAACTTAAGAGCATGTGTATAGGTGATGCACCTCTCCAAACCTGTAGGAAGCCTGCAGTAGTTCCTAGAGGGAGATTTTTTTTCATCCATTTTAACTGCCTTTGCCTTTCTAATTCTGGTGTCACCAACTTATTCTCATTATCTCCTGCTGTAGCCAGGGTGTGATACAGGTGGGTGCTCATTGTGCTGATGTTGGCTGAGAGGTTTTTGTGAGCATAGTGGAGCAGAAGCAAGTGCACGGAGAGGTCAAGATCTGGGATGCTACATTCAGACAACTCTTAGGAAGAGCTGATAGTGACAGAAGTTTGGAAAGGAAGGAGCAGATCCTTCTGCTGCTGTTTCTTTTCTGCTCAACCCACAAATGGATGTTGGTAAGGTTTTTAGAGTCTGTCCCTGTACAAATACCATGGTATCTTCAGGTAGGAGAAAAACATCACACGAGCTACATAATCATCTTGGCCTTTCCTGCCCCATTCCCTAATGCCTGATCTTAAACTTCTTGACCAATTATAATAGAAGTGCTGGCATGAAACTCTTCATATCAGAATATCTTTAATCTCTCTTGTATTTTTTTTACGTCATAATATGAGTTGATTTTTAATGGCAAAAGTAGCAATTATTATTTTCAATATATGTTTATCTTCTTTTGACTTGTACGTCTGCAGGATGAGCAAAAATAGTTGTGAATTGAAATAGCCTGGCAAACAGTGAAACTGAAATTGCAGTAAGAAACTTAAATGAAAGTTTTGGCTGGAGAGGCTAATTGTAGAAAAGTATCAGCTTCATTTACAGCAGGCAAGTTTGTTTTTCTGGAGAGGTCTGCCAAGTCATTGATGAAGATAAAATCCAATCTTTACTGAGCTGCCTTGTGTGATTGTGTGCCAAAGATGATATGCTAAAGGGATCATAGACTTTCTGCCAAGTTCTGTGGGATTTAAGGATTGCTTGTTAACTAGAGGAAATTTTTTCTTCTGGGTTGCATAAATTAACCTTTCTTCTAACAATTTAGCTTTTGTTTATGTAATACTGTTCCTTGTTCATTTGCACTGTCACCATCGTTCTTATTTCCCCCCTTGTGCACTCGTCACTTTTCTACCACAAGGACAAATATTCTGCATCAAAAGGACTGAAGTCAAGAGAACCTAAGTGCCCTGTTGGATCAGATTAAAGATCCAGAACTCAGTCATGCTGACAGTGATGAATAATACAGGGAACTATAAGATGCAGGTCCTGCATGCAGTGAGTGTTCTTTGGTGTAGCCACATACAAACTGGTTATAAATCAGTTTCCCTGTTTTGTCTGGCTTTAAAATATAGATATTGATGGCTGAAACTTTTTTTCTGTAGAATGTATAGCTATTTTTAAATGTTCATGGTAAATGCAAAAGCATGTCCTGTGTCTTTCAGGCAACGAAGTACTGGATTGAAAAGGAAGCTCCTAGTGGGTTATCTTTTAAATGGGGTGCATTGTATAATCTTTAGTGTTCATTTTGATAGCAAAAGAAAGAACAAGCATAAATTTGAAATTGTGAGGATCATGTTGTTAATACATATGGCATGGAACTATTATAAAAGACCTTATTCTAATGCCAGTACCTGATAAGAACAGAGAGAGATGTATGACCAGTGTGGGCTGCTGCCACTGACTCACTGTGTAATGACAGGCAAATTACTCAGTTTTCTGCATCTTGTTCTACTCCTTTTAAAATGAGAAGTATTGTTTCCCAGTAAAACTCTGAGATCTTTGAAATAAAAGATTATTTTTTTGTACGCTTACCAAGTATGTAAATTTGAATTGAGAAGGCACAGCAAATAACAGGTTCTGTGCAAGTCTCTTACCAGGACAGACACAGAATGAAGAGTCTGGCTCATCATGGGTTGTATTAAAGCACCTTGTACTCCTGAAGACCTGTAAAGCACAAGGAAGAATAGAGGTTTAGGTCAGACTTGGCACTTGAGCCTGCGTTCTGTTCAAGCCTTTTTACAGTTAAATATAGCTTCAATAAAATTTCTCTGACATGCACATTGATAAATACCATTCCATTTTCTCTGATAGGCCAGGCACTGAACCACCTGAAATAGTACAGGGAGCCTTTTAGAGCAGTTTTCTGTCAATCTCCATCCTCTCTTTGCCGTTATGTCTCTGGCTACGTTTTATGACAGAATTTTCATAATCTTTTGGGAAACCTGACCTTTCCAGAATTATCTGAGTTAACACTATAATCTTAATCTTTCTCCTGGCACTTCCTGAAACAAAATACAAATTAATGATTCAGACACCAGAAAACGAATCACGTGCCACTTGTCTCTTCCCAACCATTCTTCACTGTCAGTGTTTGCCTTATTGTATGCAAGTCCTTGGGTATTCTGTCATGAAAGGGACCTGACACAGGACACCTCAGGGGTGTCAGCAGCAGTGGAGAAATGATGCAACAGTTTCAGGTATATACAGAAGACAATTCTGATAAGTATAAGAAGAATTCTGTTATTTCAGCACTGATATGTGGAAGTTGACTTAGGTTTGATGTATGGTTTGTTTTTAATTAATTCAGAATTTGTGATAGTCCATAGCTATAGCTATGGAAGGAGGTGGAGGGCACATGAAATCCCAAGTCTTTAGTGCTTTAAGCAAGGATATGCTGTTTTCTCTTTTTTATAAGCAATTGACCCTCTGCTTTTGCATCTTTATCTCCCTCCATTCCATTTATCATTCTTTATCCCTTTTTAATTTGATGACTTCCTTATGCTTTTTTTTTCACAAGAAGTGCCTGCTTTAGCTTCATAATTTAAACAAAGAAAAAAAAAAAAGTAAAATTAATCCTATCAGTTACTCTAGTTATCCCTCCATTTTATCTGGTAATGTCTGCCCCAAATTCACTAAATATGGAACCTAAACCATCAGTGTTACAGTATCTGTATTGTTCCCTACCTTTTCACCATTTTCCACTCTTATTTTCAAATTCCTTGTACCAAAATGAATGATCCTCACTTGGCTGGATGCTAATACCTTTATTCACTTTTCCTTGTTTTAACTGTGAAAGCAGCAGCTTCTCCACTCCATGGCCACCTGCTGTCCTCCTTGTGCTGCTGGAGTGCTAATGCCACTGAGCAGTGAAGTGTACTGGGGAACTGGTCTGACTGAAAAATAATTTTGCCAAAATTGTGTTGCTTCTTAATTCCCCACTCTGGTTTACCATATGGCTGTACAAATGGTTATGTCAGCAGTAGGGAGAGGATGATGCAAGGCTGGAAACGGGTGGCCAGGCTCAGGAGCAGGTCAGGAATGCTGTGCTAGTTAGCAGTGCCAGGCTATGTCAAAATAAAGAGTTAATCAAAGTAAAAGTCCACCTGTCTGCAACGTGGTAACTTGCTACTTCTGGAAATCCTCATCTTGCCTCTTTTTTTCTTTTAAACTCTCTCCTCCTCTGTTTTGTTTAACATATTTTCCAAACCTGCTTTTTCACCTCTTTCTTACAATAACTGACCAATAACATCAGCCCAAGCATCTCTTTCTTCGAGTGAACAGGAGGTAGAGCCTGTCATCCTCAGGACATGTTGACAACCTATTTGAATCATTTGGATGGGCATCATTAATCAAACTTGTACCATCACTTGGAAATAATCTGTTAAATAGTTATGATATGGTTTAGACTAATAAGTGTAGGAGCTGTATATGTTTAAGATTCAGAATTATTTAAATTGGTAGCTTTCCAGGGCTGCGTAGTATGATACCTGTTTAGTATGGAATTTTAAGACTTAAGACATATTGGTTAAATCACACAGAAACCTTTTATAAAGTCTGTCCAGCAGGGACTGGGTAGCTTCACAAAAAAAAACCTTTGTTTTTCCTGTCCCCGAAATCACAATGCATTCTTTGTCTGTAAACAAATGCACTAAATAATCTCACCTTTTTCTTTATTCCACAGCAATACACTTTTGTAAGTCTGCAGTCAAGTTATTAATAGCATCATAAAGTGTTTGTGGGGGGTTGGGTTTGTTTTTGGAGCAGGGAAGGTATTTTAAATTGCAGGTCTTTGTATCTCTCCAGACATCCAACTAATTTAGAAATATACATCTGAAAAGCTGGGCATTATCAAATCTGAGCCTAGGTGAAGTCCCACAAACAATGTGAATTCACATCTGAATCAGATTCTGTATACCCATGGTGCTGAGTATATAGATGTCTGACTCAGAACCTCTATGTAGGGATGCATCTGCATATGTTCTAAGTCTCAAAATGTTTTAACTCATATAAGAATACATTTTTGTGCTTAAAAAAAAAAAAAAAAAAAAAGATGTAAATGATTTTCCCTCAATTCCTTTTTTGACTTTGAAAAGTAACAGAAAAAGAGGCATTTAACACCATTGGGCTGGTGTCTCCAGCTTAGCTTTGATACTCAGCTGTGATTGTCCTTCCAGAAAGGAATGGTATTAATTATTGTCTGGTCAGTCATATGAGCTCTAGTTTGTAGTGTTGTCCTTGCCTTCTGTCTTGCTGTCATAATCCTGATTAATGACTTTAAAAATTTCTGTTTTTTTCTAGAACAATAGTTCTAGAAATGGTTTGAATAGAATTGTTGGGTTGCTTTGGTTATTTCAAAGATATAAGCACAAAGTCATAAAAATCTGAGTTTAATGTACTGAAACAAACATGAGCTTGCTCAGGCTCATTATTATTTTTTTTTTCAGCAAACAGGTCACTTTTCCAAACTTTTAACTCCCAGTTTTGATGTACTGCCCTGATGAAGGTGAACTGCTGAATTCCAGTCTCTTGAAGTATAACTCTAAATCAGAAATGGAAAACTGTTCTGTGGCACATAAAATATAAATAAATGAGTTTTTGTGGGTTTGTGTTCCATAATCTCAAATCTTCCATCTTCTTCCAAAATATATTAAGACCTTATTATGTATGCACTTAGGGAGCTGATGCCCCTGTGATAAGGTTGGCAGCAGTCCTCTGCCTGCAAGCTCTTTCTGTCACCTTCCTCCTATTCTCAGTAGTTGTGTAATATCTTTTTAGCCTTTATCTGTTCTGTATTGTTGGTACCTGCCAACAACATGCATGCCTGCTCTTTTCTGTAAGACCTTAAAGGTTGTTCTCTTTTTGCTTCTGAAAGGAAGCCACAATCTTCATTCAGGAATTGCTCTCTAATTCCTGAGTTGCTGTTTTCCTTGAAATGCTGCCAGCACAGATAGTGGTTGTGTTCTCTTTACCTAAGTGTTGCTGTCAAATAGCAAGTTTTCTATTTCTCCCCTATTGCCTTCCCTAGATTTTATGTACTACTTTCCATAGATCTCATATTCTTATCTGTAAGTGTTTTGAAAGCAGGCATTTAAGTAAAGGCTCTCTGATCTCCTTTAGCTTTGACAGTTATTCTGGAAAGCAATTTTGTCTTCTCTCAAATTCTCTATTAGTCATATTCAATAGAAAACTAAAAGGAACTTCTTAGTGAAGCCAACAAAATAAATTTAAAAAAGAGGACAACAAGCTAACTACAAAAGTAAATAATTAAATTCCAGATGTATATTCAAACAATTATTATTTTAAGACCTTTCCCATCATCTGTGATTCAGACTAAAAATTCAACAGTCGGTGGAACTGCGAGATGAGGGTGTCAAAATCAGATCTGCAGTATTACTAAAATTTTCCCTGTAATGGTGGCATGGCTCTTCCTACTCCAGTTACCAGTATCTTCCCATATTGTGTTTCAGAGGAGTGTAACAGCAAATTTATAAAATGGCTTAATAGAATATATAGTGGCAAACATACCTAGTGGCTGTTCATAGATGTAAGGTTTTTTGCTGTAATGGCCACCATGTGCCAGAAAGATGTAGCTATGGTGTGACCTTCATTGAAAAACAAAGCCTACCATAAAATATGCAGAAGCTGTAGTCTTGAGTATCTCTGCTCTTCATTTACTTATTTTGGATCTCTTCAGAGTTGGATGCGATTTTTTTCTTTTTTCCCTGTACTTTCATGAGCTCTGTCAGCACTTGTTCAGTCTAGTTGGCACCTCTTCATTTATCTGTGTTTTTTTTCAGCAGTTTTTCTTGGAGGAAGGCGGATGATCTAACACTGTGAAGAAATTCTAATTTGTGTTTATCTTTATATACTTCCAGAGGACAGATGGACACGTCTGTTATTTAATAATGCTCGTGTTACATCCTTCGCAAAGGATCAGAATAGCTTCGAGCAGTCTGCCTGCCTGTCAGCAGCAGACACAAGCTTCTTGCTGGTTTTGTGTTAAATAACTGGGATTTCTGCTCTCTGGGCTCCAGCTTTCAGAATTTGAAAACAACACATTCTCAGATGGGCATTGTAGATTCTTCATACTCTTGGCTGCTGAGAAGTTCTCTTTGAGAGATTTTGGGGTGACATTCTGGTAAATAAGCTGATTCTGTGCTGATTCTTGGAGAGCAGGGGCTGCTTTTAAAAATTATGAGGTGGTGGTAATAAACTCTTCACCATTGCCTCTTTCTCTCATGTTCTTACCACATATTTTTAAGTTATTTCCAGAGCATTCTGACACCAGAACTCCTGAATCTGGAAAGGGCAATCTTGGTTTCATTTTTTACCTCTGAGTAATCAGAAGTGAAGAACGTCTGGGTATTTGGTGGGATGGCTCAAAAGAGAAACCAAAATCAGCTAACACTGCAGGAGTGGCATGGTACACAGCACTGGCTACCCAGTGTTTCACAAGTAGTGGGTAAGGCTCCTGGCAGTAATAGTGATCCAGCTGGAACTGCACCTCTTTAGCTCTCTGGGAACCTGCTAGTGCTGACTTCAGAGGAGAGGATCCTTTCCAGCACTGGACAAAGCTAGAACTCCACAAACCCATACTGATCTGTAAAGAGACCCCTCAGTCTGTCTGTTTCTACTCCCTTTGCAGCTTTCTGGAGCCACCAAAACCTTTTGAGTCATGGGTCTTCCCAGCCTTCTTTTGATCTGGGGAATAAATTGTATGCCTTTGTGGGCACCTGTCCACAGAAGATGTCAATGATTTTGTGCTAGGCCAGGATGCTATAGGTATTGGTTTGCTGGCAGTTGTCAAACTTTTGAACACTGATGCTGGTGACCCATTTCAGCAGCTGCATATCTAGATGAGCAGTCAGTGTTTGCCAACCCACAGTGAGAGATGCTTGCTGAAGTGTAATTGTTCTGAGGTTAGTATTGCTACTGCTGGTATGATGACTGAATTCAGAAGAGAGAATCTGAACTTTCTTGGCTGCAGTGCTCCCTATAATCATAATGCAAATGTAACATACTCAGATCTCCTTATATGCTATTAAATAAAGCTGTTTCTTTATCTTTTCCCAGGTTTATTATTCTAAAATGGCAAAAGATTTCTGTTCCATGGGTTGAAGTTTTTTGCCTCTAATGTGACAAGCTTGTTCATCTCTGTTATGGATCCACTAATCAGATCAGGAAGAACTTAACCAAGAAAATAAACTAAGTGGCTGGTGATGTGGTTTTTGGCTTGGCACTCCAAATCTTTGTGAGCCTTACTATTCTGGGCTGTCTACTGTATCTTGGTTAAGATGAAGTTTGTTGCTAACTCTTTTACCGCTGCATTTTTGGAAACAGTGAGTTTCCCAAAGTCCTTATTTCAAGTTCTTTTCGTAGTGAAAGACTTGGTCCTCAGATGAGAACATACTGCTATTTACAGAGTAATTGCATCCTGTCAGCAAATATGGCTAATTGCTTCTGTGATACTTGTGTCCTCATTTTGGGAAAATGGCTCTTCTGAACATATGTGAGAGTGTGAGGAAGAGCTTTGTGCCCTCAGCACCACCGTGCAGAAAGACAACACTCCTGTTGCTTTCCAGAGCTGTCAGCAGGGGAAACTGTATGAATTAGATGTTGGAAAAAATATAGAAGCATCCAGTTACTTGGTTTCTTTGTTAATACTCCCATTCCATATCTTGCCACATGTTTGTCTTCAGCATGTTAATTCTGGGGTGTTTATAGATGATGCCTTCAGAAGTGCTTCAGTAATGTTGTGCTGTGTCCCTGCTGTAAACCACCATAAGAACAAATAATGCTTTTGAATAATGTTGTGATAATGTTAGTGTTAATACAGCATGGAAAAAATACCCATAGTCAACAACAACAAAAGACCATTTGTTTTCTCCTTTATAGTGGTATTAAATGATACTCATGAAAGTTTCCTATCTAAACCCCAAGAACCTATCTTTACAGCAGTCTGGAGGAATAATAATTTTCATAGGCAATATAAATAAACTGCACTTCAAAGATAATATGATTTAGTTATTAGCCAAATAGCTTTTTAACTTAGCCTGTTCTTTTTTAAGGATATGAGCTGTAGATAATGAAAAAGCATTGGAATAAACAGTCCAGGGCAGTATTACTGGTACTGCCTTACAATAAAAGTCACATAATAGCAAAGTTTTTATGACATTGTATCATTGCCTCCAAGGGAAAATAATAGTGACTCTCTGAGATGGAATGAAACTTTGTCATATAATGCAGAAGACAGCAAATAGTTTGGGTAAGCAAAAAAGTTTAATTGTGAAAGAGAGCCTAAAGAAGAGGGCGTAAAGAAATGATTGGGCCTGACTGCAGAGGAAGAATTTTTAAGCATAATTCCCGAGGAGCAGTGCAGGTGTGCTGGCTCAGAACTTGTCACCTTTTCATGCCATCTTCATAGATTCATTTGTATGTTGTTAGGCTGATCCTTCTCAATGCACTTCATACAATATTTTAACTTCAAAGCAAAAATGGGTGTGAGCTTTTATCTTCTGGAGGTCTCTTCACACATGATAGAGGCTGTAAGTTTTGGTTTTTTAGGTATTGGAAAACTGAGCTACTGAAAGGCTGTATCGTGTCACTGTCAACATGTTTGTGCATGTTGAGAATAAACTTGTACTTAATCAGTTTTCCTGCAGGGTTTTCTCTTCTCCCAGAAAGTCTTGTTTTGAAGGAGTCTGTCCCTAAGTATTAAAGGCATTGAATTAATTCTGTTGGTGAAGACAACAGAAAAATGAGGCAGGGTGAAGTTCTGAAACTCAGAATTAGCTCAAAATTTGTGTACCTGGGAGACTGTGAGGAGAAAGTCACTTAACTGTGCAGATCCTTTATGGACTTTTCTGGTGATGTGGGAATCACTCTGTACCTCATGTTAAAATCTGTGAAATTTGAAAGCCTTTTAATGATTTTTGGTAATGCTGTGTGGGTGATTACGTTGCCATTCATCTCTTTTGTTCATAACCACGTGGAAAGTGTTTCAGAAGACTGCATCAAGCACCTTACAGCTGTGGTGTTAGTTTAATTCTAGATATATCTGACCTCTCTCTGTTAAGCTTGGGAGAAGACAGTCATGGTTCATGTCTCTTGGCTACAGTTTTTCTTCTTGCCTCCAGCTGGGTACATACTTGTTTTGGGGGGACATTTTTGTAATTTCTATTTCTGTTCCATTTTCTTTAGTGACCCCAAAAGAGTAGGGCATGGAGTAGCAACATCAAGGATGGAGTAAGCCAGAGAGAAGTTGAAAGGTGATTAGAGAGATGGACATCATGTAGAGAAGGATTTGAACGATGAAAGGAATTGAACAGTTGGAAGGGGTATTGAGAAGTGAAAAAAAGGATATAGAGGAGCTCTGGAGTACTTAAAAGAGGGGAATGGTGTGAAACTGATGGTTTCAGTAATAAATAATTATTTTTGTAGTTTCATCATGGCTACTGTATCAACCTGTGAATCTGTAGCCATCAACTTGTGAATCTGACCCCTGTTTGTACCTGCTGTTCCAGGGAAAGAAACAGAAGCTATTTTAACATTACTTTATTAGTATATTATTTAAATTGCTTAATGATGCCTAATGACTTCTAAAGGATTTTTATAGTACCTGAACTTAAATGTCTGGAAACATAAACTTGACAATGTGCTGTCTTCACTGTTGCCTATTACTTTTTCCAAGGATGGTAACATATACTTGCTCAGACAAAAATATCTTGCATTTGATATCATAGATTGATATCTCTCTTTATAAAATAAGAAAATATATTGAGAAAATTTTCTTGATTATATTACCAACTTGATAGGAATTTTTGTTGTCTGTAATGGTATTTGTAAAAGTAACTGAAATATTCCTTATTTTAATTTGTTTTCTCTGAATATTAGCAAGAATTGTAGTGGAAAATTTTAGTGCATTTAGTGTATTTTCCTTTACATTAAAAAATGCATAAGGTATGGTCTTTTAAAGCTCTTGGGAAACTAAACCAGATTCTTTGTAAAGCTTCTTAAAATTTTTAAATTTTTTTTTTTTTTAAGATTTACTTGTTGAGTTGGTCTTATAGGTAAGATTTCTTAGTTGTGCAATTTAGCACTGGTGGAGACCAATCGTGCCTGACCTAATGATGAGCTTTTTTCTGAGGAAGGACTGGAATTTTGGAACAGCCAACAGCAGGTTGAAATCTAGATGTTTGTTCCTTCTGCCATCAACAGTGGCATTATTCACAGGGAGACACTGCCCAGTCACTCATTGGTGCTCTGTATTTTGAGAGTTGTGTGTTGGGTTTTTTTCCAGAGTAGCTTTTCATATGTTTTTGAAAAGGGAAATTAATCTGTCCCAAAATGTTGTCTGCTTGGAAATTGAGCAGAAAAAATGTTCAATGATGGCCTCAAAGGAAAGGTATTTAAGGAAGTGATAATTTTGCTGCTGGCAGCTTCCCTTTCACTTTTATAGAAAACAACAAAAAATTTTATTCTCATCTTTACCAGGAAAGGAAAGGAAACTGGGAAACTTGCGTAGGTTCTGCAAATATTTTGCTTATTAGGGACATTATATGATTTCTGTTAAAAGATTTGAATCTGTTTGGCTTCATAGGCTTGGAAGCCAGAAGCTTTGTTGAAGATTCAGGTCTCCACATAGTGGTGCATGCTGGCAGTATGGGTGACTGCATACTTAGGAATCAATGAAAACTGAAATGCTGGGCAGTAATATGCCCACTTACTAAGTCCTCTGCTGTGTTTGGCATGGACCACAGTTATACCCAAGGAAGTGTTTATTTCCTAGCTACAAGAACTGCAGCATCATTTCCATGCTTAATTTTGATGGTGAGGAGTTATTGCTCTGTCTTTGATAGGGGTTTTTTGCTAAATGTCAGATGTCTCCATAATAGCTTGTACTGAATTTCCAAGTATTAAAGGTCTACTGTCATAAAAGTACATCTATTTGTTGTCTTACTGAGACACTTGTCAGATAGCTCTGCAGGCTGAATTTCACCCCTCATGTAGAAATAACTCATGTGGTAGCAGAGTGAGTTTTTCCCTGTGTCTGTTGCTTAGGCCATTATTGCAGATCAGCTACTTAAAATGTGTACTCATTACATGTTTTTGGAAATCGGGGGGTTGTGAATAAGTTGGTTTTTTTTTCTTGGCAGATTTGCATTACCTTTTTATTTTGACTATGAAATCCCATTCTGGCATTTGTTTGCCTGCTTTGCTGAAAACATGCTCTCTAAACCTTGTCTTAGGTCTCAGTTTTTTGTAGACTACCACATGCTTTAAATATTTGCTTTGAATTTGTGACAGACAGACATTCAGCATAATCTTTATTATTCCTTAAAAGTACTAACTAAATTATTTCAGTAGCATTTTTTAAATCTGCTTTATGTTGCATGGTGAAATGGTCAGCTTTATTCATTTGACTTTTAAAACAAATATAATGCTATATCCTGATACTGAAAACAGTGGGAAAGACTGTCGAAAACTAAGATATCACAGTCTCCTCTTTACATGGTTGAACAGATTCTACTTTAAGGTGTTAATTTTTAAGTCACTTCTTTTGCACAAGTAGTGTGAACTTCACTGTGGTGTATAACAAAATTCATCACTTGATTAAGACTTGAGAGCAACTTTATGGTTAGATTATTTTATTGTGAATAAGTAGATATCAATTATAAGCAATGTAGAGGAAAAGTTGATTTGTGTTTTTTACTTAAAGTTTAGTTACTAGATATATAACCACCTCTGGCAGCATGGTGTTTTTAGACTCAAATTTTTCTTAAAAAAAAAAAAAAGAAAAAAAAAAAAAAGAAAAATGTCTGATCTTTTAACCACATCTTCAAGAAGATTTGATGTGATGATGTGTGGACTTCCATAGTATTTGCACTTCTGTATTAGTGGGCTGTGGCTACAATCAGGTTGGCATTTATAGTTCTGGTTTGGGAAAAACCAAAAGTGAACTCACTCCCAGCATCTTAGCTGCCGGATGGTAACTGTGCTTCCAGCCTGCAAGGTGGGCTTGAGGTAGGAATTTGGACCATCTTAGAGTTCTATAGGCAGAGGAGATATTTTAACTGTACTTGCAGGTCTCTGGTTGTTTTACAAAGAAGACTAAGGGGTACTTTGATTACTGTCGAGGTCTCATCAGGGGAGATGGGCTCTTTCTGTGTTGGAGTGTGGCAGGAGGTATGTGCTATGTGCTGGCTTCCTATCAGGAAACTGATCTGGCCAGAAAATTTCTCAGGAGCAGCAGAGAAATAAGTAAATACAGTTGAAGGCCCTGTGATATGCAGGTGATTAAACTCCATTCAGTGTTTCATTCTTGCTTAAAAGTGGTGAATATGTGAGGGAAACCATAAATAGCAGTGTGATAAATAGTAGTGTGACAATATCCTTATAAATAGCCTTTTATCATTTTGTAGTACTCTCTCCTTTCAAGGGCTTGTTGCCCTTGAACTTCAGCACTAACTTTGCATGTGTGTGCTCATTTGCCCTTCTGGGCAATGTTTTATTCCAACTGGAGCTGTGATACTTCTTTCATTTCTTTGTTTTCAGTTGGTTAAGTGGCATCTAACATGGTTATTTGCCTGCTTTTTTACTGGGCATGAAACTTCATAATGAACTGAGCCAATATATTCCAGAAGCATTAAAGCCTCTGTCTTCCTGAACATCTGTCCTTTAGATGAGATTGTGCAAGTTGTTTTCCTACTAAAATAAATTCAGTAAATAGTAGAATAATTGAATTAAACTCAAAACAAGAGTTTTGAAAGTTTTTTATGGATTCTGGCAGTTGATTTTAGAAATTTTCAGTTCTGTGCAAAATAGCCAGATATTTTTTCTTAGTCAGATGTTTTATAAATGTAATGACACAAAATGTTGTTATATGGAATATTTGTATTTGCTTGCACCTGGAAAATTATTCCCTGTTACATTAGTAAGAGAAATCGAATATCTAATTAAAGGTCTGAGATTTAATTGGGTGGACTGAGATGAATAGTATATAAATATATTGTTTGTCAGAGATTTTCAGGTTTGCCTGGTTAACATGGTGTGACTTCATTTTGGTGCTGTAGTGCATTAAAAAATTCTTTAAGGTTTTGTGCATGTTCCAATTGTGTATCTATAACTTTGTGCCTTTCCCTCTTGGATGCTGACATGTAGGGATTTTTTTATTTGGTGGTTTTATGTTGCAGTATATTGATAGTTAGCCTTGACACTCTGTTGCTTTTTGCACCAATAGTAATATCTGCTGGTTTTATTAAGTGAATTTTGTGCATGCTTCCAAGTATTACTGTTTAATTCAATGAAGAACAAACTCTAAAAGAAAACTGTCAAATCCAGAAACAAAAAAATAAAGCTTGAAAGTTTTTTCAAAAGTCTGTTTCACACCCTCGTAAGAATTATAAACTTGTAATGTAAGTTTGAATCTTGGTTTTCCTCTTGCATTACTTTTTCTTCCAATACTTTTTTTACAGAAACTTCTGTAAAAGAAAGAAATGCATCCCAAGAGGAAAAGCATTTTTACTTAAGTTAGAAATAGGCATGAAGGTAATTTTTCCTCTTATTTATATGCACAATTGATTGAAGTTCAGAAGTTCACAAGACCCAGAATGTATGAAGAAAAGTGCACGGAGCCTGCATTGTTTTGGTCTTAATGTTTAATCATGTTGTAACCTCTGTCAGGGTGTGACCATTAAGTTCAGTGTGCCTCAATTTTGGAAAACCTTTGGTTTGGCTTTGAGTTTCACTTCATAAGAAGTATGGATAAAATTCACTCTTTGTGTTCTCATTAAGATCTTTGAAAGGGATTCTTTTACAAGTAGGCTTGTCCAGTTTACAAATCTGAGGAATTTATACGACTTTAAAATACTTTGAAAAAGAAACAACCCACAAAACCGCTCTGTTTTTCTTTTTTAATTTTTTTTATTTCACTGCAGGTGAACTATTATGAGATTTTACTGCTTAATCATTTGATCATAAGCGATACTTTCATTACCAAATTCACTCAAATAATTTTGAATTTTCAGTCCTCTTGAGCTGGAATGAGAAATGGAAATTGTTTCTTATAAAGGAAATCTTTTGAGAGGAGGCAGAGGCGAGTTAGAAGAATACTTGCCTGAGCTGCACTGAAAAATGAGAGATCTCTTAATAATAAAAATAAGTAGAAGATGAACATAAATTTTGGGATTATATGAATGGGATAATTCTTTAACAACCGGGCAGGTCTTGTCATCAAAGCTACTCTTGCCCTTTGTGGAGAGCTTTTCATTCTAGTGTACAGACTTTTTGGGGTCTCTCTCCAGTACTTAGAGCAGGAGGAACTGCAGAGGTGACCTGCTCTGCTCTTGCAACCCAGAGCAGAAAAGCTGTGGAGAGGCTGAATGTCAGGGTGCTCAGGAAGGGAGTGTGAGGCAGGGTGGCTGAGAGCCAGGGGCATAGATGGAGTGAGGTCACTTCTCTGGGCTGTGCTGCTAGGAGGCTTCCCTTGGTTTGTTTTCTGCTGGAGGAGGAAGCAAAGTTGACAAGTGTTTTCCAGGCAGGTAGCCAGACAGGCATTATTTTCATGTTTCCAGGGAAAAAAAAGGTGTTTTTTGGCAAAACTGAAATTTTCCATGTGAAAATTTTTATTTTGCGGAGATGGCATTTCTCATTAAAAAGGAATTTTGGTGGAAAGTGTCCAATTTGTTATGTTCAGCCCTAGAATTAGTATCTGCTGTGTTTAAGTCTATTGAAGATAATTTGGCTTACGCTTAGCGACTCTGAACAGAATATACTCAGACAACTTTCCTCCCTCTTGTCTAATACTTCAGTTTTAGTGCCAGCCAAAATTCAACTTGAGGTTGGCCATGAGTAGAATCAAAGCTTTTTCCTAATTTTGCCAGTTTGTTTTCAATTCAGACTGCCTTCAGCTTCAGAGGCTTCACACCACAGATGCCATGGCTGGAGCTGGAGCTGCCAGCCCAGGAGCTGCTCTGGACTTGAAGCTCCTGCTGTGTGCAGTGTTATTGATCTGTGGTTGCTTGGTTGGTTAATAGCCAGCCCACAGATTTTCTCCATTGGTATGTTTGCTGTTGATTCTGTCTTCAGATAACTGTGGTTGAGGCTTGCAGGGCATATAGGATGTGGGACTTGTGTTCACTTACAGTCTCATCAAGTCAGAACATGTAACTTTCCAGCATTTTAGCCCAATTTTATCTGCTTAGCAGACTGTCATTAAAGGCTTGAAAATTACCAGGCTCCTTTTAGGTACTAAAGAGTTTTTTGTTTCTACTAGGCCTGTAGAGGACTGTAAACTGCTTTTTTTTAATAGGTAAAGCACTCTTTCTTTTGATTCCTATAGCAAAGGAGACTAAAATTTAGTTACTCCTTGATAGTTATGAGGGCAACCGTATGTAGAAGTGTGGGGTTTGTTGGTGGTTTTATTTCTGTTTCTTCTCCTTTATTTCTTTCTTAAGATATAAAATATCAGCTTGTTACTCTCACCTTTTGCTTCTGGTTTGAGTTTCTAAACTTGCACTGATTTCAACCCTTTTTATTTTAGACTTCTTCCTAATTGTAGGGCTATATGGGAGTCAGAATTTCCTTCTAATGAAATCTATTTAGCCTAGTTTAGGAACCCATTAAAAAATTACTCAAAATGTATTTTGAGATGTTTCTATCACAATGATATTTTAGTCATGTTTCATTATAGTCTCCATTTATTATACCTTCTTATAGCACTGAGTCAAGAAACCAAGAATACCAGATCCAGTTCCAGGAATGGGAAGAGTTAGATGTAGTAATCATCAGTCTCAGGTTCAGGGATTGACATTTTTAAGACTATTTTCAAACAAAGGCAAGTTATGGGTATAAACAAGTATAAATATTGGAGGTGGAACTCTTGTGAAAACTTTTCAATTTATTCCTAGTAATCTTTACACATGATAAATACCTTCAGATATTATGAGCTGACAGCTGCATATTGGGAAACAAAGTGGTTTTATGTCATATCAATCCATTTGTGTATTTGTTAATTTCTAATATTTTAAAAATATAGGATAGTTAAATTCACCATTTTTTTTTATATTTAAACATTACTCCACCTTCTAGTTCTTTCTCCTGGCAGCATTTTCTTTTGCCTGGTGCTTCAGCTACCTGTCTTTTCACAGGGTTTGGTCTGGTTTGGGTTTTTTTTTAGTATTATTTTTTTTAAATAGACTTAATTTTTTCCCCTGCTACCTTTGCAATTGCTTATTTCAGGAGCATGGGCTGCTGCTAAGTCAGTGCATGTGCTCCTTTGCTGCCCATCACACTGGCTGAATGTTGGCACATGGTTGTCACATTGTGACCACTGCCATGCACCCAGGGGTCACCCCTCTTCCCTCACTCCTCACCCCCTGGGTGGTGGCTCAGAAGCTGGCCCAGGCTACAGCTGATGGTTGCCATCATCTTGCCTGTAGTGGGAACATGATACAGGGAGATGGGGTGGGCAGAGACTTCCCCTGGTCTGAAATTGGCTTCTGTCAGTCATAAGATTTGGTTATCTCAGTGTCTGGACTCCCTGCTGGCTCTGATGTCCATTCAGAGCCCATAAAGTAACATCTGTTAGTAATCTGTTACTTGGATCTTGTTTGTCTGCTCCTGCCCACTGCTGGCTCCCCACAAATTCACAACTTCTGTTTTCAGATCACAGCCTTAAACTGCAGCAGTGTCTTTGCTCTAAAGACTTCTCTAGCTTTGGCTCCTCCTTCTCTGTTTCTGCACACCATGGTATGTCGTTCCTAAACCATTCTATAAAGCAGTCACATTATGATCCAGGCAACTCCTGAAGATCAATTATAGTTAATTGCTTAATAGAAGGATTGGTTTTTCTGGTTTGTTAAGATGCATGTAAGTATATTGCTGTCCTGTAGAAACACACCAGCCATGCTCAAAATAATCTCTGAAACCTTCCATAAACTTTACGTGTTTTGTTCAAGCATATGTGTGGCTTGTCCTGTAAAATTTCCCTAACCCCTGAGTATCTCCTGCAAATAAAAGGTCTCTGGACCAGAAGCAGCCTCACTGCTCAGGTTCATGTGATGTTTCAACTCTTGATTGTGGCTTCATGTAGGACAGGTGCATTTGTTTGTGAATAACTGCAGGTACTTGGTGTGGAGCCTTTTCCTAAAGACATGTGGACTGTGCGACATTTTTCTTGCACCATTTGGAAGTGATGCAAGAGTCCTGACTCTTCTGAAGTTCTGTTATCATCAGGTCAGTGAGTACTGTGCCTTGAGCTGGCAGGAGACAGCTGGGAGGAGGTTTTCTGTTTTCTGTTGTCTGAGCATTCATTCACAGTCCGACGTGTAAGAAGATTGTTGCAGTCAAAAGGGAGATGGGTTGAGCCAGGTGAAGTAGGATAGGGTAAAGAAAAATGTTTTTTAATTTTTGATCTTTCTTAGCTGCAGACTTCTGGTGTATTGAGTGTATTTCCTCAGCCTCTCTGCAGCTCAGTTTCCCATCTTGAAAACTGGTCAAAAATTGAAAAAAAAGTAATATTTACTATGAAAGGATGTTCTGTCAAAATCCAGTACATCTGTCAGGCTTCTATTGTAATAGGGTCTGGACTGGTATTCAGTAAGTACAAATTTCAAAGTTGAAAAATAGTCTTAAAATTAACTATATTGAGCTTATAAGGTTTTGTTGGTTTGTTTTTGTTTTTTTTTTTTCTCTCAAAGGTTTTTTTTTTAATATCTTGGTAGGCTATGTATAATCTAGGGTCCTAGATAGTGAAGATGGAAGACTTAGTTTCTTCATGTGCAAATTGACTGAGCATAGAAAGGGAAAACGTGAAGGTTTAAGGTTCAAAATAATTGACAGTGTTTGAGTGCATGGTTTCTAAGAATTACTTTTTAATTTGTGTTACTTCTAAACTGTGCCAGTAAGTATTATAATCCCAAACTAATTTTTTCATGCTAGTTTTGTATTTTCTGACAGGGTATGTGCAGTAATAAAGAAGACAAGACTTCCTGCACTGTCATACTTTAGACCCAAAGCAGAGAATGGGAGCAGCTCAGTTTCTGAGAGGCTCTTTTTGGAGTGTTGTGCATACAGTTCAAGCATAATGAGTATTGACAATTGATGAGATAGGAGTGACATTTATAATAGGCTTTTCTGTTTGCTATGCTGTTTTAATTGGGGGAAAGGAGGAGAAAGGAAGTGAACTGTCAAATCATAAAAACAGTTAATTTTTCAGATAATCAAGTACATTGCTACTGTTCTGGTAGACATCCTCTAATAGATTGGCCACTATCCCATGTGACATGACCAAATAGTTTAATTTATTTTTAAGTTGGTAAGCATGAAATTCTAGGAGTGACAGAGCAAGGTATTTTGCCTTTAACTTTTTGTCTCTATTAATAATTATGTGAATTTAACTGTGTAAATCTTGCTTGGCATAAAAATCCCTATGTTTGAAATGTCTACCCATAGAATTAGACAAAAAGCATTATTTGAAGGAAATCTTTGATAGAGAAAAAGGATTTCTAAAAAGTCTTCAAGTAATTTTTAAATTGGAGAGTAATTATTAATTTAGATGTCAAGCCTGTACTGAAATCCACAGCCAAGCCCATGAAATCTTTTTGTTCATAAAACATGATGAATTAACAGTTTTAGAAACTTGCCTGAATAAGCAAAATATTAACTCACTATTACTGGCTTATGTATAGGAGCAGCTGATGTGGAGGAGAGAGGCTAAATTCAGCTTTTTTTCTCAGCTGCTGAACTTCAGGCCCCCAAATTACGGAAACTGTCAGGTATACTTGTTTGAAATGCAGGTGAGATCATGGGCTTGTGGGGGCATACATGTTGCTTTTTATTGCTGTCAGGAGTGAAATACAGATAGGAATTCTTTTGCTGTTTTCTGTTCTTACCTCTGTGAGGGATTTAATCTAAGAGCTCGGGGTGCCTGCAGATAACAAAATTCTTGAGGGAATGTATAAAACCAGATGGAGATTAGATAAGTTCAGTGCATCAGTTTTGCATAAGAAACAGGGAGGCTGCTCAGGGTCAGGCAGTGAAAAACTGCACAGGAAGCCCTGACAGAGGAGAGGGGTGAGCTTGGAGCCCCAGAGCTGCATCCCAGAGGATGCAGATGCCTGGGCTAAGGGGAGGACAATTTGGATGTTTAGGAAACCACTTTGCTAACTTCCAGTGACAGTGTCTCTTGGTAGTTCTCTTTTGACCACTCTTTGGGAGTGTAGTAGGGCTGAAGGAATTGTGCTTGTAATGACATCGTGCAGTTACTGCAGTTTGTGCACAGGAAACAGGCTTTAACCCTCTTTTGCAGTGGAAGTTTTAGGAATGGCGATATGATGGCCATATGATAGCTTTATAAGAGTATATAATTTTCCTTAATCAGAACGAATATGATTAATATATTACAGAAAAGTAATTAACTTTTAAAAGAGGGTAATTTTTTAATAGAGCTCGGAATCATTAATGATTCTGTTGCCTGACTAGAAGTGCAGCTTGAACCTTTGCACCAGGTGACAATGAACTGAAGTGACCCAAAGTTTGTTGTATGGATAGTTTCCATTGCTTGATCAGCAGAAAGCAAGGAGAAATGAATGAAACATGAGTTGTTGGAACTAGTTCAGGATTGTAGTGCATGGGTCAGTTCACTTAAATGAAAATACATTTCTTTGATTATATTTATAAGGAATGTCCTGAAACTGTGTGCTCCCTGAGAATTTCCAGAAGCTTTTAGAACAAATTTTTGAAAGATAAAAAATGTGAACTTACAGATGCTGGACTAGTGTGGACTTCCTCAAATAGTGCACAATCAACTAATCTTAAGCATTTTCAAACTGATTTGGTTAAAACATTTAATATAGTTTCACTAACAATCTTTCAGTAAACATATATGCAGATGAATTCTAGATGTAACTCAGTGTTTGAAGTGCAGTAGGTTGCAATACTCTGTTTAAAGAGTCAAAATTTTATTTGTACTTTTAATAGTTTTTATTTTCTCCTAAGAGAAATATCTTGATAAGTTATGGGGTTTGTAATCTATTTAATGTAGTCAAGCTACATTGTTATAAAAGTGTATTTTTTCTAATGGTCTGTCCTACTTTGCCACTTCTTGTAGTGAATTTGTGTACTACATTGGACCAGATCACTGGGTGGGCTACAGTGTAAGTACATGTATTCTGGGTTGGTAAAATATTATCTTCTAAAAAAGGAAATCTGGCAATTCATTAGCATCTTAGCTGCTTAGATTAGCCATGAAAAATGAAATTTCTTATGCTCTTTCATGCACATACCCACACTGTACCTGTGCTAAGGTGCCTGTCAGTACACAATGTGAACTCGCATTAAAAGAACTTTTCAAGTCAGTGAATTGGTAGCACTCTTGTATAAATTAAATTTCAGTTGGTTACCTTCTTAAGCCAACTGCTTATTTATTAAGCTGCTTGCAATTTCTTATTTTAATGTAAGCCCAAGCAAATTGTCTTTTTACTTCATACTTTCACATAAAAGGATAGAGGATGCTGAAAATTCACTAGTGAAGCTTCTGTATGCTCCTTAATGCTCCAACCAAGCCAGTATCGAAGGAATGTTCTGCCCTTTGATAGGGAACACTCCCTAGAATTGCTTCATCACTTGAAACCTGAGCTCAGGCAGGAAATGTTCAGCTTACTCCCTCCACGACCTGAGAGGTAAGTGCAGTTTCATTGCACAAGTTTTGTCCTTCTCCAGTTGCTGTAGCAGCACATGCTTTGGGTTATGTATTCAAGTGTCTACATATTACATGCCTAGTCGAAGAGACTGAAAAACTATAAGCAGAAACTTTCATATACAAAGATTAATGTGATTTAAATCCAATATAAATAATCCAAATGCATCTAAATGAAGTCTTTAAGCATAAGTGGCCTTTGTGCTGTCCGTGATATGGATATGCACTCACAATTGTACCTTGCTTAAGGCCTCTTTAGGCCAGTTCTCAAACTTTTTTTGCTTGAATCTCACATATTGTCTTTCCTCCTGTTTTTCTTTTGGGGCTGCAGATTTTCCTTTGGAGCTTAAATTCAATCCTTTATTTGTTCCATACTATCTTTAGCTGTAATGTTCTTCCATTTCAGAAGTTTGCGACCAGCATAGCTGAATTTTATGACGTTTGTCGTCTTAAATCTCAGTAATTGCTGGGCAATAATAGTTATTGTACTACATAAAAGCAGTAACTAGCCATCTCCCTATTTTGCTAGTATGTTTTCAGAATATGTAACAACAATGGACATACCTGGGCCGGAGAAATAACATTGCCTGTGTTCTTGTTGCATGTTTTTTCTGGAAGAAAGGAGTAGTAAAGCTGGTATGAATACAGTTTGGGGGCAATTGTATTGTAAACCAAGTGTGTCACAGTAAGACTGATAATTGTCTCCTGTGTGAGCTTGGCAACTGCAGCCTTTTTGTATCTGCATTTGCTGATGGAGGTGTAAATGTAGGTTGTGTGCACATCATTGTTAAAAAGCAGTTATATGTAAGAGCCCTGGCAGATCTTAGGAGTACTTTTGAGAGAGCACGTGACGTTGAAGGTGTTTTAACATAATCCCTAGATATTTTCATAGTTTCTTTGCTGACATATCAGGAAAGAATAACTTTAAATGTAGTTTGCAGAAAATAGTCTTTTGTCATCATTCTCTGCTGTTGTATTTCCAATCTGTAGAAGTACTTAAGAATTTCAATTATTACACTTACTTATAAAACTGTCTTCTGCATTTGCAAAAGCTTCATAGTTTTGTGGAAGAAACTTGCCTAATACAAGATGGCTGCTTAGGTTACTAAAGATTGCATATGGGACATGGGATTTAATGGTTCCATTGCTTAGGCTGAAAGTTCTCAACACGAAATCCATGAGGAAAAGGTTAATGAGTACTGATATCCAGCACAGCTTGAGTATGAGCTCTACACCAGGATTATGCTGAACTCCAGACTGTGTAGCAGTATGTGAGAAACACCTTTAAGTGTGTATATCCTGTTTATTTCTTCCTTAAAGGGAGTGAGAAGGCATTGCCCTTCAGGTCTGCGAGCTAGATGAACTGTTTGTTCTGATCCAAAATAAATGGTCTTGTTCCTTTAGCAAACCCACCTAATTTCTTGAATTTGACCATTACTTTTATATACATTGAGAAAGAATCAAATCACTGCAAGTATTCATTGGTTTTGTTTGAAGATCAACTGTGTTACTGCAAGAACCTTGCTGGGTCTGCAAGCTGGGCCTGTTGAAGGACATGGTAAATGGTTGCTTGGTATTGAAGGATTTTGAGGGCAGGTACTATCCTGGATCACTCTTTTGAATTTGTTGCCCTGTTTGAAACCCACGAGTTTTCTGTCTAGTTTAAGGCAGTGATGAGGAAGGAATGGTGGTTTTGATCAGGAAATAAGATAAAAATAGGGGAGACAACAGGAGGCAAAGGTGAGATTTGCCATTTTATTCCCTTAAAGCATGGTGATTTCTGGCCTTTAACAAGTCTCTGTTGTGCTGCAAAATTGTGAATTGTTGATTTAGACCCTCCTAGATCACAACCAAATGGTTTTGTGAGGGCTTCGATACGTATTTGGAAGCTAAACAGTTCTACTTTGTGCACTGGTATTTGTATTCGTGGGAAAGGACTCTCTAACACTCACTCTGTCTTGGTTGATTTGTCATTTATGCAAAGCCTTGTAAAATATGCCTGTTTCTGTTGGTATGGATAAACTGCTGCTAATCGAATTGCATGGTTTTCTGAAACCTTTGATTCAGCTCACAGGCAAATACTACTATGAAGTCTTGGCTGTAGTTGTGTAGCTGCACTGATGAAGGTGCCTGTCTGTATGCCATTGTGGCTAGTAAGGTGGTTGTCACACAGTCACAGTCTAAGAGTCATAAAATATTGTTTGTGAAATGTTATACAGTTGGCTCAGATCAGCTGCTATGGAGGTTCAGTTACCTGTTCCTGTCTGTTAAAGGTTTTTTCCTGCCTTTAATTTTTGAAACAAGTTGTCAGTTGAGTATTTTCATGTTAGCATATTTAAATGTTTGTGACACAATTTTTAATTATTTTAGAATTAAGAATAAGTAATGAGTTTAGCTTGCAGCTTATGTATTTGGTTTCTTTGTCCTTTCTCAGTTATCGTGTTGGTTTAGCAAAGCAAAAATATACTTTGGTATATTTCTGCATGAATACAGCATCACAGTTCTGAAACCAGAGTAGTGGGAGTAAAAAAAATAAAGCTGTCTGGTAAGGAAAACAGCACTAGTTAATCTGAAAATGCTCGTTAAGTCAAAATTTAAACATTGTGCACGGATGGATTATCAACAAAATTGATTGAGGTTGTTGAGGTGGGGTTTTTTTGTTTTTTTTTTATGTCAGAGTTGTCTGATGATGCTGAAAGAGCTGAAGACACACTCCCCCAAAAGGAAAATACCTCAGGGATTTTTAGGGCAGTCTCTTAGGAGGTTGTCTGAAGGCTGTGGGAAGAAGGTCAAACTGCAGATTCCTGGCCTTTCCTGATGCAGGCAACCTGGACCTTGAGCTTCCACTTTCCCATGCAGGTCTAAATATCTAAACTGTGAACTCTGTAGGAGGGGATTGAAATCTCACCTGTTATCCCAATTCATTTGTATATACTGGAGCACTGGTATCTCTTATGATCCAGGCAAGCTCTCTAATCACTGCTGGGATGTTTATGTTCTCCTTTTTAATCAAGATGCACACTCACCCCTCTCAAAATAGGAAGTAAACATGTAAAAGCTTTGAAAGTCATCAGACTACGGAAAAATCAAGCATTTTATAATTAGCTTTGAGAATGTTTTCATTTACTACTTTTAAAGGCATTTTAATTTTTTCTGCCTCAATGTATTCTCTACTTGAGTTATGAAACTACTTGCTTACGCCCTTGACAAAGGATGTAGAAATAGTTTGTTGAGTGTGTAATTAAGTGAATCAGAGGCCCTGATTCTGCAAAGCACTTAAAGTAATGATTATCCTTGGATAGGGCTAATAGCATGAGGTGTGCATGTAAGTACTTTGCTGGACAGGGATTGCAGGATAATAATTACAGTCAGTTTTGAAAAGTGAAAGTCACACTTAAACTCTTACATTTTATTTATCAGAATTTAAAATAGGATGTGGACTTCTCTTAGTTGCAGTTCCTTACTTGGAGAATAAGAGTGGTTTGTTCATCCAAACAAAATACATAAATGAAATTGACCTAGACAGAAGATTTAATAGTTTCACAAACCTTTGTCTATTAATGTTGTAATTTAAAACAAACAATCAAAAAACAACGAAAAAGCAGTGCTAATATTTTAGTTACCACTGTGTATTTTCATGTCTAATGACTACACAGCGAATGCACAAGCTTTGCAGAATAAGGCGTCAAAATCTTTGCACTTTTCTGCCTCCATATTCTCTTTAAACTTTTTGGTTTAGTGTTTTTTTCCTTTTGTTTTGCAACAAGATCAATTACTTAATTGTCTCTAAAACTAGGAGCCTAGTAGCTATGATGCCCAGCAATTACAATGTTTTTTGAAGTGAAAATGCTGTTCTGAATCTTAAACCCAAAACAACAAAATCAAAAAAACAAATGCACAGAATGAAATAAGGAGGGAGTGGGTGATGGACAGAAAGTAAATGACTAGTTGGGATCAGGTGTTGTAGTTTGTAAGACATTGTGTTGTTCTTTGAAACTGTGAATTATTTTTCTTTTGTCGGTGAGAGAATATTTTAACAGTGGACTTGCGTGCCGGCCTGTCTTCTGTATGTGCCACTTCTGCATTTGCAGTTTTTGATCTTTTTTTTTCATTTTATTTTTGTCTTTGCTTTAGGCCCTGTGTGTGGACAGTAATGACCGCACGTTTCCGATTGCCTGCTGGCAGAACCTACAATGTACGAGCATCTGAGCTGGCACGAGACAGGCAGCATACAGAGGTGGTCTGCAACATTCTTCTCCTGGATAACACTGTACAAGCTTTCAGAGTTAATGTAAGTAGTTTGCTTACTGAAAATTGATATCTCTGAGCTGGCTTTCCTTTGCTGAGCTTGTATGGCTAGAGCTTGACTTTCAAAATAGTGTTATACACAGAACAGAAAGGGAAGTTCTGTTCAGACAGGCATGCTTGTACATGCAGGTACTAAGTCACTGTGAACTTAGTCATTCTGGCATCCTCTATAGTACTAACAGATCTTCGTTTCAAAATTTAATAAATAAAGCATCGTTTATTTTCTGAATATATAAAGCATCTAGTAATTTTCTTTATGGGCTAAAGGAGTATTGTGGAATTGATCTTGTGCATATGTTCACATAAGGGCAATAATGTCTTTTCACTTCTTATGGGGAAAAAATACCTCACTTCAGGCAAGGACTTCACAAGAAAACATAAAAATATTTTCAGTGTGGGAAGAACCAGAACTCTGCAGGAAATAAGCTATGGGGTGTCTGGGAACAGGAGAATTCAGCTTTTACTTTCTAAGCCATAGAATTGATGAGTTATGTGAAGAAAGGATGAATAATGTGATGGTAAAAGTTACAGGTGTTATGACTGTTAAAGCCTTTCAAGAGAAGATTGAATTTTGGTGAATGGTCTGAAGGAGAAACTTGTTTTCTAATAATATTGGGAGGCTTCAGCTGGGAAGTGAGGGAGAAACAAGCAGTTTTCTAATCTGTGTGAACACATTTTATTTGGACTATTTGAAAAAGTTATGCTGAGTAGTTATAATGGATTCTGTTATCCATTGTTTAGTGGGAATACTGATACATTTTAATGTTTTAAGGAAGGTTTGTGCAAGTGACTGCATTTCTCTGTTCTGGTGGCTAGAGTCTGTGCAGCATGTCTTACCAGAGGAGTAAAATCTCTGTTATCTATCAAAAACATGAAAGGATCCAGTGTTGGGTGGCTTACAATTTAGATGTAGACTTGGCGGTTATTTCTCTTAGATTTTTCAATTTAGATCTTATTTATTCTCTTAGATTTTTCGATCTTAGATTTTTCGAGGTAGAAGGTTTTTGGATATTCTCTGAATGGATTTTTGTAGTTTGCTTAAGAGCTATTTAACTTTTCAGGACTTCTGGGTAGCTAAGGTATTTTGAAGCTGGGGGAGGGGCAACCAAAGACACCAATTTAACAACATCAAGCCTCATCTGTCTCGTGGGATAGATAGCTTTTCCCTTTTTCTCTACAATATTCCACTGCTTTTCTGTATGTCTTACGTTCTCATCCTTGGTAACAGGTTTATACTGCCTGCCAAATAGCACTGTGTGTAGAATGTAGTTGGAGACAAAGCATTAGAAGAGAAATTATAAATGTTGACTTGTCTGCTTTCAGGTGCATGAGTTTTTCATTAAAATATCTGTCCTGCAGTTTTTTGTTTATTTATAAAAGAGTTGGCTAAAATAAGAAATAGTTGTCCTACAATAGGTACGGGAGGTTGTGCTTCTTTTTGATTTAGGTGTTGCAAAGCTGCTGCTGTTAGAGAACACTAGTGCCTCTCTAGAGTCACCAGTTACAAATCCTCAAACATCTATTCTACCTCTCTCAAGAAAAATGTATGTAATATATTCTCCCCACCTCCCTGTTGTACTAAATATTTTACTTGCATCGGTCACGCTTTACTGCGTATATAGATTATTCTGCAAGTTTTTCTATTAAAACGGAGTTTAGAGAATTAAGTCCCTTGGTGCTTAACGTTTTGACCTTGGGTGGTATCCTCAACCTATTTTTTTTAAAAAATAGGGAGTTAAAATGTATGCAATCATAGCAAATACATGCTAACCTATGTGGTGTACAGTTTTTCAGAGTTTGTAGCTGTGTTTTACATTGGCCCAATACTTGACAATAAATATTTACGGAACTGTTTTCAAAATAGGAAGAAGAAAGATAACATCAAATAAATTAGCAAGTTATTTTTTCTCCTGGTGATTACTACAGGTATTCTGTATGCTAATAATTGTAAATCTTAATCATCTGGAGTATGCAATGCTGTATTAATAAAAAGGTACTCAAATGCAATTTCTTCTTCAACAGCAAAGTCCTGATCACAGACATTGTCTCTAGATAATTGGTGTTGTGTTCTAAGTTCACATTTCAAACCAGCCTTTTCCACTGATCTGCAAAGTAGGCATTCTTTGTGCTAAGCCTTACCTTGTATAGAGCATAACAATCAAATAAAATAATCCCTGTGGGTTGTAGCCAGGCAAAGGTTATTTTGGTTGCAGGCAGACATCAGTTGAAACTAACCTGTGTTTGAAGAGTAAAAGTTCCCTTCTGTAAGATGCTTACCAGGTGAAGTCCTCTGACCCTCAGAAACGTGCTTCATAGCAAGTGTAGCTGGCTTGAGTTAATAATGCGACTGGGATGATTTGCATTATCTTCAACTGGTTTCTTTAAGATAAAATTCCCTTTATTGGTTTTAATGAATCGTTTAAATACCTCAAATCTTTTTCTTGCAGAGTGACTGAAAACAGGCAGTAGTTAGATACAGAGCTCATGCTAAAGTTGAGGGAGTACTAAGTCAAGGGAGATGGGATAAGCTGTTCTGTGAGCAAGACTAGTGAGTTAGCAGCCATGGACAAATATTCTAGTTTGGAGTCTTTATTACTGCAGAATTCTCCTCCAAGTGAATGAATTTACACTCTAATGGAGGTTAAATCTAAAAATCTGTCAAGGAAATGAACAAATCCCACACCAATGCCTCTGTAATTCTAGAAGTGAAGCTTTTCAGTAATTTAATGTTCAGCATTACTATGTTGCTTCCCTTTTCTCTCTGACCAATTAAAAAAAAAATATATATATAACATGCTTAAAAACTTTTTTTACAACAAGCTAACTTTGCAAAGCTCACAAGGAGACAGAGTTGCAACTCTTGCTTGCTGAGTTGCAGTGCAAGCATTACAATGAGCTGAGAGAGGTTCCAGTGTTGTCATTAGGGAAGGAGCAGTGGAGCCTCCACAGGCCTGGGAGCAGCAGAGTGATCTGACCACTGCCAGGAAAAAACAGGACCTGTTATCCCATCCCTCTGTCATTAGAAGTCCAAATTTCTTTGGGCTGACACAGTAGCACTACTTCCTGGTGGTTTCTTTAGATGCTGCCAGTTCTGTAAACCAACACCAAGGCCAAAATACCAGTAGTATAAATTGGGAAGATGGTGGCGGTAGTAGGTAAACAGTCATTAAACCTATGTGATTGCAGGTGTTTTCCTAAATTTTTAAACATGGGTGTTTGTAAACAGCTAACAACCATGTTGCAATTAGAAAACAATGTGTAAATATCTAGTGGTACTAGATGTTAGTCACTGGAAGACAGAATACATAAAGTGCAGTTAATATATTGATGTTCTGAAAGGATAAAGTTTGTTGGACATTCAGCTGCCAGCAATGACTAATAATAAGTACACAAAACATTCTAATAATCCAGTTCAGGAAAAATGTTGGTATGTTTTTAATCTAACTACTGCATTTTTGGTTATATAGTTCCCATTTTCCATGTATTTTTGTAGTATTCCCCATTTTAATTGGAGATACTTATGTTTAATGTTATCTTTAGGAATAAAGCACATTTTATGCTAATCCACATTTACTTTTTTTGATTTTTTTTAAATTAAAAAATAAAAAGGCAAAAGTAGAAACTCATTGTCATACTTTTTACAATTTATATCAGCTATTCAGTAATTATGATAGAATTGCAAATATTTTGGGCCTTTCACAACAAGCAGGATTGTGAACTTCACCTGCTCTGGCAAGCTGTGACATCGTTATATAAATATCTGAGATGGGTTAAACTGAGGTCTGGTTTTACTAGATGCTTATCTTTATTTTGCACTGAGAGTAAAATATTGTGATCAAAACAAATGCTTCATGTTGAAACTAGTCTTCTCTTACCAAATTTGCTGCTCTGTTGCAGGAGAAATACCTTCCTTGCGGTCGTGAAATAATGTTCTGTATTGCTAAATTCAAACTGATCAAAGTGTATAAGCTTTTTTGTTAGGAACCATCTGTTCAGATATTTAAGAAACAGTATAAATTCTCAAGTTTAGACTGGAAAAAAGCTACAGAATTAGAGCCTGCATGCCATTTGAAGAAGTAACTTAACTGTGGTAAATGTTAGCCTAAACTTGTGTTCCAAATGTGTCCTGTTTTCTGATAGTTAGTGTAATAAACTAAGTTTGAGTTCTGATTTAAATCTACATGGGTAAAAATGCCAAGAAGCAATTAGTGTTACTGTGTAATTTTAGACTTAGTTTTATTTGGTAAAAAAAATTGTACTCATTACTGGATTGTTTCAAAATATATCAAACTTCTAAGTAAGTAAAAATGAAAGTAACTATTTTTGGATAGTACATACAAATTGCCTTATGCATTTATATTGTTGTATATTATTTCCTTTGTTAACACCTGTTTATTTTCTTTTTCTTATTTTTAGTCATTGAAAAGTAAATTTTTCCGTAGTGACCTTGGTGTTCCTACTGCCTCTTAATTTTGTTAACCATCAAGAAATTTTGTCTCTTCTAAAAAAAAAAAAAAAAATCTTTCCAAATAGAGCGATTCTTAGATCACTTTAAATTAGCCATATATATATATGACACCAGAAATATATGCTGTATATAATTTTAACTTAAATACTCTGAGCTGTGGTTATGATTGTCCTGCTGGGGTCATTTCGAGTATAATTTCATGATAACTATTTTCTATTTTTTTTTATTGTTATGAAGTAAATTACCAAGCTTCTTGGAACTTTTAACTCCCAATAAATGGCTTTGACAGCTTACTTAAGTGTAAGTTCAGCTGGAAAAAAAAATGGTTTCTATAGGATCCTCTTAGATGTTAACTGATGTCTGATTGTGATCTGTAGATTTTTCTTGTATATGGATACTAATGAAGTTGTTGAAAGCTTTTTTTGACCTTTCCATTATATATACTTCACTTTTAAGAGCTGTAAAAGGAAACTTGTATAATCTCTATGATAAGTAAGATCATTTGGGAGCCAAATGGCAGGGTTATTGTTTTAAAATTTAAAAAAAAATTGCCTACAGTAAACAAGGCAGAATGTATCAAATCCACTGTAGCATCAATAATACTTAACACTGAGAAAATTATTAGAAGCTTGCTTTGTGCCAGAGAAATAGAAAATCTGGGTGGAAAATTTATCAATCATCTCTTTCATAATTTCTTTTGTTTGACAGTAATTCTTGCAGAATTTTTTCTCATCTGTTGTGCTTCAAGAAGCTATGACGCTTTAACTTCTTTGGGAAACTCCCTTCATATTTCACCAGATGTGTTTACTGGGTCCAATCATAATCAGACATGAAGTCTTTCAATTTTTGTGTTGTCTGTATTTTCAGGTTAGGTAAAAAATTGCTAGGTACCAACAGCTGCAGGTTATTTTTATATAATTTTTCAGATGTGTCCCAGTTTTAGAAAATGTTTGTCTCTGAAAAGCGGTGTCACTGTTATTCAGTTAATTTGAATTAGTTAATTTATGCTGAAGTAGTATTTTCACTACTGAGTAACACCTCTCAGTAAGATACTTGGCTCCATTGGCTGTCTTTGCCAGTTAGCTTTGGAAATTTTTTCAATATGCTGGTTCATTTATATTCAGGAATAGATTTTTAGATAAAATAAGTAAGAATAACTTGTACAAGCTTGTACTTTTAAATTCAATGACCCAAACAAGGATACAAATTTCTTGGTCACATCTGAGTTGGTTTTTATTTCTTCAATACTCCTTTTAAATATCCAGTTTGGCTAATGAATGGCTTTCAGGAATAATCAGGTAACCAGCTGAGAAGTGAGAAATGTCAGTAAATGATGAAGAAAAATAATTATTCATTATATGTATTTCAAAAAAGAGATAATGCTTGTTTTAAAATAGTGCTTCTGGGATACACTTAGTGAGATGTAAAATTTAGGCTGCTGGAGCACATCTGAAGCAATGTACGTGCTTTGCCTACCTGAAGTCTGTGTCTGATGATATATTTGCTCACTAAACAATATATGTAATTGTTCTCTGCAGAAACATGATCAGGGACAAGTTCTGTTGGATGTAGTCTTCAAGCATCTCGATTTGACAGAGAGAGATTACTTTGGTTTACAGTTGGCTGATGAATCTACTGATAACCCTGTAAGTTGACCCATTTTATAAACACAGTTTTATGAATCATAATCACTTTTTATCACTGTACTCTGTATCATTGTAAAGAGAATTAAATAGGAAACATTGCAATATTGTGCCATCTTCTCCAACTGTCATTTGAGTGGATCAGTGTCACCTTGTAGTTAAGACTACATGATCTTTGTCAGATGGCATAGGAAACAGTAATTGTTTCTTGGGGAAGTGAGTACAGAAATGACTCTGAGGGACTGGGGTTAGAAGCTTCATGGATCCCCATATCTACCTGCCCTTCAGACTTACTGGGATGTGAATAGGATAACATATCTTGCTACTAGCACCTTGATTCATATAGTTCTGGTACTTTTGCCTAAATCCTATCTATTTCAGCCTTTTTACAATATTAAGTGGTTCAACCCTCTAATGTTTTCTGGATGGAAAATAACTATTTGCATTTGGATCTCGTGGTATCACTTGAAAGAATGGATATTGCCTACTAAATATGGCTCCAAAAAGTTAACATTCTGTTGTTTGAACTACACTAGTACATACCAGATTCATCTTTACAACTAGAAGGTAATATAAACGTAAGCTTTTGTATTCCAGGTTTTCTGGGTTAACTCTAATATCTAACAGTATTTTCCACAAAAAAAAAATATTGAAGGATTATTAGATGTGTGCGTTTATCAGATAGATTGGATAATAAACCCTTGCTTAAAGATTTGAGTGTCTTTTTGAGCATCCTTCACCATGTTTTGAAATATTCTTATGTAAAATGAATGTATCCCTGTCTGGAGAGTCTGTTCTTAAATATTTACATTTAGTCTTTTAAAAATTGATCCTGTGTGAGGATTTATTTATTTTTTTTTTAATAATCAGTCTCTTTAAGCTGCACCAGTCTTTTTGGTTCTTCTTAAGGCAATTACTAAAAGCATTTGGATGTACTGATTATTATTCATTCCCAACAAATAAGTGACTCAGAACTAACTTCAGATCCACAGTGTCCTCAGGTACCTCTGTGTACTTGATTCTTCTTCCCTCACAAGAACAACAACAACAAAAACTCAAACAGAGCAAAACCAAACAAACAAAGCCAAAACACAACCACAAAACAAAACCAAAACCAAACAAAAAAAACCCCTATGATGCATATGAGGTAGTTACCTGCTATATCAGGTTAAGTCTCTGGCACTTAATAGAAACTGTGGCCATATAACCATTTCCTGAGGTTTGCAGGCTTGCAGTGCAAGGCAGGATGAAGAATTGAATAATATGTATAATAAAGATCAATTTATGAGTTACCTGAACTCCGTTGGTATGTGCAGAGCCTTCTGGGTTGCTGATGAGGAATGGTTTAAACAACTTGTAGGGCTTTCCAGAGAACCATACTTATTTCTGAAATTTGAAGTGTTGTTTTTCATAAAGATCTGTCTGTACTTCCTGATAGCAGCATTCTTCCATACAGATAATCAAAATTGGGTGCTGTTCAGTAGAATTATTCTGTAGTCCTTAATCCAGGAGGCTGAGTGCTGAGCCTCTGGTGTCCAAGATACCAATTAATGACTTACTAGAGATGACGCTCAGGCTGACAATTTGAAGAGAATCTGTGAGCCAATGGGATCACTCCCTGGATGTTTCAGACCTTCAAAATGCAGAGTCAAAAGTACTGGAACCAGTTTAAGCAAATTATGAGTTGGGTAAATTAACCTGCATATAGCATGGCCATGGTTAGCTCGCTTCAGATAATCAGTTCAAAGAGCAGCTGAAGATTGTTAAACACCCCATAATTGAGTTCTGCCCTCTCTCAGGCTCAGGTGATAATCACAGAGCCAAGTCACAATCAAGTTAGCACTGTCAGAAACAGACAATGAATGTTAATCTCAGGGAAAGAACAAGAGCAGGTGTTGATGATAATTTTGGTGGCTTTCCAGAAGCAATAAGATGACTTTGTATGTCAGTAAGGCATTGTCATAAAAGACCCAGTAAAAGTATTAGAAACACAACAGTTATTTGATGTATTAGGCTGTAATTTGTGCTTTTTTTGTTTCTCTAATGTGGGTGTTAAAATTTGTCTCTTTCTAGCGGTGGTTGGATCCAAACAAACCTATCAGGAAACAATTAAAAAGTGAGTACATGTATGTATTTGGTAGATTCATATGTCATTATTATGCTATTTTTCCAGGTTACCCTGATTAATTAGAAATAACTTTTCTTGACTGTAGGAGGATCACCTCACAGTTTAAACTTCAGAGTGAAGTTTTTTGTAAGTGATCCAAACAAGCTCCAAGAAGAATATACAAGGTAGGTTAAGTTATTGATAAAACATTTTTCTAGAAGGTTTATTTTTAAAGGGAAAACTATCATTATTTAAGGTACTACATGGAAATTTTGTTCTAAATAATTCTTGTCATATGTGCAAGCTTCTAATTTTTGCCTACTAATTGCAGATATGAACTATGCAGTTGCACCAAATCAATATAACAAAAAGCCAGTGTGAATAGATTTCTAAATTTATATGCAAAGTGAAGTAACTACATGAAGAAAATACTACCAAGTAGAAACAGAAAAGGCAAAATAGAGAAGAGAGGAAAAACTTAATCCCACTATTCACCAATGAGTACAAATTTAATTTTATCCTTACTTGTGTCTCCTTTGTGATTGAAAAATTCCTGAGCTTTCTGCATTTTTTTTCCTTCATTTGCAATCCCCCACTCTTCCGATTTTCGTCTTGGCACTAATAAATTAATCTGTTTGTATGGTTGTAGTCCTAGCTTGAAGCATGTAAATTTTTTCATAGCAGTGCGTTGGAAATCTGTTGAAGAAAATTCTCAGTGTGAATCAAGATGGGAGGCTTGTGAATTTCAATTACTCCCTGAAGAATTTTCACTCAAATTTTCCACTATTTTCACTGTTCTTAATTAGGTCTTGTTTTTTACATAACTGGTGTGATTTGACAGATTGGAATTTTTGGATGTCAGCCATTCTGAAAACGGGTCAGTCCCATTCAGAAAAACAATATCTATATTATTAAGGATAGCTTTAGAAATGTAAATACTGAAACTGTGAAAATTTGAGTCCAGATTTGCTTATAATTTCTTTTGATTTGTAAATTTTTGACAAAATTTTACATGCATCTTTGCAGACAAAATTTACTGCAATTAGTCCCAATTAGATGTGGCTTTGTTATATTGAAATATTTACTTTGAGAAAATTTGCCAATTTATTATATGTGAATAATGAAAAATGTGTCATTTGAATTAAAGGACAATATGTACTATTTCTAAGGAGATCGAAAAAACCCACTAAATATTGATCAATATGAAATAGTAAAAGGAGAATTGTTTCCTTTAGGTTTTATATTGCAAATACAAAGCTATAAATACAGCATCCTTTGAGATGAGAAATAATGTATGATTGCTGTATCTAGGTCAGCTCAGCTTTTTTTTGCTAATAGGCCTAATTGCCCCTGAGAAAACTAATTTGTTTTTGGAATTATTATAAAGAGAGAGTTATTATCCATGGGATTTTTTTGGTGTAAAGTTAGCATTTCATGTCACAACTATGGAGTCCTTTCAATTTATAGATATTTATTAAAAAAAAAAAAAAGAGAAAGTGCAAAATTCTGAAAACTGTTATAGATTTCATGAAAACAGAGGAAGGAGTCAACACATGAGGCAGCATGAACAGATGTCAGGGAGAGGTTCAGTGCAAGTTTGTCTCTTGTTAGGCCTCTGTGAATTGGTGAGGGAGGCAGGTTATGAATGCTCCAGGTCAGGAGAGGTAAGCAGTAGCTCAGCTTGTGTGGGAGAGTTTTGCTTTAGGAACTTGTCTTGGGGAGGAAAGGGAGCTGTATTTGTCTTGCTCCTGGCTGAAGGACTTGCTTATCAAGTTGGCTGCAGTTAGCCCTAACTGCTTTACCTTTTCCTAGGCACAAATACATAAGGAAGATGAAAACATTATAGGGCAATGACACCTTCCTTGTTTTAGCTGAATTGGTTGTGCAGGCTTTTCCAGACCTACACTGTTAAGGCTTCTGTTGATTTCCCATTTTGCTCAATAATATGTGAGGCTCCCATGTTCAAGCTGGGGTGGTCACCTAACAAGGAATTATCTTTGCTGTTTGCTGAAAGCAGTGGACAGAAAATGAGCTCTGTTTGGTGTTCCTTTAATCACAAGGTCCCTTAAAGACCATGAAATTATATCAAAAAAGTAAAATAAAATGAAGGTGCAGCTGCATGTACAGAATATTTTTGTCCTATGTTTTTGCAGCCATAAATATTTGCAGCAAAAATTGAGTTAAGCTTATTTGTAAAGAGGTGCTCAAGCTAAGTATGTCAAACGTAATCTTTAAATATATACATTAAACTGTAATCTATTGGTTGGGGTTTTTTTTGCAGGTAAAGTAATTTTGCTTTTTCTTAGATTCTTTTTGTTTCAGTATATGTTTTCAGGTGAAAAATGAAAAAGTTTTTTGAGATTTACAAAGCATTAATAATGTCTCAGTTTTAACTTCCTGAGGTTAATACCTTAAATGAAGCTTCTTGCCATTCTGATCAGTTACAGAACCTTTAGGTTTTGTAGGGAGTTGAACACATGGGCTAATATTTTTGGTTGTCAGTTTGCAAGTGTTTTCCCTCATTTTTATTGAAACAAGAAATGTTTTACCTTTTCACTAAATTTAGCTTGTAAGTGAATTTCTGTGTACATCTGTGGAATTCTATAAAGTTAATTCACATTCTGAAGGTGATACAATTGTAAGAAGTTGTATTATGTGTAACAAAGTGATTTATTTTGATTTTTTTTTTTTACTGCAGGTTAATATTTGGAAATATTTAGCATATAGTTTTGGATGAACTTGAACTAGATGGTTTTTAATAAGTAATTTTGAGTGTTTATAATGAGTGGGTATGGTTGACTGTATACTTTTCAATCAGAACTACAAGAAGAAAGCTAGATAATTTTTTAAATAATAGTAATGCAAGAGGTCCCAAAATAGAATGAACTTAAAGCAGCAATTATGTTTAAATTTTCCACTCAGGGAAAATTTTTCTAAACAAAAAAGCATTAGAGCCTAAATTCTACAGCTGCTTTTATGCCCTGTTATAAAGGGTTTTTGCTAGAAGTTTAGGCTTTTGCTGACACCCTGCCACCTCAGTAAATCTCTGTGTCAGTGGAAGTTTATAGCAGTTTGGTATTTTTAAGTAATGGTGTTTCTGCTGCCATTGTTGGGTGGGAAATAGTTCTCATTCTAAAGGGTTTATCTGTTTCTTTTGCTGTTTCCATCTCCTGTGTGACTGAAAAGAGTGAGTCTGGGAAGACTGGATTAATTTCTAAAACAAGTTTTTCTCACATCATAATTAAATAAAACTTCAGAAGCTGAAGTCAGTTGGAAGGCGGTTGACATAATGGAATCCACAACATTGATTATTTTGCAGTTAAAATAAGATTAGGTCTTTTAATTTAAATGAAAAGAGTAATAGCGAATATTCAGTGAGAATAAATTAATTTTATCTGCCTGGAGTACAAGTCATTCTTATTAAAGCACCTCCATACACAATTGCAGACTTCCACTTCTGGTTGCCATATTGAATAATTCTTTTATTCGAAGTCATTCATCATGAAGGCACTTGTTTTTCCCTTTTTTAAACTTTAAGTTCAAAATGAATACTGGAAAATAAGATAGAATGTGGCATTTGCATCCTTTTAGTGAAAGATACTGTATAACTTCGTAGTCTGTAAATTGTTTCATTTACAAAATTATATTATTTTACTAATCACAGTTTAATTTCTTTTCCGTAAGACTTTAAGAAATAGCATGCAAAATGTTAAGTTTTTATTTATTAATTTATTTAGTTTTGCACTAACTGGAAGAAAAATGCATTAAATTGATGACAAATGATAATCCTATGTCTAATTGTAGTTTTGTTTGTTTTTTTTAATAAGGTACCAGTATTTTTTACAGATTAAGCAGGACATTCTTACTGGAAGGTAAGATTCTTGTTGTGTTAAACATTAAATGCAGCTTTGGTTGATAAAAAGCTAATGGTGAGGAATTTTACTTGTAAAAATAAAAATCTATTTAAAATAAATTACTATTTATGCAAGTAGAAGTGCTTATAATAATTACCTGTCCAGGTAGTTCATAGACTCTGAAAGATTAGGCTTTTTAAAATAACCAAATTTCATATGAACTATGTAATCCTATTTGTTTCTCATTTTTAAAACAAAATAGATTGCCCTGTCCTTATAATACTGCTGCTCTTCTGGCTTCCTATGCTGTTCAATGTAAGTATAATTAATATTCATGTACATATTAGTAATGAAATCCATAAAAAGTAGTATAAATTAGTATTTAAATAATGTAGCTTCTATAGCTTTACATTGTGATGTTTGTGGACATGGTGATGCTTTCCTCATGATTAAGAAACTGTGGTTGGTGGGTTTTTTCTCCCACAGTGTTTTGCTGAATTAGATGTGAAAAAAATACTGTTAGTGCTCTCTGCTTTTAAACTTTTGCAGTTAAATCCCCCCCAAACAACCCTTTGGATTGTTGTGTGTTCTGAAGCGTGGTGTTGGCTTTTTCTGGAGAACAATACTAAAGCATCTTGTAGGCACCTAAATATTTTTAGTGTAGTATACACTGAACCTCCAAATAGATGTAGAAAAGGGAATTCTGGTCTTATCAGGCTCAAAAGTTCAGTACCAGTGTTGTAAATTTTAAGCCATGCAGTGAGTAGATGTCTTGAAGACTGCGATTTACTCCTCTTCCCCTCTCCTCATTTTCTTTCATAAACTTAAATTGTGGGGAAAAAATGCAAGCAAACACAACAATCACCCAACTAAGATGCTGTTCAGCACTTAGTTCTTCAAATGTGTGATTGACAGAAATTCAGTTTTCTAAGCAATCCCGATATATCCATCTATATTCATGTTTTTCTGCTGCTAAAGATACCTAAATCTACATTTAGTACTATGAATACTTACGTATTCAGAGAAATAGTATCAGAGAAATAGTGTCCATGTTAATGTTTTCAGGGCAAAAACATGTAGTAGTGGTATTGTAAAGTTCTGTGCATAGTTTAATTGGTCATCTTTTTCCAGATCAATCAGTGGAGCAGTTGCTCTTAAACAAAACTCCCAGACTCCAGCTACTTGGAAATAGATATGTACTGCAAGTCAATTCCATGCCTGAGGGATTTACCTTAGAAGAGATTAAGTATTTGCTAGTGAAGCAGGCACTGTGAAAAGTTAGATTTTAAGCATTTAATAATAAAATATTTTTCAAATACTGTAGAAGTGGTGGGTATGCACAGTGCATTGTTACCTTTATGTGAGATCACCCTGCTCTCAAGTTCTTCAGTGTGCAGACCTCTATCTAGTGATTTTCTGTTCATGTCTGTACTGAACCCTCTCTGGGTTTCGTTCATGGGATTGTTTATAAAATACAAGTACACAGCAGACATAGATCTCTCACTCCTGTATTCTCTGCAGTGGGTTTTAGCAAGGCATGCACTCTGGTACGAAACCTGGTCCGTTTCCCAGTTTTTTTCCCAGAATTATGTAGATGTACTCTTTTTAGTAGTTTCAAGTAAACTAGTTTCAATGTAGGTATATACATGTCTACTTTTTTCCATACATACAAGTGAATGTGCAAAAAAATATTTTTCTAGTGCTTCTAAACATGTCTTGGTGCAGAATGAGCTAGTAGCTTTTGCAGATCTTAATGAAGAAATAGCAGTTGTACTGTTAAGCATATGTATATTGTATAATCACATGAAAGCAAGCAAAAGTAAAATAAAATATCAAATACCTCGAAATAAATTTATTAGTTAGACACATTATGACAATGTTTATGAATTGAGTATTAAAAATTAAGCATTTTATAAACTTCCTTTATAAATACCTACTCAAGGCTCTTTTTAAATGATCTCCATGTTATTAATTGAAAATCTCACTGTTTATTCAGACATTTCTCTTTTTTTGTTGTAGATCATAAAGCATGTGGGATCAGACTCTTGTGAATCTGGGGGCATTGCACAATGCCAAGTACATCAGTGATAAACAATAACTTCTCTTTTTAATATTTTAGCTGAGCTGGGAGACTACAACCATTCAGAAAACTTGCCAGGCTACCTCTCAGACTATACTTTCATCCCTAGCCAGCCTCAAGACTTTGAAAAAGAAATAGCAAAATTACATCAGCAGCACATGTAAGGATTTATAGTAGAAGATATTGTCTGGCTTTGTCAAATCCTGACTGCTGGTGCTGTGCTATTACAATAAAAAATGAGTATTTTTGTCATATAAAGTTTGAGTTTGGTTTTGTTTTGTATTTAAGAGTACGTTTAATGTGGTTTTTGTAGATTGTCTGTATAACAAGCACCATTGATAGTTGCACAGATAAAATATCTCTGCCAGAATGAAAATGAAAATAAGTGCAAAAATAAACATGTTAATAGTACACTGAAAACAGTATTTGTGTGTATTGCATTGGATATTAAGTGGAGCAGAATATAATATCTTTCCAAGTTTTTTTGCTTCTCTTTGAGAATGCTCTGTGCATAAAACCTTTGTTTTCATGGTGCTCTCACCTGTAAACGAGTTACTTTAGAAGTAACAAAGTCCTTTTCTTCAGTATCTCCTCTTTCCTGTGTGCAAGTCTGTGACCTTTTACTACTGAGAAAAAGGTGATGAAGCAATGGAAAATATTTTTTTTTCAGTGTATAACATTGTGGTACTTTTTTCACCAAATGGTTCCTTTTAGAACTTAAGTGCTTTTTGCTACAGTTAAATTTATCAGTAACATTAACAAAATTAACATAAAACTAAAATATGTGCTTAATTGGGGCATGTTGTTGGCTTTGGAATCTACTGAATATTGTGTTACATTTCAGCCAGTGGTTTAGCAAATTTTGTTTGATAGGGTAAAGAAATTAAAGGGAGCTGATGGTAATTTAAAAATGACCCCTGGAGAGATATTGCTGTTATCAGTAGAAAATAGGGGACTGCAAAAGTAATTTCCATATTCTAGAGCTCCACAGACATTTAAGTGATACAGTGCGTTAGAAATAAAATGCTTCCATTTACAAGATGACTCTTGTCATGACTTTGTCTATGTGGAAGCATAAGTTGCTTTCTGTTAAGATTTTTGGGTTAGTCTCTTTATGGTGAGAAAGTCACATTTCAGAGTGGACTTAGAAGTGGTAAAATGAATGCAAATTTCCTGTTTGAGCTCACTAGGGAGTCTGATGAGGGAGGTTAGGTTAGGAAGTTGCTAATTTAGCTTCTTTTTTTTCAGAGGGTTGTCTCCTGCAGAAGCAGAGTTCAGTTATCTCAATACAGCACGTACCTTAGACCTTTATGGAGTTGAATTGCACTATGCAAGGGTAAGTTTGGATGAGCTAGTATTGCAATGTGAAAGTTGATTCCTCTGAAATATATGGAGAAAGAAATTTTTATTTTTAGTGAGCATTCTTGGCTTCTGCTTACAAGAGAAAAAAAAGAAAATACTAGGTTTTTAACTGTGATTTACCAGTTTCAGTAACCACTGCTTTGGTCTGGTGAAGGTATTTCTTAGCTTAAATTTGGGCTTAATTATATGTGTGTCGTTTGGGTTGTGCCTTGTTGGCCTGAGTGCCAGTTGCCTTGACTACTGGTGCATAAATAAAATGTTCTTATTGAATGTGCTTTTGATATTTAAGGATCTGTCAACCTTGAAAAATAGTGAATTTGGTTTCTATTAGAACCAAATGATAAATCATCAACATTATATAATATCAATGTTAATGTAAGATGAGCATTCTATAATTTGAGAAGTGCCAGTTTTATCTGGCTAAAGCAAGCAGCTCGACTTAAAGAAACTTATCCTGTTAGAATAGTGATACCATTTCTGCAATGCCTCTGAATATAATAATTTTTAGTAACTAAGACACCTGTTTTTTAAATATTCTTGTCCTGCTCCATAAGGTTAGAGAAACTAGAATTTGAAATATCCTGTTTCACTGCTCTTTGTATCCCGCTGTTGTTGCAGATATAATTAGAGATCCTATAGCAAATGTTTGATTACAGTGCAAAAATCTATCAGGAAAAATTTGCTATTTAAACATACTTACAATATTGTTTGTCTTAGAATCTCTCATGTTCTGAGACTGCACTTTCCTTTCAGGTAGGAATTTAAGTTGCTAGTTTCTTTTAGTATAGCAAACATCAGGTCAGTCTATTAATGATGTTATTCATAATGTGATCCTAGAAATATTCAATATCATGTATTTCTTCAAAGCTGGTGGAAGACAGAATCTAACATATATTAAAATTCTGTGGTAGCTTACAAAGAACTCAGAGCAAACATTCAGGATTGTCCCAAATGAGAAGGGGTAATTTAATTTTTATTTGTCTTACTAAAACACATTTTCTTCCATGGTAATTGAGATCTGTTTTACTGTGGTAATTGTGATTTAAAAGGAGATGACAATATATATATAAAGTTTAAAATATATTTATATTGTTCTTCAAGAAATTTTTTTCTTTTCTTTTCAAGGATCAGAGTAACAATGAAATAATGATTGGCGTCATGTCAGGTGGAATACTAATTTTTAAGAACAGAGTACGAATTAACACTTTTCAGTGGTAAGGATGGCTGTTAATGTTTTTGTTTGGTGTGTCAAAACATGTTTTTACCACTGTCAGCATCATACATTGTAAAAAAAGACAAACTTCTTTGTAACATTTGAATTTGGAATTATTTGCCTTACACTGTGGGTAATTTACGATGTGATTTTGTCCTTTTCTGCATGCTATGCTGTTGAATGATTTTAGTGTGCACTATAATGGATCTAAATATTTTCTTCAGGTGTTTGTAAGCATGCTTTATATTTGATTAACTGTATAGTTGTCTTCTGTTTAAGAGCCAGTATTATGGTTTAGCTGACAGTCTGTTAAGACACATTTGAACTTCAATCACTCTCCAGGTTAATATTTTTTTCTTATTTGTCTTCTTAAATGTACTTTAATTGCAGTGGGTGTTAAATTTAGTATCAGTATGGCACTTGAGATTAACTGAGGTGGAGCGTTCAGGGTATTGCCATCTCTTCATCCATAGATAATAGTTTTCACAATAAGGATTTAAAAGTGCATTTATTGCAGGAAACTCTATCATTTATTTCTCCTCTTAAATAAAATAGCTTTTAAAGCTGTTCTGTCAATACGGGGTTATCCTCATTAAGTCCATGTCTAAATATTAAGTTGAGATCCCAGTCTTATTTCTTCATGTAAGAATGAGAGAGATCTAAGAGGAATTCTGTTCTGCTCTGTAACCTTCCCCAATGTCACCTTCCCCAGTGCTTTGTTTCAGTTCTTCCAGAAGTAATTTTCCTTTGGTTTCAATTACTGGCTTGGAATCCACTTTGACATCCTTACTTACTACATACATTGTTGGGTATGCTGTAACAGTATTCTGAGTGGGTGAAGTCAGCCATATAAAATTATCATAATAGACATTAATTTACTAGGCACAAAAGCTGTTCTCTCTGGAAAATGATTAAAAGTTTTGCATTTTCATTGGATACTGATTCTGCATTTTCATTAACTGCTGATGTGATTGCTTGGGCAGTGCAGCACTGAACTTCTCTGAAGTTCTTGGCTGGTCTGTTGTCTTCATATGAACATATTAAATTGATTACCACAATTGAAACTAGAAAAAACTTTTCAGTTCAGACTGATGCAGGCATTTGAAATATTTGTTTTTTAACACAAGGTAAGATCTATTACATCTATATCAGTGACCTGTTTTCACTTAGTAAGTTTTCTTGCAGTGATTCAAGTTGTTAATCAGAGTCTTGATCTACAGAGTCTACAGCCCAAAGAATTTCAGAGACACTCTGGTCTTCTGAGCTAAGCTTAGTCTCACGCTTTCTTGTAGGATCTTGGATATTCTGTGGTGTACCATACTGAGAGACAGTGTTAATGGACAAGTTCTTGGTAGATTTTCACAGTGAGAAAAGACAAAGCTGTTACATAAGTGTTACTCACTTCCATACTGATCAAACATGGTTGACATTTTGCCTATAAACATTCAAAAAAAAGTACACCTGAGGCAGCTGCATGTAAATTTTCAGTCTCCATGGTTAGCTGGGTAAATTAAAACTGGATCTTGTAATGATAAGTCTGAAATTACCACACTTGTCAGGCTGATCTGCCTTTGTAATAGTGACACGTTCTAAGATAGATACCCTTCATCTGGTAAGAGTTTTGAACTGTGAGAGCCATTTCTGGGTTAAAGCTCCTTTATAAATGCAGTACTGTAATAGTCAGGAAGGTTTTAATTCAGACTGCTTTACTGATGTTCTTTTGGGGAAAACACTAATAGTGGAAATAGGTTCTGTAAAACACACTGGTAAATTACTGAGTACATACCAAGTAAGTTATAATTAAGCTATATGTCCCCACTGGAAGGTAGAGGTTTCTGTGAGCCCCACTTCATCATGCCAGGGATGCTGATCTAAATTCTTAGTGTGGTTATTGTGCGTGTGTAATCACCTAAACAGTTCTTCTTTGTATTCAGCTGCATCAGCTGACATCAGAGATATTGATTTCTTCCTGTGAAGACTTTAGTACTGACATAATTCATGTTCACAAAAACATCACTCCAGGACTCCCCTTCTTCTTTGTTCTGTTATAGACTTTCTTTTGCTGTGAGGCTCTGAAAATTCTCAGAATCTAGCTCAAAGCCAGACCTCTTACCTTTCCTTTTTATCTGTAGTCATGCAGCTGTTTTAGTGACACACATATTGATACTTTCCTTGCTTTCACTTTTTCTTGACTGTATACAACTGGAGCTGTGTGATGTCTTCCCAGTGCTTTATGAGTCCAGTGAATATTTAGATATCCCTTTTCCAGTACTCCTGAGCTGAGTTTTGAGACAAGTGGGAGGAACAGACATGCATGCTTACAGGAAGAAATAAAGGTTTATCTGTATTGCTCCCTTTTATTTTGATAGTATATCTAAAATGCATACTATGAACCTTATGATCACATCAGGAAATGAAGCAGGAGGGAGACAAGGTAGGAATAAGGCAAAACAAAATAGCCTTTTATCCAGTGTGTCCTGACTTGATCTTCCTGTATTGTGGGTAATTCCTCTTTTCCCCAAACTGTGCTACCAGATGTAGAAATCTGGGAACCCAGGGGGGCAGCTCTTGCCCTTGAAGGCCAAAGGAGAAGCTCGGGGGGTACTGCAGCATTTCCTTTGTTACTAGATCACCTGTGGAGACACTTTCTTTTGCCTGTATTTTACAGTTGATCCTTGTATCAGTATCCTTGGAAAGCTTTGTTGCCTTTTGAGTCCATTGACAGGTGCTGTTAAATTTCTAGCTTTATCCCTGAATGCCTAAGGAGTTTCTCCTTGGTTATTTGAGCCTACTTCCACATCCTGTACGCTTCCTTTTGTGTTTGAGCTCAGTCAGCAGTTCTGATTTTGTCCAAACTGCCCTTCTCTCATGCTTCTATGTTTCCTAGCAGATTGGGATTTTTGAGGAGTGAGAAAATTGTCCTTTTAATATTGACCATCTCTATTCAGTTCCTGTGGCCCAAAAAGGAGCTTCCAACAGATTTTGCCTGCCACAGCCCTGAGCAAGCTGGAGTTTCTTCTCTTGAACACCAGAGATGTTAGGCCTGCTGCATCCCTCCTTACTTACCTCATAATCTTTATCATCACCATCTCACAGCTGCTGGAGTCACGTTTGTCCTGACCTACTAAATCAGGACAATCCTTCCTTCGTTGTGAGTTGTGCTACCAAAAGCATCTCCCCTAGGTGAACTTGTATTAAAGAAGTCTTGGTCAATAAATTTGCTGAATTGCTTGTGTCCTGCCTTATTACTTTCCTGACAAGGCCTGGAGTAGTAAAGTCCTTTGAACCAGGGCTTAATATCATGAGACTTCCACACATTTGAGTATAGAACTCACTTTAGGCTAAGACTTTTAAATATCTCTGTTTAAAAATACTATGATTTAGGATATTGTAGATGACTGGAGACTGCATGGGTTGCACCAGGAAATTACTATCAATGCTTGCTTGCCTGTTCTCAGCCATTCCATGCATATGGACTGTTGTGGATAGTCAGAGAAAGGAAATATAGACAGACCTGTGTTTTCCTTTGGCTGAGTATGGATCTGCTTATTTAATGACTAGCAAGATATTAGCAGTGCATCTGAATTCTACTTTTTTGTTTTTTAAATAGGTGAGATTCAGCTTTGCCGAGTCATTTCTTTGTACTTGAATGGTGACTCTTAGGGGTTGAGTTGGACCTTATTGGCTAATGCTACAGTTTTGAGTCTGTTCCAAATGGTTTCAAGCATAAAAGGCAGCTGACTTTGCCTAAATTACTGGATGAGATAAAAAAACTGTGTTCATAGCTTTATCATTCTCCTTCATCTTTAAATCACCAAAGGTGGTAATTTCTTTAGCAGGACAGGGAAGAAAATGAGTAAAAGGCAGTATAATGTTTTTATAAATGGAATAATTTTGATTTATTTTCAGATTGTCTGCAGGCATACTAAACAAATCTGATATGTTGTAGAGTGTGTGCACTTTAGTTTTTAGAAAAGGTGTATATTAGTGTTCTTCTGCTCTATACCCCAATATTTCAGAAAATCACAATAAACTCATTGTTAACTGTAGCCTAAACTGCCTTATACAACGTTTTTGGGTTTTTTCACAGTCAGACTGCTATAATTGTTAATGTCTTTCCTATCCAGTAAATTTACTACCCATCCCTGATTATTCCTAAGCAACTGTTTGTCACAGGAAGTTCTAAGATAATTGCTGCATTGCCTATGGAATAATTTGGTTTCAGTTTCTAATATAGTTTAAGACTTGAGAAGCTAACTTCAATAGCAACTATTTGTTAAGAACTGGAAGGGAGGGGGACCAGGACTAAGTTAGAGCTGCTGTGTTGTTATTTTATTAACCAATTGCAAAGCTAGGAATGGAAAAAGAAATGGGAAGATTTAAGTCTTCATAAGTTGAAGGCTAATAGTCACATACTCCCTTTTTATTACTGGAGGTAGAAACTCTGTCAACAAATTAAAATATCCAAGTTAGGTTGCTGTTCTGAATAATCCCCTGGAGAAAAAATTTCCCCATTGGACTTAGTTAAGAAAATAATTTCTATATATAGGTATGCAAGTTAGGTGTCTCTTAATGTTTTGCTTCTCATTCCTCCTTGTCTTGAGGTGTTTTTATTCAGCTTAGGTGATTAATGTGCAAGTAGTAATTCCAGTCACTGCTGAAGTCCCTGTATATTTTTCATGAACATGTTTATCTCAAAAGTTGTATCACAGTCTTCAGTGACACGTTTGTTTTGTTTTGGGATGCTTTTTTCTTCCTTATGTAGCTTTACATAGCCCAAATAATAACTTTAAAAAGTAACTTAAAAGTACAGAGACCACGAGAGATGACACCTCACATTAGTAAGGGTGCTTTGTATGAGCATGTATGTGTAAAATGTGGATTTGTAATCCCCGAAGAGTTTTCTGTGAGTTAACTGTGTTCTGGATTCTCTGTACCTTTGAGTTTCATGAAAATTGGCAGCAAGGTCTCCTTTCAGCGAGATAGCATTTGGATTTAGTGCTCTGGTTTTGAAGTATCAGTTGTTTGTTTTCAAAATCACAGAAGTTACTTAATTTTTTTTCTTGTTACAACTGTAAACTTGCTTTAATCTTGACAAAACAAGTACTCCTGTGTATTTAATAGAATATATACAATATTCTAATATTGAAGGTCTTTGAAAAAGTACGTAATTTGATCATGCCTGTCTTTGTCCATTTAGCATTGTAGCAACCATCCAAAATTGTCTGGCATTACTGTCAGCATCTCATATGTTTATAGAAAACCTGCAAGACAAACAGATGTGGTTTTTTCCCTGTCACGTGGTATTTTAGATTTCTTTTCCTCCCTCCTGATTTTTTTTGTTTTGTTTTGTTTTTTAACTTTATAAATAACAAGATCACAGGTCCTTATCTGTGCTTATATCTTGTTTTATCTGTGCTTATATCTTGTTGTAGTTATTTTACTAAAAAAAGTTCTGGTTATATTAAAAGACATCAAAAGAGCACAGAGAATGTCTTTCAGGAATCAGGTGAAGTTCAAAGTATTTTCTTATTCTAAAGGATAATGAAAGTGATCTCAGAAAAGTGAACATCTGGTAGGAATCACTTGGGGGTAGAATAGCTCTTTGGAACTGGGAAAGGATACTTAAATTAGCAACTGCCTTTGGTTTAGGATGGAAACAAGTGAATTTGATAGATAATATAAATGTATGGGTCAAAAATTTCAAATTATACAAGCTATTGTATATAGTCTCTGATACCATTTTTTTTAATGAAAATGTCATGGAAGTGAAATCTGTTCTCTCTAGAAAGTATATTTTCAGTAGGTTTATTTAAGCTTCTAACAATATTTCTGTATACTGTGTTTAAATCCTGTTATTTTATTTTTGGTTTAGGTTGAAGATTGTAAAAATTTCTTTTAAGTGCAAACAATTTTTTATTCAACTTAGGAAAGAATTGGTGAGTACTGTCTTAAATTTCATCTCAAAAAATGAGAGCAATGGAGTTTCTCCATACTGCATGTCTGCATTATATTGACTGATACTATATTGACTCTTGGCCTTTATTTGCAACTAAAAGTCCAGTTCATCAATATTCTATCTCTCTCAGCTCTCAAGCACTATAATGCTTTATAAGTCTTTTAAAATTTTGTTTACTGTATATTTTAGATACAATTAGTTTTACATTTTTATTCAGGATATGTAAGTTGCTTGTGTAAGATAAATGTTGAAAAGGTTGAAAGTATATATTAAATTTCAGAAAAAAAAATTAAAGGTAATGTGTAATGCTGCCTCAGTTATGTATGTGTTTGTAAGTAAATGTTTTATTAAAACATGCTGATTTTAATTATTGAGATTTAGTAATACAAGTCAGATATATTACATTCAAACAGAAGAGATAAGAATATCTTTGCAGTTTTAAATTACATATGATAATTTCTTACGCCTACTTCTAAATGTGTTGAGGGAAGAGTTGAAGTTCTCTGTGAAAAATGTCTATGTTTCACTGCTTGTGGTATGTATTTGCTACCCTATGAAGCATCACAGCACCAGTGCCTGTTTAGTTCAGCAAGAAATTAATTGTTCCATACCTCAAACATGTTAGTCTAAACCCATCACAGAAATGTCACTGGGGAAGGATGGAGGAATTAATTAAAAATATGAGTATGTGATTAATCAATCAGATTAGTTAAAAGGTTTTGTACCATTCTTACAGCTGAAAGGATTGGAAGCCCTGAAATACAGTTACTGTCTAGATTTTTAAAAATGTATTCTAGGCAGAAATGCATCCTGAGTACTACAGGACTATTCTGGATTTATAGCCAATATGGTTAAACAAGAAAAATATTAGGAAAATACACCTGTTACATCAGGCCAATAGCCAGTGACTAGTATTGGTACTGAGACCAGGAGTCAAACTGTGTGTCTTAAAACCATATCCTTTAAAATGAGGCCCAGGAGTTTGCAGTTTCCACAAGTGGAGCTACCTGACCACCCGCAGCCCCTTTGCTCTGTGTTAGTTGAGAGAAGTTGATCCCCTGTGCTTGGAGCAACTGTGCATAGATCCTCATTCAGAAGTGTGGTAACAGGAGGCACAGGAGTTTGGAGTAATTATGTGTAGAAATGAACTTTGGCTGTTGCATGGACTAATTGGGAATATCTGTCAATGCAAGCAGATATCATGCAGTGTGTCCGGAACAGTACTAATGATACAAAAAAAGAGATGGGAATATTTCATAATTTCAGGACAGAAGTGACAAAGATATTTTTTACCACCTTGCAGCAGCTATAGGGTAGTTCTCAAAAGCAAACTGCTCTTGATGCCAGTGAGTGTAATTTCCACCACAGTTGCAAGAATGTTCTGTTTAGATCTGAGATGAGAATTTGGGGTTTCCTTTGGAATTTGGATATTATGAACTCCAATTGTTTTGTAATATTAGAACTTGAGGAAAACAGTTTGTACTAGCAGAGTTCAGGACCTTGAAGACTGAGATACCCAGATATAAAATTGGATTAAGTATTCGAGTGTTTCCTCTTCTGTGAAGAAAAGAATTTTATGTATAATTGAAGATAACAAAGATAGTTTTTTCATCTTCTTTTTTTCTACTGCTTTTTAATACTCTGCATGTTCTTACTTGCACCAGAATGTAGTCGACGTAACTAATGTAATTTCTCTTCAGAAACATCTTACTGAAGCCAACAAATTAAAAGGCTCCATACCATGTGTCTTTAAGCTCTATGTATCAGATGAAAACCATGGCAAGAACTTAGTTTTCATTCATTCCAAGTCATGAATATCTTAAGATCAAAGCTCATATTTGGCTTCCAAAGAAGGCATACTTTAACTAATTTTTTAATCAATCCTCATTTTAAAATTGTCATTTCCAGAACTGCTTTCCCTAAGTAGTCTTGCAGTGTAAGATTTATCTCACCTATATTTAGCTTCAGTTAGGTTAAAAGCATGTATTTTTCTTTTATGACAAGGGGCTACCCAAAGCTAATCGTTACACTTCTTCTATGCAAAATGTGAAACATTTTAGAAGGGATTAAGTTGCTCTTCGGTGTTATGTGCCTTCTTTTGCTTTCACTCCCATTAACAATTGAAGGAAATCTAAATGGCTCTTTTTAGGCACCAGAAACTAAATGAAGTGACTTCATGATTTCACATTTAGGATGTAAAATACCTCTGGTCTCGTGCTTTGAGTGTACATTGAAAAGCACTGAATTACAAAACGGCAGTGGAAGCACATTAATAGTGTGCTGATGATATGTATAAAAGTTGTGTAAATATAAAACTAATTGTACAAGTGAATACCCATATTTATTCTTATGCAAAGCTGAAGTGCTATAGAATATTGAATTACTAGATTTAGGAGAGAAATTTTCCCATATTGTCTTTTTCTCAAACTGGCCTACATTTTAAGTAGTCCTAAAAAGGTATTTTTACTAGTGAGTGTGGAGAGCTTTTAATTGCAACTGTCCTCAAAAGTGCAAGTGCTTTATCTTTTAATCACATGTTGAATTTATTCCCTGACTTGGCACTGCTTGGAGGCATCAACATAAGTAAAGAATTATTTACCTACTTTTAATAGATTATATCTGTGTTTAAATCTCTTAAAGGAAGTCAGCTGAAGCAGTTTAACATCAAAGTAATTTTCCACTGGTAGCATACTAAAATATTGGCTTGAAACTGGATGTGTATTCTGACAGTTAAATAGCTGCAACATGCATCTGCTGGAGTTGATTTTCTGTGCATTGCTTCTTTATGATTTTTGGGGGGCAAAATAATTTTGTTTTATTTCTTCATTTGATGTTGGAATCCCCCTGAGCCATAATTTCAGTGGTAGTTTTTGCACCATATTTTTGTTTATTTTGCCTGTTCCATATGCTGTTTCCTTTACATGTTTTGAAGCTGATAATAATTCAGCAGTTTCATTTTTCCAGATGTTTTTAGTGTCACCTTTGGCTGTTGTAACATCAGTAGTGTCAGCTTTTTTAAAAAAAAAAAAAAAAGCTGTCCAGCATATTTCAGTTGTCTTGATTCTTTCACAGTTAAATAAGCTGTTCAGTGTGCTCCTAGAGCTCAGTGTTCCACTCAAAAATTATTTGTCTGTAACAAAACAGTATCAGAGGTTTTGTCCATGAACAAGATCTGGTTTTGGTATGCAGCCAGATTTTTTTTTTTTTACTTTTAAAAAAATTTTTTATATATATATATATATATAAAAATACATTATATATTTGGAGTTTGTGCTTTGAATTTTTCTTCTTATTGACCTTTAGAAATAATTTGGTCTCGAATCACAAGGTGATCCATGGGCTTATCTCCCCAAGTACATATTTGATCTTAACGCTGTGCTTTGCTAGATGTGTAATTGATTGTCCCATCAAAGTCTCTTGCCATTGGGCTTCTATTTGAAAAGCAGATACTGCTGGCACCATCTACATTGCACTTAAGCTTCCACAGGACATTTTTGTCTACTCTTTGAGAAATATCTTGACTCTCTGGAGCACCTACTGCTTAGCAAGTCTTTTTGTCTCTTGGGGGTGGGGTGGGGAGTTTTTGCTTTGTTCTGGGATTTTGCTTTGTTTGGGGAAAGTGAAAGTCTCACTGGAGAGTGAATTTTTCAACCTAATTTCTGTTCTGAGCAGTGAAAGCTGTGTTCTGAAGTTCCTGTTTTAAATCGGGCAAAGGTGGGGTTGAATGAATGTCCCCAACCAAGGCAAACGTTTAAAGACTGAGCTGTTCTATGCAACCAGGACACCCATATCTGTTCTGGTTTTTGCTTGTTTGGTTGGGTTTTTTTCCTTTTAATAAAAAGAATCACAATCATGAGTTAGACTTAATTTTGCCCTATCTGTCCAGTGTTTCTTGTTGAATTCTATAGGTAGCCTGTCACATAGTGTACATTTGTAAGGTTATGATTTAAAATTAATTTACATGGTGGTGTTTGGCTTACCTGTAGTTTCACTGTTGGGCCCTGACCTTCTTACCCCCATTACATTCTAACTGCTTCACTCTTCTCCCCACTCTGTAGCAATCTGTTTGTTTTCCTCTCTTCAGTAGGAACCATTATTAAGATTGTGATTTCATAGCAGAATTCAAGTGTGACTCTCCTAGGTAGTCTTCTAAACTGTCTGAACAGACCTAAAACCCTGAAATACCTGTACGTCATTACCAATACCATACCAGCATTCAGCATCTACCAGGAGCCCTGTGCTATATGACCATTCTCATAGGCTGTGTGCTTTTGGCCAAGGTTCCATGGACATTTACAAATGTTGCTTGTGGTCTTACACTGAGCCCACATTTTCACGCCTACTGTTTTAAGGGAAAACGGGTGTTCTTATTCTGATCCAGTTAACAGAACCAGGGCTTGCACCTCAGAATCTTCAACAAAAATTAATTTCAAGTGCCCGTCTTAAGTTTGGATTTTACAGAACCTGCAAGGGTGGATAGGAGGATGGGTGCACTTAGGAGCTGATATGTTACTTGTCTTTAAGACTGATTCCTAGCTGTAATTGAGACAAGGGTAGGGTTTGAGGGTTTTGCTCTCTCTGCACTGCAATGAAAGCCTTAAAAGCTATGAATAGAACTATTGTTAAGGTACCTTTAAATCTTTAACAGGCCAAGTTCCTGTGAAAGTGCTGTTTCGCATTACAATTAAGCTGATCTAGCTGCAGCTCCTTCTCATCCTTAAACCAGCTCCTCCTTGAGGCTTCATATGCCTGATCTAGTGTTCAGATGGTGTCATGAGAACCAGATCAGCCCCTTTTCTGAAATGCACACTGGGGGAAACAGCAGGATTATGTCTTCCCTGCCCCAGTGACATGAAAATGCGTGATCAGATCAGATACTTTGTCAGATTCCCCTTTCCAACAGTGTTAAAGGCTGTTGGAGCATTAAAACTTGCTACGTCATGAGAACTGTTTGTTGGAATCCAGAATCTTACCTGGTTTGTCCTTTACTGGTTCCAGATGAGGCAGCCATAATTTTACATAGTTTCTTTCTTGCAGAATCCTCATGTGTCTTGTTTATATTATTGTACATTTGATGTTGTTGATAAAACCTTCTTTTACCTGAATAGATAATGGATTTAATTTCTGCTGCCTTGTTTATGACTTAATTTGAAGTACTTCTTTTATCATGTCTAGAAAATACAGGGAGCAGTTGTCAGTACTTGGAAATTGGGAAAAATCAAAGTAATTTTTGTAAATTGATGTAAAACATCAAGTTTTAATTTCTTTTGTATAATTTACTGAAATTACATGCTGACAATTTGCTGTTAACTTTAAGTCTATTATTTACCCCAAATTCATTGTGTAACTGAAAATAGTGTTATTCTTAGGCACTAGTCACAACTTCCCCCATACAATACTGGGAGAAGAGCTGCAGGTCTGTTCCCTGGTATCTCAGTAGAGCTAAAGATGAGCAGACCAGTGAAAGCTTAGTTTGGAAAAGGAGTTGACTGCCAAGAAGGATCAGTTGAAATGCTCTAAATGTTGTGAAGGATTTAGTACTGTGAAGAGAAAGCAGAGTGCTGATGTTTTTTGGCCTACAAAGTTATAATTGAGTTCCCTCAACAGGCAGAGCAGCTTAGCTCGCCTTGCAGTTAAGCTCCTTCCTTTACCAAGAACCTTATAAAGCATCTAAAATTAGGCATATCAGTCAATAGCTGTTCCAAATCTCTAAGTGGCATGTGTGCATGGCAATTCCTTGTTTTAACTGTAATAATCTAAAACCATGTTGCATTTGAATTCTTGAATCACAGGAATTTTTTAATGTACTGTGGGTCCTACTTGTGAGAACCATTTCTGTTCATCTAGACTTACTTCACTAAACAGACTGCTAACCTGTAAGCAGGCTCTTTTAAAAAAAAAAACCTAAACAAAAACCAACTCTATAAATTTAAAATTCCTTTAAATAAAACTTAGAGGTATTTTAAAAGAGCTTATGTAAAGTTTATGTAAAATTCATAAAGTATATTAAAAAAACAACAAACAACTAACAGTACATATATTAATTTTTAAAGTAACAGGGTATTGTTTTTATCTGAAAATTTTTTTTCTTCTTTTTAGCATGAATCTAGAGAAACATTACTGGGATTCAATATGGTGAATTACCGAGCATGTAAGAATTTGTGGAAAGCTTGTGTTGAGCATCACACATTCTTCCGTCTGGACAGACCGCTTCCCCCTCAGAAGAACTTTTTTGCACATTATTTCACTTTGGGTTCCAAGTTCCGGTACTGGTAAGTGCTGATGTGAAATTTAGGGGAAAGAAAAGAGAACAGGCAACTCATCAATAACATAGGGAAATATTTAGGGTAGCCATAGTTCAAGTAGCTTTTGAATCCTGCAAATGTTCCCATCCCCTGTTGGTTTAAGTTGCAAATGTCATCAGTAATTTTACGGGATAGCTTGAAAATATAATTATCATATTATCATTAGTGGTTGTTAGCAAGTATGCTGACATAGTCTCACAGACTGCTTTTCTTCACCTGCTTACCTGCTGGGTTATGTTTATATAAAAAGTGTTGTCTCAGAACTTTGAAGACTGACCTGGTGTTTTTGAATAGTGATGGATCTCAGCTCGTGTGTGTAGCATCACCAGCAAAATAGACTTAAATAAAGCTCAAATAGAAATTGATGAAAAGTGGCCTTTGCAAGTGAAGCCCACTTCAGCTAAATGCATACAAATAGGAGTTAGGTGAAGACAAAAGACATGCTCTTCACCAAAACCAGAAGTTTAGAAAATAAGGATGTAGTTAAGTCAGTAACCGTTAAGGATGAAAATAAATAGGCAAAAAACTTGGAGGTGCAAAGAATGACTGTGGAATAACTGCAATTGCCAGTTGTAATTTCTGTGATAACTTTGCAGTGGGTGGTGTCAATTTTTAGTGAAAAAATTATCTCAGTTAAGTAACTGCGTTAACAGTCTCTGCAAATGATTCAGAATGCTGATGGTTTAAATTTTGCCTCAAGTAGAGAATAATGGAGCTACCACTAATCATGTCTAGAATAGCAGCAGTGTCTGTGGTGTACAAAGGGAGATGATGAAAAACTGGAAAACACAATAACAGACTATTTCTGTTACACTTGTGAATTGCATCAATGTGTAAAGAAAAGAGTAATTTGGCGGTTAAATTTTTATACCAGCTGTTTTTTCTACCAGCATTCACAGCACCCGTTTGAGAAACAGCATTCTGTGACCCTGAACAGCATTTGTGACTTAGTTCTAATGCTGCTGTAGTGAATTTGGGGGAGGTTTTTCATTTCTGTTAAGGTTTTGAATTTGAATCATTGTGGTTACTATTACAGAATAGCTCTCTGATGATGACATTCGACTTATGTTAATGTAAAATGAAAAGGGAAATGGCATAAAAATGAAGGTTATTAAAGTTAATGAAGCAGCCAAAAGGCTAGAATTTCTTCAAGTAGTTTGAGACATTGTCTAGAGACAGTGTAACAGTAGTAACTTCGAACACAAGAAGAGGTTAAAGGCACTGGGCTTGTGTAATCTGGTGAAGAGGAAGCTAAGGGAGGGTTGTTTAGTGTCAGGCCTAAATCTACTTAAAGGCAGTGTCAGAAATGATGGAACCAAACTTGTGCTGATACTAGCAGGTGATAGAACAACGGCAACAACCATGAATTTCACTTTGAAGATTCCAGCTGGACATAAGGAAAATATTTTGGATTTTTGTTTTTCTAGGAGGATAGTGAATGACTGGAAGAAGTTACCTAGAGAGGTTGTAGGATCTGTTTTGGAGGCTTTCAGAACTTGGGCAGACAAAGCCATTGTCAGACATGACTTAATGTTAGAATGAGATTGGACTAGACTTCCAGACAACATTTCTGTGATTAAAATGAACTGAACTAAACTGCCACGGCTAGACAGAATTATCTCCACTGAAAGAAATCAGTAATATTAAATTGTTGAACTATTAAATATGTTATATGACCTATTACTCCCATTGGACAAAAATATTCTATAGCAGCCAATTTTAAAGCAAGCTTGGGGTTTGTTTTTGGTGTTGTGGTTTGTTTGGTTGGTTTTTGTTTGGTTGGTTTGGTTTTGGGTTTTTAGGTTTTTTCTTGTTTTTGTTTTAACAAACTTCCAGGAAGCATCAAGAAAACTACTGATGAGAAAAATGAAGTGTATTGATGATGATTTCCATACACTGTGCTTGCATTTGAAAAATGTTTTATATAGTAGTCCTCACCAAATACTCCTTGAAGAAGTTAAACTGCCAAAACTTGGCTTTATTGTGTATTAGCAAATGTTTTAACCACATGGGAAAGAAGTAGGTCTCTTCTTTACAATGAAAGGAAGTTACCACAGAAGTGATACAGGCTTTTTCACTAAAAGCTGAAGTTGACCATAGAAGGTTTTGCTGGTAGGTCTCAATGGGGGGTGAGTAGACTGGAAGACCAAAGTCAGTGTCCAAAAATGCAAAATAATCTACCTAGGAAGAGCAAAGAGTAGGAACATCAAATATTATTATGCTGTTACTGTCTTGGAGCATTGTAATTCTCTGAAAAAATGAAATCAATTATTAGTAACAGAGAAAGGCAAATACAATTTTAGAGTTAATGAAAAGGAATAGAGGAGAAAATACAGATGGGTTACTGCCTGTGAGAATTAGAAATGTATAACCTCAGGAAGTTAGCAGGCTCTAAAAAGAGAGTTTTAGAATTGCAGCATTGCAGAGGTTGGATGCCAGCTCTGGACACTACCTGCTCCAATGCCCTGTCCACACAGTCCACCACAGCACATTGCCTAAGACCATGTTCAGACAGATTTTAAATGTCTCACAGGATGCAGACTCCACATGATCTCTGAGCAACCTGATCCAGCATTTTAGCACAAGTTATAAAGTTTGTTTTGGTTTTGGGGGCTTTTTTTTTTTTTGTTCCCTCCCACTTCTGTTTAAGTAGGATATCTCCTACTTTGTTTTGTGCCCATTGCCTCTTGTGCTGTCTCTGGCCTCCCTTGAGAAGGGTCTGGCTGTATTTTTCATTTCCTCTTTGATCGTCCTTCAGGAATTTATATGCACTGATTTGATCCCTTTCAGCCTTTTCTTCCTGAGGCTGAACAGTCCCAGCTCTCTGTCTCTCCTCATAAATCAGATGGTCTAGACCTTTGGCTTTGTGGCCCTTTGCTTGACTTGGGGGACAACATCTTGGGCTTCTGGAACTCAACACAGCACTCCAGATGTGCTCTTAACAACCATCATTGAGTAAACTCAGCTTACATATGGGATAACTTCTCCCCAAGTGCAGGTCTTTGCATTTTCCTTCACTGAATTTTATGAGACTCCAGTTGCTTCCCTTCTCCAGCCTTCACACATCCAGTAGTTCTGTAATATATTAAAATTACTAATCGTTCTATGATTTCATTTTCCCTGTGAGGGACAGGAAAGAGCAGTTTTAAGTATCACTGTGCTTTTAGGACATGGATCCTCCGACTCCGTGCCTTGGTCTAAAGCTATAAATGAGAAAGTGGCTGCAAGAGGGAGCTTTGCTGGTATCTTGCCACTAGTTCTTAAAATTAGTGTTGGTTGGTTTGGGTTGGTTTTTTTTTCCCAAAGCAGAAGTCAGGAGATACTATGAAGCATCTTTGACACAGAACATCTGGTCCTATATGAAAAGTCATCAAATTCCAAGATCTAATCTTGGTTTTGACAAAGTTGTATGGAAGGATACAATCCTGATGAGTAAATCATCTAATTTCTTCATGATACTTCGCTGTACTAAGTAGCAACTAAATTATTAGCAATTCAGGGAATAGATCAGGAGGAGTAGGGAGGAGATGCTGTAACTTTTGGCTGGGACTATGTAACAGGTAAGATTATAGTGTTGTATTATCCAGAGATCCAAGCAGATCTTTCTTACTGGTTTGGATAAAATAAAAAGGAAGAGAGAGCTTTATGTTAGACTTAAAATTAATTGTTCTTTGTCACAGTGAGACTGTAATGGGAGAGAAGACCTATACTTCTACCAAATGCTTTCTAAAGTTACACTGTACTGAAGCTAGCACAATTGCTTGAGCATGACTGAAAATGGAATTTAAGGGTTCTTTGTTTTTTTTGTTGAGATGGGTCAGTTCTAAGTGAAAAAATTGTTATTTTAAGTTTGTTGCATTTAGTAGTTTGGTTTTGTTTTCCAGTGGGAGAACAGAGGTCCAGTCTGTGCAGTATGGTAAAGAAAGAGCAAACAAAGACAGGATATTTGCAAGGTAAGCAATTCACATTTGTACAAGATAAGTAAGTTTTCTGTTTGTATCTTTTTAAATGTTCTGGGTTCATTGTTTTCTGTTTGCAGTAATCTAAAATAAAGAGCAGCCGTTGTCGGCTGTTGCTGGTGGCTTGACTAAACCATATTAAGCAGTTTAATTTGTTTGGGAAGCCAGAAATGTAGGGGGAATCCTATGACATAAAAGTAAATATAAAGATATTCTTTAATATTTTCAAAAATTAGAATAGCCTTCAGCCTGTGTAGCTTGCTGTTACATGTACTAGCACTCTTTGTACTGTATTTATTGCAAAAATTGGTCTAACTGTTCTTATGAAATGCTGAGTTAATGGGTATACTTTATTCCTGGTGACAACCTAAAACTGTACACACATTTCCTGTAGACTACAGTGCTGCGAGTGTCTTTGTTGGTAAGAAAAGCTTTATCACTGTAGTCCTGATGAAGTGTTTTAATATGAAAAATTTGGCTTGGAGTGAGCTGCTTCTGAAGGTACTCTGTTCCATGGCAGTTGGCTAATCATAGCCTACTATTTAATTGTGTTTCAGACTCCTTGGGGGGGTGACAGGGTGTTTATTAATTACAAGAAAAGAGTCAAGACATAAATTTAGTTCTTCATGCAGAAATGATGATACAGTATTCAAAAGTAACACTGCTGATGCATCCATCTGGCAGTCTGCTCTGATATTTATTAGAAAGAATCTTTATGAAGCAGGAGCATGTTCTGTGACTTTTTTATGCTTATCCTTTTAGTCAGATGAAGAAAGTCTTTTAGCATAGTTACCTTCTAAAGAACTCTGGATTTATGTTCTCAGGCTTCTAGTAACAAGCCCAGCAACCTTTCTCGAGCACCTGCAAACACTTTTTCAGAGCACTGGTGAATTTTGATTTCCTGCTCATCCTCCCCACTTCTTTCCTCCTGTGCAACACAAGATAAGTTTTTGGTCAGACACAGTGTAGATACCCAACTCCACAGCAGAAGGATTTGGGGACAGAAGTGCTGTGCTATGTTTGTTAAACAGGTAGATATTTATAAGACCAATTTGTTCATTTTCTTTTCACTCTAGTTTCCTTGGGGATTCTGGTTATGATTTTCCTTTGGGCAACTTTGTTAGTACTCAAAAGAATCATCAGTGTGACAACTGAGTTTCATTTATTTAAATGACAATTACAGATCAGTTAGAAGCTATATTTATTGTTGCACTCTGAACTTGGCAATTACCAACAGGGAAGTAGAGTGGAGGAGAGACGGTGGTTGGTTTTGAGGAGTGTATTTATTGTTTTAGAAACTGTTATTCAGTAGGTGGCACTCTTCCCTTTGCATCAAAAGTGAACAAGTAGGGGTGGGATTACTTGTATTTTGTACTATATACACTAGATAAAATGCAAAGCTATGGCTAGATCTGCTCTAATGTTTTTTTTTTCAATTATTTTTGGCTTTTTTAACTTAGTAAAATAGTAACTAACTAATACTTTTCTGTCCTCAGTAATTTTATTTTCCACTATTGGTTTTAGATTAAGGAATACAGCATCCTCACCTTTTGAGTTTAGTAAAGTTGATGACTAATAAATGTCTGAGTCATATATGCATATATCAGTGAACTGAAATTAATGGTGTATTATAACAGTTATACTGCTTCCAAGTGTGAAAAAATTAACTGTAAGACATTTCAAGAACACCCTGTGGTGCAAAAGCTCAATCCAAGAACCTATTTTTTAATTGTCTTCTAAATATTTTACATTAATAGCTGTTAACCCTTTTATAGTCATATTCATACAACAGCTTTTTATGCTGCTATGCATTGGACTTGTTTTGGTTGCTTTTGAAAGTTGTGCTGAGTACTGGTTTCCTTTTGTTGTGAAACCAATAGCATGCTACCATTACAGTCAGGTCTTGAAAATAAAATGCACACACAGAAAGTTTAAATAATTACTGTTGCTTTCGTTATTGCCACATCAGAAGATTTATTCAAGATCAGATGCTTTCAGGTTTTCTTACCTAGAGCTATCCAAATTTGTTTTCTCACAAGTATTTAACTTGAAACTGCCTTGCCTAAGCTATTACCATCTCAGCAAGCTTTTGAATCATTTTGTTTTGAGGAAATAATACCAATAGTTACACAGAGATACTATTTGAGTGATCTACTCGTTCTAAGTTGGGAAGTCATGATTGTCACAAGTAATGATCACCTACCCTTTTCCTTGTGGAACACAGGTACAGAGCAGAACACCTGGAAATAAAACTTCTTAACAGGCATTTGAATAAAACAAGCAGTGTGACCTAGTATTAGCAGGCTTAACTTAATCCTGTCCTCAGGATTTTACTTCAAAATTAGCTCAATTCAGGGATTATTTTTTCCAAATCAAAAGTACTTAAAATTCATGTTAAAAAGTATAGTCCTTTACTGAGAAGGAGACACTCCGTAATGAATTTGATACATTTTGTAGATGCTGTTACCTTAATCTTCATGCAGCACTAACTTGAGCATTTAGAAGACTCTTGCTGCAATTGCTAAGATTTTTTTTTTCTCATGTTTTTACATCTCTTCTTTTGTCCTTACTTGTTGCAGGGTATTCACAACCCAAAAAAACCCTGTAAGAGTTCCCATGAGCATATTAAAAGTGAAAGTAGATACTAAAGGTGGAAAAAGTTTGAAGTCATGAACTGACAGATTTCTTTAAGAGCACTATTCTCAGAGTCCTTGTAAAATTCTAAATTCTGTTCTGATGGTGTGTACTGGAGCTGAGAGAAAGTAGTTTATTGCACACTTTATGATGGTGAGTAGGGATCTCAGTCATTTGTATTTGCAAACTATCATTAAGTTAGTCTCTGTTTCCAAAAATCCAGTCTTGCTTCAACCATGCATTTATTCGGGTTAGTTGAATAATTTCTCAGTTGCTTTTAATTACATATGTAATTTGTGGTGTATCTGCAGAGTTGTGTGTAGTTTCACTCTCAGTATGAAGTAGTAGTTACCAATTTTACTGAGAAAAACACAATCTCTGTACTCTTTGTCAAGATACAAAGCAAGGCTGTGGCTCCAGGTTGTATTTCTTTCAGAAACAGAAGTGATTTAAAAGATTCCCACCTGTATTCACAAACAACACTTCCTTTCTTTCCCAGCTCCTGTGAGAATTTAGCACTTCAGCTATGAGATGCAAAACAAATTCTGTCTTCAAAAGCTTTTGTGCATTGCAGCTGAGATGGTAAAATTTGTTGTGCTTTTTTTTTTTTTTTTTTAAGTTGCACTATGTAATTTCATCCCCACTACTCAAATGTTTGCTCTTTTTTTGTATTTGATGTAGTACTGCAGCTCATAAGACTGCGCCTGATTTTAGGGGCAGGTCTCAGATCTGTCTCTACTCAGACAGGAGCTCTTCCTCCTTTTTAGAGAAACATCTCTGCAGATATAGCAAAAATTAAATAAAAAAAATAATTTACTGTTAACTAACAGTTTGCTGTTCTGGGGTGTGAATAGAAGAACCCCGACTGTGTACACAACAGTGGAATTTGGAATTTAAAGGTTTATCAAATGATTTCAAAAGTTCTGTACAGCTTACTTCCCCTCTCCCATCTCCTTGAGCTGTACTCTGGCATGAGAAAGTTATTGTAAAGAATTATATTGTAAAGAATATTGTCAAGAATTAATGGTACTGGAGGAACTTGAAGGAATGTTTCACAACTTGTCTTTAATATTATTTTAAAAATATTTTATTGTTAGTCTTAGAGATGTTGGCAGGAGAAGTAGTATCAAAAAGCCTCAGCAGTGAGAAGGTTGGTGACAGAGTGTGGTAATTTTCCTTTGAAATTTCTGCAAAGAGAGGAAGCAGAGACAACAAACACAAGTGGGTGGGGCTCTGAAGTTGGAGCTATTAACAAAATAATTGAAACAAACCTTTGCTGATAAACACTGCAGGTGTTTATCAAGGTATTAAGGTACTATTTCTGAAAGAACTGACCCTCTCCACAGTAAAAGGTGAGTTTTCTTTAACACAAGTTTTTTGATGGGGAATAAAGTGCTGCTTTTCTCTCATTTTAGTTATGTTAATTTGTTGCATAGTTTGAGGAAGTTTTCAAAAATGTAGTTACAAGCTGTGAATTGAGATACAATGCACTGGAATTTGGTTTTTTAAGCAGCCAAAAATGTAATTTTGGGAAAAAAAAAAATTTCGTCCCTCTATATGTACTTTTTTATATATAAATATAGTTTGTTATTTAAATTATTTTATAAAGGCAAGGATAATGCCCTGTCACTGTTGTTGCACATTTTAAAAATCCACACAAACCAGCAAACAAAACAAAACTATAACAATTTCCATATATTCCTCTTGTTTCTTTTTCACTGAAGGTAATTAAGGTTCAATATCTGTCTTTACATGTCTGCCAGAAAATACTGTATCTGTAGTCCTACATATACCTAATTTATATTCCTCTTTTTTCCCTCAGCTCATTCTTTGGTTAGCAGAATCTACCTCTTGGCAGAGCTGGCTTGTGTTGCTAATCTGCTGGCTGTCAGCAAAGTCTAGCTAATGATAGCTTTGATTAATAAAAGAATAATGAGCAGATAATTTTAGATATGCATTTAAGTTCTGCTGGTTTCTTGTTTTACCTGTTCAGAACTGCTAAGATTTGCTATGTTTGTGAAGAAAAACGTCTTAAGTTGCTGACATGTAAAGAAAACTACAGAAATTGAAATATTGATTTAATTGACTTGGTATCAAGTGCTAATTACTTTTTAAATCAAGTTACTACTGTTTAAATAAAGTGAAACATGCTAAGAAATTGGATTTGTTTTTCCTTAATGAAATAATTTGGTTTTCCTGTTTTCAAATATCAATATGCCATTAGATTATTTTTTTTCCCCACAAACAAAACCTGAGACAGTAGTATTTAGAACAGCCCATCTCACTTAACTGTCTGAAACTTGTCAGTTGATAATTCAGTCTTTTGAGCAGCAGTCTTTTGTGCAGTACATGTTCAGAGCTACTTGGGGGTGCAAAACAATAAATAGATTTGCATACATAGATCATTTAGTGTCAAAGAAACACTGTTGACATCAGTAGGACATCTGTATTTCTGCACATGAAGATAGATTATTAGGTAAGATGCTTGGCTGGTTATTGTTGTAGACTTTTTTATAATGTTGAGATCAGTCTGCTTAAAGTGGTGGCTTGCATTGAGTTTTAAATTCCATAAGAAGCAAGACTATATTTGTAACTAAGGTTCTCATTTTCAGAAGAATATAATTTGTGTGTATAGTTCCTTAATTTCTCAAAGTTCCTTCTTTCTGGACTTGCACTTTCAGTAAATTAGTAAGGTGATAATGATGAAAACAAAGAACAATGACCATGTGTCCCAAGGACAGCAGAGGCAGAAGTTCTTTTGTGATACGGCTGTATGGAGCTGGGGAAAGTAATGAAGGAGTTGTGCTGATTCAAAAATATGTTGTCACCTCATTGTGCAGATCTAGAAAGTAGAGAATAGAATGATAGACAGTAAAGGTGAACGGGAGTAAAATGATCAGAATGGCAGAAAAGACTGATGAAATGGAAGTATCACTTGAAAAAGAGATGGTTGGGTAATGCTAGAGGAGAAATTTGAACTATATAACACCCTCAAAGTACCAGGAATAAAGTAAAAACCTGGTAACACAAAATACACTGGACACTAAAAGGTTTGTTTAAAAGAACTTTTGTTGTTGGCTAAAGACTTTTCAGTTGGAAACATCAAACAGCAAAAGTATGGGTATGTTTATTTGCAGTGTAACTAAAGCATCTGATGTGATAGTAAGAAAAAACAACCGCAATTCTTGGATGACTCATTTGATGATTTCCATTATAAGAGGGAAATACAGGGTTTCATGAGAGATTGCAAGTATGATCTCATTTCAGAAACAGGTGAAAGAAACAGTAGAAGGGTCTTGTAGGTATTGTAGGGTAACGGGAGAAGGCAAAGAAGAAGAAAACATTTCCTCAATATTGACAAAAGCCAACAAGTGAAAAATATAATTGTTTTTCTGTCTAAACACTGGTGAGAATGACATGAACATGAAACACATTTCTGGCACAAAACCAAATGTTACACACAAAAGTTTAAATAGGATGATTGCATCTGTCTTACAGGTGACAAAATACATTCTAGGAAAAAGCATGTCACCTTGATGGAAATCCCTGATGAGTAAACAAAACAGTAGCTCCATTGCCATGTTGATGATGACCCTACTTGCAGTTCTTCACAGTCTTGGAGTTTTTTGTGCTGATGTTTCTGCAGCTTTATTTTTCCTGAAATGGCTGAATAATTGTGTTACTTAGAGGTTTTTTGGGTTGGATTTTTTTTTGTTTTGGTATTTTTCATTTTTAAAATTGGGCTTCTCAGTAGTGTTCTGTTTAAGTCATTCTCTTTGAGGCATTATAAATGCCTAGGGAAATTGAGTGGGTTCCTTTTCCATCTTGCCTGTCTCCCTCCTAGCCAAAGGTATTTTATGACTGCATTTCACTGACATTCTTGTGCAAAGTGTAGAAAATGAAGTGCAACATGTTGAGAAAATACAGTACTCCTCATGTAAGTATAGTTTTCCATTATTTCCTTTCTTCCGTATAAATTGGTTTCCTATGGTAGAACATGACTTAGAGTGTGGTGAATTTTATGCAATTTCATTCTTCCCTCATGCAATTTTTGCTTAGCCATTATACTTTCTTCTTCTAGATCCCCCAGTAAACCCTTAGCACGGAAATTAATGAGTGGGATGGACTGGGAAGTAGTGAGTAGGAACTCTCTGTCGGATGATAGGTTGGAAACACAGAGCCTGCCATCACGGTCTCCACCTGGATCCCCAAATCAGTAAGCAGCATCAAATCTTCTTTCCCTAGAAGTGACTGCCTGCCTCCAATGTGACAGACCTACCTGTGTAAAAAAATGTTTAATGCATCAAAGAGACAAATTGCTTAACAAAATATGTACCAAATGGTTCTCGGTGAGATGTAGCATGCTACCCTAAATTTGAGAGCCTGAGTTTTCTGAAGTGTAGTTAAAACTAAATTATTCATTTGGCTCAGAAAAAAAATGACAACAAAATCTGTGTGATGTTTTAAAAATAATTGATTCTAGTAAATACCACTTCTTAAAATACTGGGGCAAATTACTGAAGCAGAAAATCCTTGCAGGCTTTATTCCCCTCATTTTTTCTTCATTTTTTCTCAAAGCTCACTCTTTACACAATAGATCTTTCTGTCTCTATGTTTATTAGTGAAAAATCATTCTGGATTTCTTTTGGAAAATAACCAGTGTGCTGAACTGGCTTAAGAATTAGTTTTATCCAACTTTGTACTGCATAAGCCAGAAGTTTTTAAGATTGCAGCTTATTATTCAAAAGATTGTTGTAAATATCTGTAGCATATAAAAAGTACTGTAAAGTTGTGTAATAATGATGTTTATAGCACAATATATATGTTTCAGAGCATGTTAAAAAACATCTATGTCACTATACTAGTTTTCAGATGAGAAAATTTTGAGTCACAGACTCATACTTCTCATGATTCTTCTAGAAGAAAGATTTGGGGTATAAAATGTACATCTCGAAAAATTCAGGTTAATTTCAGGTTAATGAACAGAGACAGAATTTTTCTTCTTAGGGATTAAGTTTTCTTGCTGACTGGACTGTCAGTCTAGCAGCCTGTTCATTGGACCATAATGCTTTCAGGCTTCTTCAATCAAAAAACCAAACCAAAAGAAAAACAAAACCAAAAAACCCACCGCCACCAAACAAAAGCAAACCAAACCAAGGAACAGAAAAATATTAGTCATTGAGTCTTTATGACAATAATTTTTGAACACTTGTAAAAAGAAAATTATGAAATACAGGGTATTGATCTGGCAAACTAATTGTTTCATGCATTTATTGAAGCCTCAGATTACTTAATAAAGCTATGTGTATTAACATATCGTTGCACATAGAGAAATAATTATTTTAGCAGTCTTATGTAGTGCTGTAAGAAATGCAGATTAGTAATAATCTTTTCACCTTGCACTACTTTGCTTTTCCTCGTAGTCGCAACTCTTCCTTTACTCAAGAAGGAGCTCGGTTGCGACCCTCATCGGTTGGACATTTAGTGGACCATGTAGTTCACACTTCCCCAAGTGAAGTATTTGTAAATCACAGATCTCCATCTTCCACCCAGGCTAATAGCATCATCCTGGAATCCTCACCGTAAGTTCTCTTGGTTGTTACTGTGTGGTGTTGTGCAGGGCTTCTGAAGAGAGGCCAGAAATCTTCACCATTAAATGTTTGAGTTGGTTCAAAGCCAGAAAATCTATTAAACAGGTAGCTGTTGTTTAGGGAGGATTGGTAGAGATCTTAATGAAAATTAAATTACACAGAATTATAGACCTATATCTGACATGTTTCTGGTGCAGGACTACAATACCTGTCTGACCCACCCAAAATGTAGGTTTGCTGTAATGTGACAATTAGTGTCCGGATGTAGATGAAAAAGGGTTTATTTGGTGGGTTTTGTTTTTTTTTTTTTTTATTCCTGATAGAACTGAAGTATCTGAAGTATGTTATATTGTTATAAATTTTTGTAATTCACATGGGTTTTGAAATTCTGCTTTTTGAAGTTTCTAGTATTTTTTTGTACATCCGTGTAGAGTAAGCATATAATTTTTTATAAGATCACAATATTAGACATCCCTTCTTCTGCACTGAATAGTCTTGATACTATAGCTGGTTACTATAGCTGGTTGGCAAAATAAAAACTATTATTTAAATCCAGAAGTATGACAAACAAAAAAATTGTTCAGTAAGTCAAAGATTGGAAATACTCAATAACCTGTGGCCAGAGTAGAGATTAACTGGGGAGAGAAGGTGCATTATATACACCTTATTGACTCTACCACTGTACCTTCTTATGTATAGCTATATGTGTAGTGCTAAACTTGCCCTTGTAATTTTCCATAATCATTGTTGGCAAGGAGATTGTGCAAATGGTTTCAAAAACATTTGAGAACTAAAAAGTAGCACATCCATAACCACATGTTTATAAACAAATTGTGGATCTCTGGAAAAATTACTCAGGGAAAGTATTTCAACACCATTTACAAAACCATGCTTGGTTTTGTACCTTCACTTTCTGTACCTTCACAGTTTTCACAACTGTACGTAACTTTGGGGAGGCAAATGGAATGCAAAATATTTAAAGGTCTGTAAAATAATGCAGGATAAACGTAATGATAGGTTGCAGTAGTTATAATTTGAGCATCAGCTAGTTACTTATCTTTCAGTTATAAAAGATTAATTTGGCCTAACAGTAAATTCCCCCCCCCATTTATTTTTTTTTCTGGTTTGTCTTTTTAATCTATTTACATGGTCAGGAAGTCTCAGGACTGGAACATCTGAGTCTTTTCCCATATTTGAGTTTGCTGTACAAAGGCCACACAGAGTCAGGTTCCTTGTGTTCTAAGACTTCCAGCTGGAGTCAGTCATGAGAAACACTTGGAGAATGGCAGAGTGATTCAGTGAAGTGAGCATGATTCTTAAATATTCTTTTATTCATATGCCTCTATTTTAAGTTAGGTGTTCCTGAGCATCCTTGAGATTTGTTTATTTTAATACCTGATTTATTGTGCAAGTTGCCACAGAAATGAGTCTTAATTAGTTTTGCAACTGTGGCTGTTCTCTTCCATGATTTTGTGGTTTTTATGCCCCATCAGAAAAACTATGGCTCTTCCATCACTAAGTTTTAGGTTTGGGTTTTTTTCACTTCTTGGAAGTTTGAAAGTGAATTTTAATTTCCCAGTATAAATATATAGAATAAGTTATTTTGGGGAAAAAATATGTTGACCCATGTGTTTTATATATGGTTTTACAGTCCAGAAAGGTATTCCTTGAATAATTTGACCTTTCTGATTGAAAAGATTTGAGTAGTTAATCTGCTAATTTGTTGGGAATTCTTATTTATTGATCAGATTTGCATATGTAAGAAAGTCAGAGGGGCTACCTGGACAGGCAGTAGGTTTAATGAGTTCTTTGAACTTGGAGTCAACAGAGCAAAAGAAACTTAAGAGTTTCAGTGCATACTAGGAAGATATTACATCTTAGCTAATGCAACCTTTAATTTCACTTATTTTTTTTTATGTTCATGTGCTATTCAGAACTAAATTGAGAGATTTCTGCTTGTAGTTCCCTGAGGTAATTACAACCATAAATTCCAAAAGCATGTGACATGTTTAGTTCAATAAATTTATGGGGGTGTGTACGGAACTTTTGCTTAATATGATAAAAGGTCAGACTGGGTATCTGTAACAAAAACACCCGAAGCTTGGCAGTGCCAGGGTTTGTGGTTTATTTTATTATTATGTAAATTGCTGAATGCAGTAACAGAGTGCTGCTTTGCCTGCAAAATAGGCTGCTTTCACTGCCATTGTCTGCACATTCATAAGGAAATTCAAAGCTGACTGGGCAAATATAAAGCAATGAAGTTTTTGCCCAAGGCTTGATTGTTAGTTCTCACAATTCATTATGCTAATCCATTACAGTACTTGCATTGCTGTTTCTAAAATGCCTATTTAAGTAACTTTTCAAATATTTTCTGTAAGTTTGTATGTTTGGTAAGAATTTGTGTTTGTTGGCATGTATGTACAGACATCTAGTCAGCCATAAGATCCCATCTTTTATCAGAAGGACCTCTTTTGTGTCTCTGCTCATGTTTTCTGTTCCTTTTTTATTCAGTTTTTAAGCTCAGAACTAGCTGTTTGCAGGAAAATACATAACTATGTTGCCTTTTACTAAAAAAGTTGAATAATCTGTGCTGGACAGACTTGAGTAAAGAAATACACAGGCAGATAAAAAGCTCTGGATGACCTTTAGAAGTCAATGTCTAAATAACTTAAAGCTGCCTTGAAAAATGATTTTACGAATGTTGGCAACCATAATGTTTTTCTCCACTAAGATGATTTAAGAAAGTTGCTAATCTTAAAAAATATAAAGATTTTTTACTGTCACTTGCATTGATTTGCAGTGTTAAAACATATTTTTATTTCCTAGCATGTTTCGAACATGAGATTCTTCAGACATCAGATACTGATAATTGGTACTGACTTTTTTGGTTTTAATACTGCGAGAAAAAAATTTTTCTGAAAGTTGAAAATAAACAACACCAAAAAATTAGTTAGGAACTTTTAAAATGTACCATTTGCATGCATTGTCAAAAATTTCATCACTATTTTGTTTTCAGAGGGAATTTACTGCGATTTTTAAAACTGAAATGGAAAATGTTATTTCTCAAGGTGAAGAGGTCCATTTCCCATCCAGTTTTCAGGCTTATTTAAAGAGGTTCATCCCTTATTTGAAATCACAGTAGACAATTGTGACCTGATTTTTTTTTTTTTTTTTTTTACTTTATTTGAAAACATGTATCTGGAATCTGACATTTTCTTTACTTGCACAGGAACAAATTATATGATACAGAATTAGATGTGTACCCTGTTTTTTTCTAATTTGCAGCAACTTGAAATGTTATGCTGTCTTATAATGAGAGTCTTACTCTGCTCAGTTTGCTGTGGCTGGGCCAGTTCAATACAGTAGGGTTACTCATGTGCTTACCCAGTGCTTTTTAGAAGGATGTTGGGTTATGAGTTACTAGTACAGCTCCATGGTAACAAAAGAAGCAGAGCCCTGTTTCTGGATTTTGGGAGTGTACTTTCCCTCCATGTGATGAGCCAGTTCACCTACTTGAACTAGCAGAGAGCTACCCAGACTTGTCCAGAAAGTCAGTGTATTTTTGCTTGCTTGTTAAGATGCCTTAGCCAAGGGGAGAAGCATTGGAGCATTTCAAGAAAGGGACCAGGGTCATGGATGAAAGAATGCACCCATTTTTGTGGTATCGTTCTCTTTAGATTTAGCTGCAACTGTAACTTCATTGTTGGTTATTTTTGGATTTGCATCTGGTAGCAGTGGGCTGTTGTCATAAGTCATTACATTCCTTAATTCCATTTGATGTGGTTCCTGGGGAGGGAGGCATGTTATCCTCACTGGTGTGGAGAAACTGACATTCAAACTGTGTTAATGGGAACTAAGTGCTAGCTGCCCTTTTGGGCCTCTCAGAGTGTTGTTCTTGATTCTTAAAAACAAAGCCATACAATGAAAAACGAATCACATTTTTGTAATACAAATCATACAGTTAAGCTTTTATTCCAAAAGGACTAATAGAGGAAATTATCCATATTATACATAAGCAAAAATCCAAACCATTCTATGATAATAAGTTTTATTTTTCTTCAGCAGAGTGCTTGTTAGAGCTAAACCAGAACTTTTTGGTGTTTCATCTTCAGTAATGGTTTTGCCACTCACTTAAAAAATGCCTTTTTTACAAATGTTTCAAAGGAAAATATATTCAAGAAGGAGAGAAGTTATCTTGAAATGTATGCATATACTTTTAATTAGAATTTAGCAATATCATCTCCAGTGTGGTTTTCAAATAAAGGCAGGGGGACAGTTGAGCTGTCTTGAAATTGCACTCCTATTTTTAGATCAAAAACTAAAAAAATAGCGTGGAAGCAGTTTATTATGCTGCTTGTCTGGTTTTCAGTTTGAAGTTGCAGGCATGAGTTTAAGATGCAAAGTAATTGATTTTCTTACTGAGGAAAACATTAAGTGACATCTATTTTAGAAATGTTTTTAGCAAGAGTGCTGAGTAGAAAATACAGTGAAATTTATATTTTTTCAATATAATTTAGGTTAAGAGCACTAAAACATTAAAAAAAAAAAGTCATGTCTAAAAGATGAACTTACTGGTTCTGTGTATAGTTTCTTGTCAAAGAAAAAAAGCAGTAGCATGCCCCAAAACACACTTATTCCACCACAGTGCATTTCTGAGATTCTAAAAATGCATACAGATATTCAGCTCTCAAATTCTTGAGTTTCTTCTAGATTTTTTGGTGTATTTGGGGCCCTGAAAGAACTGTCAGTATCTCATGATCATCTACTTCATACTTCTATTTTGGTATTTAGATCTCAAGAAGCCCCTATAGATGGGCAGCCTCCCGCGTTACCACCCAAACAATTTAAAAAGAACAGTTGGAACCAAATTCATCAGTCACACTCACAGCAAGAACTGGATAACCATATTAATGAAACATTCGATGTTCCTGCATCACCTGAAAAATCCACAGTAAGTTTTTTTAATCCAATTCATCAGTAGTGCTATTTATTGGAACAATAGCCCCGTGTTTCATGAGTTCTCATGCATTTCAGAGACTTACTGTGTTTGTGCCCTTCCTTGGTTGTCATCAAATGACTACATGGGGGTGGGTATGCAAATGTTTTGATCATTAGCTTTTCAGCACATGTAGAACTTTCTTGCTAACCTCTTCTTTGAGCAGTCATTTACCATCTTTAAAGACAACATTGCAGATACTCCCAGTGGTGTTTAATCTAGCTTTTATAAAACAGCTGCAACTAAAAGTGCTTACCAGCTTCTAGAAGGTTTTGTCAGGAGAGGTTTGAATCTGTGTTTGCATTTCTCATCAGAATTTCCAAGAAGTGGACTCTACCAAGAAACCTCTGACAAAGAATGTAAAAATCTGCCCAAAAGTTCTTTTTCCGTACTTAAACATATCCTAGATATGATAAGCTAGTCAGTTGATAACTGTATAACTGAGGTAACATCTCACTAACTGTTCTTGTGATTTTTGTCCTTCCAGGTGTTTTCATGTGGTTCAGGTTTTATACTGGTGTGGGACCAGAAACATTTTGCAGGATGGGAAAACTGTTTAACATCCAGATATAGCAAATACTGTATAAACAGTTTTGCCAACCTCACACATACAAAATTATGAGTCAGCTCCCAAAATTGTTGTTTTAAGAAATGCCTTTTGTTTATTTTTATTGGCATTCTAAACTGTAAGCCTTGGGTGTTCTCTTAGGCCTTTTTACAAAGTTGAGATTCCCATAAGCCCCAAATTTAATTTCGTCACTGGGGTTTTAGTAAAATAACAGAAGTGAAAATTGTAAATTTGTCAGCATTGTGAAAATATTGTAAAAACTTTAGCTTCAGTTAAACATAGAAGCAGATTTTTAACAGCTTTGTTTTCTGTCAGTGCTCACCTGAAAGATAACACTACTCATCAAGTTTTTCTGTTCTGTATTCAGTTATCTTTACCAAATTGACAAAAATAGCTGTCAGTTGTTTCTTTAACTCCTTTTTATTTCTGCAAAACCAACACAGCTGCATGAGAACGAGATTCTTTTTTCTCTGTGCATTTGTTGATGTGGTTGGTTGCTGTAATCCAATGGGACACATTTCTGCAGCCTCACCTAAAGCACTGTTGCAATTGAAGATTGAATTTGGTCTGCTAAGGTTTTTTATTTTGGGTATTAGAGAAGGAATGGAGCATGACTGATTGTTTTTGGGGGTTTTTTGGTTTGGTTTTTTTTTTTTTTGGTGCAACTGTAGCTTTAGGGTTTGGAAGGTGGCTTGTTGTTTGTTTTCTTTGGAGTCATTATGTTGTTATTGTTTGTGGTTTTTGGTTTTTTTGTTTGTTTTCTTGCTTCCCCCAAAGTTGCTTTTCTGACCAGGATGCACATGAGCTTCCTGTACCACCAAAGTTTCTTCTTCTGCTCCATCTCCAATACTTTGAGGAAAACCACTTGTCATTTTGACTTCCTTTAGTGATTGAATTTCCTTCATTTGTTTTATGTCTGGAGAGTCTAGTTAGAAGGGTAGAAGGACAGGTATGGAAGTAACATTTTTACTCCATCTGCAGTCCTTAAGTATCCAGTCAGAGAATGTGCAGAAGTATTTGAAAACAGGTGTGGCCACGAGAGCTCTCATCAGACAGGTTAATGATGATATAAAGTGCTCTTTTCATGTTGTTAAACTGCTGCTCAAAGTAGCCTGTTAAAAAGAAAGTATTCCTGTCTTTTTGTCTGGAGAATGCAATGGTACAAAAGTTGCCAAGTGCTGCAGGTGAGCACTTCATTGCTGTTCATTATTAGGAATCTGAGTGTGATCTCCCATACCAGTAACATCAACTAAAATACAGATGTTCAGGCTTCCTAAGCACCTTTACTTCTTGATGTATTTTATGTTGTTACTTTCCTCTCATTCCCCAAATTTTTTATCATAGGGTGAGGTTTATTTTGTTTTAACCAAGAGTTTAAACCACCCGGTACTGAAGTAACTTTTTATGAGCCATATTGGTCAGATGTCTTTCACGTATTGAACCTACAGGTTTTGAACTGTATTATAGATATAAATGCTTGTTTCTAAGTTTTTTCCTTTTTTTCTAAATGCAAGTCATTCTTTGACTGTAAATCCTTGAAATATTTCTTTCTTCACATCCTCACCATAGAAATATCAGCTAACCATAGTTCTGTGAAATGAATACTGATAGGAGCTTATTAAAATCACTTCAGCGGCATGAAGGTGATTTTTCCAGATAGAAAAAAGTATGTAATATTCCCCAGTTTATTGGTAGTTCCTGTAACAATGTTGTTGTAATCAGAAAGAAATTGGGAATAAAGCAGCTAAAATTGTCAGAGCTTGATAAGTGCAAAGCATGTGTTACACCTCAAACACTACACTGAAAATGAAGAAGGGGATATGGAGCCAAGATTTTGTTGCCAAACTTGTCCTTGCTTACTACTATCATATTGAGATTAAAAGAAACAAAAATATACCTTCAGTTGTCTTATTTTTCGTATTACATACTGGAGGCTTTTCACTGTGATCTTAATTAAAACAAATCTATGCAGTGTCTGTTTAGTAAACTATTCTTCTTAAGATTCCTTGAAGCCAATTAGTCTTCTGTGTTTCTTACTTTGAGTTGGCTTTGACAGAATTTAGTTGGCCTTTTTAATGTGTAACTTTTCCCTTCTGTCCAAAACTCATCTGCACTGTTACTTGGCGTTTTCTCAAATGTCCAGGAGCAATTAATTGATGAGGAAACTGCAAAATTATTACGTACAATAACTTTGAAGTCTTAACGGTAAACAAAATATGTATTAATGTATAATTATTTTTTTTACTAGCCCAATGGTGGTGTCCCCCATGACAATCTTGTTATGATCAGAATGAAACCGGATGAAAACGGAAGGTTTGGCTTCAATGTAAAGGTAACAGTACATCTTCCTTTCATGTCTATTAAGACTATTTTCTGACATTTTTGATTTATTACTATTTTAATTTGTTTTTAAAGGGTGGATTCGATCAGAAGATGCCAGTTATAGTGTCCAGGGTAGCTCCAGGAACACCTGTAAGTTATCAAAAACAACAAAATGTGGTAGCGGTATCTGCGTATCTTGTCTTCAGAACTTTAATTTTTTTCCTAGCTACCTCTAAAAATTAACTTGTAGTAAATGTTAATGGAGCAAATTATGTGCAGTAGGAATTTGGTGGGGCTACATAACATATTCTTAGAAGTTTATCAGTCCTCGAAAGTACTTTTTTTTTTAACTGACAGAAGATTCCTGACAATTACAGGGTATTACAGATGTATCAGTGCTTCTTGAGCTGTGTCATCCTAAAAATACATTTACTTTATTACTTTTAAAAAATAAAGGTTTTCATATAATTTCAGATAAATTACTCTTTTAGAATGTTAAAAATAACTAAAATAGCAAATCTCTCTTCATTGACAAATGTAGCTGAATAAAGCCAAAATTTAGATTGAAATCAGACATAATTAATTGTTCATCGTCTGATTGTAGTAACTGGTGTTTAGTGACTACCAATAGTGTCTTCAAACTAGACACAATAGTCTGTGAGTTGATGGCCAGAAATACTGACCTGGTATTCAGATGACTGGAGTCAGCTCTATTTGTACCTTTTATAATAGAGTGAACCATTTAATAACAGTACCTTAACCTTTCTTTTCTGCAATGATGTTTAGACTATTATTATTATTATGATTTTTATTACCTGATTTGATTGCCAGTTCTCTTTGGAATTACTGGGATTTGTGCTTCGTCTTTGATCCTTGTCTTGTTCTTGTAATTGCAGTTGTGATATTTCACACCTGAAGTATTTAAGCCTATGAAACTGATTTGGACAAGGTTTTGTCATATTACTCTCCTTCAGAGAGAAGGAAGTCTTGCTTTTTAATTGCCTATACAAAATGTTATTCAAATAAAGGAGCTTTCTGCTTCAAACAGGGGAGCGGAGTAACAGCTGCTGAAAGACAAGTTACACTGACAGTCACCTCCCAGCTGCAAATTGAGTTGTTCATGTGAATGACATTGTCTTATGTGTTACACTTAAATTTATCATCTGAATACAGTACAGCAACCATAGCAACGAGTCTGTTGGAATTCAGGTCCCTAAGTATAGTTACTTTAAGTTGCTATTTTAAGGTGAGAAACTGCAAATGGCTTGTTTTACAGATTTTTTTTTCCCCCCACCTTGCAGGCTGATCTTTGTGTCCCTCGTTTGAATGAAGGGGACCAGGTTGTGCTGATTAATGGCAGGGATATAGCAGAACATACCCATGATCAAGTTGTTATGTTTATTAAAGCTAGCTGTGAGAGACACTCAGGTGAACTTGTGCTCCTGGTTCGACCCAATGGTGAGTGATTTGTACGTGAAATAAAAAATAAGTCCTTGCTTTCATTTTTTAACCTCCCTTTTGTGACCTGAGATGGAATGATTAATGTCTCTGTGAGAAAGAACTGTTGTTGAAAAGAAATTGCAGCAGCACAAAGTATTTGACAAAACTTGATTGATGCTCTAAGCAGCTGTGCATAACTAAGCCTTGAAAATAAATAGGAAAATCAGAGATCAAATATTCCTAACAGAGAACACATTTAGATCTTGTTCTCTTCCTCATTGATAAAAATGTCCAGAAAGCTATATGGATATTGAATGGGATTTCTGAGGTTGCTGTTATTCCCTTAATAAAAAGCAAACAGAAACAAAGAAAAAATGTCTCGCTAAACACACAGTGTTTGGATGACTTTGGAAGCTGATATATGCAAAATTCTTCCATATGTTTTTAAAACTATTGAGAACAACTGGTAACATTTCTGCCTGGGAAAGCTTAATAGAAGAAATTGATGAAATACAGTCTAGATAACAGCTTCTGAAATATATTAATGAAATACACTGTTGAAGTATTGCCAGCAGATAGTCACTGGATTTAGTTCTGCTGCACATCCCAATTATAATACAGTAGTCCAGGAAAAAGCAAAATGAAAAATAAATATGTTTATTCAGAATAACTGAAATTAGGAAAGTATCTCAGCCACCTCATAAACAATTTTTCCTTTATTCACTTATCTGCACTTCCCACTTTCTTGTGCTCTCATTCTCTAAGTTCTTGCAGCTTTTATGTGCTTACTTCCTTCTTCAGATAAAATTGTTAGCTTACAGGTTTACTTAAACAGTTTGCCCCTGTGTGTTGATTATTTCTGCATTCCGGATTGAAAAAAATTGAGGTGTAGAAGTGAAGTTCTCTCTTTCATGGTCATGGTGTATCTTATAAAAACAGGCTGTCAAATAGTCTGTGTCTGTTATATATACTAGAAGCTGCATATTTTTCAGTTTATTCATAGGCAGGCACACATACAGCATTGACAGCATTTTAATGGCATATGTTAATGCTATTTTCTCAGGTGGTCTGTGCATCTTGCCCTAATTACTGAAGCCTAAAATCTGTTCAAAGTGAATTAAAAGTAAAAATGTAAATCCCACTATAATGACTTCAGAGGCATGATGTGAGAATGAGATTGGGGAGTTATGTGAGGAAAAATAGTGTATAACATGAGCTTTGATCAAAATTTTGGCAGTCATTGATGTGCTTTCACTTAAAATTAGAGTTAAACCAAACAATGGTTTTGTCATGGATTACAGTGAACACTGAAGGCTCCTTGCTGATGAGAACTAAAGTCAGCATGTTATTTCTACAAGAGAAACACTTGTCTTTTTTGCTGTTCTAAATAGATGACTTAGAGTAACCTTTACTTGCCAAACAGTGTGTTCAGTCAGAGCATTCATACCCTTATTTGTTATAGCTGTCTATGATGTTGTGGAAGAGAAGCTGGAGAGTGAGCCTGACTTCCAGTACATCCCTGAGAAATCTCCACTTGATGGTGTCCATCAAGATGACAATGCTCTGAGGGAATCTATGATTCAGCTAGCAGATGGGCTAATCACTGGAACAGTTTTGGCTCAGTTTGATGTGAGTATTGTGTCACCTGTAGCTGTGTCAAAGTTCCAAGTCTTTTGGGATAGTGATAATTCAAAGCAGAGCAAATTCCAGCCAGATCTCCCTAGCATCAGCATCCTTTAGTGAAACAAATGACTTAGACTCTCAAAAGAAAAATAACCAAAACAATCCAGTCCTGGATTGAAACACCACATGTGCAAACTTATGGCTTAGAAGAATCTTAATTCTATTTTTAGTGTAATTTTTTATAGATAGTGTTATTAATTACAGCTTCTTGTGATTATCAGGAACCTGTACTAACAAAATACTGTCATAGAGGTGAAGTATAAAAAATTTATATAGCAAAATGTGTTCTGTACTCCAACCTTCATTCCAGATCTAAGTTAGTGTAGAAGCTATGAAGCTGAATGACAGCTGAGATGTTGACATTTTGTGAACAATCTCAGTGAGGGAAGGTAAAACTGCCGATGGAAAACACAAAACTAATCTTAAGGGTTAATGTAATGTCTTTTAGAAATAGTTAACTTTTTTAATGGCATACTTCCAAAGTTCACTTCCTTTGAGGTCCTAAGTTGCTGATAGCTGTAGCCTTTTTTAGCACTAACTTGTGCCTTGATGATATCTTTAATGCATGAGCTCAGGTGACTTAAAGCAGGAAGCAATAGGTTTGTAAAACACAGCAGTGTGAATTCCTCACCAAATGGAGACCTAGAACATAAATGTATTTATATCCAATTCTTTAAGATGTTTGGTAAAGTTTACTTTTGTATATGGAAAGAAAAGATTTTTCTCCAAGTGATTTCAGATCCCTCCTTAACCATACATTTTAGTCTCCCTAACAGGTTCAGTGTTTAAAAGTTCATGAAGTGCTTTTTATTAAAAAATAAAAAGCACTTTTTGAAAAATAAAAAGCACTTGACACTGCAACACAAAGGTTGTGGTAGTACATGGCTAAGGCATGAGGGGCAAGGGGGCAAGAACCTGTCAAAGCAAATTTTGTGCAGGAAAAGCACAAGATAGCACAGGATTTGTGCTAGTTACTGAAATACAGGAGACCTGGAAAAAGAAAAAAAAAAGTAATGCAACTTCATTGCAAGAAGATGTTTATATAACATAAAATTTGCTTGCCCAAAATCACCATATGGAATGTCAGTATCAATACATTCCCTCACCATTACACATTATTCATTTTTACTCCATTACTGTTCTTACAGAACCTTGAAATTTAGCATTCAGTTTTACTGTAAACCAGTTGTGGTGTCTTGATTATCTTCAGTGATCCCCTAATCCCATGCCATAATTAAATTTGTAGCACTTTCAATTTGAAAAGTATTTTCATGTGTGTTGAAGCAACCCTTGCTCAGTAGTCAGTGTTCTAAAAAGTAGCTGTAGGTGAATAATATACTAACAAGTCTTTTGGATCTATTATGGTTTGACCATCAGTTTTGTCTTCTAGCAACTGTATAGGAAAAAGCCTGGAATGACAATGTCTTGTGCCAGATTACCTCAAAACATTTCCAAAAATAGATACAGAGACATTTCGCCTTGTAAGTATGCTTGTTTGTATATGTGTTCTTAAAAGTGTTTTAGTGAGGTTAGTATGTAAGTGTATAAATAAGTAACATCTTTCTAAAATTTTTTTCAGATGATGCTACACGGGTTATTTTAAAAAGTAATGAAGATTACATCAATGCCAATTACATAAACGTGAGTAGTATTTTTCAAAAGAGCTTTGGGCTTTAAGTAATTCTGAGGTTTTTCAATTAAGACATCGATTTAAAAAAAATCATAAATCTAGTTCAGACGAGAATGGCTGACAAGGTGTAGCTGGCTGTAGCCAGATGGTTTGAAATTTACTGTAGATATATTTATTTGCTAATGCTTTGTGGCAAATGTTTGTATAAATAAACTAAGAAAAAGCAAAAACACTAAGAGAAGCTAGCCCTTTACCAGAGGAATTCATTCTTCTTTTCTCATTACTCATGTGGCAATAGTGTTCAACATGAGTGAAGTTTAATCTAGGAGCACTTTGTTTTAAATATTATTTTTTTTCCTTCCCTTTTGTCAGTAACAACAAAATTAGAGGTACTTTCAGGAGCAGAAAATGCAGATTAAATTCAATTCTAATATCCGTATTTTAAAACCTAGTGTCAGAGACCTTCAGAGCATGAATTGTTTGCACCTGAATTATTTCTCACCTGATGTATCATTCACTTTTTTGGCTATTAATCTTGATTATGGAAACTACATAACTGTCAGTATGCAACATGTACTTGGATCTTTGTAGTAATTTTGCATGTGATACACTTCAAAGAATTTTTATCTGTGGGAATCAGTATTTACTAACATAATAAACGAAATTAATACAGTGGATGATTTTTTAATTATTAGTTACTAAACATTAAATGTCTGCCTGACCTATATTTGCTGTAAGAATTAAAATAATTATTTTGCCTTCTCTTAGATGGAAATCCCTTCTTCCACAATAATAAACCAGTACATTGCTTGTCAAGGTCCATTACCGAACACATGTCCTGATTTTTGGCAGATGACTTGGGAACAGGGCTCATCTATGGTTGTAATGTTAACAACTCAAGTTGAACGGGGAAGAGTAAGTAAAAAATTTCCTTAAATACTAATTTTATAATCTTCTAAACATCTTAGCCTTTAAGAATATCCTCCTATGATATATGACTCTTTTTCATAATGGCAGTGCATTCCTAGTGCTGTTGGAATGACGACTCTTGCATTTTACACCTTCTGATATTGTTAACATAGCTAATATTTAAGCTCTGCTTAGTTCTGAAATACAATTGAGTCTTCACATATTTCTTAAAATATTTTTAGGCCTCTTCGTTTGACTTTATTGTAAGGTAAAAAAACCGTATAATTTATTTTCATACGTGTTTTTCCCCTCTAAATTTCCAATGGAGGAACTCAAAGAAGTTAATTGGGCTTTGTAAATTAGTCTTTTGATATGTAGAGATTACTTTTCTAAGGCAGCCTAACACAGCTCTGTACTGTTAAGATATCCTGCCTGGAAGGCTTTCTTATCAAGGATTCTCTTAAAGCTTGAAACCTAAAATTTTTCATAACATGTTCTTTGGCTATAAACATTTGTTTAATCAAATGAAATAATCATTGTCCTCTATGCTATGTCCATAGAAAAATGTGTAAAAGTAGAGTGCTAGTAATAAAGTAACCGGAGTTATAAATTACCAAAAATAATTGTGTATGGTGCTGTAAAAAGCCTCAGATTTATTTTGTGGTTGGCTTGTTGGTTTTTGGATCTGTTTGGTTTTGGGTTTTTTTTTTTAAGCTATAGTTTCTCCTTAATGGCTTTGCTTATTATGCAGTTTTGTCCTCTGGAGACAGGCAAAACAGTTCAATCTGATCATATGCACGGTATAATTCCTGAGTTACTTGGTTTGTAGTCTGGAGAATTCACAGTAGCACTGGTTGGTTGAGTGCACAGAATAACAGTTTAGTGAAATTTCTCAGCATATTCAGGATTTCTTTTGAAGATGGATTTATGGCTGTGGATGTTCTGATCAACTCGTTATAGTTCAACTGTCTATGTAGTCTAATTTTTTAATAACTATATATTTGCTGGGAGAACAGGCCTCTACATATAATTAAAATAATTGAAGAGAAGTTGCATCATTTTTAAACCATTTTTCAGTGATTCAGTGTTAGCATGATGCTGCCTGCTCCCAAATAAATGTGATTAGAGGGAATTTCAGTACAAGTGCCCTTTTAATTTTAGTTTGCTTTGCAGATCTGGTAAGAACAGACTTGCAATAGCAGTTCTCTAAGGTTCCCCTACCCCTTCATAATTACATTTGTGGAGGTCTTTGGAGAGCTGCTTACTAATGAAATAAAAGGACTTATCTGTCTTATACCCATAGGCAGACTCCCTGCTCTAAAGCTGATCATGAGGCTACTGACATCACTGTCCCACTGCATGCCAGGATGTCTCAGTGGAGCAGGAAGTCTGCAAATCTGGCTGCTCTTAAAGAATCGCCAGGTGGGTTGGAAAAACAAAAGTACACTTGAGCTGAAATGACCTCTGTAATTAGGCATTTAAGCAATATACCAGAAATCCTTAGTGTTTGAAGTCTTTTGGTTACCTGATCAAGAGTCTCTCAAGTCTGCCATCTGCATCCCCCTAATTTCTGCGTTAGTATAGCAACTTTTTTTGTTGCTTACCACCTTTTTTTAATTATTTTTTGTTTTGCCATATAAATGTGCTTTGAGAAAATTAGGGTTAGGATTTTAGAGGTTACAAATGCTTATAAAGCAGCATCTTTTCAGTCAAGTTTAAGAACAGAATAATTATATAGAATAATTATAGATAGACTTTAATAAATTGTAATGAAAGTTAAAGGCATCCATCTTCATTTAAACTAACATCAGGAGCTCTGGTGCATGAATCCTCTTGAAAAGGATCTGTGATATGTTATTTTATGAGCAAGAATTAGGTAACACGGTCTACTTGGTAAGTAAATTAACAGTGATTATAAAATGATCAAAATACTCTTTAATGAACAAAGGTATAAGCAACTAGAGAGAATTAAAATAATACTCTGAATTTCAACACAGGCATTTTTAAAAATTTGTTGACCTTAGGTTAAATGCCATCAGTACTGGCCAGAGCCATCAGGAAGCTCATCATATGGAAATTTCCAGATAACCTGCCATTCAGAAGAAGGAAATCCTGCTTATGTCTTTCGAGAAATGACATTGACTAATCTGGAGGTAAGATCTCAATATGTATTTTTCAATATGTATTTATCTGTGGAATCCTCATAGAGTAGATAGAATTTAATTAACTAGACTTTCTTGTCTACTTGATGGCCACATCCACATAAGTAGAACTGTTTATTTCTAGAGACCTCTAGAAAACTAATCATGTTGCCATGTACTTTCCCTATTATACATTCTGCTCTTAGAAAGAGAACAAACATTTCACTAGCAAAATATCTCAAGGGTTCAGTTTCTATGATCATATTAATTGGTTTTAAATCACATAAAAGATGTGTTGTTTGTCTTTAAGGGTGTCTTTCATTCCTTGGCCAAAGAACAAAAGTAATTAAAGAGTGGAGAAAATTGTTATTCACCTGATGCTTCCAAAACATGAGACACTACATGTATTTCATTGCAACTGAAAATCTGTCTTTGTAAAGGCTAGCAATTCTTAGTAATTCCATCTTGGAGAGTATGTGAAAATAGGTGTAAGATAAATCCTGCTGAGAGAAAGATTAATTGGCTTTGGTGACTACACATAAATAAAGACTTGCCTGAACGTGCATTGCATGATTTTAAGAGCAGTTGTAGTTCTCAGCATCCCCAGCTAGCATTTCAATTTCAGAGAACTTTGCAAGCGAGTATCTGGAATTTAGTTCACGTACTCATTTCTCACAGCTTGGGTTAGCAGATGAGATTCCAGTTTTATAGAGCTGCCTTTTAGTCAGTTTGCAGTTAAAATTCCTACCCTGTGTCCTTTTGAGACAATTGGTCATTTGTTATCAGCAGCTGAACCTCTGTGATTACAAGTCTAAGGGTTATTTTAAGCTGTTCTTTGAAATGCTGCTTTTACACTGATGCTTGAACCCTCTGCTGACCAGAGGCAAATTATGTTAGTGATACCAGAGCAAGGGGCAGGAGGAAAGTCATTCTACATCCAATGCAGAATATAAATCAAAATGGTGCAGATAAAGACAAAATAATGCTGATGTTTATATGGGGTCTGAAGGAAAGCTTTCATGTCTGAAAGTCCTGCCAATCCTCTCCAATCCCTGCACCAGTTCTGTCTGTTGATCTGGTAAGATACTACCTTTTCCTATTAAATTTGTTTTGATGGGAATTTGACCACCTTCTTGTACATCTTTTGTTCAGATAATCATTGATATCTTTGAACTACTTTGCTACTACAGGTAGTGTAATTATTTTTTAACTTGTTGAAGATGTAAGCATTGTGAGTTGCTTTTTTTGGTTTTAAGGAAAAAATGTTGTTATAAAATCCAGGATGAGCAATGATAAAGGCTAATGAAGTGCTGATAGTTGTGGAAGCCACTTCTGTTATGGGTACAAGCTGCTGTAGATGCACCACTGATTTTTTTTTTTCTTTCTGTTTTTTGTAATGGGATCTGAATTACCCTTGAATAAACTTCATGTTTCTAATTAGAAAGAGGAAAGCCGCCAACTAACCCAAATCCAGTATATAGCATGGCCTGATCATGGGGTTCCTGATGATTCCAGCGATTTCCTAGATTTTGTGTGTCTTGTGCGAAAGAAGAGGGCTGGCAGAGAAGAACCTGTTGTTGTTCATTGCAGGTATCCCAGCTTTATTAAATTATTAAATTGAACTTATCAACAATTAGCTTTTCTGTGCTTTGTTGTTGAAATAAACATTTAGTTGTATCTGCTTTGGGGATGACAGGAGAACTCAACACTTAATTGCTTGAAATTGTCATCACATTACAATAAGCAAAATTTTGAGTATCTATGTGCAGTACTGGTCTGTGTGGGGGGTTTGTTGGGTTTGGTTTGGGCTTTTTTCAGTTAAATGCTTGTGCTAACAGTCTGTAAAATAGAACAGGAAAAAGACAAATGTTACTTAAAAATCTTTTCCTCATGGTGACTGTTCTACAACACTCCAGAATAGCTGTAGAAATAAACCATAGCAGAAGACATGGGTGGTATATGCAGTGATCAAATAAAATATATTTTCTCTCAAGACTGCAGTATTAGACTATGTGATATTTTGACATTTATGATACATTTTTCTTAACAATTTGCTTTTGTTGTGGTATAAAATAACTGCTACTCATTTTTTTATGTACACATGAAATATGTTAAAGTTGTTTTCTTGTGCAGTAGTTTTTAATATTCTACATTCCTAGAGTAAATTTCAAAATCTTAATCCTTTAGACTACTCAATTAGTATATTAATACATTATGCCAAGTGTGTTCAAATGAAGATGTGCAATACCAATTCTTTGTGAGCAGTTCTTTGAATAAAATTTGACCTCTAAATTCCTGACTATTCGACAGACAGTGTTCCTGAATCAGGATTGCATTGTTCCCACTTCAGGGAGAATCTGAGAGGTGTAAGGGACAAAATCAATTTAAAGGCTATCTAGTCTACAAGTAAACTAGACGTATTTAAGAAGATGGAAAAAAAGAGATGTTTTTAACATTTTGTGCATCAGAAATTGTATTTAATTGATTTTGCTCTCCTGTTTTACAGTGGTCAGAGTCAATCTTATTAACTAGGGAAACCAATATCACTAAGAACACCACTGCCTTAAATGATATTGCTCCTCAGCTTTCATTATTAATACACTTTTGGCTTATATGGTGAAAATATCAGCCAAACAGAAATTTTACAATATGAAGTGTGCAAGTCTGTGCAGAAACTGGAAAAACAACCTTGGAAAGTATGAACACTTTCATTCATCTGAGCATCAGTTTGGCTCCACACTGATGGTATCAATACTAATATGAGTTTTACAGAATAAATGTTGTTATAATAATATGAACTTAAAAATGTTTCACAGAAGTAAATAATATCACAGTTCAACGTGGTTTACTTACATGGCCTTAACTTAGTGGCTGTTGTAAAAGTATAAACAAATTCCACTGGTTAGTCAAACTGAAGGAGCCCAGGGATTACTACATATGGTGTATGCACACTATTTTTAACATCTGTTCAGTGTAGTAGGACAAGGCATTAGCACAGCAAAGTGATGAAACTTGTTTTCAGCGCTAAGGCACCAGCTTTAGTGTGGGGAATGCAAGTAGCTAGTAGAGCAGACTTTGTACAATAGTAGTTTAAAAGCAACACCCAAAACTAGATTGTAAAGCAGCAGAAATCTTAAGAAACTGGAAAGATTTGTTGTGTTGAACTACTTAAAACTCTAGTTTCCAAACCTTGTGTACATGTGTTTTTATTTTTACAAGGCTCCTGCTAATTAACTTGAACAGTGTCTTGTTTTGGATAAGAGGATGAACCACCCATACTGTCCATGCCCTTCATGTCCCATCTCAGTGTTCCCTTCCATCAACTGGTGATTTCTTTTTCCAATCTCAAGAGTCCTAGCCTACCTGATATTTATCATAGGGACACGATCACACTTTACATCGTTGTTATCCTTTTCCAAATGTTTTGAAGGTGTAAGATGAGTTACTAGGTTCTCTTGACAGATACTGCTCCTGTTTTGATTTGATAAAGCATTCTATATAAAAATTTTATATGTATAGGATGCTATTGAATAATTTTATTTAACCAGCACATTTATATCTTGCCATGAAATTCTCATGGAATCACTGAAATACCTAATAGCTTTAATGCCACCTTCTGGGCAAGGATTTAAAGTAGTAGTTTGGCCAGTCTTAATTTGAAGTTATGTTTAGAAATAAGGACAATTAAGTTTCAAAGTTTGGAATGTTTATTTCAGCTAATTTAGAAGCAAGCACTTTTATTGTCTGAAATATTAGTTGTGTGAGTTGAGATAGTGCTGCCATCTGAAAATACAGATTTGGTCTTGTTTCTGTTTCAAAAATGCAGCATAATTTTCTTGAATAAGAAATTGAAATTTGAATCTGATTATCAAGTTCATGGTTAAATATTCAGGCTTTGAGGATTGGTGCTTGTGGAGAAGTGTAAATGTATGTAAAACAATGCTGATAAATCTTTAGGTTTGTTTTATTTTTAAGATGAAGATGATTCATCTAAAGTCTTAACAATTTTGCCATTCCAAGATGTATATTCTATGGTTCTTCCTTGTCTTGAAAGGGGTTGCAGTTTCATATTCCTTTATGATCTATGCAAGTTAGATCTATCTTGTACTTCAAAATATTAAGAAAATAATCAAAATAACATTCCAGTAAAGGTCAAATTGACACAAAGTGCACAGTATGCAATTTAGGTATCTCTGTGTTTTGCTATCATCTAGATATTAGTAGGTTTATAAATATGATCTGAATAAATAGCTGTATGTAAACTCTGGTTTTTAAAGGCAATTCTTATTGCCTTCAGATTAAGTCAGTCCTTCTTCAAAGGCCTAACACACACAATCTGCCCAACCCCTGCCCTAATACTATGGGACTCATAATGATCAGTCATGAGAAACCTGGAGAAGAAAAGTCTTTAAGTTTGAATTATGTCCCCAACACTTAGTTTCATTTTCTATTTTATCTTTTTTGCAGTGCTGGGATTGGACGGACAGGTGTTCTTATCACTATGGAGACAGCCATGTGTCTCATTGAGTGCAATCAGCCTGTTTATCCATTAGATATTGTAAGAACCATGAGAGATCAAAGAGCCATGATGATCCAAACACCTGTGAGTATCATACTTCCTGTTCTGTGTTGCAGAAGAGTAATTCCCTATTATCCAATCAATGCAAGAAAAACATTTAGTGATGCAATTCATTGAATCATCTTGCCTTAGTTATAATGAAAACAAGCCTTAACTCTGCCCTGAAGTGGCTCAGTTAAAGAGAAATTATCAGAGAAATAATATTTTTTACAGTACCTGTAATTAAATGTGTGTGATGTCAGGTACATCAAAGTAATTCTAAGTGTATTTAGTCTAAAAAAGTTAACTTGCAATCAGGATTCCTTTAGTGCACTCTTCACATTTGACCTATCTTCAAATGCTAGAATTTTTCCTGGATCTATAATGTTTGGGGTTTTTTTCTGTAAGATTGCTTTAATATATTATATTTCAAAATTGTAGAATTTTTAGAACAGATTTAGAATCTGAGTATCTCTGAGAGCAGTTGATTTTTTTTTTTTTTTTTTTTAACATTTTTAGAAAAGGTGTGTAAAAGCTTGGTTGTTCCAAGCTTTGCCTGGTTCCAAGTTTTTTATTTATTTATTTTTATTTAAAGAAAGCACTTTGAAGGAGTTAAGGCACTAGATCCAGTATTAAATCTCGCCTACAATACCTGAATGTAGTTACTCACTGTAATAATGTCTGAATAAACCTTTTGTGTGCCTCAAAGATTATTCATGGCAAAAAGTATATACGGGTCTCCATTTCTAAGTCATCTTTCAGTAGCACTGTCCAGTGCTACTGTTCATGTTCCACTAAAAAAAAAAAATTGTATTATTCAGCTGACTTCATAGGAAGGATGAGGACGTTAATGATACATGAAAAGTAATAAAAAATGGTTCTTGTTGCTGTTTGTGGTGACTATACAGATTGAACAGCAGAGTTTTTTTAGTAAAGGTAGGAGGTGCAGTGGTGAGGACTTCAACTATATTTTTTTTCATGGCATGTGCTAAATATCTTCTGTTCTTCTCATTTTTCTTAGAGAAACCAGAACTTTAAAGCTTCAACAAAATGCAGGTGTTTACTAAGTCAGAGAGAGAAGGGATAATTTAAGACTTGACATGGGGTTTAAGATTTTGTAAACATTAGATACTACAGTTTTTCCTTTGACACTGTCAGGTTTCGTATATCCTGACAGACTCACTGGATGTCCACAAGATGGCTCTGTCCATCGGGGGCTGCTGTGAGTACTGTATGAGGAGAATTGAGTCTCCTTTAGGGCTCACTGGAGGAAAAAAGTATTTTACACAAATATGTATGAATTTAACTATTTTAATAGACATGCAGCAATAAAGTAAATAGTTATATATTATTGAATCTGTTGGTGTGCCTATTTAAGATCTGACATCACTAATTATGTGATTACATTAGTAATTACTACATAGAGAGAAATCCATGACACTGGAAAAGCAAGCATGCTGGTTTTCTGACCTGAATATACACTATTATGCAGTATTTAGTGTTACATGTGGTAAGGTACCTGTGTTACAGGAATGTTATTTCATTTTTTTCCTCATTATATTCTAATTTGATTACTGAAAAAATTTTATCGAATTCTGAAAGAGCCATGCCAGTAACAAGCCAGAATTCACGTAAGCATGAAAAAGTGCTTTGAAACCAAAGCTTCTAACTACAAGTTCATGGAAACCTCAGGTCAGTGAAGCTTCAGTAATTAAATCAGCAGCAGAAAACTACTAAATAGGTGATGTTTAATAATAGTACTGTTGTACTAAATAGGTGATGTTTAATAATAATAGTAGTAGTTTTGTGGGTATGACTTTTGGGATGTATTTCAGAGTGCTGTTTATCCTGTTCTTCTGTTGAGAAATAAGATGTTATAAAGTTCCTATTTTGTGTTTCCTAAAGTAATTGTGAAGCACAGTTCTTGGCCTCTTAGTTCTTGGTAGAATGGGAAGGGGAAATCTTAGATGACTCTTGTGCTTCCAAATGACAGAGTTCAGTTACATTTATAATCAATTTACTGGATCTGTTTTCTTTTTCAGAGTCAATACAGATTTGTATGTGAAGCTATTTTGAAGGTATATGAAGAAGGATTTATTAAACCTTTACAAACATCACTGCATAAGTAAAGAGCAAAAAACCTAGGATATCAGTTGAGGAATCCTGTCCTCTATAATGAACTGGCAGCATTTTTTGTGCCATAATACTGCTTGTGGGAAACGATAGTGAAGTACAGCAAAGAATTGACAAAGGACTCTGAAAACTTCAGCACTGTTGCACTTTACGTTGAAACAAAATCAGTCTCTAAAACTCTTCTAACCTTCATCTGTTTGAAGACTTTATTTTCGTGCTTTGCTCCGAACAAACCATAAACTGAAAGAACTAATTGTGTTCAGGGTAATCTGAGATATTTCATTGTAGTGCCATATACTGCGCTTCTGGTTGAATTGCTACAAACAAGGCTTGGAATTATTTCACTCTGTTTTACACCCATGTCTCTTAAAATGAAAAACAAATGAAAAAATACACTAAGCCATGGTATTTTTCCAGTGCTAGGTTTATTTACTATGTACAGACTTCCACTGTTTTGTTTTCTACAACATTAGCAATATTGCCAATACTAGATGGATACACACTGCCTACTGATGCAGCACACTTTGTCCTACACCCTTACTTGAGACCAGCTGGTTGTTAGAGAAAAGCTGGTGTCAGTGTTAACCCAGCAGTAGCTGCATAATGCCCAGTTACCAGCATCTTGTACAAAGTAATAATAAAAATTAAAAAAAAAAAAAAAAAAAAAGGCATTTCTTTGACACAGCTTGTGTGTCATACACTGCTGTATTCTGATTCATGTGACTTAAGATTACGTGATGGGAACTAGTGCATGCATTATGTCTTAACCCCTTAAGTGCCTTGAGACTTAGAGCGTACATCCAGTGAAAGGCACTCATGATTCTCTGGGGGTGGTATTGTCCTGTCATATTTATCTTAATGGGTTCAGATTTTAAAAAATGGCCCTTGGTGCTTGGAATGTGATACCACAAGGGATCATGGAACTACCATTCCCTCTTCCATTCTACAAGTACCTGCCTGCTACTCTTAGTAGCAAAAGCACCTCTGCCAACTTAATGAATGAACATTGTATGCTGCTGTGTTGTAATTATGTGAAAAATCTGACACATTCCTTCATTCCTTCCAACTAGTAACTTACTAGCAGCTTACTATGAAATGCTGGTAAGTCATTAGAAGCTGATACTTCGTTTTATCCTTTCATTGGGAATAGCTGTCTTGCTGAATTAGAACATAACTCTCTAATAGCACTGATAATTAAGTTGAACTTACAATCAGGTGTGATTTAATTCCATTATCGGCTAACCAATTACTTTTAAAATCACCATAGTTTGATTTCAAGCCATGTTCGTACATGTTTGCCTTTTATAATTTTTTTTAATTGTTTGGGAGGGCTGGGGGAGGGGAGGGGGAGTAAGGAGAACATGGTGAAGTTGTCCCAGAACTTTGCTTTAATTCCATAATTACCCCAGTCACCTTCTGTTATACTTGTGCAGAATTGTTCCAGTTGGTATGGGTTGCTTCTTATTTGAGTAGGTAGAAAATTTGTGAGAAATGTCTGTCTGATACAGTATCTGAGCTCATTCTAAAGATACGTAAACATCCCAGTTTTTAATATTTTTCCAGTATAGCAGAAACCAAGTTAGAAGCAAAGTGTCCAGTGTAATATACTTCAAGAAAAAATCAGTCACTTTTTTGCCCTGTTACAACGTAATTTTGTGCCCTTTATTTAAAAGTTTTAATTTATTGTATTGGTTTCCTGAAAATGTTTATACAGTAAATTTGTTGTACTGTATATGGAGCATAGAGTTAAAATGGAAAGTTCTATGCTAAATAATTTTTAACTATTGAAGAACTATATTATATAATATACTGTGTTCTGTGGACATTTGAAAGAGATCAGCTGTGACTAATAACTGAAAAGGGATTCAGGAACAGTGAAACCCTGGCTATGACTTAATAATAAATATGAACCACAATGCCAAATGGAAGACAGAGTTTTAAATATTTTTAGAAAATAAAATAATACTAGTTGGCCCAGGTACTTGTATTTCTAGATTTGATGCTTATCCCTCAGTGAAAAATGAACTGTACAATAATTTCTGGATCTGATAAACTGGAAAAAAGTAATAAGGTAGCTTTAATCTCAGTTTTATTTTAAGCCATTCATAACAAAATAAAATTCCTTAGGAAAGTATAAGCTTTAACTTCCATGTGACAAGATTATTAGCTGAGATGCTGTATAGTTGGAAGGTTATTTTAAACTCAGCACTTAATGTCTAAAAATTAAAATAATCCATTTTAATTAAGTGACTTCTTTTCATAGTCAAGTTGTAAATAAATAATGTGCCCTTTTTTCCTGAGGGAAATGAGAAATGGAGTTTATAGCAACCTTATATAGTGTTGGTATGTCACGTACTTAAATATTCTTGTGTAAAGTTGCCAAAGCAGTTTGAGTTCAAAAGACCCATTTATACCACAATTAAGTGTGGGATATTTATTGGTTGTCTGTCACTTCTGTTTTGATTACAAACAGAGGCAAGAATAATAGGTCTCTTCCAAATCTTCTGCATTGGCTTAAGCTGACTGATAGTGTATTTATGTAGTTGCACTGAGGTAAAAAAAAGTGGAATAAAGTATCTATTATTGGATCATTGGCAACTCAATGGCTTTTTGGTTTCTTCAAAGATAGGGTTGTGGTAACCAAAAAGTGATTGGGAAAGAGAATAGCACTGAAGCCATTCTGCACCATAAATCATTTGTTCAGATGTTTCTACCTGTTGTGGTATAAATGGCCTTTAAAATATTTTTATATGGCCAAAAAAAAAGGTAAAACTACTAAATATTTTACTTTAGGTTATGAAGATCTGTATCATCCTTAAAGGTTTTTAAAGAAGCTTTTGTATGTTTCATGCTGTACAAAACATGAATGTATCTTTCAGACATAATGACCTATAGACCTATATGTGATTGGTGTTATGACTGTTGGATTTTATGAATAATTATTTTCATACCGTTTGATTAGGAAAAATGCTGGGTGGGTGTGAGAAAGAGTATGTTTGTAACACTTCCATGGTACAAATCCAGTTTAAAAAAAAAGGTTTTCATTGTAAATAAGAGCGATATTATGACTATTTTGTGCCAATTTATAATGCCAAGACTTCCGTTTTCCTTTTAGGTTTGGATTGAAAACTACCACTACCATCTCTTGTTTAAAGTGAGTTTGAAGGGGGGGGTTAGTAGAAAGATATGGGGCTTTAGCAGGGGGCTTTTGAGTGTTCTGGGGGCATTTTTAATTTCTGTTAAATATGAAATAAGATACAGGCTTTGTTTAATAAATGACCTACAGACTGTCAGCCACTCCACTTTCAGAAGTAGTACTTTAGATGTACCATATAACTGAGAGCTGAAGAGTTAATATATCTTGAATTTAGAAGCATTTGCTATTTTAAATAACTTAAAAGTATTGAGCAGTAAAATACTGCTTTTATGCATTTTACTTTTATAAAGTCTCTCCTAGTTATGAGAAAGAGAAAGCCTGATTTTTTTTTTTCTCACTGCATTTAATAATAGCTTGTATTCCTTCCACATTTATCTTGGAAGCTTATGTCCCATATAAATAAAGCAATAACACTTCTAGAATACCTGATTACAGTCTGGCACACCATCTTTTAGAGAAAGGGTGGGAAGGCAGTTGGGAAATTAAGGAACATGAGGAGTTTGTTATGGAAGCTGTGTAGCCAGTAACTTTCCATGGACACCTTCCAAAAAGCCCATGGAATGGTCAAAATGCAGCAGACCTGCTGGTGGTGCACAGCCCAGGGAGATGGGAAATAGGGAAGGTCTGGCACAGAGATGCTGGAGCTCCAGGCATGATGTGGAGTTGAATTTTTGGATACTTTTATGCTTGTGCAGGTGTGTGGGTGATGTTTGGTTTGGAGAATTAGCACGAGCATTGAAAATTCTACAGATCCACCAATTTTCAAGCAAAATCAAGTTGTCCAGTACGTATGCAGTAGTTTTTACTGTAGAGCCATACACAGGGAATTTTCAAGAACCTCAGCTCTGCAGATGAAGGTAGGGATTGGATTATGCTCAGAAATAAAATTTTGCATATCTGGACTTCCACAAGGTAGGAATGGTGCTACCTATCACTTTAGACTTTTTGTAGGTCACATCTCAAGTCCCTGGTGGCTGGGTACAATTACCCACCTTTTGTCTTGAGACTGGAAAAGCTCTTTCCTGTTGCTTTTGGTGCCAGGATCCAATATAAAGATCTGATAAAAACATACTCATTGATTAGATGTGGATCTTGCATGAAATTGCAGGGATTATGATGATTGGGAAGCTGTTACAAGGGGAAAATTATTTGTTTGAGTAGAACTGTTCTGACCAGCCTTTGTTATCCCACTGCAGTTATAAATGGAAACTGTATGTTTGTTTGTCTGTTCAGCAGTCTGCAAAAGAAGGGGTCAGTTTGTTGTCACTGGATTTTACCTCTGGTAAAACTGTGCTGGTTACTACTGTGTATCTTATCAGTTCATAGGGCTTCTCCAGCTACAAGTTTTTAACAGGTGTGTGAGCTGTAGCCTCTAGCTGTTGGCATTGGCATGTTTTGTTCATTGAGAGTTCAGTGGTAAAAATTTGAGATAAAATATTTGTTTTAAAAATGCTGAAGTTTAAAAATATGGACTTTGATTTCATTGAACCAGTAGCCTCATTTAAAAAGAAAAAAAAAAAAAAAAAAAAAAAAAAAAAGCACACCAGTAAAATATTGTCCAGGTCTGCTATAGGATGAACTATAGTTTCATGGGCTGGCTGACAGTTTGTTAGTTGTTTTATTTCATATTTAGCAGACTTACACATTTTAAAGGGTGGTTATTTTTTTCCAAGTGTTTTGGTGTTTGAATAGTAGCACTTTATCTCATGCTTACTACTGACTGAACTATTGGATAAAATAAATTGGGTTTGGAGAGATGCTAAATGGGTTTCTGTACAGAGATGATTTGTACATCCTGGTACGAGTGCTTTCTATTGTTCCAGCTGTTTCTGGTTTATTGTGCATGTGTTCCTGGGGAACTTTCAGAAAATAGATACTAATAATTCTGTCATCTCAATTTTCCTGTCTCAAGAAGAATACAAAGCTTTCATTTCTTAAAAAAAAACAAAAAAAAAAAAAGGAAAAAAAAAAACCAAAAGGTGCAAATAGAAACTACAGGGTACTCGTAGATTTATCTCTGTGATCTCTCTCAGATGCAGATTAGCTATGTTTACTGTAAATGTTCTGCTAAGCATTATTTTTAACATTAGATCTATTACCTGGAAATCAGTATTTTTTTTTTTACTTAACTTATTTGAATTTTGATAACAAAAGATAATGCACAATGAAGTTTAAAGAAGTTTCCACTCTTTACTCCTAGGCCAGAGGCCTAAGACATAAGTGAAAGGGTTAAACAGTTTACATTAAGCTGTTGTTTTCTTTAGCTAGAGTATATCTGCAAAGACTAGGCTATAAATGATCCAGTGCAATTATCTCAGTAGCTGGGGCACCACAGCAACAACCCATAACAATTTTAAAGGAAAACTAAGGTAAGAAAAGTAAAGTTTTATTTTAAACTCTGTATCCAAACTTGTTTTCCATTCAGTTTTTTTCCTTTACCAGTGATCCCATTCCGTTTGGCAGGGCTGTTTATATAAGGTTTGGGGTTGGGTTGTTTTTTGTTTTGGTGTGTTGGTTTTGTTTGGTTTTGGTTTGTTTGGGGGGAGGTGGTGGTGTTTGGTTTTTCTGTTTGTTTGGGGGTTTTTTGTTTGTTTTTTTTTTCCTGTAACAGGTGCTACACTATGTGTAAATACAAAGGGAAGAATATTATTTAGATAATTATTAACACCCAGATGGTGGCAATATTTTTGCTAGGTGGTTTTGGTAATTAATTTGCATTTCCAGCTATGGCTTTGAGTTGTCAAATTTCATCTCAGTTTCATACTGCTTAATGATGGACAGCAAGTGTGAAGTGAATCATCTCAGAGTGGAATAGAGCTCTTTTGTTTAGACTTATGTCTTGTGTATTTTTATTAATGTTGGGGGAATGGGAAGGTTCTTCCCATAAGTAGACTTTTGCCTATAAATTTGTTAAAAAGCACATAAGGGGAAGGAAAAAAAAACAAAACAATGAAACACAACAACACATGTTGGCTAAACTTGTAACATAACATGCTGGCTAAACAGCAGCCAGGGTGCTTGATTGAAAATGATAGAAACTTGAAATTGGTCAACACTGGATAACATGAAAATAAATTCAGCTTTTGTCACTGCAGCTACTGTATGCTTTAAAGGGCCTTATGTATTTGTCCTCATTTTGATAAAATGAAATTTCTTGCCATTAAAATGATACACTAACTTCTACCGAAAACCAGCAGTTCCCAGGATAAATATGTTAATTAACATTTAACAAGTCTTGTTTTAGTCTTAAGTAAAATTCTATTATGTGAAAAAATGCGGTTATGCATATTTTGTGGATATATTTAATTTCAGTTGACAAATAGTTGTCTAGGTACAGACTTGAAAATATATATAGTTTACTTGTGGATCTTAATTGTTTAATTGCAAAATAAAGATGTGCTTTAGTAATTTAAAGTTTAAATTTTTTTTTGTGATTTTCTTGCTACTGTACACAGTTTTGCTATGCTACTTCTATACGCTTCTGATTCCAGATGATGTCCATCTTGTATTTTACATTTTGACATTGTGTGCCATAACTACAGCCTATGGATTGAGCACTAGAAGAGGATGCTAAATTATCAAGACTGAAATTGCTTGCCTATAGAAGCAGCGTATCAGTATGAACCAAAGTTTATGAACTTGAAAATATATACTGCAGTTTTTGCTTTATGGAAGAATAACTTTTATATAGTGAGTGTTTTGGAGACCATTCAGTAGAGGTTATAGTCAGGTCTCAAAACCTGAGGGCTTGAGGAGTACTGATGCGAAGAAAAAAAATTCCAGATGGAAGCTTATGAATGAGGTATTTGCTGCCAAAAAGTGAGGGGATGTTCAAAGTAGGAAAATACCATTAAAGGACTTAGAGACAGGAGAAGAATCTCTCTCAGGAGGGATAGGAATTTGAGAGAGACCCACATGTTCTTAATTTGACTGATGAATTTAGGACCTTCAAGTGAGGACAAGGTGTTTGGATTTGAGTATATCTGAGGAGCAAATAGGAGAGAATAGACTGTAGTTAGGTGAAGAGTAGCAAGAGGCTGGTGTGAAGTAAGAAAAGCAAAAATACGTCACTGAATCTAAAGAGAGGAAGCTGAGTTCTTGCTGGTGACAAGGGAGCTAGTGAGTCACAGTGTGGAAAGAAACTTAATTTGAGGAAATAATTGAAGATAGGCAGAAAACAGAAGCTCTTAAGAATCAGGTTATTTATTCTCAAAATACTTTTTCTTAGACGAAGATGAGAATTGGTGTATACCTAATGTCACAGAGACTACCATTCATGTGACAGACATCTCCACTAAAAACTAAGCATCCTTATTATGCAAATTACCAGTTAGTTGATGTGCACAGAAAATCCATCAGATTCCTGAAAACTTCGATGACAAAATACTTTTTCAGGTTTAGTAAGATTTTATATAGTTAATTTTGGAACTTGATTTGCAGGCTCCCACATGTATTTCATGACAGACTACTAGGAGCAAACATAATCTCTGCTCATCTGTTAAAAAGTACCTAAATCCCGCCTTGTTGTGATACGTTATTGAGTAAATAACCAAACAGGAACCTGGAATTCACCTTTCCCCTAAGCTTGCCTTGCTCCCTCTTGTTTGTGGTGTGAGGATTGCTGTGTTGTCAGCACAGGGGTGCTAAACCAATTGACATTTAGCATTAAAATCACTCTTAGTCAGAAAATACTGGGCAATTACCTGAGCAATTTCTTTCCCATTTCATCAAAAATGACATCAAGATGACTTGATGTGTATTCGGGCACTGGAGCAGATTTTGCTGTAGCAATTTACTAACCGGGGTGTTTCATGATGCCAGTTCCTCCACTTGGCAGGTGAGTGACTGAGTAGCTCAGCCCAGGTTTCGTGGCTGTGTAAAAAAATGCTATATTGTGAGCAAAAGTGGCCAAAATAACAAGCCAAAGTCTGCTCTTGCAGTTGTCCTAGTTACCCTGGAATTTTGAAGCAGTCTGGAGCTTGTTTATCCGGAGCAATCTCTCTGTGAGCTGGCACTATGCTCTGCAAGCAGAGTTTACATTGCTTTGGGTGAAGTTTTCTACTTGGAGATGTCAAGTACTAGCCGGAACATAAATATTTATGTAAAAAAAAAGAGGAAAAAAAAAAAAAAGAAAATAAAAAATAAGTTGCAGCCGTTATGAATTGCTGTGGCTTTTCCTTAGACTGCAGTAATAGATAAGAAAAAAAACCCTAAAATATAGATCACTGGAACTAATTGTATTTCCAAAGGACATTAGATTACAATCTGCATTTTTTCATTGTAATCCTGAAATCCTGATAACTTTATTTCAGTGTATATATGCTGCTAGTTTGTGGATGGTTCTGCTTTATTTGACACAATGCTGCAGTTAACCCTTCGGGGCAGTGCTTAAAGAAACCATTCCTTTCGAAACTTGATTTAAGAGCGCGTTTGCCGGAGGCTGCTTCTTACTGCTGGCCAGCAGAGGACTTGTTTAGGTTCTGGCAGGACAGCTGAGGGAAATTTACTCTACGTGTTAGCAAAAATCGCAGGAAAGGTTGAAAATTAACCTGCCCAGAGCGTTTCCCGAATCGCCCTCGTTTAACCCCGCGGCTCCCGTCCCCTCAGGCGGTTCCCGCCTCTCTCCCCCTCAGGCCGGGGGTGACGCTGCCTCCTGGACCCTCACCCCTCGTCGCGGTGACCGCGGTACCGGCTCCTCCCGCCACCCTCCCCGGGCAGCCCGTGGGCCGCCCCGCTCCCCCGCCTCAGCCCTGGGCCGGACCCAACCACCTGGCTCGGGGCGGGGGGGGCCTCTTCTCCCCGGGATCCGCCTCTTTTAAAGGGGCTATGTCCGCGCTGCAGAGGGGAGAAGAGCAGCGCTCTTTTACTGCCCGCCTCCCGCTTTCCTTCGCTGCCGCCCCGCTCCTCCGGCTCCACACCTCCTCCGAGCGGCAGAGAGCTGCAGCGGAAGCCGCCAGGTGAGTAAGCGTGGACAGGAGGAAATGGACGGAGCGTCGTTACCTGTTTAAGGGCCTCCCACCTCGCTCCGCCATGTTCGGAGGCCCGCCCCCTCCCGCAGCCTCCCTCACCGCCCCCCAGGGCCGCCCAGAGCCGCCGTGGGGACGCGCTCCCACCGCACCGGGCTCCCCCGCTCCCGCCGCCCGGGCCGCGGCGACGCCCCCCGGGTAAGCAGCACGGCGGTCCGGCTACGACGCTGAGAGGAGGTGGGGGCCGCTCCGGTGTCCCCAAGTGGCCGCAGCCTCGGTGGGGGAGGGCGCGGCGCGACCCCTGGGGCGAGGCCGCCGGGGAGGCGGGGCCGGAGCGGGGCCGTGGGCCCGGGGCTGAGGCGGGCGCCGGTCCCGGGGTGTTACGTAAGGGCCGGGGCGGCGGGGGGGACCGGGGACGCCCGGGATGTGAGCGGGGCGGGGGCCTCTTGTCTCCGGGGCTCCGCCGGGAGGCTGCGGGGGGCGGGGGGGTGTCCGGCGCTCTGTGCTCTCGGGCTGGGTTGCGATCTGGGGCGACCGGGCGGTTGTTGGGGCTCGGGGCTGATTCATCGCCCAGCTCCGGGGGTTTGCCGGGGCGGACGGGAACCTGGCGGGCTGGAGGGGGCCTGGGCGCAGCCGGGGCCCCGGTGATAGGGGAAGGGCCGTGCCCTGTCCCAGCACTGCCTGTCCCAGAGGCTCGGCAGCAGGCACCGGGGTGTAAGCGAAGTTCTGAGGAGAGAACGGCCCGGTTTGGGTTTTTTGGTTTTTTTTTTTTTTTTTTTTTTTTTTTTTCCGATGAGAGAACTGGAGTACATCAGCTAAGGACGTAACTGGTGGTACTTATTTTCCAGTTTTAAGAGGACATCACCGTCTTTTTGAAGAGTGCGGTGGCTTTTGTGTTAACGAAAGGTTGCATGAGGTCAGTGTTTTTTCTCCTAACAACCTTTTCAGGTTGTTCCAAAAATCAGCCCAGCTGCCATCCAAGCGGGGATTTTTTTCAAAGTAGCCGAAGAGAGTGGGTATTTAAGTACAAAGAAATAAAGAAATGAACCGGCTGTTTGACTCTCTAACAGTTGTTTATCAAAGTCTGATCTTTCCCAAGAATTTTTTTTTTTTTTTCTTTTCTCCCGTGGAAGCCTCACACCAACGTGTTCTCTTTTTGTCTCGGGTTTCACAGCCAAGATGCTGAGCTTTTTCCGTCGAACCCTGGGCCGGCGGTCTATGCGTAAACATGCCGAGAAGGAGAGGCTGAGAGAGGCCCAGAGAGCTGCCACCCACATCCCTGCAGCTGGGGATGCAAAATCCATCATCACCTGCCGAGTAGCGCTGCTGGATGGAACAGATGTCAGCGTGGACCTGCCGGTAGGAGTGATGCAAATTTGTTTCCTAAATGCTGTTGGCATGCGTCAAGCTGTTTGTGTGTTTTGCCATTTACTAATTAGTTAGGTGAAGGCGTATCTAGTTGGTATAGCAACCAACCCTGTGACTTGACAGCCACTAAGTTAGTGGTGGTAAAAAAGTTTGGAAATAATTGTTAACTTTGTTACTGAAACTGCAGAGTGTTCTGTGAGATTTTATTGTGCCTTCTACATATAATGTTTTCTAGCAGGTTACTCTAATTGTTGTGCTAGACTTAACTTTGGGAGGGTAATATTTTGGATGAGTTGGATTTTCTTTTCAGTGGGCTATGTATGCATCTTGAGAAGGAGGGTAAAATGGTGGAATTCCATGGGAAACAAGGAATGAGCAGAAGTACCAGCAGTGGTTTCTGTGTGTTCTGTTTGTTTTGATTTTGTGTCAGAGTTGGATACATTTTTTTAACACTAACTTGAGAGGGGAGGGGAAGAGAAATTCTACTTCCCCTCCTCGGGGCAGATTATAGAGGAGGGTTGTCTCATAGCATATGGTACTTTACTGGGAATTATGTGTTAGCCACTGTTTTACATTTCTAAAGCTCCCTTAATATACACGTGTCCTCTATTCTGCTTAATTATAGGCCTGGTTTTGGCCAAGAGAATGAACAGTAGCAATAGAAGTGATGTGCTCTGTTTCTCCATCACCATGTGTTATGGTTGCTGCTGACTTCTTTTGAGCTCACTTTGTTGAGCTAAGAAGCTGTCTCTGTGAGAATTTCTGACTAGTTCCTAAGATTTTGGCTGCAGTAAAAGTTGTGCTGACATAGGAGCTGTGTGCAGAGCAACCATTTGTGAAATGGCTTTTCTTTCCTCCCTTTCTTGTTGTAAGCACAATTCTAAAGTATCTGTAATGTTAGGTAGTCTGAGGAAGGCTCAACTTTAGTTACTGAGTGGCATTGTTGACATAGTGAGCAGAAATAACTCTTGAGATATTCAGAACCCCGAGTAATCAATAAAGAAACAGTTTGTCAGGTTTGTTTGCAAAATGATTGTACAGGTAGGCTTTTACAGAAGGCAGTAAAACTAATCTGGACATCGGTGAGGCAATGTAACAAACATATCCAGTGCTGCTCAGTGCCAAGGATGTTTGATTTGATGCCAGGAATGCCCACAAACACTTTATAGAAGGAGTTACACTTAAAAAGTACTTAAGGTTAAATTGGTGTCTCCACATAACCAGATCAGTAATCTTTGGAGCTGGAGTTGGCTCTGTAGGCAAAATCTTGGCGCCTCACACAACATTTCTAAGGCTTAAAGGAGCATAAATTGAACCTGAAGAGGTGTCCTGACCTGCCATCTGCTCTGTAAAACTTAGAGCGGGGTGCAGTTAATGTTCTTTATACAGGAAGCTTTTTTCACACTTTCTGTTTTTTTGGTAACTCAACATAAAGTTTTGTCTGTGGCCATCTAAGATATGAATAACAGTAAATAAATATGCTAAATTCCTTTGGTGATTAAAATACAAAAAAATTAAAGGTAGATTAAATGTTTTATTTCAGACTTCTTACCCTGTTTATTCTTGTGTCCCCGCTTTCATTGTTCATATTGTAGGATTAATTCTTAAAGGGGAAAACCAAAATTATGGCAAAACAAAATTGCTTTCTAAAATCTAAAGCTATATTAAAAATACATGTGTGTATATATAGAAAAATTAGGGGGTTTTTTTGTTTTTTTTCTTTTTTTGCAAAAACACCATAGAATCATTGTCTTGTCAGAGCTAACACCTTTTACAAGACACTTATTTTGTTGGCAGTAGTTTTGGCTTAAAATGAACTCCTGTTATCTCAAAGAGGTGCCCTCCAGTCTGCCAGTTCAGTTGTGCATAGTTCCATTGTCTACCTAAGTTCTGTAAAATTGTTTTTATTTTAAAAAATAAATAACATAGTGTTTCTTAATACTGAATCACTTAGAAAACAGGTCAGTCCATGACCAGATAGAGTTGTCTTGTCAGGAATGAATGCTGTACTTTTAAAAATCCTTAGCTACATAAGTTGTTGATGACACAGGAAGAAAAGATGTTGCTTTTATGATTATGTTTGCCTTTGGTTTTACATACCTCTTGGCAGAAGAAACTTTTTTTGACAGCCAGGCAGTAAGCAAAGTCAAGAAAATGTTATGGCTGAAGGTAATAGATGTAACGTTATGTTAGTTTCTAGCTTGGATGATTCTTCCATTTATTTCCTTGTCTGTGTCTCTACAAACGGTGGTGAAGGAGCATTTAGAGGCAGTATTTGGCTTATGCTTGCTTAAAATGCTTGTTGAGCCCTTACAATGAATTTGTTACTGAAAGAAGAGTCTTATGGAGTTACAGTGCTTCATATAATTGAATCTGAGATTGCTGCATTTCTGTTTAAACAAAAAAAAACCAAAAACCACCACAGGGAACGGTGTTGTGAAAACCAGACATGTTTCAGAATCTTTTTAAGCAGAAAACCCTGGTGTTTTATGATTATTGTTGATGAGACAGAAGGGACATGTTGTAAATTATGCAGTTGAGATTAATTTATTAAACAGAGAGCTGGGATTTGAGCAGTAACTCTGCTTTTTGTCCACTGATCTTATCTGTGGTGTCTGTCAAGCCACTCAGTCTGTCTTCTTTTCTATTTCTTCTGTTCTTAATTACAAAATTGCTTGACCTGGACTGTTCATCAAAGCTACAGTCCTACACAGTACACAGGCTGGATTGTTTTTTAGAATCCACTGGTGTGACCGTGTAAGAGTGACACTGATATCAATGCTGTATCTGCTATTTACTGTCTCTCGTGTGTTCAAAATGGGAAGCAAGAACTTCATTAGAACAAGCTATCAGTTGTTCTTTTGGAACCTATCAAAAAACACTGGGTTTTTTTCCCCCACCTTCATCTCATTCTAAAGCTGTGTTTTGACCTTTTGCTTTTTGTTGTTTGTTCCCACTTTTTCAAAGTTCTGTGTTTGCCCAAATGCATTCAGTGGTTTTTGACAAACTTAACCATGGGCTTAGTGAAATGCTGAGGTATAACTGTTTTTTTCAATCTATGAAAAGTCTTTGTAAAATATATGGTGTGCCACTGTTGATGTTGTTTGTTTTAAAGGCTGTTTTTTGTTAACTTGAGTTCAGCTTTCGTTGTGCTTTTTCTTCTAATTGCTTAAGATCTGTAGTGGTATGAGCAGAGGACAGGAACTCTGTTTTGCTGACAACCCATGTATTACTTTTAATCCTTTTCCTGTGCAAAACTAAACATCTTCCCCCACTGCACTTCTGGAATTCCCAAAATCTCACAAGCCATGAACAGACCCAGTTTAGTACCTGAAGACACATTCTCAGCTCAGTCCTACCAATCTAGGCTCCTGAGGGAACCATTCCTTCAGCAGCTGGAATACTGTCTCTTCAGGTGGTTATGGTTTGTGGGGAAAGACAGGTTGAGAAGCGGGGCATCATAGGTGTGTTTTTCCTTGAAAGCTCTTTTTAATTGGGGTCACCAACAGCTTAAGAAAAACTTGTCAACAAAAATGTTTGTCAAGAATTTCAGGTGAAGTGCTGTTTTATATCCTGGAGGGCTTATGCTTGCCCTATCCTAGAGGATTTTTAAATTAAAAGATTGAAAACATAGTAAATTCTATGCTACTTATAGTAATGGTTAGTAGAGGGAAAACATAAGCAAGGTAAGGGGGAAAAATAGTAAGATAAATAACATAAAATAATTTACAGAGATACACTTAGAATATATGCACTTTTAAAAAATTGTGGATAGCTTTCTGTGGGGGAGCAAGGTCATCAGCCCTAAAATAGAAACAGATAGTATATATGGGGTCTTACAAAAGCAGCCCTGTGCTTGTGGAAGGCAGGGGTGTCCCTGTAAAAAAACCTTGTCCCTGCTTAACCCACAATTTGCATAATCTTCTCATGGATAATAGAGTGTTAATTGTATTCCAGTTTCTGTACATGCAACCTAAGTTTTAGGCAAAAACTTCCCAGTGGTGTGATGTGAAAAACATGAATTGTAAGAATGGATGCTCCTGAGCAGTTTTTCGTCTTGGAATATTCCTTACTTATGCATGCATGGAATTTAATATGGAGATTGCAAAATGAGATAGTTTTGTCCTTATTATCATGAAAACAAGGTCTAATCTTAACCAGTCTAAGAGCTTTGTGGGGTAGCAGAAATTAGCTCGGCTGTTTACAGTTTTGGAGTAAAGCTTACAAAATATGATAAAAACTACTGTATTTGTAGTGGTTATTTTAAATTAAGAAATTCATGTGGAACACCAAAGACATTGCCAGCAAAAACTGGGTATTAACAGATGCTGATGGCTTTTTTTGTGGAGGGAAATGATCTATGTTGATCCCACTACAAGATCAGAGATGCATTCTGATAGTTGTTTTTACCCCATAATCAATTATATATTTTTAAACAAGTTTGTAGAATATTTGTGGCTATTTGCTGAATATTCAGAGTGGTAAACATGAACTACAGAATGTTGTCCGTGGCACAGATGCTGAGAAAAAAAGAAAATCTAATGCTAAAAAAATCAGTGTTCAAATGAAATCTTAAGCGTTGAAGGCTGGCAGTTACATTTTCAATGTAAATCTCAGTTGACAAAAGTAATTAGTAAATAAACATTTGCTTGTGTGTGTTAAGACCATAAAGTTTGGGATTAAAATTTTTCTTGATGTGGTCTGTATCTTAAACTTTAAATTCTGACTTCTGACTATTTGCTTAATCTACTGAATGCCCCTTAGGGGCTGAATCTGGAAAAATCAATTCTCAGCCGAGTGTTACCAAGCAGAGGGATTTTCTGTGTGCTGTACAGGGGCCCAAGCTGTAGTGCAAGTTGCTCCAGTGCTTCCAGATGTAAATGTGTATGGAGATTGAGTGTAAGACACCTGTGATACATCCTGAGGCCTCTCAGCACCAGGGAGCAGCAACAGAACCTCGGGCTGCCTGCCTGGGAACCCCCACACCTCAGGGTACATGCCCTTCAGATCCTGAGAAACCTGCAGGTGGAACACCAAATAAACCTGAGACGTTTGAGAATATACTGGGGGCAGGGATTTAATCTGCAGACCTTAATGCTGGATGAGTAGTTTGGATTTATTCAGAAAGAATATTAGGAAATGGTCTCAGAAACTGATTAAATCAAATGCGTAACCAGAAGATACAGACTTTCTGGGAGAGGAAAAATAAGAGGCTTCTGGCAAAACAAACTGCCAAGTATGAATGTTTTGTATTGGGTGTCTTTTCATTAGCACTGTACATAAAAATATTTCTATATAATAGTCTAGTACACATACAGTTATAATGGGTATTGAAATCAACTTTTATGAAGATTTTTTGAGACATGCCTTTTTTTATTCTCCAGAGAATAACAGAACAAAATGCTAAATCCCAAATGCTTGGGCTAAACCAGAGAGAAGCAAATCTTGGCTGCAGGTATCTTTAGAGTAAGAAGAAATTGACGGGGAAAATTGGTAAAATTCTTCAAAAAATTGGTTCTTAGAGAGGAGAGAAGCGAATCTTTTTGCTCCTTGTCAGTGTTTAAAGCTAAAAGCTAAAAGAAAATACAAATACTGTACTTTTAACACTGCCCTTAAAAATATAGGGGATTTAAACCTTTCAGTTCTCCAGCAAACTGTAATGTTGTTAACTGTAGGTACTGAAACATTATCTGAAGAAATTTTCTGATAGAAAAGTATTGCTGCAAAGACAAGGGGTAATAACTTTCATTAAGGTAAAGCCTATTAATCTCCCTTTTCAGAGCTTATCTTATATAGGGATCTCCTTTTCTTCGAAATAAAATAAGGATAGTTTTTCTGGTTAGCATTTTAGTTAGTAAATTAGTTATGTGGGCTTTTTGCTTTTGGTTTTATTCATTGGAGGTGGTTGTTTTTTCAAGTTTTGGAACTTTTGAAGTCATTCACTGAACTTAAAACCCTCAGTGAGTGAGGCCATCAGCTGGTGTGTGCCCAGCAGAGGGGCTGGAGCTCTGGCCTGGCTGCTCTGGCAGTGGCAGTGGCTTTGAGGGGCAGGGTGTGAAGCACTGAGCCTGGGGACAGACCGGGCTGGCTGAGGTGCCCACCGGGGCTGGCTGTACCCAGCCTGCTGCTGAGCTGCCCTGGTTAAGCCCTGACAAATTGGGGTTATTAAGAGCAGCATGAGATGTCATTAGGACATAGTTGTGAGCATCCCTTTCCTTCAGGTAAGGGGGGATGATTCATTCCAATGCGATCAAAAGCTGCTTTTATCTCATTCCAAAGTGTAGCAAACCCCTGGATTCCCTGGCCTATGTACGTGATAATTTTTATTTAAGTTTCCCAGTTCAGTTGTTGATTCCCCTCCTGTGAGATCACAATATCAGCCAGGTTGGAAAGGCCCTCTGAGATCCTAAAGTCCAACCCTTAATCCGTGGTTCCCAGACCATGACACTGAGTGCCACATCAGTCTCATCTTAAAAACCTCCAGGGACAGAGAATCCACCACCTCCCAGGGCAGCCCATTCCAATGCCTGATAACCCTCTCTGTAAATAATTTTTTCCTAATATCTAACCTAAACCTCCCCTGGCAGAGCTTGAAACCATAAATGTTCGCTGTTACTTCCTACAGAGTACATCAAGCTGTATAAACTCAGTAGTCAGGTTTTACAGAATTACGAACTCAGGAGGAGTTTAATTTGTACCCTGAAGGGAGGAGAGGGCTCTGGCTGGACTGCTTGTGAGGAGTGTCATTAATAGTTCATCGGTAACCATTAAGCAGCTTGAAAATATTTGTCCTTTGAGAGTAACTTGAGCTCTGCTTCAAGGAGGGGGGGAGAGTGTGGGGAGAAAGGTAGCAGCAGGATGAAAATGCCAGTTAATGTTGCCACTACAACAGGCTAACTTCTCACCAGCAAAAGTAGCAGTAATCTTTGCCACAGCTTTTGAGAACACCAGAGATCACAGTTTTATTGAACACAGATGAATTAATTTTAATTCACAGACCATGACATCTTACAAAGCGATGCAATTTCTGGCAGCTGTTGGTTTGAATGAAAGAAGGAAGATTCTTAAGAAATTGAGGAAGAGATTGAACTTACCATTAAAGGACGTGTGAAACTTTTGCTGACTCACACCAAACGCAGTAACTAATGGTTTAAGTCATATGCAAAGTACTACATAGTTAAGTCCATGTTGACAGCTGTGATGATTTAAGTCAGAAAACAACCAGCAGCCCTGCAAACCTTTCTTTCTGATCCAGTGTAATTCCTCAGGGACCTGATAATAATAATTCCTGTATTCATTATAATAATAATTAATTCCTGTTAATTATAATAATTAATTAATAATAATTCCTGTATTCATCGCTCTGGGTCCACTTGATCTTTGTTGAGTTCTTTGCTGAGATGAAAAGAGTAAAAGTTCCCCCTTCCCTTAATTCACCAAAGGAGTGAATACACTCCAAAAATAATTTGATACTGCAGAATTTTTAACAATTATATGTTTTGCTGGTAGTCTGAGATAGTACAAGTAAGTAATTCCAGGCTTGAGTTTAAGTGCTCCATTGCCTGTCCCTGGGAGGGAATTTGACAGAGGTAACTGGTTAATTACAGTTACAGTTTTAAGAGATGACTGAGGAATTGGAAAGGGTAAAAAATGCCATGCCTGGATTTTCCTCTAGTTTTAGACCAGATGCAAAAAGCTCCATGCAAAATAAGACATTTTTCTTGTTTTGCTGTTGCAAATGCTGTATTGATTTCACTCCTACTAGTGTATCTTATTCTTTAAACAGAAGATACCCTGTGCTGAGAGAAAATATCAACAAAGACTCCCTCCTTCACAAAAGAGGCTATTGCCTCAAACAGTGGAAGAAATGTGTGGTTATATACATAGATGATTTCCCTTAAGGCTTCTCTTAGGAGAGTCTTGCTGGTGTTTAATAAATCTGCTATCGCCTGAAAAGTACCTTCTCTTGAAGTCAATAGGAAAAAGAACTTGTCCTGAGTGAGTTTGTTGTGGTTTACATCTCAGCATTTTCATTATCCAATGGTTTGTAGATGCTGTGTGCATGTGGAGTTGCCTGCTGGTGTAATTGCTCCTACCTCCCCCAATGCTTGGAAATAAATGACTGTGGGAGAACTTGCTTAGGCAGGTTCAATTTACAAATGTCTCTGAGATTTCATTTTGGGCTGCAAAATGTCATATTGGATTTAACTAAGAGTAAACCAATTATTGTGATTGCAAAGCTGAATATAAAATATTTGATTATCAGGCTAGAGGAAGGTGGCAAAAATTGTGTGTGCTACTTTTCATACATGGATATGACTTGGTGATTAGATTATTTCTGAGAATGTGAATTCTCTCTGCCCAGAAATTTTGAAGTGTGGACTCAGTCTTCTAATTAACATCTTACTATATTTAGAAGTTTAGCCCATTTCTCAAGTTGTTAATGAATAACTACCAAAGTAAAGCCTGCTAGGTGATAGCATTATGGAAATAACAAAATCCTTAAATTGCTTTCAGAGTAACCAATCTTTTCTACATTTCTTTGTATATAAAAATACTTCATTTCAACACTGACTTGTAGTCTTACCTAACTTAGGAATGTATTTTTACATCTAGGCATCATGAGTATTACTGTTAATTTTTTCTTCATTGTATTATTATAAAGAAGTTCATTTCATGAAAAAGCTATGTTGTGTAGAAACTCAGTCCTATATTGCTTGCCTTCTCTTTAGAAACAACTGAGTCATTTCTTAGATCATCACTGTAAAAAAGGTATTTACTTGGTGCCAAAGCTAAGTTTTTTGATAACTTTTGTGTGACCATAAGCAGTGTCTCTTAGCACCTACAAGTAAATTTTCAAAGTTCATATTTGTAAATGCATTATATGAGTAATGTTTGTTGAAGTTGCTTGCCCTGGACTATTTCCTGGCAGTTTTTCAGAGCACTTGCTAATGGAATTCTCTGTCATAACTAAGCTTTGCTGCCTGTTTCAAAACTGGTGAATTGACTAGATATCAAAGAGTAGTAAATTGTTAAACAATTTGCTGTAGTTGGCTCTGAAATTTCCAGTGCATTAGTTGTTGCAAATGGATTAGCTGTATTTCCAGTTCTATTGAACTTCATTGAGTAAGGAAAGCCTAGAAGGGACAACAATAATTTCTGACATTTTACCACTCAAGTCTTGTGCCAGTAAATATTGACATTTTCCAAGAAAGGAGGTTATGTAAGTTCTCTAAGGATGTTACACGTGCTTCTTGTGAGGTGTATATTTGCCTTTCAGAAAAACAGCCATCAAAAATACGAGAATAAAAATAGCTTCTGAAATATAATCTGGAAATTTAGTTTTGATATTTTCTTGCTTTTGGGATGACAATATAACATATACCTAGATTAAGGTCGATGCTACCATAAAACTACCTGCTAAGTACTAAATCTTATATTTTCAGAAAAAAGCCAAAGGCCAGCTCCTGTTTGAACAGATCATGTATCATCTGGATCTTATAGAAAGTGACTACTTTGGATTAAGGTTCATGGATTCTGCACAAGTGGCAGTAAGTACCAGTGCTTATATTTTATTTTTTTTAAAGCAACCACTTATAAATTAAATTTCTACATTGGCAAACTACCATTTTTGAGCTAAGTTTTGTGCAGAAGATCTGTGGTATGTCAGTTCGAATACGACGCCAGGTTTAGTTCCATCTTGAGCACTCTAACATGATACAATAATGTTGTCCCTTCCTTTCTTGTCTTTCACTTGTTCCTATCACACCTTAGGCAGGCTGGTCTACTAGCACCCCAGAGCCTGGCATATCATACAGAAAGTTGTGATGCTGATGATGCAGAGAGGAAGAGGCAGAATTAGAATCTGTGTTTGGGGCTGTTCAGCAAAGTGGGTAGTGTCCTTACTAATGCCATCAACTTGCTTGTCAGCAAAAGTCCTCTTGTATATTATATTATACCAGGAGAGGTATGCCATTTATTTGCTTAAATCAGTTGTGACTCAGACCTGCAACTAGAAATTTTTGGGAGGATGTAGCAGTGTTTGTATGTACCAAAAAATTAGAGGGTTCTTTGAAGCCTGAGGTTTTTGTAAAGTTCGAGGTTTAAAAATGTGACTGCTTTTGAAAACAGAAGCAGAGCACTGTTAGTCAGAAGGAGCTAGATTTCTTTCACTTGTGGGCTGTGCAGTTTTATATAGATACTTCTTATGGCCAAGTACTTAATCCTGCCCACAAGGATAGCTGCAAGTCAAGTGAGGCATTGGAAAAGGAGCGGGTTTTTTGTCTCTTTCCATCCTTGTAACTTTAAACCTGTATTCACTTATCCCAACAGTCCTAGGTGGACTGAGGTGACTTTTCCTACTGTGTGTGGGAAATCTTACTTGCTTGATGTATGACCTAATGGTTTGTATATTTCAAGTGAGAATTATTTCATGGTTAGGATTGCAGTGTGGAAGCACAGGCAGTTGCTACTGAGCTGAATACTGGAATTGTTTGAGGTCAGCATACAAAATGCAGGCAATGACATAGATTCCTTTAATTCTGCTAGAAGAACAGTTTGAGAGTGACATCCGAATTGTTACAGCTTTGTACAATGGCAAAAAACTCCCCAAGCCTGAATCTGTGAAGGAAGCTGACAGCTTTGGATGCAGTGTTGTCCACCCCAAATCAAAGCACACTTACAACCTGATGGCTTCTTTTCGCAACTGTTTATTTTTAACTTGTAGTTGTAGAGATTTTTCTCTACAATTCATGTTCAGCATCAGAAAATAATTCTTGTTCAGCATCTGAAGCAAATTTAATGGCTAGTGGGATTAATTGCTGCTGGGCTGCAGTTTCCAGTAGTGAAAGTGCTCTTAAACCTCTTGCAGAACAGATACATTTAACACATTTAACACTTAAGGAGGAAAAAGACAGTTAAATTAACAGAGGGATGTCGTTCAGAACCATGCATGCCTCCTAGCAACAGCCCATCGCAGAGCATTTTATATTTTTAAAAATCGTGTTTCCTTTGTTAAGAATGTGCAGTCTAGGATGTGGAATACTGATACTCCATTGCTTTTACTTTTTTGCTTCTGGAAAAAAAAAATGTACATTTTAGGTATCATAACTCAGTTTCCTGCCATGTGCTTTCTGAAGTTTTTCCACATGCCTCTTAAGATCTCATAAGCTTTCACATTGGGTTAGATTTCACGTTGGATTAGTTGTAACTGGTGAAACTATCTGTATGGTAAGCTTTTCTTCTCTTACTGTTGTTAGCAAATAACATAAATTAATCTTGAAATGGATAAATAGGATTTTATCTTTACTGCCCTAGCAGTGGCTCATGACTTTCCTTAGTCAAGGAAAGTGTTACTTCCAGTCCAGACAGCACCTGATTGGGTGTCTGATCCGGCACAATCTATCAGGTGCCAGCGATTCCAAAGCTAGTTTGCACTTTTTTCTTAAGTATGTGTGACTGAAAAGAGGCAGAGCAGAGATAACAATCTGTTTAAACGGGACTTTAATGATACACTCTGTATAACAAAGCAGAAAAGATTACATTTTGCCAGAAGAGCTGAACACAACAGCCAGAGAGAATTGCTTTAAGAAATGAAGAGTGGCAGCCATCCTTTTAAAGAGGACATGGCACATTCTAGCAGAAACCCAATCTGCAGCTGGAAACAAAAGCAGAGGCTAATCAAGTGACCTGTCAAAGATTATTCAGGCGACCTGTTAAATAAACAGTGTTAGAATCCAGCCCTTTACTGTGGACTGAGTTGTCCCATGATTCCAAAGGAGATAATCTTTTTGCTGTCCAATTTAAATCTAAGTGTATTGCCTGACTAATTGCACTTGATGTCAAAACTCTGGCAAACTAGCAACATGAACTTAAGTAAAAAATTGGTAAATTCTTCACTTGTTTTAACTACAAATAAGTTTTCAATAGATGAATTTTCAACAACTGAAGGATAGGTATTTTTTTTCTTCTGAGCTACTGAGCTGAATACTAATTAGGTGTTTGAATTTAATACAGATAATACAAACTCTTCTTGACATCTTGGAGTTTAGGATTCAAATGCTAGCTTCCTTAGGGAAGTTCTTGAAACAACTTGTGAAGTGATAGAATCATCCTTTGCATATGAGCTGCTAGTCAGGAATAGTTGTCCCCCCTTTCCTCAAAGTAAGAGGCAAGAGATGGGAATGGGTTATTTGCAAGATTGTCCCTACATCAGGCCTGATCTGGCAGCCAAGGGAACAGCTATTGTTAATTTCAATGACTTGGATTCAGGCTGACAATGAATAGCACAGCATGTCCAGTGACACAAAAGATGAAGGTTGTTGTTGTTAACTTGGGCTATTTGGATTTCCCTCTAGCAAGGCAGGATTGGTGTTTTTAGAAGGGAGGCACTGAACCCTTCATGTGTGGCAAATTTCTGATTCTGTCAGGTTGCAAGCATCAAATACATGATGTTCCTAATGGAGTTGTGCAACACATCAGTTTGTTAACTGGCAGTTTTATCTAACGTAACACTTAATGTTGAAAATTATTTATATAGCATTGCAATAAGTATGCAGCTATTAATTCCATAAATTGTGGGACCAGTTTTAGCCTTACTGTCTTACCAAAAAACCCCTCGTACTACCTTTTTAAAATGTTGCTGTTGTGTAGACTGTCAGTTTTTTTTCTTTTATGGTGATGGGGTTTTTTTGTGGTTTGTTTTTGTTTGTTTGCTTGTGGTTATTTTGTGTGTAGTTTGGGTTTTTGTGGTTAGTTTTTTTGTTGTTGTTTTGGTTTGGGGTTTTTTTTGTGTGTTTTCTGCTGTTTTAATTTCTGAAGCAGCAAAATATTTGAGTAAGAACTTCGAGTTCTCTATAGAATCTGTTGTTCATATTGCTTTTTGTTTAGCAAACTTATCTCTAAATATCTCAGCAGTAGACTGGGCTGAGCAAACTTTCATCAAAATGTAAACTTCTTGCCAGGTCCACTTGAATTCCATTTTAATCACTTGGAATAAATCTTAAGTTTCCTGACATCTCTGTGTGTTGGTTTGGGGCTTGCATTTTTTTTTTTTTTTTTTTTTTCTTTTTTTTTTTCTTTTTTTTTTTTCCCCCCCTTTCTCTCTATTTAAAAGCAGATCTGATTCTCTTCTTCCCTGCACACCCTGACCATTCAGGAGCTGCTGTAGGAGGTGGTAGGGGCCGAACAGAGTAAACACTATCAGTGCCTGTCGTGGGCCTCTCAGTTGATGGAATGTGTAGGAGATGAGAGAAAACAGGAGGGAGATTGAAGCAGGGGTGCACAGCCAGTCCAGCAGCCTGGAAATGACTCTCGTAGCCATTCCTCTGTCTTGCGAGCCTCTAAATGGTTGTTTGTATCTTTTTATGGTGGAGGAAAGAGTCAGTAAATTCTCTTCAGCAAGTTTATGGAATAGGAAGAGAGATTATAGAATTTCCTTTGGAAAAAAAAAAAATAATTGCTTGGCTCCACTTTGCTGGTAGTGTAAGCAAAGCTGACATAAATATTTGCTTCATGCTTCCTTAAACTTCCTTCTTTTTATTAAAAATGTATTAGCTACATTTCAAAGAGCTACTTTGATTTAATAGCTAAGGGGAGCATTGCCGGCTCTGTGCACAGCTGCAGTAGATGTTCCGGTTGTTGTGAAACACCCATCCCCTCACACCCTGGCTGTGGTACAGGCTGGCTTTACACCTCTCTGCAGCAGGCAGGAATGTGTTTCCACTTGGCATTGCAACCCCAAAATACCGGTTCTGCCTCACACCCCTCTTGCTTTCCTGCCCTCCGTGGAGGCCCACTCTGAACTGATGGCAGGTAGCTTAAGGAAAGGAATGTTGGCAATTCACCTGTCTTTGTTGCAAGGTGTCATTTGGGATTGACTGAGTGAGGTGGTGTGGTGCTCCCTGGGCACTGTGACCCGGGCAGGAGATGGTGTGCTGGGGTGTTTGCCCTGGCTGTTGAGTCGGTGCAGGTCTGGTGAAGAGGATGCTGTGTTCTCTGTCCACCTGTGTCATCTCCTTTGGAGGAGGGAGCTGTTCTCTCTGCACAGCGTTTGGAGGGACTTCTCTACCTGTAGTTGTATGTTAGATTTCCAGCTTTATCTTTAATTTCTGCTATAAACTCTCCAGCAATGGAAATATAAGAAATTATCTTAGGGGGAACGGTGTATACTTGTAGATGTTTCTCTTGGCCTGTCATCTATAGCTTATTTTATCACATGCTGTTGTACACAGTGTAAGTGAAGCCATTATTTTGGCTTCTAGTATATAGCTTATAATTAGCATTAATAGGTGAGGCAGTATCTTCTGTCCTCCCATGTGACAATTGCTAAAATGTCAACTGTGAGTAGATGTTGAAGAATTAGAGCATTCCCTTATGTTCAAGACATAGACAGCTTTGCTGTTTGTACACTTGAGTCATTTACAGAAAATATGTGAAAGCCAATAAAATAATGTTTATTTTGTATCTCCCCTTACACCCCAAGAAAACACAACACACAACTGAGTGCCAGAGCCTCTCACTATGATTTATGCCTCTCTGGCACATTGTCACTGGCTGACCTAATAACTTTTGAATTAAGTGATTGTTTGTTTGTTTGGACAGGATGAAGATTTTAGTAATTAAAGTGGTTTGTCAGCACGTTTTAAAAAAATTAGATAATGCTTTCATAAAGATTATCTTTAAGGTACTACATGATGTTTCTGTTGTTCAAAACTGATATTTTGAATGAAAAGATCTTTGAGCACTGCAAGAGCTGAGAATTACGAAAGATTTGGACTAGATTGTTTCAATTAGATACTTGTTATTCCAGTATGGTCTTTTTTAATGTATATGAATTTTTTTCCTTTTTCTGTCTGTCTGTGAGATTTCTGTATTGGTAATTCAATGAAAGTAATTTCTTTTTCAGCATTGGCTGGACAACACAAAAAGCATTAAAAAGCAAGTTAAAAGTAAGTGTCCTTTCTGTTTCCTCTTGGGATCTGATATAGAACAAACAGAAGGCACAGAAAGTTGAAATTGATGTTGGGGGGGAAGTGTCCAGTGAGGGATGATAAGACTCGATGACAAAAGCCCGTCATGGTGCTGCTGATTGTTTAATGACTTCTTCCCTCTGGAGCTCATATTACTTTAGTCTAATGTCCTTAATTAAACATGTTATAGACTCATTAGTTATCGTTTCAGTGGAGTCAAAAGAGCTGAAGATGCTTTAGTGTTATAGATCATTATCGTGACCCTAGGAAAACTTGTCTTGGAGCCTCCATCCCTTGGGGCAATCCTGAATGCCCAAATCTGGGTTTGGTCCTTACCTGCTGCAGAAGGGTTTGGTGTGGCCTGGTTGTTTCAGTGGTGGATGCTTGAGTAAGCTGTGGCATCAGCTGATTTTTGTTTAGCACCTTCCTTGCTCCCCACTGTGGGAAGTCTTCAGGGGTTTGTGGTGCTGTGTTAATACAACATGTCTTGGAAGCACTGAGAGAGAGAGAGAATTCCTCCTGTCAGATACAAGAATCAGCAGAGCACCACACATTTTTAAAGATCTGTTAATCCATCCTCTTGCTGAATTAACTCTTTGGTTTCCAGGAAGGATTATTTTTTCCACAGAGAGGGTCTGTTCCATCCCCCTGAAGTAGGTCTACACTTCTATGAAATAGAGAGGTCTGAGTTGTCAGCAGTGGGTATTTCCTAGGGCCCTGGGAAGGTGTTACAGAGATAAGAGTGCCCCGTGGTTTGGTCAACTGCAGAGCTGAGATGCACAGCTTTCTTCTCCATGGATGGTGTCCTTAAATATAGGGATTAACCTAGATCTGTGTGCTCGTGGCAAGACAAATCAACTTAATGTGATATGACTGTTGGATTAACTTGTAACATACAAAACTATTTTGTACAAAAATTTAAGTATCCTTTCACCCTATTATTTTTCATGCATTTCCCTGTCACAAAGAAATTCCTGCCTTAAGACCTTGTAGTAGGGCAGAGCCAATTTCAGTCAAGTTTTGTGATGCAATACTGTGTAATAAAAAAATTGTCTCCTCCAGTAACAGTTACTGCTCTCTTAAATGAATTCTACTTTGCAGTTGGCCCACCCTATTGTCTGCATTTTCGTGTAAAGTTTTACTCATCAGAGCCCAACAACCTACGGGAAGAGCTAACAAGGTAAGAGGGATTTTGCATGAGAAGAGATACTCAAGGCCAGGAAAAAGTTTTTGTGATATTAAGAGAGTTACATAATGTTTTGGAGAATTCTTAAGAGGTGCTTGCTTAAATGGCTTTTTGTAAATGTTTGTAATGTTGCCCGCATGAAATAAATGAGCCCTAGTAGTAAATGACATTTATTTACTATATTTCTTGATGCACTGCTTTTTTTAGGTGATTAGGGTAACTGATCTGAGTATCTTAAACACAGTGGACAGAGGTTTTTACTGAAAAGAACAGATGCAATTTCTCTTTTCTTCTTCACCTGGATTTAGTTTTTTCTGTATGCAGTCATCCTTTCTCTTTAGGCAGAAAAATGTTGAATTGCAAGCTCAAGCTTCTCTTTAAATAGGTCCAGTTAATGTAATTCATTCTGTGGTCCTTGCAGATCTTATGTAAATGGAAAATAGTCTTTACCACGTTGAGATGTGGATTGACAATACTGTATGTATAGGATTGTAGTATCAGGTGAGCTGCAGTTTCTCTTGATTAAAGCATTTCACAAATCTGTTCATAATGCTGCATTTCATGTGAGACTGTGGCATACTTGGGGTGCTTTGAAAGAGAATACAGCCTACCATCTGTCAGAAGTATGAATCTGTTGTAAAAGGCAATGTTTCTTTGTGTTGTCCTCATTGCTGATCATAACTTTTGGAGGGAAGACAAAGTTGTTATGTTTCATGTTAGCTGTAGGCATTCAATGTCTTCAGCCATTTGTAGGAGCATGAGGTGCATTTGTTTGTTGTTCAGGTTTATGTCTGTGCAGATCTTTGATCTGCACTTCAGCCAAATCCCTGGGAGTGCTATCAGGAAGATTATAGTAGCATTACCCCTTACAGCCATATGTACCCTGTTGTGCCACTTCATACTTGCATGTGTTAACATAATGTTGTGACTGCTCTTTAATACTTCCTTGCTGATCTGGGAAGAATGTTTTACCTCCTCATTCATGTTTCTGAATTAATATTTAACTGTCTTTAAAAATAGTAACCATAAGCAAAATTCAACCTACCTGTGTCTACCACTACGAAATATTTTCATCTCTCTTGAGTTCTTCCAGTCAGACCTTGCTATACAGGTTTTAGCATGGCAGACTTGAAACCTGAGGGCTTTTAAACCCTGTCTGGCTGCTCAGCTAATCCCCCTGAACAGGACAACAACTGGACTTTGTCTCAAGACAATTCCATGCCTTAAAGAAGCAATGGGCAGGAGAGCTCTGCTGTGGGGCACAGGTGTCACTAGCAGGGCTTTTGGAGGGTTCCACCTTTTCTTTGTGTGACAGGACACCCAGCTGCAGCTCCTTGTCAGCTTCCACAGGTGCAGCTTGCTCACAGTTTCTGCCAGCTTCCAACCAGATGCCACCAGTCAGAGGTCATGTAACACAGCCTAAGCATGGGAAGTATGCTTGAATTGTTTGCAAGTGTTATGTGACTGATAAGCACAGACTGGTCACACCCATTGTACACTGGAGGCCTGTGCTCATTCTTTTGGTATCTAGGGTCAGTACCTAACAAACTTATTCCTAGTGTAGGAGCCAGTGTTCAAAAGGCTTTGTATAATAAATGGTTTGGAAGAGTATATGTGGATTTGCAAGCAATCCGTGTGAAAAATGCCTGTGTCTGTTTCATGTATGGGAGACACAAGGCACATGCTGAAACAGAAGCATCATCTTTGCCTTTTTGAATAATGCTTTTGAGTATCTGTAGTAGAATTAAAACTAGAGACCAACATGGATGCCAGCATTTTAGCTGATGAGAGGGTACTATTTCTCTTGGTAAAGGAAAGCAGTGTACCATAAGGGAGCAGGAGGGCTGCTCTTTGTGGGTATTGGATCTGGAAGGATTGATGTTGTACACCAAAGCTTTGTGTTCAACGTTTGCCCAATTTCTAAGCAAAAAGAGTCCTGAACAGGCAAAACAGTGAAGAAAAGCTGGCTCTGAAGTGTAAACAAGTTGAAAAGGCTGCAGTCTACTGGGTTTTTATTTTTTTTGTGTGTGTGTGTGTGTTTTTTTGGTCAATATCTAGTCAGCTTTCTGTCTTAGATTTTAACTAAGCAAAACATATTACTAACATTTCTTTTTGAGAGACTCTAAAATATTCATTATCTTATGAGGTTAGTATGCCCATGAATAGTGAAGAAAATGCAGAAGATGCAAGTTGTGCTTTGCCCAAGTAGGATCAGAAAAGAAAGAAATGAAACTTACTTCAGTGCCCCATTTCTTTTTCTGTGCAACTCTGGAGCTCAACTTGCCACAAATTCCAGTTTTGGGTTTGCTTCAACTGAAATGTGTGCAAAGCACACAAACCCATCTGGTAGAGCATTGAAAGATCACAATTCAGGTTTTTCAGTCTTGAAAACCCATCTAAAGAGTAGAAAATTGTTTTGTCAGACTCTAGCTTCCTCTTACTGGCTGAGTGACACTTTAGAACTATTAATCACTGTTCTTTATTATAAAATAGATCTTTCTTATTTAATCCTACAGGTATTTATTTGTCCTGCAGCTAAAACTGGATATTCTTAGTGGCAAGTAAGTATTACCAATAAACAAAATACCAAAAAAAAAAAATTAAAAACAATCACTGTGTTTAACGTAAGATTTAAAAAATTATTTTGATAATTAATAGGTTTTGCTAAGTAATGTTAATTTTTTCCCCTCAATATTTTCTGTGCACAGGAAAATATTTTCTATGCATAAGTAGTAGCAGCAGAAGAATGCTTAATTTGCTGAAAATCTACTATTCCTTTCTCACTTTCTTACCCTAAACATTTGAGGTGTCTGCTAAATAGTGTGAGCTGAAGTTTTAACAATGCATTTCTCTTATGGCAGATTGGAATGTCCTTTTGACACAGCCGTCCAGTTGGCAGCTTATAACATGCAAGGTGAGTAGGGGCCAGTGGGGAAGGATGCATTTGCATGAACAGCTTCTTAGTCTGCCCTAATTTCTTGTTGTATCCAGAAAATAGGTTCTGTCCAGATGCTAGCAATCCAGTGTGAAAGCAGCTCGTTTTGATTGTAATTTTGCTGAGATTGTATGTAGGTAATTAATTTATTTATCAGGAAAACAAACAAGGAGTTCTGAACATAAGCAGCTTTGCCCTAAATTTGATTTTTAAGGTGCTCATTTGCAAACCTCCCCACTTTCACACATGATAAGAGATTTGCAATGTCTCTGAATTGCTTTGATGTAGAAACAGGGTTTACTTTTTTCATCCTGTAGTTTCTGATGTGTGTTTTATTTGTTGTACAAATCAGGTACAAAATTATTTTGGTTCTGCACTCACTGAGAATTTCTGTATATAAAACCTACCAGCAGCTTGTTTGTAGGACATTAGTGCCCCATGTCTGTACTTGGATGTTTATGGTTGAACTGCACCTATTGGTAATTTAAATCCTCTTCAGCCAAAAAAGTGACATTCTGTATTTTTTTTCTCAAATATGCAGCACTATGCTTAAGTCATCTGAGACTTACTAATTAATGCCTTCAACTTTTGATTCCAGCAGAGACTCCAGCATCCAGGGCTCCTCTGAGAGGAGGCTCCTTTGACCTTCAGTTGCTGGCATAGGTTGTACATCACTGATATTCATAGCCAGTGTCTTCTGTTGTCTGGATGAGGGTGTGATCCTAAATCACAAAATGGGACAAATGTGAAGTTTGCTGTGATTTCAAGCAGGAGACCTCACGGAAGAGCACAGCCTGGGAGCTTTAGAAGTGTCCACTAGAGTAGGCTTTTGGCTCCTTATTAGAGAAGGTAGTTGGGTGGCCCTATCCAGCCCAGTTCATAAGTCTAAAAACAGCCCAGAACCTCTGCTTTAAAGGTGTTGTACAGTCCTCTGATGAAGATGGAATTTGGAGATGTGCCATACATTTGTGCCAGACAAAGTCTTTACACAGCATTCATCTTGGAAACAGATGCACTGTTGTGTTTACATTGTGGGAATTAGGTAACAGGGATAAGTCACTAAAATTCTTTCTCTTAATGACGTTTTCCAAAACACATCTTGTTCTTCAGGTAGGAACTACTAATGGCCCTGGTCACGTGTAGGTATAGAGAGCTGGGAGTAAACTGTATGCCTTTTCAACCTGCTCTTTTGTGTGTAAGGAAAACAGAATACATTCCATAGTTAAAAATATTAACATTGTCAGAGCCTTAAGATACGGGTTCAGTGGATAAGTTGTTGGAATGACAAAGTGATCTAATTAGACCATATATCCATTGCTCCTTGTGCTCATCTTTTCTTTCTGTTCCCAACAATGAAGCCTGTAGTAGGGCTTTAATCTTGCTGTCTGACAGCTGTGTACCTTTATTTAAATTAGCTGGAACCTAACCTAGTTTTGACAGCATTCCTTTCAGCAGAGGCAGGCATTTTAGTGGGAGTATATTATTATAGAACTGCAGGCTTCCTCAGCCAGCATTAAAATAAAATAAAAAGAAAGAAGGTGTTGAGAAAAGTATTGTTTTTCTTTCATTTGGAATGTTGCTTGACTGTGCTGTTCTTTTGTAGCTGAACTTGGAGACTATGATCCTGCTGAACATGTCCCTGAACTGGTGTCTGAGTTCAGGTTTGTTCCCACTCAGACTGAAGAGATGGAACTAGCCATTTTTGACAAGTGGAAAGAATGCAGGTACTATATCTTCCAGTGCATGCTAACCAGCCATTGGCAGTGGTTTTTCTGTGAAGAGATAAATAAAAGATGTTGTTGACACTTTCTCTTGCTCAGAAATACAATTCTGATATTGTTGTGTCATATTTTGTAAGGGTATATAATGTGAAAAATGAAGCTTTCCTGAGTAAAACTGTTTAAATTATACCTTCCTGAGTAAAATGATGTTGCAGAATCTTGAAATGCAGCTATTTTTGCTGCAGCAGTGCCAAATTAAAACTTAGATAAGTGACCTTGATGTTCATGAAAGTGAACAAGTGTCAGTATTGTTCAGGTTTTCCAGAAACTTGTGGGAATTTCTTATCCTCTGTACTCAAATACCAGTTTTTCCTTTCTGTGCTTTTTCAGGCAACTACCTAACAACAAAATATTTTTTTCAGGGGGCAAACACCAGCACAGGCTGAAACTAACTACTTAAACAAAGCTAAGTGGCTGGAAATGTATGGTGTAGACATGCACATAGTCAAGGTATGTTTAACCACGGCATGGTGACCTTTGGAAATGACAGTGTTAGCTTTGTCCCACATTTTAGCACTGGTTTTGCTTTGGGGGCAGGGGGAATTAATATTATACTCGTCCAAATGGTGTAACAAGTGCTCTGGCTTTGCATCAACATTCTACTTTATAGTCTACATTTCTAGGAGGTATAATGTGAGTCAAAGTGTAACTGCTCTGCAGTTAAATCTGTGATTGGTGTGACAAGATGTAGTGTTGTTTGTATGTAGATTAAGAAGTATGTCAAAATCCTAGCAATTAAATTAATATTGGCTGGGGTCCTGTCAGCTGAAAAAGTACAAGTAAAAGAGGTCTCCTGTGGAGAGGGAAGTGCAGATATCTGCACAAGGAGGTCCTTATTAAACAGACAAATCAAGAAACTTCGATTTTCTACTTCAGTCAGTCTTATTGAAGTCCTGCAAACTAGACAAAAAACATAGGATCAATAAAACACAGGATTTCCATTGTAATAAAATAAGCAAATATGTGTTTAATTGTAACACTGGGCAAATAAACTACATTAATCACTGGAATATTTGGGATAAAGTCTCAAACACCAAAATGAACATGATCTTTGTTTTGTGGCAATTAGGCACGAGATGGCAATGATTACAGCCTGGGACTAACACCTACAGGAGTTCTTGTCTTTGAAGGAGACACAAAGATTGGTTTGTTTTTCTGGTAAGATTTCTGATTGTATGTTAAAATATGTTTTGGACTTTATTTGAATAATGAGAGCTCTATACTAGGTACCTGTGCAAATATTCTGTAGCCTGTGAGTGTTTTCATGGCTGCCCAAAACATTTTTTCTTCTTTTAGCATTCTTAGTTGGTATGTTAATAGTCTGTATGTGGAAGATGCTAGAGGCAAGCAAAAGATGGAATAACTATGGGATAAGTTGTTTTCTTGGTTTGGTTGTGGGTGTTTTGTTGTTTTGTTTTGTTTTTTAATCACGTGTTTTGCATTAGTTTGCTTCAGATATAGAGTATGCACTCAGTGAAGCTTTTTCAGGTGTTCTAGACACAGGTGTTTTTATCTGAGAGTTGAACCTTACTGTTGAAAAACAGGCAGAAACAGCAGTAGAAGTGGAATTTTACATGTAATCTGGCTAGACTTTTCATTAAGAAAATGTCTGTGCCTAGTATAGGGCAGAAATATTCCTTTCTGCCCATCAATAAGGATTAATTAAAAACAAAGAACCACCCTCTGCCAACCAGATCTATATATAGTCAGGAGATATAGAGCTCCCTATATTTTTTGTATGAGCATGTCCTTCTTTATCTTTCAGATACCTGAATAATACCCCATGGTTTCTTAGAAGGATTCTGATGAATTTTTGCAGGGCTTTACAATGCATAAGACATGAGATGGAGAACCTTCTAGCCTAGTCCAGTTTTATAACTTCTCAGAAAAACACTCAATTTGTAGCAGAAATATTATCTGTGTCTTGTCTCTCCACTGCCAGTTCTGGGTATCTTTTTGGCAGGCAGGAGGTAAAGTGGTTGCATTTTTGTGTCATGTCATGTTCATGTTTGCTCTTTGGCTGGAATTTCCTGCAAGAGAGTCCTCATGAGAATTGATTTGTGGTATACTGTACAGTGATTTACATCTCTTTAATAAAGCAGAATTAGTTTGGCCTGCCTCTGTGACTTTCCAGCTTCAGTTTTGTGAGCTGTGGAAGAGCAGTCCAGCAGGAATGCTTGGGTGGAGTTTGATTTAGTTCAAGTAATTACTATTTAAAGTTCTGATAGAATTATCTCTCTAGAGGTTGCTGACTTCTTATCTTTAAGGTTTCTAATTAAACGTTAAATTTTGAAGTAACACATAGAATCTACAGTATAACCAAACCCAACTGCACCAACTTGAAACATGCACAAAAACAGAAAAAAAAAACTTGGTAGAGAGGCTTAGACCATAATGTTGAGCATACCTTTTCTGTTCATCTTGTAGGCCAAAGATAACAAGGCTTGACTTCAAGAAGAACAAACTCACTCTAGTTGTTGTTGAAGATGATGAACAGGTAGATAACTATGTGTTTAGTTACATCTCAGTGTTAATGTACAGTACTAATTTACATACTCCTGATCTCTCTTTAAATTTTGAGAATTAGCATGGATGCCTTTCAAGATTTTGGTTGTGAATTGGGGAGGAGAGGAATGAGAAGGGACTTAAGTATAAAATAAATGTCTTGTTAGGGTTTTTTTCCTCATCCTGTTTTTAAAAGGGACCTTGTGAAATGGTCCTAGTGTAGCCCACAGAATTTAGAAACAGTGTACATTGTACAAAGAAATTTTTGAAAAGGCTAGGTAGCACATTTAGTAGAATGAATTCCTTAAACAGGTGACAGAATTGTTCCTGTGGAAGAAATTGCTCGGAGCTGCCATTATAAAAATGTGAGCATTGTTAATTTGAGGAGATCAGATTTGGAAGGGAGACCATGTTAGCCTCATTGAGAAGGACCTTCCTGTGTTAACGATGTCTTTAATTTGTTGTTACTCAGAGGTTTGACTTGTTAAATAGAAGGCCTGTAGCCCTTTTTCAGCTTCATATAATAGAGCAGCAGCTCACTAAAGCTTTTGAATATCTTTTTTTAAACATTTTCTGCTTTAAATATTTTTTCACATATATTTCAGTATTCATAAAAACCCAAATTGCCCTTGATGTGTATGGAATTGTAGCTTATCCAAGTCCCTTGTAAATTGTCAGCGTGCTTTGTGTGCTTTAAGGGAAAGGAGCAGGAGCACACTTTTGTCTTCAGACTGGATCATCCCAAAGCCTGCAAACACCTGTGGAAATGTGCAGTGGAACATCACGCCTTCTTCCGGCTCCGAGGGCCTGTCCAAAAAAGCTCCAGTCGATCGGGCTTCATTAGGTTAGGATCCCGGTTCCGATACAGGTCAGTGTCATCTGTCAGCTAGCACATATCTTCTACCATTTCTTGTTTTTCCTGGATCATGGGTGGGAACAGGAGAGAGCACCTAGGACATGTAGAGCAATGGAACTTGCAAGGTGAGTGAGTTGCATTATTGGTTTTATTAAATCATGTGGATTTTCCCCCCTGTATTTATCTTTAGGTGATCTTGGTCTGTGCAGTAGGAAACCAAAGATTTCTCAAGGTTTATGTTCCTTATATAACATATATAGTATATTATGTTTAATAGATTACTGCATCTTGAACATTCACCCTTTTAAAAATGCATCATAGAGTTGGAGTATGGATGCTTGACTTGCACAGCTGAGGACACTGCAAGCCTTTGATGCCCCAGTTCCTGACTGAGTGATACTAAGACTTAAGCCCATAGTAATGGCTGTTTCTGTGTCAAGACACTAGAGATGCATCTAACAGATATCCAGGTGGCTCCTGGTGCCAGATTAGTCTGCAGGATGCAGTTTCTTCACCAGTGTTGGTGAGAACATGTGGAAGGGGGTGGCTTGTGACCCAGAGGCAGCATGAGTACACTTTGCTACTGATTCCAGCAGCTTGAGCAAAGCCATCTAGTCTGCTTCAGAAAGGGTCAGTGGTACAAAGGAGTCAGCAGAACACAAGGCTGCTACTGCTTTGGTGGCAGAGTCTGGCCAAATTGCAGAGAAAAGACTTGCCTGGGAACAACAGGATCTGTTCCAGAGATGCTGTTTTTTTAGTCCTATTACCCTCTTTCTTTATGACCTTTGGCAACATACCTTAAGCTTTCCTCTCTCTTAGAATTTTCAGCCTCAAAAGTGACCACAGCAATACACAAAGTAAAGGTGCTTTTTCAGCAACTTAATGTTTAAGGAGTCATTGCTTGGTCTCTGAGTCTTGCAACAATGGCATGAAGATTAGGATGTCTGTAAAACTCTATCCCATGTTTTGTGAAAGGCTTTCTTAGGTGTTAAGTTTGGGATTTAAAAAAGAAAAAAAGCAAAACTAAAATTAGGTGATTAAACAAAGTATTTAAAATAGAAATGTGATATTTTGATGGCCAGTGTCCATATTTTTGCTAATAAAAGTGATTTATTTTATTGTTTTTTTTTTACTTTTGCATGGCATTGGTAGTGGGAAAACAGAATACCAAACTACCAAGACCAACAAAGCCAGGAGATCAGCATCCTTTGAAAGAAGACCCAGCAAGAGATATTCAAGACGAACACTACAAATGAAAGGTAAATTATAATTGACATTCCTCTTTGAGAAGTAAAATCCACTGTGAGACTTAAATAATTACACCTTTTAAAGGTGGTGTGGGAATTTTTCTGTAGCTATTTGCCTTTCTCTTGAATTTTCAAAATTAGGTTTTGTTTGACTCTTTGGGGAGACCACATATATTTGTCAGAAAAAGATTGTATAGCTTACCTAGCAGGTAAAACACCCACAAGTATTGCACAGTAGACCTCTGCATGAAGATGGAAAACTTGGACCCAGGAAACAGTGATATATTAATGATAATATTTGAAATTTATTAATCAAGTTTGAAACTTTTGTCACTGAATTTTTTTCATTCCTCTTCAGAGGCACACTCTGTTGTTACAACCCAAGGCCTTTCCATGACTCTTCATAGCTGTCAAGCATGACCTCCATGCACACTTTCAGATACCTGCTTAAATCCAATTCTTTGGTTTGCTCTCAGATATTTTTTTTTAGTTTATTTTTTCAGTTTAGAATGTTTGTCACACATTATATACGTGGGATACGTGTAGCTTTTGCTGCTTTAGTTGTCTACTTCTAGGTAGTGCTAAACTGTTTTTATTAATAATATATAATATTTAACTGTTAACCTAATTACAAATTAAATTTTAATTAACACTTTCTGGTGTTGCAGCACATTCTGCTAAACTTGAAGAAACAAGGTAAGATGCATTCCTGTATTTAAATTTCTCTTTGATGTTTGCCACCTGTGCTTGAGCACGTGTATGCAGAAGGAGGTTATTAGTTAAATGTAGAGTGCTTTAACCTCTTAATTGTGGTTTTGCTGTGGGTTTTGTTTGTTTGCTTTACATAACACCAGCTGTTCAAAGCAAAGCTCCTGTGTTGCTGTCATATTGAAGCTTTTGCTAGACATGCTTACTAGCAGGTAAAGAGGTTTGTTTATGACTGTCTATGATTCTTGTTGGATATGAGCTGTTCTGTGTGCTGCCATGTCAAGAGATCAGGTAAAAGCAAGTTAGGAGCTCTCCTTTCAGGCCTGCCTGCTCTGGCTAAGTGACTGATGCATCATCAAGTGATGTTCAGAGATGGGAAAATTACAGTAAAATAAGTGTTTGCAATATTTTGATGGTTTTATATTCTGTACTGTTAATGTTTCTATATTAATGCTGAATTCAACAATTGCATTCAACAATTTAGAGTGAGGCCTTTTGGTTCTTTACTTCTTTGCCTAGAGTCTTTCTGCATGTGTAGGGTTGTACTTACTGTTGAAGTGTGAAATTCCCACATGAATCGAAGTTATACAGTCTTCATACCCTTCCTTAAGGCTAAAAATTACTACCTGATAGCAACAGAACCAGGGTCACTCAGTTCTGCTTTCTGTCCATCACTAAATTGTTTTTAAAAAGCAGATACTCATAGATGATAAGCATCATGACAAAGAGGGGCTGGCTAAGAAAGGTCAGAATAGCATTTCAGAACAAGAACATTAGTACCTCCATGTGCTTGCTCTTTGTGTAGCAGCAGGGTTGATTCTTACATGAGAGGGGAAGTCTAGGAAGTGTGAGAACAAGGCTGCAATTACTGTGGTGGAGGTCTCTCTATTTGTGACCTTCTATATTTTATTTTTTTTTAATGAAATGGGGAAGTACTCTTCAACACTGGATGTCATTTAAATTCTTAGAGAACCTTTGCATGCAAAGCATGACTGCCTGATGAATTAGTACTCTCGTCATGCTGTGTTGTCATGGCCTTTGAGTTTCATGCTGCTGCTTAGGTCATTCTGAGTGGGAAGAGAAACTTCATGTGCAGTTTCTCCTTCTGATAAGCCAGCAGTCTTCTGATCTGCACCTAGGTGTGGCACTGTTATGTTGGTCTCCAGGACAATCTATGCCATTTCTGAAACTCTACACTGGAGAGTTGCTAATTGAAATACTTCATGAAAGATGTATGCTGTTTCCCTCTTTGGTGTTACCTCAGCACAAGGGAATGTGCTACCCAGAAGGCATTCCTGAATATTTCTGTTAAAGGTGAGCTGTTCTGTGGTAACCTCCACAGCCTCTCAATCGAGTTGTTAAGTTGGGAAACAGACAAGGAGCAGCTTGTTTGGTGGAACACATTATGGTGTTCAAGTAAAATAATTCTAAAGAAACACTGAAATAGATACAGAAATCTATTTGAATTGTCATCTTGCCAGGTTGAATAGCTAATTTTCAGACTGTAAATCAAGAGATCAATGGGTTGTAGAAGACTGAAAACATTTTTTTTTTTAAGATTAGATGTCTGGAAAAAAGTTTTCTTTGCAAGACACTTATAATCTGTAATTCTTGTGAATCATGTTAATGCTTTTAAGTCTATTGAAAATGTAAAATGTTGCCTTGTGCAGATTCTGACATAATCAGAAATAAGGATATGGGTCTTATTTAATTTATTAAATAAATGAAGTATAAAATTATTATTAATGCTGTGTTGAGATGCTGTACACATAATTTTTGAGTGGCTGCTAAAGTAGTAATCCAGTCCATTAGAGGTTGTGTGCAGAAGAAACTAGTGATTTTTTCTGATAAACTTTGTGATATGCAACTTCAAATCCGAAGAATCCTGGTTATGGAACAAACATAGAATCTATAGCACGTGAGTTTTCAACAGTGTAACATTTTGCTGGATGTTTAACTGAAACTATATTGGTTTGGCTCTCAAAAGTGAGTGCCCCACCTTACTGATGAATTGGGCAGACTTTCTAAGCTGAACTGGTTTAGGAAAGGAAGAGGAAAAAACAGATGAACTACAGACAAACTACAGCTTGAGTAAAGAAAAATAATGTGATATCTGTAGTTATGCTGTTGCCTAGAGTAGGGCAGATGGCCTAATACAAGTCTTTTAAGCTTTTTTTTGAGTACAGTGAAGTACTTTGCAAAGATCTTTGTTAGGCTTTGTGTTTCTTTATGAAAACCCTTGTAGTTCTGCTAGTCTGCAAAACTTTTCCTGATCTGATTTTGATTTAAATTCTTTTTGTCTTTCAGTACTGCAAACCATGCTCTTAACAACCAAACCAACGGATCACAAGTAAGGACTGTTATTCTTTTTGAAGTCAGCTCTCATGTATTTCAACATATTTGAGAATTTCATTATTAGTTCTTAAAATCCAGTGATTGACAAATTGAAACTTACAAATAGTTAGTTAATAATATAACAAAAAATTACTACTTACTTATGAGGAAGATAATAGCTTAAATTAACTGGAGTAAGGAAGATACCCCATTCCCCAGTACTATGGAAACTAGGCTATTCTTGGATACAGATTTTCATAGGTACATGGAATACCTGTCTGTGACAGTTATGCAAAGCATATTAATTCTGTGTGGAGTTCTTGTTACAGTGCTCTTTTCTCTGAAAGAGGGTAAGGCATCTGCAAACTGAAGAGTCTGTTTTTATGAAAAATTCACTTCTTTGAGTTTGATAAAGAAGTCAGAGACACTAGCCCCTCAGTACTTGTACACAGAGTACCTTGTTTCACTGAAAAGGGTTGTAAGTGGCAGGCAGCTCTCTTTCTGAGTATCAAAACCCCAAGACTTGGAATTTGTAAAGACCCTGTTTTTCTCTCTGGAGTGTTTCAGATGTAGGGTGCAACAGGAAGAGTGACACACTGGTGGAAACAGGAATGTGGTTTTAACAAGACAAAACTGATACATAGATGGCTGTTGTGCCCAGCCTTTTGCCTCCCATGCAAAAGGAGTTAATTTTTTTCAGGAGCAGTTGTGTTTCAAATGGCAATTCAAAGATCTGCAACTCAAAGGTGCAGTTGTTATTGCAAAGTTACTTACCAAAGGGGAGTTTTACTGCAGGAATTTTAAAAGGACACAGCAGGACATAGCTTTTTACTGAAATCTTTGAGCAGCCTTGGATTTGTTGTGATCCCAGTACTGTCTGCAGTATTGGAAAAGACTTGGCACAGGTGTCAAGTGCTGTGGAAGTAATGAAAGGCAAGAGCATTGCTTTAGTTTTGTGCTTAAAGAGAAGTGGTGATCTGTTTTGTTAAATGCAATTTGTCATTGCTTTGTTAATGTTTGTATAGTAACTTGCTTGTTTATATTTTGTCTCCTAAGAGCTGGAATGCAAAGCCAAACCTACCTGTCCTAACAACAATTCCTTCTGCCCCAGTCTTGGTGGAAATAGAAAACCTCCCAAGGAGCCCAGGAGCAACTCAGCAAGACAAGAAGTGGTATGTTCTGCTTTGGTGTAAAAATGGATTTTTCTTGCTTCTGCATTATTCAAGGGGCTGTTTCTTTCTCTGCACTTCAATTAGCTATCATCATTATATCTTTAACATGAGTTGACAGTCAAGTTAGCGATGGTGCATCTGGTTTGTTGCTCTGAATGTAGCATGGGGAGGTGAGAACAACCAGATTAGTCACTTCCAACCAAAAGAAAATTTCCTGTGGGGCTGAAGAAACTATTAAATTGGGAACAGCATTTTCAAGTCTTGGAGAAAGCTGGGTCCTCCCAATTTGCCATAATATTCCTTCTAACCCTTTTCTTGGTATCAAGGGGCCCACAGGCTTAGCTTGACCCTTAACAAAATGCACAACCTTGTAAACTTGTGTTGTTGTGAATCTCTTTTGAACATTATGAAATGAGAAAGCTGATTTTTGTTACTGTCTTGGGAAGTATGGTAGCTTGAGGAAAATTGCATAAACTGAAGATAAGAGCTTTGATTTAACGGAATCAGAGTATTTGTTTTATGGATTGGATGCATCTCCAGAAACAGTGATGGTTTGTTTTAAGATAAATATACATGTAATATATCTTTTCTTAAAGTAATTCTAGATTGCAAAGCAATTTTAAAACCAAAATTACATTTATCAAAATTACGTTACTTATGCACACATTGTCTCAGCTTGTTCAGCTCTTATGCATTTAGAGCTAGCATGGATTATCCTAGAAGAGTAAATAATGGAAAGGAGCTGGAGGCACAAAAGCTCTTATCCTAAGCAGTTTTAGCCCTCAAGGGGAAAGATCCTTCTCCTGTTGTCAGGCATATGAGCCTACTTTGCTTCGGTGTATCTAAAAAGTATATCAATTTCCAACAGTTCAATTACAAATGTACTTTAATAAATCTTATTGATGAAAGACTTTTAATGTTATGGGTTTTGGGTTATAAATGGGAGATGGTAATTCTGCTTTATGTCTTGCACTTTATTGATGTTTCAATCAGAACATACGATCAATGCTGTTTTTCTTTCTTTTGCCCTTGATTTGTCTAGTATCTGAAATCTGTGCTTGTCTGTGGTGAGATCCTGTTGATCGCTCGATTCCTTCTGTGGTGGTGGGTGAAAGGTGGTGGTTTGTTTATTCTTCAGCATTCTCAGTATAGTTTTGTTTTTATTTTTTTGATCTAATTTCAAGATGCCTTCTGGGAACTGGTATTTCCTTTGCTGGAAATGTTTGACTCTTGCTCCAAACAGCTCTTCTTGGGTATCTGATTTGTGCTGGCATTCTTGCTAGTATTTGCAAGCCTTCTGTTGCTTGTTGAAGTTCGGCTGCTTTTGTTCAGTAACAGAGAGGACTTTCTAGCCAATCTGTTTGAGTTTTGGTCTTGGTATACCTGTTTTAGCATTAGGAACTTGAGCCTGTCTGTATTAACATTGTCTAGGAACTTAAGCTTCCATGCCAGCTGCCACAGGATGTAGCTTTTCTATGGAAGAGTGGGAGTGAATGTAAAATATGCCTGCATGTAACCCAAAACAGTACATCAGAAAGGAAACAAGCTTCTTGGCAACTGATGCACTTTAATCAAGAGTGCAATGCTTGTACTGCCTATGTGTTACGTTTCTTAGATGTATCCTAATTATTAGAGACAGTTAGTTGTCTTCTGGCAAGGAGGTTTTAATGTGTTCATTGGAAACACTACTGACTGTAAGAAAGGGCAAATCCAGCTGTAGGAAGAAGACAACAGTTTGGAGCTGAGTCAGCAATTGGGCTTCATTCTGGCTTCCTAGATGGGAAGTGGGGTTAGGTTAATGTAATTGCCAGAAGATACATATTTGTGGTGGGGGCTGTGACTTGCAATTGGGTCTCCAAGTCTTGGTGTCTCGGTGCCGCTAACAAGATCTCTATTCAACTGCTACTGTCTTTAAATGGTCTGTTTCTGCATGAATTATCTTTGCTTTCTGTCAGAAAAATAGTCTCCTTTTAGAGAGAGTTTGCCAAAGATTGTTGAGAACACCAAAATCTTTTGGACTGGGGATTTTGTAGATGTTTAGATTGTGAAGGGGTTTAGAAGTAAGGTCCTGACCTCATGAGTTCCTGTACTCAGCCTTGGCAGATGCCTGTATTGGCTACCTCACAGCTTAGATCCCTTCCTAATGTCAATGTTTCCTTTAATTTAAAATGTTCATGCTGCAGCTGCCAAAAGCAATTGTGCCAGCCTGTAGAAAGTACTTCGCCAAATAGGAAGGATTTTTTATTATTATTATTATTTTAATTTTGCTCCATTCCTGTAAAATTGCCACTACAGGAAAACTGCACTGGTCTGCATAGTCTGAGAACACCCTGGAATACTGGCTGAAAGGCTGGGAAGTCTAAAACACAATCAGTGTCTTTCTAACTCTAGTTTGTTCTCAAGAAGCTGCTGTTCCTCTGTTAAGATAGGACAGGAGACAAAGGTCTACTTATTTTTTTCATTGTTGTGGAAAATGTGGGAGCTTTTTCTTTTTTTTTTTGCCTGCCGGTGGTTGCAGCTTTCACATAACTGTTTACATTAAAGTGAAAATAATATAATCAATGTTGAGGATTGAAGCCTTCAGTATTCACCCATCACTTTCTCAGCATATTTCAGAAAAAAAACAAAACTCTGAATCACACATGGGTGACCTTTACATAAATCGTCTCTCTTTTCTAAAGGAGGACTATCTCTGGGCATTAATAATTTACTGCTCTTGTGAATCTTGCATGCTTTTCTGCTTCCCTGCCTGGCTGCTTGGCTGTTCTGGCAGGGCTGGGAGTGTTAAACCAGGATTTCTGGAACATGAGAAGGTGGAATTTGAGCTGGGGGATGAACAACAAGAACTTTTCCACTTAGTTTAGATTTGGGTCATTAAATAAAAGAATTTTACATTAAACTGAAGGAATATGTTTGTTTTAGGGGTTTCATTGCTTGAGTAGTTCATGAGAGCCTTTTTCCAAGCACTTTTATTGATACCTGACTGTACCTCGCCTCAGCCTCTCCCAAAACATATCAGTGAAGGATCCTAGCACAACACAAACAATAAATATTTGTCCATTTTTTTAAGTCTTAAAATTTAACTGGTTTAGTAAATTCCTTATCCCTAATGCTTTGGAGATGCTTGTGCCTTAAAGCCTTACAGTTTTCTAGCTAAGGGCTTCCATATAAAAATGTTTTCCGAGACACTGTTAAAAGTGATGAATGTTCTCCCTGCTCCTCCTTCTAAAGTTCTGGAGAACTTTATTCCAGCTGCAGTGTAAACTAGCTGTGATTGTGCACAGCACACCTGCAATTCCTGTAAGTTTGATTTTTGAGAATTCAAAATTTAAAATTTATGAACCACTCTGCCTTCATATGCAAAATTAGAAAGCAGGGTATTGGTTTGGTTTGTGTTGTTGCTTTTTAAAATAAATGGTTCTTTTTTCAAATAACATTTTTATATTAGTCAAGTTATAGCTAGTCACCTTCTTCTGTAGTACTTAATCCCTTAGATACATTGCAAATTGTTTGTATAATTATTTGTATACGCTCTGCTGTTTGCTCCTGCACAGTAAAGCTCTCCTCTTTGAGTTTCTATTAACTTTTAAAAAATCTACACTTTCCCCTGACTTTGAAAACTGGTGTTGCTTACAGATACCTGTTTCAGGTGTACATTTAAAGCTGACACTTAAACCCTTCCAGTTTCCTGCAAATAATATGGGCTTGAATACTTGAAATGTCTGCCTCCATCACATTATTTTTCTCTCATCTGTAAAATATGCATGGTTCATGGTTCTTGCTCAATTTTGCGAAGCTCCTTGAAAAATTAAGTGCTTTTCATTTATTATGTGTAGATAATGTACATGGGAGAGAGCCTAACTTGTCATTTCAGACTTCTGCAAAAATGTGCATGATACTGAGCAGGAAAGGAGTTTATTTGACAGTGTCATCATGTACACATACACTTGCATGCCTCTTTCCCCCAATATTTACCTTCCAGCAATGCCCTTTTCCCTTGCCTTTTCACATCAATCTTCTTGTCTTTCCCTTTGCTTTACTTCTTCTGCCCTCTCTCTCATCTCCACCAGTTTACTAATTGTGCCCCCTCCCACTCCTCAATAATCCAGGCCCTTTGACGCTGCCGACCGCTGTCACCGTGGTGGAATCCTGTGGGACGCCTGGGCCCCGACGAGGACCCGTGCTGCAGAGGGACCATGCACCCAGCACACCCAGCACACCCAGCACACCCAGCACACCCAGCACACCCAGCACACCCAGCTCACCCAGTACACTGCCTTTGTCCATGAGCGCAATGTGAAGAATGCAGGAGTGCATGGGGGTGCTGGTACCTGTCCTGTCCCAACCACCATGACCAGCCTCTGAGACCTGGGCCTTTCTGGAGCTGGAGGCTGCTTTATAGCAGAGGCTGGAAAATTATGTTTTGAGCTGTCTCTGAAATAAAGACAATGGACCCAAAACTGACTATAGAGGGGGAAAAAGAAATAATCTTTTATTGCAAAGGCTCTCCCTATCGTGCTTCATGGTATTTCATCTTTGAAGAAAACCAACAACATATAAACCAGAAGCCACCCACTGCTCCTAGATTAAAAGGAGTGTATATATATAATCTTTTTAATTGTGTTGAGGTTTTTCTTAATAATTGAAAAAAATCATTTTTTTAGCTGGTTTTGAGAGCCATACAGGAAGCTCTGTTTATCATAAAACTACACGTGCAACCAGTAGGTTATAACGTCGTTTCAAAAATCTTAGAGATATAGAGGATGTAATTCCCCCTCCTTTTGAACCATGATTACTTAAAAATATCTAAGATAGATGGTTGATCTGAACGCTAGCCTTTTTTAACAAGTCCTCTTCTGAAAAATCCTGTTTGGAAATGGAATAGAATTATTTTAAATTCTTAAGAATAAAATCATCAGAATTCCAGAAAGGCAAAGAGTAATTTATTTTTTTTTTCTTTCTAGAAAAAGTTCTTTATTTATTTGCTGCTGTACTCCAACTGAAACAGAAATCTTTCCTGACAAACACCAATCCTACCATATGATTCACAAGGTTAATTTTTAAGTCAGAGGTTAAGACTTACGCTTTATGGCTCATTGGTGTTCTTGGGGGCTTTTAAGCAACACAAAGAACTACCTTTACTCTTGAATGCACCATGATTTCACGTGTTTTCTGAAGTTAGCTGCAATATGCTTTTCCTATTTAAAATAATAAGAGGAAAAGTGATAGAGCACTTTTAACAGACACTTGTAGTATAAAGAAGGTGTCTGAATAATTTTCAGATTTTTTTACTAAGTTTCAAATTGTTTCAGATATACAAAAACATTATTTTCAGGTATCAAGCCCTGAAGAACTAAGAAAGTAAGTCTCAGCCACATAATATTGCCTGAGGTATTTTTTGCTTTCTCATCATTGCATCTGACAGGGAGAAAGAGATTGCTAATGAAATAAGTGTCCATTTCACAACTCTACTTAAAAGGAAAAAAAGGATATGCAAGCTACAAATTAAAAATCTGGGGGATCTATACAGGTGATTAGAGCAGTCTTCTGGTCTATTTTTAGTTTTAGATTTTGCAAGGTGGATGTTGTAAACTTCTGGAGCAAAGCAGACCTATTTGTTTATTATTTATAAAGTTGCATAAGAATATGCAAACGAAAATGTTTTGACTTTAAAATATTGTGTAATTCTGTGTAGATGAGGGAGGAGCAGCCACTAATTTGTGTGTGGAGGAATTTGGGTAGTTTTGTGTTTAAAATGAAGCATAGTGTTGCAATAACAGGTCACTGTTTTATTGCAGAGTTCAGACACTGTTATACAGTGGCCAGGCCACTGCATGCAGTGACTGACTGCTTGGATATCAGAGAAGCTTTGTGTAACTATCACAGAATTAAGGAATAGTTGAGGTTGGAAGACACCTCTGGAGATCATGTAGTCCACCCCCACGCTCAGAGCAGGGCTGAGTAGAGCAGGTTGCTCAGGACCCTGCCTGCCAAGTTTTGGTTGTATCCAAATGTGGATTCTTTACATCAACCCTGAGCAACCTGTTCTGGTGTTTAACTAACCTCACAGCAAAAAGCTTATTTTTTTTCTTGTATTTAAGTGGAATCTCCCGTATTGCAGTTTGTGCCCATTGCCTCTTGTCGTGTATCTGGTCCCTTTTTGGTCTTGGTGGCTTTCTGCTGCACTTCCTCCAGTATGTCCCTCTCTCCCTTGTCCTGGGCACCTCAGAGCTGGGTGCATCTTCCCAGGGGGTCTTGGCTGGTGCTGAGGAGAGGGCTGGGTGCCCCAGCTGCCTGCAGTGTGCTGCCTGTCACGGGCTGCCTTGGGATTAGCTGCAACCTTGGTAATTAAAGCTGGGACTAAAGTTTCCATTGTAGATTCTTTTGCATGACAGGAAAACTAGTTCAGATTTGGGATAGAGGAAGCAACCCTGGTTGCCTGAAATCCATCTGCCTTTAGAATTTATTTGTTTTATTAGGGTATATGTTGCAGCCTTTTTGTCATGTATGTTTGAATCCCTTGAACATCCTGAGGGACCACATTGCTGTGTGCTGGGCTTATTTTAGTGTGACTTCGTTGACATAGGGAGAATTAGTATCCTGGTCTCCAGTAGGGTAGGTGACAGCTCTCAATAGCAGACAGAGAAGTTGTAGAACACTAGTGCAAACAACACCTGGCAGCATATTTACAGGGACTGGTCACGTTCTCTAGGAATAGCACTGAGGAAACACGTGGATGTCTCTCTAAACAGTATGATGATGACAGATGTTTGCTTAATATCCACAAAAGTTCTTCAGCCAGCAGAAACCCTTTTCCTAAGGGTGTTGCCTTTCCTGTAGTTGTTGGCTTGCATACATTATACCATGTCAGTATTTGGAATTATCTTCAAACAAATGGGAGACATCAGTAGTCTTGGAATGGTGGGACTCAGCCTGATTATTAGAAACTATATGTATGTGAACAGTCTCCATTTGTAGGATCACACACCTGGATGATTTTTTGTTTTCCTTTCCACACATTAAAAGGAAAAGGAAGGGGTGTTTTTCCTGAATATTTTGCATTTTTGCTTTGGGAAAAAAACCCCGAATAAATTTACTGTTCCTTTTGCCTTCGGGTACAACACTGAATGCTCCAAAACGAAGGAAATTAACAAAGGCTTTCACACTGTTGTACTACCTTGCAGAGTCAGTGTGAGAAACTGTTCTGTGTCACTAGTAGTTTGAAAAAATACGTTAGCTTGTGTGGTGCTATGGGCTGGATCAAATTAGATTACTTGCAAAAGAATTCTCTCTTTTGCAGTGGACTCAGTTACTGTATTTTGTAAATTGTATTTCACAATCTACTCTGAAGTTTTTCATTGGGGAAATGAAAAAATACATCACCCTTTGCAACTGACATCTTTCTTAGTTGCTTTATGCATTGTATTCTGTATGGTACATACTAATCTCAATATATTTGTCAGGCAAAAAGGAAAAATAATGCAGTAGCTAATTCCCTTTAACTGTGGGAGCTGCTGGAGCATGTAACAACTTCTGTGTGATTTATTTAGTGGATCTTAGCTTTCCCCTCAGAATATTTCTTAAATTTTACTTTGTAGAAGTTGATTCTAAGAACATAAAGCCTGGCACTTAATACTATGCAAAGTTCAGATATCCTTTTGTATGTGAGTAAATATAGGAATGTTGAAAGCTAGTGGCTGTTTTCTTCTTCTTCCACTGACTGTCACAGAAATACTGCTGTTCCTGGGAAGTTTTCTATTACTTTCCTTACAACAGTTCATCAGTGTTTTGCAGAAGTCAGAAATCATGTGCAGGGATGAAAAGAGTATCTTGTGCTTTTTATTCCTGTAATCTGGTCTTTTATGAAGCCTTCATGGTGGACTTCCCACTGAGGATCTGAAGAGGCTGAAGAATCAGGGCGGTCTTGAACAATTTAATGCTCTTTGCAGAACTTTTCTTTTGTGCCTACAAATTCCAGTGGCCAAGACTCTCCCTAGTGTGAGTTCTCTCTTGTGCCTGCCTGTCTCTCTCAGTGTGGCTGAGTAGGTGTTTCTGTGTGTCTGAAGACAAAATGGGGTCAATTCCTACTTTTGAATCTTGGCATAGAAAGCTTCTCTTGAGTCTGCCTACGTACATCTAGTTTCTTGCCTGAGGCCATCCTGTGATGCCAGCTCAGGCACTCCTCTGTCCTGTGGCACAAATGGCAATACGATTTTCTACATGCTTTCATCACCTTAATGTGAATATTTCATTGCTTTTGGAGCAACACTAGACATTGAGTATGCCATTTGAATATGTCACCAGATTTCAAGGCTGCCTTTGTCTCTACTGGGCAGATTTTTTTGTCTTCCTAGTAAATGTAGTTGTGATGGGGAGGGGAAAGGGTAGTGTAATTATCATAGCAATTTTGTAATGAAGTTAAATTTCATTTTTCACTTGTTTTCTTTCCATGGTGCTGCAATGCTAAGAAAAGTTAAAATATTACAGCACAAGGAAGTGTTACTGATGCTCTATATCACTTGTGAGAAGTTCAAGAATGATTTTACTTGGTTCCTTCATCGTGTCATGGCATCAGCTCCTCTGTGCTGCAGGCAAAATCTGAACTTCTTGCACCGGTTGTCATGTTAAACATTTAGGAGGTTATTCACAGAAAGCTGTCAGAAAATAGGAAGAAAAGTGTTAGCTTCATGTGAAGACTATAAAACATTTTTGCTTTCAAAGTATGTTACAGAGTTCAGTATCACTTTCTTTGTTGCCATAACTTGAAGAGCATCTGTTCCTGCCTGTTAACTTCTAATAACTGAAATTTTCTCATTCACCCTTTTCAAGACTTGTTTCCTGCAAGTGGTGCACACAGGGGCTGTGCAATGGATTGAAGAAATTTCTATCATTTGGTTTGCTAGCACCTTCTTATTCCACTGCTTAAGAGAATCAAGCAAGTGACCTTAGTTTGCCTCACATCAATTAACTGTCTTAAGATGATTCATACATTATTAGCACTAAATGGGTGATACCCTGTAATCTGTTTCAGAGGGGGGGTATATTTAACATTGGAAGGATTTTTTCAGGTGCTTGAGCAGGAGGGAGGAATTTTTCCCTGAAGCTTCTAGTGACAACATGGGACTGCTTCCAAATTCCAGGGGCTGGAGGGAGGCATGGGACATTAACCTGGTAGCAATAAGGGAGAAGCTGTTCTGAACAGTACAGTAGGAAATGTTTCTGTTTGTGCATGAGGGTAAGTTCTGTTGAGGTGGGTACTTACTTGGTATCATTGTTCTCATTCAGGTCAGGACTTTCAAAACCAATTGCTGTTTTTTTTTTCCTTAAACCAATATTGCAACCAAATTGTAAGTGAGCTTGTTGATTGAAATGAGTGACAATCAAACTGCAGTTGTGTGCACAGATTGTCTGATTAACCACGGTGTTCTGCAGCAGCTGTTGTTTCTGTGTTTGTTACAGTTTGCCCTTAGGGTAGCTTTAGCTGTGCCTGAACTTTGAAGAGATGAATGAGGTTCCTGACTGCACAACATAAGCATCGTAACATAACTTTTTTGTTCTTGTAATTTTTTCATGATTTAAGTGCAAATACAGATGGTAGGACAAAATTACAAAAAAGATGTTGCCATTAGGAAGCAAAGGAGGTGAAACTAGTGATGTACAAGAGTGCATGGTGTGTCTCAATTAAAATATTGTGACTTCTAGAGTTTCATTCATGTCTCCTCCCAAGTTAATAAAACTAAAAGCAGTTATGGGTCTGCCTAACGATAGCACAGTGCCAGTGCAGACCTGTGCAGTGCACCCTTCTGCTCTGATCTGCTTCCAAGTGTTGGGGGAAGTGCTATACAAATAGCCTTTTGTGAACAGGATCAACTTCCCTCCCCCCGCTTCTCTTTCTCTTGTGTAGAAATCCCGAAAAGTACCTTGAGCTTGTTAGAAAAATTTCAGATGTTTGTTCCAGAAAGTGCATTTAATGGGTAAAAGCTTCCCTTCTTTTACCTTCGCTTTTTCCACTGCTGTGTGGTGAAGCAGCCAGCAAGATGGACCTGCTCTGCTATGAAGTCAGTTCTACAGACATAAAATAGTCCCTTAAAAAAAAAAAGTTACTGAAAGCCAGTGTCTAATAATTGTCTGGAAGAGTTCTTACAGAATATGTCTGGTAATCAAAAGATATCTTGAAAAAAGACATGGCATGTGTTAAAGCTTTTTTCTTGTTACAGAAAGAGTGGTAACACGATTCTGTGTATCTCTGCCCATCTTTCTGCCTCTGCAGTGTTCCTGTTGTTGATCTGCTAGACAGCACGGAGTGTCCAGAAACTTGTGTTGATGATGCCTTAGGCCGTCCAGTTGTTGGCTTGGCAACAGGAGATTCAGAAGAGGCTGTTACTTGTCCTGGCACAAAGGAAGCTGCTGCTGAAAAAGCAGACTCTGATCGTAAGCAAACTTACGGATTTTTCCCTATTGTCATGACATGGGGGGTCAAAGTTAACTGGTGAGGTTGTTTCCTTACAAAAATCCAGACATGTTTTAGAGACCTCCCTTAGGTTATGTGTATAATGGCAGCTTTACCCACCACTGGAATGCAGCCCATTCTGGTGTATGAATTAGTGCATTTATTTGAGCATAAGTCTTCATCAAAATGTTAGCAAATTGTTTTCAAGGAGAGCCTGTTTCACAGTCAGTTCTCTGTGAAGTTTTTAAATGTTGCTGTCTGTGTCTACTGAACTATCCTGAACTGCTTTCAAGAGCTGCCTTTTTTTTTTTAATTTCACTTTATTGTCACAAATTTCCCACAATTTTTTCAAAACTATGTAAAACATCATCATGACTTTTAAGTCATAAAGTTTGGGACAGCAAAGTTGACCAGCGCTCCTCATTTCAGCCTGAAGCAGCTTATTTCAAAATTGTACAAAGGTACAGGAAATAAGTTACTTTTCAGACATAAATTCAATGAAGTGCAACTCTCTACAACTGTCTACACCCACAACCATATAATACGTGTTCAGGAAGTATTCAGGTTACAAGTGAAATAACTCCAGCATGATATTAGCATGATGGTATCTTTTCTGTCTCTTTTCCAGCATTTGAAGACACATTCCTAAAGCTGAAACAGCTGGAAACAGAGTGCAGCAGCCCCGTGCTAACTGAGCGTCCCAATGTAAACATAAATGTACAGGTACTTGCTTTCCATTCCTTGTGGCAAAGTTGACAAGTATTGTTTAGATCATTCTGTAAAGCCTTACCTTGGTCTGTTTGCATGAATTTAAAAAATATGAGTGTGAGTGATACTGAGGAAAAGAAAATACCAATCTTTTGTTATATATGTCAGCCTGTGTGTGAAGGGGCTGTGGGATGATGCTGGGGAGCAGAGGTGCATGTGCATGTATGCAGACTGCAGCCTTCTGGAAGTTTCTAAAATTGTTGGGAGTCAGTCCTAAGTGCTCAGAATGTTCCTCAGTTGCCTTTACCTGTAGGTTACTAATTGTACAGTGTTGTATAGTTCACCCTCTTTTTGAGGGGGGGAGCTGCTTTCCTGGTGTTTTTCAGTTGCCTGTGGTAACCCTCCCAGAACATGGTTTTGCCATCTTGTTTTGATTAAAGGTCTGCTAGTGATCTGTCCCTCCTCTTGGGTAACCAGTTTCTACCTGTTCCCTGAAGTAGGTGTTAGTGCTCTGTGTGTTTACATGGAGAGGAGTGATGTAAATGCTTCTGGGCAAGTTGGGCTGCATTTCCACAGGCAGCTGTGCCCAAGTATGAGAGATGCAGTACCCAGGGTGAGGGTTCTCTTCTCCCTCACTCCTCCTTCCTGCTCCTTCTTCCCTGGCTTCTTTATGTCCTCTGCCACCTCCAGGAATCATTGCCTATTTCAGTGACCCAGTGTAGCCTACACAATAAAGAAGTTGGTTTTTTTAACTTTATGCTAAGGTGTATTTTTTTGTTGGTTGTTTTTTGTGTTGTTGTGTTTTTTCAAGTTGTTAAATAGTGAGTTAAATAGCTCATTAAAGGGGTCAAAAAATGACAGAGCCATAGGGAGAATAAGTTGCTATAAGGGATGGAGCAGGCAGGATGAACTTTCATAGATTCACTGGTTATCAGTCTACTGCACCCATGCAGGATATCCTTTTTTTTTTTTTTTTTTTTTTTTTTTTTAAATGATCTTTAAAATATTTGGATTGTTCCCTTACTCTGTTCCTTCAATGTTAATGCTTTAGGTCCTTTAGTGCATTTTGAACAATCTGAGAGAACACCTGGCAGTGTTATCTGTTTGTGCTTACCCCCCTTGCAGGGAGGCCTGAGATTTTATCTAACTTTTGATGAAGCAGCAATGATTTTTCTTGCTTCCTCGGTAGTAAGGTGAGACAGGTGCCAAGAGAGGTGTTCAGCAGTACTTGTTTGGGCTAAACCAGTTCCTGAGCATTTGTTCTCCCCATGAGCCTGAGAGAAGGCTGCTGCTTTGGTGTGCTAGATGCTGCAGGCTGTTTTGCTCCTGTCCCCTTTAAGGTCTGTTGTCTGGGATGCCTTTGCACCTCTCTGCATTACAAAGATTACCAAGTCTTTAAGAAGATTAGTCTGAAGTCTATGGGTCCTGTTATGCCCAAACACTGCCTCGGCATGAACTGAACTGAATGAACACAACTTATTTCAGAATATTTTTGTCTGTTGAGACATGTTTTAGTTCAAAGAGAGAGGGGATAAAATACATGTAATTGGTTAAATGGAGAGAAGAGAGCAAAGGTGTCTTAGTGGTTTTTGAACTGTGGCTGATACACAGTAAGCAAGCTAAGATTCCTGTAATAAGCTAATCCAACAGCTGCTAATACAATGCAGTCACAGTTATCCAGCTGCTATCATATGAGGTGCTGAATATGTTTGAATATTAGAGGTTACAGATGCTGGGGTGATAGTAACCAGATCAGAGAGCAAGAACATTTGCATAAGAGAAATATGTGAAGTATGGATCAACAGGATGCCAATATGGTTCTTTCTCTGGGTAAAAGAGACTTAAGCTTTCATGAAGGAAGTGCAAATTGTATTATGAAAGTGTAGGAGTACAACATCAGTGGTTTTCCTTGGGTAGTAAAGATTGAATGAAACTTTTCAGCCTTTGATGTAGCTTACCATGAGGTCACTTGAGAGTGTTTAAAAAAAGCTAGACAAAGTTCAGAGACTGTTTCTGTAGAATTTAAATTCTGTATGCTTCAAATTGCAAAGACATGTATGCTACAGTAGCACCAAATGGGTCCTCAAAATAGATAGTTATTAAAAACAGTTTTCTGCTTTTGAAGGATGCTTTAGAAAAAAAATATGAATTTCTATTTATTTTTATTACAAAATGTACCTATTGCTTCTGCTCCTTCATTTAACTTCTGCTCTTAATCTTTTTGCAAATGAGGTATTTATGGCATCTTCTGGCAGAACTGTGAATGGGACTGGAGTACATTCACTGAGTCCTGGAACTTGCTTTTACTTCAGATGAATGCAGTGTTGCAGTGCTCTCTCTGCCAGTGTGTGCTTACAGATTTCAGCATCTCTCATCTCCCTTAGGTTTTACCAGTGCATAAGTTCCTACCCATGTAGAAACAGTTACAGCACATGAAGGTTTTGTAAAATTCATCTGGGGGAATGCATTAGCTTTCTGCTTCTAAAGGCAGAGCTGCATCCTAAACTCATAAGTGATGCTGTCAGATGCCAATGAGCTGCTCAGCTCTGCTTTGTTAATTAAAAATTGAGCTCTTTTCTGTCAGAGATGGCCTGACAATCATCTTTACATAATTCCGTACTTGCAGTCAATCTCGATTGATTTCTTTGATAGGGAAACATCTATCTAGCTGTCCCTGTCCTTTTAGAGAAAAAGAAGTCTTCCTAGGGTGAGAACTGGTAAATGGGGAATGAATGGCTTCATTCTTCACCACTGCTCCCTGCCAAAATCTGTTGAGGTGGAAGAATGAGACTTTGTCCTTTCCCAGCTTTCCCTAGAGCAGTGACCAGATCTGACAAAAGAGAGCAAATAGCTCTTAAATACACCAAGGATGCTCTGCTTTCATCAGCATCTGAAGTGAAATGAACAAAAAGTGTTTGAAGTCTGCTTCACTGTAAGAAATGCAAGAACCTGAGGGGTTTTATTTCTGAATTTGTTGTGGTCTGTAAATACGTGAAAGTTGCTCTAAAATGTGCCTGTATTAGTCTCCATCTCTCTGCACAAAGTGATTTTCAGTGGCATCAAGAATGTGGCTCAAAAGCATGAAAGACTGGGATCACACACCCTGCTGCTGCCTTTAATCTTTTTTTACATCGTTGCCTATTGCTTTAGTTTGAAGAAAAAAGGACAAATGCATCTTGGCCAGCATGCATAGAAACAATAAAATTTATTATGAGCTAGAGAACTGACAAACACTGGAGCTCTACTGGTTTACGTGAACAACTAAATATCTTCTAAGGTAGATATCTTGAGATGTTCTCAGGTGCCAGATGCTGTCCCTCTAGCTACATTCTCTTCCCATTAAAAAAAAAAACAACAAACCAACCACTAAAACACCACTGTTTATTTCAAGGATGAAGTAGAAATTATTTACAAAAATGTATCTTTAATATTGATGGGAATATTTCCTTGGTGGTATAAAACTTGTACTTGATGACATTAAAGTGTTTCTTAGTACTAAATATTTTAGAAATCAGCCATCTGTTGATGATAGACTTTAACTGGTTGTTCAGGTAGAGGAAGCTGAGACAAATTTAGATCACAAAATACTGCTTAAAGCAGCAGTGTATTGATATGCTTAGTTAAAATAATCAGATTTACTTTATCACTGGTACTGGAATAATTCATTAGAAATTCTGTGCAGGGACTGTTACACGACTGCATCTATTGCAGTGAGGTCCAGTGTAAGGATTTAAAGAGTATCACACTTGAGCACTTTGCAAATAATAAAACCACAGTTTTAATTATTCCAGATTTTTTGGCAATTCCAATAGCATCTCTAAAATAAAAATTTAATAATTGTATTCTTAGCCTTTAATGAATTATGTGAATATGCATCTCAGCATCTGCTAGTGATAGCCATTAGTAACACTGGTTGTTGCTACTCACACCTTCTTACAATGACAGTGATCCTTGAAGATTTTGCAAATGTTTGTATTCAGTGCTGTCTGGTGTCAAAATTTTAGACCATCCCCTCCTTTATAATTCTGGGTCAGCTCTTATTTGGGTACCCAGAAAGGTGATTTTTAGAGGGAGAGGAGGAAATGTTTTTCCCATCTCTAAAGACCAAATACCCCGAAGTTCTCACTGGCGTTTCCAGAGAAAGAAAAAAGCTAAAAGTGGATGGAGAGCTGTGTGGCAGACAGGTAGTCACCTCTTTTGAACTTCTCTCCCCTGCTCTCTCTGTCTCTCTGCCGTGGGCTTCGTTCCCCGTGGACACGGGAGCTGCTGCATCCCGGAGGCTGTGGGGATGGGGAGTTTGGTGCAGGCAGCAGGAGAGGAGAGGAGAGGGGGACTCTGTCTCCCTCTGCCGAGTCATAACTCTCACAAGGAAGGTCACAAGGTTCAGTTTCCACTCAGTTAATTAACTGCTGTCACTAATCAAATAGCAATTAGTAGATTAAATGCTTAATTAACATTTTATAATTAAGAAATGCCACTCACATAATGAAATATACTGTAGTGAAAGGTATTTAATTTTTAATTGTCTGCTATATGTATCTGGCTGACAGCTTTTCCCAATATAATCACTGATGGAAGAAGTAGCTAATGGCACATTAAGCTGCTGTTTGGATTTATATGTGGATTTTAAGGTAAAAATCTTCGAAACTGGCATATTGCTTTTTCATTTCAGTGTAAATCTTCTGACTTTCTACTCAGACTTGTTATTTAGAGATGTTAATAAACTTCAGCTTAGATTGTTCCATATGGCAACTGCTTCTAATAAAGATATTTTCATGTCTAGGAAGAAGTGGTAAAGCTGACAGATAAATGTCTTAATAATGCCATTGAGAGCCCAATCACAACAGCAACATGGCTTCCAGCAGATATCAAAAGCAATATCCTGAAGGCTCAGGCAGAAGCAGGGCACAAGGTAAATAATAAAATGATAAGGACTGTGATATTATCAAATGTTTTATTTCTCTTCAATTGCCTGGTATTGGAGAAGGTGCCTTGCAGATAAGGGTGCTTTAAGAACCAAAGTCTAACATAAAATAAGAGAGCTTCTCAGCCATTCTTCACAGTAACAGTGGTGCAGTACTGGAGCAGTTGCACAAGGAGGAATCTCCATCCTTGATGACAGCCAACCTCTGTAACTCAGTAAGCCCTTGAACAGGCCCTGGCTGGAGTGGTTATTGAGCCAGATAACCTCCAAGGGTTGCCTTCTAACCTAGAAATTATTCTGTGATTCTGTTACTAAGATGATGCTTCTAGCATGTTCTAGTAATATAATGTAATGGTATTTTGTAATGGTATTTTATTTGGCTACCTTGATGAATTATTTTTATTTCTGCAATGAAGTTTTCATATAAAATTCATATCTTCCCTGAGGAGGTGATGAACAGCACACTTCTGTGTGCTCTGCTCTTCTGTGGATGCCAGAACTGACACAGGATGGAATCACATATCAGAAGTTTTTATCTTTGTTCATTTTTTTTTTGTCAGGTCATAAGAGAAGACAGCCTGACAGGTCTCAAGAATTCCAATATTCAGGATGCTGCTGCCAGGTACTGAATTGATTTGGAAGAAATATGTGATCTACTTATCCCAGTACAGCACTCAGAACCTGCAGTTCAGCATGATCTTCAGGTGGCTCAGTAGTCATTGCATTTTTACCTTGCTAGTTTCAGTGGGATTTCAGGCACTGAAAAAGTGAAAGGGTTGCAATATGTAATTTCTTGACCCTTTGTGAAGATGAGCGTATGCCAGACCTGCAAGAGCACTTGAGGATGTTGAATAAAATGAACATCTAGAGATCTAAAAAATATGCTGTAGCAAGTGATTCATTAAGAGCTTTCTGTGGAAGGTTGTACCTGTTTTATGGATTGTTTATTTTGTTGTTGTTTTGTGCCAGGAACATTCTCCTGTCAGGCAAAACACAGAATAGTGCCCCAGGCACCACTGCTGCATTTCAAGACCCAAGAGAGCTCCTGAAAGGAATTTCTGCCTCAAACACCTTTATTCCGTAAGTGATTCAGGGGATGCTATGGGGGAAATGTTTCTGGGGTAGGAGAACCACCACGTGGGAATTATCATTAGCAGGTCTGAAAAGATGAGCAATTGCTCAGCATTTAGCTAAGCAGGCTTACCAATGCATCTTTAATTACTGCTGCAACAGTTAATTGGTGTAGGCCAGGCCTTGGGGGGGAGTATTGTAGCAGACAGTAAGTGAATCTCATCTTCTGAAACTGAAATATCTGACATCCTGATGCCCCTGCCTCTGAAGAAGATAAGAGGATGATGGGAATGCTGCAGGCAAATGAGAAACAAGTGCTGAAGGAGATCCATTGACAGAGGACATGGATAGTGTTGGGTCTATACACAGCCAGAGCTGAAACTGTGAAAGAGAGCAGCAATCTGCAGAGGTAGCTGGAAGACATTTATTTGAACATACTCAGACATCATTTTTTTGTCTGCCTTGCATGAAACTGATGTTGAGTTTTTGGGTTGGGCTCTCAGGGGAGCAGTGCAGTTTCATGCTATCCAGGCAGTGTGCTGATGAGGACATTTTCTCCTTTCAGTAATGTGTTAAATGAGGACCATGCTGCCTCTAACCACGAGGACCTGCTGATTCCAGCTAACCTGGCTCCAGCTGAGGAGGCTCCTGTTTCAAAGGTATCACCACCTGCCAGTCTGGGAGGTTTCTGTGTCTTGTTCTGAGCTACTGATTCCTCCAGGCAAGCACAGCAGACCTTGCTGCATACCTCTCATAGCTCAGTGGATGCCAGTCATTGCTGAATGCCAAAGAGCTTTCTGAAGCAAGCAGGGACACTGAACAGATCTCTCCAAAGGCCACTTCTGAGTGTCCTTTCAGGTTCTTTGCCTGACACTTATTTTTCTAAACTGATTCTTTTCCTCACCACGTATATTCCAGTGATTTGATGCTCTAGGAAAGAGACTGCTGACAGAGGCAATTCAAAATAGCCACAGAGTTTAAATTGTAATATTTAATTGCTATATTCTGGTCAGGTAATTACCTTATCAGGCATATCCTGATAAGGTAATTTTTTTACTGGACTCCATGAAATGCACATAGTAATTCAGAGTTCAGCATTCCTTTGTCCCTTTCCAAAAGAGGACTCTGTCATTGGACTCTGCTACTACTTCAACAGGCTGAGGGGTTATTCTGGTTCACTAAAGCACCGTGCCCTTTAGTTGTTGTCCCTCTAAACCAGCATGATGTAGTTGATCCCATTGAATAATTACAAATTTCATTTTATGAGTTCAAATGCTCAGCTGACAGACTGTGCCAACCTCCTTGTTGAATGCCACCATGCCCCATCTTCATGTTGGAGAGCAGGGCATGGTCACAGCTTCCTTGGCAATGACATTGTTTTCAGTAGGTTGATGGGAATAAGCCAAGTGAAAAGGCTATTTAAGAAGATCATATGGAAAGATTTGAGAAAACAGACCTGATAAAGTGGTGTTCATTAAGGACACTGGTCTGTCACTGGGGAAACCAGTAGAGGATTCAGCAGACCCTTCTGGTTACTACTGGGAATTCAATGCAAACTGATTTATTCCATAGAGCACTCCAGATGACCAGGACGTTTCCCTAACATCATTGACAGAGAATCTAATTGACTTTACAGAAGCCACACCTCGGGTAAATGTATTTGAAAACCAACTTCTTCCTTCACACATACAGTGGTTTTTACTCATAAACTCCCCTCTGGTTCTAATATCTCTCCACCAGGCCTGGGACTGCAGCAGAGTGAAGTGGTGGTTGACCTGGGTCACTTTGTATATGCCCCCCAGCTGGAGGGGTGGCTGGTGGAGGGTTGTAGACTCCACAGGTTTGTAAATGGAGGTGGAGTCTGAGGAGTTAACTTGTACCTGTGACACAAGAGCCTGTAGTCCTACTACAGTACCCCTGCAGGTGCCAGCCTGCTTCTTAAGCTTTTGGGCATGTATAAAACTTCAGAAATCATCTGTAAATGCATATATACATACACAGAGGTATTTTTTTTGTGTGTATGTATTTAAAATAAATACTTGATCAGTAAACTTTTACTACAAATCAACTTTTTTTGTTACAATTTGTGCTGGTGAAAAAGTAGCGTGCACGAGAAAAAGAGGGAAAGAGGAGGTCCTTTAACCTGCTCAGGCAAGTGTGTGCTCTCAGTTATCTCTGCCCACAAAACAGAAACAACTGATGGGCTCAGTCACCTTTGGAGAGGGAGCACTGAGCTGGAACTGCTACCCCTGAGTTGGTGTGAGCAGTATTTGCTGTGTGGGTGCCCTCTACCTTCTGACATGAAGTTACACCATCTGTAGCTAATCAGTGGCATGGGTCAAAGACTGGGGATGGACAAATATCTGAGATTGGTTTGGGAGGCAGTGTTGTTCTGAGGATGTTTGCAGATAGTTCCAAACTTTTCTAATGAACATCTGTTTGCCTTTTTTTTTTTTTCCCAGGCATCTTCACAGCCCATAATAACACCAAGATGGATAGTGCCAGTGAGTTACTTAACAGTTGCCTAACAAACAAGACAAAATAAAACAAGTAAAATAAAACAACAACAAAAAACCCCAATAAAAACAAAGACCCAATCAAACAAACAAAAACCTAAAAAAAAAAGAAAATGTGAATACTTTTATCATAATTAAGAAGCAGAAGCTCAAGTAAAATAGAAAAATATAATAATTTGTAAGAATTTGAAGGCTCATAAAAGCTTTTTGGTACCAGACCAAAAAGCAAACTAATTCAGCGGGAGTAAATCAAACAACATACATATTTTCTTCATATTTAAACTTCATTTTTGCTGCATTTACCTTGCAGGTAAATGCCATAAAGTTTCTCTAAGAACTTGTACGTAGTGAAGCCCATGCTGGAACTTGATTAATCTTGGCTTTTACTGTTATAAATAAATCATATTGGAAAATCAGCTTGTCTTGGCAGGTTTTCATTTCAGTTTCTTTTTTTTTCATTCTCCCCAATTCAGACTGGACTGATTTCCAATGGGCCTTTGAGAAATGATTCTGCCTTAGCTATGAAGGCAGTGAAAGGCAGCACAGAGACCTTGTTGTCACCAACTGGATTGCCACCATCTCAGCAGACATCCGAAGTACTTGCAAGGTAAAATCTCAGCACTCACTTCAGAAGTCTCCATGGGGTGGGAAGGAAGTCTGTGGTCTTACTGCTTCCACTTCCACTGACCACTAAATAGTTCTGGTGGTCACTTAGGCACAGTGCCTTGTTTTGCTGTGCTTATAAACTATAGTTGTGTCTTACTTTATACCACTGAAATCTTACAAATAAATAGAGCAGCTGATGTATATTTTTATATAACATTGTTTGAAGGGTACAAAAAACTTCTTAAATTCAAGTAAGCAAAGCATACAAATTTAGAGAGAGGTAAAACTGTTGTCATTATAAGTGCTATGAAATTGATCATTTCTTTTTTATTATAATTTCACTTCAGTTTCTTTCCCTATCTGCTAATCTGTTTTAGTGCTGGACTAAAATTACAGTACAGATGAATTTTCTGAGAAATCTCTCTATCGTGTTTCAGTCAGAGGACTGGCATGGGTGGGTGGGGGATGTCCCCTCAGTTATTCCCAAGTTGTAAGGAACAGAACCTGTAGAAACCTTTCTCCTTGCTCTGTTCCATTCTGCTGCACTGGTGAGATAGGGTTCAGCAGGACTTTGAATGAACTTTTTACAGTGCAGATGGCAATGCTGCTACTGCAGCACTGTGTGAAATTGATTCCATTTGCTCTTCTTCAGTTGTCCATTGGAAAGGTTTGCCCATTGGTCTCATTAAATGATGAGGGCAACAGCTATTAATGCTCTTCAGAACATCAGAAGTCTTTTTTTAAGCCATCATGGCAGGTCTTTCTGGAGGGAAATGCATTTACAGGGCCTCTTTTTTTTTCTTTTTTTCTTTTTTTTTTTTTTTTCCCCTTCTAGCCCCGTTACTGAGGATGCTACAATAAGAACAAAGTGTTTACTCACCACTGAACTCTAGAAGAAGGACTTTGTGTACTTCCCACCTTGTAAAAACTCAAATCTCTCTAACAGACCTGCGAGGGATCCTTCCAAAAGACTTGCTTGGGATCAAATTCTTGCTGAACAGGAGTCAAACAGCCAGCTGGTTTGCTAGGATCCAGGAAGAGACTCCTACATTTATTATAACCTAACTGGAATTACAGTCTAAACCGGGATATAAACCCACATGCACGTTTGATCTTCTCCCTCAGGAGAAGTGAAACACCACACTGGAGCTCGTTGTGTTCCACTCACGTTAGGTTTAGTATTACCTTGTGCTGCCTCTCAAGTGCTCATGGAAAGTGTTCACTGTGCTGTTAGCTGTGTGGTGTCTCAGCACGGTGTCCCTGACCTCTGTAGGTTAATACTGGAAAGATTAGGAGAACTTGTAGGGCCACCTTGTGGCCATGCTACTGCGGTGGCTCACAGTAACCATGATTGTTTCATATGGCTGAGGACATTCTCTTCTGTGGGATTATTCCCTCTATTTTTCCTTTGTTATACTAACACATGCTCTCCTTTTTGGCCTTAAACCTCTTGTTACAGTACCTGCAAAGAATTAAAATCTAGTCTGTCAGTGACCAAGTACATTGACTGGATTTGAGCTGCTCATTGCAACCAGGAAAAGGAAGATAAACCTGCCAAACAGCTTATAACATGAGCAGATGTCCCACATTTTGACACTGGTGATTTCCTGTGTGACTCAAATACATGCATTTTTAGCCTAGAGATATGTATGTTTTAAATGCTGAAGCAGTGAAGGTATGAGTACAGCTTATTTCAGGAGCTGCTTATTGGTTGGTTTTGTTGTCTTGTAGGAGAAGGAAGGAAAATAATTTTCTTGTTTCCTACTGTTTCCAGGTGTTGTTTCCAGATGCTGTGCTTTGGAAATACTTGCCAGGTTTGTTAGCAGCATGAGAGTACCAGACTGGATCTTAGCACCATCTTGAATCCTATTCTGAGTGTCATCCAAGAGTTGTATGTAGAACAAAGAATAGAAGGAATAAGGTGAAAGTGGGAAAAAAAAAAAAAGATTAAAAATTCCTGTAAGGAGTTCACTACTTTGTATAAAGAAAGTAGGAGCATGTGCAAGAGCATGCTCCATGGAGCTAGGGAGGGCCTTTTGCTGCTCTGGTGAAGTACGGGATACAGTTTGTAGTTTGAAGAGATCATTTGAGTCCTGGGCAGCAGGATCCTTATGTAGGCATGTAGAGGTGAGCACACAGCTGCTGGGATACAGCCTGTGAAAAAGGTCAAAAAAGATTCAAGGAACTCACCTCTCCTAACAAGGAAGCACAAATGAAACACCTGGGATCTTTCTTAGGATGAGTTCTGTACATTGACTGAGGCTGGAGAACATTTTCTGCGTAGTGCTACTGTTTATTTATATACACGTGGTTCTTAGAAGTAATTGTAAATGTGGAAGTTGTTTCTGAAGACCTATATGCACAACCTGTTCCTGCACACTGGTTGCCTGCACATCTCTCAGTATAGACAGAGATTTGGACCAAACCACTGTGGGTTGTGGAAGCAAGCTGGTGCCTGGCCAGGCTGCTGCTTTCAGACTGAGGCCCTCTCACTGCTGCTCCTGTGCTCTTGTTTGCAAGATGCTGAGTGTTAAGAAATAAGCCACTTGGCTTTTGTGTGCCCCACTGCCTCAAAACCCCTGAGGCCTTAATAGAGAAACATAGAAATCATGAGGAGCTCTTAGGGCTGACTGACCAGAGTGACTTTCTGCAGCCACTGCCTCAAGGACCAGGAGTCAGAACTGGTGGCAAGCACTTAAGGTCCCCCCTGCAGGCAGCTTCTGTGGGCAGGGTCCCCACCTCCTGTGCTGCCAGCCAGGGGCAGCTGCTCATCTGGACCAGGGCAGTGTTCCTGCTCACTGGTTGCTCAGCTCTGTCCTTGTTACTTCCAGTTGAGTATTGGCTTTTTTATCTCTTAAGTCTGAGCCTTATTGTGCATGTAGAAAGTTCCCGATTCAAATATCAAATGTCTGAGCCTGGATTAATAATACAGTTGCCAGCAAAGTTCCTGCAGGAAAAGGGAAGCTATGGCTGCAGCAGTCTGCTTCCTGCACAAAGCCAGAACTGTGTGGGGAAACTTGGCACTTGCTATTGATCTGTTTGCTCAGCAGCTGAGCTGGCATTCGCCAACTACATGTGTTGGTTTTGTAAATAGACAGAATGCAGCAGCATTTTCTTTAAGGCGTGTTTGATATTTGACTCTTCCCGTGGGGTTGGTGAGCTCTGTGAACTGTTAGCTTGAATCCCTCCCAAAAGAAGTGTAACAGAAGTTTACAGTTTTACAGCACTGCATGTTGAATGTCATCCTTAAATTCTCCCCAGCGATCACATACAGCAAATAACAAGTAAATAACATGTGTGGTGAGTTGTTCCCCTAAAATCTGCATGGTTCCAAGTAGCCAACTGTAATTTCAGCATGGCCGGGGTGCTGGGGGTCATAGGGGAATGTTGCATTTACACACACAAATTTCAAAGGTGCAAGATTTTCCTCAATTTTCAGAGGACTAATACTTTGAATTTTTCTTAAAATCTTAATTTTTCCATGGTTAAATTTGGAACTTGCCATTTCTAATGAATTAGGGGCTGCAAACCCAACGCTTTCCAGTGATTTTTAGTACTTGGAGCAAATACTCCATTTAACCCAAGGTAGCTCATTTTGCTATTCCAAATCATGTTTTATAGAGGGGTCTGGCAGAGTAAGGCACCGCATTGATGGGATCTGAACAGACACACAGGTTGGTACCTGGACATCCTGTAGTTCTGTGTCACTGCTTTTAAAATACAGGTATCATGTTGTATCGTGACTGGCTAACAGGTAATGAACATAGCATTACTCATCACCTGTATTTTACTGAGCAGAAAGAGGTATCATACATAGTTCCTATAGTTAATAGTATAAAATATTAATTAGTGCATGTGTGACACTGAGAAAAAAGGGTATTTTTTTTTTACCATTGCTGTACTGGGATTGGCTGGCTGTGAGGTCCAGTCATCCTCTGAAAGCTTGTTTTTGGTATTTATTTAAGTAGATTTATCAATAAAACTTTCATGTGAATCTGACATTGGCAGGTCTGCCAACCACTTGAAGCTTTAAATGTTGACAGGGATGATTACATGCATGTTCTGATGGAGTCATTTGGAAAAACCCAGCTCCCTGATTTGTGTTTTAAAAAAAAAAAGTAGTTTATAATTTTTTCCTAACACAGTTGTTATCCCCTGTTGATTTACTGATGCCTGGCCTCACTCCCCTCTGCCTGTTTGCTGTGTGGGCATGTGATGCTGATCAGAGATGGAGGCTTTTTAACTCTGTAATTAAAAAAATGGTAACTTATGCTGAAAGCCTAAGTGAATAGATCTAAAAGTGATTTTACTCCATTCACACTCTGTAAGTGATTGGAATAAAAGATTTTACATAAATCTCAACCTTTGCAATAACAAAAAACCCCACCCCATATGGATCTTAGGGCTGTGTCCCAGCCTCACCCAGGGAGTCCCACGGAGAGAGATGAGAGACCTGGTGTGAGCTGAGTACATGGCTGTGGTCTTACAAGTTTTGGGAATGGGCATTAAAATGTGGGAGTTCAGGCCCTCTTCCACTTGAATTAAGGGAAATCTCCTCCCTACTCCAGTGGTAATGGGGTTTAATATGAGATAAGTCATGTGATAAAATTACTACTTACCTGGTAATCAGTTAATGAATTAACTGGAATATATTAAATTCCCTGTATTTTCTAAGACAGACAGTGGTGTAAAAGCTGTGTTTGGGACAATTTTTTTAACATGACTTTGGCAAGAAAATTTGGAGGACTAGAAGAGGAGCTCAAGTGGAACAGCCCAGTTACATTTGTGTCTTCTTTCCACAAACTATTTTCAGGCCTTGCCTGTTACCTTTTGTCTGCACCATGCTCATCCTCATTTCCTGAGGTGAAGGTGTAGGTAGTGCTGATTTCAGCACATCCTTCACAGCCAGCACTGGAGATAGTTTTTGACCTTTTGTACACACTCAGGTACAACCCAAGTCTTCTACAAATTCCGTGTTAGCAGCTCTGTCTCACAGCCAGCCAGCATTTCAAGCTCTATCTGGGCACATAGAGTTGTTTGTGAATCTAGAAAATTGTAATGAAATTTTTTAGCTGTTAGACATGGTAACAGCACAGCTTTCTAAATGCAGCTGGACAATCATTACCTTTATACCAAAAAAAAAAAAAAAAAAAAAAAAAAAATCCCTGCTAATGGCCTTTCAGTGATGCGGGTGTAATCTGTGTGTGTTTGGTCCCAGGTGTAGGCTCTGAGCCCTTCCCACCACGCTGCCGTGGAGGCAGAGTTGTTGTGATGCCCCTGAGTGCTGCTCTGTCCCAGGAGGAGGATCCGGGATGTGTCACTCAGCAGGGCAGTGGCAGAACCGGGGGTGGGCACTGTCCCGCAGGGGTGGCAGACCCCAGGCACCAGCCAGCTGCACGGTTCTAGAAGATTTGCCTCCCTTTTACTGTTTGGCTTGAGCACTCTGCTTCATAAACACACACACACCACCTAGAACTGGATAAAGTTATTTTTAAAGTAAGTAAGGATTTTTTTTTTAGGTAGTTGATTTTTTTTGTTTGTTTGTTAAAGTCACACTAACTGCTGTATTTTTACCTTTTATATGTAAAGCTTGGCAATAGCTCTCAATGTATAATTTATTTGTTGGGGTTTTTTTATAAAACAAAGTGGCACCCTCTTGCTTCTGTTCCACTGTAGTGATGTCTGAACTGTTGTAGGCACTGCCATCTGTATTGAAACTTTACATGGGAACAAGAAACTGTGATTTGTAGTCCACTCAACCCAATCTTAAAATTGTTTATCCTGTAGTTTTGTCTTAAATATACCACATCAGTGCAAAAGTCTCACGGAGTCATCTCTAGGCACTGCTGAGTTAATTGCTGGGGTGGCAGGACAGGACTCCTGGGTCAGCTGGGACTTTGGTCAGGGGCCAGTGGGCTCCTACACCTGGGAGCCCAGAGCCACAGGTGTGCAGCAGGCACCTGCTGGTGCTCACCAGTTGCAGGGCCAGGAGTTGCTGTGGCAGCACGGTGACTGCAAGGCTGCACTTTTTTGTCTGTGTGCTGATGGCAGCTTCTAATTTAAGAGAAGGATATCCAGGCTGGAGGCATATTCGTAAACTTATTTGGGATGTCAAAACTGCAGGCTGTGTTCACTTAGTTGTCAGTTAAAGCATAACTTAAGATAACAGCTAAACTTGCAGATAAATGCTGAATAATTAAATGTCTTCTTTCCAAAAGAGCTGAGATGGTCCAGGAGCACTGTCAGGTGTTCAGTGGTTTTGAAAATTAAAGTACTGAGATGTGTGCCCAGAAAGGGAGTTTTGAACTCCTAAGTTTAAGTCCACAGAATGTAGACAGAAGTGTGTGCTGGTTAGCTCAGCAATCTTGGTTTTATTTCTAAAAAGAATTGGTTTACATTTTGAAGCACAGGGCTGCTAGTGATTGTTGAAACTGTTTATTTCCAAACCCTGACTGCTGAAATGTGTAAGAAGGCAACAAAGAGCAGCCACAGTATTTGATCATCTTCATTTCTCAACAATTAATAAACTTGAGAGAGTATCAAGAAGTGAAATAATCCCAGCCTAATGATGGGATAGAAAGTAATTTCCCACGTGGCGTATTTTGTTGTGCAGGTCAAAGTATGATCCCACTGATAAACTACTGAATTGTAATTCTGCTTCATTTATCATTCAAAACAATGAAACATGTTTGGGTTAGATTTTTTTAGTATGTATTTTAAAAAACCTCTTTGGGTGTCTACATTTAAAAGAGACAAATGCCTCTGCTATTCTTTCATTTTAATGATCAGAAACTGGGTGGTAATTAAAGAGAGTTTGCAGAGATAGGCTGTTCCATTCACTCTCTTAGTGCCTCAGTGGCTGCTCCCTCAGTCCCTGCCCAGCCAAACGTGGTGTGTTTTGTTCCTAAATAGTTGCCATTAGCTGGAGTAATTCCATTCATTATTTCATGCAGGCCACCACAGAGCTTTCAGATGGCAGCAGCTTTTAGTCACTACCTTGGGCCAAGGATGAATTCTCATTAACTGCTACAGCTATGGAGAAATACCCTAAGCACATCCACAAAGGCTCTTCTCTTCCTCAGTGAAAATGTGACTGTGTTGGATAAAAATGTGCCAGGAAAACAGGAGTAGACCACTTGGGTTCTTAGAGCACCTCCTTCAACAGTAGTTTATAGCACTGGTTGAGTTTTGAAAGAGAAGAACACCCCGGAAGCAATACAGTCTGTGAGCAAGGACTGTCTGCCTAGGTCTTGGGTACCATCAGCAGGCTTTTGGGACAGAACCTGAAGTAGAGGTCGTGCCCAGAAGGGGCTAAGGTGCCAGGCAGAGGAGCACTCCTGTACCTGTGGAATGCAGTGGGATGCAGTCGTTTAACATCTCAAACCCTGTTCCTGGCTGCTTGAGCTCACCCTTGTTTTAAGGGAGAAGCAGCTCCAGCTTTGGTGTCTCCAGTGAGTGCTGTAGCAGACTCAAACTTCCAGGACTGGTGCTCCCATCTCTTCCATAGTATTGTCATCGGAACTTAACTGCAGTTCAGCCTCTTGTGAGCAAGCCCTGAGCCCACCTCTCTCCAGCCACAGCCTCTCCTGGATCTCCTGGTCACCTCATGTCCTGTACAGGGTCTGGGGGAGCACCCGCATTGGGCTGGTCTGAGAGGTTTGGGATTTCTTAGGTGAAGCATCCGGCACTGTGCCGAAGGTGCCGGTGCAGCCACCTGACCCTGGCACAGGGGAGAGGAGAGAGGAGGAACCGGGGGAGATGGGCACGTCCTGCAAGCTGCTTTTTCCTCCCCGTGCCAAGCCATTGCCTTTGGGCTGGCTCGTGTCCTGCCTGTGCTGGCTCCAAGTAAATGTTAAACCCTTTGTGGGGCTGCCAAAGGGAAGAGAGTTTAGGGGGGGAGGAAGAAAGAAATGACAGAGACTGGATGGCATTTTGCTGGGGTTCTTGCACAACCCCAGGATACCTGTACCTGCCAGGAGCCCTTCATGTGACTTGGAAATTGTTGCCCTTTCCAGTTAAATTTCCTTCCCTTGTCACTCCTAGATAAAAAGTCTGTGTGTTACAGCAGTGCTCTCTAGATAATGCCAAAACAGACATGTCAGCCAGGAAAGAAAAACATGCTGCTGATTTAAGATTGCCATGCTCTGTACATGCTCAGCCCAATTGCTGTGTTGAAATCTTTCCTGAACTAACCTCCTCTAAGTGGGCAATTCTGTTCTCAGAGGAGAAATTCAAAGCCCTCAAGGCTGGCTGAAGTACTATGAGATGACTGGGCCTTGTGAGAACACATCCCTTCTTCAGAAAGGTAAGTTCTTTGTTCATTTTGAAAATTTTAAGTTCATGGAAGCTCAGAAAATAAGCACACACTGACATGAAATGCAGGAGGCAATCCTCTGTTTCCCAGAAAAAGTTACAGAGGGTCCAAATAACTTAAGTAGCTTCCCATCAATTCATCTCTTATTTTTCTGTTGAATTCATGTAAGACCTACTTGTGAAGAGATGACAAAAGTATCTGCAAGTACTCTCACTTAAAACCCATTATTCCTACAAAACTCTTGAAAACTTATCTTTTTCAAATACTTAGAAGTATTAAACCACACTTCACTAATCTCAAATATCAGCATCTCTTCTTACAAAAGGGTGAAGTTCTGTCAAGAATGCCAGTATCTTTGCAACTTCTGTAAAAATAAATGCTTGAAACGTTGGACAATATTTTGAAATAGCACTTTTTGACAATCAAAACCATACATGAACTCAGAATTTACAAGTATAGAGGGGAAATGTGCAACAAATACAACATATGTTGACAAAACAGAGAGAGAGCTGGAAAAGCAGAAATCCTTTTGTGGCTAAAATTTGAGGTACCTGACAGACCAGCTCCTGTTTTGTGCTGCTCCTGTCAAGCCTTCTACTTTGTTTTCTTGTTACCTCTCCAATAAAAAGTCAAAAGCTTTAGATCCTGTGCTCAGCCCTTATACCTGGCTCTCACCAGGCAACTCTTTTGTCCAGACAGGTGTAATTCTGGTCTAATGCTGCACATCGTTTTTGGGAAAGACTTGTGGTTTCACTTTCTCAGATTTAGAAGCAATCCTTGAATATCTTCTAGATTCCACTTGCTATTTTTTTCTGTTGGGTTTATTCTTAGTTACAGGACAGCTCCTCCTGCAAATATCTTGTGCAAATAACATTCTCTGAAGAAAACAAAAATTGTAAACATCTTGGAAAGTGTTGCCATTACAAGTCATCACATCCCTCAAATGTGACTGTAAAGTGCACAAACTTGATTTAAATGCAGCTTTATGGGTGCATATTCATTTCTTATCCCAGTGCAAAATGAGCAAGCCTTGCTCTTGCAGTGGCAGCTATGGAGCCAGGAGGGGTTACTTGTAGGTCAGATTTTCAAGGCAGCATCAGTCACCGCAATATGAGAGGGTATTAATTGGCCAGAAGAAAAAGTAAGAACAAGAGCAGCATTCCAACAAGCTCCTCAGAATTTGCAACTTACATGCAAGTTGTCACTTAAATATATGTCGGGTTTTGTTCACATTGTAAAAAAATGTTTTCACAGCAAGTTACAAGAAGGTTTAATTTTTTTTTTTCCCCAGTGTGCTGATAGGAAACTGAAGACAGTTGCAAGCAGTTGGTTTACCACCTACCAGCACACTGGTGGAAATTTATTCTTTCGCTTAGCAGTCAAAGTGATCACCAGCCATCAAACTCTTATCTGCCAGAACGAGATCTCAGAAAAGCTGGACAAAGGTTTACCCCCAATGAGCAGCAGCACGTTGCTGTCACAGCCAACTTCATCCAGTGCAGCCGCGTGCTGACAGTCAGCTCCCTCCTCTTCTCCCCCAGTCGGAGCAGCAGCAAAAATCTCTTTTTCTGAAGAGACAAACAGACGGAGAGACTTGTCCTTTGCCAAAATGCCTCTGGTGGTTGTGTTTGGGTCTAGTTCTGCCTCTGGAGCAGTCTGAAACACACAAAAGCCCCCTGGTTCTAGAGGCAAGCTGAAGGTTTTCATCTCGATGGCGTTGGCCTCCCCGCGGCGGAGCAGGCGGCACGGGGGCTGCTGGAGGGAGCTGCAGAAGTGCCTGTGCCTGGGGAGGGTCACCTGCTGGGGATGGGCTCCCTGCTCACCCCCTCGGGGGCTGGTGGATGTCTTAGTGACATCTGGGGCAGTCTGGAAGTCAACTCCAATTCCTAAGACGCAGTGATACATTTTAGGAGGAAAGTTTGTCTTTGTAGTGCTGTTTAGCTTCTTCCATGCCTGTGTATGGAAATGGTACTTCCAGAGGTCACCGTTAGGACTGGAATTTGAGATCCCTCCACCAAAAATCAGCATGAAGTCTTTGAAGACTACTGAAGCATGACCCACCACTGGAGGAGGTCCGTGGCTAAATGTAAGAGAAACCAGCAGTTAAGGGGAGACCAACAAGAAATGAACACTGATTTTAGCCTCTGTTTTTCTTTTGATTCAAAAGAATGGCTGCTCAACAGCTGCACTGGGACATCAGAATTATGCTGTTGACAGCTGCATCAACACGTTGCCAACAGCTCCTCCAAGCAAAGCCAAGTGGAGCCCCAGGGACAGCAGCAGTACTGTGTCTTCATCTGAACAATTCCTGCAAAGGGCAAAATCTCCCTCTCTGCCTGCATACAGTATCAAAAGGTAAGGCTAATTCTCTCATTCTGTGTCAAATAGTATGGTTTACCTTGTTCTGATGTTGGACCAGCTGCTGCTTATGAAGTCCCACTTCCATAAGTCCTTCTGTTCACTCAGCCCCATCAGTCCTCCAAAGAGGTACATGGCTGTGTGATAAACCACTGCTGAATGGCCATGCCGAGGCCCTGGGCCAGGACTGGGAGCAGGCGTGGAAACACACAACCATTTGCTTGTATCTGGAAGCAAAATATTAATTTATAGAGTCACCACATTTACCTGAGTATTTGAGAAAGTTTTTATTTAAAGAACAGAGTAATTTCTAATTACTATTACTCTAACGGAGTTCTTCAGTAACTATTCTGTCAGAGAATAAGGGTTTTTGCTCTAAGTTTACTGTAATACAAGATAACAGCCTGAGTTCTGACACTCAAAAAGTGCATTTAAAAAATCAGTTTTGAAATTAACTTTTAATGAAAATGTCAGATGCTGTGTGACAGATGCCATGGAAATTTTATTTACAGAGCAGTTTTTCCTACAGCTTTGTTAATTCATTAACTCTGACATGGAAAAATAATTTCCTGGCTACAGGAGGGAAAATCAGTCAGCAAAACCATTCCTTCATTAATGTCTGCTCTTATTCTCCTTGAGAGGGAATGAAGGATGAGATAAACCTATCATTTCAAAATCGTGGCTGAATGGCCACCATATAACAAAAGCTATCAATTTAAGAAGTGTCTGGGAATCATGTGGTTTGCAACCACCAGATTAGTGATGAATACACTAATGAAACCATCTCCTGTCAGGTTTGACTTCCCCGGTCAGTTCTAGATTTGAGTTTCAGAGGATGGTATTAATAGGCTGAAGGTGGGGTCTCTGCTCTCTCTGAACAGTTCTTAGTGATCCCTGAAAAACTTAGTGAATGGTGAAAAAAAATTCTCCTTGATTTTCAGCTCTTAAACTAGCAAATAGTGCAAAACTTCTTCCAGTATAAAAGTCTAATTCATTTCAGCTGTTAATTTAATTGGCAGAAATCACAATTAATTTTGCCAAACAGAAGCCAAAACTTGCAACTTTTCTACTGGTAAGAATCTTCTTAAAAGAGTGAATCTTGCTTCCCTGCAGCAGTGATGGGTTTTACACTGGATAAAAACCTTATCATACTTTTTAACTTACCAAAATGGAAACTCCAGAACTCCTGTGAAATGCCTCTGATGCCAAAGTATCCCCCATAGATGTACATGCTGGAATGGTACACTACTGCACTGTGACCTTTCCTGTTAGTGGGTGCTGAACTCTGGAACAGTTTAATCATAGGACAAAACACTGCTGACAGATCAAATTGTATCAGTAGCAATGTCTATCTTGGGAATATACCCAAATAATGAAAACCATCACTTAGACTGGTGTTAAACTTTGAAAATATAGACTAAACCCCCCACTGAAGATTTGTATGGATGCAAACAGAATCACAGAATCACCTTGGCTGGAAAAGACCTCCAAGATCATCGAGTCAAACCTAAATACAAACCATTCTCAAATCTAAGCAATCCTCCCTTTTTAATTCTACCACAATATCATGTGCCTTCAGCCTCCCCCTCTGCCACTCCCACAGTAGCACTGTTTTCACATCCACTGCTTGGCACAGTGTCAAGACATGTTTATCAGGCAAATCTTGGGACTACAATGAGAGGATGCAGCCTTTTGCCTTTTTTAACCATGGAGCACAGCCTTTCTTTGCTGAGGAAACTTTAGTCCCAAGACTAACTCTCATCCATTTACTTGGTGTGGATTTGTCCCCTCACCGTTCCTAGGCTATGACCTGACCTTCACCTGGAAACCAGGTGGTTTCTGCCACATCCCCAGCAGTTTTTGGTGCTGCTGAAACCCAGGGCTAAAGCAAAAAAAGAAAAAAAAGCTAAGTGTTTGGTTATGTTTCATTCTTTCATTCTTCTTTGGCTGTTTCTACTCAAACAGCCATTATTTTTTTTTTAGGGGGATATATTTAGTTTAGGGTAATAACAAGAAACCATTTACGCCTTTACGTAAAGAGTTGATACATAATCACATCATATTTGTTGTGCATAAACAAAATTTCATCAACCATATAACACCTTTTCCTCCAGGCCTGCCACAAATGACCCCACGGTCCCAAAATTTCTCTTGATTCCTCCACCAATCACAGGTAACCACAGTAGTAACTCTTGTCATACTTTGAGAATTTTTTTGTGCAATTTCATAACATAGCAACATTACGAGGATGAAGTTTCAATAGCAAAAAATGAGTCATTCTTTGTATGTAGTGACATAAAACCAGTTTCATAAGACCAAGACATAGATGCTTCCACGGAGGTTTCATTTAGAAGTGTCAGTATCTTGGTGAGTCCATGTCTTCAGACTGAAGAAATAAAAATGCTGCAGCACACTGCATTTCAAAATTTATCAGTGTGACTGACAATCTGTGTTCACAAACCTACTTTTAAAAGCACAGGCTTCATATATGGTCAGAATATTCCATTTAAAATTAGTTTTCTTCATAAGGATTTCAGAAAAAAAAAAACAGACGCAGAAGTAGAGAAGAGGACTTAACTCCTTATATAGAACTTAAAATTTAAGAGTAGTATTTTTAAGCACTGTTGTAAAGAGGGAAAAAGCCTTAGTTATTGAAAGTGCAAAGAAATAAAGTATAGCCACATGTCTCTGAAGAGATAAGATTGGAACTGTTTGGGGGAACATATTTCAAAGCAATCTGTTTAATCAACAAAGCAACAGGCATTTGATTCACACATTCACCACTTCCTGGCTCCTTACCTCAGTCTCTGCTGGTACGTTACAGCACTCTGTCCATCTTGCAGAATCTAGGGGATTGTGTTAATAAAGTGCAGTTTATATCGCAGACCACAAGAGGACACTCCTTCAACAGTAATTTTTAAAATTATATAGTTTAAATACTTTTCCTATATCCTTATATGATACTGAATCATGGACATACCGTACTGAATGTCCTCTTCCCAAAGGCTGAATTTCACAATGCAGAAATAATCTGTGATTTTCAGCATTTTCCGAACTTGCAGGATCCCCAGATTTAGCAGTGGATGCATGGCTCCTTCTATTTGCTAAGTAAACCTCATGGTTCTTGTTCTTTTTCACAGATCCCTTGAAAGTAGTCCCCCAGTAACAAAAATGATTGATCTGTGATCACCATGTAGGAGTGGACATATTGGCTACCCAGCATCAGAGGTAGAATGAGAGAGCTGTGCAAGCTTGTATTAGTAAAAGCTATACTTGCCAGGAAAGATTTTAAATAATAAGCACTAAAAAATTGACATGCAACATATCTTGAATAACTCACTGCCAGTTTTCTCTGATAAGTAATAAGACGCTTCCTCCAGTGAAATATATGCTAACAGAGGATCTCTTCAGACAAATGGAAAATGACAAAAGGATTAAAAAAAAAACCAGCCCACAACCCATTGACTTAAGGTTACATTGTGTACGAGCAAAAGAGCCCAGGAAACTGAAATCTTGGTCTTGCCACAAGATTTACTAGCTCCAAAAGAAACCAGTCTCTCACTCCTCCATCTGCATCAAAATAAGCATCCATTACTCTACAAAGTATTTCCAAAGGCATAATATATAGTCTATGACAATACTATTAAATTCAAACGTTGTACTGCTGTGTATTAGAATACATATTTAGGAGATCCCAAACATTTGTTCTTAGGAAAAAACCCAAAAACCTGTGTTATGAAATGTTGATGTTAATTTCCCACCTCCTAATTTAATTATACTTGGTTTTTGCTGTTCCATCATTAGTGCTGGCAGCTTTTGTGTTTCTTCAGTAAAAATATAGAATGAGATTTACTTTGTTGATCTACTTTCTTCCATAATAAAACAAAAAGCTTGGCTTAAAAAATTATGTAACATAAGGAAAAAAATATACATAGATGTAACAATTATTGAGTTTTATGATCGAACTGTAAACTTGGGGGGGAGACAAATGGAAATTCTAAGACCTTATAATACATAAAAATTTCCCATAAAATACTTTATAAATAAAATAAGACCTCGCTTTCTGGTAGCTTAACAGCCTAGTTTTAAGGGGGAAATATGCACACAGCTTTACACACATTATTTCTTGTAAAGCCCAGGGAAGGCTATATTACAAGCAGCAGAAAACAGTTTGGTTCTTACTATTTACTAGTACCTATGGACTTGGAATATCCCATGGAAGAGACTAGTTACTGTATATCATACCAATGTCATATATCCAGAGAGGAGTTTTTGCTTGTGTGAAAGCAGAATCCACCATCCCACCAAAAATATACAGGGTGCCCTGCAAAATACAAAAATACTTGTCACTTAAAAGTAAGCATATAGCATTAAACTGATTTTAAAACCAATTCTTAAATGAAAAAGTTGCCACTACAAAAATATAATTAACAATAATACATATGGTGATCTATTAACAATTCAAGAAGCAACCACAAAAAGCCACCAACTGTTAAACATGTCTTTATCCTCTCCCAGTAGGAAACCAAATGAACCTTGTGATATCTGAACATGGATGGCATTCCAGAACCACTCACTTCCTTGCCAGTCTGGGACAGCTTAAGGTATGCAAACCTGGAGCTCTCAAAGGCATTGCTCAGGTAATAATTAGATTATGCATGTTTGTAGAAAGATTTTGTTGCAGTGCAGCTCCCAATATCCTAAATTCTGTTTTCCCCTCACAGGCAAAGCTGTAATTCTTATTTGCCTTCACTCCCCATCCGTCTTCTTTGCAAGTACCTAACTGAATGGTTTTTTGACTGTAGTTTATCATGCAAATTAATTCAGAGCAACTGTTACAACTGTATAACTAAGTCAAAGAATGTGCTGCCAAGGTCTTTATTTTGTACTATTATGTACTCAGCACTGACAAAGGAAATCAGGGAGATGCACACTGCTGCAAAGCTGAACTGTCACTTTATTCAGAGTGATTCCAAAACACTGTTACTGCTACATCTGGAATTGCACTGACATAAAAATATTTCTGGGTACAGCATTTTAGTATATAATAACCTATGTCATTTTATTTAATTGTATAATAAAATGTTAGGATATGGACAATGTAAATCTTGGTCTACTACCTTATAAGCCACCATTGAATGTTCTTCCAGTTCTTCTGGACCATCTCTTGAGCAATCCAGCATTTCCCATTCTTTTTTTGCTATAAACCAAAGCAGAAGTTAAGGCAGTGGTGCACTCAATATAAACATTAGAGAAAAGGTGGAAAGATCAGCTTTGAATTGGCTGCACAGGAAAATTAAGAGTTTAGTCATTGTTCCTCTCTTAGTTCAGAAGACTGAGGTACTTCCCCCAAAATTAAATAGATACAATTTTCTCTTTAGCAAACTTAAATGTAATAGGAATTGATCTTGTTACTTCTTTTATTTTAATGCTTTAGTGTTACATACACTGTAACTATTCCATGAGTGTGAACCCCAGAAAAATTCTGTTTTATTCCAGTAACACTTAAACAGGGAACACTGTACATTAAGTAAAAAAATATGAACTGTCATATTTGATAGTGCACTATTAATATAAGCTTACAAGGTATTGTATTCATGTGTTTTGCTTTTGCACTTTTGCATGCATAAACTGTTCCCATGTTAAAGAGTCCCTAAAGCTGTCTCTGATAGCCCTTGCTAGTGCCTGGGAATTTTAAATGGCTCAATAGTTCTGGTTAAAAAAGAAAAAAATTAAAAAAAGGGAACTGAGCTGAAATTTAAACTTTCTGGGACATTTGCAACAAAACCAAACAGATGCCATTTGCCCAGTGAGCAAAATGCAGTTTAGCCATCATTTTTATGGAGAGACCTTAAATGGGGATGGTCTGTTAACTACTGAGAACCCCCAGTTTCAGGTGATGGATGTAGTATCTCTAATCCTGGCAGACAAGTGAAGGGGCAAACTTACCTATGTGGTATCTCCAAAAATCCCTAAGGCTGGTGGTGTTCCTCCCTCCATAGAGATAAACAAATCCTCTGCAAATGACACAAGCATGTTTGTATCGATCAGAGGGAGAGGGTTTCTTTTGGGGTGCAGAGTTCCAGTCACAGTGTGCAGTTTTTCCTTTCATGCTGACAAGCAGGACTGTATCCAAATATCAGCTGCAAAGGACAGCCATGTCAGCAGAGGGTCCCAAAACATCAGGGACAGAGCTGAAACCTTGCTTGGTCTGTAAAAATAAAAAAAAAAAAAAAAAAAAAAAAGTTTCAGTTTAAAAATGAAGGGGAAAAAATGAAGAAGTCTCTGTCTTAGAATAAAAAGTGATTGTTTTCTTTTCATTCCCATCAAAAGCAACCTGACAGCTCTGGCCATCTGTGATAATACACTAACTCATTTGAAAGCATTTGCATTCCTGACTCTCAGACTCTTGTATCAGCGAGACTGGGACAGGAACATTCCTAGAGCTGAAAGTTTTCCAAAGAATGTCAGTGAGAACAAGCAACGAGTGAAAGTTTGGCCTTCTTTCATTAAAAAGAGGGGAAAAAAAAGAAAAAAAACTTAGAAAAATCTTGTACTTAAAAAAAAAAATGTAAAAAAAAAAAAAAAAAAAAGAAAATCGGAAAGAGTGAATGTTATAGGTAAAAGTAATACATCAGCAGTTGTCCTGAAATGATTTAGGCTTTCATCTGTAAAACCAGGTAAAATTCGGATGAATGTGGAAAAAAAGGGCACAATCCTTTTATTTGCCACAAGATGTCACTGTGTCCCGTGAAGACAGAAGTACCAGGAACAACACGGCCCTAATAATCTGTGTATCACGGCCATGGGTTTGAAGTGGATTATTTGAAAATCGGCATTGCCCAAACTCTGGGCTTTGTGTTGGTAGCGATTCTGAGGTGCCACATCACAAAGTTTGAGAAAAAGACAACCAATTCCAAGACTATTTCAGTGAAAGAAAGATTCCAGCCATATTGAGGACATGGGATGGAAACTGATCGGTAACAATCTGTCAATCACTGTTAACTCAAGTACTGAAAAGTGTTGCCTGTTCTTCCACAGTAAGTGCTTTCCACATGTATTTTCCTTGTTTATTTATGTATTTAGCATTCCAGTGAATAAAACTGTGTAACTCTCCATATAATTATCATACAGAAAAAATATTCTCCTGATTTGAGACTATTTGCAAGATAAATGGAATATGCCTGCTTGGCCCAATTATCTCTAATTAAAAAAAAAAAAAAAAAAAAAAAGAAGAGAGAGAGAGAAACAAAAACCCACAACAATAACAAAACAAAAGCAGACAAGCAAAACCAAGAAACCTCAAAACAAACCAACAGCAGTCACACCAAATTTACCCTGGATGTACAGCAACAAAACCATTTACATCCACAGAGAACTTTATTCAGCTGCTTCCCACAGCCTTCCTGAGCAAGCCAGGGACAAGGCAGGCAACTTCCCTTCCATCTCTTCAGAAATGGGAAGGCAGTGACAAAGGAACAGCATCAGGGTCTCCATCCCATGTCTGCTGAGTGCACTTTCAAAGCAGTTTCCATGCAGAATCATAGAATTAAGCATAGAATGGTTTGGGTTGGAAGGGACCTTAATGATGATTTGGTTCCAACCCCCTGCATGGGCAGACACCTCCCACTGGTCCAGGTTGCTCAGAGCCCCATCCAGCCTGGCCTTGGACACTTCCAGGGAGGGGACAGCCACAACTTCCTTGGGCAACCTGTGCCAGCATCTCACCACCCTCACAGGAAAGAATTTTTTCCTGATGTCCAGATGAAATCTCCCCTCTTCAAGTCTGAAACCATTTCCTCTTGTCCTCTCACTACACACCCGTGTAAAAAGCCCCACCCCAGCTTTCTTGTAGGCTCAAGAGCTCAGGCTATCTTTGTTGAAGAGATGCCTTATTAAGTTTCATTTTCCTGGATTAATTCACAAGAACACTTCATAAAAGCATCAGAAACCACTTTCAGGTAAAATCTGAAGTGTAAATTTTTTTTTTCCTCCTTCAAATGGTAATTTAAACTTCAAGTTGGAACAGTTACTTAGAAATACAGCAGTGACCAGGTTAGGTTATACAAAGTCCTCTTCTTCAGATCTACATGCAGGTATTTTTGCTCTATGCATGACTACAGTATAGCAAAAGACGTATGAACTGTGCCTTGAAGTTCATGTGTAAAACCATATATATGCCAGAGAAGGTCAACATAAGCACTTTTCACCCTGTGCTTATCTGATCACAGGATAAGGGGTGTGTACAGGGAGACAACAATGGATCTAGATCACTACAGAAAGTTTCCATGTTATTAAAAGGAAAGACCTATGCTCCCTTGGAGTAAGTGATGAACAAGCAGAAGAAAATATAAAACAGTTCAGTAAAACTGGTTTATATGTTCATAAACATGCTGAACAATAATCGCCAGCTACATAACCCTTCATTTAATATTTTTTCTATGTACTTCTATAATAAGCATTTTTATTTTTCTCTCAGAATCCTGTTTTCTGTTTCACTGCTGCAATGGAAGCAACATTTTTGTTTCCCAGTTTTCAGTATTCTGCCTCTGTGCCAACATCCCTTGTTTGAAGGGGTTTAGGTACAAAGCAGCACAAGTGCATGCCCTCTTCTTCAAACATTTTCTCCTGTGTTCAGGAGATCAAATAGCCATTCAAATTATGTTCACTGTTTATACAAGCCATTATAGCAGAAAACTGAAGTATAGTAAGTTTTGTCGGAAAGAATACAAAATTGACAGCAAGTACAAAGGTGTGCATTTCTCTGGTCCAGATGAATTAGATATGAAGTAGTGAGGTGTTGGAGGTGGGAGTTCATTGTACTTCATGGCAAGCTACTGAAAAGGGCAAAGCAGTCAAAGTCATGAAACATGGACTCTCTCCCTAACTACAAAAGCTTCTGTGTGACCACAGCAAATTCATACATTTACTTCCACAGCTACATGGGGACAAAGACACCTCCTTAGTAAAATACTTAAAATTTGCTGATGCAGTCAGTGCCTTGTGAGAATGCCAAGGTATTATCACTATGATATAATTTAATGTGAAAAAGGTGATTCATCTCTGCTAATAAATAGTTATCAAAGGTAAAATGGGCTCATCCACTTGAGTTTTGGGTTTTTTTCCCTCAGCTATAAAACAGGTTATTCCTCTTCTGACATACTTCTGTTTGTTATTCTTCCTACAAACTTTGCCTCACACTATACAAACATTCAGAGAAGACAGCCCTGATTTCACACAGTAGATTAGCAACGAAATCCTGTCTGCTTGTTTATCTATCCCAGCTGAACTCTGTGTAAGGCTGGCAGCAGGATGGGGTAACAAAAAGACTATCTGGGATTAACTGCATGGGTGTCTCCTCCCAGTCACACCTGAGCATTAACTGACCCTTGTGAACCACAGCCCTTTCCTCCCTCATCATAACACGTTCTTGGAGGCAGACCTACAAGCACTTAAACAGATCATTTAACAAAGGGAATCGTGTCAGAGTTGGGAAAAAAAAATCTTCAAAGTTAATCTTGAATCCTGCCTTTCATCACTGGTATTCTGCATCATAAACTTGACTCCTGGATTGCCTTTCCCTAGAACCAGACGTGCCAAAGTTCATCTACTGTCTAGTTTAGCAGTCCCATTTCCACAGAAAAACTGCTGCTCCTCTGGGAACCATCTCACCTAACAGTATGTGCTGTGTCATGCAACACTGACCTCAGCTTCAACTTCATGCAAGCAAGATGGCCTAGCCAATAGGAAGCTCTAACTTTGGCAGACTTACAAAAAAAAAAAACCAAACAACCAACAACAAAACCAAAAACAACTCAGAACATTTTTAACCAACTTTTTTTTTTCTTTTTTTTTTTTTTTTTTCCCAAAGCAGCTGTAGCACAGAAAAAAATGGCTGCTGTTCTCCAAACTCTGCCTCCATTTTATCCCAAAAATAGCTCCTGTGCAATCAATCCTGATTGTTAAAGGGCTGGAGGAGCCGTGAGAGGAGGACCCTGAAGAGCTGCAGTTAGCATGGTAACTATAGCACAGACTGCTTATCAATTAATGGCACCACACTACTGTTTCATAATACCAATAATTCAGGAAATGTAGAAAGAATTACTTCAGGAAATGTAGTTTATATGTTCGTTGTATAATTATTTATATTACTATTAGATTAGGTTTCTCAGACAAACTATTTAATAAAATTTATTACTTAAATAGATCTTCATTAAAGTTTTTTTCTAAGTAGATCCCCCAGTTCATCTCCATCTGTTTTCAATACCTAGAAAAGTTTCAGATTTAAGAGGATGGAGTGTTTGGGAATACAGCGAGATATGAAACCACTCACATTGGGGGAAAAAGAGTAGGAAATTTTTTCATTCTTTGTTAATGACCCAGTCTTCTGAGTTCAATACTTGCACATTTATGTGCAAAACATAGCATTTCCATCCTGCAACTGATGTTTTACTGCTCTTCAAAAATAACAACAGATCTTCCTAGTTCCACTTATCTTACAAAGCTTTGGTCTTCTGATGGTTTTGTTGTAATGTGTGTATATTTATACCACCTGTATAAATAGGGTGAAAATTTTGACCAAAAACTTGCAGGGCAGTTACAAATTATTGGCTTTAAAAACAAAAACATTTTGTTTAGAATAGTTTAGGACTTTTTTCGGTAGGAGACCGTTACTTGCAATGCTTTGCTATGGGTGACAGATTTTTAGTGTCCTCATGTTTGCTGCTTTATCACTTCCTATTATTATTTCTGAATTGAAGTAAGGGCCTTGTTTTGCTACGTCTTGTAAAGCATGCAGTTACTACATGGCTGAGCTTACAGCTGAAGTAGTCAAGACAAAAGGAAGAAGACAGAAAATGGTGCTTGCTCTTACAGGGGGAAGCTGAGGGGCAGAAAGAGGATTTGTAAAATGGCAAAGCAAAGCAGCAGGCACAGCTCTATCCTGATCTCAGGATTCAGAAAAATGATAGGTATTTTCAGGTAAAACAGTAACACCTCTGTTGTCTTCATGAAGCTTACAGCTGACACACTGAAAATTCACAGAAAATCTTAAAAGCGCGAATTCTTATTTGCATTTTAGCAAGCTTAGGGTAGTATTCTTGAACACTGTCATTGCTCTATTTGAGTGCTTCAGAATGCTTTCTCTGGTGAAAAGGTGTTTCAATGGAGGTAAATCTTCTGCAACAGTCACATATAATTACAGTTTCTAAATACTGTAATCCTGTGTATGTAACTACAGCTTCTGGAGTGTGCAGTCCCAGACCACAGAGGGCACTGCCACCTTTACTGCAGAACAGATCAGATCAGAGCACCATGCAGCTCCCCTTGGCAGCAGCTGTCTGCCTGTTTCTGGAGCTCTGCAGGTAAGGTTCCATGGTCCTTTAATTCAGATCACATCAATACTAAAGGTTAAATTTCAGATTTTCAGAATAAATTTATATGTTTGCATGTAACTGCCAAAATAAATTTTGCAAATTGATATTATTAGTATATTCTCTTTTGTTTTGTTTTCTTTTTTTTCTAGGAGCTGTCACACAAAAAATTATATCCTTTATGTTCATGACTGTGGAGCACTAGTTCACCTCTATTACAAAGGGGATTCTTAAGTAATAAATGTAGGGATTTATTAAATAAAGATGTACAAATATATCCAATTGTATTTTCTATGTGCTAAATATATTTCCCATTTTTAAGTAAACAAATACAACTTAGTTTGATGTAACACAGTAAATATTTAATCTGTTTCCCAAATACAGTATAGGGGCTGGTTGATATCTGGTAAAAAGAAATTCAGTACTTAAAAATATTTATGTGATTTTTACATCTTTATATACATTTCTAGTATGTAAATCAGGAATTATCTTTGAGACTGTACTGAAATAGTGTTACAGTACATACAAAATATAAATACATCTATACTACCTGGCTTTCATGGCTTATTTTTGTTAGCAAATTTAAATTTCAGTTGTTGAGTTTTATTCAGGGTTTTGGTTTGTTTTTTGATTTTGTTGCTGTTGGGTTTGGGTTTTTAAATTTTTTTAATTTATGTTTGGTTTTTTGTTTTTTGTTTTTTTTGTTTTTTTGTTTTTTTTTTTTACAAAGAACAGGGCTTTTTTAATAAATAAAAATTAGAATATATAGTTTGGAGTAGTGGATCTCAACAGGTAATGTTAATTATGATTTCCAAGCACTGCCATTAATCATTTGACTGCTACCCAGTTTTGAAAGAAGCTTCTGAGAAAGAACCTCCCAAAATACATATGTGTAGGTAGCACAAGTATGGCACACTATGGACATACAAATCCAGTGCCTCAGCCATGCTTCATCTAAAGTTTATGCTGATAACCAATGTGGTTTATTTATTTTTGGTCCTTAATAGAATATTTATTTCAGAAATCTAACCCACTTTTTAAATCTTATTTAGGGTCTTGCTGGTGACTCCATCTGTATGTGTCAAGAGTCCAATATCTGCTGTGGTTTCATGATGTAACTGGGACAGATGTCCTGACTAAAGCATCACTGCAGCAAGATGGGCCTTTGGATGCTAGCTGAGACAAACAGGTAATTTTTCAAGTTCTACCTATGACAGAGGGAGAAAATACAGTTCCTGGTCCTCACAGTTTAAGAAATGAAAATTTCCCACCATTTTTACAGGGCAGTCTAAGATGTACTTGGCCTTTTTACCCTTTCCTTAGAAGTAATTTGTACTGTCATCACTGAAAAAAAAAAAAAAGAAGGCATCATTCTGGGATTCCACAAAAACCTACCAGTTGTACTTATTCAAGATACAGTAGGTAGATGCCCTGGAGAGTCAAGGTAGTAAATCTGTACTTAGGTGTCCTGAATGCATCTTCTTGACAGCTTATAACCTGCTACTGAAGCAACTTCAAAAGACTATATTTCTTAAGGGACACTCTCCTAGCACTAATTCACCAAATTTTATAGGTTAGGGGAAAGACTTTGTTTGACAAAAGAGTCTGTGGCTGCCCAGTCTGCCTACTCTCCTCAGGCATGAATTAAGGCATTACAGTATATAACTGACAGCTGAGGTTATATCAGTGAAAAAATAGTATCTTCCATTAAAAAAAAAAAAAAAGCACTGAATTTCAGTAGTTTTTGCTTTATATTCCCTGACTGAGGGAAAGAAACATCTAATAAAACATTCATCTATACTTACAACTTAATGCCACACCTCTTGGAAGACAGACAATGTGTTTTTCTTGTCTCCAAGATATTTGCCTTTAGAAACATGAAGTAATGGCATAAAGCAGACATACAAGGAAGTATATACAGCAGAAGCTGTAGCTTGAAGAAACATGAGGGAGGAAAGAGAGGGCATTTGGCAAAGGGAAGAATAAAATGTTCCAGCTGGTAAATATTAAAACATCCAGATATCATGTTAGAATCAGTATGAATTTAGATTACAGCGTATGGGAGAAGTCATGAGAGAGTTGTATGAGAAAGAATCAGATGACACAACTGGAAAGACTGTCAGTGATGACTGGAGAAAATCCTAAGAACAAAAAGGATCTTTTATAGGGAAGATGAATTTAAACAGTCGGGTGAAAAAATGGTTGTGTAAAAACAGATGAAACAGATGAAACAGTTGCATAGCTAGAATAGATTGCATAGAGGAGAATAGCTGGATTTTAGTCTGGCAAGGAAAACAAAGGTGCCAGGCAGGCAAACAATAATAATAACAACCGTGGTGGTTCACAGTAACCTTGATGCCAATAGTTACTGGGCTGCACCAGCAAATGGAAAAAATACAAACCCACATAATTTCAATATATAAAGGAGACAGAAAGCACATGAGTTACTTTACACATACACATTGTCGCTCCAAATTCAAATGGAATTACTCATGTGAATAAAACCAGCGATATGCATGAGCCTGCACAATGTAGCCTAGATACCAGCCCAAAAGAAGGACAAACTCTTTTGTTAAAAGGTTGAAAAAACATTTTGCAAGCTGTTTTCATATTCAGACTCCAAATGACAGAGTCCATTTTTGACTGGAGTCTGGCTTTCTGAAAAATCCTCACCCCCAGTTAAAGTGGTCCAGTATTCATCTCAAGCCAGATGTACTTTGGCTTGGGTTTTGGATGGTTGCATTTCTTTGTATTTTGCTCGATAGAAGGCTTTTTTTTCTTTTTCTTTTTTTTCTTTTTTTTTTTTTTTTTTTTTTTTTGCATTATGCTCTTTGTGGAAAAGGGAATGAGCAAAAGGAGGGTGGTCAACCTCCTGACGTGGGAGTGAGGGCCAGCTCTACCACAGACCTCCTGAGCAGCACGGTGGAAGCTGTGGGTCCCTGGTCACCTCCTGGCTGCAGAGCGCTGCTTCCCTCCTTCCACGCTCTCTCTGTCGCTGGGCACCTTTGGCCAGAAGTGACTTTGTTTGCCTACAGACAGCTGTGCAGCGTTAGTGCTGTACAGCTCTGTGTCCTGACAGGATAAGTGGTCCCTGAGCTTGGTCAGCACCCTCACCGCTTTCCCTTTGCTTCCCTTCTCTGGGTGACACTGCTGGCCTCTCGGGCCCTGGATTCCGGGGTGGTTCTGGCTGCACTGGGTGCCACTGTGCCCCAGGCCTCACCTCTGCACCCCCCGTCTCCTCTCCGAGCGCTGATGGTCACCACCTCAGCAGGGGTTTGGTCTTTACAGGACATGAGGTGTGGGGGAAGGTGAGCACCCTGTGCCTCATGAGCCTCTACTTGGTCAGGAGTAAACCCAGTCCGGCTGCACCCACTGCTTCCCCTCGGGTTTGCCTTCACGGGGGGACACCGTACCCTGCACGCCCCAGGCACCAAAGCGAGGATGAACCCCCCCACCCCGGCCATGGAGGAGAAGGGAGAAGATGCCCCTCGGGCGGCCGACAGACCTCCTCAGCCTGGGGCGGGAACCTCCGCCCGGAGGCCGCCGGGCACAGCCGGGACAAGGGGAGCCGGAGGGGCGTCAGGCCATTCCCTGACAGGCAGCAGCCAAACCCGTTCCCTCGGGCAGAACCGAGAGCCTCTCCGCCCGCCTCCACCCTCTCCCCGGGCTCTCTCACCTCCCGAGGGCGGCGGGGCCGATGGCGGGCCTGGGGCCTGGGGGCGGTGCGGCCTCTGCGCGGCGGCGGCTGAGGCGCGTAGGGGTGTGGAGGCGGCTCGGAGCGCTGCCGCCCGCCCGCCCGCCCCGCCGCTGCTCGTCCCTCGGGAGGGGAGAAGCTCCGGGAGGAGCCGGGAGGGTGGAACGGTCCCGCCGTGACCGGAGCAGGAGCAGGAGCGGACCCTCCCTTCCGCGGGGTCCCCGGGCAGGGTTGCGGGGAGCGGGCGGTAGCGGAGGCTGCGCTGAGAGGCGGTGAGGGCCTGAGGGCTGCGCACATCGCCGGGAGGAAGGATGCGAGGATGTGCCGCGGGCCTTTGCCTGCCCCTAGCCCCGTTATTCCCGAGGGATGTATAAGATCTCGTGTCTGGCCTGAACGCAGATGGAAAGAAACTTTTTTGTTTGTTTTGTTTGGTTGGTTGTGGGTTTGTTTGTTTATTTATTTATGTATTAGGTTGGAGAGCAGCTGGTTGTTTCTGCGCTCAGCTCCAAACCCCTCTAAGTCAGCATTTAGCCCTAAGGTCCCTCTCCATGCTCTCTTCAAGGCCACAGCCCCACTACTTGCTTGGACTTGAGTCCTTGGCTTTCTACTCATCTGCTTCAGCTTCCGCGGGCTCCGGTGCTTTTTTTCTCTGTTTCTCCCTTACAGCTACATTAGGCTTCATAAAACAGTGAGGAATGAAACTCCCCCACCCACACGTGCCTCTGTTTCCCATGTTGACATGTTTTCCTGCTCCGGGGCCCAGGCTACTTTTCCTTTAGTATTGCTCCTGAAAAAGAAAGAGTATGACTTTTTTTCAAATTATTGTAAATGGAGGCCAATTGATACACCCAGTTCATAGCAATGCAAAGCATGTGGCCTGGACTATAGGAGTAACATTCATATCTCCAGTTGTAATATATTATGTATAATTTATCCAAGTATGGTAACAGTATATGATTCTGATTTTTTTGTGCTAGGACTTTAGGCGTTCTTGGAGGCCAGTCCTGAACCACAGCACAGAACTTTCCCCAGACCCTTTTAATTGCCTTTTGCTAGGAATTAAGAAAAAGAAACCAAAACCAACCAACAACAACAACAAAAAAACAACCAACAAACCAAACCCAAACCCCAAAACAAACCCACACATTTTTCATAAAAAGAACTCTGAGATCATTACCTAACATTTGGAAGTCCCTCAAATTAACATGCATTGAAGGACTGTGGCCAAACTCCCACTGGCTCCCATAAAAGCAGTAATCAGTCCTTCAAGCAAGATTCTCTACAAAATAACACCCAGAAGCCCCTGCAGAAGGGATTGCCAATCTCACCATCTGACTAGATTAAAAACAGCAGTAACAATGTGATAATTGACAGGAGAAACTTCCCTGACAAGGAATGAATCAGTGTTTATTTTTAGCCCTTAGACCAAAAGCTTTTTTAAAACAAAAGATTAACTAATTATTTCCATCATTGTATTCTCCACAGTAGAAAAAAGAGGTGGCAGATCCTTAAGTTTCTGCAGGGGCACTTTGTTTTGGCTCATCCTTTGAGGGCTGCACCCTGGATGGATGAGATTGTGCCAATTGTCCTTTCATTTCTTCTCCAATCAATCTGAGAATTATCACTGCTTCACTAAATTTAGATATGCCCCCCCAGCCAATTTTTTTTTTTTATTTCCTAACTAGCAAGGCTCAAAAAAAGTTTTAGAAAATTCAAATTGTTATTTTCTCTATATTCCACCTTTGCTCTAAAGCATTGCTTGAAAAACAAGTCACTATTAATCCTGTCACTGCAACTGCCTGCTGCAGCCTTTTGCAATGGCAGAGCACTTGCATTCCAAGAAGATAAGGTAGCACTACCTGTGCAGAGAAGCCAGCAAAAAGATCTTATCTAGGAGAAGGCAGCTCACCTGAGAAAAGACTGGCAAAAGGTTTGTCCCATTTTACGGCACAAATATAAGGAAACAGCATCAATCCTGATGACACTGTGTTTCTGTGTATCTGTGTTTCCACTAATAAGCTTTTTCTGCTTTGTTCTGAAGTGGGAGACTTGAAGGGTTTTTCTTAAATGTTCACTGAATTTTGGATTGCAGTATGTGTTTCATTAGCAGAAATTAGACTTCTTTGAAAATGTCTGAGGATTTATTGTTGTGGCTTCTCTGCTATGGAACCAAGAAACATAAATGACCCTTTGTTTCATGGTACTGCATATCTATAATCTGAAGTTTGCTACAGAAACCACAAAGAGCTGATTTACTTCCATGGTCTCAAAGCAATTGTACCATGATAAATTGATAGGTCAAATTGTATTAATTTTTGTTCCAAGGAATAACTCTAATTTTTAGCATTAGGTCTTTCTTCTTCAATGGAAAATATTTGTGTCATATCTCTTTTCTATACCCTTTAATATTTCAGTTAATTTTGAAAATGATTACTTGGACTAGGCCAGTTTGAGGTAAAATAATTTATTTGTACCATTTTAGTTTATTCCTGATAATTCCTGAATGGAGTAATATGGGAAGTAGAAGACCATAGAAATAATGGAAAATTATAATTTTCTTTGTATGCAGCTCTCTGGTCTCTTACAGAGGTTAGGGGGAGAAACTCCACTGTTGTATTTCTCATAGGAGCAAGCTGAGTCTCATCTCATCTCACATATAAGTGCCAAAGGTGCAACAGAATAGAATTTTACATAGAAATAAAAGTATCTTTTCTCCTGTTTCTACATTTCTAGGGAGACCATTGCAGAAATAACTGCTCATTGGGATGAACTCTCTACTTTGCAAGTATTATCTGTAATGGTGACCCTACAACCCTAAATTTAATTTCTCTTTAGAAGTAAGTTGAATGTGAAACATCATACTAAATGATTTAATCTGTGGGAAGTCAGGCCAAACAAATCCATGATTAATTCATAATCACTCATATGCATCTCAATTGCAAAAAGATACAGTTAACATTACAGGTGGGAAAGAGAGGGAGACAGGGAACAAGGTAGAGCAGTAAAATCTGCATGGAATACACAGGGTTTTAACCAGATTTATTTTTTTTTTGCTACAGGACAAGTAGAAAAAGAAAAAAAAAACAAAGAGAGGGGGAGGGGAAGTGTTAGTACAGAACTTGAGCTCTTAAATCTAAAATAGAGATGGTGAAAAACCCCTGTGAGCTGTGTCCAACATTGCATCATGCCTGTATTCCCAAGCCACCTGATACGGGTTTTACATAAACTACCCTGCTGTATAGAGCCTGTGAGAGCCCAGATCTGCATCAGTTCAAAAGGGCTTGGCTGTCACTCCTTTCTCAACTTTACCAGAAGCTAAAAACTCTGTGTTATCTACATGAGTCCCCAGAACATCTCAATTAAAGAGGTAACCTTCAAACCCCTTCTAATGGATGCCAGGGAGACCAAGTCTTCACAAATGCATCTGTGCCTTTTCCCTCTAAAAAGACCTGTTTCTTATATACTAGAGTAGGTAAAGTATTTACTCAGGAAGTGGAAGACTAAAATTCAGGGCCTATTCTTCGCAGCTCAGAGATGTGAGTAGTCACACTAATGTCTGGGTTATGTAAGTATCCATCTGAAACCAGTTTCAGGAGGTTACCACTCACCTCTCCTGGGCTGTCTCTGGTGAATACAGATTTGGGAATCCCCGCTGGATGGCACTCTTGGGCCAGGCAGTGGGTAGCTGTATGGGATTTTATTTGGCTGCAAATACAGACAGCTTCTAAAGAACGAGAATCTAGATCACATCTTTTATACCGTCATAAATTTGGAGTTGCTTCAAGGAAGGTATTCAGTGTAATTCAGAGGTGTGCCAGCATAAATGGGAGAAGAACATGACCCAGATGTTGAGAAGTGATGTTTTGGCTATTAGTTCTATCACAATCACATACGTGCCACAGTTGGAAAAGACCTCTAATATCACCATGTCCAACCATCAACCCAGAAAAAAAAAAAAAAATCACCATCTACATGGTTCTTGAGTACCTCCAGGGATGGTGACTCCACCACTTCACTAAAGTTTTGAACAATTTATGAAACTTGAACACAAGGAGCAGATGTACCTGTACCAGCACAGAGGCTGTGACCAAAAAAGACCAAGAGCACCCATCTTCAATTCTTCTGTGCTGTTACAAGCTACACTAAATTCTAATAATCGACCTTAGTGCATTTTTACATGTCACTGTTTTTATCCTTAAGGTTACTACACTTTACACACTATTCTATAAAGACAAAAGAAAATTCTTCTATGGCTGGCTGTAACACAAAAAGCTGTCTTCATTCCAAAAGTCAACATTTGAAGTCTTTGTTTTAAAGTTTCTAGTCGATATATTTAAAATGTTTGGAGAATATTTCAATAATGTCTAATCCCTAATATTATAGTTTTAATTTAAGATCTTTGGAAAAGGGCTAAATTATTTACACATAGAATAATCATTCTGCAAAAGTAATATTTTTTAGAAAGTACTTAGTTTTCTGATAAGAAATCAATTTTGAATTACATTTCCATTTTAAATAGCAGCAATTTTCTCAGCTCAGAATCATATGCAAAATAACTCTTTAATAAAAATAACACACTTGCCTTAAAGTACTGTACACGTGTTACGTATCAGTGCAGTGTATACACTGGTAGCAGGAAGTGTCTGCCAATACATTTGAACATCGGAGAGTTATCTTCATTAAATTTGTGCTTCTGCTCCTTTTCTGTTGGTATAGATGGTGGCATTTCCCTAATCTCAAATCTGTAGAGTACTCTGAATATTAGGAGTGTCTGGTAAGTTCCAGAACTTTTTCAGCAAAGTCATCTTCCCCCAAACAAACAAGAGAGCTAGTAATCAATTTAGCTGAGGCATTTTGTTTTGGGGCTGGTAGCCTACCTCTGGTTTTAGCCAGAGAAGGAAGTGCTTAGGGTGTTTTATCTCAGCAAACTCTTATGATTTACTTGGCATAACTGGAAGAAGGAAATTGTGTAAATATGGGCTAAAGCTTATTCTTGGGAAATGCACAGTTCCATGGACTTGGGATCTTTAATGTATATTTTTAGTTTTCACTTGTATGCTGTCATTTCAGTTGTCTAATTGTAGCATGAGAATAATATCACACTAATGCTGTGATGCTTGACAGAAGGGTTCCTTTATGTGTGCTAAATGTACAGAGGCAAATCTGTCAGGCTAAGGGTAAGAGTGTTTTGGAACACCTTTCCTGCCCTCCCTGCCTTTGGCTTATTCAGACAGTCATCAAGGCTCCAGCATAATCTGGTCACTGAGAAGATGCTCTAAATTAAGAATTGGCTATTATGGCTGTGAATCCACGACAGTCTGAATCTGCTCAGAGAATAGGATGGAAACTATTGTCTTCTCACACTTCTATCCTTCTGTTCTTCCACTTTATGCTGAGCATCCACAGTTGACAGCATAGTCTGCAATTATCCCATAAAGAACTTGTGTCTCCTCCCACTTTCTTTTACTTACTGTCACCATTTACTGAATAACCGGTAGTTAATTTTTAAAGTCTCTTTTATGGTAATATCCCAGGGCTATATTCTTATTTGTGGTTTCTTTGCACTAGTTATTGTAGGTACTGGTAGTTGAGAGAGGCACTTATGGAAAGCTTACAAGCTCTAGGTAGCACAAGTGGAGAACTGAGATCCAGGGAAATCAAATTATTTGCCCAAGGTCACATGCTAAGTTTGTGGCAGAGTTAATCTACCCAATCTGATTATCTAAGGCATGTAGGCACCAATGCATGTTCTGGTGTGTGCTTCAGCCACAGGAATGCTAAACTGCAGAAGTTCATTTGGAAAAAATAAAGGGGGGTAAAAAAAAAAGAAAGAAAAAAGGCATGCTTGGCACTACTTGAAAACTTCCAAGAAATTTCCCCTTTCCCATTCTTCAAATGCTTTGGAAATGCATAAACTCTTGAGATCTGCATTTTAAAATGTTACTTTCAGACCAGAATAACATCTGTTAAATGTAGCCAAGAAACATCTGGGTTTTTGTTCCTGGAATGCTGAACTGAGGCAGCCATCTTCCCATCAGTGGAATGAAATGCTGTGGAATGAAATCAGTTCAATAGGTCATTCTGTTCCCTCCATTTCTTTGTTGTCAGTTTCCTGTTAAAAAGATGACCAACAATGAGAGTAAGCAGGATGGGAAAGGAGATTCTGTGTAATCTACGTATTACCCTATGAAAAGAAAAATAGCTTCAGAATAAGTTAGATAAATGGTGAGAGCATTAGAAAGAACACCAGAGATTATATGGAGCTGTAAGATTTATTAGCCTGAAAATGGTTTATCAGTGGAAATAAAAATCTGATGAAAATCCCTCTTAAAACAATAAAAATCTCACACTGATCATTAGTGGGCTTTGGATTTGACCATCTCTGGTGTCACTGGTAGATGGCCTAATGGAAGCTGGTCACCAGTACACATTATATTAATTACAAGATTATCATTAACTATCATCTGAGCAGTACTAGATGGTGTAGTAATGGAAGAGCCAGAAATAGTTGATTCAGTGTATGCACCATCTCTTCAACAAGCACTCATTCCACTGGAGCCAAACTGAGGACAGGTGGGAGAGAGAACCAGTCTTGTGGCCTCAAGTAGAGAAGACCATAAACATATGGTGCAGTTTTTAGTTTTCACATTCCCACCTTTCTGTGCTTTGAGAGTGTCTTGGACAAACAAATACATTATTGAGAACTGCATAATTTTTTTCTCTCCATCTTTAGTGAAGTGGGACAAGACTCATAATGGCATGTAGATGCTTATGCTTGCCCTAAAATAATCAGTCATAAAAAGCCTAATACGGAGACCATACACAATGATCTGGTATTTAATTATTAATGAAACTCTGGGTCTTTCAGTCAAGTGACATTAATATTAGGAGACTAGTAACACTGACATAGCAGAACCTTCTGTATGTATCCTTACTGAAAAATGGTAGTACCTGTGTTTTTCAGGACCAATCTTAAAAAACAACTGGGAAAAGAAATGCTGTGACCTTCTGCCATAACATTTTGGCCAGGCAAAAAGGCCACCGGGGTACTGTTTCTTATACAGATGTAGTTTATCACCACTCACGTGACTTGAAAAGCAAAACTAATCTGGAAGATGGGTTTCTCTATTTTTTGCTTTAGATGTGGCCTTTCCCTTCCTGTTCCATGGATTTAAAATACCAAGGAAGTGAATGCTAATCTGAGGAAGAGTTTCCAAAACAGAGTTAGAGATTCAGCACTTTCTGTGGCAGGTTATTTCAAAGTGCTGATGGTATAAATTAACTAACAGGGGTGAGGTCTATGTGCATAGAGGAAATTTGCTAAAGGCAGATAGAGTACAGGAAGGGAAAAGGGAGTTGTACAACTTGTAGGCAGTTGCAGGCAGCTTCCTGACACTATTGACTTCGTGAAACATTTTGTTTCCCTCAGAGCAGTGTTTGACTTTTTTTTCACCATCACCACTGTAAGTCAAATGTCTTTATTGTTATCATGTCTGTTTCCCATTGCCAACATTCACAGTTTGATACTGAAATGACCATTCCCCAGATGTTCTGTAATTATTTAAATCCATGTAGTGGTAATGGTCCACCTGTATTCTAACTATCCTACAGTCAAATGTATGCTCTACAATCTCATCTAGTCTGACTGCCAAGAAAGACTGTCATTTAACTTATGAATAGCAAAAAATATCTGTATGAACATATAGATATATGGAAAATTCTGTAGTCAATGAATAATTGGGAATGTAGTGAGCATTACTTAGTGATGCATTGATTTGTAGCCTACTTGCTCAATGCTATCTCCATCTGTTCTCTTCAGCCTAATCTGATTTTTCTATATGCTGTATATACACTTTGTCCAAACACAATGAGGCTTGTTGTGTGTTTGGCACATGAGTGTTTTGGATTGTATGATTCAAAGGACTGGTATGTATTACAGGAAAACCCTGCATGCTGTGAACACAAACATGCTTCTACACTGCTTGACTTCCAACTTATTATTAGTCATGGATTTTCTCGTATCTGGAGCTTTCTGTAGGAACGAGGGACACCTTGTGGCTCCATAGAATATAGCAAATGAAGATGTTCTGCTTTAAAAATTGTACTGTTGTGCAAAATAGACAATTCAGTAGAAATTAGACCAAATTTAAAGATGTTCTCAGTGGTTGAAGCGTGATTCGAATATATTAAATTACTTAACATGAGTTGAATAATCTGGCATGTATTATATTTTTGTGTTTCTATCTTCTTGTGAAACAGTGACCCTACTTTGAAACTTACACAGGTTAAAATGTATTTGCTACCTCTTTTCAGGAGGACATAACATCCTCATTGATTAGAAGAAGCCTGTGGTACAGGACAGATTGATAAGAAACAGGAACAAGTCATGCAACACAACCCTATACATTTTTTTCTTCACCCAAATGAACACATTTATTTTATGTATTCAGGATGTAATTAATCAGATGACACCTGAAAACTTACAATGACTAAAAATAACTGTAAGGAGAAGTTAAATGGATAACTTCCCTTTCTCTGCAATATTTTTCCGATTTTAATATTTAAACAATGAGTTTCTTTAACAAGAAATCCACTCTGAGTCATGATTTCCCCTTTCTTCTTTGTTCATATCCTAACCTACACCCACATATCAATAGCTTTTACTACAAAAGATAAGATGTACATTATAGAAGCAAAAATATCTGCATCAATTTGTAAGCTTTTTTTTGTATGGTGAGCCTGTGCTTGCATTAGGTTTGCAATTCTGTCGTCCTAATCCACACAGAGAGTCTACAAGGAGTATGTCAGTCTATTGCACTGCTCAGACCAGGGATAGTGCTTGACCGCTCTTGGAATAACTAGAATTGAGAGAGCAACATCAGGCATCCAAGAGCTGTCACCTCTAAATGTCTCTCACTCCTGTCCTAACCTCACAAAACAAATAATTCAATTTATCCTGACAGAGCTGGAATATTTTGGCTGGAGCATATGACTGAGGGAAGCAGTCTATATATAAAGTGGGAGGCTTCTCTGCAAATGAGAGCAAATATTGCCAAATATTAAGACAGATAACCTGGAGAGAGTAACAGGTGGTGTTCTGTCTCACCTGAGATGCTGATAAAACCTGGAAGCCATAGGAGTGAGATAAGACTGAGAAAAGACAAATCACTTGTGATTCTGCAAAGATGTAAAGATGTATAACTCAGGAGATTTTTTTTAAGGGTGAGAAGTGATGATAAAAAAAATCCTTTGCTAAACAAGTGGCTTTTATCTTCCTTTTTACTTCTGAACAGGCTATGCTACAAATTTGTAGGCCTTGATGAAACTAAGAAAAATATGAATAAGCAAGCAAAGGTTTCTCCCATTCTGGTTTACCACTTCTGGGTCATTATCCTATGCTAAGGTTCAGAGAGGGATTCTTAGCCCATGTGTATGCCCTTAAAATGATATAGGAACAGGTAACTTATCCGATTGCAGTCAGAGCTTCAGACACAGCAGTTGGGTCCAGTGGTTCAAGCTGAAGTTAAATTTACAGAGTTTGTTGTTTCATCAAGTCACACTAGAAGCAAGAACTTTATTAACAACCTACAATTAATGAACATACTGAGTATATATAAAATAGTCCCTGTATGATTAAAATTAATGAAATGATTTCTTTAGAGAAAGGTGTTGGCAGCCTTTATGCAATAGAGGTTGCAGGTTCTAAACTCCCAGTGTTCAGTGCACTAACAGGAACAAAGGTTATATTATTGTTCTACTGTTGTCCCAGTTTTCAGATTTGTTTCAACAGTGGTTCATTCTAGAGAAAATTTTTACTTCTAATGAAGCTTTATTTAGGATGGGAACATATATACAAACCCCCTATTGCTCAAAACATTCAAAGGGCATTTGCCAATATTAGGGAAAACGACCTGAATTTGTTTTAGCTGGCAAATAATCAAATCTCTCTATTTCAGACCCTTGTGAGGAAGAATGGCAAAGACAAGGAACACCTGACCATATGAAGTACCTTGATGCAAGCTGTGGTCAGCTGCCAGAACAAAGAAAAAGAAGCAAGTTGGCACTGTAATAGATACTTATTGAATGAGAAGGTAATGACTTCTTAAATCTTTACTTACCTTTGCCATTACAAGGTTCTGGTTACCACATTACCACTTTACTGATCAGTAGGGCAGTACTAAGTGAATCTTAAGTTACTTGAGCTTTAGACTGAATAATTTCCCCTTCAAAAAGGTCTGAGAAAAGTTTGCAGCCCTGTACTTACCCACGATTAGTGAGAAGAGAGTGTGTGTCGGGGGAAGGTTGCAGTGTGCCCTGCACAGATTGTGAGCACAAAGGGTAAATGGGAGAGCTGAGACTCAGCACCTGACATCCTTCAAGTGTAAGGTCTGTTACACTGCTGGAAATCAGCCTAGGACTCCTCTGCTCTTACTTCTGTTGATGCTGGAGTGCCAAGAGCAAGAAATCTATGACAGCTCAACTCAGCCTTCCACTCCTGCTGCGCTAGCGCTTTGCCTCTGGCCTTATGCAGGGATGAGAACATATTTACTAACTAGTACAGGCAGACACAAATTTCCATTGACTAATTTTCCTCTGGCAAAGTGAGTCATCATATAGAAAAGGTTGCTTTTGCTTGTTATCTGTTCAGATTATAATCCAGAGATCCAAAAAAGGCCAGGCCAGTAGCTTCAACACCTGTGATCTGTTCTCCCACAGTTAAGGAGGGAAACTTGGAAAGATGTCTGTAGCTACAAAGTTTCTGCAGGGGAAGATCTTCCTTGGAAATTACTTTGAAAGAAGCTGGCAAGGATCCTGGTAAGAACTTAACCTTTTCTGTCTGTGTTTCTCCATCTGTCAAAACAAAGCATAATCTTTCCTGACTTCAGAACAGTATTGTGAGAACTCATCAGTTCGTATGTTTACATCACTAAATGTGATTTCTTATTCTAAGTCACCTAAATTTAATTCTTAGGAACATAAACTCATCTCACCTTTCTTATAGATTTTTCCCCTCTCCTCACATATTCATATTCCTCTTTGCTTTCTGCTGCTGCAAAATGCAGTTGCTATAGTGTTGCTCTTGGACACCTGAGAGCTATTTTACTAGTCACACCAATTTTCCTGAGCAATTATATAATTATCAAAGGAAAATAGTTATTCTCCAATTTCTGGTTTTACCTTCTATAAATGCTGGAAAATGTTTTATACCTCTTAATTCTCACTACTGAGACTTGCAATAACTTCTCTGTCTCCTTGGTATTGTCATGAAGAACAGTCTTTGCATATATTTTTAAAGCCTCTTTTAGTGCAGAGATATCTGAGAGAAGTAATTGTGATCAAAACTGGACTAATCTATAAACAAACTTCAGTGTGGATATCATGGGTTGTCTACTTTTATATAATGCAGGACCTGTACTGCTTTCTACAAAAAGGCAACTTTCTCTGGAACAGAATGGTAGCAGACAAAAAAACCTGCACTGTTTTAAATCTGTAGTGTCTATCTGAAATCGTACAAGGAATCTAAGAAAGCCAAATGGTCTGCAAGCTCCTGTAACCAATTTCATGCCAGAACCAGCAAGATATTATTAGCTATGGCACACTGTTGAAGATTTATTTAGGGATGTGAGAGGTACCCAAATCTGGAGGTGGTGTCCATTTTAGTAATAGTCCTGCTGCCTCATCATCATCCAACTTATCCTCCCACACACAACCTTGCCTGACCTGGGAAACAGCCCTTTCTTTTTTTTCCTCCCTGCCTTCTTCTCTTTCAGTCCTGCTCACCCATCTTTCCTACTCTCTTCTGTAAAACTAAAATCTTGGATTTTTCGCATTTGCCCATATTGTATTTCCCTCCCACTTCTTTCCCAAGATCCAAACAATTTCCCCATCCAGGCTTACAACCAGATGCTTTATGTTAATATGGTGATGCATCCCAGCCTTACATATGCACAGAGGAACATGAGTTATACTTTGTATGGACTTCACAGTGATGGTGGAGGATTTTTAAGGATGGATCCTTAAATAGGATGCTCAGTGAGACTGTAATGTCCACCCTTGGAGATATTCACACCAGGACCAGATAAGGCATTAATCAATCTGACCTGACTTTTAAGATAGCTCTGTTTTGAGGATGTAAAGGACAAGATGATCCCCAGTGGTTCTTTCTAATGAAAATTATTTCATAGTTTCATAATTGTAACTTGAAGGAAAATATGAAGAGGAAGCAACACATAAGAATCTAAGAGAAAACTGGTGTTCTGGCAATAAGAAAAAGGAATACAATGAAACAAAACAGAGCTGTGCACAATTAGTCTGCTTTTCATCTTGCTTCCACTGCAGTAATTCAGGATGAAGTCAGATGGATCTTAAAATCATCAGAGAACCAAGAAAAGAATTAACACCAACATGCCTGTGGTTAGTCTAGGCTTGCTGCATCTGTCTGGACTCAGGGCCTGGTTACTAATGTGTATGTTATCTTCAGAATAACCTCATATGGAATATTCCAAGATACCATTTGTTTTATTTCCTGCAAATTGAGATTGGAACACAATGCAGTCAGTGAGACCTCCTCAGAGCAATGACCCAGCTGCTGCAAGTCATCTTTTTGGGGGAGGACTGAGAGGAGCAGGAAGAGATCAGAGATACCCCTACTTCTTTCATTGCATGCAAGCAGCAGTTCCAGCTACTTCATCCACTGAGTATTTAATAGTATAGATTGTATCCTGTGTGTGAATCCATGAAACATATAGATCAAACCCAGAGCTGTGATAATTTAGTGCTGTTATAGAGGATCTCCAGTCCAGGTGATCACCAATGTAGGTTTTATAGTGCTAGTAGAAATCAAGGTGAAAGCAGAGAAACAGAAATGAAAATGTAAACTGTATCCCAGTTTTTGAGAAAGGACTTCCCAAACTCTACAGAAGTGATTGTATTAGTGATCATAATTTACACTCTTTGTAATTCACACTCCTCAACCTCACAATTTATCTTTACCCGTTTTGAGATGCCACTATCCTGTACTACACAGAACTAAAGGTGATTAATCCCTGATTCAGAAGTACAAGTAGTTAGGAATAGCCCTACAATCTTTATGAAGAAAATGGTTCTGTGTTCCAAGTTCTTTTACTACTACTTCTGGTTCATTTAGGAGATATATCCCCACTGGCTAAACAAATATTGATAGCACCAGCATTTGTTTAATAAATATTATATTGTAAAGTATTGTTCTCACACTATCCTTTAAATAGAACAAGTTCCTGAAATGGAAAATCCACTAACAAATGGCACAAATAGAACAAGAAATCTGGCAGCAAAATATTTCTGTTTGAATAATAGAGCTGTAAGAGCAACACCCTGTTGTACAGCTCAGTAGATGGGTACTGATAAATACTGAAACATAAAATGGCCAATCACTAAACTGCTTTAATATGATAAAGTTCCCCAGAATCCAAGCCATTAAACCAAAACCCAATACAGGAGCTTGCAAATGATGACAAACTTAATGCTGAGTTTGGGATGAATTACATGGAGAAAAAAAAAAAAAACACAGGAAATTTTTAACACAAAAAAGAAATCTGAAAGGTCAGCACAATGACTCCCATGACAGAGAATTTAGGAATTCCAAACAGCATAAAATGTTATGTGCTTGAAGGCTGTTGTAAATTTTTATCTGAGAGTTTTATGGGATTATAACAGAAACAAAAATATCCTGACAACTTGAGAAAAAAATTAATGTCTTATTAAACTTATTGATAAAGCTGGAAAGAGCAGATAAGCTTCCAGGCATACAGGTGATGCTTTGGATCTAAAATAAAACAGCAAACTCAAAAGCTAAGTTCAGGTTAAGAACAATTGTGCTGAGTTAGGATGTCTGCTTTGCTTCAAATGTTTATTAATTTATTTTGGAAAAGTTTGAAATGATGAGCTGGGAAATAAATTCATAATAATATAGCCCTGTAATTGGGCCTTCTAAAACAGGCTTGCAGTTAGAAAGGCATCTAAGGAGTAAAACTTACCCCAGCAAATCTTTACAAGCCTGTTTGCTTACACTGCTTTAGAAAATACTAATTGGTTTCTGACATCACTTAGGTGCTTTAGAAGAGTTTACTTTCACTGAAAAATGTAATAAACCACCCAGGCTACTGCCATGGGTCATTCTGGCTTACACATACCCAACTGTGGCTGCAAAGCCAGCTATGCTAGGGTCTGATCTATTTGCCTGAACAGACCTGGTTACAAGATCACAGTTTAGTGTCCAACATACACACAGACAACAGAGAGTGCCAGGCAACACTAAGAAATGCTCTGAGGAGCCACAGCGTCATACATCTCTTAGGCTAGTCCTAGTAAAGATGTAAATATTGTTTTCCAAGTTTTTAATTTGTATTTATTGAAACTTTTCACTAGAGAAGGTAGGGAAGGTGAAGCAGAGAAGTAATTTTCTGTTACTGGCCATTCAGGAATTATGAAGCTGTTACTTTTCCAATCATCTACAACGGTTTCCTTGTTTTCAGAATGAGTGCATGATATCATATCCTGAGCCCTTCCCTTTTCTTGCTGCTCTCTGAGGCACCAGGAGGAGTGCAGCTACAGTCATCCTGTGAATTGTTCTGTAATGCTGTAGTGGAGCTGCCCTGTCCTCCTGTCTCTCCTTAAGAAAATACTGCTGAAACTACTGTTGCTCCAGGACGAACAACTCTTTAAGCAAGGTGAGTATCAGTTAAGAAAGAAAACAATCTATCTAACTTGTGAAGTTGCATTGGAGAAAAATAACTTCTCTGTGTATTTACATGTGCATGCAGTTAGGGACACTAGCACACGCGGAAGGAGAACTTGCTCTGTTTTTCCATCACAAGAGAGGAGAGAGATTCCTGGCCAAGCTGGGGTGAGAAAAGGGACAGCAGCAGTGCCAGAGGCTCTCAGGGTGCAGAGACTGAATCAAAGGTGTTGGATGGGTGTAGGAAAGGGCCAAGATACGTTGAGGCATCATACCCATTTGCTGTAGAGAGAGAGGAAAAATTGGCTGCTAAAATGTATACACAAGCCCATGGCATTGTATTAATGCTGGATGACAAGCACCTCTCTTGTTTATTCTTAATCTTTCTTGATTAGTGAATGCGGTAGTACTAGCTAGAAATAAACAAATAAAAGGAGAATGAAAGAACTAGTTTTCTGTACTAATCTTTACTCATCCCTAAAGCATACAGGCCAAGTAAACATTAGCAGTGAGTCACTGGTCCTTGTAGTGTAACTACCTAACCTGTGTTGTTCTTGTTACTTTTGCACTTCTCAGTCTTTAAGCTCTGTAAACACCAAGCTCAAGGCTCTGACATTTTTGGTGGAGGGCCTAAGGTTTGCTTAGATGTCTCTGCAATGCTAATTTAGAAGCTTGCTAACTATATCAAATATATCTTTATAGTTATATTCATAATATATGAAAAATTTACTGTGATCTGGAATTCACAGCAAAACATGTTACCATGAAAATAAATAATTGGCTTGCACCGTATGTACCAGATGATATAGTAGAAGTTGCAGTTAAAAGGATAGAAACTGAGTTTTCCTATGCATGTTGCCCTGGTACAACTTAATTCCAAAGTTGTAAAAGATTTATGATCATGTTTTATGAAAAAGCTCCTTCTGTTTTGAAGGGAACCAACAGAAAGCAGCAGTGATATTTTTGTGAATATTTAAGATAACAATAACTGGCTTCAGAAAAGTGCAAGTAAGTTGTATCCTTTCCCTAAATGTCTTTAGTGAGGCAAGCAACTGTACGGATACACATAAATTTGAATACGTAATTGATCACACTACTTTATCCATTTTTTCTTTGCTTACTGTGGTTTTGATCAGCTCATTGATAGGGTAACAGCATGTCAGTAAAAATAATTGCTTTTTGTTATCTACTGAACCACACTTACATTGTGAGGTAAACATTCCTCTTCACTTAAAAGTTGCTGGACCCTCCTCTGTTGCTGATGTAGTTAATTTGATGGCAGAACAAACTTGCCATTTTCTAAACCACAGTGATGCTAAGAGTTGAAGGATGCTAAAAATGCATTCGTGCTGCTCGGTAGCATAGAGATTGCTGTATTAGCAGCAACCATTACTCCACCTGTTCCAGGGTTCTGCCTCTGACAACAACCTGTACAAGGTGCTTCTGATGCAGGTGTAAGTCCAGAGTCATCAGGTGTTGAATGGCCTCATGGGAATATCTATTTCACAGGCTATCATCTATTAGGTGACTTGTACTGTGCAACATGAGGGTTTTTTAACTCTTGCACTTCATAAAATATCACAGGGGATATTCACACTTCCATGTGTTTATTTCTTGCAGTCACTGAGATCTTGGTTCCAACAATGTGATGTGGCAATAAGTTCAGTAAGAACTGTGTGTTTTTAAACAAACATTGTTACTTGTTTTCTTCAGATTTAAATCTGCTGCCTCACTTCCATTAGATGTAAATGTGCTTATACATCATGAGAGAGAGAGAAGTCTTTAGCACCTTACTGTGCTCAATTAAAGAAAAACAATGTGTTTTTATTCTTAGTTATAGTTTGGTCTGTCTAGTCTGTGCCTATGTTGGTTTTTGGGGTTTTTTTTCAATTTTATTAACTATTTTCAAGGGCTTCACCCACACTTTTTCCTTTAGTTAATTATTTTGTAGTCATGCTTACAAATAAATCAAATATGAAAGAGATGTGAATTTCCTTTATAAAAATCACCCAACTCTGCTCTTGTAATCTATATGTGTTTAGTGATAAATTTTCCATCACCTTACATAGAAGAAATGTTAGGTGTGCAGTAAATACTTAATTAATCTCACAAAGAACTTGTGAGGTAGGTTCCTTCATTTTACAGGTGAGACAGAGAGTGAGACAGTTAAATTAAGTGACCTGCTTAATATCACACAGTGAGTCAGTGTTAATGCTGAAAATAGTGTTTATGTCTTGTGGTTCCTTGTCTTGTGTTTTAATCATCAAACCAGACTTAATTTTAAAGTTGAAGGAACTCCTTACATGATTTAAATAATTGTTCTCTATTTAATGTTGGAGTATTATGTTTTAATCACATAAGCAGCTGAAATACTTTAAAAAGTTTTCCTTGCTTAGGACTTTAGTCTTTCTTGTTCAGCTATTACTTCGGATACCAGCTGAATATATTTAGTTTACAGTAATCCTGAACTTTAAAACATACATACAAACAGATCTCCACAGAAAAATAAAAAGCATGTTTAAAACTCTTTCCTTCCACTGTAGCAACACTCTTTTTCATACTCCCGACAGCAGTTCCACTTAATAATACCCATAGCTTTAATTGAGTATAGTGAAGTTATTGCCCCACAGAAAGGAAAAGATAAACTGCTTGTTACACTGTCATGAGTACATGAAAATGTGGCCTGAAGCACAAAAGAGCAGTTGCAACTTAAGAAATAACTGCTTAGAAGTGCAGTTTTGAACTATATGCTGTGTCACCCCTGAATAAATTGCTACATAAAGAGGTGATCCTTGAAAAGATCTTTAAATTATTAGTAACAGTGTTCAGGTAATAGTATGCTCCAGCAGATTTATAGCTTTTCTGAGTAGTCCACATATTTGTTTATGCTGATGGGACATAGAAAATTGTTTTCTAATCCTTACCATCTTACCTGTTTGCTAGTGTTATTCAGTATAGGAAAGAATAAATGGCCCTGAAAATATCTATGTAGGCATAAAATAAAAAGAGGCTTGGGAGAGGGAATTAAAAAAACAGTATTACTGTGGTTTGCTCCCATTAAACCTGGGTATAGACACAGCTGTCTGTGACACAGACTTATACAATGCTTTGTATTATGTAGTATTTTTGGCCTGTGAGAGGCATAAGGCTGTGGTCAGCTCCAAGATTTTTATGAAGGTGTGCCTATGTAAGGAATAGGACATTGCTAGGTAAGCAGCCTCCCAACTTAATTGCAGTTGAACAACAAAATACCATAAAAATTCAACAGTTTCATTGCTGAATGCAAATAAAGCTTCTAGGTGATAAAATCAGTAAGTAAGCACTTGCATGCTGTATTTATGGAAACAACTCAAAAGTAATTTAATTTGTTGTACTTGTAAAGAAGAAGAGAATCACATCTTACCTGCTGATCTGGGGGCTAGGTTCCAGCTAACAAGCCAAGGAAAGGTGTTCCAAGAAGGCCATTCAGTTTACCCTCTGGGGTCAATACTTCCCATTTACCGTGTTGTTTTTATTTTGGGTTTATCTTCTCTTTAAAATGTTAATTGTGAGCATACTTTGCACTTCCCCACTAGGGCTCTGTCATTAGTGATCAACTGTCCAATACTGGTCAGAGTCTTGCTTCAACTTGGCCTTCAGTTTTCTCTAGAGACTGGGATGGTTTTGTCACAGACTATATCAAAGGGCCTGAGGCCAAGTGTTGAGAAGTTTGCAACACAGCACTGTCTCTGGACCCATCTATCAGGGTTCAGACATGCTGCCTTTCAAAAGGGATTTTGTAAGCCAGGCAGGACAAAGTGGCCAAAGAAGACAATTCTGTGACTTTTATAGACTTTGAAACCAAGCCCACGAAAGCAATGCAAATAATTGAAAATTCTTCTGTGACTCTTCACTTGTGTAGCTTTTTATCCTTAGTTCCTATTATTAACCCATCAAATGTTAGGCTAATAATGCTTGAGAAGCTAAAAATTTTGATCAAGCATCAGGTAATATTTGTGAAAAACAGGGCTTGAAATGATAATGTGCCTAGATGTTCTCTTCCAGCTGGGTAATAGAAAGAAGACTTTGTGATCTGTGTGTCTTGATCCAAACCAGTAGAAATGAAATAAATGAGCATTCAGTTCATGTACAGGGAATACATTTCAGCAATGATTCAGCTAATATATTTGAACAATGAGACAGCTTGAGGAAATCAGAAATTGTTAATAATACTAATTCTGATATCTGAATAATCTGAATGAGAATGGAAGATGCATAATACAGCAGTGCATTTGAGAAGAACTCTGACAAAATATGGGCCTTGAATTTTGTCTATATAGACAGTTTTATATATACATATATATATATATATATAATCACTTGCTTCATCTATTACTGAAGAGAATAGGAAACAAGCCAGCCTTTATGCTTCAGTAGTCATCATGCTATTTTACATAATAACTTTATTTAAGATCCTACTTTCAGCGAAAACCTCAATGCATCCTGCCTGCTTTAGTAATCTCATTACTAGTCACTGTTCTTTAATAGCTCTGTTGAAGCCTTGTTGTGTTGATCCAGCACAGAAAGAAAGCATTTTAGGAATGTCAGTTCTTCAAGCAGTGGGGATTATGGGCATGGTAACAGTACATGTTTGTGAAAGATAAATGCTATCTGCCTTCATTCCCCATGAGATCAGTAGGTACAGCCCTAGTGACACTCTGAAAAGTTAATGTAATTAATATATTATTATGTAAATTTGGTTCATAGAATAAAAAAACCCCAATATTAGAGACAGAAAATGAAACAGGAAAGAAAGTGAAAAGAAATGCATGAGGGAGTTGGCCAGTTTAGTTCCATTATGCAAGCACAGTGAAATGTACAAAGGTAAGGAATGCCACAATTAACAAAAAAATTCCAATATCAGTTACCTTAAATTATATTAATTATATTATATTATATTAATTACAAAAAAGTGGAGTTAGCAATGCAGATAAGGTACATTTTTTCCAGCATTCCTTTTTATGTATTAATTATGGCACTGCAAAGATCCAAAAATCTTGGATCGTGCAGCTTGCAAAATACCACTAGGTTATTTCTTGCTGGAACCAGGTACCACAAGGCAAGTACAAGCTGAAACTGTAAATATGGGGAAGGACTTCTCTGTTCAATAAAACAAGCAGTTTCTGCTGAAACTAGTTTTGCTTGAGGAATTAATTTGTGGTTCCAAGTGTCTTTCAGTGCTAACAGCTGAGGAAGGTAGCTCTGGGCCAGACTGTAATGTTCACTCCTTGCTCTAATGGGCGGATGTGTTTAATTAATCATTGATTCTGTGGAAGCAGACATTCTGGCAAACTGTAGGAATGCAAAAGGAGGGAAATCCCAACAGCAGTGAACCTAGGCTCATTCTACATATCTAGTATAGGTAAAGAATGTTAATGTAGACCAATACTGTTTCCTAGGAGATAGGTTTGTATAAGCAACTTCTGTAAAAGAAACTTCACATGGTTCCCCCTGTGGGCTTCCCCACATTAATGTTCCAAGACCCAGCTATGGTTTCATACCCTTGGGCCTCTTGTTTCTCATGTCTGATTAAAGCCTGGGCACAGTTCTTCAAGTGAAGGTCGCAAAAGCATGTATTCAAGGTGGAAATAATCTGCTTAGTATCTCTGCCTGTTACATGGCCAGCAGTTACTTCTCCAGATCTTGGACAGACCCTTCCCAAAGCTTCCTGTAAAGTGCAGATTTTCAGGTTTATAGCTAATTCTTCAGAAGGCATATGGCAAGTCAAACCCAAGCTGATATTGTTTGCATAGCATTACTGTTTTTCACTTGAAAAACTAAAAGACTGTAGAATACAATTCATAGAAATATAGTGAACTGCCTGGCCACATTGTCTCTTGGCCCTAATCTTTCACTAAAAAATCATGAACTTTGTGTGAGTTTGTTTTGAAAGCATGAAAATTAGAGCTTATCTTCTCTGACCTTCATCAGCTCCACTGTCACAATAGCATCATTGTTTCCTATCTCGTCCCCTTAGTAAGCAGCACCCTCCATTCCTCACTTCCTTTCCAGCCCAAACCTTTCCATGTGACAGACTTTTTTAAGCTCTGTTTTGTCATCTGGTTTTGCTACTGCTGTGATCTAAATGCCAACCTCCTTCTGTCCTGCTTGTTTCAGTCATAGACAGCCAAAACCCTGTTTTTACCCAAAAGGCACCTTTTAAACTTGAGTGATTGGACATTCCTTCTACTCTTGTAGTCTTACAGAAAAGATGCATTCCCAACTGACAGAAATATTTAGTTTACAGCATTTTTCTTACTAAAACCACACTGTAGAAACACAGTATAAATCACAGTCATAAACCATACTTTTCCTACCTCAGCACTGTGGTGCAGAGCCCTTTCTTACATAATACTTTGCAACCATCTCCACGTTGCCACAGTATATAGAACTACTGTTAAGGCTGCAATTAAATATGAAGTTCCCAATCCCATGCTTTGCCCACTGAGTTTCTGTTCCACTATGGAGAGCTCTGGCAACAAATGGGGTAACCAAGGAAAATAACACTGGCTACAGTTGTCAGGATTATGAGTTTAATATAATTATTCACCTTGTTTACACTGGTCTCTGTTTGTTTTTAATAAGGACTCATGACTCCAAAAGCCATAAACTGTGTGTTAAGTTCTTGGGTGACGACAGTTTCCTTTTTAATGTTGCCTGGTGTCTGAGGTTATTGAGATAGGAATGTGCAGGTCTGCTGTGAGCAGAGAGTGTCCTATTGCTGTGAGGGCAGAGTAAGAGTCTTTGCCTGGATACAGGTGGCGATTTCCTAAAGCCCTTAGCATTGGCCAAACTCACAGCACAGTCAGTGGATGTAGTCAGGCTGACACGTTACCTTCTGAAATTCTTTACCATGCAGCCCACTGGCCAAATCTGGTCTGCAGGATATTCTGTCTGGCCTGTAACACCTTTTCTATGGAAAATTTAAGGAGTAAACTGCTGCCTTATCACAAAGAGAATGAATGGAGGGAGAATGCTTCTTACCCGTGCTTCTGAGAGCTGAGCAAGAATAGCACCCTGATACAGATGAATTGCTGCTGTGTTTCTGTCTAAATGAGCTGCTCCTGGTTGTCAGTGGCCTGTCCTTAAACTGGTATCTGACTCATGAAGCCTCAGGGGCTTGACTATCCCATTAATACACTTAATTTTGTGGTAGGTATCACTCACAGAGAAAGAATGTATTTCTTTGTATTTGTGTTCTTGATGTCTCTTTTCTTTGGCCATCTGCATGTGATGCATGACTCAACTTCCCTGCACAGTTGTTGGAATCATGATTTTCTTGTAATTATGGAAATAATTTCAGTAATTGTGATTTCTGTATGCATACAAGGGTACAGGATCTCTGGGGTTAATCTTGCAGGCTTTTTATTCAAGGGAATATGCTCAGCAGGTTCTGGGTCCTATCTCCCTTCAGGACAAGAAGCACAGATGGGAACTGGCAAGAAGTTGCTGTCCTTGGAGCTGATAGCAAAGCCCATTTGCTAGTGGTAAGAGGCACCATTCTGAGCTAATGTGAAGATTAAAAGCCAATGGAAAGAATTACAGTATCAGCTTAATTTTAACATAATTTAAGTATAAATTATCAAAAATCAAATCTCTCACTTAAATACAAGTTGAAACAATTACTTTATCTTCAGGGAGACTCTCTAAGTAATTGAGATGAATTGAAATCTCAGCTGAAACTTCTGCTTGAAGAAAAGTGCTACTGGATCTGTAGCTTGGTTTCAATAACTAACTGGCAGCAAGTTACAATACAAGGGAAAGGTACATTAACTTTCAGTCAAGCTAAGGGGGTACTTCTGATTTTGGTAGATGGCAGTTAATTACATTTTTCCTCTTTGGAAGATATATACATTTCTTTCTTTTGTAGTGTGGCTGATAATAGCAAGGAATTTTTCTGAGGGTAGTCTTGGAACATAACAGCAGCTCCAGGCGCTCTGTAAGAAGCCAAATACAAGGGAAGGGTGGAGTGAAGTTGCTATTTGATAATAGCAATAGCCTACAAGAAAGTTTCCTTATCTCTCTTCAATACTTGTTTTTCAGAAAGTAGCTGATGAAAAGGCAGGAGCTATTCTTCTCTGCTGTAAATTCTTTTATGATAAGCCTTTTCGAAAGAAATCACAATGCTATCTTAATTCAAATGCTTCCTAAGATGCATTTCTTCCATAAAGTGTTTCTGTGCTAATCCACTAGGCGTTGCTATTTGCATCTTTAAAGAAAAAAAAAGTATTTAACCTGGACTGATTGTAGATCAAGAATTACTAACTGTATGGATGTCCCATAGAAAAGTGTGGTCCATGGAAAGAATCTGTTGTTTCCTGGCAGTAGTTCTTTCTATTGTTTTAATTTCTTACTGTTGATTGTAATCTCTACAGGGAGGGCATTTGTCTTTATGGACCTCTAAGGTATCATATATGTCTTTATGCAAATTACTGAAGGTCAAGAAAGAAAAAAGAAGTAATTTTACAATACAAATTAGCTTTGCCTTGAATTCCACTCTGTCATCCCAACGTAAATCCAGATTTGGTTTTGAAGTCACTGGGGTGGAATATGACACAGAGCAGACTGAAGGGGGAGAGAAAGCCACTAATGCTGCATCTAATAGATTCATTCCCTTTATCTTAGACTACACCAACATTAAATAACCCATCTTCTCTCCAGGACATGATGAGTCTATGCTACTTCGTGCTATACGCTGCTAATACAACACAGAAATGCACACCTACTATTTAACAGTATATAAAAAAGTGGTTTCCAAACCAGGAACTGTTATAACTAGTGAGGTCACAATAGCTTCAAACAAGGTCACAAGCTACATGAAATTCAATTTGATCACATATTTATGCTAATATTTGGGGTTGCATTGAAGTCTTGCTCTACAATAGCAATTATTTGCATGAAAAAATTTAGGGAACTGCTGTGTTTTAGACTTTAAAAGACTGGGTGGAGACATTATTTCCTCTGAGTCATCAGTGGGAAAAGTCCCTTATTACAGGGGTGAATCATGTGAACACAACAAATGCAATTGCAAAAAAATTGCTAGAACTGTGAGCATATTAAAATCTGATAAAGCATATTTCAAGCCCAAAGGTATCAAGACCATTGCTTTCTGAAATTGTATGTAATCTAATATGTCTAAAATACTATGTTGCAATAATAATTAAACAAAGTTAGTTATAGGTCAGTCCTTCACAACCCAAAAACACTCACTGCTAGGTAAAACGTGGAATTTATTTATGCATACAACAGATGAGAAGAAAGAAATAAGGTTATTACATCTCAGAAATGGCTGGACCCCCTTGTTTCTTAGCAGTGTGTGCATATGTGTGCTGGAATCTGGCAAGGAAGCCCTGCCAGTAATGGCATGGGATGTGTTAGAGGCAGCAAACTGAGAGCCGGGAAGGAAGGCAATATTTCCTGATGCTCATTAGCAAGCTCAGAGGAAGGAGAACATCCTGCCTAGTCATGCTGTATCAGCTAGACAGTCCCTGTTAACACAGCAGATCCTTTAACTATCTGTGTTTAAACAGAATGATATTCATATTGGGTTAGGAAAGAGAAGCCATGATTTTGTACACATGCAAAGCACCCACTGAGCTTCACTCTCCTGCACTGCGATTTCTTAATTTGCACAAGAGAGCTCTAAAATTGAGTACATGAGGGCTTACCTGTCTTTGTTTTGTCTCCCTTAATCAAGCACACTTGGTCAATTTTCACTTTTTTATTCTAGGCCTCAACTTAAATGTTTAGACCGTTTCCCTCTAAAATGCTGAGCTGAGAACTTTTTTTCTTACAGATGCACAGCTACTGAGTACCATTTGTTAAGCTGTGAATTTCAAGTACATTTAGTGTGACTAAATAGCAGAGTTTAAAAAACAAAAAACTTGCAAAAACCCCAACACCTTAAACAGAGTTTAACCTCTGACTTAATAAAGAAAACTGCCATATCCCCTAAGCCAAGGCAATTAGATTCTGACCTGGAAAAGGACATGAGTGTTCAGTCTCTCATGCCCTACAAGTCCTTTGCTTCATGTCTAGAATTTGCCAGTTCCAAGAGCAGTTTCTATAATATTTTCAAAAAACCACCACTGTTAACCACATAGTCTATCGTTTAGCTGGTTTTGAGTGGATTCTGTTGTCTGACAGCATTTAGGCAAATTGACACAAAAGGTAGCTTAAGTGACAGATTTAAAGCTGTCATCCTCATGGGGCAATCCCCATAATGTAAGTTATTATCAGCAACATTAAATGGGGAAAACACTTTAAAAACCTTTGTTAAATAATATAAATAGAAATTTGTATATGCTCAAACCAATGTAAATAACAAATCATAGAAACCAGATAAAAAACAAAACAGAAAACCCCCAACAGATACCTTATAAAGGAAAAATACACAAAGAAGAATGCTGATGTTATGCTAAAGTCTCATTTGTTAGGCTGTTTCATTAGTTTACTGTTACCATTTATCAAGGACTTTCAAGCCAAGGTCTGATAGTTCTTCCCTTTTTGTTTATAACTCTGACTGTTACAATTTGAACTTTCACTCTTAGCTAAACTTTCTCTCCTAAAACTTTTCTAGCCCACATTATTTCTGGTCAGATTTGAATCAGCAAAGCAGAACATTTCCTGTCCTTGGGGGATGAATCTACACTGGATATTAGGAGCCAGTGTCAGTACTAACAGGATGCAGACCAGGAAGCTACACATTTTATTAACAGGAACTAGAATAAAATGGCAAAGTTCTGGCAGAATTAGAACAAAATGTTTGTACATGGAACGGAATAAGAACTGAAACAAACAAAGAAAAATATAACCAAACTAGGTTGGTAGATTTGGAAATTGCCAGGAGCTTATTAGAAAAAGCTTAAACTCAAAACCTAGGATTACAATGAAAGCTAGAGCTGCCTAACTTGAGCTATGTCTCTGACATGCTGAAAAAGACTTCTTTGGTCAATTGAGAGTACAAATGAGTTATGTACTGGAGCAACATGCCATTGACACTCAGCTGAACGGTCAAGTTTGAAGCATAACAAAAATGGAGTTAGAATTAATATTGGTCAATAAGAATAAAAATTGACTTGACATATCCTGCTGGAACACAAAGAATGCTTCTTGGGGAGCTACAAGTGCACATGGACCAAAACACAAAGCATATGTAGTTCTGTGGAGAGGATCTAAAATAATATCAGTAGTAGTCACAAATGTGGTGCCATCTAATGTACCACGTCTCTATCTGCTGTTCAGCACTGCCCAGTTTAGACGTGGATGTTTTCATCTCTCTTCCAGCAGCTACTCAGGAGACTCCTCACATTCCAAACTTGTGACAGATCAACAAGCATGGTCGTTGGAAAATCGCTAGATTAAGTAGGAATGTACTTAGAAAAAAAATCTGACAGACATTGGTCAACTTTACAGGCTGGGCTTCCTGGTAATTATGAGTGAGTGAAGTCTTTAACAGATATAGGTGGGCATGGTCTTCCACTAGCTGTCCGGAAAAGAATAAGAAGCTTTATTTCTTCCACAGCCAAAAAGAACATATATTTAGCTTGAGAGATATGGAAACCATCATTTTGTAAAATAAAATTTCATAGCCTTTTTAATTACCAATTTGTAACCTTGAAAACTATAAAATCATGCAGTGTCTTCCTTTATGACAGCTGCACATTTATGACTAGTAACTTGCTTAAGGGAGCAGCCCTTTCATTATAAGCTTCTAAAAGGGAGGAGATGAAAATTGCTGATGAAATTGATGCTCTAGGTGCAGCAACCAAGGACAAAACATGGCAATCACATCTACTTGTTTTTACACTTGCACATTTTGGGAACTGTCAGGAAAGATTACTTGTGATTTATACCTATTTCTGAGAAGCAAGACCTGATAATTACCAGGTAGTTCACCAGTGTCATGCGATAGCTATGCCGTAAGAAAATAGTTAAATTACAAGACAGAGTCTACTTGTGTGTGGAGTCACCCCATGAAAATGGTTATACACCAAGCGGGAAAGCTCTGGGGATGTGTGTGTTTCCCACAGACATTGAATAAATCCTGTTGTCTGTTAACTAGAATATAAATGCATGTATCCAAAGTAGCTTGAGGACCTCTGGAATCACATTAGAATGATTCCTATATTTTAATACAGATAATAAGTTCCTCTAAAACAGGGCAGAGTTCTAGCTGAACCTTTTATTTCTGTTTGCAAAATAGTGCCCCATCACAGGATTTGTATTTCTTTCATGCTGCAGTCTTTACTTCCTGTTTTTTAAGTGTCAAGGACTAAGAAATAAAATTGCCATGAAGATACACAGAACCTTAACAATAGAAAAGCTTAGTAATTGCTTAGTGTACACTATGGCTTAGTGTACTGAAAATTTCTGTAAGAATCACAGCTATCTCTGGGCAAGGAATTCTAGAAATAATTGTATAGATAAGATCATTTTTAGCCAATTGTTAAAGATGAGCCCTGAAGTTTAAGGAAAATTGAACTCTACAGCCAGCCTCTGTACCTCAGCACTGCAGCCCTTTCTGCCATGATTCAGAGTGTATTTAGAAATGGAAGCTTAGACCTATCTCCATCAATATCATACAGCAAACCGAATAATTGTAAATCACCTAAGTGGAAAAGGAACTGAGTTTTACCATCTTTTCCTCAATGGAAAGCTTCCCAAGTTATCCCCAGAAAAGTCTTGGAGAGGTTTAAGAAAAGCCACAAGAAAACGTTTGCTGAGCCTTCAGTGCTGAGAAGTCAAAGGAGCCCAGCTGATCCAAACAAAGGATTCTTTACATGCTAATCAAAAGAGAGATTCAGCAGGTGGCCACATTGCTTAGGGTCTGTGAAAGGAAACTGAAACAGCAGAATTACATTGAGCTGAATCTAGCATGGACGTGACATGACTATTGCATTTTCTGTTTGACAGAATGGGCATCTTCAGCCACAACAGCTAGGTCCATAGCATTTTTGCTTTCCAAAGAGCATGAAAGAATGCTGTTTCTTGGAAGTGGCAGCTGCCACAAGGACTATAATAATATCTCAGACCTGTTCTATGTAAATGCCTTTTCTAAATTTAGGAGGAAATAATTTGTTGTGGCCTAAAGCAACTGACAAGAAAAAATAATTTGCTAAACATTTTTTTATCTTCCATTTACTTTGCTTGTTCCCAGCTATGTAACTGGCTCTTACCTCTTCTAAGTGTGTTACATCCTAAATGAGCTACAGCTGTTAAATGGAAGGGCTAAGATCACCAACATTACCATCACTTGCTTAGAACAGAAGCAGCCTTTGGCAAAAGGACTGGGAAGACCTCCAGAAAAGCAGCATCTTAGGCCATTAAAGTAAGATTCTGTAATACTCTTAGATCTCTTCTCTGAATGTAATCTATTTAAGCCAACAAGTTCAGTAGAAAGCTGATAGGAAATGACTTAGGACAAGGATATCTTGTAAATTCTGCCCTTCTCCATAAATTGAAAGAGAGAAGAAAGGAAGGAAAGAGTAGCAGTCCTTCCTTTCAAATCAGAGGAAGATGCAAAGTCTGAGGAGACAGAGCCTCTAGCCAGCATGTAGTGACCTAGACATTAGCTTCCTCCTCTTCTATAAGATTTCAGTTCAAATCACCTCAGGAAAATACCCCAAGTAGCCACACAAAGTCTTTGCTAAAGCTGATCCATTTGGCTTGGAATACAATTCACTAAACCAGAGACAGTACAAGCAAGAGTAATATATCTTATCTAAGAGTTACAGCACACACTAAACATAAACACTAACGTGCTCTCATAAAGATGTCACAATTTCTATTGACTATACTGGTGACATCTGTGCCTCTACTGTTCTAGATTCCATGGTTCTGTATTGTCTGCTTGGCATCGCTCATCTATTTCTGTGAACCAGGCACAGTATAAATGACCAGTGCTAGCTTTAAACCTTGCAATTAACTTGCAGTGGAACATGTAGCAATTTAAGCTTGTGATTTACAGACTAAAGTTTACAGTTCTTCTACTGAAAGAAAAAAACCATTTTTCCCCTTATGCTGTGTAAATGCACATACTACTTGTCATCTGCATAAACCAGTTCTTGAAGGAAATTTACTTCTTTTTTCTATTAATCTCAAATACTGATTATCACAATGCTTCAATATGAAGTTGATTTTTACACTATACAAACTGTCCTGAGACCAACAGTTATTTTGTCATGCACCACCAAAAAATCTTAAAGCAACTCACATTTCTCAACTGGCACTAACAGCTTCCAGAATAGTCACCCTAATTGAAGAGTTTTCATCCTTTCTCTCATTCCAATAATACAACTGTTTATATCCAAAGCTAAAAGCAAAGAGAAAATAATCAATGACACTGAAAATACCATGAAAAAAAAATCACCATAAAACCCAAGGCACAGAGACACCAATGTTTCAGATGGTGCTGCCTGCAATCAGATCACTCTTTTCTGGGCTAATTCTACATTTTCTGTTCTGAAAGATTCCACATTAATTTTATTGCAGTCTAGTTTGCTTCTAGAGAACTGAAAGACTGAATTAGGGGCCACCTTCTGCATAATCTGACTATTTCTGTAGCGATTTAAATCTGTATCAATTGCCTTTTAGCATTTTAAAGATGTTTTCACAAATAGTAATCTGTACAGAAGAAAGCAGGTAGGGGAAAAGCAAGCTTTGTATGTCTTATGACCTGATTGTACTGGTGGTTAAAATGTTAGAGCACTATGGCAAAGCAAAAGGGAAGCCTTAAAAAAGAAAAAGAGCTACAAGGGAATATGGTTATGTGAGCCACATGAAACCAATTATTTTTCTGCTACTGAAAGTCTGATCATAAAAAATTAAGCTAAAGGTCTGTTGTTGCCCTCCAACAACACCCACCTTGAGGATAAAATTTATGCCTGTAATTTTGAAAAGTCAAAGTTTGATTTATTGTTCTCTGAAAGGTTGTGCAACGCTTCTTACTAAAGATCTCACAGTTACACAGAGGTGGTTTGTATGATAAAAGGCAATCATAGTTCTGAAAGACTCTCAGAAGATATAAACAAAGTTTGGTCTTATTATTTACTGTAAATTTTTTTTTCACTCTGTCTAGATGGAATTTCTTAATTTGCATTACAGGTACATGGCAGTAGTACAGGTGCAGACCTGAAGTATATCATATATACATATTCTGCTCTCTGATAATATTAAATCAAGTAAAAAAGATTTGAGAAAGCCAAGATATAACACTATTCAGTAAACTGTAGTTAATAAAAAAATGTCCCAAAAAGCCATTATTTGGCCATTCTGCTTTAGGGCAGAAAATCCATAACACAGTTTTCAAGATGTTAAAACATCCCTGTAATGAAAGGAAAAAGACAAGTCTAAATTAAAGCAAATGTTTACTGCTGTCCAGCAAACAGTTAATTTTAGGCTGCAAATATCAGAGGGATTTAAGATTTCAGCCATTTATTTTGAGAAGATTAGTTTATGTTGAAGGGCTTGTAAGTACCTAACACAGTTCTCTGTGCTGTAAAACAGTGTAGCTCCAATGAAATTTGGGAAACAACAGCATTTCTGACCCTTAAGCATGATTTCAGTTGTGTCTAATCACAATGGCTTCAACTTTTAAATTATATATGGATATATACATATGTATGCAGATATTTGTTGCATATACACATCTACTCAAAGGTTGTTTTCTACTTTTATTGAACCATTGCTCACTCATATTATCCACAGTGTCAGAAATCTCAAGTCAGAACTTTGTGGCTCTTGGAAATGAGTTTAGTTTTTTATTTGAATGCAGTGCTTTATGGTTTTCCAGAAATAAATCATAATGAAATCACAAAACTTGGAGGTTGAAGAGAAGCTCGGGCTCTGGACTTGCAGTGCCCTGCTGGAGTTCCATACTCATAATCTGGCCTCTTGTTGTCTGAGGACCCCTACAAACCAGTACTACTCCTCTCAAGGTTCTTTATAGAAAAAAAATAAAAGAGGAGAGGCTTTTTGTAGGCTGTGTTAGGCTATCAACCACAAGGAACTTGTCTTTGCTAGAGAAGAACACTGCGTAAACTAACATAAAAACATTCAGCTCATTAGTGAAAATTTTCTCAAATGCAGTAATATTATTATGTGACTATATTGTGTTCTTAGCAAGCTCTGTAATGGAGAATAAAGTAATGTCATAACAATACGATCCTTACATTAGCATATCTGTAGACCCACAAACTTACTCAGAAACTTTGGTAGTGGAGCAAGGTACTAAAATTTTAATTCCCTACTTTACTCACTTTTTGAAGCCTTAAATTGTGGAAGTTTAGCTAGTAAAGAATCTGTAGCAAAGTGAAGCTGAAGAAGAATTTTGGAAGAGAAAATTTGTAGCCATTTGTTTCACCATCCAAACCACTTCATATAGGGCTTGGATTTTCCATCCAGGTTCATATTCTGGCCTTCCTTAATTCAGATTTGCCAGCCTGATAGTGCCAAATTATGTTGTAGGTGCAAGGAAAGTCTGATATTTTTATCCACAGAGATATATCAGAGTTAATTCTAGAAGGTGTGCTATTGATGAATATGTAAAATACTATAATAACAATGATTAGCTTTATTTAAAAAATCAGGTCCCAAGATCCCTCTTACAAGTTTTGCGGTGCTCGGGGAAAAAAATATACTCTATTGTTGCATGAGCAGTAAAGGAGTCTCAAATCTTCCAAATATTGGCAATAGATGTGATTAAACATTGAAAAGTGATAATAGTGAAGATAACAGATGAAATATGACAGGCACTTATGGCATAAGAATATGTTTGCATTAAAAATGATCTTTAAATTTGCAGAACTTACTAACCTCATTCTAAGGTACATCAGCTTAATTAGAGATTTTAGACAGAATTAGGTACTGAAAAATATATCATTTTAATTGACAAATCTTCTTCCTGAAGTATTAGACCTATCCTGCTAGAATGCTGGTTGCTATTGAAGATAGTTTTCATTATTAATTTAATATGTCACTGATTTCCTCTGGAGAAATTTATTTAAAAATAAGGGACACAAGATGTGTTAGTGTCACTTTTTTTTTTTTTTTTTAAAGCATGCTCAAAACACTCTCCAACAGAACCTATTCAACAAGGTAGCACTGTTGAACTCAGCTAAATTCTCAGTAATGTCTGCTGCTTTATTATTGTGGAAAAATATCCTACCTTATCTATTTCTGGAATAATTCTAGCTTTTATGCAACTGGTTTTATTGTGATAATCACATTCAACTTTATCTGAATAAAAAGATAAAGTTGATTACAGTATATTTTCTACCCTACATGTAACTGGTAAAGTCAAAGTTAATGTATCTGCTTCAGTAGTGCTCTTCAGGAAACGTGGGGAGCTGGAGGGAATCTAAAGAAGAGAGTGACTGGATATTAGGAAACATGACCTATAGAAAGCAACCGAAAAACAGGTGTTGCTTAAAGGAAGACAAAAAATCTGAGGAGCCAAAAAAAAGGTTTTTTTGATCTTTAGCAGATTGATGCAAAAAGGAAAAAATAATCTGATTGCTATGTCCAGTATGCAGTTAATACTTAAAATGCAGTAAGTGATATTCAAGGTAAATGCTGTTGATTTTTTCTTATGATAAAGTAATCCAGTTATTATGATGATGCCCTGATGATTCCACAACCTTAACTGCTTTAGAAAACATACATGCCAAAAATTATATGCATATAGCTGATCTTGCCTTTGGGCCATGGAATGAGACCACCTGACCTCTCATGATTCACTTGAGACCTTTTCTTTTCTTTTGATTCTTAGCTACCAAGATATTGACAATAAACTCCTTCTGTACAGGCTCCAAGATCTTAAATATGGATCAGGCCTAAATCATGTTCATGACTCTAGCAGTGAGATAGCACTCTATGCCACGTTATGTTCTTAGTGAGCAAGAAACTAAATGAATGAATCAAAACCACTATCCCTATCTCTAAGAGTTTTCAGTTTAAGGCATATTCTGGCATGATAAAGTAACAGCTGGAGAGAATATTTTTCCATCTCTACTGAAATCTTACTTGTTTAGAAAGTGATTGTTCATTGTCTGCAAAGTAGTTAGAATAAATGAAATGCAATATAAATGTCAATGAAAAGGATTTTCTTCCCTAAACTGTTCTATAGAATTTTTCTTCTTAAAAGTACTGAAGCAAAATTATATCTGCAACACCTATGGTAACCATGGAGATCAGACCAGGCAACCTGCATAATGATTCAAAATGTGGCATCAGACAAATGTTCTTTGTCATGACTAGGTCACTACAAAGAAGCAGGTTTCCCCTAAACAGTTTGCAGAAGCAAGACAGATGTGGTTAATTACTCAACCCTCTTTTTTGCAAGGGGGGAAGAGAAAGTGTCAGCTCTGTGGCATGGGCAGCAGACTAATACAGTGTTTGGTTTGAAGAGACGTGGCTTCCCACATTCTTGATATTTTCAACTCATAGATATGATTTCCTGAAAATGTTTATCTTCTATGAGTCCCACCATGTTGCCAGCACAACTTGAATGATGGTCATGGGGACACATAGTTTCAGAATAAGTAGGAAACAGTTCTAATTAATTTGTACTTTTTTTTTTCTTTTTTCTTTTTTTCCCTAGGACTACATACAAAATGTACAAATGTTCAAAATCTGCCTTAAAAACAGTCCATGCACAATGCCAGAAATACTAAGATTTGGGTAATTTAAGTGTTAGCTATAAAACAGCATTCCTTCACATTTGGCAATGTTTCTTTCTCTGCATGGATGGCATCGAATAGTAAATAGCTTTCCGTCTGCCAGCTTCTAGTGCAGGATGAATATTGATGTTGTTCTTAATTTAATACATCCTTTAACACTTAGGGGAAGAATTACTGGAACTGAGACATTTCTGAAAAAAGAAAGTAACTTTTCCACCTAAGGGGTTAAGTTATTTCTGGTGTTTTGCAGTTTGTTTGAGTTAGGAGGAGAAACATGATGATGCAAGAATTATGCCAATTATACTTACTTACAAACAAAGTAGAAAACTTGGTCTCCTTCAAGATGAAATTCTAAACATACTTCCTTTTTATGCAGTCCCGAGGTACTCATCTGTCAGAGCCACACACCTACTTTTTCTGCTTCTATAACGACTTTTTTTTTTTCAATTCCTGGCATTTTTTGCCAAGCCTGAAATTAAAGATTATAATAAATCTCTTTCCAATTCCTCCTCCTCCTCCTCCTATATTTTATTTTGTTTTGGCAATAGGCCACTGTTTCACCTATCACTTTTATAAAGCTGGATTGCCTTTTTTTTTTTTTTTTCTCATTTAAAGTGTTAGGCTTTTTTTATGCTTTCCAGTTTTAAAATACCATTTCACCCAGCCATCAATGGATAGAGGTAGAAAGTAATTAATTCTTTCCCTTTCTTTTCTGGAGGAGGCCACAGAGACACCCAACATGAAAGCAGAAGTTGACACAACTAGTTAACCTATTACTTCTGTCCCAGATGATCTGAACACCCAGAAATGGGTAGTATCAATGACTTCCATCATTTCCCAAAGTGAAAATTAATATGTATGTTTTTCTAGAAGGAAGAATTTTACCAGACATATTCACTCTGACCTCAGTGTGTGGAATTTAAATAGGTCAACATTTAAAGCTAGAAAAATTAACCAAGTTAAAGCAGCAAGATGATGCTGTTTTATTTTCTAACTGGCAAGTTAGCTGTGTCTGATTGTGTGATGGTAATATTAGAACTGGACAGAAAGAATTTGGATTTAGGACTGATAGAGATTTGAAGAAAAAAGTGCAGTAAAGATAGTAATAGCGATTTTTTTTTCCCCTGAGCAGTTAAAATTGCTCTGTGCAGCACACACGTGACAGGATTGCAGTACAATGATTTAATAAAATTCAGTTCTCAACAATTATGAGGAGAAACAGGGACATTTCCATTCTTTTGTCTTCTGTTATCAGAATTATTAATTTCTGCAGTCATTAGTAGAATCTGCACGACAATACTGATTATGTACCTAAGAGCCCTTCCTAATTTCTTTTGGGTCAAAACAGCCTACAGGGTTTACAAGCTCACTTTCCCAGTGGGGCTCTCCACCAGGCTCTTGGGGGATGTAACATTAATGTCACATCAGCTCCCCACAGGCTCCTTGTCCTCATAAAAAAGCAGTAGCAGTTGGACAGCCTTTTCCTGCTCCTCTTTGACTGCTCTCTTAGCAGGACTTGATCCTTCTCAGCAGCCCAAACACATCTCATAGAATCATAGAATCATTTGGGGTAAGACCTTTAAGATCATCAAGTCCAACTGCTAACCTAGCGTGCTGCAAAATCCACCACTAAACCAGGTCCTCGGGCACCACATCTGCACATCTTTCGGATGCCTCCAGGGATGGTGACTTCACCATTTCACTGGGCAGCCCACAGAAACACAGAATGTCAGGGGCTGGAAGGGACCTCAAGAGATCATTGAGTCCAGCCCCCTGCCAGGGCAGGATCTCCTAGTGCAGGTCACACAGGAACATTTCCAGGTGGGGTTTGAATGTCCCCAGGGAAAGAGACTCCACAGCCTCTCTGGGCAGCCTGTGCCAGTGCTTTGCTACCCTCACAGTGAAAAAGCTTTTCCTTATATTTACACTGAACCTCCTATGCTCCAATTTGCATCCATTACCCCTTGTCCTACGATGGGACAGCACTGACACATTCCAGTACGTGTCAACCCCTTCAGTGAAGAAATTTTTCCTGATATTCAACCTGAACCTCCCCTGGTGGCACTTGAGGCTGTTTCCTTTTATTTTGACATTTATTACTAGGGAGAAGAGACCAACACCAACTTCTTTTCAAGTAATTGTAGAGAACAAGGTCCCTCCTTCAGCCTCCTTTTCTCCAGGCTATACAACCCCGGTTCCCTCAGCTGCTGCTCATAAAACTCCTGCTCTAGCCCCTTCCCCAGCTTGGTTGCCCTTCTCTGGCCATTCTCCAGCCCCTCAAGGTCTCTCTTGCAGTGAGGGGCCCAGAACTGAACCCAGGATTCAAGGTGTGGCCCCTCCGGTGCTGAGTACAGGAGAACGATCACCTCCCTAATTCTGCTGGCCACCTTATTTCTGATACAAGCCCGGATGCTGTTGGCCTTCTTGGCCACCTGGTCACACCGGTGGCTCACATCCCGCTGGCTGCTGACCAACACCCCCGGGTCCTTTCCCACCGGGCAGCTTTCCAGCCACCCTTCTCCATTGCTTGGGGTTGTTGTGACCCAAGTGCAGGACCCGGCACTTGGCCTTGTTGAGCCTCGGCCCCTCGAGCCAGGCTTTGTAGGTGCCAGAACCACCGAACCCTTCGGTACCGGAGCCCTCGAACCCCGCTCCACCCCACAGCCCCCACCCGCCCCTCGCTAACCTCGCTAACCACGCCCCCCGCGCCCTCCCATTGGCCGGGGAGCGCCACGTGACCGTGGGGCGGGCGGCGGGGGGAGGCGGTGCCGGGGCGGGCGCGTCCCCGCGGGGAGCCGGGCCCGGAGCCGACGAGGACGGAAGTGCGCGGCGGGGGCGCGCGGGCGGCGGCACCCCAATGAGCGGGCGGGGGGCGGCGGTCAAAGCGGGGCCGGGAGCCGGGAGGGAGCCGCAGCGCGGAGCTGGGTCTTAGTCCCCAGGTGAGTGGGGGGAATGGAGGGGGAGGAGGGTGCCTGCCTGCCTGCCAGCCAGCGCTGGGCTTCACCCTCGGGGTTGTGTGGGGTTCGACTGTCCCGGCCCCGTTCACTCGGTGAGGGGAGGCGGCGGTCGCCGGGTCCCGGGCGCAATCTGAGCGGGCCTGAGGCTACTGGCCGGGTAATAGGGATGAGCCCCCGAGTCCCTGCGCTTCCCTTTCTGTGGAGAGGGAAGGGAGGTGCCAGCCGCGGGTGCGGGGCAGCCCCCTTCCTGCCGGGGGTGTGCGGGGAGCCCGGCGGCAGTTCCTACCTCGGGACGTGGCTTCTCGGCCCGGAAAGCTTTTGAGGGTGAGGAGGCGAAGCCCCGTGTGTAACCTGGGTCCTTGGGCCTGCTGGGGGCCCGGGAGGGAAGTGCGGTTCGGCTGTGCCGCAGCCCCCTCCCCCCCTTCCCCTCTTCCCCCCTCCCCACCTCTGGTGCGTCCCGGTGGGGCTGGGGCTGAGGGGGAGTCATGGGGGCTGGGGGGGCTGGGGGTGAATCTCCAAGTGTAGCTTGGGGAGGGAAAGGGCGAGGAGTAGCTGGCCTGGAGTGTTAGCTTCTCCAGTGAATTCCTTCTGTACAGGCTCCTCTGCTTTCCTTTGGCTGCCCTGGGATACGTAAATGAAGGGTTTGAGATCCCATGGGTTGCAGCTGAACCAGAAGTTTCTGAAGGTTCTTGTTTTATCCGGCTGGATTTTCCTCTGTGCTGCTGTTCATTTTCTCTCTCTGGCCTTATTGGTGTAGATCTTGGAGGAGGAGAAAGGTGGTGCCTGAGTGTGACCTTACCTGGAGAAGGACAGGGAGAGGAATTGTGAGGGAAAGCAGCTCAGTCATGCTTTCTGAGCAGCCCGTGGAGGCCTAACCCGGTCTGTCTGCTGGCATCCTGGTGAATCCATTCTGATCCTACACCAGAAGGCTTAGTTTTGGTTGTCCCTGGGTATTTTCATGGGGTAAAGGGAAAAGGGAGACTGCACCTGCACTAGGCTCAGCCTTGCCTTTTTCAGGGTTTAAGCCTGCAGTTGGGATAGCTTCTTGAACTCTCCAAACGCTACTTCTGTATTTCTGAAATCTGTGTTTCTCTTGGGAGGGTGAGGGAAGTTGCCTGGCTGTTCAAGGGCATCCTCGGAGCAATGATTTTCAGGAAAACCTGTCTTTTTTTGAGGTGGCTTAAGCTATCTCCCTGCTACCCCCATCCTCCCCAGCTGAAGTTATCAAAGCTGAGAAAAGGAACTAACAACTGGGAACTACACTTGTGGTTCTTGCTAATAATTTGCTTGAAGGATGAAAATAACTTTATTGTTGAGCAGTAGTTCAATCTTTCTTGGCAATTGCATCTTTACAGCTGATTGACTTATAGCAGATTTGTAAAAATTGATTTATCTACTGCTTTAATTACTTCTGGCCCCTGCACACTGAACTTGTTTTTTTTCTTTATTTTTTCTTTTTGCTTGCTTATGATCACACAATATCAGTTTTTGTGGTAATGGTTTTTGCCTTTACTTTCTGAATTAGATGTTCTGTTTAAGGAATAGAAAAGCTTTTAGTCTACCCCTGTAAATAAGTTCAGTATTATATTTTTACTAGCAAATTGTTGTATTAGGACAACTAGATTCTCTTTTACATATCTGGAGAAAAGGGAGGCTGGCTTATTTTCTCTGGTGTTATATATATATGCTGCAGGGGAACATCTAATTTAAAGATTTAGCTAGAATACTTTAGAAAAAGTCACAACTGAAAGCTTAATCTGACCAGACAATATCCTTTCTCGTTCACCAGTTAAAACTCTCGCACTTGTCTCCAATTGTCAGTGCAGGGGTACTGTATCTCTGGATAGAGGAGCAATTGAGACACTTTGATCAAATCAAGGCAGTAGTGATGGGACACTGCTGAGACAGCTCAGATGTGTGCCCTGAAATCTTGGGTGATGTATAGATTCTGCAATCCAATGCCTCTTGCAGGCTTTGAGTTCTTTCAAATGCAAGTTAACACTTTAAGCTCCAACTGTTATTTGGCCAGATGCTGGGTAAAATGGCTTGTTGTTCTGAGACATGCTGAACTGCCCTGTGCACAGACCAGCAGTGGCCAAGTGATGTAGCAATGTGTCAAGATTTCAAAATGTTTTGTAGTTTGTTCTTGTCCTGTTGCTTTGTAAACTCTGTTCACTTTGCATGCAGTAGATACTTGCACTTTAACTTGGTAATTTCTTATTAACAAGATTCAAATGCCACGTGACTGGCTACTGATTAAGTGAATTGCTTTCTGTTACACAGATGAATTAATTTGAATTAATGGCCTCTCTTAGCAGAGGTACTGGAGGAGCCTGTTTCTCATGACAGCTGTGCAGGCAGTAAGTACTCATGGGAATGCAAGTGCATAATTGTATCAAGACAGGCAAACAGGTTAGCCTAAGGTTAGTAGGTGTTTTGTACCTGGAGAAAACATCTCAGGATGGGAGTAGGGAACTCTGAAGTTTGGGTGAAAGGCATGGATGGGGAGGCTACAGAAGTAGAGAAAAATGAGTTTCATGCTTGGTACTTTTCACACTCCATGTGCATAACTTTAACTTTTGCTTAATTGGCTTATGAAAAGTGTTGGTCCTAACTATCAACCAGACTAGACTGCAACTTTAGTCTCAAACTTCCCGTCTTGACTTGGAAGTACTATTCTGCTTATAAAAGCCTTCAGTTCTTTAGGTTTTCTCTCCTCCTTTGTCCTCTGCATCCATGTCTTTAGAAACTGTTCTGCATCATGGTCAAGCAGTTGTGTTAAGGTTCCGTGGCTTGTTACTCACTCTCGTGTGGCATGGCAAGGCCTGCAAACATGGCTGCTTCACTCTCCTGGTGGTGATAATCAATTTTGTGGCTTTGTTCTATGAGACAATTCATACCTGACTCTTGATAAGAGACTCAGGAGCAGATAGTTAAAAAGTGCTTGTTAACAGCTGCCAGTAATCTTGTTGATAGTTCCTTTTAGCCTGTAAGACAGGACTAAACAACTTTCATCTATGCCTGCCCCAGAAACATCAAGTAATCTTGTCATGTAAGCAAGAGAAATCTAAGTAACTTGCATTTTGTCTCTTTATGTTCTTCCAAATACTGCTTTAATGGTAATATTAGAGGATCTGTTTTATCTCTTGTGCTTGAGATGTGGAAATGTGTTTTTTTAAGACCTGTCAAAATAAGAGTCATGAAGTTGTGTAATGTGAGTGCTATTTAGGCTCCTGTGTAAGTGACTATTTGAATCTTTCTGATGACAAAATTCTTGCTTAAAGCAGCTACTTTTATATGGCATTTTGAGCCCATGGCCTTCCTAATCCTTCCTGAAGTGGTTGATAAAGGATAAATAATAATTATTAATAATATACTAATGGTTAATTACAGGAATGTGACTCAATAGAAATGCATTCCCGTCTAGGAGTCTTTGCATGATCACTAGTCAAAGACTCAAAAAAATGTCCTGGGATTATAAGCATTTGTTAGTTTTAATCCTGTCAGTTGTTACTTTGTGAATTACTGTTGCTGTCAGTGGCTGTGATTAATATGAAATATTTCAGGCTACTAAAAGTGCAATGAAACTGGAGTTTTTAATATGCTTTTCTTAAATTCAATCTGAAGTCAAAGTGAAGAACTGGAAAGCTGTGAACTTGCTGGGTTAAGCAGGTGTTATGATTTCTCTGTTGTCTAGCTCTGTGTGTATCTTCACCTCTAGTGAAGAAGAGCCTTCTTCAGAGGAGTACTAGAGAACTAGATTTAACCATGCCCCGCTGGGGCTTAGTTCATGTAGATGGCCATGTTACAAGAATGTTTAATTTAGTCTTAATATTGATGGTAGTGCATTTTCTGTGAGCTAGGGGCTTAAATCACAGGTTAAAAATCCTACCTTACAGATAAGATTTTTATAGACTATACTGTGTTACAGGATTATATTGAAAACATGACAAAGCACTTCAAAAGTTTGCCAGATCTACCTTGCTTCTTTAAAAAAGTTGGTTTATAAGGTTACTTTGCCCCTTCTCATCAGGGGCATGTCTTGGGTAACACTGTAAAGCAAGTATTTAATGAATCAAGTGTTTTTTAGATAAAGTCGACTCAGCTTTCCAGAAAATAAGTTGTTTCACTCATTGGGAAAGCTGCTTGCTGATTAGAATGAACTAATTCTGAAGTATGTATTGATCTCTGATACAGCCTTTCCACTGAACTGCTGTGGAGGTGAGAAACTCCTCTCTGTTATGGTTTTCTTCTTCTATTTAGTGTTCTTGTAGGTAAGAAATTTTCTTTAGTGTAGTCACCAAGAAGAGTCACTGACTGACTTTGAAGGCAGCTCTCTGCTTTTTATCTACCATATCATACAATAGACTAGCCAAGCAACTTAAGGAAATCATCTTTCAAAGGACAGGAAGACTTGCTTGAAACAGTACAATTTCTCATTCTGCTTTCTTATTTTCAAAACACATTTTAGGAAGCCATTTAATTTTTTAACAATGCTGCAAGCTTGTTAAGAATTTACTTTTAAGTTTGTCTTAAGGCAAACTGAATTCAAAGTAGGTGTTCATGGGTTTAATCTGTTTTGAAGCTATAATGGAAGGAAAGAAATTGAAATAGGCTGTCTGGTAGTGATACTGTACTTCTTTGCTTGATCTGTTTTACAAACAGATGAAGATAGTGGTCTTGTTTAATTCAATTTCCTCAAGTATTCATAACAGTCTTCTAATAGTATCTATCATTTGAGCATGCCTTCTATTATACTCTGGTAAATAAATATTAGTTAAGGTTTCTAACTAAGTGTGAGTCAAGAAGGGCTTGCTCTAAGTTTTTATTTCTGATACAGTAGTTCAAGTTGTACAAGTTGTCAAATAGTCCTTGCATTTCCAGAAGACTTCCCACATACAAGATTTGTATCAGCCCTACTGCTGGGGCACAGGTCTGAACTGTGGAGTTTCTGAAATTGGAAGACACTTCTGGAGACTGTCTTGTCCTGCCTATCCTGTTGACTGTGCTAATCCTGACCCATAAATTGGCTTATCATCCGTCCCTAGGTAGAACTTCATACATGACTGCCTTTATCATGGGAGAGGCAGCAGTCCTGCCTTGCCTTCTGCCTGTTTTGTAAGAGCCTGTAGCCATCCACTGCAGTGCTCTAACCAGGAGAGATGTCTCAGGGAGGTTATGTCTCTGCAGCTACACACAGACTCTCCCCAAAGTCTGCTGTTTGTTCCCTGAGTGACACGCATTAGTTTACAGAAGCACCCTCTTGTGCTTTGCCAGGAAAGGCATGAGAGCTATGGAATGAGCTGGCTGTGTATCAGAATAGTAGTTTTTAATTCTGGTGACATGCTCTGTGAAGGGAGGAAATGTCTTAAAGGGCACACAAGGATAAATGTATAGTTTGTGTTCTGTATTGGTTCTGTATTTTAATGTGACCTGTCAATTTCTAGATCCTGAAGTAAAGTGTCCTGAACTAAATATGTCCCAATTTCTGTGCTGAAGTCAAGGGGTTCTGAGTTAAGTTAGTACCCCAAACCAGAGCTATCAGCAAGTGTGCTGTGCTGTGCCACTCTTTCTTCTACAGCACTTCAGAGGCTCAGTAGTTGGAGAGCATGTGTTTGGCTGTAAATGCTTTTATAGAAATAGGCAGATTATGAGGGAGACCAAGGATGATGCTTCTTCCATAAAGGAAACCACAGGTTTTTAGTTTTATTAGCTTTATACTTGCAGTAGGGATACTGAAATTGCATGTGACGCCTGTCCTGGTGTAATAATCCAGTTTCCATTTACAGGTAGAAATAGCGCTTTTGGCTTTGAGGTAAAGTATGTGAATACAGTAGGCTGGAACGTTACTTGCCTTTTTGTCACTTAAAACATTTGTTCTTAGTTCAGTAGAAAAGAAGTTTCTTCTATGTGCTCATTGCCTTGGTATGGTCATTGTTTTTCCTGATTGGGGAAACTGCAGTGACAAAATCTATTTAGAGGTGATTTAACACAGCAACTGAATTATGGATAACTAGTAATTATCTGAAATACAAAATTTCACTGTTGTTGCTTTATGTGATGCAAATACATTGACTGAAAGATGGGGAAAGGGTTCAGTGCTTGGCATTTGTGTGGTGACCTGATGGAAGCAGCTCAGTGACTCACACATTGGTGAACTGTGAAGTGCTTACAATAGTGAAGGACGTGGAGAGGCCACAGGGAGATGATTCCCCAGACTCCATGGTTAAGAGTTAACTCAGCATAGGGGGTTATTACTTGCCTAACTCCATCAAATGGAAGCACAACAGTAGTTTACATTTCCCTGAATGGACACGTGAACATGAGACATTAATGTCAATTTAGAAGCAAGGAATAGGATTGTATGGACAGACAGTTCCTTCTGCTGGTAGTACCTAACCCAAACTAAATAGACTTCTAATTTATCCCAGGTATGCAGTTCACTGGGGAAACTAATGACAGCATGACCTAGCAAGATTTGACTTTTGGAGGAGCAGTGGTTGCAGGTCATGGTCTGTCTGCAGTGTCTTCTGCTGTATTTGCAAGACCAGTGTACTAGCTGTGACAGAGAACTGGGGAGGGACGAGGGGAGGAAACTTTGCTGGTAACATTTTATGAGAGCTGAAGAATTAAATCCTGCACAACACTGTAGCATACTTGTGGCCCAGTTGGTCTTTATTGGAATTTGCTAGGTAAATGTCAGTGGCAACTTCCTTGTGGATTCTACAGCTGCAGGTTATCCACTGAAGTAACTGAAACCATGTTGTAACTTTATACTGCTGCAGTATTTGAATCTTGGGTTATTTTGAACTCATGAGCCCCACTGAAGGTATTATAAAAGCTATTTGACTAGTCTGTTATATTTGTAATAGTCACAGATATCCAATTAAAAACTGGTATTGATTAACCATCTTAAGCATGACATTGACTTGGCAGTGATTTGGTAGATGAGCTGTGTGCTGTGTATTGCAGATGAGCATGCTCCTGCATGGGTGAGCTTTCAAAGGAAGCACAGTTGACATATGCTTTGCAAGTCAATGGGAGTGAGGCTGTTGTACAACTCTGTTGCCCAAGTGACATTTTCCTGGTATGAGCCTAATTGACTAGTGTGTGAAATGGTGTCATAATGGATGCTAATCAGGCAACTAGAAAGCTACTGTCACAGTGACAAACTCTGAGCATAGTAGTACAGATTAATGGTTTTAACTTAGTCTTTGTGCTTGTAGAAGATTTCTGTCAGGTTTCTAGCAAGTTCTGGTCAGGCAAAAAGCAGTGTGGTAGATCTTTCTCTTCCATAGTAATTCTGCAGTATGTCTCCTGGGCATTCCTATTAGACCTGAAAGCTTCCTGGAAGCACTTGGAATGGTCTGACTGGTTATCTCCATGCAGGAGAAATATTCTTAGCTCTTAAAATGACATAAGTGTTTTATGACCTTCACTTCAGGTAACACTATCTTGTTGAAATTCGAGTTTTTTCTGCTTGGTGCTACATATAATCTGCTGGTTGTTCTGCACTAAGTAATACAGAAAATAGGATGGTGGTTTCTTCCATCCCCCTAAAAACTCTGTAGAACTATGGAGCATCTGTGGAAGCATGAGGACATTTTCATTGTATTGGAATAACTAGTAACATTGGGATGCCTTGAACTACTAGACCTCCAAAGCAAGAATTCAGTGTGTGATGGATTGGGACCTTCTCTGATGTACCCCACCTCTCAGGAGAAGTCACTTTAGGGTGGTTTTACATATTCCCCTTAGCGACAGTACTACTACTGTGTAGTACTGGTGAGCTTGATACACCTCCTGTCCCTTATGATAAAGGGAAGTGACACTGCTATTAGGGAAGGGAAGCAGCAGATTTTGTGCTTACCTAGTTCATTGCTGTTGACCTGGGACAGATACCTGTGTGACAGGATGCTAGGATAACAGGAGAGCTAGAAAGCTGCACCTAATGAAGCAAGCAGGATACAAGGCTCCTCTTAGAATCCAGAAGGGCAGGTATAATGCTAACAGCATGGTAGAATTGTAGTTTTAAGGAGAAAGGTGTGCACCATCTGTTAAAAGTGATGTCCAAGTCCTTTAAAAAACAGAACAGGTAAGAAATCTATTAAACATGGCTCCAGTTGCTGTGAAACTTTTGTGAATTTAAAAGGATACTTTGGTTTTATGTGACAAGATTGGAGAACAGTACCCTGTTGTGATGGCCTCATGCAATGATAATATCTTCCTACAGTTATGTGGCTGTGGAGACTATGAACTTTATATCATTACCTTTGCAACCTTATTTAGTTAAACATAGATATAAGTGATAGGGGTTTTTTTGGTGCTGCAGTTTCCTAGGAGTACTATTTAAGGGCAAACCTTACTCTTCACTTAACTGCTGATCAGAAACAAGTTACTCAGCTATTTTTTTCCATCTCTAAGGGAATTCTAAAAAAATTCCACATACTTAAGTCCTTTAGGAACAGAGATATGTAGGCATTTGCCTGTATTTCACTTCAGCATGAGATACAACTTTAAAGGGTTGCTTTAAACTGCTACCCTTTGGATGTTCAGATTGAGTCCTTCCTGAGACTAAATTTCTGAAGGTTGCATTAAAGTATACCATCTTGTTGTAGACTTGGATAGAATTTAATTCCAGTTTTCCTTGGACATCAAGATTATTCAAAGCAACTTTGAAATTAATGATAACATGCAAGATACAGTCTATTTATTTATTAAAAATAATCTAGGAGTGCCCTCCTCTGAATGATGTGAGAAGGCATTAATTTAAGAATTTGATCTAGGAAGTAAGTGCCTGCTGCTGTCAGATTTTCTTTCTAAGCTATAATGAAGGATCTCTAAAATTTTGTAACCAACATTGGGCTGTGCTTGTTAAGGATGGTAGAAGAATAATGTGCTGAATATATATGCAGGTATTTCATAGTTACAGGAGATCACTGTTCTGCTGATCCAGCTCTGAAAGTAGCCTTAAAAGTTGGGGTTGTCTAAGCTTAGCTATACCTGTTGCAAAGAATGATGTGCTAAACTTTGTAGGTTGCTAGGGTAAAGATTAAATAGCTATTTCTTTGGAAGCCCCCTGTTCATCATGATCTGATTCTACATCATTTCATGTGTTAAAAAATATTGGTAGTTTTTGTGTAGTAAGTCCATGCTTCCAAAGTAAGGTAGATCCTTGCCTTATGTTCTTCCTTTTCCTCCTGATACTAGAAAATACCAGGTTTTCCAAATGCATTCCTAAGTTCCTGTTCTATGCCCTTATCTTTGCAACTGCAAGTATACTAATAGATCTTGGACAGAGACAGAAAATTCCTGATTACCAAAAGCAAATCTTGGGCTTGGGGTTCAGCCTAGTGCTCAGCCCAGACTGCAGCAGGGTGTCAGCTGCACCTCTGCATGTCTCAAGGAGCATAGTGTGGACAGGAGCAGGGAACTCCCCATTTCTGCAGCAGTATGAGTAACCTTTTGGCTGCTAAAATTCTACCTTCTTTGGCCTCGGTTGTAGAAACTTTTTCTTCCCTGACATCAGCACTGAGGCATGAAACTGTAGCCATGCTGAATGACTCTCCTCCAGGAGGAGATGGTCCTGAACAGCCAGGGGTGAGGGAGAGGAGATGGTAATAGAAGCATTGGGTGATAAAAATGGAGGCTGTGAAACTGCTGCACCAACATTCTCTGAGAGATACCTCAAGCTGAATGTATTCCCTGATGTGACTAAACATGGCCCAGAAAAATCTGTAGCCATAACGGAGAAGGTAGAAACACCCAGCAGTACTGAGGAAGGATATAAGCATATCCCAGTTGGGAATTTCTGCCAAGCACATCATAATCTCTGTTTAGCTTGAAAACCAATAATTGGAGGTGTGCCAAGAGGTAAGATAGAGACACAGCAATAAAAGATAGAGTACTGTTTTTATTTTTAGCATGCATATCCTAAAATTTTCAGTAGCATTAAATATACCCTTCAATCTCAAATGAGCTTTTCAGTTTTTTTCCTGTAGTTGAATTACCCATTGGAACAGTTACAGTCCATTGAAAGCTAATGGAATTTCAGTACTTAAATATTTGCTGGATAACCTCAGAACAGCTGAGAAGCTCTCACAGTTCATAGCTCAGTGAGATTGTTAATTAGTTTTGTGATCCAGGGAATTTCTTCATTCTTGCACCTCAAAGCCTCTAAATATTCTGATAAATGAGGATCTCTAAAATACTGTTGCAAATCCTTTTCCTTGCTGTACTTGCTTTTGATGACATCATATCTAAGTCTTTAATAGTTTGAATGCACAGATTTTCCTTTAAAAGTGTGTATCTGAAGGGTTTAACAAAGCTCCTCTGTCAAGCTAATGGGCTAAGGGTTTCTTGAATCCTGTTTTAAAATCCAAAGAATGGCTGCTTTCAGTGGAAGGATAGCAATGAAAAGAGATGTTCAAAGATCTCAGCTGCACAGTGAGACAACGAAGACTCATCTCAGCAGTTTTGAGCTTAGAGCTTTATTTCAGTTTTAAATCCCAAACTGCACTGGAAGAACTATAAGCAGTTCCAATTAAAGCCTTTGGAGAGGTCTAGAATTTTTTACTGTAGTAACAGAATCTTTACTGGAAAACAGATAGACTTAGTGAGTTTCCTCATGTTTCTTTCTTGTATGTTATTTGTGTGGGCTGTAGCAAAATGGGTTCCTCTGCTGTGAAGTGACAAGTGCCTTTTCCTTTCATTAAGTGACTGTGCAGCTGGGGGGTTTTAATGCAGGTGAAGTAGAAAAGGTTCTAACAGTTCAGTCAGGTTTGAAGTACATGTAGTTAATTAGTAAAAGTCTCTAATCTTGGCATTAGATAAGCCAATCCTGTTTGTTAATGATGTTCTCAATGTTCAGACTGAGAGGATGGAGAAATAGCAAAATGATGCTTAAGTTTGGAGTTTGTGAAGCAGTTTGTAAAAAATGCCTTCAAGTGCTCAGTTTTGAGGGACCAGTCAAGGATGACACAACATTGTGCAAATTTCTCTACAGCAGGAGGCCTTAGTTCATCTGATGAAGTTGTAATCTAATCAGGTAAGACAAGGGAAGGCTGAAATACATTGTTTGTGAGCTCAGAGTTAGATTTCTTATATGAAGGATGGTATGGTTTGATTCGTCCTGTGGGCAAGTACAGATCTGCAGAAGTCTAAATCAAAAAAACTTCTTAGTAACCACTATGGTTCTATTTGTAGATCTTGCAGTGTTTCATGTGGCCAACCTGTTTGTTGGTGTAACCTTAATTTCTTGGTCTGAAGAACATCTTTTACGGTTGCCACAAAGCTCCTATTGTGAATATGGCTTTGTAACCTATTACATATTTTAAAAATAGTCATGCAGAGTTATCAAGTTAGTGGCTTAACTATGATCTTTTAAAGCAGATGAAGCAGGTAATTACCTCAAATTTCTTAAAGATGAAAGCCTGCCTGAAAAATTTCATGCTCTGGCCTGGGGTCTGTTTAGCATTTTATTTTGAAGCAGGATGAACTGTAACCAGAAGACACCCCCTGGCCACCCCTTTCTCCCTGCCAATAGAAGTCTTTTAGAAGAGTTTTTAAAGCTTATGACACCACACAAATTTCAACATGTTGTTGTAAAACCTGAGGGTAAAATGACAGATTGAAATCAAATGGACTGAGTGACTGCCATTGGAACACTGACTAGTGGAACACTTATCTTCCTGTCACAGGAGGGGTGTAAATCTTCTTGTTTGGGTACAGTTTACTTCTCAGCAAGTGAAGAATATGGGAGAGGAGGAAATACCATGCAATTAGGTTACATGTCTGGACAGTTATTTAGAGTGATCTCCTCAGCAGATGTATTAAAACTCTTGGCCCTAAGTTTACCTTAAACTGAAGGATATTGCATAGTGTTTTCAAAGCAGCTGTGGTTATTACAGGTTCTTCTAGACACTGCTATTTTTTAATGAGCTGTCTGATTTTTTCAAGACTTACCTTCCTCTAAGGAACAGATGACTTAATGCCAGTGTCTTGACTGCCTCAAGGATCCTTAATTTGCAGAATGCAATGAAAATTCATTCTTGCCTGCTTAGAGAAGACTGAGGAAAGAGCTTCCACTCTGAATTTTGTTTTAATGCAAAGAAACTGTTAGATGTGAGCTTTGAACCACGTTGTATAAACTATTTCTTGGGCAGCAGAGGTGGAAATACAAGTAAATGAACAATTGGCTCACACAACTTCCCTTGTTTTAGAGTATCTGTGCTAAAATCTCCCTCCCTTTCTCAACCAGTGATGTGGTATCAGCTTGTTGTCTTGTAAGGACTGGGACTTCTGCACTGGTACTACCTGTGTCAATCCCGTGCCACAGTTTTCAGCCTTGCCTTGTTCTGTACTCACTTGCCTGGCTGTTCTGGGGCTGGAGGGGGGCAGGCTTCCTCTGCTGCCACCAAAGAAATGACTTGTGTGAAGTTTCTGGGTTTTCAGTGAGGGTGTACAATGTAGAAGCTGTGTTATCAGACTGTCATATTCAAAGGGTTCATGTAGTGTTGATACTCTGATATTCAAGGAGCACTTGTTACAGCTTTGCAGGGAAAGACAAGTGCTTTGGCCATTAGGAGCTGGGCTAGCTTTATATTCAATTAAACTATAAATTTGTATGCTATTGGATGGGTTTTGCTTAATGTTATGCTTTGGTTACATACCAGGTAAAACTGTGTATGAAGGATAACCTTGCATTTTCTACTGGCTAGTGTTAAGGTTGGATGGAGAAGGCTAGATTTAAATACTCTCTTCACTCACCTCTGTGATGAGCTTGCACTGGATGAAGTTGGTCAGTATTTTACCCAAATGGCAGATATTCCTCTAGTATGACCAGGTAAAGATGTGGTAGCTGTATTGACAGGAGGGAGAAAGTTGGTATCTTCTTTCTTGGATGTTAGTAAATAATCAGTTTATTATAGTTGCATAGCACAGTGGACTTATGGCACCTTAATAGGCAGCAGCACTAAGTTAAGTAACACATCTGTTAAAACAACCTTAGGTTGTTTGTTCAAGGAGTACTCGAAGGTTAAAACCAGTCACAATTACACTGAACAGTTGCTGAGGCTCACTTGGCTTCTCCAGAAAGCAGCTTATCTACTGCAGTCAGAGCTAGACTGCTCTTGAAATAGGACAAAATAAACTTCTGTACAACTTGAGAGCAAGCTGTTTTATTGCTGGAACACTTAGTCTCCAAACTATTTCATTCTGTAGTCAATTTGTAGCTCTTAATACCTTGGGTGTCTTATATTCACAATGAAAGCTCTGTTGTTTTCCCCCTCTTACCTCTCTTGTGGCTAAGAACTGAAAATCAAAGCTTCCAGTCTTCTGGTTTGGAATCTCTGGGGTGATTGCTGAATTCACTGTCCACAACACAAATGTGTGTTTGCTGAGCAGGGTGATCTCTGAGAAGTAGGAGTTGTTACATCCCACTACTGTACTAAGGAGTGTCCTGGATGATGCAGGAGCTGTGTAACATAATATAGAAGATTACCAGATGAAAATGTCTGTCCTCACTCACAGGGTTTATCTCAGAATGAACATTTAAAGATTATTAATTTGCATTACTGTAACAAATGTCTTTGTATGAAGGATACACAGTTGTGAATAAAATACCCTGCATGGAAAAATTCAACTGCTCAGATGTTTGAAAATGCTATCCTCAGGGTACTTCTTGGCCCTTGTGTTGGCATGTTTGTTCTTGTATGAAGGCAGTCAGTGAAAACTTAGTTTGATTTGTTGCTTTTCAGAACATAGTCATGATAGGGGGAGGAAAATCTTTGTAATCCAAGTATTCCAAGGCAGGTTTCCCAGACTGGTCCTGGAATTGTCAACCTCAAAATGCAGAGCACAAAGTAGTTTGCTCCAGGCAGTACAGTTTAAAGGAGGTGTTTAAGCTGAACAACATCCAAAGTCCTTTCCAGGCTAAATAATCTTATTGTGTGCTTGTAGGTTGACAGTCCCTTAGTCCCTAGTTAATTTTGTTTAGGACATGTAGTTATTCTGAAGGTTTTTCCATTACAGCACTCTGACTTCTACTGTAAGCCTTTTATTTCCATCCAGTAGAACTTAATGGTGTGGCAGTTCCAGTGTCTTTCTGGAGTAGTCTTATCCAGGTAAAGTTGGGGTAGGCCTGTTGCTTCTGGAATAATGAGTCCTGCTATACATCAAGGCTGGTATAGCCACTTTTTTTTTTTTCTATGATTCCCATGGCAGTCTTCCCTGCATGGCCTCCCCTTGCCTTTACAGCACTCTGCTGGGGTCTGAACAGCTGGGGCTCTTAGTGTTGTCCTGTGAGGACACAAGTGTTGTTATCCTGGTATCTCCCTTACAGCCATCATGTGCCTGGGGTACACATCTCTGTTTTTCTCACTGTAGGAATCCTGACCAGTGAGATGTCTCTTTTTGTGTTAGTCACTTCAGCATTTGTCCCTGATTTGTGCTCTTCCAGCTGCTGCTCTGTATTGTTCAGAGTGTGGGACCTGATGTCTGTTTGCCACAGTTGCTGTGTCCAGCTACTCTTAAAAAAAAGGCAGTGTTTTTTTTTAACATGTTTCTAGCATTTAATTACTTGGTTTACATGAGACACAAAGGCTTGTTAACTATTACTTTTTTATCAGAACTTATTCTTTTATAGCTTGGTAGCATCAAGAGAAGACTGAGAATTTCTTGAAGTAAAGCAGGATTTTATTTTTCTTCAAGATTGAATTATACTTACATCATCAAAAGGCAAGAAAAATATAAAATAAATGCTAATGCCATGTCAAGACTTTCTGCTGGAAGCTTTTGCAACTTGTTCCTGCCAGAATTCACTGTGTGTCTCTGCTTGCTTTTTTTTTTTTTCCCTCAACCTATGTAGAGAGGAGATAGTTACCTTTCTACCTATAAGCAGATCTAAGGTATAGCTCTGCTTCCAGGTTGAAACTAAGGTGCACTTAAGAAATATTCTAGAAAGGTGTAAAACCTTCTAAAAAGAACAATGAAAAACACTTGATTTGATGTTGTTGGAGAAAGTGTAGTATTTCTTCTTTTGGAGACTGCTTTAGATAGCAGTCACTTAGGATAGGTTTCTAAATAACAGCCTGTTCATCTGGTTTTGAGAACTTGGGGCACTTTCAATAATGATATACTGTTGTAACAAATACCTTCTATTTATTCTAATACCTTGTTCTTATGTTTTAGACATCAGTGGCTTGGTTTGCTTGCATTGAAATGGCCCATTCCTCAGGCTTGCTGGGCAGGGTTTGTCATTTGTTTTTCTGTGCTAGTGAGATGCTATCATGATGTCACCAGTGTCATGAATAGTAATTTTTTTGTCTGCAGAATTGTTTAGTTGCCTGGCACTTCATCTATTGCAAGCAGGACAATGGCTGCCAGCAAGAGCAAGAGTCAAAGTTCCTTGGCCCTCCATAAAGTAATTATGGTTGGCAGTGGAGGTGTGGGCAAATCTGCACTCACTCTTCAATTTATGTATGATGAGGTAAGTAGTTTTGGTTCAGCTTCTCTAAAGCACCAATGTATACAGCTTACTAAACTTTTTAGTGGGATGGGGGACTAAATAGCAAGAGACCTGAAGACCTGACTGGCAGAAGAATGTAGTGATCTGGGAAGGGTGCTCTGTGGTTGCATCTTTGGTTAAGGGCGACAAAATTTATGCTTATTAGTGAAAGAGCAGTTTTCAAAAGACATGCAAAATGGTAATATGTGTGTACAGAGGCTGTTACCAGTTGGAACTAACCTTTAGTTTTGTTCAGGAGTAAGCATTCCAGCTCATTCTGAGCTGAGTGATGTAGACATGCTCATAACATGAATTCTTCCATCCTGGTAGCAGAAAGCTAGATCAGACAATCCAGGTGAGTATGTGGTGGAACACATGATCCTGTAATTTAGAAGTTGGTTGTCTGTTCTTGCATACTGCAGTGATAAGAATATCTGAACAGGTGACATAGTCATTAGTAAAGGCTGCTCAGCTTAATCAAGCTCATGGCACAGCCTTTTATTGTACTTTAAGAGGGGTGGAAATGTAAGGAGCCTGTGCTGCATGTGCCCTGTCAGCACAGAACTACAAGTTGAGCTGGCATTGGCTTTCTGGTTCTGATCAATATTGAATGGATTAAGTATGTGCCTGTGTAATTATGGAGGAGGTTTTCATATTCAGCAGCTGCATGCTGTTTTCTGCACCTGTTGAAGCTTCAGATAGCTGTACCTAATATACACTGAAATTCTTTTTCCTGGAGAGAAACCTAGATAATGTTACCAGGTTGCTTGTAGCTTATACTGTATATTGTCCTTTAAATTGTGCTGAAGTTGCTGAATGCTTTTTCATTCAGAACGGTTTTACTTGGCTAGGCAGACTGGCTCTTTGATGTATTAAGAGTTTAAATAATTTGCTTTTTAAAGGAAACCTAAAAAAAGTGGAACTTAGTTGATTGAATAATGAAAAGGTTTGGGTAGAACTTTAAATTGCACTGAAATGAAAGAGACTGGATATGAAAAAATACCGCTACGATTTGACAGCAATTCTAATCACTAATCCCTTTCTTTTCTTCAGTTTGTAGAAGACTATGAACCTACCAAGGCTGACAGCTACAGAAAGAAAGTAGTTTTGGATGGTGAAGAAGTTCAGATAGACATTCTGGACACAGCAGGACAGGAGGATTATGCAGCTATCAGAGATAACTATTTCCGCAGTGGGGAAGGATTCCTTCTGGTCTTCTCGATAACGGAGCACGAATCCTTTACAGCAACAGCAGAGTTTCGGTGAGTAGTTTCTCTTCCAGGCAGGGGAAATATCTGGTTCCTGTGCTGCTATGCCAGCTCTTCTGAAAATCTGCATCTCTTTACCCTCTGTCCATTACCATTTGATCAATAAAAGTGACAACCCAACTGTTTGGCTCTCAGTGACTGGTAACATAAACCACAGTATCCAGCCTGTGGCTCTACTCGTGCAGTCAACTTATGAGTACATTATGCCAGCAGCAACTTCAGGCAAGTAACAGATTTTTGGATTCCTGAAACATGTGTATTCAAGCCAAATTTTAGTCTTTGTGGATATGAAGTTTAATTATCTTAGAGCAGTACTTCTGGAATTAAGTCTGCCTTTTGGCCATGTTTCAGACACTCTATTGCTTACTGCTAGAAGCAGGTGCTCTAAGGAAAGGAAGGATTAGCCTCCACTCTCAGGTGTGGATTGGTGCCAAGCAAGGGTTGGCAGCCAAGTTGTGCTATTGTAGGCAGATGTATTCCTAGAAAGACACACATTTTTGTTCTCAGGATTAGCACTTCTAATGTAAAAATCAACACCAGACTGAGCACAAACTCCTGTGTAGTGTGAAAGAAAAACAAGGGGTTTAATCCATTGTTCTGGTGTCAAAACTCATGTAGCCAGATGTTTCAGGGAAAGTATTTTAACTCTCTTACTTGATAATAGCTGTTGCCTCAATGTAGAAGGTAATCCAGAGATTCCCTAGAACATCTGTACAACTTGAAGTAAAATTTGCCAAAACATAGGGAAAGTGTTAGGAGTTCCTTATGTTTGTCAGAATAAAAGCTCTTTATCAGTCTGGCTTATGTTCACTTTGCTCCAGTGGTACAAGGTTAATAGAATGGGTACTAATTGGTAATGCAAATGATGGTGCTAAGGTAGACACCTGTTTTTAGGCTTTTCTTAAAGCTAGGGAAAATTCCCGTCACTTCAGGACTTTGATCCAGTTTCTTAATAGATTGCACTGTTCCAACAATAGTAGGAGGATGCATAGTTGTTTGAGGTATAAAAATACTGTTCCTTTGTCACCTACTAATTCTGTACCTTTGTTAGACTCGAAGGCTGGCAGTGGGGAAGCAGACAAGCAGAGCTGTTCTGTTCAGTTTGCTCTAACAAGATAGTGCACTTAAAAGAGCTAAACAGTCAAACTGTTGTAGGACTACAAAATTGAGTACTTGGGCTATTCATAGTATAGGATGGAGGAAAGTCTGATACCATTAAAAGAAACAAGAAGAGAATGTGACACTTAAGTACCCAGCCTGTTTTTTGTTGAAATGAAATGTATGGTTAAACCCAAGGCTCAAGACTTTGGATGAAATGAAGTAGAAATGTTTTCCTTGGTAGTTTGTAGGTTTTTTTGTCAGACTTCTGTAACTAGGTTAACTGTATGTTGGTTCAAGATTCTGTCACAATAAAACAATGAAAAAGCAGTGCTAAAAATGAGCAATAAAGATCTAAAATCTTTGAGGTGGAGAGTCTCCTACTTTCCAGTGGGTCAGAAATAATAAAATACTGAAATTAGTTAAATGGAGTATTTAATTAGACTTACATGTAAGAACCAGCTCCTTGGAAATCAGCAAGGAGGGAGAGAATGTGTAGTATGAGTCACCAGCATCACAGGCTAAGCTACAGATTGGTATTATTTATCCTGTAACTTCCAGAGTTCTTAAATGATGAAAAAGTTGAATACTGAAGGAATTATGGACTTGTCTTTAAACCCTAGCTTTCCTGCTGATGCTATGCATTCAGTGGTTTAAGTGCCTCTAATCTGGAAATGTGTGATGGTACAGTTGAATGCAAAAGCAGAATGTCTGCTTAAGTGTTGACACTATTTTAGATTCTCATGTGCTCTATGTATATCCAGTTTTGTGGATGGAAGCTAAAAGCCTCAGAAGCAGTGGTAACTCAGCAGGATGAGGGGTGCAGCACCATGCTTGTGCCTGGTTTGGCTCTCGTTTATTACAAAATGAACCAATCTAAAAATAACTGTAGACTGGGGCAGTTCTTCCAGAGGCTTAGATGGACAGCAACATGTGTCAGTCTGGTTTCAACTCATGTTTTACTCCAGTAATAGCACAGGCTTTGAGACTGACTGACTTTGAGGCATCATTCTGTCTCCTTTCCCACATGCAGAAAGGTACTTTCAGAATGACAAAGAACAGCTAGGTTAGTGCTGATGGTTCATATCTTTTCTCAGTCTTTCAAGGAGGAAGGTGGCTAGCATTTTAGTTTAGCAATATTTTGTAACTCCTTTATGTAAAGTTTAGGAACCATTAAGAGTCATCTCTGCCACCTACTCCCAGTGTTCCCAACCTCTGCTGCTTTAGCAAAGCCTTGCTGTTGCTGAGACCTATATTGAGGTGGGATGTAGACAGGAAATTGAAGATGGTGATTAAATGCCAAGGTAAAACTTTGCAAATGTGGCACTTGTCCTCTTGTCCTCATTCAGATGTCAACTCCTATTGCAAGTTGCTCTTCTTCCCTACAGCCATTCTTTCTTAGAGCCTGAATAGCCAATGTATGAATTAAATGGTTCAACTGCCTTTCTGGAAGTGTGCAGTTTTTATTAGTGTGAAGCCCATAGCATTAGTATGTTAAACTTGGAAGAATTTTAAAGGTTGTGATCAAATGTTGGGATATGTACTGTTAAGTACTGTTGTAAGTTCTATTAATGTGCAGACCACTTGATATACTCCTGATAAAGGTGGGAGTTTTGTTGCTACCACTAACACAGATATTTTTATTTTGAATACCTGATGCATTAGGGAGCAGATCCTGCGTGTGAAGGCTGAAGAGGATAAAATCCCTTTATTGGTAGTAGGAAACAAATCTGACTTGGAAGAGCGCAGACAAGTGCCTGTAGAAGAGGCCAGAAGTAAAGCAGAGGAGTGGGGTGTGCAGTATGTAGAAACCTCTGCCAAAACCAGAGCAAATGTAGATAAGGTAAGGCAAATTACTTCTGTAACATGAACTATTAGATTGGTACTGCTTGTGTAGTAGGTGAGTGACTCTTGCTGGGACAAAAGCAAATCCACAGTTGGGCTTCTGAAAGCCTGGATTATAAGAAAAGTGAATGAATTTACTGGAATGTGAATACTTAAGGAAATTCCTGCCTTAGCAAAGCCAGAGTTCTGCTACAAGTTAATGTTACTGTCTTGTCACTGTTTGTACCTGTACTGATAGCTTTCAGTACATTATGTTTATAGAATCATAGAATCATAGAATCATAGAATTAGCCGGGTTGGAAGGGACCTCAGAGATCATCAAGTCCAACCCTTGACCCACCGGAGCACAGTTGCTAGACCATGGCACTGAGTGCCACATCCAGTCTTTTTTTAAATGTCTCTAGGGACGGAGAATCTACCACCTCACTGGGCAGACCATTCCATTGCCTGATCACCCTCTCCGTGAAGAAATTCTTTCTAATATCCAACCTAAATCTCCCCTGACACAACTTAAGACTGTGTCCTCTTGTTTTGTTGAAAGTCATCTGGGAAAATAGTCCAACTCCCACCTCGCTACAGCCTCCTTTCAGGTAGTTTCAGAGTTGTAGAGATAGGTTCTGTCCTGTTATAACAGCAATAAATAGAAAGTTATAGGCACTTATAAATTGTTACCCCTTGCCTACAAAGCTATTTCTTTCATTCTTGGTTAAAAGAGTTTATATGAAACTCTTGAATTGAGACCTTTTGGTTATAAAGGACATAGCATAATTTAAATTGGGTAAAGAAGAATTTTGATTTGTGGGCTGCTACTGGAAAGTGAGACTGTCAAATGCATAAACTGAGTTACGTAGTTAAGCATTAATATCTAGACTTGCTTTTGCATATGAGCTGTCTGGAAAATGTAACTAGAAAATGCCTAGCCTGTTTTATGCTTAGAGTAACTTTCTGATCAGTTGGGTTTAAGGGTTGTGTAGCTGTGTCCAGAGTGTGGTAGCATGGTGCTGTAGACTTGCTCTCGTAGGTCTTCTCTAGCTAGCTTGTATGACATAATGGTTATCCTCTATGCAAGCACTCATATTATATATGTTAAGAAAAATTATCAGCCATTGTTATTGTCCATTGACAGCAAACTTAAAACACTTAAAGGTTTTTAATGATAAGCTATTCTATTTTTATCGTAGCATGATTTTTTTTCAAGTATAAAAGACTTGTGTAGTTCTCCATTAAAAAAAAGCCTAACTTTCTAAGAGTGACACTGAGATCTTGTTCTAAATCTTATATTAAAAATAGTTTTTCCTAATAACTCTACAGTAAAATAGCTGTTGCATTTAAAATGGAATGTATCTAGACATCAGGCATACAGGGCTGAAATAATCTAAAATTTTGGAGAAAACATCAGAGTAACGAGTTTGTGATAACATAGTCTGAGAATTTTCTGTGCTTAACACTATCCCTTGAATAGTGCAGCTTTGTAGTTATAAATCAGGCAGAATACTTTGCAGCAGAGTTGTGCTTGTAACTACTTGGTAAGGACTGGATGAAATGCTTTGCATAGTTGAGTGATGTCCCTGGAAATGTTTGCTAGGCACAGACAAATGTTCCCTTAAACTCTGAATGCTACTTTTGTGCAAGACTGATATGCCTTAACAAGCTCTTAAATTGGGGCTGTTGAATGATCTGGTAGCCAGGTAAGATTTTGCTACTGCTTGACATGGTACAAAATTCTCATGTTGGGGTTGTCACTGGGATCTGTCTAGACTCACTTCTGCTGTATTGAGTACAGTGTGGTGTTATATCCTTATTTACTCTTGAATACAATAGTTTCTATCTGCTTTCTGGTAGCAGATCTTGTTTAATCTTTCTTTTTTTTCCCTCTTAGGTATTCTTTGATTTAATGAGAGAAATCAGAGCAAAGAAAATGTCAGAAAACAAAGACAAGAATGGCAAGAAAAGTGGCAAGAACAAGAAAAGCTTTAAAGAAAGATGTTGTTTACTGTGATGCTTGGGAACTCTAAATATCCATCTACAGGTGGCATGGATGAGATACCACTAAGGATATAGGGCTGGATTCATGAAAGGAAGTCTGTATTGACTCCCTTATCTTTTGCTTTGCATATCATGCCTTCAAAATGTGAAAACAGAACTTTGAAACAATTTCTGGTATCCAATAAAACCAATGCCAACTTAAACTGAAATGGGCCTAGTCCTAGAAACAGTTTCAGAACTACAATCCTTCCGCTTGGTTATACAGTGTACTTTTGTATTAACTACCTAGTTTACTCTAGTGTTTTTCTGAGTATGTTTCTCTTGAACCTCTACTGGCCTTAACAAGCACAGCTGTTCAGGTTCAGCCTTTTTTTTCCCCCTTCTGTTGCTGCCCTCCTTGATGTTGCAAACTGCAGAAAAGCTAGATGACATCTGGTAAAAGGTTTGAGTCTCAGTCTTCTGTTAGTTGTCACTGGTGTTTCTTACACTGAAATCTGCTGACTTCTTCCCCAGAAAATAGCAACTGACAATTAAGAGTCAACTAAAACCAAACTTAATGCCGTGTTCTGTTTAGTCAATACAGCATTCATGAATCAAGCCTATGGACTCAATTCAGACTTACTTAATTCAAAAATTGTTAATTGAATACTGGCAAGATGCATTCCCTGCATCCTTGAATTAGTTAGATGGGGTGAGGAAATGACTAAGCCTTTCTTCAAAAGGAATAATGTCACCATCTCCTTCATCTGTCCTGGGTTTCTTTCATGTATTGTGGCTGGACTCAGTTACACTCACTCTACATCCATCATCTTTCCCCTCCCTGGTACTGGAATAGTGAAAATCAAAGTGCTGGTTTCATTTGTTTTGTTTATTTTGAAACACTTGTAAACATATTGGAAAAGTGGGAATATCTGGATCTTGGTGCAGATGAAAACTTTGGAGTGAGGGTGGGTCACATCACACAATCATGTCTTATAATAGGTGAAGCATACATGCTACCTCTCAATGATTATCTGGCTAGTGAGTTCTGTGGTGTCAAAAAGCAAACGAAGTTAAGCAGTTGCCACGTGTGTTACTCACTGTTTATTTTATATGTACTGTTTCTGATGCATAGCAAGCTAGCACATGGAGATGTGAGTTGAATTTTGTTGCCAGATATGCAATGATGGTCATGTATTGATCAAAAAACCCCAGCCAAGAAATGGAAGTCAGTACTCAGCAGGTCATCAGATGACTGAACTGAGCTTTCTGATGCAGTTTAGGTGTAGCTGCCAAACAAAATATTTCTGTCACTGTTGTGGAAAGTAACTATCTATGGGTTATGAAGTGTCTCAATGAATTATGGCTGTCTTCTGTTTTGAAGGAGTAGAGAGACTTAAAGTAATGACTGAATCTTGCTTGATAATTAAATCACAGTTAGTTGGTCACAGGAATGTGCTATGTGGTTGTTCAACGAGACACAATGCAGCACTAAACTAACAAACTTTCCTTTTGAGGTGAAGGAATAGTGACTACTGTTCAGTGCTTAGTATTGTTAATTTGAGCTTGAAAAACAATTTTAACATGTACTAGATTGCTGGTGTGCATTCCACCTCTGAACTTCATAAACAAGATTTGTTAGATGTCAGAACTTCTGTTGGTCTGAGGTTGCACAGGGACTTATCACAAACTCATTGTCTTCCGTAACTAGTTCAACTTGTCAGGCAACTCATGGGATTGGAGAAACTACTAAATAAAAGGTGCTGTAATCTTCATTCTTGTCAAGTTAAATTCATTCTTTGTTGATGTTGTATGTGCAGAAAGATTGGCTAACCAGTTCTGAAAATATTTCTCTTTTAACAGTGTAATTAATTGGTATTAAAAAACTAGCTTGACAATACAGTTTTGAAGGAAACTGGGAGTCTGCTGGCTTATAGAACGTGTCACTTGGGCTGTATCACCTAAAGCTAAAACCTGAGCACTTAATGGGACACTTGGAGTTATAACATAACAAAGTTTTCTCTTGAGCTTCCGTGGATAAAGTTCACTTTTGAGTGCACACTGTGCATACTAGAAATGAATGCCTGCTTCTGAAGGAAGGCAGCTCACTTAGGTTTGGGTTTAGCTGAGACATAAAGGTTAAGTCCTTAATTAACCTAAAGGATAAACAACAGTTGAGTTCACATCACAAGCTTATCTAGGTCAGACCCCTATGAGGTGGATTGTAAAACAGATCTTAACAAAACTGAGTAAGCTTTCCTTGCTATATGAATAATGGACAGGGCAGAGCTCAAAATGAGCAGCTTGGCTGCATTGACTCAAGACACTTGCATGCTTTGACCTCTGATCTCTTTAGTTTTAAACTACCTGACAGTATTTGATGGGACAGATTAATTTCTAGTTGGAACAGTGAATTTCCCACTGGTGTTCTTACAGTCTGTGTGATGTTCTCACTCAGGGTTTTTTGTTTGTTTTTTAATTCAATTGATAAAACTCCACCATTGAGGTGGACTAACTTGGAAGAAGTTGTTTACAGTTTCATTGCTTGATACTGTGTATTTTCAGTGTTCTTGTCACCTTTTCCAGAAAGACTAGAACTGCAGGCTAAATACAGAAGCTTTTCAGCTTCCACTTCTGCAATTGTGACAAACTTCAGTTTAACTTTCAGTTACAGCTGGAAGCATTATAAACAAGGCAGCTACCTTGGCTACTTCATAACAGTGTGCAACAAGGATTCTGACTTGCACTAGGAAGGCAATAAAAGTGCTCCCCTGGACTGGAATCCTGCTGCCTCCACCTCATATGGAAGTGCCTGGATGTGTGCCTTTCTCAATAGAAACAATACAGTTTGGGGGTGCTTGAGTGATTTCCAGGTGTGCTTCACTCCATATCTATGGACATTACCATCATGTGTGTTGAACAGAGTTAATAAAAAATGGAGCAGAAGAATGCTTCCTTTGGCTTTGAGGGTTTTCTGTAAGCAGAGTAAAGGAAGCTTTGGCTTCTAATCAAAATGAGTACTTGCAGATCAAGTACATCAAACAAGGAGGACTTTGGCAAGAGAGGGAGTGTGTGGCTGTCTGCTTGCCATGTTGTGTAGCTGAGGCCACTGAAGACTGTTTTGAAGCTGATTAAATTCTATCAGCCTTTGCATGTTAAGTAATTAAAGACTTGGACTTCAGTATAATGTGCTTTGAAATCCTTCTGGAGCATGGCTGTAGGCAGTGGATATTTGATGCTGGAGGTCATGGAAGACTGGAGTATGCACTTGCACTTCAGCATTCAAATATTATTCTTGCATAATGGCTGAACCTAGTCAGGGAGCTCTTCACTGGAGTATGGAGTCTTCCATAGGTGGCTTAGCTGCAGGTGTTCAAGTGCTCCAGTGCTCTTTCTGGTTTGAGCAAGATGTGTATTGGACAAGTCCCCATTATAGCAGGGGCTAAGATATTATATGAAATTCCACTTCTAAATCAGGTTGAACCCCAGGAATGCAAGGGACTCCTCTTTTTCCTTTTTTCTTTTTTTTTTTTTTTTTTTTTTTTTTTTTTTTTCTTCCCAAGACTAGCCTCTCCAGGTAGGAGTTCAGTTACAGCATGAAGCACATATTCAATCACATATTCAATGACTTGATGGCTTCTATGTGTTCCATACAGACCAATACACCTTTGCTGTAATTTCTTAGTGAACGCTTGGCTTGATGAAAAGAGAGATGTATGCATACATCTACTGGGCATTAAATTCTGTAAGATGTTAATAGGGTTCAGCTAGAACTTCAGGTAACAACTGTATGGCTAACATAACACCTAAGAATAATTAATAAATGCATCTAACAAAATCCTCACCAAGTTCTCGTTAAGGCTTTCCAGAATGTTAACCCAGTAATTGGTGCTGACAGGTCTATGAATTCTTGCTCAAAAGAGGATACTGTTTATCAATTCAACTCAGAGCTTTTGTAGACAGAAGCTTTCTTTAATTGCTATAAGCATATGTTGCAATGTTCACCTCCTGTTGATTTTTATAGTTGATAAGAAGGAAAAGGAACAACAACAAAAAAAAGCTCTGATTTTCACTGTAATCTCCACACTTCATGGGAATGGCAGGTGTTCCTCTTGGGAGAGGAAGGTGTTATCTCCTAACACCAAGAAAGAGGTTTAGTGTAGAGGAAGTGGTTGTGATTGCAAGATTTATTAAAACTGCCTTTAAACTATATTTTCTATACTATATAATGTAAATTCTTGGGGTTATCTTGCATAGCTTCAGAGCTTTGTCTCATAACTTGCACGAACATTTTTAATGTCTATAAAACTGGTCACTTTATCATGCTAATACAAATGATTTATATTACTATTGATAATAAATGAAAGACAGACATAATATTTGTTTGTTATTGATTTTTGCAACATTCTAAAAGTATGCTTACTCTCAATTCTTGAACCATGCAACTACTGATTTTCAGTGTCTGGAACTAACCTTTGTTTCCATCAAATCTGTGATGTAATTGTATTACAGCCTGCAGGAAGGGAGATGAGGAGGAGGTGGCTGAGGAACCCATAATTGTTTTTTCTGAAATGATCTCCATATATTTTGGGACTAAACTGGTACAGTAGGTTGAATTGCTCCCAGTTGATTTTTTTTAACTGGCAAGACAGCTTGTGTCTCCTGTGTGAATGACAGTGTTTCTTTCCTGTTTCTCCAGTCTATCTTATGGCTCAAGTAACAGAACAGCAACACTGTTTGGAGTTATTGGTCCTTAGCCCTCCAAGTGTGCCAGGCTCCATTTGCTGTGTTTGCAATGAACAGACTGGAGTAGAGAAGCTGAGATGCCTCAGACAGGATGGTTCAGGACAGACTGCACTGTTCTGTCACTTAGTTTGGAGCAGCACAGAAATGGGATTCACTGGAAGCTTTGGGTGCAGTTTCTGCTGCCACAAAGTTGGAAGTGGAACGTCTCCTTGCTGATGTCTTCTGGACAGGTTTTAGAGTATTTTATGTAAACTTGTTTACATGGTGCTTGCTTGGTGTTTGCCCTCTGTTTGAGATTGCCACGGTGGTTTACACAGCTCTCTTTTTCAACAAAGTAATGTTCTAAATATTGTGCAGCGGAGCAATGGTATCATGAAATGTGTTGTATAGAAGGCAGAAGCACGGAAGGTTTGGAGCACAGCTGTATTAGCCCCGAATGACACTTTTTCTTTGGTTGTTCTCTGGGTGCCTCGGAGGAGCGGGTCTCCCTTAAGCTGCATCAGCATCAAACAGGAGAATGATTGCACATGAATAGCTCTGCAATTGCCTTTATGCTTTCATGTGTTCTGCTTCAGCCAGAGCACTTAAAGCAGTGTGGTTCTGTGTGTGAAGTGCTGTACGGATGCCGGAGGTGGGACTGACACAGCCTCCTGAAAACTCTTAGCTCCATCTTGTGGCTTCAGTTCAGAGAAGCTCTGCCATGGAGAGGGGCTCTTCAGCATGCTCAGAAGAGCATAAAAGGTTAGCTGCTACTAATCTGCTACCTGAATTAAATGTAGAAATCTATGCTAACTAGATTCTTATGTTCTGGTTGTTATGTCATATGATTCTCATGCAGTTGGAGACCTCGTTCTAAATTAAATTTTTTCTTTTGCATGCAAATGCAGATGTTAATTATTGCCTAAACATTGTGGTGTGTAGAACACTCAGTTTCTCATGAGGATGGTGGCTTCACGATTTCTATGGCATTAAACCAGTTTGCATTACAAGCATAAGTTTCTTCTGCTCACTGAGCACTGATTTGCATGCCAGAAAGAATATTTATTGTTCCACGGAACTGGGCAATACTTCACAAAACCTCTTGTTTCTGAGGGTGACTAAAGATGCTGTTCTTTCTTTGCGATACTGAAGGAGAATATCCTATTTAAAAATCTTTTTTCCCACCTCTCAGATTCTCCTCCCGCCAAACTGCAAACTATTTAGAGTCTATTGTGGGAAAATGAGGGAAATACTAGCAAATGGCCTCTTAAGCCTTGTAACTCCAAAGTGGTTGAAGGTAAAATGCTGAGGTGAGACTGGGACCATGTGCTTTGCAGTTGCCTTCCTAATAAAGTTGATTAATCTCCAGAGTTTACAGTAAGTTCCCTTCAGTGAGCTTTGTTACTTGGCTTTGAGGCAGAATCATGTTTTTGATATAATCAGAGTTTATAGAGTTTGTTTTTAAAGTCTAATGTTCAGGGTATCAGATGCTTTATTCATGTTGGCTTCATAGGCCAAATACAAGAATTCAAGGACAAACTTGTGCTTACATGTAGCATTTAGAGACAGGGAAAGCTACTCCTTTTTGCTTAATAGTGCTCTGTTTTGGTTTTAAAAAGAAAACACGTACAACAAACTGAACTTGCTGTTTAGATGAATGTTTCTCAATTTGTGGTCTGTAAGAGTGCTCTGTAACATGATTACCCTCCCCACAAAATGATGGCATTACACTTCTCTATGTGTAAACAAGGAAAACAACTGTGGACTGGGGGAAGGATTAATTGTCAAAAAAATAGCCATGTTCTTTCTCACTTCTAAATGAAAGCCAATATGGCAACATTGACCAGGATAGCTTGCAGTTTCACTCCTAAAAGTTCATCTAGCTCTTCAGTTTTAGAAGAGCTTTCTGAGAACCAGAGAGAGGTGGTCCTGCTCAGACATGGAGCTCCCTGACAGAAAGATGCCCAGAATGACAGAAAATCAGAAGGCAAAACTTTTTTTCTTGCTTGGGAGGTAGAGCTATGAAAACCAAATCCTCCTAGGTTGCTGAACAAGTGCCTTTAGGGTGGACTAGCTGTTTGGTTTTAAATGCAACTACTCTAGTTAGTGCATGGCTGTGGAATAATGTTTTTCACTCCGAGGTCTCTGTTTTTATTTCTTTATAGTCCTGCTTGGTTCTTCGTCACTGGAGGTTCATCTTTACCCCTAGGGTTTCAGATCTTCCAGGGTTCAGACAGCAAAACTGAACATGAGCTGCTCTTCCCTTTCACTCCTGGTGACTCTAGTTAGTTGCTGGGCAGTGCCACTGGATGACAGGCACTCATGTCCCCAGCTTTGGGCAGCTGCCCTCTTTCCACTCTGAAGACTCTGGGCGAAATGAGTTTATCAGACTATGGGGAGAACAACTGCTCACAGAAGGATTATGAGCACTAGGAGAGCTGGACACCAGACTTCAGTGAGAGCTGCTTCCCACCTGAGGACCAGCAGCAGAGCATGGGATTCATCAGTTCCTGCAGCTGGGTGAGAGCTTTCTCATGTGGTACCTTGAGTAAATAAGTTTGAGGGATGATGGTAGTGCAGCAAGCAGATGTGGAGCAGAGGGTAGCATCGTGCCTGTTGGAGTTGTTTTACTATTTTTTGTTGGGGTTTTTTTCTTTTTTTTGTTTTTTCCCCCTTTCCCCTCCCTGAACAATATGGAAAGAGGAGGGCAGGCAGAGCTGTTCCTGCGTGGGAATAAAGGCCACATTTGCAGCTTTGCCTGGGGAGCTTGAAAACCATAAGTCAGGCCTCCCAAACTACATTTGGTTTAGAAATAATGAGATGCTTTAGAAAATGAACTTGGAGTTCACTTTCGCAGTCTTTGTTTCCAAGCCTTTTGAGTACCCTTGCTTCATGTTTGCAAGCTTTCTTTCTTCAGCAATGATAGTAGAAATATTTTTTTCAGTGAAAACAAAGGTGTTCTTATGCTTACAGATTCCAGCACCTGGGGCATAAATTTTAAAATACTGTGGCATTTGGAGAGGAGCAGAGGCAGGACACAAAACCCACTCAACTTTAAGCCCTGTTTCTGCTGGGTCACTGTCCTCTGCAGAGGAAATCTGAAAAACTGCAAAAGCTGAAGCATAAGGACCCCCTGTTGGTGGTCCCAGTGCCTGTCTTGGAAGCTTGCCAGGAGCCCAAGGGATGCACTTAATTTTCTTTATTCATTAGCATATTTTTAATCAAACCCATCAAACCACAATGTTTCCACATGTCTCTCCCATGGCAGATGAACAAAAATAGGTCAGTACTTAAATGCACCTCTAACACACTGCAGTTCACCCCACTTCTGTAGTTGCAGTTGGACAATAGCAAATGACCTGTCCTCCTCACCTGGTAAAAACTTTGATGCAGAAAACTTCATTTCTCTCATGAAAGAGGAAAGCATGTGCAGTTTGTCTATGATACAAGCTCCTTTCTATCTTCTTCCCAGTTAAAGGACAAGAAAAGCATTTGAATCCTCTCCATCTTAGCTTTTGAATCCTCTCCATCTTAGCTTCTAGTTTATAATATTTACTTCATGTTAATTTCTAGGGAATAACATAGCAGGTGCCATGTCCAGGGCTGAATTGCCTGGCCCTAATGAAGTTTCAAGACTGCTTATACCAAGTTTAATAATGGGCTTTTTACATTCTTGTCACCTGTAACCTACCTTCATATACCTCATGCTGCCAACCCATCTCTAGCCAGGCAAGGAAAATGTTGCAGTGTTGAGATCATGTTCACACTTGCAGCTGAGACGTGTCTTGCCTTGTTTCTTATCTCTGAATTGTTCATAACAAGAGCTAAGTAAAAATTACTCTTCATGTTTTTTACATGAGCTTTCAAAGTTGGTTACACTGTTCTGGGTGGGGTGAATATTGCATCAACACCAAGTTAAAACTTATCTTTTGTTCTTTTTTGGAAAGAAATGGGAATACAGGTTCCAGGGGAACAGTCTTCCCCCATGAGACAAAAATCAGGTAAAATCTAAGTATTAAATAGGTTTGAAGCATTTGAAATTTGTGTCCGTGACAAAGAGATGCATGTTTTACTTTCTGTTCTCTTCCTTTCTTCCTAGGAAAAAACAAAAAAAACCCCCACAAAACCACAAAAAACAACAAACAAAAAACAACCAACCAAACAAGACAGGACTTAGAGTTGATCAAGTCAGTGAAGACCTATCCTGAACATAGAAACTGAAATGGGCTTGCAGCCTGTGACTCGCTGCAGCAAAGCTAAGGAAGCAAAAGGTGAAAAGCTCTGCAGCATCCATGCCAGTTTCCAAGCAGTCCCAGAGCCCCAAGTCTCCAGGTAACCCTTTCCTGCTGACAACACTGTCACCCCAGACAGGCTGCAGCAAGTGATGTGCACAGGGTACAACCCCTGCTTCTCTCTGCTGCCAGCAGATTCTCTCTTCGTTGTCACTGGCTCCTTTGCAGTTCCTCTTGTTTTGAGAGCTAACCCAAGGGGTGAGGGTGAGAAAGGTGTCTTAACAAGGTTGTTAATTTTGGCTTCTTAGTTAAAGATGCTAGGCATTTTTTTCTAGGAGGGCCTTTTGTATGTATTTTTGTGTCAGAAGCCCAAAATGAGAATAAAAGCTCTAGAGCCCTGGTGAGAAGAGTAATTCTTCTCAGCTGTATACTGGGTGGTCTCTGCTAAATAACAAAACATCCAGCTGTGGGAATGGGGACCTGTTTACTCCTTCCTTGTGCATTCCTGCAATAGTTGACAACAGCAGTAGTGTTATGGGCGAATACTCTGCTTCTCTCCATTTACTTTTCAATTCATTCACATCTTCCACTTCTGCTGTAAGAACAATCCCCACCAACTGACACCAATCACGTGTTTTCGTTCAAGTCTTAATCCATACAGTTAAGTGGTTGCCTTGTTTAAATCTACCCTTAGTTACACCTGTTTTCTTTTATTATTCTTTAACAACTACTGTTAAAAAAATGCAGCCCTCTTACCTAGACAGAAGACAAATTACAGCAGGACCAATTTTGCTACAGGCTCAATTCTGCAAGTTCGTTGTTGTTGACAAGGCAAGTTGTGCCTTGTCACTTAGTGAGGGGTAAGGGTCACTTGGCAATTTTAATTTGTGATCTCTTTGCTCTCCTTTAATGCCCACACTTTGAGCAGACCTGGATCTCTACAGCGTTAATTGCACAGCGGTTTGGACTCTGGGGGAGCTCCATCTGTTACTGCTTTGTGGACTGCTAGCATGGCAATGGCAGAGTTGTTTCAGTTTGGGGGAAGCAGACCTAAGAAAGGTCTTTTTACCTTAAAAGAAGGTAAAAATCACTGTGGTGTGTTACGATGCCTGTTCTTTGCAGCCACCAGACAGTCCAGATCTTTGCCTTTTGTAGCAGAGCTTCCCGTGCCATGCATCACCTCAAAATGGCAGCCACCAAACCCAAGAGGCTGCTTTGCTGCCTGAGCAAACCCTGGGGAACACAGCCCTTAAATCTACATTGCCTGGGGGCAGGGGATCCCTTGGGCTTCACATTTTAGGCACTCTCTTGGCTTTCTTCTAGAAACAGAGTGGGTCCATTCTTGCAAGGGAAAGGCAGGGTGGTTGGCAGCGTGGGGGTGTTTTGTATACACCGTGTTCAGTGCTCAAAAGGCTGGTGCTGAATATGGGGAATTTCACACGGCTCAATTCCCTTCTGCCCCAGGGAGTGTGTATGTGTCTGCTCTCCAAGCAGAGTGCACTTAACCAGGGTGTGCTCTGTGCCAGGGAGGGGACTGCTTCTCTCCTCTTTAAAGCTGGTCTTGTGAAGTAGGTTGTTCCAGATCTTTTGGCTCGTAGGATGGGAAGCAAGGAGGCCTGGCCTTGTGACTGTCTGAACTTTCTACCTAGAGAGCTGTGTGATCATGTTTCTTTCAGTTGCACACCAACTCAGCAAAGGCTTGGAAAGCCCTCATGAACCCCATCATCACCCCATAGCCTGCTCCTTCTGAGAAGACCTGACCTGCCTCTCACACTTCCCAGGACTCGGCTCAGGTGGGCAAGTGGACTGAGCCCAGCTCTTCTTCCTTTAAACCTTGGACTTCTGGCTAAATTAAGGTATGAACAAAAATAGCCTGTGCCCATCCCCTCCACCCACCTGGAGCTCTTTCAGAGAAAGGGAAGAAAAAACTATATTTATTGCTGCTTTTTTGGACACCTGATCTGGAAGGTGGGCAGACTGAAAACACCTGCTGCACTGAGGGAAGAAAGTCAGAGATATTCATCTAATCATTATAAGGCACTGAAGTCCAAGATGGATGCTGCAGGCTTTATGATGTTCAGAGGCTTTTTGCTTGCCACTAAAGCCAGTGGTGAGCACCTGGGCATCTTGAGCATATCATTGTGGAAATCACTACTGCATCAGATGCTGGAGGTTTCTTTACATTTTGCTATGACATGAGTGATTATAACATATAGAGTCCATTATTGGGATGATTTGAAGTTGAACTGGTGGCAGGTGAATAAGACAAAGCAGTGTCTTGTCTCCCTGAGCTTTTTCCTGACCTGCATATAGAACATGGTTTGTATGGAAGTGGAGTGAAGGACATACAACAAATATTTTCCCAAAGTGGAGACTGTGAGACGGAATCATTTCTCGTGAGATTTGTCCAAGTAGTTCATCATGCTGTGCTCAGTTTATTTTGTTGCAATTTACCTGGGAAATACAGGTAAATTGCATGTAATTGTACTCATGATATTAAACAAGACATTCCTTTCTGTTATGACTGTGCACCATTGCCATCTCTAGTGTCCATTTTGTAGTAGGGGAAGTGCTCTTATATAAAGAACATGTAAGAAAATGAGGCAAAAGCCCTGAGAAATGCAGTGTGAGCCATCATACCTAATGTTTACTTTCAGTCATGATGAAGACACTATCTCTCCCTCCCCTGATATAGGGGAATTGTGATGCTTAAATAATTGATTATCTTAAATTTCCCTTAACCCTGACATCTGGAAAGAACTGTGGCTGTACAAAATACCACCTATTGCTAATTCTTTGTACAGTCCTAGCCTCTCACCTAGACTAGACCCCTTGAACTCTGGGCCATGACTGCCTTCCCAAATGGCCACAGTAAATGAAATCTTCTTAGAGAAGTCCAGCTGTGTGATAGCAGCTGCTGCCTTATGCTCCCCTAAAGGGAAAGTGAGGCCTGTTTTGGGGTGTGATGGGGCCAGTTGGCTGTAAGCCTTGCATTTTCTCTCTCAGTGCCCTTCGCTGCTCTTGGAGAAGTGGCCCTTGCAGAAGAGTGTCCCAAAGGATGTGCAGCAGCCAAATACAGCTTTTACTAGAGGGAGAATTTGTGTGTGATTCAGTGTAAGTACCACTCTCTAATAACCTCTACTAAAGAGCAGCAGTGGAGAACAAAACAGCAAATGAGAGCTGTTTTGGGAAGCTTTAGTACCCATGGTGAAATTTGGCCAAGGGAATGAAGATCACACCTTTCACTCTTGCACACGTACAAAGTAATATTTCCCAGGGATCTTTCAGAACCAGAGATGGTAAGGATTTATCACACATAACATCCAGGCCTGAACACACCTGGCTCTGGTATGGGATCACTGGTGGTTGGTTTTTGGGTGGGTTTTTTTGTTATTGTTATGTTGTGGTTTGTTTTTTGTTTTTTTTTAATATTCCATTTTCAGCTGGAAATTACTGATGTGACCAAAGTCCGATTCCCTTCAGCAGTTTTTCCCTTCCTCCCCCCACCTTTTCGCACTCCCTGAGGTCTGACCATCTGGAAATCCTCCTCCACCTCTTCATCATGTGTGAATTTCCACCTAGGGCTGAAAGTGTCACTGTACTAAAGTGTGATGCATTAACACATTGAGGCAGAAAGCAGAGGGGAGTTGGGGATTATAACACTTCATGACCCACTCCACAGTCGCTCTATGATTTAATCATCTTTATCAGCTTGTATCCTTTCCTTTGTATCCCTGTATTTTCCCTGTATTCTTTACTAAAACATTCCCATAATTAAAATAAAACTCCACACAAACAACTAAAGTGCAGCACCTTTGCTTGAGACTAAGATCAACTGAAAAAGGCAAATGTTTCAAGGAGAACACTCCTCACTCAAGCGAGCTGGAGGACCTAGATTGCTCTTTCACAATGAGGTTCACTAATTATCCATATCTCCTATTGCATATTTCAAAGTTGGGGATCTTTGCTGCCAACCCTCATGCACATGATCAGAGAAACTGTAATTTTATTTATATAAAGTATAAGCAGTAATAACACTGCCTTGTACAGAGAAGAAACCAAGCCCTGCTAACTATGTGCCATGTTGGTTTATCCTTTCAGCAGAATGGAATGGAAAATTCACTGGTTTGGAAGTCAGTTAGCTGCCCAGCCTTCTCCTAGCTAAATACTGAGGCTTATTATGCTTCAAATAAATATATATATATATATTTATTTTGTGGCTTAGTTGCTGTAATCATCTTGGATGTAATAATGTTACTAGCCTCAGGGCTATATTTATTAAGATTTTAATTTAAAATCTTTCTGTCCTTCAGCATTTAAACAGAGGAAAACCCCATCTGGAGTAGCCAAAAAAAAAAAAAAAAAAAAAAAAAAAAAAAAAGATTCATCCTTTTCTTTTTCATGCATTCCCCTCCCCTAGGCCCTCTCTCTCATCTTTTAAGCAAAAAAACTAACTCTCTTTCCTGTTGTAGCTCTTCATCTTCATAATACCTCTGTACCTGTGTAGGTTTGGTAGACTCAATGTCTGCTTAATATGACCCGTGTGCTCCTGTTCTGGCTGTCTACAGAGCCATGGTTTGTTTTCTTGCCTTTGTATAATAGCACTAGTGTATTTCACAGTAGATTTTTCACATACTATGATTTATTCTTAATGATGCTCTAAGTAAGGCCTTAAACAACAGCAATAAATGTTGGGGTGGGGGCAGGATTTTTGCTCAGATATGACAAAGGGCTGTAGAGATGTTTTAGAGTTATTTTTTTACTAATAAGCTGCCCAAATTCTGAGGAGATCATAGCAGGGAAATAACAGAAAATGACAACTTGTTTGTAACCTAGAGAGTGGAGAACTCCAGCATTTTTAAACAGCTTTGAGGCAACATCTCAGTAAACATCTTGGTCAACAGGACAGCCTGAACTGTCATGGTGTCTATGCTGTTTCAGGTGTTTTGGAAGAAATGTTGGATGTTAGCATTCAAGTCATATATCATTTCCAATCTGTTTTGTTTTAACCCCATGGCATATTTGTGCTATTCCTTCATGAGGGGACAGGCAGTGCTGACTTATGATTAATACTGAGCAGGGCTGAAAGTGATTCAGAAATTTTAAACAACTCTCTCATGCCATTTAGTAGGACTGGAACATCAGTGATGGGTGGTAGTGGAGGACTTTGCTTGTAGCTCATGTCAATGTAGCAACTGTGGAAGGTCATGCAGCATGGATATCCTTCTTAAAAGCCTGCAATAGAAAAATAGCTCTGGGCAAATGACTCTCTGGGTAAATCACATGGGCCAACTCTTAGCTGGGTTATCTCTACAGAGCTCCCCTGTGACAGTGCTCTGTTCTGCCCAAGAGGAAGATTCTGCTTCCTTGGGCTGGGGGACTTTGGTGGTGTTACAGGAGCTCCTTGTTCAGTTCTTGCTCTGCTGCTTGTGCCAGCAGTGAGTGCATCAGTCAACCTTAGCACAATCATTTTTAAAAACCCAATCCAATGCTGTTGTGCATACAGCCGAATTGCACAACAATTTTGATTTGACATAACAAAAGACTTATGGAAAACAAAACTGGACAATTACATATGAAAAGTCCAAAAATTACTTTTGACAGACGGTACCAAGGCCATGCTGTTAGTGTCAAGCTGCGCAAAGAGGATGAATTCCTGTACCCTGCTTTTCTCCTCTTGATTTCAAAGCAGCTAACAGAAGGTTGAATGCTGTCACCCTCATCTTACAGCTAGTGAAAATAGGGTGAAGAGAAAGAAATTCAGGCCTGAGTTGAGGTCTTCTGACTGCAGCCTGTTTTACAGGCAGTAGGTATGGACACTTCCTTCCCATTTTGCTACTTGCTTGTAGGAAAGAGAAGGTGTCTATTGCTGTACTCATCAAATGCTACCGATTGTTTTTCATGAGATGACTTGAGGTCCTGTACCCCGTTTTTGTCATGGCACTGCAAAGGTATCATGATTTTTTTACTCCTGAGTTCCATTTAAAATTGGAGGGGAACCTCTCCATCTTGTCACCAGTGCCTGATAATCACTGATGTTTTCAGGACAGCTGGTGTTCTCATTGCTCCATCTTACTGTTTATTTTCCTGATCTGTTAGATATATCAATCAGAGATGAATGTATAGAACAAATATACCAGGGGACTTCTAAATGTATTGCCTCAGTATGTAGTGTTCAAATTATGAGAAGTCAAGTTTTAAATATTTTGTTTACCACTTAAATGCAGATTCTACTTACACTCACTTTGCTACTTTGCAAGGCTTTTGGTGTGAACTTAAGCAAACATGAAAATCATGTTCTTTAACAGTATGTTAAAAGTGCTTATATATTAAAAGTGCTCACCACAAAGCAGACACTTCTTTGTTGGGCAACCAGCACAGCTTTTTCATGTTGCCTGTGTGTCCTCACCCGCCCCAACCTATTTAGGTCAATACAAGCAACTTCAGAGGAAGTCACTGCCTGGTTATAAGGCTACAGCTTTGGACTGCAGAGGACAGACTGTGCGAGGAAAACAAGAGCATTTCTGGGCTGTCACCAAGCAGCAGATAGCTTTTGAATATCACATGGGGCATCCACCCAATGGTGTTCAGTCCTTTTACTTTGGAAAGTGAAGCAGATCCCTGAACTGGGTTCCTTTGCCAAGGGACACACAGCTTTGTGCAGAGCCCTGCCTGAGGCGAGGCACCAGGCTGCATCGCTCGCGTTACGTGACGTCCACCTGCGTGTCGGTCTCCACAGCAAACCTCAGAGATTGGATCCAAACCTTCCTGGAGTGACAAGGGGTCATTGAAGGGGACCTACGGGCCAATGTGTTGCCTGTGAAGCACTGCCAGGCAGCTGAGCTGAAGAGAGGGGGACTACAGCCATGTTAAAGCAGGTGTGGTGGGAGCGGGAGGCTGAGGCCGTGAGTATACCCTGCAACCCTGTGCTGCTGCCCCCCCACATCCCCATCCTGCCTGGCACTTGTGAGAGGAGCTGGCATTCAATAGGTGCTCTTAAAAAAAAATGTTGAGGGTTCTATTTTATTTCTCTGTGATTCATCTTCCAGATTGTTGTTGTACCTGCTTGAGATGAGGAGTTCCCTGTTTGGTGAGGTCCTTTGTTTCTGCCAGCTATGCAGGAAGGAAGCTTTTTCCAAGTGGTGTTCATAAGAACCTTTCTTTAGAGAACAAATCTCTGTTAACAGACAGATATCAGTTCAAGAAGCATGGGTGGGAGGGAAGGAGACAGATTAATGCTCTTAATGTTCTTTTTTTCGTGTGTTAGGTCTAATTTTGCCAGTTCAGAAAATTTTCATATCCTTCAGAATGGCATTTACTCTTACTTAATTTTCAATAGGACTTTTCCCTTCTCCAGAATTACAGTGCTTTTGAAACACCCTGTTTTTGTTGTAGTTGTTTTAAAAGTAATTGTGCATGGTGAGGAATCAGTCTGATTATGGACATGTAATTCCATCTAAAGCGAAAGAATGGCATGAATACAAATTCTGGATAGAGCACAGCACTCCCAGCCTTCCCTGTAATCATGCATCTCTGTTTCTCTGTATTTCCAGCAAGATGACAATGGCCACCTTGTAAACAGTTCTTTCAGATACAAGGCAGAAGTACATACTTCAAGGTCTAGCCTTGAAACTTCTGTGGGATAGCAGTGCTCTTCTGAAGTGCCATTTAAAACAGATTGTGTTTCACTACGTGCAAAAATCCCCCGTGTAGATGTAGCTATGTGAACAAAAAAAAAAAAGTGCTTTTGCCAATACAGCCTATTCTATTTGGGAAATGCTTGCAGAAAAAATGCTTGTGCTAGTAAAACTTGTATTTGCTGGTTATCAAAGGAGAAGCATTTCTAGTGCAAACTGGGCCTCATATATGAAGCTTTATACAGTTCAGCCATCGGTACAGTACTGCAGGGAAAATCCTTCCTCAAAGGGATTAGTAAGATTGCTTAATTGATATTATTAATAGTTTAAGAGCATAAAAGGTGCTTTGGCAGTGTGTGAGGGGCTAGATCCTTTGCTAATGTAAATTGTTTACAGTCCCACTGAGGGCATCATGGAAACACAGAGCTGCTGCCTGTGCATCACTGTTTGCTCAGTTTCTAGAGCTTCCCACCGACCTGGGAAGGTGTGGGGCTGCATGAACTGGCCTCTACAAAAGTGTGACTTCTGCATCTGCCTCCCTCTGAGAAAAATGTGCATAAGCAAATATCTAGGCTACAGAGGAAAAGTTGTAGTGGTTTGATGCCTCAGAAATATACCAATTTACACTGGCTGAGGATCTCAGTTTATACTGATTTCATTATACTGTAGCATTAATAAACATCAGGTTCCAGTCATGAGACTTGATGTTTCCACAGAAAATACTCTGATACTGTACCTCCTCACAGCAGGGTGCACCAGCAAACCGTGTGCTTGCCCACTGAGCACAAATCCCAGCTGTTTCCTTCCCAGTTCCCCCCCTGTACTTAATGTATGGAAAAGCATGACCCTGAATCAGAGGAACAGCAGCCGGTTTGAGAAGGTGTGTGTGAAAATGTATCCTCACAGAGATGAGCTCAGAACAAATAGAATAGAGAGAAGGGGAGCAGAGCTGGGGGGAGGGTGAAGCTATCCTCTTCCTGAGTTCAGTCACTATATGTAAGCAACAAGTTTATGCCCAAGCGAAAGAACTGAAAGCTGAGGAGACCTTAAAATTAACAGAGCTTTATGTCCCAATCAATAGGCCATGCTCCCTGAGCAAGATTAGAAATTGAATGGCACATTTCTGTTTGCACTGCCTGTAGCCTCTTCTTCCTGACAGCATCTAGGGTTTGATTAAGTTCTTCTGTAGGAGGAAGCCAGAGAGTCCATTGTGTGAGTGCTGCCTCCAGAATGCTGTGTTGGATGTACTTTAAATAACAATAGATGTTATTGGTGTATTAGTTTCTTAGTAATTGATAGAGAAGATAAATCTTCCTAGAATTTGAATACACAAAATGGCTTTGGCTAACCAAGACAGAGAGGGGAAAAAGGAAAAAAAAAAAAAAAAAAGAAAAAAGAAAAAAGCCAAAACATGCCACTGCAGGGAGTAACAGGGATGATTAAAATCACTATATGTAAAAAAGAAAAATTCTACCTTGTTTTACTGCTAGGAATACCTTTCCAGATTTGTTATCTCCACCAAAGATTTGATATTTTTCCTCTTTGACATTTGTGTTTTCACTGGGGCAATGAAATAGTTGTTTTCAAAGGGAGAAGGACTGTGTTTGCACCTATTTCTTGCTTGACAGTGACCTCTATGAAGCAGTCATCACTGCTCTGCTGGTTGTTTTCTTGCTAGCTCTTTGCTGTCAAATTAATTACTGTGAAGTACTAAGCTTGTTGCATTCACGTGCTCTTATTAGCTCACAGGATGTCAGAGTGATTGGATTTTTAGCATTATTTCTTTTTTTACATTCCAAGCTTTCCATTCAGAACCTGTTACTGGCAGGGAGGAAATACTCTGTCTAATTCTGATCTGTCAGGGTAGCTCCAGTGATACTGAGGATTTACCTTTGAATTACACTACTGTGTATGAAATTAGACTCTATGCATAGAAAAAACAACATAATCAGATTGGGATTGCAATGTGTTTTTTAAGCACAGCATACAGGGCCTTTCCTTTTGCAGGACAGAACAAGAAGGAAAATCTTTATGATGAGAACAGCATTTGTCCCTTCCAGTTTTAAATCACAGTAATGAGCTGATCCTCCAGTTGACCCTCTCTAAGCTCCTGCATTGCTTGTGTTAGTGACACAACTAAGGGAGCTCACGTGCTTGCAGCCAGGGATATATAAGAAGGGGATATATAAGAAGTTGAGTTCTTTAAAAAACTGAAGCTCAGAAGGGGCTCCTTTGCTGTCATGTTTGAAATTCCTGGGTCCTGCTTCTGCTGCCCCTTGAAAACCAGAATTCAGCTCAGTGAGAAAGATGAAGGTCTTGAGATTTGCTTTCATTCTTGAATTTTTTTTTTGGTTTGTTTGTTTGTTTTTTTAAAAAAAGGGAGGAAAAAAAAAAAAAAAAGAAAAAAGAAAAAAGAAAATAAGAGAGAGGGACTAAGAACAGGGACTAAGAACAGGCAGCATCGCTGCTACCTGGGCCCGCTCCTGGGCTGTGAGAGGCTCAGCCCCGCGCCCTTCTCTGCCCGGCTGGGAGCCCACGGGCTTCATCCTCTGCCTCCAAGCCCTGCCTCGGCCAGCCCGGCCCCCTGACCCCTGTCACCGCCGCTGCCTCTGTCCCCCCGAGCGGTGGCGAGAGGGGCGGCGCGGCCCCCGCCCTGGCAGCTCCGGCCCAGCGCAGCCTCCGCCCGCTTCGCCCCGCGGCCCAGAGGGGGCGCCCTCGGCACAGCCTTCCCCTGGCGGCGGCGCGCAGGGCCGCGGGGCACCGCGCAAGGGCCGCGGGTGCCGGGCAGGGAGCGCTCAAGGCGCCGGGGTGACCGCGCAGGTGAGCCGCGCCGCTGCCCCTCCGCAGGTGCCTGGCTCCGGGCGTAGCTGCGCGACGGGGTTCGGGGGTTGCGCGGAGCACCGCGGCTCGCTGGAGTGCCGCGGGCTCCCGCCCCCTTCCCAACTGTTCGCCCCCGGGCTGGGCTGGTGGGGGGGGGAACCTCTCCTGACCCCTGACGGAGGAGCGGGGGAGACACGGCCTCCCCCAGAGCCCGGCGCTGCCCCGCGGAGGAAAAGCCGTTCCCAAGGCAGGGACAGGACCGGCACTCCTGCCGCCGGTGCGGGAGCGACGCGTTCCCGTTATCTCCCCTCCCGGGTCCCCTCCTCGGCTGTCCCCTCTCTTTACCCCCCCCTCACCTCTCCCTACCCCGCGCTGTGTCCGCCAGGCTCCGCGCCCGCGTCCCTCTTGCCCCACGGAAAACACACACAACCCCCGGCACCCGCCCCGATTACCCGGCCCATTCAAACAAACAAACAAAAACCCGCCCCGTCGCAAAGCCAACTCGACGGTAAACTTTCCAATGGCTTATTCTTTCAAGTGCTTAAAAGGGAAGGAACACCGGGGGGAGGGGGGCATCCATCTCCCGGACGGGGAGGGAGGGAGGGAGGGCCGGGTTTGGTGCCGCTTGGGGTCCGGTCCGTCCGTCAGTTCTGCCGGGGGACGGGACCGGGACGCGGGTCGGTGTGCGGTGGGTGTGTTTGGAGGAACCGGGAGGGACAGGACAGGGGGAGTTAAAGAAACAGCATAGTTAATATTTCCACATCAGGAAGTTACTGTAATAGCCCAGGGGGCAAAAGACTTAACTTAATCTCCTAAATAGTGAGGAACCCATGGCGTCTCTGTTATAGGTTGGAGTTCCCACGTGGTTTTAACTCCTGTATAAAAGTTTCAGTAGAAAGTGCCACAATGTCGTGATTTTGCAGGGGGGGAAAATTAGCAGGAGGAGATCAGAGGAAGATAAGCGAGGAGCGAGCCGCTTCCCCGAGACCTTCCACTGCGGATCCGAGAGGGAACATCAGACGCGTTAAAAAACAAAACAAAACAAAACACAGCGTTCAAGCCAGCACAAGGCGAGCGAAAGATCAAAAAGACGCGGAGAGAGGGAGAGGGAGAGACAGATTAACTGGAGCAGCAGCAGCAGCAACAACAACAACAAAAATCACACTTAAAATAATAATAATAATAACAATAATAATAATAAATCCCAAACCACCAACAAGGGAGATATTGTTTAAAAAGAGCGAGCGAGGGAGCGATCTGAAGAGCTGGTCTGAACGAGTGGATCCGTGCAGCTTCTCCTGGGATCGCCGGGATCGAGCCGATTCCCTGTTCCGCGGCCGCTCAGCGTGCGGTGCCGCTGCCCGCGGTGGAGGGCAGCGCCGGGCGCCGCCGCAGCATCCTCGCCGGACTCCGGACCCTCGGCGCTGCTTTGAAAATAAAAGCATCTTGCTGATAATAAGCGGGGCGGTGGGGGGAGAAGACCCGCAACTGTGGAGCTGCCAGCCGCGTACCCCCTTCCCGCCATCCCGGCCCCCTCCCCAGCTATGCTCCGGGTCAACTTTGATGGCACGCTGAGAAGCAGCGGGCGCTGAAGGGGGACAACCGAGCGGCGCGGCGCGGGGCCGACCTGCTGAGAGACCTGCACCCACGGCCTGTGGATTGTTGTCCTGCGGGGGCGGAGTGGGCGGGGGGGTACAAGTGGCATTTCTCCCCCCCCCCCCACCCCCCCCTCCTTCCAGGCTATAAATTGGATTGTATATAAATCTGCTTCGTTTATCTCCCTGACCCCCCTCAATGACGCTGGACTAAAGAGCTCCTCTCCGCGGCCCGCCCGGACCTGCCGAAGCGAGCGATGGACCAGGAGCGGCTGCTCCCGGGGATGCCCCTCTGAAGCGGCGCGGGGCACCGGGGCAGCGCGCCGCCGCCTCCCCCCTGCTCCCCTCGCACCTCCAACTCGCTCCCCGCTCCCCCTCCCTCCTCCTTTGGCTCCGCAGCCACCCCCTCACCTGCTGCCGTCCCCCTCCCCCGTCGAGCCGGGCTCTCCGTGCACGCCAAGCCTGCTACCCCCCCCACCCCCCCCCTCCACCCCCCAACTTCGCCCTCGGTGCCTGCGTGTGCAGCCTTTCCCCCCCCTCCGCCTCCCCGGCGGCACACGCCGCTTCCCCGGCCGCCCCCTCCCTCCGCCGCGGCTCCCCCCCTGCGCGGAGCGGTTGCGGCCCCCCCGGCTTGGCTGCCACCGCCCCCTCCGCGCCGCGGAGCGCAGGGAGCGGCGCTGCCTGCAGACGGGCTCCCTGCGGCGCTCCGGGGCGGCCCGCAGCTCGGCCCCCCGCTCCTCCGCCATGGACGGGGCGGCTCGCCGGGGGGTGCTGGCCGCGCTGCTGGCCTGCGGGCTGCTCCTCTTGGGCGCCGCGGCCACCCCGACCCCGCCGGCCCCCGCCGGCGGCTCCCCGCAGGACACATGCACCTCCTGCGGCTTCCGGCGGCCCGAGGAGCCGGGCAAGGTGGACGGGGATTTCCTGGAGGCGGTGAAGAGGCACATCCTGAGCCGGCTGCAGATGCGGGACCGGCCCAACATCACGCACGCCGTGCCCAAGGCGGCCATGGTCACGGCGCTGCGCAAGCTGCACGCCGGCAAGGTGCGGGAGGACGGCCGCGTGGAGATCCCCAGCCTGGACGGGCAGGCGAGCGCCGGGCCCCCGGCCCACGACCCCGTCTCCGAGATCATCAGCTTCGCCGAGACAGGTGGGCGCCGCCCGGACCCGCGTCCCCGCCGCCCGCTCTCCCCTGCCCCGCCGGCCTTGGCCCCTGTCCTGCCTTGCCCTGCATCTCCCTGCCTGTTCTGCCTCGCCCCTGCCAGCTCCCCTGCTTGACCCCTCTCAGTCTCCCCGCTCGCCCTGCCTGTCGTCCTGCCCGCCCTCTGTCCCCCTGCCTCACCCCGGGCAGTTCCCCTGACCGACCTTGCCTGACCCCGCTTCCTATCCCCCTCTGCACCTTGTCTGTCCCCCTGCCTGCTGCGGGCATCTGGCTGCTGGGCTCACCCACATGCCCTCCTCCTCAGCCCCTTCCGCCCCACGCCCTCAAACCCCGGTTCTGCCTGCTACCTTCCCGTCCTCCCGCCTTCTGTCCCTGTGCCCAGGCTTCTGCCCGCGTTCTGCCCTGCAACTCCCCTGACTGTGTTCGTCCATTCCTCTGCAGCCTCCGTGCCCCGATTCCCCTCCAGCGGTCCTTCCAGCTGCACCATGGCTTGTCTCTGTCCCTGTGCATCCCGCTGTCTGTCCTCTGCCTGTCCCGCTCCATCTCTTGCATCCCTCACCCCGTCTGCCTGCCCTGCACGTTCATGTTCATCTGGTTCCGTGCATACATCTGTCTGTTGAAGCTTGCACTTGCCTTTCCTCCCTCTCCGATTGTTTCACGTTTATTTAGCTCCCATACATAGTGTTGGCCTTGTCTGTTTGTCCAGTGCTTGCAGCCTCCTACCAAGTGTGTCTGTCTCCTTTCTGTCCTTTGGTTTCTTTACTAACTGTGCCATCCATCCCCACGGTACCAGCCATCTCAGTCCTGTCCAGCCATTGCAGTTATGTGCCTCTGAATCCCTTCAGCGTAGCTTTCCCGCAGTTTATCCGTGCAACTGCTGTGCCTGTGAACTTTGCACATCTGGCCATAACACCATCATTCTGCAAATTAGCTCCCTGCTGTCTATCTGTCCATATCTCCTCCATCGCTCGATTGCTCAGGTTTTTTGTGTTTTGTTTTTTTTTTTGTTTCCCCCTCTATCTTTCTGTGGCATCTATGTATCATTTGTCCACAAAATAAATCTCTTTCTATCCTGTATGCTGCCCACTCATCTTCTTTATCTGCCCTCCCACATACCAAAGGCATATACATTTACAGTATCTATGGGATCTGTTGCATTATACATATGCTTGTTATATTCACATACAAAATTTATGGGCACATGCAATCTCACACAACACAAGTGATGTGGATCGGTGCTGCAACACCATACTGTTCTTTTTCTGTCACTGTCGCCACAGTTGATAAAGTTTTGTCTTTACTAACATGCAAAAGGCTTTCTTAAGGTACATTTTTGGGTTTATTATTTTTAACAGGCTGTTGTTGGGAGATCTAGGGTGGGCTTGTCCTTCCGTTTGGTATTCAATTAATCTCTGGCTTTTGTAACGCTTCCAAAATGGACTTTATGTAAAATGTAGACAAACACAGTGAATATTTCTGTCCCTGAAATATTACAGGGTACTGGATGGCCCCTGGAGGCACATTTGAAAGGCATCTAGGGTAACAAATGAAGACACCGACTATGCAAAAAATCTCATTCATCGATTGACAAAAATATTAAAGATTATTAGGAAAAGGAATTTTTAAAAAAATGTGCATTTTGCTCTGTACAGAAAGAAACAAAATAGATAAGGAGAGATGAGAAATGCCTTTCCAGCAATACTTTTAAATAGTGATTGGGAGGGTTTGATTCAAGGACCAGAATTGCAGCCTCCACTGTAAAGGCCAGCTTGCACATTTATCAACTACAGATTTAGGTAGGACTTACAGTACAAAATTGCAGGACTGTTGCTATTTCTGAAACATTTCGTGCAGCAGGCTCTTTTGTTTACAAATAAGGGCTTATGCTTGACATTTGGTGACATTTGTTTTTCAGTGACAATTTCACTCCTTTAAATCTGGTGTCATTGAAAAGCTCATTGAGAACAGTCAGTAATGGCATTACAGCGAGAGCAGCCACTTCATTGCCTCGCCTTGTACGGGAGTTTATAATTTTTTTGGGAAAAAGGCAGAGATTGAAACAATTAGTAACAGCATATATTCTACCAGAGTAAGTGGAGGTTAGAGTGATGAGCCGGACAAGCAGGCACGTTACTGAAATATATTCCTCTCCATCTCGTGAATCCTCTCAGATAAGCTGCGACGAGAACACATGAAAATCAAAACAAAATCTCTAGTTTGTCATTGACGTTTCACTGGTTACTAAAAGATCTCTCCCCGTGAGAATTGGCAGGTAGCTGAGAGTTACCTATCTTAAGCCCAGAAGATAGGAGAGCCCTAGTGTCGGTCTTTTCAAAGTGTTGCTGTAGCATCTTTAAAGCTGGCTGGCTGGAAAAAAAACCCATATTCTGGAGAGCTCTTATGAGTGTCTGTGGATCTGACACATCGAAATGCAGCCCACTGGTGAACATTGCTGTGGGAAGTCCCTTTTAAAATGTGTTTCGATTGCAAAGTGAGGATACCTGATTCAGTGCCTGCTTTCTGGCCAGCTCAGCCTGTCGCTGCTCTCTCGATCCGCTGTGCTCTAACATTGTCCCTCGGTCCAGAATGGCACCAAAGTTAACGTTTTCTTTTTGACTTAATCTTGCTGATCTCCTTATCTTGCAGACGATCTGGCCTCATCTAGAGTCCGCCTCTATTTCTTCATCTCGAATGAAGGGAACCAGAACTTGTTTGTCGTTCAAGCCAGCCTGTGGCTTTACTTGAAGCTGCTTCCATATGTCTTAGAGAAAGGCAGCAGGCGAAAAGTAAGAGTCAAAGTCTATTTCCAAGACCCGGACACTAGCAACAAGTGGAATGTGGTTGAAAAGAAAGTTGATCTCAAAAGAAGTGGTTGGCACACTTTTCCCATGACAGAGGCCATCCAGGCTCTGTTTGAGAGAGGAGAAAGGAGACTGAACTTGGATGTTCAATGTGAGGGCTGTGAAGAGTATTCAGTGCTGCCAATTTATGTGGACCCCGGGGAGGAATCCCACCGGCCTTTTTTAGTGGTGCAAGCCCGCCTCGCCGATAACAAACACAGGATCCGGAAAAGAGGCCTGGAGTGCGATGGCAGGACCAATCTATGTTGCAGGCAACAGTTTTACATTGACTTCAGACTCATTGGGTGGAATGACTGGATCATAGCACCATCAGGTTACTATGGGAATTACTGTGAAGGGAGCTGCCCGGCCTACTTGGCCGGCGTCCCGGGGTCGGCTTCCTCCTTTCACACCGCTGTCGTGAATCAGTACCGAATGCGGGGGCTGAACCCGGGCACCGTGAACTCCTGTTGCATTCCAACCAAACTTAGCACAATGTCAATGCTGTACTTTGATGATGAATACAACATTGTGAAAAGGGACGTTCCCAATATGATTGTGGAAGAATGTGGTTGTGCTTGATTTAAGGTGTGTTTTTTGGGGGGGAGAGAGAGAGAGAGAGAGAGAAACATTCCTGTACGAGATGGTGTTGGAGGAAGTTTCACTGTGTATCCAGGCATCAGTGTTGGAAAGTCACTGTGGAAAAGTTTGACAAAAAAAAAAAAAGAAAAAAAAAAAAAAAAAAGAAAAAAAAATCATTTCACTTTGGTGTCAGGACAGTGGCAGTTTGTGAATCTTGGACACTTATATATTCTACCACTTATAAGTTAATGCTATGAAATATCTTAAAGACACACAAAACGTGGGCACGCACACAAACACACGCTCAGACACACACACACGCAGACACAGACACACACACGAGGCAGCTCGGAAAAGGGACATGAGCACAGAAAGTCAGTGACCAGTGACAAGAGACCTAAATGCCTGCCAGTACGAGTGAACGGCTGAGCAGCTGTTTCCCCGCCTGCCGGTGAAGTCACACCGAGGTGAGCTCCCTTTGCTCAGGCAAAAGCACAGACTGCGAGAGCACGACGTATTCTTGCAAGCAGGTGTCTAAATGACCAAACTTAGAAAATTAAAAAAAAAAAAAAAAAAGAAAGGCAAAAATAAAGTCGACCATCACCTCTTAGGTCTAATGAGAAGCTGCAGGACACCTGCCTTGCGAGGTGATAAATTCCTCTTAATTTAACTTTATATAAATGTAGACATCATGGATACCCACATCTTCCTACAGCACTTCCAGTAAGGAACTGTGTGGTACCATCAGAGAGAGAGAAAAGGGGACAGATGTGTCAGCAACTGCTGTATTTCTAGCATCTGACCATTGTGAAGTCACAAGCTGGGCTGGTGTGATCCGATGCTTTAACTGCCCACTAGCAGGGGATCCAACACCGTATCTGGACTGAGTTGATCGCTGGCATCTCTCGCTGTTTGGAGAACAAAAAGTCAAAGTTGCAATCGGTGTTCTTCAACGGGGGACTCAGCAAGGACACGTCACATGGAGGATGAGCAAACAAGCAACCACCGCCACGGCTAAACCAATGAACCCTAAAGAGAAGGGGCAGTAACGGAGTGGAGACTTTCTGAAAAGTGCAGTGCGTTTAATAACAGGCAAGGAACATTTTAACGAGTCTTGGGAAGGAGGAGAGAGGAGAATGCTTTCAATTTCCTTACCAGGAGGTGTCGAGGATGGCCATAAAGATCAGAAAATAATGATACAGCATAGCACTTGCAAACTGCTTGAATGCACGTATAATAGCACTTGCAAATTTCAATGCCTTGAAAAGTGGTACTTGATAGTGCACTTATCTTTGCTCACTATCTAGGTAAACAGGTGCCGCATGAGCTATGCAATTTAAAGTGTTGACCCATACTAGACAAAACTGGACTTATGATATGACTTTTTTATATTTTTTTATACTTGAAATTAAATCTTTTGCTTCTTTTTTAAAGCGAATGATTGCTTTTAATGTTTGCACTGATTTAGTTGCATGATTAGTCAAAAAACTGCCATTTGAAAAAAATGTTATTTTTATAGCAGCAAAAAATGAATACAGTTAAATGTATTATACATAAATTTTGGAACCAAAGAGGCCAACATATTAGTTATAATTTTTATGAGATGGCAAAGCCATCATATATCATGTAGTCATACTGAGCAATCCCTCACGAGGCCTACCAATTGTTTCAGGGTACAAAATGGATTCTGTTTGTTCTATTCAGTGTCTTTTCTATACCATACGCACATGGAACGTAGAGTGAAAAAAAAATGACTATTGTAGATTACATTACAATATGTGCATCCTTTAAATCCAATTTTTATGTTTATTTAATAAAGTTCCTTTTAGGTTCTGTTCCATAATAATTTAAACCAAACAATTTTCACTTAGATTTGCTGTTGAAGTATTTTACATTTGTGTACAGTTTAAATAAATAAAAAAGATTTAAAACTGGATGTGCTTCCTTTTATTTTTTTTTTTTTTTTTTTTTTCTTTCAGTATGTAACATCTGGAGAAAGTTGCTGACTTTCAGGACTGAATGTTGCTGCAGACAGTGAACTGTCGCATTAGACTGTAGTCATATTAGTCATTGCAGAAAGCCTTGTCTGAGAGCTCAGCTGCGATCCTAAAAATGTTACTCTGTAGTTTTATTGCTGTCTATACATGTAAGCATCTGCTTCTTCCTATCTGCATCATTGCAGGGTATCTGGGTGAAGGAACAACGCTGTTCCGCATACCTGCAGGTCATTTACAGCAAGTTCCTGGTTCACCTGCTGTGTAAGAATGTAACTTCTTCTCTAGGTCACTCCCTGATCAGTTGCAAAAAGTAAATAAATAAAAAAAAATGTGGAAAGCACTTCCAGGAAAAGGAGATCAATGCTGAATTTGATTAATTTTTTTATTTTTTTTTTTTTTTTTAAATCGGCCGTCACCAAGGAGAGTATTTTTTGAATCAAATGCATCCCCTTTGCTAATAAAAACCCCCAAATGTTGACAAATATTCATAGAAACTCTCATCAGCTTTTCATATATCCAGATACTGATTTCATTGATTTCACAGGTAAATTTTTCCTCCTGGAGACCTAGGCAAATGCCAGCTGAAGCTGACAGAGGGACCTCTGTTGACTTAGCAAACATTAGAGCTGACCCTGAGACCTGGGAAGTGTTGAAGAAGCAAGTTCATGCAAGTAATGGTGGGTTCTAGTTACAAGTCACATTCAGGCCTAGCTCTGCCCACCTCTCCCCAAAGCCAAGTGTTGGGGTTAAACAGCTTTGTTTCAGTAAACCTCTAGGAGTCATTTGCTGTGGCTGGGTCAACAGGCTGCTGCACAGAACTTTGTTCCCCAGACCAAATTTTTTTGGGTATTTCATAGCTTTCTCACCACCTCAGACTGCACATTTTTTGTCAAAGCCACTGTTTGCTGCTCCTGTTCCATCTCTTAGCAGCCTTCTTCCCTGTCCTTGTTCCTTGGGTTGACCCTGTTACTGGTGAATTCAATAAATTCAGTGACACATAACATATCCCTTCAACCTGAAGGCACATTTGACCTAATATGACATGGTCTTTATCAATGAGACTGGGCTGAACTTTTAAAAATGGGATATATTAAGAAATCTTGCCCACTGAAATGAAAGGCCCTGGAGGCTAGGTCCAGCCAGGTTTCATTCTTAATTGAAAGTAGTTGACTTCTGAGTTTGAAGCCAAGCCCTTCATGGGACACTGGGAGGAGAGCAGGGTGTCTTGGTGTGGGATTTGGACCTGCAGCCCTGGGGATCATGGAGCTGCTGGCAGCCACCATGCCATGAGCTTTGTCTGACCAGGAGCAAAAAAGCAGGAGTGGGCTCTGTGCTTTGCATCTCACTGCAAACTCACTAACATGCCTGGGATCTCGAACTCTTTCACGGAGGCTGGCAAAGAACATCTCTTTTCTTAGTAGAAAAGCTTTCACAGCTTCCTGCCCCTGTCTGCTCTGCTCCCCCATCTGCCCCTGTGGCCCTGATGTTCAAGGAGCAGAAACACAAAGAGGAGCAAAGTTGGTATGGTGTAAGGGGCATCATCTGGGAATAGGAGGACCTATCATAGTCCAGGTTCCCAAGTCCTTTTATTTTGTGTGAAACAGTCTCTAGAAACTCAACTGAACAGAACATGCTTTGACTTTTCTGCAGCGTGGAATCACTCACTTCTCTGTGGCTGCTGTGGAGAACAAGGTATTATTCTGAAGTCCAGTTGCTGAGAGCAGCCTGTCACAGATTTCCAAGACTGAAGTGAAATCAAATTTAAAAGGTTTTGAATTTTGAGGAACCAATCTGAGGCACCTGGGACTTGATCTTTCAGAGATGTGACAGAACTATTGCTCTTGCTAGGGTTTTGCAGGGAGCTACAGGAAGGCCACATTTTGCAGCTTCTACCCCTTGTGTTTTTGAAATCAGGCAAAATGAAAAGTGAGACACATAAATTTGATGGCTGATTTTGAAAACTTTGGTGTATTTTCCCTATGTGTCATTTCCACCCTTATAAAGCTCAGCATCCAGTTTCATTGCTTTATGCAGCAAGGTACTGTATCTAGAAAATGGTCTGGGTCAGGTCCCTACCCCCCTTAAGGTGACTAGGTCTCTCTCTTGTCTCTTTGAATAGGCTTCAAAATTCATCCTGCAAATGCTAAATTATTGTTTTCTATCATGTGGTAGAACATGTGTCTGGAAAATCTTTGTCACACAGGCAACCCCCCCATCCCTGTGCTTGGACCTCCCACTGGCATTAATGAGGATGGTGTGAACGGGGTGACTGTCATGATGTGGTGCAACAGAGCACTTGGTGAATTAACTCTGCATACATCATGTATTTCCACACATAATAGACACCTTCTCCAAAATTGCCAGCTCTCACCTTCTTTGCTGTGTTACTTGTGAGAGATGAAGTCAGCAGCTGAAATTAATTGCTCCATTCTCCCTGCCATGGGAGAAGAGGAAAACCCCTCACCGAGTAAATCCTTCTTAGGACTAATTTTTGTTTGGAGAGGTTTCAACTGTGAAGTGTTGACAAACATCTTGCAAAATGAATCAGAAATACAATTTTTTGTCTGTTTTATGTTAATACTTGTGTCAGCCTGCAGTAGTTCCCCTGAAGTCTATGTATATAATACAGGGTAGCACCAATATAGCTGAAGACACACCTGAATCTGGTTTTCTTGAAATCCCAGTTGGGCCCAGATCATTCTCAGTATCTCCAAAAGAAAAATATATATTTTTGTTTTGTTTTGATTTGATTTGTTTTAGGATCAGCAGCTAAAAGATTTAGCAAAACACAGAGTTAGTGCATGACATGACAGATCAAAACAGGAGAAGAAACCTAACCTGCTCATGAACATAGAAGGAATCTGCTTGTGTACTCTGGAATTTGGCCAGAAATTAGTGATCTCTGTCAGAACAAAATAGCCCAGTAGCTTTTGTTTGCTAGCACAAGCAGTACCCTTGAACTAAAGCTGGATTTACCTGGCTGCTTGTAATGGTAGGAACCAGTTTTATTTGGGTAACTTCATTGATTTCAGGGAATTGTTTCTGATTTGTACTAGAGTAAGTGGGAGCAGATTTAGGTTCTTTAATGTTCTTCCAGTTTAGCTCTTGGAATAACTTATATTTCATTATTATGTGTTTATGTAATTAGTGCAATTATATCAAATTATATAATTGGTACAATTACTTGGACTCATGTAACCACTGCATATAGCATTCCATGCTGTAAAATCTTTTACTCTGAAAAAAAAAAAAAAAGAAGTCAATATTACATGGGAATCTTAATTTGTTTTTAAATTCCAATATCAAATTTAGGGCCTGACCACATGCAAGGAACTTTGGGCTCACATCAGTGAAACCTCTCCGGGCAGGCAGCTTGCAGCCTTCATCGTAGATATTGGGTTTTTAATCTGATTTGGCCAATTCTGTGCAACAGAGGCCCTCCTTGAATGTGTGCAGCTCTAACCAGTCTTTCTTGCATGAAGCAGAGATGTCAAGTTTTTACACACACACCATATAACCTGAGAGATCTCTAAAGCTATCAGAACCCTGAGATGTGCGTACAGCTTCCTTATACTTGATCAGATTTACCATCTTTGTGATCTGCCACTGAGAATTTTATTAAATTCATTTTCTCCCTTATTCTGGTCTTTGACACTCCTCTTTTCATCACTATAATTTGCTTTCAAGGGTACTTTGTTGTGAAAGCTTGGAAACAGAGGGGTCAGCACAGGAGTCTATTGTAGGAACAGTTGAAGTAAGCATACCCAACAAAACAGAAAAAAGGGCAAATAAAAAAACCTCAGTGGTGTATTGATGTCCCTAGATCAGACATCCCCATCAAAGACAAGCCAGATTGAGGGCTGTGGCTGCACCTGATGGACCCCTCCTACTGAGAGGACCACCACTCCCAGGTACTAAGTGTTTCAAGCTCCTGCCTGGCCCAAATGCAATCATTGAACCCAGCTGCAAATTGCAGCTCCCCCCCAGGTGAGGCTCATCCTCACCTAATGGCATCTCTGCAGACCCTGACTGCTGCCTGCTCCTCCTCACTCTGGACCTCCTTTTGCAGAGAGTTTACCTCCCGCATGTCTCCTTCCAGCCTGGTCTTTGAATCCATCCGGGAGAGGCAGCTGCAGCCCTAAAATGGCTGTGCTGTAGCAGGCTGCATCTTGTGCTGCCTCTCTGCCTTCCTCCAGCTGGTAAGTGTGCTCTGTGCCTGTTATTTTTATCTTGAGCTTTTGCTTTGTTTTTGAGGATAATTGCACATTATTGCTGCAATATGTTATAATAAGAGTTACGAAGATGACTATTGTATGCAAGGGGGAAGAAGATGTGGCTGGGGAGCAAACTTAAACCTCTGTGTCAGCAAAACAAACACGCAGTGTTCGGGCTGTGTCAGTCAAGTGGTACCAAAGTGGCATTTAGGTTTTGCCCAAGTGGAGGCTGCAGAGCTGATCTCGTCCCTCTTTGCTTTGTCGGATGGAGCAGCTCGTGCCCGTTCCCGCAGAAGAGTTTGTCACCAGCTGTGGAAAAGCTGCAGTGGCCACTCTTTCCTGTGGCTGCAGAGTTGCTTGGGTGATGGGGGAGCCAGTCCTGGGCAGCGCAACAGGAGCAAGGTAGGAGAGGTGGATGCTGAAGTGAAGCCCATTTGAGGATAAAGGGTTATAAATGCTGCCAAACCTGGCAGACCGGGCTCTTGGACTTCTGGCTCCCTCCCCGCCCCCCCTCCTTTTCCATCCTATCTTTCACTATGTCCTCTGCAGTTAGGTTTGGTCTCGTATGGCTTGTTTTTGGGTCAGATTTTGGAACTGACACACAGCTGTGGGACAACAAGCTTAAAAAATGATTCTGGACTTTGTAAATTAAGGCCTTGGGCTCTTGTTAAAGGAAACAAACAACTCTTATCTGTCTTAATGAGAGTCGTATATGTGTATTTTGTATCCAATTGTATGAATTATCTTTAGCAGTGATACTTAGTAAGACCATATAGTTTAGGAGGTGGTTATCAGTGACTCATAAGTATTTATTTATGTCTTATATGCATTGTGTATGTTTGGCTTGATCAGTGGGGTATGTTTGCACGGGTAAGTGTGCACTGTAGGTGTAAACACACACAGACAAGAAACACAAGGCTTTCCGTATGCAAATCCACTTCTGCCATGTTAATGCCTCTGTAATAAAACGTATTTAGAGGGTTCTTGATGATAGATTGAGGGTAATGCAGCCATTTATTTGTTTTGAGTAGAATTTTTGATTCTTGGGTACCTCATCCTATATGGTATGTAGGCAGCCTTGTGATAGGTGAAGAGAAGTCACCTTGTTCTCAGATGTGGTTCTGCTCAGCCGGCTCCACATCCAAGAGCACCCAGCAAACCACTTCTGCACACCCCGTGTTTTGAAATTGTTCTGAAGCTGGTTTGGTCTTTAGCAGAGTTCAGAGCAACCTTGAGTCTGCCTTTAGGACACCTGCCAGCTGTCCCCTGTGAGGCTGTAAAATCTGAGAAAGAGACAGAGTGTTGTAGCACCCTGGTCATGCATCCTGCATTGGGCCATGCTTCTTACACTGGGAGCTGCTGGGAGACACTTGGGCAGAGTGGAACCCACCTCTGTCTCTGTCCTGGGTGCTTCTTATTAGCTAGGTGATAGGCACAGAGAACTAGGACCAAAGCTGGCTGTTTGTTAGCTGTACTTCACAGCAGTCAAATTACTATGTTAGCAGCTTGTGACAATAAATCAAGCCTTATATTTCATTTTATGGATGGATTCCCCTTCTATTGTTCTCATATTCTTGCCCCCACCCTTCCCTGGAAACTGTAGACATGTGGAGCTCAGAGAACATTGCTTCCAGACCATATCGTCTTGAACTGCATTACTGCACCAAGCAGGGATAGGAAAGCTATGTTTAAGTTTTACCCTAAATGAAAGCTTTTTCTACCCTGTGTGCTACAAATAGACTTTTAATTATGGGAAGCATATACTGTAAGTGCACCCCGGGATTTATTTCCATGCTTTGTCTGTCAAGCTTGAGAATGCACCATCTCTTACAGGAATCTTTTTCTTCATTGTCACCAGCTGCAGTCTGCAGTAATTGGATACAACAACAAAAGGAATGGTAAACCAGTCCATGTGCTGATGGCTACCAGTTTTCTGTCTCCAGCAGCCTTTCTTGTGACCTTGTCAAAGGTTACAGCCATTCAGATGTGTTCTGTGACTTGCTGGGCTTGAAAATCTGTTGGTGTTAATGTAGGGCCAGATTCAGTTATCCACACAGCACATTCAAAATCCTACCAAATCAGAATTCTTGGGTCAATTACAGTCATAAACAGTCTGCAAGACTATACAGAGCAAAGCCTGTAGTACTTTTGGTGAAATGTCAGAGCTTAGCTGAAGATGCTGCAACTCCCTGAGTTTCTGTTCAGTTGCACCCATTTGCACCCGGTGTGAATTTATCCTGTTGGCTTGAAGACAAAGCCCTTGCTTTAGATCAGTCAGCAGTCGAGCTCCCAGTATCATGCTCTATGTATCTCCATAGCTGGTGATAGCAGCTATTGTTCTTTTCTGCAATATGTTCATGGCATCAGGCATTATGACTCATGTCATAATACCATTGTGAGTCGTTTATTTAATAATACAGCATCCGTATCGTGTCACTCTAGCAATATTCTTAATTCTTTCTATTATTGTGTTTTGAAGTGTTTATACTTGTAATTTAGCTCTTCAAATTCTCACTGGGTGTAAGCTGGTGTAAGAGGAAAAGGTTTGTAAACACATCTGAAAGAATCTGACAAATAATTTATTGACATTGCCTGATCAGAAATGTGAGAAGTGTATTTGTTTAAGGCCTTTTTGGGTTAGTAATGAATGGTAGTAGAGGCTTCATCAAGGCCTTGGCAGGAAAATTCTGGTGGTACTTTTTTTCCACTCCTGTAGGACTAGTTGTATTTAAATGCTAAAGGTATCTTTGACAAAGCAGGATGTTGGAAAAAAAGGTATCTTGCCTTTTGCTGTCAACCAATTTAGCAATTTGTTAGGGTGGTTGTTCTTCTAGCCAGGGATTTATCTAACTCCTATCTAGATATCTTTGAAGCCATTTGTGCATCCAAAGCACCGAACCAAGAATCTCCTTGGGTCTTCTGTCCTGCCACAGGCAGAAGAGAGGAGCAGAATCCAGATAATATTTGGGCAGCAGATCTTTTATCAAAGTGGTTTGGGTATGAACCCTCAGCCTTTAAACAATTTGGGGTCAGGGAACATCTGAAAAGTTCTTTGCTGCTGTTGTTCTGTTGTGGTTTTTTCCTGTCTGATCATCTTGGCTTCTGGCAATTTTGTTATGCAGTGACAACCCAGAGCTGTCTTTCTGGAAAACCGAAGAGTCCTGGTGTAGCTCTCTGCTATTCTACTGGGATGTCTGCAGTGACCCTTTATTTGGTCGCCGAGTAAATCTTGCCATAATTGATAGAAACAGTTTTAAAAGAAAAAGCAAAACAGATCATGAAGGAAAGAAAGAGCTGATAAAGCTTCTAGCATCAAGAGTGTGCATGTTGAAACACTCTCTAATTATATATTTATCCAATCCAGTTAATACTACAGAGCTTGCAAAAAAAGCTCCATAATTAGGGGTTATGAAAATGTCTACATAGCAATAATATGGTACCTAAATATAGCATCTTCCCTCCTGAAGCACTTCACATCATTTGAGAACCATGAACTCAACTCACAGCTGGCATTCACAGGTGCAACCTTACTGATTTCAGTGGAACAGTGCCATTTTTACCAGCGATAAATTTTCTCATAAATTGAAATTTTATCTATCCTATGGCCTTGTATGGCTGCCCATCACAGTAGCATCTATATATCTTTCATATCAAATTAGCTGGCAATAATAGACTTCATGGAACCTCCGCCTCATCTGCCTTCTCGTGCTGCAGAAAACTTTGCTCAGGCTAAATTTTACTGTGTGTTTTGGGCACATGGAAGGAAGAACAGCCGATGATAGCAAAGATGCAAGATGATCTTCAGGTGGGTAAAGATGGCTTTGGCTGTGGGTTTTGTTTAATGTTTCTGCTGAAAGCTGATTTCACTGTCAGAGTATCTTAACTGAGAGCATCAGGGCTTTGAGATCTGTGTTCCTCAGAGCACATCTGGAAGTTTAGGTGTGCTCCTGAATATAGCAGGACCCAAATTATATATTGGTCATGGTATCCATCATGGATGGGGTGAAAGGGTAGTGCAACATATAGTTGTATAACTGAATTTAACATTGCTTCCTACAACTGAAAAAAATTGTAAGTGGACTTGGTCCAAACTAGAATTTGCAAGGTAAGATTTGACATCTGAAAGTACCTCTAGAGCTCCCCAGTGTTGGCATAGACCCTGGAGATTTTGGTCCTCTTCTCTGATGGTTTACATTTTTTCTATGAAGCTCAGGACACGACTTTCAGCTACTTTGTACTGCCTCTAACATGAGACAGATAGGATTCCCTGAATATGAAGTAAAAGGGTCATGCTAGGAGTTCAAAAGGAAAGGAAAAAGTGATGGGATTTATGCTTCAGCCATATTTGCCACTGTCAAGCAGTTCTGGACTGCTCATTTCAAACACAGCAGAACTTGCAGTAGTTGAGAGAGAGCTGAGCATAAAAATGCTGATCTGAACAGCTGACATCTGAGGAATAATCAATTAGACTGAAACTCCTTGGCCTGAAGAAGAGATGTCAGCGGGGTAGGAGTGAATTCTGCCAGGCGGCAGCAGTCAGAGGTGAGTAGGGATTGTTTGTTCTGTGGCAATTCATCAGTTAAAGTCACTAAATGAAGTAGAAGAAGCCAGGCTAAAAGTAAACAAAAGAACATGTTCTCTGTGAAACCAGTAGTGGACACAAGGAATGTGCTGCCAAAGGTAGCCATAGAGGCTAAAAGATTTTTAGGGTTCAAAGGATGACTGGACAAGTTTGTGTGAAGGAATGTATGGAGGATTACTTAGTAGCTAGAAACCACATCTGTCTTAGGAAATAGCTTGATCTGAACATAGCTGGAGGCTAGCAGAAGTGTGAGGGAAATAGAGTAAGCAGTTGTGTTCCTTCTAGTGTTTTCCGGCTGCCTGACCACTGGGCTGGAAGGACTGGTACAGCCCTTGTTCTGCTTGTACTCGATGTGGCAACTCCGTGCAGGTTGTTGTGTCAGGTGGACGTGAGTCATTGCTCTAGAGGTGTTGTGTGTGTGTCACTTCTCCAGCCTTGACTAGGGAACTTGGTCTCTTGTTGCCTGTGAAGGTCTGGGTTTGGATCCTCATGGAAATGCACCTGGATGATGTTTTGTGCCGGATTACCAGCTTAATATGAATGGAGATGAGGCTGTGGAGTACTGGAAATCAGCCCTTTCCTGTAATAACTGACTTTCCTTTGAGGCCTCTTCTCCAAAGCTATACAACATAGACCCTGCATAGCTTCAAAGCTCTGGAAGGATTGAGGAGCTGTAAAGTCTTATTGCAAAAGAGAATAAATTATATTGAGCAACTCCTACACACACATGCATACAGGAGAAAAAAATTTCACCTCCTCCCATAATATCAGATTGTTGATATTCCCTGCATAGAACTACAGGGAATAAACAAATGCATTCATTAACATTTACCCAGTAAGGTGAACTGAGGACAGAATATCAGTCCAGATATCCAGGCTTATCTCTGAATTTCCTGGGTTTTATGGGTTGAAGTCTGAGTCTGAACAGGTCTTAAGGGCATTTTCTTGGTGGATTAGGAGGGTCTGTGTTTGGACAGTCCCATCTATAGTACCTATGGGATTGTACACAGCTCTAGTTTTACTATTTGTATCTGTTTTAAAGTCCTGCTATTCATTTGTCTGAGTCAAACAGCTTTCAAACTGGACTTAGAGTTGGGTACGTAGCATGGGGAGAGTACACATCTGGAAAGAGCTCGAAAGACTCAACCAACATTTCACAGACAATGTTGGAAAACAAACAAAAACTTGCCCGAAAATGTGGTCTGCAGATGGATCTTTATATTCTCTTCCCCGTTATTTTAATGGGGAAAATTTGTCTTTAACAGAAAGGCATTCAGCACAATAACAGCAGGAAAATGACTCAATAGGAGTCATTTTCCAGGATATCTTTCTGTCTGGGTCAGAGCGCAACTTCTGTGCCAAGAGACTCCATTCCTTGTGGGGTAGCTGCTGTGTCGGAAATGCCATCACCTTTATCAGTGCCTTCTGCTGAAACAGTGCTGGACGAAGATTTAAATATGCTTGGGGATTTCCTCCAGCAATGACTGCTGGTATGGGGCTCTCCTGTGGACTTGCCCAGTTTGCCACAGGAAGAGTTGCGTGGCTCGGGCAGCCAATCCCAGCTCCAAAGATGGTGTGCTTGTTGCAAGCTTGTGCCAAGCCATCTGTAAGATTTGTCAGATAAATGTGACTAGCAAAGTGGCACTCGTGAGCAGATGAAGGGAAATTCCCTGGGGGATTCTTTATTCACTTGTCATTAGCAGGAGAGACAGTGGGAAACACTGGTGAACATTTGATACTGAATAACCTTTAAGTGTGTGGGGGGGAGATGTTGAACCTGTCTTCAGCAGCCCAGACTCTGTGATGGAGATAGAGTATTATATTCTGCACATGGGCCTTACCTTGCTGAAGAAGAATAAGGATATCTGGGTTCCTCAGTTTTGTATTTCACCTCAAAACCACCTCCCCTCCCTGGGGTAGTCTTATTCAAAGCGATCTGAGGAATGCAGCATCCTGGAAGCACATTGCTGCTGCTTACCTGTGTGTGTATCTCACCTGAAATGGCAAATAAAATCTGCCCCTGCTGTGAGAAGGTACTGCCTGCTCACTGAGTGGAACCTGTTTGCAGGCTCTGGTTGCAGCTTGCAGTGAGGACTCCATCTTGCTTGCTGTAGTCATCAGATGTCTTGGATGCAATGGCTTGCAAAGCAAACTTACTGAGCTCTGCCTCTGATTTTTTTTTTAATTTTTAAATTTTAAAAATGTTTTAATTTAAAAATAATTTTTTAAAATTTAATTTTAAAAATTTTAAAATTTTTTTATTTTTTGAATTTTTTAAACTAAATTTTTTTTTTAAATTTATTTTTTTAAAAAACATTCTTTTATTTTTTTTTTAAAGTGCGCTAAAGTGGTGACATGCTTCTCATCAGCATAGATTGTGAGCCCACTCTTTCATGTTCTCCCTAGAGCTCCTGTGGTGCAAATTGCTTTGTTGCACTTAAGGGTGCAGCAAATATGGAAATTAGTAATCTTGTCTCCCACAACTGCCTTCCCCAAGCAAGATGCTTTAGCAAGACCATTGGCTCTTTTTTACTTTTGTGGTGGGACGGGGAGGTTTTATGACATGGTTTATGTGCTGACAAGAGCACCTGCAGGCCCAGAGTATGCTGTTCCCATTGCTATTGGCCCAATTACTCATTCATCCACTTATTTTTAGGCTTAAACTAAAACTTGACCATTAATGCAAACATCATCCTCTTGAAAGCTACAATATTCCAGCTGCACTGGCTGGGGTCTGTTCCTTCCAGAGAAGACAGGGTGAGGGATCTAATCTGGCATTTGAGGAATAGGAGAGAAGAGCTTCCCAGTTGTCCAGGGTGCTACCATGGGCTGAAGAGCAGTGCGGGTCTTGTCTCCAGGGAGACTGCCTGAGTGGAGAGCTGGTGAAGGGGACAAAGGGAGAGATTTTCTTCTACTAAATCCCATAAAACCATTTGCCTAAAAGACTTGCTGATGTGGGATGCTGTGAAAAATTTGGGTATTCTCCCTCACCACTTTGTCGCAAAAATCAAGATGAAAAACCAAAACAAACAATCCAGAATACCCTTGTTGCACAGAAACAGTCCCAAAATCACATTCATCAGTTTCAGTATGTGGGCAGACTTTCAAAAGCTGGACCCCTCTGCAGGGCCACGAAGCTTCAAGGAGACATGAAGCAATATCTGACTCCAGAAGGCAGTATGTGAAATGTAAGACTGTATCAGTGAATTTTTATCAGCAAATAGCTCATTTGTCAGATGCAGCAGGTTTTGTCAGTGAAAAAGTATTTGTGAATTTGAGTTGAATGCACTGGATAGCTAGAAAAATTAGGGTATTCCAACAACAGCTTCAGAGCTTGCTTCAGCTCTCGTGTATATGGATGAACTCCTGTTGACTCAAATACAATATTGCATGCTTGCATGAGATGGGTCTCTTTTTATAATTGAAAAAGTCACATCACAAGACCTTTGATGTTTTAATGTGTCCTGGCATATCGATGGATACATCCAGTGAAGAACAATCTGGGATACTTGGTCTGCATTTGTGCTTTGCTGGAGATTTGCTATGTAACCTCGAGCAAATCTATTAATCTCCCAGTACCTCAATTCCCCACATGCAAAATGGAGATAATAAAACATAACTCCCTTAGCAGGGTAAACACATTAAAAAATGCACTTTAAAGCAGTTGGGTACGAGATTAATGGAGACCTATATCTTGTGGGGAAGATTTGTTGTATTATAAATAATACATCTTCACAATTATTCCATTTAGTCTGCCTTGAAGCCTTCAAAGACATACCACGCAAATGTTTACTGGCAACGTGTTTCCCCCCTTTTATTGGCCAACAACATGTTTAGACCAGACTTTGCTGTGGCAAAGTATTTAGCACATTGCACATGGCAAATGGCCCTTTTACTGTAAAAGTAGATTATTATTTTTTTTCAGAGAATACCCCAAATAATGCTGTACTCAGCAAAAGCCTGTGCACCTGGGATAGCTGTCTCTGTGCAGATTTTCCTTGCGAAATGTTCAGTATGCTTCCACTTAGAGCTTTTGACTGAAATGGAGAACGAAGGAGATCTGGTGGGTACCAAGGACAGACTTTTTAAGGGCGAGTTAACTTTGCAGACCACCTGAAAGAATTTGGGTATGTCTCAAATCAGCTAAGCAGTGCTGGTGCCAAGATGTCCCAGACAAAAAGGCCAGTGTTGCAGAGCACGGTTCAATTGCCTAGGGTACAAAGTGGGGGTCTGGGGGACTCCTGCTACAGCCTTAGTGCACAGGAGCTATTCAAGCCATTAGACCACCCACTGCTTCAGCAGTGTTACTTAGCTTCCCTGGACTCTGTAATTACTCTTGTCACATTACTGAGGATAACATAGAAATATTGCAAGCATTTTCCTTGAACTTAGAGTGTTGAGGCTTATGTAAGGGGGGGGGGAAAGGGCTACACAGAGACTAAAATGAAGGGAGTGATTCTTATCCCACTTGTGCTTGTTTTATGCTGAATTTGCCTCTGCTGGAGTAATTCCTCTTTAACATTGATGTAATGGGTTCAGAAGCAGGACTGTGTGTGTTTGGGAAACATCTTTGCCTGCCTAAAAGAGGTGTGTATGAGGGTGTTTGGAGGAAAGCAGCAGCCTGGAGTTGGCATTTGCTTCAGTTCAGATAATTTTTTTTCTTTCTCATAGAGTGAATAGCCGGTGTGATGTGAAGAAGAGTGAAACCTTTGTTTCTGTGATCAGGGCACCAAATAGAGAATTGCTCAGGTGTCTTTCCCATGGGGGATGTTCCTTAAGAACTGATGATGGCAGAGGTGTGCTGTCACACTCTCTGCTGCAGGCCACTGGAGATGGGGAGAGACTAATGTGAGAGTGTGAGAGACCTTTCATGCTCTTGCTTCCAGGTATGGGGGAGGAAACAAATGTAATAAAATTGTGGCAACTCTGGTGATAGATAATCCCTGTTTTTATTGCACAGCTCAGAAGGTCTCGTGCAGCAAGCTAAGAAGGGTTGGATACCAGGAGAGTTTGGTTTTATCCACTGTCCTGTAGCACAGGAACTATTGAATTGAGGGTTTTCTTGATGTCTGCCTCTGACTGCCAGATAACACTTTTGGGTGAAAGGTATCATGAAACAGCAGTAGCACGAAAATATAACAGTCTAAGGAGAATACCCTCAGACAGGTTAGCTGGGAGGAGAGGTAGGCTTGCAGATGGGGCTTCCATGTCAAACATCAGCACCTGACAGTTCTGATCTGATGCTAACAGGAACTACAGCAATGCTTTTAAACTCTGGCAAACATCTACATGTTGGGTAAGCATGAAAAGTTGATCTCATGCTCAGGAGGAGTTTGGGAAAAGCAAGTATGTGCTACTCGGCCATACTCCAGCCAGTCCTGGCCACTTGTTCCACTAAGTGATGCTGGGAACAGTGGGAGTGCTTCTGGTCTATCCCAGGCTGTGGGTACTGCAGTGAGCACATCTCTAAGCCTCTCTGTAGCCCAGCCTCTGGTTTGCATGGGCTGTGTTAGAAAATCCTGTAAGAGGGCTGAGGTTTGGTTGTCTCTGACCCCTGAGTGGGAAGCTGTCACTGAGGTGCCTTTAAGTTGTGGGTATCTCTGTGTGTGCTGATGGGATGGCACTTCTGGTTATGGACTTTACAAATGCTTATTCCACAGCAAAACCAAAGCTGCCTAATAATTCATCTTTCCTTTATTAGATAACAATGTTTGCATCATTTCCTCCACAGTCCATTGTGGAAAGGCCCATGGAGAAAGACTAGGCACGGGTAGATAACCCAGCCATGGGGAATTACCTACCCAGAGGAGTAAACTGAAGGTCAATTTTTTTGTGTTGTATGACTGCCCCTCGTACTCCTCTCTGCCCTGGTGAAAATATTTTTTTCCTCTGTATCTTGGGTGTGGTACCACATCTTGGTGTCCACAGTATAAAGGTTAATGAAAATCTCTAATATTTCTCAAGAAAAGAAATTACTCTGGATGTTACTTTAATCATATGCTTGTACTCTCTATCTTGGTTCAGATTACCTCCACTGGTTGCTTCTCATGCTTTTTCCAGTCAAATTGCTTAAATATGTGTTGGTTTTAATTGTTTGGGACATGGAATCATATAATGCAGGGTCATTTGTTCTGTTTTGTGATCATCTGTCACCTAGATTAGCAGGCAACAAAGAAAAAAGTAGTAGTGCCAATCTACTGCATGTCACTGTATGTATGTATGTATAGCACCTAGCAAAGTTGGGAGTATATATTATCAACACTGCTATGGTGTGAAGGGACCTTATTGCCCTAGGCACTACACAGGCAGACAACAAAATATGGTGCCTTCCCAAAGAGCTTATGAACAAAATGTAGTTAATGATCTATTAGTCTTTGCAGAAGAATCCTGTAGGGGACCAGTGATCAAAGATATATATATAACATAATGACACGTGAAAGTGAGACATTTATTCTGCGGACATGACAGGATGATCCATGTTATGCTTGTGCAGTGGTCTGGGAGGAGGGGTGGGGATGTCTCTGGTTATTTGGGAAGAATCTCTAAATACTAGTTATTTCAGGTAAGAGGACTTAGAACATTGAAATTAAGGTCTATCTAAAGGCCTGTGGCTCATACAGGAAGGATGGTAAAAAAATATCAGTGATTACTTCAGAAAAAGCTATAAAGGTATTTCTATTCATGCTGAGCTTCCTTACCCATCAAGGCAAGTCAGTCAGGGGCTGAGACTTTTGCTTGGTGCAGCAGAGAGGCTATTTGGGAAGTTACCCTGCTAGACCCAATGTGCGTGTTGTGTCACCATCCTGCAGCAAGGAGAGGCAGTGAAGGCCCAGAAACTTCTTCCTAGAAACTGGAACTGAGCAGAGGCAGGATAGAAAGAAGGCGATAAAGAGGATGCGGTAGCAGTGATGAAAGAGGACCAGTGCCATGGGAACTGAGGGGAGGACAAGACTTCAAGAGAGAAATGTAGATCTGTTGTTGTGCAGGTGTTGACATCTCTCAAGGCTGAGAAAACGATTTCATATTTCCATAGGAAAGGTGTTCCAAGATTCAGACTTCTGCCTCTCAGACTGGCAGAGTGAAGGAGGGAGTTGCAAGATGATGAAACCAAGTTGCATCTTTGCCTGTTTTTTTGGAGAAAAAAATGCTGCTGGTGCATGGAAAGAAATGTGTGGAGGGGGGTTTGGAGAAGTGTCAACAATTTCCAGAAAAATTCCTTGAAACTGTGAGAAATACAGTTTGTTTACCTTGGAGGAGCAAATCTGGACCTATAACAAATGGCAAAGAGAGAGCAAGTACAGAGGCAAAAACCTAAAAATCCCATTCACAAAGATGTAGATGGGCTGCCTGTGGAGAATGTATGCTGAAGATGACCACTTAAGGAAAGGAGGACAGTGGAAGTGTGACCAGGGCAAAGAGATTGAGTTAAAGCAGGATACAACTTGTGAGTAAATTTAAAGAAAAAATTAGTAGCTTGCTTTCTTTTCCTCTCCCAGATTTTACATACAACTATTGTAGGGACCGTAAAGTATTTTGGAAGACACCATTGAGAAACAGTAGTTATTTCAGTGGCTAAGGAAATGATCCAGAATGTTTGGTGATGATTTTAACTATTTGTTTCACAAAAAAAAATTGTCTGTAAAAGCTAAACCTACATTTCTCATTTTAACATGAATATGTGAATTTCTTTGTATGAATAGGACAGAGCTTAGAACTTAAATAGGCACAGAAAGCAAGGACTGGAGACTAAAAGTGCAGATTAAATAGATTCAATATGAACCAAACGGATTCAGATGTAAAATCTGCAAATGCAATCTATTGCAGTGTAAACTGGTTTTATTTCAAGTTCCCAAGTTTAATTAGTGCAGGTTTTTGTCATAAACCAAAGATGTATGTTAGAATGGAAACTGAACCTGGATTTATGGGCTTCCAATAGAGTGCATGTACTACAAGCCCCCCACTTACAGAATGAAAATCAGTGCCACAGTGGCAGATGCAGAGCCCAGTGGCACAGAATGGTGTTAATTTTTTGATCTTTGTCATGGAATATCCTACTGTAGGAACTGCAGATGGGGGGGGGAGACAAGAAAAGCCTCCCTCTGGCTCTTGGGTGTGGAAGGTTAGTGGTGCGTATTTATATTGCAGTACTTTAGGGAGCTGAGCTTTCAATACAGTACAGATTGTTGGTCTATAAACAGATGATCTTTCATGTCATTCTTTCCTTTCCTCATGGTGTGGAAATCCACAAGTAGAACCATCACCTACATCTGTAAATTTTTGTCTGTTTTGGGGGGGGGGGGGTTTGTTTTTTTGTTTTGGGTTTTTTGGTTTTGTTTTTTTTTTTGGGGGGGGGGGGGGGTGGTTGTTTTGGTGATGGTTTTTTTTGGGGGGGTGTTTTTTGTTGTGTTTTTTTTTTGTTTGGTTGGTTGGTTTTTTGTGTTGGTCTTTTTGTTTGTTTTTTCCCTCCCCTGCAGGCTGTGGAGGCTCAGATCTTTCCACTGCAAAGTCGAGAGCTGATAATCCTCTGCAGGGTCATCAGAGCTGCTGAGGTGTCAGACTTTGGCTTCTTCCTCCATTCCCATGAGCACAGGTGCCCATTTTTCTTTTTTTTAGGGGATGCTCTATTAGCACAGCCTTAATTTGCAGCGTGTTATGGTGTTATGGTTTTGGCCAGTGCAGTTTATGATAGTGACATCTTTATTTCTAATGTGGAATTGGCCCAGTCCTGATTGAATAATGTACTAATAAAAGATTGATATCAAAACTGGTTTGGCTTGCTGGCTAGCATAGACAAGAATAAAAAAAGAACAGCTGAACAATTCCAGCAGGTAATTTTCAGTCCTTTGGTGGGTGCTTAATTAAACTTCCACATGTCGGAAGGAAGAGAGAGAGCAAGACTTTTTTGCTAATAGTATTGCATTCATTTTGGGAATGACAATTACAGCTTGGAAGCATTAATTCTCATACAAGATGTTCTTCATTGACATTCTGGATTTATGAATATTAAGTCTTTATCATCTGGTCAACAATTCCTGGTATTCATCTGAGAAAAGGCTGATATTTTCCTATTGTTCTGTAGACAGGGATTGCAAAGAAACTGCAGGATTGTGGAATAATGTAGAGCAAGGGAATGAACAAAATAGGAAGCTGTACATAATCCTCTGCTATAATCAATCTTGCTTAAAACTTTAAGTGAAATAAATGGACCATGATAGCCACTTTCACAGGTCTGACCCTGTTGGAAATTCTCCAAGAAAGAATAAGTACCTTGCTATTTCTTATGTGGGCAGGCTGCTTTCAGTGTCTATCTCGGGGAGAGATTTCACTTGATGACAGAATTATTATTAAATCATGTGTTTGGTTGCTGGGAGTTACCCCAGACTTGAAATTAAATAGATAATAGGCTTTATGTCACTGATAAAGTAACTAAATTTGCATATATTATGTCTAAATAAATGGAACAAGTGAAGGGGATCTCTACTAACTGTTTTAAAAGACCTTTTCTATTATGCTTTTGGAAACAAGTGAAAAATGAAACATTTCCCAGTGGCTGGCTGAGTACCATGACATCATGCTTGTTAAAGGGTTTAAATGCAGCAAAGCAAATACTCCAACTGCTCTGTCTCTGCTGGGGTAGAGGAGAACTTCTATTGGTCCTAAATGTGATTGTGGACAGTACTGATGGGATCCCCTAAGTCTCCTGAACTGAAAAGTGTTTGAGGCACAAATCTGGAATAAGTAAAATCTCATTTCTCATTTTAACTTTTTTTTCATACATATTTTTCTGTTTCAAAAGTACTTAATAATGGAACGTGGTTGGAGTAATGAGATCATTCTCTCTTTTCCTTAAGAAAAAAAAAAAAAGGATGATGCAAGCAAGCATATTAATCATATTAGTTGTAGCAGAGGGCAGCTATCTTCCCCAATGCTTGTTCCACAACATAAATAATTTTTCTGGGTGTCTTCAGGGAGGTTTAAAGGTCTGCTGTTAAAGAGCAAGGAAGATATGGCTATTTTGATTTTGTCTTTCCTACTGCTACTCCCACCTAAGATAAAATGTTAGCAGCAAATTTATCTCTGTTATGTCTTCCATCCAAGCCAGCTTGGGTCTCGGCTTCAGACTGTTCAGTATTTGATAATTCACATTTAAGTCAAATCTCCAGTTAGCTTCTGACTGTAATAGCTGTTGAGGTATAAAATGCATAGCGTCATACAAGGACTGTTTAATTGATAAGTAATTTATTGTATAGGCCTTCAGCTGTGATTGCAAATTAAACTGATAACATGAGAGATCAGTACAGCGAACACTGAGTTATCATTATATTTCAAAATTCAAGAATCTTGCCAATAATCTCTCCAGCCTGGGAGGGAGGGGAAGATGGTGACACATGGGTGAAGGCTCTGGCCAGGCTAAATCCATTGCAGAACTCAAAGGAATTCTCAGGGAAAATGATTAGATGTTGTGTGTTTCTAGGCATTGCTATAATGGATTTTTTCTTGAAATGGAGGTCATACTGAGAAAAGGAAAACGTTTCTTTCTTTTATGTGGTCAAAAGTGGAAGCCTTCCAAATTTGGGGAAAAAAATCAGTAATAAATCTGCAGCCACTTAGAATTATGTGGTGTTACAAGTGAAGACAGCTCCAAACTTCATTCCTGAAACAGGAACAAACCCCTGCTCCCCTACCTCAAATCTACTGCTGCCTGAGCTCATCTCCATTGCTTGTACCAGTGCCCTGAAGCAGAGCCTGAGCCCCTGCCTTCCAGGGCATTGTTGCCTGCAGCAGGCATTTTTGGTATGGTCACACAATGATTTGTATGAATATGTACTGCCTATGGAGGAATAAGCATCTGGGACTTTCAAATTCAGAGGTCCCACAGACAGGGTGGCACCCCATGGCTCCTGAATCCCTAGCTGTGGCCAGCAGCCACATCAGTTGAATTCAAGAGGGGAATTTTACATTAAAATTGGTTTGGTTTCTTCCCACCATTGCATGCTGGAAAATACTCAGGTGCCTCATTTGTCTGATGGTTGAGCAGGGGCTGCTTTCCCTGATGAGGTCCCCCTCTGGTGTCATGCTCAGGCCTGGGAGAGAACCTTTGCTCTCTGTCAGTCTCCTGTATTTCTCTCTTGCATGCTTAATACTGTCAATTCATTGGTTTTGTGTGGGTTTTTTTAGGTTTGTTTCCCCCCTCCCCCCGCTCCTCCCCCTTTTTGCTTGGGGATTTTCTGCCCATTTTCTCTGTTGCCAAGTGGTTCTGTGTTGTAGCTCGTTAACTGCCAGTGTGTTGGTGTTGCATATGGTAAGAAAGCATAGCTGGCAACGTAGTATCACCTCTGCAAAACAAAAAGATGTGAAACCCCAGTGAATTCAGCCCTGAAGCTCTTGAGGGAAGGTCCGGGGCAGGGATCCCAATGAGTCTGGTTAATTAAGGATGCTACAGAGCTGGGGAGCCCGATGCACGGGGCTGAGGTCAAGCAAGCTATTGGCTGGGTACTGAATGTCAGGCTTTGCCACCAGGGATTCAAAACATGTAGGTTAAATGTTGTCACTGGAAATCCTCTGGGAAATGGGGGACTCCAGAGAGAGAGAGAGAGGAAAACCAGGTAATGAGGGTGGAAAACAAAGCTCCGTTCCCGAGCTGTGGTGAGAGGGGAGGAGGGGGTGACTGGTTGCTGCTTGGGAGAAAAGAAGCCCCCCGCAAGGCAGGTTGTTTTCCTCTGTGGGGACCAGGCAGGGAGAGGAGCAGAATCCTGCGGAGGAGCCGGGGCTGGAGGAGGAGGGGGAGGTGGGGTGGATGTGCCAGTGCCTCGGGTTGTCGTTTGCACCTCGGTCACGTGTGTGGAAAACATTGCGGCTGTTGTCGCTGGGTACCGCTCGCTGCGCGTGGGTGCAAATGGCACAGCAAGATGTGGGACGGAGCCGAGCTGGGCCCAGCTGCTTCTGTTTATGCTCTGCGGGAGGAAAGCAGATGTACAGAGCCACTGTGTCTTGCCGAAAGTCAGCTGGGGGCTGGTGTCCATGGGGAAGCTAGTGGGGACCTGAGGCCTTTGCTCCCAGACTGCTTGTTCTCTCCTACCTGTGGTCAGACCCCGGTGCTTGGCCAGGTTGGGGTTCTTTTCATTTGGGACATCCTCATCTTTAGCACTTCAACCTTCGTCCCTCTTTGCTGTGTTCTGGAGGCCCTGGCAGAGTTTGGCTACAGTTTTTTCTCCTTTTCTGTCTTGAAAACAATAGTAAAATTCCTGAAAAGGGGGTGAGCATGTACATGCTTGCAGGTGTGTCTGGGGAGGCAACTGAAACTGAGAAGAGGTGGTGAAGGGGGAGGCAACCCAGAGCCTTACGTGATGGTCTCCCTCTTGCACCAGAGATTCTTGTTGAGCCACCAAGGCTTTGTGGAATTGCACTGGACACTCCATTTCCACTGCATTTGTTTTCAAGCCTTCCTCTATATGCCTGAGGACCGTAAATCTTGAAAGGAGAAAAAACCCAACTCGCATAGTCGAGCGAATGGGGGCTGAAGATGGTCTTCAGGCCCTGGTGGAAGCACCGTGCACCTGGGATGGATTTGCAGGACAAGGGGGAGAAGCCCAATCTCTCTCATTTCTGCCTGTCTCCATTTCAAATTTGAATAGGACACGTGGCTCCTGACACATGTTGTCTAACCAGCTCTGGTTTGTGTGCTACTTTAGTCAGGAAATTAATGAGGAAAAAAGATAAGGGAACATTATGCTATTCAGAGTAAATGGCCACGTTACACAATGCTGCTCCCATTGCCTAGGTAAAGCTGTTTAAGAAAATGGGCTGGCTTGAGGGCTTCCTTCTGATTGTCTAATTAAACTTCCAACCTTTGCAATTATGAAAATAACTGTGGTTAGAACTACTTGTATATGCTATAGGTAACTGTTGAATAATCTAGAAAGAGACTAAGATGTTTGCTCGGAGAGCTTATTCTGAGCTTTCTCCTTTTTTAATACATTTTGGTTTTATTTATTTATATATTTTTTATTTTCTGAAGTTCTTATTTCATTGTGGAGTAGCACAGACTCATAAATGTGACTACTGTGATGGCTGAAATTAGAGGTCCACTGGTTGCAACATCCTATTTGTAGCAACGCCCTGCTAAAAAATTCCTCTGAGGAAAGTGCAAGAAAACCGATAACAGACACAAATGAGTTGGGTCTTTGTAGCCCCAGCAATTAGCTTCCATTTTAAAACCTTTCATTCAGTCGTAGCTAAACAATTGAAAGATAATGCCTTGTGGCAGAGAGTTCCACTGGTTAACCGTGTGCTTTGTTAATGCTCTTTTAACTATTTTCATGGGCTTTGGCCTTCAGATGTGCTTCCTGTTCTATTGAATGAGAAGGTGAAATCGTAGAATTTTTTTGAGTCTGGGAACATTATGGTTACTCTTTGTATTATATACAGTTTTTAATACTGGTAGTTGATATTTCGCAAATGCTGTCCTACTTATATTACTTCAGTCAACTGAAGTCAACAAACTCCCCTAAAATGGGTAAGTGCCCAAATCTAGTATCACTCTTCATTCTGTTTTCACCCAGACCAACAAATATTGGAAACCCCTATCTGCCTGATCTCCTGGAGTACAAACCTCAGGTGAAGGTGACTCCATCTTTCACAGTACACCTGTGCAGTGTGCCATGGGTTCTTCATTACAGATGGAAGGATTAAAAATCAGGTCTTCAAAAAAATTCTCACTTCACCCAACCTCAGGTTCATCACTGCAGATGACTCTGTCAGGTGAAAGACTGGTAGCAGAGGCTGTGTTGTCCTCTGGTACATTGGAAATGGCCTTTGTGCCACCCAAAGTGTTTGTCAGGCTCTGTTAGCACCTTATTCTCAGCTTTTGTTGATGTAAGTGAGCACGTTCCTTTGTTAGCTTGCTTGTGCCTTATAATGTCATCTTTTTTTCTCTTATTTTATCTGATCCTCCTTATAAAAACAGAGTTACGTGATGCACAGCTGGATGCATTTTGAAAAATCTGCTGCTGCCTGAGTGCTACCTGCTTGTGTGATCGAAGGGGAGTGCTGAGCTGAAGAATAGAATATGTCTTTTGTGATTGATCTGTCAAGCGGGTTTGATAGCGCGGAAAAAGTAGTAGGTGTTGTACGTACAGAAACGTTCGGGCTTGGGCTCTGTTTTCAGTCTGAAATATGAAGTGTGGTTGAAATTTGAAGGGAGAGAGGGACTTCACATAAGCAAGCAGTAAATGCAATTGAGTGGCTTGTCTGGTTGGAGTGATTTTTTTTTTTTTTTTTTTTTTTTTTTTTTTTTTTTTTTTTTAATTTTTTTTTTTTTCTTCCCCTGGCTTCTAATGGTGATGGCTGCAGTGGGGACTTCAGCGTGGTAGCCCATGGAGGTACTGACAGAAGCAGGGATCTGGTGGTGAAGGTGTGATACATGTGGTATTCAGCCATCACTCAATGCTTCACATTCTTGTGAGAAATCTGCTTTAATCTGGGTCTGGTTCCAACTGGCAGTGCATAACAACAAGGCTTTCCAGCCTTCTCCTCCCCCGGGGTTTCAGTCCTTAAAGATGCAGGTTCTGATAGCATGTTTTTCTTTCCAAGCCAAAATTTAGTTAAAAAATTGACAAGCCCTTACACCCAACAAAATATTTAACCTTACTGCCAGGCTGGAATTAGCCTTTGAGGTGCTTTCTGCTATTTCATGGTTATTAGTGCTACAGTGATCAGAAAGCAGCATAGCTACTTCACTCCACTTTGCATCCATGAGATCACCCTGTTGTCACCACGTTTTTTCTGAGATCTTTCTCTTGAAAGATTTTCAGCTATTTCTTTTCTTGTAAATTAATGACCACCTTCTCATGAAGTCCCAGGAAGCAATACGTAAGGGATCACAGACTCTTGGGACACTGTTGTGGTCCTTGATTTCTACTCAAGTTGCACAACTTGTATGCGGTGGTGATGGTTGCCAGGACCTGTTCTGTGACTGAGCTGGGCTATGTATGGATCAAAATACGCCTTCCCTGATTTATTTCAGGGTGACCTTTAGTATTTTGACACCATTTTTCATATATCTGGCAGAGTGAAGATAACGTACACTAGCGATTACATGTCTAGATGTGTATTCTATTGCAAGCTGTTTATGCCCCTAGCCACTGAAATGGCCTGTTGTCAAACTTTATTATGTGAAGTATAAGATATTGGGTAAAAATAGGTTTTGCATGCAAACTCAGTGCCTCAGTATCGTTAAATGAGGGTAACTCGGGGAAAACTACTTTCTTTCTAGCCATAGCAACCACACCAGGCCTGCTTTTCTCCAAAAGGGCAGTTTTTTGTCTTTTTGTAACAGTTGACATAGTCTGTGCTTTGGTGGTTTGGTTTTTTTGTTGTCCTAAGATGACGACTCAGAGGTTCTCTCACTGTTTTTGTTGGTTTCTTTTTTTTTTTCTTTTTGAGGTTTGTGTTGTTTGTTTTTTACTGGCCACAAAAAGCAAACCAAAACAAGCAGTTCTTGCCCTTCCCTGAAGACTTCTGAATTGACACTGACTTTCATAAGTTCCTCTTAAGATATTTATCCATTGCAGTGTAAGAAATGGAGTCTCAATATATTTAAAACCCTGTCTAGTATCAAGAAGGGCTTGGTAGGCTGAATATAGGAGAAGGAGCTTACCTGCTCAAGGCAGCCTAACTAACCAGGTGGTAGTAACACTGGCCTTCAGAGCCCAACCTATTCAAGGATGAAGAGATCAGCTTTTGGAAGGTTCTACAGGACCCCTTTGTTCAGAGTCTTGCAGTGCTACAGTGAACATTGTAGTGCTGCACCCACAGCATTGCCATGTGAGCACAGGCCCTGAGTATGGCCCTGGACACCAAGCATCAACCTTGGTATAACTGGGCTCTGACAACAGAAGGATTCTGGCATTTTGATTTTTGCAAATTACACTGATGTGCACTTTGGGACCTTAAAATCAGGTGAAGTTTGTGGGCTCTGTTTCTGGGCAGAGAGAATCCAGATGACATCTGTACAGTACTCATGAGCTTCTAGATAAATTATTTTTGCATACACCACTCAGATTTCTCCTAAGAGAAGCCATAGGCACTGGCTGTCTAAGGCACACTTGATTTAGGTTATTTTTCCATTTGCTTTAATCATATTCTTAACTCATTTAATGAACAGCCAAATGTGTAATGCTTGGGGCAGACCCAGTTTGCCGGTAGGAGAAATATTTTTTTTTAAATAAAAACAGTCTGATTTTTCTGGAGGTGATAAAGACCCGCAATTCTGATTGACTAGTTCACCAATAGATAAAAATCAAAATATCATCAAACTTATCTATTTACAAATTGTCCAGGAGCAGATTGTGAAATTGTCAGGTTTGTCATGTAAAGTTATTCACTAATTTCTTCAGGGAATAATTAGATCATTAGACAAATATGCCATAGGCAATCTGTGTGGGAACTTGTGTAATTAACCAATCCAAAATGAGTGATAAATTGTATATCGGTAATTTTCACACTTAGCAATTTAAGATGTGTTAAGTAGTTTTGTCATCAAGTTAAGGAACAGAAACAATACATTGTGACTTATATAACTAATTAGCATTCCCAATTTTACAAACACAAACAATTTGGAATTTACCTTGGGTGACAGTTTGCTCATGTGAGGTAGGAGAATATTCATGAGCCCAGAACTTTGCACTCGCTTTTTTTGCAAATGCTTGAACGTTAAAGAGGTCATAAATCTGGTTAATCAGAAATTTGCCTTTCAATTCTAACAAATGTTCATGGTATGTTACTAAGAAAAAAAAAAAAAAAAATCTCTCTTTTCTTTCCGTGATATTGGCTCATCTTCTTGTAAAATCCTTTTGACAGCACTAACTGAATCAGAACTCTGTTGTACTAAGGAATGGGCCTGTGCACGTTTTGCAAAGTACTAAGTGATTCATTTGCTCACCAAATTGCTGAATTTATGGTGCAATATTAAATTATGATGTTCATTGTAAGTGGACCAAAGGGCTGGAGGGGAGGTTAGAAAGAAAAGAATATAGTAATTTGGAAAGGTCAAATTGAGAATGGATGGAAGTTATCAGTAGAGGTTAAGCTGTGGCCATAAGCAGGCAAAAGGCTGTTAACCAAGTGGAAAGGCTGTGAGCAGTGTGGCATAGGAGAGGTGACAGCATAAATTGGTGGGTTGGCAGTAATATCAAAAAAAGAAAGTTTAGACGCTGCAGTTAATTTAAGATCTTAGTATAGCCACCTGGGAAGGTGGGATATGTGATGGTAAACTAGGGAAAACAAAGGATCTTGCTGACTGTTAAACATGTGCTTTTTTAAAAAGCATGCATATATATATGCACACACGTAGGGTGTGAAGGCAGGTGGAGCAGGATGACCTCATAATCTTCTTCCATACCTTTTTCCATACCTTACCTTCCATAGTCAGCAACTAACACAACTCTGCAAGTATTTTAGGCACAAAAACTAAACTCTTCTCCCATCCTGTCCTTCTCTGCTGTATCTTTAGGGTACAAAATGAGCTCATCAGTATAATATTAGGTCAAGCACTATGCAACCCTATGTGTATATATAACAAGGCAGTGGTGTGTGCAATCCAGGGCTACTGATGATATCAAGGTCTCTGGGAAGAACAAGCAGCTGTCTGTTTTTATACATTATGCTGATACTACAGGAACTGTGAATGGTCTCTGGTTTGCTCAGAACACATAATTAAACACAGAGACAAATTGGTGATGCTGTCCAGTTGCAACAAGCCACTAAAAAATCTGCAAACCCACCTGGCTTGAAGCTTTTAAAGATCAGTGAGTTGCATTCTTGTTTTCTGCGTGAAAAAGATGCTTAAGAGTGCCAGGATGCTTTTAGAATGAGGAGCATTGTGTATAGCCCATTAAAAATAAAACTGAAAAAAAAAATAATAAAAATCCTCTGCACCACTGGAGAGACAGCAGAGGGAGTGCGAGTTAGGAAGCCCCTCTTTGAATATCTGAATGGCTGCAATGCTGGAGGAGGGAAGTAAACAAAAAGATACGTGAGCTAGAATTGTGGGAAAGAAATAGATCTAAACCAAAATCTTGATAAAGTTATGGTGACGGCAGCAACACCCCTTGGTGAAAGTTGTGATACCCTTGCCCTTGGAGGCATGTCAGCTTGATTGAATATGTGCTAGTAAGTGTAATTTCTTGAGGTTGCCTAAGTGCTTCCAGCTCGTGGGATTTTAATTATTATTCTTGCAATATTTTGTGCTCACACCCTCTAGTCCATCAAATCTCAGTTACATTAAAATCCTTTGCTTTTCTGTAATTTGACTCTTGAGTTTCTACTGAAATGGTATGGAGTCTCAATATTACTGAGACAGTTACAGAGTCAAGCTTAAATTGTGATCTGAGTGCACTTAATGTGTGAAAAAGCCATAAGGCAAATAACAAAATTCTCAGGGCTTGGAAAGTCATGATGGTGCTTAAACATTTTGAGCTGGCAGTGCTAGCACTGCTTAGAATGACATTTAATGAGAGTGCATTTCTGGGCAACTCCACAGAATCTATTTTACTTCTGTCTCTTGTAGGGTTTTTCTTTTCAGTTACAGAGAAAATCTGTAATAAAAAAAGCGTGAAGTGGTGTTTTTCCATTTGTGTTTAATTTGTCTGTTCCAAGAATACACATGTATTCCCTAGATCTGCACTTTATTTTCTTCATGTAGTTCAGGAATTTTCTTTCAGCTATGGTTATAGCTGATGAAGTCTGAGACCATCCATTTTCTTGACTATGGTTTAGAAGGATGGCCAGGAGTGTACTTGAAATTTAAACCAAGCTATAGTTTTAATTCAGGGAAAACTTCCATTTCTCAGCCACAGAGGTAAGAAGAAATGCCACACTAGCTGGACAATATTTTAAAAAATTGAATGTGGTTTTGTCTTGTCTGGCACTACAGAAATACATAGCATGACCTTTTTTTAATTCCAAATAATCTGCTTCTATGTTGAAGATTGAAATGAAGATAAGCAGTTGTATGGGAGATACTTGTGGGCTACTTACATTTTTGCTCAGTTTTGAGTGCTGTTCTTTATCTGTACAGTAATTTACTTTGTGCTCAGGAAGAAATGCTTATTGAGATTAAGTGGGAAATAATGCTGAAAATCTTGTTCCTTTGTTTGCTTGTTTTTTAATCAAGAAATACCACAAAAAGCCCAACAAAAGTGTTCACTCTACTTTGGACTGATAAAGATCACTCTTTTTAGGACACAGATATGGCTTTTAACAGTATCTGTCTGGTGTGGGCTATTGTGTTAGTAACTCCTCATGTATATTTCAGTTTATTTCTATCCAGTGTTAGGTTAGTTTATTTTCAGTGGATTGTGTGTATTTTTTTTTTTTATTTATTTATTTATTTTTTTTTTTATTTTTTTACTTTTTTTACCCTCCCCTTTCCCCTTCCTAAACTTCTGTCAATGTGTTATGGTAATACAGCTCTTCTTTCTACTCATGAGGTGCCTGCATTCATTGGTGGGTGATACGAATAAGTAAAACCTGTCTCTTAGTGCACATTCACAAGAGTGTTGAACTGAGATTACACTGACATCTGAAATTCTGGCAGTTTGTAACTCCAAGTGCTTACACTTTGTAAATCTCAATCACGTCCTTAGTGTAGATTTTGTTTCGTTTCTTGCTAAAGAGTAAAAAATGTAAATTTAGAAAAGACTGTCACTCTCCCAATTGGACTTTGAGTGATTTAAGTCATTCCTTTGTCAACCAATCTAATGTGTTTTTGCAGTGATAATGTCTGCTTATTCTCCAACATCTGTGCACCGGACAAAAACCAAGATTCCTAGATGTGTCTCGGGTGAACTGTGTCTTCACCACAGCACCATGACATGTCGGTAAAATACATGGCTTTATGCAACAAGTACAAATGAGACTTATTTGAACTGGGCATTGTTTCAAAGATATGATGAAAGGAACTAACATCAGGCACAGGCTCATTTGATTTTATCGAAACTGTCCTCTTAGTTGAAGAAACTGGAAACAGAGTGAGGCTGCAAGTGCCATAACTGGCTCTGGTGCTGCTGGGGAAGGTCAGGTGTGGGTGAGAGTGACATGAGTGACATGACTCAGGGTGCTTGCTGGCATGGGCTGAGTCACAGCACCAGCTCCACGTGCCTTTCTGTTGCTTGCAAAATCCAAGACCTGTGACTATGGCAATCTCCTAAGAAGAGACTGAACCATCTCCTGGGTGAGTAGAGCAGAGACCTGTGAAGAACAGAACATTTTTTCCTGATTTATCTGAACAGACATCTCTTGCTGGTTGTTGTCCCCACTGGGACTGCAGGACATTTTATATTTGTTCATGGGTTGAGTTTTGCTACAGCTTTAGCTGTCATAACTAAACATGATCTGTTTCTTCACCTTCATGCCTTCTCCACAGATACCTGCATCCCTCTTGCTCACTCCTTATGTGCTTGCACTCAAAGACTTTTTATCAGCTAAGGAGCCCTGATCTTTCTGTGTGCTGCAGGCTGCCTGTGAACATGACTTTTATTTAGAGCAGAGGGAATCAGAAAGAGTTAGCTCCACACCTCTGACCCTGAAAGAGCCCAGAGGCTAAACAGGTACCTGAGATACAGTTGTAACTCACAGAAGATTGGGGTGGTTTTTTTCTGCCTTGCTGTTTAGTGAGGCTTGAGTTAACATTGCCGCAAGGGTCTTTCTCTGGTCTAGACCATCGAAACAAAGACTATTCCCCAGCAAAGAGCTGATGAGCCTCAACATGTCAGACCCACGACCACCATTTTCCCTCATCTGACATCACCTGCTAAGTAAGAAAGGGAAAGTTCCAGCTGCAAAATTATATGGTGATAAAAATACAAAATAGTTCTTACAAAATAACATACCAAAATAAACCACTGATCTCTGTAGTGGAGAAATGGAGCGACTGCTCTTGGGCAAGATGAGAGGTGTAACTGTTGATTCCAGAAGTCAACTTCTGTGCTGGAGAACAGGGATGGAGTAAGATGGTTTCTGTTGCATTAATGTGTATGGTTCTCAAATAAATGTGGGGCACTGGTAGCTGATCTCATGCCTTCATGAGGAGAGGACACAGGATAAGGCTGTGCTCACTCCAGAGGGTCTCTGAGCTGGCCAGTTTCATGACATTAGTGTGTCCAGTGACCCCCAAAGGGGATAAAAGAGAGAGACTGGTGATGGTGGGGTTGAAACTTTGCCTACAGTGGTGGCTTGCAGGAGAATACGGATGTGAGTGTCTGGGAGATGTGGCTAAGGTGGTGTAGGAGCAGAGAGCTAAGACAGGCTTTGCTTGCTGTGGTGAGCTTGGCCTCAGGCTGTGTCCAGCTGGTGTCTGTTGATGTCCCCAGAGATTGTCAAGATTTGCTCAATATTTAATAACTTGGTTTTTTAATTACTATTATTCCTTTTCCCCATTCTTTTTGCATAAGAAATTAAATAGGTAACAATGCTGACAATTTCAATATGTAAGTTACAGACCCTCTGACTTTTTCATTCAGTGTCTCCCTGTAAAGATTGCTTTGGGTCAATTGAAATTAATTTAATTATTCTTCTGAATTAAAAACTGTCACAAGCAAAAATTGCTTCTGGCCAAGCTAGTATCTTTCATTTCTTTTGTATCTTTCATTTCTTTTTATAATTTTTATTTCTTTATTTCTTTTTATAATTTTTATTAAAAAAAAAAAAAAAAGGTGGCATTTCAAATTAAACCCTTCCCCCCAAAATCCAAAACTTCTTTTAAAAGCCTGAGGGAAGCAGTTTGACTATTAGAAGCTGTTCTCAGCTCTTCCAATATATAGATTCAAGTTTGATGTACAATATAAAGCCCTGCTGATACAAAATAAACTAATAAATAAAATAGTTGTCAAGAATGTTGCTGACCCTTCCTCACTGTAGACTTCTGGGTGTCAGTTGCATTTGGTTTATGTTTTTAGGATTTCTCCATATTGTAAGAGGTTTAAGCCTTAAAAATGAGGGCTGATGTCTTGAAGGCCAACACCACAGTCTCTGGAAGCCTAGGCCAAAAGACTAGTTGTAAGATCTCTAACTTGTGCAACAATAAATTTGCTTGTTTAAATAATAATGCTGCAATTACTTCTAATTAACTGAAGAAAAGAATTTTCAAATATGCTCTCCTTTCTTTCCCAAATGGGAGGTGAAAAGAGAGTAGAATTTCATTTAATTGGAAGTATTTTGCTTCTATGCTACTGCAGGTCACTCTAGGGGCTGGACCTTGTATTGTGTTTGGACCCAGTGCTGGGCAGATAATTTGATCCTCTGGACCAGTGGCTCTTGCAGCATCCACATTCCTGCCCAGGGAGACAAGTAGAACTATTCTTGGGTGTTTTTGCAACCTGTAGCCAGCACAACGACTCATGAGATGTGCCCTCAATTTCCATGTTTTTCAGTCCTACTGCCTATATCGGAAGAAATATCTGAGAGAGTGGCAGAACCTCCTGACTCTCTGTTGTTTTATCTTCAGAACTTGCACTTTAGCCTGTTGCTCTTTGGTCTTTGTCTCTTCAAGCTCTGGCTTATGGTTTCAGGTGTGAAATTAAACGGTGCAAGAGGAAATGCTGATTGCACAGCAATCAACTAATTTGGACAAAACTCCCTTTGTATTTGCTAAAGATGTATGAATTGCTTATTGAGTTCTGGCCTCAGCTGAGCAAGTGAAACTGTCTCTGGAGACTGAAGCTGGAAACCCCACTGGTGCCTGTAGTCGCCCACATAATTATGAATATTTTGCCAGTGCTGTCCCTGTTGCTGCAGAAAGCTCGTGGGGTGCTGCAATCTAGGTATGCCAGCACTCTGCTGCTTGCACTGCAGAAAGCTGCTCGTGGTTGACTGTAGCAGGCCTGATCTGTAGGGCAACCAGCAGGGGCATCTCTCTATCTCCTTAACCCACCAGCTAATCCTTTTCCAAGAACCCGTGGACTGTTTGTCCATGGGTTCAGGAAGGATCAAGGTTGTGCTTATCCTTTCTACTGGATAGATAGAGGTGAAGCTCTAGGTATGGCATTTAGCCTGTCTGAAATATCAGCCTCAAAGGCTGTGGAGAGGTTGAAAATAGAGTATATAGCCGTTCGTTTATTTAAAATCTCTTAAAAGGAAAACAAAGGGTTTAAAATAATTCCATCCTTGTAATTGTTTAATTCTTGATACTACTTTCAGTCTGAGTTGGACTGGTGCTGCTTCATTGATCCATGTGATGATTGTTGAGCCATATGAAGACCCTGCTGTCATATGCCTGTCAGATATTCTATCATGTGTTCCTGTCCAACTAGTAAAATGTCAAGCACAATACAGCCCTTCCTACACAGAATAGCCTTGGGCAAATGCACTCTACTAGTGCTTAACAGCCCATGGGATCTAATCTCTGCTCCCTTACTGACTGTTCTTAACCTTTCTGTGCACTTTAAGATTTTTCAGACTAGTCCTTTTGCATATAATCATAGCAAATAGGAATTTGGGAAGGAAGCACCAGCCAGGGCTGGATCTGCTACAGGCAGAGCTACATTTCAGTTGTTTTTTCACATTACTTTCAGGAGGCAAAGTCCCTGCATTGGCTGAACCACAGGGAAAAGTTTAATTTGCTGCTGCCTTTTTGCTACTAAGGATAACCCTTAAATCTAACTTTCTATGTTTCCAGATTTAGGAAGGCTCTCTGTATGTGATCCCTGAAGGTAACAGCATGGACTATACTATACCTGGTTGTCCTTGGATGCCACTGTCCCATATGCTGAGATCTAATGAGAATCTAGCAGAGGGATCCCTGACACTCGGTAGCAATGCATTAGTTTTCAAGTAACTGTGGATTTCTGTGGTCTGCCAGTGTTGGTTGATACACCCAGAGAGCAGCATGCCTTTCCTGAGCTGCAGTGGGAGAGGCTTATTCTGTGGATGTGATGATCTGGCATTTCCCATGGGATGGTCCACTTGGGGGCATGTTTGCCAAAAGACTTGTGAGGTCTTGGAATAATTACTATTGTGGAGATAATTTTAGAGTGAAACAGGTGCTGTGAGGTGACATTTGAGGTTGGGTGGAGTTGAGATGCCTGATTAATTGCTATAGTTAATTAAATTCACCTCTGAAATTGGAGGGTGGTGGAGACGCTGGCTAAGGAGGCATGGGAGTGCAGCAAGTGTGGCATAGCAAAACGTGCTCAGGTGAACTCCAAAATGTTGGAGCTTGCTTTATGTTGGTGCGTCCTTCCAGAGGCAAAGCTCTTTCTAAAATCCAATGGTTATTGGGCCTGGATAACTCATGGGGTAGCATTAAACCTCAGATCTTTTTGTAGGTATGAATCCATCCCTATTTAGTAGTAGCTGTAGTAAAGCATGTGAAGTCAATGGTGGCTGCTGTCTGTAGGAACCTCCATTGTGGCACCACATTGCAAACCAAACTTGCTGCTGTGAGCTGTGGGACTTGGCACAGCTCCAGGCTACAGACACTGAAGTTTTGTTCTCCTCTCCTGCAAGAAATTCAGGCCTGCAGGTCAGGGCTTGGCTGAGATGGCCTGGCAGAGAAGGTGCCCATAGATAAAGAGATCACATTTTTCATCAGCTCTGCCAAAATGGTTCCTTACACCCTGTGATAAGTCTCTGAAGTATTTTTACAGCAATGCTTTAGAGATAGGCAAATTGTGTCATTTGTGCATTGGCAACTAATGACCTTCACACAGAAGTCATACCAGGAGCAGCACAGATAGCATCAGCTCTGCTGGTGAGCTGTGTGCAGCTCCTTGGGTGGCAGGAGCCCCAGAGACCTTCCCTGTTCTCCCTTGGGCAAGGAAGAGCCACCTTGTGATGAAAGCAGTGCTGGGACCAGCACTGAGGTCAGCCTCTAAGTCCCAGCTCTGGGATTCTGTGGCCTTGGAGTGCCTGTTCAGAGAAAAGTGACTTGCCTGTGTGTTTGCTTCCACACCTGTTCAGCCCAGGTGAGTTGAGATAGCCAAAAAGTTTTGTTGTAGTAGTGTCAGTGGATGAACCTGGGCTGCTGGTATAAGCAGCTCAGCTGGCTGACCTGGAGAAAAGGTGGGACACATCTGGGTTTGTGAGGACTCCAGGGTCCCATTTGCAAATGGGGACATGCTGCTTCCTTTCTCTCCCCTCCCCTCAATAAATGAACAAATCCCCTAAAGTGCTGTTTCAGTGAATTACACCTGGGATTAACCTGTGCTGTTGGTTTAATTTGTCTTATTTCAAGGGAAGCAGAAGGGCTGAGACTGTCCCTAGGACCTGGGAGTGAAGGATTTGCTGTGCTTTGTGTTATATTCCAAGGGCAATGAAAGAGAGAGACTTTGCATATGTAGTAACTCTGAAAGTACCAGGAAGCTTGCCCTGATTTCTCAGTACTCGGTAATCCCACAGAGGTGTTTGTGATAGCAGCTTTGATCGTGTGGTACCTCTGACCTCTACAGACGGGAGTGCTGGAACAGATTCAGCCCAGGATGGCTCTGCTGGTCCAGGGGAGAGGTCAGACAGCCTGGGGACAGAGGGAGAAAAAATGTTCACTGGGACAACTGGCGTCTGGACTGATATGCTTTCTTCAGTCTTGGAAAAAGTTCAGCAGGCTTAGCTTCTCTTGAGACAAACACTCCTTAGAAAAATAAGTTCAACCACGGGAAAGTGCCCAGACATCACATTTTCAAAACAGAATGTTTCCATTTGCTTTCATGCATTCACAACGTTTTAGTCAGTCTGTCTGGAACTGTAGCTGTGCTGTTGCAGCAGGAGACTCAGATCGCTCTATCTTGCTGTATAATCCTCATGTTTGCTCTAGGTATATCATAGGAAAAAGCCAGGGGCTGGGGTCCCTTTCATGAATTGCTTAGTGGTCTAGGTGACAGATGTGTCAAGGACAAGGATACAACAGACATCAGGAAAAGGTGGATCAGGATACAGCTTGTGGATTCATGGTTTCTGAGTTTAGATGCACCTATATTTTATTGGGTCCTCTGTTTATACCAACATGGGAGGCCAGATTCTCATGCTGTGTGAATGACGAGCTCAGCACAGGGCCTGCTCTTTGATGTTTGTAGGCAAAGGGATTTCTCGGGAGCAGTTTGAATGAGGTGAGGGGCTGATGTGTGCTGACTAGAGCTTGGAAAGCTGTTCCAAGCATGAGAGAAGGTGTGGGAGATGGTGCAGAAATGCTTCTGTGATGAGGGAATGAAGGGGAATGCAAGGTCAGTGCTGCAGGACTGGCTGGGGGGTGGGTCGGGTCACACGTGGGACCATGGGCAAATCCATTAACTGCTCTGTGCTTAAGCTTTACTGCTGCAAAGCAGGGCTGGTAATGCAATATACTTGGCTCCTGTGGTAACTCACAGTTGATAAGAGATGTTCAGAGTAAACAGAGCTAAGCCCGGGTCTGGCTATGCATTTGGGCTTGTGCTGTTCTTTTTTTTCAATGCTTTCAGAAATCCTGCCAAAGCCAAAGGGCTATGAGAAACCAGGCTTTCTGTCAGCATCCGGAGGCTGAAATCCCAGCAGAAGACCAGTCATTGTGTTATTCTACTTCATTAAGTACCTTCTTGAGGGGTTAGGCTAAAGTAGCCTGTGAAAACACATTATCGCAAGCAGTGGAGTGTCTTACAACCCTTTGGGAAAAGCAAAGATATGCTATCTGTACATTTCAAGATCCATTGGTTGTGGCAGCCACATGTATTGCACCCACTTCCCCCCAGCTCTTCTCTCATCGTAGTACCTGGGCACTTCAGAGAGCACAGATAACTATTTGGTCCACAGAAGGAGAATTTTCAAAGTCATGCAAGTTTAGTACAGCTGGAAGAGAGCCTCAGGTACATCAGCATGGACATCTCAAGCCATATGTAGTTGAAAGCTCAAATAATGATAAAGCAGGAATATGTGTTCTGATGCCCATGTAGCTATAGAGGATAAAAACAATTTCAAACTCCTGCACCGATGAAGAAAGCTGGTTCTTTTGTACTGACTGCTTTAGTGCTGTTGTGATGTGTATGGGTTGGTGCCTGCTGGGCTGTATGCTTTCCTTTCCTGGTGGTTCCTGTCCAAAATGAGCACTGCTTCAAATTACCATTTTTCCATGGAATTTCAAGCAGTAAATGCAGAGAAGTTGTTTCCAGGACAGTGGAAAGTTTAAATGTGAGTTCAGGAATTTGTAGTTTAATAGATCCTGTCCCGTCAGATTCAGTACCAGAGGGTATAAAACATGACAAATAATTCATCAGCTGTTGGGATTAGATAACATAGCTTGATTAAGGTACAGTTTTGCTGAAAACCATGCATTAAAACAGGAGTGATGCCATTACTGAATCCTGTGTAGTAACATGTAGGTGTCTTTTCTGGAATAATAGAATAGTAAACAGACATTAAAATGGATAACAATTTCCACATATTGCTAGAGATAATCAAATAATTTATGGCAAAATCTATCTGTTTTTTTCCCACTTTTAAATCCTTCATAGTCCAGTCCTTGCTTCTATTTTCAAATTGTTAATGTCTGACAAATTGCTTCTGAAGACTTTTCAGCTGATGAGTTGCTCGTGAGGCCTCTGCTCTGTAACTGGCTGCTATTTGTTCATGATGTGCTTGACTGGCTGCTGAAGTCAGTCTGTACACTTTTTCTTTCTGAGTGAGAGGTTTAAACTTTTTGAGCACAGAGAAATAATGGAGCAACACACACTTAAACTGAATCATTTGATAATTTGTATTAAAGTCATGAAATCTTTGGGTATGGGACTGCTTTCATAGGCAGTGATCCAAGCAATCCTAAAAGGGAATACTATGACTGGGCTGGTAGCAGCAGACAGACTTAATTGACTTTCCCTTCCCCAGTTCTTTGTATTTTTTAACTTGATGTGAAAATGTATTTGAGCTTCTGGCTCTTAGTGGAGTGCAAGATGTCAGAGTGTGATGGCTGAGATTTCTGCTGGGTTCTTGCATGAATTTGGATTGGTTGCTCTCTTCCTGCCTGATCCCCTTCAGTTGTAGAGCTGGTACTCACTTTCCAGGCTTGTTTTGGAAGGAATGGAGGTGGCCTGAAACAGATTGAAACTAACAGCAGAGTACAGTGGGCAACTGGGATGCTTACACTTGAGCCTGGCCCCTGGTCTCCTTAAACAGTGAAGGTATAACCTATGCGACTTATGCTTGATGTGCATTTAAAGGATGGATTCTTTCCTATCTTGCAGAAGTACTACTGTGGGGGAAGGGGACAGGAGGAGAGTGGGGAGAGGAAATACTATTTGGAAGCTGTTTTAATAACAGTCTTTTTGATGGGCAAAAACAATTAGGCAAACCAGAAAACATTATGTATGGACTAAGGGTGGCCTTCAGGATACCCAGTGTTAGTGTTTTCCTAGAGCAAAAGTTGGATATGGATAAAAGGGAAGTAAAGTGAAAAGCTTGAGATGGCTCAAAGAGAGGATATGTAGGATCTCTTAGCCTGTAGGTCACCCCTGTGCTGTCATGAGTAGCAGACTAATGCGTGTGAAGAATATGATTATTTATATCTGTGGTTTTACCAGAGGGGGTTGTCAGATTATACTTGATAAAGCTTGAAAATGTTTCTGCATTTATGGCACTCTTGCTGAAAGGAACAACCAAGCAAAGAACTGCTGACTGATTTTGCCACCTTGTGCAAAAATATGTCTAAGTGCGTGATTTCAGCAGACTTCCCTACCACTGCAAGTGAGATTAACATCAGTATTGCAGACTTCTGGGGCGAGGGAGAAACTTTACTTGGAAGTAAAAGACAAGGAAGGAGGAAAATTATAATTTAAGTATATTTTAATGGGACATAACTGTATCTGCATGCATTTTATCTTGCATTTGTATTGACTCGCATCCTTTGTTTATTTTTGTTCGTAAGAGGAACAAGGCAGTGATTCATCACCAGTATGCTGGGCAGGGATACTTCACTTTGCATTTGTATGGTATTGTCTGTCCAAGTGGCTCAAAGGCTTTTACAGATTTTAAGGGCTGTGCCTTCAGCTGGTATAGCAGTGTTATGCTGACACCATCTGAAAATCTGATCCTACCTCAATTTTCTTTTTGTCTGTGTCTTTTAAGTTTACATACTCTAATACTGCAGATGCATAATCACTGCCTCCCAAAATCCAATAACAGCATGATTTTTCTCTTGGGTGACTTCTCTAACATCAGCTTTTAGAGCTACAAAAGCACCTGTTTCTCTATTTTACAGAAGTTCCATATTCCTACAGTTTTACATATCTATACAGGAGCTTGCTATTTTGAACTAAGTCCAGGTTAGCACCTGATGTGAGTTAATTTGCCCAATAGCCCCACATTTACTGTCAGTTATTGTCTGTCACTCCTGGGGGGCTGGGAGTGGTTGGGGTTTTCTCTAATGCATTTTATGATGTTTTATCTTGTAAATCATAATCTTATGTCCATCAAAGTTTCAATTCTGGATGTGCATTCAGCTTCAGAGAACTGCTCAGAACTCCCTTCTGTGATGCCTTTCTGTACAACATCTAACCATTGCTAGCTGGGGAAGGTGTGCTACTGATGGTTATACTGTCACAACTTTATATCAAAACATTACATTGGAGCAAATGCTGCAAAAAATTACTGTATGGATCTTATCACTTCATGTATATACATATGTGTGTGTGTAAAAAAGTTGGATTTCAATGTGTTCATAAATAGTTGTAAATAAGATTATATTGACAGCTGTTGATTCAAATTGCAAATAGATTTAACTTTTAAATTTTTTAAAATTTTCTTTAATTAGCTCAACTTTTATCAGGTTTATTTGGCTCCTTATTTGTTTTCACTTGGACAATGGTACTATGAATATTCTACATGTTCATTGGCTACCTTACTTGAATATTTATCTCTGTGCACTTATCCTTACCTTTGGGATCTTCTGCAACCAGTCTGATATTCGAGTCACTAAAAAGTAACAAATGAACGTTGGTAGGATAGATGTTTTCCATATAGCCATCTTTAGTATTTTTAGTTGAAAATTATCTGGACCTATTCACTAGCAAACACTGTTTAGAGGTTTTTAACAGTAGTCTTTGCTGCTAGCACAAAAAAAAAAAATTGAAATCTTCATTACTAATGGAAAGTACTTAATCTGTGTAGTTCACCTACTTACAAACTGCAGGAACATTATAGGCTGATTGCTACAGAAGAGGGTAAAATTGTGAGTAACACTGAAGAAGGAGCAGAGATAGCTTTAACTTGTTTTTCGGAAGAAGTATTGGCTTTGCAGCCTCCTCCTCAGCTCCTCATAAAGGACCTCAAACTTCCAACTTCTGGAGTCCAGCTCATTCTTCCCAGACAACATAATCCTTGTCTTTAGAAACAAAACTTCATCAGTACTGCTGGCTGTGGAGCTGCCTGCACTGATACTGAATGAGTTTGGGTCAAAATAGTCCTTTTGGTGACTGCAGATATGCAGTCTGGCAACTAGTTCATTTTGAACCCTGAAAAAACACAGTAAATACAAAATAGAGATTCCTCAGCTAGGGGTTCCTATGCACAAGTGTTGGGTTAAAAATTATCTGTTATTTTCAAAAATGTCTTACTAGAAACTGGGGGGACTTCCAGCAGACTGGTGCCGTGTATAATGCAGTTTTTATTTCTGTACATTAAACAAGTGTTCAAGGATTAAATCATCCTGCTCCCTGATGTGATTTGGTGGTATTAAACAAACAGGGACTAATATTCCCCCACCTGGGCTTTTACATTTCCCTGAAGTCTTATATAAGCCATGTAGTACAACGGGATGCTGTGTCACTTATTCCAAAGGTATCATCACCAGTGGAGACTTGCCAGGTGACTTCATCCTCCCACTCAGTTTTGCCTCTGTCTCATGGTTGTGTTTCAGGGAGGGAGCATACCAGCCTGTTGTCTTTGTGCACCTCGCTGAATTTTCTTTCCATGTTTCCTACTGTGGAGTCCTTGAGGATTACCTACCCTTTTAGGAAACCTGAAAGACCTCTCTTTATAGCTGCTTAATTCCTGTCATAAAGATATGAATTGTCTCTGACCCCTCAGCATTCCTTTTTTGTTCCCCCTAGGAAGAATTCCTTGGTATTTTCTTTGCTAAATATTGGATATTTCTAGCTGAGTAGAAATGTCTCTTAATTCTTTTTCCTTGTGGTCACAAATCTGTTTCTTGTATCTCCAGTTCTTGTACCATCTGTCCTTCCCCCTGCAGCATGTGTGGCTGTAATTTGGGTAACTTATTGTCCAAGAAGTCTTTGTTTTCTCAGAGGCTGTGCATTAATGACATTTGAGTTTGACTGTGTATATCCTTGTTTTTAATGGACCAGGAGCATATTTGGACCAGCATCAGACTGGAAAACCTGAGCACAGCCAAGGCACCACTAGTAACTCTTCCCTGCTCATCTGCTGTTTTCTTACAAGAAACTGTGATCCTCTCCTACCCAGGCTGTCCCCCTACACTGGTGGTTAACTGCAGCCCCTCGCCCAGTAACTCAAATAAGCTTCATTTCAGAGATTCAGTGACATCATTTTGCAGAAGTGCTGGGTGAAGCAAAAGTTCATTTCCCTCAGCACCACTTCTTAATGCGTTTTTGCTCATCAGTGTGTACAACTAATGTGAAGAGGCAATTCGGTCTCAGCAGTCATTCTACTGAGGGTGAAATACTGATAGGTACTTCAGTTAATAAAATAGTAATGCTGTGCAGATGTACACTGTTTCTCCCACAAGGATCTCTAGGTACCTGAAAGAGTATTAAATAATTAAGCCTGACAATCCCCCTGTATTTCATTAGTTCCATTTCACAGGTGGATTAGCAAAGGTTAAGTGACTTGACCAAGGTCAGGATCAGACCTTATTCCTGCAAAGAAAGCCTGTCCAGGGGATAGTTTGTGCATGGGTTAGATCAGCTGGTCCTGTGTTGGTTCCCCGTGACAACCTGGGGTCTGTGCATGGAGGCAGAGCCAAAGCCTGTGGCAGAGCAGGGAGGGAACCAGGAAATCCTGGCTCTGTTTTCTTAATTTGTTTCCAAATGTCCAGGCCTAGGATAATCCATACCAAATGCGGTGACAGGACTGAAGGGCTTGATTTGCTGAAGCCACAGAAATATATAACCTGATGCTCAGGAGACCTGTAAGGATTCATTTCATGTTCACTGACATCTCCTGTCCAGTCAGCTCAGCAAGTCATATTTTCATAAAGTTATTTTGCACCATCTGTATTGAAAATGGTAACCTGGCCAATTACAATGGGTTTTTAGTTTATTCTGCAAGAGTTTTAAAATGGAAAGAATCCAGCAACGAGCCAGAGAGGAGGAAATACCTTATCTTTCTCAAGGAAAGTCAGGGTTCAATCCTGCTGGCTGCTGAAACGTGCCAAATTAGTTGGGTGCTGAGTGTTCAGCACCTTTTCAGAGATGCTCAGGACTTTGCAGAGTCAAAGCTTTGAGCTATAAGGTTAAGCATGAACGTTAATGAAATGTTATCTCTCTACCAGATGGAACTAAGTGACAAGTACTCTGGCTGTCAAGCGCAGAAAATTGTGAATCTGTCGCACATCCCCTGACAACAGCGAGGCAATCTTCTTAAACCTGACACAGGCAATAGGAATTGCACTGCAGTGGGGTGTCTCACTCATGTGGTCAGAAAGCTGACCTTCTGTGGTGGGAACTCTCCACCCCTGGTTTTTTTTTTTGTTGCTTGGTGGTGGTTGTTTTTTGTAGGATGCATCTAGCTTTCTGATGAGTTACCACCTTGCAAATAATTCACTTAAGAGGATGTTTTTCAACGCTAAAATAGCTACAAGCTAAGGCTCAACTTGCATAAAAATTACATGTATACTTGAAATCTTTACAACTGATGATTCCAGATAAGAGCAGATACTCCATTCTGATCAGCCTTCGGCTGAAAGGTGTAACCACTACGAGCCTTTTGCTGTCAATGGAACATCTTCCCTGCCTACCAGGATACAACAAAAACATTATGTTGCCATATCAGAGCACAGAAGAACTTTCCTGGAGCCTTAAGGGATTGCCTCATATTTTACAGACTTAACTAACTGCTGATAAATGAACAACATCTTGTTTTTTATATGTGCATACTCTGCATGAATGATCATGTATTATTATCATTACATCCACAATTGAACTACTTTCTGTAAAGAAGGGGAATGCAGAGCAGAATGGGAATACAGAGGAGAACACTTACATATTTGAGGTGGAAACTGAGATGAAAAGTGGAGTTAGTTAGGAAAATAAAACAAGCTTTCGAAGTTATTTCAAAATCTGACTGCATCTCTTTGGTCTAACCTTGTAGCAGCAAGCTGATAGCAAACAAAATGAGGTTCAGAGGAAATTGAAGTTCCCCTGGAAGTTTGGCTTCTTGTGGTTTTCAGAATAAATTTACCTTTTCTATATAACTGACCTGCTTAAATTTTCACCTGCTCTTGGAAAATGCCCTTGTCAGTTCCTTTAAAGAAAGGCTCTTTTTTATCCCAAAGTTTAGATGAATGGTTGGAGAGGATTTTTTGAATAAAATATTCATTATGAACAAACTGTGAACTTGTGAATATGCATGATTCCCCTTTAATCTGTTTTTGAGATGCATTTCCTTTCCAAACAAAAAAGGCAAAAATTGGTCTGCTCAAACTGACCAACAAGGCTTAAATATCAGTTGCTGAACAATCTGTGCACAAGCTGACTACAGGCATGATTGTTTTTCAAGTAAAGAACTTCTTGGGTGACTTGAAGAAAGCAACAAATGTGACTGTTGACAACTCAGAATGGACTGACACACTCAGTAGGTAGTGTATTTCACTCTACTAACAAACCAATCTCTGACTAATGGATGTTACGTGGTTAAGGTAAAAGAAGGAAGCCTTGAGAGGGAGGATGAAAAAGCTTGAGGGTGTACCAGAAAATTCCTAAAACACCTGAGAAGTATGTTAGGTAATTCCTTTTCCTTACAGCAGAAAGGAAAGTGGTCAGTAGGTTAGTGCTTGGACAAGTATGCTTACATGGTGGCACAGCTCAGCTACATACTCAAGAAGTGAGCATTTCTTCATCAGCTGGTTGCTGGCATGTTGTCAGAGATTGCTACCACTTAAAATAGTGGCAGCCTGTGAATTCTCTTGCTGCCATCCAGCATGCCCATGAAGTTTTAGGGAAGAATTGTGCTGTGGCCTCTCTTGTTCCCTCATCCTGATCAGGGCTACTCGCTATATGTAATTTTTGTCAGGCTAATCCTCTGTCCCACTGATAGATTGCTTTAAAATAATTGTGTGGGACATGGATGTGGGGAAGGGCAAAATCCACCAAAATTCTTATCTCACAAAAAGACTATAAGGAGCCACAAAAGGGACAAGAGTCGCCATATATACGTAACCAAGCCTAAGTTATTGTATGTATATCTCTCTAATGCTGCTTATGAATGGAGATAAGAGGGAAATATGGGGAAACTTGTCCCAGTTTCACCTCAAGCAGTTGTTGAGCCAGGGATGTTCCAGATAGTGGTTATGACAAGGATGGCTTTTCATGGTCTTGGTTAAGACAAAACAGGTGTTTGAGTGCTTTTTTAGAAAACTAAACTTCTGAGAGAGCCAAGCCCTCGAGATGATGACTTTTGAGTTACTACAGTATTTCAAGGTCCATGTCTAGTATACACACGTACATATACTTTGAGAGAATAGTGGAGAGTGTATTATAATCCTCTTGTGTAAATGATCTCCTTGTGTTACTTAATTCTTCTCCTCTAACATGGATTTTATTGTATGATGTGGGTATGGTGCTTCTCTAGATGCTGACCTGCTGGAAAAGTTTTCTCACTTCTTTAGGTAGTTTCAGTTGAGGCATTGAATAAGAGTGAAAGATTCTGCTTATGCAATTGCTTGTGGTAATAAAAGCTATGGTTCAAATGTATGCATTTACATTAATGAAAGAAGACTGCATTACAAGTAGTGGCAGCTTCCGCATTGGTCATAACTCACCGCAGTCCCAGTTGAACAAGTTTTAATTGGTGAGACTTTAGCTTTCTCACAGGCAACTTCCAACCCATCTCATTAATTTCAGTAGATGTTTATGCTGTCATGAGATACTGAGTTCTCAAGGAGGTACAACCCTGAACACAACAGTCTTCTGAATAGCTTGAAGTTTAGGTCAGCACAGGGTAAGATATAAGCACTCTGATTTGATAGGACCAGAGATGGATGTAAACAAAGTTTTATTTTCCTTTTCTACAGCAAATAAATAATTTAAAAAAAGACAACCAAATCAGATGACAAAGTCTGTGGCTGGACAATGTGGATCAAGTCAATTATGTGGGAAAAACTGTTCCTTCAACTTCTGAGTTCTGGGCAGCCCTATCACATTTCTGAAAGGCTCTGAAAGCTTTCTGGGATTAAGTCCTCCACAGTTAGGGAAAAAGAATCAAAGGAACAGGTCTCCATTCTGCTTGCTGGATCCAAGGTGTGCCTCTCATCCCTGCCGCACCCATATACTCTTGCCTTAAACTTCTCTGTCATGCTGGAAATGAAGTGGGTGTCAGAGCCGCGGGAGGCAGGGATGTGCTGAAAAGCCATGCATGTTTCTGAAGAAGACAGGGGACAGAAAGATTTCTGTCCTTTGTAAAGGAGAAGAGAAGACTTCCTAAACATGGTGTAACAAGGGAAGAGGTTAGAGGAAAGAAAGAATTTTCTTTCCAGAGTTCATCCACTCTCTTCTCCAAAGGGTGACCAGGAGCCTTGCACTCAAAAGCTCTCCAAAATCTGAAACTGCCAAGGACTGCTGAAGCTTCACGTTACTGGGTTTTTGATATGGTTCCTGTTGCTTAGTTTTGAAATGCAGTCAGTACTGGGGTAGGTCATGCATTTGCAACATGCACATCATTTTTGAGCAGAATATTGACTGTGTTCTAGAGAAATTCAGGCAGGGTGGAAACTGGCTTGGGTACCCGTGCTCACATCTCTGGGTTGGGGAAAGTGAAAAATGAAATATTTGACTATCATAAACAGCTCCAGCTCAGTGATCTTCACAAATGTGTTGCAGGAGCACCACTTTGTTTCTGGCTGTGGGGAAAGGAGACTGCACTTCTGGAAGCACCCCATCCTTTCCCTCCTCTCCCAGTTGTATATTGACCCAGCTTAACTCTCTTTGGCAGGGTCAGGAAGCACATAAGTTCAGAAGGGCTACCTGCCAGATTTCATTTTTCATAGTTTAGTCATTCATGGGTTTTCTGTGGAAGAAACACCCTGTTTGGTTAGGAGGTAAACTTATTTTGGCAGCGAGGTAAATTCGCAATTCTTACTGTCAAATTACGGCTAAAAGAAAGAGGAACCATTTTTCATTCCAAGAATTAAACTCGTTAATGTATGTAGCATTACATTTTAGCAAAGTAATCACAGCTGAACATCCAAAATGTTGTCTTGAGTGCTTGAAGAACTTACTGAAACTAGAAACAGAAAGGGCTCTGCAACATCCTCTATGAGAGAAGCTGCCATTGTAATTCTCATATTGGGTCAGCAATTCAAGATGTTAAAATTTTGTATTTATGTGTAATAGATACATGTGTGTGTGTGAGTGTAGGGGGAGGGAAAAATCACACGATGAAATTTTCCAGTTTTTTCCGTATTTTAAGACATACTGCTGCCTCAAATTGAGCATTTATAACATCCATTATCTGAAGTTTAATCATCCCCGGGGCACATTATATATACATAATGTAGTTGTTCTATGATACAAAGGTATACAGAAGTAACCTGTATCATTTTTCTTTTTTTTTTTTTTTTTTTTTTTAAAAAGGCATGGCACTGGTTCTGCACTGTTTTCAGAATGTCTGTGACTCTGTGCAAGTTCTTACATTGAAAAGCAGTCTTAGCTTTTGAGTTCCCCAGTCTTTAGGAACAAGGCACTGAATATTATATGGGTACTTTTTTGGCTTTAAATAGAAATGTGTAGTAAACAGTACACACAGACTGGCAAATGTGAAGTTTTGTGACGGCTGATTTCCAAGGGGGTATTCAGATAATAAAATGTTGGGAAATATTCACATTGATACTTGGTATTCTTGGACCTGAGAGGATCTGCCTAAAAACTGGTTTTGAGCAGGTTTTTTTGGGTAGGGATATATGAGAACCCCTTAGATTGCTGTGTGAATGTATGTGTGTATGTATGTGAATTATTTATTGGGGAAGTTGAAATGGATGCTTGGTTCTTGTTTAGTGTAATTACGCCCCTAATATTAATATATATCAAACATATGGCTCAGGGGTTTACTCTTCTGATTTTCAGCCTGAAGATATTGTCTCTTTCCTCCTTTTTTATCATTAGTAGCTTAGATAGGCATGAAAAATCTTTTGAGCTTAAATAAGAGATCTTTGTTGTTGTTGTTCTTGTATAGTTCAAAAGCAGTTAATTTTTAAGACCTCAAACTTGGCAAGTGGCCACTCTCAGCTGGCAAATACACCCTTGCTATTTTTGCTGTGTGTGATTTTTAGTTCATCTGGAAGCTGCTGCCAAACAACTTTAGTCTAATTCTCCTGCCCCTTGCCTCTTCCTATTGCTCTCCAAGTGCTCTCATGTGCTTCCACCCAGTTAATGAACCATCTGTAAAATAAAGAAGCTCGGTCCTTCATGTCTCTGCTGAATCCTCAGGCTGTAATGGCAACTGTGGTGTCTGGTGGCTTGCACAGCAATGGCAATGACCGAGTCAGCTGGCCTGGCAGCACTGGGCTCCCCTCTGACCTACCCCAAGCAATCATCCCATGGAGAGCAAAATTATAGGCACTGCAAAGCTGGACTGTTTTGGAGCCATGTTCCCCAGGTGTAAGGTGATCTACTTTTTCACCGTTCTCCTCTGACATTCATTGGTACAGGTAATTGCATCATTACAACCACATAATTTTGTCTGGCATTCAATCTGCAGCTTGGGAGAAGATTCTCGTAGCTTCAGATGTGTGAAAGTAGGAGCTGGTGTGTTCTGTGACTGGCAGGTGGGAATTGTTCAGTGGGAAGGGTAGATGAGATGGTAATTGGGAGAGAGTCTTCAGGCTAGTTAGCAGACAGGAACATTTCTGTGTATTTTCTCCTCTAGTTTAGGGCAGTTTAGGAAATGAAGGTAAATACCATATCAAATTTAAAAGCAAAGAGTGGGAACGAGGTTTTCAGAGGTAGAGAGAAAATGGAACAGTCTGGCTTGGACAGTAGAAGTAAGCAGTTATTCTTCCAAGAAGTCCTCTTTTAAAGCAAAAATGTATTTATTTATTTTAATTAGATCCAGTAAAATGCTATAAACTTTCTTTGGGAATTTTCTTAAATTAGTTTTCTGTAAAAAATGTGAAAGAAGCTTTCAAATATTTTGCCTTTTCTCCTTGTCTGTCCCCTTGTTTATCAGTAACAGAGAAAATCTGCCTGGGAAAGGATGCAGAGAAATACTAAACAATTTTTATCCTTCTGTAATGCGAAACAGTATCTCTCTGAAACACTTCAGCTGGCATATCCCTCTCCTGTATCCTCACGCTTAATATATGTAATGTTACAATAATATTTTGAAAATACTCTTAAATAATGGATCACAAATAAACTCTTTGGTTTCACCAGAAGGAGTTTGGTAAGCAATCGATTCATTGGTGTGTGTGTATTGCAAATGTTTCCCTCTCCAGAACAGAGGATTATCTGTGCATGGTCCACCCACGCTTCCTGGCACGCTTGGCAATGCTTACAGTCAAAGGTGACTGGAGGGCCCAAGTCCCTTCGAGATGTAAATAATGTATAGGTGAGAGAGACAACATGCAAGAAAGATAACAAAGCAACCACTGAGTGACAATGTATGTTTAAAAAAAATAGTGAAAATATTGAAATAGGAGAGTTGGATGTTGATAATCTTTTCGATCCTTCAGAGCTGTAAAAGCCCTAGGCAGGCCAGAGGAGTATGGAAATACAGGCACTTTCATGTTATGTACATTGCATATTTCTCTCAAACACAGAAGGGTGAGTTTGCACTGAACTGGTAGAAGATTGAATTAAGCAGACAGCACTGGCAGTGTAGCCATAACTTGCAGAGAGTGACAAAGCTGAAACTGGCAAATGCAAATTAAACACACCAAGGTTTTTGATATGGTTTTGTTTAAGATAACAAGTGAGACATCTGCAGAAACTGATGTGAATTGTCTAGATTCCCAGACACTTTTTGCATCAGTAGAAGTTTGGGAGTGTGTCTGTCTGCACATGTGATCTTTGCTATGAGTGTCTGGCACAGTGTGATCCTCAGAAGCCGTCTTCACTCAGTCTGCACGAGGGTCTTTGCTGATGTCATTAATTAGGAGGCTGGTTTTTTTCAGTCTTAACAGGAGGATATGGAAAGGATGAAGTTTAGTCTTGCTGTGATTAAATCCTGAAGACCAACTGCAAGTTCTGCAGTTCCTTCCCTGCATCCAAGATGGAAAGTTATGAAAATGATGTGGGTTGCAGCATTGCTGAAGCTTGGTTGATACTTGTATCTCTAATCATCTTCTCATTGGACCTGTGTTCAGTGGTTCCTTTGCTTCCCCAGCTCTTGGCAGAGGTGGTAATGAGCTGGTTGCAGTTCAGTGCCGAGTAGGTGATAACAATGGGGATTGTTCAGGAAGAATGGGTGGGATCTTCTGCCTGCCTCGGCTTGTATGATATATGCCCTATACTATTATATGACCTAAAGGTTTTCTCCTCAGTCTGGAGGAGAGGAATCAAGCTGTTTGAAATCAGTCTCATAGTCAGCTATCTGCTTTTATACAAGTCTTTCGCTTTCTTGAACACACAAGACAGACAAAAATAAAAAACGAAGGGTTGCAAATTGAAGTTGCAAATTACAAATTCACAGAGGATTCATACAAATATTGTGTATTTTCTTTAAAGATAATTTGTGTCCATTTCTTCCCATGAAAATCTTGATGAAAAGCTACTGGAGGAAAAGTAATTGGAGTGAAGAACCTAGAGATCTGAAAATGGGCAGGATGGGGGATGGATGAGAACAAGCAAGCAAGGAGATGCAGAGTATTTTTTGCCATGGGACCTTTTTGATCTACTCTAAATCTCATATGGTCTCAGTAAGTTTGAATGGATTTTCAGTTAGGGTTGGTAAACTTGGCATTGTGGGCTGAATATTCAGCAGGGCAGATTTAAGAATTCGGCTCATGCAGATGGTTGGACCTGTGTGTTGTTAGCTATGACAGAGCCAGTCACCTTGGTAGAAATCCCTCTGCACCTGCTCAGTTTGAAGGTCATGATGTGATAAAACCCACAAGAATCCTGATCCTTGAAGAACCTGAAACTCTCTAGGAAACACATAACCACTACTACTTAATCCATGCACTAGCTTTGCATTCAACTTAATTGACCATCCAGCACCCACCCCTAACTGGAGATTGTTCATACTGTATGTGGCTTTGATCAACCTTAACCTTTACAGTGCTAATAAGATGTTTCTAACTTGCCTTTTGTTGTTGTTCATGCAGACTGCCTTAAGACCGTGTTAAGGCTTCCAGTTTAGATAGATGCATTTCAAATGTATTAGGCTGATGTACTGAGCTTCAGGATTAGTGATACTTCTTTTGTATATGTGTATATGTAATTGCACAAGGTTCTTTACTCGTTTGCTGTTATTTATAGGGCTTCTATTTTTCCTGTATATATTGTGCTATTGTAATTCTTTAAAACAAACAAACAATTATCATTTTTCTGGTCTTATCTTTTGTACTGTATCTTCCCTTTGTGGATCAGATACATCTTTTAATTGTTGAAAAAAGCAGGTCTCTATAGTGCACTATAGCTAAGCTGATAATACTCTTATGAGGCTTTAGAATTCGGAAGCACTTTATATACGTTAAATCCTGCAAAATTCCAATCAGGTTAGTAAGTATTTTTTTCCCCACATTGTACAGAAGAAGAAACACAGTCAAAGTAGTTAAGCTACGTGCCAAACCACACAGTGAGTTGAAGACAGAGACATGATTGGACTTTGTGGTTCCCAATCCGTGTTCAGACTAGCAAAGTATATTGAACCTCTGAATTCTTTTTGTAATGTAATGTAATATCCAAAACCCCTCTTTGATTTTTTTTTTCCTGTAGAATAAAAATGTCATTGACAGACCATTTGATTTTTCTCAGCCTTGAGGAGAATGTGAATTTTTTTAGAACTGAATTTTTCATCAGAAAATTGTATGCTGACTTTTATACGTCACAAATGCCATATGGACTCCTAAATATGGAGAGAGAATAATTATGAGCCCCTTTGTACTGACTCACTTCTCTCTATTTTTTTTTTTTTAACTGCATTTTAAGGATTCAAAAGCTGATTGCTAACATGGTGTATCGCTTCTGTTGTTAGATAATCTTAGCTTTTTAACTGAATACAGCCGTGCCGTGCCTTATGATTAATTACATGTACAACAGGTGTTGATCTTGTTGGACTGAGATTATGAAGTTCTCTGCTATCCAGGTGGTCTGTTTTAATATAAAAAGACCAGTAGCATAATGAGCAAGAAATTGAACTAACAAGGGGGGGCAAGGGAGGGGGAGGGAATACTTGAATGCATTAATCACCTTTAATAAGCTTAGCCAGCTCAGCACAGCTAATCAGCTGGGAAGTCCTTGCTTTGAAGAAGCATCAATTGTTGTATACCCAGTAGGGTAAATAAAAGATAAGCCAAGAATGGTGGGAAGGGTGTTTGTACATCTAAAAGCTTTCAACATTTTCCAAATATAAAGCACCTGGTATGATGGTTTTTACAATTATGTTAGTCAAAATGAAGATGCAGTTACCTTTTGGTAATGAAGAGATATGTCATTCAGATATCTCCAGATGCACTAGCATGGCAGTTGTTATCAAAAAGTGCTCGTTACTTGCAATATAGCTAATTTTAATTTTCATACTTTGAAGGGAGCAATGGGCCTAACTTGAAACCCTCTGACCCCTGTTAATCAACCCTGAGCTCAGGAATCTGAGGCTGACATATTATTTTTATTTTAAAAGGTGTCCTGATAAGTCCCTGCTCCACACCATATTTTCCATTTCATATACATCAGTTCTTTGTATTTCAATTTTTTTGACAGTGAATTAAATGTGTGTTTAATTCTTAGTTAAAAGAATATCTTTCAGCATAGCATGTGATTTATTTTTTTTCTTTCCCAAATATCATAAATTTTTTTTTAACTCCTGGTTTTGCAGCTCTGATCCATACATAGCAATGACTCTACTTGTGCTGTTGTTAGATTACAAGCTATTGGACAGTTGCACTGTACAGAGATGTAGCAAATGCACAGAACTTCAAATGATGGAATCCATCTTTTCTTGAGAACTTCAGTATTTCTGTGATGCTGATGTTAGGAAAAATGGCTTCTGATTCTGGAGCTGCAGGTCAGGGCTGTGTATATTTTAATGATATTGCAATCTCCTTTATGCATATTCTCCAGGCCTGGAAAGAGAGGGAGAAGTAGTTCTGTGGCATTCAGGATACAATTTCCTCAGGTTATTCATGTGACTTTTCCCGTGCAACTGCTAACATGCTTTCTTTTTTTCCCTTCTCTTTCACTCTGAGTTTTCTTGGCAATTGAGACACTTGGTGAGACTGCAGGGGTTTTCCCTTTATTCTGCTCTTTTGTTTGTTATTGATGAGCAAATCAGCTTTAACTTTTTTTTTTTTTTTTTTTTTTTAATTGAGAAATATTTTCCTTGCTCTCCCATAACTCTCAGATAGCTGAACAAATCTTCTGCAGGCTTTCCAGATCAGTTTAACTTGAGGGTGAAACTGAGCAAACAAAGATTAAATGTTAGTAAGTGAGAAGGTAGGATTGAAAGGGATGTCTGACTGTAGTTCACAGACATGACCTGAGCTAGAATATCTGGTGTGCTGCTATAAAGGGTTTGCTGGGTTGCAGTGAGCCATTCATATGCTTACCTGCTATCTTGGTTTAACTTTTCCGGTTTGGTGGGAATCTAACCACATCTGTGATTGCATCAAGGCAAAGGCAGTTACTGTTATATTCTCCCAGCTTCCATTCGATTACTAATGGTGGTTATATCGAACTTGGGCTGTGTCTATACAGGCACCTGAACAAATGAAGTAGGACATTGATGCTGTATCTGGGTGCCTGGGTATAACACTCCTGCAACTAGCATGGTGTGATGCTGTTGTAATTAGAAGGTCAGAACTAAAATACTAGCAGCGTGTGGGCATGTTCAGTAGTCACTTTTCAAATAAAGCTCCAATGTTTTTTGCAGCTGCCTGGCACGTGGTTTGGCAGGACCCATGCTGAACTGACTGAGGAGAAGGTGATCTCACCCTCATACTATTTTCATGTTGATGTACCTCATTCTTCAGTAATGTTGTGATCCTGATGAGGCTGTCACATATTCCTTAACATGTTCAGACGAACATGCTCAGATTTGGTGTGCCAGGCTGAGATTCAGAGCCAGGATGTTGGAGGGTGAGGAAAGCCTCCAGATACTGCACATTTGCTGAAACGACCACAGTGTCATTTATTTAAAATGAGGTTCTTACAATTCTCCCCTTAGTTACTGCTTAGTGCTTTCTGCAGTGCTGTAACACAGTCCCAAATCTTAAGGAAGCCTGGCTCTCTAAGTGAGGGCCCTCAACCTGAGGTCTTCACCTTAGGTGAGAGGGAAGGTTGGGAGTAAAAGATGTGAGGGATAGCCCTGTAGTTCTGCCAATGCATCTGTGACAGTGTCCCTGCAAGGAATGACCTGGTGTGGTGACTGCAGATGTTGCCTTCTTCAATTAGAAAAATTGGGCTGTGTCCAAGCTGCTGATAAATGTTGAGTCTGAAAAAGGATGGTTCTTATTTTGGAATATCACCATTGAAGTCCTTGAGTCATAATTACAATCCTTGAAGCTGGAGTATGGCAATTCACTTTTCCGCTTTAGGAGTGGGAAGATAGTGGTACCAGCTGCTTTCCTCACTCCTGCTCCAGTCCCAGAGGCTACACAGTCAACAACTCCGGGTGCTTTCAGAAAGACACACAACCTGCCTGCTTGCCTTTTCTAACAATGCTGTGATCAAACATTCCTATTTCCCTAGAAGGGGAAAATTACTTATGTCATCTCACAGTGGATATGTCAAAGTACCAATTGCACCTTGGTTTATTGTACTACATTTTTGTTTTTTGTACACTGTTCAGGTAGCATGGAACAACGATGCTAATAAGCAGCACAAAGACAAAACTTTTCAGAAATCTCAGGCCAAATCCAAGATCCAACCTTTATGAAGTGTCTTTGCTCCAAAACTTGACTCTGGTTATGCTAAGACAGGACAAGTTGCCCATTCATCACTCCCAGGAAACACATGATGCTGCAGTATATTAAAAACTTGATAATGGACTGTAAAATAAGACTAAAAAATGATAAAATGAGTTATAATAGTCACTTAGAGTTGAAGCAAATTCTTCAGACTTGTGTAGTGACATGATAGTACTGAGGTTTGGTTGTTCTAAGTAACAGTTACTGGAGGACGTGGATGGGGTGGGACAACCTCTATCACACTCAGAAGTCTTGGAAGGAAAGATAACTTACAACCACTGATATAAATTTACCTTGCATTTCTCTGAGCAATGATAAGTGTTTCATATTTAGAGAGCCAACTTTAAGCTACCTCCCTCACAGAGTAGTTTTCTTTCTGCTAGTTCAGAGTGGTTGTGAGCCCATGTGCATGCTGTCAAAGCAGGATTTCAAGAGAGAAAATAAGGTTCTAATGACAATTGGAGTCTTGGTTGCACTCAGACTATTTCAGTAGTGAATCCTGTTTATACACAATTTCCATTAGATTTTTAAATGTCCTCCTAGATACTTAAATTGGCATCTTTATTCTACAGGATTGCTATGCCATTTTAAATAGCTGGCAGTATTTCCTGATTTTGCACTGCATTAGAAATCCCTCTTCCACATGTCCTGCCAAACCTGAAAGTCCTGCAGCTCAGTCAACGTATAAATGAATAAAACAGATTACTGAAAACTGTCTTGATCTTCCGTACCGCCTTCAGAATTGCCAGAGGTCAAGCTGACCCAGTCCTTGCAAAGGAAGTTAAATAGCAAAATTTCTTTAACCATACAAATAAAAGAGAACAAGGAACGAGGAAGCAAGGTTGCTCAGCAGTGATGCAATCAGAAAGTTTGTAGTCTCCTAGTAAGTGAGTCGATATGTTGCCTCTAGTTTTTGAATAAATATGATAATTTGAAGTGTGAAGGTGAAATGAAGACTTCTAATAAGAACGAGCGCATAGAGTGAAAATTGGCACATTTGTGGTGGAAGTACAACTGAAGAACTTAATGCACTCAAGATGCAGGTAGCAGATAATCTGCATTCCAAAAAAACCTGAAAAATCTGGCAGTGTGCAGTGGAATTCCACCAGTGAGGATTTTTAATGCATTTGTCAAGCTGATGTTGTGACTATGGAATAGCAAATGTATTATCCATAGACATAAGGAAATGTGGAAAAATTATCTGGGCAACTACAAACATGTTAGTCATGCCTGAGAAGTATGCAACTCTTAGGAACAAATTATGAAGGAAGCTATTATTAGACAAAATATAGTAAGTAGAGAATGTGATAAAAATGCAGCATAGTTCTAACAAAAGATAATTCCAGACTAATCCTATAGTGTTCTTTGATATGATAACTGATCTTATAGGCATGCCAACTGTGCTAGATCTGACATTTGGTTTTCAGCGAAGCATTTAGTCAAGTGCTACATAGGAAAGCATTAGTTGAGGAGAAGGTAGGGTCTGGTTTTGTAAAGCAGGTATTGTAAAACTAGTGAAGGGAAGAAAACTTTGTTGTTCCTTCCAGGGAGATCAATAGTAGACAACTTCAAGGATTGTGGGGGAAAAAACAAAAATAAAAAAAAATTAAGGGAAAAATAAGGTATGCTGCTGTCAACAATGGTGGAGGCATAAGTGTATGAAGGACAACTTAGATTTTGAATGACCGGGAACTTAGTATTGTGTGGTATAAAGGGTGAGGTCATGACTTTGGGAACACCAACATCAGCTCTTGTTGTAAACTGTGAGCTTATTAACCAGAAACTGAGTAAGAGAAGTATTTATAGTTGTACTGTCAGGGTGTACAACTACTACTGCAGGGCATAGCAGTTGAACAGAAGATCATTGTGAGCTACCTTGTGATCCAACCACGAAAAAGGCAAATAGAATGCGGGCAACTATTTACAGTAGATGCATGAGCTCTTAATGCTTGTAAATAAGGCTTTGTATACACAAAATAAGATGTAACTTTTAGTCACTCATATTCAACAGAGTGGTTTACTGGAGCAGCTTCAAAGAAAGTTGGGCATAGAGGACTGGGAAAATTGAGAATATTTCATGAGTGGAGTTGAAAAATTTGTTTTTTTCAGTACAATGAAGGCAGAGAACAGGAGTAATTGCTGTCTATAAACAAACCACGTGGCTGAATAATAAAAGTGGGTAAAAAAGTTAATCCAAAGAACAGTGGTGGCATCAAAGCAAAACATTAAGTTGGTCATGAATATGGTTAAGAGGGAAATCAAAGGTTTCTAATCATCAACAAAACTATGAAGTTCTGGAAAACTTCTTGAAAAGGACAACAAAGACAGCCAAATTCTAAATTGGAGTAAGTCTATGAGCAAGCTTATATGTCACAGTTGTCCAGTTGTGAAGAGTTGTACTGGATATTCCTGGTATCCTATGACCAAAGCTTGTATTATATTTCTGTCATGAAAAGGGTCTACAGCCTGCTCTTGAGTGTAGATCCAGTTTTATTACCATAAAGTACATCTGAATGTCCATTGACTAGATTAATAGTCTAAGTTGCATAAAACCAGTTGTCTACAACACAAAACCAAAAATTGTTTGTGTTTGAAGTGTGTAAAATGAAGTGCTGTTTGGGAAGGCAGGTTAAGACTTTGGTAAATTTAAATTAAGACTTATAAAATTCTTTTAGAAAACACAAGATGCTGCTGTAGGGTAGTACATATTAATAGATTAAAATCAATAATGGAACTGCATCCGTTCCCTTTAGCTTTTTGATATGGCAACCTATGGTTGAAATTCTCCAAAAGGAGTTTTCTTAGTACGTGGCTCTTTGTCTCTATATTTATTGATGCTTGTTACTGATTTTCACAGTGTCAACCAATTTAAGGGGTTTGTGGCTGGATTTTCTTATTTGCTGCAAAATCTTTTGGTCCCCAAAGTGTAACATTTTTACAAGGGCATCTTAGCCAAATAATTTAAGACATCTGCTTTGTGCTTTAACCATAGCTTCTATGGTAGTTTAATAAGTTGAATTTCACTGTTCATATTGTGCCAGGTGTAGCCTATAGGCTGTGCAGGTGTGGTTCCACAGAAAATCATAGAATCAGCCAGGTTGGAAAGGACCTGTCAGATCATCGAGTCCAACCCTGAATTTTTTTGTGGGAATGGCAAATATGTTGTCCTCCAATAGCACTACCATTTAAAGGTCTCACCTTAGAATTTGGAGCCCGTAATCCCAGATGTGACCTCGGAAATAGCTTTTATTACACTGGTTCAGCCACACTGGCTTCCTGTTACTCTCAACTGGACACAGTTTGGAGGCTCAGGGCAAGACCTGCAGATCCCCATTATTCAAATATGATTCCTCAATTCCAGCAGTAGCAGCCGTGTTAATTCCCAATGTGGCGGTTGGGGCTCGGCCGGGCTGAGCCCTGCCTCCCTGGCGTCATCACTTCTTTCCATCCCTAAATAGGTGATGAGTAATTACTTGGTCTTGATTTATTATTCAGACCATAGTAGCTCTGTTACAAAGTAAACATTTTTGTTGGCTGCGTTCTAATGCAGAGACCGTTTCACAACCACCTCTTATTTTAGGTTTTAATTGCTTCTCTTTGCTGTCAACTGGTGCCCCCCACCCCCATTCCCTGAGCCCTCCTCCCCTCTCCCTCCCCCTTATGGTATGGTTTTTTTTCCTGTTCCCACACTGCTAATGTGATGAGCAACAGTTGCAATATCATGGGGCCCTCTCTGAAGGAGAAGAAAAAAAAGGGAAAAAAAAAAAAAATCCTAAACACCACCTTGTTTGCTTTTAGAGCTCTCCCGCCTTTTCGGTAGGGGCTGTGTTAATCCTTGCACTGTGAAGGGAAACTTCTATGTAAATCAACTAGTGCTCCATGCACTCCTCCTTCCCCTGTCCAGCTCCCTTGTATTGATTGTTTTTCTCCCTTAGAAATGACAAATGATTGGTTACTTTACTCTTGGCTTTTAGCATACTTCGTTTCATGATTCTGGGAATGTATCTTGGTTATTTATGTTGACACATCTGGGTGACACTCCCCCCACATATTATTAAAAATAAATAAAATTATGCATCACTGTTAAATTGAGCCCATGACTTTGTTTCTATTTCTTTGTATTATGCTGTGCATTCTTGTGAATTTTATCAACCTTCTCAGAATACACCATGGCATTTCTAGATTTGAAGATGCAAAACCTAATGCAACTGAACCCAGAGCAGATTGTAACTTTTTCTTTTCTTCTTCTTTTTTTTTTTTTTTTTTTTTTTTTTTTTTCTTTTTCCCCCCCCTAATGTTGTTTCTTTTCTGTGCTGCATAGCCTTTTCTGGTTCAGCCTGCACTCCAAGGCTAGATTTTTATGTCAATGATTAGTATTTCTAATCGGTTGAACAAGGACAATGTCCCTTCTGCTGCGCAGAGGACACAAAGGCCCAGGCACTGATTCTGATCCCCCCTCGCAGCATTTTGGCTCCGCTGGGCCCTTTCCCCCGTGGCTGTAAATCATGGGGAAATTCCACCCATCCCTTGAGAGAGTGTGGTGAGAGATTAGAACTGCAGCCGTGGGGGAGCTGGGGGTCCTGGAGGTGGGCGAAGCGGAGCGTGGGGCAGGGAGAGGCCCACGCAGGCCTCACCATAGGCCTTGCTCTCAGCTGGGGATATGGGGTCTCTGGTGGTCTCCCTTTGGGGTTGGCTCAGCAGCTACCGATTTGCTGCTTTGGGGGAAATGACTGGTTTTCCACCTGTAAAGCAGATTCCAGGGCTTTGTTCTGCCCCAACAAGGAAAACTTTGCTGCTGGCAGCCCTTGCCCGCTTGGCTTCTGGCAGCGTCGGAGGGGCAGAGGCTGAGGGCCCGGTTCAGCTTTCTTTGATATCAGTGGGAGTTTGCAGCTCTTCTGTGCCCCCAGGATGGATCCGTGAAGTAGTCGTACAGGTTCAGGCTTCACTTCTTTTATTTCTCCTGAAACAGTTAGTAAGTTAATTTACATGAGATGTGCACCCTGGCAAATGCCATCTCCTAGCTATTGTTTCAGCTAAGCAGCTGTCATTTGCGTAACATTATGCATCCTTCATTGTACCATGCTAATTTTTTGAGGGGCAATTTTTCTACAATGAGCACTGCGGCTTCTAACAGAAACCTCTTTATGGCATTGGCCCCGGGGAGCTGCGAGCCCTGCCAAAGCAAACAAAGGCTTATTGCTCCAACTGGGCATGTCTGTGCCTTTAATACAGCGTGAAGTTCACAGAACACTGCATCCAATCTGCACATAGTTAACACCTGGTCCAATGCCTTCTGGCAATTAATCAAGATATCAATCAGTGATGACAAAAATTAATAAATAAGCCATGCTTGCATATTGCACATTCTCAGAATAGGAGAATTTGCATTGACACTTACAGCCCATTTACATTTTTTACTCTGTTTTCAGCATGCAATATTGTACAATACAAAAATTATTGATGTGTATAAATAACTGGTATCTTGAATACTTATGAAAGAGCACAGAAAGCCCCATTAGACTATCTTGGTAGAAAAAGCTTTGACCTCAATGAGTTACAGCCCCAAACTTTGATGTAGGATGATGAAACTCTTCTACTCCTAGCAAATACATCAATGGGGTTAGTCTAACTTTGTCTTCTCTCACAAGTAGTGGAGTGGTTTTGGGTTGAACATGGCTTATTCTTATCTCACTAATTAATGGGAATGTTTTCCTATACCTTAAGCCAAATTCCACTGTTACACCTTTGTTAACTCTGAGCAAGTACCCAAACTTCTTCCCTTTTGAAGTAACTTGGAAGTTAGCCACAACTTCAAAGGAAGGAAGATCTGTTCCTCTCTTCATTTGGAATCTATAAAAGTACTCTGGACTGTGCTTAATTTATCAAACAGAGGCAGCACTTTGCAAATATAGGTGTACAGTCATTTGTACTGACCACGCGAAGGCGTTATCAAAGCAGTAGCTTGTCTTCCCTGAAAACAGAAATCCCTTGGTTGGATATGAACAAAGGTATCCTCTCTTTTGTAAACGTTGGTACTTGTTCTCTAGTGATGCAAGAAACCATTCCTGGCAGAGAATGAAGCAGGCTTTTTTTTTTTTTTTTTTTTTGTTATCCAAGAGAGTTCTTACTACAATGATCAGAAATAGTAATTGTAAATCACAATCACAAATGTTTGTTCTCCTTTGCAGCCCAGGAGAAGCCATGCCTGCACAGATTTGGAGTTCAACATTTGCTGCTGCTTTTAGGTCAGGGCTGAAGCTCATTAGTGGTGCAGGGGCGGGAAGCTTTTCTTGCTTTCACAGTATGTTTCTGTCCTACCTGCTCTGTGAATGAGCAGCACTCTTCTTGGGTGTCGACTAGGGTAATTACACCTAGTGATGAATGTCACAGCTTCGAAAGAGAAGGTCATGGTTGGCCAGGTGGAGCCAGTAGCAGGCAAGGAGGAGTTCTACCCCATCCTGACCTACTGTGCTGCCCTGCTCTTTCTTGAGCAATGTGCTGGCAATTGTACCAGATTGGGCAGTGGCTTTCTGATGTTGGTAAATATAGCTTTGGAAAGAGTAGTTTTGGTGGTCCCAGCCTAAGTGTGGAAGCTGTGCCAGGACCTGTTAGACCTGGGTAAACATAGCAGTTTCACAATGGTCTGTCATGTGAAACAAGGAGGTAGTTGTGCCACCTGAGCCTAAATTCTCTACCTACAAAATGTAACCTCTGAAATACTTCTGTTTTGGCTCCTGAATTGTTTGGAGTGTAACAGTTCCTACGAACTTTGTGATTTAAATACTTTCCAGGACAAGGAGACAAGAACATTTAAATTAGCTTAGTAGAAAGGCCATTAACATAAAGCTAGTAATAAAAATACATCACCTGTCACATGTGATCTTTATGTGACCTTAGCCACAGAACAATAAATATTACATAACCACACTAAAAGCAGTTTTTAACATCATATATTTATATTTAATAAGTCATGATTTTCTTTCCTTCAGGATGCAATTTTGATGAGACACTTTAAGTATGATCTAAAGGCAAAAACTTTGTGACTGGTTATGTAATGCTTCTAGTAGGGCATAATTTAAACACTGTTTGAATGAAAACATATTCAATTTGTTCTACTGGGTTTCTTACCAGTCTGATATATCAATTGCTACACCCAGTTATCAGTTTCAAAGTTATATTTACACTTGTAGTCTATAAAGGAAAAATTATTACAATCTAGTTAGACTCTAATTGTCCATTTTAAATTAACTATGTGAGATTCAGATTCCAAGATGAAAAGGCAACAAAGGAAATCAAAGTACCCAGCTTTAAATTGGCTTTTAATTACATTAGAAAGCCAAATATTACTACTGTAATTATTCTTTTATTGGGAGAAGGCTCTGATTTTTTTGTGTGTGTGTGCTAGCCTGTTTTACTATGGCTTTTGGGGGCAGTAGCTATTAAAAATGGATTTGTATAGTAGAAAAGCTGACAGTGCTTTCCCTTCTAATATAAATATTCAAAATATGAAAAAATATCCACACTTTTCTTAGACTTGTATCTTTTGATTCAAATTTTCCAGAGTTTTCTCCTGGCCATTTTTTGGATTTGTAAGTTGTCTGTCTTCCAGTCTGTAGCTGATGCCCATTAATAGGTAATATACAATGGGTTCATTAATGTAACTTGAGAGAAGACCACGTTTCATAGAATCACAGAATGGTTTGCCCCTTCTTCCCCCAACAAGTTATAACTACTCTGTGCAAGAAGCCTTTAGGCACTAGTCAGCTAAAATAGTAAAAAATATTTAATAAAAAGAGCTCAATAGCCTGCAGATCTCTGATGTCTGAGATCACTTCAGCTCTTATGATGAGCTACAGTTAAACTAAGAAAGATGATTTAATTCCACTTCAAAAGTATACTGAAATCTTTGATATATGGTCTGTGGTCTATTAAGCTTGGTCTTAGTGTGACCTTTTAAAGGAAGAAAGGCTTTGTTTCTTTCTAAAAAATGCAACAAAACAAAGCACAGATATCTTTATGTGGGATCCAGAAATTGCAGCTTCAAAAAAGAAAAAGATTTAAATATATGCTTTTCTTAAGTACTTAAATGTTCTGACTGCACAAACTAGACATTTCTCTCTTGCTTCGTGGAAAACATTTGCCTCACACTTGCTTCTTACATTGGAGTTGCCTGATTGACTTTGGAGGATCAGTTACTAGAATGAGGCCATCTGAAATGCGCTTGCTAGAGGGAGTAAAATATAATAAACCTGGATGTGGCTGAATTAAATTTTTTGCCATTTAATGCACTCACGGTCAAAGGAAGGAGCAGTAGCTACGCCAGAGGCTATGAGCGCTCTGGAAAGACAGAGGAGGACACTTAGTATATAGGCTAGGCGATCAATAAGCTGAAGGGTGTGCATTCCGTAAAGGATGCATAGTGAAGGTCCCTTTATTTATCTTTAAAATAATATGGCTCTGAAGGACTGGAAGACTTATCTATTTCATCTCTGAATTCAGTCTCCTATTTCAGAGATAGACACATCTCTATTTATCACACTTTTTTAAAGTCCTTTCCACATACTATGTTCTAAGGGACTGTCAGGGACTGTCACACCTGGTGGATAGAGACCTTGCTTCAACTTACATTAATTCATGACAAACTCACACCCTGTTGTCAAGTGCCAGTTTTTTCATTTGACTAATTAACACCTCTTCCTCTGTGATGCTTATCCTTATGATCCATCTGTAAAGAGCAATTGTAATGTTTTAGCTATTGTTTTGGTAGGCTTGCCACACCATCCTACTTCAACATCCTGCACAGCCAAGGTTTCATTCCCTGGCCATACAGGTAGTTGCTCTTTAAAGCTTTTCCATAGGCTGAGACTGAGATGCAGTAAAAGGAAACATGGCTATGTAGGCCCAATCCACTGCTTATCTTCCTGATCCTAGGTGCCTGTAAGGTGATGAGTGAAGGGAATTGTCTGGTTAGAAAAACCAGTATGTGATATGAAGGTCATCAGAGTTTGTAATTACAAAGGAATGGGAGATTTGATCATCAGCTGTGTAGTTACACTTGGTTATGGAATGACCTCAAAACCACCTGGTTATTCTTAGTTGGGTAAAATGTAACTGATCAGGGCCGAGAAGAAACCTCTGGTCATGGTGTCTGTAGTCACAGGCACAGGAGAAAGTTTTGGGTAGTTTTGTGTGCTTCAAGAGGTGAGCTCAGTTTTCTGTGGATGGTCTCCAGTGTCAAGTGGTGCAGGGAGGTCAAGGTAATCTCAGGTTCTTCAAGGTATAGCTAAATAGCTGTACTAGGGCACAGAGGGTTATCTTGGTTAGATGTTTGTAGACATCTTGAGGAAGGGAGGATAGTGCAGGAATGATGAGAGATGCATCAATCAGTATGAAACCATACATCAGGGCACACAAAAAGAAATATTTCAGAGTAATAATTAATCTAGAGAAACTGATGGGAAATGAGAAACAAATCAGATACACCTGCTAAAGATGCTGGTAAAGCAAACAATTTACAAGAGAGGGTGGGATACAAATTGTAATTGAATTAAGGGGGAAAATGAATGTGGCAATACATTATGTAAAGTTAAGTGAAAACCAGAGAGGTTGGGAAGAAAAGTTGTGACCATCTTCTATGGAGTTTAATAAAATGCAAGATTTTGAAGGAGCATGAAACTCTGTGGGCTGGAAACTATATATGGACAGAATCTTAACCTGGACCTTTTCACACCCAATTGCCTCCTTCTTTACTGGATACCTAAATGTAAAGGCAAAGGAGAGATACAAAATCCAACAGTTTGTCCAGCATAGATAAATGGTCTGTTTTATCTACTGCCAGACAAATGATGTAAAGCTGCAAAAATATGTAGTTTATGGAAGAATTTTCTCAACATTGTATGTCTATTTTTGGGGGGTTTTTTTGTTTGTTTTTTTAAAAAAAACCCACGTGTTAATGAACCTAAGTTGTTGTTTACCCAGCCTTATGGAAAATGCAGTTTAGTCATAAAGCTGAACAAGCACATAGCTGAACAAGAACTAAACTCTCTTGATTCAGTTTATAAAGGCAAAAGGGAGACTGACATAGTGATTCAAAAATAGAAAATAACCTTATTTGCATAGTTAAATCAAACCTCTACCCTAAAAGTAGGTAAAATCCATGCAGGTAGATTGAAAAAGTGCTTAAAAATACGTTTCAAAAGACATGTATATTATTTTCTTGGTTATTGACCCTATTTTTCTAGGGTCAGTTAGGGGAGAGAAAGGAAGGAACTGAAGTTGAGGTCTCATTTCATCATGTCTAAGCAGCTGAAGAAAGATGCCCCAACTTTGATTTAGCTTCTGTGTTACTTAAGATGCTGGTGATCTGCAATGTGTGTTGGGAAAGAACGAGGTAGGAACGTTCCCTAGCTGATGCAGATGTGGCAAGTACTTTCTTTAAATCAAATTGTGAGGTGGGGAGGGTGGAAAATCCCACCAGTCACTCCCCAGCACATGTATTTCTCTGCAATTTTTCTGCTTGGCACCTGTATCTCACAAAGGAGGTTCTGCAGAACAAAATTGAGTTTTCTCCTGCTAGCTACCATGGTGAAACAAAATGCTTGACTGAGGAAGGCTTATATAGATTTGTTTTGATGCTGGATAGGTTATATTTATTGCCTAGGACCCTGTTTATTTTCTTAGGCTAGAAAGTGTGGCTTAAAATATTTTTTGTATTCTGCTGTAGCAGGAGATCACAAATTAAAAATTCATATGAAATCCAAATTGTACAGGGATTAATTCTTCCATCAGTAAAGCTGAGGCAAAATTTCCTTCAGTCATAAATAGCAACAGGTTCGAGAACTCTTATTAGTCACCTTTTAACTCAATTGATGTGGTTATAAATTGCATGAATGCTTTTTCTTCTTCTTTCAAACAAGTAACAAAAGCTGAATTAGGCTGCAGTGATGAAATCTGAATCATTTCCTCCTCAGACTGAACTTGCTAAACTGGTACATTCTGGAGAATGACGTAATAAGGAAAAAACCTGTTGTTTGTCTCTTGATATTGTTCTTGAAAAAAATCATTGCAACGTAATACAAATATAGTCATCAACTTTTATATCCTTTCACCATTGCTGATATTGGAACCCTTCCAAATAAGTAGCATTCCAAAATTGGCTATAGACCTCTTCATAGTTTTATTTACTTAATTATAGGTTAAGACTGACTTTTTCTTTTTTTTTTTTTTCCTCTTGGTTTTAGATAAAGTAGCAGAATTTAAAAGAGAGTTTAGACAAACTACATAATAATATTTTCATTAATTGCTCTCTTAGAAATATCTATCTTTAATCTAATTTTCAGATTGACTTAGAGCCCTGTAGGTTCTTGGCTAGACTTTCTCTAGTCACGTATAACTACAATTTTGATGCTAAAATAAGAAAGTAAGGAACTTGAATTATTCATGGGAGACTCCATTTAGGACTCACAGCTAAAACACACAGGAGTGTAAAAGTTCAGAGGTGGCCTTTTTTTTTAGTTTTCTTTTTTTTCTTTAAGTAAAAAAGAATTGAACCAGCTCAGTAACCTGTGGTAAGAAATAAATTGTAGATGTCTTTGACAAAGATGATAAAGATGAGCCAATATTGTATAAACTGAACACTCAAGTTCCTTAATTGCCTGGCACACATATTTTCCCAGAAATGTAATCAGCTTAAGGAATTCATTTTTTATTTCTCTTCGGCAATTCTACCATGGCTGCCAAACTTATTTATTAGAAAATGGAGACAACTCGGGGCAAGATAATTTATATTATTTTTAAACATGAACCTAAAATGAAAACCTTCTTTAAGTCTTACACAATGACAATTTAACTTTATTATGTGAGTTTGTTATGTAACACCAGCCTTACACAGGCATCATGTTGCAGAAATGATGAATTGCTGCAAAAGAGGAAAGGTAGTCTCCTACATTTAGAGCCCAGCAGCAGGGGTCAGGAGATGCTAGTTCTGTTTCTTATCCTGCCTCTGATTTGATATATCACCATGGGAAAGTTTTTGAAAAAGACACTGGCCTTGATCCTGGAATAGGTGCTTTCTGGGTAATCCTCTGAACAAACACTGCTTCTGTGCCTTTCTGACTCTAACAGAGGCTCCCATTCAAATGGAGTTCATTGGATGAGCAGGGCGATGGTGCAGATACCCTCTTTGCACAGATGGAGGAAAACCATAATACTTCCTTCTGTAACAGGGGAATTAATTTTCGAGTGTTCTGAGTTCTCAAATGGGAGAGGCTTGTAAAATGACAATAATAGATTCTAACTGAAGAGCAATCTCTGGTGTCAGAAATGTGAATAGACCTTATCAAGATGTATAAAGTACTGTTTAAAGATTTCTTATGTAAAATCTTCACAGGGAAGGATTTCTCATGTTCAATGAGTTGTAGGTAGCTGGGATATTGTATTGAAGCAGGAGGATACAAAACAAATAGATGAACAATTACAAGAGATAAAATAATGGGAACAGAGAGATTGTGGTGAGAAATGGCCAAGTGTCAGCCTTGGCTACAAAGGAGAAACAGCTGCTTATTACTTAATGACAAAACAGATTAGAATATTTTAAAAGTTTTTGTGAATGCAGGGCTCAATTTGGCATCAGACTGTGACCTTCTTTTCACTTTCTTATTTAATACTCCATTCTTGCAATCATAATTAAATTTTGGCCCCACAAAACTGTTATTGCTAATGGTCAGGTCATTTGACTCTATGCAGAACAGAAACAGAAGTGCTTATTGTAAGACATTACTTTGTGTGCTGTGAACTGAGGGTATCATCTGGAGTTGATTTATCTCCTGAAAGTCTGATTTATTCCAGCAACAGGTTTGTGCAGTGGATGTTTAGTGTGTACCAGGATCATATGGTTGAACATTCAGCTAAATCCATGTAATTGCTTCATACAGCAGGAAATAATTCTGTTCATTCAATCATGAATATCACATCTGCAAATTCCTTCCCAGGAAAAGGTGACCAGCTGATCTGATTTCCTGCTTTCCACAAGCTGCCAGGTATCACTGCTATAATTGTACTCATCATTGGTCTAGTTTGCTGCTGCTGGAACCAGTGAAGGAGTTTTGGTTACCTTGGAGAACATCTTCCAGAGAAATAAAAACCATTCCAGTGGTCTAAAACTGGTATTGTTTTCCTTGACTGAAGTTGCTTGACACTAATAGGGCTCAGTGGCAAACATTTGTGAGATGTGAAATAGCTTTTCATGCCAATGAAAAGCTGAAAATAATTTTCAGGAATTTATGGAGGAAAGGGGTTGTGGAAAGAATGAAAACAAAGGTAGAGATCACATCTTTCCCTCTGGTCCTCAGTGTCCGTGAAGAGTAAACAGACCAATGACCAGGGCACAGACCCAGGATTTAAGATTCTCTGATGCATTCCCTGCTGGGCAGGAGTTAGAAACCTGATCTTTTCACTAACACCTTGAGGTTCAGGCTCCTGGCTACTTGGGGTACTCCCATACAAGATCAAACAGTTCACTCTATATTTCAGAAAAATATATGAAATCAATTGCCTGAGTGTTGACAATTACAAATTTGTTTTATACTGTCCTCTAGAATATCTTACTAAAGGGTTCAAAGGATTTTACATAATCTTTTTCTGGTTCATTTTCTAGAGGCAAGGGGAGGGGGGGGGAAAGTAAAAAATATTATCATTACTTCTGCATTTCCCATGGCCCCAAAACCCAGCTAATGACCAACCTTGACAAGTTCATCTCTGTGGAAGACATTCTCTTACTTCCAATTCACTACCACCCAGAAGATGACACTTTACAAAATGTCACTGTTACATAATTGATAATCACTCAACAACTGAGAAAATGGAACTTGGAAAGAGGCAACATTTCTTTGTCCAGAGAGGAAATTCTCTTTCAGCTACTCCATCCTAATGTGAATAAGGTGAGTGTTCTTCTAAAAGTCAGGAAAAAGACCAGGTGTGGATGGAGATGTCTTTCCAAATTGATGGTCTTTCAAAAAACCCCACAAAAAAAAAAACAACAAACCACAAAAAAACCACCAAACCCAAATGGAAATACTTATTTAATAAAATTATGATCATCTTAACTGTATCTTGTCTTCTGCAGAACAAAGACCTTAAGAAAATCTAAAGCAAGCGCTCCCTCACAGGGGATGCAATATGCTGAAGGGGAATCTTGACAAAGTTTAATGGTATATTAAAGCTGGGACACCGGAGACAGGAAGTGTGAAAGATATGTTTTTCCCTCAGATATTATATATGGATAGTCCCAGTGTAACTGCACAGTTGCTGTGATTGTACAATCAATCCTATTGGATTCCTAGGTGAAGGGTGCAGTTTTTAATAACCCTGTCTCTTCAGGCTGAATTTTTTATCTGTTGCACAGAATAACACATCTGGCTTTTTTTTTTTTTTTTTTTTTTTTTTTTTTTCATCCTGTCTCAGGGTAAGACTGTTAAAGCAGATTAGAATGGATGACAATTTATTTAGTTTGTGATACATACATGTGATACTAATTAATATAGCATCTCACATGCTGCCATTCACAGAATGCCTGATGGTAGCTTGAGAAGGCACCAATAGTCTCGTGAAAAAGGAGGTGTCTATAAAATATTTCTAGTTGCCCTAAGAATAAGTCATTCACCAGTGTGGAATGAGTTGCAGTGTGAGTAGAAGAGAGAGGCCTTAGTTAGCACCCCAGAAGCACAAGTGACAAATACTGCTGTAATTAAGCAAGGTAGTTAGTTAGCATTTTTGCACTGGTATTTCTAAACTGGCATTCACAGCCACTTCCGATTCCTCTCATTTATTATTGAGGCTCTTCACAGCAGTCTACAGATTCCTTCCACTTCCCTCTGTGCTTGCATTCGTCATATACGTGACACCTTGGAACTGGTGTATGCATCCGTGATTTGTGCTGTGATTAACACATTATCAGCTTCCCCCCTTCTCGTTAGCTAAAAATAGTCCTGGCTATCCCTGCTAGTCTGTCGCTCAGGTGATGGAGATGGAGACTGCAGGAACCTTCTGTAGCATTTGGCAATCAGGCCCATCTAGCTCTCACATTTCCCAAACCTTTCCTTGATCTCCTGGCATGGGTAATGATTCAGTGTTATTTTTTTGATCGCTTGCTCAAAGAATTAGTAGATTACAGCCTACATTTTCTTCCCTTTCTGCTGTTTTCTTGGACAACAGCAGACTTTGTGTCCCTTTTGCTGCTAGCAATTGAGCCCATCTAAGGCAATAGTCCCTTGGGCACTGATGGAAGGAGGGGCTCAGTCCCTTCCTCCTGCAATGATAACTGTTGTGGTTGCATCACCCAAATTTTACAAACAAAGCAGAATTCAAAAATACCTAAAAGAGTAAAAGCACCAAAATGAGTGTTTTGTCATCTTGTATGACTCAAAAATGCCCAGCAATATTTTTCTGAAACTATACTGGGATATTAAGCTGTAGGGTATAAGCAAGAAGAGGAGCATTTTGGGGAAGTGATATATTTTGTTTTCAGGTTAAACTTGTATTTTAGCACACATCTTGCAAACAGAACTTCAGGTTGGTGCAAATATGAAGAGATTAAAATATTAGAGATCAAATTAGCCTCAGAGCTAAAATCTGCAAATGTGTATCTCTTTCCCCACCCACAGGCACCCAGCTCTTGAAGCTTCAAAATCCTGAACTATTTGCAAAACCAGAGCACTATAGAGAAATGACTGCTTACGGTACAGAAATACAGATTCCTACCACTTCTCTCTTCCATGCTGTTTGCTGTCTCCAGAGTAAAAGCTTCTATTTCAGAGCTGTGTCAAGAACCATGAAGCGTTATAGCCTGACCAAGCATCGACCTAGCACTAAGCAAACTCCTAAACCCTAGAGACAAGTCAGTGGAGAGATTAAATAAACTTCTTTTTAAAATGCTGTTTCTGAACAGCTGCAGCAGTGGCACAACAATATATTTCCTTAGGTTTTCTTCTATTTCTGATATATTTTAACCTTCCAGATGTTTAAAGCAATTTTTGTGGGATATTCAGTAATTTTGTACCCTCATGAAGAATCATATGCAGTCTTCAACTTGTTAGTGCTTCCAAATCTTTCCAAAATCTAGATCTGCCATCTGTTGATTTTGTATCCCACCATCTTTTCTGTTCCATCCCATCCCAGAATCACCTTCACTTCTTTTAGATAGGAAAAAAACCTATATATCTGTTCACACCCATTTCTGAAGCCCGTAAGAATAGCAACTGTGTAAGAATAAATCAATTGACTAACGATCATTTGATCACATATATGACTATAAAGATAGGTGCCTATTTTTAAAGGTATGTGGAAAACTTTAATGTGTGTAAGCACAATAACTTCAGTTACTTCTGTTTACTCTAGAAGCTGCCAAATCAGCAATGCACATGTTGCAATGTTTCAAAGGGAGCTGTAGACATTTTTATTTTTCTTTTAGAGGAAGATGACTATTTTGTTTGTCCTTCCTACCACCCTCCTTCTCAAATTCTTTTCCCTCTGTTTGTGGCTTAAAGGTCAGGTGTCTGTAGCAGGTGACATTCTGATTTTAAAGTTCAGAAATTCTGAGACTGTAAAAGGTCACTCTCACAGTGTGTTCTGTCTTCTTGCATGTGAAAACTGTGGTAAAGCATCTAGTTTGGTAACTAGATGAATTAGAATATTTTGGAAAATGTTGAAAGCATTTTGGAAAGCTGCTTAAATTTGTTCTTGATATTGAGCACAAGAAACTTCACTGGTAGTCAATTGATGTTTTACACCAATGTTCTGAGATAATCTCTCTGCTCTTTAAACTTCTGCTCAAGTAGGTGCCGAACCAGGCACCGGTGCTCACTGCACAGGCTGAGTCAGAAGAAAAATCCTTTGCTGAGCTGGTGTGGGGAGACAATCCATTGACAAGAGAATGAGAATTTTTCTGAATGCACAAACTCTTCCCAACCTCTTGTCATTTGTTACAAATGTATGTTCAAAAGCAGTTTCAGATGTTTCAGTCCTTTGCTCCTCTTTGGTTTTAGCTTGAATTCTCATTTCCCTTTGTCAGCACAGCATCCAGAATACTTGAACACCCACTGGGAAGTGTGGCTGCTATTTTTTGTGTGATTTTTTTTTTTCCTTCTTATCTTTCTCTAGAAGAAAAACAATGCACCTTCCTAAAATCTACATTTAATCTGTTTATGGATACAGTGCTTTGTTTGATATTTAAAGGAACATGAAATGAGAATGACTTGTGCTTCACATAGAAAGTGGTGTGACTTGAAACAATTTTCTTGTGTTTGTGATATGCTAGGTGCAGGTGCATGTGGCAGAAAAGGTAAATCCCAGGTTTTAGGATGGATTTGAAAGAATTATATACAGGCAGAGCCTTGGAATAGTGCTTTTCTTCTGTTTGCACTTCCTTTGGGGTCTGGCTTGTACAAACATGTAAAGCCCTGAAAATTTTCAAATTAGGAAAAATATATGTGATCTTACGCACTACAAATTAGTGGAATTAATTGTGTATGGTTTTTTGTTTGTTTATTTTTTTTTTTTTTCTCTTTTCACCCCAGACCTTTTTAACTTCCACCCATACGTGGATGTATGTCTCCAGACGACAGAGATGTTTAAAGCCAAGGTATATAGTATATATACCTTGAGAATATATATATAGTATATCCTCAGCTCTCTAACCGGGATACCCCCCATGGCAGAGCTGGCTTCCACCAAGCAAATTTGGGCAACTCTCATTAAATGATCCAGATATTTTTATACCTTATATGTCCCCACCAGCTAGACAGGTTTTTCATGTAGCAGCTCACTAGTGCCCTCATGAAATAACTTGCTACTACTAAAACATATTTTGCATCCAACATTAGTCTGCTGGGTGTTCATTTTTTTTTATGGAAATGAAAGTTTTAATAGCTAATGAATGGGTCCTTACACCCTCTGCCATGTACAGTAACCTTGACAACTTCATATGGCAAATTTTCACTGTGGGGGATGTGGACTCAGAACTCTTGGAATTCCTGAGCAACAAAAGACATCGTGGACCACGGAGCAGCACATAGCATACAGGGGGAGTGGGAAAACGGCTAATCCCAGCCAGATCCCATTGAAGAACATCCTACTATCTGGCTAATCAGGATAAGTGCTGAAAAGCTTTGAGTGTGATGTCAGATTTATTTCATGATGAGCAGGGAAGATCTCTTGATCCTCAAACACTTCAAGTAAAAGTTAAAAGGGGGGGTGTGAGGTGCGGGGGAGGAGGCGGAAAAAAGATATTGCGCTTTTTTTCTTTTTTTTTTTCCAAGTGTGATGAACTGTTTTCTCCTCTAAGTGTTTTAAATAGCGGCAGTGTGAAAATTACATTTGCTTTGAATAATTGCTAGCATTTTTCCCATTGCAGTCCTTCTATCTGAAAGCTTTGTATCTAATATTGCTCTTGCATGGAACTCGGAGGAACAGTGTGAATGGAGGGGCAGGTCCATTTTTTAGAATAAAAATATTTTATATTTTATTTGCTCAACAGTTCTATGCTGTGGCAACACAGGCTTACGCAGCACTTTATAAGTGTAGGCCCTGATCCAACAAAGGCTTATAGTGTGTATGTTTAACTTTACACTGAGTCCAAAGGGAATATCGTGTGTGATACGGACTGTAGGTAAGGCCCATTTCCTGCCCTGAGCAGTTTGCGAGTGAAACCAGACAAGACCCAGGACAACCATGCACACGCAGGAATCTTGAACTAGGAAAAGATCCAGGGGAAAAACCCCTTCTTGAAGGGAATTTTGAAGAGGGAGGAAAAAATTTGATTTTTCTTGTTGTGGGTCAGGAAGAAGGAAAGCCTGAGGCTGGCTGGGCAAGGAAAGCTTGCAATGGGAGGACAAGGTAACAGCTGAAGGACCAGGGGGTCTCTTAGGAGCTGGGATGCAGTCTAGTCAAGGCCCTAGTGCAGTCTCTTGATTTTATCTGTTGACTAAGTAAAACTGGTTGACACTTCAGGGCATTCATTTTTATTCAGTCTAATGAATACTGTCAAATCCTGAGAACAGCTTGTGGAATTCATACATAATTGTTTCACTGATGAAGAAACCAAGGCAGGGAGACTAATGATTTTCCCAAGGCCACAGAAGGAACATCATAATTAAAAAAAAAATCTCTTTCCCAGGCTTGGGCTGAACCAGGAATTAATCTCTGAGCAGAGGGTAGTATATTCAGAGGTGCTATAATCTCATTTTTGAGTCATTTAGGCACCCCTAGGATTTTAAGTGTTATTAGAAGGCAATGCGATGAAGGCTCCTAAAAATCTAGATATAAAGTTTAAGAAGGAACTTTACACTCCTAAAACACTTGACGAGATTATCTGATATCTGACAAGAATCTATATATTGTGTTTTGCTGAAGTCAAGCAGATCTGATCGGATACAACTGGCTATAAAAGATTCCAATCAATTCCCATCTTGCCAATTGGTTCTAGGAAGGGTTCTTCTTTGCTGCTTTGTCATAGGAGCCACTTTACCCAGGTTTGTCTGAAGAGACAGTAGAACTTTTTTTCTTCCTGACCCATCAGTTTGGAAACCAAGTTCTAATTGGCAGCATCTTCCTCTTGTGTGGTTAACACTAGGAAAAATGATTGTTAACTGCAGATGCTCTCTTCAGGAAAACAGAATCCTTTCCCAAGGATATCTATCATTTTCCAACTTAGTCATGTGCACACCCAAGCCTGTGCATGAACTGCATTTCTGTTGCATGATGCACACTCCCATTTCAGGTGGAGTCCTGGTAATATCAAATAAATATCTGCTTCTAGCTATTTTGAAGAATAATGCTCTGAATCACCTGCTGTTCAGCAATACATCAGATATGCAAACAAATTCACTCAAAGCCCCTGTGTGGATAAGTGCATAGAGGAGATGCAACCAGTTTGGAGAAAACCTCTACCTGTCTGAGCACAAAGATTGTCTAAATGATTCACCTGCTAGGTTGCTACACACTGCTCGGAGTTACTGCACGCAGCTGTGGGGTTTACTCATCCGGGGGACAAAGCAAAGCATTGGAGGAGGTGGAGGAGCTGCTGCAGAAGGGGGTCAGCAGAGGGAAGACTTCTCAGCACCTTCTTGCATGAGCACCACTCCAAGCTTTGTCTGATGCCTAAGGAAAGCACAGTGTTGTCTCCAGCTCTCTGTGCTTTGTTGAATCAGAAAAAGAGGCTGGTTGCAACTTCACTCCTAAATCTGCTGATTTGAAGTGTGGAACAGATATGTTCAGACTGGAAAAGTTGTGGTGTGCTTCACTGCCTGTGTCCAGAGCAGAAGCCATGTGCTCTGTGGGTGTGACTGGGGACCTGTTTGAATCTCTTGCATTTGAACATACTGGAACTGTACCTGAGCAAGCTTTTTGAAACTGAGTCCTAAGTGTTTGAGTGAAACCTTATGTTATGAAAGGTCTCTGTGTAGGGTCCTCTGGGAAAGGGCTTAGTGTGCTCATTTACATCTCTATACCCAGAATGCTTTTCCAGCTCATTGCTGTTTCAGAGCTGTGCTGGTGTCAGTGCTATAGAGCAGCTGAAAATGTCTTGATGTGCTGCTGCATGCTACTACTTTTCTTCTGGAGCAAAAGATGTCTGTCTGGAAGGGAAGGATGAGACAAAATGTTTCTATCTTTCACTGCTGCACGGGTAGTCTCCTGGCCACCCAAACAAGTAGCAAGAACTGCTAAGAGGACAGATGCTGGTACTTAAAAGCTTAAGCTGCCTGCAAAACATCATCGCTCTCCCAGGCAAAGACTCAGCTGTGTGAAATTGTGAACCTTTAACGTGATCCCACCTCCCTGCACAGGCTGTTTGTGGCAGCTTGGAGAAGTGTTGAGGGTCTGGAGATGTAAAATCCAGACTCCTGCATGCGTTATAGGGAAGCAAAGCCTGTAGTTTCTGTGCTGAAACATCAAACGTGGCAATTGAGAGTGCATCTGTTAATGTTAAAGGCACTGGGGTCAGGTGTGAGTGCTACAAAGCATCCTACTGCGCTGCAGAATTGGAGCCCAAATGGAAAAGAGCCCAACTGAGTGGTCATCAATTCCCTTCCCTGACAAGCAAGGGCTGTGCCCCATAATGAATATAGTAGTTAAAGGCATATCCTTGAAGATTCAGTATGTAATGATTTGCAAGTTGTAGCTTGAGGTAACTCAGAGAAAGTACTATATAAATGTCAGTTACTCTTAATTTAGTGGTGGCAGTGCTTTTTCAAGGAATTGTCACTGAAGTAAAATTAACATGCAAAAGATATGGCAAATCTACTAGCAAATTATGTAAATATTTTGCAAGGGGCAAACTTTCAGTGCCAGGCGTGAAAATTGGGTCACAATTCCCATTAACAATTACACAGCCTGCGTGCCTAATTTTCCAGGCACCATGCTGAAAATTCACCCCACGTTATGGAAGCAATTAATGGCTTAAAATTCTTTTTAGGCCAGTAAATGTGCAGAAGTGTTGATAGCCTTTTCTGTGTGGTATCTAATGAGCTATAATCTGATAACTAGATTAGATTGTTCTCTCATGATATCGACAAAGATTGCTTTATATCATTATTATTGCTATTTAAATACTACAGCAATGCCAGATGCACAGATCAGAGCCCTGTTGCGCTAGGTGCTGTACAAATATCTGTGAACATGTGGTCTCTGTGCTGAAGACAGATATAATAACTACTTTGCTATTCTGGTCTGCTTAGGCACCAGGGAAATGCTGAAGGTTCCCACACAGTATGAATCTATTAAAAAAGATAATCTGAAGCTATTTTGGTTTCTCATATAGAGGATTTTTTTTCTTTTCAATGCTTACACATGACTTTCATTAGCATTAAATGTGTGTGGAGGGAGAGTCGTTCTCAAGGTTTGTAGCTCTCTACCTATCCCTTTCATATCAGTTAAATCCCAGAGAATATAACTGTTTAGTAATTGTCTGGTATTTAATTAAAATACAATAACCCCTTTCCAGGGACGCCAGTTGTGAATCTGGTGGCCCAGTCATAAAGATGCTAATTTAATGAATATTCATAAATCATGAATATTCATAGTGTCAGGGATGTTCTTTTGTACCCTGCTGCTATGCCAGGTCTCTCTGGCACAGCAGACGGCACATGTTGAAGGAGCTTTGCTCCTAGGGGAGAATAGAAATATTCGTGCTGGAGCGGGACATGTGTCTGGGTGTAACTCTGAGTGGAGGTGCTGGGAGAAGATGAGGTGGCTGGCAAGGAGCACTCAGGCATCTGACCCACTTAGTGGGATACACACTCTTGTGGCTACCACGTGGCAGGATGCATTTCTTCTTGGGGCTGTTAATACTTTCACAGCTGAGGAATGGATCTAGCAAAGATGCTATGGTCACTATTTGCAGTCATAGTGGCCATAGCCACCACTATTGTTACCTGAGCAGAGCCTGCCTGCTGGGAGCTCCATTTAATCTTGCCCTGGCCAGGCTGAACGTGGGGAAATGTACTGTAGGAGGCCACCTTAAAACACGATAACCTGCTGCACCTGGTAGGTCTGACCTACCCAAGGTTGCAGGCTGAGTGGGGTTTCTGGAGGAAAGTTTCTCTTATCTAGGATTCTTTATCCTGCTCCTTGTCGTGGGACCTTTCTGCAGTGTTTTCAGGGCTTTGACAGCCTATTTGGTCAGCTGGGCTCACTCCACCTATACTGTGCAGACCAGGTTATGCTCCTTTATTGTGCTCATTTTTATGGTCACCTGGTAGTGATGACCCTGCTTCAATGCTCGATACTGCAGGTGTAGCTAAATATCTCAGATTAATTTTCAGGTGCATTGGACAATTTAGTGATGTATCTATTACTCAAAAGAAAAAAGCAAACAGTTACAAAAAATTGTGTTTTATCCTGTCACTTGAGATGCAGCTGTACAAAGTTGGTGTTCCTCCACAAGGTTCACAAACACTCTGCTTTACCCATGACACTTTTTGGAGATACTGGGTGTTTATTGTATACTTACAAATCCCTAGTATGCCTTCTAAGGAGTTGGCAAGGGAGTCATCCTTGTATTCATTACTCCTGCTGGTTTCATTTGCCCCCATCCTCCCAGGTTGATAGCTGAAATATGCTTGAATGCAAATGCTGTGCACCCTTATGGTGCCTGTGTGATGCCAGTGAGGCACTTTGCTGTGACTTCACATCACAAGGCACGTACCTATGGGTGAGGAGCAAGCCCGCTTCTCACCCCGCCGCACGCTGCTGTGATGCAAATTTGTTCTTGTGAAAAAATGTCAGAGCATGAGTTGTTCTGTTTGCTCTGGCAAAGCATAGAGCAGGATTGAGCACCCGGCCCTCTGTCCGGACTGACATGTCAGAAAGTTTCTGAACCCTGGGTGATGCTGGCACTTGGAGACACTGCTCCTTCCCCCCCTTTCTCCCTCCCTCCCTCCCTCCCTCCCTCCCTCCCTCCCTCCCTCCCTCCCTCCCTCCCTCCCTCCCTCCCTCCCTCCCTCCCAGGACCACTGCAGCGCTCGGGCTCCAGCTTTGTGTGAGAGATCCTTGCGACCCCCCTATCAACACTTCAAATGTGTTTGCAAAAAGTGGCAGTGAAAGGAGAAGGGGAGAAGGGTTGCGTGTGCTGTCCAAGAGAGCTGTTTTCTCTGGTAATTTATTTCAGCTAATACAGTTCTTTAATAGTTGCCGGCTTCAATCTTTGCTTACATAAACGCTTATTTAAAGCTCTTACGATCAAATCATTCATCTGGACTCAAACTCACTTCTAAATTTGTGCATGCAAATCTTATTCATGGGCCCAGCTGTGTTCGTGCCGAATTTGCATTTGTGCATATGAATGTGTTGTTTTTTCCCCTCTGTCAGCATACAACCACAGGCTGCAGCTGAAAATATGGACCTAGATTTCAAAAAATTTTAATGACCATACACTGAAAGTTTTAGTTCCTTTCCCTAAAGCTGGCAAACTTGTCTGCATAAGCCATATCTTTATCCTTTGCTTTTGAGAGCTTGCTACTGTGTGTTACTGAAGACTTGCTTGCACGTGGCATTCAAATAAAAAATGAGACTTTGTTTTGCCAATATGGGTATTGACATGAAAGAGCAATTAACTTTTTGTCCTGCTTTTTATGCAGCTAATCCGTCCTTCTTATATTTGTGCTACCTTGGTTTACTTTGTCTACCAAAAGTTTGTTTTGAGAGGAGCTGAAATTCATTCTGTTCTTGGGGGGGGGTGGGTGTGGGGGGTGGTGTGGCATGGCAAGAAACCAGTGCTCTGGAGGCTGGTAAGAAAAATACCTTTCTGCCTCTGTAAACAGGGCCAAATTATGAGTGTAAATAAGTACAATTCAGAGAAGGAAACAATAAATCAGTCTTGCAGAACATTTTGGATATCTGATGTAAGCAGCAAGAATAACTCCACTTAGTGCATTACCAGTAGTGTGAAGTGGCAGCAGGTGCCATAGGTTGCCCATGGCTCTTAATCAAATGGGACTTATAGGAACCTCTTCCTTATGCTATATGTAGGGGATTGTGGTGGGTGCTTGCCTTCTGCATCCCCCACATGTTAATGTCTGAGAGGGGATTACATGAGAACCCATTTAAATTAGACTCTGACAAAATGTTGCTTGGATAAACTTACAATCAGTTCTAAACTTTCAGTAATCACAAAGTTTTTAAAAATCAAAAGCCACTGTAATCTGTTGGGTACAAATATATTGTCCAGCACATTATTGTGTTGATACTGAAATTGTGTCACAGACTTCTGGAACATGCTCATTAAATGAGTAATCCTTAATGTAGAATAATCCTAGGAAGAGCACAGAGTGGGTCAGGAGAATCTCATGTAAGAGTGCTTCTGAGACATTGTTTTATGTAACTTGCTAAGAGAAGCAAGTTTTCATATGGCACAGCATCTTTGTTTGGGAATGGGTTTAAGGTAACAATGTAGATTTCCCTCTGGGAAATGCAGTCATAAATCATAAATTGTTCTGGATAAGATAAAATGTTTGTGCTGCTTTTCATCTTCTGTGCTGTGGGTACTGGAAGTGAAAGGCACAGAGAGGTGAAGCCCCCAGAATCATCCTTTGTTGTGGTTATATTTCCCTCCTCCTATGAGAAGTAGCAGGCACTCATCATTTTGTTAGATACTGGGGTCTTTGAAAAGAAATTAAAGGAGGAGCTTCTGATGTTGTGAGGGTCTGAGGTTGCCTAACATTTAACTTCCTTTGGCACCTGACAAGACTGTAGGAGTTTTGAATGATGATGATCAGTAATGTCACAGGCTTATGTTGGAAGCACGCCTTCCCCTCCAGTAGCAGAGTCACTTTTGGAAAGCTTTAGCTTAAGTGGTTAAGGCTAAGTTTGAGCAGTGACTAACTGACAAACCTGGAAACTATCCTAGTTCTGCTCATCGAGCTGCTTAGACTGTTTGTGCAACGTATGTTATTATATCAAAAATGTAGTATAAGAAACTGGACCATTTCAAACTTGAAGAAAAGCTCTATTTAGTAAGCAACCCTGTTTTTCAGTGTGGTGTGGGGCTTTTTCTTTTCTTTTTTTTTTTTTTTTTTTTTTTTTTTTTTTTTTTTTTTTCTTCTTTCTTCTCCTTGGTAGTTTTGGTGTGGTTTTTTGGATGCCATACTGAACTGTCTGTGGGCTACTGATGTGCTGGAAGTACGGAGCTGTGGTGTCTGTGCACTGGGATTGCACACAGGGAAGTGTGGAGGGGGGAGTGGGAATTCTTTTTCTTGTGCAGTCCGTACTGTGTTGAGGGCTGCAGAGCATCTGAAACATCTCCTTCTTTGTGTTTTTAAGATTTTGGGTTAACGAGAGATTGCTTGAAATAAGACTGCTTATCTCTGCAGTGCAGCCTTTCTCAATAGAATAAGATCTCAGCCCTGTAACCTTTGCTCATCTGAGCTGTCCATAGTCACATAAGTACTTTAATATCTGCTTCTGTTTCTAACTGGAGTTGTAAGATTTCAATGTTACAGCTTTAATGAAAAAAAAAATATTAGGATGTTTTTATACAGTTTACTTGTATCTTCTGGCTTAACAACCTACAAAGAAAAGCATTTTTAATGAGGACAGTTATTTATTTGTTCAGTATTATCTAAGGATTTCAATGAGGTACCTTCACTCAGAATATTCTCCAGCTTGTATGAGGAACAAAAGACAATCTTCAGATTTTCTGCTTCAGAATCCAGTAGTGCTTGTTTGAAGAGATAGTAGATACAGAAGGGAAAATGACAGTCTCTTTAACATATACTTAAGTATGGTAAGTGCAACGATGAAAGCAGACATAAGGAGCGAGAAAGATATAAATGGAAAGATTAATGACAGCATTAATTTATTTGCATCTATCATGGAGAAGTATTTGTAACATAAAAAAAGTAACAATTTGTGAAAGGCAGTATAGTAACCCAATTCTCATCTGGGTATTAAAGTTAATACGTGTAATATTTCTACAGTTTCACCTGACTTGCTTCCTTGTTTTGTTCTCTGTCCTGGAATTTACAATGCCCTTTTGTGTTCTTATTCATGGGGTGGTGAGCAATGCCTTGACCTCTTTTGCACTTTGGTCATGAAGCCTGTGCCTTACCTTGTCTGATGAGTACAGTCATCTTTGCACCATTTAAAGAAAAAAAAGTCATTTGCGCAAGCTGGTAATGTGAATTATTTCTTGGAAAGTATTGCGGAACACGGAGACTTTTGGATATTTTGATCTCTGTTGCAACTACCTAGTTTCTCAGTCTCCATATATGGGTTCACTTGAACAATAAAAGGGGGTGTTTTCTCCCCTGTTAGCATGTTGGTGTGTTGAGCAGAGGTCTGAGAGTCATCTGGAGGGACCAGAGCCCTGCAGGTGCCCACAGACCCGGGCTGCAGCCCAGGCTTGCTACTGTCCTTTTAGCTGCAGGATCCCTTTGCAGTTTCAGGTAGCAAACCTGTAGTAAAGATCAGCTTGATGCCAACTGACATAAAGAGGAAAATTGTGGGTTTTTTTTGAAGCTGCGGGGGCTGGGCAGGAGGAACAGAGGAGTTATTAGGCTGACACAGAGTAATTGCCGGAAGCAGAATTTGGCCAAACCTCTTGGTTCATGCTGGGAGCACCTTATGCAGTTTATATTGCAGTTATAGATATTCTGGTGATATTGCTTACCTTAAATGACCATCACCTCCTTAAATGACCATTGCCTGAAAGACAGCATGTAATGAGGACAAGTTCATCTTGACACCTTCATAGATAATTCACTCTGACTGAATTGCATTTATGGTAATCTGATGCTGCTTTTTTTGCCTTTTTTTTTTTTTTTTTCCCATTTTTTTTCCTCTTTTTTTTTCCCTCTTTTTTCCCTCTTTTCCTTTTTTTCCCTCTTTTTCCCCTCTATTTTCCCTCTTTTTTCTCCTTTTTTTTTTTTTCCTTTTTTTCTCCTTTTTTTCCCCTCTTTTTTCCCTCTTTTTTCCCTCTTTTTTCCCTCTTTTTTCCCTCTTTTTCCCTTTTTTTTCCTCTTTTTTTTCTTTTTTTCCTCTTGGTTTTTTCCTCTTTTTTTTTTTTTTTTTTTTTTTTTTTTTTTCTTTTTTTTTTTTCTTTTTTTTTTTTCTTTTTTTCCCCTCGTATCCCTTGTATCCAAATGTTGTAAAGCTGTTCAAAATATGGGAAAATATCACATATTGAGAGTCCAATTCAATAGTTTTCAAAGAGAGACTGTCCATGAAACAAATGCACAAGAATTTTTGGCTTGGTGTTTATTCATTGTTCAAAAATTTTAAACCAACAGAGGTTCTCTTGTCTTTGGAAAGAGATGCTCTTTATGATAAATAATAGCTTTTCCTCACAAAAAAAAAAAAGGTGAACTTGAGTATGAATTCCAGAAGACCAAACTGTTATGGCAGCAAGGCCATTAGGCTGCAATTTGTCTTATAACAGATGTTGTAGAGTCCTGTCACTTTGAATGTTAAAACAGATGGGATATGCACTTGAAAATGTACTAGAAGTATTTAATTTCCTTTCCAGCACAGGAGATTTCTTCTCTCCAAGCTCTTTGGTGCTCTCCGCTTGTTTGTAAAATCCTGTTGCATTGCTTGGTGTGGCTGAATATGTGATTAAGATGTATTCTTTGGAATAAAGACAGCCTAGTTTAATGATGCTGCTGTTTGATAAGAACATATCTGCTGGAATTTGATAAAGACTGACCTCAGACTTTCCACAGCTAAGACTTTGTCTGTACAGAGATCTCCTTAGACAGCTTTGTGTGGGTTCATGTTCTAATATAATTTAGCTTGAATTGCTTTGGGTTTGTTGAATTAGACATGATTCCATTCTGAGCTGACCTTTTATTAACCTCATTCAAGATCTCTTGGAAAACTTGCCCTTATCACATAGTACAAAATTGCACAGATGACACATTATCTGGCCCTTATTTTCTGCAGCTATGGGTAATATTAACCAAATGTATGTAATATATGTGTACAGATTGAAAAAAAAAATCCTTGGTAATCTGGGATACTCATATACACAAAGCTACCATATACCTTGTAAGGTTACTGTTGTTTACCATAACTATGATTTCTCATCATCTGCAGGAAAGCTCAGCTGACTTCATTGGCCTCCATATCAGGTTTTCTAATCCAATGCAGCTGCTTTTTCAAAGTCTGGGGATTATCAAGTCAATCCCCAGATGAACTGGGAAGTTGTTAAGTGAAAATGACAGTCCTTTAGCTATGAAGGAACAGGGGCCTAAAAACTTTGAATGATTCTCCCCAAGATATGTGATGGGAGACCAGGAGACCAGGTATTAGCTTTCATGAGAAGGATTTGGGCACTCAGCCTGTGAGTGTTGAATAGCAGATATTATGGACAGATCCATGTCTTTGTTTACAGTTCATACCATATAATCCAATTTTTCCTTTTTTTAAACTGGCTCTCAATGTACTTGTATTTGTTTTTGTAAGTCAATAGTAAAGCCTTGATATTACTGATGTCGTTTTAATTCTTGCTCTGTTGTAAGGTGTGCATAGTACTTGGAAAAAATTAGCTTTGTAAATGGTAATGTTGAGAAAGCCAGTACAAAGTTCAGCATCTTTAAATCTCTCCATGCTGGGGGCATATCAGGTCTTTCTTGGTAAAGCAGAGGAATGCATTAGCTGTGTGAAATGGCATTCTTGTTTCACCTCCTGAGAGATTTTTGATTGTGCTTGTGTTTACAATCAAATCTAGAAGGAAAGGCCCTCAAGGATGGCAGGGAGTTTTCATTGTCCTGGAGCTTTGCACCTTCAGTGTCTGATCCCTGGAAGGGCAGGAAGTAACATGAATACAGAAGTTTGTTTCTTTTTCTTTTTCTTTTTCTTTTTCTTTTTCTTTTTCTTTTTCTTTTTCTTTTTCTTTTTCTTTTTCTTTTTCTTTTTCTTTTTCTTTTTCTTTTTCTTTTTCTTTTTCTTTTTCTTTTTCTTTTTCTTTTTTTTTTGTTTTTGTTTTGTTTTTTGTTTGTTTGTTTGTTTTTGTTTTGTTTTGTTGGTTTGTGTTTTTTTGTTTTGTTTTTGGTTTTTTGTTTTTTGTTTTTTTTTTATTTTTTTTGTTTTTTGTTTTTCTTTTTTTTTTTTTTTAAGATTTCTAGACTAGCAATCCCACCTTTGGAATCACTTAACAGATGCTTTTCCATTCTTCTTCTTTCTGACTTGTTTAATGAAGTGGTTTTCCAGAGGGTAGACTATGTATTATCCCTTCTGTCATTTTCCTTCCAATTTTACTTCAGCCTAACCAGTTTGCCTTAACGTTTTGTAACTTGAGGATAAAAATCAGCCTGTTTTAGGCTTTTTTATAACATGACTTTATACCTTAAGTGGATTTCCTTAGTGTAATTCTAAAGCTAAACACAATTAGTATCTTCACTCTGATGTCTATTTACCCAATAGTCACATCTTTTGGAAACAGAAAACTCTAGGGGCTGTCCTAGTGCAAGGAGGGTTTTGGTGAAAGTGGAAAATAAAGAGTTCAGCTGAGCTGCTATAAGATGTGGATGGTGAACAAGATGTCTTTCATCTCTAGTTCCTGTGTTGTCTTTGTGTGGCTAGTATGGTTTCCAGTTCTTAGTTACTGCTTCATAATTATCATCTTTATCTTCATAGTCTTGGGGGGGACTTGGTAGTTTGTGAAAAATGTTACTATCATTTTATGAAAAAGTCAGTTTCTCCCAGTTTTTTTAATTTCCTTTCCAGTTGCATATATGGGAAAGCGGTGTGCTGCTGCTTTTTTCTTCATAAAGTTTATGCTTATCATTCTCTGAAGTGTACAAAGAGAAAAACTTTACAACCCCAAAATATTCAGTCATCCTCAAATAATTTGTTTATTAAATAAAGTATTGATCTCATATGTCCATGGAGTTTTAATCATCTACTAGGTGAGTCAAGTAGTCGTTCAGCTGTTAAAGCTTGACATGGCAAAAAAGTTATGCTAAGAATTTATTAGCAGCTTAAATAACTCTGCTAGGAAGATGCCAAGTTCTTTGTGCACCTTAAAAAGAAATACAGGAAGAGTACAATTGTGTAAGGTTTCTAAAGGCTTATCTGAAGAGGATGAGATGTTTAGGAAAAAAATTGTAGGCCTTTTTTTCTCAGCTAAGTAGTTGAAACAATTTGAACACTAAAGTTAAAATTGGAAAGGAACTGAAAAACACATGTACATGCAGTTCAGAACCTACTGATACCCGGGCATCTAAGCTTTAAAGGTGACTTCTGCAGAAGCCAGTGTTCCAGAAGCAAAACATCTAATCGTGCCTGAACATCACCAAATATGTGGCTTAAAATTGAAGCACAATGGGAGTGCAGTTTGGTGGGATTTTTTTTTTTTTTATATTGCTGGCATAGCAAGAATTCAAAAGCAACTACATGCATAAAACACTTCTCTGCATTCTAAATATAGCAGCTCCCATTTGAATGAATATTTCATAGAAGAATAGCCTATATAAAAGGAATAAATGCAAGCAGCTATGATATTGGTAGGATATTATTTTTAAATGGAAAAGCTTTTAAATGAGTAAATGAATACTTAATAGAAGTGCTAACTCCTTGTATGAATAAAAATCTAATAGAACTCTGTTTTGTTTCCTGCTAACTAGAAAAGTTTTAAACCAGGGAGAGTATGCATAACTTTAAGTTGAAATAAAAAGGAACTAAAAAACCTGTGAAAGTTTCTATAGTTTCAAATTTTCTTGCAGCGAATCGGTTCACCTAAGATAGGATGTAATAAAAGGAAGATGTAGACACTGCTCTGTTGTATATCAGGCTCCAGGAGCAGGCAGCGGTGCTGGGGAAGAGCCATGGGGTGGACTGCCTCCCATCTAGCAGGAGGAATGGAATGTACTTTGGTGGTTTCAGTCTAAATCTCTTTGTAGGGTCATGCTAGGCAACCACTTTCCTCCCCAGAGGTTGACTTGCATGGGGTCCTGTGAGGCTTCAGGCTGCTCCAGTGACACACATTGTGTTGGCAGGGGATTACTGAGGAACACCATGTAGGATGAGCTAGGTGCAAAAGCGACAGCAACCTTTACATTTCCTCCAGCACCTACTTCAGATGCTCCAGTTATGTCTCAGAGGATGTTTGGAGCAAAAATCTGAAAATGTTGGCAAGAGCTCTACTCAGCTAAATAAAATGAGCTTTAAGCTTGGGTTAAGGTGACAATACATGCTTGAGTCTGCCCTGACAAAGACCACATCTTGTCCCCTGTTTGCAAGCTGGAGGCTTGCTGGATTCCTGACTGGGGCAGTTTTGCAAGCAGTAACTTGTGGTGTGACCCTGCAGTCGCTGGGCTGAGGAGGGCAGGTGAGGAAGTGACTGCAACGTGGAAATGAATGAAAGTGTAAAGCTTGCAAACTTTTGACAGAGTGCCTGGAATTTGCTACTGCAGCCTACTGAGGTTGTATGAAGGGGTTTGGAGACTGACACGGATGACCAAATAAAGAATATAAAGGAAAGGTGAGGCCATCTCCCAAGACCGAGATTGTGAGAAGGAAGAAAGAGGTCTGATGAAAATGTAAGGGAATTAGAGGGGTTATGATCTAAGGCAAACCACCAAAGAAGTTCAGATGAGTTATGCCATATTAGCCAGGTGGGGGTTGGTCTCTTCTCCCAGACGACTTTCAACAAGACAAGAGGACATGGTCTTAAGTTGTGCCAGGGAAGGTTTAGGTTGGATATTAGAAAGAATTTCTTTACAGAGAGAGTGATCAGGCACTGGAATGGGCTGCCTGGTGAGGTGGTGGATTCTCCATCCCTGGAGATATTTTAAAAGAGACTGGATGTGGCACTCAGTGCCATAGTCTAGCACTACAGAGATGGGTCAAGGGTTGGACTTGATGATCTCTGAGGTCCCTTCCAACCCAGCCGATTCTATGATTTTTCTGAAATTAGTGAGGATATTGTGTTCATCTGAAATTTTAACTGCTTTTCAGACATCTTCTGGGGATAAAACCACAGTGGGAAAAGGATGATTCAGTAAATTCTAAGAAGGTATCAGATATCAGTTTTTAGTTTTTAATTATTTTGTTTGTTTTACAGAATGCAGAAATGCATGTAGAGGAAAGGCTTTTTTTTATATTTCATATTTTAGACAACGAAGGAGAAGTAGCTGAGAGTAGCAAGGCAATAGGCAAGTTGGGTGAAATTGTGCATGAAATGAGATTTCACAATCTTTGTGAATAGATGGAGGAGTAATAACAATTTTAAAAAAAATGGACTTGAGAGCATGATAGGATCTCTCCAGAGGCAAATTTCATAGTTGAAATTAAAGGTGAGTTACCTGATAGGTCCTCAAAAATGTGATGTTATGGTACAAGCAGAGACAAACCCAATAGAAAGGTTAACTTGGCTAAAGTGTGGACTCATTGCAGGTAGCAAGAATGAAACATATAAAGTGGAAACATGTCAAAAGACTGAGTACCCAGATATGTCACAAGTGTGTAGGGATGAGACCAGGAAGGTCCAGGCACCAGATGAGATGCAACTAGTTAGAGGTGCCAAAGTGAGGAGGAGTCATCTTCGATATACATTAATAAAAGGGCAATCCAGAAAGGGATTTCTGCTTTGCATACAGGAGAAAACAATCTTCTTACTCTTCAGAGTCCTTTTTCCCTTTCTATTTTTTTTCAATGGTGCTTTCATTAAAAAGTTGTTTGTTTTCATATTTCATATTACTAGTACTATTAAAACCAACAGAAAAAGGTTAAAATCTTAGTAAAAAACAAAAAAGACCAAGGTATAAGTTACAGATGAACTAGATGTTTTCAAACTGACTGAGATGGACTTTATTCTAGGATATTTAAGGGTTTGCCTAAAGCAGTCTCTGAGCTATTAGTGTTATATTTGAGACCTCATGTGAGACAGACGAGGTACTAGAGGCTGGAAAAAAAGAGCAAAGATAGTTTCTTTCACTTTGAAAAAAGGGGTGGTGGTGGGAAGAAGTAGGGAGGATGGGAGCCAGTGAATTACAGACCAATCAGTGTTAACTTCAGTCCACAGGAAAATTCTGGAACAAAAAAAAAAAATCATCAAACTAAACATTTGAAAGCAGCTGAAGGATAACAAGAAAATGAATAGCTGCCAGCATGGATTTGTCAAGAATGAATTGTCAAACCACTTGAATTTTCTTGTGCAGCAGAGTAACAGACTTCATGTAAAGGGAAGAAACAGTTGACATCATGTCTCTTGAGTATAGTGAGATCTGTAAAGTTGTCTTACATGACATTCTCTGAATCAAGGGAAACCTGGGGTAGCTGAAAATGCTGTTAGGCAGGGGTAAAACTAGCTGGAAGAAACAGGTTTGGAGGATAATTTTCAGAAGGATGAAGGAGAATCAAAAGAGAAAGGTATATTGAGTAGTGTTCTGCAGAGTTATGCCCAGTTCTCATTAAGACTGTGACCTGAGTGATGCAATACAGATTATGCATGTTAAATTTGCAGAAGTCTGAAAGTGAAAGGGAGTGCAAAGCTTTCTGAGCTCAGAACAGCCTTGAGAAATGGGGAGAAGGGTCTGGAAACATAAGCTGAAAATCTAAAATAAATAGAGGGATGATAGTACAGAAAAATAATAAACTTCAGGAATACAAGATAGGTAACAATTGTATAGTCTGAAGTTTTCAGAAGAATCTCTGGGGATTATAGTGGATTACAAACTGAACATAAGGTAATGTCATGCTGTTGCAAAAATGGCAAACATCATTATGGAATGCGTAAGTGGCAATACAATCTAAAAGATGTGTGAAGTAACTCCTCCACTATGCCTACCACTGGCAGTATCTTCCCAACACAATGTCTACTTCACAAATAATCTTGATCTTCTAGAAAGATGTTGACCACTTGGAGATGATCCAGACAAGAGTCATGGTCACCATGTCCAGTCAAGATGTTTTGTCTGTCATTGAGACACTGCATGGGTGGATAGTGTTTAATCCAGCACAGGGAAGGTTGTTGTGGGGTTCTACCCGTAATGTTCAAATATGCAAAAGAGTGGCTCAGAGAGGAAGAGCAAAGTATTATTTGGCATAAATGGAAATGGGATTAAACTGTTAGAGAGAACCAGACATTAGGAGAGGAAAAGCAGGCTTCTGATAATTCATGTAGTGAAGTCCTGGAATAGACTGCCACCTCTGTGGCAGGAGGTCTTTAGGAAAGAGAATGATACAGCCTATGACTGATTCTGCCTTGGAGCAAGAAGTCCAGTAGATGGTCTCTCCAGTCCTTTTCCTTCCCATTTTCTACAATTCCACAGTTTCTCTGCTAATGATAACCATCCCTCTTCTGTAAATACCTGGGGAGGGATGAAATTACTGTGGCATTGCTGTTGTTCGGTGACTTTAAACTCAAGAATTTCTGCTACAACCAACACGGCTGTCAGTATCAAAAGTAAGATAGGAAGTACTTTCTGCAGGCAATTTGATCCAGCTCAGGCCTTTAACAGAGAGCAAAAAGTGGTAGGCTTTTCCTGCTGTTCTGAAACTCCTCACTGTATTTTTGCAGATAATTAGACTGCCTGTCTGTGTCTTTTATGTACTGTGTTGGTGGAACTTCTGAGCTGTGCAACTAAATGACTGGAAAATTGTTGAGCTTAGTCCTGGTGTAGTGAGTATTACTGTGGGCTAAATAATTTTTTTTTCTTTGTTATCCTACTTAAATTGCTCCTTTTAAATTCCTTCACTCTGTTTTTTATTCTCAGTACCCCAGATTAAAGCTCTTTATCCATATGTACGTGCTTTCTCCTTTGCAGTTCCAGTGCAGATTTGCATAGCAAAGGAGAGATTTGCGTTTCTCCTGACCTCATCAATATTCTGGTGCACAGCGTGTGCTTATATGATAGTTTATTCCGGGATGATGAACAGATGCAAAAGTGTCTTCAATTGTCTCTGGAAATTAGCAATGGTCAATACATCCTGAACACACAATGCTGGATGCTGTGGTGCATGCAAAACATGCATGGCAGGCAGAGCACATAGCCTTTTCCTGCCTCTAGCACACTTCATTTAATTTTAATAGTAGAAGGAGATGTGGTATCTTTTGAACATAGATATCCTTCTGGGCTAATGTAAGGCTTGGACAATAAAAGTTTTGCATTGGAGAATTTGGCTTAACCTGTCAGTCTTCCAGAGATTAACAACTTCATCAACTACTGTTGATATTGACAGTCAGTTGCTAGGCTACATGTTTACTGCTAAATGAATAGGCGACTTGGGGCCAGTGTGAATATTCAACAGATTGGCAAATAAGTAAAACGTGCTGTGACTTGATTTGTTAATTATAGTCAAAATAAATGGCTGTATTGATGACTATGATTTTACACAGCATTAGTCCTCTGAAAACAGCAATTAAGTCTGCCATGTAAACATATATCTTGCCTGTGACAAAAAAAAAAAAAAAAAAAAAAAAAGAGCCTTAAACAACTGAATACACCACTCGAAGCAGTTTCACTAGGAGTCCTGAAGTGCTTACATTAGTTAAATTATGTCCTTGGGTGTTTTTACACCTCTGACTGGAGCAAAACATTCAAGAGGGGTCTGGATTTTGAAAAGCTTTCTTGTTTGCTGCATGCAGTGCTGCTTATGGTTCGAGTTTATCAAAAGGAGCATGATCACACTTAAGGGAGAAAACCCAGGCAGTTGGATTTCAGGAGGATGCTTTTTTCCCTAACATTTTTTCCTGTTGTGGGAAAGCTGAGCATTAATTTATTATGCTATATGCTATTTTTGGCAGACCTTACCAAAGTGTTCTTACATATTTACTGTATTACTGCATTTCACTTTATCAGCTGGGTTAACTAGAATTCAAATCCTTCAATCCATACTGTTATCTCATTACATTTTAAACTCTCAGTATATTGATTTGCTCACTCTGTGTTTCAAGACTTGAATATACTGGCAGGTGCACTGAGTACTCAGCATCCTCCATTGTTCAGTGTTGCATATGTGTAGGCAATGACACTGTTATGTGCCTTTTGATTGAATCTTGGAAATACATATTCTGTTCTCATCTCTGTTGTCAGTGTCTGCTGTGGCACTGGTCAAGCCTCTCCTCTGAGCTCTGGCTCAGTTTTGCTATCTGTAATACACAGTTGGGCTTTTCTCCCCACCATAAATAACTGCACTGAAGTTGCCAAATACGCCCCAACTATTGCCACACAGAAAAAAAGGTTGTTCTAAGCTTGAGAAAAACAAATGTGTTTTTGCACAGAAAAACACAGTTTTCCCTAAATAGGTCTGTGTTAACCAATGTGTGTTCAGCTTAGGGTTGACTTTGGGCTGGTAATTATTTTTCCCCCAAAGACTGTCAGAAAGGAGCTTCCTTGTTTCAAGCCTTATTTTTGTCCTGATGAACACCTGTCCTTCTTTGTAAGCTCTGGAGTAGTTGTGTCCTGTTGTTTGACCAAGAGACTCTCAAGATCAATGCTGCAAAAGCAGTCAAGCACCCATGCTGATGGCAGCTGGTCTGAGATAGGCTGGTACCAAATACAAGAGCAGAGAGGGCATTTTGGCTTTTCCTACAATGTGATGTTGAAAGAGTACACTCAGTGCATATGCTTGGCAGACAGGAGCATGAAGGAAATTGGAGAAAAGGGTGCAAGGCAACTAGAAATGGAGTAGGACTGGGGAAAAACTGGGACTGGAGATGGAACTGGGCAGCTGGAGGGCAGCAAATAAGAAACAATTGATATAGCAAGAGTTCCAAAATGAAGAAATAGCTGGGAGAGGTGGGTGCACTGAGATTGGTTTGCTGAGGGAAAAAAAAAAAAGATTGAAGAAGTAAACAAGGGGGCTGATAATGAGCTGCAAATATTGGTAAGCAGCTTTATCTTTGCTTAAGGATATGAGATCAATGCTCTCTGTTAGCACAGTGTCATACATCTGGTATTCATCACCTTTGACACCAGTGCAGGTTATGTAAAAATCTCTACAACCTCCCCCTAGAAAACCACAAACCTTCTCACCCTCCCCTCAAGATAATGTCAGAGTCTAGGATGTAAGCTGACTGTTACAATGAAGGAGTAAGGTGCTGAGAATGTGACAGCTCTGTGAAATCCTCAGTGCTCTGCAATGATTAAAAAAATGTTAATAGTTTCCAGGGAAAGCACTGAGAACAACACAAAGAATATCAGGGTTCACCTTGAATGCACTCACATTTTGGACCTTTCACTTCTGAATGCTTTTGTAGGAGAGGAAAAACAAAAACAAAAAACCAAACCAAAACAGAAAAAAACAACCAAAAAAACCCCCCACCAAACTTCAAAGGAGGACACGGATGTTCCAAAGCATTGAATGGCTTCCCAAAGTGGGTGGTAGACCAGAGGAGCTCTCTGCCAAATGACATTGTGGATGTGACACGTTTACACATTTAAGTTCATGAAAGACAAAATCATTGAGAAGTACTAACTGCATGTAAATTATACATGGGTCAGGAAGTCTCGGAGCTGAAAATAGTTGGAAGTTGAGAGGGTATGATTGGGAAATAGCATAAATAGAATAGCTCTGTTTTTCCTCATCTCCAGCATCTGGTCACAGCCACTACTGTAGACAAAGCACTCCAGATAATGCAGATTTTTTTCTGGGCCATTCTAGTCTACTTGCTTTTCCATTCTCTGCACTGTAGTTCATCTTCTGACTCAAAGGGGTATTTTTGAGGGATTTCTCTTCCAAGGGCTACATTTACCAAATTAGTTTTATGTCGAATGTTATGCCATAAGTACCGAGATCCTCTTGGGAAGCTTACAAATCCTGTTGCAATGGATGAAACAGGAGCATTTATGCTTCTGCAAATCATGGGAAAAGGGGAGATGACAGTATTTCCCCAGTGACTATTAACCATCATGATGCACTAGACCAGGCACCAGACAACAATTTTTATAACCAGTATGGTTCTTCAGTCATCTCAGGATTCCCACAATGTGAACTATTTTGTGAAAACTTTTCTATGCTGACCATAAACCTCACTGCAGACCCAGAATGGGGAAAATGTTTTTTAGGGAGACCATCTTGTGGAGGGGAGATTAAGTGCCTTCATAAAATTCACTCATTTTTTCCATAATCCACTTCTTTTTTTTGTGTGTGTGTGTGTGTGTGTGTGCAGTTGCACTTTTCCCCCAAGCACTAAAAATGAGTGGACTGTATGAAGAAACCTCGGGGTGCAGGTAGCTAAGAAAGGAGTAAATGCAAAAGCTGTTTTCAAGTCTGGAAATGTTAACTACAGTGCCTGACTACTAGGGTGGTTTCCCTAATCAACTCAGTGTTTTTGCAATGCTGAAAAAGATGCTGATAGCTCTGAAAAAAACCCACAGGCCTCCCACAGCTGGTGCATATCCCTGCGTGGGGGCAGCTGGCAAGCTGTGGACTGTTAGTTTCTCACTGTCCAAGGAAATCTTGCTCCCTTCCTTGCTGTTTTGCCCAAGGTAAATCACCTCTTTTTGAAACAAACTCCTAGCATTTCTTTTGGGACAGTTTCAGTCTACTAGCGTAAGCTAATTACAGGCCATTTGTAAACGTATCAGTCCCTGTTCCAACATTTTGGCATGCACCAGGATCATCTAGGTATAACAAACAGGCTGAGAGAGGCATGCCATGTAATACCCTTTTCGTTAGAATTTTAAATGTAGCTATGTATTGCACTAGCCAAAAAGCCATCATTTTAAATTGCCACAGTCCTTGTCCTACTATGAAAGCGTTTCCTTCCCCCCCCATCCCCCTGGATCCACTTGCCAGTAGCCACTTTTAAGAATCAGGGTAGTAAACCAGACCAAGCTTTCATCCGCATCTAGGATACTATTTAGTCTAATAGAGAGGCACACACTGAATGACTTTGTGTTGTTTTCTATAATCTGATGCTGTCATCTTTCCTTAACTGGACTCAGTCTGAGGTCTGACTCAAGAGTGTTCTGCCTCTCTGATGTGTGTCCTGCATGGCTTATGAGGCTTCTTTACTACTTCCTTGCTGAAAAGGAAGATGCTGTTTAGGTAGGCAGTTCCCCAGGATTGCTTTTGTGCTGAAGCAGTAAAATACAACTTATTTGTTTAGCAGAGAGAGAATTATTTCTGACCAAACAATCTCAAAAACATTTTCTTGCTTCTCTTTGAATGCCTGGTAGGGTGCCAAACTAAAAGCCAATACATTTTCTGAGCTTTCACATGCTCTCCGCCCACAGCTTCCTATATCTACTATTAATTTGCCAGACCTGCATTTTGCCACTGCAGTCCTCCTTTCCCCATCTCCTGACTATTGTCAGCAGCATTCAGCAAATAGATAGAGATTTACTCTTGTTGTAGATCCAGAACAACTTCAGCAGCTAAAAGTCCTCAGAGACTGGGGATCTCAAAGAAAGTTTCAAACACTCCTCATTTTTCATTTGCTGGAAAGCTGCCACTACCTGTAATTTCTAGTGGTGTTTCTGCCCCTATAGATGGGACGTGGGCACTGCAAAATAGATTTGGATGTTGAATCACCTATTCCCTTGCCTTGCTTTTATTTCTGGTATTATAACTAAAGTTTGACTCAGAGTTCATTATTCTGGTGTATGCACATAATTTCTTATTACATACTAAGGAGTCTTCTCTTTTTTTTCTCTTTTTTTCATTGACTGTTAAGCTCCCTACAGAAACTACAAACCAGTGTGTTGGGCCTCTTGGTTTGGTCATTCAGCCTGGTGCTCCCCTCCTGCCTGCACTGCATCTTAGTGTTGGGCTCTGGTTTGGAGCACACAACAATCTTTTCTCACTAGCCCTGTTTTTATAACCATTCTCCTTTAGAAGTATTTTTCCTCCAGGATCAATCGTGACTTCATTTTTGCCATTGTTGCCATTTCTCTTGCTATATAAGCTTGGATTGGTCCTTCCACAAACCATAACAATGGCATGAACCACGTCAGAGTTTCTGAGCTGAACTTGAAATAAAGAACTGGACATAAGAGATCTTGGCAAATTGCTGGCATCTTCTGTTTGCAGCAGCTGTTTCCTTTTTCAGTGTGCAGCTGTGAAAAGAGTTCAGGTTCTATAGTAAATTTTACAGTCAGTACAATATCTTTTTGTATTTTAGTGATGTTTATTTCTGACGCTTACCTGAGTCTCTGCAAACTGGTTTGAAGCCAATTTGCCCTTGAGATCCTCACTGATATTTGAGTATATCAGGGAAAGGGTTTATTCAATTCAAATGTAGGGTTTTTTCTTGTTATCTTTCTTCCTTTCAGAGTGTCACAGTTCTTGATAGAGCTTCATTTTCACTCTCTAGGACACCTTCCAATTCCCCGAGCCCTTTCTGCAGTTTATCAGATAGCAACTTCCAGGTTGGTCAAAGCTTTTGTAGCCCTTCTCAATGCTATTTCAAACCACAACTGCAGCAGCTGTGCCTCTGAGTCTCTTTGGGCATTTTGCCATTGGCTTTCTAATAAGGGTTCATTTTTACCAGTAAGTTTTCAGGTGCAGTTTTAACTCCTCCTGTGCTTTACATATTTGAACTGTGTATTGCCTTTTGTTTCCCCCTGATATGGGAGACATACTGGCTCACTGGTTTTGTTCTTGGAAAGCAGAAGAGGGAAGTTTTATCTCTTTAACCCTGTTACAGGAAGCCCAGAGTTTGAATGTTAAGAAGAGCAATTGATAATTGAGTCACCTACCTTTGATGCAATCCTGTTTATTTACAAACTTCTGATTTCTGTATCTTCAGGTAGAATCAAAGAAGAGATAATTCCTTTGCCTGAAGTTCCCAGTCTCTTTCAGTTAGCACTTGCCTCAATATCTTTCTTAAGGTTTATCTTAAAGACATGTTGTTGATGCTTTTGTGGCTCTTTTTGATGCTTCCTTTTGGCTTTTGTTTGGAGATTCTCCCGCAAACATCCAAAACAAGCATTCTGCTACCAATCAAGGTCCTAACCATCTAGGCTCCAGGGCTTATTTTCATTCCAGACTTCCCATATGTTTATGCTTTTGTTGTTTTCCCACTGTTTTGGTTATTTAGCTCCATAAATGAGCTTAATGTTTATTTTTGTTTAGTACAAATGAAAAACAGTTCTTCCATTCAATGATTTCAGCAAGTTTTGGTCAATCCCACTGTGATGTTTTCTTACTGCTGTGTGGAGGAAGTCTGCTGAGGTGCACACAGCCAGGGCAGGGACAAGTGGGGAGTCAGACAGCACTTAGGATGAATTCCTAGGTCAGCATGTCTGAACCTCTCAAGTGTCCGTCTAGTCACTGGCTGTCCCTCCATCTGTGTCCAAAAGGACTTAGAGTGAAATTGGATTGGAGAATATTATGTTTCTAAATGAGAAAACTAGGGACTTCTTTTTTTTAACCCTTGTAAATTGTTCAGGGACTGTAGGTGTGAAAAGACTGTGGGTTTTTTGATGTTTTTATAAAAGATTCGTTCTTCCCTTTTCTTTGACATTGACTATGTGTGGAAAAGAGGAACAAAATGTATTTAATTTAATAATTTATTCAGAATTTTTAGAAAATGTTCACTCCCAATTGAAGACATCACATCATACCATTGTTCCTATGTCTGAGGACAACTCTGAAGTCAAACTCCAAATTTCTTCTCAGCAAGTATGTGTGAATATATTACTCAGAGCAAAATTGCTAAGATCTAAAATCTCAAAAAAAACTTTTGGAAAAATCTGAACAATACATGAGGCACAGTGTAGTTCAGTGCTGCTGTTTTCCTGTGAGATATGGCCATTGGGTAACTGGAGACATGGTCTCACTGTCTGTAGTGTAGATTTGAAAATATAGCCATATGGTGGATGAACACTACACTTCTGCATAGTTACCCATTGTTTCTTGACTAAAGGGAAAGGTTTAATGTTCTTTTTGCAATATTTAGCTGAAAAAGTATAGTAATTAACCTGTGCTTTGATACCTGATTAAGTTGTCCCTGTGCACGCAGAGTTCCTGCGGTTAGAAAAGAGTAAGACACCAAGTTACTGCCTCGGCACTAAACTTGAGATAGGTAATTTGTGCAGATGTTTGGTAAATCAGGATGACCAGGCATGTGGGATGAGATCAGGATGCTTTTTTGAGCTTTTTGCCAAACTCCAAGAATTCAGGAGAAGGAAATGGCCATGATTGAGTGCCAGTATTGAAAGTGCAAGTTTGATAGATAAAAGTGTTGGATTATAAATTCTTGGCTTCCTGTGTCTTGTCCATCTCCGCAGTGCCTTTCCAAACTTTCATGCTTGCCAAAATGGAACATTACTCACCAAGGACACCCCAGGAAATCATTCCTGTGTTTCTGGGTGGAGAGCAGAGGGGTTCACACTAGGGTAATCTGAGCTTTCAGACTCAATGTAGAACCACAGCAAACACTGCCATGCTCCTGCCAACACAAAATGCCACATTGAACAGAATACAGCCTTTAATTCTATCAATTTCTTGTTTGACACAGGAAAACAGAGCATGATTAAAGAAATTGTGTCTTAACTGACTGCTCCATATTGTCATGCCAGAAACAATTAGCTTAACTAGAAAGTTAATTTAATTGCAAATGTGGATGGGCAAACTGTGCCAGCCACTTCATTATCATTATTCTGTGTTATTCCTAATGCTTAGTGCTGTTTAATATGTTCTTCTTATGGTATATGGTGGTGTAATTAAAAGATTGTCTCTGCAGAGGTTAAGGTTGCTGCTGAAAATAACTTCTAGTCTCAGTTTTATATGTCTTTATCTGTGGAGTTTTAATATATCCTTCAGAGTCTTTTAAAATAGAATTTCCTAGCTTGTTTTTTTTTTTCATTTCCATAGATGGAAAAGAAAAAAGAGTAAGGGCAACCAGAGACACATGAAGCAGTAAGAATTGACCACACACATTATGTAATAAAGATAATGTATATTTTTCTAAAGGACGACATTTTACTTGTTCATTTTTTTCATACATTTTGAGACACTATGTATTTCTGTCATTACAAACAAAAAATTGCCTTGAAAGACTGAACTCAAGTCTAAACACCCCAACATTTTGATTAAATTGACAATGGATAATTTTTCTACTTCCTGGCAAAGAAACACATGGGAATGGACTCTTGCAGTGGACAGTATTTAGGAAAATATGCCTTTCAGGAAAAGAATCGTTGAGGAAAAAACTAAAATCTGCTAGAAAAATGTGCAAATTGTGATTGGTTTTTTTCATATGTGGTTACAATGGGTGACACTTGTAGCAACTCTACCAGCAACTCTACCATCTTTTATCCATGGCAACATAATTATTACTGTTATTTTACTTTCTATGCACTCTATTGTGTCCCATAATATTTTAATACCTGCATTTTGTTGATGCGTTTCTATTTGATAAGATTTCAAAATAGTTGTGCAATAAATAAAATGCACTGACATGTTTTGCTGCTGTCCACTTAGAATAGTTAATTGAATCAAAGATCCACCCTTGGGCTGATACTAATTTTTACATATGTCTGCTTTTTAAGCAGTATTTTGTAAAGAAAAAAAACCAAACATGCCTGCTACATAAGGCTTCATCATGTTGGCTCTAATACATAATATTGAAGAATGTGTCATTTTTATATTCCTTATTAAAACCCCCTCAAAAACCCTATTAAAACTTGGATCAAATTTTGAGATGAAGCCACCCACCTTTTTGGCAAACTCCCCTGCCTGGAAAACTCAGCTTGAGAAAGGGAGTGCTACCAAGGTTGAGTGATGAAAAAAAAAAAAAGGAATTTGCTTTAGCAATATTGCCTGTAATTTTTTTCTTATTTCCCATCTACAAAATGCATCTCAGCTCACCTGCTCCAGAGCATCAGCTGATCTTTGCTCTCAATCTAAGATGCCTTACCTACGTTTTCTGTTTTTGGTGACAGTTGTTTGGTATGAGGCATTAAGCCTTTGCTTGCTGCAGTATACAATATTAGCTGACATAGTATCTTGGACTAAACAGGCCACTCATCTGATCCAATGTCATTTCTCACATTCCCACAGATACTTAGATTAATCAGTCATTCCTGCTGTATTTCTTTGTACAATATTGCCATTCTGATGCTAGTTTTTTGATGCTAGTTTTTCGACGCATTTTTGATGCATTTTGATGCTAGCAATAGCATTATTGCTCTTTTGCTGCTAGTTTTGAAGGCAGTTTCAAAATTGTTTGAGGAAATCAAGCCAACTTGATTTCCAACTGCAGCTTTTTAACAGCAGGTACTTTGCCTGTAATGAGGAAAATCTCATTTTACAGAATGCTTGCAAGGTAAAGAAAACGTAGCTTCATATCCTTAATGAGAGCATTCTTATTCAAGAGCGCTTGACTGTAAAGAGTGCTATCCACAATAGTTAGTGTGGAGAGGAAACCTTAAGTAGAACATGCTATTGTGGCCTTTGAGCAGTTCCCATCTCCTCTATTCAGACAGCAGAGTTAACTGAGGATAGCAAGAACAAACTGTACATGCGCTTGAGAAAAAGAACTTGACTTGGCAAGTTGGCATAAGTGTAACACAATATATTACCACTTTCTGCTGGGCTTATTCTCCTACTGTCAGTGACCAGATCTGTTCAACGGCTGCCATTTTCGGTTGCAAGGAGAAGAAATCCCATTTCCACCCCCTCACACCCCCCTTTTACTTTCCAAGAAAGTCAGTTTATGTAATCGATAGCAGCTCTGTCTAGGAAGCTGTTCTGAAATTGGGGGGAAGGGAACACAGGGGAAAGAGTGAGGGCTGAAGAATGAAGAAGGAACAAACATTAGACCTGACAAAGCTTGAAATATAAAACAAAAAAGCATCTGCGAGGCATAATAAACCAAAGTGTATATACGTGTTGTTCTCACAGAGTATTTGGCTGAGCCCAGGCAACGGGAAAGCATGCATAGCTAACGCTCCTGACTGTGTGAAACCCTTTGTATACTCCAGAGTCTCTGCAAGAGACCTTGATTACAGAGTTTGGCATGATACCCAATACATTTTTTGGAATGGTTTCTTGTCCATCACTGACACTCGTAATGAGAAATTTATACACCATCCAAAGCGGATAAATTAATTTCAAACACTTTTGACTTGGGTCAACAATGGCTATTGGCAGTGCCTATTATTTGCCTCCTTATAAAAAAAAATAAAAAAAAAAATAAAAAAAGGAGAAATTGCTCTTCTTCATGGTGATAGCATGGTAAAGACCCCGAGTAGAGTGGAGATAGAATCTTGGCAAGCGCCTATATAGGTCAGGATACAGTATTTCACTTTTCAATGTAAATGAAAGTAATTTTCTTCATTATGAACAGTTTAATAAATTCCCAGGATGGTTTTCATTAAGAAATTTGCATATTGGCTAGTGTTAGGTTTTCTGAAAGCAATCAGTTGGCAAAAATAATTTGGTTTTACTTGTACTTTCCCAATCCAGTTAACAGTCATGGAATGAAGTATAAATTAGCTATCCCTTTGAGAACTCAATTTAAACCTCAGATACATAAGTTAGCCTTTTAAGGATGATAATAGTGCATATTCTCATGCAGATATGCACACCATAAATGGGGAAAAGGCATTAAAACACACCTACACACAAGAACCTGTAGATTGGAAGCAAACAAGAAAATTGCTGCATCTTAGGATTCTGAAATTATGGGGACATATAGATAAATTACTAGTGAGTTTCCATTATGTGCAGCCTGACTTAGATAACTTACTATATTCTCTAATTCAATGTCAATTTTGCTTTTTTGGCTGATCCTTGATTTTTCCTGTATATTTTATTTTGTACATGAAAGGCAGAAGGATTTATTGAATACAAAATGCCATTTTCACACCTGAATTACCCAAATGCAAGAATTCCTGCCAGCTTTCTAAATACTATTAGAGAACTTACTTTAAATATATTATTTACATTTTCAGAATTACACAATAATGGAAAAACATTATAGGTTCACTAATAAGTTCAAAATGTTAAAGATAAAAATAGGAGATGGATTTTAAAGAAATATAAAATATGGCAAAAATGTCTTGACATTATGGAGTATGAACACCGGCAATATAGCAAGTGCACTTCTATTTTGTTGTTTTTCATTAGCTTCTTTGTGCAGGAACTGTTTGTGGCTTTGATTTATGTTTGTACCTTAAATTTAGGCTGTGTTGCAATAGGAAAGACAAAAATTGTATGTGTGATTTTCTGAGAAAAGTTTAAGCTTTGGGGACTTTCTCCTAAAAAAAGCCAATTTCCTTTTTATCTCTCTTCTTACCTTCCTGCTTACTTTGTGCAAGTAGGATTGTCAGAGGAAGGTAATAGTTGCTGTGTGCCTTGGTGGTTGGAAGGATGCTTCATGCAGCTGATCCGCTGGCTGCACTGTGCATAGTGACAACTGAAATACGGATCCTGGGATGCTGTGCTGGTAGGTCCTGATGGCATCGCATGGACACCCATTATTAGGGAAGAACCAGAGCAGGTTTTCAGATGAGCTCAGACTAGATGATCTAATGGTCCCATCTGGCCTTAAAATCTGTGAATCTATGAAAGACAGTCCTGCAGTTATAAGCATTTTAGAACTGTCAATTCCAGATTTACTTCAGTGTAAGAGGCATTCGCTTTCATGTTGAAATTCTTAGTTATATATTATGTGCACAGTGTCATAAATGCTCTATAAAATAGAGAGACTGGGTGTGAGCAAGGCATAGGAAAGCAGAGTGGCTTGGTGTAAAATAAGAATGAGGAGAGTTGATGCTAATCTCTGTAGAAGATAGGTATTTGTAAGCTATTTGAGAAAGGAGTAGAGTGCATTTGGGGAAGAAGAAAGAATAGTCTCTCCCAAGCATGAGGGAGACAAAAGCTGAAAAGCAAAAGGAAGGAAGAAAGAAGGAAGAAAAAAAAGTGAGAGCAAGTGAGAGGAGGAAATGGGAAAGGACCAAGAGCAGCAGATAGTGAAGTTGCAGGATGTGGGGGATGAATATAGCTCCTGTATTCATCTCCTTTATTGCTCTAGTACTGTGCCAGTATGGATGTCATTCAGCATCTCAGCTTCCATGCCTTCTTTAAGCTCCCTGATGAAAGAAAGCAAGGTAGAGAACTGAGAGGGGCAGAGGGGGTGGGAAATGAGGGAAATGAATCTTTTTGTCCTTCTTCTCTCTAATGGAGCTGGGTGTTCATACCCGGATGCTGGAGGTACAGGCTGTGGGGCTCAGAGTGGTCCTTGGCAGGTACCTGGCAGCTCATTGGAAGGAGAGAAATGGCTGGGAGAGAAGAGGGGGTACCCTGAGCCCCAGAAATATCAATATTAGAGAGGGGTGCTGCAGGTGCAGGTGTATTGAAATTATGTGTGGTTGTATCAAAGGGTCTATTAGGTTTGTTGTTGTTGTGGGTTTTGTTTTTTTGTTATTTTGTTTTTTTTTCTTTAACATCTGTAATGAGTACTTGATTTTTCTTCTGACTCCTGGATATTTTTCTCATAGTGTAGGTTAATTAAACACACTGCAGGGCAGTGTGAGAGGACAGGGCCTCTACTCTAGTGCATACATCTGTAGTCAAGCCCATATCCTCAAAGGACTTGACAAACAGCTTATCAACTTCAATTCTCCTTCAATTACAGCAAATTATGTGATGAGAGGAGTTAGGTTTGTAGAAAGTGTGTACAAAACCCCCACATCCTTATGATAGAAAAATACTGTTTGTTGAAACAGGAATTTCTTTGATTTTTGATGAATTTTTGCTGTAGGTTTCTGTGGTTCAGGATGGTATTTACTGAGAAAATTAAGGGATGTCCTCCTGGGCAGCCAGTAGCTTTTTCTTGAGATGCTGGTTTCAGTCACTACTCCAGACTAACAAAATCTTAAGCCTTATTCCTTGAGCTTCTGAAAAGGGTGTGATAAGCCCTTGGCTGTTATCAGAGACATGATATCGTAAATTTTTCTTACAAAAACAGTGAAATGATCGTATTTTCCATAGTCAAATATTTGTGCTTTTCATTTGTTTATTTTGCAAAACTGTTTTCTCAGTAGTGCTTAATTCCCATTTTTCTTCTTAGTTCAAGTAATACGGGAAGGTGCTCTGTAAGGTGTGATATGGCAAAGATGGGATTAGAGTTTTATTAAAGTTCCTCCCCCTCAAGTCAAGAAAGGAGGAAATTGGTTATCTTGTAATTGGTATCTCTCTGGGGTGATGCATTTGTTAAATCCAGGTATGTGATGGGACTATCTACTGACACTGAGCAGATTACCTGCTGATTGCTACTTCTGGGATTTACTGATAATACTGAATGGCAAAATCTTTCTAAATTGTGAGTGGAAGAATTAATTCTCAATACCTTCGTTTACTTTCTAATGACAGCTAATACTCTACCTGGGTTTCATTGTTTCCAAGCATAGATACTAGGAACTCTCTTTTGATTGAAAGAGACAGGATTTGCTGGCATTTCTACCTGTTGCTTTGATGGGATAGGGAATTATTTGCTTTCTGGATGAATATCCTTGACTTGCTGATCACTTGTAATGAAGCAGGCAGGTTTTACCCTCTGAAGCACTTTCTCTTCTGTCTTTGGAGATGGGTTTCACTTCTAAGGTCAAAACTGGGTACAAATTTCTTCTGGAGGTGTTAATCTAGTTATCTTGGTCTTGCTACCTAGCTGGCAAAACATTTTGTTTGTTTGTTTTGCAATGATAAACTCTCTTTGTGATATTTCTCACACTTGGTGTTTTATTTTAAACATAAAATAACCAAATATGATAGCACATTCAGACCTGATGTAAATGCTTGAGTGTAATTATTTCCAGGAGATCAGTGGCAAAACTGAAACGGGACCAGAAAAAAAAAATAATCTCTCGTACTAGTTGGCTCCCTGGCATGTCACCTCCCCTCGCCAAAATCCTGTGTTTCCTACAGCCTGTTTGCTGCCTACCAGGGTGCTCCTGCCCGTACAGGGCTTCAGTAGTAAACAACGAGTTGTGGGGATGAATGGGCTTGGGGGATGGGGTGGCGGGGAAGGAGAAGGGAAAGGGGGTGTGATATATTCCTACCGCCAGGAAACAAACCGGAACCGGGCGCCGGGTATCATTGCATAACAGATGATGTATTGTACAGCCTGTACCCTCTCCTAAAGAGCAGAGGTGGGCAAGCCAAGGAAGCCTTGAGCCTGGCTGCTGGTGAGTGGCTGGCTCTGGCCTGCCTCCACAGCCGGGAATAAAGACAAGTCAAGGAAGAGGCAAGGGGAATATGCTGGCATCGCCGTACTCCCTGTTACTCACAGGAGTGGGATTTTTGTGAAGGTGGAACAAAACCTTGCTGCAGGCGAGGGATAAGCTATTCTAGCCATGGGGTGGAAAGCCCAGGAGGCTTGCTCTCCCTGTACATCCTGGAGCCTCCCTTTCCCCAGATAAAAATCTGGGATGTATCCTATTACCATCCCTGCAAGTTGAATGGAGCCCACTGCCTTTTTCCTTAGGGGAACCCCAAATATTTTGCACCATTGCACCCAGGATCTAGTGGCTTCCATAGCCTTGCTACAAGGCAGAAGAGCCAGTGTGCCCACCCCTGCATGGGCAGTTTGACCCACAGCTGTCTCCAGGTCTGAGTTTGCAAAAATGCAGCTCATTTGCAGCCTTTAATCACTAAGCAATGAACAGAAAATGGGTATGTGAAAAAATCCCAACAAGATACAATACAGAAGGATGTCTTTTTCCTCTTTGTGGCAGATCAAACACATTTATCTAAGGTTTTAATTTCTTTTCCTTTCACATCATCATGAGGATCTTTAGCAGAGAACGGAACAGCCGGGTGATGTATTTTTGGGTTATAACTTGAGAACAAAAGCTCATTAGGACTCAAAGATTTTATATGGATAACACCACCCACGGTTACTTTAGATAGGGTAGAAATGTTTTTATGCTTTAGGGCACAAACTAGCTATTAAATTACTAGGGAACTACAAATATCTACTAGACATATCGATGGGAGCGCAACCAGAACGCAGAGTACTACATAAAATAATTATATACAGCACAGCTAATATTAGATCACACGAAAGTACATGACTGTTCTATAAAATCCATTTGCATCTCTGTATTGGACACCAGGGAGGGGGAGGGGCATTGCTTTTGTACAGGGAGATGTTGACCTGGCTGTCAAAGACTTGAAACCTTGCAGCTTCTGCCAGCGTTTCTTGGTGGAACTGTGCCGCTGGAACTGCTGGAGAAGTGGAGTTTCCTCAGCTAGCAAAAAGTCCTCTCTTTTCTGTGGCTAGGATGTGGAGGGGGGGATGGATGATCCATCACACCCAGAGGATCCACTGAGCAAACGTGTCCTTGACGTGTGAGCCTGAATTGGGGTCGGTGACAAGGACAACTCTGACATCATATGAGTCATGTGAGGAGGGAGGGGTGTCATTGCCTCCTGACGGGGGGACGCATCTGTTCCACGCTAGCTCGTGAGATGTGAAGAGGTTGCAGTGCTAAGATGCACATAGGGAGAGTGGGAGTGTGCCGCTTAGCAGGGCTTTTTTGAGTTTGGGAATCTCATCGGAGCTGCCTCTCTTCTGCTCTGTGATTCCCACCCCTCAAGCACAGGTGGCTGTGGGACCAGCATGGTGAAGGGACAAGGGCATCAGGCCTAGGTTCCAGAAAGCACTGCAGGAACATCAGCACCAGATATCCCACCCCATGGGACCACTTCAGAGGTCTGTGTGTTGTCCCCAGAGGCATATCAAGGATGACAGAAGAAAAGCTTTAAGTCTTGTAGAATATGCTTTTATTAATTAGAGGGCACATAGCTGCTGTTGGGTTAGCTGCCTGATATTTCCACTAGAGAAAGCTCACTTTTAGCTTCTAATAATTTTGCCAAACTGTGAAGTCGAGGCACTTGTACAAATGAAATTTTCCAAGCTTCTGTATCTTTTTCTTTGTGTGTCGGTGCTGTACACTTCATAAGGAAACGTTTGTTTGAAGGGAAAAAAAAAGAAAAAGTACGTGAACATGTAATTAAGACTGTCAAAAGGTATATGCACAAGTGAGGACAATTCTAGTTGCAGAGCTATAAATATTTCATTTTCTGGCTGCTTACTTGAAGTTTGCTGTACAGTGGTGAACAGCTGGGTCTTAAACAAAGATGGTGAAACAAAATCTCTTCCCTCAGCTACTTCAGATGTGTGGCAGATGTGTGAGGTCAATACATGTACCAGCTTCACTCGTAGTCAGAGTTAGATTTGTATTGTTTTTCTCGGGGTTTTTTTTTTTGGTGGGTTTTATCTAAAGATTAATTAAACAAGGTGAGATGATGGACAGCATGGGGAAGTCATGAGGGTATGGGTTTGTAAATCTAACAGCAGGAGGGTGCTTCAGTCAGTCATCTGACTGCATCTGTAGTGCAGTGATTGCAAGAGGGCAGTTCCAGTGTGAAAAGGTCAAAGAAGGGAGGGGAAATGATGAGACACTGCAGACTTGGTACCCCAAAGAAAAGGGAACTGGTGAGGAAATGGAGGAAGAAAGCTGACCTAGTTCAGCAAGGGACTAGGAAAACATTGTAACAAAGTTCTTGCTGGATTTTGGTGAATCAAAGCAGAAATAGAGATGGTACTGTGGGTTGAAGTGGATGTTGAGTAATCTGTTTACAGAGGGTGGAGATCTGTGTTTCTGCCTGAGATTAAGAAATGACTAGGAGTAGAGGAAACAAAAAGGATAGTATAGGTGCTTCTGGGAATTGCTGTCATAATTCTCCTGTAGTGGATAACTGGCAAAACCCAGACCCAGAGCCCTCAGCACCTACATGCAGAATGAGTGCTTCTTGGCTTCAGCACTTGACTAGTGGCTACCATAGCCTTCTCGGTGCAGAATGGAGTAGGTTGGTTCATAAAAGAGAAAATCCTTCTCCCTAAGCATGGGGGCTGATTCAGGGGTGCTGTGTGCAGATTTAGGGAAGAGCCATGCACATATGCTGCCCAGGAGTACATCGCCCTGGTTAGGGAGAGAGAAGTGAGCTACAATAAGCAAGATGTCAGAGTGGGAAGCTAGCCCAATCCAGCTGCATTCCCTGTAGGGTCTACTTCTGCTTTGCACAGCTTTTGCCATAGATAACTCATACCTAACTATTTTTTTTTTTTTTTTTTTTAGCATGTAATTTTTCTGCCAGATTTTCCTTGCGAGTGTAAGTTAGAAAAGTTTTACATAGAGCTGGATAGTACAAATCCCACAATTTATATCTTATCTAAACCATGAAGGAATTCGGTAGACCAAGTGGAAAGGCACATGTTCAAGCCTGGGACTTTGTTCCAGCTGAATTTCAGAGGTTATGTAAAGGAGCTAGTGTGTATAAGTGCCTCACACACAGAAAAAAACCGCAAACCAAACAACCAAATCAAACAAAGCAAAAAGCTCAGTCCTGGAATTCTCGTTGAACTTGGCTATTGAAGCTGTCATGATAACTACTTGTGCTGCACTAGCACTTAGCAGCCCAACTTTTATTGGGACCCTGTTATTCTCAGCAATTGTCATGCAGGGTAGGAAATGAAAGCTTTTCCTGATATGTTGCAGACAGCATGGCATGAGTGCTGCTGACGTGTCCTAATTCAAAGAGCAAGCCAGCAGGAGTGCCAAGGACTTAAAACTCGCTTGATAGCTGGATATTTGCAATTTCTATCACTTGGGTTTTTGTGTTTAAGCTCATGTTCAGATGTTAAGGTGCAGATTTCCTGTGTTCTGCTTGTCTACCAGTGCCCTGTTGTGTACAGAGGTATATACAGAGTAAGAGAGGCAATCCATGAGGAGCTCTCACCCTGTTTGGTGAGCGTCACCACAGGGTCTGCCACATAGAGCTTCCTCTTTCCCTGAAGTCCATTGCAGTCTGCTTTAACCTGTTCTGGCTGAGCCATGGGAAATGCTTTCTTAGACCTTGAGGCAGTTATTATTAGACCTCAAGACTGATATAGCTTATCCTCATTTTCTTCATGATTTTTTGTTTATTAAATTTTTCTCAAAGGAAGGCTCCTAATCAGTACCGTGATCTTGTAGAATTTGTAGAATTCCTCCTTCTCCATCCCTCTTTATTCTGACTTCCATGGCAGGTCTGGATCAGATACTTATACAGGGAAGTGCAGGGAGCACCACCTGTAAAGTAGTCACAGACCACAGTAAAATGTGAGGCATCAGTGAATGGGCTTTGTACTTGTTTTTTTTCTTATGCAAAGAACTGTCATACAAATATCCTTGAGAATTTTGCTACATTTCAGTCCTGTATGGAGCCCTAAAATAGTCCCCAGAAAAATACAGCTTCTGCTTTAGTGGCTCTCCCAACTCTGATTTTCTTATTAATCTCCCTAGCGATACTTATAAAGAAGCTTGACTGTGGTTACGCAGATTGTCTGATGTGATCACTAGCAATTATGCTAATCACAGTTTTCTCACAGTTCTTTCCCATCTGTTTTATCCACCTATGGCTACTTACAGTGATACAAATGATACAGGAGGCTTCTATCACATTATTTGCTTTCGTTTGTTGGTCAATGACCCAAGATATTACAGGTACAGACTACGCAGTGTGTGAGGAGTGAGAGGAGGGAAGCTGCAGAGTATTCCCATTTTTTAGGGAAGAGGACATGCAGGACTGAATAACTTCCCAGGGGTGGCTGTGGCAGAGCTGTGGATTGATAGCAGGCCTCTGGAAAACCTTTTCTGTGTAAAGCCACAGAGGTTAAGCTGCACACAAGGGGCAGGGGAGAAAGACCTCTTAGCTGCCATTTACTGGAACTGGAGGAAGAGGAACGTGAGGGCAAGGAGCAGATTTTGTTTGCCTGCCCTGTTGATGTCATCAGCTCTGGGTGGGAAGACAATAAAACATTGTTTTCTTTGCTGTGTGCCTGAAGAACATTAGCTTGCCAAGTGCAACTTGGTTAGTGAAGACACACACTATTCAAATGCCAGCTTTGAACAAAGAGGTGGTGCAGGTGGCACCTTCCACTGAAAGTGAAGGGAAAAGAGACCTTCTCTTACAGGGTCCAGTGTTCATGATGGCAGAGTCTCATCTCAATGCTCCTCCATGTTGGTGTATCAGCCCAATAACAGTGCTGTCTCTCAATGTCTGGGCTCAGCAGCAGAGAGAGCAGGGTGAGCAAAAAAACGTGGGACTGTGACATGTCTGAAATCAGTACTAGCAAGGCAGTAAAGACTTTCTTGGGAAGGAAACTAGAGAACCCATACTGATGTTACAGCAAGAAACCCCAGCTTGGGGAGAGCTGTGTCCCTGACTGCCAGAGTGGATAGAAGGCTGGGGATGCAGTGAGTGCAGATGGGGTGATATGAAATGATTAGTTAAGGGGTAACATAGTTAACATAGTGGTGAAGCATCTCTCAGAAGCTCTTGGCAGCTGAAGAGGGCTCTGTACTTTCACACCTTGACGCTTCGCTAACCCCTGATGCTAAACTACAAGTGATGAAAGAGATCTCAAAGAAGCACTTGTTTGTAGGATATTGCAGTGCTTCAGGAAACTGAAGCAAAGGTTTATTGCTCAAATTGCTGTGGTGAAGGGCACTAACTTGTTTGGAAAGAAATGGTCTGCTTCTTTTCCCCTTCATAAAGCTTTCTTCTCTAGGTGGAGTCTTAGTACTTAGGAGAAAGGAAACATGGCCAGTAAAGACTGTACAAGGAAACTGCTGGAGTTCCCAGGTGTAGGTGGGATCTACTTCTAATTGGAATACCTAGCATGACAAAAGTGTCTTGGATTCACAAAAAAGGCTTTAATACCTATTTTTCTTAACAATTGACTGTAATCAAATTCTGAACTCTTCAAAACAGGAGAAGTGTTTTCATTATGTGTATGGACATACCCATCAGCCCAAGGCCCTCGTTCTGACCAGAGGGTGTAGGTGCTACCTTGATAATGGCAATTACTTTCTGAAGAACTTTGGTTAAATTTGGACACAAAAAAAGCAGCAGGGTTCACTTGGAGATTGTTTATAGTCATTTGAGAGAAGATCATGCTTTGCTGGGATATTACCTGTCAGAAAAGAACTCTTGGACCAAGAATCTTTTGGGGCGTTATATGACATTCAGCAAAATCCTATCTGTTAGGAGATGTTTTCCTGCAGCAGATCCAGCTCCATGTCCCATTTCCGGCTAATACAACACACATTGGGACTACAGATTTCTAAGGAAATAAATTCTTTCTAAGCAGTTGTCGAAACTGTTGAGTCTAGGGAAATACATAGAGATGGATGGGATATGTCATTTTTGGAGGGATGAGTTATTTAAAGCTCATCTGGGTTATGTTATTCTTAAAGGATTTAGATATTTATTAACAGACTTACATATTCCTGTAATGATTCCAGTGAGAACAATGAAAATTGTGATGGAGTCTACATAAATTTAGAGTTAAAAGTTAACTTAATCTTGGAATTTTCAAAAGCACTTAGTGTTGACCTAACTCTGAGCTTGTCAAAGTCAGTGGGAGTTTTATGACTTACATCAGGAGAAAGAAAATTACTCTGATAGAGATAGCTTCTGAAATCACACCTTAAATTGATAAGTACGTACTTTCACTATATGTCTGATACAGTAATGATAGGTGAATGTTATTCTAATGTGGATGGGTTATTTCAAGTGAGTTGGATACTTCCCTTAAGAATAATGGGATTTTATAAAAATGAATCTAATCTAAAACCTCTATATGGTGAGAAATGTCTTCTACATCTTACAAAGACTTAATTGCATCAAAGTTTGAATATATAATAAATAAAAATAGACCATCTTTTCAAATGTATTTTTTAAATGCTTAGCTATGTCATCAAGCCATAGGATATCATTTATATTCCTAAAATAGTGCTCAGGTGATTACAGCAAGCTTTAAGATACTGAGCTGATAGTTAAATCTATAACATATGCCCCACCTGCAAAATACGGCCCTGAAATAGCTGTTCAAAATTAAATTTCCACATGAAGTTTGCCTATTTTGGGCCTCATCTCCAGCTGGAAGACTATGATTAATTTCTCTGAGACTTAACAGTTTTACCCCAGATGAGCATTGCATCCCAAACTTGTTTTTGTCCTGGTAAGCTGTGATTTTCAGAAAACCTTGATTGTATTTGGTCAGTGAGAACTGAGAAATAAGATACAGAGGAAAACTAAAGTGGCTTTAAGGGGAAACTTGTGAGTGAAACCTTAGTCCTCATAAAGTCAATTGGAGTTTTGCCACCAGTTGACATGGAATCAGGATTTTATTCCTAGACTTCTCTAACAATTTGCTGTGTAAATCTTTATGATATATTAATGCTATTTTGTATGTTCTGAAGATACAGTGCCTGATAAAATATAAGATGCAAACTTAGTATAAACTACCAATGTGTTTCTGTCATCTTCAGGCATTTAAGGATGTGTCTTTTTGGCTACTGCCCTGATCGAGCTGAAACTTTCCCAAAACTCACAGCTAAGCAATTCAGTGTGTTTTTCATGGGACAACTACAGAATTCCAATTACTGCAATGGTGAGTAACACTGAGAAATGTAATCCTCAAATATAAGTCATTACAGAGGCTGTAAATGCTCCTAGAAACATTTAGAAGATAGATCAAACTCATTGAAATATAAACATTCTTTTAAAAAGACCTTCAGGTTACAGCTATACTCTGTCAGAGGTATTATTTGTTGTATCAGAAAGATGTGCAAAATAAGAATCACAGCTCTAGTTCATTAGGCTTTATAAAGGGCTTGCAGAAAGTCTCTTGGATGACTGTGATATACATGCTAACTTGCTGAAAGAATAACAGAGGAGGGACAGGTGACTGGCATGCAGTTCATGTATGTATACATAGATGCATTTGTGTTACACACTATTAAAGTAAAGATAAGTCATCCTGATTTCTCCTTTAACCTCTACCTCAACCAGCTAATTTCCTATAGGCTCAGAAGCAGAAATGAGTCTTGAGAAGGGATTTGGGGGAAGATTTAAAGAGGGATTTGAAATGTTTGTCTACTGGTTGATCAAGTTTTCCTTTAATGATTCTTGACCTGTGACTTCTAACTCTTGTACTTACTGGAGATTTTGATCAGATATAGTTTCTTGAACAGAAGGCACAACTACAGCTTTAAATGCTATATAGACATGTATTACACTGTCCCACTTGAGATTTATAACAAGCAGTAGTAGACTGTGAAAATGAATTTAAATGCAGAATATTATGTGTCAGGTATGGCTCTGAATCCCTGTAATAATACAACTCTGTGCATGCTACATGTAGCTGTACAGACACACAGCTTTAGCTTGAGTGCTTAGACATTGTGATATTTTAATGTAATTGCTTCTGTGGAAATTATAAAGAAAACAAACATTTGTCTTCATTGCTATCACCACAGCATTCTCTAAGAGTGGGACAATTTTTTTTCCTTGTTGCAGAGTCTCAACTAAAAATCAAAAGTATCTTGGAGTCATAAGCTATTCAGTGTTGTTGCTTCTATGGCAGCTCTAGCCAGGCTTATTTGAAGTGGTCTTTTTGTGTAGGGGAATAGAGAGAAAAATAGATGTTTGTTTGAATAGGCTTGTGAGCATTTCAGCTATTATGAAGAATACTTTTCTTTTGCAGAGTTTCCTTATACTGACTGAATTTGTGTCCTGTGTCATGTGCTGACAGCAGTAAGATTGTGCTTTCTTTTAAAATTTTCACTTGCTGGCAGTGAAAAAACTGAACACAACACTTCAGAATCCTAAGTGCATCTTTTCCTTATCATGGTTATGGTTTAGGTTGTCTTGTTTTAAATGCTGCAGTCTTGATGCTTAGGAAAATGTTGCAGATCTTTCAAAACTTGTAGAGCAATGCCAAATATAAGGAAAAGCTTACTATCAATATATGCAGTAACTGCTCAGCATTAGATGCAGAGGTATTTCCTCTGCTACGGCTAAAAACATAAAATCAGTCATGCACCACACTTTCTACCTATCGGATGTAACTAGATAAAAGACCCATCACACTGGCTGTCTTTTGGACATGTTTCTCCTCTGTTTCCAAACTCACCTTAGTCAAAGGCAAATCTTACAGAAGAGGAACCTAATCACAAGCTTCATTATATGCTTTTCCATAGAAGGCAAGTGAATAAGCAGGGTTCAGATTGTTTCTTTCAGCTGTAAACCGTATGTGCTGATTGCAACTTTGTTAAATAGATAAATAACTGGAGCCTTTCCAATCAGAGCCAGCCAAACCTTTTTTAATTGTATACAGAAGTGTTCCTTGTGACATAATTATGCTATCCAGACTCCTTCCTTCATTGGGAAATATTCTGTCAAACAGTAAAATAATTAGCATGGATTTTAAAATCGGCATTGACATTCTAATGTCTAATTAGGTAATTGTCATTGGCACAGCAATACCTATTAGGAGCATGCAATTTGTGGAAGGGGTTTTGATGGAACAGACTGCAGGTGCAGATGGTCTAACAGCAGGACTCTTACCCGATGTAAACAAAGGTATTTTAATTAGCCATGTGACCCTGATCATTGTTAAAAGGTAAGGGCTGCACATTCATCTTCCCACCATCTACTTCCTGGGACTTTCAAGGGTAATGATGAAATACCTAACCTATGGTAAATTACGTAGAGTCTTGATTGAAATTCTCTTCAAATCTAATTAATGTTTCATTTGGCTTTTGGCAACATTAGTGCTATATTCCAGTTGGCTCAGAAGTCTTACCTAGTTGCTAAGCTATTTTTGGTTTGTAGATCTCAATTGCTAACCTCCACAAAGATTTCAACTCTTGCTTAGCATATCAAGGAAGATTTCCAAGATGTTGAAGTTTAGGTTTCAGCAAATGGGTGCTGGAAGTACTTTAAAAAGTGCAAAAGACCTGAATTCTATGAAATTATAAAAATCCATTACTGCTGGGTTTGCATGTAACTCAGTACAGATCTTATTTAAATAAATTTTAATTGGGAAAGCAGGAATGAATGCACAGTCCAAGTAGCTAGGAACTACCCTAAAGTTAGTAATGTAAGACACACAGTTTTCTTCCTGTCCTGTCTGCATCAGCTGTGGGAGAAGCACTATCTAGATTGAGTATTCCAAAGCAGATGTTGCACCTGGTAGCTGAAGAAAAATTTCATGGAAACTGTATTTTATTTCTCTCATTACTATAGAGTCAACAAATATCAAAAAGGAAAAAAAAAAAAAAAAGGAAGAGAAAAACCTTTTTGCATTTTTTTCCCTAGAGATGCTTTTATTGACTTCTCAATTGTATTACGGTTCTTAAATTACTATTTTTATTATTACACTTTGGCCTTAATCATATTTAGTTTTTAGCACTCAGCCACATTTAAAAAAAATACATGTGCTTTAATGCAATGACATGGTTCTATTTAATGTCTTTGAATTGTTCTTATGAGCAAAAATTGAATTATTTATAGAGTTAGGGCTTTAAATTGTGACTGCTTACTTCAGGGTTTGTCTGTGGGGTATGTTGTCTGAAGTGTTTCACCCGATGAGTTACAAACTACTAATCTGTAGGCTTGATATTCAAATAGAGCAAAAGAAATATATCTAAAAATTTTCATTCTATCTCTCCTTTTTTGAACATGTTGGAGTTGTAACAAGGCACAGGACCATGACTTCCCAATAGATCTATGAGTGGTTATGTCATAAATATTTATTTATAGTAATTATTAGATTGAGAATTGTTCCAGTAGACTGAAAGTAACTCTTGAAACAATTGCATGCCCAGTCTTAGTGTAAGTGGTAGATTAGCACCTGTATTACAGGTACAGTTCTAATATTTCAAAGGTGATCTGAAGCAATCATTACTAATAATGCCTTACAATGGGTTTGAAAGTTTATTTTTTGGCTAGTTGACAAAGGAACAAGTTGGGCTTGTATTCAGCCAAGTTTAGGGGCTGAATGCAGGTGCCTGAATTATCCCCAGGAGCCAAGTTGCCCCTCTCCTCCACAGAAGGAAGAACAAGTACTTCCACACAGGTGGAAGAATTGATTTTGGGAAATGTCTGGTTATCTGCAGTGACAGAAAAGAGGGAGCTCTGGCTTAGAAAACTCCCAGCTTGGCTGCTCAATACACATTTGAGAAGAGTTTTCTAAGGTGAAGGTCACTGGGAGAACTGGTGTAGAGCAAGGGATTTAATTTGGTTTTCATTTTTACTTTTGCAAAATTGCATTGATAAAACCAGTGAACAAAGGCGCATGGTGTCCTTCCAACTTCTGCAATTGACATTAAGATAAAAAATAAAGTTTTTCAAATTGTTGAGCTGTTGAGATGTATGAGAACATAGCAGAATATGGTTTATTGAAGACAGCTGCTATTGGCTGCTCATGTGTATCATTCCTTCAGTGTACTAGAATCCAAAAAAATTTTTCCCAGTAATTTGATTTGCCACCATTTTCAGGGTGGAGGAGCCTCTTGGGTGCTGCAGCACATGGTAGGTGAGGAACTGTTTCATGTTACTCCATTATGAATGTTGCTGGACAGATTCAGTAATGAAATATGAGGTGACCTTTTGACTTCATCCTCAGAACCATACAGATTAAAATGAAGAATCTATATCCCAAGTAGAGATAATACAGCATATATTCACTTTTTTTTTCTTTTTTTTTTTCTTTTTTTTTTTTTTTATAGCTATCTCATCTATTCAGAATTATTTATCAAATCAGTGGTGAAAAATAAGCTTATCAGACTCAGTAGCTTTGGGAAAATCTTTTATCTTAAGAATTTTTGGGTTTATGTCATTGCTTTCCAATGAATATGAGTATTTTTCCACTTCTGTCTGGCAAGTGTTATAGAGAACTTACTGTTTGAGCATGAAATAATGTATAAGTGTTAATTAATGAGCTGAACCACCGTGAGATAATCCTCAAGTGATATGATGCCTGTCTGTGCTTTGAGATAAATAAATAAAAGCTAAAAAGAATACAAATGATAAACACACGTTCTATCTCTCCTACTGATGCTGAGGTTTAATTATGGAGAACAATTACCTACCACAGTCAAAGGATTCGCACATTAATAACATTATATGGGGATAATGTCTTTCTAAGCTGCTATAGTATTTAAAAGCTGGTACTTACATTGCAATCCAGATTCTGTCTACCCCTGAGTCCTGTCTGGATTACTACTACATTATGTAATGTGGTCTCTTGTGGTTTTTGTACTGTGTAATTAATGTATGGGTCTGCCTTACCCAGTCTACTCTAATAAAGAAGCATTAATAAGTGAAATAATAATGATAATAATAATCTACATGATTTCTGAACTGCTCTGTTGCTCCTACTATGACATTTGTGTTCAAGCAATATGAAGACTGTGTTAAATATGTATGTAATTATATTTGCATACAGCAGACCGCAGGCTTTTCCTGTGATTTTATCTGGGAGAAAATTAACTGCAAGAAAGAAAGGGTAGAATGGACAGGCAAACTTTCTAACTTGATATTCCTCACTGCTCCCTTAGTACTGTACTTCCACAGAGGAGAGATACACTAAAACCTGTCAAAACCTAATCTCTTGCATATCCTTCTTAAATTTCGCGCTCTGTGCACTTTCCCACTGTAAAAACTGTTACTGATCTTTCCTAAGAATGAGTGAAGGATTTGTGACAATATTACGAAAGCAGAGGTAGTTAGAAAACCACAGGAGTATTTCTGGCTTCTAGTTTCTTTACCAAACGTTCTGCTTTTTGCATAGTTTTTAATGCACTCATTTAATAACTGGAGTTTATTCTATAAATAATATGTCTTTTGTGGGCATCAATTTTCAGCGGATGAAGACAAATCAATGGTTTGATTTTGTGCCAGATGCTAATTTTCCAGTCGGGGCAGAGGAATAATCTGTAATTTACTCTTAAAGTGAATTATTTCTAAGAGTCTGGTACTTTCTTTTGTGTTTAACATAGGTTACTGTTAGCAAGTATAGAGTGTCTGTCCTGTGAAGGGTTTTACAGCTGTGTCTAATTTACATGATAACTGCTGTGTTTTCTGGTGAGATTAATTAAGGATTTTTGTTGGTATTTGGTGGCTTCATGCCTGATTTTTCCCATGTTGTTACATCAATAACCAGATAATGATGTGCTTTCATTTTGCTTTAAGGCATATCTTAAGGGTACTGGGAAACCCTCTTGTTGGCTTATCATAAAGTTAAGATTGCAAATATAAACAGAATGTACTGGTTAATAGGCAGAGTAAGTACTGTGGCACAGAGCAATGCAATTCAGATTGATTCCAGTGGGGTTAATTAATTTATGTTGGCTCTAAATTTGGTCCTGAGTTTTAGGGGCTCTGGTTTTATTACCCACTGCTGCTGGTTATTTTCAATGCCCTTAAAAGCTGCCCACTCTTTGTAAATATCAGTGTGCAATCCAAAGGAGAGAATTTAAGGAGATAATTTCTTGTTAAAGAAGGTTTTTTTTATGAAACTTGAATCAACCTGTGTAAAGTAATCCATGTACTAACATAATAACTTCCTAACATAGCTACATTTGAATTCAAAGGATGCTATAGCATGTAATCTTTTTTACACTAAGTATAGCCTAGGTAATACTTTCTCTTGGGATATGTAATTTTTTGTTTTTTGGTTTTTTGTGTAGTTTTATTTTTTTTACGAAATCCATTTTTAGGCTTCTTAAATGTGCTAGTAAAATACTGTATCTATCAACTTCAAAATGGAGATGGAACAACATACCTTTATCCAAACTGCTTTGGTGGATGTGTGTGTGTTAGTTTTGTATAGCAAGGTTTGTAGGAAGCACCTTTTATTGGGACAAGGGAAGAAGCTGGGGGGAAAAAGGACATCCTCTGAAAAAGCAACAATCAAACTTCTGCCAATGTACACTTTGCGAACAGTTGTTTTAATTTAATTTCATGTTCCTCTATTAGACAACTTGAGAAAGAAATGTCTTTAGCACCTGTGGAGCAGAGCAGTGATATTGACAAGGGAGAGGGAATACCACAGTGGTCCTTGCCAGAGTTGGTCAGCAGCTGCAGAGCAACAAGGTCTAAAAGCATTACATATCATACAATGAGTGCTTTTATTGGATTAATAATTTTTTCCAGCTATTCACCATGTGCTTTGGGGTGGCTGCAGCAGTGAGGGACCCAGGCACCAGACTTCATAACTTCTAGGTAGCAACAGTCCTCTCTGTTGGTGAGTCCACCTCTGAAGGTGACAGAAGCAAACTTTTTCAATTAAAAGACAAAATGTTGTTCTTAAACACAGGAAAAACTACAACATATCCTTTAAATATGAGGCTAGGAACTGAAATTCCTGACCTGACAGAATACCAAAAAGCATGGGCTCAATAGATGCACTTGCTTTATAGCATGCTATAACTTCCTTTGTTAACCTCTCTACATTTCACAGGCTATAAACTACCTGTCTCTTTTCTTCTGCTGAGAGAAACCCCCATTACTATCTCTGTCTTCCCTTCCCTTCCTTTCCCTCCCCTCTCTGTGAACATCTCCTCTGTTTCACTGGTGCCAACTACCTTTGCTTTCAGAGATGGTCTTATAAATACTTGTCGTAATTACACTCTAAGAAACTGTTCTCAACTTGTTTTTAGCTTTGAAGTCTGTTGCTTCTATTTCAGACAAGAAATAGAAAAGGACTTGTATGCCCAAAAGCTTGTGTTGCCTCTAACTGCACCAGCTGATTTAACAATGGATGTTGCCTTAAACTACAAAAGTGTCTTGCCTGGTTTCCATGTAAGTGTGAGCCTCGCTGGATAACCAGAGTAGAGAAATTGGCAATGGAGAGGTTCCTTTATGGCAGGCATCTTTCCATTGGCAATTGGGTGTGCCTGAACTTCATGAAGGTTCTTCCAATATATATTGCCTGGTTACCCTCACCCCTGTAGCTGTTGTGATAGTGCAGGTATCAGGTGGAGGTGTGTGTGTATGCTGAATGCCTCTTTTGCTTAAGAGCATTTTCTTTAGACAGGGATGATTTACTGGTGCATTTTGTATTTGTTGTACTGGTTAGTCTGGTGCCACCAAGGATTTGCTATCTGTAGATTGCTTCTGATGACTTTGGTGGAAGTGAGAGAGTGTTTGAAGGCTGGAGGAAAAACTCAGGTCAGGGAAAATATTAGAGGCAATTAGGTTGTGACTGTTTAATAAATTCCTGGGTAACGTGTGGGTAGCATGTAACAGGATTTGCTGTATATGGAGCGTTCACTTTGTACTGTACTGAGTTAGTACAGTATTAACTGCATATTCAGGAAGATGAACTACTTCCCTGGACAGTATTCCTACTGAGTAAAAATAATGTTTAGATTGCTGAGATGGGTGTAATAATTGTTCCTCTCATCACAGATATGATGGCACCTTAGGGTTTGGTTGTGCATCTTGGTTTTTTAAAAATGTGTTTTGAAAAATTGTTGACTCCAAGACATACATCTATGGGTTTTCACCAATAGTAGTTTGAAGGCTACAATTTCTTACTGAACTGTCTGCAGATCCATAGTGATTTGGCTCTCATACTCTCTAGAAAGTAGGTTTAATTAAAGTGCTCCAGATATATGTTGATGTTTGGGATGATTGTTACTGAACTTCTTGTAGTCAATGTATGCAACCTGTGGTTGGTACAGTTATCTAGAACCTGTTATTTATGGTGGGCTATGAACAAATTGAGGTATTACATGGCCATTTCACTGCTGGTTTCCTAGGGTTAGAGAAAATCAGTTGTGGTTTGTGGAGATAAAATGGATGAGTTTAGTAATATCTTTGATTTGATGTCTGGTGGTTACGTGTCACCTTGTAGATGCTCAGCAGAGTCCATGACACTAGTGAGGGTAGGTAGAGGATTAAGTCATTGAAAAAACAACTGTGTGCAAGGCTGTAGGATCTTTTTGTGAATTTTAATACATCAGCAAGGATATTATGGATTATTATGGATGTCTATAGGGTTCCAGACTTTCCTTGTTTATGCATCAATGGGGACCACATGAGAAAAGTTAGTGGGATGAGAATGAAAATTGTAGAGTACCAGTTTTTCTACAAGTTGTCAGGCAGTGGATCTAGTGGTACATATTTGATCTCTAATACAAAGAGCAGGCTGCAAAGCATTTATTAAGTTCCTTGTAGCGTGTAGGATCTATTAGTCTTACATTTGTAGTCTTTGCTGGTTAGCATGATGGTAACCTTGTCTTTGCTTTCTCTTTGATATCAGGATTATAGTGGTTCTAGATACTGTTTGAAAGCGTTGTTAATAGATGATTCTGCTCACTAATATTTTTGGGGGGTTTTTTGAAGCAGCTGTAGTGATGAAGGTGGGGAAAGGAAGAGTTGCTTTGTGTTGGCTACAAAAGTATTATTGGAGATAGTTTTGTTTTTTTTAATAATGATATAATGCCCCATATAGTTGTGTTTCTCTGTACAGATGACTGTAACAAGACTGTTAAGAACATCTATAAGAGTTTTCTTTGTTTATTAATTTTAAAGCTGTGACAGCTTAGCTAAGGTGATATAAGTTTTGGATGAGGCGGTCTTGCCAGGTCTGATGGTTTGTGTGGCTTATTCCATTTACTCTTGCTATATTGGTATGTAGAACAGTAGCAGAAAGTGTTGATGTGTTTCTTATTTTAATATTGTGATTAAATGACTGGAGATCAGTTAATGGTGCACATACATAATTATCTTATGTGCTAAAGTAATATTTAAGGATTTGCCAAGTCTGGGGCTCTGTGGTTCTTGGCCAAGCAGCAAATAATCCATTCCTGAAAGAGGCATTGCTCTGATCTCTTATATGCTTGTTCCTCAATATTGTCTCTAGTTTTTACACCCACTATGTGTATATAGACTGAAATTAAAATTAAAGCTTTTCAGGGAATGGCTTATTACTTTGTGTTACAATACTGTGGTGGAAATTCTGCTTGCTGAGATCTCTGAGGGCACCAGGAATACAAACAATAATAGTACTGAACCATGGAAAGTTATGTTTTATATCTGTTTTATATTTACATTCTTTATGAGGGAGAGACTGGGCTGTGCTCATAAGTTTGCATTGTGCTTGCACATGCTTTTGGTGGCGTTCTGGCACATCGTTTTCTGTCCTCCTCCTTGCATTGCCCTCTGCTCTTACATTGCTTGGATTCTTCCCCTCCACTTTGCATTGGTGAGGCCACAGCTGGAATTCTGCATCCAGTTTCAGGCTCCCCAGTTCAAGAGAGACGGGGAACTACTGGAGAGAGTCCAGTGGAGGGCAACAAAGATGACTGATAGGTTGAAGGATATCTCTTTTATGAGGGAAGGATGAGCGAGCTGGGACTCTAGCCTGGAGGAGAGAAGGCTGAGGGTAGACCTTATCAGTGTCCACAAATATCTGAAGGATGGGTGCAGGGAAAACAGACTCTTCTCAGTAGGTAGTTCCCAATGAGAGGACAAGGGACAATGGGCACAAGCTGGAACATAGGAAGTTCTATCTAAATATAAGAAAAAAATGTTTTACTATGAGGGTGGCAAGGGTTCCAGTGAACAGGCTTCCCAGGGAGGTGGTGCAGCCTCCTTGTCTGGAGATATTCAAAACCTGCCTGGATGCAGTCCTGTGTAATGTGCTCTAGGTGATCCTGCTTTAATGGGAGAGTTGTACTAGATGATCTCTAGATGTCCCTTCCAAAGCTGAAAATTCTGTGATTAAGTTCTGCAACATCTCATATCCATGGCTGAATGAAGAAAAGGATACCAACCTCAGAGAAAATGAAGAAAAATGGACTAAGGGTGAAGCTGTTATGGACCCAGAAAATCCAGTTGCCTTATTCCTGCCTTAGTGCTATGCAGGGGGAGAAATTTGTCTGATGGGTACCATGATTCAGCCCCTGGTCTCATCCCACAGGCACTTGCTCCCAGAGATAGATGTGCCAGTGTTGCGCTGTTTCCTTCCTCAAGGGGTTTGTTGTTACACGTGAGCGTACCTTTAAAAAACCTTTCCTCAAACTCTCCTTTAAAGCAGAACAAAAATGGAGCAGTCCAGATTCCTCTTCAAAGAGGAAAAAAATTATTAAACAAGTGTTTTAACCTATCCACATAATTCGCAATCTCCTCTTCCCCCTTCCCAAATAATTTTCTTGTGTTGTGGACATGAGAATACATATAGGAAGAGTCTGCATTAATTTGGGGTGGAAGAGTTTGGTCTTGTTTTCCCGGAGAGGAATTGTTTTCTTACACAATAATGTGGGCATATGGCTATGAGGGTAAGGACCTTCAATTTTAAGGTCTTTTTCAAGTTTATCTCTGGTTTATGTATAATCTATTTAATCTGTATATTTACTTTTTTTTATTATTTATTTTGCAATATGCTGCAGAGCTGAATGTACAATTGGGTATACACAGACAATAACAACATTGGCCCATAAAACCATCCATGAGTCTTTGTAGTGAATGCAGAGACAATTCATGGTAAGTGCAACAGTGAAAATCATGCAAATTGCCAACTGTAGCATCATAAAGATGTAATTACTGAACCAAAATGCCAAATTTTCAGTCCTCTTCTGATTAGTTGTTGGAGCAATGAGTTATCACAAGATTGCTACTTGTTAATATTGGCAAATCAACAGCTGCTATTCCTTGGTATAATAATATCACTAAATTCTGTGATTGTCATGTATCTAGCTTTACATCAGATATGATTATGCCCATTAGGATTAAAGTCATTATATGGTAGGATTAGAACAGAACATGATTTTGGATAATGACAGTGTTAGTGTCACTATAGATTTCAGTTTATATTAATTTCTGTCAACAGGCAAAAATTCTCTAGAAAACCTTTTTACAGTAGAAAGCATTTCATGGGGACTGGAGCATGTGGATGTTTCCTAGTAATAGCATTCAGATGATATCTAGGCTATAAATGAAATAGGATTGTATAATTTACTGACTGCTCATAACAAGAGTATGTGCTCTGTCGTCAAAAATTCAAGTGTTGTAGAAATGATCCCATCTTTGAGCAAATGTTGCAATTACTTCAAGCTGTTGAAACTCTGCTTCCTTTGAACAGAAGTGTCCAGAGCAAATACTGCAACAATGAATCTTTTTATCATTCTGCAATCTCATTTGTGATAAGAGGAATTCCTTGGGGATTACTTTAAATTCTGTACATTAGCAGCAGTTCCGTGGGTTAAATCAGATAAAACAGGCTCTTATCAGATTATTAGTCACATTAGGCAATTACGTTCTTATCTCTTAGAAATAATTCTTGCAGCCTTGGTGCTTATTTCTCCTCATTAGAAGAGGCTAATTCCTGATTAAGATCTTTTGCCTTCCGTACAATAAACCTTTATATTGGATTTGCCACATAAATTGAAAATAGCTTGCGGCAGAGAGGGACAGCTGCACTTCCCTTTTAAAAATATACCTCACAGTCTAAACGTCAGCCATGCAGGTTTGTGACCTGCAGTTTGGGATTTAAGATGGCAACACTGTAGCTTTCTGCCACTATCAAATGTAAAGGCCTCCTAAGCATCACTGTTTTACAGAAAAGTATACATCTCTTAATTTGGTTTTATGGAATTTGGTTTAAATTGCATGAAAATCGGAGTCAGGGAAGGATGTTTCACACACCACCTACATAACAGCTGTCAATATATTGCCCTGTGAGCAAGCCCACCTGTGGGATGCCTTCACAGGGAGCATCCTGAGTAGTGTAGGTAGGAGAGTAGGAGCAGGGATGGACCTAATCCCTGACACGTATTACTGTCTTGGAAGGTTTTCTCCAAACACGGTGTCACATACACAGACTCATGCTTGTTGGCAGGCATGTGTCAAATATGGGCTCGTGTTTAATGTAAGAACTGGATCAAAGTTGTTTTGCTTTTCCATGTAATTAACTCAACCCAAAATAAATATCCAATTGAGTGATTTACTTAAGATAAGCATGGCACTTGGGACACGTAAGTGCTTCCGTGGAAATGATACATGGAAAAAATGAGAATCAGATTGCTCCACAGGTCTGTCATGTCTGTGTCTCTGACATATGTGTCAGTATCTGGTTGCTGAAACAGGTACCTCCCACTTCCAGCCCTCTCAGGAGCATTTGCTTTTGTAATCAGTCAATGCTCTACCATCCCTGCTGATGTTCCCTGGGCACCATCATCTGTATTTCATGCTTGGAGGCCATAGACAGTATGTGTGCATGCTCGTGTGAAAAATGAGTAGAGTCAGTGTTGCTTCAATATTTTTGTAAGGGGTTAGCAAAAATTTTCCCTTATTAGAAGTGAGATGATGGGAAATTTTCAAAGGCAAAAATGTCAAACACTTAACTCATATTTAAAATAAATGGGAATTAAGTGCCTGTAAAGTAGGCCTGTGAAAACCTTTCTGAAGGTCTTTAGAATTGAACTGAATTGTATTGAAAAACAGATGGGAATATGCTAAGGGTGAAGAGTTTTCTTGAGACAAAGCATTGCCTGTTAGAGCAATGGTCCTGAGTGAAGTTTTCAGTGTCTGTGTATAGGCAACGTACTTCATGTTATCTTTTCAGAGCACCTGTAGTAAAGAGCTCAATGCACTGTACAAATAGCGTTGTGTACAAATATGCTAATTTTGGAAGTGATGAAAATTCATGCCCAGAGACTTTTTGTTTGGACACCTTCCCACTGGACTCTGTGGGAAAGGCATTGTGCAGGGGCACAGGTTCCCACCTGGACAAGGTGAGGACTTGAACTTGAGTCACCACTGTCACGCAGTGACCAGAGACCACTGAACTCTCCCCTCTCTCTGCCCAAAATCTTGATAAAGTTTCCACTCTGACAAAGTTTCTTTAGGGGGAGAAGTGTAATTTAGCTGTAGTTGTGTGCTGCCACACAAGCCCAGAAGATCTGAAGAAGATGCTGAACAGCAAATTTACATGACATCCTGCAGAGGTTACATTGCTAAATAAATCAGAAGTGAGAGCAAGGAAGGTACTATCCTTACCTAGGTCTCTGAGGTACAAAGATGAAGTGATTTACCCAAATCTTGGGAAGTTTGGGGTAGGGCTGAAAATCTGAAACCACATCTGTTGCCTCCAGAGCTGCACTTCCAATGTACTCCCAGCTGCTATCTGCCAGTGTCCTAGCACTATTATTTGGGCCAGCATGGTTAAAGATCTGTAGCAATTGATGGGGGATTTGGCTGAAACCATTGCTCTGAGCCTCGCTGGGTCTTGGTCTGACTGTTCCCTTAATCCCAGACGTGAAGCAGAAGAAGGCTGGGGTCTTGGGGCTGCTCTGTGCAACTCCCAGGTGTTTAGGCACTGAGTAACTGCTAGAATATCAAGGCACTGATGTAGTGCACATAAAATTATTTCTTAAATGAAGAGAAAATGTTTATGCAGGTAAAGTCTTGGAACTCAGAAGTTTTCACTAGAGTGGAAAATTGTTTCACTGCTATCTAATCTGCACTTAAGGCTTTTTAATGCAACCAAAGTAGCACAAAATTCATCACTGAAGAAGTAGACTTTGGCTGTTTCTTTACATTTATCTTTCTGATTCTGCAGGTAAGCTTGGTTGTTTGCCGACATGTATTTTGCTGGAAAGCAGATAAACAGATTCTTTTTGTGGAATACTTTTATTATGATTTCACCTTTCACTCTGGCCTTGTTCCACGTATGAGGAAAGAAAGGTGGAGCAAAACCAGCCTGGCGGGGTAAAGGGGTCTTGAGCAAGCTCCTGTGCTGTAGCTAAATTCTTGGCTCTTACTCAGGAGTCAAGTGTGAAATGTTACATTACCTAAGGTGTGATAGACTAGCCTCCTTTTCTAGTAACTATGGCATTTTTCTCCACTTTGGTATTTCACAAGATCTATTTCCCTGTCCATTTAAGAAATCTGATGTGTGTAACTAAATTACCAGAGTTCGTTAATCTTCTCCAGCTCCTTATAGATCAGCATTGGCCAATAAACTGCAAACATTCTGAATGGAGTTAATGGAGAAAATAAATTCCTTGCAAAAGCTTCAATAGCTTTTAAAATTTTTTTTTAAAAAATGATAATAAAAAAGTTCAGAGACCTGCTACTTCCCTCGAAAGCCTGTAAGTTTTACTGGAAAAATCCCAAGACAAAACATTTCAACAGGAAATGCACATATTTTGGTTTGGGTTTTCTCTCCTACCTCCCCCATTCTCAAGTTGCTAGACTCAAATTGTTCTTTTATATACATCTGAACATGACGTTTGCTACTAACGGTATGCTGATAGATTCTGTGCAACCATTCTTAGATGTATTAGATGTGAATTTCTAGAGCTCACACTACCAACAATCTCAGGGCAGCAAAGAGCTTAATTAACGTGGCTATACATTTGGAACACTCATGACCTCCATCTCTTCTCCTCATAAACAGTTATAAGACTTTTCTTAATCAAGTAATTTTTTAAAGTGTGTTTAATAAAGTTGTTTTTTATTTCTTGGCCTTTTTCAAAGCTTGATTCTCAATGAAAAATGGGCAGCTCACTATCAACAGTACATTGTAATGGCTGTGTTGCTGCAGAGGGATTTGTGGATTTTATGCTTGTGGTTACCTGGTTTTAACAAAGTAGGTCTCTTCTGGACAGGTGTTTGCAGAGTAAGTATAATAGGCACTTGTGACACAAGGAGAAATTATGAGAGGAGTAAAAATCTGCTTAGGCTTTTTATAATAGCCTATGGGATTATATACCATGACCTGCCTTTGAAATGGCATCAGATGTGGACTCAACTTTAAAATATGTAGCTTGCAGATTCTATTTCTCTGTGACAAGGAAGAGAGAAAGAGAGCTGTCTCATGTCTTATAATCATTACTTTAGTATTGCAGCCTGTGCATCTAGAAGCTACTACCCTTTATGTGAGATGGAAGTAGTTCCTTCTTGTTAACTCAATTCTCTCCCATGACCAGACACAAGAAGGCACTAGATAAGAAGTCTTGGCAAGCTACTAGCTAAGTTGTTAAGAACTGTTCTGATCCTACTGACTAGATGATCACTGCAGGGAAGGCTGTCTGGTGACTCAAGTTTCCATCCTCTGTGCTCTTAATATAGATATCCTCCCTCTGTTTCCCACTCCTGTCCACAAGTCCATTGCCTGCTAATAATGAAATGATGTCTCTGTATTCCCTGCAGTTCTTCACTCCTGGAAAAAGTGTTCCATGTGGAAAGTTTCAAAGGTTTAATTTCCTCAGGGACTGCCAAAATATAACTTCATAAGAAAGGAGAAATATAATGATATTTTGTTTCCCTTTCCACCTAATTCTTTGTTGTTGTTTGTAAACCCAGAAGTTTTAGTCCTGAGTTACTCATCTCATGTAGAAACAATGAAGTAAATGAAGGGGGACTACAGAAAAGCTGTGGTGGGGCTTTTCACCTGAGAGAATAGTGACAGGACAAAGGGTAAGACAAAAAAAAAAACAAAACAACAAAAAACCCAACCAAAAACCAAACCCACAAACACAAAAAGCCAAAGCAAAAAACCAAACCAAAACCAAACACTGGAGTTTATTTTGTGCTTGAGCACAGGGGTGAGGTCATCTTTAAGCAACCTTCTCACCAAATTTTCTATGTTTCAGTGTTGCAATGTTTTGTAGTGGAAAATACCCAGCTCCCCAAAAGACCCCAAATTCTTTTACATTTTGAAGAATATTTCTTGTGCATTACTGCCATATTTCACTTGCTACAAAGTAGCTGTTAAAGCAGATTTCCTGAATACCTCAAGCTTTCTCCTAGGAATTTTGAACATTATTAAAGTTACTTCTAAGAATTTTAGGTTTGAAATAAACCTGCCAAGCCCCAGTATGTGAAAAGGCAAAGGGAAGTCTAATTCTCATGTAGGCTACATGAGCTGTTTGAGGTGGTTATTTTTCCATCATATCTCAAGGGAAACACACAAACAATGTTACTAGATCACTTTTCTTGATGGTTTTAGTTTTTTTATATCAGGAGAAGGAGGAAAAAACCCAAAAAAGACAACTATAACAAATAAACTATAACAATATATATAACAAATCTTTTCACTTCCTGTAGCACCATACATTTAAAACATCATTAGTTACATTCAACTGGGTCTTTTCTAGTATCACTCACAGAACATGGAATGTCTCCAGTTGATTTCACTAGGTTTTGGCTTGAGGCCTGATAGAGAAAAGTGGTCTGAATGTCTGCCTGAGCAGTGCTTGAGAAGAGGCAGCTTGAACTTCAAGCAGTGCTGTGTCTGTTACATCTACAGGCACGTAATGGGAAGCTGATTTAGGAAGGGGACAAGTCATCTCTTTGGATGAGTTCTGTGCCATTTATTGATTTTCAGCCTCTTTCCTCTTTGCCTTTGTGTTTGCTGAATGTGGCACTTTACATACAAACCTTCAGATCCTGCATTCTTGAACACACTGGAAACTTTACCAGTAATGGAGCCAAGCACCTACCAAGTCCTGGTATATGGAGCGAACACTGATTTACAAGGATGATAACTATGTGGTGTATGGGAAGGTCTGCTCAAGTCAAACTTTGAAGCAGAAGTGATCTAAGGATAACTGTTTTTATAGTCCTCCTTTACAAAAATTTTAGTGCTTTTAAACTTTTATTTGCTTAAGCATAACAAAAGTTCAGTTGTAGTCATAGCTGTTTATTTTACAAGGCAGTTATAGGTGGATTTTGCTACTGGCCAGGTTTGTGAGAAACATATGCTTTACTGAAGGGAGGTAAAAATCATTCCATCTGACAGCTTTGACTATTGTACTGAACAGAATAATTTTCTTTTGTTGGATTTTAGTATTGTGTGTTTGTTCCTGTTAGCACAATAATAGAAAGGAAAGGTTTTATTCTACTTTATTCTGTGTGTGAGCTGATATATAAATTCTGGTGAAATGGGAAAGAACTTCATAGGAAATTACTCAAAAAAAAACCAAACCCCAAACAAAAAAGGTTTTATTTGTTCAGTCATAAAGCCAAGAAATCAAGTTACAAAATATGTACATGGTTTTAAGTCTTGGCAAATGACTGTCCAAAACTTTGGAGTTCTGTAAAACTGAAACCTGCTGGCTAACTGGAGACTTCCAGTGCTATGAAGAAGCTGCAAATCTCTTCCAGTTATATTTTCATGTGAACAACTTGCATGAAATACATGAAGCACCCTAATTACAAAATCAGTTAAATACCTAAACTAAATCTAAGGAAAATCAATGCATTTGGCTAATTTGAACAGCGGAGAATTCCTCAAATAAATTTCAACTGACAATCAGGTAGGAAGGAGTTAACAAGTCAAATTTGAGTCCTCTTTCCAGAGAGATTACTGCCTTAGATTGCATGTAGCAAAACAACTGAATGTCAGTAGTACAGAAAAATTTTTTGTGTCCTCCAAAAGACAAATCGATTCATTTCCAATATATGATGTGAAAGAAGCTGAGCCCTCAGCTTGTTATTCATGTTACCTGTGGTCTTGCATGCTTAAACAGTTTTGCTGCTTTGGTTAGCAGTGATACAGATCCCTCCACTGTTTACAATCCTTCACTTGCAGTTCTGTGAGCTGCAACCTTTGAATGCAAAATTGATTTATTTATTCATTTCTCCCCACTCCACACCCCATCTTACTCCTGAACCTTTCTGGAGACAGGCACACCCTTGACTAAAAGGCAACCTATTTTTACTCCATAGCCTTTCTTTGGAAGGAGATAAACATGAAGTCTAACTGGAGAAAAGTTCTATTGAAAGGGTGAGGAGAACAGATTCAGTTATATTGTTTGGATCAAGATATTAGTATGTGAGATCCGGTTTCACAAAGACTTCAAAAACAAACAAAGACAACTCCTTTTGAGCCTCTGGTAGTGTGACTGGCTCAATAAGATCAGAGCTCAAATTTACATGGATCTGTATTAGTTCAGGTATGAAGAGTTTCATTTTGTTGATCTTTTGAAGCAAATTCCACATAGCAGCACAAGAAAGGGCTGCCACATCGGATTTGACACCCTCCAACTGTGCCTTATGCCAATGTTTTCGTTGGTTACCTCCTTACAAAATAGGTCTTTGCCAGTTTTCTGAGGACTCCATCCTTTCTTTCTTTTTTTTTTTTTTTTTTTTTTTTTTTTTTTCCTTCTCCCCTGTTTGAGAATGGTTTAGTTCGGGATTGTTAAAGTATGTATAGAAATATTCATGAAGTAGAAGGAAAGGAAGATCTGGCTTGCAAACTCCCTGTGTTTTAGTTGAAAAAACCCTATTAGAAAGTGATCTGTTCTCTTCTGCTTTGTAAACAGTTCTTACTCTGTGTGCATTTATTAGCAAAACATGCATACAATTAATAGCTTTTCAGTTTCTTCGATCTGCACACATGCAGTGTAAAATAAACAAAATCTTACACTGCTTACACTACTGCTTAGGCTCTTCTAGGCTATGCTCCTGCATTAACCTCCTTTTTTCCTCAGTTGTTTCAAGCTTCTTTGCTCTGCCTTCAAGCCTCATACCCTCTGGGCAGAAGACAGCTCAGAGACATGTGGCTGCATGCTTAGGACCCGCATAGAAACACCTTCTTCGAATCAAAGAACTGTAGAAACTGTCACTGGATACAAAAATTCCCATAGAGCTCTACACAGGGATTAAGCTAGGGCAGCCCAAGCCATGGCAGCAGGCAGCCAAAGCAAAGCCAAACTGCCCTGTGCAGCCCTTGGTGCCTCTGACTGTGGTGCTGCCAACCAACTCCTCCACCCCAGCGTATGATGCTGCTGATCTCTTCACCCCAGTCCTTGCATGATGCTGCTGATCTCTTCACTTGCTCTGCAGAATGTGCGTAGACAACCGAAGTGTGACCCGATGTAGTGGGCAAATTCAATTACTGTTAAAATAACACCTCCACGGCAACACAGAGCACTCTCTCTATTGATGTTGCAGCTGAGAAGCTGCTCTGAGTAAATGGTAGAACTGACAGCTCCTCTGTTCTGCTCTATATGGGCCCTACCACCCTCTCAAAAGCTTATGTGTTGAAAGATGGATAGTATTCATAAATACTGCCTGAATTCTGCAACTTTGACAAAAAAAAAGACCATTCTGTGCATGATGCACTGTGTCAGGATCAGCAGTTTTTATACTCGTTTTTTCAGATGCTCCTGCCATCAAAGCCTCCCCTCAGCAGGTGGCTGTGGTTTGTGATCTAAGGTTTGCAAAGAGAAACAAGCAGGGTGACTTCATGGCATTTGATACACGCTGTTCCTATCCCCCAGAAATAGTTGGTAAAATAGCCAGTTGGAATGAACATCTTGATTTATAGGTGAACTCTTTCAGACTTGAAGTTTGGAAGGAGTGAGCTGGGTTGCACATTATTTGGCTCTTAGGTCTTCATTTGTGAGGCTTTGAAGTTGGACTCCATTTAGAAATGCTCTGCAATTTTAGAAATACCATTTCTGTGAAAATGTAGCACAAAATCTGGTGGCATATGGTTGTATTTAGGTGACTAATACTCATTTGGGCCCACCTTCTTAATTTACTGCTGGCTTCACCATTCATGAGTAATGCACTTACTCCTAGCTCATGCCAATAAAGCTTTATGCCACCATACATAGAATGTTTCGCTACGTGTATTGTCTTCCCCAATGCTATGGCATTTATGTAGTTTGTGTTAACAAATAATCACCAAAATAAATAGCAGAGTGAAATTATATAACCTGTAATTAGTTTTAACAATTAAAAAGCCTAAATCAGAGTTTGTAAGGCCAAGACTCCAAAGATACCAATATCTCAAGGAGTTCATCTTCAGATCACAGTAACAGCATGTAAACACACCCTGCAATGAAAAGAGTTGTTCTGCAATAAATACCCTTAAAAATAAGGTGTTAGGTTTTTTTTTTCTTTAAAGAAGTGGTATCTGATTAGCTGTTGGACTATAGCAAAATATTTACTTTTCTCTCTATTAAGCCAATGTCATATTTACTATAAATCACCCTGGATTCTGGGTAGCTGCATAAATAATGCCAGTGCTTCCTTTCCCCCACATCCTAGATTTGGTTGCTTTCAAAAAACTCCTCACCAGGCTATTTTAAGTGAGTTGTACATATGGGAGAATCTCATCTGTCTCTGAAGCTTGATTGTCACATTTTTTACAGATGATGTAAACTGGCACATCATTGTGTTTCTGGGATGGGGATGAAGGCAAAAATAGGGTTTGTTGTTGTGGTTTGGTTTTTTGTTTTTGTGGGTTTTTGTTGTTTTTTTGTTGTTTTTTGGTTTGGGATTTTGTTTTCCCCAAGTCAACACTGGGAAAATGAGTATTCTCCAGAATGTGAACTGGAGAATCAGATCACGGACCAAGATAAGGCAACTGGGAGCTATTTTTAGTGAGAACAGATTCATGAGTGGACGATGGGGAAATTAAAGATGACAAACAGAAGAAACTGTCCCCCATGAGTAGTCTGCTCTTGCCCTGGCTCTATCAGTTTGCCCTATGTAAGTGTCACTCATGATGGGGTCACAGAGTTATTCTTTCCATTTTCTGGAAGCTGTAGGTCACACCAAGAACATCTCTTAAGGATCTGACAAAATATTTTAGACAGAAGACATAATTTTTTAATTCTTCAAAAGACAAGTTGAATGTATTCATTGCATAAGAAATCTATAATTTAACAGCAGCTGTGCAGCAGGCTTTCCATGCTATAGTGCAGTCTACTATATTGATGATTTCAAATATTTATACCATCATCCCACATTCATGAAAAATATTTAAATTAAACATGCATAGGAACAGATGCCATTCTGTTCTGGCAAGAAAACCTAGTCATAAACTTCTTCTTATGAAATGTTATTTCACTTGACCCCTATCAGTAGGAACTCATGAAAATTAAACTGGGAAAGGAGAAATATTGCATGTAGGCTCTCAGTGAAACCTTTGAGTGGTTATGTGAAGACAAGATTTTCTGTTAATAGCAGAACACAGTTTGATTTGATAAGGTGATGCTCAGTGTTTTAACTTCTAATGCAGGAGTCAGTGCCCAGTTAAAAGTGTCTTTTCAGTTGCAGCAGGCACTCATTAAAGCAGCTTTCTAGACCAAATCACAGGTTATCCATTTAGTAGCTAGCACTTCTATTAATTGTTAGAGATGATCTAAAGTAACTGCATTTAGTTTTGTAGTAAAATGCACAACTTTACTTTTGTTCTTGCTATACTGAGAAAATCCATTGAGAATTTTTTTTCTTATTAATTCTAACTAATGCCTTGTTAGAAAATAGGGAAAGGGAAAGGAAATGTCATGTAAATATTGCAGTCTAAGGATGTTATCAGCCTCAATCTATTCATGTTTAGCATTTACATCTCTCTGCATGTAGTCCATGTAGGACTACATATGCATTTGACTAGCATATTTGTAGCAAGGTCTGAACAAACAATTGATTCTGTCTATTGGATCTAATCTATCTTGGCATTTATACAGTCCTTTGAATCCTGTTATCTGATGGAAGTTAGAAAAATAAGCAGGTGATTTCATGGTTCTTTCCACTGCTAACAGATCCTGTTTGAGATGTTAGTCTCGGATTTTCTTCTTTTTGCCTTGCATTGTAGCAGTGTCAACAGATTTTATTGCATATGTCCTCCCATCCCCCATCCCAGCTGATGTAAAAAAAATTGTGGGACTTCGGGACATTGTAATATTGTAATATATGCTATTTGGCTTCTTACTCCTGCTGGTTTAGTTTGCAGAAGTTCTGGGGAAAGGGAGTTTTGCATTTATATGCTAGCTTTGCTTTTCCATGCTATACTATCCTGGGAATCAGAGCTGGACTGACAAAAATGTTTGATAATTCCAGGGGTTGAAAAAGTCTCATGATACCGAGAAATGACCATGAACCAGTATTGCAAAAAGCATCACCCTGGTACATTACACCAGTCCAGAGCACAAAGTTCTGTCCAGTCTTCCTTTTGGGGCGTAGAAGACTTGTCAAGTGATGAAGAAACAGGAACAAGATTTGGTAGAACTAATTTTAAATCTTAGCTCACCAAGTGAGTTCTAGCATAAGGCTTTTTTACAAGTTATTTAACTCTGATTTTTTTTCAGTAGATACATGCTCACCTGTTCTCTGGGACCTGAGAGGGAAGGAAATATATTCTTGATGGTAAAGACTCAGTAAAGAGATTTAATGCCTCAGATAGACATATCTAGTTTATAGTCAGAGCCAACTTAAGAATTTAGTATTTGTGATGTCCTCACATTTAAAATATGTTTTTTAAATAGCTAATATAAAACCTCTAAGGATGTATTCTTTTCCTTTTCACAGTGTCTTTTCCTTGACACTTTATGAATATTCCATTAAGTTTGGGGTTTTTTTTTAAATCCTACATTTTTAAAGTGGCCAGGATATGATAATACAAAAAGAAAAGGTCTTTCCAGTAGTGTTCTTGGGCACTTGAGGGACAAAAACATTTTAGGGACATTATTAAAGAAACATTTTAAATGGAAAAAAACCAAAGCCAACCACTCATCAGAATTTTGGCATATGTAATATAATTTAGAAAACAGCAAAGTATTTATCATAATAACCTGTACTTTTATTAGGGTCAAGGTAAGTAGACCCTATTTTCTACAAACTACCCTTGGAACAATTTTGTGTGTGTGTATGCATCTCCACTCTCTTGTTTCAATAAAGTGACTCTGATACATCATTAGTGTAAAATGTTTGCATTTAAGTAGTAAGTGGATCGCTTGGACTGAATATTTATAGAAGGTCCTGGACTGATAGTCTTAAAAGCCTATAAACCTCTGTTTACATATAGTTCACACTCAGTACAGTTAAAGCACTAGCAGCATAGCAATCCTCTCTTCACACAATACCATGGTTAAGGGAAAGGTTGCTTGGGGTTTCTGGTCCAGGATTGTGCTCTCCAAAATATATCAGAAGGGTGATTTGCTAAAGGCTGCTGAATGATGGATGGGACCTGTTCTGGGGCCCTCCAAAGTACTTGTAAGCAAAGCACTCGTGGGAAAATGCTATTAAGATGCAGTTAGTATCTTCATAGCTATTTGCATCAGTGGAAATTAATAAGCTATCATCACTATTAAGGGTGGGTAGAATGGCTGAAAATGTGCCCTCAGCCATGCCAGTGCCAATCTGCAATTACTGAACGGGTTATGACAGAGTTGCTACAGGTTTCAAGAAATGTAACTGAGGAAAGGATTGGCTTTATCTCTGCTCTTCTGATAAGTGGTATTTTACTAATATAATGTGTACACATCAATATCCTGTGAAATTCCTGCACGTCACCAGCGGTTTTTATTTGTGCCCATTAAAATGCATTACAGTGTGGAGGTTGCTGAAATGTAAATTAAAGGCTACGGCGCTCGTAGTTTAACAGCTGCCATGTAGATTGACAGCCTTTGTGCGCCCAGCTGGCAGTGTCAGGTTAGTGGGTCTCTAGTCACAACATTAATCAGCTTTATTAGTGCCACTAATACCAATTTGTAAGCAGACTGCAAGGATCAGACGGCCCAGCTGTCAGGCACTGCACATAGATTATTACAGGATTTCTTTTTATTGTTTAAGATTGGAATTATAATTTAATTAAGGAATTTAACTATTTTTTACACCCGATGAAAACTAGCAAAGATTTAATAAAAAAAAATGTTAAGTTCTTTACCCCCCCCCTTCTCATTCTACGCTCTTTTCTACTCCACATTCTCCATCCTCCTCCTTGCCTCCACCCCAGCATGAAGGGGAGAGAAAATGCATTCGCTTCACAAAACCTGTTGTAGCGTATCACTTGCTGAGATGAAGAACTTCTTATACTGCAGCAACAGCTCATATTGTGCTAGTCAGGATTTCCAACTGATTTCAACAGATTTTCCTTATTGCGTTGATGTGATATACTCAGTGCATTGGAGGACCAAGGAATACAGAGATCATGTTTATAATTTACTCAAAAAAAAAAAAAAAAAACCCAAACCCACCAAAACTGCTAGCTGCCTGCCTGGCTACTACCCTCTTCATAATAATTACTAATTTTTAATCAAAATTCATGAAATTTGGGTCATGTTGTAAAGTAAATTTTGATTAAAAACAGCAAAGCAAATTTGAATGCACAGACATCTCTTAAATCATCCTCTTTTATTTGGTGTGGGACCTCTTGTCCTTATTACATTACAAATCAGTTTCAGCTCAGTTTTAATTAATGATTTTAAATTAGGCTAAGAGGATATTAGCTTGCAAAGCTTAGCAATGAAGAATGGATGTTGTGGCTCAGACACAACCTTCCAAAATCTCCATAGCTCACATCTTATAACACTTTCATGTGGGCCATACAGATTACATTTCCTGCAACACTAAAGCAGCTTTTCTAGTGGGTCAGAAACATGATAGGTTTATCAGCATGGCCTGAAAATAAAACTGTGGGGGAAAAAAAAGCCTTTAGCATCTACTTAATGCAGTGAAATAAGGGAATGTAAAGATGAAATTTCATGGACTTTTGAGGACTACGCAGGAGATATTTTGTGGGGAGTGTTGCAGAGCTTTTCTGCAACCGAAAAAAACAGGGGAAAGGAAATTCCAGCTGCGAGAGCTCTGTGGCCCACTGTCTCTTCCCTGAACCTGCTGTGCAGACCATGAAGCAGTAGGGTCCAAGCCTCTGAAGCGTGGCCCTACCGGGATCACTGCAGAAATGGGCAGGCTCTGCAGGGCTGTGACTTTTATACTGCTGCCTCTCTTCTGTGGTTTGTAAGTCTGTGTCCCCCAGGGAAAGCCAGTTTCCATGGGACATGCCAGTTTGTGTTTTGTCTGACTGCTATATATCCCAAAAATCAGCCAGCACTGAAACACATACGGAAAGGTTATGCTCAGTGGATAAGAGTGTCTGAATGAGAACTCAGTTTACCTGATTTAGTGCTGTTGCTGGGCAGGAGCAGAAATCAAGTTTCTCTTCAGGAAGATTCTGGTTTTAACATATGAATCCTGACAACAACATTAACAGATAAAATCTAATCCTGTATTTCATAAAATTATGAAAAAGTTCAGAAGAAAAACGGGACAAATTCCATTGACTTCTTTTAGTTAGGCTTTCTAATTTATAAGAAGGTGTACTGGAATTCTGGGCATTTTCTAGGTCTGAAGTATCAGACCCGGAGAGTGTGTGTTATGTAAATAGAGGGAGTAATTTTAATCACAAGAAAAGAGTAAAACCATAATATATGAAGACTAGCAAAATGAAAGACTTCTCATGCTGAACAGTAATGGTGACCTGATGGACCTCAGATGACCGGGGCAGTAAGAAGATGGCCAGGAACTGCTGTACTGTTACACAACAGAGGCAAGTTATTAGCAGATGAAGTTGCAAAGATTACAGTGCTTCCTGCTTTCTGGCAGTAAGCCACTCCTTTACTAAAAGTGCCGACTTGGCCAGTGTCACCATGAGTAATCCCTGTGATAGGACAAGGCAAAGCCTCTTCTTCCAATACATAAAATATCTGGAGAATACTTAAATGAGGTCTGTTTATGGATACTTATAGACAAATGGAGGTCAAAATACTAGACTGCTGGGAAAAGGAAACCTAGTGTATATATTTTTAAAGAAGGAAATGGATTATACAGTCAGTGTAGCTTACCTTCATTTCTTCAGAAGATACTGCATTAAAAAATTAAGATGATACGTATGCATGTGGAAGCAAACAAAGACCACAGTGTTATCAACAGAAAATCATATCACATATGTCTAACTTCCTCCTGCAACAGAACAATAGACCTTTTTAAACAGGAGGGAAATAAAATTCACGTGTATTGACTTGGGGTTTTGATTCTATTTCACGGTATTTTCTAATAAGCAAATTACAGAAGTGTATTTCTGATTAAGCTGCCATGAACAGGGTGCCAATTTCACTGGAAAACTGTAATTACAGATTACAAGGAGGAGGGACTAGAAGAGAACAGACAAAATGGTCACAGATCCAGAAACCAAGATGGGACAGAGAGGAATGAATGAATTAATTAATAGTTTGTCTGTGGAAGACAAAGTAGTCTTTAAATATATAAAAGAGAGAAAAATGTTTACTTTGCATAAGACAAAAAGTAATGGGTTCAAATTGCAAAGAGAGCTCTAGTCATTAGGAAAAAAAAGATTTGCTGGAGAGATTAAGGACCCTTGGATATTGGAAGACTTTACAAACAAGTTGGGTGAGCATCTGTCAAAATGACGCAAGCATTGCTGATCTTGTATTTGAACAGAGAGGTGAGCTAGATTTCTCTTGAGGCCTCTTCCAGCTGCCTTCTCCTATAAAATTTGATTCTGTAACATCAGCAACATAATGCATGAGCTGGCTGTGGGCCTTGCCTGGCCGATATCATCAACAAGTGCTGCTTGGTGGAAAACAGCACAGGTTGTCTCAGGGCCAAGAAGCCAGTGTACTCGCTGCCATGCCCTGGGGACCTGATCCACTTGGTGTCTAGATTGTCCCAGCCCTGCTCCAGCTGGATGTCTGTGTCTTTCTCACAGCAGCTCTCAGCTAGAGGATCAGGAGATCTCCAGATTTTGCCTGGGGTATGGAGAAGGGATGCACCTGGAGGGTGTGATTAGCTCTGTCATTCTAGGAAGCATTTCAGAAGAGCATCCTTAAGGGTCAAGATAGGCACAGAGTCACTGGATCCCACAATCACTAGAGTGAAGAAGATGGCCCACGAGTGCAGAAATATTACTGTTGCTGTTACTGGAATGGGGGCTGATAAACTGCCAAGAAATTGTGCAGGATCACCAGCAAATACACCTTTAGGCAGTAGAAATGCAAGGTTCAAAACCCCAAAACTATTGGAGAGATTAAACATGTGAAGACTGTAGAGCCTTTCTATAAACTAGTCAGGATCTTTACAAGCTCCTCTAGCTGAAGTCTGTCTATGCTAACTCTTCTTTTGAATTTAAGAATTTACAGATAAAATTGTCAAATTCATTCTAAAATAAGCATTTAGATCATTAAGTGTACATCTTCAGTATTTCACGGGCTTAAATATTTTAGAGAAATCTTGCAGAAACAGGAAAGTTACTAGTACACATGTGCTCTAATTATAATTCCTCTAGAAATTTGCTCAGTTTCTTTAACTTCACGGAAATTCAGATAAGCTGAGTATTTTAATTAAATGTAAACAACTTTGTAATAACAACTCTGATGTCTTTTCCAAGAGAGTGATCCTAGAGGCCCAGTGCACTTTAAAAATACCAAGGAGTTGCATTACAACCTGCTGAGACATTGCTGTACTGTCAAAATGATGTGGCAGTGAGTGCATTTTGAACAGTCCTAACCTGATGTTCTGAGTCTCAGTCAGCTTTAAAAATGTATTGTGTCCTTCCAGCTTTATTAGTTCTTCATCTCAGTGTAAAGGGCAAACTTTCCACAGTCTAAACATTTAAGTCGAAGTTTTATACTTGTTCTGAATTCAATAAATAGGAATAGAAAAGAAGGATTTTGATTATTGAAATTATCTGGGCTTTTGGGATGATAATCCTGGCTCTCTCAGGTGTGCTCAGGATTCCCAGGGTCTGCACAGTGTGAGTTTGCATTTTCTTTCATTGCATTTTGCAGAATCTACAACCGTTCCCTGTGTGGGTCCCTCTGCGGTCAGGCAGATCTCTAGGCTGAAAATCACCAGTAAAGGCAGAAGTTAGAAACAATCTTTTTCTGTTCATGCACACTGCACATCCTGTGTCTCTGTCAGCGAGCATGTCACAGAGAGGACACGGGGATGAAGGTCAGCTTTGTGTGTTTGCCTTGCCTTGCACTTCATGCATGACTTCCAGTGTGGCAGGGGTAGCGAGTTAGTTGGTAGCTGTCCTCTAGCATGTGTTGGGGTTTTTGTGAGCTAGTGGATGGGTCTCTCTGGGACCTGAACCTGGCTACTGCTTCTGTTCTTTACATATTCTATTGCCCTTTCTTTGGCTTGTCTTCTTTGGAGCATCCAGGAATTACATTAATGAGCACATTTATCATCAAGTAAGAAATACGTTTTATAAATCTCTGCCAGAAACAGAGGGATCACATATGTAAATTATGGACTAACACACATTACTATTTAAACACATATTATTAAGAAGAGTGGTTGAAGCAGTTCAAGGTTTGCTAACCAATGAGGGAGGGGAGTTGTGGGAGTGGAGGGATTTGTTCATTCAGATGGGGGTTAAAAAAAAAAAGAGCATCACACTCACAGCTGACAGATGTGTTTCCCACTGCAGATGCCTTTTGGCAGTGCCATAAAATGGCAGCCAACCAAGCAAGCAACACCAAAGCTGCTGCCTCCATAAATGGGGTAGTTCCTTTGACAGCCAGGGACTGGGGTCCTGATCTTTGAAACTGGAAGGAAAGCCAGCACAGAGACCTGTGAGGAGCAGGTGAGAAGCAGACCAGTGCAGCTCCTCCCACAAGGGAAGAGCAGGAGGACAAAGCATATCTTCTCTTCTGTGCTGAGGGGAAAGCCCCAGGGAGAAAGAAAGCATCATGAGGATGGAAACTACTTTTGGTTGCTTTCTTCAGTTGTTTCTGCGTTTGGAAAAAAACAACCAAACAAACAACAGTTCTATTTCTCTGAGGAAGGTGGGTTCAGTCCTTCCTCAAAATCATTGTAGGGAAAGGACATTTATTAGTTGGGAAAAACTTCTGAGGAAGGATTAATCCTGCTCAGGAGAGGGAAGAAAGTCAGCAGGGAAGTGAGGAGGAGTGAAGCTAATATTACTCTCCATGTTTATGTCAAATGCCTGATCTCTGGAGTCCGTTCTGTCCCAGTGATGACATGCCCACTGTTGAACAGAAGTCTAGAAAATGCTCATTTTCTGCTTGTTGTGTGTATGTGTGCGTAAAAGGCCATCCTGAAGTAGGTCATAACTGTGAATCAGGAAGGGCTGAGCATCAGTACAGACCTACTCTCTCATGGACTTGAGATTATTTTAGAGAAGGAAAAAACACTATCTAGGGAGCTAGCACTCTAGTCAGGTTTCTTTTAAATGTCAGCTGCTTACTGTGTCACTATAGTGGAGCTCAGGCTGCAATAACTGGCATTTATCAGGGCAACCCATTTTTTTTTTAAAACATCTAATTTATGGCAGTTTTAAGTTCCTTACATTGGGCTGTAGAAAATCCTCTTACAGATTCAGAAATGATCCCCCATATATTTATATAAACAAAGCTTAGGAATGGGAAATCTAAATTGTTAATCACTTGTGCAGTGTTCTTCATGGAAATATCAAGCAGATCTCTTTTGAGAGGGTAAAATACCCTCTTTGCACTCCATACAAAAAGGTTTTCTTTGTTACACCTGCCAGCATGAAAAAGGATTAATTTTAACAGAGCTTAACCTAGCCATCGAGGGGAAACCATTTAAATGACTTCATGTCATGGTTTCTTTTAATGGCATTTCTCTGGTGACTTAATTTAGTTTCACAAAATATAAGAGAACTTTTTTACCTATGCCACTCAAATTTGTTGTATTTTTTTTTATAAGTGGTATGGATAATGCAGGCAAGCATCAGCTGTACTGCCCTGTGGAAAATTCGTATCTATTTCCCTGGAGTTTTTTGTATGGCATTCATCAGGGAGGGCAAATAAAAAGTTATGAATGTGCCTTACTTACCATTATTTAATTTTATAAAGCAATGAATCCTAATCTCATGATGAGGTTTTGGCAGACACTTGCAGAAGGCATTCTTAGTGTGCTATATAGTAAATAAAAAATGTTGAGTATTGTTTCTGTATCAGATTATTGACATTTTCTTCTCTTTTAAGGTATTTTAAAATGAACCTGTCTTTTGTAGAAAATGCAAGCTCAGAATTTCTGCCCAAAGGGACTGAGTACTGGAAAGAATAATGTTAATTAAAACAGGAGTTTAACAATAGACATATAGGTCCTTTTTATTATCTTGACACTTTTGGTAGCCATTAACGTAAGCAAAGAGAAATGCAAGGTGCTACAATGGGCACTAGTGGCATGAATGTGAGTTAAAAAAACCTGCTCATCAGTACAGATGAGCTGTGGAAATCCTGTAAGAGAAGGCACTTTAGAGCTTCACACAGAGGGATCCTTGATGAGGACCAGTTTGGAGCTGCTGACCTACATGAGGCCCCAGGGACACGGACCATGCGCATCTGTGACACAGGTACAGAGCCACAGAGAAAATCCTGGGGGCACTGACTTTTTGAGCCTTTGTGACCTTACTGCATTTAATATACTGGTAACATTATGGGCATATACCATAATAGATTTTCAGTTTTAACTTCTGAGAGTAGGTCTTTAGGAAAAAAAATGAAAAACCAAGCTGTGAATGGGCAATACTGCGGAGGTCATAAAAATCAGAGAGAAGTGTGGACTCCCTTGTTCCCCAGTACTGAGGCATCTCTTAAACCAGCCCCTTGCTTACTTAAAAAAAATGTGTCAAATTCAACAAATTAATAAGAAATTTTTTTAGCCTTCCTGACTATCTGAAATATTTTAAGTACAATAGGCCTAATTGCTGAAATAATTTCACTATTTGAATTGTGTTGCTGCAGATGGTATTAGCAAGAAAAATGGAATTGTAAAGGGGTTTTTGCTGTTCTTGATTGATATCATTTTACTCTCTTCTTCTCTTTATTCTCAGTGTTACTAGTGGTAACAAATAGATTATTTAGAATTTGCTTTAAACTATTTATAATGAGTAACCTCACTAAGCTGAAAAGTAAATTTGTACAAAGGTCCAGGTGACATCAGCTTCTGCAAACACACATGAACAGATCAGTGAACAGGAAGTAATTAAACCCTTTAAGGGAAATAAATCTTGCGATTTCATGGAATGAACAAAAAGTTCCCTATTTGATGTTTAACTTCTTGGTAAGAAATGTTTTATATGAGAGAATATGCTCACTGCATCTCAGAATTAATCAAATTTTGATTGATTTGGATTTTTTTCATATTTGCAAAATCCCGTGAACACAAGGAAGCATGTCACTTTAAAATGAAGTTTGCTGAGGTACAAACGTTTTAATTAAGCTGAAGCATAAAAAAGAAATTTCAAGGAAGTATTAGTAATTCTTGTGATATTAATAAGTAATTTTAATTTTGTTCTTGTATTTCCTCAATATGTATTTGCATACAAAACACTATAAAGATTTCCAAGATGAATAGAAAATTGGAACTTAATTTTTTAAGGAGTAAACCTTTATATATGTGGTATGTTTTTTCTCTTAATGTGATTAAATCCTATTATTTATAAAATTCCCACAATAAATATAATTTTCCCCACTTTTATTTCTGTGAAAGTTAAGGCAGAGCAACTACCTCTAGCAACTAGTCCTCTGCACACTGACTGTGTTGACTTAGATGCTATTAAAAAAAAAATTCTGGACAACCTGTGGCCTTGTTCAGCCTTGTTGGTCCATGTTTTGCAGCCAAGGACTAATGGATGCTTCTGGAGATGTGTGACGGACACCAGCTGTGTCACTGGAGGATGAGATATTTCAGGTTGTAGTGAAACCTCATAACCTCCCAAAATCCTTCTCTTGTAGCCTGTGTGACCTGAAGGGTCCCTCTCTTGCTGTGCCAGGCTGTGCAAGTTGAGAACAGTTGCCCCAGCCACATTCTTGATAAAGCTCGACAGCCTCTGTAGATGAATATTTTTAAGAGTAGTTTTCTGAAGCCAGAAGAGCAAACACTGATCTAAAAGAGAAGTTCGAATTATCTAATGTGGTAATTGATTTAATTTAGAGTAAGCCCTTTGCAAAAAGGCAGCGTCCACAGATCAATAAGGATTTAATGATCTGTGCAGATCAAATACATGTCTGTACAGATCAAATGTCTACAGATCAGTAAGTGCAAGTATATCGGACTTAATTAAAATCTACTTTCAGTGGATCACTGAGTGTAAATTATTTATTGCTGAGGGAGTAGCACTGTCAGTGGGAGATGCCACTTTCTCATGTGGCAGTCTGCTGCTGTGTGATTTCTAGGCAGAGAGAAAAGAAAATCTCCTTGGCATTGGCTTTGCAGAAGGTGGGCTTTTTTTTTTTTCTTACTTGGGTAGAAAGATTTGTTCATATAAGAAACTGTAAGACCCAAAACACATCCTGCTTCATTGGTGATGACTGGCTTTGAAATCACATCATGATGGTGAGTTTTTCAAAGTCAGATTTTGTCCTTATAATAAGCAATATTGATAGAGGTTCTGCTAAATTTTAGCTGAAGATACCTAGGGAGTATATGGATGTCCTGAGGTTTCTTATACTACTTCACTGAGTTTCACTATAAACTGGGAATTCCCAGATGTCTATTTGGTTACATAAACTATATCAGCAAACTGGTTGTTTGGAAAGCACAGTAGACTCCTCCAGTAATCTGCTAATTTTATTTACAGCTTTCTGAAATTAACTATTCCTTCGTTGTAGGTTATGTATCATGTTTTTGTAAGAGTACTTTGCTTTATTCAGTCCTCTCCACATCTTTTTATTTTCCCATATTGGTATAGTCAATTTTACACAAAAGGAAAAGTTAATCTGAAGGTGAACTTGAGCAAGACATTGAGGTCAAGAAGTATAAAGCACTTCAACCAGAGAGGAGCTAACAGAAAGGCAGTTGGGATTTTATTTGCTTTTCTGAATCCAGGGCTTTTTCCTCCTGCATTTTCTTCTGTTCAATACTGATCATTGCTACAACAGAAATAGGAATAATATCTCACCTCAGGCAAATTTTTAGTACATGAAAGATTGAGAACTGCTCACATTTGATGGTGCTGGAGACCTTATAATGAATTACCTTGTATCAAAGTATTTTTGCAGTCATTTAAGTAGCGAAAGGAGTTTTAGCACATTTCATTCTTGAAATCTTCCCTTCCAGCTATTCCTGATACCTGTGGCAACTGTGCCTTGGATTGCTACACTGTCATTGTACATTTTTAGATGCAATGGAGCATTTTAGCCTCTCTGAAAGAGTCTTGTGTGATAATTTTAGAGGTCCATGTATTTTGGAAGTGTTACTTGCCAAGAATCCAAGTGCAGTTTAATAAACATATATGCATGCTGACAAAAACTTGTCAATATATCCAAAATGCCGAAGACCTTGTTTTCCTTTGACTTCTGGGAGAATTTTATTGTGGTAAAAAGGGAATGTTCAGTTTAATGCTTTTTGAGTTTTTGCTTTTTTTATTACTTCCCCTGTATCATTCAGTTTTCTGGAGAAAAAGCAAAGCCTCAAACATGAGACAAGCTGCTTTTCTTCTCCACCATTCAGAAAAATATAAATAATGCAAAGCTGTTTGATAATGGAAAGGTATATTCAATCTGATGTTCCATTTAACAGCTACTAAATTCCTGTTGCAAGGTCAGGAGAACCTTGCAGATGAGATATTTGGTGAGGTTTCTCTTTTTCCACAGGTTTCTGTTCTGTATGAGCAGGTGACATTGTTTTTCTGTGATTGCAGAATCCATCTGTGTATGGATTCAGGAGTGGCAAAGGTGCCTGGACTTTCTAGCACAGTCTGTCTGTAGTTTTTGCCTCTTGCTGCTGCCCCTGGGAGGTGCCAGTGTGTTGAAGCCCCATTACTCAGCTGGCACAGAAAGAGCTGGAGATCTGTGCTTCTACAATTGTATACTGAATTTCCTCTGTAGTGTTGAGCTGGTCTCTAGTCTCCCACAGATGAATTAAGTTCCTTTCCCCATAATATATGAAATCCCTTTTGAGCACTACCCAAATCATGGCTATAGTTAGGATCTTGTAGGATCCCAACTATCCTAAAACTTTGAGGAATTGTTGTCAGTGTCCTCATGGGACAGATATATATGATTTGCTTGATTACTGCAGTATATGCAGAAAATAACAAATATTTTCATAATCATCTATTTAAACCGCCTTACAGATTTTCATATAGCATTCAGTGCACTCTCAACCCTTACCACTTTTCTTCACTGATGTCCCTTAGGAATAAAAGATACAAATCACCAAGTTTTATTAAATATGTATGCTGGCCCTGGGCTTGGGAGTTTATGTAGCCTGGTTACGATTTGACTGTAAACAAAACCTTTGAAACTTTAACTTACAGTAAATTCATAATGGGACTACAAGTAACATACAGCAGAGCCTGACCTATAATTGTTTGCACTTCAAGTGCTTAACAAGTGAGATATAAAGCACATCCCTGACAAAGTTTACTCTTTTTTTTTCATTGTGATGATGACAAGAGTTTTCCATCTCTGGCTGATGACAGATGAAGAATTTGGAAACTCCCTATCTCATGGCTGGGAATGGCAATTGAATGTTCAGGTGGTTCTTTTTGTTTCTAGAAACAAGTGAATCAAGGAAGAGGTTTGGAGGAAACCTTCTTAATCGTTTTCTCAGAGGTTCTTTTCCTCTTCTCCTTTGGTTTTGACACAACAGAACCGACCTGTCCATTTTATCTTCTGCCTTGTAAAAGAATCAGAAGCACTCTCTCTGCTTATATGCCACCCTGTATTTCTGCAGTGACAGTCCGAGGTGGGAGGGAAGGAAGGGGCAGATGAAAAATGTCCTTCTAAGCCCCAGGGATGCTCAGGTCATGCCCACAGACTGATGATCCTTTGCAGTCATTATCCCAACTGCTGCAGTTTATATGCAGAGGGGAGGTTATTCCTAGTTGTTCCCACCTTAGTCTGTGAGAAAGGCTTAACAGGTTTTAAACAGAAGCAAACAAACAAACAAACAAAAAAAAAAAAAAGAGGAAAAAAGGGAGAGAAAACACCCCACCAGAAAGCATCTTCAAGATTAGATGCTTGGCTGTGCAGTGTGGGCTGAAATGCTTATCCATGCTTTTGTGATTAGCAGGCTGGATTATTATGTAACCCTGCATCACCAGGTCTCCCTGCTTCAACTCTCTCTCAACCCTCTTTGCATCAAGTTCCCACTGCAATGGAAAGGCTGTGGCGAAATCTCACCTTTAATATCCTTATGCTGACTTAAGCAAGGCTTTATGTGGCCTTGTTTCGTCTTACAGCTCTGATCTGATTTCATCCTGCTCTCCAGGGATGTCCTTGTGTTCTGCTAAAGCTGCTGTGGATTAGATCGTGAGGCTCATGAATGAAAATTTCCTTCTTGGAGATTCACAAGGAAATCTCCCTCTAGGAAGAGGGGAGGTTTTAATACAGCTGAAATCAATGACAAAGCTCTCACTAGGTCCAAAGGAACTGGGATTTGACCCAATACATTGATTTTTTTATATATTAATCAAATTCTACAATTCACATACTGCCTTCCTTGTCCAATTTTTTTGGTTAAATTTAAAACACATTGATGCTGAAGTGTAATCTTGGAATGACAGTTATTAATGGTCTGGTTCAGAATCCATTGAAGCTAAATGGAATCTTTCACTGACTTCAGTGTGATTTGAATCAGTCTCTGAGCTTACATTTTGACTGTCTTCTTTCCTAACCTTTTACATACTGCTGAGTATTAGAATTGAGTCTTTTTTCTGCCTTCTTCCCTCTTGTGGTTTTCATTGCTGTACATTCTTCAAATAATCTATCTCACCATAACATACTTTGGGTTTCAATCACCCTGCAAAACCCCACACCCTGCTCAGATACACAAACAGGCACTCATCACCTTCCCTGTGTCCCATCAGTGCAAAAACATTGATATGCCTCAACTATCTTTGTGCAACACAAGCATACAGCCTGTTCCTACACAGCATACCAGAAGGAGAGAAGACCCAACTAATTGACCAGAGGGAACTGATAAATAAGGACATGTTCCTACTTCCATTATCAGGTGTCACTCGTAACGGGTAGGGAAGGGACTGTGTGAGGGAAAGGGTCCCCTTTGGAAGCAATTTTTTCAGCTAAATTTGCTCCTTGCCTTGTCTGATCCCAAACAGGGAGAAACTTAGCCAGCAGCTGCAGGCAGAGGTGTAAGAAGCATCTATACTAATACAGGATGGGAAACATAGGCAGCAGTTTTACAGAAAAAAATTGTGCTTGTGGATTCTTATTTTGCCAAGAATAAAAGACAAATGTTGAATGTTCAGACAGGAATTTGACCTCTGTATGAGGCAAAATTTAGGCTAAACATAAAGTAGAATATGCCTAAACATGATTTACTGTGAAAAGCCAGGATGGCATTTATAAAAGGATTTTATTTAACAGATTGGTTAGGTATTTTTAAAGGAATTAAATACATATGAAAACCTTTGCAATGGGGCTGATAAGGGACATTTTGAACAACAATACAGTGTTCCAAACAATTTCTACTTGATGACTTTTTAAAGAAACAACTATCATGAAACAAAAGAAAATCTTTTAAAGGGTTAATAACTTGCTAAAAGATGGAAGAAAAAGAAGTGGAAATAAACGGCCATCTTGCGTGATAGAAGGAACTTAGTAGTATTCACCTCGTTTCTATGACGTTCAGCACATTCATAAATGAACTTAGATATTAGCTTGAGTAATGAAAGCATTAGGTAAAGTAAAATTATTCTGTGTAATGAAATAAAAACAAAGAGTGCAGAAGAATCGCACAGGAGTGAGTGACAGCACGCTAGAGTGGCAGATGAAATTTACTGTCAATAGATGAAAAGGAAAATGTAGATGTGGAAACAACTACAGTGCACACAGGAATAAAATTTTAACAGACATGGCAAATTTCATATAGAGTAAAGCTCTGTTTTGAATTTGGAGTGCCTCTAGTTAAAGGCACTGTCTGATTCAGAGACTTCAGAAACCATGGTACATGGAGAAGTCTCAAATGAAACATGTGGTGGTTCTTGCTTTAGTAGCAAACAAAATTTTCTTTAAGCATTTTACAACGCAAACACATGCAGGACACTTTTTACTGCACTAATGCAGCCTCAGCTGCACGTTGTGTTCAGGCTGGGGCACTGCCTTTGAAGAAAGAAGTGGTTTTGTTGGAGTGAGTCCAGGGGAGAAAAGCAGGATGATTTCAGCTCTAGATAAGATGCTGATCAAACAAAGAAAAGAATGTGTTATCATGGTATTGGGAATTCTTCTAGAGTGTTGTGTTGAGGTTTTTTTTATGAATAGAACAAAGAGGGAAGAGGTATCCACCTGAAAAACAGTTTCTGGGCCTTGAGTTCCCTGTACAGCTTGTTAGGCAACAGATTGCATGGATTGAGCTATCAAATTTTTTTTTCCTCCAGCACTCATGTAGGTTCCACAGCTTCAGTGTACTGTGTCCTAGCTCCAGAGACTGGTAAAGCATTACCTGCAATATATTATTTACTGTCACTTGACCTTTTTTAATAAAGTAAAGTCTTTTGATACAGATTCCATTGTGACAAAGATGTGTTGTAGTCTTCATTTTTTTCAGGAAACTTGCAGAGTCCACCTAAAATTTATTAATTCTTGCTCAGGAATCATCAGAAACAGTGTGATGTGTAATCAACCTCCCAGCGATAAGTTGTCTTTTAGTGCAACTGATTTTTTAAGGTATTTACTTAATCTGAATTAAAGTTATTTTAAAATATATATATTTAAAGATATTTTCTAAATTAATTCTAGATTGGACACAAGAGGAAAATATTTCATTGTGAGGATGGTCAGACATTGGAACGGTCTCCCAGGGGAAGCAATAGATTCCCCCACTGTGGAAAGTTTTAAGTCACAGATTGACAGAGTGCTGAGACATCTTATATAAGCAGTAATATTAGAAGGGTTAGACCAGATGATGCTTGAGATCCCTTCCAACCTAATATTCTATGATCTGCTCCTTGCATGTTCATCTCTCCTGTTCTCAGCATGTTTGACAGACACTGGAACAAAAATGTCCCCCATGCTTTGTCCTCAGTCTTCTGGCTCCAAATGATGTCTGCAAAAAATTCCACCTGCATAAGGTGCACACTCCAGGAGGCAAACGCTGTGTCTTGTGCACTGGCTTAGACTGCAGAAGTTAAAGAAGGATGTTATGTGTGTTTAGAAAAATGATTAAAGAACAAGATAGCTACTACCATTAATTGTTCACATCTGACTTGATAAGAACCATTTCCTTCTTTGATATCTAAAAAAGAGACAGACAAAAGTTCATTTTTATTTGCTTTGTGTTTTCAGCACAAAAGGCTGAGCTGTTGTATCTCAAAGTTAAACTTGAAAGTACAGGAAAGAATTACATTAATATACTCATAAGCCTATGGGGTATTTCAGTTTCCATTTGAAAATACTTTTGGACTGAGACTAAAAATGAAGCTAACCAAACCTCAAATCTCAATTTTACAAGGAGGTTAAAATCATAAAAGAGGGCATGTCTGAACTGTAGAGCAATAGCATTTGTTGAGTTTTCCTCAGACCTGGTAGTAAACATGATGCTACTTTCTAAGCTCAGTGTGGTGTAAATGCAAAAGATGTGTCATATTAAACTCAGTGGAATAATTTTCAGGTTTCATGAGGTTGTAAACATGTCCTTATTTAGTAACACATCATGGCTTAATTTTAATGTAAAATTTCAAAAGGCAAATGAAAGTAATATACTCTTCTATTTTTTCCTCCTTTTTATGACCACAGTGAAACAACCTTGATATATCTTAGTGGTATGTTTGAGTTCACTGTGTCTCTCGTGTTCTAAAAGAATGATTGACTTTTGTTGCTGTTGAAATTTTCTAGAAGCCTAGTGGAACTGCTTGTAATTTATCTCTGCTTAAAAGGCAGCAGCTGCAATTTTAACTGCCTTAGCAATTTGCTAGAATGAAGTCCTATCTAGCCCCAGTATGGCTTTCTGCAGGTGAGAAGAAAAACTGCTGTGTGAAAACTGCCTTGGAGATAAAACTTAGAATATTACCACACAGAGCTATGGAAGCATAGAGAGATGAGTTCAGTCTATTGTGGAGCATGAGCAGCCAGTCCAGTGTTTAAGCCTAGAGACTAGATGTTAACTAAAATTATCTGTTAAAATGGAAATGTTCTTCTAAATTAAGTGAAATATTTGTAGGCTGTATTATCTTTTAACCACTTTCTGTAAACAAAATGAGGCAAAGTTAAATTTTTCACCATATGAAAAAAATCTTCCAAATTCCCCAGGAATTATGTATTACTGGAAAATGAGCTTCACCACACAGATAAAATGGCCATTGCCTAGAAATCCAACCTGTTTTAACTCAGAATGCCATTTGCACATGGAAGCCCAAAATATGCCACGTGTTCCTGCCACCAAGAGGGGTGGGGGCAGAGTTTGGCCCAGCACCTTTAAAAAGAAATCTGATTTGTATGTTCCTTCTTTCTGCAGAGATCAAAGACTGTTTACTCAACTAAATAGTGAGGGCTAGTGTAGATTTATGGAACCAATTTAGAGAATTAATAAACCACACCATAAATCTTGCTATGGTCACACTGTATGTGATTGTGCCCATATTCAGACGTGAAAATTTGGTATCCTTCCAAGTGAGAAGACTAACTTTCTTGAGCTTCGTTACAGTAAATAATTAAATTCATGCCCCTTAAATAATGGATCATTGAAGAGAGTGTTGGATTTTGTTGTTTTATTTTTTTCACAGAGATTTTTAAATTATGTGCCCAGCCCTTCAAAGTATAGAGAGCTTTCACCTGCTTTGGACTTTGGTCAGAGCTGAAAGCACTTTGCATCTTGCAGAACTGAGGCCATTAAGTGGGCCTGAATCAAAATGCCCACTGAAAAAGTTTGGGTCAGGATGCTCATGATAAATCCTGTAACTCAGACCTGTCCTTAGTACAAATCAATATTTACAGTTCTTATGGTCTTAAAATGCAGCATCTTAGCAAGGATGGTCTGTATAAAACAACGAAGGAGCATGAATAAAAAAGAACCATCTCATGAATAGAGAGTTTTAAAATAGATAGTGTAAAAATAGCTTGTTACTTAGGAATTTTTCTCATCCTTAAACCTTACAGAGAGCCAGAGACTTGATCTTTAGGGTGATTTTGATTTTAAGTCTTCTTAGGTTAAATGCTGCCCTGAAAACTAAGCCATTCTTTCTGCTGTACAGATATAAATCTGCTTCCACACAGCTTTTGGCCCACTAGTTCCCTGTAATTAACCTTTGACATTTTCTGTGTATTTGCAGTTTTGTCACTTAAAAAATGTTCTTTACTCCTCAAACTTCAAGTAAGGCACATCTATTTTAATTTTTTTAAATTTTTTAAATGGGGTGTATGAGGAAAGGGGAGGCATATGACTTCATACCCAGACTTTCCTTATCCTTAGTAATTTATGAACCATTTTCAGCTGTTTTTGACACAAGGAAAGAGTTACATTTCAAAGACAAAAAGTGTCTGCCTGCAGACCACCTGCGTTCAGCTCTGGATTTGCTGTGGTGTTTATTTCCCCCTAACCATCTCCCACAGGAGGTGATGGGGTGGGAATAGGGTCTGGTATCTCTGGATCAAATCTATCAGAAAACAGGAGTAGGCAGTGCTGCTGCCCTGGGGCAGCCTCCTCATTTGCTTGGTCTGTGTGTCAGCCTCAGCAACAAGGTTATCAGTGCTCTGGAGAGCCTGTGAAGTTGGGTTTTTTCTTTCATTAGGAAGCAGCAAAGCTCGAGAGACTGCAGGTACCACATTAATAGTGGTTCTGCATCTTAACCCCAGTGACAGAGTTTGCTGAATTTTTATAAAATATGTGGATAAAACCCTCTCCTTTATGGCAGGTGTCTCTATCTCCATTTTTGTATCCTGCCTGTGAGAACAGCTTCCTTCTAATGAGCCATTTCTAACTCCAGCTCTTGGTTTGAAATACTGCTTTGAATAGGACATGAAAGAGATATGATACTGTGTAGGAAGAGAAGGAAATACAGTGGGAGGAGAGAGACAGCAGCAGAGCTGTATTGTCATCTGTCTTGATTATTGTTCCAAAAACTTCTCCATGTGTAGTCACCTGCTCTGATGTTATTTAGTCTGAAGACCTATAGGTCCTGCTCCTGCTGAGTGAGATTGCTGGGGTAGTTTTTCAGAGGTTTTTTCTCCCCTCCTCTCTCAGCCTGACTGTGTGCTGTGACTTCTGCGTGCTCAGAGGAGATGGTTATAAGCTCAGACCACTACCCACAGGAAAGGGTAAATATCTGACAAGTCCTTGATACTGTTCAGGTGGCTTCTGGGTGCTTGGATCGATCCTGAGCCTTAATTCCCATTTCCCCAGAGAAGCACTGCTTGTGCAGCACAACAGTCCCTGCTCTCAGAGCTAACCACTGTTTACAAAGTTAGTGGACTAAGATGCTAAAAACATCTCAGACCTGTTGAGGGCATTTCATCTGTCTGCCCAGTTGCATATTAATAGGGTGTACTGTAAACCAAGGCTTGCAGCTGAAGGGCAGGCAGCTTAGCTCAATTCTTTCAAGCTGCTGTGAATGTAATTACACCTAACAAATCAGCCTTTGAATGATGCCCACCAAAAACGAAGCACACACAGATTTATTGCCTGGTCTGTGTGTGAGAAAAGCAGGGAATGTGATCTGAAAAGGAGAAAATAAAAAAATTAAAGGATCCCATGCAGTGCAGATTTCTCTCTAGATGTCTAAATTGGAAAAGAGCAGCAATTTTTTGGTTTTATTTTAAATACATCTCTAGGTGTTTTGCCTCTCAGAACATGTCATATCAGATGAGTGACCACCGAGGAGGTTCGCAGTGGGGTGCAGAACCACACACTGCAGAAAGTGGGACATGCATGCTGACAGCTCTGTTACTGTCAGTCAGACAGGCTGGTCCTGGACAGGGGACTGCTCTGACTGCATACCTTAAAGTGCAGCACTAAACATATGTGCTTGCCTCCTTCTGACAGGAGAATAACAGTTACAAGGATCTGGAGTGATTTATTTTTCCTAAGCATTCCTGATAAGATATTATTATACGCTGGCTTATTTCCAGCAGTCGGGGTGACATCCAGTATTTTAGCATTATATTCAAAATGCACACACGTATCAGAGAAAAGGTTTCTAGCTTAAAAAAAAAAAAAAAAAAGTTAAAAAAAAAAAAAAAGTGACATGAAAACCTTACACTTTTTGAATGCTATGCACATACTCATCAACCAGGGATAATTAGGCCTGTTGAAGCAAGTGAATACTGAAAACGTACAGAGGGTTTATTTGTTGCTCTGAAGGGGTGCAATAACAGGTTTGGTTTCTCTTGCTGTTTGCCTGTCAATCATACTTTTAATTACCTAATTGTTAGATCTGTTAACAGCCAAGACTGGTTGACAACTTTAGGGTAAAGGGCCTAATAATTTTACTGTCAACAGTACTCCAGGTTTTTCAGTACAAGGAAAGAAAACAAATGCAGCCTTCAACACAAACAAATGGAAAAAACAGCTCCAAAAGCTGCATGAAGCGAACAACAGGAGAGCTGTAGCACACTCAAATGATCAAGCTGCTGTAAGTGGATGAGTATTGTGAGTGGAGTTGTCCAGCCTGGGATTGTTGTTTGCATTTGCCTGAAGTCTGATTTAAACCTGATTTAATTTGCACTGAATGCACAGAAAGCTTGAGAAGTTAATTTTTAGTTAAAAAGTGAGGATTTTTGTGCAGCAGTTTCTACCTGGCCTGCAGGTTTGTTGACTGTTTTTTGTGCCTTCTGACACTTTTGGTGGTAGGAAGGACCAAATCTTGATAGTGCTGTGCAAGTAAGCATTGTTGTCAGGAGCAAATAATACCACCCCTGATCTTCCTGAAAACTGAGCTTCAAATGACAGTGTCTGTGCCTCACTGTCTCCACAGGTGACAAACAACTGGGCTATGTTAAAGGGAACTGAGAAATTTCTGAGAAGTCCCCCTGGTGCATCTCAGCTTTCTAGACCAGGGACTGATGGAGATGAAGAACCTCATTCCAGGAAAAGAACATAGTTTTAAACAAATTAATTTTTTCACTTTTAAAATAATTTCTTCTTTTGTACCCAAATACACACTTTGTGGCTAATACTCTGAGGTACTGTTACACACTTTGCTGGTTATCCAGTAACTGGCTCCTATGATTGCTGCCTTAGGGTGTGGTGGTGCACAGAGGCCTGAATTATGACAGATGCTTCTCTATAATCAGTTATGTACTAGTATTTTGTTAAAGCATAGTCTGGCCTAAAGATAACACACTCTATTTTAAAAACAATTCGTTTTTGTGATTGCTTTTTATCTCTATCTTCATTTTTGTAGGATTAAACCAGAGACTGCTACTTTGCTGGGAGTATAATATTTCTCTAATGGCATGAGGCATTTGATGTCACCAAAGGTTTACTTCTATCACAGGAGTTACTGGTTCAGTTTTCTCCTTTTGGATCAGTGTTTAGGCTATGGGAGTTGCCATCACAATGAGGTAATGCTTCTATTTTGTCTTTTATTGATTAACTTTTTTCCCACATTCTTCTGGCAGAGTGCAAAGGTTTGTAAAGCATAGGAGGCTTTGTCTGGAGCTGTTTAGTTAGCATTACTCTTAGTAAACATAGTTACTTTTACTAATTCCCTGGCAGGCTCTTAAATACTCTTACTACAAAACCAACACCATGAAATACTCTTATGCAAACTGTATGCCAACCTATAACCAGTTTCTTCCTCAAATAATGACTGATATGAATAAAGTCAGTTTACCCTAGATTTTAGGTCAGCTGTGGTTACAGATTCCTGGTTATATCATTTGCTTGTAATGCACGAAGAAAATCAAAAGGAATCTGTCCTAGAGGCAGGCTAGTCACAGCCTATTTCCTGGGCTGCTTGTGGAGAAGAGTTTTAAAACAAAATATTTACTTTAAAGGGATTTAAAAATTGCCATTCCAGACATGTTTATCCTTAAAGGTTCTGATCCAGAGATCATTAAAGACCATTATTAGACCTTTACTAATTTAAAGAGATTTATATCAGGCAACCTTGAGCATTTTTACAGGATCTGGTGGACTGCAAAAAAAAAAAAAAAAAAAAAAAAGGGGTTTCATAAAACCTTTAAGTGCTACTGCTGTTGACACCCCCACTGACAAATCCAGTGTCATAATTTCACGGTTTCCAGCTGGAATTAGGTTTTGGAGCATAATTATGGCTCTATTCCTCAGCGTGTCAACTCGTCCTGTAGCAGAAGTCAACATAACAGAAGCCAAGAGAGACTAACTTGGATTATCCTGATGCAGTTTGCTGGGATGTATACAAGGAGATAAAATGATTATTTTTACTTTTTTCCGTTTTAAACTTGACGCACAGAGACAAGTAAATTACTGGAAGTTGTGTTAAATGACTCAAAAGTTAATAGTATGCTATTGTTTCTCATCTTTGCTTTTTTCTCAGTATCTTAATATGTCTTCTACAAATTGCTTACAGCTCAGATGTCTGCGCATTAGCAAAGCAGAAAGTTACTGCTTTATAACACCACTGTGGGTTGAGTGACTGACACCAGGGTGTCTCTTGGAGGGCCATGGGGCTGTTTTGCTTAATTTCTATCCCAATAAGGCAAACTTTGGTAGGGCCCAGTGTAATGGTGTGATATAGCTCACAGATACAGATAAGGAAAATTGCTTCTCAGGAGAGGGAAAGCAATGAGGATGAGTGGTTTCTCAAAGCCTGGCTATTTCCAGTGTCCCTGTTTGCTTTTTCCTGGCTAAGAGTGCTTGTAAAACTCAGCTGCCTGTTCCTTGATAGATCTGATGTAAATAAACCTATCTGAAATGGTAGCCAGTGCTCTGTGCATAAATCCAAGGCTTTTCCTCAGTGTCTCATGGGACATACTTTGTGCCCTCCCACCTCTGAGTTTGGGAATGTGCTGGGGAAGCTGAGGGGTCCCCGTGCAGCATGCCTGTGAGTAGGAACAATGATTACTTCAAGCTGAGACCCTGCTCTGTGTGATCCCTCTCTTTTCTCCATCCCTGTCCTTGCCTCTGCCTCTGTTCTGCCTGTTACTCCCATTTTTGGGGTGGCTCTGGGTAATTCTCAGAGCTGGACTGAGCTGGACTTTACCACAGGACCTTTGAGTCCTTCCTTGCCTCCTCTGCTCCAGAGGACTGATTGTGTCCTGCAGTGTCTCTTCTGTACATTCTGTTGGTACAATGCCAAACTGAACTCTTTCCATGGAGGATTTTTTGGGTACTTCTGTGGGGTACATGGAGATCTGCCCAGCTCTCATCTTTCATCTTACTCTCTGTGCCTATGTTTTTGACAAGTTTGTGTCTATCTTGCCTTCTGGATTCCTTTTTCTTCAGCCTCTAGTACTTGTTCCTCAATGTTCTGGTTTGATGTATGTTTTCAGCAGCTCAGTGCTTCCTGTTAGAGCAGCAGTCATAGACGGGCTTGAACTGCTTCTCTCAATGGCCAGTCCTTTGTTTTGGAATCATTTGAATTATTCATCCCACGAATGATCATATCTGTGTTTAGTGAATCATGTCTCTAAAGGTAGACATGGATAACAAGGCTCTGAGCAATGCCTGGATTTTCTTTGCTGATTTCTGGAGCTGAAATGTATCGGTATCATTCAGTATTTATCAAATGTATTTCTCTACTCAGCAATTATTTTACATAATTGCATCTCATTCCTTCATTGTTTGTGTTTTAACCTAGCAGATATCAAATTACTAATTTTTAAAACAATTCCTTAACTTTCATATTTTTAATACCCATGATCTATTTGATCATGGACTGAATTATTCCGTAGTTATACAGGGCTTGAAATTTAGCCCTCCTGTTGTCTCAGGTCCCTCCTTTGTCCTGTGCTCTGTGATGTTTCTGTTGTCTTCCTGTCAGCTGTGATCTCCTCTTTGCTGTTGGTCTCAATGGACTGAAAGAATTTGTATACTATTTGCCAGCTAATAACACTAGAGCATGCCAGGCTGGACAAATGTGTTTGTCTTCTTATGAAAATAAATATATGCAGAGATTCTTGACCTGATTACTAGTTATATCCTGTGTATAGTGCTATTTATCTAACTAATAGTCAAGCCAGGGGCAAGATGACTCTTCCAAATTCATTCCTTCTGTAGGCAATGCTCTCTTCCTCTGGGCTAAAAACAACTGCAACAAAATCCACTCATCTCTGGAGTTACAACAGTGTCTGCTGTGTCTCCTCCCTGATACTTCTGTCAGTGTCCGTGATGCAGTTGGGCTTGTATGTCTTCAGTAGAGTATTAAATACATGGTGTGGCTGCCCAGATTTGGAAACCCCCCCGGGAATGTAAAATTAATTAAATGTAAATGGGCTGATCTAGAGACCAGATCACCCAGAAACAACCTCAGAGTTGCAGGGAACTTAAATGTGTGTGAAAAGGAAGTCTTCTGGTACTTACCCCAGAAATATTTGTTAAGGACCTCACATGGGATGTTGAAGGCCATGGGTTCTTGGCCTCAAGGCCAACTCCTGAAGGCAGATAATCAAATTTTCTGTATTCTCAAGTAAAGAAACCATCATACACAATACACACTGAAAAAATGGAAGGTTTTTTGACAGTCCCATCTCTGAAATAATGTGTTTTCAAGACTTTACAGGGGAAGTTGTAGAGCAAAGGGCAGATGTTAGTTGGGTCAGGTTTCTCACAAGCTGGATACGTTGTACAGTGCTGAAATTGGTTTCCTGTGTTGTTTCATACCGTTATTGTTTTGATTTTATTATCTGCATTATCCTTACATTCTAAAACCCCAATTTATAGGAATCCCACTGTGCTGGGCTTTATAGAGACAGAACAAAAAAGCAGTTTTACCTGCTGAGTTTGTTTCTAAGTGCAAACCAGGAGAAGAACATGGTCTGCCTGAGAAGCTGTCATGTCTGACATGTGGTCTGTGACCAGGGGAATTCACTACGTAGAATTTTCACAGACTTTTTGACACGCTTCCAGAGATGCACACATCCTTATCATAACTGTGCATAACTCTAATGAAATCTGGAACTAATAGTATATAAATCTTTTCACTCAAGCCATAAATTAGATGGTCTAGAACTGTAGTATCATAATAAAGGCTGTATTCATAGACTGATTATTCTTTTTCTTTTTTTTTTTTTTCCCTTATTTTTTCTGTTCTCATGGGAGTTGTGCTCAACTCCTCAGCTGATGTATCCCTAATCTCTAACCATGCATTCATTACCATAAAACTTACTCCATGCACTTTGAGCATGAAATAAAACAGAAATTTAATACCATTCTCATTTTAGATCCCCTTTTCATGTTGTTTATACAAAAAGAGCAAAAAAGGAAGTTGATCTATTCAGTTTTTCTTTAAGAAAAATTGACAAGTGGCTTTGAAGGCTTGCTTTGAGGCTAAGTTATTAGTTTTGCTGTGGTTTTAAGGAAAAGGTGAAGACAGAAGATGAGATTAGATCAGCAGAAGGCTAAAAGTCCTTTCCCAGAACACCTGGAGAGGTTAAGTAAACTGCATATGGCCCACATTGAATTTACACATTGTTAAGACTTTTGGAGTCAGGGAAAAAGTAGGTAGACTGCTAACTTGCCATCTTAAGCAAAAAGCAGCTGGGGGAATGATTACTGCAGTCTGAGATAAGCATAATAGACAATGAGATATACATCAAGCTCATAAAACACAATTTTGTAATTTGACTAAAATCTCCACAAGTCTAATTATGGTCCTGCATGCAAGGTCCTGCAAGCTAGCCCATGCAAAGTAAACTTTTTTTGTGGTTTTATTGGCAGTGTGGGGAATTTGTTTGGTTGTTTCTTCAGGGAGAGGGGGTGGGGTGTGCTTGTTTGGTCCTTCACTAAACTACAAATGCCCTGGCTCCCTATGGGCTTGCAACAACATCAGAGTTTGCTGATGCCCTGAAATAAATGGCAATCACAGTATGCTTTCACTCAAGCATTCAGGGTATCAGGGTTGTTTTTTTGAAGTACCATTTGATGCTATACACTGACAATGTGCTTTTGTTTGTTACAAACTCTGAAGCCACAATCCTCACCCTTCTAGTGTTAATCCAAAATCTTGGCTTGCTTTCAGGCTATAGAATTAACTGGGAAAAGTTGGAACTGCTTGAGATCTCCCAGCTGTCTTGCACAACGGCTTTTCTTCCAGTGCAACTCCTGAAGGCAGTCAGAAGCAATTAAATGTTTGAGGGATGAAATACTAAGGAATTTTGAAAAACTCACAGAGATGAATTTTAAATCCACTGTCCTTCAAATAGCAGAAGACAACAGGTGGTAGCAAGTGATTTATATGTTTCTTCTGGGAAAAATTAAAAGAGTCCCATTTTATTTAGATTTTTTTTTATATATTTGGAGTAGGTTAGTTCTCTCCACATTGTACTCTAGGGGTGATTTTTTTTTTTTTTTTTTTTTTTTTTTAAGTATAGACTCCCTAGTGTTAGGAATAGTTGCTGAACCTGCAGACCTTTACTGTTCTGTTGTCTTGCATTGGGCCCTTCACTGGCCCCACCAAACATGTAAACATCAACCCATGGGAACAGAGGTAAGAGAATATTAAAAGAGATTTTTCACTCTCAGATTCTGGGTTCCTCATCTACACAGGGAAGCCTAAACTGTTCTGACTGATAGATTGCATCTGACACTCCCCAAAACATCATTTGAGGGTCATTTCTCATTTCTCTATAGGATAGGTTGGTTGCCAGAGTTTATGGCAAGAACTGGCTGAAGAAAATAAGTCTATTTAGGGTTGTGTATTATTAATCTCACTTCTATAAATACAGGTACATCTGAAAAATTTATTATCTTTGGTCTATAAACCTATAGTGCGTATTCAGCTCTGAGATTGTCCTGATTTTCTCCATCCTGTTCTCTGTTGCCAGAAAAGGTATTGTTGTCTTCTGAAAACCTGTTTCTGAAACCTATTATGAAGAGTAGGAGTGGGAAGTCTTGGCAAGCCAGATCATGATGTTTTTTCTGTGTGGCCAGGTTAGTCTTTAAGTATGCATGTCTGACAACAGATTATGTAAATGAGCATATTTTTGTGTTGAACTCTGGGCAGTGGAAGGGAGGTAGTAAATAGATGTGGTGGTTCATTTGATATTTTGCATCTGAATACTAAAAGACATTGAAGAAGCAGCCCACCATAGATGGCTGTATGAATGGTATGTGGAGAAGAGAGGGCCTGTGAAGTTCATTCAAGAGCTCTACCAGGATCAAAGGTCTGTTGTGTTAGACACCAACACATAGCCAGGTAGAGTGACTGCTCAAAAAGTTTTCACTCTGAAGAGGTAAGGGACACACAGAATGATAGCAGACATAAGTACTCCAAAATAAAGCAGCAAATGCAAAATCCTGCATCTGTGGACTTAGAATGTAGGTCACACTTAAAAGGTGAAGACCATTTCCATGAATACCATGACATGAAAAGGAGATCAGGGTAATGATAAAAACCCAGGTAATTCTGGGCTCCTTAACAGATTCTGACTCTTAAAATGGAAAATATGATTATTGTCTGTGTAAGGAATAGGGGGTCAGCTCCTGGTTTACTGAGGTTCAGCTTCACAGAGTGTGAGGAAAAAATCAAAACAGCATTTAGGACAGAGCTACCAGAATGAATTGAGGACTTGTAAAGATCTTTTCATCGCTGGAGAAATGAAAGTAGTGTTCTGTTAACAGTACAACAGAATGGCATGAGATGACCACAGCTACTATTTATGGCTTTAACTTACTAAGAGACTTCTTAAGGATGCAACACTCTGCATGCCAAATCTGGCACTTTGTCTATGGTTAGATGGTGTCTCTGCGCTAGGGAATCCCTGGACGGTGCTGGACTGGATCAAGATAGGTACTCTTGCACAAGACTTCCCTCTTACATCTCATTTTTCATCTTGAAAAGAAGATGTCAATACCTGACCTTTATGGGGAGGTTAAATCTGGATTTTTAGCTTTGAAGTTTCTACCTTTCTCAACTGTGTATTGCAAATAATGTTATTCCCAATGCTCTAGCTGCTTACACAAAATTGGTGGTAGCTAGTACTTTGATGAGTTCTAAAAGCAGGCACTTAAAAAAATATTCTCAAAAGTCAAAGCTTTCTATTGTGTTCCCAGATAGAATAATAGATGAAAGCTAAGAAGATATGCCAAGTAATTCCAAAATCAACTTTAAAGCACATGATCATGTCTTGGCAATCTGAAAGCAGTGTGTGGAGAAGAGAAAAGGGTTGGCAGAAGAATGAAGAAAAGAAGTATTCTACAAAAAAAGAAATGGCATGTCTTGGCAGAGAGACAATGTTTGCTAACCTGTTGAAGGGTTCAGTCGTAAAAGAACTGTGTTCATGAGAACTGAAATAGAGCAGAAACCATTTACCACTTGATGTTTTAAAGCAAACTGCCAAATAAAATTCTGAAAGGTTTCACTTTGCAGATCAAGTCGACCTTATCATGTGATAACATAGCAGGAAAATCTGTGCTCTCACTAGGTTCCTTAATAATGCATCTGAGAAGAAGACAAGTCACATTCTGCTCTCAGTTACAGCAGAGTAAGCCATAATATATCTGCTGAATTCATATTTATTTAGGCATAGCTGAGAAAATGAGGTAGTTCAAAAGATGCCGAGGGAACAAAATCAGTTACTTGGGTGCTAAATTAGAGCTATAAACCAGGAGTCAGATGTTGAGCAGGGCAAGTATCAATCTGTGGTGGGTGTGGTAGATTTAAAAGTGCAAGAGATACTGTTAAAATCCAAATCTGGTCTTGTACATCAACATCCTCAGTGTTTGTTTTTTTTAAACATAGACTATTAGTTTGCCTCTTCTCCATGTGACTTTCTAGATCAGCTTTTATTTAAAAATATTTTGCATGCAATTAGAGAAGTAAAAAGGGAACCATGAATGTAGCAGCAAGCATGAGGAAAACCACCTGAAGCACTTCTGAAATCACCATGCAAGGAAATGTTTGGGGAAAGTGAGGCTCTAGTAGCCTGGAGAAGACCTGACTTCAGGGGTGACCATGGTTGTGGCTATCTTGTGCAGACTTGTGTCCTGCCATGACAGTCGGGCAGCACCGCTGCTTTTCTGCAGCATGGGCAAGAATGCCAAAACACATGCCTGGCCACCTCTGATAGGTTTTTAAAAATTATTATTTAGACTGAGGTTTTACTAATCAGTCAGGGAGCACCTAAACTCTACTCACCCAGACAGAAGCCCTCTCACCCCTATCTAGCAGCGGATAACCCTGCTCTTTGCTCAGCCAAGTGGATGCGCAGGCAGGCACCGAAGCTGTGTTTGGATACACAGGGGTTTTGTCCAGCTTGAAAGATCCCTGTGTTTGCACTTAGCAACTAACTTTGCTGTCATCTGCCTTCAGTGGAACAGCTCTGCTGCGAGTGCTCCTCGGGAGGGCTCTGCCTTTGAGTACACAGCTGAGGACGTAAGTGGGATGTATACAAAGAGGCTGTCACATATGGATTGGTTTGGGTATGCAAGGTGTTTCTTGAATGACTCACGTTTTCTGAGTAGCAGCTCTCGTTAGACACAGATAAAAGAAGGGTTAACGCAAGCCCTTTCTCAGCCCCGTCCCTCCCCTCTTTCCCCCACACCAAACACACACACTCTCAACAAAATCTCTAAATCATGCTCTCTTCCCGGAGCTCCAAGACCGCGAGTTACACATAGCACCTCTGTAGCTGCACAGTGCCACACTATTCTGAACGAGATGCTGAAGGCACTTGAGTTTCTTTTACTCTCTCCCCTCCCCTCCGCCCCAGATTTAACCTAGTTTTATGGCATGAACAGCCCCAAAGAAAGTCGTAGAGAAAAGAGATGAAGGCCAGAGAGCAGAAGAGGACCAATGAAAGAAGCAGTAACCATTCTGTCATTCCTTTGGAGAGCAACACTAGACACCTTTAAATGCAGAGAGTGTCCTCTGCCTTTTTGCCAAAGCCCTTTTATCTATGTGAATAAAAAGGGAGGCAGGTCAGCCTAGTTTCTGTTGCCAAATAAAAGCATGAATAAATTAGGCTATTCTTAGTAGGCAAGTGAAAGGGAGAGGGGGGGGGGGAAAGTCAGTATCTATTTCTAAAGCAATTTCATATTCTGCCCCAACTGTTTGCACATGATAGAAAGGGGCTGGAGCTGCCTACTATTATGATTAGTACTATTGTTATCACTGAAGGGCCTCATTGTTCTAGAAGATGTTAGGTTTGCATGATTCACAATCCGTCTCTATTCATCCAGGAAAGGTTAGGAGAGAGGATCTGATATTCTGCAAAGGGTTTCTCCCCCTCTCCTCCCTCCCCCTGCCTTCTCCTTTACTGGCTTAAGGCAGAAAGCAGGCAGAAGGTCTCCTATTAACTAGAATTAGGAAACAGGGATCTAGGTGCCTGGGAACAGCCGCTCCGTAGCTCTAATCCCAGTGAGGACCTTAATTGTATCTGGTTTAACAGTTATTCATGCAGTTTTACTGCAGGCAGGCACGGTGATTAGGGACATTGGTTGGAAAAATCTGTTCATTAGCCTAATAAAGGCTGCCTAAGCCTGCTTGTTCAGCCACTAATAATCCAACTATTAGTGCCGTGCTAGATGCCGTGGTATAAATACATGTACTTTACTAGTGTCACAACAGCAATATGGGTCAGTTTAGTCATCCCTTGGTGTCACAGCCAGGCACCCTGTGCTGGTGCAGGAGAGAGAAATTAATGAGTCTAACAAAGCAGCCTACACCATATAGCAAAACCCCAATATGGTTTGGTCTGCAGTTCAGAGGCAGCCCAGGAGCCTTGGGAATAGGGTTATTTGAGGACAAGAAAATCACCTGCTTCTAGTGATGACTGTTCTTAAAAAGCAGTTAATTTTTTCATAGGTTGTTACCTCATATTCTTCATGGAAGAGCTTTGACTGTACATCAAATATTAACAGAGGGTAATTTTGGGGGGAGGGGAGCATTCACTGTCCTTAGGGAGTCACACGTTACATGGCCACACACACCTCCCAGCTTGTGCTGAGACCAACACCCAGCTCAGGAATGTCCAGGTTGCTTTCTGAGGTGGAGAAAGGAAGGTATAATTGTATTTTTCTCTGCTTCCTTGATTTTCCTTGGCTGACCTAAACTTTTCCTTTCCTCGTAGAAGAAGGAAAATAGGCTGCTCACACTTCAGGGGATTCATCTGCCCTGAGCATAATCCTTGGGTTGCTAATTAGAGTGTTCTTCTGTAATAAAATCCCATCATTCATCTTCCTCTTTATTTATGTGAATGATTTGTTGCATTCCCTACTGGAAGATAAAAATGGCAGTAATGTAATTTTATAAATTGTTGCCAGATATCTTTCTGAAGCAGCGCTTGATAAAGAAGACTTTGATGAGAGATTAGGAAATTAACAGAGGTGGATTATTGCTTTTTTGTTCTACAGATGATCTTTCACTTGCTTGTTTTCAGTACCTGTCCCCGTGAGATGTTATGTGTAACCAAAATCTGCCTTGATGTTGAACCAGACTAGATTCATAACCATAAGCGGGGTACAAAGCATCATGTGTCTGTTAGTAGCAATGGCATCTGAAATAAAGTGAAAAGAAAAATCACCAACAAGTAGATTGCTGTTGTCACCTATACCTACCTACCCAAATCCAAATGATATCCTCTACTACACTGTGATAAATAACCTTTCAAATGTAAGTGGCAAACCAAAAAACATTCAAATAGAGAAAAGACACACTCCTTCAACTTCACTGACCCACACCTGCTCTCCCAAACACAGAAAAACACTAGCACAGACCCTCCCACAAAGTGCAAGAGCCAAGATCTGTCTTTGCAGAGTGCTGAGTTGTCTATGTAGGAATGAAACTGTGTAAGTATAAAAGAAGACAGCTATTGTGAAACCACCTTTAGAACGGATAGCTTAATACATCCCTTTCCAAATACTGACTTTATTTTCTGTTCCAGGTGTTTATCTTACTTGCAACTGATGTATGCCCATTTATAAAAAGGTATTATTTTAAGGCATGTCTCCAGATTAGTGTCTTGGAGTTTTCATGTGTATGTTATTCATTATTTATTGATAATACTGGTTCTGAACTGTTTTTCTAGTGAGGTTAAGAAAGAACATACCAGGTGGGCATGTAATGTTCACTGCTGTGTCCATGTGCATATGCAGGCAAAAGCCTACATCAGGGATGCTGGTGGTACACTAAGTGTGGTACACATTTCTTTAATTTTAGTCAAGTGAATAAATGTATTTTTCATGCTCCTGTGATCATCAGCTTCATTTCTGCACTCTGAAATGCTTCTTTCTGAACTACTGCTGCAATTATCACACAGATGCAGGCAGCAGTGAGGACTGGACTTTTCCTTTCCTGTGATATGTTGGCTTGGAAAACAGGTTAATAGTATTCACTTGTGAAAAATAATAGCGAGAGGTATTATCACTAATATTTTCTAATGTTTAAGGCTGCAGTTCTAAATGTTGGACTATTTCTAGAACTTCATTGAGAAACATCCCATGTGCTCGTAATTCAGAAATGACAGATTTTCTCTTTTTAAGTAATTGTAGTAATTTGGAAAATATTATCATTAAAATCAATTCCTCCTCCCTACAGAATTAGACACAGGCAGTTATTTAATACATGGAAACCTTCAGGGGCAGGAATAACTTGTCTTTGTATGATTCCTGCTGTGTCTCCCTACCTGATGAGAGATGCTTTGTGTTGTAATATATTATAAAATATTTTATACAACTTATTGAAAGTAAGTAAATAGATTTGATACTGTTGTTGAAGAAACTCTTGATTTTGAGGTATCTTTGAAAAGTCATGGATGTTGTTTTTTATCACTTTTTATTATAATAATTTTATTGTTACCATATTTGCTTTTGCACTTTTGGCATTCAGTTCTGTATCTCTGCCAGCTCTATTTTTTTTTAATTTTACTTTTAACTCAGTAATGATAGACATAGCAGTGTGTCAGAGAGAATAAACAGTGGTAGGAGTCTGGAAATAATGTCAATTACTTTTTTATATAAAAGTAACATGGAAATGGTGCTACAGATGTTGGGAGTAATTCTGTAAAAAGAAGAGGGAGCTTTCTTGTACTCCATTTGCAACACTGACAGTGCCTGTGAAATTTTAGCCAGAAAAATGAACTTTTCATGATTAACTTTTAGAATATGTAAAATTATTATAATGATACTCTCAGTCTCCAAAGGGTCTCATAAGACTGAACTGTCCTGGGGCTTCTGGACGAAAGGCTCATGAAAAGCAATTTTTATTTTTTTTTTTAAATGGCCACAACTCTTACAAGGCAGTGTATTTCATGAAAAAATTGCATTGCTTATTTTGAAGGCTGTATTTTAGATGAAGGGGTGCAAGAATTGTATAGGACAGCTCTGACTGCTTTTTGGCAAAGTGAACAATAATTGCTTTATTAATGCATTCAGGGAAATTATAGTGAGAAACAACTTGTGCTGGGTTGTACCTAGAACTTTGCAATAAAAGCTGTAGACTCTCCAATGAATTTAAATGATCAGGATATGATTTTTCCATTGTATGTTGAAATCTGGTGGCTCAAGGGTGATTCAGAGATGAAAAGGTGCCAGTTGAATTATCCAAGCAGAACTTCCCTTACCACCTAAACAGTTGTTGACCCTCAACAACTTTCTCTATTAGTGCCTTCATTTGGGAACACTGCAACAGGTACAATGATAGAAACAGCTGACCATGGTAACAAGTGATGGAGAAGACAAATTACCAGTTCTTGAAGACCATACAGTAGAATGAACCATACCACATTTTAGTTCAAGACTGCATCTAGGAGGATGAAAGGCTAGGTAGGGTGGCTTGATTACAAGAAAAGTGCTGAATTTAGAAGGTCATGTTATGTAGATTAGATATCTGTCTGGATTGTGACAATGTAAGAGGACAGTTCTTATCTCCCTATAGTTCTTCAGCAAACAACCTCAAAGCTGACTAGCAAAACTGAGATGGTTGTAGCTTCTATGTTAGTAGAGCCATCTGAATGTGAATCTTCAGACTCTAAGGAGAGGAAATCAAGTGCAGGACTAGTTGCCAACTGACAACTGAAAAATCTGAAAAAAAACAGTAAACACCTTTCAAGTTGTACTGCATGTGTGTCTGTCAAATATTTCTTCAAGAAGATGGAATTTAACTCACTTCACTAGCAATAGATGCATTCAGAAGCTCAATGCAAACTTCTAATTCATGCTACCAATACTTCATGAAAAGATAACTCAGTCTAGACTCCAGTACAGTTTTAATTGGATTCTACGGATTTTAGATAAGCCTGTGGTTGGAAGCCTAATTCTAAGAACCCTTTAGGAGTAGGAAATGGTAACTTTTATTTCAACACCTGCTAAATAATGCCCCAAATTTAACTTCCACTTGTGTTTTCCACATGCATCTTGCTGGGAAAAAAAAAAAGAAATACAATTACTGCTTAATGTCATTTTTTATTTGAATACTTGGAAATGTATGGCAGGGTTTTTCGAGGCCTCTCTTGTCCACCTCATTGCTTGTTTTACCAGAGTGCTGATTTTAAGTTCAGGCCTTGAGATGAAAAACAGATCAAAGTCATGTGTGGTAACTTATTCGGTTCCTTATTCACCCTCCATTAAACGGGGGAGGAATTTATTTTCCCTGTTGGTAGATTAAGATTGACTATAATTTTGTAGCCACTTTCATTGTAGATGAAACGTTCTAGGTTTTTCACACAGCACCGGTATTTATCTCCTCCAATATATAAGGACACAGTTATCTAGAGTGAGGAATGTAATTTGTAGCAGGCTGCTGAAAGAGCAGGAGAACAGTGAGTTACTGTGAAGGACTGTGCTATCTGATGGTGAGAACTTTGGATGAGGATTCATGAGAGTTGCCATCTATTCCCAGCTCTGCCCTGTGCCTGTTCAATGACCTTCAGCAACTCACTTTCTCTCATCTCAACTATCATTTTACCTGTTAAGGTGTGATAATGAAACACTCTTTTATATATATATATATAAATATATATAAACTGCTAGGTGCTGATAAACGACATTAATGTAAAAGTACTGTACAAAAGCTAAGTGGTATTGGATATTGAATTGCACCTCGCTTCACTGAATTATGACTGAAAATGCAGATATTGACAAGCAAGTAGCTTTATTGGTCCATTAGATATTACTATATAACAATCATATTTTCTATTTGTCTATTTTTTTTTTTAGTCTCCAAAATGTTTCTTCACACATGATACTGATTTTGCTTTCAGTGGTAGCCTCAAAGAAACTAAAATCCTGAAATCTTTTCATTGGCATTTACTCTGTTTTCTCACCTTTGGAGGGGTGGGGCTCAAGATTCTTATTCTGATCAGCCCATTTGAGATTAGTTACTTGCAGGCTGGGGAGTCCAGAAGACTTGTATTTAGATGCAATTTCATGTGCAAATCTAAGAAATACATCATATTTTCCAGCTGTGAAGCTGTTCTGTTGCTCTGCCTGTCCCACCCGCTGTCCTAGACCCAGAAGCTGAAGAAAACAGAAGTGGTTGAGGTGCTGTGTGGGAAATCTTTGCTTAGGATTTGTGGGGAATTGTAATGCACCTTTCTGTTTCTGCATCAACATGCATAGGCCTGCTAAAGTGTGGAGACAAGTAACATCAAGGTAGCTTACATGTTAGCCAGAAATCTGTGCTGACATAAATCCAGCTAAAATACAGGGGAATACTATAAGCCTCATAGCAGACCAAGAAAGCCAAGACCAAGGATCCGTCATGTCACTGAGCAAAAGGATTGGTACTAACCTCTAAGGCTTTTTGATTTCAAAGGACAAGACCTTGGTGCAATTTTCTTCTGTCATTTAAGTAAATTTCATCCTTAGGTTCTCACCACGTGTACATTGAGACTTTTGGTTTTCTGTAATGATATCTGAAATTTTGGTAAAGTTGAGCCCTAAAACACCAGCTACCTACTTAGTGTTTCCTAATACTAGTCTATATATTTTCAGTACTAAGGTATATGGTTATTTTGGGGGGATTTTTTTCAAAAACCCAGAAAAAATCCCAAACTACATTATAGAAATATACATGTATATTTCTTTGGTGTAAAATTTGTACCCTGTTATTTTTAATTCACTTGCTGAATTATGGGGTTAATATCTCCATTCAAACTTGCTTAAAAACAGTTTTTTATACATCTTTATTCCTTTGGAGCTTGTACCTTGAACCCTCAGCTTGTATGTCTTGACTGAGAGGTCAGCAACTTTATTTGATGGCTTTTGGATGTGATGCAATAGGGATATGCAGGCTCCTTAATCACGGAGAAATGACAGGACTACTATGAAAAAGGTCCATTATCTTTTTAAAAAGTCATAAAGCTGACAAGAAAGAGAGCTCAATTAGGGAGGTGGTGTCCTGAGTCCATCTGTTCTCAGTGGCAGGTAGATCTCTATCATTCGTGGATCTGAATGTCATCTTTCCATCTTAGAAATAAAGATTTTCCTAAGGAATCTGTATTTTAGCATTTCTGTCATAAAGAAAGATAGATTTGCTTCCATAGTTATGAATGTTCCACAAGAACTAAAGAAAAAAGGGTCATTTGATAGCATAAAAATGGTGAGCAAATAAAGTATGAAGCTCTGTTAATGCTGGCTCAAACATCAGGAAAAAAAATGCCATAAAATTTGTGTATCCATCTGTTTGGAAGTTGGGATTTAAACATATTTCCCACCTATTTCTAAACAATGAAAATTATCAGGAGCAAGAACTCTCTTATTCCTTGTTTCTTGAATATTCACTATCATTATAGTACAAAGGGAATTTTTATATCAATGCGGTTCTTTCTTGCAGTTTTTGTCTCTGTCAAGAAAAAAAAAATATATATATATATACACAGTTGTGCCTCAAAGAATTATGTCATGAAGTATTATTTTAACCACTAATGTTATGCATTTGCATTGTGGTAACAACTGAAAACTGCCCAAGATTGGGATGCCACTGAGCTAAGGCTCCTTTAGACACCTAAAAAGAGGTGATCTCTGCCCCTGCAAACTGACAAACTGACACTAATTTAATATGATATCAAAAAATATAGGTACTAAGGCTTCTTTTAAGGAAGAGTGATTTCTGTTGTTGCTTCTCACTTTGTTACATGATTTACTGCATTCCTCGGTCATATCTCATTTCCTTATGTCACGTATAAATTTTAAATAATATACATCTAGTTTTCTACTGTTTAGATTTTTTGATTTGCTTAGAGGCTCTGTTGATTTCATGGAAAAGAATGAAATGAAGAGGTATTTTCATTATTTGAAACCTTGCAGATAATTTCTAGAACACATGCTACAGCTTTCAGAAAGATTCCCCCAATAAGATCATAGTATAAGAAAATAAGCGTATATCTATCTATACTATACCAGCTGACTTTTGTGTTCAGTCAGGCTTTCATTTAGGTCTTCGGTACATTAAATTTACAGGCTCTTTGCCATGTATGACTTTGTAAGGTTTCCCAAATGTTCACAGGTTACAGCTCAGTGAGTGCCAGGGGCAGCTGTGGGCGCTGGTGTTTGCTGCCCCCTTCACAAGGGCAGATGCTCCCTGCATCACACCCCCTGCTCCCACAGCCCTTGCTCTGCAAACCTTTCACCTTGATGCCACAGTGTTTGTGTGACTGTGTGTACGTGGGCTCGCACTAGGAAAGTCAAAGCTGCTTGTAGGTCACCTTCTTTCACCTCCTTTTCCAAAGCAGGGGACTGAAGCCAAATGAAGCTGAGCATTAGCCAGCAAACAGACTACTCTGCTGTTCTGACTCTTAGAGGTGCTTAAACCTTCTTGCTTTGAGCTGAGAACATTTCATGAAATAGTAATATTTTTATCTAGAGCCTATTTGTTTACTTTTCACTCTCAAACTGGTGTTATAAGGAGCTGAACTGATACCCACTATGTTTCCCCCACCTCAACAGAACAGATGCACTTGGAGAGGAGTGCAGCAAAGGAAAACTTTTGGCTTTATTATTTAACAAAGCAAAGCTAATCTCTTGATGAAAACATCCCTGCAATAATAATTAATTTCTTTCATATCTCCTCCCCCAAGGCCTGTCTGCTTCCTCTGTACTTCTTTCTCCCCCACAACTTCCTTGTAGATACGGTCACCACGTGCACAAGTGACATGACTGCTCTTACAGGACCTGTTACTGTGAGTTCCAATTCACCTCTGAGAGATAAGGACTCAAATTAGCACAAGCTGACAGACACTTGGTAATGGGAGGAGAACGATGGTTTCAGTTTATATGTTATTAGGTTATGACCAAGCATATATTACTGGCTGAATGTTCTGGCTCACGAAAGCCATGCGTGGTTATGCACCCTCCGGAGAATTACTTGCCACAGGTGGTCACCAGGGTGTGGAGTAAGAGCAAGAGAGATAAGGACCTCTCCTGGCTATCCACCTCCATTGGGGTAGCCAGGAAGAGCTTAAAGACAGTGTGGGAAGGAAAAGGCTCTGTCAACTGGTTTTGGAAAGGACAGTGCTGTCAATATTTGGGTGGTGGTAAGAGGATGCTGAGTATCCAACCAGTTGGAAACTTCTTGGAATTGGTTATAGTCTTCCGTGGTATTCTGCTGTTCATAGCATCTCTCTTAAGAATTGCATTATTAGGTAAAGATATTATTTCCTGGCATTGGGTGGAAATGCAAATATTCAGTCATAGATCACAGATATTCTGGCATGGAAAAGTGAACATACTTTTTCCACAAAGGTCAATGAGGCAGCCAGAGTTGATGCTGTCACAGACTTTGATTCAGTAAGGAAAGAAAGCACTGCTTTGGAATTAAAGTGTTATAAGAAATTATTACTAGGTTAGGAAATCCTAACTTGCTCCAGTTAAAATAGGCTAAAAGAGTGAACCACAATTAGTTCTGTCACTAACATTAGCCTGTATTTAAAAACAAAATTTGTCAAATTTCAGGAGATTATTAATAAGTCCAAAGAACTGAAAAGACCAGAAATTTGAATACAAAGGACTGAATGCAAAAAGTATTTGTCAGTAATGTAAAGTCTATCTGGAACTTGTTTCCAGCAGAGGAAAAAGAAAACCATAGACAAGGGCTCCAGATCCAACCAGAAGTGTAATAATTTTTGAAATTAAATTGATAAACAGAAAGCCTGAGAGTAGTAGTTTTTTTCAGAGGGCACAGGAATAGATCAAGAGCTTCTAGAAGTCAGCCAAATTTGATGGGCATATGGAACTAAACTGCAAGAAGAGCTTTTCAGCCATAGAGAAAAAAAGACTAAGGAAAACACAGGGGCTTAGGGAAGACCCTGCTGGTGGTGGTACTAAAGTGTCTCCATGTAGAATGGGGAGACAAAAGAAGCCTGAATTACGAGCAGCAGTTATCAAGCTGGGCTTTCTCATCAGCCCTCTTAGCTTTAGTTTCAGTCAGCAATTTCTCTCCATAAATGTGTTGGGACAAAAGGAATGACTGACAATACCAGCTAAGAGTGAATGAGTAAAAAACTGGACATAAAGAAATGTAGATTGAAAATTAGAAGGTGTCTACATTAAAGCAGTGACGGTCTTATAACTCATCTTTCCCTGTTTTTATCAAAGTCCAACTAATTTTGAGCTGGGAATGCACAGCTTTTAAAATGGATTACATGGTATAGCTGTCAGCTGTAGCAAAGCCCAGCCCAGCCACCCAGACTGTTCCCTCCACAGTCATGCATCAGAGCCTTACCCAGCAGGAAAAGTGCAAGCCCATCATACTGATCTTTAACTGATAATCAAAATTAAACTGGAAAATTAACTAAGTGGTGCCTGACCTGTATCCAAACATCAGAATAAAATAAGTTGAGCTTCTTATATTTCACATAGATCTTATAGGAGGATGTTTGGTTCTTGCTATATGTAACCGTGCAGAACACAAAGAGGAAGCTTAGGTGTTCTGAGCTGCTGTGCACCAGCTCTAGCTCTTGTTTCAGATCACAGCAAGTCTGAGTCTCTCTCCAAATTACTTATTTCTTACTCAGTTTTCTCTTTGCTTAAAAAAGCTAGGACTTCCATCACTATATCAAATAACTGAGCTTTTCATTTTATCTTTACTCTTCTGGCTACTTAGAAAAATTATAGCAACGTCCATCTACAAGAAAGTGATCTGAAGAAAGTTTGTCATCCTCTTCATGTACAAGCACATGCCTCATTTGTTCAATAGCATTTATTTTCAGTACAAGATCTGGATTGTCAAATTGACATGCAGTAATTAGTTATTATTTTCATCCATCTTATGAAACTTGTCTTTCCTTTAGTGTCAGTTGTGGTCTTCTGAAATAAAAGTAATCAAGCAGTCTCAGCTTGAGTCATATGGCTCAAGGTCCAGGTCTGCTAAAAACAATTTTTGAGCTAAGGCAATGCCAAAATGGAAACTCATTAATTCTGTAGTTTACTTATGTTCAAGTGGTCTCTATAGACACAAAGAAATGGCCTGAGTGCAGAAACACAGATTTAACTTTTATAAAACCAAAGCAAAACATGACTCAATGAAGAGCAAACCCAGTGTACTGTTTCAGACTTCAAGGCTTGAGGCAAAGCCCCACAAGACATTTCCTCCCATAGTCTCTGATCCTCTTCTCTGGGCCAAAAGTGAAGGTCTGGTTATTTTCTCATTTTCCTTGGTCAATTTTGATACCCACAGGTTACTTCTTCCCCTTTTTTTTTTTTTTTTTTTTTTTAAAAGATTCATTCCTCTTATGTATCTGTTCACTTGATGAGCTTATGTTCAATATCTTATTTAGCCCCACCTTGAATTTTTATCAGAGACCTGGTACCAATCACATATGGAGCATAAACGTATGAAGACCAGAGGGAAATGGTGTTTAATTTGCCATAGTCGATTGGATTGGAGTAGTTACCTAAAATTCTGTTAACCAGGAAATGTTGAAGTTAGACAAGAAGTTCCCAAAGTTTCAGAATGATAAGAAATGTCTATAAAAAGGCAGATAAGGACAGAGGAAGCTAAAAATATAAATACAGCAAAGGAATTTGGTTAATACCTTAGCCTGGAAGTAATTGATATTATGATTTTCATCTTACTGGCATATAGAATGACTTTTACTGAAAGTTAGAACAGCCCCAGCCCCTCAGTTAAGCTGAAAGCTAACTTTAGTTAGAGGACTCTGCGTCTAATCATGATCAACTTGTTAGTCACCATCATATAGTGCAGACCAATTTCTAGTTCTGGAAGATTGCTGTAGTCAGTTCATAAATATCTGCATTTGTCAGAGAAAATTAATATCAGATAATATCTAAATGGTGAAGACTAAAAGGTAACATCTTCATCACTTTCAAAATCAACTGGCCTTTAGTAACAGCTACTAATATTTTTAAAATGTAGAAACTACCGAGAAATGGTGCTCGAAGTGGACATAATTTTAGTGTTCTGTTTAGTACCAAAACATAACCTCAGTTCAAAACAAGACTATCATTACCAGTTTTGTGTATATAATTACAAACTTTTAAAAAGTGTTGAAACAGATAATTTACATATGACTTATGTTACAAAGAAATTAATTTCAAGACATTTTTTAGTCAACAATATTCAATTTGTTTCAAACACATGCCATTTGTTACTCTTTGGTCACTTGTTTTGTACTATGGCTGGTTTTGTCCAGTTTTGATGAAATGAAGTCAGCTTCTCCTGCACACTTCATATTACCTCTCCTTATGCAAATGCTAAATGGTTTTTGTGGGGCCCCTTTCTAGACCCAATGGACAGGAATTTTCAAGCAGCTGAGAGCTGCCTTGCACAGACAGAGATTGATTGAGGTAATGTTTTTTTAAATATGCCTTTGTACATGTTATTTCACAACAAATATTTCTCTTCCCATCAGGACTGTATGCATATGTTGTATGTCTTGTTTCCAAAGTCATCCTTATCTCAACTATTCTGTTCTCCTTGTATGTTTGACTTCCCCTGACTGTTACCCTGGGACACTGCAAATCAAACATTTATTCCCTTGAGTCTGATATTCCAGTTTCCACATTTTCCAGTAAAGACAGACCAACTTTATGGCAGGATTGTGTAATCTACTGCATGCCAGGAATATCTTACATCCAGTTCTTTAGAAGCACAATCTGGTAATACATGTCACCACAATGTATTTTAAAGATGATTAATGGGCTTTTAAATGATTCCTCAGGTGAGCTGTAGATCTTTATTATCTTCTCTGAGGACATAGCATTGGATTTATTTGGAGAAAATCAATTAGGGTCATGAACCTTTCTTGAAAGGCTAATTAAATCTGTGAAATATTGAAAAGCCTTACATTCTAATGATGTGATTTGGTTGTTGATATTATAAAGACAACTGTCAATAATATCCAGAAGATAACTGTTGTTAACATCCAGAAGATAACTGTTGTTTCTTTCTTAATAACTTAAGAAGTTGCTGCTGTCTTTAAAGCTGTTTTTAATAGCTGCTGTTCCTAATTCGATTTCATCTGGATGAACTCAAATTTTATCTGACTACCCAATAACTAGCTGCTGTCAATCCAATCACTGTAAAATTGGCTAAGTTCTTTTTATTCTGAAATGCAGAAGTTTCCACAACACTGCTTGACAATATTATGTCATGATGATGTTAGGTACTCTGCCACCTCACGCATTGTATAATGGCTAATTTAAGTAATTTTAATTGAATTATAGGTTTTGGGATTTTGATGAGCCAGAATTTCCCTGAAAAAATCTTGGTACATAGAATATTTATATGTAGTTTCTTGGGATGAAGAACATCACAAGCAAAAAATTCTGTCATTTCTTATTGATATATTAAACTCTTCCAAGTGAAACACGACATCCAGGTCTGAAAATAGCGGCTCTGGCCTATTTTGTGAGCTCCTCATTAGCTGACTGGGAGCTTATGCAGAGAGGAGTCTAAGTGCTTGGGGTTTTGATGCTCTATCATTACGTGTGGTCATATATTTAACTCTGTCGGGGTGTATGGGAGACTTTGCACAGCAGATGCCTTGTACCTCCATGATGTTTGGGAAGTGGGTGGCTTGCCTGCAAGTGCAATGCTGTCTTGAAGCTTTTCTGCTGAACTTCGGTTTCTCCATGGTTTCCTGTGCTGCAACTATCTAAACACTTCTAAAAAATTGCATTAGCTTTAAGTGGTCTTTAGTGGTCTTAAATATTCTCTGTGGTGTAAGGAGGCTCTGATATTTGGATTTCAATCTTTTTAATACCCAAGTACATATGTTTTGATATATAATAGATTAAAGAGGTCTTTGGACTGGTGGTTATACTACAGATGTTCCAGGGTTTCTGTACATCACCACTTAAGAATAAGCTCCAGGCACAAGTCAGCTCCTTGGAAAGAGTGGGTGCTTTGTTATACTCCAGTGATCCTACATCAAACTGAATGACCTTGTCTCTGGAGAACCAGAGGCACCCATGGAAGTCAGTGGTGCACCTAGGTCTAACCATGTTGCCCTCTGAGGGCTGGAATTAGTGTCCGTCACACACATGCAGCATGCAGATCATCTCTCCTTTAAAGACTGGCAGCTCTGGCTGTGTTTCTATAATGGGACTGTCAACCCCATAATAAGTGTCATCACACCAGTGTCTTGGGTGAGGAGATCCATTGTGTGAGCACAATGTCTGCTTGAGGTAAAAAGTTCTCAGTGCAATGGCTGTCAGAAAAATAAGTGTTATCTCCCAGATACTGGCAAGCACTTAAAAGTCAGTTTTTAGGTTTTCAGGTCCACAATGGCATCTTGCTAAGCACGGTCCATCTGTAGCATGTGTAACTCTTTCAGACAGTCTGCTCCAAAGATGGCTTATTGCTCTTCACACACGAAGGATAAGTCCATGCCCTCATTCCTGCACAATAGCTTTCACAGCTTCTTCAGGGTTTGTTCCAGGTCCCTTTCCTTTCCCAGGGCATGCATCTCCTGTGCAGTCCCTATGAAAAGAGCCTGAGTAGAGGAAGGCAGCATGGACTGCACTTGTGCTGGAGCCAATTAGCATTCTAATCCCAGTATTTCTGTTTGGTTATAAAGTCCTCTAAAATATTAATATGAACTAATCCCTTCATTTTGACATTTCTTTTTCAACTGAATAAAATCTGTTACTCAAGATTACATCAGTTGGTAATTAAGAAAATTAGATGAAGTACTCCAGTGTATATTTTTCACCTGAGGTATTTCCAACCACCCTTAACAAGGGGAGTTACTGTGGTGCGTCCCAGTGTAGTGAAAAAGAAAACAAAAAAAGAAAAGATTTTGTGTACCACTGCAGAATAATTGTGGTAGAACAAGTGCTGAGCAGCTCCCCTTCATGTTGCTGGGGATGTCATTGCCTGTGATTTCAAGTGCTAGAAGAAATGGACAGCTTTCTGGTGAACAGCTCAGCAGCAGTGGTTAAAATACCCTTCAACTGCACTATCACTGTCCTTTTTAAAAGTCAAAACAGGTCAGCAAGGGTGACAGAAAGTTCTTTCTCCCACTTGCCTTCATTAAGCTTTAGCTTAAAAAAGAAGAGAGAAGGGGCTGAAGCATGCAGCAATTGCTTCAATAACCTTGCAGCAAACTGCCAGAAAGTTTTCCAAGGCTTTTAAGCAATTGAACCTGGTGAAAGGAACCTACTCCTCTATTGCAGCCCACAGCCCTCCTTAATAAACTTGCTGGAAGTTGGGTGGTTTTTGTTTGTTTTTTTTTTGGTTGTTTTCTTTTCTGCTGAGCACTTGAACGCTTAATTGCACAGGTCTCTCAACCAACTGGTGCCAGCCTGAGAGAATTAGAGCTGACGTTGTTAGTGGGGAAGGGAAAAGCAGAGCTGAAGGAGGACGCTCAGGGCCGGGGATCCGCAGACTCTGGTTTCTACCTCCGGCCGGCGTACAGAAGCCACCAGTTGTGATTGGGTTACAGCTCATGACTATTTAGTCTTGGACATGGACTTGAAGCTGCTTCATGTCCGTACAAAGGGAGGAATGTAACACTGTCTCTCCCATGCCAAGGGGGAGAGATTTGTAGGCTGGTATGTGACCTTCACTGCTGGCCCATGCAGGTGCTGTTCAAAGGCCCTCCCCATTCAGCTCTTGATACTGATACTAGATTAAAAAGAGAGAATGAAAAAAGTCGTTGTTAAAAATGTTCCTCTGTGTTTTTTCCCTTTATCTCTGCGAACAAGTTGTCTTTTGATTTGCTTGGGTTTGTGGGTTTAGGAGGCTGCTTGCTTTTCAAGGACTTACTCTTGTACTATGTATTTTTTCCTTTAGCGAGTAACATTTAACTCAGTGAAAGAGGATTTGTCTTGAGGCAATTACTGGGTTGTTTTTAAAAAAAAACAACAATAGTTTGCCAGCATGCTGTTTTGTCACACTAGTTTTTTACACTTTATCTGCTTAATTTATAGCTGTATTGCAAAGTGTATGTTAAGAGTCATATGAAGGAAAAGAGAAGGATGCAAAGCCAGCAAATTCACATCACCTAGGGCAATTAGAACAATAGTTAATAATAATCACTAGATCTTACTGGCTGCCAGTCAGGGAAGGAACCAGCAACCCTCTGGTCTCTGGCACCATTTTCTCAGTGCCAGTTTATTTCTGAGCAACCCGTCGTTCTGTGTGCTTGGATAATACATGGCCTTTAAGATATCTTCAGAGATGATGTGTTTGAAAACTGGCAAATATGCTGTGCCACCCTGTAGATGGAAGTAGAACATATCAGCCTTCCTCACCCTGCAAAGCAGATGACATCTATCAGCAAAGGAAGACTTTGCTTGGTGCAGATATTAGGGAGTGACTTTTGGACTGGAAAGCTCACAGGATTTCTGAGGAGCTGAAGTGTGCAGAAGAGCAACATTTATGTAAATGCCTTGCACTAGTAAGTGCTTAGGTCAAATTTCTTCTCCAGTCCTCTTTAGAAAGCTGCAGAACTATGATGCTCTCTTTCAAAAAAAGACAGTTCTTTTCCCTTATGTGTGCTGAAAAGACCAAAGTAGAACAGAAGTAGGTAGAACAACAAAACTCCCTCTGCTTCCAAGCTCCCTCTGCTTCTAAACTCCCTCCCTGGAATGCCACACAACAGAACAAGCCTGCCCAGCCTTAAGTGTAATTTTTTCCTAACCCTTATACAGTTTTCCTATTGAAGTGGTTGGTATAATTAAGAAGCAACTCGGCAGCTGCTGATTTTCTTTGTTTTATATTTACTGGAGAAAACCACTGGGTTGTTGATCTGTGAGTTTTATGTTATTATTTAATTATGGTGAGGGACGATCCTGCATTTTGAGCAATTTATTTTGAGTGCTGCTTTTTCCAGGGCCTTGTTTAGTTCTAGTATTAATCCCTTTCCTTCACAGAAGTTTGCATATTGCTTTGGATTATTTATACTTCACTGTGCTTCCAAATCCATTATTAATCACACAGGTATTGAAATACATTTCACAGATAATACTGGACATACTGCTGTATTGTTTGCTCACATAATAGTCATGCTTTCACTCGGCAGGTTTCTCATACATCAAATTATCATTAGATAAGAAAAAAATGTTACGGTGAAGATTTGCCAACAACTTAATGCTGAATGCTCAAGCAAAACCCTGATATTCCAATTCCAGGTGATGACTCCTGGGAACAATGAATGAGCAGATGCTCTAGTTAGATGAGAGCATATCACCTTCAGGGATGTGAATGTTGCAAGGCTCTGCTCAGTGGACTTAAAGGAAACCTCTTGTTCATTTTTCCTCCGGCAGCAGTCCAGATGACTAAACAAGAGAGATTTCTTTTATCGTTGCATTTTGGTTAGTAGAAAAAGTGATCATATTTTAGTTCTGAGCCTGTTCTGTAGCTATCAGTGACTATAAGTCTAAGAGCGTAGGTCTGGAAAGCACCATCTGGGTCATGGGGTCCAGTTTCTGGGTCTTCCAGCCTCCATCAGTCCATGGGCAAATGGGCTGCAGGCTCATTTGCATCAATACAACCTCATAGCAAAAGTTTAAAAACCTCAACTAACAAGAAAGGAAAATAAAAGGATAAAGCAAGAGTGATCAAGAATTTTAACAACACTCTAGACCCCTGCAAGAGCAGAAAATACTGAATGAAGCTCCTCAATTATACCAGCAGCTGGCCCTAGCCTACTGTGCACAGAAAAGCAAATTCCCCTGTCCCCTGTTTCCCCAGGCATTTTCGTGCAGGCTTTTCCACCTGAACCCTTGTGTAAAAGCTGGTTTAACCTTAAGAGTCTGAACAAATGTATCAGTAAAGTTCTGGAAAATCCCAATACCACTGGGAGGTGCAGAACTTTCCAGCTCATGTATATTCACTGCTTACTACCAGCATAAGAGGTGTTATAGCTAAATGAGAGTACAGCTTTGCAGGCTGGAGAAAACCAAACTGTGTTTCTCTGCACTGTATGGAATCAGGCTGCTCAGAGGACAGGGATGCACCTACAGCCCATTCACCATTTAGGGATCCACCAACATCATGAGGCCTGTGCAACACGGGTGTCCAGGCTGGGTCCCTGGGATAGTTTTGCCATGTTCAGCCTGGAAGAGGTCTCAGCATTGCACCCTGGCTGTGGTAGAGCATGACACTGATGCAAAAGCCTTTCTCAGCTGGCACTAGCTTAGGGACCTTACATCTGGGCACATATACAATGCAGGAACCAGGGAAGAGCCCAGAAAAATTGAGATATTGGTGCTGTTCCCAAGTGAATGAAGAATCTTCAAGTAACCTCTTTTTACATTTCCACATCTGTACTTAAAGGGAAGTAATAACATTTTGACATAAAGGCATTTTTCTGGTCCTTGTATGGATGGCTGATGCTGACAGTAAGATATAAATCTGTTAGAGCTGAGGACTGGTAAAATAAGTAGAATATTGCTATTACGGCAACTCTCTTGGCTGTTCAAAGTGATTTTTTTTTTCTTAAATTAACACAAGTGAAAAAGAAAGTATTGTTTTCTCTTTGCCCTTCACAACAGAGTGAAGGAGATCTACTGTCTGATCCTCACCATTTTCTGTAGTGTCTGGCACTTTGCACAGTAAAATTTGGTTTCTGTAGACAAATATCAACATTATTAATGCCTACATTACTCAAGCAGGATCTCTTATCTAAAATTCAGAGAAGTAGCCACACAGGCTTACAACATTTCCTTGAATCAACCTCAAAGGACTCTGCAAGTGGGAAAAAAAACCCTCAGAAACCTACCCCCACCCAATCACTGAACCCCAGAGAAGTGTGACTACTGGGCACCACTTTGGTGGTAAAGACATATCCCAAGCAAGAAGAGACTCAACAAATGTACAGAGAAAAGTTGGGCCACAGCAAAGAGCAAAAGAACTTGACTCTCTTGCCTGTCTGTGCTAAAAGCTAATCTTACAAAAATTAATAAAAGCACAAATTAAAAGTGGGGATTTGTTTCTGTTGCAGTTTGATTTTCATTTTAATTCATATGCAAATGAGTCTGTAGCCTTCCCTCTAGTGTAGTACCAGATTTGACCTGGCATAGCCTTTGAGATGTTTGATTGACTGAATTAGAAAAAGATGGACTGTCCACAGACAACTCTACCCAAACCAGCCTAAGTTCTGGCTTAAGTTCAGCCAATTTTGGGGACTCATGAAGTCTCTTTATATGGTGATATTTATAATTTATGTGAAATTATCTTAATCTTTATAATTTATATAATTACAAAATATTAATGTGGTTGCTCTAGATTAAGTTTTCTGCAGACAAACACCAATATGCTTCCAAACATAAAGTTACAGTAGGGCTGAAGTAGCAACCTGTGACCTGTCATTCTTTTAGCTCAGCAATGGCCTTGAGAGGAGCACCTACACCTTGCCTTTATGAGTTTCTTGTTCATAATATTCCCTCTCACAAACATATATGAGGTCTCTGTGCTTTATATGCTAGTTCAGAACTGTTGCCTGTTCTTAGACTGTTATTTCTGGGCTCAAACTAATGGGATTGCACAGAGTAAAAAAAGGGAATTTCTTGGGGTGGTACAGTGTCTTCATTGCATCCAGAGGGAGAGCTCTCTGGGGACAGGACCACCTCCCTCATTTGTCTGCTAAATGCCCTGCTCATTGGGGAACCTGCCCCAAGAAAAGAGATCTTGCCAAAAGGCAATAGGGTGCAATGCAAAAGAGCTTTACAGTAAAAGCCCAGGAGTTTAATTTTCTTGTAAGAAGGGAAAAGGTTAAAAAAAAAGGAAAGGGAAGATTTATCTGGGGAAAGAGAGTTCTGGATTTTATTTGATTTTTTTTTTTTTAACAGCAATATGGTGACCCCTTCTGTGTTCATGTGTCATTAGCTCTGTGAAAATTCAAACTATCTTCTCTGTGTTCAGGTTTGCAACATCAAAAGGACCATAGAACAGACTTCTTTGATGTTAAATTTTTCTGCTGATGCCATCTGTGGTCAGGTAATACCACATGATTAATGTGAAAAGATTTGACCTTTACTTAATTTTCCCATGTTTGCTAGCAAGGCAAAGATGCTATGCATGAGTGGGATATGAGATAGCCAATCAAAAAATTCCTCAGTATTAGAAAAACATCATTTCACTTTCCCAGAATCAACCCTGATGTATTTTCTTCATGTTTAAATTTTTGTGTTTGCATAATTGTTTAATATTAAAGAAAGAGTGTGTGGTTTGGTCATTTAGTTAATAAAATCAGGCCTTGGCAGTGCCAGGCCTGGGAAGAACTGGCTCCTCTTGCTCACCTTAGCTTGGCTATTGGCCAGCTTAAGCAAGTCACTTTGCCTCTTTATAAAATAAGGATAATGGTTCCTCCATTGTAAAGAGGTGAGATCTACTGCTGAAAAGCAGTACATAGGAGTTAGGTAATATTATTTCTGGCTCTCCTACAGATGTGCTTAGTGTTCAGTTTTCCCATCTGTAATGTGGGGATGTTAGAACTAATCTACCTCCCAGGGTTGTTTTAGTTAATTCCATAAAGTACTTGAAAACCTCACATGGAAAGAGTTATAGGAGCACAAGGTTTCTTAATAAAGCTCATTCATGAGTAATGTATTTTTGAAGTAAGTGACTTGAACCTTCACCCATAGTTGGAAACCAACATGAGCCAAGTCATCTTTGTTGTTCGGTAAAGGTTGGTTGATATTTTTTTCCTTACATATTTAATTCTCATAAGGCTTCGCATTTCTGGTTTCTGGCTATGATTGAAAGCAGAAATGCCAAAATACCACAAGAGAAGACTGGGGTTTTTTACTTTTTTTTCCTGACCCTCCCAGAAGCTGGAAGTTTTGAAACTTACAGGAGTCTTCCTCACCACCTCCAGTTCTCTGTTTCCCCCTGCAAAGATAGATGTCTGAAATTGTTTTCCCTGAAGACTGAGATTTACCCAAATGCAGTCTGTACCCAGCACTTTTTGAGATCTTCCCAGCCATGTTTAATGTGGTGCTGAAGTGACTCCTTGGTGTATCAGGGCTGCTGTGTTCAGGTAAACACTTGTAAAGCACCTAGTGGTTATCTACCCTGCCTTGAGCTATACAAGACCACTTTCAGTCTCATCCACTGCACAGTTATGGTTTTTTATTATTGCACAGAGCGTGGTAAGAATCTATTGAGGTGCTGCACAAATTCTGAGGCTGAAATGGTCTTTATGTCAACAGGTTGTAAAAAAAAAAAAAAAAGTCAAAATTCATTTATCTCAGTGTCAAAATTCCTACTAACCGCGGAGGAAGAAAAGTTGGACCAGCCCAAGGAGGCATTTAGAAATCCTGGCCTTCATCCTGTGGGATGAATTACAAACCCAGATTTGCAAGATCTCTGCCTGCAAACAATCCATACTCAGAGCACTCTGCACATATCATTTGATGTGTGCAGAAGAGGGATCGTGCCAGAAGCACAGAAGCTAACTTTGAGCTTGGGGAAGTTTTCAATCGGTTTTGCCAGGGTTTCCCTAGGTGGGAAGGCAGGGATGGCTTTCTCCTGCCCTCTCCTGGTGCAGCCCTCAAAATGTGGCTCTGAAACACGGCAGGAAGGGAAAGACGCTGAAAAAATGGCATCTTCAGTTTTCAGGGTATGTGCACCTAGCATCTATGACAAAGCTGGTCTGTTTCCAGGTGTTATCATTTAATTTTTTTTTTCCCTTTTGCCATGGTAAATCCAGTTGAGGTCTGTAAGAACAAACTGAAGCTGGGTCTGGTTAATGCACTTGTAGTTGAATGTGTAGCAAAATTTAGCTGAGGAGTCATTCAAGAGTATGATCTAATGCACTTCATCATGGAAACACATTATCTTAGGAAACATTTTTTACTTGTTTTTAAGCTGCCCTGATGTTCAGCCAAACAAAGAATAACATAATGCAAATCATATTAAAAATGTAGGTAAGAATACGCAGTGCTCTACCAAATATAAGGATCCCATTCTAGGGGGTACCTGGAAAAGCAGAATCTCAACATTTAATCTCAAGAATAAAACTAGGCAGTCTGTAAAATGTTCCCATTGTGCACTTAACAAAAGAGACCCCCTAAGCACTGGGCTGCATGGAGAGGTGGGGCTGCCGGAGAGTGCAGAGGCTGCTGGGGTTGGTGGCACCCCTGTATATCAGCATGGTCAGTGCTAAGGTGTGCAGTGTGTACCCACAGAAAGAGTGAGTAAAAGTGTAGTAAGTACAAATAGCTACTGTGTGGGCTCGACCCAGACTCAAATCATTTACCATTTTGGCTTGACCACAGGTCAAAGGTGATTGGACACTGACTAAAATACAGTGCCCTAAAGGTGGTCATCTTAAATCTGGCCTATCAATCTCTCTTAATCTCAGCATTAAGTTATTACACTTTTAAAATTATTGGCATTCACCAGAACAGAAAAAGATAGTACATGTAATATGTGGACTTTCAGGTCTTTGGGTTGCAGTATTTGCTTTAATAAGGCAAAATCTTCCTGACTCAACTAAAAATTCTGTTTCGTTCTTGATGCAAGTTCCCTTGATACCACTAGGTTTCTGAAAAAAAAAACAAAAAAACCCACCTAATTTTCACAAACTTAGAGTATTTTAATCACAAGAAAAAGAACTGAAGACTTTCTAACCATTTTGTAAATATCTGTTCCCTTATCATGCCTACGATATGCCTATTTTGGAGGTTTAGTCTTCTTCATTTTCTGATAGTTTTGTAACATTTTTTATTTTTAAAAAGTTTCAGCCAGCTGTGACCATATTGCATTTTCAGAGGCTGTTTGTATTTCATGAGAAGGTGTTGAACTTTCCATTAAGTCCCATGTGGTTGTCTAAATTGGTGGGAGCACTCTTCCTGCACAGCTTTATTCCAAGCTGAGCTGAAGTGGTAGGTGCTCACTAGGGTATTAACTTTCTTCAATATCCGTGTTTGAAAAACATTACTTGCAACATTATATGGACATGCCTAATGATATAGATTGTTAATTTTGAAAAGTAACATCTCCTTTACCTGTTCTGTCTGAGAAATTTTCCATAGAAGTTCTCAGCTCCTTCTGGGCTACCTGGGTACCAGGCTTTCTGAGCTGGAGAAAGGTGGGTGCCAGGCTTCATGGTCCCTGTGGTTGTGTAGCTGGAACATTGGAGGCAAGACAGAAAAGAAAATAATTCCCATTAAATTGACAGTATCAGAGAAGAGGGGGAAAGGCAGGGCTTTCCATTTTCTTTTAGTCAAGTCCATAAGTTTTAAGCAGAAAACCTGTCTGAACAAAGCTTGCTCCACCTGACTGGTGAGGTTTTTTTTAGGGAAATTTCCAAAGATCATTTCCATTCATTTGGTTTCTCTCACTTTTTCCAATGCAGGGTGTATCTGGCCAGTTTTTGAATGTCCATGACTCTCTTATGGGTTTTGATACTATCTACATCCAGCAGTGTAGCTGTTGAAGCTGAAATGCATAGAAAGATCTGAACAAAGCCACAAAAATTTTGGGGATGAATCATTTGTTCACCACTTGAAAATTCCGTTATGGGTGGACTTTTCAAGAAAATTTTCCATAAATTTGTTTATATGTAACAGACCACAAAGACAAAACAATTTCAAATCAAACAAAACTGTTTAGTCAGAGGGATGAAAATAATTTTTTTTTATTTTTTTTTCCATAGTTCTTTCCATCAGGAAACTAACATGAACTTCAGGTCACTGAGAATATTTTTTTCTGTCTTCAAGTTCACCTGGCAAACTGAAAAATTAGTTATTTGTACAAGTCTGGTTGTGAATCATCTTGACTCAGAGTGTCCCTGCTGGGAGAACATGTTAGCCCCTGCCACCTTTGTGTAGGGCGTTTGATTTTCTGCTTTTCAAGTTCATCATGATCCATTTTGGCCTCAGATGACCTGAAAAACACCATTTCTCAAAAAGCACTTGAACTGCTGCAGGGCTTCAGGGCAGGTAAGTACTGAGATAGGTATTAGATAACCAGAACCTCCATTTCTGATCTTTCGCAGACACTAGGATATCCAAAGAACACCAATAAAAACTCAGAAATATTTACCTTCCAAAGAAAATAAGTCAGATATGGAAGTTTTTTAGCATCACATAATGTTATGTTCAAATTTTCCTTCAATTAGACCTTCTGAGTAACACAGGACCAATACGTCCCTGCTAGTTTTAGTATCATGCCCATGACTTTTATTTGAATCATATAAAAGAAATTATAGCAGCAAATGGGACCTTAGGAGGTAATCCAGTCCTATCCCTTCCCTAAGCAGATTTAATAACACTGGAAGTGTTCTATACAGCAATTTGTTTAAATAAGTCTTAAAAACTCCAGTGATGGGGACTGTAACTTCACTAGATAACTAATGTGATGCTTACTTCTCACAGCTAGAAAAGATTTCTCTGTCTCTTTTTCTGTGGGGTTTTTTTCAGTTTTTGAGGGGGTTCTGTTGTTGTTGTTTGTTTCATTGTTTTGGTTTTTTTTTAAGAAATCCAGCCTAGACATGCAGTTGTTGGAGCTGTGGCACCATCAGTATGTACAGTGGTTAATTAGAGTCACCTTAGTATTTTTAACTCATTTTCAAGTTTGTTTTGATAATCTTTTTCCCAACTGAATTGCAAATGCTGTATCAGATTAGAGGTAACTTTCTTGTGGACATCCAGAGTTTCTGCACTCAGAGGGGACCACACAGTCATCACATTTTCCATCCTGCATGCCATAGACTTTTATATTTCATCCTGTTAACCAAAGCTTTGCATTTGAATTAAGCATAGCTTTTATTTTGGCTAAAATATGTTTTCTGCAAAAGCATCTGATTTTGATATGAATACATCAGGAAATGGATAATAAATCATTTCCTTTAGAAGTTTGTTGCAGTGGTTAATAGCCGTCGCTGTTTGAAAAATTGTGACCGTTTTGAATTTCTGATTTCAGCTTCCAGTCACCGGTTCTCATTATGCTTTTCTCTGCCAGATGTAAGAACCCTTTAATATCCAGGGTGTTCTCGTCTGGAAGTTACTGCACAGTGTAATCAAGACATCACTCATTTTGTTCTTCCGAGAAACTCAGTAGATGGGTCCCTAAATCTCTCACGGTCAGGTGTCCTTCATTAATCGGGTCAGTCTAACTCTTGTTCTCTCTTGCCATGTAAGGTATGACCAGAAGTTGGTAAAAACTGAACCCAGGGCATCTGTGAGGAGGTAGAATCATATTACTCCTCACTCCTCCCTTTTTGGTAGGTGTATGGATTATGGGAACAATATGGTTTTTTTCAGTCTTTCTGGAATTAATAATTCCATGCTGCCTTCCTTGCCTACTGTGGTTCCCAAATCATTCTGCAGAATCACAGCTTTGTGGGATCCAGGATCCCATCATTTTTGCTTCTCTCTCTTCCTCACAGATCACATTTGCACTAACTGCATTAAATTCAGATGGACTCCCTTTAACAAGTGACCCAAAATACTCTCTTCATGAGTATTTTCTCCTCATCATTTACCAGGCTGCTAATATTTGTATCAACCATCTGTCTATCATTGCCAACTTTATATTCCCTTGCAGAGCATCAGTGAAAATGCTGAATAGCACTGACTACACTTCAAAGCCCACAGAAAGCCATTAAGCATCCTCACTTGATGATGGTCTGAACGATGCAGCTGGGTTTTGAGTTATGCTAAGTAGACATGTTTTAGCCATTTAACATGTTTCCTTGACGCTATATAGTTTTTATCTAGTAAGTATGTCATGCACTAAGTCTAAAGCCCCAAGAAAGCCTGCTACATATGTACAGCTAGCTTTTTTTGTAGGCAGAACATGAAAACAATTTTATTTAAGAGGAGCTATTTCCATAAGCCCATGTTGACTGGCAGTAATTAAAATCTTGTTCTTTCATTTTTCAGGAGTTCAATCCTGTCTCAGCTTTTCCACTATTTTACCTAGGACTGATGTGAAGTTAACTGCTGAATAGTTCCCCTGTAATTTCACTTGATTTCCTGTCCTTCCTCTCTTCCTTCCTCTCTCTTTATCTCTCACTTTCCTTTTTTTTTTTTTTTTTTTCCAGGCTACTACCCTACTTCTAGTCACGTGGAAACACTCTAATATTTAAATTTATTAAAAATTAACATTAGCAGGCCAGAGTTCTCCTCAGTAAAATACTTTGGGACCCCTGGGTGAGATTTATCCAGGCCAGCTGATTTTAAAAGGTTTATCTCTACTAGATGATGTTTAATATCCTTCTTATTTCCTAATGGGCCAGAAAGAAGTTATTCAACCTTGTTCTTGTATAAACACCATCATACTATTACTTTCCAAAGTACCAAGCAGAAATATTTATTAAACAAGTCTCAAGTATTGTATTGCTCTTTGCAATGTTCTGCTAGCAGCATGTTTATGCAGTTCAAGCAGTCTCCAAATAATCCTGCTTAGCATCTCCATGGACTGATTTTTCTAATATCAGTTTCTTCTGCATCATAACTCTGCACTTCATACAGTTATTATAATTTTCCCATTTCCTGAATTTTCCCATTTCTTGAATCTTTGGTTTACCACTGAAGTAGCTGGGCCTTAGCCAGTCTGTCCTTGATAATGCTGATGGACTGACTGTCTTCTGAAAGAACTTCTGATTTTCATTCATGTTTTCCTCTCTGATTTCTTCCTCCCACTCACTGTTCTCATAATTTTCCTCAGCTGGAGGATATTAACCACTGGGAAGCACCACCTACAATAGTCTTCATTTTGTCCACTTTTAATTACAAGCTCTTAGGATAATGTCACTTGCCAGCTGTATGACTGATACGGTCTTTGTTAATCAGGAGTTGTGAAATAAGTAGTTCATGCTAGATGAAGTGTCTTTTCCTTATGTAAATGCAGAAGTGCAAGTTGTCATCAGATCACTTCCTCACTTTCATTTGCATGAAGTGCTTTACACCCAGGATTAATGAGATTAATTAAGATTTCTCCAGAAACACAGGTGAGATCTGGGAAACTTTGCAGCTTCTCCAGGGGATATAGAAAGGCTTTTCATTCTGGCCTTATCTCACCTTTGGTTCATTCCTCTTTGTCTAAGTTGCTTCATATTCTGTTGCCTTCCTCAGGACTTACTACTGCAGATGGTGTATTTATATTAACTTAAAGATTGCATTCCATCTTTCAAGTTAGATTAATAAATTCTTCAGGCCATTGTGGTTACCCGAGCTGACCTCTTATAAACACAACTGATAATTCTTCACCTGGTTCCAGCATCTGGCCCCATAACTCATACTAAACACAACATATTGTTTTTAGAAATGCATCTCACGGACAAGTAAAGTCACTTGGACACTTTTCCTTATTTAGAATAAAACTGAGTACCTTGGTGATGTATAGTCATCATCATCATATCTATGGCTGTTTGTGAGTGTGTGACAGTTAAATGCTTATAACTATATTGGTACCTGCTCTCTCCTTACCTAACATGCTGCTCTGAGCTTCTTCCAGGTACATATTGCCTAGACTTGAATGTGGAAGCTTGAAGCCACTGAGAGTTACAGACGTTTAATGGAAGATGCATGATAAAAACCAAAATAATCACATTATCTGTGGTGACATTCATCTTAGATACATGTGCAGGGGCATGTTGACTCTCCACATCTCTTTGACTGCTGTGTTTTAATTTTTTCTAATTTCTTTCAAATGAAGGTGGACCTATAGCTGCTGGAATTAGGAGGGTATTGTGATTTGCTCTGTGAAAGTGACATATCTTTATCTACCTATGATTAGTGTTAGAAAGCAAGAACTAGGGAAGAATGTTCAACCTCTTACTAGTACTCCTGGGTTTAACACTTTTTTAAAAACTTCATTTAATTTATTTTTCAATGGTGAGGTTTTACACTGAACCCTAATATGCTCCTCCAGAATGGCATTCTCCTGGGCCTATTTGAAATTCTTGATCTTTTCTGCATCTGTTTAAATCCTGCCTTCATGCACGTACAGTACAAGGTCAGCCCTTTTGTTTGTTATTTTTATGGAGTTTAAAGAAAGTACAAATACCTGAGTGAGGTACCTGTCTGGTGCAGCCTTGTGACAGTTGCAAAATCTTCAGACTCCGAGAATCACATGATTAACTGTTTCATGAGGAACAGAAGAAACCATGAAATCAAGGTTTTTGCCAAATTAAGGGTATGCTTCTCAGCTAATGGGTATTTTGGTCTGGCTCACCACTGATCACAATACAGAAGGTGAAGAAACATACAGTCAAAGGAAAACAGCCAAGCAATATGTGGCTGGCCTGTGCCCTAAAGCAGAGTCCAGCATCCAGGCTGGCTAACATCCCACAGGCAAACCAAAAACTCAGCTCTTCCTTCTTCTTATCATCTTAATGTTCAGTCTTACCCCACAACATGGCTAGTCAGCTTCATGGATCAAAGACGATGCAAGTAGAAAGGGTTTGCCAAGAACATTTTGGGTTATTTCTACATAGGTTGCATGTTTGAGTCCAGCACTGGCAGTTTCCAAGTCAATACTGAACTGAGCCAGTGGTCCAGCATTATTAGAGGCATCGTACCCCCAGGGGGATTTGTTCATCTCATATACAAAGCTGAGCTGCCTGTTGTGGAATTGGCTGCACTGCTGAAATCCCAAGAACTTGCTCATGAAAGGTCCTATTTTGGAATGGCTACGGCTAGCTCTGAAATTATAATTACTTTCAATTTTTTATCTTTTTTTTTTTTTTTTTCCTTCCCAAAAGATAAGCTCCCTTTAGACTTTTGAAGGTATTTTGTTATATTTCTGCTACATTTTATTAGTGTGAATCTTTGGGGAAAGGCTGATGTCTAAAGGAAATTTATTATTAAGAACTAGCTATACTGTTTCCAAGAACTGAGCTTGTTACTGCCACATCTTCACCTAAACTCTGTAATTGGTAATTATGTTTGTCTGACCTACATTCTTCTGTGTAATTGTAGTGAGATATGGTATTTTTCAATTCCTCAGTAAAAATGTCCACACCAGTTATGGAGTGTTGCTGGGCAGAAGCTTTCATCCTCAAAAGGCAATAGCATTTTTGTGGTGGAGGATGCATTTTTTAAAAAAATGTATATAGTACTAGGATCCTATGGGGCTAAAAAGCAATGTAGAAATAAGTTAGATATAATGACATGATTTTTCAGAACCTAGGAAACTAATGGTCAATTAAATCCCAGTGGAGGGTGTGTATTAGCTTCCTAATTTGTTTTGGACCTATGACTGGAATGTGTATGCACATGCTATTCAGTTTGGTGCATTCATGTGAAAGATCCTTTGGGTAATTTAACAGCTACAAATGGCACTTCCATCTTAAATTGTTATTGTACTGTGTTTCTGCACCAACTGAGTCTTCAGTAACGTATCTGATGACCAGGCTGGAAAATTCTCTCTCCTACTGATTTTGTCACCAAAAAAAAAAAGGAAAATTGGAAATCCTTCTGAAGTTCTTCAGATGATGGAAAGTCTTCCTTTCCTCTTAACAAATATTTTTCTTTATTTTTCACAAATAACATGAGAAATATCTTCCCTGCTGCTTCATCTCAGAAGATTTCAAAGTTTTGGACACATGAAGATCTAGAATGAAGTTGCACCCATGAAGATCTAATGGATCATTCATTTTTCCCAGTACATGGACTAGATAATCTGATCACAAACCAAGTTTCTGAGCCTTTCACTCTCTGCCTTATTGACCCAGAAGTTTTTCATCTCTTCCTTGGGGGCTACTGAGAATTCTGATATTTTCTCCATCTGTTTCTTGAAATTTCCCTTGTGAGCACTCGGCATGTTTCCCTGTTCCTTCCATATGACCCTCTCTTGCTGTTCCCACTGGGTGTCTTAAACTCCATGACTACTTCCAAGAAACGTTAAGGTGAGTCGCATTTTATTTATTGTGCTGAGTAATGCCATTAACACATTCCAAATTGATCCATCAAAGAAGTCAGCGTGGAGAGCCTGCTCAGTGGCAGCTTCAGGTCAAATATTTAGGTGGGGCACTGCCGTTCACCTGAGCACTACGTGAAGTTGTTACTGAACTATATTGCCTAAAATACCCCTCTGGGCTCTGCTGGAGTTGCTGGTCTATTCCGTGAAGTGGACCAGCTGCTCCTTTTAGAGCCCCCATCTGAAATGTGAACACAGGACAGTGAAATTGTTGTCCCGATGGATCATTCATCTGGAAGAGACATTATTAATAAGGGGTGATAGAATTCCCATTGAATTGGGACAGAGGTATGTTTATTTTTTCAGTGTTTTGTTTTCTTTCTTTTTTTTTTTTTTCTTTTTGAGCCCAACATCAAGCCCCTGAGCACAGCCTTGCCAAGACTGAATCATGTTTAAGAGGAAGCTTAAATTATTGACACTTTCAAGGACTGCAGTGAATGTTGGCAGAAGCAAACCCTTGTCTGATGGAAACCAAAGTAGTAAAAAAAAACCCAAACAAACAAAAAACCCAAAACAAACCAGAAATCAGATAATTTCCCTGTGATGCATCAGAGATTTGAGGGCTGCTGGAGCTTCTCTGAAATTGCTTTTTGGTCCCCAAGCTGTCTCTGGGAGACAAGGGGTAGTTATTTGTTTCCTGAAAAACCCAAATATGTTCATTTAAAAAAAAAAAACAAACAAAAACTAAACCTATATCTCTCTATGTATTTTCCCATGTGGCTCCACTGAAACTGTGTTGTGGGCTCCTCTGGATCCTGTCCTATCCAGCTGTGCATCCACTCTGGGCTGCATGTACCGTGATGTTTCATTGTCCACCCTGTCAGAGAAAGGTAAGCAGTCCCTAAAGGAGTTTCAGGCACAGAAGTGCTGGGCAAGCTGGAAGCCAGGCACACAGGGGAGATTGGGAAGAACAAGACCACAAAATGACAGTGTCCCTGGTTACCAGGGAAACACTCTTACATCGGAGCATTTTTATTTCAATCAGAATATTTGTTTTAATTTTAAATATTTTCATAAGGGGGTTGGGTTTGGATGATAAAATTATTTTTACTGGGGAAAATCTGCTTTTAAAGCTTTAACATTTTTTAAATAAGTCTATAATATGCAGATAGGATTTTTTTTTTTTAATGTTAAGTCATTATCTTTTCACAAACACCTAGCATTGTACATAACTTCATAGAAATAGAGACATCATGGATAGGGCTAGAAGACAATAGAGAGGTCCAGTGGTACAGTACAGGATCAACTACACCTGAACTTCCCCCAACAGACATTTGTTTTACGTGCTTGTAGAGAAGTTCCCATTCTAGAGATTCCCCAGTCATCTTAGGTGATCTTCCAGCTTCCATACCCCTACAGTAGGTAGGTTTTCTCTAACATCAGTCTAAACTTTGCCACAATTTTAAATCAGTCATGTACAAATTTTGTCTTTACTCTGTAAAGAAATCCTTTGCATATTTGCAGACCTTTATGTATCCCCAGCCTATTCCAAATACAGTGATATTAATATTATTTTCTTGGTCAGGTCTATAACCCATGTCTTTTTGTCCTTTATCTCTTCAGACTCTGTATCTTTCTTGAATGTCATGCCCACAGCTCACATGAATGGTTTTATCCCAGCATGCATGTTTCTGATTGAAGAAAGGATCCTACTTTTTAAGCCATATCTGCATCTTTTCCTTTGAGCTGAACAGATATCTCACTATATCCAAAACTGTGTGTTTAAACATATTTTACCCTTCATGCCTATATAACAACAATATTTTGACAATGTAATTCGTCAGTAGCGTCCTCCTGTTAAGAGCTATCATCTATAATCTGAAGAAGTGATACAAATCTTAAGTACTCATAGCCCTCTTGACTTGTTCATCGAAGATGATCTTACGTAGCCTTCACACCTGCCATTTCTCTGGCATTTTCCTCCACAGTATCCATTTGATGCTCATTAGGTTTTCAAGTTATTTTCCCAGCTTTTTAACTATGTGTGCAATCTTGTATTCTAAATAGGGTTGTTTATGCCCCATGTGTTTCAGTGAGTATTTTGGTAACAGTACACATGCAGGCGACATATTTGTCCTACACATCTTTGTCCCAGCATTCTGCAGTTCCTTCCCACTCGTGCCTGAAAATTGGAGTACACTGATTTTTTTTTTCCTTCATCTCAACGTTGTTGTTGTATTTTTTTTACCCTCTAGCATTTTTAGAAAGTACCATATTTTCATGTAAGTAGTGTTAATTATGTAACAGCAATTTATCTCAGATAAGATCTTTTATTTTTGTTGCAATTTTGCAATTAGAATGCAGAAAATTTCAGGCTTTGAACCCTGCCTTTTATGTCAACTTCTCTGCCCACAGCTGATGAGTATAAGTATCTTATTTGCCTCAGAAAAGGAAGTGAAAAAAGTACCATCTGCAAATTTATTGGGAATTTAAGTATCTTGGAGGTATGGCTGAAGGAACAGATCAAAGAGGAGTCAAAGATTAAATCTGTAGTAGTGGGTTGGACTAGATGATCTGGGTTGGACTAGATGATCTTTCGAGGTCCCTTCCAACCCCTAGGATTCTATGATTCTATGATTCTATGACTGCAGAGTACTTCGATTCAACACCCTGAGAACCATTATCAAAGGGCATCAAGAACAACCACATCTTACTTCAGATTTAGCAGGATAAGACAACTGGCCAGTATCTGATGGACAGAGAACCTAAATGAACTTATTTTGCTCATTTGTTACAATTTACTGACATTCTTCCTGTTCAAGCATGTGAAAAAGAGAAAGCAAATTAATGCAGATTTCCTAGATGTCTAAAAAGTGTTTTGTAATATTTTTGGAGGAAAGTCTATTGCATGAACTGAAATAGATTACAATTTGTAAATTAGAAGAGTAAGTGGAAAGTCCCACAGTGGACTAGTAGAGGGATCTGGTTTGGACCTCTTATCCATTCCCAAACTTATTAACCATTCTTATGTTCTAATTTAGTCAATGCACCATGTTGCTTGATCTGAGTTGATGTCAGGTCTGGCTTCATGTGTCCTACATCTGTGATTTCCACACCAGCTCCTTCTTTAAAGAGAGTTAACCTGGTTTTGTTGAGAACATGAAACTAGTGGGGAGTAGGCACTCTACTACTTCATTAAGAAGGCTCAGTTTCTAAATTCAATATCAGTTAGCAGAGGCACTTCAGTGCTCAGCACACAAATTTGAACCAGTATTCCCTAGATGCTTTCCCAGAAATATGGATGTTGATGTCATGTCATCTTTAGGACATGGAGGTTGTATCACTTTGGGAATATTTTACTGAGGTGGACCAGAGCAAACACAGAATCATATAATGCTTTCAGTTGGAAGGGACCTTAAAGATCATTTAACTCAACTGGATGGTGTTCCTGTATGAGCAGGGACACCTCCCACTAGACCAGGTTGCTCAAAGCCCCATCCAACCTGGCATTCTAAGCTTCCCAGTGCTGCTGTCTTTCTTTGGGAAGAGCTGTAATGCTCTGCTTTATTCTTTTAATTTTATGAAAAGCATCTCTTTATACACACTGTAAGTCCCATGTTCTTCATGAACTGCAATGGCACTTCTGGGCTATGGAGGATGTTCTTCACCCCCTTATCTTTCACTGTCCTCATCAAACTGATCATCTGATAAATAGACTGTATTGCCTTGAATGTCAGAGTAGATTTTTCTAACTAGGTCTAGCTACTGAGCATATGCAGGAGCCAGAATAGCAGTTGCCTGCCTTTATTTCATCCTCCTCCTCTTTCAGAACTAAACTAGCTGATGTTCCCTGCCCAACATGATTTTTCAGGCCTGTTAGCATCCTCTATTCAAATAACTTTCTAAAAGAGGAATTGCAGCCCCTTCAAGCCTGCTGGATAGGGATGATGGAGAACTTCCTCAGATGGGTAGACCCTTGCACATATGGGACTCACGGAATGTCATGTATTAGGAAGAGATATGTGTATGTATATATGTATATGTATCTTCTAGACACATGTAGTACCTCTCTGACCTCAGACACCCATAGATCAGAATTCTTCTGATGCCCTAAGCTGTACATATAAAAAGAAGTGTAATTTTATCACTGTTGACTAAAGAGGAGATTCTTGTCTTCTCTAAATGTGTTACCATTGCTGGCTCTCCTCTGGCCTGCAGCAGAACTTCCTGATGTACAGAATGTCCTAATGACATGAAGTCCTGGTAACCCTTACTCTTACACTCTGCTAGTGACAGATCCTGCTCAGCATGATAAGAGGTAAAATTTTCTTTTGGGACCTGCATGGCTCAGAGAGGGGGAGACTTCCCAGGGATGCACAGTGATGAAGGCTATGAGTGCTCATTCAGTGGGTACTGTAGTGCTGCTGAGAAAGTATCTATTTGGTACATGCAGCCAGGTCTAAATTAGTCACCAGATCTGGGCTGAGAGAAGAGTATCTCCACAGCAAGTCTCACTCTACTTCCTGTATTTTTGCCTTCTGCAGTGGTGCCTGGTCCATTTCCAGGGACTGTATGTCCCAAAGCTTGTCTGCTGTATCCACCTGTATTAAGTGGCCAAACAGCAGGTAACAGCAATGTTTTTCTAAGGTCAGCCACACAGTTTCATCCACTAGCATCAGTGAGTCACAGTGCCCCCTCACTCCCTATCTGTGTCATTAAGTAATCCTTTTGTTAGACTCTTGCATGGTCCAGTTTCTGAAGCTTTTGATCTTTGAGGGTGGAATTATAAAATTGGTGTTAGGAGCTGTTTTGTGATTAGAGATGTCTAGGGCTGAGGTAAAGGTAAAAGGCCAATATATGTCTTTCTTTCCTTGCTAACCATTCACACATAGCGTTAGGTACTGTAGAGACCTAGTCCTGATGACCCATCTAGACTGTTCCAATTCTCTTTTCCTCTTCTTGAAGGACTATGGTTCTTCAGCAAAAGGTAAATAACCCTGTTTCCTCTGACCCAGAAATACTTATATGAGTCATAATGTTCTAAATGTGCCTGTTGGCGTAAAACTACACGTTGATGTGAAATCCTTCTTTGAGTTTCAAGGTTGTTTCAGAACAAAGTGGATTTTAAATCTTCACAAATGTTTTCCTTTATTGTTCTTAGAACTGGGGATGAAGGAAACTAAATGTGATTTTATTCACACAGCAAATATGTGACTGTTTACTTCTGATCTCGTAACTGCACCCTAGTGAGGAAAGAAACAGAAGAAGAAATGTGAGACAAGAGATTTAAGCAATTCTGACAAGGGCAGAAAAAAAAATCCATGCTTCTAGAGAGACTCTGCCTCCTAAATTATCCTGTAGTATCTACTCGACCGTCCATAATCTTCACAGGGAAGGATTTTCAGAACTGTTGGAGAGGCCACTGCTTGAAAAGACTTGAAGTCTTTTATAATTTCTCTTCCTAAGCTGAAGAGATCCCCCTCAGTCATACTAATGTTATTCAGCATAAGGTTATTCTGTCTCAGCTAAGCAAAAGGAGCTCACCTTCTAATGAACTAGAGAGGACACAACAACATAGATAAAACTTATTCATAAAATTTTAAATTCCTCAAAAAAATTCCTTCTTGTGTGGAAAGAGAGTAGCAGAAAAGAGGGCAGACGACACTTAAAAATTGCTGGGAACAGGAGAATTATATAGGGCCAATAATGAGTTTATCAAACAGAAGAGCTGGCTAAAAGCTGTAGGAGGACAGTGACAGCTTTACCAGGTTCTCTTGAGGATTTTTTTTATCACTATTTTAAAGTTTCATAAAAATGATCTGTTCTATAGAAATAATGCTTCATGATACTTTAAAATATATGGTAGCCAGAAAAGCCTCATGCAATTCTAGAGATGTCAATCTTTCCATCCCTGGAAAAACTGTGAATCTGTAAGTCTCAGTTGAAACTCCCTTGTAAGTTTACTTGTTAAACAGTGCAAACAATCTGCCTAACATGGGCATCACGAAGTCGGGAAATGCTTAGCTAGTTTTTGGCACCCTGGATCTGAACCTTGGGAGATTGTATTAGAGGAAGTAAAGGCAGTGAATGGCACTGTGGTGGGCTTTCAGGAGATATTTAAGATAGTGCCATGGAATGTGACACTATTGCCTGGTTTCTTGTTTGCCATGAAAACAAGAGTTCATTATCCTTCTGGAGATCTGAAGTCCAATTATGAGTACTGGTAAACAAAGTACAAGGCAATAGATGGTACACAAGGAAATTAGGATGGAATGACCAATTGGATCATGACAGACCTTGACAACTGTAGGCAACTCTGTGACATAGCTCAAAATCTTAAGAATTTGTAAGCACTTCTTTCTCCTGCATAGAAAGTCACATCACAGGCCATAAAATATTATAAGAAACTCAAGAGTGGTAGTAAAAGGTGTGAAGCTGAAACGATGATATGTTGCAGAATCAGAGCAGGAAAGAGACAGTTCTGCTGATATTCAAGGTCCCTATGATAGCTAGAAACCTCTGCTAGAAAAAAACCCCACTGATGGCTGCTGGGGAGCAAGTTATGGTCCAGGGCACAGAGAAGGGGGAGAGGGGAACCCAACAGAACCTCTCCTAAGGAAGGACCCTACATATCCAAATCTGCTTATCAGCCTGCAATTGGGTGTGTGCAGAGATATGCACCAGATAATGAGCAGCACCATATAGCAGTTGGGAAGACAGGGGTACAAGGTGTTAGTGATCTGATCCAGGCATGAAGCAGAGAGGTGAGGAGATCTTGGTTCCTATCCCCTGTGCTGATTTTTTCACAATGATGAACTCAAGAAGAAAAGAGAAAAACTGATCACAGAGAGGTGTGCTTGTGATTACGCCTGAAAGTGCAGGGATCTGGATTTTACTATGGAGAGATTATCATCCGAAAAGAGACATCTGAGCTCAGATAAGGTCAAAGGGAAGGGCTGGAAGGAGTAACAGCAGCGTGAAGTTGTTGGAGTTTTTTACCTAGTGGCTTTTTGTGCACACTGTAACTGCTGTACGTTGGTGCCATCTACTGCCTGTACTGTGGTTGTCCCTACCTGGACCTCTGTTAGCATCACTGGAGCTATGTGTAGCAAAAACACAACACAAGTTGGTACAGCTCTGCAATTCTCTGTTGATGCCCTGACATAAGAGGAAGAAACTGTCTGTCATGAAGATAGCAGACCTGATTTAGAGACATGTTAACCAGAAATGCAGCTCACTTGCTTTGGAGTCAGGGAATAAAATGTGGCTGAGCATCTCTTTGGCCTGGAGGAACCAACTGAATTCCTTAACTATTGCTAAGCTATGGCACAATAAGTCTCATCTGATCCCATAACAAATGCCAAGACCAGTGAGAGGGTACCCGTATGAGACAGGAGAGGAGGTGTTGCAGCTTCTGCAATGCTGATAGTATATGACTGCTTCCTTGGTGTGAAAGCAGAATTTCTTGTGGCATCCATACCAGGAGGCTGGCACTAGAAGATAGCCCCCAACTCACATCTTCAGCTCTTGTGGGTGATATTGTGAGCAGGCAGCTGCACATACCAGAAAACCTCTTTTCAGGGTAGGACTTCCCCATAGTTTGTCTCTTTCTTCTTATGTCATTGCAATAACCCACTTGTAAGACTTGTGAAGATCCCTGAAGCTGTTATTCACAGCTGCTGTAAAATGACTACATGTAAAGGATGTCTCTATCAGCTGGCCCAAGCTGTACAGAACAGTTAAAATCATTACTGTTAACTTGACTGAGGCTGCTCCAGAAAATGGGGCAGACTGTTTAAATGTGAGAAAGAAAGAATTTCAGATTGTATTTAGTGCTATGCTATCAGGAGACTGAGTAATGACTAGGCAGCTCCGCACATGTGTCAGAGGTTGGTTTCTGAAATAGCCACAGAACTTCTGAAAACTTTTTAGTCTACAACAATTACTCAGATTGAACTTCAGTAATCTTACAGAATCACAGAATTATCAGAGCTGGAAGGGACTTCTAGTCCAGCCCTCCCACTAAAGCAGGATCACCTGGAGCACATACACAGGACAGCATCCAGGCAGGTTTTTAATATCTCTAAAGAAGGGGACTCCACAACTTCCCTGAGCAGCCTGTTCCAGTGCCTTGTCACCTCCCATAGTAAAAAAGTTTTTTCTTATTTTTAAATGGAACTTCCCATGCTCCAGCTTGTGCCTGTTGCCCCTCATCTTCTCCCTGGGAACTAATCTCCATGTATGCTGAACTGAGCTACAGGATCATAATACTGAGAGCCTGTATGCTGTCTCAAATTCAGCAGCAGTGGTGTTGTCAGTCAGCAGTGGCATCTGACAAAATTATCCAAAAAATATGGCAAGATCAGAGAGAAGTGGAAAGAAAAGTTAAAACTTCCCAGGAGAAGAAAGGTTTGCTCTAAGTAAATGGAAATCCATCATGTCTTGTATGTGATGCTTTGTGTCTTGTATCCTCAGTAAATCCTAAGGAGGAAGACCTTATAAAGGACAATAAATTCAGAAGCTGGAAAAAAAAAAACAAACCTTTGCATCACTTATTGTTGATGTAATTCATTGTCCAAAGAAACAGCTGAGAGGGAGAGGGCATGACCAAAGGCCAGACAACTTTGACACCTGGGAGCACATTGTAGCATCCAGCTCCTGAGGAACTGCTTGGGCAGATAATGATGGTCCCTTCAGGTGGGACAGTCATAGGGATCAAGGGACAGGGAGCTGGTGTCTCTCCCTCAGTGAACAGGAATTGTAATAATGTCCCTCTCAATTCATGGCATTTTCTGTTCCTGAGATGTCACACTGGGGATTTACAAGGTTCTTAGCACCTCTGTGCTCAAGGAATTCATCACATTCAATATACTGTTCCCTCTTCATGAATGTGCTGACCTCCTTTTATAGGCAATAGCAGCACAAATCCTGAATCCCTGGTTTGTGACCAGATACCAAGTGACAAGAGTGGTGCCAGCAGCAGCAGCAGCCAATGTCATCTTCCAGTAGGCCTGCCCAGAAGAAAAAGGGCAAGAGTGCTTGCAGACAGACAAGGGGTTTGCCTGACTCACAGTTCAGGGTGAAATCTCATTTAATGACAGGGGACTCCATGTTCACTTTGTGACAGAGATTGTCTCAAACCTTTCCAATCTGTGGCTAAATGCTGACTTTTCTAACATGTTACTCTCAAGCCTCTCTTGATCATTATGATTACAAGGTAATCTGAGAATCAGAGATGCTTTTAAATGCTTGTAGAGTGTCTAGGTCCAAAAGGATCTGCCACAATTCCTCTCCACTGAGCACAGATCTATATTCATCATAGAATCATAGAATTCCCTAAAACAATTTCTTATCTGTAGATTAGAAATTTTCTAAATAAGAGTGTATATTTCTGTTATTTTGGGAATTACCGATAAATAGAAGACAAATAAAAGGGTTTAATTTCTCTTTTTAAGAGGGAAATTCTTTAGCAATGATTCTTTAGCCTTTCTTGATAATTCAATTTTATACTGAATTTATTTCTGAGAACATGAGAATAAAGAAAGATAATATTTTCCCAGAGCTGCAAATCAGTGGAGACTGTCTTTCAGAAGAAACTTGAGTTTCCCACTGGGAGCTGATCCCACACGTGACTTTCAGGAAGCCCAGCCACGGCCACCAAGAGATAATGCTGTCAGAGCCAAACATAAGCCTTTGGGGCAACGTGATCTGACAAGCAGCTGCCTCTGCTGAAAACTGTCTTTGTAGACCCTGACATCTGGCTCCTTTAGCTGCCAAGCCTGGCCTCCTCCAAGGTGCCACAGGAGAGAAGTTGCTGCAGCAGGTAAGAAACTGGGAGAACAAAGATCATTATTTGATGTGACTGGAAGGTAGAGGATGAAATTGTCTCGATGCAAGACGCTAATTTGCAAGCCCTTTGTGAATCTTTCTCTTTTCTGCTGGTTTGCTCATGACTTTGCAGTCCTAGATGCATAAATTATCAGTAGAGGAAGGAAAAGGTGAAATAAATGAGTGGGAAAAAGAATTTTGTTTGCACTAGAACTTTCAGTCTGTGTTTGTATATTCGAAAAGTTGGGATAATTTGATGTTGCTTCAAACCAAAGCTCCAAACCCTAATGCCTGTCTGCATCTGAAAAGGGTATGCACAGCTGCACTGAAGGTGTCAGCAGAAGGAATGCAGAAATGGGGCAAGCAGCCATACATTAGTGATATCTGGGCATTAGATAGGGAGGATGAAACTGAAGGTTGACAAGGTAGTGATCTCTTGAACAAAGCTGGATACTGGGGACCTGGTGACAGACAGGAGACCCACCTGAGCTCACTGTGGCATGGCAGAGTTCAGGTCTGTGTCTGGAACTCAGGTTCCCTCTGGTGTACAGGGTTTTTATTTGATGCACAGAGCATCAACTCTTCAACCATATTTCAGGTGCAGGTGAGACCTGGCTGAAACTTTTTCAGATAGTGAATAAGCCAAGATTCATTGAGATTTCATTTCAAGTGGTGGTCACTTGAGATCTGAATGGTGTGATAGGGTGAGGGGAAGTTCATGTCGCTACATTCAGCTCAACTGCATCATCACAGTGAAAACAAGGTGTTTCTTTCCCAGGGCTTGCCAACTACTGGCTGCACAGGGAGGGAGGAAAATACTAACACGAGTCACTCTTTGAAAGCAGGGCTTCTCACTCCTACCTCTGAATATCTGGTTCCAGTGCAGGACTGAGGCTAGGTCACTGGTTTCAGCAAGGATAGCATTTTGTCTTGACTCTTGGCACTGTGAAAATGTATTTTCCAAGAAGTTTAAATGGTTCTTTGCTTTACAAAAATTTTTGTGTATAATTGACTGATCTGTTTGTTCAAAACTTGGCTCCTACCTAGACCTCAGTGAGGAGAAAAGAAATTGCTGAGTTTAAATGCTCCCCTGTTTATAATCCAAACACTGCAGCATGGAGCTATTGCGTGAGAACTGGAAAGGGAACCTGACCACAAGCCAGCTCCTCACAAATGTGAAACAAATGTCAGCTTTTCATTATTTGAGACAAAATGTAAAGTAAACAATTACAGAGATAATTCACTTTTTAGCCTGTCTCATTAAAGTGTCGAGGTAGTCCTATCCATGTAAATGAGTTTCCTTACCATAGAAACATATGGGTCTTTAGTATATCCATTATATGCAGTCATCACCAGGAATTTAATAATTAACCAGCACATTCTAAAATCTACCACAAGATGGCAGAGTTGGACTTAGAACAATTAAAATTTTGTGTAAACCAAGGTCTCTGAAACTTCGCGCTATAAAAGTCTTTGTGTCCTTTAGAGAACAAACAAGAGCCAGACAGTAGAGAGACATCTTCCAAAGGCATGGAATTGCCCATCTGTTTAAAACCAGAAAACAAACTAACCAACTCTGTCTAGACCTAAATCCAGACACTGAAATGTGGGTTCCCTCTCGAATGCTTCTGGCCACAGTGGAGCCAATTATCTTGATCATGACGTGTAAGAGAATTCAGGACTGATTTGGTGGTACCTCTGTTTTTCCCAGAATAAGGCAAAGCAAAGAGCCAACAGCAGCTGCAAGCTGTTTCCAGAGATGCCAGCAATACATAGTGGCCCACTGTTGACACCCAGTGTTCCCTTTACATTTCCATAGACACATCTACCACAAAGAGAAAGCTGCACACTTTTTGGAAAGTGTTGATCCTTACAGATTATCCCTGCTAAGCAGCTCCCTCCAAAAATAATCTTTCCACAGCTACTTTCCACAGCTTTCCACAGTGGTGTCTCTGCTCAGTAAGGTTGCAGCCTTGAGGGGCATCCTGAGAATTAGATTTCCCCAGGCTGCTAAGCCCCCACATGTTGTACACAAGGTCCCTGCTGTTCCTGCATGACAAAATAAGGGAGGGAGAGAATGTGTGGGAGTGATGGAGATACTTCACTCTTAAGAAAGAAGTTAGCAACATGTGCCCAGGTCTCTGGGAGCACTGGTCAGCATTCCTTGACTGCTGACTGTAAAATGAAACAGACCCTTAGAGGGAAAACTGGTTCTGTCCGTACACCTTAGGACTTCTCTGAATGCATGTGCAGCCTCCCCTTAGCTGTGAGAAATTTTGTTGTTGGGTAGCTAGGAGATAACTTAGGCTGTGCTCACTTATTACATCGATGGGATGGGGTATAATGAGTTTTAATAAACTTCTAGCTAGTTATAAAGCAAACATACATGCACAGGCACACATAAGTGATGTTTTGAGCATCATAGATAGTATAAATACCTGTTATGCATAAATGTTATAAATTTCTGGTCAGACAGGCTGCTCTTTGGAGATTAAAATGCCAATGTAGAAATATTCATCTGTGGAGAGCCTTGCCTGTGCACCTCCTACTTTTCTAAAATAACTCATTCCTCCCTTGCCAGTTTTTAAGAAATTTTAACACTTTTATTGCCTGGCTGAGGTGAGATTTTCTCTTTCCCACTAGATGGCAGATTGTCACAGTTGAAATCCTAATTCTGGCCCACTAATGAGTGTTGCCAGCTTTGTAGTTGAACAGTCTCACGTACAAAGAAAACATGAAAACCAGAATAGGTATGGTCACCAGTTTGTTTAAATTTCAATAAGTTCATTTGCTTATTTATAGAGCTTACTATACATCAGTATTACATTTTGTTACATACTCAGCAGGACTCATGGTTCCTGAGAGCATCAGATGCAAGCTCCATAGTCTTGGTACAGCTACTTCAGGCCTCTTTAGGAAGGAGTGTGTAGGCCACATTGCTCCTGTACAGATCTAGGATATGTGCTGTGGCTTTCTGGACACAGGGCATCTCAAACAGTCCAGCACTATGACATAAATGGTTTTGGGGGTTTTGTTTTTGTTTTTAGGTTTTTGTCTCTGAACATGAAAGAAATTCAAAATACTTTCTAGGAGCTGAGAGCCCTGCTGGTTGTATATTGTAGAGGTTTTTCAGTGCTGCTTCCCTTGTAACTGGTGAGATTCTTTTACTAGAGCAGGTCCAGGTCTTCAAAAAGTCCCAGCAATAAATTCTGCAGTCCTCATGCTCCTCTACTTAGGTAAGGCTCTCAAGGTTCCAGCACTGGATTCAAAATTCAAAGCAAACACCACTATAGCTACCAGATTTTTCCTGCTCCATTCAAACCCATAAATTGTTTCAGACCCTTTGAAAGGTGGTCACATCTTTCAAAGTCAGAGGATAATTCCTGTGGGTCCAGGTTTTCTCCTCTGGTATTTGTTATTTATAACCTTAAGAAATTCTTCAGGGAGTTGAATTTGTGCTAGCCTCATTCACTGAGTTTAATGGGTTTATCTTTTTTTTTTTTTTTCCTGCTTTACTTTGGTGTGAGAAACCAGAGTCTATCCCATGAATTTCCCCCCTACCAATAGCTCAGTGGGCTTCAGTGCCCTCCCAGCTTCCCAGACGGTGCTGAGGAAGCAGCTCAGCTGTTTAAATGTCAAGGTCCTCTCCTAAACTCACACAACACAGCAGATTTCACATGCCCAGCTCAGGCAGCAAAGGGGATTCAAGTTCCATTAGTCGCTAAGCAGCCCCTGGCACCTGAAATTTCACTTCTGAAGGATCATGTGTGAGCTTTGCATACAAAGGCAAATAACAAATTACACTTCTGGAAGTGTCAGCTTTGTCATGTGCTGTTGCCTCAGCCTTTTAACAGCCCCAGCGAGGTGTGATGTACTCACACCAGTCTGTATCTGTTTTCCCAAGTCTAGTGCAAGTCTTTCAAACTTTCATTTGGGAGGATCAATGCTTTCCTAATAGGTTTTCAAAGGCATGGAGCAATCTCCCACTTTCCTGTGACCTAGGTGAGGACCTTGGAGTCTTGCAGTGCTAATTGGAGCCTGTTACAGCTGGACTGACCCATTGGACTGTGGCAGCATCAGGCACACAAAGGTCACCAACCTCTTTTTTTTTTTTTTTTTTAAATGATGCCCAGAACTGGCTGTGCCCTGGAAGGTGGTGATCTCATTTCTTCACACAGCTCATCTGAATGGCTCCTGTCGTGGTGGATTAGCACTCTCTGGACATAATAATCAGGGCAATCCCACTGTCCTGTGTTGCTGGGAGTTTCCTTACCCCTGTTACTTGGTTATCTTTCCCATGCACTTTTGTAGATGTCAAGCTGCCAAAGAAATTCTCTGAGTTTATTTGTTTTTTCTTTCCCTGCCCCAGGATCCTGCTAGTTTGTTAATGTAAAAGGTGGATTTGCAGATGCATCTCTCGGGGAGTGTTTGGCTCTTCAGAGAGCTGTACAAGTCCAGCAAACACATCCGTGTGGAAATACTTCATTTTCCCCAGACATGGCCATTCCTTCAGGCTCCTGTTTCAAGCCCATTCCCACTTGTGTCCATCTGTAATTTGCTGCAGGAGTCTTGCATTGCCAAATATTGTTTTGACTACACGCTAAACACAAAGATCCCTAGAAACGATTTGAATTGATCTAATAGAAATCTGAAGACCTGTGACAATGAAGAAAACAGCTACAAGGCAGTGACAGGTTTCCTGTGCATAAAAAGCTTGTGACTAAAAGTCCAGCATTTCACAGACTGCAGAAATGGGAGCTTTGTATCATTTCCAGCTCACTAATAGTGTTGCCAATTATCATGATTTTATCACGAGTCTCATGATATTCTTCTTAAAAGCTTAGTTTCTGGAATCAGGTAATTACATGAGAAGCTTTCTCACTCACTTTTTTTTAAAAAACGTTATTTTCTTAGCAGCAAGTTAACAACTTTCTAGCCCTGCTGCTTCCAACAGAGAGAAAAGGAAATAAAATAAAATAAGATTTTTTTAAAAAGCTTTAAAAATTACGATGGTTTGTCTTAAAGTCTCAAAAAACTCAAAAATGCAAACCAAAAGAGGTACATAGATGTTACTATTTGCTTACTTCTTTTTAATCTTGTGGGTTTTTTAAAGCTAACTTCATGCCCAGTTCATGATTTTTGAATGCTTAAGATTGGCCAATCTAATACCTATGTGTAGCACTGGAAGTCCTGTTGTGGCATTTATTTTTAGAAAAGCTATTTTAGCTCATTTGGTGCATTCTTTATAGTTCCATCTACCTTGTGTAGCTAGGCTCATGGGGCCAGATCCTTTGCTGGAGCAAATTAGAGCAAGACCAATGATTTAAACCATCTGGAGATCTAGCCCATGGTGCAGTAATCTGGCTTTACTGGCAAAGGGATACAAAATATAGCCCCAATAACATTTTTTAAAACTCCATAAAATGTTCCTAAAATAGTCTTCCATCATTCTGGAGCAGATGTGGTATATACAGAGGATACAGGACAGAAAGCTTCAGGAGATTTTCTTGCTGTCTCTCTGAAAGCATCCCCATAGCTTGCTCTACCCGGTCTGCCTCTTGTGGGTTTTGTACCCTTCCCATGCACTGCACCACAACTGAGCTGCTGCTTCAGCGTGCCTCTGCTGAGTGCTGTGAAAATCATCTTCACATGTGTGATTGCCATACCAGGGGGTTACCTACTGTGCTTCCTTTTCTTCATAACCTTTTACCCATCGTAGTGAAACCAAGCAGCTTCCCACGCAGGCAGGAGCCCCTCAGATAATATCCCAAAGTCCAATCTCTTTGTGTTGGGCTCTCAGAAGTCCTCCGAGGTCAGACAAGGTTAGTGCTGCTCTGGGGTTGGATGCCTCAAGGACCACAGAGGAGCTGCAGGAAGTGGTCTTGGTGACTCAGCTGATGGCAGTCCTCCCACTGGTTCAGCATTGAGGCAACGTTGCAGCGTGACGTGAGAAGGCAATGATTGCTTGGACACCCTTCAGACAAAGTGCAAAGTGGGGACTTCTGACCACTTTGTTACCAAACGATCTAACAAATCATTTTTGTAGGAAAAAAAAAATTGAGTGTCCTTTCTGGAGACTGGAGTAGTCCAAAAAAATGTGATTGCTAATTCAAATGCAGAGAAATGTATTTTTAAAAAAAATTTACAATTCCTTTCCAGCTCTTCCTCCAGTTGTTCTGCCATAAGAGTCCTCACAGCATCATGTATTCCTCCTGAATGCCACTTTGCTGGTTGCACTTCATGAGCTTGGGTTTCCCTTGCTGAACTGTTACCAGTATTAACTGGAGCTGTTCAAAGCTGCTCCTGGAATATAATTTCTGTTACTCTATTGCTGATTCTGCACTAGAAGCATGTGGGTCCCTCTCCTGCCATTCAGTAATTTCAGTGACAGTCACCAGAGCAAATTAAACATTGGTGTTCTGAGCCTCTGTAGTGCCTTCTGCTCAGCTACCTCAGGTTGCTTCATGGCAGCTGAGTGTTTTGCAGCTCACAACAACTCTCTTCAAAGGTGGTGGTGGGGAGGAGACCGCAGCTCAGCAGCTGTTGTAAATTGTGCAATGCCCTAAATCACACTTGTGGCTGGAGCTCTTGGCTCCTAGGAAAGTGCTGTAGCTGGGATGGTCTGTTTCCTCAGGGACATTACCCATGCAAGACTCAGGACTTGCTGTGGTGTTTGGATCTGTGGAGTTTATTTGTTGTGGGTTTTCTCCTGGTTCTGCCTGCGTCACTCCTTGATTGAGTTATTCTCTTACAATACAGTTAGTGCTTTTTACCTTTTGACTACAGGGTATATGCTGCCTCATGTTACATCTAGCCTTTTCCTTTTTCCATCTTTGCTTTGGGTTTTTCTCTGGACTCATCCAGAACCTGATTAAATAACTTTGTCCTGGGCAGTTAAATCTTGAGAAAACCTGGAGAAAATGGGCATTGGCTAGAGAGCATTTGGAAAGAAGCACAGAGGTGCATAACACCCCCAGAAGGGTCAAGAACACATCACAGGCTGGTGGAAAGATCTGTAATACTCTGTAGACTCACTCCTTGTCATCATTCAAAGGTGGCATACAGTTCAGATGGCAACTGTCAGGTTTTCTGGAAGCCAAAGACAAGGCTGAGCAAGCACAGTCTTTTAGGGTATACTTGATTATTTTTACCATTATTTATTCTTATGTGATCAGAAGGGAAAAAAGTAATTTAGCGCGACAAGAAAATGTTTGCCATGTTATATATGTTATATATGTTCACCTCAGAATCCTGCACTTCTTTTAGACAAGTTGTGTGAGGTGTCTTGGGAGAAGTCTCTGGATGGGGCAAACTCTTGGGCTACAACAGGATCCTGTGAGTTCCCAGCCCTGCCCTGGGGGGACCTCACCACTGTTTGGGCTGCTGTGACCAAAGGACAGAAGGACTTAACAGTATTCTTTCTGATATTTTGAATTTATTAATAATTACAGGAGTATCTGGTATTTGTTCAGCATCTTAAGATGATCTTTGCACAGAGGCATGTTCTTTGCATTTATTACTATCTGCGTGGTCAGTATGGAGATGTTCACACTATAAGCACCTGGCCTGGGGAAACTCAGTTCCCCTTGGGGCTGCTTGGATACCTGGGGGAAATCACAGCTTCTCCAAGGAGGCATTCAAAGCAGCAGCCTGGCTCACCTGCTCTGACATGACCCATACAGAACTCTCTCCTTCTGCACTGATACGTAGAAAACCCAGAGCAATGCCCTTCTAGTATAGATGCTCAGCATGGTGCTCACATTTTCTGTCATTCTCACCATGTTACAGTTAGTATTTAGGTTATGTCATATGGGCTCTGCCAGCTGGAATTGAGAATTTTCCAGTGATACTAGAAGATTAATTGGCTTATTAGTAGGTCATAGGACCACAAAACCAGATGTATCCCACATTTTTATACCAATGTAATATCACGTATTTTTTTCATGTTTTGTGCTTTAAAAAATTGTGATTGCTGGTTCTGAGGAAATGTGGGATTAATAAACTACATACTACTAACTCAATCTCTCTCCTCCTTACTACAGTATATTTTTTAGGATTTACTCTCTCCAAATTTTAAGTCTCTAGGGACTGAATCTATTTGATCTTGGTCCGTTTATTAGTAAAAATGTTGCAATTTTAATTCTGTTTTGGAAAACTCTGAATCAATGCATCAGAAATTATGAATTGAAATAAGCGAATGATTAGAAGGTAGTAGAAATGCAAGTCAGACTTTTGGTGGTCCTTGCTAATCACCTTCTGCTGATGTTATTACTCTATAAATATATTAACAGACCTAAATTGTCTTGGATTATTAAATAGCTGCTGTACTTAAGCCAATAACACTTACAATGCAGTGGTGCTCAGTGTGATACTGATGTATAGAAGTTGCACACTTATCTTTTGCATGGCTACATGTATACTATCTATGACTGAGGACTATATCTCCTCTGCTTAGACCATGAGACATGCACAGATCACCTCTTGTTTGTTAGCCACCAGGATTTAGACTCTATTTTGGAAATGCTTGAGATCTTTCTGGAAGAAAAGAATTCTGTTAGTATTATAGACCTATGTGTCTTTATGCATTATCCTAAAAACTAGTAACAAAGAAAAGAGAGAGAGAAGTGGTTTAGTTCTGTGGAAAGGTTTGATGCTGTGCATTTCAGTGGAAAGAACTGTCTCTGTGGATGTGTAACTTTACAGCATTGGTTCCCTAGGTATATGTAAAACATATTCTGCTAGTAAACCACTTCTTGTGCAGTCAATATACATATTTATTGGTAAAACATATGCATGCTGTCATCTCTCAAATGTTTTACATGTTGCCCAATTTCAAATGAGTAGAATAAAGTAATTGCATTAGTCTGCAGTACAGGGGTAAAAATTATCTATTTTCTTCTCATAAGAGGAAGTTCTGAACCTCACTAGTGACTGTGGCTTATAACACCAAACCCTTCTAAAGAAGGTATAAAATTTTGCTGCGGTGGCATTTTGGGATGAGTTCTCTTCATGAGAAGCACTGAGCAACACATTAAGTTCAGCAGAGAATCCAGAGAAAAGGGGTATCCAAGCATTAATCATTCATCACAATGCTTCATAAAAGGAACCTCTGTGAAAACAAAAGCAGGAAACTCAACTATTCTGAGAATCATTTTAAACTAGCACTAGTTTCAGCTACCAGGTATTTGCACTATCAATCAGAATATATTTATTTATCAGTTGAATCATATATTAAAACTCTAGGCTATGCAGAATAGGATTCAGAAGAGAAATATTGAATGTATACATGCAAAAATAGTGAAGCCTACACTTTCTGGAAATAATATATAAATGTCATTCACTGACAGAAAAACAGATTGTTGTTAAAAGGAGCTCCAAAAATGACCTGACATCAGAATCACAATTTCCTGTGTCACAGGTTAGTGAGAAATTGCTTCTTTACAGCCTAACAATTCAAGAAATAATGACCTAACATTGTTCCACTGTGAATTGGGGCCAAAAGATATATTTTTGCAGGTAGCAACAAATAAGAACAAACCTTGCAAAGAACTAGAATGCATAAATCCTGAAGCACACCAGAGAATTCACTAGTTTTGACATAAGCAATCTATAAACAATATAGCTGATTTGAAATATACTAGGCATGATTGCAAACATTACTTGCCTCTTCAGCAAAACTAGACTGGACCTCTGTGGGCAGCACATAGGAGAGCTATTATTTAGGTATTTAGGATCCTTCTGCTTTCAGATGTTGAGGTCATTCATTTATTCAACAAATGTAATGGAAATCCACATTAGCTTGATAGACTTTTCAGACACTTTATGCAGTTCAACCAACAGTTTCATATACCCATCTTAAGGTTTTAGTCACAATTTACAGCAGAGGATAGGTATTTTGGACACCCGACTTGAGATAAGTCACAGACACTTGATTTTCACAGAAGATAGGCTACCTCTGAGGAAAATGTAAGTACTGTAAATTAGGAGCTGTTTCTGAAACTCTTAACATTTATACAGCTTTGGCTGTCGTTCTGCAACCTCACAGATGTTATCTTATGAAAGGGGTCTGCAGTACGCAAGAACTCTGAGATGGGGGTGATGTGGTCATATTCTTCTTTTTAATCTTTTTATTCCTTTATAGCCTCCTAAAACTAGGACGAGTCCATGCTTTTGCTAAAATTTCACCTAGAATATTTGTAATTCCTTCAAAAGACTTGGGAAACCAAATAAGGTGAGATGTTTTCAACCCTTTTACACACCCTGATATTCAGGGCAGTAGAAAGAAGACTGAATTCTGACAAAGTATTTCTCCTTGAGACAGAACTACCTAGTAGCCTGAATTTGACTCTAGGAATTGGAATTTCCTTTCCAGCTTTATCAGGGACTCTTTATCTGGTCTTGCATGAGATGAGCATTAGGTAGCTTCTTTAATACTTACAGCACAGTAAAGGTTAAATGGACAAAGTTTTTTTTCTGAGGGAAACCAAAAACTTTTATTAGAATCACTGGCTACTGTAGAGACAGTGTCAGTAGTCAAACATCAGGGCAAATCAGTGCAAATTATTAATCAGAATATATACACAGCATGTACATGCAATGCAGTGCAATGTATAAAGCACCAGATTATACATTTTGTACTGCCAGGGATTTCTGGTTTTCTGCAAAACCCAGTAAATATTTTCTTCCCAGAGTAAATGAAAAGTCATCTTAGTTTTCCCTCATGAAATATAAATATAGTTTCCAACAGATCTCATTGCCTTCATATCAATGGTTGAGTTTTGCTTTCTGTACATTGCCAGTTCCAGTTGTTTGAAGTTCTTTGGACAATGCCATGGACAGGTATCCCAGTTACTGTTTGGTGCATCTTACTCCCTGCTCTCCTCCCTCTAAGGAGACAACTCACTTTGAGCAGTCTAACCAACCCTGGGCAAGAAAATTATCTGGCTTCTCATCGTATTGAGCATTTTGCTGGGGACAGATGAAGTCCAGAAGGAGCCTGGCCAGGTCAGTGTGCTGTCCTTCTCCTTTCTCAGCTCCCCAGAGCCCTGTACCCCAGCCCCTTGAGTTGTGGTTAGAGGGACAGGGAGTAGAGGAATAAAGAATAAGAAACCACACAGAACCATGAGCAAAGACTGTCCCTCAGAAGTTGTGCATTTTGTTTTCATATCCCTGCCAAAGAGCAATGCTTTTTTGGTGCCACTTATTTTTTTTTCCCCACATAAGCATGATGTACTGCTTCTGTACTGAGCTTTTAGTGTTATAGTTTCTATAGTTTAGGTGCTGGAGCTTGGACTTCCATAAATGTGCTTTACGTTTCAGATCTGAATATGAAAAGGGATCTCTCACTGTTGAAGAGAGGTCAGATCTGGCAAGAGCAGCAGCAAGTATGACATTTCTTGAAGCCTGTGCAGACATGACAGGCTCTGCATTTTGAAGAAGCTTCTGTCCTTCTGCAAAGACAGGTAACGGATGGCATGTGTATTTCTAGTTCATGGTGAATGCACAGTCAGATGATTTTGCTTATCATTTTATGAGCAGTAATTTCACTGGACGAGGTCATGTGAATAAGGTCCTGTTTAAGCAGGATATTTCAGTTTGTGTTTAAACCTGAATAAGATCTTGCAGGCTTCCTGAAATTAAAGGCAGGCTTCCATGCCAGTTTTGCACTAAATAGAAGTACCACCTCCCTTGCCGATGTAGCATGCAAGTAACCTTTCATAATCACAGAAAAGGCATAAAAATGTTTATGGCATCAAGTCAATATCCATGATACAATACAGATTAAACCTGTGAAGAATTAATCTTTCCAGTGCAAAATAAATAAAATAAATAAAAGCATTTAATGTGAAATTAGCATTGGCAGTACACTTTAGATATACTTTGAAAAGAGGAAAAATTAAATTAGGCTTGATCAATATGTAGAATGCAGAAAGATGGCACTTGCCTCCAGGAACTTACCACTGAAGTTTTAAACAAGAGACAACACATACATGCAGGCAGATAGGAATCCCAGCTGCATATCATCCCAGTGAGTATTGTCTCGTTGTCTATACATGGTCACGATTTCCCTCAGCTAACAGGGAAAAGAAAGGGAATGTATTGTGCCAAAAAATGTTTCCCATTCACCCAGCAAACTGTGAGATAGCATTGCACATGACATTGTTAATTTCTTAAATATTATTGTGATTAGTTATAGTCTATAGATACAAGGTGCATTCAGAGCTGGTGCAACTTCATTGACCCCAGAGCTGGTACAACTGTTTAAATCACAGCAGAATTGATCATGTACTACTTCCCAATTGGACTTAAACCAGACATCATAAAGACATGAGTGGCATGAAATAGAATTTTAGGCCTCTTTCTCCTAGTGATCTTCCCACATGTGACCGTTTCTTCATTCTAAAAGAGAAGCTAATTTAAATGTGAGGTTTTTTTCTGGAAGCTTCTGCCTGTGAGTATCCTTTGGAATCCTCAAATGGGCCCTTTAATTTGTTATAAGGATCTATGAAGATTTATAGAAATAAATCCTATAGACATGAGGAAAACAGAGCATCCCCATTGGTTTTTCAACCATTTTCTTTAAATACTTTACTTAATAAAAAATTACAGTCCTCTTTCAGAACTATATCAAACATTTTAAAGGCCACATTTATGCCTTCTGAGGCTACACTAACTTCCTCAGTGGTTGATCAGATTTGTTCCACTGCCATAGAGGAAGTGGGACAGATTCCAGATTAGCAATCCTGGACCTAGTGGCATGTCAATCTTTCATCATTGTAAAACTTTTTTTTACAATTGTGATTTAAAAAAACTCTTTCCTTTAGTACAGAACATTTTTGAATGTATCCTCTATATCCATGCATGCATGCTACAGCAAGGTACATTAAGTGTATGTTGTCATATATCTTTATATCCCTACATGGTTTCATTCCCATTGAGTTGTACAAGAGCAGGAAGGAAGACCAGAGGGAAGAGCTGCACTTTGACCTCTTGTTCATATTTTGGTTCTTTTATGTATACCAAATGTCAGTCATTCTGTCGTCTATTTAATCTCAGACACCTATGGAAGATTAAGAGAGGGCAGTTCAATGAGTAGAGCAGGAAAGGGAAGGATGGATGAGCTACAGCAGTCAGATAATGTAAAAGCCAACTCAGAGTTCTGAAAAAACTCCAGCCGTCTCCAGCCATCATCCTTCTGACAAAAAGGAGGAGTTTCCGTTCAGGCTTAAAAATCGCCATCTGCTAAAGGATTCACACATATGAATTCTGGAAAGGAAAACTGTCCTTCTTAACTGCATAACTGCTCTTAATTAATGCTCAGTCCTTCCATCTTTTAATTAAAAATGTTCTTGACCAACACTCTGGATGTACACGTTTCTAACTATGCAGCAAGGATTCAGAACAAAACTAACATTACATTTTTTTGCATGCTTCTTGGTCCCTCCAAAACCCTCTTATTCTAACACAGCTCCCAAGCTGTCTTTCCCCAGCAAAGTAACCTGGGAATACAAGTGAGCTTTGTTTTCTGAAGATCAAAACCTTGTTTTTTCCTACTGTTGGTAACCAAAGCCTCTCTCTCCATTGTGGAGTGCTCTTCAGTAGTAGGTGCAATGAAAATCCTTTAAGCACAGAATTATCCAGTTACGTTGGGTAGGGTTGTGCTGCTGTGACAGCATGGACTGAGTGTGTACCATGGGCAGAGGAGGGAACTTCTTTCAGTGAGATGGTGGCTTCATGCTAGTGCTCTTTGGCCCCCCAAAAGTTGCAGTGTTGTTGCTTGGCAAAATAACCTGTTGCCCTCCAGTCCTCCCCAAACTCTCAAATAATTCCAAGCTATGGAATAAATAAGAGTTAGGAGTGCATGGGAAACCAGTTGTCACCCTTTAATATCAGCTTCCTAATGCCACCCAAAAAACAAACCAAACAAACAAAAACAACAACAAAAAAAAGTGTTTACAAAGTTTCACACAGAAGGCACCCAGATGTGTAGCAGGTTTTTAGGTTCAAAATTGCAGTGGGGAACCTGACGTCCACTGCCTTGCTTTGCACAAGATGGAAGAGAAAGGTTTCTGAGTGGCATAAAACTCATTTTCCACTTGCCCAGACCTGGGCTGCGTGTCGGGCAAATCCGCTGGCAAATGTTAACACTGCCCAAGGGACTGAAAGTGAAGATGGGGGGTGATGTGGCATGCGGTTGCCATGGCACTGGCCATAATCCTGCTGGAGTCAGATACCCTGATGATACGGCGAGTTTCAGCTTGCTCTCGGTACAGCACAGTGGTGACCCTCTCTAGCAGCATATGGTTGTGTTTTAAACTTTTGATAAATTCCATAGCCAAAAGAAATCAAAACAAATCAAGTAACAAGCCCTGTCTGGCCAAAGTCCAAGTTAAAACTGCTGCATTCCTCATTGGTATTACTGTTAATACACCAGCTCGGTGCAAAAGGGAAGATATTCGGGGCGGGAGCAAGGGGCATTTTCTGGAGATTCTTTTTCCCTCTTCCCGTAGCTTCGGTCCCAAACCACGCGGATTAAAATAAATTATCATGCTCCGGTGGGTCTGGTTACCGCGTTTAGGGAACAATCCTTAGTGAACGCTTTTCCCACCGAAGATGTTCCCAAAGGCTGGAGCCGCCCGTGGGCCGCGGTACAACCGCAGCTGCCGAGATGCTCCGCGGGGTTTTGCTGCCTCCAAACCCGGGAGCTTGGAAAAAAAAACAACAAAAAACCCGAGGACAAACCTCCCAGGAGAAAAAGAAACAAAAACAAAACACAACACAGCTAACCAAAACAAAACAACCTCAAACAAAACACCGAAAAAAAAAAAACCCGTCAAAACCAAAAGACACAAGTTGGAGAAAAAACACCCCCAGTTCCATCCCCGCCTCTGAGAGTGAATCTGCACAAGGCCAAACTTTTGTCTGGGGGAGGGGGGGGGGGCTACTTTCCCCGAAGAAGGGGCATTTTTGTGGTTTTGTTGCAGATGCCCTCCAGCTGGGTAGGGGTGGGGGGTGAGGAGGGGCTGCCGGAGCGGCACTCCGGGGCCGGGCAGGGGGAGCGGATCTTACGCCGGCTGCGAGAAAGCTCCGCAAGGAAAATGGTGCGGTTTGTTGAGGTGAGCGGGTGATCTGGGATGAGAGAGGATGGGGAGGGGGGAACAAGAGAGAGAAGATATGGAGCGGTCCGCTGCTGCCGAGAGGAGAGGATAGGAAGGTTTTGATTTCCCCCTTTTTTTTTTTTTTTTTTTTTTTTTTTTTTTTTAAGGGGAGTGTATGGGTGGGGAGAGAAAACAGAGCCTGCAGCCAGTTTTCATCTTGTGCCTGGGCTTGAAAGCGCTCCCAGCGTCTTCCCTCCAGGCTGCTCAACTTGAGCCTGTGTGTATATCTGTGTGTGGAGACATAAAAGTATGCATGTGTCTGTGCGAGAGAGTGTGTGTGCTCGCCGCCTCCAGACCCAACCCCGGGCTGAGGAGCAGCGGTAGCCACTCGGTGTCCCGCACCTCTCCAAACTCTCCTCCGCCCTCCATCCATCCCTCCCCCGCGGAGCTGCTCCGCGGCACCAGCCAGGGATTCGCGGCAGCTTTTGGCGAGGAGAGGAGAGGAGCTGAGTGGGGGTAGAGGCACAAAAGGGAAGGACGGAGGAAAAGTCCCTCCCACGGCCCCCTCCCCCAAGTTTATGATGGGGGTCCGGAGGAGCAGCTCTGCTCCGCAGCAACCGCTCGCCTGCTGAAAACTTGCTGTTCCGCTTTTTTGGGGTAAAGTTGATGCTTATTGTGTCTTTTCATTGTGCTTTTTTTTATTTATTCCCTCCTCCCCCCCCCCCCGCCCCCTTTTCTCCCGCTTTTGTCAGGCGTGTCCCGTGCCGGGGTGGGTGCTGGGTGGTGATGGGGGGGGATGTGTAGAGATTTTGCAATGGGTTCTCCTCCTCTCAGCGGGTGCCCGGGGGGGTCCCGTCCCGTGCCGTATCCCCCATCCCTTTCTCCGCAGGTGAGCGGGGCGGATGCGGGGCCGTACGTGAGTGTGTGTGGGTTGGGGGCGAGGAGGTGGGGTGGGGTGGGTGTCCGCCCCCGGCCCAGACCCTGCCGGGACCGGGCTTTGGGCCGTGTCTCCAAGGCCATTGTTTTTTCCCGGGGGCTGCGGTGACACTGGCAGCCCTGGGTGGCTGACGGGACGGCCTCGTCCCGGGACCCGGAGAACAACAGGGCTCCCCATAGGAGTTTTCTTTTTTTAAAAAAAAAAAAGTTGCTCCCCCCCCTCACTTCTTGTCACCCCCCGGGAGGGGCAATCTTTCGACAAGTATATTTGCTGAGGAATTTAAAAAATTCCCTGCTGCAACTTGATCCCTGTGTGATGAGGAGCGGCTTGGAGAAACCCGGACTCCAATCCTATTAAGGACTTAGGGAGCTGAGAGTTTTTCCCCCCAGACTCGGTGGCTTTAAAACAATCAGGGAGGCGGAGAGGGAGATGGGCTCATCTCGATGCCTTTTCTGCCTCAAGCGATTGCCATCATTTCCTGGGAAACCTGACTTTGCCAGCGCAACGTTTTAGGATGGTTTATCAGTGGTCTTGCTGCTGGCTTTTCCGACGGTTACGGGATTTTACATATAAATATATATATATTTATTTATTTTTCGAACCTGGAGTCTAGGCTTCAAAACTTCTTGATGGGTTGCTGCTCCTCTTCCGCGGGTGCGGTGGCTGGGCGCGCAAAGCCGCGGCCCCTCCTCGGGCAGGGGAGGGTGGGGGGAAAGTGTGCAGGGCCCGGCATGGCCTGCCCCTACCTGGGTACGGACGAGCCTGTGTCCAGGCATGAGGGTCAGGGGGGACAGAGCCAGCGAAACTTGCTCCTTCCTATAGGTAACGTCGTGCTCCACATAGCTCCAGGTACTGGAAACCTCTATACTCACCTCTGTGCATATAGGAATTAGGATTTTACTGGCGTTTCGTGTTTATAGTTTTACAGCCACAGATAAAGGTACTAGTTGTAAACCTTTGTCCAGCCCCTGCTAACCCCTTTCACTTTTTTTTTTTTTTAATATAATTTTTTTTGCAACTGAGGCTCTTGGGATGTACAAGAATTTGAAAATAAACGTTAGACTAACATGCTGCATAAACCAGCGTATAAACAAATATTGTATTGGCATGTGCTGTGGAGCTGGTGCCAAAAAAGTTAAGTAAATAAGCCATGAAATTCAAAATATACAGCAGTGGAATAGACTGATTTGTTTTAAGATTTACTGATTTGATCTGTTTGTTCTAGCTACCTTGTTTTAAAAGAAAAGTTTTGAGTTTTCTAAATTCTAAACCTAATTCATTTAACTTCACTGCAAATGAAACTACATTCACCTGGAAAAAAGGATCCTCCTAAGTAATTGTTTATGCTCCTGGGATGTTTGAAGTGCATGGTAATTGCTGCATAGAGCAGCTGCAGCTGGTGAATTGGTTTGGTTCAACTTTTCTGATGGGTGGGTATGGTAATTTGTCTTTTGGCTGGAACTTAAGGAAATGTTGACACCTGTCAAACTTTGAATTGCAATAAAAATGTCATATTGAATGTTATTGCAAAACTGACAACTTTTAAGAAGTGAATGAAATTCATTATGTCTTTTCCACTGTAAACAACTCTTGGAAATTTGTCATCTGATTGAAAATATGACCTATCTGTAGCACTGAAAAGTGCCTGATCCACTGAAGATGAACTGTTAATCTACGGGTATGTGTATATCCAAGCCTCTGGTGCATGTTTGTGAAAGAGCTAATCTTTAAAGCAAGGTGAGGTAAGATTCACTTGATCTTGAATGTTGTTATTGCTTAAAGTATGTGACTTTGAAGTACCCAGAAATGCAACTGCTGTTTTTCAAAGAAAAACAGATCTCAAGGACTGTTTCCAACTTCCTTTCTATGTCTTTTTTCCAGTATGTCAAAGGGGATGTATACAGATGGACAAATACTGTTTGAGTTAGGTCATTCATTTAGAGAAAAATTAGAGCCATAGAAGAATTTGAACTAGATGCATATGCCAGTATAAATCCAGCATAATTTCATTGATGCAGCTCCAGTTTTTACTTGGAAAACAAAAAAAACAGAACTTGACCTCAGATATCCAATACACAGAAGCCTGCTTTCCGTAATGTCACACTGAACAATAAGTCACATTTAGACAGACTTTTTACAGCATATATATGTATATATATATGTACATATAATGGCCAGAATTTTTGGCATTGATTTGAAAATTACTTTAAACTTTTATGGCAGAGAACCATTTTTTATTAAAGTTTCCATGATTCTAATAACCTGAAAGGTTTATACCACAATTTCCCTTCCAGTGTCACGTTCATATAAGCCGTATGCAGATTCCAGCACTATGTGAGCAGCTGTATTGCATGAGGGTTATGTTACTGTGCTAGCTACAGCACTGTACAACTTGAAAATATGTTTGTTTTTCATGATCCTGATTCTTTATTTCTATTTAGAGAGTCTGACCTTTTCTAATGAGTTTTCCAGTCCTCTGCTACCATCTTTTTGTTTGAGGACATGGTAGATCATCTGACCTAATATCAAAAGCACTGTTCCCACTCCCCACTTGTGAGCATGGAAGACACTTGGCTAACCACCTCCCCCTGGTTTTGGTGGCCTACTGTAAGCCAGTTGTTTGCCCTGTAGTCTGAAAGGTACACAGATACTTCATGCTTTTGTACTCTCAGAAGTGCTCTCTTCATAGTGAAGTTTCCAGTGCAGATTAGCAGGGCAGTGGATTCAGTAAGCAGTCACCAAAATCTGTATGTATTTGTGCAGCAAACACCTATCTATTGCTCCGTCACAAAGCCTCCACTTAATAATCTGGCCAAAGGTTTCAAGGCATCGAGTTTTTTCAAAGCAGCTACTTAGGAACATTAGATGTGACTATAGCATCAAACTAATTAGTTGCCACTCCATTTCTATGAAGCTTCCAGGGCTTTAGAGAAATGCGATATTTGCACTTCTCACTTGCTGCTGAGGCATTGAGGTTAAGCGGTCTCTGCTTTTTGTCTGCTTTTTTACTGATGGGAAAGATTCCAGGGCATTGTTCGAGAGCTGCACAACCCTCTTATATACCTGGGTAAATATTTTAAACAGTTGCGCATTTGTAAAACTTTCCAGAAAGCATTAAGTGGTATTTAGGGTTTGCTTCAACTCTGTTCCCAGGGCTCTTTTAAAGAAAACCGAAACAACAGGGGGTGTTTGGGAATTAATTAGAACAACACGAAATAAAACAATAGCAAAGAATGAATCCTAATGTGAATAATGCTGTTAGGAGGTAAATAATACATGTATGCATGAAATATATACAGTTCTTGACCCACGTATACAGCTGATCCCATATACGTGCATCTTCTAGAAACTCGCTGGTATTTGTGTAAACGTAATGAGAATTGGATCTTGTACAGTGATCTTTATAGCTGAAAAGGCCAATTGCAGGTTTCCTTTGTGAAGCAGTGACTAGAATGGAACTACTAGGAAATCGGGTCTCATTTTCTCCAGGCCAGTTCCAGCTGGAAGGGCATACATGTTAGCTGTGCTTAGTTCAGGAGAGGCCACAGAACTTTTCCTCATTCACACTTGCCAACTCTAAAACCTCACCCCATACCCTTTAACTGCTTGTGAACAAAACAAAACCAAATACACAAAAGCTGAAATTCACCGCAGGAAGGGAACAGGAAAGTTGCTGTTCTGTAATTCAGAAGCTCAGAGCCATAAAAGTTAGTTGGGATTTGTGAATATTCAGTACCACTGAAAAAGAGACCTTGCTTCATGGAAGTGGTCACCCAAACTAGAAAACAGTAGAAAACAGGCTCCTTCGGGCCACCATGGTAAGGAGTGGAAGAGTTTCATGTACTGGCATGGGCACAGCTGCCCAAAGACATTAGTCAGTGGTGAATCTTTTTTCATCCTTTTGCAATTATTTGCAATTGGCCGTCTCATTTCTGCAATTATAAATATTCCAAGAGGAAACAATACAAATTAGAACTGTAGGTACTAGGAGCTTTGTATTGGATCTATTTCTTTTTACTTTCTAAGTGTTCTTTTTCATATGAAAAGAGTTTAGCAGCTTTATTCTTATTCAAGACTTCTTTTTGTATCTACTGGGGAGAAAACCATTAATTTTGAGGAATGGTGAAAGTAAGCCTTAAGCTGTCTTTGACATTTTAGTTTAACTTGAATAGGTTAATTTTTTTTTATTTTTTTTTTTTAAGAAAACAAGTTGGTGGGAAGTGTGTTTTAACTGTGAGTGCCCGATTTTGACCATTAGCATAAGAAAAAAAGTTTTAGTGCATTTACTATTGTATTGAATGAAGAGTTCCAACAGTCAGGGAAAAGAAAGTAAAAGGCTGTAAAGAAATGATGGCCTATTCAGATTATTCAGCAGCCCAAAGCTCTGGTCATCTGCCTCTGAAATCTGTGATCGGGATATCACTTTTATCTTCCTGTGCCTTTCTCTCTCCTTTTTCACATGTTCACTTTTGTCAAGGTTTATTGATCACGTTTTATTCTCTGCAAATCTGTGGAAAATTTAATGAACCAAAAACAACAGAGAAATAAAAGGAACTTTTTATTCATTAGTACTAGATTGAATTTTGTTCTATAGTCAGTACCCACTCGCCTCCCCTGTGTCATTGTGTCCCTCCTGCAGCACTTACAGTGCATACAGGGGACACGGCTGCACTATTAATTCTCTTCCAGGAAAAAGTTTGTTTAATGTTGTGCTCTCATGGCAGATCGAGCCATGCTGCTTGGATCTTCTCTGCCCTTCCTGACGTTTCAGATTCTTGACTTCGACGCTTCTGTCACTAAATACCTTAAAGTGTGTATTCCGCAGAGCATTTAGCTCTTCAAGAATGAAATGTATTTGCCGCCTAGCAATTAAACCCAAATTTAAATGATTGCCGATTAGTAGTAGTTATTTACAATCCTGATTGTTTTGGTGCTATGATCCTTGCTCATTACACATCTGCTTTGCTGTGGTGCTGCCCCAGAGCGCTTTGTGATGCAAATGCTTTTGTTAACTTACAAATAGTTTCGGTATCTAGATCATCTCAGGTGACATACTTAAGTCTCTTCTTTTTTTCCCAGATGGACTTAAAAAGCTGTAATTAAATGTGGCTTCCAGCATGATTAAGCTTTACTAACATTTTACACTGAACAATTTACTTGAACTCTGGCACTTTCTGATCTTGTCTCTGGAAGGCTTTTCAATCAAGGCCCTTTTTAACATTAATTTCATTTGGTTTAGTGGAGCTTGCAAGTGTAGGGAAATGAGTTAAAATGGAGCAGATATCTGCCTGAGAGATTTCTGGACTATTTCTTGTTTCCAAAGAACTTCACTGTTACTCCATGTTAAATGTTGAAGTATAAATCCCAGGGGAAGGAAAGCCACAGTTGTTCAGAATAGTCCCAAATACTCTTGTAATGAGTAATACCATCAATGCTGATGCTTTTAAGGGGTGAGCTAAAAGCTAGAAAGGGCATCCGTACTTAAGCTTGTAATTTCAGCTACAGTGATGGTACAGCTGTGACTACATCTGTTTTTCTGTGTGCTGGGTGACTCTCTGTTCTGTGGTGATACACACCTGCAGCCTTCAGCTGCCCCAAAGTCTAGAGAAAGGACTTCATGCCTAGCAGAATGAACCCTGCTTGGGAAACTTGTGATACTATTAAAAAAAAAAAAAAAACCAAACCAAAAAACCTCAAAAACAAACAAACAAAAACCCCAAAACATAATAGAAGTCTTCCATCCCCTTCAAAATGTGGGATTTTACTGTAGATAATTAATTCAAATGGAACTAATGAAATTTCTCCCTTCTCAGGGATGCTATGCTGCACACTGGAAGCCAGTGTGTCCAGCCCCTTGGTGATGAACACCCTGCAGTCACAGTCCCTCACCCCTGCCATGAGGTGACAAGTCCCCCTTGTCAGAGAACCTCCTGGTCCTCCCCAGGACCTGCAAGGGATGGTCAGCTGCACAGAGTACTTCCTACAGTGATATTAGGAGAACTTCCAGTGCTACAAATGCAACTCATATGAGCAGGAGATCTCATATGTGAGATTTAATATCACAGTGCTGTGCCTTATGTTCATCACCTGGGGTTTTAAATAACCAGTCACTGGAAGTGCAATCTTTCTTTTTTTTTCAGTATCCTGTATTTTTAGTGATTATTTTATCTTCGAGCAACTGGATCACCTGGAACTTGTCTAGCACTGTGTAAAGCAGTTTTATTCTATTATTAGAATTCATTGAAACCCACATGAAAATATACCATCATTTTTTTTTAAGTTTCATCTCAGAAAGAGGCATCCTTAGCTAAAATCAGGATATTACTCCCCTCCATACTCACCTGTGGAGTCCTGTGAGAGCTGCTTTTATCACGCCTTCTTTAATAGTAAGGTCTGTTGATTGCAATGGTGTTAAAAGAGCATCAGTTCCCAACACCAAGATAGCTTCTTTTCAGAGCAGCCCTCAGAAATGCCTCTTTGTGCAGTGGACAATGCAATAAGTCAGGCAGGACTTTCTGAGCCACCTCTATAAGGAACTGTAAGGGCTGCTGGAGTACACTTGTGTTAAGTTGAATTGATTGAAATTTAATGGCTGTTAGTAGCTATGAATGGTAATGATTTTCTAGAGTATCTTCACCATGCTTGACATTAATAACTAGAGAGTGTGTACGTGTGATGCTGGTGTGTTACTCATTTTTAAAGATGCTTTCTCCTAGACCTCTTTCTCATAATTTAGTTGTTTTGATGCTTCAGGAAAAAAAAATCTTGGGCTTCGAAAAGCACGTACATCTTGTCAACATAATTTTGTGCCCACGATTTTTATTTTTCCAATTCCAACATAAATCAGTCTACAATATAGTGAGAGTGATGAATTTGTTTTACATGCCATCATGAATTAATGTTATGCAAATAGAAGCTTTACAGGTACCATGATTTACTTAACAATTTCAAGTTCTAATATTTAAGCTCATTCATTATGTTTGACTAAAAAAAACCCAACACAGCATGTTCATATTTTTAAATGCGAAATGTGAAATTTGTGTGCATTTGTTGTGTGTAGTTGCTGTGTAAGCATATTTGATGGCTAAGAAAGAATCAATCAATGTTTGCATTTGGCAACTTATTCCTGTAGATGCTACAGAGACATTTCAAAGAGAATAATCAAATATTTGTGTGTAAGGAGAGGAAGGTGTTGGTGCAACATCCTTCAAGGATGTAAAGAAGCAGAAAACTGACAAAGTTAAGTTTTTCGGCCTTAAAAAAATTGAGCAACATAGGTTTGCTACGCAAAGTGGCCTTTATTTTATCCTGAGGAGTTCATTGGGAGCTGCTGCCAGACCTGCAGCCTTCTCTGTACGGTGAGGATGAGCCGAGGAGCTGGTGAAAGCTATCGGCGTCCTGGGTCAGAGGTGAACGCGAATGTGATCGCAGGGTTTTCAGGCTTTGATATCATTTTTAGTGTGCTTCCCAAAGGCTAAGGACAAGGGGGAGAAAGTTTGACACATAAATACATCTTGAATCTCTGAAGATAAAAATAGATTTTGACATTATTTCTCAAAAAATTGAGGTCACTGTGGGCTGATGACAGGCTGAAAGCCCATCACTCAATATTTTTCTTTTTCTTACTTCACCCTCTCCCCCCCAAATGAGCAGACAGAAGCTTATTCTTGATACATTGTACATGTTGAGTCAGTGACAGCATACTCAGGTTTCAAAGTTTGTGGCCCCAGGGTCAAGGTTTAACATCAAAATAGGGGCTTCCCTGCCCACAAAGCAAGAATTTTACTGATTGTGCCACAAGAGAACCCAACCTCTTAAACTGGGTAGCATAGATGAATTAAAAGTGAAGCTTTACAAAATGCACTTGCTCCATGCAACAGGATTACAGCCATGGGTCATGGAAGGCAGCTCAAGAAGTAGCCCAGGGGACCATTGGACAGGGCACAGCGTAGTACTTGGCTTTTAGTAATTTTGACAACTTCTGGTTTTACTCTGTGTGTTCTTGAAGAACTCAGAGGAGAAATTCATCCTGATATGCCATTCAAGCCAAGGATTTTCTTGGGTGTTAAAGGGCCATTGGGGAAGTGGTGCTCAGTGTACGTACCATGATCAAGTTAATTACGTTGCTTTGGCAACCACAGCTTTGGTATTTCCTGACTAGGGCTTGTTAATGGAGTCATATTCCAATATCTGGCATCATCAGCACTAAAACTTCTTGCACATTCAGGTCAATTTTGTCAAAAAAGTAGCAGAAAAAGAACAGATGGGGATTTTTCTGTTTAAAACCCCATTATTTTACAGCTTCTGTGTTGAAATAAGTTTCTATTTAGGATTTTAAGGTATAATTCTATTGTAAGAAATACAGATGCAATACAATTGGTTGTAGGCTTCAAGGCCCCAAGTGATTGTTTTAAAATGCCTTTTGTGAAGAATTTCAGCTTTTTGGGGTTTTGTTCAAATTCACTGTAAGTCAGGTTTGGAAATCTTAAATTCCTTTATAGATGGCTGTATTCATAACTTTGCTCTTCCCTTCTTGGACTTGTGAGAGAATACAAAGCTGAGCACAGTACCTGTGTTATGGAACCATGTCTATGGCTAATTTTTTTTCCTTTGATTTATCGTGTGTGTTGTTGGGATCTTTTCCCCATTTTTTTTTTATTTTTTATTTTTTTTTAAGGGTTGGAAACCATTGCACTTATTGGGGTTGCATTGTCTCAGCAAAGCCTGCATCTAACAACTGACCCTGCTGCTAAGCTCTTAATCTCTATTTTCTACTAAAGAAAATGTTCTGCATTTTACTCCCAGGCCTCTGGCAGGGCCTGCTAAAACTTCAATTATGCATTGGACTTGTTCAGAAAAATTCACTGGTTCATCCCTCTGGGACAAAACATGCAGAGGGAGGTGGGAGGCAGAAGGCAGGTCTGGATCTGCATCGAGGGGACGGAGATGAAATGGGGCAGCTGCTGTTGGTTGCACTGTTCTCCTAGGAGTGTGCAAGGTGAGGATCCTCCTCTATTGCTTTCCAGAGGGCATTTCCAGTAATGCAGATGTCAAGAGGGAACTTTGCCAAGGCATTAGTTTCTTTTAATCTCTTCTTAGGGTAGAGATATCCAAGACACCATCCAAGCTCTTGAAGCTGGGAGATGAGCAGGGCTTGCTTGTTGGGAGGAACTTGCTGACAGTGACCCGGCATCACTGGCTGTTTCCTCTTCTGGGCTGTCTCATTTCAGGTCATGTTGGGTACCTCCACACCACCTGAGGCAGTGCCTCACATTAGGCTGGAAGTTTTCAGTGTGTTGAGTGCAATCAAAGGGTGATGTGCTCCAGCTGTCAGGCTGAAGGAAGGGGGCACAAAATAATCTGTTCCCCCTATACCTGGTCTTTCCGCTGTCTTCTTTCTTTGATGTTGTAGATGCATCTTTGCAGCCTAAGGGTACCTCCTGGCTTCACCTCATTCCCCTCTAATATGTGGAATAGCATGTACGTTCATAGGGTTTACCAGGAATAGATGTTCTCAGTGAAATGTAGAACCCTCTGGTGCAGATGAAACACTCAGAATATCTTCAAATTGTCTTTCCCCTCCTTTTCTTGGCCATTCTTCTCTTGGCATGGTGAAGCTGAGTGGCTGCCACCCCAGGGCCAGCTGGATGCCATCCCTCCGGCAATGAAGTGGGGGCAGCTGGCTTTTTTCTTGGTGGTTTTCTTTTGATTTTTTTTTCCCCCCTTCTCTTGCTACAAGTTGTTAGTTGCTAGGATGAAGTCAGTGGTTCTTGCACACCAAACCATGTGCCTTCTGGGTGTACTGAATCACATGTCCCTATGAGTCTCATGTGTAGGCTGGACCATGAAACCCTTGGTACAGCAGTTCAAAGAAAGTGCAGTGCTGCAGGTGCTCTTTAGCTGGCTGATTGCTTCAAATGTCACACCTCTCTTTGGCTTAATGTCTATGCTATTTCAACATCTCGTGGGAGCTAATGGAATATAGACATCACCCATTTCCTTCTCTTTCTCTGGAGTTTACAGATTTCCAGACACCCTTGAGATGGAGTTTTAAGGTCATCAGTGGCATTTTTAGGACACACAAATGCAGCACCCTGTCTTCTTTCCAGCTATTCAAATGACTAATTAGTTCTTTTATTGCTGCTGTTATGTTTTTCTCTAGCTTTGGTTCAGATATGCAGGATGAAACCTGCTAGAAGACAACACCTGAGAACTGACTGGAAATTCAGAGATGAATATGGTCCAGAGAATCCATATGAGCAATCACTTGTGCTTGTCTTCATCTGTTTACTTCAGTTCATCCATGTATATTAAGGCAACTGTCAAAGTGCAATATTTAAAAGCAGCCTTCTTATAAGGCCTCCTCTGGCTATGTCAGTGAAGAGATCAAATACAAAGAATTTTTAACTCTGATGCATCTTGGGTCATTTCAACAAGATTTTTTTTTAAACAGAGTCAGCTGAGTTCATAAATTTATGATAATTTTAGTGCACGTGCACTTTTGGAGAAGGTTACTTTATCATGCACTCTCTAAAATGCTCTTAAGTAGGGACTTGGGCAGTGCAAACCTTTTTGTGTATCACAGCCACATTAACCCACTTTATTTCCCACTTTTCTCAGGTGTTGATAGCATCTGGTTGTGACAGATGCTTTCTGATAAAGCCTTCAGTTCAACATGCCTTTGGAGACATCAGTGCTCTGTGTTGGTACTTGCAGGCTGATGTATCCAAATACTCTTCTTTAATTGTCTTATTAAGTAGAGAATTAAGCTCTGTGCTTTGACTGTTTTGGTGCCAGTGATTCCTATTGCAGGCTTTGGCAAGGCACTGCGTTGTGTTTTAAAGAGACAGCATCACTTTAATGATGTGGGAATTGAGTTGGAGGATAAAAATCCGTTGAGAACAATGGCTGACTGAGAGTATGATACGTAAAATGTGATTTTATGTTCTTCCCCTCAGACTGTTAGGTGGGGGGTTTAGTTCAAATGCCTGCAATGATTTAAGAAATAAAAAGCAGAAATTCTTGCTGCTGCCAGACCACAGGCTCCTCAGTGCCAGACTTGCAGACGAATGTCACATGTTGCTGTATGTTTTGAAAGCATACCATGTGTTATTCTTTAGCTCTCTCAGTTCTCCCCCCAGCTATATCATCTTCTCCATAGCCAATCTCCCAGGGGGAAAAAAAAAATAAGAAATTAACTTTCTTCTTCCTCCCTTTGCACGCAGCACCAGGGCAGTGTTCCTCTGTACCTGTCACTCCACGAGAAGCTCTCTGCCCGACAACTTGCAGAAGTGATTTTAACTTGACTTCATGTAACTATGTCTCTCATGCTTTAAATCAGGCCCTTTTGACATTGATATTGCAGCTTATGTTGTGTGTTAGGATCAAGAGCTCACAAATGACTAAACATATGGTTAAAACTTTTTTTTTTTTTTTTTTCCAAGGAGCATAATATGTTTCAGTTTAACTCTGCTGTGGGTCTAGATAACGAACGTTTGCCATTAGATTCATTGTGTTTCCAGAAACAATTTTTTACTCCTTCTCTGCTGTCTTGCATTAATGTTTCCTCCAGCTAATGACAGGACCGGACATGCAAACTAGATTAGAGCATAGTGTGAATAGTATGAGCTGAAAATGCTGGCATCTCGCGTTATCGCCTACAAGGCTAAGCGGTTTATGGCAAGGTCGCAAGAAGTAAACTGAAAGCAAACAGGCAAATTAATCCCGATCTCTTGGGTCCCTCCTCTGTCGAGAGCAGCTCCCAGAGGATTTGCCTCTAAAACAATCTTTACACCCCTCCTTGCCTGCTTCCCCCACCCCTCCCTCCAAGCCCACAGTGGTGCAGAGCTTTCCCGATGATGGCCCAAGGCAGGAGGGCAGCAGGAGGGCAGAACCTGGTCACCCATCAGATCCATGGGTGTCACTCTGCTCCTCCTCCTCATCTGGTGTCAAGATAAATGTGGCAGAAGAAGAGGTGGCCGCGGCAGCCCGGAGCTGTGGCTTCTATGGGTGGTAAAGGCTGCTTCCCATTAGAGCCGCTCCCCAGGGCTGCCTGCTGCAGGTCTGCTCCTCATTTCAGCAGGGCCAGGAGGCAGCCGGAGCTTTCCCTCGACATCTCTATTAAATTCACTGCACCAGAAACAAACCCGCAGGTTGGGAAGGCTTCCTGCTTGGTTTTCTGCAGAAAAGAGGATTTTAGCTGGGCTGGTGGTAGGACTTCAGATCCCATGTCTGATAAGTGAGAAACTGCTGGGGAGTTCTGTTAAACTCCCACTCTGTCACTCTGAAGGAGTACGGGGAATCATACATGCACATCTACATGTGCTAGTTGTAGGAACGTTCTAGAATGCCCCATATTTCATTGGTATTCCATCTTTTTTTTCTTTTTTTTAACACTCAGGCGTGGAGTTAATGCAACTGCCTGCATCCAGCTGTACCTTGTAACTGAAGGTGGTGTTCCCTCCAGCCTGGGACCTTACATGCTGAATCTGCCAACTGATAGCCCAGTTTGCAAACACAATGGCCATACTGGATGGGTCTGCATACTAATTTTGCCGTAGGTTAGATTTGAATCCATGTTGAAAGGCTGGATCTCAGCCCATATCTTGATTGCTAGGTTAGGAGTTCTCTCTCTACAGTAGAAATGAATGATTTATTTGTTTTCTATGAAAACCAGACAATAACAGAAAGTTTGTGTTTCACATTTAGGTGTAATTATGAGTGTAATGCTTGAGTGATGAGGTGTACAGTGTTCAGAAAAAAAAGCTGGCACCATCCCATGTGAGCGCAGGGTTTCCACGAGGCTGTGGAGTGACAAGCCCCACTGTTACTGGGACCTCCTTCCTTACCAGTTCCTCATGCTTACTGGGGAACTGCAGTCCTCAAACTGGGCTCAGCAAGCACCTGTGTTGTCATGGCAGAAATACTGCTGGGACATGGCAAGTGCCCGGGCTGGGCCCAACAGCGTAAGGGACAGCAAGTGCTGTGTCCTGCCCAGCTGCAATATATAGCTTGTGTCTATGGAGAGGAAGATGCTCATCTTTCACTGTGGATATCAGAGGGAAGATTTGGAGCAGACTGGGCTACAGTGGGCTGATTGGACCGTGTGGTACCAAGCTAAAAAGACAACAGAAAACCATGAAAAACAAGGAGGAATGATGGCTCTACTCCCAAAACAACTTGTTCATTAAGTTAATGAACCATTTGTTCATTAAGTGGTTGGTTTGTTTGTTTGTTTCAGCTCAGGACTGAGTTTTGTGGATTGTAGCAAGGCTCTAAAACTTGTCCTGCCCTTTCCTTATCTTTTCTTGTGATCTGCAAAGATCGTCTTATCTTTCAGGGGTCTGGTTGGTAGTGATGCCTGTGTAGATTATCTTAGGTAGAAGAACAATTGTGTTATTACATGGGAAGTTCATAGACCTTTTGCAGTCTATTTTTAAGGGAGATCTCTGCCTTAAATTCAATCTGCAGCAGAAGAGCTGTAGAGGAGAAGGCTGTAATATGACATTATCAGCTCTTCATTCTGATGGTCCGGTGGGCCAGTACAAAACCACATGTAGCTCACAGCTAGCTACAGCATGGCCTGCCTCTTGGCTCCCATGTTCCTAAGGGATGTGAAGGAGTCTCGGACACAGGCTCCCAGGCAACCTGCTGGCAGCTGGGGTAAATATTGCTGGGGAAAGAAGGGACGTAAGACGCCAAACCCATTCTCATTAGTTCTGCAACCCGTCGAACAACTTGTGTGCTTTTATTAACTTTTTATTATGGCAGAAGTGACTAGAATAAAAATATTCTAGGTGCCAAGGGGATAAACAGCGAATTAAAAGGATTAAGGTCCAAACATTTTATTGCTTTTAGAAAGATGTTATTAGATTTACTAGCTTAAGTTAAATTTACATGGCTGAATTACTTCTTAAGTTAGTAATGAGTCTGTGGGGAAAAAACATCTGTTTAGGTGTTTTAGAAGGACTTAAACCAGGACACATCATAACTCGTTAGTTCATCATAAAGAGGAGAGCAGCTGCCCTTCCTGTCATAATCTAAAGGGATGCTGACTGGGCATTTGAATCTTCTTCTGGCAATCAGCATGACCTGCACACTGTGCAGTGCTGTGTTGTGTTACATTGCCAACTGGGATATTTTAGATTATTTCAGTTTTCATGAAGTCTTGAAATACTTCAAGATAACTTGAAGATAACATATAAAAGCCTTTGATTTCTGAAGACAGCTCATATCAAACGGATGACTGATGGTGGCAATTCTGTTTGTGGTCATTTGCAAAAAGCTTCTCTCCTGATACCTGTTGACACAGTCACATCCAGCCAAACTCCCAGCTCCTGTACTTTATTGGGGTTCAGGGCTGCTGTGTGTGTGTGTGCTGGGTTCTTCTGGATCCACAGTGTTTGTGTGTGGCTCTTTCCCCCTCATGGCTCCTCGCGCAGCACACTTGCAGGTTGGAGAGAGTCCAAATTTCCTCCCTCCTGGGGATTCCTTTGCTGTTAATTTAAGTGATGGCAAATGAAAACTTCTTGCCAGAGCTTGCTGTGTGTTTTTGGATGCTTTTTTTAGCTGTTCCCTGAGGGGTCAGCTTTTGTCCTTCCCCACTATACTTTCTGCTGCAGGGAGAGAGGCCTTGAGCTGGAGCTGATCCGTCCCACCTGGCTTTGCATGTGTCTCTGACATGGCTTCAGTACCTAAGGGTCTGTCACACTTTCTGAAGACTTCTGCTTTGTTGTTATCTGTTCAAAGATGGGCTTATAATAACACAAGTGTATATGGAATCTTTATCTCGATAGCAGAATAAATGATTCATACCTATAATAGAGTGTGTCCAAGTTCCTACTAGTTTGTTGTCTGCAGCACTGTGACTTGATTTTAAATACTGAATGGAAGTTAAAATTAGGGGGGGAAAGACTATTTTTAAGAGGTATGCAAAATTTCTTCAAAAGTCTTGAGGTGAAGACATGGTGTTAATATGAGACAGAGGGACTGTGTTGAAGATAAGTGAGTGCCCATCTGTTCTAAGTCCAAACTGAAGATTTACAGGGTATCTTCTCAGCTGGGGATGTTCTATGTCTGGAACAGACTATGCCTGGAAAAGTGCTCAGTGGCCACAGTCTTCTTCCAGGTAGAACAGCAATTAACCAGGGGTGTGTGCTAGCTGGGAGAGCTGGAGAGGAGCTCTTGTTTGAAGTAATCTGTGCCTCTGCTCACCTCCCACCAAGGGGTCTGTCCTTGTCACCTAGACAGGGCTTTGGCGCCTGCCCGGCACTGAGCTCTGCTGCCCAGGGTTATTCTCCAGGGCCTTTGACCTCCTCTGGGGATTTTTCTTGCCCAGACAAGAGCTGGTTCAGTTGTGGTTTTACCCCCCATTGGCTATTTTCAGCAGTCCTCCTCTTATGTGCCCAGACAGTTCTGTTGAAGGAAACTGTGCAGCACGACATGTTCACAGGACAGGGAAGAACAGCACCGGCCTTATGAAGATGCAGTTGTTGGAGGAATGTTATCTGTTTATGTTTCATATAAGCATATAAGCCATGCACTGAGCTTCTGCAGACCACTGCACTTCATGTGAACATCAAGGGTGTTTTTAAAAGCAAAGAATATGGCGTTAGCACAGGTGTATGTGACCCCACTCTCAGTGCCTATGGGGGGAGGGCTCTGGTGAGGTCTCAAAAGTCTCTGGTGGAAGATGTGATGTGAAGCAATGGTCTGTGATGGCACCTGGTGGGCAAATGGAAATGATGGTGAGGGAGCACTCCATCATGGCCTCCTGGATGGAGGGATAAACCCTTGAGGCTGAGAGCAGTGTGACAGATGGATTCGGCATTTGGTGAAGCGACCAGGTTACTTGTGGAGAGTACACTTGCAAGCAGCAGCACAGCAATGCAAAATGGGATTCAAGTAAGAAAAACATCTAGACTATCTGGGGGAAAAAACAAGAGTGGACATCTGGGAAGAAGCATCTAGTGGGATACCAAAGTCCTTTGGAATCAATAGCTAAGAAGAAGCTGAAAATTTGCTGGTTTTGGTAGCCTAAATAGACCCAAAGAGGGATTGGATGACTGTCCTGCCAGTTAGGAAGCAGTTGGGACTGAGGACATAGCCCTGGTAACCGCAGGAAACCTAATGCATTCAGGTCTGCTTTGCTGCATTACAACACATATTGACAAATTGGAGAGAGTTCAGGAGGAAAAAAAGTAACAAGAGCGCTTGAGAGATTGAATTATGAGAGAAGACCGAAAGAGCTGAATATGGATAACTTGGCTAAAGGATGAAAAATGGGGTAGTTGAGATATAAATCTACAAATATCTGAAGGGTGTAAACACCAAGGCTATGAAGAATTATTTAGAGTGGTACAATGGGGTGTAACTGGAAGTAATGGGATGAAATTTAAGAGAAGGCAAATTTCTGTTGAATAATGGGAGAAGCTTTTTGACAGTGTGATGTATTAGGCCATGGGATGCTCTTCCAGCAGTAGTCCTGTTTGCTTACTACTTAGGGCACAACCCTGCTTAATAAGAAGCCAGAGTTTTCCAACATCTTTATTAAGGACATCTCCAAATCATGCATTTTGGGTCTTACATATGTGATACGGAGACCTGCATTAAAACTGCTGTGCCCCTCAGCACATAAACTGCATCTGGATGTGATGGTGCAGCTCTTGGTATTGTGGCAGAGGAGGAGAGAGCAGGGGTCTGAGCAGTCCCTCAGGCCACAGCTGAGCCCAGACGGCCCCACTGGTGTGGAAGTTTTGGCCGGATCAGTAGCGTCTGCTCTGTGGTCACGACCTCCTTTTACTTCCCGCACTACTTCCCATCTGGGCGTTGCAGTATTACCATTTGGGGGTTAGTTCAGTGATGGTCTTTGGGATAGACATCAAGGTTACACTGCAGCTCTGTGTAAAAACCAAGAAATCTCCCACTTTTCTTCAAAGAAATCAGGACAAACAAGATCCCATTGATTCACATGGTCTATGGTCTTTTATAGATCTACAATACTGTACCTTAACTTTTTCTTTAGAAACTCCCATTTCTTCTCCTGCTTTTCACTTCACTTGAAATGCAAACGAAGGTCAAAGGATCACTTCCCTACTGGCAGAACACACTGCATTGTCTGTCATTTTAAAATGTCCTCCACAGTAACTGAGGAAAGGGTTCAGTTCTCCAATCTTTATGCTTCAGAGTGACTCTCCTGAATGCATGTTGCTATTCCTTATCTTGAAGGGCTAAATTAGAAAATTAGGTAAACTAGCTGTGTAAATCAAGTTAGAGCATCTCAACTAAAATGGTATTTTATCTTCGGCAGGGGGAAGATGGCAGATTCATGTAATTAGAGAAACAAATGCAGCTGTAGCACTTAGCATACCCTGCCATTCTGCTGTTCTGTTGAAGGGAGGGAGGACAGAAAACTTTAAAGCATTGGTATGCTTGGACCATAAATGAGACAAGCTGAAAGTGCCTTTTATAATTGTTCTTAAATGTATTTTGTAATACTCATGCTGTCCCTGAAGTGGTCTGTTTCTGTATGCTTCAGGGAAATTTCTGAATTATATCCTCTCTGAGGCTGTGGGAAGAAAGAACTGCTGAAGGATTTCATTCTCCTCTGGATAGGAGCAGAATATTTTCTTTTCTGAAAAATGCAGTTTTTTGTCTCCTCAGAACTGGATTAATTTGGCGAATGCTTTCGTAGGGAATTTTGTATGTGGGGAAATGTCAAAACAATTGTGTCTTCATTGCAGCCCTTCCTGTCACTGAGGGTTGTGGTAAGAGCACACTTCTGGATAGGAGAGCTTTGCTTTGAGCCACTTTTCATATCCAGATCAAGGGTGGATGTGTACTCAGGCTCTCTTGTCTCAGGAGAGTAGCACAACCACTAGGATACCTCAAGTTTGCCACCTTAATCTAAGTAGTTTCTATCCAGCAGTAATAAATCATTTCTGTCAGTACAACTCCAGAATTATTCTTAAAAAATTGTTTGGTTTCACTACTGTGCTGGAGTGTCAATTATTCTCCCTACCTTATTTCTGAGGCCACTTTAGAAAGGAATTTTAATTATGCAGCTGGGGTCACTAATAGCATTTGCAGGAGACAGTGTTGGGTTTTTTCCTGGAGCTTGATTCATGATACTTTTGCATGTCTATTAGCAGACTTGGGTCCTACCCATTTACAAAGCAGGCTTTCCAGCTAGGCACTCTTTACAAAGAGGAATGGGTAGACATGGTCAAGTTTCTTTAACTGCTGTTGTAAAGTCCTCTGAATCCTATTAGTGAAATATGTCTTTGAAAAGCTATAGTCTGGAGCATGTCAAGGGAAGTTTTTGGGGGTCATGAAGAAAGGGCACCTCAGAATAGACAGCAGCAAGTTTTGGGGTCACCCACCAATGCAGGGCACTTTCTTCGTTGATGGAGGTTTTGGAGAATCCTTGCAAAATGTCAGTGTGTGCCTGCAGCTTCCTGTCCTTCCTCTACCTGCTGGCAGGTGTGTCTATACCACAGGCACAAGCTAATCCTTCACAGCAGAAATTGATTATGACCTGGACCATTTGAAGTATTTTCACCTTGTTGGGCTGAGTTGATAATCTGCAGCTGAAGGGCCAGGGAGATGGGTGGAAGCTATGAAGTCCTAGCAGGAGCTGCAAAAAGTTCAGCTCCCAGAGGCCTGGCTTGCAAGAGTCAATCTGTGCAGCGTGGCAGGCTGTAAGGTGCAGTAAGTACAACTTTTATTACTATAAGAAAGAAAAAAGTTGCCCTCTCTCCTTATCTGTTGAGGGCAATGAAAAACCTTGAGCCATCTTATGCTTTAGGAGGATAAATTTGCCATGAGTGTTGGACCTATGTGGAAGTTAGATTAATAAAGCAGTAGTTTATCTTGCGTTTCCTTATAGCAATGGTAAATGAGTTTTGTATGTGTACACCCTTTCCTGTTCTCCTTTTACTGTGAAACAGATATTTTGCAGACTGCTCCTCAAAAGGACAGACCAGCACCCAAACTTGCCACCTAGCAGGTTTCTCTTCATGAAGAGAAGATCAAATTGAGGGAGGCAGCCCAAGTGCAAGGAACACACCTTTCTTTTCCTTCTACCATGAAAGCCACCTTACAAAATTAGATTATTTTAACTTGAAATGCACTTTTCATTTTCTTTAGCAGCACTGAAAGGCTGTAGAGGTTTTAGCTGATTGTACTGGAGGGCTGCTCAGTTTCTCTTCTATCTTGTGTCTTTTCCTGGGCTTTTATCCTCCATTACTCCTGTAGTTGTGCCCTGCCTTTATCTCCTGCAAGTCATGCTCCTCGGCCCAGCACTGAGGGCCTCTGAGAGAAAGTGTTTATCACGTTCATTTAGCTTTCAGTGAGATCTCTTCCAGCTTCCAAAAAAGCCTCTATCGTTTGGTCTGTACAGATGTAAACTTTCAATATGAAAAATTCCCTGGATTCAACTAATGGCTTCAGGACTCCGAGTGTTGCTGACGTGTTAAATAGTTTGGAGGCCTTGCAACTCCATATAAAAACTGTCTGCTACCTCTGATTTTGAGTTTAAGCACTCCACACAAGTGGGTTTAGGCTGTCTATACTCAAAGCATATGCTAACAGTACTGATTTTTGTTTATGTATAAATAAGATGTCTCTCCACAAGACCTGTTGGAGGCCAAGCTTGGGGTTTAAAAAGGAATAAATAAGCAATTGAATAGTTACTCTGTCATAAGGTGCATTGTGTCAACAGAAGTTTATTTTAGTTACCTGTTAGAGTAGGAAGTGCTCTGACTTGTTACAGTTTGTTATTTCTTTCTGTTTTGTTGGGTGCTTACATGGTTCTCAGTCACTTTGTGTTCTGTTTTGCCAGGAAAAAAAATTGTATCAGCCTCATTTTACAGTTGTTTTCTTTGGCAAAAGTTTGTATTTTATTTATTAGGTTCCATAGGAACTAGTTCGTCCTTGGAGGTACATAATTCACTCATGTACTTTGCACATTTATTTAACAAAATGAGGAGATATCACCAGCCACAGGCGATGGAAGTTTTGCCCTTGCTCATTGCCAGTTCACAGCAAATCCAGATCAGTGGTGACTGAAGGTTGTGGTAACTGAGGGCTCTTTGCTCTGCCCGTCAATACCCATACAAGTGCTTTCCACCCATACCTCTCAAAGTGCTTTTAAAAAATGCCTGAGCATTATTTGCCTGTTGTACATGATAAGAAGCTGAATCTCAGACAGAAAGTCCAGGTCAGCGGGACACCTGAATATAGTGTCTGGGAATTGGGACCCCTGGCTCCCTGTCCTGGGAATCTGCCCTCTACTTCATGGTGCTGTGTGCATTGAGTTTTCTTTGAGGTCAGATTCTTGGCAAGTGATGGACCCTACCTGTGTCCTACCCTGTCCTATAGAACTTAGAGGTACACATATCTTAAGGTCTGGGCCACCTGCCAGTGTTGCACGGTACTGTATTCTAATGCAGAGCAAATTTCCCAGGATTTATTGGATTGTCCAGAAAAATCAGCTGTCTTTGCATTATGTCCACCCTGGATGAATGATTTGTCACTTTTCTTTGACAAGATGGGAAGCTGAATGGCAATGACTCTGAGCTCTGTCCTCTGTGTCTCTTGTGAGGAGCAGGAGGAGAGGGCAGTGCTGTAGCTGGGTCCATCCATCTGTGCTCTGTGGTGAGGTGCAGGTCCACCGCCTGAAAAACCTGCCTCATCAATTCTTTATTTGATGCTATTTCCTGGCACCTCACTGACGAGGTTGTACTGGTCTGCCTTGAACTGGGCAGTCCCAGTCTGGAGGTGTCCAGTGTGCTCCATTCACAGCACAGACATGTCTGTAAATGACTTCCAAAGCTGCCAGGGTGGGGACTTTAAGTGGTCTAAAAATCCTTTGGAAAAGTAGAAATGAAGGTGAAGTAACAATCCAGTGGTGCTGGTCCCATGAGTTGATTTTCCTTTGTTTTACACCCATAAATCCTGATAGCTGTTGTAGGGTTGTGTGTGTATGCAAGTGGGAGAGAAGGAGAGAACTGCTGGTATTGATCAAACTGGATCTTAAACTCTCATTTGTGTTGAGCCAGAAGGACTTAATCATATATATTTAACACAAAGTGAAAAGCAGCAGGGGACTTGGGTAGTCTATGTGTGTAAGTTCTGCTTGGTATAATTGAGAGCTGCTGAACCAGGCATTAGATTTTGCAGATGTGGTTTTGCAGATGTGGTTCAGACACAGAATTGTGCTGGTGTCCCTAAACCTTCCTGGTCTTGAGTAACGTTTTTCAAGCTGAGGTTTTAAAAATATGAAGTCTGAAGCCAGCTTAAGGAAACTTTATGATGTGAAAATTAAGTTTTCTCTAGTAAGCTGCAGTTTGTCAAAACAACAGCACACATTCCAGTTGGGCTACAATTTGGCAGGATGCTAAGATTTCATCTCTCTCTTTGAATATCTGGAGAAAATGGAAACCTGGCATCTTAGTGCTGCATGGATTTCTACACATCCCTTTCAACAGCTGGGATAAGCTACTCTGCTTTATCACACATTTCCCTTGTGTTATGAATCACCACCTTCTCTCCAGGCTGTTCACATGCAGGATTCTTCAGTCTTTGGAAGTGTTTGGCTAAGGGGAGCAAAAAGAGGTTGTAAAGGGACTTGAACAAAAATAAGATGGATATCAAATCTGGTTGTCTGACAAGAAAGGAATTGCCATACAATCAGAGCTGGCGCTAACAGAAATTTCTTCTTTTAGGCGACATATTTTGGGAAAATTTTCTCTCTTTCCTAACAAAGCTCTTGAAAGCGTCTCACAGAAAGGAAATTCCATACATTTTTTTTATTTTTTATTTTTTTTACTCTGGAATAAAAAAAAAAAAAGGAAAAAGAACTGTTTTTAGCTGATTATTCAAAAATGAAAGAGAGCAGCTGTCTGCCCTGACTCCCAGAGCTGGGGGCTTAAATCCCCCCTAAGCTTCATGTAGAGCCCAGATTCATGGGGCTCACAAGCTGTTCCTGCCAGCCTCCTGGGCTGGGTGTCCGGGCTCCCAGCTGCAGAAGGAAGCCCATAAGGTGGGGCTCCCTGGGAATGGCAGAAGCTGGAGGCTTTGGCTGTCTGCCTGGATGGCTGGTGAGAAATTCACCAGTTTTCTGACCCAGTCCACAAGCAGTTATCTTGAACTGATGCACAGCAGCAGAAATTTCCAATATAGAAAACTTGACACTTTTTATTAGAAGCCTCTTGTGATGAGAGGCTCCTGACCTCCCTTAATGTGTGTGTCGGTGCTTACGTGATGTGTAGCATTTTGCTAATAAGGTTGAGTAAAGCCATTAAGAGTTGGAGTCTTGCTGGAGAAGCTTAGTTGGGGAAGCTGTTCAGAAGGTCACCACTGGACAGGAGGTAAGTGGAGGTGTCCAAGCAGTTGTCAGCAGGTAGTCAATAAACCAGAAATGTCTGAATTATTCTCTTTCTGCTCTGCAACCTCAGTATTCGCGAGCTTTCCCCCTTATGAAACTCACCCCTGTGTGAATTTACTCACAGCTGTAAGAACAATTTTGTTCCACTCATTAGTGATGAAGCAAAGGTACATAATAAAAAAAGAAAGGATAATGCATCACCTAATGTATTTTGTTCCCGGGCTTGATGTATACAGGGCACTTTAAAGTATTAGTTGTTTCCAGATATACTAGACGTATTGGTGTGTGTTTTGGAAAACGTAACCGTCTAAGTAACAGGAAACCTCAGCCACACACTCTGTTATTAAATCTTTGCTGAGAAGTATGGAGAAACTGGTTTGCTCTCTGTGTTTGTGTGAGTTACGGGCTGTGCAGATGAGCGAAGTGCAAATTATCAGTCCTCTACTGTCCTGTCATATCTTGACTCACAAGAACAGAGTTCAGAAGTTCATTGCTTGGGGGAGGAAAAAAAAATTTTTTTTTAAAAGTTTGCTCTGAGTTTCTTGTGCTTTTATGAAGCCTGTCTGGAGCCGAATAACCCCTGGTGAACTCGTATCCTCCACCCCAGCTGCAGCCTTTCAGCTCCAACAAAGACCACTCACTAAATCCAGGAAATGGAGCGGCGCGTGGGTGAGTGGCTGATTTGGCGTTCGCGCCCGTCCTGATGTCCGGGGGGAGACCCCTTCCACCCACCCCTGTACCCCGGCCTGCCAGCCAAACTCTCTGCAGCTCTGTGTGGAAAAAAGGATTCTTCACCACCCATGGAAAGCTTCTCTTTCTGTTGAGTTTTTCTAGCAGTGCGGGGTTTAGAAACCACAATAAAAGCTTGGGGCTGCAGGATTTTTATTCTTTGCGTACCTCGCTGCACAAAAAGGGTGCCAAATATTTTTCTTGAAGCAGGATTTCCAGTCGTGAGCAATGAATTAAGAGGGTGAGAATATCAGTTTTCAAGAGTGTTACATTCGAAAAACTTTGAGATGTACTTGAGACACCACTGATCTATTTCCTCCACTTTGATTACTTCTTCTATATACATTTAGCCACTGGCTGTTGTTTTTTTACCCTCCAAAAATCTGTTTTAGTGCTCTAGACATCATCTTCTTTGTTATGCTAACGGAGGAGATGGAGCAGGGTGCAGAGAGAGGGAGATAAAAGCAGTGTTGTTTTATGGATCCCACACAGTGTACTTTGCAGGAACTTCTAAAATACTTTGCACATTGCTACTTAATGGCATAAATATTCTGTAAGGCCATTTAAAAAACATAAAAGAATATTAACAAAGTTGAGTAAACACAGATTTTCTCATCTCGCAGGTGAAGAAACAAAACTTATAAAATTTATTTGTTGGTACAGGGGTAAGAATGATGAGACTCAACTTATTGGGCCATTGGTTCCATGTGTCACGCTCATTGGAGGGTGAGGGTACTTGAAAGTGGTAGATATTTAGTAGTTTAATCGTTAGACTTTGTTACTTTTGTGACACAACATGTTTAGGAAATGCATTTATCTGACATGGATTTCTAATATTGGGGTGTGAAAACACCCTAGAACCTCGACTAGCTCTGCTAGAAACTAATATTTTGAACTGGGGAACTTTGCATTTTAAATAAAAAATTAAATTTTCTGATGTTCAAAGACCAGACATTTCTGTGTGAGCTTCCAGCCCTACAGCCTGAATAAAGCAGATGGGCTATTGGACCGGGGGGAGAAGGTGCCCAAAGGAGCAGCTGTTGAGGTGGGGTTCCTTACTGGCCCCATCAAGTCCCTGAGCTCAGCTCTGTGTAAGTCCCCCTACTCAGTTTTTATTTTTTGTGGTTTAAAAATTAATAAAGCTGGCAAGGAGAGGTTAATGCAGAGTAGTTAGAGCTTTGCACATCTCCTGCTGACTGTGCTGTTCTCCAGCTGCTGCCTGGTGGCCTCTCCTGAGACACAGAGGACTTTCAGACTCATTGTACTTGGGCTGCTCTTGTTCCATGGCAATTTCTCTGTGCTCTGTCCAGAGGGAACTCGGAGCCCACATGATGTGTCTGGAAAAAATCACAAGTGCCCCAGTGCAAATGCCATCCTTGGAGAGGCTGAAAAGTTGTCTGGGGTACCTTGTGAAGGCACATTCATGAGTTTTTCTCGCTGGTCTGCTTGCATTAGCATTCCTCAGTCTCTGTTGCTTGTGTGAGAAGAGACCTACTTAGGATTTTTCCTTGGTAAAGTATTGATCAAAGGCAATTTAAACTGATCTAGCTGTTGCAGTCCTATTTCCAGCTTTACCCCTCTGGCACCTATGCACATTCAGATGCTGAAAATTTGACTATTTTTTTTTTCCCTTCCCAGAGTCAGGTGTTTTGCTGGATCAGTTTTGTGAACTGATTGACATTGTAATTGTATTAATGTGAGTGCAAGAGAAAGGAAGAGAAGGTGGGAACAGGAGAGATGATGGAATCACAGCATCTCAGTCTCAGTTTGGTGTAAGCTGCCTCCTTGGTTGCTGGGACAGATTGCATTTGTGATGGCCAGTGAGGCATAAATTTGAAGAGTACAGCAAAAAAAAAAAAAAAAAAAATCCATTGATTGACCTTGCAGGCCACTGGAAAGTAATCCTACATGTCAACTACCATACAGCCTAAATAATACTGTCTCTTAAGAGTTTTTATTTTATTTTACTTAATCAATTGGCCTTCCAGTGGTTTTGGTATGCATCATTCCCATGTAATCATGCTCCTGCAGTGTGATACTGATGCTTCCAGTGATTGGGATTAGGCTACAGGTGGAGCTGAACCACTCATCGGGCAGCTCCAGGAGAATGGGACAGCTGGTCCCTAGGGGCTGCTCCAAGCAGATGTACACCAAGAGTTCTGCAGCCTGCAAATGACAGGCTGATGCGTTTTCTTCTTCTGACTGGACATTTCTGTATCCCTGTATCTATAGATACAGCTGCCTTTTCTTCAATTGCCTTGTAGTATCAGGACCCAAACTACTTTGGCCTCCAGTGCTTACAGCCAGGTAATTTTTCTCCCTACCTTTTGTACCAGCATTCAGGGACACAGTGACCATCCTGGTGCAGCTGGCTTGTGAGCTGCTCCCAGCTTGCTTCTAGCTGTGATTTAGTCATGTCTCCACAATGTGCTTGCCAGTAAACTGGAATCATCTGTCTTGCAAATGGTCTCATCTTTAATTAGAAAATCTTTAATGTCTGCAGAGCCACATGTGGGTGCCAGAGTTTGCAGCTCTGTAATGTGAGTTGTGCTGCCTTGCTGATTCTGGGTTTAAAGTTTTAAAATATAACCTCTTGAGCCCCAGGATAACAGTACCCACTGAACCCTGATATTCCATGGGCTACTTCTGATCAAAAATACTATCTTATTCTTATTTATACACGGTGAAACACACACACACACACACAAAGTTTTCACATTATTTACTCATCTTTACCCCCTATAGCCAGGTATTTGTGCAGGCTCTATTTTTGTTCTCATAGTCTTTGTGCAGGTGTCAGTGTTACTTTTCTGGTTTTGTTTTGTCCAGCAGTTCAGTATCCCGAGCCTGTTTGCTCTGTGTCAAGTATTAGCTTGCTTTTCTATTAATCACGTTCTTCCTGGCTGTAGCTTTTGCTGTCTGGCTGCTGCCACCAAGTTTCACATATACCATGTGCTGGGTAGTACTGTGAGAGAAATATGTGACTCAAAACTGCAAATTCTTTGAGAGTGCTCTATGGGGATGCTGTGAGTGCAACCAGTACAGAAACTAGGTACACTTCTTGGTGTACCCCACAAATCTCTCTCTTCCATGTAGATCCTGTTATGGGAACCTACCTTGCGTTAGACTTAGAAGAAGTCAGGACCTTGAACACGTCCTTTACAAATCAGATCCTTGAACATTTTTCCAGAAACCAGAAAAGAATGACCATGATTCAGTTCACAGGGTTGTGGAAGATGTGTAGTGCCTCACTGTGATTATTGGGAGCTGCCCTGGAACAGGTGTAGCTCAAAGCTAGATAAAACACAGGTCTCCTGTTTCCTCTGTTGTTCCTATATGTTGGAGCATCAGGAATGGATTCTGCTTCTTTCCAAAGACTAAAACCCCAACTCTGAAAAGTACTTTGTGAGCAAATCTTGTTGAGTTGTGCAGAGAAGACTACTAATGAAATAAAACAGCTTCATGTGAAGCAACACTTGGTGCTTTGTCTGCAAAGGAACTGGTCTTTCATGAAAGACTTCATGCTCCCCTGATTTATTTATTTATTTTTCTATTGTATGAGAAAGACTGTTTAAAAAAGGGTGGTGGGGAAGGTCACTGGGGAAAAGCCCCCTCCTCTACTCACTCATCAATTCTTATAACATTAAAAAAATTAATTTAAATTGCCATTTTCCTCAAAATGAAATGTAAAGCTTTCATAGTTCTGTTGTTTAATTTCCCAACTGGATATGAAATTAAGGAAATTGTAATTGTTTGACCTCTCGCATCAGGGAGTCTAGGTATTTTTTCTTCTGTTTCACAGGAGTACATCTATATGAGAATAATGGCTTCCCTGGAGGCTCCATATCTTGAAAAATATGATCTAATGAATTAAAATATATCTCTTTTTGTTGGTTCTTTTATGCTCTGTGACCTGCCTTGGGTTTTAGGTCGGGGTGGCTCCCATTGAATTGTCTGAAGGCTCCCAGCACACTTCCTCCTGGTGAATTGTTCTTCCTGAAGTTTGTCCATTGATTACACCCTTTGGATTGCATCGGTTGTCTTTCTTACATGGTTCACTAATTTTTCCTCACTCAGCATTGCTAATGTGCCTTCCATAAACTTGCAGCTTTTCAAGCTTTGATTCAGGAACCTTTCCAAATCCAGCAAAAACAACTAAAGAAGCAGGACTTCACCCCACCCCCACCCCTTTCTTTGTGTCCTTTGTTACTGAAGAGGGCTGCAAATATTTAACACCATTTAAAGCCAGACAAAACCCCCTCTCTTTTGGTAATTTCTCCAAAACAGCAGTTGATTATTGTTGGCAAGGACATAGCACTGGAAAGGACTAGCTGTTCTGCCTAGTTTTGAAGCCAGAATACTTCTGGGATTGTCCTTGGTGTCTGGGTGGAGCTTGCTGGGTACCTGCCTGGGAACCACAGAGTCCCTACACAGCAGGTGGATCTCCCTTGAGCAGAGAAGTGGTTGACACCAAAGAGCAAAGCTCCTCCCCATCAAAGGGTGGGAAAAAAATACAATGACTATTGCTAAAGAAGAAGCAAGCATCGATCTTGAGATCTCTGCACTGTATATTGGGTCAGAGTCATATGAGGTTTTTAAGGGGATGTAATACATTGCCTTTAACAGACTATCTAGACATGTCAGAGCGTGGGGTAAGGATGTATTAATTTTGAGGGCTCTTGCAGAGAAAATTTTGTCCTGAAGTCAGCACTTTGAGAGGTTTCCCGTGGCTGAGCTGACCTGCGAACAGAGTAAGGATTTTCTGCCTTACAAGAAGAAAGGTGAGCAAACAGCAGCCTTGCTGATATATTTAGTTCTTGTTGATTATAAGAATGAGTTCAACTTCATGTGTCATCTTTCACTTATTTCCCAATTGGGCCACACAAGTGGCCTTATGCAGACTCATAGCAGCTGGTAAAACAGCTCTGCTTGTGTAATGGCAAGAAGTTGGCAGGAGAAGGTTGTCAGGATGGCTTTCCTGGGAGTTCAGGGCAGAGAGAAATGACTTTATTGAGGCCACAGTCAGTATCCAGACCTGACCAGAAGTTGGGACCTGCTTGGTCGCATTTTGGGTATTACAAACTCTGACTTACACAGCATAGGTAACTGGGATTTTAATATGCAAAAATCATCATATTTGTTTCTTTTTTTTTTTTTCTAATCCCCATTGCTCTACAAGGAGGGGAACTTTCCATCTCACCCCAAATAAGAAAGCAGCAGAAAGTAGAGAGCTGACCACACTTCAGTCCCACTCCCTCCATCCCAGGCTGGCAGAGGGGACTCTGAGGATGTAGGTGCCCATGGGAGGAGGGGAGCAGGCAGGGAGTGCTCTCTGGGCTGCCAGGCTGCAGCAGGGCACAAGGTGGGAGTGGAGCTGTGCCTGCAGCAGGCAGGCAGCTGTGAGGCAGGCAGGGCCAGGGCCAGCTCCCTGGCAGCACCGCTCTGGCACAGTGGAGAATCAAGCCCTTTGTGTTTAACCATCCAGACCTAACATACTGACATGGTCGTCATCAGATACAGTTGACACATGTTTAAATGGTGTATCTTGCTGCTTTGAACAAGTGGGAATGTGTTCTTGGACTGCTTTGCTCTCCGCATTTTTGCGGAGTTTCCCACTGTCCATTTTCCATAGTTACTTACAGCATTTAACTGGAATCCAGGGCTGCAGTGGCTGCACGCATAGTCTCTCAAACCACACCTGTGGCTTTTTTGTGTCACATATAATTCATTACTGAGTGACGCTTCCTGCCTTGTCATCTTTAGTCCCAGATGAATGAATGGTGCAGCTAAATCAGCTTAGAGCCCAACAGAAGCGGCGGGTTGTGCTTAGCTGTGGCTTTTGCACAAGTCGTGTAGAAACTTATTTGTGTTGGTATGGCTGGGTGTTCACTGGAGGCTCCAGCTCTTTTGATATCGGATCCTCTCACAGCTTGCGTGTCCTGCCTCAGCCTTATTTTCCCTTCCAAAGGCATAGATACTGCATGAATCACTGGGTCTTTGCAGAGGCTCCAACCGGCAGAGGTATTTGTGCTGAAACCTCACCAGGCTGTAATTAATCTGTAGACGAAAGGAAATGGTTTTCTGACAGCTAAATGAAGACCAAATAATGCAAAGTGATGAAAGCTATGCTCAGTGGTCTGGTTCAGGATCTGAAGTTTATATGCATTTAACTTATGGTGAGCTGAAAAACGTTTGAAAAAAGAATTGCCTCAAGTCCTAGTTATTAGTAGATAAAAGTATACAGAGGAAAAACATGCATGTAATTATATATTCATATGCAGAATATTGAACAGAGATTTTTTTAAAAATTGCATCTTGTTACTCAGTACATTTGAAAAGATTCAGAAAACTTACACATAAGTAGTATACAAGTGCTGTGCATGGAAAGGCACGTGCTTTACACGTTAGATCTGTGAGATCAGGGTATGTTCCAGTGAACAGGCTGTCTCTTTTTTGGGCTTTAGTTATGCTGAGTTAGAAAACATCTGATAACCTTTAAAAAAATATTGCAGACTTTTGCAAATTAGGTTGGGATGTTGTTCTGTCACCAGATTTAGATTGTTTTGCAGAAAGAAAGAAGCTGCTGATCATCTTGCTTGAAAGTTACATATTTGTGAAATGTTCAAACAGTTAAATGTTTTGCATTTTATTTTGATTTTAAAGAATTAAGTAATATTTTGAATTCATGTTTCATCTTGTTCGTCATCAGCTGCACCTTTGATGCAGATTCCCTCACATCGGTTCTTATGTGGATGAGATTGATTTTAGCTAAAATACACAGTGCTAAATCTGGCAGCTTCCCTGCAGTTTAGTGCCAGTGACCTTTGCAATGTGCACTCTGGATTTGGTTGATGCACAACACTTCAAGCATCTGCAGCAGAGGGTCCTTAGCTGAGTGGATGATCTTCCAAAGTGTTGAGATTTCTCAGCTTCATTTGTGTAGAATCACAGAATCCTATAATTTTGAGGGGGCAGAAACCTGTGGGGTCTTGTCCAGCTCCAATGGAGACTGTCTTAATCAACAGTTCAAGTTGGCTATACCTTGCCTGGCAGAGTCTTGAATACCTCCAAGGACTGAGGTGCCCCAGCCTCTTGGGGTGGGCTGTTCCAGCACTGCCCTTTAGAGAAAAAGCTTTTCTAAATATCCAGTCAGAACTTCCCAAGCTGTGTTATACCATGTGCCACTACCAGGAAGAGTTTGGCTCCATCAGAATTATAACTGAAGATTCTAATGTTAGATCACGTGTGCATGCTTGATTTCTCTTTTAATCCAAGGCTTTGATAATGAAACAGCAGTTATATTCTCTGTATTTAAGCAAAAAACAGATCAGATTTATAAATTTTAATGAAATCTTAATTTCACAGGGGCTACATCATTCTTGAGTACACCTTAGTAGCATTACAAGACTGTGACAGTACTGTTATTATGACTACTATTGTTATCTTCATCACTATATCCGTATCTAATATGAACATATAATTTCAAGTTGCTATCTCTATTATTGGCAGCAGAAGCAACATTTTTTTTTATGCCTGGGCAGAGTTGCATACTGGTAGGAAAATGAGTTTGATTCTGCTCTGATTTTAGCAAAATGATCAAGTACTGTAAGGTTACATTATAATCATGATGTCAGTCAGAAACAATATAGCTTGATTTTCAGGTTGACAGAGAATGTTCCTTGGGAATTTGGAGGGAATATATTTGTCTAATTTGGAAGCCTAACAGGAGTATTTCAAGAATATATGTGTAGTTCAAAGATGTTATATTCAGCAAGTATTTTCTAATTAGCCCCAGTTTTAAGGCTAGTCATTTTTGTCGCCTGTTTTATTTGTCATTAATGAATTCAGGTTTCTGCACCCTTTTTTTTTTTTCCCCCCCTTTTTTTTCTTTTTTTTTTTTTCTTTCCCCAATGTAATTTGCACCCTACATGCCTACAGTAATACTCAGGGTTTTTTGTTTTTTTCCTTTTTGTCTGAGGTGTGAATTATTCATTCAAGTAAGCAGGTTGTAGAAAACTTGAATCCTGAGAAATTAATGTTGGAGGAAAAGCTCTGTTTTTGATACTTTGTTTAAGACATAGGTCAGTACTTTCCAGAGTGTAATGAATCAACTGCTGGACTTCTTAAAGACACTGGAGAATGTCATGTGTGCAGAGTGGGGTTGGGTATCTAAATCCTCCTGGCTGTAAAATTTATTTGAAACATCTTGTCGTGTACATCCAAAATCCTCCACATGTGAATGACAGTGGTACCTGAGTCACACTTGTCCTCTCTTAGAGACAGTATCCAAAGCCATGTAGGATCTCAGATGCTTCTCAAAGTCACCTGGAGATGAGTTATTCCTCTTCAAAACAATTTTTTGTATCCTTAGTGACTTCAAGGTCTTTCTGGCTCTTCCTCCAGGAGTGTGCCTCCTGGTCCTGCTCAGGGTTTCAGGGGTTCTCCAGGATGACTTTAGGGAGGTGGTGGTAGCAAAGAGCACAGTCAGGTGAAGATTGATCCTGTCTCTTGTATCACAGTGGGTATGTGATTTCACCTACTGTGATGTGAAGTAACAGTTCCTCCAACAGCAGCCAGTTATAACCTCTGTTGGTGCTGGTGTCTGTCAGTCATTCTGCTTGGTGACCAAACAACACCCGCTGGAGCTGATCACCCCGACTGTGCTGCAGCATGGTCCTGAGAATTTGCTCTCTTACCTTTCTGCCTCTCTTCTCCCCTTCCCCCCTCCCGGGTTTCTACTACACTTTCTCTTGTAGACAGCAATATAGAATCAGGCTGCTTTTCATTTCCATCACTTTTCCCTGCTGTGACTGAATCTGCTGCAATTAAATTTTAATTGAGATGCACACTGCTTAAATAGACACATGACAGCTACAGCTATTGCTAATTAATTTTCTTCCAAAATGACAACACTCAATAATTATATTCCATGTCACTTACATTATTTATACAAGTTTAACTCTGGGATGTTTTTAAAGACACATCAGCTGTGAAAGTGCTTTATGATGTTAATCTCCTGTAAGGCAATAGTGATTAACTTGAGAAGTGAAATTATGTTTGTGGTGCATTTAGTTAAACGGAGTGTAGCTCTGCAAGTTGCAAGAAAGATTAAGATGTTCCCATGAAAAAGTAACAGTGTTTCTTCTTACAGCAACAGATACAGGGAAGTCCTAAGGATGATAATTTGTGCTTCTGTGCCATATTTGAGGATTTCCGAGTCCTTTTTGCCCATGAATGAACAAGCTTATGCCTGATGACAGAGATTCCTCCTGTTTCTCACTTTACCTTGCTCAGCACAAAGAGATCTGCTGCCCCAGCGTGCAAAATTCCTTGCCCTCTGCTACTTCCTTGCTGTGATACAAGGCTATGAAAATGACCTTTTTGTATTTTAGTCTGAAGAATCCATCACTGGGTGCTGTCAGGGTGTTAGATGAGCGGGACCATTTGTCTGTTGCGGTGTGACAGTCCTTAGGCAGTGCTGTAACAATTTGGGGAGTCTGTCTGTACAAGAATATGTAATTGCTGCATCATGGCATAACTTGGTATTTGCAGAGAGGCACATCAACAGTATCCAAGCTTCAAATATTCACCAAACAGACAGAAACTTCTTGGGACAGCTGAGAGAACAATTTTTTCAGCTGCTTCTGTGAGGATATGAGGATATACAAGGGTGATGCCTCTGCAGAACAAAGGAGACAGCTGTTGAAGGTGAGATACATCAGTCTTGGGGATTTATGGGCAGATCTGGAAGATTTAGGAAGGACTGGACAGTCAGAGGGTTGTTTGGATTTTTTGGTTTTGGGTTTTTTTATTGTATTTTAATGAGGGTCCTGTCTAAGATGAAAGTTAAAGCTGCAAACTACAGTGTAGGGATTTTGCGGGTCAGAGAAATAAATGTGTGAGGGAGGGGCAGGTATGACTTCTTGATCCTTCTGCAGACCCAAGACCAATAAAAGTCAAAACCGGATGAGAGAAGTGACTGCAAATACCCGGTTGTGCATATTTCCTCTGCTAGCATAGAGTGATTCTTTAGAAACCTCTGCACCTTTCTGGTTGTCACTCTCACGTATCACTACAAAGTTAAGCTGCTCTGGGAACAGAGGTCTAGAAAAGTGTGTGTTTGCATTTATTAAGGGCACTGGGGATTAGTACTGATGTTGCAGAACAGAATTAGTCAGATGCTGCAGCCCACTTCCAAAAAGGCACAACGGAGACATTTTCCAAGAATGGAATGAAAAGCTGTGTACTGCTGTGACCAGGGGAGGTGAAGATGTGGATGTGGAGGGCTAATCCACAGGGCAATTGGTGTGTCCTAGCCAAAGGGAATTTGATTAAATGTGTTGAATGATGTATAGTGAAACTCTCTTGTTGGATATATGCAATGATCATAGTTCCTTTTATGGGGAATATATAACAAAAAAATACCTCCAGAACCATTTCACTCTGTGTAAAGATGGGTTTGAATGAAAACCTGTCTGACCGGTCAGTTGTCTATCCTCCTGTGCTGTCATGGAAGCAAAATAGCTTAAAAAATTTTCCTTTTCATTGTTCATTTGTTTTCTCCTCAACTTTGACGATAGCAAAACAGGCTGGGCAATAATTAGTTCTGGTTTGGTGTCTATTTAGTTTCTGTTGCACAGTGGCAGGTACTTCAGATAATAGTATCTTGGGGTTTTTTAGAAGTAGTGGAAACTTTTTGCTCCTTTATTTTATCACTTCTCTCAGTAGGTGGTAGCTTGCTCTATTCTCCTTCTAAGCAGGTACTGCAGTTAATTATATGCAGATTTTTGTGCTTATCAGTAATACACTCATAGTTCCTGGCAAAGTCACAGTGTCTTGGTAGCAGAGTAGGGTGGGAAAAGAGTGCCTGCAACCCCTTTTCTCCCCACTGTGCCTGTCTTGGGAGCTCAGGTTTGCTCTGTTGCACCTGATGAGGCAGGAATAATTTATTCCTCTAACAAATAGACCTCTTCCTCTGCATGCCTTCCCTGAAGTTATTTACACATAATGTTGTTTGCTTTGAGGTCTCGCAAGCGCTGTAGTTTGCATATGGTGCTGCAGCAACTGACGGTTTGTTCCTTTGATTGCTGATTCTCACGGTCCCAACATATGCCTTGAGCTGCCAGTGCAGTTGTGTAGCTGTAGGGGCTGTAACTTGGGAGGCAATGGATCTGGTAAGAGCTGGAAAAGTCCAGGACACATGGAATGAGTGGTCATGTCCAGGTCCCAGCCAAAAGACAGGGTAGGAGCCATGTGGCTTTGGATCTGTTTTGTATCGTTGCACTGGACAGCAAAAGGGAAGACTTAAACATTAATGAATGTCCACAGCTACCAGTCCCCTGCTCTAAAAATCTCAGTGGGGTGCAGTGATGAATGGCTCCCCCTGTGCATGCTTCAGGTCCCTGTCTCTGAAGGGCTCTGCTTGGTTATCTCAGATAAACAAAAAACGATCTTTGGTTACAAGAGTGCCAAAGAAGACAGCTAATGTTTTCACAGTATGCCACTGATGGTTTGGGGATGGCCAACAACTTTTTTTTTCAAAAGATACATTTTCTCTAGGTGTTTTTCTAATAAACATCCTGTAAGTTAGCAATGAATCTCTGGAAGTCTGAGTTTGAAGTGGAGATACCAGCTCCAAAGTAGAAAGTGCGTTGAGCTGTCTCATTTCTAATGCATGAAATGCTGGGAGAAGACTGAGAGGACAAAGGGGTACCAAATGTTTGGGTACCCAGCTGGGTACGTGGTTTACAGACAAGAAATTGCGTGGGCATCTGTAGCTGGTGACGTATTTCCTATTCAGTTCTATGAAAGTTTTGGCTCAAGTGGATGCCTGTAGAGATGGGAGAGAACATTTTTAATTTATTCAGTAGAGAAAAACCTAACTCATTTTTCAGTCAAGTGCTAGGTTATGAGATCAATTAGCATGAATATTTGAAGAGGTTTTTCAGTATTTCTGGTGTATAATTTTGACTGTCAAGGTGCCCTGATGCTGTGCATTATGGAGAGCAAGGGGATGTAAGAGGATATCCCTCTTCTAGTGAGGGACAAGTGAGTTCTGATAAATGAGTTATGCAAATAATTATTCCCTTGCTTGAGGAAAAATACAGTGCAAGGGCAGTTAAGTGAAGAACCCTAGTACTTCTCAAATCAGAACAATGGATCCTAACAGCTATGTTCACTGGTTTTCCACAGGGATCTGACTCTCATCTTGGAGACCTGTAATAGAGCAGAAAGCAATCTAAGTCAGTAGTTTCATTGGTGAAAATTAGTTATGAATGAGACTGGGAGTGGACAGTTATCTCTGGTCTGTATGACTGAAAGAACACCTATTTAGACCCTGATTGAGAAAAGTGCATATGAAGTCTCCCTGAAACCAATGAGATTGAAAGCACAGTGTGGTAGGCTTTGAAGGGCTTTGAAAGAGGAGACAATGGTTGAGGCAAAACAAAAGAGCATGCCATCAAAGGATGTAAAGCAAAGTGACAAGCTAGGAAAAACGTTCTTTGCTCCCACATTCTGAATGGCTGTGAAATCAGCTTTGTACTCATTAGAGCCAATGCAAAGGAACTTGCTGTAAATGAAAATGAATGGCTTAGAGGCTGGTGGTTTGAGTCCAGATATGTAGGTGAGTGGCAGGAAGCTCAAGGAAGAACCAAGAACTGAAACACTGGCAGAAGGAAGAAGCAAGAGTCAGGGGTGGCCTAGAGGCAAAATTTTACAGTAAACTTGGGGGAACCTGATGCTCACCCCAGGTTTCATACTTGAGTAATAAACAAGATACTCTTCACCTCTACAGCACTTCGATCCTTTGCCACCAGACTGCTGTGAGAAGATATTTGAGAGGCAGACTGAAGTTTTTATGTGGCTGAAGGGAAGCAGGTCTGATCTAGGTCAATATATGAGTAAAATGCAGGAAAGATCTAGTGGAAAGAAATCCTAGATGCCACTGTGTACAGAAAATTGGATACAGCTTAACTGTGATTGAGGACAAAAAAAGGAATGAGAGTTACAGGCACAAGTGGGATTTTGGTTTTGGAAAGAGGCAAAAGCAGACTGGGTTTGTGAGGAAAAGGAGCTAAAGAAAAAAGAGAGGAAGAGCAAGGCAATCAAGAAAAGAGACTGTGACACTGTTTAGAAGATTGCTGTGGAGGAGTGAGGTGATTAGAGAAAAGCAGATGCAACTTAAGAAGTAGGGTGGGAGTTGCAGATGGGAGGTAAAAGAATGTCTTTGTTTGTCTGTTTTCTCTATTAAGAACTCAACCAGCTTGCTTGCAGAAAACAGATATAGAAATAGAATACATTATGCATCGATATACAGGAGAAATAAATGAGGTACATAAGTAATAATTACCACTAGCAGTACTAAATATGTGTGTGTATATGTGTGTATGCACACACATTCCTGTAAGAGGGTTCTGTCCTGAAGAATTAATCCTTTGCATTTTGTCTTAAAATAGATAATAACAAGGAACAAAAGCAAACAAGGAGGAAGTATTTACAGGGTCTTCTCAAGCTAAATTTAGTGATTTGAGTCTTATGTAATGAAAGAGTAAAAAACATTTTTTGTGTGTGTTGTCCAGTGGAGGCAGCAGTCACTGCACCTCAAAGTCTGGTATGGCCTCTGAATAGATGTGGGACCCAACAACAGTGAATGCAGTTCCCATTGCTCAGCCCCTGGCCTGGTTACCCCTGAACACTTCTTTTGCTTCACTTGCTTCAGCTGCACAGTTGCACGCACTCAACATGGTTCCAGAACCATTCCTCTCAGCCATAGCAACCTCCTGACATTTGCTATAAGTTTACTGTGAGCCTGGGTTTTGGTCCGTTAAGTTTTGTGGACATGAGATGTTCTGGCATGTAAGCCTGGCTTGTTTTGTATGTGAAACTGGTACTGCAGGGCAGTGGAGGATCAGACCTCTTCATATTTCCAGTCCTCTGTGGGCTGTGGAGACACTACTGAGAGTGGAGATTTTTTCCCTTAGTTTCTTTAACTGAAAGAAATAAATTACAATGTTATTTATTTTCTTTTTTATGCTGAAAGCTTCTTGCCAGACCAAGAAACCAAGTCAGTTCTTGTAGGCTACCGAGTAAAAATTGCATTAAAATCTGTTGGTGAACGGTTTTATATCTGTCTGTCATCAAAATACTTGTAGCACGGTAGACATAACTGCATAGTAAAGGAATGTATACTCGGCAGCTTTGCCATTGGCAGGACATAAACACCTTGGAGTTTATCAGTGTTTTGGGAGATGTTTATTACTTGAGTCTTACTAAGCCCTTATCACAAAAGAAAAAAACAGAAGTTGGAAGGTAGGAGTTAGTTTTGCTTATCAGCAGAGACAGGCATAGTAAGATTCAACCATTATAAATGCAGATGTTTTGATCTGTGAAGGTATGGCAAATGAACTGTGTGTAACACACTGGTATAAAGGTATGTATGATCACAGAGGATCAAGGTGATCTCGCCCGATTCTATAACACCACTGGAGAACTTCCCTGAATTTAAACCCATCTACCACCAGTGACAAGCCCTAGACTATCTGCAAAAATATCTGAACAAAATGCCAGCCATGCTCTTCTCTGTTGGAACAGGGAGCCTTGTTTCTCATCTGAATTTCTCTAGTTAACTTCTAAGTCTTTGTCCCTTTTAGGTAACTAGTTAGTTTAGCCATAGGTTCTTGTAACCTATGTCCCTTACCTCTGGGTCAAAAAGCATCTCTTATCAAATGTTTGTTATATACGTATAGAATCATAGAATTGGCTGGGTTGGAAGGGACCTCAGAGATCACCAAGTCCAACCCTTGACCCACTACCACTATGGTTACCAGCCCATGGCACTGAGTGCCACATCCAGTCTCTTTTTAAATATCTTCTCTTTTTAAATATCTAGCCTTCTATGAGGAAATTACTAGGTGGATAGATGATGGAAGAGCGGTAGATGTGGTTTATCTTGATTTCAGTAAAGCATTTGACACCGTCTCTCACAGCATCCTTGTAGATAAGTTGATCAAGTATGGGTTTGGTGATCAGGTAGTGAGGTGGATCATGAACTGGTTGAAAGGAAGGAGTCAGAGAGTTGTAGTCAATGGGGCAGAATCTGGTTGGAGGTGTGTGACTAGTGGAGTCCCTCAAGGGTCGGTACTGGGACCGGTGTTGTTCAATATCTTCATCAACGACTTGGATGAGGGTATAGAATGTACCCTCAGCAAGTTTGCTGATGACACTAAGCTGGGAGGAGTGGCTGACACACCAGAAGGCTGTGCTGCCATCCAGAGAGACCTAGACAGGCTGGAGAGTTGGGCAGGGAGAAACAAGATGAAATTTAACAAGGGAAAGTGTAGAGTTTTGCATTTGGGGAAGAACAACACTATGTCCCAGTATAGGTTGGGGGCTGACCTGCTGGAGAGCAGTGTAGGTGAAAGAGACCTGGGGGTCCTGGTAGACAAGAAGATGACCATGAGCCAGCAATGTGCCCTTGTGGCCAAGAAGGCCAATGGCATCCTGGGGTGCATTAGAAAGGGTGTGGTTAGTAGGTCAAGAGAGGTTCTCCTCCCCCTCTATTCTGCATTGGTGAGGCCGCACCTGGAGTATTGTGTCCAGTTCTGGGCCCCTCAGTTCAAGAAGGACAGGGAAGTGCTTGAAAGAGTCCAGCGCAGGGCTACTAAGATGATTAAGGGAGTGGAGCATCTCCCTTATGAGGATAGGCTGCGGGAGCTGGGTCTCTTTAGCTTGGAGAAAAGGAGACTGAGGGGTGACCTCATCAATGTTTTCAAATATGTAAGGGGTGAGTGCCAGGGAGATGGAGTTAGGCTTTTCTCAGTGGTGACCAGCGATAGGACAAGGGATAATGGGTGTAAATTGAAGCATAGGAGGTTCAAGTTGAATATCAGAAAAAATTTCTTTACTGTGAGGGTGACAGAGCCCTGGAACAGGCTGCCCAGGGGGGTTGTGGAGTCTCCTTCACTGGAGACATTCAAAACCCGCCTGGACACGTTCCTGGGAGATGTACTCTAGGTGGCCCTGCTCTGGCAGGGGGGGTTGGACTAGATGATCTTTCGAGGTCCCTTCCAACCCCTAGGATTCTATGATTCTATGATTCTATGATCTTCAGGGATGGAGAATCCACTACTTCCCTGGGCAGCCCATTCCAATGTCTGATCACCCTCTCCATAAAGAAATTTTTTCTAATATCTAACCGAAACCTCCCCTGTCACAACTTGAGACCATGCCCTCTTGTCTTGTTGAAAGTTGCCTGGGAAAAAAGACCAACCCCCCCCCTGGCTCCAGCCTCCTTTCAGGGAGTTGTAGGGAGCGATGAGGTCTCCCCTGAGCCTCCTCTTCTCCAGGCTGAACACCCCCAGCTCCCTCAGCCTCTTCTCACAGGACTTGTGCTGGATCCCTTCACCAGCCTGGTTGCCCTCCTTTGGACCTGCTCCAGGACCTCAATCTCCTTCCTGAACTGATATTACAGACTAAGTCATCTGGCAAGCACCTCTCTTTTGAGCTCTCTTTCATTCTTCTCATGGATAGCAGTGGAGCCATCAAAATTTTCATCTGTCTGCTGGAATTGTGGATAGCAGAGCTGGGTGAGCTGTTCTATTAATGGTCAATTGAGGGTTAGACAGAGAGGCATTATAACTTCCCCAAATCTATGTAGACAAACATATTTTGCTTTAGTTGTTTAGGTACTGCCAGCCCCCATAGAGGTTGTCAGCCAATGTTTGCCCACCATAAACTTCAAGTACTCTCCAGTCAGTGTTTCTCAAAACATGGTCTTCATTTTAATTGTTTGCCAAGATGTGTGGCCTGGTGTGTGGTTGCTTTAAAATACATAATCTTTGTATCCAGCCCATCCAGGGATAGAAAGCAAGTCACTAGTACAAAGCAATCATCTTTATTTACTGTGTCTGCAGTCATTTGTCACTGACAAACTTCATGACTCTCTACTTATTTCTAGTCACTGATATGCAAAATGGTTGTAGCTCTCCAATCATATGAACGTTTCCCCATTTCAGCAATACTGGTCAGGACTAATTCATGTATTAAATGAGCTATTCCACTTCTTGTTTATTACTCGGGTTCGTAGCGTTAGAGTCTACACAATTAAGGAGTCTCTTCTCTTTGAGTCCCTTGGTACCTTGATTAATTTTAATCTTGACGTCTTGATTTCTGGCTAAATGAGTGCTCATTTTCACCCTTGTCTTTTGTCATTAGCTTAATACCCTCCTGAATACTTTAGCCTGTCTCCTGGAAGACTTATTCCCTTCCACCGCAATGACAGCCAGCCACGTTGCACAGTCTTTTTTTCTCTCTAGAAGATGGACCTGCACTGATGAAATCTGAGGGGCTCTGCCTTTCACTGCTCACTTAACTATTAATTTCTGCCCTGTACCTTGAGTCCCAGAAATAAGCACTATTCAGAGTATTATTTTGAGTCTCCCTTGTCTAAAGTTTCTTGCAAGGACTCTTGTTTATTCCTGAATCTTTCTTGACCAATGTGCTTGGTGTCTTTGCAGACCAGCTGCATTGTGGCTCTTGAGTATGTTCCATATAACTCTGCCCTCTCCTGCTTCCTCAATTGACACATATTTCAATGGGTTTGGGACTTGCAAAAAATTGTGGTTGACTTCCTGTTACTTGCGAGCATGAGGCAGGGCTCACTGACGTCTACCGGTCCCTCCTAACCCCAAATACTCTGTGATCCTGTCAGAAACTCCTCTCCCATTCCCACCTAGAGGAATTTTTCTTCATTCTCTGGTTTATGATCTGCCGACCATTTTATGTGGTCTGCATCCTGCCTTCAGCTGGCAACTGCTGTCTTATAAAGACAATATGTGTTTCTACCCAGCATGGAATAGCAGCTTGTGTGGTGTATGTGTTCTGAAGAGGAAAAGGAGCCAACTGAAGTGTTGCTTTTTTGTTTTTAATTACATTCTTGTTTCCTTCCCAGGCTTCTCTCCTCTGCATACTTACACATGTGCCTCTGGAGGGAGGATTCAATAGGCTGATGAAATGAACTGGAATGATTAAAAATAAACTAAAATTTTGTAGCAAAACATGTTCTTAGAGAACCCAGTTGCTACAGGGATTTTTGCAAGGATGTAGCCCTTCATCTTTCATTGCTCAAAATAAAGGTTTTCTTGAGCCAAATGAGGATTTTCTTAGCCAAGCTCTGGAGACACTTCAGTGTCATCTGGGTGAACTAGTCACTACAAGACATTACTCACCCCACCCCTACGTAAAGAAAACCCATTAAACTTCACTGCATGTGGCTTGTATTTGGGGTTTCATTCATGAGAGTTGAAAGTGCCCAAACTGTTGCAGCATGGAAGTGAAACCCTGGGAGGATTTTTCTTCAGCCACCACCAGCCAAAAAAACATTCACCCCCACCTTTTCAAAAGCTCTCTCAAATCTGATTTCAAGTCAGCTCTTCTCCTAGCCAAATCTCTGTCAAGCCCCATCTACCCCATGGAACCTGCATGAACACCCCTGTTCAGAATCAGACTTTCTGTTCCACTTGTAGTATGCACCATTTCTTTTCTTAATAACTTCTACTCAGAAAGCTTCTAAAAAGTCAATAGGTTAATTATTGGTGATTTGGAATTACAGTCTGATTTTGTTGTACACAGTTTAACAACTGGTCCTACACCCTGGTCTTAATACAGTTTGTGTTTATCTGTTACCCACACTGGTATAGCTGCTAAGCACCACAGATGTTTTATCTGACATGTTAGTTATTAACAGTTTCTGCTCTTCTTGGAACATGAAAACTTTATGGTTTGGGATTGGGTTTTTTTCTATTTTCTTCTATTTTTCCTTTTTGGTAAGCAAAGGTTTCCTAAAATGAGAAGAATACTTTTTCAATACATATGTATGCACATGTATAGGTAATAATAATAGTGTTTTTTTATTCTTCTGGAAATAATCCAGAAAATTCTGTAGCAGGAAATTGAAAACTTCTTTGGATTTACCTCAAAAAACCAAACTTAGCCAACTTCTTTTGCCAAAGTTCTCTCTCCCTTACAACAAAACCAACCAAGCAAAGAAAAAAAAAGTGAAGATTCAGGGACCAGTCATAATGGTGACGCATCACTTTTGAGCAATTTTTGTTTACCTGGTGGCATCCTCCCATATTTTTGCAGCATGTTAACACAGTCTGAATTCAGGAGTGTCTCGCTTATCTTCTTAGATGTTTTTTCACATGTTGGAATTCGCATAGTAAAACTTTTCTCATGATAAGACACGTAGGATTGGCTTTGTAAAAGTACAAGCATGACTTTTGTTTTCCTGTTCCACCACAAAAGGTTCTACCCTCCAGCCCCTACTCCTCCATCTTAGCAGCTCTTCCTAAGTAAGAAAAAAAGATATCTTCTGAGGGAGAGAAAGGAAAGTCATATACCCCAGCCTGCATGTCTCAGCATGGAGCAATGCTGAATCTGTGTCTGCCTTTGAGCTTTTATGTCTGCTCGTATGTTTTGATGATGTATTGTAATTGTTTATAACCCAGCATCTGAAAGATAATTTCTGTTCAAGGCTCTAAGTTTGGCAACTTGAAAATATACTTTAAGTGGGGAAACGATTCAAATTTCTCTGATACTTTATAAATTTGCCCTATTTGTAAGGAAGCAGTAACATTAAAGCGATGTTAGTGTTTGTGAAAAATATGAGCAAGCAAGCTGAATCCAAGGAATGGGTGAAATGTGAGTTCCTTTATTCAATAACATATCCTGTCCAATAATCACTCTGCAGAAAGTAAATGGCTTTAAAAGCCAAGAAGCCTTTATATTTCAATTCAGTGGCCTCAGTGTTGTCATCTGATGTCATGGAGCATCCTTATGATAGCGTGGCACCTGCTTTCCATGCCTGAAGGATACACATCCTCTGTAGGTCCTGCACCCCATCTGTCAGCTCTGGCCAGGACCAGGGATCATAGGGTGCTGGGTGCTCCTGTGCAGATACCAGCATTGCACCCCTGCTGTCCAGGGCCCATTAGTGTCTGATCCCTGCTGGGAAGTCTCCACGGAGCATCCAGCTGGTTAATGCTTAATGCTTGTTCTGGAGCAAGTAGCTGAATGAGACCTTGAAGATGGTGATAATTTCTCATCACCACCACTAACTCCACTGGACTTGTTTGACGTAAATGGAAGACCACTGTGGTCAGTGTCAATATAAAGAAAAATAGTGCATGTGACCCTGAGGCGTGTCTGATGATGTTTCTCTTTGCATGCACGTGCAACACTGCATCTTTGTGTCTAGGTTCTCCAGCTGCAAAGGGTGATAGAGCATGTTGGAGGACTGCATTCCTCAGAGGTGCTTGCAGGATGTATTTCTTCCATCAAATACCATTGCTTTTCTCAATTTTGCTTCCCTACAAGTTTTCTGAATATTTACTGCCTCTTTTCTTTCTGTGCCATGCTTCCCTGACCTGTCCCTGCTATGCTAGATGTCAAGTTGTGCCCTCTTCTGCCCATGTACCATGGGATGTATCTCTATTACCCATGGTATCAGGTCTGTCTGCAGTCTCTTCCTCTTTCCCATGCCATTCTTTTCTCTGTCCACAGATTCTCTATTGTCTGCATTGTGCCTGTGTCTCTGGTCACTCATATTCTTCACTAAGTTATTTAAGGTCATCACTCCTTCCCCTTATTTCAGCTTCTCTGTCTTCCCCATCTTCAGGACCTCCTTACTCTTTCTCAATCCAATCAGTCACCCTTGAGAACATCCCTCTCTCCCACCAAGCATTTTTCCATACTTTGTCTCCTTTCTTTACTTTCCTGGGCAGAGTTGTGCCACTGGCTGCCTGGAATATTTCAAAATCTGGAGCTGGTTGGAGGTGATGTTTTGAAGTTATCACATTATAGAGAAACACTGTGAAGCACCAGGCAGTTCTGGGTGCACTTTGACCCTTCACAGTAAGGCAAGAGTGGTTTCTTCCTCATGCTTTTGGTTTGCCTTTGCCATATGGAAATGGCAGATGGTGTTGATCAGGAAGTTAATCTAGAAGCATATCCATTTCATGCCGTACACGGAAGATTTGTTCATTAAACTTAGAACTCTAATTTAAAGCCAATTAACGGAGTGATTTGAAGAGACTTGTTGTTTTTGAAGTTCAAAAGGGATGCTAAGTCTCTGATTTCAGCCTTTGTACATTCCAGAACCTGTATAACTATTGCCGTGTTGCCAACTCTCCTAGCCTTTTTTCTCTCTCTCTCTCTTTTTTTTTTCTTTTTTTTATTTTCTTTTTTTTTCTTTTTTTTTATTTTCTTTTTTTTTTTCTTTTTTTTTTTTCTTTTTTTTTTCTTTTTTTGTGATGCAGCTTTTGCCATGGGCTGAAGCCTTATAAACACCTAGTTTTCTTAGCAATTTTAGATCTACATTTGGGTGTGGGTGGGCAGAAACTGTGTATCTTTCTATCTTTTTTTGCTGAAAGCCAACACAGCTCCCTTCTCTCTCCTTTCTACACACATGTATTGCCCAGGATTTGGGGAATAAGGTAGAAAAATGGAAGAAGAACTGAGCAGCCTGGTACCCTCCTACCACCACTTCTATCAGCATGAGGTCATCCTGTCCTCCCCTGTAACATCTCTTAGAAACTGGTAGGAACCCACTGCAGAAGGGACAGCAGAGGTCCCCAGGCAGACAGCTTCAACACTGATTTCCATGTGTTATCACACCTGTAGGACTTTCCCAAGCAAGAACATCACTAGGAAACATCAAGATGACAAATCTTGTGTCAGAAAGACCCCCAAAATTTTTTATTCTCAATTACTATTTATGCTTATTTTACCACAGATTGATATTCTGTAAGCACTTGTAGATCTTTTGGCAACAGAGAGTGTTTGGATAGTCCTGACATTTAATAGTGGCATATGTACAGAAAAAACTTTCTGTAGTGATTTGAAGATGTTGCTGATATAAAACAAAATAGAAGGGTCAAGTTTTGCTGCTGTATAGAGCCTATGACTTCACCAGGTTAACTGCTGCTACTTCCCTGTAATTGAGAACATAATTTGGCTCAAACCCTGGGAGACTGAAAAGGATCACAGCAGCCACTGTATTAAGCCAGTATTCAAAACAGTTGGCTCAGACTGAATTTCATAAGCAGATCATACATTCAAAAGGCTTGAGCTGTATGACACAGCCCACTGCAAAAGGAGTGGTGTGAGCATCTCTTTGTTTGTCTTAACTAAACCAGCACACCAGGAAAACCTATCAAATGGGGTATTGTCTCTGCATTGGGGGCGATGTGGCAGAATAGATAAACTATCTTCCTGTGGCTGCATGAGGACAGACCTGCCAAGAGCTGAGCCCAGGCTGCTCTCAGTTGTCTCAGCTCCTGTTGATGATGCCAGGAGCTGGCAGTGGTGGGGCTTCATCCTGGCTGTGCTGGGGTGGAAGTGGTGAACCCCTGGGGGGTGACAGCCCCTCACTGGCACTGCCAGGGCCACGCATGAGGAGCTCAGGTAGAGATGCACTTAAAACAAAGGATGAGAGGGGCATCAGTCTGAGTGCAAAATATTCACAGAAGCTAAACAGCTGCTGGAGGCCACCTTTTCTTCCTGCCTCACAGGGCTGGCAGCGACTGTGGTGGCTTCTGGAGGACTAGACACATGTCACATCATCACCAGTGGTACCTGCCCTCTGGCAGGAAGGCTGCTCCCATGTTGGTACTTAGTCTTTGAGGAGAGATGGCCAAAACTGGTGGTTCGTGTTTCACATAAAAGCTTGGGCAGAAATCCATGTTTTCTGCTTTGTCCAGGAGAGAAGGAGGGGGTTTCCTGGTGAAAGAAAATCTCAAAGGAGGAAATAATGCCTTTTCAAGAAAAGGGTGTGCAGGGGGTATGGCTGATGAGTATCTGTTTATTCCCAAGTTTGCTGGCAGGCCACTCAGGCTGATGCCCTCCAAGAGACAAGCATTTTGGGACAGCACTTTCAGCCATTCCTCGAGCACTTAGCGGGAGGGATTGTTTTATTAGGAAAGTTTATGGCTTCTTGTTTTCCCTCAAAGGCAAATGTGACTTTGTTGTTTTTAATTCTGTGGGGATTTCTCCCTTTTAATATACAACACAGCTGTTAAAATAGCTGGGGTTGTCTAGGGCAAATCATATAGCACTTGCCTTGTTCAGATCTCAGATGGCTGCCTTTTTAGTGTCGCTGCAGAATTATATTACAGGGCATATGAATAGTGCTGGTATTAGTGTCAAAATCAATTACCCAACCCTCCTCCTGCAGAGAAAGCTACAAACCTTAGGAACAATCTGAGTAATCCATTCTAGGTTTCTAATTCTGAGTAATGACGGAGGTTAGAGACTTTTGCTTGAGTAAGTGCACAGGGTCTTTCTCTGTATAGTCACTCCTAAATGCATGCTCTTTACAGGAAAAAGCAGGCTCCCTGTGAAACCCTTTTTCATGCCAAATGGCTCACTGCTAAGATTAATCTGTCATTGAATTTATAAATTCTGTGTGGCATAGAGCAGTGGAAAAAGTTTAACATTGCACAGAAAGCAAACTAGGTATTGCTTAAAAAATGAATGTTGTGCTCATGGATGGTGTGGATTGACTGCCTCCATCAATATTTCTTCTTATACTGGTAATAAAAATACTTCCATAGCCTTGTGCCTCCAAGGATCTCAAAGCACTTTGCAAATAGGGCTAAGTACTATTTCCTATTTTATGGCTGTGGAAACTGTCCGCAAGAGGTTTAGCTTTTTGCCCAGGGACACAGAGGAGACTGTGGCAGATCCAAGATGAGAACCTAAATCTCCAGAGCTCCAGCACTATGCAGTGTGTGGTCACACACTGCACCAAAGCACAGCAGAAAAGTCTGCGGGTCACCAACTCTTGATCATTGCCCATAAAACCTCAGGAGGTAGGAAATGATTCTCCTTCTCTCTCTGGTCTCTCTCAGTCTGTGGGCAGAGGTGCTGAGCAGGGCAGGAGCCAGCCAGGGAGGATGCTTGTGCCCTCCTGTGCTGGGATGGCCAGCTCTGGTTGTGGGTTGCTGTGGAAGGATAATGACTTTTAGTTGTTTCTGGCTTAGGGAAATTCTTGGAGTCTTGCATCCTGCCTGCTCTGCCCTGAGCACCTTTACAAAGCAAAAATAATTACAGACTTATTACCCAAACTTTCTGTAAGATTAGAGTAGATGCATTTTTTGTGTGTGTGTAATCCAGTATTTGAGAATAATTTACCTGTTTTAGTACAAACATTTTTTAGAAATAATTTAATTTTTTAAAAAATCTTAATTTGAAAATAAAACAGTGCCACAAAGGCCAGATTTTCAAACATGAACCTTATCTCTCATCGAATTCGTGTTGAATAAAAGACAGATCTGAAAAACTGGGTTCCTACTGAGGTGTGTATGGCAGGGATTTAGAGATCATACTTCAAGCAACTCTCTGGTAAAATAGCATGACTCTAACCCGCGTGTTTTGCAGGAACACGATTTCTATTACTCATTGCTTCCCTACCTTCCCTGCTTGCTGGGCTCTGCAGCCCCCTGAGGAAGGTCCCAATGTGCATGAGGTCAGGGGAGGTTGGGGAGGGATGCGGGGGTGAGCGGCTGCTTTCAAACAAAAGTGCAAAGCTTTGAAAGGAGGGACTAAGAAGAAACAGGTGGGGGGCTAGAAATATAGCCTCTGAAGTTTATTTGCTTAACGAACAGAAGCCAGGCTGTCAGACCTAGGTCAAATACTCCTCCAGTTTGAGTGTATTTATTTCGTACATGGTCTGTAACCCAACCTGATTTCTGGATTAAACCTCTGTAAAGCTCTGGCCCCCAGGAACCCATCCCGTGTTTACCATCAAGCCCAGCACATGCCAGGGCAGGACCTCAGGGGCCACCTTGGTTTGTGCTGGAGCCTTGTGTCATCAGTAAAGCCTGTAATTGTGGGTCCTGTCATTTCCCACACAAGCTTTGCTCTTTGCAGCTGCAAATTGTGGCTGCAGATCCATCACTTAGCATTCCCATTAATGTGAGCTGTGCCTGAAGGCTCCTGGGTTAAGCTGCTCAGGCTGCTGCACACAGTCCCCTGGCTGGGTCACCATCCTGCTGGAGACCTGGAGGTGGTGAGAGTGCTGGGGGACCACATCCACCATGCACCAAGTCCTTCTGAGGTGTCAGCTAGGATGCATTTGTATACAGGGGAAAGTTTTAAAGTAGCCATTGAGTGGAAGAAAAAGGGTTTGGGGACAGCCTGTCTTGAGTGACGGTGCAACAAAGGGGGTGTCCAGGGGTGGATGTGAAGGAGCTTAAGGCTGTGTGCTAAGCTGTGGAGATCATCAAATGTGGGGACAGAGGGGCTTCGCTTTCCTGCTTGTCTGTCCTGAGGTTACAGCACAAGCACTGCTTAAAAACCAGCAAAATAGTGAGAGGAGGGGTAAAAAAAAGCACAAAAGGAAGTGGTTGTGCCAGGGTTATGTACAACTAAATGGTAAAAGTTACAGTTCACATGTGGCAGTTCCTGAAATCTTCATGTTCTTTTAAGTTTTTAGGAGTGTTAGGTTTTTTACTCCAAGGTGCTCAGGAGTCAGTTAATCCCTCCAGAGGGAAGTCTGAGCTGGCATAATGGCAAGAAAACTACCTTCCCCCCACCCCCCCACATGCAAAAAAGATTTCTGGTTACTCCCAGGTAATTTTGGGCTCATCTCATTAATTCCAGTACAGTAAACAGCCAGTGTGCTCCAGAGTATCTCAGGAGCTCAGAAATTTGCATCTGAATATTTGCATGTGAAAAATTGTAGATCTGCATTAAAATTAGAACGGAAAAGAGGAATTAGTAGTGGGTTTTCCCAAGACCAGCCTGAGGCCAGTAGAACCAGGTAACTATGTGGGTACTGTGAAAATAGGAGTTATGTGAAGTTGCTTTAAATATAAAGAATTAAAACAGGGTGAACAAAAGAATTTGCAGTGAGAAATGAAGCATGCCTCCTCATTTAATAAAAGTTCCCTTTTTACATTAAATTTGAGACACATGTTTGCTTTTATGAGACAAGATGCATTTGAATCAACCGAATGAACAGTCAAGTTGACCAAGGGTTCAAAAGCTGTTATTTTTCATGGACCTAAGTTCAAAAAAACCAAACAACAGATATTTGTGGTTTGATTTCTTCTTGGTTTTGGACCTTTCACTGACAATTTATTCACCATCTGTAATGGGGGTAAAGCTGTTGTAGATGATTTTCAGCTATGACTGGTCAGGATAGAACTTGCCTGAGAGAGAGGAATTGGTAGCTGTTAGTCCTCACCAGTGAGATCTGGATGGGCTCTGGAAGACCTGCTATGGCTTATCTGTAAGCATTGTTAAAACATTCTGGTCAGGGTACTAGTTCTGAACTAGTGCATAGAATAAGCACCAACTGGGGGAAAACCCCACCCACTTTAAATGTATTTGTATCTGTATTTTTATTGGAAGTTTTAGCTGACTCAGGTTACTGTTATGACAGGCTAGGCTGTGTATAGGATGGACAGATTGGTATTATACATGCTAAATTTCTGTGTCTCACCTGCCCTTTAATCCTGGAAAGTCCTTTGTAGCCATCAGCTTTATTATACAGCCCAAGTTTAAGTGGAAGAAAAATGTCTTTTGGTCCTGATCCTTTTAGCTTTTCAGCTGCCTGAAGCCAGTGGGATGTGAGAACACCCACCCCTTTTCAGGGTCGTGCCCTTTCTGCTTGTAGTGGCTGCACTGATAGATTTAGGAACTCAGGAAATATTTGCTGCCTGTCATTTACCTTTGAGCTCTGCTGCACCATCAGCTGCTTCCTTGTGGAGCTAATTTTGCCTCTTTTGTGAGTGGTGACCAGAATCTGGTTTTGTTTTATGTCCCGTAGGGTTGCTGAGCTGGAAGATGCACGTCTAAGATGGAAACTTCTGCTTCAACTGCTTCTGGGAAAAAAGAAGGGAAAGGTGCAGTTCTGGAGGGGAATGGCTTTACAGAGACGGGGAAGAAACCCACTCCTTTAGCAGCTGCAGGAGCAGCAGTGGCACAAGGAGGTACTTTATGTTTTCCACACTTTGAAAGCAGCAGGGGTGTTTTTCATTAGACTGTAAGAGTTTAATAAGTACGGTGGCATCTGTCCTCCTGTGAACACTCTGAGTTTATTGGGGTTCTTGGCTGTCGGAGGTCACAGGAGCAGGAAGCTGTGGCACTGCATGGTGTCCAAACATCCCTGCACTGTGACCAGTCACTGCTGCTCCTGGAAAATTGGGCTGGAGGAAGGGAGAGGAGGGGTGGTTAAAGGTGGCTGTCGGAGGCATCCCATTGCAGTTTGATGCTGCATGGTGTAGGCAGCATGACAACTGCTGCTCTGCCATGGAGGAGGCAAAGGGTGGCTGGTGGGGCTGGCTGGAGCTGTGTGAGTGTCCCATCATCATGGCTGGGGATGGGTGTCGTGAGCTGGCTGTGATCCTGATAATGAGTAACCAGGCTGCACTGTTTTCATCCATTGCTGCTGGGACATCACGGCTCAGGAGGAGTCTGGGAATCCAGCCCTTGCACAAGAAGGTTTCCAAAGGGCCCAGTTGCGCCCTTCCTGTACTGTCAGAAACAGCTCAGGTCTTGATTTCTTTTTCCTTCTGCATTTTTGGCACAATTTTGATTTAGTTGTTGTTCAAGTCAATCAGGGGTCTCTCATGGACACCTGCAGGCATGGGGTCACTTTTGGTGTCTGTGGGGACATGCAGACACGTTCCTCCTGCTGTGATGGTAATTGTCCCCAGGGAAAGAAGGCAAAATACAGTCCTAGAAAACACATCCCTCACTGGCACACATGCTAGCAGATCTCCAAGTTGGAACCAGGACCTTTCATGGTGGCTTCAGCTGTGGGCAAGGCTGTGCTTGACAGGGACACCTCACACTGACCTTACTGGGGACTGGGTGTAAGGACACAAACTCAGAAGGGGCTGCATCAGCTCATATGTGACAAGAGACAACCCAGCTGTGTAAACTTTGTACGCAGCTTTTTTCCCCCTATTTAAAATATAGCCTAGTGGTAGCCAGAGTCTATCTCAAAATGAACCCTTCCCTATCCTTCACTGCAGCATGATTTCTCATCATCCCCCGAGGGCAGCTTGACATCTCCATGGGATCCTCAGTTCCTTCACAGCTCAGCAGGAGAGTTTGTTTTCTGTTGTCTGAGTTTTGAAGATAGTTCCCAACCCAAGTTTCTTTCATCTGCTTCATCTACCCTTCCTTTTCAACAGTTCTGTTACCCATTTTTTGTTTCCACGTTGATCTGAGAAGATTCAGTTGTACAGAATAAGGTAACAGCTGTTAGATTGTAACCTATCAAATCGGTTTGCGTGTTTGATAACTTTGTTAGGTTTTGTTTGACAAAGGAATGTTTTTCTTAAAAAGAACTGGAAAATCTTTTATATAGAGTTGTTTGGGGAGTAATGCATTTTTAGGATACTGAATGAGCTAGAGCCAGTTTCCTTGTGAGCACTATACAAGGTGGCAGAAAGGGAGGCCCTCTGGGCAGTAGAAATAGAGGAAAGGCAGAGACAGCAACGTTCAAGAGTTGCCATCCCCCAGCAAACCTTGATACCTGATGAGGAAGCACGGGCTCTAGAAAACCAGAGAGGCAGCTTACTCGAAGCATCATTTCAGTGACTGGCATATCGAAAGGGCTGACTGATGCCAACAAAGTCCAAGTACATGCTAAAATTCAAAATCCACACTACTGTTATGAATAAACATCTCTTCACTTGACGCTTGCCTTGCGAGTGCCTCCACTGAGGACATGATCATTGCATTTCCAGAGATGTGTTGGAAATGAGGATGCCCCCAAGGTGGGGTGTACATTGGTCCATTTGGCACCCCTGGAGACCTGATGGGTTTTTAAACATCCAGTATTAGTATTAGTCCCATGAGCAGTGTGCTCTTGCCTTTGGAAAGAATGATTTACAGGCTCAGTATTTCTCCTTTTATTAAGAGGAAGTGGAAAAGTAGGTGGAGGATTGTTTGAAGATGACAGGAAAATTGTGATGAAAGCATTGTGTAATGAGATGTAAAGAATGAAATCTATGTCATGCTGTGAAGAGAAGTGCTCCTAAATGACCTAAACGAGTTGGCAGTGAAGCAGCGTGCGATCGGACGCTGGCCTCAGCACTCTGCAGGTGATGCACGTGGTTCAGAGGGCTTTCCTTTGAATTCTGGCTAGACATAATACATGCTTCTGAAGGGGAGCAGCATGGTGTGTGTTTATAAGTAGAAAAATTAATATAAAGTCATCTTATCAGTTAATTGCAAGGTGTGATTTAGCAGATAAAAAGGCTGGGTAGTGATGAGACTGTACTTACATGGTATTCATGCTAATAAAACTTACTTGCTTCACTAAACTAGTGTAATTACTCATAACAGACTAGAAATATACGTATTTATGCTCATATTCTTTCAGAAGAAAATGAACAAGGCATGGAGAATAATTATGTTGTTCAGCTTGAGGAGGGGAACAGCTTTAAAGGGAGGGCCTCCCAGCTTCCCACTCTGCTTTGGGGCCGTACAAACAAGTCTTTATTCTCATCCAAGACAAACTCTTGATTTTATTAATTGTAAAGGTTTTACTCTTTGTAGTAACATGTGAGAAAGTGGCTGCAAAGCTCAGCTAGTGCTGCAGATCACCAGGCTGCTCTCCAGAGCCAAACAAATGTAATTTACAACACATTTCTTCTCCTTTCTTCTACTGAATCACACAGATGGAGTGCCAACATCGTATGTTTCACAGATCACAAAGTTTTCTTTTTCCCTTGTAGAAATGAACAGATTCATAAGGTTTTTGTTATAATTAAGGTAATTGGAGCAATAAACTGAATATTAGTTAAATAATTGAGTAACAGCTATTTTATATTATTATTATTTAGACTGTATTATTATAAGGCAGCAAGATGTCTATTCTTCATTTCCAGTTCCACTGCTTTGGATATTTGTCCCAAACATTTCCAGCTTTGAACAAATAAAGTTATGGCTCTAGGAAAAGAGATCAGTGTTGTTGATGCTGTCAGTGGAAAAGAGTACTTTGGTCTAACAATCTGCATCTCATATTTTTAGTCTACTGAAGCTGCCGCTTCAGAGATCTTCTGTGACAATTTTTATAGTAACTCATTGATCAGATGTTCAGAAGTTGGCCTCAGAAATGACATGAGGGAAGTCTCCTAATTTTCTATTTTTCCATAAATCATAAGTCAAAGCTTCTGTCTTTCAATAGACACATGTGTATATGTGTGACAGAGAGAGTGGTTTTAATGACAATAGGTTACAGCTATAAGGCAGTCAGACCTGCAGAAGTGCCTCTCACTTGTGGTGTCTCCACTTTTGGAAGGACAGCTCATACTCTTCAAGTTTAAAAAATTCTTTTGCTGAGTACAAAAGTGCATATTGCTGAGTAGGGTAAGAGACTTTGGAGCAGAGCACCTTATGAGTGAGAGTGGGTTGTGTCCTCCAGGCTAGCACTGTAGCATCCTCCAGATCAGCATGCACAAGGAAGTCCGGGAGCATGGCTGGTGGGGAAATTTAAATGAGCCACTCTTTCAGAGGCAGAGATATTTAAGAAAATGGGTTTCTCATCTTGTAACAAAAATTAAATACGAATCCTCCTAAATGCTAACTCTTTGACTTAAACAAGGCCCAGAATGCACCTTTTCCTCTTTACCTCACCCTCAGCATGACACAAACACCAAGTTCCCAAATTGATGTTGTTTATGTTTGAAACATTTTTCTGATGTCTGGCTCTGTCAAGACTAATTTTAACATTTCTAAAGCTGGGTAAAAATACAGCCTCATTACTTTGATGTCAGAGCATAGTTTACTATTAGTATATTCTGGGGTTTATCATTTTAGTCATGTTTAACACGGCTGCAGCAGGCATGCACTATTAAATCTGGCTTATTTTACATTCCTGTCCGAGATTATTTATTTGGAACAATTTCCTCTCTATCAAAAGACACGGCTAATGCTGAGTTTTAATGTGTTATTTACACACAAAATAACCTATTTACAACTCGGTATCTGCCGCAGGGAGAATGAATGGGGCAGTGCTCCCTTCATCCTGTTGTATCTGAGTTTAACAATCTGGATTGCTAATAGAACCATTTATCATGGGGTGGTAATTTATTTTATGTTAGCTGCACAGGTCTCCCTGCCTCTGATCTATGGAAATACTTTGTATATAATGAAGTTCAACAAGTCATTTGGTGTAAACATGGGGAAACCAAGCTGCAGAACCAGAAGACTCTGGCTATGCTTTTTTTCCAGGAGGTAATGACTCTCCTCTGATATTAAGGCTTCAGTTGATGAAATACAGCTCTGCTCCCCGCATGTGCTGTAAGGGCAGAGTGTGGGGCTTTTCTGCAGTGGATCAGAGATTGGGATGGAGTTTGGTGACTTGATTTATGGGCTGGCGGGAACGCTCAGTACTGCAGAAGTAGCACACTCAGCCCTTTCATAGGCAGAGGAGAAGGGCAGGGAGCACCTCTTGTTGCTCTCCAGAGGTCTTCTGTAAGCAAGCCCTGAATGGCATTGGCAGGGAGTCCTTGTGCAGTTCAGCTTGTCTCAGTGCTGGATTATGGGAAGACCATGTAAATGAGGTGGAGGAAATGCCAGCATCCCAGCAGACCTCAGAGCACTGAAAAAATATATAGTTTGTGTGGCCTGAGACTCAGACAAATTAGAAGGAGAACAGCCCCTATGAAATCATCTCCTCTATCCACACTGCAGGGGCAGAGATATTCTCCAAAGAATGTTTTTCAGTTGTTCACATTTTCCAGGAAAATTAATATAACCAGTACAAGCACATTCTTAGCTTCCCTGCCTTGCATTGTTTTGCTGTATACAACTTAAAATGTTGAGGCGCAGGCTTAACAGAAAAGCCTGGGTTCGCTTCAGGAGGGAAGGGGTCAAGATGAGAAAATCCTGTAATCTAAGCTGCAAAATTTTCCTGATGGCCCCATCTTTGTTATAGTGTGTCTACTGTGTATAGTTCAGTGGGCCCCAGCTTCAGCTTGGGTAGGGCTTCAGTGCAATGCTGCATTAAAATAGATGGCAATCAAGAATTCTTCCCTCAGCATTTCTATCAGTCTTAAATAGCAATTTGTTTCTTCAAGTGGGTTTCTTTGCTACTATAGCCCCTCTGGCTGGCCAGATTGCCTGCAGGTCTCTCTTGTGTACCCACTCGTGTCCCCTTGTGCAGCCAGGGGTCTCGGATGCTCTGGCTGGTGTAATGCTGGTGTAATGCTGAGGCTGTTCCTCAGCTGCAGGGTATCAAGGCTTGTGGCTAGCTGCTGGCTTTGGATCATGCTGGTCACCTGACACCTGCTCTCTGAGATAGTTAAGAGGGATCTGTAGAGAGATGGATGAAGAGAAAGCCACACTGCACCATTTGTCTGCTCAACGTGCAGTGTCTGGTGTGAGGGCATGGTAGAGAGCACTGTGGGGTGCAGAATTTTAGTAGTTAAAATTGTCACAAACATTTCTACAATAAAGCACATATTTTCTTTTACTTAACCTCTTTCCTCTATCCAAAACTTGCAATGCTAAGTCTCTTTACTGTAATCTATAAAATAGTCAGCAATGCATCTTAACTGAGTAATCCTTTGCTTAATCAAGTGACTGGAGTCCTACTTTTTTTGTTGTTTGTTTTTCTTTTTTTCTTTTTTTTTTTTTTTTAAATCATGTGGAAACCCAGCCTCTACATACTGGGTTTCTTGTGTGGCAGCCAACCCTGTGGGCAAAGGTGCAACCTCAGAGTTGGATAACCATTAATGTTTACACACTTTTTGGTTAACATTGTGTAGCCCTTACAGACGATGCTAGAGTGCATATCACCAAAGCATTTGATGATGCAGCAACTTTGTAACATCAGCCAGAATTCACTGATTGCCCACAGCTCTCCCCAAAATTGTCATACCAAAAATTTGTACAATTTCAGCCCATTAAAGATGACAAGGTACTTTGAAGATAGAGCAATTTAATCTTATTCCTAACCACATTGCAGGATTGCATGCCAACTTGAAAAGCTTTTATAAGTTTAAAATAAAAAAAGGTATAATTCACAGGCTGGTTCTGGCACTGGTAATACCAACCACTAAGTACCACCTGAAAGACCTTTGTATTTTTTGAGTGAATTATTATTATCATTAATAACAGTCATAATAACTTCCATTTTTCTGTTATTTTGTAAGCTACAAAAGCTCATCCTGACAAGAGCTGATATATTTTATTTTCTGTGAGTCCAGTTTAGATTTCAGTAAAGTGCATCTGAGAGGTACCTAAATACAACCTTTTAAAATTATGCTAAACTTACCTATTTGTGGTTGGTGATTTATAGTCAAGTAAGAAAATCTGGTGGTGATAAAGGATTAGATTCATCATGATGCTTTCCAGGACTGTCTCCTCTGTGCTGCCAGCATGTCCCCATAGTCTCTTTGACAGCTTTTGTGAGAGAATCTGAGAATTTGCAGAGGTTATGTAAGTTAATTTTTCCCAACACCATCAATTAACCATGGCATTTGAGCCTGCCATAATCACTGGGGACCAGCAGTGGGACTTGTTTTGTCTGAGACTGGCTGCCTAAATTTAGGTGTATAGTTTGGGATTCCTTTGTGTAAGGATGGAGTAAATCACCTTGTGGAGGTGCCTGCTTTGATCCCTTGAGGGCTTCATGCCTGATTTGGGGTGGCTGATGTCAGGTGGGCCATTCCCAGTCTTCCTGACTTGACCAAAATTGCAGTCCAAAGTAGGACTAGATTAATGCTTTGAAGCCCTTCATTCATGTTCATCAGTCAGTAGCCTGATGAAGAGTCTGAGAGCCCTGGCTGCCAGCTCTGAACTGAAATCTCATCCTGCTGCTTCTCAATCCAAAGGCAAACTCAGCACCAAAGTGTTAACACAGCCTGGGGAGCTGCTGCCCAGAGCTGCTCCAGCTTTACACCAGCATTGACAAAACTGCTGTTTTAACAGCCTGTTCAGAGAGATGGCAATTTAAAGTCTCCACTAAAAAGGCAAGGGAAAAAACTAGTAATTTCTAAAGGCTAAAAAAGACTCCTAAAAATAGCCCAAGTGGAGGAAGACTACTCATGCAAAAGTAAATAATTAAGTTAAGGGAAGCAACTAGAAAGGCCAGTTGTGTAAATCACTGTAAGGGGAACAAGCCTTAGATAAAATCCATTCTTTTATCACACAGATTAAGTCTTCCTTTTGACACTAAATAATTGATAGGATTTGGCAGAGCGGTCCACGGCTGCCTGTGAGGAGCAGTGGGAGTGCTCCCAGGGTCAGACAAGTGGCAGAGAAAAATGTTCTTAGAAATGCTGTGCATCCAATACCAACACCAAGAAATGAGGCTTTTATTCCCAGCACTTCATAAAGAATTTCTACATGGCCTTGAGAAGACAGCCATGCACCTCAGAGTGAAAGGAGGACTTGTCATTGCTCATCTCCTCCTTAAACTGCCCCCATGAAACCAGGGTGTTTGTTTTCATGGTTTGATGTGGCTATGAGCAAGGTGCAGAGGCTTGGGAGGACAAAGCCTGCTCCTCTTGCACTTTTAAATTTTTGTTCTATTTTAATTAATGAACAAGATTTGTGCCATCTTGTGGCTTCTGAGAGCTCAGGTCCTGGGGGGGCTTATCTTACCTTGGTCAGTAGCAACAGTGCCTGAAAACTTCAGCCTCTTGCACATTTCTCCACACAGGGACACCCTGGTAAGGGCAATGCCACTGCTCCCATTTGGCAGACAGGGAGCACAGAGGGTTTTCCAAAGTGGCTGTAATGGGTTTAGCTGTTTCGGAGAGACATTGAAAACTGGTAATCTCTGTGACTGTGGACATCACATGGGTGATGAACAAGAGACCCTCATGATACAGAGGACTTAGGCCAGGTCTCCTGGGTCACTATATCCACTGGCAAGTCCTTCCTCTCTCAGTGATCTGCCATGTAATTGTGGTCAAATGACTCAAATTCTCAAGGCCATCTGCCAAAGGGAGGAGTTGTTTCTTTCCCTTCAGGAGAGTTGAACACAAGGTGTGTGCATCATATATTGCCTTTGAGAAAATCATGTTACAGCAGTCAATGCCATTGGGTTACATTAGGGTGTGAAAATATTTGGTAGCACTAATAGGATTTCACTGAATTTAAACTCATTTTTGGCAGTGCCTTGTCCAGTAGTTAGCACTGTCGGCTCAAAATTAGGGGACTACAGTTTTTCTAGAACCACGTAGAACGTAATTTTCAAAAACCTTAGATTTTGAGATAAACCAATATCCCATGAATTCTGTGTGGGTTGTGTATTTGGCACAAAGAGTTCTCTGACCTTAATGGTAATGACAGAGAATGAAGTTCAAACCAGGACTGTAAGTTTAGCTCTTACCTGGAAGAAACAACGTGGATATAGTGACCTGCAATGGTTGTTCTGTGACTCCTGTAGTGGTGTTGGCTTGAAATCAGACAAACCTTGGCAGAAAGAACTGAACAAAAGTTTGGGCACATAGGCTGACTTAGTCCACAACAAAAATAAATTAATAAATCACTGAATGTGATCCCACGTGATCACAAATGAAAAACATTTCACACAAACCTGTCTGAAATCAATATTACTTTTTTTCTACATTCCAATAGAGAGCTCTGTGGGGTTTTTCTCCTTTTTGCACCTCTTTCCTTCTTCTGGAATCCCACACATTTTAAAGACAGAATTCCATTGAAAATGCTTCCAATTGTAAACAAGGACAGGAGTATTGCATGCAAAATATTTATACTTACTGCCACTAATATATGATTTTTAAAATACAGAAACATTTGCAGTTGCTGCTTGAATGATGCCTTTTTGGCCAGAAAGCTGTTCTTTTCTTCTGCATGAATCAGTTCCTAACTCTTGACAGATTTTTTAAAAAAAATCACCGCTTGCAACAGATGCACTCCCAAGTAAACAGTTAAAGTAGATGTTTTAATTACTTCAGTTGTATTGATATAAAAGATCAGTTTCTGAGCATTCCTGAAAAACATCTAAGAGGAGGTATACTATACCATAGAGGAGAGGTATCTTCCTGCAAGTCTCTGTCCCTGTGTGTGCTGCTGCCTCAACAATAACTTATTTAAACAAAACTTCTGCACCTAATGAGATGCTCTGAGCATAAAGAATCATAGAATCATAGAATGTTGTGAGGCTAGAAGCTAAATCAAGCTAAATCTTGTTCGTATCAGTTTGCAGGTACAAACGTCGATGTTCTTTCTGAGATATTTACAGCCACACTTGAAAGCAAAAAGAGTGAAACACAGAGGTGTGCTTTAGGCATTGATTTGCACGTCCCGTTTTAACGAGAGGAGTTATTATGTGTTGTGGGAAGCTGACCCGACTCCCAGAGGCTGCGTGTGTGAGGATACCCAATTTTTTGGTGGCTCCCTACAGTGAGGGCACAGAACTAGGCCTGGAGAAAATTAGTTTCAGTTCCTGATCCAGGCCCCAAACTTCCTTCATGATTTGGGGAAAGCTGCTTGACTTCCCTTTGCTCCCCCATTTATATAATGAACTTGCGTTTTTCTCTGGGCCTCGAGGCCCATCCATCAGCATCTGGTGAGCACGTTTATGGCACTGCTCATACTGAAGCACTTAACGGGTCAGATTGCAGAAAGGTTGTAGTGCCCCCCCCTCCCCACCTCCTGCAAGAGGGTACTGCTGCCCCTGGGCACTGCCTTGCAAGGGTGACCTTGTTCAGATGTCTGAGGTGTCACCCTGCTGCTGTCAAAGAGGCCCAATAAAATAGATTTGCAGGATTAGGGAAAGTAAGGTTAAGTTCTTATAGCCAAAGTATTTTCAATATCTACAGTGGAGAGACTGCTCCTGGGTAGTTGACTGTATTCCAAGGGGTCATGCTGTGCTCTGGAGTAAGAAAGTCTTTCATGTGATCTTCCCTGGCAGACTCAGTTGGAGAACATCATGTTGTTAATAGCTGTGTACATTTCTTTTATTGAAAAAAGAGAAAATAGATTTTCCCAGTTTAAAGGGTTTCTTACTTATGTAATCTATGAGTAAGTTTCATCAAACAGTTTGCTGAAGTTCAAATACCTGGACAGACCTGGACGAATTTCTAGAAACTATGCAGAACTTCAGGATTTCACCTTGACCCAAGAAATGAGAAAGTGGTTTTAGCAAAGTTCTTTGTAATTAGACTCTTAGGAAAGGTGTTGTTCTGGGGACCAGGTGACGGAAGGAGAAGAAAATCACTGACATGGGATAGCAGCTTCAAAGAAACCTTTCATTTCATCTTTCTCTCCTGTCAGCCTTCTGTGCACATGCACACTCTAATACCATAATCAACTGCAATGAAGCTGGCAATACCATTGTTTTGTGCATTTTTTTCCCTTTGGAAAACTCTGGAGGGACCTTTATGTGCTGTTACAAAGGCATCCTTAAAACACCTTTACTGCAGGGTCCTGTATTTCCTGTGCTGAAACAGTGACTCTCAAAATTGGTACGAGACAGCTGAATGTGTGAAAAATATTTATTTGCATCTTCTATTTCTGAGCTCTGTGTGTGCTTCATCACTTTTGTAAGCAAGCTAAGAGAGTTGGGGGGAAAAAAAAGTTTTGCAAATCTCAGTGCTTCTTTCAATTTTAATTTCACTCTAAACAATGTCTTGGCTCCTGAAATAAGATCCAAGCCTGTATTTGGCCACATAGAGTCACTGACACTCGAAACAGGCTGGATTTATATGTGGTTACTAAAAAATATATAGCAAAATGAAAGTCTCAGACACTGAGTTCATGTGCATTGCCCATTGTAAAGATAAGTAACGGCTGTTATAAGTTCACTTAAATGGTTACCTTTGGGACATAAAAGGGATCTTTGAAGACACTAAGTCTTAATACAGAAATGTTTACTCATAAAAAATACATTTGGAGTGGGGGAGGGGACCACATTTCCTATTAATGTGGTTTTTGGCTTTTATAGCAGGTTGTAGCAGGTCTTTAACCTCTGTAGCACTTGAGTGGGGAAGAAATGAGCTTCTCTCAGTATCAGCCCAAAGGGTCTTTCTTCTCTGCCCATATCTGCAGTGCCTCTTGTAAAGATGGTTTTAGTTTATCCTTCCTTTCTGTGACCCAAAAGAAAAACTGCTCTTTTTCAACTTCAAAACCTGCTAGTAGTTAAGTCCTGGGGGCAGAACAGAAATGTGCTCCTGAATTTGGTTCACTTAACCTTGTGTTTTGTGAGGTATGGGACTGGTAGCTCAAGCCATGCTTAGACACAGTGGGAATTTGAAGGCTATGTCAGCAAACTAAGACATGAGAAGAGAAAATTAATTAGCCCTTGAATGCCGTGGTTGTAGATACCACAAAGGAAGGAAGGATGATGTTTCTCCACATGATCATAAAAGGGTGCAGATGTGCAAGCCCAGCATTCCCAATACACCTCCAGGTGCACATGAAGTGGATGATGGCTCATGCCACTTGTGAGTTCCCTGGTAATGGTTCTGCAGGTAATTTTGAAATGCTTTTCTCTAGAAAATTTTTATATGCTTCTAAGCAAGCATAAGGTGGTGTCAGTAGTATTTGATCAGTGCTGTGTGAACCCATAACTAGGGAGGACACAATTTCTGTTTCACAGATTTGCAAAAATATTTCCTGATGTGGTAAGACAGAAGGTGCCAGAATGGCTGAGAGAAGTTTGGAGTCCTTTATGGAAACATTGGCAGATTATGGTCAAAAGTATTTACTTGGATAAGATGCTTTGAAGAGCAGGAGGAATAGACTGGACCAGAAGTGTGAGAGGAAGGCTGAGTTATGTAGAGGGATTGGAAGGCCTCTGACCAGCTGTTGTCCATAGGAGTGAAGAGCAAGAGTGCAACAACAAGATTTGAGCCCAAAGACACACTTGTATGAGATCTTCAAGAGGTGAACTTAGTGGCAAAGGGAAAAGTCATGAAGTATTTGAGTGGCAGATTTACATGCTCATAGAAGGGTAATAAGAAACTGCCTGGGGTCAGAAAAGTACAAAAGGTTGAGAAACTAGAAAAAAGCCCATATTAATTGTGAAGTTGAGATGACTAGATTTCTGATGAACCTTTTCTCTAAGCCCATGGCCCAGTGTTAAGTTAGCTCTCCACATGCCAGTGACAAGGCAGGATTATTGGTGGACTTTCTTATTGTTATTCCAAAACATGATGCTTGTCCAGGCAGCAAGCCTTTAGATAAGTAACACAAATTAGGTTTTGAGTCACACACTGACCTGTCTTTGTAGTTAGTACAGCATGTTCTGGTCATGTAATGAGAAGGAGGACAGATTAAACAAAAGAAAGGGAGGGTTTTCATTCAGGAAATTGGTATGGTAATGACAGATATGGGGCCTTGGCATGTTTCAGATAGGCTTAATCTAGTCTCTTCAGGTAGAAGATATAAGCACGGTTCTTGCTTACATTCACCCAGTCAAGCATGAGGAGGTAACAAGTTCTCTAGAGAGGCTGGTATTTAATATCTGCCAGATGCTTGCTGGAGAATACAAATACAGATCTCAGGTTTAGTGTGCCCTAGGAGTGTAGATGCTTGGTAGCAATATGCCTGACCCAACAACCACATCTCCCACAGCTCCATGGCAAACTCGCCTGGATTTTGATCCCCTGCTATTTGGATTGCAAAGGTGATGGCCCAATCAAAAAAGCCTTTTGTTGACCTTTCTGGAAGAGTTTATGGAGGGTTAGTGTGCAAGAGGGAGAGATGCTGAGGTGTCAGGGTATCACACGGGGTGGGTAAGGGCAGAAGCAACAACAGTTACCCAAGAAGGCACTTGGACATTCCTCTCCAGCAGGACAAGCTATGTGCTGAGACACAGTGAGGGCCACAGCGAGGGCTTGTGCTAGAGGAAAAGCTTCAACCAGGTGTGGTGTGTGCATGCCCCTCCAAGGCCACAGTGAGGGGAGAGGTAGGGTGGCATCCAGGCCTGCTGCAAACCTTGTGGGAAGCCCTGGAGATCCCACAGCTTGTCCTGAGGAATGAGGAAAGCACTTCTATGAATCTTGCTTTCTTAGGGGGGAAAAAAAAAAAAAAAAAAATAAAAAAAAGAAGGAAAAAAGAAATAACCCCTGCAAGGCTCCATATAAATCAGGGCAATAAAACTGCCTGTGGTTGTGATCAAATTATACGGTCTAAATCTATATAAAAGAACTGGAGCCGGTTCAGTCCAGCACTAATGTCCTCATTGCTGTAAGCAGTGAACAAGGAGGAGGGAGGGATGAAGTGGGGAGCAGGCAAATGCTGTGCTCCCAGCACCATAGCATCGAGGAAACAATTTGCTGAGGTGGTTGAAGTACGTGTTTTCAAAAACTGTTTGTGTCCATAAGGGTTTGAGAAGAGGATGTCGTCTGCTTACTCGGTAACTTGTGTGTGGCCTGCAAGTGGTTTCAGATGCTTGGCCAAAACCAAATAATTTTTCCTTTTAGGAAATTTGAAAAGTATGTGTGCATCCCAAAAAAGAACGGAGATTTGTACTGATGTCCCGTGCTCCTGCCGCAGCGCCTTGTGTAACTGGCACCACGTGTTGGAGATGTGGGGAGAGAGGGATTACTGAGCCTTCTCTGCTAGAAACAGAGACCAGATATTATTACTTGGGCTTTTTGTAAGACTCTGACTTTATAGATTGTTTTTAATGGGAGAAAAGACTACTGAGGTATGTTGTATATCTTCAGAATTCAGCTGAATGCTGCAAAAATGTCCAAATTAGGACATGGTACTTACTAGAAGTGAAATAACAGAACTAGTGAACTTTCGCAGTGAGAAGAACTTGCAGATAAAGTTGAAATTTATGGTGGTGTAGATTTTTGAACTGAAGCTTTTGGCTTCTTTTCTGAGTATCCTGGCCACACTGACAAGTTTATAAATCTCTGCAGTTCTTGGCTAATATCCTGAGGATCTGCATTGTCCTGCTCGGAAATGGTAGCTGTCTTCACTGCTAATTAAGGGCTGTATTAGAGTGATCGGAGCAAGAGGGGTCTCTCAAGTCCTGCAGCTTTCACAGGAAACAAAATAACAGAACTACCTTGGTTGGAAAAGACCTTTAAGATCACTGAGTGCAACAGTTAACCTAACACTGACTGACAAGTCCTTCAACTAAGCCATATCCCTGTCTCTTAAATACCTCCTGGGATGGTGACTCCACCACTGCATTGGGCAGCCTGTTCCAACACCTGAGAACCCTTTTAGCGGAGAAATCTTTCCTAACAGCAAATCTAAACCTCCCCATATGCAACTTGAGGCCACTACTTCTTGTCCTATTGCTTGTCACTTCATTGAAAAGAGTAGAGAGGCTGCACAGGTGCAGCCTGAGATCCAAAGGGGTGCCTGGGTGCCTCTCACCCTGCATCTTCACAGCAGCTGGGATGGATCAGCCAGAAGGTGTGAAAGACTCACTGGCTTGCGGGGCAAGGTGGGGGGGGGGTGGGAGGAGGAACACATCAAATCTCCTGGGCCAAAAGGAAAAAAAAGTCAGGAAGCTAGAAGCAGATTTAGACACAATCCATTGAGGACCAGTGTAGACCTGGTTGAAGCAAGTGACACCAAGAAATTTCATAACCTGTTATATTTATGTAGCACATTTCATCCTCAAAGCATTTTACGAACTTAATGATGTGCAAACTCTGCACGCATGTATCCTTTCATCTGCCAACCACCGTAGCTATCTTCGGTGTGAAGCCTGGTGATGGCTGCTTTGTAGCATCCTGACAGCTTACAATAGCAAATGGGAAATGCCTTAACTGATTGAATAGATAGCAGTCAACTTTAGGGAGGCAAAACTTAACCTTTGGGCAAACCAGAGGGATGGAAAACAGTTGTGATGGCGATATGGTGATATTATATATCAGCATATGGCATGGTGATATTTTTTGTGACTACTATCAGTCTACTATTAACCTTTTAGAGATCCCACCAGATAGAGCTTTCTTTAGAGAAAGCTGGAAAATTAACCTTAACTGGCCAGAAATGTGGTTTGAACTTTCCGCAGTGACACTTGGCAGTCTCCCACCTCAGCACTTGTGATACCAAGTCACATGAGGTGCTTTTCCACCTGAGGTTGAGCAGGATCAAATAACAAGGTTCTACAGATGGCAATGTGATGCTGTCCGTTTCTTAATTTTTTCCACTTAATGTCATTCTTATCTCAAAGGAAATCCTGGGGGATGAAACAGTTGATAGCATTTCAAAGTTGTTGGGAAATAGAAAAATATGCCACACCAACAGCTTTGTCCCTGTTACCTTCCCAAGGAAGTCCTGTATTTTTAGGGATGGTAGTCTTCAATGTCACCAACACTGTAAGAGTTTTTTTGTGCTTTCTTATCCCCCAGCTTGATGAGTTCTGCAGGGATGCACCATGATAGCTAAAGATCATTTACCTGAATTGCTTTTTAATTTCTGGAACGGGAAGCTGCTTGTGCAGCAGGATAATTACATTATAATTTACAGCAATCCAAAATCAATAAATTTAGTCATATTGGGATAGAGAAGGAGGGTGAAAAATCCCCCTGCCATTAAATTACTTCACACTCTGTACTTGATGTTCCAAGAACTTCGGGGGATGGGAGAGAGGGGTGGAAAACCACTGGCTTCCTGAGACTGGTCAGTAAATCAGCTTTGTCTGGTGATTGCTGTAGTAAAATAACACATGGTTGTGTCTGAGGAAGGGGGCAAATACATCAGATAATGTTCTGTTTCTGCTTTATTGTAATTCCTGAGTATGAAAGGAGAGAAAAGGCTTTCTACTCTCTGGTCCTTTATGCTAGTGGGATAAAGCTGATGAGCCACTGACAGTTGCAAGCTAAACCCAGGCATCAACCCAAGCTTGGTTTAAATCAAGCTTTAGTAGTGTAGAGTTGAGAAATTACTGGCAGAAGCCACTATGGGAACTTCTGGGGTTTCAAGGTCTTTATCTTCATCAGTATGAGATTGGAAGCTTTTCTCCAAGTTATTATTTCTGCCATGTGCAAACTAGTGGGCTTATTGCAAGGAAAAATTAACAAAAGCCCATGAAATGTTTTGTAAGGAGTGCAAGCTACATGACCTCAGTGTTTCCTGAGCTTCAGAGCCTCTGTTTCTCCCTACCCAGGAGGGACCAGCCAAGGGAGGGTCTTCTTTCTGTAGAGTCTTAAAAATCCCGTCAGTGCTCTGGCTGCTGGAAGCACTAAGAGAGGAGGGATGACCTTGTAATGAGATGGTTGGTCTCAAGACCTTCGTATCTGCTGCCAACACCTCTTGGTGCAAGCCAAGCCCTGGCAACACCAGCACTGATCTGGCCAACCTCTGGGCTGCTGTTTTCCAGAGTACACCCAGGGCTCAGGTCCAGTTACTACAGGCAGGAGGAACGGCAAATAGATGCAGGTAGACCAAAGACACCCTGCATGATTTAAGAGAAATATTATTTGAGCATACAGTTCAAAGAGGTTCAGCTAGGCACATGAAGGCTGGATCTGCATTTCTTGTTTATTTGGGTTTTTTTCTCTTTTCTTTAAAAGACAGCTTCCTGGTTGTATTAAATCTTACCCATGTCTTCACTGATGCATGGCCTGTTGAATTCATCTCACAGGAAGATGTATTAGGTATTTCTGGACTTCCCCCCCTCACACTGACTCCATTTTATTTTTCCTTTGAAACCACAGAAAAGCTGTCTATGCTGCACCCAAAAAAAAAGGATGTTGTATGAAAGGAAATCACTTTGTCTCATATTTGAGGAGGATTATGATCTGGCATGACCTCATTATGGGTTAGGCGAGGATATTTCTGGAAATACTAATTAAATACTTTTTCCATCCCTTGTGCCCTCATAACATGTGTAGACTTTATAACAAGAGAATGAGAAAAAAAAAAGCTGTCTGCAAGGAATTTTTTAGAGCTCTTTCCAGTTAAATGGAAGAAGTACAGTTTCAGTCATGGTGGTGATATTGGAAGCTATTAAACAAGGTTTTGTTAGTTGTGATGAGCTAGAAGAAAGTAAGTATCTGAAAGAGTAAAGCTAGGACTTTCCAGCCACTTTTATCAACGCTTTACTTTTAAGAATCTGGACACTTCCTGTAATTTCAGCAAGACCACTCTGGATTGCTGAAAGCATGCTTGCCTCTCCCCCACCTCCCCACTTTTTTTTTTTTTTCTTTCCCTCACATTCAGGTTGAGCAAACACACACACTAGAGCACAAACCATCTCCTTTCCTTGGCCAAAACTGGTGGTGAGCTGTAGCACAGGGTGGAAAACTTATGCTGGGACAGCTAGGGAGGACATCACATGGCATCAAGTCCTAATATATTTATTAATGGATATCCTGTTATTTCATGTGGTGATATTCTCCTGGGTTTACCCATTTTGCTCCAAGAGCTGTGTCCTCAACTGGTGGCATTTCAGTGAATTTTAGCAGCTCAGAATGTGGCCTTGATTGTCTGAGACATTTCCTATTGAGGTCAGTGGGAGTCTTCCAGTTAACTTCAATGGGAGCTGAACTTGGCCACTGACAAAATGTCTCTAAAAATTGCCTTCAGCAAATAAGCTTGTAAATGTTAGCACTAAAATAGCAACATGCGGGCCCAAATATGTCTGTATTGGAAACACATGCTGTCAGATAGTTGAAAATGTTCTTAAGAAAACCTTCAAACATCATCACAAGAGGTTGTAAAGATTTTAAATTTTTTATTGATTCTGAAATTAATTTGATTGTGTATTGAACATTTTGTTTTGCCACGCTGTTGCATGGCACTTCACATAGGGTTGAGTCTAGTGAGGCAAACCCCTGACTTGTCTGGAAGAGTAGTTGATGGCTTTTGTTTTCAGTTATTGTTCTAAATGCAGGAACATTGTTTCTTTGAATGTGAGATTTCCTCCAAACTGCAATATTCCACTGATACGTGACAGTATCGAATCTTGCAGTTTGTTTAAGGTCTCAATGACACCCCTGATATGAAACAGGATCACTATAGCATAGCCAAGCAAGGGAAATTGCCATTTTGTCATGGTACTTTCAGGAAGCATCCAAGTGGCCAACCTTAGCCTGCAAGTTTGCAGATGGAGAGATGATGTGAAGGATTTGCCCACGTTTCTAAACTTTTTCTTCTCTGCTCCTCCCAATGGTTAAGGCAAATGAAAGCTCGGAGGGGGGGGGAGTGGGGGATGGTTTGGGGCAGCTGATGAGCAGACCACAGCTGGTTGCTTGTTGTGCCACTGCTGGAGCAGTTTTTCTGTCATCAGTGTCCTCAAGTACTGCACTTGAGAGAGTGATGGTTAAGGCAAACAGAGCCAGGCAATGGCTTAAATGTCTGTTGTAAACTGTTGAGCCCCAGGAGTGGATTGGTAATGGATAACCTGATCCAAGGCAAAGCATGGGCAGCTGTGGAGGTGGAAACTCCATCAGGCATACCAAACCATACTGTCTCTGCCTGTCAGTGAGCCAGCAGCACCTGGCCTTCAGCAGGGAAATGAAAAGCTTTTATCTGAGCTATCCAGGCTCATCTGAGATGACTTGTGTAACCATCTCAGTCCTCCAGATTCAAGTCAGTTCTATTTGAATACTCCTCCCAGCCATGAGGGTGATGCAAATACTGCTGTTGCCATTGTTTCTCTCATCAGAAGTACTTCTTTGCAGGGCTTAAAATTGAAGCTCTTCCTATGAAGTCTGTTAAATTGAGAGAACCTGGCTGCCTAGAAAAGGGAAGAGGAAAATCTTCAGCAGGGTAAACGCTCTTGGGGAGCTAATGGAAGCTGGAGTTCATCAGATAAAACATTTAGATGGGCTGGAGTTTGCCAAGAGAAACACTTTTCCAGACCATGTCCTCGCCTCCTGTGGAATACGCCCACATCGGGGGGTCCTGTCTGTTCCTGTGGGTGGTGGCAGAAGCATGGTTTTGGTACTGTTGCTTTGATGCAACCTTATTTCCTCTCGAGGGAGGACTGCTGAAAAAAAATCTGCTCTTAGTTGGAGCTTGGCATTCATATTATCTCAGAGGCATCTCCAGCCTCATCTGCATCAACAAACTACTCTGTACTGTGGACAGTACAGTTTATACCAGCAGAAAGGCTTTTCCTGTGGCTAAAACCCATTTCCCAACACAGAATAGACTGCACAGGAAAATTATGTTTTTCTGCTCACTGTTTGAGGAGGGTAGTGCTGGATGTGAGGGGAGTGGTACCAGAACTCATGCCCCAGCAAAAGGGCTGAGGAAACCTGGAGTACTTTGCAAATGGATGTTGGGTGGCCAGTTCAACCTGAGCCCATCATCTAGAGGAGAAAAAAATGCAGAGGCTTCTGCACAGAGATTTATGTATGCCATGGCATTTCTGTCTTTGCAAGAGAAGGGATCCCATTCTTCCCTTTAGCCAAAAAAGTTTTTGAGAAGCTCAGATCTTCTTCCTCTCTGACTTGGGCTGAAATAAGTGCATACCTTTGGGTAAATGCTCTTGTAGGATAAAGGTGCAGATGGTGCAGGTCACTGCCTTTGCAGTGTGCAGTTGAGACTAAAGCACTGCTCAGCATAGACAGAGAGTCCAAGCCGATTATGTGAAAAAGTAACATCTAAGCAAATTCAGGGTGAGGCAGAGGAACAGTATGGGATTTTAAAATCTCAGTCCTGCCATTAATTTCTCTGGAAAAGGTGAACTAATAATTCTGCTTTTAATTCATTAGTATTTATGCTAAGAATATGTTGGCTCAAAATGAAAATGATAGAGTAAAGGGGAAGATGTAATAAAATCTCCATCCTCCTCTTAGGAAAAAAAAATGTTTTTCACAAAGCAAAGACAATTCACTGTTTAGAAATGAAAGTTGTAGTCCCATGGGGCCAGGCTGGAATTACTGCATACCACTTGCCTTTGAAATCAAGGCCTCCAACCTTCTTAATGTCCAGGTGGGGAATTCCGGTGGCTTTACTCTAATCCAGGCAAATCTGAAATCCAACCCTGTTGGGAGGAAACAATGTGGGAAACAGATTCATCTTGATCTCGGCTTTGTGCCTTGGAAAACGATTAAGACCAACTGTTAAGCAGCTCCTGATAGGGTTCACAAACCTGCCAGCCTCTGTGTGACACACATTTCTCAGTTCAGGCTTCACCCCTTAAAATAACAGATAGAACTGATCTGGTTAAGCCTACAGAGTGGGTTTCCCTTGTTCCCCTGTTGTTAAAATATTAATTCTGTAGTTGCTAATGATTTTTAATCTGATTGCTTTGCTGCAATTATTTTTTTTTTCTTTTCAATTGTTACTTGAAAAAAAAATCAAAACAATTTAGTGCTGCTGATGGGCAGCTGTGCTGACATCTTTGAGACTGATGCCCTGAGACCGTAAATCCCACGTAGTACTGTGGAGGTCACACACATGGTCCTATCAAACTCACACGGTGGGGTTCCTTCTATGCCCTTTTTCTTGTCCCAATCTCAGTCAAGATAACTGGTTTTATAGTAGCTTTTGAGGATTTCAAAGTGATTTAGAAAATAAGTCCTTTGAGGTATAGAAGTATTCATGTTCTGCACATAAATAAAAGGGGGAAGCAGAAAAGCTGGTCTTTGTTAAAGCTTATTTTGTCAAATCCACGAAGAAAACGAACTCTCAAGTACATCTACCTATATAGTTGTTATACAGATTTCCTCAAGGGAACATGCTTCCATGAGATTTCAGACCTGGTAAATGCTGGAAGGACAAGCTGACCTTGCCGAAACTTCCTGAAAATTAATATTAGAAAGTTTTGAGGTCTTTATGCTCCTACAGCACTGGTTAAGAGATGGGTAAGAAAAGAATAAACATTCATGTAATCTTTGTTATTCTTATTTTTCTTATGTATGTTAATTGTACACGGTTACATTAAACACCCACAGGTATAAAACTTTTTGCTGGTTTGACTCACGAGTAATTTCACAAGGGCTTACTAGCAGATTTGTGAAGTTTGGCACCTGACAGCACTAGAGAAGGGTGAGGTTTTAAAAACTTCAAGTGGAATTTGGAGCGCATATTCCTCCTTATCTCCCCTGCAAATAAACCTTTTATTCTTCAGAGTGGATTTATCATTATTGCAGTTTTGGCAAGAATGTATCAGCAAATTTTGTTTAACACCATCCCTCAGAATTCCATTACTTAAACGGCATGGGCAGGTTTGTTCTCTCCTGTCCTTTATAGACAAGACTTCCAGTTGGTGATTTTCAAAAGTGGAATTAAATATGAGATATGGTGCATGTCATTTGCACTCTGCTGTAGGCATTGTTGCTGTCTCCTCATGGGGAACTCACAAGCCAGAAGAACTGCTCTGAAAGTCTCTTTCAGCCTTAAAATGGGGACAGAAGGTTTCCTCAGTTTTTAATGGAGGAATGTTTCTGCACTGGATCCCTAACTCATAAGCATCATGCTCTGCTTCCACATGTGCTTTGCTGTTGTCCAGGCTGAATTCATACCTAAGCATGTCCTTAAAGTTGAATTTGAGCACAAGAGTCAGGTTGAATGGAGATGTCAGTTTAAAAGTAAACATTATAAGGCTCTGGCTGATTTTGCCCTTCATTTTTACAATTTTATAGAGTTGTTTGCACTATGGCTGCTTCCTTCTTACACCCTGGGAATGCAATAAATGAATGAAGAGTGTAAAAGAGGACTCTTAGCACCAAGCCAAAAGTCAGATAGTCGAGGAGAAGTTGGAAAGAGTTTAAGAGAAATTTACATCTGTAAATGACTAGGTTTTTATGTAGCAATATACATATTTAATTCATGCTTGCAGCGACAGAAGTGGTATATGCAAAAGCAGGCGTGCAATTACATGTGCACTTCTGCTCGGGATTCCAGGCCTTAAGAAAGAAGTGATAATCATCATAGATGAGTTATACTGTAACGGCTCTTCATGTTGTGTAAGGAGCATCTGTACACCATATTATGCACGTGTGAAACTATTTTTATTATATTAATTTGGTTTCCATGGGAGATCGGATAGTAACCATTTGCATTTAATGGCTGTATAAAAAAAACTTGTCTTGAAAGAGCCCACTGTTTATGTTCGTGTCTCTTGATACACAGAGCATACCTTGATGGCTGACATTTCCACACATTCAGTATTTTTACTATGAAAAATCCAGCTGGTTTGGCCCAGAGGAGTTGCCTTGTGAAATTTTCATTGTAATTACAAACTTACAATTTGCCAATTATTCTTTTCAGGTATGTTTCTTAATGAATAACATTTATTTTGATAAGAGTTAGTGCCCTGTTCACAGATTGGAGGTGAATGGCTGTGAAGGAACTTTTGCAGTTGCCAGTTCCTTTGCTTTCTCTATTTATCTATTTTGAATAGTGATTTCCTCTCAGGCTTCTCCTCATGATGAAACTCCTTGCTTTTCACAGGATGTAATTTTCTCATTTTCCTGGTTCTTCTAAGGCTTAGGAAAGTATGGTTCAGCAGTTCATCCTGCTTTATTGAGCTACCTCCTTAAGAGAAGAAATGCACAATACCTTGCCTCAGAGGCAGTGGAGCATTTGAACTTCTTCTTTGCTTCCTAAGCTCATCCTTTAATTTTGTTATTTATTGTCAATGTTGTTATCAATACAGATGCTCCTATGATTTTTGCAGAATTCTTGTCCACTCTAATTTCTTATGGCAAAGGGTGCCCCTGCGGAGCTGTGTGCCAAAATCTCTTATGTTTGCAAGAGGTAGTGATCATTGCATTACATCTGACCATATTGATTTCCAGCTGAGGCTTCAGACAGTGTTGCATTTGACGAGCCATTCTTGCTTCTGACTGTGCTTTTTCCTATGCTCAGTTTCCAGTTTTCAAATTGCCTCTGTCACAACCACGATTTTTTAACTTCAGAAAAAAAGCTCAAGAGGGAGAGTGCATGGATGATCAGCACTTCATGGTTTTCATTCTTTGCAACACAATAGCAGGATAAAGAAATTACACAGGGAGAGATGGATTCTAAATAATTATGTTGATTGAGTACACAGAGATATGCCAAGCCTTGCCACAGAGGTACTGCTGCTCTGTTTTATGTGGTATTACATAGCATCGAGGGAGCTGGGTGAACACCACAACAGACTTTCAAAGTATTTCAAGGGCTGTTCCAGGATTCTACCAGTCCTTTTCCTCAAGAAATGCTCAGTAGGAAAAACAGGAGGATTCCTAGGACTGGAACGAAAATTTCTGTACATTACCAGAATGTGAGAATTTTTGGTAGAGTTAAAGGTTATTTTTAGCACCAGTAAAATAAATGTTCATCTCTGAGTTTTGTTAACTGATTATTTAAACTGTAGGGCTAGTTTAATGTTGATGTATATCTCCTTGGGTGGGGGTTTTCCCGTTCTTTTTCAGGCTCTGAGTTAATAATATTAATGTTCTTGTCACATATTGCAGATAATGGTCATCATATTTGCCTGCCTCTGTAGGGACACTGTGAAAATTAATTAGCTGGTGTTTATAAAGGAGGACATTCAGGTATCTTTATTCTAACTAATTCCTCTTTGGAATACCTGTATTGATTTAGCAGGAGTACTCCCAGCATGGGATGATCCTTTGCAGGTCTGGCGAGAAGTGCAGTGGGGATGCACATGCTGATGGTTTCCCAGCCAACTCTGGGTGGTATATTGACAAATACCTGATACTTGAATGTGTCATTTTCCCATCTCCAGGCTTTGCAGGATGCATTTCTTGCACCCGATTATCTTCACTGTTTGCTAGACCAAATAAAACGTGGATTGAGGAGGAAATCCTCAGGTTTCAGGGTCTGAACATTGGGGAATGCAGTATCTTTTGTTGGCTAATATATGTATAGCTGTGTGTGTTTGGGTGCATAGATAATGTTAGTACATGTCAGACCAGGAGAAATGTATTCCAATATGTTGGGTTTTTGTTTGGTGGTTTGTTTTTTTTTTCCCTGATCTAACAAGTACAAACTTCAACTGGTGGTAAAAGCACCAGTTTGTAATTGTATTTAATAAGTTGATGGACTGGAGCCAAGAACCCAGAGATCCCAGCATTGCTAGTTCTGGGTATGAAGCAAGATTCAGTCAGGGCTCTGCAGTACAGACACATCCCTTCCTCCTGCTCCATCCCAGCGAAAGCTTCAGATTTGGCAGCTCCAAGTAGATTTTCCAAGCAGAGAAACTGAGGCTTCAGGAAAAAAAACAATGGCCTAGAAGAACATGAGCTGAATTGAAAATTCTAATGACAAGATCAAGTAATAGAGAGTTTCCCAAGTTCTGCTTTTAAACCCTTTGTTCAGATAGCAGCAGCAGAACCTCAGCAGCACAGATTGCAAAACCCTCTCCAGACCTGTGTGGAATTAGCCTGTCCTGAGGCCAAACTACCATGCCTTAGCTTGCTACCCAGACCAAAGGCAGCTCATTCAGACTGCCCCATGGCTATCTGTACAGACAAGCAGTTTGCCCTGAGCAAAGTGGTGCATTTACACCATGGGGCTGGAGAGCAAACAGCAATCTGTGATGTAAAGAGCAGGGCTCTAGCCCAGGACATCCCCTGTTGTGTGGCTTGCAGTGCAGACTGGAGAGTGCATGGAGGAAGCAGACCAGCCCCTCCACCCAGCTTCAGAAGTCTCATATCTCATCCTCTGCTTATCATGAGCCTCTGAACTGGAAGAAAGTTTATTCCAGGCCAGGTAGGGAGCAGGGGATGCGCATTTCTGCCTGCTATGACTCAGAGGCAAAGTAGCAGCTTTGGTCTGGTGGAGGTGGAGCTGGATATATGTTGCAGCCCAAGCATAATAAAAGTCTGGAGGCTATAAGTGGGGAAAACCATTCACAATCTTGACTTGGCAAAGCTCTTAAGAAAAAAAAAAAAAAAAAATTTGCCCCAAGCCACAGAGCCTCCCAAATCTCAGTTGGTTCCCAGAATTGAGACACCAGTGTTCCTACGAGAAATGAACACACACAGTTCATTTTAATAAGGATCAAATTGGCAGCTGCATGGAGTATTACTTACAAGAACATAATAGACATGGTAGAGGGAATCTTTAGGCTGCTAAAAATGACTACAGGAATGTTCTGTCACCCTGGGAGTCCTGTTCCTTTGGCTTCTTCCAAACAGCAGGAATGTATCATCTAGGGATGGTGAACACGTGACTGTCCTTTTGGTGGGACAGTGCTGCTCCAGAGGCTTTCACCACTTCCTAGATTGCATGAAAAGTTGTGCTTTGCTGCAGCTTTCAGAGATACCTTTGCTTTTGCAGGCCATCCCCATTACTCCTTCTCAAGTCTGATTGTATTCCAAATGTTACAACCTGATAGCACAGCATATATTTTTTGTGTGACTACCTGCACTGTTGCCTCATTTAACAGTAATGTGGCAACATCTCAGCTTCAGAGACCCGGGGGCCAGATGTTGTGATGACTCAGTAGTGGCAGGACAGTACTGTTCAACATTTTGAAAGTTTCTTCCTGAAGAAACTTTAAGTATGTGTCTGCATACATGTCTTCGTGGTTTATTCTTCTTTCTGTAGCTTGGAGTCTTTGTGGATCCCTGACTAGATCTGAGGAAAGCGTAGACATGCATTTTTTTCTAATTTTCTTTGGATCTCCGTGGCTTTGGCTTTGCCTGTTGAACTAAGGTGGGATGTTGCAGCAGAAAGACCTTAGATCAGATAGTATTTCTGTACAGATGAGCACGGAAGCTTTACTAAAACCACATAAACCCTCTCCTGGGCACACTGGTGGAGGTGGTACAAGTGAGTAAACTGAAGGTTGTGGAGGTTAAAGTCATGACATCAGAGGGAAGAACCTGGAAACTTTGAGGAAACTTTGAATTTTAACCCCTTTGGCAGCATGGAAGAGAAGAAAACAAAGTTTTTGGTTCTCCCTATTAGGCATGACTGTCCACATTGTACTGCTGCAGCAAAGTGTCTTCACCAGAGGTGGTCCCTTGCTTAGCCTGGATAAACCACTGAGGACTAAACCACAACAAAATATTCTTGTCACTAAGTCTGCAGATCTGGAGGGGAAAGAAATGAGGGCTAGAAACAATGGATGTTTTTTGCTGGTTGCCAAGATTTATAATGATGATTATGATGATGATGAGTAGCTGAAGGAATGTTGCTCACATTGTAAACCACTGATCTCCTGATGCTCATCAGCAGAGGTTTAGCTCTCAGATGTTTTAGCACTGGGTTGTTTTCTATCCTTATCCAAATGGTTTATTTAATACAGCTGCAGCCAAAACACAGTACGGTGACTTCCAGCTGCAGAGCCTTCAAGCCCCCTCCCCAGGCCCCTCCTTGAGCAGCTGCCATGCTGAGAGCTCAGCACAGGGAGGAGGAGGAGGAGAAGTGGAAGATATCACTGTGTGACATATCTTGTTTATCCTTTATTTATTGCAGGTATTTATACAGGGCAAGTGTCCCTGCTCACAACTTTGCTCCAGCAGCAGCTGCCGCTTGCCAGGCTGAGGTAGGAGGAAGGCAAAGGAAAGGGGCATGAATAATGCAGCTCAATATACTTATCAGTATTGTCAAGTTGAGCCTCAGATCAAGTTTAGTGGGTGAAGAAGAGGCTTTGAATTTCTGCTGTACAACTCATTAAGATTCAGATAACTTGATTTTGTAAAATAAGTGAGTCCAAGAGACTGAAACCTGTGAAGTCTGTGTACAAAATGCAGCTCTATTCAGTTTGGGTTTTTTCCCCCTTTTTTTCCACCCCTTCTTTTGTAACTTGTGTGACATTGTGTGCAGGAAAATTGCCTAAAAAATATTAGCTGGCTGTGGATACACTTCCCTTTTTCCTTCTCTGCACGTATCCCCCACTGCAGGACTGCTGCCCCGTGTGCTGAAGGGTTGTATCTGTGCCTTCCCAATCCTCATGCAAGTTCTGGCCCTTCTTTGATGTCATTTCTAATTGACAAGGCACAAGTAATAAACATTTGCAAGTCAGTAAGCCCAGGCAGCTGGGTGGATGGGATTTCAGCTACTTAAAGCCTCTGCTGCTTTTCCTGAGTGCCAACCTGGATGGGGCCAGGCCGTGAGCCCCGTGCCATTCTGGTGCTCCCCAGAAACCTCAAAGCTGAATTTGATGGTGGTGTTGGACACTGCCAAGCTCTGTAGTGTTCCCCAGACATTGCTCCTACCCCTGCTGACACCAGGGAGCACAGCTCAGTGGAGAAGAGCAATCTTGGAGTAAGTACCTGCAGGCTGATCCATGGTTTTCCCCTTTCTCCCCTGGCTTTCCCCCTCACGAACTGTGGTGCTGCCATTGCTCCTGGTGTCATCTGCATGTCAACAGTTCTCCAACCTCATCGTAGGTATGTGCAGGGGTATGGCACAGCTTCTGGGGACAGCTGTCATGCTGGCAGTGATGGAGCAGCCCTGCCTGCATCCCCTTGCTCTGGCAGCCTGGGCTTCCCGGACTGCCTTACTGAGCTGCAGGAACAACACAAACTGCCCAGGCTTAGAGGGAAAAAAAAAAAAAAAAAAAACAAACACAAAGCTTATGTATTTATTTACTTATTTGTTTTTTAGAGCGCTGAACTAAGACTTGAGAGATACAATCTGTCACAAACTAATTCATTAGGGTTGGGATTTTCTTAAAGTGGCAATGGCTGAACCTTTCTGCTGTTCGAAAAAAATGACCACAAAAGTTCTGAATAATATCAAGGGGAATAAAGAAGCAAAGCACGAGTGAAATTAGCACTAGGTACTTCAGAAACTTCCATCCTTCGTATTCCTATTTTCATCTCCATGCAATGGGAGTGACATTTCCTTAGAGCGCAGAGATCTCTGAAATGTAGACCACCTATAACTGCAGTGGTTTTGCGTTGTTGTGGACATGAATAACTTATTTCAGCAAAAAGTCAGTGTGTTTTTTTATAAAAAAAGTGTGCATATAATCTCACTTTAATGTGAGTGGTTTGTAACCTAGACAGCCTGTGTCTTTTGGGTCTTGGACACCAGCATCTCTATGCCCTATCTCTGGCATTAAAACTTGGTTCATCCATTGGGTTTGGTGAAGTAGATTCTGGTCCTGGGCTCTGAGGTTAAGAAGTCACCCACAGCCGCTTGCCCGCAATTATTAAGGCATAACGCAGGGCACAGTTATTTACAGATATCACTTTTGCAGATTAAAAAAAAAAAAAATAAAATAAAGCTAGGTAGAATCTGGACTGGCTCTTGTGTAGTGCTCAATGCTGGTTTATGGTCTCTGGTTTCTAACTCTCTGTGCAAGGGCACTCCGGTGTGTGTGTGTGTAATTAAAATAGGATTGTTATTCAGCCTGCATTTTAAGTGTCTAACCTCTCCATTTTGAAGGCATCCTTCTGCTTTGTGGGAAAGCTCATACTACTTAACTCGTATTTTTTATTGGGGGCGAAGTCCACAGGGAGTCATGTGGGCAATTCACACTGTCAACTCAGCATTTTTGCACACTCGAAAATCATAAGTTGTTAGAGTAAAAAAAATATCAAACCCTGAAGAGATGATCTTAATTCTTAGCAATTTTTTAAAGTTGAATGTGAAGGGTCTGGGCTTTTTTTTTCTTCCCTTAATTTATTCAGACAAATAAATAATTTTTCCAGAAAGAAAACTTAGCTTTGCTCTTTCTACAACACACAAGGGAAAAAGAGAAAAGAGTAGTTGACCCCAGGACACCATGATGCTCCTTTTTTTCCGTTGTCTGGTTGCGGTGCAGGAATGTGCAATCTGCAATCAGAACTGGCAGACTCACAACTTTTGTTTGTAAAACTGACTTCATTATTCCCGCTGTAGGGGTGGGCTGGCTGAAGACATTGGGGATACTGTCAGTTTCTGGCCTTCCTGTTGAATCATCCATGTATTCGGCATGGACCAAATGAACAGCAGTGTTGCTAAGCTCAGATCCAAGTCTTGGGAATGAGACATGTTTTAACCATATCTTTTTAGCACCAGTTCTCATTATCTCAGAGTTATCATGATTTACTCCACCCTATTCCCTGGTTTTTGTTTTTTTTTTCCTGTCATCTACTGAGACTGTACTCTTTGGACTAAGGTCGTCGCCTCCCATTGCATGCAAAGGATGGGGCAGAAATGTTTTTTACTAAAGCATTAGAGAGCACTATCACATTACAAATAACTATGATCTAATATTATATATCGCCCTAGAGCTAAAAATCCTAGCCTGCTGGGCTATATTTTACTTCTGATGGCTTGTGAAGCACTACACCTCCTCCTTGTATCACTCTGGTGACAGTCTTCCCTCGTTTCCCTTCTCAGGTGTCTGCCCTAGTCTGAAGTGATTCCCTTAAGGTTAAGTCAAAAACTCTGGGGACAAAAATGATGTGTGATTTTGTAATGAAAGCCTGAAGTAATAGATGGGAGAGAGTCTGAGCAACCCAAACTTTTGCATTTCTGTTGAAGCTCTGAATGGATCTTCTCATTTGTCTACTGTAACAAAACATTTTTACCCTCCTTTTCCAAAGTGAATTTTTCATTTGTTTCCATAAATCGAAAACCCCAGTTCCACTGTGCCCAAATACATTTGTTTCCTTTGCAACCACTTGTGGGGTTTGAACTGCAGACCTAGAGCACTGTAACAGAGATCTTTATCTAACATGCAAACTAAAGGGATTAAAACCAAAGTTAGATGGAAGGGGAAATCAAAAGCCCAGGGCTATTAGAAGTGGGCATCGATGCAGGGACAGATCGTATCCCCTCCATGGCAATCCTAGATGATGATGCTGTCTGGGATACAGGATCACCTTTTGTGTCCTCCTGTTGCTGATCAGACCATTGACCTTCTCTGTGTGTTCCCATCCCCTTCCACATCTTTAACTGGAAACTTTCCCTTCCTCACGCTGTGGGACTGGCTGTCTACTCCTAGCTCCCTCTCTGCTGTTATTTATCCCTCTAATTGTGTAAAATGTTTTTGGCCGTAGCTTCCATGAAGGATGCTATACAGCATAAAATTGGTGCTGTATATATGAAATTGTGGTCTTTAATTTGTAGTTCGTCTGCTGTATCACTCAAAATTATTCAAGATTATTAAATAAGGATGTGGCTGGATGCAGTTATTAATATTTTGTAGACAACACTATTTGTTTTTACTGTTTTGTTTTGTTGATTCTTTATTACTTCTCATCTCACTTGGAAACACAGAACATTTGATTAATGATTTTGTGAGCATCGTGGCAGTGGGTCAGAGATGTGGGAAATGGAGGGGAGTGATTTGATTGTCTGTGACTCCAAGTGACCAACAAACACCCTGACGAGAGTTTAGTGTCTGCAAATCTCACTGGGCTGTTTATTTTATCTTACCTAGTATTTGATTTTTGTAAACAGAAATCGCGCACTTCTGAATCATGTTGGCTTGAGATCTGAAGCACTGAAAGGCTCATTGCTATGGCACAGCTGAACTCCCTTTTTCATAACCCTTCTATGACCTGGGTGGTGGCCCTACCAAGGCCTTTTGATCCTGCCTTTTTGTTATTACAGAAAACGAACTAAAAAAAAGAAAATATTAAAGTCTCATGACTGTAAGGAAAAGGTTATTTCCCCTTCTCTAGCAAGTTCTGTGCAACTGCAGCTCACTTTGTCCTGTCCATCTTGTAGTCTCATTAGCTGCTGGGCCACAGAGGAATAGAGGAGAGAGAGTTGGGGGTTTTATCTGCATGCTGCTCCAGTATGGAGGATTCAATGAGACGATGGCTTGTCATTTTTTATTAATGAGTTGGAGCCTGATTCATTATAGATGTGTGGAATGAGCTCAGTGTGGCTGCAGGGGGAGGGGAAGGACTCTGCCATCAAAGAGGTACCTCCACCATGGGTCTTCTCCTGCTTCATCTTAAGCAAATTGTTTGCCAGCCCGCCATAGAGGAGCTGGGTTAGCATGCGGCTCTGGTTTCCCCATGCCCAAACCCATGTGTTTCAGCAGGCAAGTAGTTTCAATACGACAAGTAGCCCCAGAGGAGAAACAAGTATTTAGTGATGCTCAACAATTAGGCATTACAAAGAGACTTCTAAGGAACTGTCCCCTAGGGTCTGGCAGGCAGGTTGGTGACTGAGAAAAAGGTTTTCAAAGTATCTGAGCATGTTGATTGGTGTGGTGGAGAAAACCCTATTCTCTCCAACAAAAGCAAACAGCTGAGTGCCTTGCAGCCCTTCTTTGCATGCTGGTGGCATGAATAATAAGTATGTGTGATACGTGTTTATGCAGATAAACACATATATGTACACATATATAAGTGTAAAAAAAATGCAGATCAAAACCGCGTGCTCAGAAAAACCTCTTTGTGTTTATAAGGAAGCATGTCAAGTGCTGGGAAGGTTGAAGGCAGGTAACATTTCCTGGAGCAGAAGGGGATGCTGACACTGGGAGGACCCTCAGCCCTGCCATGAATCTCCTCTTGGTGGATGCAGGCAGAGGCAGCGTCACCCCAGCTGCTTTGCCAGCAGCTCCCATCCCTCACTCGCCATACTTGTCTCCCACAAGGTACTTCTGTAGGAGGATTTTGGATGCTAGAAGTTGTTGAATGTTAGAAAACAGAATTAAATGCTTACCGAATATTTAAAACCAGTTTAAAGTATTTAAACGAGCTTATAAACCCCAGCTAGTCTCTTCTCCTTGCATGAGTGTAATGAGTTCTGGTTTTTGAGCTTCTCTGTTTTTACCCATCACTACAAAAAGCCCTGAAAAGCTGCAAGAGGAGTTCTTCTCTCACACCTTTTGTGTTTCTATGGGCCAAAGAACTGCAAGTCAAAATCTCAGCCTTTGGAAGTGTTTGTGGCAATAAACTGGCCTTTTTGAGTTACCAAGTTGCAGCTAGAGGCAGAATGGGCATCATGTAACTCCTCTGTTGTGTTGTGTATATTATGCATTTAAATTTGTAAGCTCTGTGCTCTGTACAGAAATGGGTAACCATTTAGCATTAATCTCAGTGCAGGCTGTCAGAAACATGGAGCTGGATTTGTCTCTTGTGTTCTTAAACTAAAGTGATGGTCATTCAGACTGAAGTTATTTGGCTTCTCTTTGTGTACAGAAAAGTGTAAATTCTTTGTGTTTGGCTGTGGTCTCCCACTAGGAAGGTGTGGTATGCAACCCTGTGGCATGCTGCTGCACTGACTGGTACACTAGTTTCTTGTCAAAGTCATAACATCAGTTGGGAGCGATTAAGGAAATATTCTGGAGCGTCTTAGAGAATCGTTAATTTAACAGCTCTTGTCGAATAAGGGAAATTTTTCCTGCTCTGCATTTATGCTTGCCCTTCGACAAACTCTGGTTAAGGTTATGTTCTGGTGATCTGCAGAGGACAGAACATGCTGGTTTTCAGTATTGTTATTTATAATAATGCAGTGCAGTTCAAATGTTTTAAAGGTAGCTGCACAACTGAGTAACAGAAATAGAGATATGCTGCTCCTACCTCCACAGAGAGCGTTCTTTTCCAACATTTTTTCAGTCTCCCAAGTCTTTTCAAATTGCTGGGTGTACTACGTAGAAACTTAAGTAAAAACTCCGGGTGCTGTTTGTTATTCTCTGCTTGCAAGGAAAATAAAAGATCAAACTGTCTTTGCAGTAAAAGTGCAGTCTTGAAAGGGTTAATGCAACAAACAGACCTAAAGGAATCTTTTCCCCTTGTAAAATATGCAGCCAGCGTGACAGCAGTATTCCCAGAGTCAAGTTATCTTTTACATTAGTGAATGTTGTTCCTAAAGCTTTAGCTGGGGTAATAAATGATTCATGGTAACCACACCTTTGTGCACAGCCGTCCACTTGATGTTCAGTCCATACGCAACTTCAAGCAGCCTCGTGCAGGAGTGCTCCCGCTCCAGCTCAGCAGCTTTCTCCCAGTAAGTGTGACAGGGTGAAAGGCATTTGAGTAACAAATGGTAAGGCGAAGGGAAAGGTTTCTCTTCTGCCTCTTAAAGTGTAAATTAGTAGCGTTTGTTTGTGCTTTCTGTGCAACCCAAGTTTGATGCAAGCTCCTGAGTGTCTGGATGTGGAGAGGAGGCTAAGGAGGAGGCAGCTGAGCCTATTCTCTTTGGAAAAGAAGAAAATAGGAAGGGAACTTTAAAAGTTGTGCATGTCAGTTCTCCAAGCACTTCCCCAATGTGCAACTAATGAGACCTCCCAGTACATCTGTACTGTATCTCTGTGCAGAGAGGCTCCGACTCAGATGGCACTGGGAGTTGGGCTGGATTGCAGGTCTCCTGCCCCTTGACCCAATAACTCATGCTGTTGAAAGCCTGCCAAGACCCTGAGCTCCTAAATGTGACTTCCCAAAGCAGAGTAATCCTGTTCACACCACACACAGGGAACAGCCCCTGCCAGTGCTCTCCTCCAAACTGGACCTGCTGGGCATGGAGCGGGAGGGAGGCTGATGTCAAAAAAAGCACCCAAACTGTTCCCTGGTGGGACTCACAGCCCTCCTCCTTCTTCAGAGGAGATGACTGAGAGGATAACTGCTAGAGTTCAAGACTATCACACTATCTTTAGTGTGATTACTAAAGATAGATTTTTCCAAGCATTAGGACTTGTGGCAGATTAAAAAAAATCTAGAGTCTTCCAACTGGGCAAAACAAGATAGGTACAAGGTTTGATCCAGTTAGAGAATGGACATTACTAACAAGACATGGACTGACCAGGATGCTGGACAGTGATTTATAACCTCCAACATGTTCAAACACCCAGTGAGAAGTGAGTGGAGAGAGGATGTCTCTAAACCAAGGCTTGGACTAGCCTGCGAAGTTTCTCAGCAATTTAGAGGAGTCCAGAACCAAGCGAGACAGCAGACATCCAGGAATGACAAATACTAACATAGGGATCTTGGCTCAGTTCATTTGCTTCTCCCCACAAAAATCATGTGGGGGAGATTTGGGTTTTGATCTTGAGTCAATTTCCAAACGGATACTCCTTATGTCATTCCCCCTATGACTATCCCTCATGCAACATGAAACATTACGCCAAGCATTTGTCTGACTTTCCCAGGGTCTGGTTTCAGCATGCCACAGCCCTCGGGAGCAGCAAGCATTATGTATTGGAGACCTGCATTTTATGTATCTCTCTCCAGCAGTTCATGAATAGTAAGTAGTGAGTTTTACAAGGACAGATATGGAATAGTCTCCATTGCATTTGAGTAGAAAGCACAGCACACAATTGACATAGCTCTGTCTTGGGTGTTTGCTGGTTTAAAAAGAAAAAACGATTTCCACCAATTGAGAGGGTTTTTTTCTTACCAGACCAATCACAAACTTTTGAAGCATGAAATGAACTTCACTGGTTCTTGCCAATAAGCGTCTTTCTCTGATATTGGTTTTTATGAAATGGCTCTAATCTTTGCAGGTAATGAATGAAAGCTACACTATGAAGTCCCACCTAACATTCTTCTTCTTGATTTATGCTGTATTGGTTAAAATAGTAAACTGATAGTGATCACAAAATAGCAATAAATCACTATGGGCTGATGTATCTGAAACAGCAGAAAACGTTCTGGAGGAAGAAACTTGGAGCCAGTCAGGGAAGAGGTGGGTGTTCTGCAGATATGAAAGATACCAGGGAGTCCAGAAAAACACAAATTACAAGTCTTACTCCCTTTGTTTCTATCAAGATTGGGCTGTTCCTTGCTTCTGAATGAAATAAATATGAGCCATGATGAATTAAGATTCCCACACCCCCCATGGTATCAAAACTGATTAGAAAATGTTGGTAGAAATCTGCTCAGACCAAAATCCTGCCTGGATCTTCTGTTTAGATCCAGATGTGATCATTCACTTTTGTACAGTTCTGCAGAAGACTATTTTTTAGATATCACCCCCTGCCAAAATTGTGGATTAAGGGGTGCATACGAGTAGTTTTCTAAAGGTGAAGCAACATAATATCATTAACTTGTGTTGCCTCAGCTCCAAACTAATACATTTTTTCTCTCTTCTGTCCATCAGGTGGCTTTTTAGATCATCAGGTTTTTTTTCTTTTGGGATCATATAACCATAATACATTCTACCTTAGATGTGCTTTGGGTAATGAGATTTAAAAAAAAAAAAAAAAAAAAAAAAGAAAAGAAAAGAAAAAGATACCTAAACGTAGTTTGAAGAGAACCCAAAAGTTATCTGATCTTTGGGGACTTGGGACTTGACCAGTCCCAATATGATCCTTCTGGAAAGGTTTTGGGTTAAATTGTCCCTCTTGTCTTGTCTTGTAATGGAAACTTTCTTTGGTCTTGGTGCTAATCATACCAATGAGCCAGCTGTGATTGGTACTAGCTTGCAAAAGGCCTCTTTTGTTCTTGTTAGAGTATCTAACCTCTAAATCTATTTAATACCCTTTCCCTGGTTGTCCATCATTATGACACATGATTTTCCAAAGGATTTACTATTAGTTAGCAGCACAGGGCTTTCTCCCTGGGGTAGCTGCTACTTGCAGTGAAGAAAATGCATGTTCAATGTAGCAATTTGTCTTTTTTTATATATTTATTATAAGACTAAATGAGTTATTGTGGGGGACTTCAATATTATTGCAAATTAGGTGCTACAAGCCAAGCCGTGCACATTTGTTATGTTTCCAGGCATACACAGCACGCATAGCAGTTCAAAAATCAGCAGTCATATTATATCTAGGCCTTTTCCTGGGCAGCTGCTACTTTGCAGGTATTTTTGTAGTGTGACTGTTCCATAACTCTGCTTACTTCAAATAAAGGGAGGGGGGAATCTGTCACAAAAGTGATTGCTATAAAAAAGGTTTTGATGAGCATGAAGGCATGAATTATAAAATCTCTCAAGATTTAGTTTCCAAAGTAGGCATGGGCTAATGAATATACAGAGAGCATTGCTTGTCATAAATTTCTTCTATAATAATAATTTATGAACTGCTTTTTTTTTTTTTTTTTTCACTTGTACCTTTCTGGATGTACTTGCAGGCTGGAAACTTATCAAAATTATAAATTGCTCCTTTATTCAGAAAAGTGTATGGAATCAAGCAAAGCACACAGAACCAAATCCTACCCAACCTCTGCTTCAACACGGAGCTTAAATTAACTGCTGAACTTTCAGTTAGGAGAATTTGTCAAATATTTTGGTTTTAGCAGCTCACCAAAGCTGAGGTCTCCATGTCAGGGAAAGAGAGGAGGGAGTTCTGCCCTAACTTAAGCTTCTGAGTATCTGTTTTTGATGAAAACAGACTCTAGCCGCAAAAAAGAAAAAAAAAAAATTCTCAAGTTTTTATATCATAAGGATGCAGCAATGAACAATTAAGCAAGACACCCTTGCTCAGGTCCTTGCTTCCCAAATCAAGCCTTTTCCTCTGATTTAGCCATCAGCCTAATCCTGGATTTAGAAACTAATCTGGATTCAGCTCTCTCTTTTGATGTTCTTGCAGGGCAGGTGGTATCTGGCAGGAGGGGGAAAGCATCCTGTGTAGAAAAGAGTAAGGAAAAAAATTCTAAAAGGTCTCCTTGGCTCTCTGTCAGCTTTCAGAAGCGAGGAATAGGCAAGAAGATAGACCTGCTCCTGCACATCTTTTCTTTCTGTTCTTCTACCTTTCCCCCCCCCCTTCCCTTCTCAAGAATACAGAGCCCATGTGTCATGTTTCATGTAACACTAGTTATATTCATCATAGGTGACCTGAATCATTTGTACTTGTAGTTTATAGTCTCTCGACATGCATTGTTTTCTCTAGCTTGAAATATAGCACATTAATGAGATATCTATCTGTTCAGATGTACGCAGTCAGTTCATTAAAGATGCTTTGGTAGCACTTCGACCACTTTGTCAACAGGCTAGCATTTTGGCAGGTGCAGAGAAAAAACTTTCAAATTCATACAAGAGACTAAGAAAAACTGGTAATAAAGTTTTAGAAGCTATGTTTACATATGCTGGATCTCACTGTAAAATTAGACATGTTGTAACCTCCATGATCCATATTTTGATGAAGTAGCCATCACTTCACAACTAATGCACATCCACTTCTGATGGGGCTGTTTCAATATTTCTGTTCCCTCTTTGCTGGGAGTGGACTACAGCTGGAGTAGCCAACAGCCTGAGAAGGTACAGCACTGCTGGAAAAGAACACCAGAGCTGCATGCTCACTGCATCATCTGCTGAAGTGGTTCATGTCAAAGAGTCAGGATGGCTTTGCTTGGTGAGGGGGACCAGGGATACTGCAGGCACAGTCAGGCATCCCAGGGAGCTGGTGCCCAGTCTGCTGCTTCAGCTAGACCAGGATGTGACCTCTGGCACTGGGGTTTCCCTCTGGACTGTGTGGGATAGCCTCTGCAAGCAGTCTTCCCTCCTTGCTTTGCAGAAACCCCCTTTTCACCTATGATTTCCTGCTGAGCATGAGCAGCTGGTGAATGGCATTGCCCACCCAGGTGCTTTGCTGCAGCATCTCCCTGAGGGCTGGTTAGTCACTGCTCCTGATATTATTCCTGATCCATTGTGGTGACATCTTTGCTCTTTGTTATTAAAAAAGGGGTTTGCTTTTTACTATTTTCCTATACAAGATTTGGAGTTGCTTGGTGGTGAGAACAGAAGGCCTGGGAAGTGCTGGGAGTCCTAAATTTAGCTCCTCATTTGGCCCACATGTTACAGCTTTCTGCTTATATGCTTTAGCAGTGCCTTGGAAAGCTGTTAGCATATCAGTTATAGCTGCTGACTTCAATAAGCCTTGGACTAGGACCTATTTGCAACATGATATTAGATCTACAGGAGCATTGGGAACAATTTGGATTGTGTTCCCAGTTACCAAGGGAAGCTGGAAAGACCTTTCAGAAAAATTTGGGGAGGAAAAAAACCTTATTGATAGTTTTCCATCAGAAAAAGGGAAGAAAAAGAATTTCTTTACTGAGAACTTCTGAGGTTTAAGCAATTGTGGAGTACAGTCCTATTGCTGCACATAAGTGTAAGTTTTTATTATTAATATACAATCACCCAGAAGCTGTCTTTGTTTGGCAAAAAGAATTTTATTTGCATGTTAGGGCTTTCTGTATCAATGGATTATGGGTACCAATCTGGAGTGGCATACTAAGGACAAAGAACACGAAAAACTACATCTTGAAATCCATCTAAACTTGAATAGTTCAGGTCTCAAGAGGGAAAACTCTGTTATAAGTATTCCTGTTGAATAGTAACAAGTAGTCCCATTAAGCAGTAGCTAGAAATCAGCATGCCTCCGAGACAACCCAGCAACATTTATTCAGAGACTGATTTGTGGGTGAGATGAGTGGCGGTGTCTTTGTACTTTGCTCTGAAATACTTATCCCCTGAACATCCCTCTGAGCTCCTGGGTTTCCAGAGGCCAAGGCTGCCTCTTAATCTTTGTTTGCATTTGCCTCTCAGAGATGAGTATTTTCTCATTACAAATTGCTGTGCTTTTTAAATTACAATTAAGGTAACTTTTAGCCCAGAGATTGAGCCAGTTGTTTGATTTAACTGAACTGGTGGTGTATATTTAGGGGCTTTCTGATTCACAAGAGTCTGTGTGTATATGTTCTTAGGGGAATCTTTGCTGCCAGGGCCTTTTTCTCTTGTGTAGCTGTTTTTATACAGGCTCATGCAGTGTACTTTGTAGGAGCTGAGACCATAAGAAGTTTCTCCCAGCTGTATAGAAGTCTTTGTTGCTTTTAATCATTTAGTATTCCACAGAAATAATATTATCGTCATCCTTTTTTTTTTTTTTTTTTTTTTTTTTTTCATGCACCATTCTGATATAAATGCATCTTTTATGTTCACACATTTGGCCAAACCAGTATGTTATTTCAGCTACTTTTCATTAACAGCTTGGGATATTTTAGTTGTGCAGTAGCTTTTTCGTTGTGCTTCTACTCTAGTTTACTATTGAATGAAATTTAATACATTGCTTATAATTAGCAGTGAGGAATGTTACCCCATCATCAGTTCGCTGCTACGAGGCTCGCTTAAAGATTTTAACAAAGAAAATATTCTTTACTCTCAAAATGCATTGCAGTTCCGCCTAGGCTGCTCAAAATAAACATTGTTTTTGAACCAAAGTCTTCCCCCCTGCCTCCCCCCTTCCAAAACAAACAAAATATTTTCAGTGGCCATCAGATAGAAATTTGACCCTAATTACATGGTTTGTCTATTCATGACATGTAGCAGGGGTTCAGAGAATGATAGTTTGAAACTGAATGCACTTTAACATAGCATCAGGTGCTGGCACAAATACACAGTGTGTGTTGAAAAGTATAATGAGAGCTGTGTGCTCTCATAAGCTACAATTTGCATATGTGAAGTGAGGTGGGATTTTTTTCTACAGTGATTAGGGTTTCTGGGGCAAGCCCAGAAATCCTTACTCAGCTCTAGCTCCTGAAGCTTGGTCATTGTTTATATATTCTTAATATACATGGGACTTTTGCATCAGCTGAATTTCCAAAGACTATCCAATTTCTTGTACTAGTACAGGTTTCAGTAGTCTCTGGGACAAATCTCTAGTGCTCAACACTGCAGTTTTGCACGTCACCTCTTGCTCCCGAATCAGGATGTAGAGGTTTTTTTGAGGGGTGTGCTGTAGAGCAGCTTCCCAGACCCCATGTCATTGCAAGCTTTGCTTGCTCAGTCCCCATGTCATTGCTTGCTCTCCTGGTTATTTCTCTGGGGATCCTGGCAAGCCAGATGGCTTTTGCTGCTCATAGCAAAGTCTCTTTTGGTGGCTGAGTACCTTCATTCCCCAAAGCCCCAGCAAAGGACCCAGAAAGGGGGCTGCCCAGTCCTGGCTCTGCTTGGTGGCACCCACTGCAAAAATGGCAAAGCACCTGGTCCAATGGTAGATTTCCTGGGGCTGACCTAAGGACCCTCTTATTACATATGGTCATACCTGGTAGCAGTGAGGATATTAATTGGCAATATTTTTTCTTATGTCTGCGTGTACCCAAGTGAGGTAGATCAGTGGCTTAGATGTGGAAGGTGCTGCAGGCTGGTGCTGGTGTGGAAGTACCCACACAGAGCAGTCAATCACTCAGCAGAAGGACATTTTACTCTTTCCTGAGTTGTTTTTATCTTGTTGCACTTAGCTCTTATGCCCCAGCTTCTTTTCCTGAGTTTGCCATGCTAAGGTCCCATCATTTCCCCACTCAGTGCCTCTTCTGAAAACCAAATTAAAAATAATAACCTTAATGTTCATTTCCTTCTTATGGTTCTTTTTGTGTGCTTGTTTCCTTGTTTTGCATCCAGTTTATGGTTTTGGTTTCTCTGATACATAGAAAATTCTGATGTAGTTAAGTACAGATATTACTTCTAGGCAGTGATCTAACACAAAGCAAGAGGGAGAGAGAAAAAGGAGGAGATTGTCTCTTAGTTGCAGTTTGTTTGTATTGAAAAAGAAACTAACTCTTGAAGAATGCACTGTCATTTGTATTGTAGATCTAATTTGTGTGAGTCTTTAGGGCAGCCATGCTTTAGAACGTTTGCAAAAAAATTAAAACTGTAGTTGTGGGAAGAGACAGAATTTGATTTGCAATTTGTGCAAACATTTTAATGTTCCTCACAGAAGGCTCATGAAAGCTCTTCAAGCCCAGAATATTTAATTGTTCAGACAGAGCTCTCCCAAGGGGCACAAGGTAAGCAGGGACAAACAAACGCAAATCACTCCCTTGGCCTCTGTTCCTGTTTTGGTCAAACCTGCACTTTCCACCTCTGACACATGAGTTACCAAAGAAAAATACTCTGGTGGGTCCTGTGCAGCCCATGAGCAATCTCAGTTGTGGCTCCTGAAGGAGTCATGAGCATGTGTCAGATGCAGGTATCCCTGCATAGCTCAGCTTTAAATGTCTTTTAGGAAAGTAAAGAAATAAGAAGTAGAGTTAGTGAGCCAACATTACCATTGGATCCTAGAATAAGAAGTGAATTTGTTCAGCAGTCATGTTAGAGACTACTTCAATTGAAAACAAAGCACCAGTTTTTTGGATACCTCCCAGCCTGAAATATATGTGCCAGGATGTGACGTCAATATATGCCCAATGCAGTTCTGCAATAGAGACTTTTCAGTGAGGAGGAGCATTGGCAAAATGAACAGAACATTCTTATTATTACTGTTGAGAGGCTTCCTGCTGGGACCAGTACTATTTAATATCATCATCAATGACATTAACAGTGGGTATGAGTGCACCCTCAGCAAGTGTGCAGATGGCATCAAGCTGAGTGGTGCAGCTGGTACACTAGAGCAAAAGGATGTTATCCAGAGGGACCTTGATAAGCAGACACATGTGAAGTTCAACAAATTCAAAGTCATGCATTTTGATGGGAGCAGTTCCCAATATCAATACAGACTAGGGGATGAATTGATTGAGAGCAGCCTTGTGAAGAAGGACTTGGGAGAACTAGTGGATGAAAAATTGAACATGAGATGGCACTATATGCTTTCAGCTCAGAAGGCCAATCCTATCCAGGACTGCAAAACAAGAAGCGTGGCCAGCAGGTCAAGGAAGATGATTCTCCCCTTTCACTCCTCTCATGAGAGGAGTACAGTATTTCACCAAGCTCTTGGATCCCCAGCACAAGAGAGACTTGGACCTACTAGAGCAGGTCCAAGAGGAGGGATGTGAGAAGTGATTAGGGGCTGGAACATCTCTTCTTTGAAGAAAGACTGAGAGTTGAGGTTGTTCATCCTGGAGAAGGCTCTGGGAAGATGTTATTTAGGCTGTTCCGTACTTAGATGGCTGATAAGAAAGATGGAGAAAGACTTTATACCATTGACAAAGTGCTGCAACTTTAAACTGAAAGAAGGTAGGTTTAGATTGGACATTCAGAAGAAATATCTTACAATGAATGTGGTGAAACACTGAAACACGTTGCCCAAGGAAGTTGTGAATGTCTCACTACTGGAGGTGTTAAAAATCTGGTTGAACTGGTCTTTGAGCAACCTGATCTAGCAAAGATGTCCCAGCTCATGGCAAGGGAGTTGGACTAGGTGATCTTTGAAGTTCCCTTCCAACTCAAGTCAGTCTATGATTGTGTTAACATAGGTTTTGGGGCTTGAAGCAGGTATGCAGAAAATTTCAGCAGTATGAGATACAAGCTGTCTGAAAATGGCACAGACAGAATCTCAAACTGAACTCTCAAAATCTTTTAAAATGCTCTTGGAATATTTCCTTGAGTGGGGTGAGGCTCTTCAACCTGCTCTGAAGAAGATTTAGAGAATATTTAGAGTGTGTTTTGCCTCAAAGGCACTCCCCCACACAATTTGGATTCTGTTCTCCTAGTAACACAGAACGGTGTGCCATAAACATGCTATTTTATATTTTGCACGCACCCAGCCATCAATGGCTTCCTGCTTGGGAATTGTGGTATTCAGACACAGCAGCAGCTACAGCAACATGTAAACACTTTTACACCCATTAAGTCATGGCCAAGAAACTGTTGGCCCATTCCCACTAAGAATATAACAACTTGCATACCAGATCAGGTCCAGCTCATGTGCTGGGGTGGTTTCCAGGGCAGCCCAAACTGGTGGCCACATGCCAAGGAAGATCCATGATGTTTGGGGTTGACTGAAGTATGGGCCAATTTCAAAGCCATTGCTGCTCTCTTGTATGCTTGAGGGATGATAGCCATTTTGGTCATAGTTTATTCCTGGGCATAATGTTTGTTTCTCAGTCACCAAAGGGTTGCCAGTTTCACTGTTCATGATGGAAAGAAGAGCAGAAATAATATTGAAACCCACCATCAGGATCTGTATGGGCAAAGCCCTGTTATTTCATAATTAACTCTGATGCTTTTGGCCCAGCTTCTTAAGAATCAATTCTAATCTTCTTACAAAGCCAAATTTCTGGGTTTTTTTTTTCTTGGCTCTGGCAGTGCTCCTGCAGTAACATTACGATGTCTGGCTCCAGTGATGCTTACAGTTTGTATGACCGAGTGATCAGGGTGGAGCAATCATACCTAGACAGTCCTTAAATACAGGTTTCAGTACAGTACATCACTCTGGTTTTGCCTGACACCACGGGGGGAGAGTTCTGTAGGTGTGTTGTGTCAGTCTTACCCTGCATCAGAGTCAGTATTTTTGTACATTCATGTCTGCAGGTGCCAGCAGGCACCACATTACAGGCAGCTATGAATATATTGTAGCCAAAGTGCACGTGAATAAACTCCAAATGGCTGAGAATTGGGAAGTAAAACCAAACTCTCATGTACCTGTTTGTTTGTGTATTAGTTGAGCTACTGATTGGTTTTTAACACATTTTGGGGGTACACTTTTTTTTATTTACAAGAGGCAGCTTGCTATTGCATCTCCAACCTCAGTAGCCTTAGAGGACTTATACACACATTTTGCAATGGGTCTTTGAAGGCAATGACTCATACGTGGGTTTGGCCTGACTCCATGGAAAAGTGATTTTGATTCCCCTCAACAAGGGGCTCTACTGCCAGTCTGTGTCAGCCAGCACACGCTCTGTTCTCCTTCTGTGTATTCACATTTCCCATGAACCCATAACAAATCTGAGCATGTGTGTGGCAGTGTTTTTCTTTTCTAAGCTAAAAAAATGCAGTAGCGATGGTCCAAGTCAAGCCAAACCTAAGCACTTAAATACTCTGGGAACAGTCCCGTTATAACAGATAGGAAAACTTTACACAGAAGGGATTTTGCAAATCCAAGTGAAAAGCAATGAATGGAAAGTTCATTAGAATGTAGTCATTAATTCTTGAGCTAAATTAACAACATTAAGTATAATCTATGGAGTTTCTTAGTGTAGGTCTGCCTGATCCATTAACAGGGGTTTAAAACAAACACTCTGTGATAACCACATTTCTTAAGAGCTGCATCAAAAGTGCTTTTGCAGAAGGTCAGCCCTGGATCTGTGATATTTTGGGCTACCCCATGCTCTTGGGACCACTTTCAGTGTTTAACATGCAGTGAATAAATAAGCACTCTGGAGCCCTTTTTCTTTTTCCCTTTTTTTTTTTTTTTTTTTTTTTCCTTTTTTTTCTTTTTCCTCTGAGTATGAAAGGGTCTGAGAACCAATACTTGCACTGGGAACACCTCATGCAGATCACATGAAAAAACTCTCCTTGGACCTGAGCTGACTCCGACTAATTACATGGCTAGAGACAGATTTTTGTGGAAGCTGCCCCATAGCATTGTCCTGGACAATCCCCACCAAATTGGGGATGGTCAAGCCAAATGCAAAGAGAGTGGTGATTACCGAGATTATTTTGTTTTAAATATGCTCTGTAGCTCTACTTTGCTGGGTGTTGGTTTTCAAAAGGGCTTTATAATAAATGTGGGCCATCTATACATAGTGCAACTTTTGTTCGTTTGCACAGTTCAGAAAGCCTACTGTTTGAGGTTAGCCTTGAGTAAACTTGTACCATTTACTTTGGAGCATTTCAAAGGGAACAAAAACACAAATCATGATGAGGCTAATAAGAAGTTTGGGTGTTTAGTTTAAATGTGTACACAGCAATCATTGTAGAGGAAGTCCTTCTCTTTGGGAGTACATTATTATTAAGCAGCATTGCTGTTTGCCTGGTTTTGTCTGGTCCGCAATTTGCATTCACTTGATGGATTGCCAGGGTCGGAGGTGCACTACTTGGGAAACACTGAAGTGCCGTCTCAGCAAACTCTTAAGAGGAAGGGAACACTAATACAAGCATTTGCCCAAACTCCTTGAGTCTTCTTAGGCTTCCTTAGGCTGTGCTAGATCAATATGACAGTTTGCTAAGAAGCTTTGGACATGCATTCACAAACTCTCTCTATTGGCTTCCTTGGCGTGTTATTCAGGAGGTAGGCTACCAGCACAGAAGATTTATATATGCATTTTCTTCTCCTGCTAAGTGATTTATTTACTAGCAATAATGCCTTGCAGAGCTGCTTGGTCCAGTTTGCAGAACTCATTATGTCGACCCTCAACAATCTATAGATGAATGGGATCACTCTCGCTCCCACTCTTGGGTGTTTTTTTCCCTCCTGCTATCCCGTTTTTTTTAACCATGGTCACATGGCTCCAATCCTCCTGTTCAGTGGAGTGAGATGATCCCAAGCTGCTCAGCATTTCTTTCCATACTATTCATACAGAGGTAAGTTCTCTTGTGCCACGTGTTTCAGAGCAATGAAGGGCTTTGCTTGCTTGCTTACTTTAATTGTAATTGCTTTCTGACTGCTCACTGTCAGCTGCTTGCAAATGAATGGGCTTAGAGGGTAGACAGTCTGTACAGCTTATTTCCCATGATCTATAAGCCCCGTAAGTTAGTGAAAAACTACGATATTGCTAAAGATTTCAATGGCAAAAACTTTGCACAGGCCTTTACTCACAGATCACTCAAATCTCTTCTGTTCTCAGCCCACCAGAGTCTCATGCTGCTGCCTCTCAGCCTTCCTGCTCTCCGGCTGGCTTTAATTCCTGTCTCTTCTGAGCACTCAGTGAGATTCAGCCCTTTGGCTTCCCACTGGTGGAATTTGTGAAATGGGCTGCTCTGACAGCTCTTGCTGTTGATCCCTCAGCTGGGGAGGTTATGCAAAGGTGAAAGGGGACCAGATTATTCACTTTTTTATCTGTTAAGCACTAGCAATGCTCTTCGTGTCACTCACAGGAAGGATGGAGGCAGCCTGGGCTCAGCTGAGCCAAGGTTTTTGTGTTCCTCTCGGAGCCCCCAGCCCCTCCATGGCATTGCAGTTATCGCTCAGCAGTGGGAAATGCAATTTAAGATTTAGATTTCACCATATTTTGGGGGAGTGAGAATCCCTGTCCCGATATTCCCAAATCACCCATGGTTTTGTTTAGGGAGATCCACAGAAGATTTGGCATCATCACCTTCCCCAAATGCTTGAGCAGATATATGATTCTTTGGACATGTGATTAAAAAATGTTCCAGGGAATCTTAAACTGTTTCACATTTTATTAGCCCTGCCAAGTTCTAAGCACACCTTGAATAAATTCATAGTTAGTGGTTGTGGCGTATGTACCTTGGCTATCGTGGGTAGATAAAAAATGTTTTATACCCTCAAGGAGCAGCAAAAGAGCAGGCTCGCTCCATGCAGCAAGAGGAGTGAAAAAGTTGGATTAAATCATGTCTGTCTGCCTGTGGTTTAACTAGCAATGAGGCATTTTCAATCAGAGGTCAGGGCTGTGGTCAAATTTCTGCTTCAGTTTTTGCTTGCTGTAATTTTCCCTCATACCAGATTCTCTGTGAAACTCCAGCAGGACCGAGACACTCTCTGTGTCTGACCTTTTGGGGCAGAATTTTTCAGACAGCCCTGTTTCAATTGAACTCACTGCCAGAGCATGCAGGAAGGAAGCGACATGTGTTAGTCATACACCCCAGTGTGTGTTTAGCATCCAATTTGTGTACAGTCCAGGAATAACCCAGCATAATTCTGCAAAGCTGGACTCATGCTTAGATGTTTTGATGTTTGGGCTAGGAAGGGATTTCTTCATACATGAAACAGGCTTTCAGTGCTTGTGAAGGATCAATACCTCCCTGCGGGGAGCTCAGGAAAGGAAAATATTTTTGCAATAGATGCCAGAGCTCAACCTGTGCTTGGGCATCTTGGGCTGAGCAAATCACCTGCCTTTACCCACCCAAGCCATACCCACCACAGGTGGGTCCAGCCTTGTGGCATCGCTGCCACAGCTTTATGGGCAGCATTTTGCTCTGGGGATGGCTGTGTACACCAGTTCACGTGAAGACGGTGACACAAAAGGTAGATTGTGAGAGGTGTGGGAAGAACTGAGCGTTCTGGCCTTAGTCACCAGCCTTTGGAAATGGCACTGAGGGCAGCCGTGCCAGGCTTGACATCTTGAAACAACATTAATTAAAAGTAACTTTTTAATCCTTCAGGGAAGAGAAACCAGAAGTGACAGCCTCCTGGCTACAGCCCTTTTGGTTTTAATCCCAGTTTTGACTTTTTGCCTGGGATCAACAAGCCACAGAGAACAAAAGCATATTTTTAAAAGTTTCTTTCAAAACAGATGAATGTTAATCATGAGGATGGGAGGTTTTGTTGGGGTTGGTTTGTTGGGGTTTTTTTGACTGCTTCTGTTCTGGAGAAATTGGAACAGCTGACAGCCTCACTTGAAATGGGTATCCTTCTGTTTCAAATGGGTATCACCCTGCTCGCGTATCTACAACCGTATTTCTGATCTTTCACAATCACTGTTGTATATTGCATCCAGTTATTTTTGGACATCAAGCTGCTGTGCAGGATGGCCAGTTCTGTGCATCCCATGAGTGTGGTGCTGGGACAGTTTCTGTGAAGGGTTCTTGCCTGTGTTGTGGGTGGTGGGTGGGACAGGGATGAGCCAGTATTTGGAACTGTGCAGTTGGATATGCTTGAAAATGGGGTCTCTTGAAACCAAACTGGAAGTGATGCAACAGAGGCAGAAGATGCTGTTTCTATTCTTGTTGCAAAATCCCACCCTGTTTTCCCTCTGACACAATGTACTGGTCAGCACATCTGATGCTTTGCAAGGACCTTGTCTCATTAGCAACTGGGAACACTTTAGCACATCTTCTCTGCTACCTGTTAGAGCACCAAGCCCAGGATTTCCAAATAACCCATTGATCCAAAAATACGTGTGCGCCGTATTGCAATTAACATTCCTCCTCGGTGCCTTGCACTAGGCATCTCTATGTGTGTCTTGAAGGAAGCCTCTGAGAGATTGTCTTTTATGGAGGAGTTATAAGAGATTTCTTATGGCTGAGTTCACCTATAGAAAATACGGAATTGTAAGTCTATGTAGTTCAAGAAAGAAACTGAATTAGACAGACCCAGACAAGAATAAGTTAACAGTACTCACTAAGGAGCCTTGAGTGGAATTAGAAAAGGGAGAAATGGCCTGCTGATAAAAACAAAAGCCTAAAAACTCGAAGAAACCATTCCTTCCCCCATCTCCATCTAATCAGTTCCTGAACAGAGTGGGAGGGGGGGTAGGAGGGAATGCAGGATCTAGTTGATGCCAGTGGTGTATCTCCTCCTTCCCTTCTGTATTTAACCCTCTTTTAGAGGAATGTTTAGCAAAGCTGTTTATTTTGCATAAACCCAACTAATAACGTGGCCCTGGGTGACAGGACCTGAATGAAGATGACAGCAGTTTGATTTAACGATTAGCCACCTGACTCGATAGCACCTCTGGAATCTCAACTGCAGAATAAATTCCCATTCTTTCCACATGGGCTGCATGTTAATCACGGGAAGAAAAGCAAAGGGTGGTTGCAATAGGGCCATTGTTCCTGGGACGAAGGCTTGAAAAGAAACTGCCCGTCCCTGCCTGCTTTGTGCTGGCTTCACGCTGAGTCTTGGACACTCAAGTTTCTTTTACTGTTTCTGTATCTGCCCCCCACCCCTGATGAAATACTGGTTTCCAGTGTGCAGATTCAGTTGGGTTCATTCACTGAGGGACTTGCCTTCTCCCTGAATTATCACTATATAGTTTCTAACATTTGTTTCAGCTGAAAGTCAATGTTCACAGGGCAGGAGTTTCTCTCTTTGCAGTGTTAGTGGAGCAAGTCACTGAGAGATCCCTGCTTTCTCCAAACATTCCCTAAAGCAGCTTAGCAAAGTGGTAGGGCTTTGTTTTGAGGGAAACCAATTTGGGGAAAAATCTTGCTGTGCTTTTTGTTTCCTGCCTCCCCTCCCCCTGCCCTCCCAGCTCTTTCAAAGCCCCTGCATTAAGCACAGTTGTAATGGTACAACCCTCGCCTTTGCAGGCTAATATTCACTTACAGTTCAGCCTTCCAGCTTGGTAGCACAGGGAGAAATGTGGCAAAGGGGAATTAAAAAATGATTGCAAAGTCAATGGTTTAAAGAGTAATTACAGAGTCATTAAAGGTTATTACAGGGAAACGTTCAGCTGAGCAGCTATTAGCATTCCTGATACCTCAAGTTCACCATGGTTTGAGGGCACAACTGAGATGAGTTGTAGAGGTCTCTGCCACAAGGGTATGGAGGTAGCTCCCAGCCCTGTACTCTCTGCCCACCTCCTACCTCCCCCGGGGCCGCTGGCTCAGCTGCCTGCTGCACCTTGAGGTCATAACCAGCTCCAAACTCCACACTCCTGTGCTCTGCCCAGAGCAACACTCGCTCAGGTTAGCTTGTGGCTGGTGATCCCAGCCAACCATTCAGAGCCGACTCAGTCCTGCCCATGCGGAAACCTTCCTGTGCCATCAGGACTCGGATCCCTCACAACATGGGTGGTAGAGGGCTGCGCGCTGCCAGTTGCACCTGCAAATAATTTTGGAGGCTAAAACTCCCAGCAGGAAAGTTCTTAAAACCAGCACTTCAGCATTGCCCTTGCAAGGTCACCACAATGCACTTGTGTGGCTGTGTCACCCTCGTGCCCAGAGCCGCTGTCCTTGACACAGATGAACCTTGCTCACCCCTGGTGGCAATCTGGGAAAGGCTGGTGTTCCTCTGTACTGTAATTGTGAAAGTTCCAAAGAGCAACAGGAGCAAACAGTGTTGTCTCTTGTCTTTGTCCATATGCAGTGAAAAAAATCACAAATCAAATTCAGGTCTGCTGTGTCAGTGTAAGCAGAGAGAAACACTGGCCATAGTCCCTAATGTTTCATAGCAGAGAGTGCCAGCTAAGTATTTAAACAGATAAAACACCCAGGTAAAATAAAATCTAAGTATTAATGACACTATTAGCAAGTTATAAATATTTAGTTAAAAAACAGGTACTGCTCTCATTGCTTAGGCAGTTGGCTTCTGGTCTGTCCTGCTGTCTGGATTTTCTTTTGAGCATTGAAAAGGGCATTAATATGTTGCCAGGAAATATTATTTCCAGGGTAAATGAAAAAAATAAAAAAGGAACAGGCACAGTAAGCCAGCAAGAGCCCTGGGATATGCAAAGGCAGACCCTGCTGGAGCCTGCTGTCGGGGCAGGAATGTGTTTGTGCTTGAAGGGAAGCACTGGACATGCTCATCCCAGGTGGGTCTCTGGGCCAGTGAGGAAGACTCAACCTTCCTTCTTGGGTAAAATAAAATGGGGTTTGTTTTCAAGTTTAAAAAAATCAAGGATGATAAAAAGCTGCTTTTTTCCCCTATGAGGGTGGAAAGCACTTAGTTTGTTTACAGACTGACACCTCTGTAAGAAAACACTGCTGCCTTTTCACCAGCTGCTCCCCACACGCCCCTCCAGATGGACAGACTGCATGTCCCCCCAGACGGACAGACACCGCCGGCTTCCCGGGGGAGGGCAGCCCGGCAGAGCAGGGAAGCTGTACTCCGGGTCTACCCGGGCAGCTGGTAGTCATTTATGTTTTACAAGAAAGCTTCACACTGCACATAGCTTTCGCAGAGCTCTAAGATGTCGGAGGGGAGAGAGGCCATGCTTTGGGCTGCCTGGGGCTGGCTCCTGCAGCTGCTTCACAGCAGCCTCCACGTTTCCCCCCATCAGACCCCTGCTCGCCTGCTGCTGGTGGGGGGATTTTCACACTGATGTGACCACAGCTCATCCGAACACATTCAGTTAATTCAGTTGATTCAATTATTCTTGTCGGCTGCTTCCACCCTCTCTTGGTAAATCCTGTGACATCTGAGGTGGGGAGTGGTGGAGGCCAGACTTTTATCCTGGGCTTTCGTGGCCCAGCAGCAGAGGGATAACCATGGGTCATAGCTGGAGCATGGTGCATGATAACTGTTTGTGTCTGAGCTAGGGACACCACTAAAGCCATCAGCTTTGCCATTAAAATACCAAGGGCTGAAGCAGAGCCTCTGGTTGGCAGTGAGACAGAGCAAGCTTCCAGACCAGGAGCAGCTTTGGAGCAGGGACTTGAGGGGTTGCTGAGCAAGGGGTTACCCTTCAGCAATCTGAGCAGCAAAAGAGAAGGATCCACAGCTGCTGTAGGCAGCCAGAAATATTTCTCCCTTGTTTTTTTCCTCACTGGTGTTAGCACTGGCTAGTTCTTGTGCTTCAAGCTGAACACAAAACACTGGAAGTAATAAAAGCAAGAGGTAAGTCAAGCAGGCATGGCCAATAGCCCAGGTGACCACCTCCCAGCCTCCCTGCTGCTTCCACACACCACTGTGCCATGAAACATCAGTAGAGGGGCATCAGCAACAGCAACTTTAGGTCTAGATCAAGAGCAAGCCAGACTTGTCCCCTGGCTTCAGACAAGTGAAGGACTCACTCACAGGGCAGGTGTGCAAGCAGCTTCCCAGAAATTTTCTCATACTCTTGAAAATCTTCCAGTTCAAGGACAGTCTGAATTCCAGATGACATCATAGGGTTTGTAATAATTTCCATGAATTTGTAGTCATTTTCTGAAATGTGATGCCCTTTTAGTGTTATCACCGTCCTACAGGGAGGAGTGCCACAGCCTAGCTCTGCACTACTCAAGGGAATGTCTTTGATCATTTTAGCCTCCTCAGTATTAGTTGGCGACTTACATGTCTTGCCAGGGAAGAGACTGTGAACTAGCAACCTGCAGCACTTTCTTCATCCTGGCCACAACTTGCTGAATCTCCTTGGGTTGTTTTGGTTTTTGTTTGGGTTTGGTGTTTTTTGTTTTTTGGTTTTTTTTGTTGTTGTGTTGGTGTTGGGTTTGTTTTGGTTTTTTTTTTTTTTGCAAAGTGATGAGCTTTGTGATGCAAAACGATGAATAGGTCTGCTCACTTACTGCACTGAGCCTCATTACAGGATCAGAAATCCAGGGCTTCTTGGTTTTAAATGCCTGACATAGGAAACAAGTCTTTCCAGGACTCCTCAATGGTCAAAGGAGAAAAAAGCCTCTCTCCAACAGGAGAACTGGGCCACCCAGTCTGATCCCCCTGTCTTTCTTTTTTCTTTACACATTGTCTTTATAAAGTCTTTATGTAGAGCCCTAGAAGGTGTGATTGTTGCTCTGTAATGTAAATACTCTTATCTATCACTTTCAAAAGGACTGAATAACTGGATGCTCCTTGGGGTTTGGTGGGTTCATACCAGCTACAGTAGGGAGTTCTTGGGTTATTTGTGTTGTTTCTTTGTTTATTTGGGGGGTCTGAGTTGACCTTTTCTGTTTTGTTTTAGTTTGGTTTTTTCCCCAAGGAATGGCTTGAGGACACATCTTAGAAAATGGATCTCTCTGGTTGCATACTGGTGTCTTTTGAGAATTCAGGCTAAACTGTCTTTTCTGTAGGCTGCTGGTCATATGTAGTCCCGTTATTCATAGTTAGCCAAACATATAGCTGCATGGTGGGAGTCCTTTTTGCACGGCTTGCCCTTTCTGTTTGTATTTTGGTTGCAGGGGACTTGCAGTCCCTCCCTCAGGCATATCCTCCGAGGAGCAGTATGTTTTACCTCAGAAACAAGATGCAAACACAGAGACGTGTTCCCTGCGTAGTCTGTAACACCGATGACGCTCAGCGCGCTGTGCGAAATGCCCGGGGCCGTACAGAGCTGCATTGTGCAGACCCATGACCTGCTGGCTATCCTCTTTTTCCCTGGAAATATTTCGTGGGCATGATGGTGCACGGGGAAAATGGAGGAATAGGAGGACGGGTAGGAGCCAGGGATATTTGGGCAGGCGCTCAGCACATCTCTTCCAGCTCAGCCCCGATCTTTGCCTTCTCTCGCCTTCGCCTGTCCCGTCTACCTGGCGGCGGAGGGGCTGGGAACGCAGGCGGGCGCCAGTGGGAATCTGCAGCCCCTCTTTGAGTTCAACCCAGCCGGGCTCTGAAGGCAGGTCTCCATGGGTGAATGATCAGTGCCTTAAACAATCGCACTGCGCTCTCCCGGCATCTAATTACCAGGACAAAGAGGTGCGTGATAATGGATATTGCAGAATAGCTTATTCTCCTGGAGGATTTGATCCAAGCCCCAATGAAGTTGGTGGAAAGACTTCCATTGATTTCAATAGACCTTACGTCAGGCTGCTGGCGTGCTGGTGGTTGCTTTGCCGTTAACCGCAATGTGCTTGTGCAAAACTTTTTCGTTTAAGAGAAGACCTCAAAATCGTAAAGTGTTTACTTAGAGTGAGGAAGTGCCATCCTTTTCAGAATGTCTGTCCTTCTATCTCTCATTGTGGCGCTGATCCCTAGGAAAACTGCCTAATTTTCAAATGTCACCTGGTTTCGCTTTAGCAATGACAATTGGCAATTGCTTGCATTTTCTTATTTTCCAATGAGTAAAGCTGTACAGGAGTTTGTCCTAACATCACACCAGTTCAGAAGCTTGGCAAAATATTTTATTTACTTCCTCTACTGAAGGCATACATGAGGGCTGACATATACACTAAAACACTGTTCTCCTACACCTTCATTGCTTCTGCCTACGGCCTCGTTAACATTGCTGCATCTTAAAGATTCCTAAGACTTTTTTTTTTTTTTTAAACTAAAAGTTTCCTCCTTTCATATTTTCATGAGGCACAGGAAAATATTTTTATATAAACTAATGGAGGAGCTGTAAGAATTTTAATAATTTGTATTACATATGTATTTTTTAAAAAAAGCACTTTAAAATTCTTATGGTCTCATGAAATTCCCTTGTCACCTCACATTAGTCAGGGAAAAAATGCTTTTGCCCATCCAACATGACCATATCCCTTTAAATTTATCATTTGCTGTAGAAAACTAGAATTTTGGAAGCTGGTGGCACACCTTTGCTGCTTCCTAGTTTGACCCTGCTTTGCAGGATGCTGTGACATGACCTTGCCTTGGTGAGGATTTTGGATGAAGTTTCAAAACCTCAGACCTCGGGAACCTCAGAAGTGCTGGAGAAGGCATAGCCTTGACTCTCAGGAGGACGGTGTTGGGAGGGATGGTGCACAGTGAGGAGGGGGAATGCTTTGAGGTGCCTGAGGGTGGTGGAGACATACCCAAGGGATGTGGTCATGGGCCTAAGAGATGAAGTAGGGGCTCAATGGGGGAACTGGCAATTGCTGACAGCCTCAGAGATGGGAATACCCTAAGAAAGGAGCTGGAAAAAGGCCCAGAGGCACGCATTGTCATTATGTTTAGGAGTATGGTAGAGAAGCCAGAAATGAAACAAAAGGAGAATACTGAGAGCAGAAGGTTCAGAGCTGCCCCAGTGGAGGGTGCCTGGGAGGGGACAGCTGGTGGGTGGCTTCTTCCCAACCAGACTCCACCAGTGTGGGTCATGTAGCGGCTGGGCACGATCCCCTTTGAAACCTAGAGCACCATGAGTACCAAAAACAGAGGAAGAAAGCCAGTACCAGGAGGGTACTGCCTCTTTGTGCTTTTCACTGCCTCTTTGTTACCTGCTGGGCCAAGGATGTGGAGCAGTGGCACAGAAAGAAAACCTCTTTCATCCCTGCACAGGAGCTCATCCCAGCTCAACGGGCAGTACTGGGCTGTGTGTAAACTTTGAACCACAGCCATCCCTGCACAGGAGCAGAGCATCCCCCGGGGGGTGCCTCCTGTCTGCCGGGCAGAGCTGCACTGAGCACAGTGCTCAGCCCTCCATGCTGAGCCCAAGGAAAACAACACGCTTTGCCGCCAAGAAAGCTACAGCTAAATTTGTCTTCAAACTGCAGTGATGTGGAGCAGGATGCCTGCAAGGGGAAGCTGGTTCGTCACGGTTCAGCAGATTATTCAAAATGCATGAAATTTGCGTGGAATTTCCTTAATCTGCCTTTACAGGAAAATTCCTTTCCCACTTCCTGAGGGCAGGCCCATATTGTTGAAGGCAGCATTCTTTAACTGGGGGATATCATTTATTATAAAGGATCATGGGTCAAAGTATCTTAACCCAGATCAAGGGCAAGGTCTGCGGGGACTGCCTGGAGCCTTTGGAGGTAACTCACAATAAAGGGCCAATTATAGAGTGAGCGGCAGGCACCAAACCCACACTGTGGCTGCAGATGGTGAACGCACCTACTTGTGTAACTTGCAAAGGGAGAAATTACTGTAGGTTCAAATTCTTGAAATGGGTGACCACAGCTAGCAAGCTAATTAAGCCTTTCCAAAGTGAAATCCATGTTGCTTAACACTCCCCGTATTTTTCTTAGTAGTTTAACCTTGATATCTTTCCTGGGATTAGAAAGTGATGAAAGGTTGAATTATTTGTCTCTGAACTCCCACTGTGAGCGGACTGACTGCATCTGTTCAAGTTCCTGGTTTCTCAACATTGGTGTTGCATGCAATGCTCTGAGGGTGTTAGGCATTAAGATTGTATCACTCTAAACTACTGTTATTCACTTGGGATGTAATTCACTGGTTTGAGAGAGAGAGAGCAGTTCCAGGAAAAAAAGTAGGCAGGTAGGGAATCTTGTGTAATTAAAAGAAAGTTTAAAATTATGGGTTTGCATGGATGGAGTCCAAGCCTTTTTAAAGTTGATTGCAAGGATTGTTACAGTTGCTCAAAATATTTATGTCAAACTAAGGGCAACCATTTCTTCATTTTGCTGCTGGAGAAACTGAGGCATAGCTCAGAAGGGAAACGTTTCATGGGTTATTAGCTACAAAGGCACATCTCTGACTCAGGACCCAAGGTGGGAAATTGCTTGGGCAGAGTACTCTGCAGTGTCATGGCAGGTGTCTTCTGGCCTTGGGGTCTTCTCTGGGAGATGGAAGATGCTGGAGATGGGACACCGTGAGCTTTGCCTGACCTGGTGAGGCAGCTTGGAGGTCCTTGGGTACTGCTTGGTATTACTATTGCTGGTCAAAAGGTTGGGAGGAGGACACCAAAGGTACCATCCACTTCCAAGTAATAAAAACTGCTCGTTGTGCTGTTTTGGAAAGCCAGACAGAACTGTAGATCTGTGTTTCACTCCTGTTTGGTTTGCATGCTTTTGAAGTGCCAAGATAGCTGGCCAAGCTGGGTGTTTGCAAACCCAGTCGTGGTGCACAGAGAGCTCTGCTGGGGATCAGGGGCTGAGGGAGGAGAGCAATGCGTGGGATAGCTGTAGCTGCTCTAAGTGCCAGGCTGTGCTAGGAGGTAACATAACCTCTCCCTATGTCATTAAGGCTTATCATTGCCACAGACAGTGATTGGAAAAGGCTTTTTGCAAGGCTGAACTGTAAGCAATAAAACTTGCATTCTGATGCAGGCATAGTGCACTTAGCTAATAAAAATAGCCTTGGTGTCAAAAGGTTTCTGTAAATGTGGCTAAAGATATTAGCAGTTGCCATGTTTGACTTTCACTTCTCTACAGACCCAGGATGAGGTGAGGTGATAAAACTGGGCTTTTTGTTTCCACTGGGAGCCAAAGTTGCAGAACTTTACTTAGGATGCTGAGGGGGCAGCCCTGACATTTCCCAATGCAGATCTTCTCCCTACTCTTCTCCTACCTTGGCAGCCCAAATACACCCTCAGCCCCAATGGGTTCAGTCTCAGGTGTCTCAGTGTGGGTAGCAGAGCTGCCTTTCCTCCTGGGCCTCGGTGGAGGACAGGAGCATGGGGAATGTGCCCAACGTGGGTGGGTGGAGACCTGGCCCTGCTTTTCCCACTGCCTGTACATGACATGGGGTTGGGCTTAAAAGCCCTTGAATTATTAGCTCTAAGTCCAGTTTTGCTACACTTGTTTATGGCTGGTAATACCTCAGTTTGCAAGTAGTTCCACTGAATTAATAGAGGTCCAACTGGGCTGGATGGCAGATGCAAGCTTTGGAAAATAGATCTCAATTCAGGACAGCGACAGTGTGTGTCTTTGTGTCCACTGCAGCTCAGGCATCCCTCTCTTGTCTTAGCCTGAACTTATAAGGGATGTAATGCAAGGGCCTGAGCCCCAAACACTGAATATCTCATAGGGAAGTCTGTGAATAACCATAGCCATAGCAATTTCTGCCCACTGTTGTTCAATTAATAATGCAGAAAGGTAACTATAATAGCTTGTCTTCCCTGCCCTTCACATCAAAGCTTTCCCAGCAGATCTTTTCCCATCTTTTGATACAGCAGATTCTGTGGGGCTGGCAGATTGCTGGAGAAATGTGGTAGGGTCCTGTGAGCCCTGGTGGGGTGGTTAGATGTGCCATCACCTCAATCAGTCTGACTTTGGCAACCAGCACAATGCTGGCATGGATATGTCTAGGCCCTTTCTTTCCTTCCTCTTTCCCAGCAGCCTAAAAGATATTTCAAGGTCCTGGTGCCTACCTGGTGTTCTTGGTCCCAAAGGAACAAAGCTTGTAATGTGGTTTCTCCTTCTTGCTGGTCCCTGTCCCAGATCCCTTCTTTTAAGAGCAGGCAGGCGTGTTTTCCTGCAAGTGAAGAGTTGTGAAATTGGGGCTGGTAGTGGGAATATGCTCATTCACGTGTTCAGACACAGGAGCTTTGTTGCTTAGCTGAGGATGCTGATGACACTTCCTAGCCATGGGTGTCCCATCCCAGGGACATGTCCAGTGTATGCTGATACCTGCTCTTGTGGGGCTGGGTGAAGGAAATTGTCTGCAGACTGGGGGCCACCAAACTGAGGGTTTGTGAGAGTGGTGATTGCTGCTGGTGAGGTGGCACTGGTTATGTGACATATAATGACATGAGTGCAGAAGTTAAGGCACCATGGTTTCTTTAGCTGTCAATATGGCCTCATTCACACACATTTAAAATTCAATTGTAACTTTCAGGAGGTTATGTGGAAAAGTTCCTCAAAACCAATTCTCGGCAGAGGTGTAACCAGCTCAGAGGACTGCCACTCATGTAGGCCATATTTGAGTTACCAAACCCAACAGCAAGAGGCAAATGTGATCTTATCATAACTGCTCTGTAAACAGAAATCATCACATAATCTTTTGTCTCACCCATCACATCCAGGCGACAGCTTAGGACACCTTTTAGCAAATGCCAACACGCCTACCGCACCAGGTGAGCTATATGCCTGGGTTAAACACTGAATGAGGAGTATGGGAACCTCAGCAGGGTAACAGCAATGAGTCACCTGAAGTCAGAGAAGTTCTAAATTATTTTCTCATGGGAAAAACTAAGATCTAATATCTCTGGAATTGAATTTTTTTTTTTCCTCCATATAGTTCCATATTGAAAAAACCATGCATGATAAAAACAGAGCGCAGAAAGAGAGTGCATATACCTGTACCACTCTGGATTGCTGGATTGGGTACATTACAGTCTGAATTTTTCAGTGGGAAGACAAATTATAGAAGTAACCAGAGCCAAACAAATGCCAGAGCCAGGAGTAAAATTTCAAGAATTAGAGTACATACTTCAAAGTAAAGTGCTTGCACTAATAGCCTGATAGCAGAACCTGTTTCAAAGTTAGAAGTGTGTTGTCAGTAAAAACAGAGTGCTCACAGATGTTTTGATCTGCCAGTATTGCATTTCTGCAGAACTTAATATTCCCCTATCTGCTGTTGCCCTAGTTCAGGGCTGAGCACATGAGTGGTTGTGTGGATCCCATCCTGAAATGGTGCAACAAACCCAAGCAGTGAGTCAAAGAAAATCCAAGGGTCTTCCACAGGTCTCCCGTAGCAGGATGCCTGCCGCCTTTTCCTGTCTCATGCTGCTCTGCAGGTGTTGCTACACTGCAGTTGTTGATTTTATGCCAGGACAACACTGAGAATGAGAAAAAAAGGTCAATATGATACTATATCTATTGTGCAGTGGCTTTTCAATTCAAAGCCAGTCCTAACGTTGTTTTCAAATAGCGAATGAATAGATAAAAAACCTAAATGATGTCTGGAGTGGTTTGCAATAGGAGGTTCTCCATCTTGCATACCTCTCAAGTTAGTTTGAAACTATCAGCACACATCATCCAGGCTCTGATTGGAGAGGGGGGAAGCAGCTCCTTTTCAGCTTGTTGAGGACAGAAGCTAATAGAGGGACATGCTGCACAATTCACCCAACTTGGGAGTTACAGTTGGGTAATTTGCTGTTGGTGCTAAATAGAATTTGAAAAACCAAATAAAACAAAACAACAAAAACCAGAAAACAACAAAACCCCAATGCATTAGTCACAAATTAACAAAACCATCCCAATTTATGCAAAATATGATGTTGCAGGGAGTTGTCTCATAGTACCATGTCATTAAAAATATTCCTCCTGTAACAAAACTCTTCTGATTGGTGTCATGTTTTGAAGTCCTGTCTGTTTGTGCATCATTTAAGAGTAGATAGTTTTTAATAAGACAGCCTCTCCAAAATTGATTACAGGATGGGAGTGTTTTGGTGATCATTATGTTGCTTCAATGCAGATGTAATTTTATTTTATCTTAGAATAAGATTGTGCTTAACTCCAGTCCCCCAAATTGTCACTTTTAATCCAAGAGATAGGAGTTTGTACATGTTGTCTTAAGTACTAAAATGCACACAAAGGAAACATTGATTTGATCTGGCCAAAGCAATCTGCTTCACTTCCCAAAGTTATGGGATAAATTGACTGGCTGAATTAATATGGGGAGTGATACAGGATATTTGAACTCTTGTCAGTTATATCATTCTGCTTTTTCCCAGCAGTAAAATGGAGTTTCTCTTAAACCTGGAAAAGAAAAATAAACTTGGCAGATGTAGCCACTTTATGATTTATTCTGAGTTTGCAGCCTGATCCAAACGCCACTGAAGTCTACAGAAATCTTTTGGGGGATTTCAAAAGGAATCTCACTAGGCTCTTGATTAATATGCTGAGGAGCTGGAGGGACACATGTTTGGGGCCAAGGGATTCTTGCAGATGTCATCTTTTTTTTTTCTTTCCAGGGTTTGTGTTCTCTTGATGTACATCCTTTCACGTAAGCCTCTCAGTGTTCCCTGAACCATATGTATTTGGATTTAAAGGTAATATGAGAAGTACTCAGAAAAGCCAGAGCCAACTCCCATTTTATTGCAGGAAGGCCTCAAAGTGCTGTGAGGAGGGACAGTATGTCTGACATCTGGGGCTGTGGGAACTTTACTGAGCAGCTGCAGTAGAGATGGGTTTTTTTGTCAGTCTTGTTTCCCTCGTGTCCGAACTCTTGTATTCATGTGTTAACTCTGACAAAATTTGGGGGTGGAAAGGAAAGGGGGGATGAAGGAAGAGAGGTTTGCATCATGTGATCTAGCATGAGCCCCACAGCAAGGGATGCTCAGCAGGCAGCCGTCTTGTCTCAGGGTGGGTGTGGACCAAGGTGGGTCACAAAGCGTTGTGCTCTGGTGCACTTTGGATCTTGGTTTCATGAGGCAGAGCAAGTGTGTGACCTTAAACAGGCCAATTAACCTTGCTGAAGCATCTGGAGGTAGAGATGAGTAATAATTGTAGCAGAATTTAGCACATGGCATCTTTTCACTTTACAGTTATCTGCAATACTTTCTAGACTGGAAAATTTCCAGATTTTTCTAGGATGGGAAAGGCCACTTTGTGGTGTATAGAAATGAAACAGGCTTTGTATCTTGATTAATTCCTGATCATTTTATTGTGTGGCAGGATCAGTTATCTCTCAAGGGGTGGTATTAATTAATGTTTACAAGCTATTTTGCAGTTCTTGGGGGAAAATGCACCAGGAAACTGAGTTATTACTTAAGCTATTTATTACATGGCACCCAATTTGTGAAATCTGCTTGTGACTGTCTGCGACTGTCTCACGATACATTATGATCTTTCAAACTCCTTTTGGAAAAGCTTGTCTTTTAAAATCTTATTATTCTTCCCCCCCTAAAGTAGGAGGGAATCACAGATGATCTTTCACATGATTCTTCCAACACCCAGTCATTCATCAGCAGAGACTTAAAGATAATAAACTTTTTGTTTCAGGCAATTACTTAATCTCGACAAACTCCTGTGTTAAGCAGGGCTATTAACTGAGCAGGCCATAAATCAGCGTGTTGCCAGGTGGGTGAGTCTCCTGAACTGCAATCACTCTTCAGGACCTTCCAGAGACCCCTTACAGTCTTAAGCACCCTCATTACACAAGCAGCATGCTAACAACCAGCACTTTGCATGAGCTGCCCAGAGAATCCACTGCAAACTGCACTGGGACCATTTTTAACACCAGGCAGAAAATTTTCATACCACGGCAGGATGATACATGGGAGTTATTAGCCTGCACCAAAACCACAGCTGGGTAAACCAGATAACTTCCTCACCCCTCTCCTCGTCAGACCTTCTGCTTAGTTAAGAGCAGCAGCCTGTCTTATGTTTGGTAAAAAGCCAGCTCGTGCAGCATCCTCTTAGTCTTTATGGACAGGTAGTGTTTTGGGGACTGGTAAACTGAAGTAAGAAAGCTCCCAAAACTCTTCTATGAAGGCTACTGAGATGCCTATCATCTGGGTTCAAGTGCAAGGAAAAAATAGCTAGCCCTGCAATTTTATCGTAACTCTAATAGAAAGCAGGTGTCTTTGCTTCCATTTTCAGAAAGACATTTGAACCAAATGCACAGAAGACTCTCCAAGACTTTTTTCCAGACTAGTTTTTTTCAATTTTACAAATAATATAAACAGGCCTTTCATACAGAGGGGGAATTTTTCAAGCCTTCGCCTATAGGAACAGTTTGATCGCAGTTTGTTTTAGTGCCTGGAGGAGCATATGCATAAAGCAAGCAAACTCACTCCTGTGGTTTGGACTGGGGAGGTTAGAAATGCCAGCAGTGTATTTGAAGCGTGGCCTTGTCCTGAAAGATTGAGAAAGTCTTTCCAGGCAGAGGGTGCAGGGGTGTCCCTGCCATGGCAGCCCTGCGGCAGGGGGACTGTTCAGGTAGGTCTGTGCTCAGGGCAGGCTGGCGTGCCCTTTCTTGTTGGCACTGGCACCTGTGCTTTCCTGGGATTTAAGCTTCTGCTTGGGAGTTTTCCTTCTGCAAGGCAGCTTTCCAGCTCCTGCAAGTTGTGCTGGCTCCTTGAGCTGACAGCTCCTGGAGTGTTACCCGAAGGATTTGGGGAAGTATATTTAGTTTGCAATAGCCACTCAGCCCAGCTTCTCTGTTGGCCCACATAGTTTGGCCAACACTAAAAGGAGACGTGGCCTCCAGGATGAGCACCTGGGAAGCTGGGCTGTGAGCGTGAGGCTCATCCAGATGAGCACTCAGCCCCTGGGCAGTGGTAAAGTATCTTTCAGTGGGATGCACTCAGTCCAGTCAGCCCTACAGCCATACAAAAACAGCCTGACCACCCAAAAAGAGGGTGCCATGGCATTAGGATGAGTGGCCATAGGAGGTCAGGACGTCTGCTCTCAGTGGTAGCCTGGGCTGGGAGTGGTTGCTGAACCACAGCCTTAGGGCTCTCTTTGCTCATCTGTGCACCAGTGATCTCATGGTAAACTGATTGAAGGAGTTGATCCAGCTGGAACCCCATGCAATAAAATTTTAGGTGATTAGCTTTCAGCTGGGCGAACTCCCTGAAGCTGTCTGGGTGTGTGATTGCATGAGTGCCAGTGCCACCTCCAGGAGGGCTGTGGATGCATGGCTGGGGGCATGAGGAAGGATTGATTTGAATGCTGGAAATCATCTCCATCTGTAGACCTGCTCCTGGGGATGTGCTTGGGATGACCCCCCTCAATAAAATTTTATTTGCATCAGTAAGGTGCGTGGCCAGGGCGCTCCTAAGTCTGCTGCCAGATAAGAAGTGTGGTGCAGAGAGCACTGTGTGATAGCTGATGCACTCTCCTCCTTTTCTAGTTCACTAGTTTTGCCTTTTGGTGCTCAAGCAGTCTCCTTGTTTCCAGTCTGAGGCTGCTGAACTTTCCCATCTCTTTGCATCTCACTAACAGCGATCCTGGACTCAGTCATGTTGGCTACAGCTGAGGGCATCAGTGTCCCCTAGTGCTCCTGCTGCCTCCTGGCCAGTCAGTGCTTTCTCCCATGATTAGGGTTTAGCCTTGTATTATAGGCAATCTGCAGTAGTTGCATTTTTGAACACCGAGGAGAAGTTTTCACAGATGTAAAATTAAGCTCTGAAAGCAGGTAAGCTATATGGAGCAGCACATTCATCTCCTTATGAACTTTTGCTCCCGTTCTCTGCTCCCCAGTGTCTTGGACATAGGGGCAGGAGCTCTATTAGGACTTCATGTGCCATGTGCATTAAATGTATTCATCTCTCCTTGGGATGCCCAGAAAAATAAACATGTTGAGGGCTTGAGGGGTGTCTCACAGCCAGGAGCACCACAGGAGAAAGGCAGGGGATATTGGGGAATACTCCAGGCACTCAGTAGTCAGCTGAGGTTCACACGACCCCTTTTCACCAGCCATTTCAAGCAACGTAGCTCCCACTGTGAAATGAGCTTTAACATGAAATACATGGGCAAATCAAAGAGTTTGCCATTCGTTGGCACTGTCCCAGAGCAGTCAATAGCAAATCCTCTCAGATGGGATTGTTTTAAAACTTCTACATCAGCTGGAGATGTGGACGTTTGCTGAATCCTGGATGCTACTGGCTTCCCAGGAAGCAGAACGATAACAACTTGGAGAAAACTTCTCCCCTTAAACCTGTAGGCATTTTTTTCTTCTATGAACAAGTCTTCTTGAGGGATCCGTAAGTTTGCATAGAAGTTTTTGACACACTGATTTTATTCTTGCTACCCATCCGGGCAGCACCATCTGCTCTGCCTCCAGCTCCCTGCCTGCCCCTTGCACACCAGGATTTCTTCCTTACTGGTCAGGATTATTTTTTTTTCTGCTGTTCTTTTTCTATTCTCTGGCAGCAGCTGTTGGGAGAACAAGCCCCAGGATCCATCTGTCCCTTCGAGCTTACCAGGTTGTGTCTCTTCTCAACACAACAGAGGCGGCTGTGCTTTCATACAGGAGTTACAGTATATAAGAGCGACTTGCTCGAAAAGCAAACTGCCTTTTATTCACTTGTGCTGCCTTTCTCCCTTTAGAATTGCAGCCATGGCCGAACCACAATGTAACCTCAGATCTGAGTCAGTCTAGAGGGCTGCTTTTCTCTTTTTTTCTTTTCTTTTTTTTCTTTTCTTTTTTTTTTCCCCCCTCCTTTCTGGAGGAGTTGGCACAATCCTGTGTTATTAGGACATAAGCCAGCTTGTTCTAGTGGAATTTCCTGTCTGATTTTAATTTCCCTCTCTTTTTTTTTCCCCTCAAAGTGAGACAGAAAAGCTTTTTAATTGCACTGCCGTAGGTTGGCCTTTTGGGATATTATTATTCTTATTAAGTACTTCCTGTTGGGAGGCGGCACATGAGTAGAAGTAACAAGGATCTCGGTGCAGTCAGGGCTTGTGGCCCCTTTGTTTTTTAATAACTGTCAAATTGGCAGCGTCCTCAAAATACATCTTGGCCTGACAGCCTGGCAATTAAGTGATTTTCAGGGCTCTCAACATTCGCAGCTCAAGACCTGTGGAATTAATAAGCTGCATTAGGCCTTTTGGGTTTGTTTTCTGCTGCTCAGTAGTCAAAGCTCCTCGTCTCTCTAATAAGAGGCTGGCACAAATGGGAAAGTTTCACTCTGGAAATCCTTAATGTGGAGGTAAAAAGCCAAGATGAGATGTGGCAGGGTGAACTGGCATGTCCCGATGGGTCCTGCATCCTGTTGTCCATCTACATCCCAGCTGTTGTGGCTTAGGTTTCATCAGGCTAGTGATGAAACCCTAGGTTTCAGGGTCTAGTGATGACTGAGTTCCCCTGGGGTGATTCTGACCGTTGAAGTGGAGGAGAATCCTTCAAAATACAATCCTGTGTGGTGCAGTTCACTGACTGAAGTTTGGGCAACTTCTCCAGCAGTGATGAGGAGTGGAATGGGATGCCACGTGCCATGACACTGCTGATATTTCAAATTTCATTGAAAGAAGAACTTTTTTTTCTTGATTTTCCAGGAAAATATCTCTCAGAAACTTCTTATGTTGACAGGTATTGTAATAAAGACAAAGTGTTTCAAGTTCATCACTTCCACATTCTTCTAGTAGTCTAAAACATAATAGGTGATAAACTGTCTTGATCTCTTCTGTGCTGCTTTTGACAGCAGTTGCAGGTTCCTGGAAAATGTTTTCTGACGCAAAGCTATTCTGCTTAAACCTTGTGCTATTTAGGGTTGAAGATGATGGCTGGTGGTAAGGCTGATCAAGACATTTTTATAATTATTGCTGTGAGGGACCAGACCAATTGCTTAAAAAAAGCCATCAGAGCTTTGGTGTTTGGGCACCCTGCTGCAGGACTTCCTCATGCTTCTGGGGTTCCCTCTGGCTACAGGAGAGTCTGCTTTCATGTTATTTACCCTTCCCTGAGGTATAAAAAAATAATGATTTATTCCCTGAAGGCTACCATGCAGCAGTAAGCCAAAGACACCAGGAATTCTTGTAGAATAATAAATAATGCATCACCTTTATTCAGAGATACCCACCTGAATGTCTGGAACTACTTCCACAGGCACGCATATGTTCATCCTACCAACACAGTTTTGAAGTTTTTGAAAGTTTTGGATGCAAACAATTTTACAAGAACAAAGCCAGAATTTTTCATGCAAGTTGTCTGTAGGCTTCAGAAAATTCCTGTTTTCTCACCAAGAAGCAAAGTGCCCCATTTTAAGTTGCACCTGAGGTGTGCTGCAAAGCCAGCTCCTGCGTGGTAGTGCACTGCAAGGGTTTCTGGTTTCCTTGTGTCCCTGCTGGCAGGGAGTATTCTTCCACTGGAATGGCCATCCTCAGCCCTGAGGTGGCCAAGACAGAGAGTCTGTCATGCAGCATTTCAGAGACTGTAGACCCCAGCTGAAGCATTTCAGAGTTTTGTGTCTTAACAACAGTTCTGTGTTGTTCTAGAAAATATCGGTGAACTTAGATTTCTCATCTAACTTTTCCGTGCAGAGGGAAAGACCATTTTTAGCCTTTCTGTAATGGTTTCTGATCCTTTGCCCAGGCACAGACTGATAGGTTTGAAGCCCTTAAGTCAGGCTGTGCATGGGAGCAGGCTGAGAGGAGGTGCCAGGAGCTTCAGGACAGTTCAGACATCGAGATGAACAAGAATACCCTACTTCCATTAGGAACTGAGTTCTTTTAAGCACTCCACCTCCTTCTTGAGGCAGGGAGGAGATTTCTGGGCAAATTCCTTCAGTGTTGCCTTGAGCTGGCCACAGGGGAAGCTCACAGATCTAATCTCACCCCATCCCAGCTGCAAGAGCCAGCTCGCTCTGCAGATGCCTACCTGCCTGCCCCATTTTTGGACACAGCCTGGGGCTCAGAAGCGATGCCCAGGTGCAAAAGCAGTGGTTGGGCTGAAACATGTTCCCTGTCTGCGTGGCCACCAGGACCACATTTCTGCCTTCTGTATGCCAGCAGTGTCCATGTCCTAGGTGGGGGTCATGTAATGTCAATTATCAGCATCTTCAGACTTTTCCTTTGCTCCTCCACAGCAGCTGAAGCAGCAGAATAAACTTTATAGGAGAATAAACTCCTCTGGGCAATCTCCAGGAGGATGAGTGGGTGTTGTGAAGTCTCCCAAGGAGGTTTCCTCCAGGAATGTTGGAGAGGGGCAGCTTTGCATTTCCGCTGTCTGATGGAGAGGTTTGCTGTGACTCTTGGCTTTTTGTAACAGCTTTTATGATGCAGGCAAACCCAGGAAAGGGCTTTATTCTGCATAAAGTAAGCACTGCATCCACATGGGCATCCGAAGTCAGCATCCCTGCAGGGATCTGAGGGACCACATGCAGCCTTGCTGCTGTGTGGCAGGGGAAACAAATTACTCCCAGGTCCTCCTGTGGTATTTGATGCAGGCGAGAGGCTCCAGCAGTACTGCTGGTGAAGAGGCAGATGTTGTCTTCTACTCTTCACCATGCCTCAGTTTCTCAAATGTAAAGTCACACTGGCTCGGTCCTGGAGGGGCTTTGAAGTGTCATTACCATAATGCTCATTTTGAGGCTTTTTTGTGACCATATAGCTGAAGAAGGGCAATGTAGTTTTTGTAATTTCTTTTTGACTTTTCACATACCTGCACCCTAGCTGGGCCTCTTCTCCTTCCAGCACTCCTAAAAGGTAATTACCACTACCTGAGACATTTGTCCAACAGAAGTTAGCTGTGTGCTCTTTCTCTCTTGCCTGAATGAGGAGTTTGGCTTGCTGCACTCATCCCACAGTTAAACGAAGCATGTGGACTTCTCCAGCATCCTGACACTCACTGTCTGAAGAAAAATAGTTTTATAAGTCAGGCTACCACCCTCTTTCTTCATTAAGCATGATAGAAAAAGAGAAAACTGGTTCTGCATGCCTCTGTCTGGAAGCAACCACCTGGATGTGTTTCATACTTAGGGGCTGGAAGGGTCTCCCATAGGTGAGCTGGTGGGATTCTGCCTCCATTTATCCATGCAACAATGTTCATAGCAGGCCACCAGCAGTATTTACTATTATTTTACTTGTATAGTTCCTCTTTTACTTTTTTCAAAGCCACTGAGCAGGTAATAAGACAATGTAATAATTAACCAAAAATAATTGACGTATGCTGTATGCTGAATGAGAAGCAAACCAAATACTAACAAGCCAAACAAAAGAAAAGCATGCACAGTACAGCCCTGTTTGTAGTGCTGTCTGCTGCAATCATTATACACGTTGATACAATAATACTGAGCACTTAATTACCACATCATTTTTAAAGTGCTGTATAAACATTAACCAAACCTCTGAGGTAGGGGAGGTATTATTGTCTCCTATAATTGTATTATTTAAAGAGGTAAAATTCTGACAAAGTGAGGTTAGTTGGTAATTTAGTGTCATGAAGTCAGGATGCTAGTGGGGTGGGAAGTGAAGATGGCAGCTTCACGGCTGGTCCGCCACTATTTTGGGGACAGAAAAGCACCTTTGTTGGCTTTTTGTGAAATGCATGGAGTTGATGTTCAGGGAGAGCAGATGCTCCCTCAGACTCTCTGCTTAGAGTATATGCAGACCAGTGTAATTAGCAACCATATAATCATCCCTTTTTGAGGCAGGCACATGGTGTATTTTGCAAAGTATCTAAACAACATTAAAGTTGAGCTCTATAGGGTTAAGAGAGGGCTACTGTAGCCTTGTGTGTCTGCTGTCCCCTCTCTCTATAAGTCCCAGTGCTGGTTCTGGGAATGGTTTTCTCTGCAAAGCCCTTAATATTCTACGTGGTGGTACATGACTTCATCCAAGGAGAATCCCACAGGCACACCAGTGTGATCTGCTCTGTCATGTTTCTGTGACCCAATTTTCCCTGTTCTTTGTCTCAGACCTTCCCTGACCCCAGGCCTATTATCTCTTCCAATAATTCACCCAAGCCATTATTAATGGTGCATTAACTTTGGCTGTGCTTTCAGTGAAGATGTTTTTCTTGTGCTCATTCAGTCGCTCAACTCACTTAAACAGCGAGATCATTATTCGGGGGACGTCACACAAATACAGAAAACATCTCCCTTACTGACACCTACAGCCCTGCAGGCACTTTGCTGGAGGGGTGGCCATCCCAATACAGCACTGAAATGCCCAGGAGGGACTCTCAAAAGGACTTGAGTAGCCACACACACACTCAGTTGTCTGGGGCCAGTTTGCCTCTCCTGCTTGCACCCCAAGCAGTCCTGACTGTCTGGAGCCCAACGAGACTGGGAAAGCTCTAATATGAGGAAAACTGCTACAGGAGGACTGGGGAGAAAACCATGAGCCCCTGTTTTCTGTTTCAAAGCAAATCTGATATTTGGCACTCCAGTTGTAGGATACCAAAATGCATTCCTTTAAAATGTACTGGATCCGCAAAACTGGGGAATATGTAAAAATGAGTAAAATTTTCCAAACAGGGAAATGAATGCCACCCCTAATTTAATTCTAACTTGATCTGTTGAGCTTCTTTTGGTGATGACTGAGTGAAGGACTCTTTGTCTTTATTGTATCTTTCACCTTGCCTTTGAGAAGAGAGTGAGATTTGAACATCCAGGAAAAAATGTGAGCAACAAGAACAGGAAAACTAGCAAGTGCCTCCTCTCACGTCTTAAGAGGTTTCTATGTATTGTCTAGTGCACACAGCACTTGTTTTCCTATTATCTGTTTTAAACAAGCTGGTCCTGAAAAAAAAAAAAAAGCAGAACCTGTTGCAAGCTGCTTTGTCACACCAAGAAGTGTCCCACATCCCCAGTGACAGGGATGTGGCCTGTAACAGCACAGCACTGCTGCCACAAAAGCACTCGGGGGCACTCACCAGCCCTTTCTAGGATATCCCTCTCCCATTTATTTTCTGTGTCATCTGCTGGTGAAAAGCTGCTGATGCCACCGCAGTGACAGGAGTGCATGAGCTGTTGTTTGGAGAAGTTTTTCTCCTGCTTATCCAAATCGATCCAATGCCCAGGGGCTCCAAAGCCTTTCTGAGATGATGTTGCAGTTTCTGCCTGCTATGGTTGCGGTTCACAATGGGACCTGCTATTGTTTGATTGCACAGACATGGGGAAGTTATTTTATGTTATCCTGTTTCATCTCCCCTCCAGTAAAAAAATGACAGTGCTTCAAATGCATGTGTTTGCTTCTCTTGCTCAGGAGAGGTGAAGCTTTGTTAGTCTTTGCAAGGTAGCTTGTGATGCCTTTATGAAAGTTTGTCCCACACCCTGTTAAAACTGTAAGAAATTCAACCAAAAGGGATTTCAAAAGTCAGCATTTGCTTTTCGTCATTTATAAAATGTTATTTTTTTATGGGTGTTTTTTGCAGACTTGTTGGGAAAAGCACTACGAGTACTACTTTATCCAGACAGCAATCTTATACTTCTTTCTTCAAGAAATTACTTTCTCTTTTGACTGCAAAAAGGTCGTGCTCTATTTCTGATGGAAAAAAAGCTTGCTCACTCGTTCCTACAGAAGAACATTGGATATCCATAGGAACCCCCCATTTTTTTAGCTCGGTCAGTAGCCTGCACAGTTCATGTGTGCTTTAGATAAAGCAGCAGGAGCTCTGTGATATTGGACAGTACAGAGGATTTGGGGGGGGTGCGGGGGGTGCTTTTCAGTGTAGCTTCCCAGCTAGTCTTGCTGTGGCACCCCAGTTGCTAGTACGGACAGAAGACATCCTTTAAGTGTTTTCAGAAGGACTTTCTGAATTATTTTTGTCAAAATGAAGTGTAAATGAAACCTGATTCAGCTTGGGGCCTGTTTTCTTTGCTGCTGCTGCTTGCTTTTTTTCTCTTTTTCCTAAAGCCATCACATGAGTAGGCTGAAGTATATTGAATAAAAAAAGCTTATTTGACCCTTCCTAAATCTCCCTTTTGGGCTCAAAAAGAGGTGTTTCTGTGAGCAATGTCAAAACGTCTTTTGCTCTTTTTATGCAAACCCATACGTGCAGCATGTGTTTCTCTTGAGGCATGGGTTTATCTGCGGAGATAATCAAAAGCCTGTATCATCCTCATAAAATGCCTGTTTCTGATGCCTCCCTCCCCGATTCCTGGGATTTTCTGCAAAGGGACATCCCCTTTAAATCTGCGTTTCTTCTTCATATCTTTTCTCTTTGAAGCCAGAGGGTTGTCTGGCCTTTGAATAGACAAGGATGAGAATATAGCAGTGGGAGGTCCGTGTCTTGCTCATAAACCTCGGCCAGAAAATCAGCTCTGACAAGTGGGGACAGGTAGCAGCGTCTTTCCCCTTATCAAATGCCGCGGCGGAGCAGACGCATTCCTGCGCGAGCCAGGGCCGGGTGGAAGGCAGGGCCTCCCCAAGGCGCCTCGCTGCTCTGCCACTTGGCCATTGGCTTACCAACAGCCGTGTTCTTTCTCTATGAAACACCCTGTTTTCCCATCGTCCCTGCCCCTTGAGTACCACTTTGATTTGTTCTTTGGTTTTTTTCCTCCTCCTTCCACGGGAGCCAGAGGAAACATTTATCTGTTGTTCCAGCCCTTAGGGACTTCTTGGAGGTGCCATGGGGTGCCTTCGCACCCCAGGATCTTGTACCACATGGCTTGGGGTGGCCCAAATTTTTCCTGAGAGAAAGCTTTCCTCAGGTCTTTTGGTAAAAACTTCCTCCCTCTGTGAAGAACAATCGCCGTTAGTGCTTGTTGGACAGGTTTGGGGTTAAATCTGCAAAGATTGCTTGTGTTTGGTAAATCCTCTGCCACCTCAGAGCAGATAATGCTAAACAAAAGATTGCCTTGATTAGATTAAAGTTGGCAAATTAATTGCCCTAATCATCATATTGCCCTTCCCATGGCTATTCAAGAATACATCACCATGACTTACTTGAAGTAATTGAATATAATTGTCTTTTTAACTTGTATGTGTAAAACATCCATCTTTGTTAACAGCGTGTGTTACTGTCCTGCTGCCAGCTTGCTGTCCTGTTTGGGAGGGGTGGGAACAAGAAGCGTAGATGGGCTGACATTTATGAATTGGTAGCTGATTGCCTATAAAACCATTCATTATTTCTGACCAAGCACCTGGAAGAGAATGAAAAGGAACAGCACTGGCCACCAAAGCCCATAGGCTTGGAGGGTTCTCCCAGGTAGGGGAGCAGAGGGAAGCCCTGAAGCAAGACGTTGCAAAGGGACATCACCCAACCCAGCCCTTCCCCTCACCCATGGCAGCAGCAAAACACAAAGCACGTAGTAGGGTTGGAAAGGAGAATAGCAGAGTGAAATGGGTGCCCAAGGCAGGGGCATTGCTGTGCTTCAAATATGCTGAAATCCTAAAAACAAACTGCCAGTGTAGGTCATTGATTTTTTTCATCCATGAAAAGTCAGAGTTGTGAGGAGGCAGAAATTCTCTTCAGATGTCATTTTTATACTAAAAGATAGCTAGGAAAGGAGGCCAGGCAGAAAACACCTCATGTGTTCTTTTCCCCAGCTCTCCTGAGTGACAGGGAAGGATTGTTTTAGTACAGATTTTCCAATATTGCCTCGGCAATCAATCATTTAGAAATGCACAGTTACTAAATAAAACATAACTGGTCTGTGTTTTAAGAACTTCAGATTAACCTGTTGCTCTTTATATTTTTATCATTATTAGTGAACTGAACTGGTCCAGGGAATGAGCCCAAGAATTAGGATATGACTCTATATTATTAATATACTTGACCACAATGCCCAGCAGAGTGTCAGCCCGTGTCAGCTCACACTTTTCTGTGGTTTGGGGATTCACCCCAGCCCTGGATATTTCCCTTACAGGCAGAGTGTCCACTGTGTCTTGGGAGGTTGCAAAATTTCACCCAGAGGGATACCAGCTGATCTGTAGGCTGGCCCCAGGACCACAGAGGAGTTGGGTTTATTTGTATGGCATAAATACAGGGTGAGCTCTGCAGGAAGCTGAGCCCAGAGGCTCCTGCTGGAAAAGATGTTAGTGTCTGGCACCAGGTGTCTGTGCAGGGATATTTGATTTTTGACTGTGTTTGGTGCATGGTGATGTAAAATTTCCTTGCCCCACTCCCTCTGGTCCCCACAGTAGCTGTAAGTTGTGGCCATAGCAGCATCCCCCCAGGGAGGAGGGCAGCAGCTCCAGGTGCCTGCCAGCTCTGGCAGCAATTTGGGCTGAGCATGGTGTGGGGAGACCAAAGGCTGTTTGCTGCTGCCTCAGTAGAGGATGGGGTGTGACTGCTGAATGCTGCTGCATTTCTGACCTGGAAAAACACTGGCTGCCTCTTAAAATGAGGGGTACATACAAGTGTCCTCATGGAAGAGATCATCCCTACCCAGGATGGTTAAAGGGTGAATCTTCTTTCTGCCAAAGCAAATCCTGAAGGATACAAGTTTATTCTGCCCCTAAGCTGCTTTGGGGAGAGGAGAGGAGGGGAGCAGAAGGGGGGAAGGCGGTTAACAGTTACCCTACTGTGTCCTGACATCAGGCGAGCTGCAAAAATGCTCCCAGTGTATCAGGTTGTGTGCGGTGCCAGCGCTTCGCTGGAGCACGGAGAGCAAGTCTGCTGTGGAGCCTTAAATACTTTCCACCCGACTACCTTAGCTTAACGCCTTTCAGCAGAGTTGGCAGGATGGTTGTTTTTGTGTAGTCTCTCACCTCTCCCGGCAGCCCGGCTGACGCGCCTGTGCTGTGCTGTGCTCAGGGACTGTACGTTGCAATGGGAGTAGGAGCCTCAGATCCTCTTGCTGATATGCCTGGGAAGACGTGTATGAGGATTCCATGCAGGCTTTGCGTGACGGACCCGAAAGGAGCAGAGCCTTGCCCGATGGAGTCAGCGTAGCTCTGCTGCAGCTGGAGCCACAGATGAGAAAGGCTGAATTTTAAGTCTTTCAAAGAAAGGAGCTGGGTGTTTACTGGAGTTTGCTGAGCATCAGTGAGAGACTCGGCCCAAGCTTTGACCCTTTGGTTTTGGATGGTGCTTCCTCGCTCTACAGAGAGATGCTACCTGTCATGGAGGCAAGTCACAGTGAAATGCTGAGGGCAGGTTGGGTTTTGAAATGCTCCCTTAGGAGGCTGGGTTTGGTTTGCTTTTAGTCTCCAGTTAGAAAGGCCAAGAAGCCAGAAGGGGAATGGGAAGAACCGTGAAAATACAAAGTAATCTTTGATGAAGAACTTCTGTTTGTGAAAGCAGAGCAAACCTAGCCTTTTATCTTTAAGCCTGTTGCTGGTAAAAGTCTAGAAAGCGGCACTGTTACAGATCCGATGAGCCCTATCAGAGGGCTATTGCACCGTATCATTATCAAGGTTCTGCTAATTGTATTTTTTTCTTAGCTTCCATAATTTTAGCATGAAGGGCCAAGGTGGCCAGGAGGTCTTGTTGGGGGTCGCACGGACAAATAACCCGTTGAATTTTCCACCAGTTCGTCTCACTCAAAAATTCTCGCCGTTAACTTTTGGGGTCAATAATAAATATTAAAACCTGTAGGTTTAATAAGTCAATGTAGGTGTTCTCTGCCTTTTGAGACCACTTTATCTTTCCATCAAAGATGAAACAAGCTTCTCAAATGAATAAAAAATAGGGCCTCAAGTGATTACAAGTGAGAGCAATTTGGGCTCCTCTCTTAGAACCTGGCAGTAGGCACTTCTGAGCCTCTTCTGACTGCCTAGGCAGTCTGCATTAGCTCTGCTCTTGCTGTTATATTTTTAGGTAAATATTTCCAACCTGTGTGTACAGACCTTCAGAAAAGGTGTTTGCTGCCACTCCAGGCACGGGGGACGACACAGGTCTGGATCCCGCCAGGCTCTGTTGAGTCTGATTTGCGTTGCAAGTCTAGTTTTCCTTGGTGCTTCCTATAATCTCCTCAAGTTCAAAGAGCGCTTAGCTGCTTGTCTTTGTCAAAAACCCTGTTGGAGATCTTTTATGTCGAAGATGTAGGATTTCTCCGCATGACTTTGATTATTTATTCATTCCACTTCTCTGGTGTATGATAGCGCTGATATCATGAAGACCCCTTGTCTTGCACTGCTCTTGCTCTGAAATTCATGGAGATTTAGTGCCTTTGAAATTGTTTTAAAAGGAAAGGAAAAGTTTTTGAAGTCCCTTTTTTTTTTCTTCTTCTTCTTCTATTCCCCTCAACAGTGCCGCAGCACATTTTTCCGGCCTTCCACGCTCCTTTGCCTATTGACATGCGCCACCAGGAAGGACGATACCATTACGAACCTCACTCTATCCACGCTATCCACGGGTAAGTCTTGCATCTCCGCTCCCGTACCTTGCCAAAATGTTGCCCTCTCACAGTACATGAATCCCAGGGGCTCGCTGCCCTCCTGTCAGGCTGGCCCTGCTGGCCACCTCTGTTCCCACTGTCCCTGCCTGGTGGCAATACTGACCTGCCTGGCAGGAGTGCTGTGCAGCTCTGTTGAACGTGTACGCGTGCATGAAGCAGCAGGGTTGGAGCACAGGGCTCCTGTGTTCTTACCCAGCTGAGGTCCCAGGGATGGGCTTGTCTTGTGTTTTTTGTGCCCACAGTGTTTCTCATGTCACACCATGTTTGGGTCATTTGCAATGTGGTCTTGATAAAGACTCAGCACTGCTCCCAGTGTTTGGACACTTTACCTACAATTCCCCCCTGCCCTCTGGTTGAGGGCATGATGGGGAAAGGCTGCCAAGAATACTGTAATTCACTTTGATTCCACTGTATGGTGGCCTGGATAGGCAGGCCAGTGTTTTCTAAAGTGTAGTTAAGAGGAAAGTTCTTTCACAGGTGTCCGTGTCTTCTCTGGAGGGACAGGACCCTGGGTTTCAGTGGTGACCTCCTTATGAGAGTTGCTTTTCCCCAGGGTGATGAGGAGCAAGCTCGGACACCAGTCAGGGGCTGTACCCTGAGAGGGGGGGTAATCACGGTTATCTCCTCATCTGGACAGAACAGTTCAATAGTCCTGGATTTATAGGACATGTCTATAGTTGTGTTGCCTTCCCTTGTGATGCCAACCATGGTGCGGAAAATGGAGCCAGCAGAGATATGAGCAGAGGCTGTAGGGACTCTGTGGCTAGTAAGATTTGTTCTCGTTCCTGAAATACACCATCTCTGTGAGAGGGGAGGAGCAGCCTAGTGGGGTTGGTCGTTCCATAGCTGCCCTGAAATCCCTCAGACTGGCTGTAACACAGGGCTCAGCAGTCAGATGAAGGACAGGGCACTCGGTGTAAGGGAGCCTGTACGAGCTGGAAAAAATTTTCAAGAGCAAAGGAAGAAAAATAAGGCTCATCACTTAAAAACCTCTCATTTGATCCTTCTGTTGAGTCCAGAGCCCTGCTGTGACCTCGCTATATTCCCAGGGTCAGCACTCACCTGGGGCTGGGGCTGTTTGTAAAGCTGTGCTTTTTCTGGATATGTGTGAGCAAGGGAACAGACCCCAGGAGTCAAGTACAACAGATGGTGGCAGCCAGGAGATCTGTGGAGTCCCACAGCTACCAGGGCTTTATTCCACTTCCAAAATGCTGCAGGAAAAAATGATAGGGCATTCCCCTGGATCCTACCAGAAGGCAAGTCGTTGTCTTTTTGGCTAGCAGTCAGTTTGACTGGATGTTTAAAGGGGAAGATCAACTCCTTCCACACTGTGCTCAAACGGGAAAAGAACAAGTTGCTGATGTGGGAACTGGGGGGGCTGTGGCAGGCTGAATGAAATAGCTCTGGTCTTGTGTGCAAGTACATCCAAAAACTGCAGGAAAAAAGAATAAAACCTCTATTGGGATATGGTTAATAAGCTATAGCTCACACTAATAAAGCACATATTGACTTCTGAAAGGGACAATATTTGAAACAGTATTTAGAACTGAGGATGGCAGATGCTCAGATGTTTAGCACCAGGTTATTTGTGTGTCCCATCCAGTGCTCCTCTTTACTCCTCATGGGCAGGTTAGGCTGCTCTGACTCTGTAGCAGGTTCTTCAGTGAGGTCATGGAGCAGGGTCTACTCCGGAATGCAGCCAAGACCTTGCCAGCTGTACCATGTACCTGTGAATCATGATGTCCAGTGACAGGTCCCAGTATTTTATCATATCGGAGTGGTCCAACTAAGCAAGCCCAGACAACTGTATAGTGCTGGCAGACCATGTTTCAGTTCATCTGTGCCAATATTAATAATCCATGGTCTTGCCAGTGACCACATTTGTCTGTCATGGAACCAGGAATGTCCTGCTTAGTATTTGGTAACTGTTAGTAAATACCTATTGCCTTTTTTCTTTGGGATCCTTCACTTTCCCAGCAGGACCTTTCACAAAAACAACTTGTGGGATCCTAGAGAGAAAATTTGATTGTTGGAAATATGATTTTCTTTTAAAAGTTTGATAAGACCAGTCTTGCTACCTGAGTATTGGTCTGAAGGTTGCCTCTGTGCCTGTTTAAAAAACAAAGCTTAGGAGCCAATTGCTTCTTGTCTGGGGAGTTTTTTTTTTAGCGTCGAGGGAATGCCACTTCTGTTCAGCTCTTTTCCCAGTGCCCCAGACTACGGCACAGCCACATTAGGAAAATTCTGACCAGCTGTGGAGTTAGTCTCTTGACTACTTTTTTCTCTTCCAATTTTTTCTTCAAACACTGTAACCTCATCTCCCACCCTTTCCTCCTCTAGGTTTTATTCTACTACTCTTTTGTTTTCCTCTTCTCTCCTCTTGTTGCTGCTTTGGAGCTTGTAATATAGTGATTCCACCCCCTTGCTGGACAGTGGCCAGTGTGAAATCATCCAGAACATGGTGGTGAAACTGGGCTAGAGTATGCATAGAAGTTGTGCATCTTTTATTTGATAGGCTTTCTGGACTACGCAGGCATGCTCAAGACTCTAGAAATTCAAACTCTATCCTAGTGGTGCAGAAATCAATCCTGTGTAAAGTAAACAACTCAAAAAAAAAAAAAAAATAGGTGTGCATATTTTCACTCTAGAAAATTATGGTAAATGTTTGGAAGAAAAATTGTGTCACTGAGTTTTGGCTTTATGATTAATGTGATCGGTGCCTGACATAGAGCCCCCAATTCATCAAGCCCATACTTTAGCTGTCTGCTGTCTTGCCAGTACCAAATTTGTCTAATTACATGAACATTGCACAGCAAATTAAGTGTAGTCTCATTTTTTGCTAACTATGGGGTCTTATTATCTGCCTGCTGCATTATGTCAATGGTTTGTTTCCTGATTGCTTGATGTGACATAGCAATCATCACTGTTTGCATTTGGCCTAATTGGAACCTATGTTATTTTATCATAACTGGAAGGAACTCACCTGTGAGGCTCTCTTGAGCAGGACTGCCTGTAGGACCCTTTCTTGAGAGTGTGATTGAGTATATGGAAAACTCAAGTAATAGAAGATCCACATGCCTAGACGGGCATCTGAAAGGTTTGCTACATTTCTGCTCACAGTTATCAGTATTTATCTCTCAATCATCTCCTTATTAAACAGCGTGACAAATAATTTCCAGGGTTTGAGTCTTCTACCAAAACACTGAGCATTTATTTATGCAAATATACTTCTATATACTATATTATGCTTTTTTACTATATTATACTTTTTTGAAAGCTTTTTTTTTTTTTTTTTTTTTTTTTTTACTTTAAGAAAAATTTGGCAAAATCATGGAATCATGGCTGGGCTAGTCTAGGTCAATCATTGTTAGGCTAGTCTAGGAAAATAAAGTATGTCTGACCCTTGAGCTCTCTGCAGTGAAAACAAACAGGAATATTGTGGATTCAAGGCACTGTCCTGGATTTTGATGCTTGTGAGCTTGTGGTTATCTGGAGGATGGAGAGAGAGGCAGGACTGGAGCTCAGTGGACATTGACGAAGAGTATAATGCAGAATGGAGTAAAACTGGACAGGATGAAATCTCTTCCAGGACTGTAGAGTTAGAGCCGAGTGAATAAAGAAAATTGTATCAGTAGGTATAAATTTTATGAGCTGTATCTACCGTAACACAGCATCATTTAATATTAAGGTTGCAAAATACACCACTTGAATCTAAGAAATTACAGAAAAATAAATTTGCGGATTCCAACTCAATTCTCTGTGCCACTGAGATAATTCATTAACTTACTCAGTCACATACTGGTTTTTCCTGGGATCCTTCCTCTCCCACAACACAGGACGGCCCAGGCTCTATGGAAGACCAATGGTGGGCGTTACATGTATTTCCTGCAGGAGCTTTTATCAATCTGTCAGAATTTCACTCTCTACTGTTAGTTGCAAGCAGAACATAGATGAGCCTTATCAGAGAAAAAGTAATCAGCTAGGTGCTTCAGCAGGTTCAAAGCTGAGCCAAACTCACTTCCTAACTCAGAGCAGGCCCTTTTCTAACAAAGGGGACTTTTCATGTTTTAGTGAGCTGCTACACAAAAGCTCGCTCCACTGGGGCTCAGTCTCAGTGACAACTCCCCCCACTTTAAACCAAGGGGAGTCAGCATCAGCTTTGCAAGATCAAGCCCTTGTCTACAGAGAGGAGCTGCTGGCAGAAGCAGCAGGTGATTACTGATAGCTCCCTTCCACTCCCTGTTTTCAGGTGTGCTTAGCTACTCTCAACTTCTTGGGTTTTTTAAAGCACAACAAAAATAACTGAAAACTCCTTAGCTCAGCTTAAAAGTCCCTGCCAATGCAAGAGCCTTCAGGGCTAACCCTTGTAAACAGCATGCCTAGGCTTGACTCAGCAAGAAGCTTTTTAACAGTAGCTCCTAAACTGTGGTTAAAACCCACCAGGCATTACACAGTGCAACAAACAAAAGCAGCCTTGTTTTTCTACCGACATCCTGGTGGTGTTTCAGGATGCAGTTCTGACATTATTTATTAACAAAATATTGTTGTTGCTCGTCTGTCAACACATAAAAATAGTAAAGAATATCCCTGAGCTGATAGTCACAAATTCCATAGCTTTCCTGAGGACTAATTTGTCCTGAAGACCTAAATGTAGAGAAGACTCCATCTCCATAATAACATCGAGTTGCCCTTAATTTCCCTCTGGTAGGGATTTTATCAGGTTTAATCACAGATCTTCCTCCATTTCCCTGAGATCTTAATATATTACAGATTTTCCCTGATATTCAGCCTACACTTTTTTTCTTTATCTGATCCTATTACCCCTCCTTGTTGAAGTTTGTTTTCTTTATACTATGTTAAAATTACAGAATACCTTTTCAAGACCTGTTCCGATGTTTCCGAGCTGTTTGTGCAGGGTAATTCACAGGCGAGCAAGGTGACTGTTAAACTTTTCATTATAAAAAGGTTATGTCTCAAGTGTGTATAAGTCTGCCAAATTTCATGTTGAACCCAAGATTTTCCATGCTGGATATGTGTTTCAGACTGGTTTTCCCTTTGTTGTTTTTGTGAGATTCAGCTGTGTGAGGCCAAGTGGGGTTAAGAGAAAATATGTTGTTTAACCATACAAAAAGCAATAATAGTAATAATAATAATCATCATCTTATATCTGTACTTTAACAAAAAAGTGGTGTCAACCTCTTGCTTTAGAGGTGGAATTTGCTATTTTCACAGATGTGCTTTTTGCTGTTCCTATTTAAAAAGAATCATACACCCTCCCTGAATTCTGTCAGATATAAATCTTTTGAAAAACCTCTTTTTCCGCACACTCAGTGAAGGGAGTTGGGTGTTGGACTTTTGCAGCAAACTTTTCCAAGCACTCTCATGGCCCTGGCCATGCTCCATCTGAGCCCTTCTGGGCCTTTCCCCCCAGTGCTCCCTGTGTTGTGCTGGCAGCTCCGGAGTGGTCCCCTCCCCCTGGGGGGATTCATGACCACAGCTGATGGTGGAGGGGAGCCAGTTGCATGGAAAGCTCACCGAGTTGCCTTTGGGTGTGGGTACCATGTCATTCTTTAGCTTCTGTGGGACACAGCTCCCATGTGCCTGCAGCTTTGATCCCATCAGGTGGCTTAGGATGGGACCCCAGGTAATGGTCATTCCTGCAGCAAGGACACAGCTCGGTTGAGCTACAGAGCATACACACCAATAAAACCTGCGTGTTTTCATATTTACTTTGCTACCAGAGTAGAAAATCTTTGGCAGGTCATGATTGATGGTACTGTGCTGCTTTGGAGATACAGCGAGCTCCCTCCAGAGTCAAAGCAAACAGCTGCTCAGAGAGGCCTTCTTACGGGTTTTGCAAAGTTTTATGACTTTCACCAAACAGATCCATTGCTCATTTGGGAAGCAGGTTTGGGGGCTCTCACATCCAATTTATTCTGTCCCCTTCTTTCCCACATGCTTATTTTATTTATTTAAGAAAGTAAGAATGTGTGAGTAAGCAATAGTTTGCAGAAGCTGATCCCCTCCAGAAGGCTGGTTTAAACCTTTCCGTGGTCTGTAATTAGCAGGAGTATGTTGATTTTAGGTGTCTCTTTGGTAACCTACAGGAGGTGATTTGGGAAACTGTCAATACAAATCTCACTGTAAAACTATCAGAATTAATATTTGATGGTCACTTGATCCATCTCCAGGAGACCATAGATTAAATATTGGGCTGCTGCTGTCCTGCTTTGGAAGCTGGAAAAACAATTTTGATTTGATTTGTGCTTTTGTTTTCTCACCTATGAAACCCTGTTACAGTACTACTCACCTTCCTGATGTTTTGAGAGCTGAGAAAAGTCAAGTGGATTGTGGATTGTTCAGCTCCCCAGAAGGGGCTTGTGGCTTGTTTCCAGATATTAGGAAGGAAGTGCACAGCACTGCCTACTTGTGTAGGGACTGAGAATGTACATGCTTAACATCTGACCTAGTGGGAGGACAGGCTGATCAGGTCTTCTGAAAATGGGGCAGACATAATCCGAAACACTCATCAGGGCTAGAATGCTTCTGTAGGTTTTTCCAATCTGATAAACTATTCTGTTGGGAAAAAACAAAACAAAACCAACCAACCAACCACTGAGCCCTACAGCTTTTTCTTTGGAATTTTGCTAACAATTTTTAAGCATTTTCCACTATAAGACAGATTTGCACAGATATGCTGCTCCTTAAATTGAGGACATTGTGTGTGGTTAGTTAAATAACCTTCAGAATACTCTGAAAAACTCAAACCTGAGGTGCAGAGGGCCTGAAGTTTCATGGTTTCAGAGTCACCAATTCGTGCAGTAAGACACTGGTCAGACTTTAAAAAATTTGGGTTGGAACTTCAGTTGCTGAATGCTGGTGGCATCTCACTGGAGTGAGGGGTCTCTGTGAGCTCAGATGGAATCATGCCCATCAGCACAGAGTGAAAATCTGGGCCACCAAACTGCTGCTGCTGGGACACCACAACTTCCTGAATGAAAAACTGCAGCTCTAGTTTAGCCTAATTACCTCCAGAAGTGTAAAAACAGCTTGGAGGTTTAAGTATTGAGAACAAGAGCCTGATCTCTGAGGTCTTTTATGTAAACCTCTGGCATGTGTTCGTTTAATATGATGTCACTCTGTAATCCACCATTGCTTTTAAATGTCACTCTCAGAGCTCCATGTCAGCGAGTCTTAAGTGATAATCCCTTTGCTTACCTCACTTTATAGTAGATTAAAAGTGACTTCATGCTTCTACCTTATCCGCTGTTAAGCCTGTGCTTTAAGAAAAAAATTATTTAAACTCTATTCTCCTGCTGCTTTCTAAAGAGTTTCTAAACAAAGGGTGCAGGTCTTTCAGAAGGTATCTAAGTGGTATTGTCCATTCTCCTTTGTTTTCAGGATCCTGTGAAAATGGATAAATGTTCAGTGGCAATCTCCTGCCCTTTTCAACTCCAATGTTACAAATTTGTTTTCCAAGTTTTCTTTCAGCTAAATGTGAAGTACTGCCCCTCCTGGCCTCTCTTTTTTCTTAATCCTAAATAAATCCCCTCTCTAGATGGTGTTTCACCTCTCACCAGCTTCATACAGCCATGAGGACAAAAGTCGAGACCTGTTGTAGTGTTCTGCTCTTGTGTAGCACTTCTCTTGGTGGGAGGGTTCCCACATTCTGGTCCTGTATCTCCTGGCTGAACTTTTATTCTATCCTGTAGCAAATCCTTTCTCAAGTATAAAAATATATTCATTCATGCAGTTCACCTTCCTAGTCCACCCTCCTCTTTTTCGCCCCCTGAATTTCACCCTTCTGCTCCTAGCACACCTCCTCATGTAACACATCCCTCCAGATACTTGCTGAATGTTGTCATATCCTTCCTCCCTGCACTAATGAACTGGCCAGGCTGCAGCCTGCTACAGATACTCAAATATTAATCTGCTTGGCCTCCTCATTTTCGTTGTGTTCCTCTGAATTCTTTCTACTGTGAGTGGGGATAAATGGACAAAACCCATCCATCCTATTGGCTTGTGAAATGAAGGCTGCAGCACATCGCTTTTCAGGTGTTGATTAATCTGGGTTTCCAGCTACAAGAGGCCATGGGAAACAAATAATGCAAGGTACTGAGAGACAACAACTAATGGCAGGAGTGCTGGCTTGTGATACTGGAAGAAAAATGTAGGATTTTTAATGTCCATACACAGCGGAAATTTTAAAATCTCATCCAGAAGTTCCCCCCACGCAACAAAGAGCAGAGAAGTCAATTTACCCTGGAAGGATGAAGGACTGAGTCAACTCTGCTGGGATTAGAACATGTGGTTCGAGGGATCCTAGGTATTTTGGGTCTGATTCTCAGACCACCCAGATGGCTGGGGGGAAAGTTAGAAAAAAAAAAAACAAAACCCACACTGCAACCTAATAAAAAAAAAGGACCCTACTTGGCAGAAGTGTGGATCTGGATACCCTGCCTGCAGCTAACACCATGCACACACATCTGTACAAACCAAAGGACAGAGCTGGGTGCTGTTACTCTGGCAAATCTCAGTTCTGCAGAGCAGTCCTGTGGAAATGTGGGTGTATAAGTGAGCTTTCTAGATTCCTGGTTTTGACACTAAACCACGTATGTTTTTCTTCTGTGTGCCAGACCGTTTTGAGAATTTGTGATTTTACACAATTTTTCTGCCTTGGAGGCTTTTCATGCTTGCTCTTTTATGTTTCACCATTGATATTAAATAGACAACTAGCAGAGCTAAAGTTTAGAGTATTACTCAAGGGTCATATTCTAAAAAGTGCCTGTATAATTTCAGATCATAAATCTGGGCATAGTTAACAATGCTATTTTGAAAGTCTGTGTTGTGGATTTCAAAATAATGTTGACCCTTAGGGCTGGCTTGTCAACTCTGGTAATGGGGAGGCACTGCGGGGTTTTCACACAGGTGGTGTCCCAGGTAATGTTAATTCCCTGAACCTTCACTGAAATTCAGGACCCCAAACCCAGTCCTAGTAAAATAGTTAAGTCTCTAAAAGTTAAGAAAATGGCTGGGAGGGAGTTAAGAAACACAAACATGTTAATGAAGTAGCTTGTGAATGCTTGGAGTCCAGGTCATACAGCTCCCATAGGACTGATGGAGTTGTTTTCTGCCATGTCTTCTCTATGCTGTAGGAGCATGCACAAAGCAAATCTCTCAGGAGCATATGCTGTGGAAAAACCATATAAGTTGGTATCAGTTGGCCAGGTTCCACTTCAAGAACAAGTTTACTGCATTCCCTGTGCTCCCTTTTTTAACACATATAGGGTTGGGTTTTGTTGTAATTGATGATGGTAGCTGATAGTGAAACCAGGAGATTGCAAGCCTTTTGATGATTTTTTTTTTTTTTTTTTAAACTGATACTTGGAGAAGGCAACACTTTACAACATGGCAGGAGCCTGGGTGGTGGGAGCTATCCTTTCCCACTCCCTGAACATCAGAAGGACCTGTACTCTCCCTGTTGCTGAGTGCCTGCTGCTAGATTAAATGTGAGAGCTGATCTCCACCACCACCTCCTGCCCTTTCTATGGGTACAGTGGTGCCTGAGTGTTTCTTTTGCAGAGGTGGAGTCTCCTCCTAGCAGAGGTATTTCTTCCTGATGCAGTTCATTTTATCTCTTCCTTCCACCTCTCTCTACCCTGGACACACATGCCCAAATTAGTTACAATTGCACCTGAGAGGTGATCTCAGGTATGCCTGAAAAAATACATTTGGGCTGTATGAAATGAAGTTGTATCAAGCTTTATGAGTTGAAATGTGTCTGAGAAAGATTTTTGTGTTCCTAAATCCTGTAAGTATCTTTGGAATATTTTCCTTTTGATCCTGTAAAGCATCCTGAAGAAGAATTTGTCTTATTGCTCCTGTTGCCACTTCACAAGAGTCTTTCCTAGCTTGGTTCTGGACCTACTTACACAGCCTTTGATTTGCTAACCAGATGCAGGATGTGTTACCTGCTGACTGAATGCTTCATCTGAAAGCTTCTTAAAATCCCACAGAGTAACCACACATCCCAAATTACCATTGGTAAAGGAAAGACTACCGGATTGTGGTTAATACATTAAAAATAGAAAACCTTCAAGATGCATTAGGGCAATGTTCTTACAAGCATATTCTTGTTTATGACTATTTGTCTTCACCTTGAGATAAAACATTTGATTTCATATGCTGCCTTTCATCCCAAATCTAGTGCAGTGCGGTATTTTACTAGAGAAAACTGCATTTTGTATGACAAAAAGCAGGGTGTAGAAAGATAGGGTGGTGAAGGAGTTAATGCATTCAGTCATCAAATCAACAAATGAAAGAGAGATTAATCCAATGGGGATTAGCAAAGAAGGAGAAGAGAAGTTTACAGAAGAAATTTAAAAAGAACTGATGAGCTGATGAGGCAGAGGGACATACAGAAAGTGATTTAGGTTGCAGAAATGCTTTTAAGTCTCTCCCTATTCAGGACAACACCTAAATGTATGCTTGATTAGATGTAGCTACTTAGGTCCATTGACTTAAATCCATGTTTACATACTGTCCTGGAGAGGTGATCTTATGCCATAAGATCTCCTGCCATAAACCAGAAAAGTTTACTAAATCCTGCTTGTGTAATCCTGCTGTAAAAATAGTTTATATTAGAGATTTTTCCTGTGACAATATGGACTTGGCAGTTGACTTCAGACCTGTTACTGCAATGGAGAATTTGTTGGTGTTTTCATGAAGGGCTTCACTTAGTGTTTCTTTAGATAATTTTGGCAAAGTAGAAGCCAAAGCCTAATGAAGAGGAACTACAGCTCTGATTACTTTTCCATAAGATTGTGGTGGGTCCAGCATCATCACAGAGATCCTGAGGCTAATGTTAGGCCAACTTAAGCCTTGTCACAACTCTATCATATGGACAAATTGTCCTGGTGCTTGCTTCCTAGTAAGTTTTCAGGGAATCGACAGTGTCTGAGGTAGTGCTTCAAGTCAGGTCAGATATTGTGGTGGTCCTACTTGTTTGAAGACACTATCAAGGAGCCAACAATGTTTTCCAGTAGGAAGAAACCAAAATGAGATTTTTGCTGTTGATTTACCCTGATCTTGAGGCACCCATTTTATGAAGACATTTTGTAGGGGTCAGGTTACGAGAGTTTGTGTGTAGCAGGGACTAGGTCAGGGTACATTGCTTCATTATCTATAAGCCAGTGGGAAGGATTTTGCAGACAGGTCCCCAGGGACAAATCGCATAGGAGTTGTTTCTAACTTTTACTCTTTCTTTCTAGTCCTCTAGCCCAACTGCTTTTCTGTAAGAAGTATTGCCAAGAACTGATGAAAAGCAAGGTATCTGCAAAGTTTTATCTGGTACATTTGAACTCTTCGGTAGTTATTACCTGTTTGTATATTATTTTCAGTAGAAGTCTCTAAGGAGGGCATAGCGAAATCATTGTCAACAGGCCCCAAATCACTTCATTCCCCTGGGGGAAAAAAAACAAAAAGGAAGATTTCCAAGCAAGTTTTTCCAGACATCTTTGAAAAAGAAATTGTGTATGCAGAAACAACCAAACCAATTTCAGGTTAGGTCAGGAAAGTTCAAACACCAACCCCCTCAGGGCATGCAACAGTGAGATGACCAGAATGTAAGAGACTAAAATGGTATTGAGCAAGGTCAGATATTTTACAACCCGTGTTTTTTTAAGAATCCCACAGGATCTTAACCAAGGACAAATACACTGGATTTTTGGGCTTTAGCAGCTGGGAACAACGGCTGCTCCATATTCCTCACCAGAGCACAGTCACGTGGCATTGCCTAATGAGTTGGAGGGAAAGGCACTCTCCCACCAACTCCACTTCCTCCATATCCTGGGATTTTTTTTTCAAGTCATCTGCCCAAAGCTTGACTAGGTCTTGACCTCTCTTGGCATGTGAGATCTAAAGCTGGTATGACTCCAGACTTCCCTCAGCCACCTCTGGTTTGAATCCTGTCGGTGCTGAGAGGAGTGTTACCGCAGCAATAAGAAACCCTTCAAAGAGCTGTTAGTTTGTTTAAGATCTGGCTTCTGCCAAATGTGAAGAAGGTAGGAGCACTGTGAGCTGTAGCTTCTTTCCACTCAGGTCCTGATGTGCTGATGGACCTCAGGATTCTGTCAGACTGGTTTCTTGATGCTTGATCTCTCCTGAGAAGGGTTTGCATTTCTGGTGAATTTTGTTACAATTTCTGATAGGGACAGATGGTGAGCAGTGACTTGGACTTAATTTGCACATGGGTGTTGCATTGCTTCAGGTACATCACACTGATGCAGTGTGTTGGGTGACTGACCTTTCCTAAGGGGACAGAAAATTCGCTGAGGTGCCTTGCCCTGAAGAGCAGATCAGGCTTTCTCACAAAATCTTGAATTAGATGCAGTGGTTTCCAAGCCCTTCTTTTGTTTTTTGACCACATTGCCAAACTGGCCTTCATCCAGACTCTGGTTGCTGTGATTGATTTCATTGCTTTGCTGTTCATGAACCCAACACCAACTGTACAGACTCTGTGTTCATTGGTGGCTTTTCTCCCAGGCAGAGCAATTTTGTGGTTCACACATTCACCAGCAAAATTGCTGCAATCTATGAACTTCCAGTGCAGTAAGGACTCTCTAGTGTGAGGTCTCAATCTAATCTCTTCTTCCTGTTATCTTCCTCAGTGGGTGAAAGGCTGAAAGATAATCTCCTTGCCTACAGTGCATCATGGTCCACACTCCCCCAATTGCATTTGAGTTTCAAATGAAAGAGCCTCCAAAGTCTAGGAGCAAATACTTGATTAAAATGAAACTGGAGGCTTTTAGAAGCTGTTCTTGAAGGCTGAAGGTAGAAGACAGAGATGGTGCAGCCAGGGAGTCTGGCAGCACTGCAGGCATCAAAAGACCTTGACAAATATGCCAGTAAAAATCCATGGGTACAATAGCATGAACTGCATTTGTTGTTAATTTTGGCTCCTGAAACTTTTGTCCTGCTTCACTGAATAACACAATGAGAGCTTTCAAGTGGGACTTGTGTAATTAAAACTTTATCTCCTGATTATAGGTCCTTACAACTCTTTCTGCACTTGCTCTGCACTACCCCTCAGATACTCTATGACTGAGCTTATAAAATGGCATGTGGCTCACTGTACTTTTTTTTCATTGGCTAGAAGCTCTTTTATAGCAGGCATGAATGGTTGTATTAATCCTTCCAGCATTCATGAGTACTGCAGTGCGTGGTGAGAGTAATTATTTTGTCATTACATTACGAACAGCTTTAACACTTGCACTGTAAAGTGACACACATAAAGGGAATTGTTAATATTAAAAGTTCAGTTCTGGATTGTTGAATGTTCTTGATTATGAATAGCACCATGGATTATTTAAACCATAAAATATTTTTTAAATCCCTTTATTTTCAACTGGTACTTTGTTTGCTTAATTTAGCAAATCAAGCAACAGATACAACTAAAAAAAAAAGCCCAAACCATGCAAACTGCAGGACTTTAAACCCTATTTTCAAAGTAAGCTCTGAGCCAGAAGTATTTGGACATCAAAATCCCATCAGCAACCTGCTCCCACAATGAATGCTTGTAGGAGCTTACACACTCCACTGAAACTAGCTTGGGCTGCAAAAGATCCTTGAAGGTGCAAAAAGATGACTGATGGGACTTTCAAAAGCTGCTGCCCTGTGGAAAACCTTGCTGCTGGGATCTCAGTGTAGCTTTGATTTCCATGATTGGTTTATCCATTGCTGTGTTGTCTAAACAGGTAAAATAAGCCACTGTACCTGAGCACTTTTATTTTCTCATTCCTAGGCCACGGGAGAATGACCTTGTGTCTGCCAGTTCCAAAACTGGAGAGAGGTGTTTAAAGAAAATTTTGTGCTGGATTACTAAAGCTACTGCAAATGTTTTTGTTACAGTTTGAGTATGTTTAATATCTCTTCTCTTGGATTGTAAATAGAACTAATACTTGGTCACTTAATTACCCAGGAATCTCTTTTTTTTTTTTTAAGTTTTTACCTTATATTAATAGAATGGGTGTATTTACATAGTTCCAACTTAAGTACATCTTGTCTCACTGACTAGGTACATCATTTAAGGGGCAAGCAATGTTAACACCTTTTGTCTCACCTGAGACTTTACATCATGCTGCACACTGAATCCCATAGTGAACTTTATCCTATGCAGAAAACCTTCTCTATCCTTCCTGATAAAATGTTTTAAAAAAACTCCACAGCTCTCTGTTCATTTTAAGCTGTCCCCAGAACATACCTGCTTTCATTGAGGTTATATTCAGACTACCTAGAGTATCATCTCAGACTTCAGCTGCTGTTTTGGAAAGCAATGGTTGTAACATCTGATTTGGCCATGTGAATGCAGCAGCCACCTCTTCCTTGGCTCTGCATGGTTGGAGGGCTTGACAGAGCAAGTAGAAACCAGGTTGGAGGTCTCATCCCTCTCTTTGCTTAGATGTCATCACAGGAGGATAGGCTGGTATTTGGTGATGTGTAAGAATGGTGGTTTTTGAGCTGTGTGGAGTAATGATGAACCTCCTGCTTCTGGTCCATTAGTATGGACCATCACCAGAACTGTTAGCATGAGGAGAATGTCTGGGAGGGGCCTCTGTCAGCACTGATTATGTAAAATGATGATGTCTGGTTTTCAGACAGCACCCCAAACCCGTCTCTGGTTCCCTGGGGAAGGAAGAGTAAATAGTCAATGTGCCTCTGCCACTGCTGGGTTTAAGGAAAGACACAGTTCCAGTGACTTGGAGTCAACCTGGCACTTTTCAGAGTTGGATGTGACATCTAAAGCTGGGGTCATTTAAGGCTTATCTGAGAACTGGAGATACTGAATTTCATACCTTCATCCACTTAGTGGATGAGCTTAGTGCCCTGATTTTACCTGAGCTGAGGAGAGGTTTGAGGCCTCTAAAATTGGTGTGGGGCACTCTGCAGGCATGAAGGCAGGCCAGAGCAGTGGCCAGGGGATGCAAGACCATGGCACAGCCATGAGGAAGAAGGTCACTGAAGGGTGGTGGCATGGTGATGAGCTGTGCCACCCTCTCCTGACAGACAAGTGCCAGGCCTGCTGGACCCTGACATAGCAACAGCAGATGTGCAAGGGCAGCCTCTTTGACCTCGAGAGGCTGTGTGCATGTTCATCACTCTCCAGCTAAGATGACAGCGACCCTTTGAAATATTTTTCTGCATTTGCATTTACAAATGCTGGATAAGCCTTTAAAAAACAAAAAATCTGATAAGTAGCAGGCAATTGAATTAACCACTGTTGACTGTATTGCTGCCTCTTAACAAACTCCATCTGTATGGTCTCCCTTTGTAGACACAATTTTATAACTTAATTTCCCTACCAAAACATCAGTGTTTACTTAGTAAGAAATCTGTTCTTTGTCAGCTTAAAACAGTGATTTCTTTATTACCACTCTGAGCAAGGAATGACAGCACAGAGTTGGCACTGGAGCAAGTCTGGTTGAGTCTACAGCGTTGTAATGGAAACAGGGTGAACCAAGGGTCAAGTATAATGGGATTTGTATACAGAAATGTGTCTGCATAAGGAATAGCTGCATGAGATAAGAGAATGAAAGATGAGGCCTGTAGGTCTCCCTTTCCATAGAGGTGGGAAGGAGGTATCACAGTAGGTACATAATGTTGCTGGCATAGGAGACAGGGGTGCCTCCACTCCACTATAGCAAGGATGCCCAAATCGTGGGCACTAGATGATGTCAGTGGGTGTTGGAGAAGTTGGGGCAGTGGTCGGTGATTACTATGATAACGTCTTGTATGAAACATCTATTAATTTTGGGAAGCATAGGGTCAATGAGGGGTTTAAAAGTTCTTGTAGTCTATGGCCTCCCTGAAAAATTCCCATCAGGGTTGTCAAAGACAGTATGGTGAACTTAGCCCAAATAACAAGAGGCTTGCAGGGCTTTTTTGCTACCTTTCACAGCACCTGAAGGATTTTTTTTGCAATTCCCAAGGATTTTGCAAACCATAGGTTGAAAAGCTCTTGTGTAAACTTTCAGCAGTGAGCATCCTGATTTCTTCTTTGATAAATGTGTTATACTTTCCTGTGTCATTGCAAAACTGAAAATAATGGTAGAGCAGCTGTAGAGAATGACACCAAAAATCTGGGAGCAAAAGGGTTGTAGAAGGAATGCTTCTAAGGTGATACATGGATGATGAGATATAAAATACCTTATCCATGAGCTGATGATTTAGGGGGTAGGGCGAGCATCTTGGCTCCTTTGAAGTCTGTTGGAGTTGTACAGTTCAGTAAGCAGTCCTGGGGTTTTACCACAGGACCAGGCTTCTGTTTATTACATTTAGTTTCTCCTGCTATAGAGCTTTTCTAAGTCTTTGCAGACTAAAGCTGATAGAAAAATGCCAGTTGTTTATCACAGTCCTCTGTGGGGAGATTCAGCCTTCTCTGAATTATTTGTGTTCATCTTTTCCCTATGGAAAATTAAATCCCAGCTGAATTCTGCCCAGATTTCAAAGACATTCACTTTACTCTCGTTCACTTTCTTTCTAATGAGAAAAAAAAAAAGGAAAGGAAATAAGTGATCGGTTAAAAAGAAGAAATGAAAATGTAAGAGCTAAATTGTTAATTATCTTATTTTGTACAGAAAACTCCAGAAATTTCCAAGAGAAAAACTTGTTTGGAATAAAAAGGCTTTTCTCCCTGCAGTCATATCAGTGAAAAACTTTTACCTAGTTCTGCCTTTCACTATATAATTGCTTACTTTTCAGCATACTTGTAGCAAAGGAAAGGATGGTTAGATCAGCCAGCCTGCTGGATCAGATCTTACATTACATCTTGAGCTCTTTGAGTGCCATTAGCATTTCCTTTTAGAAGTGAAGAAATATTGACAGTTTGGTAGGTTATCTTGCATTTTACTGCACGTTAGGGCACTTCAAAGTCTTTATGTAGTGATGGGAACTGTCATGAAGTAGATGTGAAAAGGGCCTTTGGTCCAACTAAACCTGTCAGCAAGAAGATTTAGGGCAGATGGTTATTATTAGAAATCAATGTATTTATTATATATTGTTCAGGAATATTTCCCTTTGGAGGTTACTGTGAGTGCTGTTGCTGTTTAAAATGTGTCAAATGCCAGTAAAATTAATTCCTACAGAATACCCAGGCAGCCCCGACCAAAAGCTGTGCTATTATAGGGATTCATGTATTTCTTTCTTTGTGCTGTGAGGCAGCAGGGGCAGGTACACAGGCAGCATGCCAGTGGTGCTTGTACAGGTCTCTTGTGTGGCTATCACAGTCACCCCTACATACAGAGCTCCTCTGCCTGCTGTATCTAGAAAGGCTTTGTAGATATCTTTGCTGTTCGTGTTCCTGTTCCACCTTATTCCCCTCTGTTAACTGTGGTTTTCTGGTCCCTTCCAGTTGGTTACAACAGTTTACTGCTGCTTAGAGTAAGCACATCTCTAAACCCTGAACTCCGATGGTTTTCCCCTACACTTCAGAAAAGACAAGCAGGGCATTTCAGGCTTTTTGTGGTTAGTTGGGTGTAGGTTTTCCTTCCATGGTGTCTTGCTTAGTTAGAGGATTTAAGGACCTTGGATTATGGGAAGAGGACATTCCCAGTAGGAAAGGAGCTTATTAGCAGCAACATTAAAGCTGGAAGTTGCTGTCCTGAAACAAAGATTAGTTTTCCATTCACCCCGTGATTTACAGCACATTCCAACCAAGTGATTTGGCGATGGTCTTCTGGCATAACATTGTTTGCCCTTTCTCTGACATTTTGCATATAAAGAAAAGTTATGAGCTTCTTGGGCATTCAAGGTACCAGGAAATGTAGGAGTCTACCTAATTTGTTAACATGAAATTATAGATGTCAGACATAGACTCTGTTAGTTAACGTTGGTTAGAGTAATGGTGCAGCCAGTTGATTGTATTACAGTCATGATGAAGAGGAATGGTCCTTTTTTTGTTTTCTGGGATATGACAGGTGTAGAGCCAAGGCAGATTTAAAGTGTAATGAATGAAAAAGTATTTTCTGTGGTTTGCCTGACTCTTCTGCGAGTTTGCCTGCTGTGGTGTTGCTGCCACTGACTTGCCCTCTCCACAACAGACTAGTGCTGGCATAACTTGAAAAGGGACTTTTCAGAAGTACTATAGGAGTACCCTTTTAAATGTTAACATGCACGCACACACCCCATAGCACTTGAATGTTATTTTCTTGTAAGGGAGAAAAGCTCCAACCCAAACATGGCATAGCAAGAAGACACTAGTCAAGTATAAAAAAAATTCACATTTCTTCCACACACATGTACACTTCCCATTTGTTTTCCCAAGCTCATTGTCTTCACAGCTATGAGGCAAGTATTCACTTGGAAGTGCTAATATCCTCAAGATGTATCCCAAGGGAAATCAATCAGGTGCAGAGAAATGTCAGTGTCACATCTGACAGGTCTTTTCCACACCCATTTCCCACATGCCCTCCCCAGCACAGAATCCTTTCTGATCTCCCTCATCTTTTTGCTGAGCTCTGCTGGCAGGATCTGGTCTGTGTCTACACTTTTCCCATCTCATTTCCCAGTGTTTCCCACTTTGCTTGTCCTCCACCCCTCATCATCAATACTGCTGCTCAGCCCTCATCCAGTCCTCATCTTGAGCCCACAGCATTTTGACATCCCAGCTCTTGAACTTAGTGATGACTGGAATCAAGTTCTCATGACTGGTGGCTTCAACTTGAAGCTCATATGTCTCCAGGTTTGTGTTGCTCCCTCAGTCTGTTTGTGAACTACTTTCATTGGCTCTTGCACTTTTATTCATGTTTTCTTTTATGCTTTTTCTCTCACTCTCCTTCCCTCTCTCCCCCTCAGCTACCTTCCTTGAAGTTCCCTTTCTTAGAATATGCTTCTTCTCTAAAGGCTTTCATCATTAATCTCACAAGAAACTATCTTAGAGACTCATCTGCTGCTCTTTGATTTATTCATTGTGTGGGGGGTTTTGGCAGGTATCTCACAAGAGCTGAGCTGGTCATCCTGCTACCTCTGTCACTAAAGAAAATCTTGTGTGACAAGGTGGGCTTTCAGAACTTAAATTAAAAGATCATGTAAGTAAGATAATTGGATTAAAAAAAGGATATTAGGATCTGAAACAGAATGTTTACTTGCTTTGATGTGCTTTGGGAACATATGTCTGCACAGTGGGCTGTGTGGCTGATTAAGTATAAAACAACCCAAGAAAAAATCACCACTATTAAGCCTGAATCAAAGATCTCTCCTCCAGACACTAATTTCATTTGGATTTGAAGGTCCCGTATCAGCTCTAATTTCTACCTTTGATGTCTTGCTTCTTTGTGTGTTGTATAATGGAGGGCAACCTTATATACTAAAAATTTGCATATTTCTTCCATTTTAAAAGCAAATATTGATATTGTTGTTGTTATTGTGTTGCAGTTGTGTCTACAAGTGTCAAGCAAAACTAGACCTGCATTGTGGTAAATCTGGCATAAATGAAATAGGAAACCATTTGTAGCTGGGAGAGTTTTTAATTTGAGAACCTATTCCTCAACTTAGGCTCATAAATTCCCTCAGTCCAAATGGTGCTGCTAACAACTTGTGAGCTTAAGAACATGGTTAATTTTTTGGTGGACCTGAGATGGAAAAAATTTTTGATCTCTAAACCAAAATACATTTGATTTAATTGAAAAAAAATATTAAGAGCCTTATATTAGGTTAATTTAAATCTTTTGTTCCATTTCTTCTTGCTTCTAGATATTTTAACTTCAGGATTGAAGTCAGGTGTGTTTGAAAATGGAATGGTCTTTTGAAAGGGAAAATTAAAGTAGTTTAGCTTTTCTTTAATTTGGAAACAAAAAAATCCTTTTTCTCACCTGGAGCAAATATATTAAATTGACCTCATACACTAGAAGTTGCATTAAGTCTTGAATGTTTTTCTAAGGGATGGAAAAAATTGTATTAAGAAATGGCACCCACCTTAGATTACAGCACTGTTTCCATGGTGCAGATGGAAAACAGGAATCAATAAATTGGAGGCTGTTCTGGTCACTCCTGCCATCAGTGGCAGAGTTTTCTTTTACTTCAGTGGTACAAGATTAGACTTTAAGGCATTTTTAAAGGTATTTAGACAACTGCCGTTGCCAATGGCTGCAAGGTGGTGTTTTTCATAGTTTACCTAAATCCTTCTCAAAGCAGTGCCTGAACCACAAATAAGGGATTTCATATTCAGAGATTTGTGCCTGTTAAGGCCCAACAGAATTGCCACAGTTATCTGATCTGACATCTGCAACACTGGCCATAGGATTCTGCCCTTTAATTTCTACAGAGGGAGAAATTACTCTTTCCTACTATTAAAACTCCAAGCCTTGGAGTACACTTAGAGCTCATCTTTAAGGAAAACATCAAGTTTTGCCATGAAGTCTTGAAGCAGTGCTGAATTTACCACTTCTCTCCATAAACCCATCTAATGGGAACTTGCCCTCACTGCTAAAAAATTGGGTTTTTGTATATATTTTTCATGCTTTTCATGCCTCAAAGGCATTTTTGTGGGGAAAGGAGAAAATGGGAACTGCTCAAAGTGTCACTGTTAAATTTCTGCACTGAAGCTTTAGCAATTTTATCCAGCTTCACAGTTCCTTTCAAATGAGAGCATTAATTGCTGAATTAGGAAAGGTAACTCCAATTTTCTATAATACTAATCTTTGTGGGTACAGAAAAAAAAAAAAAAGAAGGTACTATCAATCCCATTTTAGATCTGAGAAAATACAGGGAAAAAAAATAAAATGAATTGCATTGAGCAGCAGGGGAGGGCTGGGAGTGAGCAGTAATGTCTCCTGGGTTCCCATTCCGATCTCTTCCTAGCAGGACACATAAACTGGCATATTCGAGTTGATAGCCCTATATTTGAACATCAAGTCACTTTACTGGATAATTATCAACTTGTAGGAGTGCTGGGAGATCTGGGAAGCCTGAGTGATTCCCTGTCGTCTCATTACCAGGCTGCCCCTGGCAGGGGCTGGGGGAGAGGCAGCTGTGAGGCAGCTCTGTGCTGCTTCTCCAGCTCATCCTCTGTTCTCTTAGAAGAAAAAATGGGAGGGGGGAAATCTCTGTGAATGGTCAAATGGCATGTGAATTCGATAGTTGTGGCCCAGGTTTGACCTCTGAAAGATACCTTGTTTTGAGGGACCTCGTGGGGTTTGATTCTGAGGGTACGGCACAAGTGTCATGACCTCTCGCCCTTCCCGTTGTAAGGGACTTTAAATCAGAAATAAACAGAGGTGAAGTTGAGGGGCTGGAGAGAGCTGTTTAGACTGAATCATTTAGCATGAATCCTGGGGCATTTTAGGTTTCCCGATGGATACAGCTTTGGCATGCCTTATGAAGAATGTCTGCCTCGAGCACAGACCCTTTTTTGGGCATCCACATGGCTCTCTTCCATCTCATCCAGACTTTGGGTAGTGTTCTAGGTACACAGGACTTGCAAAAACCATGCCAGAAAGATTTATTTAAAACAAAACAAAAGCAAGGATTTTTTAAATGTAGGATTTAGAGAGGATTTCTGTCTTTAAAGCTTTTTTCTTAAAGCAAAACTCTACCAGGCTATTGTATCCTTCCCCATGATCTGCTCTGTTCCCAGCTTCCATCTCTATGTAGCAGCTATGCAATTTTTTTATGGAACAGCAGAACAATTGCCTGCAAGTGTCCATATTCCATTAAGCATATGGGAAAGTATTCAGCCCTTTGTTTTCCTCTGAACAAATAGATTTGGCATGTAAGTGTTAATTTAGACGAGTCATGGGACATTAGTGCTGGTTAATTGTCCCCATTTTTCTGGATCTTATTGAACTGATGGAGATTATTTCAGAAATATGCAACTCCTGTAACTATGGCATTCATTGCTGGGTATTTCTTGCACAGTCTCCAAACCTCCATCCAGCAGCAGATAGTGCCTCATCTCCACCACACAAGACTTCGCGATTCCTTGTGCATAACAGCAGGAGGAGAAAAAGTCACCCCCAGACCCTTATTTGTTACAGCCAGCACTGGTTTTGCCAGTCCCTGAGGGGTTTCCCTTCTCAGGAGACCAGCACAGCTCCTCAGACTTCTTAGGACCTCCTCCTCTGCCATAGGACCACAAGGACCCTTCCTCAGTGCTGTGTCCAGCTCCAGTGCAGCACAGACACACAGCTCCAGGGAGCAGCAGCAGCATCAGGGACAAGCACCTGCAGGGCTCCAAGCACAAGAACAAGCATGAACATGCTGGTCCACCTTACTGAAAACCAAAGGCTGATTTTTTATTCGCCTTGCTTTCCAAAGAAAAACTACCAGCTTGTTTCACCAGCCCGGGATGACACTGCAGAGCCTCTGCCAAGCTGTTGCTCCTTTCAGAAAAAACCCAGGCAGCTGGAACGTTGAGCAGATCTTTTCTCCAGTGAAGGACAGTCAAGGAGTGATAAGCCCCTGGGAAACAGCTGAAAGTCTCCTAGTTACCCCACTGGCACTGTGTGTCACATCTTAGATGCTGGTAGCTCTTGTTGTGTTGGTCATGCTCCTCCACTGCTGTGTGTACCTGCTGCTGCACAGTCCTGCTCTGCAGGCAGCTGGAGCCAGGTAAATGGTGTAAGGATTTCTGCTTTCTGAGGGTGGTTACTCACTGTGCCCGTAAAGACCTGCTCTGTAGAGCCTCCAGCAGTGTGCATGCCCCAGCATCACCATAAGGCCCTGCAGCTCATAGATAGGGTCAGGTAATGTCTCCCCTAGAGTGGGAGAGAGCCTCTCCTGGGCAGGGAAGAAATGAATCCAGGCTCCCATGCTTCGTCAGAGATGCAAATTGCTCTACAAGTCCTAAGCATTAATTATAGAGCTTGAGCTTCTTGATGGAGCCATGGGGAAAACAGGCCTCTGGCTGCCATTAAATTTAATGGCGTTTGGACACCCAATTCCCTTAGCCTATTTGGAAACTAGAATCACAGTTTTTTCAGCAATACATGTGGTCAGGTGAAATCCCTCATCCTGTTGCAGACAGTGAGATTTTTACAGTGTGGCTTCTGCATAGCCAGAAGCTCTTCCCCAGGCTGTGGGGTTTTTTCCTTGTGGAAAAATCCATGGAGGGAGCAGGGAGTGATGTACAGGTAGCCAGTATCTGGGCAGGGAGCTCTAGAGATACACCAAGAACTAGTTCTGGCACTGTTGCACCATTGCATGGACTGGTTCACCATTCCAAGCTAGAGGTGGTCCCACTGTGGTCTTCAGGGGATGGGGAGTCCTGTTTGCCCCCAGGTGCGCTGGGCCTGGGAGCAGAAGTGACCTCCCCCAGCGTCACCTCATGGCTTCCCCATTTAGGCCAGTGCCTGTAAAAAGCAGCAGCTGAGTGTTGTCCCTTTGCCAGACTAGGAGCAGACCCATGAGGTTACACCTGCCTAGCTGTGTATTTTCAGAGTGCCAATATGATTGCACAATCTGGGACTCACGTATTCAATAAAGGTAATGCCAGTGGCACAACTGGTAGAAATGGGGGAAAATCAAACTTCTGGGCAGTTAGAAGCAGAGGATCCCCCTGAACGAACAAGCAATTCCTGACATGCAGGAACTGGAAGCCACATTGTTTTGGGACATGCTGTGCCTTGAGATGGTGCTTTGCTGGAACTGTATGTAGGTGTACAACTGTGAGAGGTGATGCCTGCCTGGGAGGGCTCTCAGGAGCCAGACCTGCTTGGAAATATGTCTGACAGAGTCCACAGAAGGAGAAATGTGGAGATGCTTTAAGCAGAGCAGTGAGGAGAAGCCTCCTCTCCATCCTAATATTTCCACACACAACCAGCCACATGTTGCAGCACTGCCTTGGCCTCCAGCTGCACGTATTTGGGGTGAATACTTCATCTTTTCCTCAGCATTACCTTTTTTCCCAGGGTGGAGTTTTCCTGTTGTGAGGAACTCCAGCATTTCTGCCCAATTTAGCACAGAGAAAATGGAACAGCAAACCCTTCATATTGTTACACACATTTTAGATGTCGGCCTCACAGTTTGATCAGCGGAGGCTCCAAAGACTCATAAACCTGGTAATACATAGTTTCAAGCCTGCATCAAAGAAGTTCACAACCCTTTTGGGAGAAGCTGTGAGTACTGATGAAAGAGGGAACTTATTGTATATGTAAGAAAAGTTCTTTCATGGCTTATGTATTAAGGCAGGCTCTGTGGCCCAGGAAAGATTGGGGCTGCTTTTAATTTACATCCCCCCTCACTTATATTAAGTATTCGTCAGATGAAAAATTAGTCAGATGTTTTCTTAATGACATCATTTTTTTAAAAATCCTGTTTCATTTTTTCCAGATGAGGCGGTGGAGATTATTAGAAATGAATTGAAACTAAATTTGGAAAGAGACTTTGATTCACTTCTCCCTCCTCCCCAGCAGAAATAAATTGGTCGGCTCCATGCTCAGCCGTCTTTATTAGCAGCCTCAACAGAAACCAACCCCGGCGGCCTCGGCTCCAACTTTCCCAAGATCAGCACCGCCGCGGCTGACGTCGTGGCGAGAGGCACCAGAGGGTGGCTCGCAGAGGGACTTTGGTCACCCCATAATTTTGGTCACAAAATGCCGTAGCAATGCAGGTTGGGAGGTTATGAGGTTTGAAATAGCCATGCCATCATAAGTTTGTCTTCCAGTGACCTAAAAAAAAAAAAAAAAAAAAAAAAAGTGAGCTTGAGGATGGTGGGTGTTCCTCAAGCAAAATCCCAGTCTTGGTCTGACAAGAGCATGCGTGTCAGTGGCAGCATCTCCACGAGTCCTTTATATCTGATAGGTTTTCACTGCCTTGTATTTCACACCACTGAGCCACAGAGCGTATTGCCACAGGAAAGTACTTTGAACTATAAATATTTTAAAAGGCATTTAATTTACTACCCATCAGCAGAAAGTGTTCAAAAAGCCACAAGGTTTCCTAATTTATCAGAAAGACAGAGAAACAAGCAGAAGATCAAACAAAGACAAACATGCTTGTAAACTGATGAATGAGTCTGCAAAGCTTATATTACATTTCTGTGTGGCTTTGTTGATATGCAAGTATTACAAATAAATTAAAATGCACCTGAACTGTTGATAAGGCAGGGTGGGACCAAGATCCTGAGGTGCAGGTGGCATGTCTGAACTGCTCAGACCCTCATGTTTGTGGTTGTCTGTTCATGAAGAGAGAGAACTTACATGCACTCTCTAATGGCATATTTGGATATTCTTAGAGAAGAACCTTTGTAATGCCATTCCTTAGCTGAGACTGTGTACCAGATCCCTGACCTCTGAAGCCCCAAATCCCTGTGGTGTCCTGTGCCTGGGGTGCAGCCCCATGGGAGGGCACATCCATCTCCCTCAGCTTTGTCAAAGCACCCAGCAAGGGATGAACATTGTCCCTGCTGTGACCTGCATCTCAACACTAACTCTGCTTCCAGAGGTCTGTGTGTACAGAGAGAGCTAATGCAAAACAGATTTTGCTCTTTCGTTTTGCCTAATGACAGATCTGCCTCTTGTGGTGTCTATCTCAGATTTTCTGCTTATCAGCTCAGAGCATGTAACTTTTGTCCCCTCCTTGCACCCTCTGTAGTTTGTCTACAAGGCTGTACAGGGTACAGCAGGAGACATGTTCGGGAGATGTCCCCATGCTTTCTCTTCCATCTTTGCTCATCCTGAGAAAACTGCTCAAGTGCCAAAACATTCCCGTGACTTTATTTGTTTTGTTACCTGATGAATCCCTCAGCACGTACTGATTTTTTCTCAGGTAACACTTGGCCTGAGGAAGACCTGAGGGATTTAACAGAGGTGGCCCCCAGAAAGCATGCAATAAAACCTCTCCTGAACTTTTGCCCTCTGAACTGTACTACCAACCTGTCAAGGAGGTTTGTGCAAGCTGTGATGGACGCAGGCAGGGAGGGCTGCTCTACTGGTGCTGGTTGAGCCACATCCTCTGGGCTGAGCAAGCCACGTTACCTGTAGATCATAGAAATACTCTTTGCTCCTTCTGCATCTTTTCATAGGCAGCCCTGTCTGGGGTTTGGTCTGCACATGGCAGGACAAAACAGCTGGAGTGAGGGGCAGGGAGAAGTTTGCAAACCCTGGGTTCACCTCAGATGTGTTTGTGTAGCCAGGCTCCCCGTGTCAGGAGGCAGAGTGGAATCTCTAGCACGGGGCATGCTCCACACCTCCTGAATGTGCAAGGGGTGCCTGCAGCAGCTGATGCCCCTCTTCAAGGCCACCTTGCATTTCTTGAGCTGGCTTCAGGCTCTGCGTGTGCCCTACCATGTCCTCAACCTCCTCCCTCATGCACAAAGGTGATGGGGTAGGAGGGAGGAGGGCAGAGGGCAGCCATGCCTTGCCCTGGGGAGCCTGTGAGTGACAGTGTGTCTCTGTTTCCTTCCCAGGCCTCCTCCTCTGAGCAGCAGCCCCGTCATCTCTGACATCTCTCTCATCCGTCTGTCTCCACACCCGGCTGGGCCCAGCGAGTCTCCCTTCAGCCCGCCACACCCCTACGTGGCTCCCCACATGGAGCATTACCTCCGCTCCGTCCACGGCAGCCCCACGCTCTCCGTCATCTCTGCTGCCAGGGGCCTCAGCCCCGCCGACGGTAAGGCTCTGTGCTACTGGTACTACAGAGATTTTGTAGCTCGCCACAACTGAAGTTCCCTAAAACCCAGGGATTTACAGCTGCAAAGGCTCTGCAGCTGCCCTCTGAAGTGGGAGAGCTGTCTTTTTCTTTTTTTTTTTTTTTTCTTTTTCCCCCTCCCCTTTAACTACACATTTGTTTTGCATCATTGCACTGAGAAAGCAGAGCGTGAGAATAGCTATTACCTCTGGATCGTATTATAAATATTTTGCTTAAAATACGTTCCTTTCTGCAGCATGCTTGGTTCTCTTATGAGCTTCCCTGCTCCTAGGTCTTTACCAAAAGCCCTGCTTCCCCCAAAGAGAGTTGCAGTCACTCTGGCTGTTTAACCTGGCCGGGTCTGACATTGCAGAGATGAGCCTACTCCAGCTGGGTCACCCCCTGTTGGTTTTGTGTCTTAGGGCAGAATGGGTCCTGGGTGAAGGAGAGGGGCTGTACTTTTTTGCTCCTTACTCCTGAGTTTCCCTGCAGCAGCTTTTGGGAGAAGGTGATGGTAGGCAGATCCTGTGTTGAGGAGTTGGAGAGGAAAATATTCAAGCAGGGAAAGGAGAAAATACGCAACTTTGCTTTCACTAGGAGAGATGCAAATTGTGACTTGCTTTATCAGAAGTGCTTCTCTACATGATTGCAGGCAGCTGGCTCAATGCCCAGAGAGCAGCTGGGGTTTGGGGACCCGCTCTCTGCACACCCAGTAGGCCCCAGCATCTCCTGGATCTCAAGCTGCTGTGGGGGCAAGCAGCCCTTCTCTGCTGAAAAGCAAAGAACAGAGAGCCACAAGGCTGCCAGCTTAGTGCCTGCAGCATAAACCCATCTTCTATGGCTAAAAACCATCACTAGGGTGATGGGGAGATGCATGTGTCTTCTTCCCTCCCCTAAAATGTCGTCTGAACTCCCAGCCACACCCACTGTGGAGAGGTCCGATGGCTGACATGCGTCATCATCCTACCCTTCCAAATCCAGTTTCATTACCTGCTATGAAAAAAATAACATTGTGTTTTGGGTTGCTTTTCTTTTCCTTTTATTCTTTCTTAAGGCGGTGGTAAATAAGTTAATGGGGTAAGCGGGCGGGGAGGCAGGTTTGAAAAATTACAGCTGGGAGAAAGTGAGCATAATTGGCTTTGGCAGCCCAAATGGTTTTATGCTGCCAGACACTAAACCTAGCTCTATGCATTAGGCCTTGGCTTTAATTTCCTTGCACTGCTATCGGGAACTGGTCTGCATTTGTCTTTCCTTCCTAATAGGCAGGGATGTTAATGCTGACAGGGTTACTGCTGCTGGCGGGCTGGGCCCTCTCCCCCCTCCCCGGGGTGCTGGCTGCGTCCGAACAGGAGGATTATTAGAAGGGAGAACGAGAGATTGTTTATAAATTTGCGGAAATGGAGGAATGCAGAGGCCCCAGCTTAGTTTCTTTTGTCCGCAGAAGCACGCCCAAGCACACGTCACCAGAGCCCAGCGCCGAGCCGTGTGCTGGGGCTGGCGGGGGGCTCAGGGGGGAGACGGGGCCCCAGCATCTGCACAAAGTCTAACATTGCAGTGGGAACCTTCTCCCCATGTTTTTCTCCTCACCCGCCTCTCCGGCAGTGGCTCATGAGCACCTGAAGGAGAGAGGTCTCTTCGGGCTGCCCCCACCACCACCAGGAGCCAACCCCACCGACTACTATCACCAAATGACGCTGATGGCCGGCCACCCGAACCCCTACGGGGACCTCCTGATGCAGAGTGGAGGAGCAGCCAGCACAGCCCACCTCCACGATTACCTCAGCCCCGTTGATGGTGAGTAGTGGTCTGGGTCCTCCCCAGCCTGGCTGAAATTTTGGAAGAGATGGATGGGGCTGACCTCTAGGTGAAGGTTGCTGTATGTTGTCCCTCTGCTTTGCTGAAACCCACTGGTGCTACACTATAATTTTTTAGTTAAAAGGTCACCTTGTTCCATATATATGTATAAAAGATACATAATTTGAAATACATAGATTGTGGCTTCTTTGGGAGGATGATGTGTCTGCTACATGGGTAGGAGATTGGCTGGTCCAACAGGGAGGGCATTTCTGCCATCCTTCTGCCTTGGTCAGGGGTAACTACACCATCCCTCATGGAAAGGTCCAGCCTTAGTTCCTAATTCTACTCTGTCTGCCCCCTGCCTGGCTTGTGCCTGGAGCAAAGGTTGGCCATTTCCATGCATAGCTATGCTCAACACGATGAAATCCTCATCTTAGTTGTGACCTTCCAGGTCCCCAAGGACAAACAATATGTTAACGGGGGAGCCATGGTGGAGTGGATATGTAAGTACTTTGTGGGAGAAAAAAATTGCAGGAATGTGGTATTTATGCTAGTATCAGGCATTATAAGCCCAGAAAGTTCTGTCTCCTGGCTAAATGAAGGAGAAATAAAGTCATATTAGGCACTACAGCCTAAGTCACCCCCACAACCTGAGCACTGCCCTGGTGAGATGGGTAAAATCTATGTGGAAATATATCCAAGTTCTGAATATTTTTTAGAGCTATTAGAACTTTCTTTCCTTTCTCTTCATGCCATATCTTCTATGAACTCGGGTTGTGTAGATATTACAGAGAGCAGTTTGGACTTTATTTCTGGTCTTAGAAAGAGAAGTCTTGGCTCAGCTTTCAGATACCAGTCCTGTTTCCTGGGCTGCCTTCAGATTTGTCTGTGGACCATTATGATTTTCGCATGGAGATCTCCATCATTTCATTACCACTTCAAAGTTTCTGTTGTTGAGCTTTTAAAATTAAAGACTCCGGTCTTGCTGCTTCATAACATGACTGGTTTAGAATGATAAAAGCTGCTCTGGCTCTTCAGCAATAGGGGCTTGCAGGTATTTCTAACAGAAAAAAACAATTTCTCATATGCAGCTCTTGAGAAAGTTTTACCTGAATAGTCATTTTCTGCTGCCTCTTCTTAGATTGAACAGCAACCTGGATTCTAGTCTGAAAAGGAGAGCATGTGCTCTTGGGTACCATTCTGCCTCAAATATCTAAAATATATTCCCAGCTTCTCTGCTACAAACAGCTGGTCAGTAAGACTGCTCTGCATTCCCTCCAAAGGGTTAATGTTTGTGGTTATAGCAGATGGGTGCAAACCAACCCTGCCAAGTGTTCCTTGGGCTCATGAACAAGGCTCCTTCCTCCTTGCCTCCTTATTAGTCCATCTCTGACCAGCAGTGCCTCACTGAACTGTCAGATACACAACCAGTAAGGGAAGCAAACACAACTGTTTTCATTCTAGCATGGGCTGACTTTTGGTGCACCAAGATGCCCATCCTCTGGTTTGCTGAAGATCAGTCTTTATCTAAAGTTGTCCCAGATACTCCCCTTGGCAGAAGGCTGTCTTCCTTCTTGCCTTCTCCTGAAAACATCTCAAGAGTAAATCACTTGTCAAAGGTCTTGGTTTCATGCAGCCAAGCTCATAATCATTACTCACTGGAAAACCAGGGCTTGCCAAGCATTTATTTGGATCTTTTAGTAAAGCTTTGTTGATTAGTAACTGGAAAGCATTTTCTGGGCCTTCACATGCTCTGAGTAAGATGAAAATCTTCAGACATCATGACAATATGACCTAAGACACCTGAAGGCTACTTTTTAATAATGTTAAAAAGAGAAGCAGGCATTCTCTAGTCTCTGTGTTCAGGCTTATCCATCAGCTGAAGAGAAAAGAGAATTGTGCATTACCAAGGCAGAGGTTAAAATGGATGGCTCTGAAACACTGTCTAAGGAACCAGAGTCTCTTTCTCTTTTTAGAAAGTTATTTCAAAAATTGAAATCAGTGAGGACTAAGTAAATATTTGAACAGCTCATTTCATAAAGCATCCTCTTATGGTGCTTTTTGGAGACAAGAATATCAGTAGCATGCATACACCCTCAGTGAGTCACCACCTCATAGCATCTTTCACATGAAGTGCCCATTTCTTCCCAAAGAGCCCCAAAACACAAGATTTTTACAAGAATTAGTTTGCAAAAAAAGCAGGTAGCTCCTGTCAAACCACAGACATCTCACAGCACTATCATACATCTATGATAACACTGGCACCTTCAAAACAAGCAGATGAGAAACTGTCCTATTCAGTATCACATCACCTTTAAACATCTGCAGGTCCATGGGAGCCCTAGGCACAGGGCATGGTAGTTCTTCCACAGACACATATCTGGGGCCTTCTAGTAGCTGTCATCATATTTCTTGAAGAATTTATCCATGCCTCTGTTTTTATTTGTGGTTTTCCATCCCATTGCCTAGGGCATCAGCATCAGCTGGAGCTTGTTTGTACTGACCATGTGTCAGGTTTGCTGAGCTAGGGTGCCCCAGAGCTGCTTCTCTTTAGAAGCTCTAAGTGTTTAAGCCACTTAAGTAGACCAAATTTAAGTTTTATGAACCAGACTCCTGGGGTCTTCGGGCCAGAGGTACTGGAGACTGGATAACCCTTCAGTGAGCTGTCACATTTCATCCTGTCATCTAAACAGGGATTTTAAATCCAAGGGTAGAGTTTGAATCAGGCCTAAATCCATTTTCTGGAAACTCTACATTTTCAAATTAAAAGTTAATTGCTTCCCAATGTCACAACACTGTTGGTGGGACACTTTTGAGACTAATTTACAGGATCTATTCACCAGATCAAAACAATCATTTGCATTTCTATTCTAGAAGTGGGTGCCACATGGTGGATTATTCCATGTGACAGAGTGGTTGCACAAGAGCATCCCTGGTGCAGTAAAGACTGGTGGGGAGCACAGATGAACGTGGAGATGACTAAAACTTTCTGAGCATGTTTAGTGCATCCAACTTTTTTTTCCTAAGCATAAGGGCTCCTGTGATTACCCTCAACCCTTAAGGAGGTATCATTTGCTGTCAAGAGGAGCATACCCAGACTGACTTCATGCTTGTACTGTTATAGCCCTGTACATCAGAAGATCTCAAAGTACTGTACATAGTAAAGCTCTTTCATCACCAGCAACCCCAACGAGGAAGGAGATCAAACCACCAGTGAGCACTATGGGAACAAGACCTCAGCCTTCAGAATAATGACTCTCATAGTCGGGGTAGAGGTCATCTTTAAATCCATCACTTCTGTTTGCACCGTGTTGAAAGTGTGAGGGGGTTGTGCATAGAGAGTCCTGAAATAGGGTCTTGAAAAAGGTCTTAAGTCCCACTTAGGTCCAAGCAGCACTGCACAGAGGTGGTCACTCAGGTCAGGAGGGCTGCATAAGTGTGTTTGTGCAACCTTACAGTTACCAACACAGGATGACACTGCAGTGCTGTCGTGGGATTTCATCCAGCTATGGAGTTAGAGGGGGATCCCTGCCCTGTTTCTTGTTCCTGATACATGGCAGGCACGAGTGTCTTGATCATGACCAGTGGTTTAACTGGGAGAAGGCTTTGCTCAGCACAGGAGAGCCAACCAGCCAGCAGCAGGCACAGTTGCCTGGAGTGTGGGCAAATCATCAAGCAGGACTTTATTCTCTTGAGTCAAACAGTGATTTAGCTTCAGTGACCTCTTTCAGTCAGTGTCGTTGGAGTCTTTCTACTTCAAGTAAATGATTTAATATCCATGGGGCTAAGGAGCAGGGCCAGCAGTGCAGCCTGGTTACTGCAGTCAGCAGGCACACAGAGGTGAGCTCAGGACTCTTCTCCAGCAGGTTTAGGCTCCATCAGGATGGATAGGGAGAGCCTCTTGGGCTGACTGGGAAAGAAATGCCTGTCCTGGGGCTTGAGGGACCAGCAGCTTAGGGTTTGCAGGCTGGTTATGTTGGATTGAAGATGACTTCCCAAACAAGACAGCTGTTGGCTACTCCAGGCAGACGGCACACCCTGTAATCACTTCCTTAAAAACTCTGAAAGATCTTTTTGGTTGTTGTTGTTTTCTTTGTCCCAGCACAGAATGGAAACTTGCTGAAATCTCAGAAAAGGTTCAGACAATGGGAAAATTTTTCCCACCCATTTCTAGCCAGCAGTGCTGTTTTCCTCCCCAGAAAAGTATGTGCAGAAGAGAGAAAAAGTCCCAGGGCATCCCATAAGCCCTGTGCCTGGAATCCTGCTGCACTCTGGTTTCTAAAGAATTCAATTTACATATGCAAGTTGGGTCGTCTAAACAGTTACCTTGTGGATTGGGAGTAGAAGAATGCAGCCTTGTCTTTCAGCAAGGATTTGAGGGAAGCATTAGTATTCCTTGAACTGTAAAGTTGATCAGGCCCAGGGGAGGGAAGAAAGAAGGGTCCCAGGACAGCCTCTGGTGCCAGAACAAATGTCCAGCATCTGTTGCAGTCTAAGACGTGTGTTGCTCCTGCAGAAGGGGAGAGGGGAATAAGGAATTGGTTATGTAAAGAGTGTTTGTAGTTTATTGCTGATGCTTATTGATTAAGGGATTATCCAGTGTTTTTTTGCTGCCCTTGGATTTCATCTGACAATAGAGCTCAGGGGCTATTTCTGTATACTTTGAGTGGAGTTTTCTTGGTGAACATCCAGAGAGAGGGCCCTGTTAGATAACGCTGTACTCATCCCAGGCTCGGCCAGGGGATACAGGGAAAGCAGAGTCTCTGGCTGTGTTTCAGAGAGGAGAGGGCTGAGCCATCTGCAGTACATGTGCCTTACAGGCCTGGCTGTTTGGAAGCAGATTCCCCCAATCACAGCAATGTGATTGCCTGTAAAGAGATGTCTGAGATCTCCATGCCCTGAAGGAGATCCTGCTGAGTGCCTGGTGTTTCCTCTCAGGAGAGCTTTGCTGCCACTATTTCTAATGCAATACAGGGGTCTGAACTCTCACTCCAGGAAGCCCATCTCTTCTAGGGTCCCCCTGATGGACAGCAGCCACAGCAAGTGATGGGAATAGGGACTGCTGCTCCTGCCTCCTGCATGAGCCCCCCAGGCTCTTGTCCTGAGACTGAACAGCAGCATGGTCAGACCACGAGCTGACATAGGGGTGAAAATGGTCATTTGGCTTATTTCTGGCCTGTTGTGGATAAATCTAAATTAGGAGAGACAATCCCAATTTCTGAGCAACCCATGGATGAGGTAATTTGTAGACCCTATAGGAAACTGCCGAGGAAATTTTTAACTTTTTACCAAGAAATTTGGACTTTCCGCACAGCTCTGGGCTGGAGGACCAGGCTGGGACATTTGGCAAGCATGGCCAATGTGACTTAAAAATTCAGCCTTGAATATTTTTGCTATTTTAGAAATGGGATATTTAAAACCCTCCAGGAGAGAAATGGCTTTTATTTGTGAGCTGTGGCATTTACACTTATCCTTGCACTTAGCCAGAAAAGAAAATGCTGCTGTAAAGTCAAGCGTTTTCTACTGAAAAGTCATTCTAGGCAGTTTTAAAATGTTTTTGGTTTAATTTTTTTTTTTTTAGTATATGGGTTATTTTTATACTCTGGCATATGGAGCTGGGCCTATGACAGCCAGTGTATCTGAGTCTGTGCATGAAATGCACAGTGTACACCAGACCACTGTGACCAGTGTGCTCTAGTTAGAACACTATAAAATGTATCTGGAATTGACTTGCAGTTCCAGAGGCAGCAGGAGGCAAAGGCCTGTGGTAAATTTTTTATTGACTTTCATGGACTGCCATCCACTGTCACCAGTGCCCAGTTTTGAGCTCAGCTTTTACTTCACCCTTCTGTTCACCACTTCAGTTTTAACCTCCTCCTAACTCTGAGAGTAAGGAGATGGCGACAGTCTTTTGGTTTAAAATTTCACATCTTACTCCATCCCAAAGGATTTTTTTGTTGTTACTTGAAATCTGAAAGTTTTGAATTCTAAGCAAGTATCTTTAACTTTTGCAAAAACAAAAAATAATATCAACTTTCTTCCATTCAGAGCTGATTCTTTTAACATACACCAAATAAATAAACCCCAAGCTCTTAGTATGCCTAAAAATGAGCACATAAACATAGCATGTTTCCCAAGTGGAAAAGAATTTGTTTGAAAGCATAGATAAGGTAGCTCAAATAGGGATGTCTCTAGGTCAGCTTTTAAATTCATATTTAGTTCATGTTCCAAGGTCTATGGCAATCAATGGAAAGCATCTGCCAGCTTTAATAGGTGTTTACTCAAGATGAGAGGGAGAAGCAGCAGAGCAATTTGATATGGAAAGAGCTACCACCCAAGAACACCCATCCTGAGCATGCTGTAAATGTACTTGGCTGGAAATATTGTTTAACACCAAAGGAGACCACAGTACAGAGTACCTCATGGAGCTGTCTTGTTTAGCTTGTGGGCTTTGGCCCATCAGTACTCTCTGGATCTGGGTGAGAAGTTTTCCCACCTCTCAGAAGTATTCAAGGGAAAGAAACTGAAAATAAAAAAGGTCTCCATCTGAGGTAGAGGCACAGAAAAATTAATTTTAAAAATGGGAACTCTGGCAGATAAGTGAAAATAATTTAAAAATATTTTCTTTTCTTTATTTCAATATGTGACCACTTCAGATTTATTTTACCCTATGAAGACTGTATGTTTGTCAGCAAAACTATTTTAGAAAAACATACCAATTTTTTTTCAAGAGTGTTGAAGAGAGTTCTCTGACGGCTTAGAAACTCTTCCACAAACATATTCTCCAAACATCAGAAAAAGTCTTAAAACTAACCTGTTCGTTTTGATACGTCAGCATTTTTGAAGGGAGATGAGAGGGAGAGTGCTGGTGATAAATCCTCCTGAGGCTCTCTGTCTCGGTGTCTGAAAAATGGATCCCTCTGTCATTTACGTCTCTGGGCACATTCACTGCTGAAGAAGTTGTATGTGGTTTTTCCTTTGAAACACCACTGAACTGCAGGCAGTAGAGGATTTTGCTTATGTATCTGAGTGGCTGGCAGTCAGCCTGTATTGAACACCTTGCTATGTATACAGCCATACTAATGCTTATCTTTGTAGCTGCCTGGTATCATTTTACATTCATGTTCAGTGTCCTGAGAATAGGGGATCACGTCAGGCCAAATTTATTATTAAAGATTATTTCAGTGCTGCTAATCTGCTTTCGAATAATAATTTTGAGAAGATTCCCTCTTCATAAATGCACTAGTAAGCATTTCTTCATGTGGTTAAACTCTTATTCTGTTTCCCATATGCTTCTCTTCCTGGGCACCTTGGGCAGGCTGTCATTGAGAAAAGAAGAATTTTTAATCCATAGCACAATTTTAGGTCACAGCTTTCCCTGGAAGCCCAGAACATCTAAGAGTCTTCTGTGTAAAGTATCAGCTGAACCTATTGGATCTGCTTTCAAACAGTTCAGATAGCAGACAGTACAGGCAAGTTCTAAATTAGAGTGGACAGTAATGCAATGCACATTACTGGTTTTGGGCTGGAGAAGTCCCAGACCAGTCTGCAAATCCAACAGCTTCCAGCAGACTTTTACGCAGGAGAAAAAGTGAAATCCTTGTGTACTCTGGGGAGGAGTTGCCATGTTGGGTACCCTGCAAAAACCCAGGCATCAGGACATCAGGACTTCTTTCCTCAGCAAATTAATGGCAACCAATGGCTGAAGCAGCACTGTGGACATAAATCATGAGAAGGAACAGCGAGAAATGAGTACAAGGCTTTTCTTTCTATTTAGTAATTTATCAAGGGAAGTGGCACATTAATAAACAGATCTCCCTTGAGGTGTGGAAGTAACAGAGATAAATATGACTGTCAAATCTGGCCTGCTTCCTTCTGTTATGGAAGGAGGAGACTGTGGAAATGCAAATGCAGAAAACAATATCTATATCTGGAAAGATTCATATTATTTGTGGGATAGAAACACTGACAACTCAGCTGAGATGGAGCCTGATCACACTGGGTGCAATACTCGATGAATAAAACACAAACCCTATCTAAAGGAGCACATCTAAATAGATGACACTGGGAAACAGGGACACAGAAAGAAGTAACTTACTCAAGGAGATGTGTCTGGGGAGGACTGGGAACAGCACCCAGGTCACAGCCCATGTACTGAATCAACATGCTTTATAGTCACAAGGAAAAAAAGAAAATAAAAGGAAAAAGAATAGTTAAAGACAGGGAGGAAGCTTAGTTAGTTCAGATCAATACATGAACATGTTGCATACAGAGTGCAGTTTTGACCACTGTGCTCTAGACACATGTGGGTTATGTTGCTCAGGCCAGGGCCCTGGTGGGGCCCAAAATTTCATGAACCAGGTGTGAATTTTGGGAGTGCTCCACTCAAGTCTTTAGGCAGGAACAGCCTTTGCTGGGGGGATTTTGGTTGGTTGGTTTGGTTTTCCATCTATAGTACCTCTGCACGTGGCTGCTCCTTTTCCAGCTCCCCAGGGAAGTGCCACTCACCATGGCAGAGCAAGGCTGGAAACTGCCAGACACAAGCTTTAGGAAAGTTTGATTCTGGTCTCTCCAAATTATGGGACAGCTTTAACACTGAGGAGGTGATTTTGACAGACCTGTGTGTTCTTTCTGTTTGATATCTGATCCTTGAGTCATGTTTTAAAGCTTCTCCCTGCCCCTTGGGGCTGCAAAATTTGGTTATAAAAAATACTGTAGGAAGAACACTCTCAGCAGATGTGCAGCAACCTCATTTTTAGAAAAAAAATTCTTAGATTATCTGTATTGCACATAGCAACTCCTGAAGCTTCTTAGGTATGGGACACAAGTCACAAGAGTGCTTGGTTCAAGGTTTGGCATTGGACTTCCAATGAGGCCTTGGACAAGTCATTTACCTGGTGCAATGAGGAACATTATTGGTAAAAAGGGGATGGTGGTACTAAACCCACTGATTACACAGCATTCAGGTTTGGTAATGACAGAGCCACTTGGTGCATGGGTGAGTCATGAGAAGACTGAGAGACTGCCACCCAGCCACTGGTCTCAGGGCAATGTTGATGCAAACTTCTGTGAGCCAACACAAATCAAGGAACTATTTCATCATGATGGCAGGATCTATTTTACCTCCTTGTACATGCCCATTTACCCTCTCACATACTAGAACTCTCATCAGGACGGAAAGTTTATGCTTTATAAAGTGTATTTGGTGATACACAACCAAAATCAGTCCCTCTATCCAGTGAGAGGAAAATAACTCATATTGACTATTTGAGCAGGCTATTGTTTTATTCACAGTGTTTATTAGGATATACACACAGCAGGCTTCCTGGGGAGACTGCTGCTGAAAAGCCAGGTAGTAATACAGTGCTGTATTCATTGAGGGAAGGAGCTGGAGAAGCTGAGCCCTCCTGCACCTATGGGTGGTTAGTGGGGATTATCAGCCAAACGTTATAGCTAAATGGCATATTTTACCTGTGGGAATTTATTTTTTTTTTCCTTTCAAAAAAGAAGTGACCTAAATGCTTATTTATCTTATTGCTTTGGAAAGATGAGCCATTACAGTCAGATCTAGAGCTTGGTCAGGCTTTGGATTTGGTATTCTGGTATTGGGGAAAGTTGTGATATTCCCCTTCCCCAGCTCCCATCTGTGCCATGCCAGAGATTTGCAGGTGGGTCAGGCCTGGGCAAAGTTTCCTCAGGATGAAGTCAGTCGTTCCAGTTAGCACTGCAGAAATGTTAGGGGAGGCCAAAAGCACACAGTACTAACTTGCCATTTATTGCAGCTCCACAAACAGGACTGGCAGGGTTGGAAATTACTTCATGCCCCAATGATTGACAATTGCTAATAGGGTCCAGGCACTGGCAGGTCCCCTTGGAGGGGGAGAGCTTGAACTTTGTGCCTGAGCTGCCAAATTGCTTTTCTTAAAACTCATAATTTACTTTTGGGGCTCCTGGATCCTCTCCTCTTTCGTTAATTGGATGTTCAGCATTGTGCTCACTCTCGTTTGGTTTCCGCACACCAGCAGATGCACCATTTCCAGGGGTCACCCCAGCTCGGACTTGCTGCTCATCTGGCCCTCTGCTCCTGCCACCAAGTCATCGGGGATGGCTGCACTCATGGAAACCTTTTCCCCTTTAAACTAAAGTTAATTTAGTGCCCGTGAATGAGGATGATGGACAGGCCTCTGTTTATCCCCAGAGAAGGGTGAAGCAAGCGGGTGTTTGCTCTGCTGCGGGGTCCCTGCCACGCAGTGTCCAGCAGAGAGGAAACCTCCCGTCAAAGTGCAGGTGGTCCCTGTGCTGCTGCTGGCTCCTGAACATCCCACAGCAGTCACGAGTGCTGCAGGTCTCAGCATCTCCCACCTCCCCCATCGGAAAGGGATCAGCCTGCTGGTTTTATCTGACAAAATCTCGCTTCCCTACAGTGTCCCGGTTTTCGAGCCCACGGGTGACTCCGAGATTAAGCCGAAAACGAGCCCTGTCTATCTCCCCACTGTCTGATGCCAGCATTGACCTCCAGACGATGATCAGGACCTCCCCAAACTCTCTCGTGGCATATATCAACAACTCCAGAAGCAGCTCAGCAGCGAGTGGCTCCTACGGCCATTTATCTGCCGGGACAATCAGGTAAAGCTCTGGGACTGGCTTCATAACCAGCTCTCCAAAAGGAGGGATGATCTTTCAGGAAGGGAGACCTTCCATTCCTCACAGACTCTGCTTTTGTGCATTGAGGCTGTGTGATGTACTAAATTAAAGCCCCCATCCAGTTTTGCATGTGGAAGGGTTTGTGGCATATAGGGGGAGGGGGTTGACTCGATTGGGATTACTGGTTACCAGATTTCTAGTAATTACAGGATGATAATGCCTCCCTGCAAGCAGAAATGGAGAATAAATTAATCTAAAAAAAAGTTCATTGTGAGAAGTTGGACTGATTAAGAAACCTCCTGATTTAAGAGATTGCCCTAAAGTAGTCTCCAAATTATTGATCCACATTTGTAAAAAAATGTTGCCTGGGCAGATTTAAGAGCCTAATTGTAAAAACATATTTGAAACAAATATAAGCCCTTGAGTAAAGTTTTGCTCAAACCTTAATTAAAAAGCACTTACACTAGGCAGCTCACTGTTGTCAATTCCTGCCGTGATTGCTTCACCCGTGTTTCACAATGTTATTATTCTTATTATGATTAACTGTAAAAAATGTTGGTTCTAATTATCACTGATGTTGCAAAGCAAGGATTTATAAAGATCATGCACTCCTAAAATCTGTGAGGAAAAACAGAGATATTGCCATTAGAAACTGTAACATCAGTTTTATTTAAAGTTACTGTATCTGGCGATATCACTTAGAAATTGACTGTAGAATCAAACATAATGCTAGCTTTAAAAAATAGCAACTCTTTGTCTGGTAATAATATTTTTCCAGTTTTGTCATCTGTTGTCTCTAACTCAACATACTTAAGAGTATCCTATATGCAGATTTTAAGCTTTTTAGTAAGGTGTATCTTGAACGTCAGGAACTGTACAATGGGTTACATATATAACAGGTTATCTATCAGTGGAGGGTGAAAAGACTTTTTTGTTATTATATTAATGATATCTTAGTGACAGGAATGAAATCCTTTCTCACCCACTCAGACCCAGATCCTAGTAGCAATTCAGAAATTCATTTTTGGACTTTTTGGACTTGGACATAACAAAGCTGTGCAGCCCTCTGCTATCACACCTCATTTGCTGCTGCAAGTATTTAGCTCCCAGAGCTCTTTATACACTGTAGTGATTTTTTTAGTGTTTCTTTTGGTCAAGTTGTTATTAACTGGTTTGGAACAGAAATACTGATTGTATCATCACCAGCAACAAGTATTTTCTCTAAAAGCAAAATTAGAAATGAAGTGTGTTGCTAATTACAGCCCTGTTCTCTGAGCACTCACCCTGTGGGCAGTTAAGTGATGTTAGAGGAAATGCCATGAGGTTCAGGGCAGCCACCTCTTAAAGGTGGCAAATTACCAATTCTGGGGCTGAGAGTCTATGGTTCATGCATTAGCTGCCTGGATTACAGGGAGCAGAGCATCTCCTGTGCTTCTCCATCTCTGCCAAGGGATCTGCACCAGGAAGTGAACCCCTTGCTCCCAAAAGCAGAGTTTCAATTTAATGCTGTCATCTGCTGCATCCTGGCTCAGACCTGTTGCCCCAGATCATGCCCAAGCAGCCAGGAGCTGGTGGTGTGTCTGGTTATTGCTGACCTAGACTGGAGCTGAACCGGTGACCTACATATGAAGGGTGATATACTTGAGCAGTCCCCTGAGCCAGCACTCCCCTCACCTGAATGCAGAGTAAATTGCATGGTTACAGGTACAGTTATTCATCCATGCTGTGATCTGTGCCAGGTGATGATGTTTATTTATACCCAGGGTAGCATAACCCCAGGGTTGGCAGTCTGCAGAATAGGTCTGCCTGCAAAAAGCCAGGTGCCTCGGGGGCTGCAAAGCCAGATGTGTCCAGCTCTTATCCTATCCTTTTCTTCACTTTCTGCCAAGGCTTTAGCTGTTTTTAAACACAGGAATCAAAAAAACTACTGTCAGTCTGATACATAGGTCCAAATGCTTCACATGTTTGCTGAGGCACACACAAGACAAATCCTGTTGGTGCAGTAAAGCAGGCTGTCAGGCTTATCCTGACATTGAAGGAGACTAACTGGGGCACTGCAGCCTCTCTCCTGGAGCCTGCAGGAAGCCAAACTTGGATCAGTCACTAGCCAATGTGATAAATATTGTTTAAAATAACTTCTCATCATTTTTCTTCCTCCTATGTCTGCAGCCCAGCATTCAGCTTCCCCCACCCCATTAACCCCGTGACGTACCAGCAGATCCTGACCCAGCAGAGAAGCCTGAGCTCAGCCTTTGGGCACACTCCTCCTCTCATCCAGCCATCCCCAACCTTCCCCCCACGGCAGCACATGGCAGTCATCTCTGTCAACCCACCACCAGCACAGATCAGCAGCAACAGCAACTGCATCTCCGACTCCAGCCAGGTAGGCATAGTCCTCCTGGCTCTCTCTGTGCATGGGAAATGAAAGCATGTTCTCCACAGACTGAGTTCTGCCCTTCACGGTGGCTGTGAGAGTTTTACCCACTCTTTTTTTTTTTACTCACACTCTTCCTTTATGTTGATATTTCTTCATGTTTCTTTTTCTTCCCCCTGGCATAGTGTTTCTGCACTAGTCATCACCAAATTTTGCACCCACTTCCATTCCTTGTACACAGACATCTACCTACTTGTGCAGAAACCAAATGCCTTGATCCATCAAAGCATTGAACATGATATGCAGGGTCATCTCAGGTAGCAAATCTCCTTGAACACTTATGTGCTATTGAAATTGAGGCAATTCAGCACATGCTGGAGTGTTTTGCCAGATAAGCCACTGAGCACTGTGAATCAAGCTTCATCAGTTCCTTTCCCAATCCCTCCTTCCTTTTTGTCTACTGACATGAGCCATGTTGATAGTCTTGACACACCTTATTCCTTTTCTCTTTAACAAATAAGTGCATCTTATCTCGGACCTCCAGCCATTTTACTTATTGTTCCTTCATTTTCAATAGCTTTCTCTTTCAGGGTATCCTTAATGTTGATTTTTACTGTTAAGGTTTGCAAAACAGGGGCCAGATTTTGAAAACTAGGAAGGCCATGCTGTGTTTGAAATCCCACACCTCAAATGTGTCCTTACAAGTACCTGTGTACTCACACAGGCAGATGCGTGTGTGCACAAGCCCTCCACGTACACAGGTTTAGTGAATATCTCTAGCACATTTTTAATCATTTTTGCTTCCCATTTTTGTTCCCTGGAAGTTCAAATTGCAGCTGCTTTTCTCCCCAGAGACTTATTTCACCTCATTTCACACCCATTTCAAACTGTTGTTTTAGTTGTATCATACTGAACTTTTCAGACTGGTTTATTGTTGTAGGGTTCTCATGGCTGCTGCAATACAAACTCTGTTTGTTATTGAAGGTTATTTGATTGATTGGTTTTGTTTTCTTCTCACAAACTGGCTACTAAAATTATGTGGTTGGCAGGAGTTATGCTTCTGTTTAATAACTTGCAGGACCAATCTTGGGCAACTAGCAAGAATGTATTTAAAATGTTAATGTTCCAATTTTATGCACATACAATGGGAAGTTTTTTCTCCTAAAGTTGTTCTCATTTTTCAAGAGCTTAGCAAAATATACACATAGCCTTTCACGCACCCAGCACACCAGAGCCCTTGTATGTAACAACAGCTCCCCATTCCCCCCAGGAGTTTGTTTTCTCAACAAATCATTCCATTGCATTGAGAAATAAATTCATGGCTTGGATGGGGGTTGCTTGACGTTTTGAGGGCTTTGACAGGGACTAGATGACTCTGAAATGGAGCAGCAGTGGAGAGGCCAAGCTCACTGGTGAGCCTGCAGCAGCTGACACTGTCCTCAACTCATTCCTCTCTTCCATCTCTGACATGCACAAACCCACATGGGGTAGTTTTCACATCAAACCCAGCAGGCCAGTACCTTGTTGTCTCCAGCTACTCCTGAAGTTCAGCCTTTATTGATTTTTTTTTTTTTTTTTTAATTTAACTTTTAATAATGAGGTGGGCTGCAGTCAGTCTCTCATCCCAAACCCTGGTGCCATATCTTGTCTGGTTTTCTTTCCTAGAGCAAGCAGAACAGCGAGTCAGCTGTGAGCAGCACAGTCAATCCAGTCATTAACAAGCGCAGCAAAGTCAAGACTGAAGTCGAGGGTTTGCCCCCACCATCCCCCACTACTCAGGTAACTTTCTGGGTGCAAGATGTGCTGTGGGGAGAGGCAGAAAGCTGCTGGGTATTGTTGTCCTTGGGAACAATACTCCTGGCACCGTTTGCTGCATCAAGGTCTGCCCAGCAGGCAGGTGTTTCTTGCAGCAGGAAGCCCAGCAAGGCAGAGGGCAGAGCTGCACTGACTGAATGCAGCATTTGATGGATGCTTGGGGCTCAGTTTGCTCTTGCTGTGCTTGCAAAGGGAAGGAGTATTTCGAGAAAGATAACTTTAAAAATTTTGCCTGAGTTGCCCATGCTGCAAAGAAAGCAGTGGTGGTGCCTCAGAGAAAACATAGATTACAAGGCAAGCTTGCATGTAGGTAGAAAGCTCGCAAAAAAAAGGACGACTTCTTGATTCAATAAGGAATTGCTCCTAGAAACATTCTTTACATTGGTGACACAACATTTGACACCAAGAAAGGCCCAGAGGCCTTTACCTTCTTTCTAGAACTCTATGATTGCAAACTATTTAATGGCTGACAGTATCCATCTGACCATCCTTTATCACAACTGTAAACTATCAGGAGTGCTCTGGGCACTTCATTTTCATGAAATATTAGGCTGTGTTATTGTCAAGTGAATGGAAGAGTTGATGACAAATTTCTGTTTCTGCCCTGGTTCAGGAGCAGGTCTCAGCATGATGCATGGGGACAGCAACGTGTGCAGTCATCAGGGGGCTGGTAAAATTGATGAAGATAGCGTATCAGGGAAAGATAAACATGCTGTAGTCAGCATGATTAGAGCAAAGAGGCATCTCTCTGGAGCTTTGAGTTTAGGAGTAGATCTACATGCTGCTGCTAAGGCACATGCCCTGAAAAAACAATCTGGCCACCACCCCGGCTAACAGAGCACGTGTTTATTTCTTGCTGCAAATGAAAAAAAAAAGATTTGAAAGCCATCACCTGCATTCTGAAAGCATCTGTTACAGAAGAGATGTGGGACAGCTAGTTAGTTGCTCAATTGCTTTCTCTGCTCTAATTTGAAGAGGTGTGTGCATCCAATAGTAGGGACTGCTTGGGCAGCATCAGCTTGGCTCACCCCTGCAGCCCTGCCCCAGATATTCATCCTCTCCAGTTTATGTGACACAGGCACTTGAAAGAAGGGGGAGAATAATTTAAAATGGTGCAAGGAGGCTTGATTAGAATAGCAAAGAGAAATCAGGAGAAAGAAAATGCACATTGGTCGTCCAATAGTTCTTAATGAGGAGATCTGTGAGGTAATACCCCAAAGGAAATGTAGGGTTCATGTCTTGCAGCATTTCAGCAGTGACTGGGAAATCACTGGAAAGTTGTAAGAGCCAGCCCATTCTTGGCCAGGAGAACAGGTTATAAGACTGAACGTAATGGGTGTCTCCCCTTCCCTTGGTCTAAGCAACAGCAACTTGTTAAATTTAGAATTCCTGTCCTGCAGGAGACAGTGCTGAAAAGTTGAGTTACAGTCAATTAATTACTGACTGGTAATTTTTTTGCAGAGCATGAAGCTCAGCCATCACAAAAAAGCATGCATGTGTGTGTTTTGTTTTGGAAATGCTGTACTGCAAACCCCTCATGTGAGTTGTGGTTTGAATGTTTAAAATCCTTGGCCAGACAGCATCTCCCATGATGGCTCGTGCTATAAAAAATGCAATCCAGACAAGATTTGTGGGACACAGTGGAGCAAGCATGAGGAACCTGAGTTACTGTGTTCTTGCAATACCACAATAGCTCCAGTACTGACTCAGATTAACATTGAACTAGCCAGAAATTAATCAAGGCAGTCCTCTTCAACAAATTAAAATTATATAAATTCAATTTCCAACAGAAAGTCTAAAAAGATTCTTAGTAGAAATTTCACTTTTCCAGACACCATACTTTGCATGGAGAGAAATTTTTCAACAAAAAAAATCTTTGCAGCACAACTAAATATGAATTGCAGAGAAAAGAAGCTGCTGTTTGGACTTTCTGAGATTATTGCTCTGGGATCTAATAGTAGTTTGACTCTCCAGAAGAATTTCTGTAAATTACTGCCCTTTCCTGTTCTAACATCCACCTTAAAATATTTTTAAAATTTGGAGCTAATTAAAACAAATCTTTCTCTCTGTATCTAAATTTTTGAACTGAAAAGTCACAGCTAGCATGCATGTCATGATCTAGTTCATGAAAATTTTTAAACTCTTCTACAGTACATCTCATTTTTCAAGCCATATAGTGCCATTAAGTCATTAATCGTTGCAGCCCTTTGGTGGGCATTGGGAAGGTGTTGGTGGGGAAGGAAATGGCATCCAGACAGGTCCGTTTGGGTAGGTCAGAAACAGTCTGAGATGAGCCAATACTGGCTACTGATTGCCTTGTCTGTAGTGCAAGTATCTGACACACCCAGAGACAGTGGCTGTCCTTACCTCTGAATTGTATTAATTATGTTGTGTGTCACACTGTTGTGGAGATGTCAATGCTTTAATACAGCAGCCATAACAGAAATCTTCTGTGCTTCATTTAGCACTGAGGAGCTGGCTAGACACAGAAGTTAAGGGGAGAGCTCACAGCGTGCTCGGCATTAAAGTACAATTAATGAGTCCAGAGCCCCTGGAGCTCTGCTCTGCAGCCCACTCATCACTGGGTCTTGCTCAAGCTTCCCAAATCTCCCTATCTCAGAGGAATGTTCTGGGGGCTCACCACTTTGTCCCTGTAGAGCATTCTGCAGGCATAAATCTTTGGGTAAGCACTAGGTATAATTTTCTCATCTACAGAAAAATTAGGAAAACAGGACCTCTCCTCCCAGACCCATGTCAGGTGAGGGTCCTGACCACTGGGCTCTGACTGCTCAGTGGTTTCTTCATGCTTGTATTTCCTCACTCCCCCGAGATCAGAAGTTTTACTCCATCAAAGAGCACAGTGGTCAAACTCCAGCCTTTTCCTTTCTCCATCCTATCCTGTGACTGCCCACCACCTGGCTGCAGCCAGGCACTGCTGTGATGATGGCTGTGGGGTATTTGTGTCTTGTCATTACCTCTGATCCTTTTCTACCAAAACTCATTATTTCACAGTAATCGAGGATGCTATGTTGCAACAACGAGCACGGTTTTGTGATCAGTTGGTACCTACTCTGTGATCTGTGAGTGATGGAGGAATTCAGATGAAAGAATTTCACCTTATACAATTCACTGTTGTGTGTTGCAGGAGCATCTGACAGACCTGAAAGAAGATCTAGATAAGGATGAATGTAAACAGGAGCCTGAGGTTATTTATGAGACAAACTGTCACTGGGAAGGGTGCACAAAGGAATATGACACTCAAGAGCAGCTCGTCCATGTGAGTAATGGTTGGGAGGAAACCCCAGCGATAAATTTGGGGGTTTGTGTCTTCATTTTTTATCACTAGCTGCTGTATACAGTCAGAGCTCACTCTGGGAGCTACTAAAGGTGCAAATCAGAGATATGGTGTGTAAACACTGCCAAAGCAGGTCGCTGATCCCCAAGGAGTTCAGCTGCAAGAAGGCTCTCATAGATTATTTGATGTTGCTCTCTTCTCAGCTGCTGAGGCTGCAGTTTCTGTTTCCCTTGTTCATGACCCAATGACAGAGGCCTGTGCAGAGGAGCTGATCAGAAAATGGGAAAGGGGACCTTCCCTCTTTGCTGGTCATATTCACTGAGCCTCCCCATGCAGCTACACCAGCCATGGGTCAGGGATCATCCATACTGTTCTTATTCCTTGTCCAGCCATGAAAACCTTTTAATGCTGCTGTGACATGAGCTGGGGGGCCAGTCCACTTAGGGGCTGTTGACCTGTGCAGCTCTTCCTCCACAAAAATAGAGCATTTGCAGAGTTTGGAGACATGTTCCAGTGTTTCCATCGTGGCCTAAAATATAGAAAGTGGGTTGATTTTTTCAAAAATTGGGAAATAGGGCTTCCGTAATCACAGTGATGTCTCCAAATGAGTGTTAAAACCGTTCTCTGAAGAATCCCCAAACCAAGTCATTAATCAGATTTTCAGTTCTAATTAATTCCAAGAAATTTTTGTATGTATTGCTTCACCTGGGAATCTGCCATTCAGTTTCCTTTGGCTTCTGGGGTCAACAAACCCCTCAAACTCATAGCAATTGCCTATGAAATCAGACATGATCTTTCTGCCCCCAGCCCAGCATCCTCCCAGTCCTCATTTTGGGTCTGTGGTATGAGCCCATTTGTTTGAAGGCAGCCCAGAGCTTCTGGGAACTCACCAGCCCCAGCATCCCTGTGAATTTTGTTTCAGGACCCACTGTCTTGGCCTTTTCCTTCAACCTTTTACTGTTTCCTTCATGCTGGGCTTCAAGCCTTCCAAGAGGCACCCATATACAACGCACAAGCCCTCTTCCTGAGGGCTTGTGTCTCTGCTCACCCTTTTTTTTTTATATACCTGCATCTTAGTCAGTTTAGATGCCACCAAGTAGATGTTAGTCTCCACTTCCCCAGGCTCTGCACACAAACATTATCTTAGCTCAGAGGGACCACTCTCTAAATGATAATTCTGGACATGTGCTCTCCTTCCACCTAAGGCTAGCACCTGTCTGCCCCTCACAGAAATCACTGGTTCAGTGCAACCTGTCCTTGAGTACAGGCAGATTTGGAAATGGTTTCCAGGGCCAAATGAGTGATAAAATGCTTAATGAGTTGCACATTGCATGCTATGGGGCATTGCTTTTCTGGGATCTGTCATATGGGCCGGGCTAACATTTGTCCAACACTATTTGTGTGTTTCCTTCTCAGACATAAGAAAAACTCTTAACTGCCCAGAGCAAAGTGCAGGGCAGATCCAGACAGGTCAGCACTATTTATTTCCAGAGAAAACCCAAAGAAAAATATCTGATGGAATGTCCAAGATTTTCCTAAATTTGGAAGGCTTTAAAAATGGAGGCTTCTGTACCATGATTACTAGCAACATAGGGTTGTGGATTTGGGATGCCCAAAATACACATGCAAATGAAATACAGATGTCGTGGTCCAGCTTCTGAGGAGGAGGCACCCCACCATGCACGGAAAAACTCCAGCTTGTGTGTAGAGCATAGTACCTGGGAATACAGGGTCAGTTCTCCAAACACACAGGGCAATGTTCTTGTGGGAGAAGTGCATGTCAATGGGGAGCAGCAGGAGTGAGGACACATTTTTGTAAGCATCACTGCTGCTCCCAGCCTGAAAGGTCACCTTCAATTTGAGAGAAGCCCAAGCAAAATCTCTGGCCAGGTGCAGGTTTGATGACTGAAGTGAGGTGAGTTGTCCAACTGCTCCTTCACTAGTTGATGAGAAGCAGATGTTTCTCAGATAGTGAGTTAATAAGCCTGAAGGGGGGGCACAGTTCCCCTCCCATGAATGTGTCTTCCTCTAGCACAACCAGGACTGAACAGGCAAGCCTGTGCATCCCCAGCTCCTAGCACTATCATGAGCCACCTTCATTGCAAGTCAGACTCCTATGCAGAGAGAGTCTTCCCAATTTCATCTGAGTATGGTTTAGTATAGCCATGAGTCTCCTGGGGAGTTAAAAATATTTCCACCATCTGAAGCTAAAATCTCATACCAATGCCATGTTATAAAACCAGAACTGCAGGCAGCTGAGCTTTAAACCCATACTAAGCCTCTCCCAAACTCAACCTTCCCTGACCACAGCAAAACAGCTTTGGCTCTTAGTGTTTACCTGTGGTGCCCAAGGGACCAGCCAAGTGTCACACATCTCCTCTTGCCCCTGGATAGACCTGCTGCCACAAGCAGCAGGTCCCTGTCCCCAAGACTGGGCCATGGCACACAAAATGCTGGGGTTGGATTAGGCTGGGGCCACAAAGGTCAGTTTTAATGCATTTTTGTGTCCTTGTGCTGCCTCACCACCCCAAGAAAGTCTCATCTTGTACTGCAACATGTGTGTCTGGCCTTGGACAGAGAGATTGAAGGCGGGGGCTGGAAAAAAAATTGCAGTGCCAAAAAAACAAAACCCAAACTGAGAGTGGTTTATTTTAGGACTTCCTGTCAGTGACTGTCTTCTGAAAACACAGAAGCAAGGACAGGCATTATTTTTGGCAGCTAGACCCCATTCAGAGAGACAAGGCCACCTCAGGAACAGTGCTGCCAATGGGCTGGTCTTCAGCTCTATTTATTTTTGGTTGGGCTTCATCTGCCCTGGGTTGGGAAAAAGCGAACCTCATCTCCCTCCCAGGGTGGATGAACGGACCCTTCTGGGTATGGCTTTTCAACACCCTGGCACAAGATTTCAGGGACCTGAGTAATTAGCAGTAATTGAGGCTGGGGAGTTTTCCTTGTTGCATAGCTCACAGATGCTGTCATTTCCTGCTGGGCAGCAGGTGGGTGTCTCAGTCTCGGGGTTGGCGGATGGGCTGGCATACAAGCAAGCTCAGACTCCCAGAATCATTTAGGCTGGAAAAGACCTCTAAGATCATTATGTCCAGATGAGGCTTGCCTTCTCTTCTCCCCCATCCTCTAGCTGCCCCGTAGAAAAGGTCCCAGCTGCATAAATGGGGTACAGGAGGGTCCAGCAGAGACAAAAATGACACTGTCATCCTCCCCAGTGGTGGCATCAGGCAGTCTGGGAGACACCGAGAGGGCTCCTTTCTCCCTGGCACTATGGGTCCCCATTGCTTTTGCCAGCCTCCCATTTATAGCAGCTTTGGACACAGTGCCTTGTGTCCTGGGTGCTGTGCACCTTCTGTAGCACACACCAGACCTCAAGGCTGGCTCCCATGTCCCTGGTGTTATTTCTGCACCTGGGACCCAGGTGCAAAACCTGACCACAAGCATTTGAGAGGGAAAAGCTGGCTTCTGCAGCACCATGTGCCCTTTGGTGCTGGCATCAGCTCTTCCAGGAGTGACCTCTTTCTCCCTTCTCTCCCACACAACAGCACATCAACAACGATCACATCCATGGGGAGAAGAAGGAGTTTGTCTGCCGCTGGCAGGACTGCACCCGGGAGCAGAAGCCCTTCAAGGCTCAGTACATGTTGGTGGTGCACATGCGAAGGCACACGGGAGAGAAGCCACACAAGTGCACGGTGAGCTGGCAGGGACACAGGGTGCATCTCAGCTTGGTAAATGGGACACTGTCTGGTGTGTGCAGACACAGGTATGACTTTAAGCGGGGCTCTCCGAGGGTCAGCACCCACCTCAGGGCTAGAGACCCTAGCCTGGGGACTGGGGAAGTGGTCAAGGAAGATGTGTTAGAGGGTGAAACCGCATTTCCTCAGGAAAAATACATTCCGCTCCACCACAGAGTGACTTGATACAAGTCACTAAGTGTGGAAAACCAGCCAATTTAGTGGTTTACATCCAAAAAGGAAATCCCGAAACCCCACACTGTGGGGAACCACCTAGCCCTCCTCATGACTAACTCAGCATCACCCAGTACTGCTGCTGGGGCTGCAAGTTTTCCTCACCCACATAACCAACTGTGCACACAAGCCTCTGTCCAGCCTGGGGAGCTGGGCCAACAACTCCTGCCTCTGCTCTCTTAATCCAGAGGTGAGGTCAACCCATGGGTACTTAAACCCCAAGAGGAGGTTGAAGTCCCCAGACCTGCATGCAAGCAACACCGTGCCTGGTGTTAAACACTGCCCAAGAAAGAGCATGGGATGCTATTTTGTACCTCATCCCTGTGGGTACAAGCTCACCTAGCACATGTGAGAACTGGCTTCACCTCCTCCTCAACCTCAAGGTTTTAAAGCCCATATCTGCCCTCACATATGGAGTCTCCCATTGCACCATGGGCTGATGTGGGGCACTCCAGGATGCCAGATGGGGGGACAAAAGAGCAAAGAGCTGTGGAGTTTAGTGGCTGTGGCCAACTGATAAGGAGAGGAGAGGTGTTCACCATCTCTTTCCACATACACTTCGGTGAGTTTTCCTTCCTAAGGTCCATCCTTGCATTTTGATATCCTCTGCTCCCTGCCTTCTCCTCCTGCCAGTTTTTCATACCTCCTCTGCTGTCATCATTATGTTTTTCTTCTCTTCAGAGTCTCAGGGATGAGTCTCTCTGTTCAGCAGATGTCTGCACCCTCCTCCCGCATCTTCCTCTTCTGCTCCATTAGTCCTTTCCAGCCCTGCTCCCTCTCTGGCTCTGCCCCAGCTTCTGCTTACAAATATTAGGATATGTATGACTTGCTTGCTGCATGACTCTTTTATCAATCTTCCAGCCCCATGTGCATTTAATTTAGAGCATAAGCTCCCTGGGGCACAGGGCCACGTCCTTTGTTTTAATCTTCTAAAGCACTTTGCCCAGTTCTTGTGCTTTACCAATCTTCCTTAAAAGTATCAAGGAATATTGATCACCAGTGTGCTATAAAGTGAGCAGTGAGGGAAAGTCCAGCCCTGCCCTTGAAGGCAGATGGATATAGAAGACAAAAAGCAAAAAGGACTGCATTCTCTTCAGTGCTATAATGGATCAGAAAAAATCCTCACTGCACAATCCTGCCTCTTTTAAGCCCTGGTTGTGCTGTGTTGAAGCAATGAAAAAGCTGTCTGTGAATATCAGGTCATCCTATACCTCCTGGAGAACTTGACTCCCTCTATGTGCAATATGTCTCAGCAGCAATCCCTGAACTGGAGTACCACTGGTTTCCCAATGCCTGGGATACACGGCAGCGCCACAGACAGGGCCCTTCTGTGGCTGAACATTCCTTGCCTGAGTCTGGCAGTCATTTTTCAAAGTGCCATTTGTTTTAGACGAGAAGTTTGTGGTGAACATAAAGCTACAGATGAGCCCAGTTGCAGCCTGGGACTTGGTCAAGGATTATTTCAACAGATGACAGCCAGAACTCCCACTGACATAATCAAATCCACGTGAGCAACTGCTTTGAACATGCACAGGCTGCTTTTCTGAGAAGCTCTTAATTGAAAATGTGGTCTCAGTACTTTTGCTCATAATAACTGCATTTTTGTGTCAGTATCCAGCAAAACCAGAATGGACACATGAGTTACCTCATGCTGAGTTCCCTTTGTTTCCAGCAAGTGGAATGATGTATTTCAATAACCATAAGCTACTTGAGTTGTAAAGGACTGTTTGCACAGGGCAAGAGAAGAAAGGGATGTACTGGGCTCCCTCAAAGTTGTGGCATGTTCTATGGGCCAAATGGTCTAATGAAAGTTGTCTGAGGAAGAGGAACAGGATTCATCCTACCCTGACAAAGATGTGTAAGGAATCAGTTCTTGCAGGATGTGCCTATTCTCTTTGAAGAGATCTGGCTAGCTCAAGAGAGCAGAGAAAGTTTGTCTTTCATGCACCATCCCTATGCTAGACCTTGAAAGGAATATTAAGTAACCCTACTCCTTCTCCAGCACAATGAAGTTATATGGGATCAACCTGTGCCTGTGTGCTTCACAAGTGTCACAGGCTGCATATTTGACTCACTCTGTGGCAGTGCAGGTGAGTCCTGTGCCCATGGAGCACAAGGAGACAGGTACCATTGCTCTTGCAAGCAGCTGCCTTTGGCCTCTGCCCAAAAAGGCCAGACCTGTGGATGTGTAGGACCACTCAGCTGCCTACAGGGAAATCAGACACTGAACTGTGACACAACGTGTCCTGCTATGACACCAGGTTCTTCGCTGGCCAGGATTCAAACATACCAGTGTGAAGTTCTGTCACATCTGGACTGAATCTGTAGACATGTCTAAGTGATCAGACTAAAATAGAACACCTTGCATCTTCCATACATTACAACAGGAGGGGCTTCTTGTTGAAATTTAAAGTGTGTTTTAAGGTGCTTGCCTAGGAAGTGCAGCATGGGCTTTTCAATGCTTCCAGCTGAACAGACAATGCAGCGTAAGTGCTAAAACTAGAATTTGGAAGGGAGCCTGGCATTTCTTAAAACCTCTTCTAGTGTTCCTCAGTTCCCACTTGTTTCATCAAAGAGCATGTAAGAGAGCCTCCTCGGTTTGAGGTGAAATCCTCTCATGCTGCAGGTGCAGGGAGAAGCCTCCAGCTCAGCCAAAGTGCAGGGTGGCAGGATTTACATCGCTAGCAGCGTCACCATATCTCCCAAGCTGCTCCTTCTCGTTGTGTGGGCAGCTGGTTTCCTTCCAGGAGGAAGGTTTCTGGCCCATTTTGTCATCCAAAAATCCATCTGTCTTCAAGATTGAGAGTCTTGTTTTTAAACTGGTAATGTCAGACAGCCTGACCACAGCATCCTCCGAGAGTAGACTGAAGCTGTAATTTGGGAAACTTCAAAGCTTGCTAGATTTCTGCTTATGTGTTAAAGAATGGCCTGGCCTTTCCAGCACTGATGCTGGTGAAGTCACAAAGCTGGTCAAGCTGTCAAGAAGCTGTCAGTTCTCTAAGTGGGAAGGAGAGGGCCTCGGTTTCTGAGCTGCAGAGGGATGGCAGGAGGGGCTAAGAGAACCTGAGGAGAGTGGAGGGGTGTTTGACCCTGCTGGAAAAAAGAGTCTCTTGTTGAAATGCCAGGTGAGTACCCAACAAGAAGCAGCACCTTAAGCATGACTCACCGCTGAAACTCTCAGACTGCTTAGGGAAGTGAATTCTCCCAACAAAGTGGATGTTGTTCCCTAGAACACAAGCCTTTTAAAGGGAAGAAAAAAAAGAAAGAATGAGAAACAGATGAGAAGGGTTTAGGCAGGGGGAAAATAAATTTTTTCTGGTTAATTAATCACTCTCCTTGTGTTTTTTTTATTTTAGTTTGAGGGTTGCTCCAAAGCTTATTCCCGCCTGGAGAACTTAAAGACACACCTGAGGTCCCACACTGGAGAAAAACCCTATGTTTGTGAACACGAAGGCTGTAATAAAGCCTTTTCCAATGCCTCGGATAGAGCCAAGCACCAGAACAGGACACATTCCAATGAGGTAAGCCTGGGCTCACCGCAGCTCAATGGAGGGCTTTTTAAAAAAATTTTGCTGACAATAAACATACACTTTACATGCTGGACTCATGTAAAAAGAAACTTACTGTAATGAGAGGTTTTTCTTATTTTTAATAGGATTTATTTTGCTGGAAAGCCAGACCACATTAGCTTTATATTTATGAAACTCATGTTCAAAATCATAAACAGATGTTAGGGTATGCAAACTTTTTAATCGGCTTTGGAAATTTAAGTAAGCATTTTCCAAATTTATAATTTTTAATAGCACAGATACTTTTGTACAGTTGTTCATGTGGTGTTTAATGTTACAGTGGAGAAGGCTAGCAGCAGTATAGCAGCTACCCCGGATCCTGATGCTCTGGAAATAATACTCCCTCCATCATTTGATGTACAGTGATAGAGCACAATGCAATGCTTTGTTAACCCTGGCTAATTAAGACCCACTATTAGTAGTTGGGGAGCAGAGGAAATTGCCTTTATTGTAACGCATGTGATGGTCTGTTGCAATCAGCCACGGCCGACGATTGAAATTTATATTACCACTAATTAGCTGACAGGGGAAGAAAAAACAACACTCCAAAGTTCTAATAGTGTTTGCAGCCATGGAGAATTCAGTCTATAGCCTAATTTGCAACAGTTAAATATAGACTATTGGAGAACGGAACACAATTGCCATGGATGACAGCTTTTTAAAGCAGTGCTGTGTCTACAAAGGGCTTGTTGGGAGTATTTCTAGATCTCACGTATCAGTCAGTGATAATCAAAGCTCTGTAGGTTTCAGGGATTCTGCTGGAAAACTCCAAATTCACTCTGCCCAGTTTGTGCACACTGAAGCAGTATATGAGATAATTTTTGCCTGTAGATCATGAGGGCTTGAATTCCCAGAGCTTTTCCAGGATCATCCCTAGGCAGGCCAGTTTCCCTTCTGTGGGGACTTCTGGGTTCCCATGTTCCTACCTGTGGAATTTGGCCTTGGTTGTATTTATTTTGGCAAATAAATGTCATTTGTTTGATGGGTTTGACTTCCCAAGTGATCCAGATTAGGAGCTTCACAGAGCTTGGACCCACTTGAAGGTCTGCTCTCTTGGGTTCCCATTGTGGGAGAAGGTATAGGGCAGGAGCATCCAGCTCCTTCTCTACAGAGGACCCTAGGCATGAGCTGCATTCAAAAGCACAAATTAAAGCCTCAGATGTCAGATAAGAATTTTATCCTCTGCTCTTGCTTCCCATGGAGGATAGAAAACCCCTCTCAGGGGCAGAAACATCATATCTACTAGTGGAGGATATATAACAGACTGGATGAGCCTTGCCACAGGATCTACATTGCACTGCATGATCTTACAGTTTGAAACTGTGCTCACCCCTGAACTGCACTCCTTGATGCAACACAGGCATGGCCCAAGACTTGTGGCAGATCTGTAGTCTGCATGTAATGGCTCTCTGGGCCATATATTTTATACCTGCTTTTTGAGGAACATATAAGATGATCCGTTGCAACAGATGACATCCCCCATGGCAAAGCTTTTTGCATTGGGCAGCAGGTCCAGGTGAGGGTCCTGCATCCAGCTGTGGCCATGACCAGTGGGTTAGCACCCTGCACTGAGACCTTGGCTCAAAAAACCACATGGATGCAAAGCAGAAGTTTGTGGCTGTGAATATTTCCCATTACCCATTGTTAAATCTATTGTGGTTCCTAGCTGCCTGCTAAGTATTTTCCTCTGCTTGAAGTGTTTACTAGGGAACACCACAGTTTCAGAGTTAGTCATCCATGTTTCCTGTAAGAGGGAAGCTCCATGTTTCCTTTAAGAGGGAAGCTCCAGGTTCCCTGTATTTGTACCCATCATTGTGTGACAGGACATAGGTGTATGGTCCAAACATGCCTAAGTTCAAGGCTGGGGTTATATTACTACAGTGGCTTTGTTTGATTGTTGAAATGTCACATGGATGATTTCATTTTAAACTTTAAGTAACTATTTAAATTCCTTCAGGGGATACCTTCAAAGTTACTCCTGGGAAAAGGGCTTTTATCCCATGATCACTTTCCAGTGCATACACGGAAGAGCAACATGAGTCCACAGCCAGCCAAAGACTTGGTGTGATATTTTCTTCAATTGAAGCTAAATGAGGGTAAAATGTAGGAATTCAGTTGTGCTGAGTGCCTGGGGAATTCCATGACCCTTAGGAGTATGTATCATGTGTATGGGAGTAGGAAGGAGGTATCTGAGATAGATAAATTGTTGACTTCATTAGGGCAAACACTGCATTAGATGTCAGAATTTTGATAACCCAGGCATGCCAACAAAACAGTGGTTGTGCCCCATTCAGTTGTGGGAGGTATGGCTCTACCTCACTGATGAAGGAAATGGCTGTACCTTGTTAGGTGGAATGTCTGCTGTTCAAGCAAGAGTCATCATGTTACCCTAATTACTGGTGTTTGAAAAATCAAAATTATTTGGCCCAAAGGCTCTTTATAAAAAATCCTTGACCTGTTATATGTAGGGATTTTTAGCATGTGCAGTGGGACTTCTGTTCTTTAGAATAGGTTTTAATAACAGCAATAATATTTCTGTAATGTCTTATCCAAAAGATTGCATGAGATGTATAAATAAACTATTTAACTTTTTGTGATTTGGTTTACCCAGCTTTAAAATACATTAAATATTTACCTCGGTGGGGTGTTACAAGGGTTTAGTTTGTTTAAGTGATGTGCCAAGATCAGTCAGGAAACATGCATTTGAACAAAAACTAGACTTTCAATGTTTTTAATGTGATGATGCTGGCCTTTTGTGAAGAATATATACTCTTTTGTGTTTTTTCACTTAAGCTTCTGGATGAAATTACAAAACACATTTTTAAAAAAGCATAGGAATTGTAATTTGGGGGAGGCTTCAAACAACATCTATCTGGTTTTTTTTTCATGGATCTATCCTAGTGCATTGGCAGAAAAATACTTAGAGTGTCTGTGAGGCTGAAAGCAGAACTTGGGATGAATTCGGGGCTTCCAGTGCAACAGCACCAGCTCAAACAACTGCAGCGCTATTACACTTTGGAATTGAAAACTCAATATACAAAAAAAAAAAAAAAGTTAAAAGAAGAAAAGTATCTGTTTGCTGACTTCTGTTTTCAGAAGCTTGGCTTCAGCCTTGTTTTCCTGTGGCAATCAATGATTCATGAATTCGGGACTAGAGTGCTATAGTCTGAAAAAATGCTGCATGCCTGTGGTTTGTTTTGCACAATAACAGATTTCAAGGTGTCAGGTGCTGGAGTGGTATGATAGATTGGGTAGGGTGAATCCAGTTTGGCTTGGTTTTGCTGCAATTACACCAGCCAGGTTTCAGACCAGGTCTCAGACATTTTCTTGGTGTAGACCCCACCTTAGCAGAGAGAATGTGTTACAGCCAGTCCCCTACATCACATCACCTCCCTCTCATCCATAATCAGGAAACATTCCTGTGGCCACCCAAGCAAATACATACATGGGAAAGTAATATTAGGAAAGTATTTTGCAAATTCTTAGCTGTTTTTTATTCCAGAAACTGAAAACAAGGAGTTTAGCCAACATCAAGTGACTGGCTATGTCTGTGTAGATCATCAGCACGCCATATATCACATCTTAGAAATCTCAGATTTACAGAATCCCATGGAGCAGATGCTCCACATTTTGCTGCAGCCAGATGCTATCCTCATTGTATTTTCTTGGCCCAGACACCATACCTGGAATATTTGGTCTTGTTCTAAATATAACCCAAGATTTTCTTGTATTGACAGAAACCCTACGTCTGTAAAATCCCTGGCTGCACAAAGAGGTACACAGACCCTAGCTCCCTCAGGAAACACGTCAAGACAGTGCACGGGCCTGATGCCCACGTCACAAAGAAGCAGCGCAACGATGTTCACCCGAGGCCACCTCCACTCAAGGAAAATGGGGACAATGAGGCGAGTGCCAAGCAGAGCAGCAAGGTTTCAGAGGAGAGCCCAGAGGCCAACAGCACCACAAGGAGCATGGAGGATTGCTTACAAGTCAAAACAATAAAAACGGAGAATTCTGTGGTAAGAGCAATTGCTCTTGGCAGAAATGACACAGGCCCTAATTTCTCTGATGCAATGGGGGCATGAAGTGTTTGCATGCCATTTACCTTTCTGGGCAGTTGCTCTTCATTTGCCAACACCTTAGAGTTCAAGTCCAGAGGTGAAACTGCAGGTCAGGGCACAGTCCAGTACTTGTTGCACCTTCCTACCTAGCATCACAAATTCCTACCCTCATAGTCATGGGTGACAGGTGACACACAGTGTTGAGCTTGGCCTCCCTGTGCAGTGAAAGTGGGTAAAACTCAGTGTTGTGGTCAAATGGGCTTTACCTGCCTTGCCAGTTTAAATTTAGCAGTGGCCATAGGGCACAGATTGATGAACATTTCTTGAAGCAGAAGTCCTGACTTAAGCAGCCCCTTTTCTTCTCCTCCCTTCACCCTTCAGTGTTTTTCTTTCTAGATTGCTGCACAGTGGGCTATTTGATGAAGACAGTGGGATTAGAAGTAGCTGCTTATTTATTATTGACAGTTCAATTCCTCAGCCCTGTTCAGCACAGAATCACTGGGGCTGACCTCTTGAGATCATTTAGTCCTCCCTGCTCAAGCGAGGCTGGTTGGAGAAGATTGCTCAGGAATATATGAGTTCAACACACCATTCCCATCTGCCACAGAAAAATGTAGTTGGATGCTGATGGAGGAGGTGGTACATTGCAACACATGGGTCACTTTTGCCTTTTGATGTTTGTACCCAAAGTTCTGGTCTGCTGACCAACTCGGACTGGGGGAAGGGTATAGCCTGTGCACAGCAGAAAAGACCTTCACCTACAAAGGAGAAGGTTCACATAGTCCTCAGACTTCTCACTAGAACTGAAAGGCCTTTGAGCTCCAAAATACATATTTTCTTGATTTGAATCCAGGCTTCAAGATTATTGTTCCTATGAAAAAACCATGCCCTGGAGCTACAAAGATTTTCTAAAAAAGCTTAAGGGATGTGTTGTTGGAAAAAATACTGATGAGCAATATGTTTCAGTTAGGAAGGAACTGAGGATTTTCACATTCAAAATGTCTCTAATTGACTAAAGGAACAGTTTTACTGTGATGAGGTTCTGTATTGGGTTACTAAAACTGAGTGTGAGAACCACTGGACAGAATGACCTCTCTCCAATACTCATCCTCCTTGTGTTTTGGCTTTTTTTTTCTATGAAAACATGGACACAATTACTGCCTCCCACCACATTTCTCCCAAAGGTGTGGGGTTGTTTTCCTAAGGCTGCTCACTCCCAGGGTTGCAGCCAAGTCATCTCACCGGTGGCAGGGCCATGGGCTGGATGTTCCCCTCTGCTCTCCCCATCCAGCACTGTGTGCTTCACTTGTGCACATCCAACAGGGAGCATATGAACTTGTGGGCTGACATCCAGCTCCTGTTTCCTGGTTAAGGTCAAGGTGGTGGGAGGGGTGAGGTGCTCCACTGGTTCCCATCACTCCAAAGCCCTTTGTTTTGACTCATCATTGGGTCCTATCCCAAACTCAGGAAGATAAGTGGGTAATCTCTCCTAGGACTTTTTATATGGGCCCCCAAAGTGAGAAGGCAGGAAAGATGGGGTATGGGAGAGGGGGAGATGTTGGAAATCTGTGTTGTATTCTGCACTCCCCTCTTCCTCCTTTTACTAACATGGTCCTTTCTGTTAATGCTGTCTTTGTCCTAACAACCTGTTCTTTATTCCCACTTACCCTTCCTTACTCTACCTTCCTAAGGACAGTCGGTACTAAGGTGAGCAAAGAAATCCTTTGTCTTGAAATAACTGCCTAAAGCATGGTTTGCAAACCTCCTTTCTTCAGCTAAGCCCCATGGGGCAGAGTAAGAGATGTGCAGAGTGAGGGGGGGTGAGGGGTTATTTGCTAGAGTGCAGAAATGGGGAGGACACAGTGCCCAAGGATTTCCCTTGCTACCTTTCTCCCAGAATTACAATTTTCTATTAAATCCTAGGATTGCAATCTCTCATCCCAATGGAGGGGCAACAAGGCCATCAGAGCCAGCCAGCTATGCCCACCAGGGCTGCTACAGAGCAAAGTAAACTACTGCATCACCCTGCACTCCCACCTTGGCCTGAGGCACAGTTTGTTGCCTTTCCAGCTCTCCCATTTTCTGACAGATGCTGGAGCAGGAGCCTGGAGCAGAGAAGCCAGGCATCCTGTCTGGTAGCAGCAGCAGCTACCCCAGAGCAAGTTCAGACCATTTAGTGTCTGCTGCAAATAAACTACTCAATGTGAAATGCAATTCCTAATGTAAATAAAATAAATATTTTTGGTGCTTATCTGCCTCATCTGCAAGTGGGAGTTAGCAAACAGTGAACCAGGTTTTTATCTGGCTGGGAAGTTTGTCAGCTAGCCTAATTATATGTTAGGGTGTTTTAAAGACAGAAATGCGTTGTGTCTGAAGTACTTAGGCCTCGATCCTATATTAGATAAGTCAGTGCTTACTGCAATATGCCTTGCACAACCAGGTAACATGCTGCTTTTCTTTGAGAAGCATCTGTACTTAATCTTTTGGAGGAACAGCATCTGGTTTCTCTCCATCCTTCAGTTGGACCCACCATAGTTTTTCCAGCTGTGGGGTACTGCCCTGTCCCCCTCCCCCAACTAAGGAAAGTGCCCTGCCCTCTGGTAGAGCTGAGATCCTGCAGCAGGGACTGGTAACAAGAGAGGGGAAAATCAGAGATAGGGCCAAAGATGTGGAGCCTGCTGGGGTTATGGGGCTTCTGGTTTCTTTCCATCCATGTTTCCACCTGCCCAACTCCTCCTCTCTTCCCTCCCCAAGATGTGTCAGTCCAGTCCTGGTGGCCAGTCATCATGCAGCAGTGAGCCATCACCCCTTGGCAGCACCAACAACAATGACAGTGGAGTAGAAATGAACATGCACAGCGGGGGAAGTCTGGGAGATCTGACAGCGTTGGATGACAACGCTCCTGTTGTGGACTCAACAGTCTCATCTGGTAATTCGACAGTCAGCCTGCAGCTAAGGAAACACATGACGACGATGCAACGACTAGAACAGCTCAAGAAAGAGAAACTCAAGACAGTTAAGGATTCCTGCTCATGGGTGAACCCAGCTCCACAAGCCAGAAACATCAAGCTGCCTCCCATCTCAGGAAATGGTAAGCTATTGGCCTGGGCCATGTCTTGTAGGTACCCTCCAGGTTTGATTTTGTTTTCATAACAAGGAATCTGTCCTGGGGAGGATTGTTGCCTTGCTGGATAGAGATGTCAGGTGAAATGGAGAGCTTAGGTGTAAACACAGCTGTCTGGTGGTGTGCAACAGAAACACAGATGCTCAGTGCTGCAGAGCTAGAAAGGAAGCCGAGGTGTTGGTGTGCTTGTTCCTGAACTTGCCCAGGGCCCAGACACAGCTGTCTTCATTGTTCCAGTGGTAGTCAAAAGACTGCTTGGGTTTGTTTTGTCAGTAACAATTCGCTAAGGAAATTCCTCCAGAGGGATTGTTGGAGCGCAGCAACATTTTAGACAAGTCTGTTATCCTTGACCTGACTCTGACAGAACTTCTGTCACTTCGAGGTTTCCTGGCTATTGCCTACAGCATCATATGTTTGTTTCCTGCTGACTGGGAATTCCTAATAAAGGCACCTTTAGGATACCTTCAGTGCTCCTCTAATTTGCCAAGAAGTCCCAAGGGACAGGGCTTCGGTTATGCTAAACCTCAGGGTTTAATGTGTTTGATCATCTTGGTTTACTCTGGGAAGAGCTTTTGAGTGTCAACTTTTGGGTTCTTAGCCTTCTATCCCCAATTGCTGTGTATTTGAGCAGCAGAGAGTGCTGTCTCCCTGGCACTCTTCACAACAGTCCTACTTTTTTGCTGCTAAGAGGAGTCCCATGCAGTTGAGTGAGCATCAGTGGGGTAGAAATTGCAAGGACTTCAGAGCAGGCATTTCTTGTCTTCTCTCCTTAATTGTCTTGCTCTCTGTGCATGGACACAGAGCTGGAGATAAATCTTTGAGTTCACTGTCAGCAAATGAAATTCTCTAACATTTCCTTAAAATATTTGGAGGTAGCTTTGTGTGTACGGATTGTGGCACCAAGAACACTCCTAAGTGATTACTCAGCTAACTAAACTTTCTCCTTCTCTGCAACCTTTGTCCCAGGCTCTATTCTTGAAAACAGTGGTGGTTCTTCTGCTACGCTGCCAAACCCCAGAATAATGGAGCTGTCTGTCAATGAGGTTACAATGTTGAACCAACTCAACGAGCGCCGTGATAGTACAACAAGCACCATCAGCTCTGCCTACACCGTCAGCCGCAGATCATCCGGGATCTCCCCATACTTCTCCAGCCGCCGTTCCAGTGAGGCTTCACAGCTCGGGCACCGACCCAATAACACGAGCTCTGCTGACTCCTACGACCCAATTTCGACGGATGCCTCCCGTCGGTCGAGCGAGGCGAGCCAGTGCAGTGGGATGCCGGGTCTACTGAACCTCACCCCAGCTCAGCACTACAGGCTGAAAGCCAAGTATGCTGCTGCCACAGGGGGCCCTCCTCCAACTCCTCTGCCCAACATGGAGAGGATGACACTGAAGAACAGGATCTCACTTATGGATGGACCAGACCCCACTTTGCCCTCCACCCGCCTTCCACCAGGCCCCAGACGTTGCAGTGATGGTAACACCTATGGCTACCCATCAGCTGCAGCGTTTCCCCATGAGGTGATGGGCAACTGCACAAGGCGGGCAAGCGACCCGGTGAGGAGACCTGCTGGAGAGCCACAGGCCCTGCCACGAGTTCACCGCTTCAACAGCACCAACAGCATGAACCCTTTCCATCCTCCACACCCTGCGGACAGGAGGAATTTTGGCCTCCAAAGTTATGGTCGCTCAGATGGGAGCCTTCCCCGGCACACCTACTCACCCAGGCCACTGAGCATCAGTGAAAACATCGCCATGGAAGCCATGTCTGGGGAAGCAGAGGCACCCATTGGAGATGATGACATTATGCTGCCAGATGATGTGGTACAGTACATCAAATCCCAGAGCAATGGGACAGTGGCCGAGAGCACTTCCATGGGGTACAGCAATGAGATGCAGAGCTTCCAAGGAAGTGGGAAGCTGCAGCCTCCAGCCTTGCCCAGCCAGCGCAGGATGGCAGTGGCTGAGGCGAACATGAGCCATTTGGGACCCATGATGGCAGAGTGTCCCATGAGCTATGATGCTTCCTCAGACATGAATAAAAATAACATGCCCGTCCAGTGGAATGAAGTCAGCTCAGGTACAGTTGATATCATGTCCAATCAGTCGAAGCAGCAGTTTTCGCAAGGGAACTTGGCAGTAGTCCAGCAGAAGCAGAACTTTGGTCAGTACCAGAACTACAGCCAGCAGCAGATGCAGCTTCCAGAGAACAGTATGAACATAGCACAGCAGAACTTTATGCAAAGAAATGTGGGCATGGATGGGCAGAGGCTAAACTGCATGCAGATGAGGCAGCAGCCAATGAGCCTAGGCCCCACTATGAACCCTGATCTGGGTCTGCACACAGGCATGGGGTATGACCAACCTCATCAGATGCTGAGCCCCAGTTCAATCAGTGCCAACTCAAATCAGATCTCTCCTTCTTGTAGCAGCATGGCAGCAAAGTCCGGACCCCACCTTCACCCTCAGCAAATGGACTTGGCAACTGACCCTTCTTTAATGGTCAGCAGTAACAACGAGCGCACGATGCTGGGCCAGGTCATGCACGAACCAAGTCAGCAGAACTACACATCTCAACCAACCCACCTGAACTTCCCCATGGCTCAGGAGGCCTTTCACCAGCCCATCATGACCTCCAACCAGCCCAACTTTGAGCCTCAGCAGAGCATGATGGGCTCAGCCACGCAGACTTATCCACCTGGCATGGTCCAGCCTCGTCCTCCACCTGAGCCAAGCCCAGCCAGCAGATCCCGGGGCCTCCGCACCATCCAGCAGCTGGGATACATGAGAACTCCCCATCCTACAAACACCATCAGCCCGGGCCAGGAGGCAGTGGAGGCCACACATAAAAGACCCAGCGACATGTTGCCAGCACCAGTCCAGCAGTGCACAGACGGCACGAGGGAAAACAATTTGATGTACTATTATGGTCAAATCCACATGTATGAACAGAACAGCAGCTTCGATAATCACACAGACTGTGGGGTCAGACAGCAGCAGTGCACACTGAACAGCAAGCCGGCCGCTCTGCCTTCCCCAGGAGCCAACCAGGTGTCCAGCACAGTGGACTCACAAGGTCTTGAGCCACCCCAGATTGATTTTGATGCTATCATGGACGATGGGGACCACTCAAGCCTGATGTCGGGAACGCTGAGCCCCAGCATCCTGCAGAACCTCTCCCAGAACTCCTCTCGCCTGACGACTCCACGAAACTCTCTGACACTGCCCACCATACCCGCAGGAATAAGCAATATGGCAATAGGTGATATGAGCTCCATGCTAACCACGCTGGCGGAAGAGAGTAAATTTCTAAACATGATGTCATAACAGTAAAGCACAAGGCCTTGGCACTCACCAAGGGGCTGTGCATGAAGCAGTTTTATGAATGTGCTTTTCAAAAAGAATCTGTTTCAATAGAGTAGATTTTTTTATATATATATATATAAGTATTAAATACACTAAAGGGATTCAAAATGAAAATTTAAAAAAGTCTCTGTACAGAACTATGTAAACTATAACCAGGCTGTTCAGCACCACAAGGGTGCACCTCTAGTGTTATTTTTTGGCTTGGTTTCCCAGCGCACTGAATAATATCACCACCAAGCTAGGAGACTGCATGAGCGGGGTTAGAGATGAAACCCTCCCTCCACAGCAGCCCTGTAGATATCACTCCCCACCATTTTCCCTTTGTAATGTTCACAAAAAATTCCACTTTCAACCCACCCCAGAAAGAAACGGGAGGATGTGGTTTTGATCAGAATAAAAGCCATATTATGTATTCTGCTCTGATGAGAGCAGGGTTTAGTTATGTCTCCAAACAAGCCCTCTGCCAGCAGTATTGTTTTATACCGTAAATACCTTTGTACCTTGCAAAGAGTGTTTATTCCAAACGGCTTCTCAGCAAAGTGCCTTACCATGCTTTTGTGTTAAGTAGCCGAGGCCTCTCTTTCTTTAAAAATCAAATATAGTGTATTGCCAGAAGCGTATATAAAATGTACATTTATAAAAACATAGTGGTGTTTCTGAGAAAACATTGGAAAGACACCTTGATGAGACACATAAAAGGTGAATGCACACTTTGATCAGATGTGTTTACAACGTGGTTTATATCATGTGCAGAGTGGAGCAGAGGCCTGGGAACAGCAATCACTGGGAAATAATCCCCCGTGGCAGGAAGGCTCAGCGTGCAGACTGATACACACGCATAACTTTGCACCCTCTGAGCACGGGGACTTTCTGTAGGGGCCCCACGTGCATCTTTAATTCCAGGTTTCTGAAGTGCCCATCACCATATCCCTGCACAGCTCTGCAACAGCTTCGCTTACTGTTGGGTTTTCCCCACTAAGGTGCTCATGTACAAAAAAAAAAAAAAAAAAAAAAAAAGTGATGGTGTTGGAGAGAGTTTTGCAATTGTTTCAGCTCGTGCTGCACTGTGGCAGTTGTGGAAGCTGGTTTATCTGGCCAGGGTTCTGTGTACTGTGCTCCCTCAAGGGCTCTGCCTGAGCTCCCCGTGCCCCAGAGGCGCGTGGCTGCACTGATGTGAGGCCAAGCATGAGCTAATACACCCTGCTCTGCAAGGAGGCTTGCTGGCATCTACCCAGTACTGCATTAATGTGTCCCACAGCTTTCATCAGTGTGAAAAGAGTTGCTGTATCTAAAAAAATATACCATGGACGTTAAGTTTTGGTAGTGCTTTTTACTACAGTGCGTAGCAACTCTTTGTACCCGGCTTGGCTCGGCTCAGCGCTGCACCTGCAACCTACAGCATAGGCAAACATCTGGATAGCCTGAAAACAGGTATTTGAGTCAAAGTAGTGGCTTGAGTGAGAAACTCTCAGACATGTCCTTGGGGAAGACATGGGAGGAGCAGGGCCTCCCAAAGTCAAATACTCCACCAAAATATAACTGCTTGTAATAACAATCAGCTGCTTGCAGGACGGTCCCACCTGGCACTGAAGTCAATCTTAGTTACATTATTTATTTTTACTGTCATTAGACAAAAGGGTGGAAGTAGTAGAGTGCATGTACTTGGGCAGGAGGCCTTGCTTAACTTCTGACTGCATTGGGTAAGGACAGCTCTCTTCATCCTGCTCTAGTATCATCACATACTTTCTACCCAGTTTGTTGAAGGGCAAGGGCCAAGTGTGACATCCCCCCCTCAAGGTTCTCATTGCTTAACAGGACAAACATCTGCCGTGCTTCAGTCTCTCCTTCCCACCTGCCCTCTCCCCCTCCTATCAATGTGGTGTTCTCACTTATATCCAACTCTATCCTCTGTGTGACAACACAGGGACAACTCCATAAAGGTGCTTCTGGTGTTCCTGCTTTCCTTTTGCACAAACCAATGTCAGGCTCGCTATTCCTGGCATGACCAGGGGCTAGCATGAGAATCCTACGTTACCCACAGGCAATCTTTGCATTATCAGATGCTTGGCAGTGTTGGGTTGGGACTGCCCTGCTGCCAGGCAGCCCTGGGTATGGCTGGTGCAGGGACGTGCTGCCTAGCCTGCTGCCATCCCACCTGTTTTCATCCCAAATGCAGAAGGTGTGCACAGGACGCTCCTCATCCCTTGAGGCCCCCATGACTCCTACTGATATCCCGGGTGCATGAGGACAGGACAGCAAAGCAAGGTCCCTGGCTGTTTATTTGTGTCTCCCATGAAAGCTGTTTAAAGGGATTGTTTTATAGTCCACTGTATATATTCTTCTGCAGTCAAGTAGACCTTGCCCTTGCCTTTGCATTTATGAAAAGAGGGCAGTACATATTTTAAGACATTGTGTGTTGTTCTGGACACTTGGAGTACAACTAGTCATCCCTTATGCTGACATGGATCAGGCTTTTGTGTGTCCTTCAACTTCTAGTCTGATTTTTTCAACAGATGCATAGGGCAACGATGGCAACTGAGTCCCTCTTCACAGATATCTCATTAGCAAAGATCAAATACAAAAGCAAAACCAAATCTCCAATGACTTGAGATTTCTCAGACTTTCCAGCGGTGGTCTTCCTTCATTTACTGAAAAAGTATTATAATAACCATTCCAGCACTGTGTATATTATGTATAGAAGACATCATTACTAAAAGTACTGTAGGTGAATTGTTCTGTCAGATTTATATCTTAAGAACATTTTTAGCTGTTTTCTACATCATAAGAACAGAGGTAACATGCTGAACTTGTATATAAACCTTTTGTACATTAAAAAGTAATTTTTTTCATAGTTCTTCGTGCCCATTGTTATTGCATTTTATTGGTAATGCTGGTTGGTCTTGGACTGTCATTTCCATGTCAGTAGTTGGCTGGGCTCTTGTGGTGCTTCAGAAAATCTAGTGAGGAGCTGGATGAGCCTGGTGTGTGATTCATTGCTGGATGTGCCAGTGTGTCTTGCCCCAAAAAGCTGCTAGTGAACAACGGGATGGAGGTGGCAGAGATGGCAAGGCAGGGGTGCTGCTGCAAGCACAATCATGCTGCCTGAGGGGCTTTCACTGGCCACTTGGCAGAGGACAATGACAGTGCAGGAGGGACAGACCAGAAGAAGAGCTAAGCAACAGCTGGAGAAATTTGGCAACCAGAGGATTCAATGGCTTGTTGGCCATCTTTGCCAATGTCCCAGAAGAGACAGAAATAGGACAGATCAGCAAAGCATGTGACAGGCCATGACAGCAACTAGTTGGATACTGAGTCTGAAGAAAGGAGAAATGAATCTGTCCACTACTGTACCTGATAGGATGCAATTATATGGTCAGCAACAGATAACACTGGTTGTGATCCAATTAGAGGGTGGTCCAGCCCACTGATGAGAAATATTTCATTTGACTGTAGCCATCGTGAGCTCAGCCACTCAAGAGACTGATTGGGGTGGATAGATTTGGACTGGGCTAGAGCTTTAAGGGAGGATGAGGAGGTTGCTCACAGGTGATCCTTATGGGCACAACAGTGAGATTGGAATGAAGTCACCTGTTGAGTAAATCATCAGCCATAGCACTTGGTAAAATAAACCAGCAGTTTCCTGCAGAAGCAACTGAAGTGGGTGGCTATTTTTCTCCATCCAGGATCCCTGCTGGATTAACTGGTAGAATGAGGTAAGTTTGGAACAAATCCTTACTCTACTATCTGGGTTCCCTCCTATTCTGTGGCAAGAGATTGGCATATCCCAAGACAGGATTAATCTTTCTTGTTTTAGACACCCAGGATAGGGTGCATTTTCATCTGGAAGACATCTGTCATTCATTGATTACAGAGAGGCACCATGTAGCTAGCTTAGATCAGATACCTCTCTGGTAGGCTGAGATGAATTCTACTGTGACTCTCTTGTACTGATCTAGTCACCCTCAGCACAGCCTGAGCCAGTGAACAAGTTGTTGATTAATTTGTTAATGATCCTGTTAGTCTACAAATCTATTGTATAAATATCACACCCCTCAGTAGTGTCCAAGAACTACAGAAATTGCATTTTAAAAAATGCAGTAATATTATTAAAAGGAAATTGTTCAGAGCTTTTCTATTGACAAAAGGCTTTGGAGGCTCAGATCAGCTCCTATTGCTTTTCTACCTCAAACATTTAAAGTGGGTTTCTAAGCTGGATCAAATTCTGCTTTTAACTGGTTTTTCACTTTAGTTTGATCAGGGCACAACTCTGCCCATGTAAGAACATATTTATTACTTAAACTGGGCTAACATTTCCTATGAGCCCACCCAAGGCCACATACTGGCATGTGAATTTCTACTGCTCAGTCACACTGGAATAAACAGGGATGGAAAGGCTCATTACTTCAACTGTAAGCAGATAATAACCCTTCTGCAACAAATGTTTATAAGCCAGAGC